>CP092728.1:5513333-8270000 GCA_030273425.1 Microplitis manilae | reverse complement strand
ACCACCACCCACCGAATCAAGAAAGAGCTATCAATCTGTCAATCCTTCCGGTGTCCGGGCCTGGTGAGGTTTCCCGTGTTGAGTCAAATTAAGCCGCAGGCTCCACTCCTGGTGGTGCCCTTCCGTCAATTCCTTTAAGTTTCAGCTTTGCAACCATACTTCCCCCGGAACCCAAAAGCTTTGGTTTCCCGGAAGCTGCCCGCCGAGTCATCGGAAGAACATCGGCGGATCGCTAGCTGGCATCGTTTATGGTTAGAACTAGGGCGGTATCTGATCGCCTTCGAACCTCTAACTTTCGTTCTTGATTAATGAAAACATTTTTGGCAAATGCTTTCGCTTCTGTTCGTCTTGCGACGATCCAAGAATTTCACCTCTAACGTCGCAATACGAATGCCCCCATCTGTCCCTATTAATCATTACCTCGGTATTCCGAAAACCAACAAAATAGAACCGAGGTCCTATTCTATTATTCCATGCACACAGTATTCAGGCAAAATAAGCCTGCTTTAAGCACTCTAATTTGTTCAAAGTAAACGTACCGGCCTACCTCGACACTCAATTAAGAGCACCGTGATAGGATTAAATTGGACCGCCAAGTTTGACCTTAGCTAAATCCACCGGTAGGACGTCCCATAACATGTCAGTTAGCACCGCGAGCGATGAACCAACAGTATGAAACACAGATTCAACTACGAGCTTTTTAACCGCAACAACTTTAATATACGCTATTGGAGCTGGAATTACCGCGGCTGCTGGCACCAGACTTGCCCTCCAATGGATCCTCATTAAAGGATTTAAAGTGTATTCATTCCGATTACGGGGCCTCGGATGAGTCCCGTATCGTTATTTTTCGTCACTACCTCCCCGTGCCGGGAGTGGGTAATTTGCGCGCCTGCTGCCTTCCTTGGATGTGGTAGCCGTTTCTCAGGCTCCCTCTCCGGAATCGAACCCTGATTCCCCGTTACCCGTTACAACCATGGTAGGCGCAGAACCTACCATCGACAGTTGATAAGGCAGACATTTGAAAGATTCGTCGTCGGTACTAGACCATACGATCAGCAGAAAGTTATTCAGAGTCACCAAAAGTAACGATGGACAAGCCACCGATTGGTTTTGATCTAATAAAAGCGTTCCTTCCATCTCTGGTCGGAACTCTGGTTTGCATGTATTAGCTCTAGAATTACCACAGTTATCCAAGTAAATGTGGGTACGATCTAAGGAACCATAACTGATTTAATGAGCCATTCGCGGTTTCACCTTAATACGGCATGTACTGAGACATGCATGGCTTAATCTTTGAGACAAGCATATGACTACTGGCAGGATCAACCAGGGAGCTTCGTATATGTTTTATTTATAAAACATTAGAATTACTCCTCTTTCACTGAAACACATGTCATAGTCTTTAAAATATACTAACAGTTGTTTAAGTGGTGCTGTTTTAAAGCATTTGCTTTTTACAACACGTGAAAATTTTGAATCTACATTATTTATTCACAAAATTGAATAATAACTTTTATTTTTCAAACATCCTCTCATTTTTATAAATATTACTCTCGCTAGATATTTTATTATCAAAGCGACTTGGTTTTTACACACATAAACGTGATATTTTATTCTTGCTCGGAAACAAGTAAGTCGATACTCAGTTTCATATTTGTATACTTTTTTAAAGTTATACATAATATTATATAAACGCCGTAGCGATTTACCACATAAAGAGTCATTCAGTCATAGACATCGACCCGTGGTACTGATGCGTTGATATTTTATATCTCACCGTAGCAAGTATCCGTCAGCGCATACTCGAACCGCTTCAACTTACTACTTTTTCATACTAGTACGAGCCGGCGTAAAAAATAATCTTTGTCGCGAGCTAACTACTGGCTGAGTCAACCGCAGCGGATAATACGGTACCTCCCTGTATCTATATTACATGTTGATACTTGAAAAATTTTTAAATTTATAACACCAGCGATTTATTATTAACTTTTTTTTCTCAATGATCATATAAGTATTCGTTATAAGAAACTTATTTAAAAATTACATTAATAAATTATTTTTTTGTTTTAATTACTTGATATCATTTTTAATTGAAAAATAAAATAATTCTCAAATACTTTTTAATAGCATTTTATTTATCAATATTTATTATACTTTATGTTTTATCAATTCACGATTATTTTTAGTATATTTACTTAAAAGAAAAAAAAATTTTATTTTGAATTTTTTCTCACTTATGATGTTATATACGATAATATTCTTCAAAGTTGTTAAACTATAGTAGATCATATTGAATATTTTTATTTCATATATATTAATATCTAATTAATTTATTTGGATTGATAAATAAATGAAATATAATAAAAAATAGTCTAAACATGAAAATGATATCAGCCAGGCTAGAAATGGGATATTTAACAACAAGTAACGGTTGCCTCACGTTAATTCAGTATATCTTAACCAACATAGCTTAGATATTTACGATTTATAAATTCAAAATGTTTTCGATTTGTATCCCTGATGAGAAAATACGATTTGAGATGATTAAAAATGATTATAAATTTAATCATTTTTAATAATCATAATCCTCATGGTTTTTCACACTCAATCATCTCTCATTGTCAAGAAATTATTTATTATTTTACGATCAAAAACGTTTTATGACAATTAGAAATTTGTAGTCGTCATGAATCGTCTTTAATCGTAAAATAATATTAATTTCAATTGTTTTTAATACTCTTTAATCATCTATTGACGATTCATCTGTATTTCAAGCGATTAAAATCATTTTTCATCATCATTAATTGTTTTTTCTATACGGAGATAATTTATTTTTAAGTTAACTATTAATCATTGTTAAATGAAAATTAAGTTTTTATAAATATTTATAATAGCTTCCATTGTAATTATTACTATATAAGCGGTGATCTTCAATACTACGTTTGGATTGTCGAGAATTCTAAGTTTGCTCTTTTATAATATTTACAACGCAGTGTAACTTTATAATTTGTGCTATGTTTCAGATTATAAGACAACCAAAAATTATTTAAGAATTTTTTATAATTAAAAATTTATTAAATAAAAATTTTATAACCTTCAATTTTAGATTATTCGCTTAAAACACCATTAAAAGAAATTTTAACTCTTGGAGCTCGAAAAATTGTAATGAAAGCTCACTAGATGACAAACAATTTAAATTAAATTTCTGAGAAAGTAGCTGGCAAAAGTAGGCATTCCATAAGTTGACGGAAAGTTGCCTTTAATTTTCTCTAAAAGTTGGTGACAGGTTGCCATCAACTTATGGAAATGTCAATTTTTGCGGCCAACTTGGCGACAAGTTGCTGCAGAAAGTTTTCGTTAGCTGGCTGCCAACTTAGCTATCAGGGCAGGGACAGCTCCTTCGAGTCTTGTGCATAAAATTTCCGTGTAAAACAGTTGCTGGTAAAACAGGTGTATTAAATTCAATTGAATTCAAATGTTGAGATTGCATTGAGAAAGTTATGAATGATATATATATATTAGGGTGATTCAAAAAATAATAAATTTTTTTTTTTTTTTTCGCAAACAGTTTCAAAAGTTTCGTTTGGATAAAAAAAGATGTCTGTGAAAATTATAGCTCTTAATATTATCATTAAGAGGTTCCACATTGCACTTTTCTATTTTTCATAAGAATAACATGGAAAAAAATTTTTTTTTTGTCTTCTGATTTTTTTAAGTAGCTAACGATGTGTCATAGAAATTATTGGCAGACATATTTTTGTAGGTAATTGAATGCTCGACAAAAAAAGTTTCTTATTATTTTTTGATAAATCTATTTGTTCAAACGTTATTTGAGGTTGAAGTCGAATTCATCTTAAATTATGAGATCTTTTTACTTTTCCAGCGAAACTATCAAACCTATTACAAAATATCATGAGACCTTTTTTGTAGACACTTTTATTCCCTAGAAGTTATTCTATAAAGTTTTTCCGAATTCCACATTGTTTCTAGTTATTTTTATTTTAATGTCGAGCTCTTAAAATCGATCAGAAAACTATTTCTTTTATGAGCTTGACATTAAAATAAAAATAACTAGAAACAATGCGGAATTCGATAAAACTTTTTAAGAATAACTTCTGGGGAATAAAATTGTCTACAAAAAAAGTCCTATGATATTTTGTAACAGGTCTGATAGTTTCACCGGAAAAGTAAAAAGATCTCAAAATTTAATATGAATTCGACTTCAACCTCAAATAACTTTTGAACAAATAGATTTATCAAAAAATGATAAGAAACTTTTTTTGTAGAGCACTTAATTGCCTGCAAAAATATGCCGGCGAATTATTTCTATGACGCATCGTTAGCTACTTATAAAAATCAGAAGACGAAAAAAAATTTTTTCCATGTTATTCTTATGGAAAATAGAAAAGTGCATTGTGTAACCTCTTAATGATAATATTAAGAGCTATAATTTTCACAGACATTTTTTTTTATCCAAACGAAACTTTTGAACCTGTTTGCGAAAAAAAAAAAAAATTTATCATTCTTTGAATCACCCTAATATATATCTATAATAGTTGTAGAAGGGTTGGCTAAGATAAAGTCAATATCGTAAGGCAGTTTAATATCGAGCTTTTTAAAGCCTTCAGCACTTCCGTGTTGTTTAGAGTTTTACTCGCACTGCAGAAACATCCTATTATTTGAATAGTGTTCTCTTAGAGCTTTGAAATTACCCCTCTATTGTAAATTTTGAACCGACTAAATAATGTTAAAAAGTCACTTACAAATTCAAAAATTATAGTATTGATTATAATATACATTATCGATTTTTATTTTATCCCTATTAATGATATAAACTTAAGTCTTAGAATACCTTTAATATAAACTTACAGGTATTAGTCAAAAATCAAAGTTTAATTACCACCTACATAACGGAAGCTACACGGAAAAAAATTTCCTGTTGCTGCAACAGGATTAATACTGTTGTTGCGACTTAATAGTAAAATATAGTTACACAGTACAGTACAGCACAGTACAATACGTCAAAAACTTAGCGTTAAAAATTTTTTTGTTAAATATTTAATAGTTTTATGTGTGCATTTAACATTTATTCTGTTAAATCAACACAAAAAAGTGTTAAATATTTGACACAAAAATCTTTGACATTAAGTTTTTTGACGCAATGACGCAAAATTTTTTACTGTGTAACTATATTTTACTATTAAGTCGCAACAACCGTATTAATCCTGTTGCTACAACAGGATTTTTTCCTGTTGCTGCAACATAACTGCCTCCTGTTGCAGCAACAGGAATCTTTTTTCCGTGTAGATGTAATCATCTATTATGTATAGATGTAATGTCTGAAATTTCCATATTAATGTATCGACTTGATCATATCTCTAAGGGATTCATACAACCTGCGAAGATATATATCCAGACAAAATAGTATGTATGCGACATATCCTTAGTATTATCACATGTATGCTATTTTGTCGACATATTGTCCCGGATTCAGATTTTTTCATATAGGTATATTTATTAAGTGTGATTGGAATATATGTTTTATTAGAATTCACATTCAACACCCAATTGACATCAGCGAATGGTTATATATATGCTAATGCGATTAATTTTTAAAATAGGATTTCTAGTAATAAATTCTTTTAACAATTGACAATATATTAGAACTAAAATATCTCAATGAAATAACCTGAAATCAACAATAATATATATATATTGATATATATTGTGTGGTGAAGGATGAAAAAACAATTTCGGGCGAGAGTGAGATTCACTGTCCGAGCCAAAGGCAATCACACTAAGTCTAAAATCGTGTTTTATCTCATGGTATACATTATATATTTTTTATAAATACGCACACGCTCATCCATCATCCTGAAGATAGAATTTCCTAGGACCTCGATACATCGTCAAACTTTGAAAACTTGCGTTTCGAACATCGGACTAAAATCAGTAACTTTCCTTTTTGTTTATTTGTATTTTCAATTTTTATGGCGGAATGTTAAAAATAGTATTAAATATCTTTCATACTGATATTTTAATTACATATACATCTGTTTAACATTGAGTAGCACTTATATATACTTTAGAATAGATTTTAAAATCCTTTTATTTACAGATTTTCTTTTTATACTATTCAAAGAATATAAAAAATAGACTTCACGTTATATTCCCGACTAGAAATTACCCCCAAGCATACATTGGGACCCCATTGGGTACTGATGGGGCAAGCCCGATAGGGTTATTCCTATTGGGATTTGATTGGGAACATATAGGGTAAGCCCAACATTAAAATAAAAAATTGCGATTGGGTTTAGCCAATTGGGATAGGATTGGAAACATGTTGGGTTAACCCAATGCTAAAATTAATGACTCGGCAATGGGTTTGCTCGATTGGGATATTTTTGGGAACTTGTAGGGGCGACCCAACGTCAAAATTATTAATTTGCTGTTGGGCTTACCCGATTGGGAAATAATTGGAAACCTGTTGGGAAAACCCAATGCTAAAATTAATGATTCGACAATGGGTTTGCCCGATTGGGAAATAATTGGGAACTTGTTAGGATGACCCAACGTCAAAATTAATAACTAGCTGTTGGTCTTACCCAATTGGGGAATAATTGGGATCACGTTAGGAAAACTAAACATGAAATTTATAAAAAAAAAAATTTTTACTTCTAAAAATTAAAAATAATTTTTAAATGCAAAATATTTACGTTTTATTCTGTATTTTAACATGAAAACGAAAAAAAAAACTGATTAAACTTTAATAATATAGAAAAAAAACTTAACGATAGTAAAACGTATTTTTAATCACTTGCAGATTATAAATTTAATTATAAACTTAAAAAAAAAACTAAAACTTTAAGGGAAAAATAATCCATAGGAAATATCTACTAACTTTCTTATGCTCATATATTATTATATGTAAAGATAAAAATCGAATAGTTGTGTATGTTAACACCAATGATGCACGTGGCGACAAAATCTTGTGACTATAATACGAGCGTAGACAAGTTCAGACAGGTCCGCGCATAAAACAAATAACTAGTGGACAAAAACCCATATACACGTGACTCTTGCATTGGAAAACGTTCTAAGTAACTCATCAAGGCGTAATTTTTTGACATCTTTATAGTTACAATACCGTGCAATATAATTGATAGAATTAATAATAAAGAAAGTGCTAGTGCAGTGCAATATAATTAATCAAAATAATATTAAAGTGCTAGTATAGTGAATATAGGTTATAAAAATTGTGTCTCGTGCAAAGTGAGAATTTGTGAAATAATTAATTTTTTTTGTGAGCTAACACTATTGTAAATTAACAGTCATAACGAAAATTGAATAAATAAAAAAAAATCGTACTAGAATGAGAGGATTTAAATAAAATTTATTTAACTAAATTTTTCTTATGTTGGGATTTTAGTGGGATTTTATTGGGTTGGCCTAAAGTTTCTGTAGGGTGAACCCAATTGAAACCCTATAGAGTGTGCCTAATTGGGAAACAGTTGGGTATACCCAATTGGGACCCAATAGGGATGACCCGATTGGGATCATCTTGGGCTATGCGTTACAACCTAACGTTGGGTTCCCAATTGGGAACCCAATTGGATTCCAATAGGTCTTACAATTTTTTTTCTAGTCGGGTTACATTATACATACTATATTCTATTCATACCCTTATCGTATTGGTTATATTATTATAATAATATTAATTCCTGTATTTAGAACATTGTTAAAATTTTTTTTACAATTTTCACACCTGACGATACAATTTGATGGAATTCCTATTATTATATTGTCCAAAGAATTATGAAGGTAATCCGAGTACGAGCACGCTTTTGTTGTCCTATATATAATAGACCCTTCGTCTGCACTATAATTGAACGCAAAGTCACCGCAATATTTAAAAAAAATTAACGAATCCATTATAAAAATTATTTCTTCCATAAGGATTTCCATTAACCTGTATACTAATACCATTCCCATATAGTACATTAGAATATCTTGAACTTTTACATTCCCTAACTTTGAATCCCCATGCCATTTCATACAAAACAGTAAAAAAAATGTCAGACTACTACCATGAACTCGTCTCCTCCATGTCTTTTAGATTTCAGGAATTTCAAGCTCCTTTTGTATCCCAACTTAGAGAAATTCCACTGCAAATACTAAACTAATTAAACTTTATTAAGCTAATAACTTCTTCACTACTTTTTATTTTTTCTTTGATCCATTCTTCTCACGACTAACAGCCATGTGAATCAAGAAATATTTTTAGTAGTAACTACTTCTAATACTCTGCCTTCTTTTCTATAAATTTTTTAATTGTTGTTTTCAACCTGAATAAAGATGAAAAAATAGCCACCCTACCACTTTATAGCTGTTAGAGAGATGTAGTATCACTGCACCACAACTTTGACATTTGATAAAATATATAAATATCTGCAATACCGCCGCAATACAGTTGGACTAATTTTCTTTCTACAATAAAATATATAAATGATTTGAAAAATACCCATGACGAACACAAACAATATTACATCTAAAGATTGAATTTCGAAAATTGAATAATAAATAAACGTAACTTATAGAAAAAAGTGAAGCCATGTAAACCCTCATAATGGACCACTTCTAAAAAATTACAAAAAAAAAAAAAAAAAAAAAAAAAAAAAAAAAAATTTAATTTTTGGCTTTATTAGAAACAAAATGGTTTATAGGTATTTAATTACTTACCCAGACAAATTGGAACCACTCTAAAAATTGTAGTACTAACCGAGGAAGCGTAAATCAATGTTTCAAATAACTCTAAATTTTATTGAAGTAGATGAGAACAAACGACTCAATACAAGGGGTGTGCGAATATTCAAATTAACAGATTATTTGTGACGAATCTAATCGATAATTCGATTTAAGCACTATTCATTAACCTTTAATACCCTGATACTAGAAAAAAAATAAAAGAGAAATATTCCCACCACAAGTGCAATAGTAAAAAAAGAAGTGCGATGATGCGACAGAATCCTAACAAACAACAATATTGACATGTGTAATACATACATAAGGTTTCTTTAAATAATCTTGACCTGTAGACAATAAAAATACGAAACAATGAAGAATATTTCATTAAAAAAAAAAAAGAAATGAAATGGTTAAAAATCTAATTCAATTGATTTTTAATTTAAAACAATCAGTAATTAAATTCATACACAAAGCACACAGAAGTGTTTCGGCAATTGTGTGGGATTACTACAACGAAAAATAAAATAGCGTGCTGCTATATTGCAGAGGTTATGCGTCTATACTAGCGAAAAAATAAAATAGCGTGAGGCGGTGTTGTCTTACAAACCTTTTTTATAAAAGAGCATTAGTTGATAAGCAGAGTAAATATTTTTTTTGTGAATTTCTAATTGATATCCTGATAAAAAATGTTTGGATCCAACTATATATAATTCAGTCCAAGCATATCTAAGCTGATCCAAGCAAATCTAGAAAAATTCAAGCAGATCGTAAGATTTTGTACGATGTACTATTGTACCAATAAAAATTGATAACTCTATGCTATTTATCGATTCATTAAGTGCTTTTTAGAAATACTAAATGAATTATACTTTATACCCTTATAGCAATCTCGCCCAAGACTGCCCCGAGTCAAAAAACAAATTTTAGTTTGGACCTCAGAAATATCAATTCCTTTAATCTTTTATTTACCGCACGATAAATAATACGATATTGGCACTCAAAATCCTCAATGAGAATTATGAGGTCTAAATTCAAACTCTTCATCGGTTTGTAAATACTAATGAAAGTCTCAAAACCCTCACAAAATAAATTACCGTTTTCTGGACTTAGAAAATTTTCGAGTTGAAAAAAAATGAAGAAAATATAAAAATCTAAATGTAAAATAAAATATAATTATTCATTCATAATAATAATAATATTAACAATAATAATTATTATAATTATTATTATTCGTTTTTATATAGCCCTGGACTAACTTTTAGAAATTCTTAAAAATAATTTTTTTTTATCTCAGTTGTAAATCGAATAAAAAAATAGACTCCTAAAAATTGTTTAAAAAATTGAGCCTAGAGTATTTACTTTTTTTTTGTACACAAAGTCTGACAAAAAAAATGTTCCAAAATAATGAGTAATGCAATATCAATTATTTTGTCTTCAACAAAATTTTGTATTTTAATTGAAAAAATCGATTCTGAAGTTCTTTCATGTTCATTATTTTTTTATAGTGAGCATTAAATTTTTTAGCTTGTATATTATTTTTATCAATAAGCATAATTTAATTTTTTATACTTCAGGAAAGTTCGGTTTATGATGCGACAGCTTGTTACAACTGTTCTTAAAAATTATTTTTGGTCCTCAACCCATAGCTGATAACATTTTTTCCAACTCGTAAAAGAATAATGCTACACTGTAAAAAATCACCGGGGTAAGTCCAAGTGGTGTAGGTGTTAAAATCACCGGTGTTAAATTTCAACACCGAAAGCGGTGTAAAAATAACGCCGCCGCCGGTGTAAATATTCTAAACCGGTGTTAAAACAAATGCTCCGGTTTTAAAATAATGCCGCCGAAGGTGTAGATATTTTTTACGGGTGTTAAAATATTTTATTCTGTGAATATTTTTACTTACTCAATCACTATACTTGTTAGTAAATGATATTTTTTATTAATTTTCATAAAGAACTGATATTTTTTTGTGTTTTATAATCTTTAAAGTTCGTTCTCCAAGCAGACGGAGTTTACCCCGCTTTTACACCGGTTACCCTGCTTTTACACCAGTTACCCCACTTTAACACCGGTATTTTTGACACCGGTGAATTACTCCTCCTACCCGACTAGAAAGTATCGTGGGATCGCCCAGAGTATACATGTGGACCTCATTGGGTTCCAATAGGGCATGCCCAATAGGGAAATCCATTTGAGGACCCAATAAAAACCCAATTGGGGCTTGTGGAGGATTTTAGTGGGAGAACCCACCGTGAAAATAAAAAAATTATAGCCATTTTTTCCCATTGGGTTCTGTGTGGGAAATAAGTGGGAAAGCCCAACGTGAAACTAAAAAATAATAGCCATTTTTTCCCATTAGGTTCTGTGTGGGAAATAAGTGGGAAAGCCCAACGTGAAACTAAAAAATAACATTCTTTTTTCCCCATTGGGTTCTGTGTGAGACCTAAGTGGGAAAACCGAACGAGAAAATCAGGGTGGCCACAAACCTGGAAAACCGGGAATATCGGGAATTATCAGGGAATTTAATGCAAACGGGAAATATCATGGAAATGTCAGGGAATTTCGAAAAGTATTCGGGAATTAAATTGTGACAGTTCAAAATTTAAAAAATTTTCAATAATACACTAGTTATAAAAATTAAGGGATATTAAAAAAACTTTAAATTTTAAAGTGATTTTCAACAATTTGTAACTCGAAGGAAAATGATCGTACGACAAAAACAAAAAAGGCAAATTGTACTTCAAGTGTCTAGTTTTCTGATCTGGTTTTAAAATTTTTCGTGCGGTCCCGGAGAAATCCTAAGAAAACTATCGAAAAATAAATTCACTAAATTTTTGCTTGTCTTAAAAACGGTCTTCGAGCTTCAATAAATTTTTTTCGATAATTATGATTGATTTTTGATTGCTCCGGAACCGTGCATAGTAAAAAAAATTTTAAGACCAGAGCAGAAAACTAGACACTTAGAGCTACAGTTTGACTTTTTGTTTTTGTTGTACGACCATTTTCCTTTGGATTACAAACTGTTGAAAATTACTAAAAAATTTGAAATTTTTTTAGTATCTCTTAATTTTTGTAACCAGTGTATTTTGAATTTATTCGAATCATAAAATTTTTTATTAAATATTGTAACTTATACATTTTTAACTTCGAATAATCAAAAGTAGGCAATTTTAATTTATTTTATTGCCATTTTTTACGGTTTCTTACATGATTTAATTATCAAATGTAATTATTGAAAATGAAAATATAATAAAAACTTCAAATATCTAATAATATGAATAAAATTTCTAAATCAGGGAAAAATGTGAAAAACTTTACTGGAAAACCGGGAAATATCAGGGAATTTTAAAATCATTTCTTTGTGGCCACCCTGAAAATATAAAAAAAAAACTATTGTCATTTTTCCCCATTGGGTTTTATATAGGACTTAGGTGGGAAAACCCGACTTAAAAAAAAATTTTATAGTCACTTTTTCCTCGTTGGGTTTCATGTGGGATTATACAGGGAAAACCCAATTTAAAAAAAAAAATTATTGGGTGCACCCTATTTACGATTTTACATGAAAATTTATTGCACAAAATATCTGGCTAGAAAGATGCATAATTTCAGTGAATTCAGAAGTCGTATAATCAATTTCGTATGTAAGTATACGTTTACTTAATTTCAAGTGTAGCTGTTTTAATTTTTTTCTATACTCTTCGAATATCGTAAAAAGAAAAAGATTCAACGTATTTGAGTCCCCGAAAATTTAATATTCCTTAAGTACCCCGTTTTGCCCCCCTATATTTATACAAAGAGTACGGCGATCATTGCATCACGGATTTTTTATATGTTCATCAGTTATTCTATGGTGTCATAATAAATATACTATTTACACCATCGCGATCATATACGTGGATCAGCGCAGTGGATAGCGTCAAAGAATTTGCATCGGAAGGATGCAGGTTCAAGCCCAGCCGTCGCCGGGATTTTTTCATTAATTAAATTCATGTAAATTCACTCTCATAATGTTCTTCATTCATTATCACATTTCGGATTAAATTGAAATTTTCTTTCCCAATTTAATTTTTTTTCTAATAAGGATACGCTAGTGGGATCTCTTGGGGATTTCCCTATTGGGGCATAACTGGGACTGCCCAATAAAGGCCCAATAGGTCTTTGCGCTACATCCCTGTGTGCGGTCCCTATAGGGCAACCCCATAAGGACCCAATAGGTCTCACACAAAAATTTCTAGTCGGGTACGCCGGTGTAATTTCATTTTTACACCGGGCGGAGTTAAAATGAGTCCATTTTTAACACTGCTCTATTTACAGTGTACATGTGATTATACACAGTAAAAAAGGATTCGTCAAAATTGGCACTTGCTGTGTGTAAAACAATCGATTGACACTTATTTATATGTTATTTCAGCGTACGTCGTTTGTTTTGAAACAGTTACACTCGTGTATGTTAAAAGTAACACGTTATGAGTGTCAAAATCTTCGAAAACGTAACCTTCAATTTTAACACACTTATATGTTATTTGCAACACTTGAAGAGTGTTGAATTTGACATACGCTTTTGTGTCACTTGGACACTTCTTAAAAATGTTTTTCACATTATTTAATGTAAAGTTAAAATCAATGAATTAACTGTAGTAATTGATTCTTCAGCAATGAAATATTAAAAATAACGATAATATTAGTAATAGTAATATAAATAAAACTAAAAATAAAAAAAAAATAGTAATAATAATATCACGTATTGTTAAATATAATATAATATCATCTATTATTTATCTTCAATATTCAAATATGTATAAAAAAATCACTATTAATTCTCTCACAATAACAAAAATAAAATAATCATTTTAATATCAAAAAAATAATTATATTTCATCAACATTAATTTAAAAGTTTAGGTTATGTATTTTAAAAACGATCGCAAATTAAACAGGCGATATTTTTAATACATCATTTTTACTTGAAATTTTCTGAGAATTCTTTTGTGATGGTCGAGATGATTTTTAACATATTTTGTGTGTTGATTTCACAGTAACACATAAAAAGTGTTACTCTCGTATAAAATAACATTTTTGTGTGTTAAAAAATCAATCGATTGCGACAGTTGAAACAAGTTAAATATTGTATGTTAAATTGACACACAAAAGTATTAAAAATTCAACACTCAGAATTTTAACATACGCTTTTTTTTAACTTTGACGATTTGTTTTTTACTGTGTATATTGTCTAATATAATCATAGTATATAAATACAAAATTAGAAAAATGAATGGCATTATTAATAAAAAAAAAAATTGAACTAAAAAAAAAAACTGTTTGGATACGATTGCTTATTATTTTTGATTCTTATATATATATATTATTTTATGAGGATTTTGAGGCCCACGCAAAATTTTTTTGATACCAATTTAGCCCTCAATTATGTAAAATCACCCGTAAGGACAACATTGAGGCCTAAAATGGAATTACTTTCTACACAGTTCTCAATCTCCAAAGTCCAACTTGTCCCTCAAAAACCTCACGTAGTATTTTGAGGTCTGAACTGGAATTTGTTTTTTGATTCGGGTGGTGACCAGTACTCTAGTCTTTGAATTGCAAGTAATGTACAAGAATTAAAAAAAACTTTGAGTTAAGTTGTACTTCAAGAATTGTGCAACAATATTGAAGATATCTTGCTTAGGTGGATTGGTACAGTGACTTGAGTTAATCTTCCACTAAATCATTTATGTCAACGCATTACTTGCGCCAGATCTACTCAAGAAGTGTCATATTCAATTATCTACTTCACTTCTATCTCTGTAACTTCATCCCCTTCATTGGCATGCGACACAAGGACTTAGGGTAGTGACAGAGATAGAAGTGAGATAAATAGATTGTGCAATATGAAACTTCTTGAACAGATCTGCCACAAGATATGCATCAGTGTTTGCAAGTTATTTCTGGTGCAAGACTCGCTCAAGATACACGTAAATAATTGTATTAACAGATTTTGAGCAAGACTCAATGTTCTTTTGTACAATATCATGCACTAAAAAGAAGAAATATTTGTCCCAAATAAATTGATTTATTTGTGGCTTTTTTGAAATATATCTTAATGATCAAATATATTTGGTATAACTAAATATGACAGTTGATTCAAATAAATTTATAATTTGACTGGATTTTATCATTCATTTGTGGTAAGTACCCATACAAAGTTTGGAAACCGGCCCTTGGATAGCCCATCAACGGGCGGAGTATGATGATGAACGGCTGGTCATTGACAATTTTTAATGGCCCATGAACGGCTGAATATACAAATGATAACCCCGGCCCATTAATGGCGCTCGACTATCGGCCGATTAATGGCAGCCGGCAATCAGCCAAGCATGCAAATGAATTTAATTTAAAAAAAAAATTTTTTTTTATTAATCTAATAGAATTCATGATCATTAACGTTTAAACTATTTAAGTGGCGTAAATGATGTGAAAAAAACTCGGTAAAAATTCTGCTGGGCTCTGGGCACGAACTGCCGTCCTTCTGATTACTGGGTCCGAACGATGGCTACTGGACGAAACTGCTAACGTTGAACAAACACTTTTGAATGATCTAGATATTCATTCTATTACAACCATTCTATTTTATAAAATATAAAGAGCAATTTAATTAATATTTTCGATTATTTAGAGAAAAAAAAAAAATAAGAATTCCGTACTATTTTATTATAATTACATAATTTTTTAGAATAAAACTTATTAAATTAAATTGATTATTTATCAAGAACCCAGTTGAATTATCTTGCTCTAACACCATTATAAAAAATGGCATTTATTATAAAAATGTATGTATTATTTCTTTATTAAATTAATTTTTATAAATAAAGTTATAAAATTGCGGTTTTTGGTTACAAATAATAACGAACTAAACAATATTTTAATTGTTAGTTGTAAATAACTTTAAATGGAAAATTAAAATATATTATTGATTAAAAATTAGTTTAAATCCAAAAAAAAATAAATATTAATTAAAGAAAACTATAATAATAAGTTATTTGTATAATTAATAATTGATTAGTAGATTTTTTTATTTGACAAAGTCATGGACCACTGATTCACTAACAGTATCCCAACGTTGCGAAACGATAATCAGCCAATCATAAGTAGCCATTCATTGACCAGCCATCGGCAGCGTCGTTTAAAATATTAAACGGCTACTGGTAATTAACTACACTGAGAAAATTAAATGATTGTGTTTATTATCCTAAATTTTTAGCCCTAATCATTTAGGATGATAAGAACGATTTTAAATGCAAAGATAGTTAGTGTTATAATTTTTGTTAATAGGATTAACAATCATTGGATGATAACAGTTACCATCAGAATGATTACAGTTATCATCAGGATAATTACAGTTACTATCAGGGATGGTAATTAATATTATGAAAAAATTGATCTAAAATTCAATAAATTTCAAGTAAGGGAAGGGAAGGCAAAATGGGCCCCCTAAAATTTTGGATGCCTCGAAATATTTGGGGGCAAAATGGGCTGCCCAAAATTTTTAACGTGAAAAGTGTTTGAAGCGGAGGGGAGGGGCAAAATGTGACACTGAGGCAAAATGGGCCACTCAAAAAAAATTGTAACGAAAAAATTATCTAGGCGAAAAATAAAAAAAAAATAATTTTTTCGTTACAATTTTGTTTTTCGAGAGGTTCATTTTGCCCCACATATCACATATTGACCTGAAATATAATAGAAACATTATAGAGGTCAGAACTTGACGGAAAACGAAAAAAAAAAAAATTTATTTTCGAATGATCCATTTTACCCCACATATCACATATTGGCCTAAAAATATGATAAAAACAATATAGAGGTCATAACTTGAAAGAAAATAAAACAAAAACTTTTTTACCTAATTTTTGAAAGGGTTCTTCGTGCCCCAGGCTCCCCTATTAACATTTAGTATTTTTTTACCCTTGTAAAATGATGGTTTCATTATAATCGAATTGATTGTTATTCTAATTATCTTTGATGGTAACTATTATAATTTCTGATGGTACCTGTTACCATCAGAAATTATAAATATAACTATTTAGGATAATAATCCTAATTAACTCGAGTTAACATCCATGATCGTAATAATTATCATCCAGATGGTAACCATTACTATCTAGGTGATTTACACAATCATCTAGATGATATTCACTACTATCAGATTGGTAGTAAAAATTTTACCATCACTAGATGATAACTTCAATCATTTAATTTTCTCAGTGCATGCTTGGGTCATTACCAATTGCCAATGCTTGGCCGAGTGACGGCAGCCAGACATCGGCCGATCTACGGCATTTTTTCCATTAACGGCGACTTTGTATGGGTAAATGATATATTTGTGGTAAAGATATTAAATTTGTGACGAATCACGAAAAATTAAGCGATATTTAACATATATTTGAAGCGCATGCCCCAACTAACATTTATTTGCAGCAATTAGATCATTTATTTACCACAAATAAACCACTTATTTCACACAATTGAATTCCTCAAATATACACGGAAAGAAAATTCTACCAAAATTTACGATGTTAACATCGCAATCGTGGACTAGACTTTCATTGGCGTCAAATTTTAAATGTCTTATTTCAAAATTTACTATAGTCTTTGTTAAAACTACAATGTAAGTTGTATTCTTTACTATTTAACATCGTAATTTTAACCAAGACTATAGTAAATTTTGAAATAAGACATTTAAAAATTGACGCCAATGAAAGTCTAGTCCACGATTACGATGTTAACATCGTAAATTTTGGTAGAATTTTCTTTGCGTGTATTATATCTTTTTCACGATTGAATATTTATTTAGCCATATCCAAATATACGATGTCTTTGGCTCTAATAAATTTTAGTCGGTCCAAATACATCTTTTTTCAGTGTGTCAGGGTTCTACAACAATCTTGTCTTTGAATCTTGCATTATAATAGCTTGTTACTGATTAATAGGTATGTAAAGACGTAGACACCTCGAGGTCTTTTGCAAGCTGCTTTAGTAAAAATAGTACAAAACCTATAAGATTGTCTTTGGGTACGTCATCTTGAGCAAGTCCATGTAGTATCTGTCGGAAAATTCTTGTGATCAATGCCTTGACCAACAACTTAAGATGGAAATTGTTGTATAGGATATTACAGATTCCAGAACTTGAGCATGTCAGGATTATTTTTTATATGAGAACGAAAGCAAAAGTTAAACGCACTATATCAGTAAAATCTTCACAAACTTATTAACTTGTAGCAGTACCAAATTTAATACTTTTCTAAGTTTTTAGAGTGGAAAATTATAATTGCAAAAAAAAACAAATTTGCGAAAACAAGTTTGGTAAGGATACAAATTTTTTGTTATTAATTACTGAGGTTAAATTTGAAATTAATTTTAGTAATAAAAAATCAACTCAAAAAACTGAAGACAAATTAATCCGAATTTATTTCCGAGTTTTGCAGTATACTCGCGGCAATTCTAAGTAATGATAAAAATAAATTTTTCATCAACAGAAAGTAAATATAAAAAATTCTATTTCAAAAACAAAATCCAAACTAACTATAATGTCAATATGATTCTGACAATCGTGCAACTGCTGAACTACTTCATCACGCATACGTGCTATACTAGTTCAACTTTGGTAGTAAATAACAGAACCGTGTGGGGTAGTATCATGATACGAAGTAATCGCGTTTCAGTAAGCGCCGCGACATCAGTAGGAAAAGAACTATTATTGTCCAAATTTACTATTCCGGTGCTTTAAACATAAATTAATATGAAAAAAACAAAATAAAATTCTAAATTAAATAAACTTTATAGATATTTAAAAATTTTATAATTATATGTATTAATTGAAATGGTACTTAAATGGGGGGTAGTGATAATTATTTTCGTGTAACAGTTTCACTTAAAAAAGAACCAAATACTGGGCCAATTTATTGTAAAATGGAAAAATCAAATAAATATCGTCAAAAAAAAACTGTTAAATTATTTTGTGATGCCGTTTACCGTTTCGATGTCAGCTTTAAACCACCTCAACAATTGCAGTAGGTAGAAATAAACATATTTTATGTTGTTGTTGTTATATATATACAACGTATAATTATAAATACGAAATATTAAACTAAACATTTAGATATCGACAACTAGGGCAGTAAATAAATTGCTGTAGTAAACTAAAATTAAAATTATTTAAATTTTCTGAAGATATAATCAAAATTTATGGTCTAACAACATGACTAAAAATATTTATGACCTTCATCAAATATTATAATTTCTTATATTAAAATTATAGTGTTTTAAAATTATTTTTAAACATAATTAAATGCACTAGTATTTATTCACTGTCTCCAACGTTCATTTATTGTTCAGCCATGGATTTTTTTATAAATTAATTAACAGAACTTCTAATTAAATAAGCTATGAATTTTTTTTATGTATCAAGCATGAGTTGATTTTAATATTGATAGTTTGCTGTAAAAACAATCTACCATTACTCGAAACAACTAATCAATGTTTTTGTTTGCATAATTATTTGCTATTTTGTCAAGCGTTTATTTTATCGCAGTTTAATATCCGTTCATAAAGTTTTGTTTTATTATTATTGTTCACATCTGATGAATTATTCAAATTATAATTGTCGTTATGCATGTTTCATAAAATAAATAAACAATTACAAAAGAATATTATTACTATTGTGTCACGAATCGTGTATAAATTTTTTATACTTTAATAAGTTGTAATGATTATCTATTTTTCCAAGGTATAGTAAGTATGTTATAAAAACGTGAGAATATTGAATATATTGCTATATGCCAACTGAATTAGCGACCTAGAATTAGCCTGCGATCGACATCTAAAAATGCAACAAGCTTTTAAAGCTTACATCAAATTTTTAAACCGAATCAAACTTTTATAGATGTGCTGTTTTCATATACGTCACTTACGACTTTATGAATCCACTTTGCTATTGTTTTGTTTTTTTTTCCATGATTTTTTTTTTATTTTTAAATTTATTTATTTTTAAGGCCAAGTGATGACTATAAATTTCCGTCAATATATAAGTTAAGAGAACTTTTAAAACTGTTTATAAAATTTACCAAACTACATGACTTTGTATATACAGAGAAAAAAAATTTAACTTCAATTAAAAATTTTTGTATTTTCGTAATTGAATTCATGTTTTCTTGAATCAAGAAAATATTCACTTGCATTAAGGGGATACGCCACAGAACCTCTTTTTTACACTCAGAAAAATAAATGAGACTATATTTGTATTGCACTAGTATAGTAAATGAGAATTATAAAACAATTTTTTTCGGAGAGGAATTAGAATTTTTGAAAATACGAAATTTTTAGCCCTGTATTAAAGTTTTAAAAAACGCTAAAGACTCTCTATTTTAGATTTACAATGTTTGCCTGTGATTTAAATTAAATTGAAATTCAGTTGACGTTACCCCTTAAAAACGATCAAATCCTCCCTTAAGTATTTTAATTTTAATTGAAGAAAATTCATTCTTAAATCAAGAATTTTAATATTTTGGACTCAGTTATTTCATTCTTTAACTAAGAGCGCGATATTCTTGTTCCAAGAATATCATTCTCTTGATTGAGTACACAAGCGATTTAATTGAAAACGACACTTTATCATACTAAACGTGTTTTTTTTTTAAATGAAAAAATTATGTCAGCGTTACTCAATACTTTTATGTTCCACCTATATTTTGTAAAACACTGATTTCAGGCGGGATCGAAACCGCGTTCTTTGAGTTAGAAGTCTTATCTGCAATCCGCTAGGCCGGCATAGTTCCGAGATATTGGGCTAAATAATTTTAACTGTAAGTACTACACGGAAAAAATTTTTTGATGAAAATTACTCTGTAATTTCGAGTAATCCTATAGGTCATTCCGAATATTGGTATTTTTTATTTCAATTTTTCATATTTTCCGTTGAACTATTAATATCACTAGACTATATTTTACTCTTCTAGTGAGTAATTTTTTAATAGCAGATAAAGTGGTATAATTATATGATTTTATACTCTGCTGGGATCCTATACTTAGTCGGTTATTGTGAATATTTCATCTTAATCTACCAATTTTTATTCCACGTGTATTAATTTTTACTCCCCAATATACAATCTCTTTAAACCTATTAATTTTGTGATGAAAAATTACTTCTAACTCGAATAAAATTTCGAATCTATTGAAATATTTTATACTCTAAATTGCAGAGTAATAATTTAATAGTCTTCGATAATCTTCGGTTAATATCGGCTTCTATTTAATGTCTTTTATTTTGCTCGCGATAACTTACATGTTATGCACACAAACGTATATGTATATATGAAAACAATGTGTAAATATATATATATATATACCTATAGGTCACTCCGTTCTCCACGGCTTGGATAGTCAGATAGGGATGCATCCAATTTTTTGAACAAAAATTGATGAAAATGATCAAGATGAAGATTACGTAAACTTTGAATCAAATCAGCGAGTTAATTAATTAATCAATCAGAAAAATATGTTAGAGAACTATGGTGATTTTTCATAATTTTTTATGATGATATCATTTAAACTTACAAACCGATTGCAATAATTTATGTAACTATCATCAAACACTATAAAGTCGAAGAGCTAGTATTTTAGAACATATAAGGAATTACAATATGCGTGATTCGTGAAAAATGAAGTAAATTATTATTATTTTAATTTTCCATCGCTAATATCTTTCGAACTAATTAACCGATTTTAATGTTTGAGGTGGTATTAGAATCAATCAGTTTTGTGCGTTTTAAGTTTATTAAAAATAAACCATTTTTCGATATCCCTTTGACAACGATATCTCTTGTTTTAGAGCTTTTTACGCTTATAGGGCTCAAAGCTGATTAGATGTTAAAATCAATCCATAAGTATACTAAAAGTTATCAAAACAAAAAAAAAATTTCAAAAATTTTTATTTTTATAATAACTCGAATCATACTATATCGATCAAGCTCCATTTTTCATAATACTTAGGAATTAATGAGCTACTTCACAGACACGCATACATATATATATATATATATATATATATATATATATATATATGTGTGTGTGTGTGTGTGTATACACTCAGACATATCCTTTTAAAAATGTCAGGATAGCTTCCTAAGGCTTAAAAATGTCGAGATATTTTCAAAACTAGATTTTCGAAAATCGGATCGTAACTTCCTTTTTTTTTGAAAATTTCCAATTTTCTTAGCGGGAAATTAAAAAAACGATAACTATTACCATATTGCAATGGAAATTGATTATCATATTGCATGTGATAACAATCATTATCATGTCTGTATATTAATCGTTTTCTTTTATCGTATAGTAACATTTATTATTCCTGATGGTAATAGTAACCATTTTAGATCGTGATATTTCCTTTATCGGAACATTTATAAATTTTGCCATCTGAGATAATTATAAATGAGAGCTAATACTACTATGTCTACGGTATAAATACACAGTATCTCGCACCATGACAAGTAACACATATCAAGTGTTTGATTACTACCGTGTCTCCTGATATCATCTCGAATAAAAAAGATTTCTATCTCCAATACACTGTAAAAAATCACCGGAGTAAGTCCAAGCGGTGTAGGTGTTAAAATCAGCGGTGTTAATTTTCAACACCGAAGGCGGTGTAAAAATGACGCCGCCACCGGTGTAAATATTCTAAACCGGTGTTAAAACAAATTCTCCGGTGTTAAAATGACGCCGCCACGGGTGTAAATATTCTAGACCGGTGTTAAAATAACACCGCCACCAGTGTAGATATTCTTTACAGGTGTTAAAATTTTTTATTTTGTGAATATTTTTACTTACTCGATCTCTATACTTGTTAATAGATCATATTTTTTATTAATTTTCATAAAAAACTGGCATTTTTTGTGTTTTATAATCTTTAAAGTTGATTCTCCAAGCAGACGCAGTTTACCCCGTTTTTACACCGGTTACCCTACTTTTACACCGATATTACTCCGCTTTTACACCGGTTCTACTCCGTTTTTACACCGGTTACCCCACTTTAACACCGGTATTTTTAACACCGGTGAATTACTCCTCCTACACCGGTGTAATTTCATTTTTACACCGGGCGGAGTTAAAATGAGTCCATTTTTAACACCGCTCTTTTTACAGTGTAGGAAAACTTAGTATAAAAGAATGAGAATCTTTCAAAAATAAAAATAAAAATATTTATTTTGTTAACATGGGAGGTACTTCCATAATCCATGTTACCACTTTTTTTCTGCGTGTATCTTTTGACTCATTATACTTTTAAATTGCTTTGTTAAAAGTTTAAGATATGAAAATAATAGCTTAATATAACTCAATATAAATATAACAGTTTTTCTTTATAACTCAAAATATATTTTTACTAAAATAAAATTACTTAAGAACATACCCAATTGATCACTATATACTTTTTAGTTGAAAGGAAAAAATGAAAATAACAGCATTTTCAAATTTGAACAAATAATGAATCTTTAACAAAAAAATTTAATATGAATTTAAAAAAATCCGATTAAAATATATCAACTAGGGTAGATGTACCAGTGGTTGACCGGTTAAGGATTTTTAGCCTTTCAATTTATCGTATATTAATTACTATGGGGTGGAAATGGGTAATTCAAAGTTTATATCATATTTAAATAGTTAAGTTTTAAATATGTGATGTTATTTATTCAAATTATTATCGAAATTAAATAACAATCACTTAACAATGCAGGTAAGACGAAAACACCAGTAGTTGACCGGTTCAAACCAGTAATTGACCGGAGTGTTCCAGTAGTTGACCGATTACAAAACATCAATTACTTTTCCCGCATAAATGAGTTTTTTTAATGTTTAATCTATAATTTTTTTGTGTTTAGTTATTTTATTTAGTTAAATTTATATTATTAGTTAATAAAAGTCGTTTGGTTTATAATAATACGTTTATTGAATACGTAGCAGATTATAGCATATTAAACTTAAATTTATAAATGATGACAGTAAAATATTTTATAAACTAGGATTTATGATTTAAATATAAATTGCAAAAATTGCACATTAATTTTTAGGAAAAAATACTTACTAAAAAATAATTATTAATAAAATTCAATTATTAAACAATAAAAATATTGACATTGAAATTGTCAGACACCGAGAATATTTTTGGATTTTAAATGAATAAAATATTGTAATAAAAATATTTAGTACATTTGTACTTATACTTTTTTATGATTTTGTTGATGTACATACATCAGATTATTAATAAAAATCATGATACTTATTTTAAAAAATAAACAATGAACTATTATATATATTTCTATATTTATATCGGCAATTTTCAATGCCAATGAAAATAATACATATCTATATTTACTCCAAATATGAACTTTACTCAGCAGTCACATTATTTGCAACACAAATAATTTAAACTAAAAATATTATTTTATATTTATTATATTTAAAAATTATTTATTATTATAAATAAAAAACATTCATGTAAACTTTTATTTTTTCTGACACATTTATTTTGTATAGGTTAAAAACTTGCAAACGCGCACGCGGTCAACTATTGTAGTACTTTCGCCACTATTCTTATGGCCGTATGCAAAATCAGGTCGATAAGATTTTTCAACGTGTGTTTATGTAATTTGATGCGAGGAAACCGATTTTGATAGTTAAAAAGTTGTACGGTGGTCCAGTTTTTTGTTATAAACAATTAAATTGTTTAAACTTAAATTACAAGAAAACTATAATTGATAACTCTTAAATAATTACAAAATTAGCTTTTTGGCATCAAAATACATAAATAATGCCTGAATCATCTTTCGTCTATCTCTATTATTTATTAAGATATAACGTTTTAAAAACTACAAACTTTTTGCCAGGTCCATTTAGCTCAAAATTGCGCGCGCATCCACAGCGTATGAAGCGCGCAGGCGGCTAAATTCAAATGTCGTTTCCTCTGCTTGCATTTATTATTGTAATAAAATGTATAATCATTCAATTAAAAAATAATAATAATAATAATAATAATAATTAGTATTAATAGTAATGATAGTAATAGTAACAATGATAATTTCAATAATAATTACAATAATTTTATTTTTGCTCAATACAATAAATTGTTATATATTATAAATAATAATAACAATAAAATTTGACGTAAATGGTTGTCCACAAAATATATTACTTCAAATACCGTGATTGTATTATATTTTAACATTTAGCATTTATAATAAAAAAAAATTCTATGTAATTCGGCGTCTCATAAATTCTCAGAATTTAACTGGTTCGAGTTGAGGTAAAAATTATTATTATTATTTTTTAATTGAATGATTATACATTTTATTACAATGATAAATGCAAGCAGAGGAAACAACATTTGAATTTAGACGCCTGCGCGCTTCATACGCTGTGGATGCGCGCGCAATTTGTAGCTAAAATGGACCTGGCAAAAAGTTTGTATTTTTTAAAACGTTATATCTTAATAAATAATAGAGATAGATGAAAGATGATTCAAGCATTAATTATGTATTTTGATGCCAAAAAGCTAATTTTGTAATTATTTAAGAGTTATCAATTATAGTTTTCTTGTAATTTAAGTTTAAACAATTTAATTGTTTATAACAAAAAACTGGACCACCGTACAACTTTTTAACTATCAAAATCGGTTTCCTCGCACCAAATTACATAAACACACGTTGAAAAATCTTATCGACCTGATTTTGCATACAGTCATAAAAATAGTGGCGAAAGGACTAATTGGTGTTGTAAAAAATCGCGGGTTCCAATAGATGACCGAACATCATTTATTTGTGGTACAATGGTGTTTTGACTGTTCCAGTGTCTGACCGGTGATTAAATTGGTACTTACATGAATAATTTTGCAAAATCTCATGAATAAATTTGTTAAATAATTAATAATGACTAGTACGGAATTTAATTTGACAAGATTAATCCAATAGCAGTTATTTAATCAATTAAAGAATGTACTCATCTCTCAGATACTTTACTATAGTAATTGACCGATTTTAGTGAGATCACACTGTGAGAAATTTTTATGAATTCTTTCCAACGCTATAAAAATTATATAATATTTGAAGTAGCGACTAATTATGATTATTATAAGCTTAACAATAATTAAATATTCAGTTTAAGGCCATAAAATATTTATTTCATCATAATTTTAGGGGTTTTATACAAAAGCGGTCAACTACTGGTGCATTTACCCTATGCAGAATTGTATACAATGCAATATATATTATGAATACACTCGTTTTATATGAAATTCAATCTCCATATCTTTCGGCAATCATAGAAAAAAAAACTAAATACATATTAAAATTACTTTTGTATTGCATATTTATAATGTTTTTATAATCCTCTTTATTAAATTGCAAAGGAGGTAAGATTAAAAATTTCTTTTATTCATTTTTAGGTATCGTTATTTACTAAAAAAAAAAAAAAAAAATACGTAATTTATAGAAAATGTATATTTTTCAATTGACTTTATATTATCATTCTGTAAATACAAATGAAAAAATGGTATTATAGCAACATACGTTGAATAATTGATTAATAAAAACTAGTAACACTGCATTGTACATTCAGCACCTGGTAGTACACCAAAGTATCGATCATACACAGCACGAGATTTTCTGACCTAAAAAGAAATGCGATTACCCAAAGAAAATTTAAATAACTGAAATCATGCTATAATTATATGCATGCGATAAAGTTATTAAAAAAAAAAAAAAGACTACAAATGTTCATGTTAAATTCATATTAAATGCTAGAAGTTTTTGTTTAGAGCATTCGTTCATTTCAACAGTTATTATATTAGTATTTATTTTTTTTTATTCTTGTTAAATATTATACTAAGTTGAAAATATTATCTGCTAATATTATCATGGAAATACAACTGTTTTACTAATAAGTATTTTAATTTTGAAATAACTACTACATTATTTTTTATATTAATTTATAACAGACATTCTTTTAGTTAATATCATTTCAAAAACTACAGTACAATCTGGTAATAAGAAGCTTTCTCAACATTTTCTTTCGTTCACCGCAAAAAGGTACCCCGATCTCGCCCTGTTTACTGAAACGAACTTGAGTTTGGATGTGCACTCTTTTTTATAAGCAATGCACAGAGAGAAATTTATGGTAACAATTACAATGTATTATGAAAATGATTTCCATATCACCTGGTAACTGGTTTTTTTTAAATATCGACTATAGGAATGGCACCGATAGAAATTACGATAACTATTCTCATCTATATTGTTTTCATTCTTATACAATATGGTAATAGCTCTTATGAAATTATGATAATAGCTTCCATGCCATTATTATGGTAATTGTTCCCATATCCCATACAAAGTCGCCGTTAATGGAAAAAATTCCGTAGGTTGGTCGATGTCTGACTGCAGTTGCTCGGCCAAGCATTGGCAATTAGTAATGGCCCAAATCTGGTTAATTATCAACAGCCGTTTAATTTTTTATCAAGATAGCGTAGTCAATTCAAAGTGAATTTTTATTAAAATTTTTGAATGTATATATGGTATTACTGGTTTCATATCGGAATATGACTTCCCGTATCGGAAATGACAGTCATACGACGCTGCCGATGGCTGGCCAATGAATGGTTACTTACGACTGGCCGATTATTCGCAACGTTGAACCACTATTTGGTGAATCAGTAGTCCATGATTGATTCTTGATAAATGAAAAAATCTACTCATCAATTATTAATTATTCAAATAACTTATTATTACAGTTTTGTTAATTAATAATTAATTATTTCTTAATTAAATTAACTCTCAATTAATAAATATTCTGATTTTCCGCTTAAAATTATTTACAACTAACAATTAAAATATTTTTTAGTTCGTTATTATTTGCAATCAACAACTGCAATTTTATAACTTTAATTATAAAAATTAATTTAATTAAAAAATAAGACATGAATTTTAAAAATAAATGCCATTTTTAATAACGGTGGTAGAGCAAGATAATTCAACTGATAGGTTCTTAATAAATATATAATCAATCAAATTCAATAAGTTTCATTTTAAAAAATTATGTAGGGGAGGGTGGGGCAAAGTGAGCCCCTAGGGGCAAAGTGGGCCCCCCTAAATTTGGAAGGCATCAAAAATTCAGGAGCAAAGTGGGCATTATGAAATTTTCTATGAACAAGGCTCATAATAAGTAACCTTTACTTTTTGACGACTATTTATTTATTACTTATTAGCTTAGTTATGTCTTACAAAATTACTTATTAGGGGAGGGTGGGACAGAGCAGCCTCCATAAGCCATTTATAACTTTTTGTGGCTTTCAACCGTCAGATCACTTTAAATTCTTTCTGTTTCGAACAAATTTATGGAAATTGAGTATGGTAATCATTATCATAATTCAGGTGCCACACGATATAGTATCTATCACCATAATTATAGGAATTGTTCCCATAGTTATAGAAATTTTTCCCAGAAATTATAGGCGTATAGCCTATAATACCTAGTAATTATTATCATAACGTAACCATTACATATGTCATATTTTGAATATAAGATTCATCTGAAATTTTTGAAAGACGGTTATCATTAGATATACATCTCAGTCTAAGCATACAATTTTTTTTTCTCGTAGGGTTTTGAGAATAACACATTCTATGGAAAAGGATGAAACAAGACGATTTCGGACGCGAGTGAGGTTGGCTGATGGGTTCACAGTCATAGTATCCTTCTATTATGTATAATCTTCGACATAAAAATCCGAGACAAAAATATCCCAACCAAAAAATTGAAGCTGACCGAAACTCAGTTTTAAAATTTGGTGACAGTAAAGCATTACCTCCGCTTCGCGTTCGAGGTGTGCAAAATCCGTGACAAATATTGATGTTTTATTATGGTTTTTTGTTTAGAATATTTTTGTAAGAAACAATTTGATAGGGTTTTATTGTATCGAATATCGCGATCGGCTGCCGGCTAATGGTATCACATTATGTCTGAAGTCGTGTTTTATTCTGTTCCAATCCCAACCAATAGCGCGCATAGAGAAAAATGAGGTTAAAAAGTATCAATTTTTGCTATGCAAATTTTATCAACTAATCCAATTCTAACAGGGATACAATGAAATCAGATGCTGATACAGTGAAAGAGAACTAATCGATTTTTTCTTTTCTAGAAAAAAGAAATTTATGTTTTTTAATCCGCAAAATCGCGTTGTCCTGAAAAAAACGTACGGTAAAACCTCTTGTGTTAAACCAAAATAATTTGTGTGTTGAAAAGGATTCAGACAAAATTTAAGTTGTTTTTTAATTTAGACCATTCAAGTTAAATTTTTACACTACATTTATGTTAAAGTTGAAATACAAAATTCTTTCAGTATGAGAAGTAAATTCAAACTAATTTGAAATTTTCAAATTTGTTTTTATTAATCACAAAATTATATACCACGAACTAACCAATCCGAATTCGCGAAAAACACTTTTTTAAAAAATTTTAATGAAATAAGTATTGTTTTCTTTTTTCTATTAAATTATTTGAAACAATTGTAATGAATATATACAAAAGTAAAATCAATCAACATCCTTATAGTTTTTTTAAATTGATTTTTTTCATATTCATGGCGCGTACTCACTTGTGCGACCCCTTAAGTAACTTCAAATTTAAATAAAGTAATCTATTAAGCGATATTTTATACCATTATACATGTCAATATATAGTAATACAAATTGACAAGTTTTTAATGAATATTTCAAATCTCTTTTTTTTATCAAGTAGGTCACTTGTTGCTATCAATTCCATCCATTTACGAGTGAATCGCAATAAGCATATAGATATATATTACAAAAAAGGCCATTTGGCATCCTAATTAAAAGTAGATTTCTCATTTATTTTGAAGTTTTAAGACAAAATTGAATTAAAAATTAATTCTTTTTTAACGTTTTTTAAGAATTTCGAGGTCAAAAACCGCCAACGATAAAACAATGGAATTTTAATCATAACACAAAAATCAATCATGTAATTTTAATCCTTTATTTTATTGTCACAAAGTGTGTTATTTATATTTATAAATACAAACTTTAGAAACAATGGTATTTTTGGAACCTACCCGACGAATTATGATAGACTATACACAGAAAAAAAATATTAGTAAATATTACTGAGATTCTCGTCAACAGCGCGCCTAGACCGAATCTCAGTAAATATTATTGAGTAGAACGTAAGAAATTAATAACAGATGCATTTTTCTGACAAGTGTTTTGTAGTTTTTTAAGGTTTAAGTAGTAGTTTTAAATAGTCAAGCAGTATATTTCAACGATTAACTGTTAATTATAGCAGTTTAAACATTAAAATCATAATTTTACTGATTGAAACGACATTAGTTATTGAACATAACAGTAATAATTAGAAGTCGAACTACAATTATTGTCAATTATTTTTTTCCGTGCGGACTGAAACCAATAATTTTCCGAATTTTTGAAAATTTGCAATTTTCTTAGCGGGAAGTTAAAAAAAGAAATCGTGTTTTTGCGATATAGATAATATCACAGTTTTGGATAGAAAAACTGAACTTTCAACAAATTTAGTTAATTAAATACGAATATTAAACTCTGATTATTAGAGTTAAAACATGAGAGAATACTATTCTCAATTCAGCCCCCAATAATTGCAGGAATCTATTCATATTCATTGAGCGGAAACTACAGTTGGCATGAATAAGCTTAAAACTACGAATTTGTTGTTATTCGTCGCAATTTTTAGTACTTTCGAAATGCAACCCAGTTAATTCTGTATTGTTGAATAAAACAAATAAACTTTCTCAAAAAGTAACAATTTAATTTGATATAGGATTATTAACTTTAAAATGGCCATTCAGCAACCGAAATGAAAGCAGATTTCTCATCATTTATTTAGTAATGTTCAAGTTTTCCGATAAAAGTTAATTAAAAAACAAATTTTTAAAATTATTTTTTGTTAATTTCCATGCCATCAGAATATATAACGATATCCTCTAAATGGCAAGTTAAATGACAGAAATCGAAGCTAGTGAAAAAAGCTTTAAAATATCTCGAATGATAATGCACCATGAGTTTTGGTTTCAAGTTATTTATAAATAAAACAGCAGCAACTGTCTGCAAAATCTGATAAGCCAATTCTGATCAGGGCCTTATAAAGTGATCCTAATAAGGTCCTCATGTGTACCCTGATGAAGAAAAATGATTTAACCCATGCTAGGTGTATACCTTTGTATTAGTCGATTCAAATTGTTTTAAATCATTTCAAAGGTTATTAATTTAAAAATAACCGCTAATGAAAATTTAAAAAATATCAATTTGAAAAAAAAGATTTGATATTTCCGTGGTATTGCATTAGCTAAAAGGAATGCATTACTTGTAATCCTATATATTATTTGAAGTGACATTTATTAAATTAGTAATTTAAATTTAATGTTTACAGATTACTAAGTATCGATGGAAAATTAATCGAAGTAACAGAACAATTGAGGGATGGAACTGCATGTGCTTACAGCGCTTATTATAGCACAAACAATGCACAACCGAGTCCTAAAAGTCATCGTCAAGAATTACCCATTACAATTAGAGTACTTGGATCAGAAGATCTTAAAACATGTCTACAAATAAAATATTATAAATCCGATGATCATAAACACTGTGAATGGGGCTCAAAATTACATTGCATTGAATTAGATTGTTCGAGTTTTGAAGGTAATCTTGCAACAGTAAACAAAGAAACTTATCGAAAAATAGGTGCTGAACCTTAACATTAAAATTCAACGATACTGAATACACAAAACTAATAACATATATAAGAAAAAAAAAAAATTACATAAATTTAATAATGTGATTCCTATGCTTCAATTACAATATTTGATTCTACCTCAATTTACGATTTACATTAATTAAAAAAAAATATAAAATTTAAAAAAATATTATATCCTAATTTATTGAAATAAAATTTAATCTTTCTGTGTATATTCTTATAAACAATAAAATTAAAAAACAAACAAAAAATATATATACAATTCCTCTTTATTAAAAAAAATAAATAATTTAATCGAAATAAATATATAGTGATACACTTGAAAGTTAAAAAAAAAAGTTATAATGTTTTTAAATTATTATATATCATAAGTATTAAATTTAACTGAATTTATATTTGTTGCATGCTTTGTCTGTAAGCCGTCCAGTACAAAAAAGTCGATATTTCATTTTGTTCACAATAATAAGTCATCGAAATAAAAGATTATTTTTGTAATGCTCTACTGAATTACTATTATATGTATGAAATCGATAAGTGGAGCAATTGTTTGTTTTATTTAATAGATTATAAGTATATAAATGATGAACAATATAAATTGATAAGTTGATATTGATGTTTGTTATAAAATAATCAATGCCACTAAATCGATTGTAAATGTAATTAAAAGTATATCAAAATATTATTATGTTCTTTTCATAAATTATGTAAGAAAAGTTAAAGAATTTTAAATATTTTTATTTTTATAATTTTATGTTTTATAAATTCAGTATTAATTTGTATGAAAAAATATAAAATAATATTTTATTATAAAAATAATATATTATCAAATAATTGATCAAATAAATTAAACATATGAAAGAATTAATTAAGTAAGTTTAAATTATAAGCTTCTAATTTAAAAATATTAATATATTTCAATTTATACTTTTATTATAAATAAATAGATATTTTAAATAGTAAATTCGGCTCCTTGCCTGATGTACACAACTTTGTAAAAGCTAAAATGTATTTTTGAACCAAGGAAAGCTAAGATGGAATTATATTTATGTAATATAAGTGTGTTATGTGTTTTTAACAGCCTAAAGAAACAAGCTCAAGTTGCTATAAGTACGTACGAGAAATAGAACAGAAATAGCTTTCATTACTATTTTATATGAATTGCTACAAACAATTTTCGCTGTGAATAAAACATTCTTATCAAGTATTTATTTTCTAAGGTCTACATTTTTTTTTTTTTTAATAAATAAGAAACGGTTTACTTAAATGAAAAAAAAAATTCATACTGAACATTGCATTATTTGCAACAGACGTGAAAATACTTTTTTTTGTTCATTTAAAGTTTAAATTTTAAACTAAAAATGTAAAATAATTTTAAACAGTATTGTGAATATAAACATATATAGCCCAACCGCGTTATAAGACTCATAATTTGTTAAAAATTTTCGAGAAAGCTTCCCTTACCAATCACTTACATTTTGCATTCAACGGAAAGGTAATCAAAAGAAATGAACAATTTTTGAAGAATACACATTAATAATAATTTTAGTCAATATTTTTTCATCATTTCTGAACCGAAAATTTAAATTGCTGCCCTGTTTAGAGATAAGAAAGTCGTTCTTTTCTTTTGTTAGAAAACATTTGATAGAAATAAGTGCATGCGGCATTCTTCCCTCAAACAGAATCAAAAATTCAAGCTGTCAGGTGCAAATCTGGTGAGAAATACTGTACATAACACGGAGGAAGGTAAGACGTCCTAATCCGTGTGTTTGCCGCGCCTTAGGTTCAGGTATAGAATTATACACGTGGAATAAAATGTCCTACTTTCCTCTTTCGGTGTGTAATATACTACGGTGAAATTCTACGGATTTTTTCCCCTACCCTCCCAAACAGTCTTATAACGAGGTTGGGATTCATAAATTTTAGACAGATTAATGCAGCTTAGAAATTATTATAATTAAGTTAATAATTTTTATGAAAATTGTACGCACGCATACTTTAAATTAATGAAACTGATATTTTTAAAATTCAAATTATTGTATATTTCTTAATCTTTGCGGAAATAGTTTTTAAAATAAATTTTCGAGATCTATAAATAAGATAAATAAGAGATCTCTACAATTTAAAGTAAACTCGGGCCTAAAAAAAATATAAAAAGAATAAAAACTAATACCTTTTATTTCATTTTTTACTTATTTTCGTTTAAAAATTATTTGAACTCGAGTTTTTTTTATCCCTTAACCAGACAATATTCAAAAACTAATAAAGAACAATTTCTCGTTTCGGCCATACTTTAGTCGCAATTGTGAAGTAAAATCCCGGGAAAAAATGATTTTGCCTAATTATATATATCCCAGATAGCAAACTGACGTCTTGATGAGTTCTGAATGAGTTCCTATTTATGATTTGGACGTCTCATTAACACCTTAAAGAAGTCTTTAAGAAGTTCTCAAGATGTCGAATGAGCCACCTAGCGAACTCAGTAAAACGTCTTTCAAAAGAGTTCTCAAAGAGTTCTTTTTTCTGACTTCGTAAATAAGACTTCATTATGAATTTACCATGACGTCTTTAAGGAGCTCCTAATTTTGACTTCATAGAGAAGTTCAAAAAAGAATACTTTTAGACATCAAAAAACTAACGTCTTATTTATGGAGTCTTCAAGAACTCTTAATTAACAGTTTCTAAAAATTACATCTTTAAGAAGTCATCATAAGACTTCTTGAAGACTCCTTCAAAAAGATGTCGTAAAGCAGTCATTCCGACTTTAATGCTGTTTGGGATAATTATATAATTTTATATATAATCACTTATACATGATCAGATCCAAAAATTGGCCAAATCTGATTATAGATAATCATGCATGAACGAATATAGTAATTTTTAGAATCTCTGTAGGGCCTGGCGGGGCTAGTTGATCAGCGGGGCAAGTTGTGCAATCGAAATATCTCGAAAACTAAGCAACTTACAAAAAAAGTTTAAATGGTGAAAAGAAGGGGTTACGGGAGGAGAACACAGAGCGTGACTGTCAATTGTCGTCCAGTGCTCAGATTAATTGACAGAACGTTTTGTTTTTTTTGGCGTCAAAAAAAAAAAAAAAAGGTCTTTAGAATTTTTCTTCTGTACTCGCATGAAAATACTTTTTTATGATTACGTAAGTATTCAAAGATACTTTAATTATTGCTCTTTCGATTATATATGGTTATTTATTTTTAACCCTTATTATTTTTTTATAACTTAACTTTTATTTTGCTGCCTCAAATAGGGCAAGTTGGCAAGGCGCGCTGAATGCTTGCTCAACTAGCTACACAAGATTTTCATTATAAAAAATTAAATTTTTCCTTACTAAATTAATAATCATCATTTAATTTGTACATGTAGTGATTTAATATAATGTTTAAGAATTAAAATAATCCATATTGATACTATATTAATAATTATTATTACTGGTTTGTTATGAACGATTTTCTGAGAGCATACCTGGAGAAGACTGGATTCAGTGTCAGATTTTCAAACAATGGTCCCACGTTACATGTGTGCCGAACGTTGGCTTAACCTATGTTTGCATGAATTGTGATAGTGACAAAAATGATTTATAATTTACAATTATTAATCATCTAGCAATATTTTTGACCTCATAATTAGTCACTACTTTAATTTAATATTTATTCACTTAATAATTATTCTTAAATATATATTTTTTAACACAAAAAGTGTGATAATGATCCAAAGATTGGAAAATTGTGATTTTGTTTGATTTTATGTTAAATTTCAGAGTTATAATAATAATATAAGTAAATTATAATCATAATAAATAAATATTTGCTTGGTAATTATAATTTTATTTTGTATCCATATCATTTTATCTAGTCGTTCCGTCTATTTGAGCCATTGCACAACTAGCCCCATCTCATGCACAACGTGCCCCACTAGTGGGGCACGTTGAGCAATTTGGAGCGCTAGCGCATTTCCGGGAATAACTTGTAAATTTGCACTCGGATCGTTTTTGTGTCGCTAGACCGTTTGAAGAAGACTAAATAACGAGCCTAACATCACATGAATTAATTTAATCCAATGCATCGTCTTAAAGTTATGGCAGATCAACCCAAAAAGTGATCAACTAGCCCCGCCCTGTCCTATATTATTAATTAAGTAATTTGATTAGGATTTATCGTTTTCATCAATATAAACGTCGATTAAATTTGAATAAAAAAAAAAAAAAAAAATTCCTATCCGTCCAATACTATTTTAATACGAGGTCACCCATCCAATTAATGTCCCACGATGATGCTGCTTAAGTTTGGTTATCGCTGGATTATAGTCTGATCCTCTAGTTTGTTACACGCTTATAATTAATTAGGCAAACTCATTTTTTTACGTAATTCTCTTTCTGTACTAAGTTAGATTTTTGTAACATCATATTAATAACTAATTTTATAAGATTAAAACCTTTAAGTTTTTTACCCCACTGTGTGGTTGTACTAGCGTGTGACATTTCGAATTTATTACTTATAAATCCATTTTAATATTTCTTGAAACTTTTTAAATGCCATTAAAATAATGAATATCGATTAATATATATTTGAAAAATAAATTAAGGATAAAAAATTAGAAACTATGATGTGGAGTAGTAAGAACCACAGCTGTCATTTACCAAGGAGTTGTTTTAACCAACGACAGTACTAGATATTACCAGTATGTGTACCACAATAGGCTAGTAGTCATTAATAAATGTGTAGTCATCCTATATATTACTAGTCAGTGTAGTATATGTACCCCCAATTCTAGTAAATTCAACTACGCCTTTTTTTACGTGTAGCATAAAAACGGAAAAATAAAATATATTAAACTTCATAAATAGCATATTTAAAAATTGAATATGAAATTATTGATGAATAAATATAGCAACTATTTTTTAGAATCGGATTATTTTATTTATTTAGCATTATTTCACAGAACAAAATAAAGTTTGTACTGAACTAAACAAAACTATAAATAAACAAGTTGAATGTAATACTACCCTCGATCTAACAATCCACTATAAAGTAGGCCATAATAGTACTACAATTATGTATGACTATTACGTAGCACTGTCTGATATCTAAGTGCGGTAAAATAATAATTGCAACAAAAACAAAGTTTAAAAAAGAACTGCTTGAAATAAAAGTTATATTTTTTAATTTATAAATATCATCATGTTGCTATCAAGGAAACGGTGCATTCCTAATTCTTAAAGATCGTGTAATTTATTTATAATTTATTTTCGAAATAAACTTTTACTTGTGTGTTCTATTGATTCTGAGTTAATATACTTTATTTACGTTTTTTTTTTACAATGTCCTTTGAGCTATTACTCAATATTTCAGAAATTCTTTCCGCCCATACAATATATGAGAGTGCTTTGATCTCGAATAAGCTATTTCATATCAAATTCTATTTTTTTTGCCTTTTTGAGTGATCATAAAAATGACTGAAAAATGAGATCCTGTGAATGTTGCTTGAAGAAGTTTATAAATATATAAGACAATTTCTGAATTTTGTCGTCATATTAGATTCATGCTATTTTTTAATATTTTTTTTCGTTACTTGCAGTAGTAAGTAGAGGAAGTGGGGGCAAAATGGGCCCCTTAAGAAAAAAAGATTCAAATTCTCGGTTTTTTTCACGTGTTCTACTTTTTTTTACTCCCTTGCCAAGTATTTGACCTTAATTTGTTCTGTCCGTTAAAAAAAAAAAATGAAAATGCGGAGCAAAATGGGCCCCCCTCAAAAAATTTTCATAATGTGAATTTTTCAGCTTGTTTCACTTTTTTTTCCTTCTGCTGAGTTTTTGGTATTAATTTGTTCTGTCCATTAAAAAAAAAATATTAAAAATGTGGGGCAAAATGGGCCCCCTCAAAAAATTTTTATAATGTAAGTTTTTCAGCTTGTTTCACTTTTTTTTTCTTCTGCTGAGATTTTTGTGTTAATTTGCTGTGTCTATCAAAATTAAAAAATCCTGAAAAGTTGGGTAAAAGCGAGCCCCCAACAAAATGTATGTTTCTCGCTTGTTTTATGTTTTGAAACTTTTTGCTATGTATTTAGCATAAAAACGAGTTGATAGTGAAGATTTGGACCTTAAAATAACTTAATTTAAAGTTTTTAATCACTCGTTGTAATAACTACTAATTTCATTACTTGATTACTTATATTTTTATCATTTTTGTTGACATAAAATAAATTATTTTTGAAAAAAATTATAGTTAGTAATGCTGTTGAACTCGTGACCTAGTTTGCCCCTTATCATAATTCTTTAATCATTTTTGTTAAAAAAATTTTAGAAACCCGTTTGGCTAAAAATATTCGTAAGTTTTCAAAGTCTGGGCAGCCCATTTGATCCCCCCCCTTCCCCCCGACACTTTTCATGTTAAAAATTTTGGGGGAACTATTTAGCCTCAATGGCCCATTTTGCCCCAGTGGCCCATTTTACCTCAATGGCCCATTTTGTCCCTGTCCCCCACCCCAAACACTTTATATGTAAAAAAAATTTGGGGGACCATTTAGCCTCAATGGCCCATTTTGCCCCAGTGGCCCATTTTGTCTCAGTGGCCCATTTTGCCTCAGTGACCCATTTTGCCCCTCCCTCGCCCCAAACACTTTTTATGTTAAAAATTTTTGGGGGCCCATTTTGCCCCCAAATATTTCGAGGCATCCAAAATTTTAGGGGGCCCATTTTGCCCCCAGGGGCCCATTTTGCCCCCACTTCCCCTAATTATTTGTTATCTTTAAACTGTCAAATGATTATATATCGGGCTGAAAATATTCTTTTTATTACTGTAAAATATATTATAACATTTAAAATAAATTAAAAAAAAAAAAAAAAACGTTTTACTATGACTGACTATAAAATTATCAGCTTTACACTTATCCCCCTTTTTTAAAACTGAAAAATAATTCAATTTATAATTCATTCACACGGAAAATATTAAATCTTAAATTAGCTTCGTGGTGCAGCATATATTGCTTTGAACTCGAAACTATAAAAATTAAGTTATCCCCGTGGTTTTATCGTTTTAAATGAAATATTATTTATCTGATATTTATGTATATATAAAAAAAAGAGTTCTTTTCTATTGTCTCTATTATCAGTCTCGAATGGAAAAACAGTTACACGGAAAGAAAATTATGGAAATGAATCCTATAATTTTGTGAAATTTCATCCTATATCAGTATAGGAATGACGACCATAAATTATGGGAACACGTCCTATAGATATAAGAATATTACCCATAATTATAGGAATAGTTCCTATAATTATGGGAATGATACCTATACCATTATAGGAATGGTTCCTATACTGTTATAGGAATAGTTCCTATAATGGTATAGGAGTAGTTCCTATACTATTATAGGAATAGTTCCAATAATAGTATAAGAATGGTTACTAAACTATTATAGGAATGGTTCCTATAATGTTATAGGAACCATTCCCATGAATTATAGGAACCATTCCGATAATTATAGGAGCTATTCCCATTTTCATAATGTTATAGAAATGGTTCCTATAATTTTGTGAAATTTCATTCTATACCAGTATAGGAATGACGACCATAAATTATGGGAACACGTCCTATAGATATAGGAATATTACCCATAATTATAGGAATAGTTCCTATAATTATGGGAATGATACCTAAACCATTATGGGAATAGTTCCTATAACTTATGGGAATGGTTCCTATAATATTATAGGAATGGTTCCTATACTATTATAGGAATAGTTCCTATAATGGTTTAGGAGTAGTTCCTATACTATTATAGGAATAGTTTCTATAATAGTATAGGAATGGTTACTACACTATTATAGGAATGGTTACTACACTATTATAGGAATGGTTCCTATAATGTTATAGGAACCATTCCCATGAAATATAGGAACCATTCCTATAATTATAGGAGCTATTCCCATTTTCATAATGTTATAGAAATGGTTCCTATAATTATAGGAATGGTTCCTATACTATTATAGGAATAGTTCCTATAATATTATAGGAATGGTTCTTATACTATTATAGAAATGGTTCCTATAATAGTATAGGAACCATTCCTATACTATTATAGGAAAAGTTCCTATAATAGTATAGGAATGGTTCCCATAATGGTATAGGGGTGGTTCCTATAATATATAGGAACCATTCCTAGAATAGTATGGGTACAATTCCTATACCATTATAGGAACCATTCCTATAATGCATAGGAATAGTTCCTATAATTTTCTTTCCGTGTACTATCTTTGTTACCATAAGCACAGTAAGTATATACACAATGAGAAAATCATAATAACCATTCCTATTACATTTATGAAATATCCACCACCCATAACGTCATAGTAATAATTACTAAGAAATATGGGATGTACGCCTATAATTTATGGGATAAAATTCTACAACTATGAGATTTCCTATTCCTATAACTAACAATTCCTATAATTATGGTAATAGTTACTATATAGTATGGTAATTAAATTATGATAATTGATAATGATTATCATACTCATCGGAATAGTTCCTGTAATCACATAAATTTAATGTTTACATTGTAACGGTTACTAGGTGCGTATGGGAACTAACCCTGTCCATCATGAATACCGTTCCTATAGTATTATGATAATCGTTCCTATACTACTGTAGTAATTGTTACCATAATATTATAATATTGGTTACCATAACTTTTAGAAATTCCTCATGTTATAGGAATCTCAACACAATATATTATCACAGTTAACATAATAGTATGAGGAGGATTACCATAATGATATGGGCACTATTACCATAATGCTATAGAAACTTTTACTGTTAAAACATAATAATTATCTGACCAGAATTTTATAAGAACTATTCCCATATCGTAAAGGAATGAAAACTTTATAGATATTGAAAAAAACCGCTCACTATACGTTGTAGGAACTATTCCCATATTATGTTGTAATTGTTACCATAAATTTCTATCCACATAAAAATTTTTTCCACGTTTTTCTCTTAAATTGTAAATGAAATATTAAAAAAAATAAAAACGTAAATTGCTAGATTACCCAGGAAAAAAATTATTTTTCCTAATCATATATAATTACATATACAATTATATATAATAATGTATGATTACAAATACAGTTATATATAATTATGTATGATTACATATATAATTATATATAATCATAAATAGGCTTATTAATAATTAGATCTTTTCATACACGTGTTTTGTTTTTTACACACTGACGAAATATTTTTTACTTTATCTCCTTCTTTATTTGGAGTTTAGAATTGAGAGAAAAATTTGATCGAAAATAACTCTCGACCCAACTAAAATCTTTTTTAATCATAGTCTTTAACCAAGGACGTGTGGAATGAAATTCGTCTCACTGCGCGCCTCATTTGAAGAGTGGATTTATATTAAAACCTTGTTGATAATATGTATAGTAGAATACTCGTGAAGGATTTGAAACTCATTAGTAATAAGTCTATGCTGCTTCCTCCATTAAGTCTACATGTACGCTAATGAATAATTTTTGATGATATCTTATGGACTAATAATGAATACAACACTAGATTGATTAGAAAAAATCGAATATTTTTTTTTTTAATTATACGGAAAATATTGTTCCAGATAATGACAAAAAATACTGTAAAAATTTGAGCTCTTGATATTATTATCAGCAACCGCCTCATCGCAAAACTCGATTTCCCACTTAAATATCAGAGAAAAATTATTTTTAAAGTTTGGAATTTTATCATTCACTAGGAAATCAGTGTATCGGAGAAATCAATACACGGAAAAAAAATTATGGAAATGTTTCCTACAATTTTGTGAAATTTCATCCTATACCAGTATAGGAATGACGACCATAAATTATGGGAACACGTCCTATAGATATAGGAATATTACCCATAATTATAGGAATAGTTCCTATAATTATGGGAATAGTTCCTATAATTATAGGAATGGTTTCTATAATTTATGGGAATGGTTCCTACAATATTATAGGAATGGTTCCTATAAATTATAGGAGCCATTCCTATAATGGTATAGGAGCGGTTCCTATACTATTATAGTAATAGTTCCTCTAATAGTATAGGGATAGTTCCTATAATAGTATAGAAATAGTTACTATAATAGTATAGGAATGGTTACTAAACTATTATAGGAATGGTTCCTATAATGTTATAGGAACCATTCCCATGAATTATAGGAACCATTCCTATAATTATAGGAGCTATTCCCATTTTCATAATGTTATAAAAATAGTTCCTATAATTATAGGAATAGTTGCTGTAATATTATAGGAATGGTTCCTATATTATTATAGAAATGGTTCCTATAATATTATAGGAATGGTTCCGATACTATTATAGGAAAAGTTCCTACAATAGTATAGGAATGGTTACTATACAATTATAGGAATGGTTCCTATACTATTATAGGAATAGTTCCTGTAATAGTATAGGAATGGTTCCCATAATGGTATAGGGGGGTATTATATATAGGAACCATTCCTATAATAGTATGGGTACAATTCCTATACCATTATAGGAATCATTCCTATCATGCATAGGAATACTCCCTATAATTTGCTTTCTGTGTAGGTATTTTCATTTGAAATTAAACGCTCTACAAGAAAAGTATCCGATCGTTTTCCGATAAATTACTTTTTTTCAGTTATTCATGGTCAAAGTTGGACTCACAATAAATTTTAGTATTATTTGACTTCTTCGGCGAAACTATCAGACTTATTGTAAAATATTATAGGACCTTTTTTGTAGATCATTTTATTTCCTACAAATTATCTATGATAAAGTTTTCGAAATTTTTAGTAGTTCAGCAGAAGAGAAGAGCCCGTATACATATTGTTGGCACCGGCTACACTCAACAGTTTCTTGCGCACTTTGGATCAAGGATCCCGAAAATCGGGTCGATTTTGTTCGAAAGTGATGCAAATTATTGTTAATAACAATTTAATCGTTTAAATTGAAATAACTCCCAAACCATTGGTTTGTTCGGACAGTCAATAAAAAACAAAATATTCAAAATGAGAGAATACATAAAAAAGGTATCGTAATGTTTTTTCGTATCTCAAATATTTCGCGAAATATGTTAAAAAAACGAGCCAAGCGCTCGAACCTCTCCCTCTCACCCAAACAGCTGCCTATCGAGCGTGTTCTCTCTCCGTCAAATCGCGTTTGATGCTCGATAGGCCGAAATTTTTCTAAATAAAGTTTTTTACATTGAAAACATTACTATAAATATATTTTCGAGGTCGAAAATACGCTTGTTCCTCTTTTTTATGAGCTTTTTAAGCTCAAAAGGGTTGCGCTTTATATTAAAGTTTAAAAATTTAGAATTTTAAATAATTAATGAATAAGAGTTTCTTATATATTTACTCGCAAGTATGTTCAATAATAAGCTGAAAAATAAGTATTTACGTAATACGTTGTATCTATATCGCATAAGTATATCGTGATACGAGCGAACGTGACGATGTTTAAGCAGTTACTTTCAATGAGTTACATAAAGAAGAAATTAGTTTTGAGTAATATTGTTCAGTATTTATGATGTTATTCAATGAAAAAAGCAGACATCGATTTTACGTTTATTATTCTGTCAGCGAAATCTCTCTAACGGATTATTTGATAAAGACGTTTTTAGCAGCAATTAAACGCTTTTATCGAGTTTTAGAGCTGAGTAGGTTTCGGAATTGATCGATTCGATAGTTTCCGAAATAATCACGAAAAACGAAAAAAAACTATTTTTTTTTTTTTTTTCATCCTTTCGTCAACGATATCTCTCGAACATATTGTCCGATTGAGACATTATCCCGACTAGAAATTATCCCCAAGCATACATTGGGACCCCATTGGGTACTGATGGGGCAAGCCCGATAGGGTTATCCCTATTGGGATTTGATTGGGAACATATAGGGTAAGCCCAACATTAAAATAAAAAATTGCGATTGGGTTTACCCAATTGGGATAGGATTGGGAACATGTTGGGTTAACCCAATGCTAAAATTAATGACTCGGCAATGGGTTTGCTCGATTGGGATATTTTTGGGAACGTGTTGGGGCCACCCTACGTCAAAATTAATAATTTGCTGTTGGGCTTACTCGATTGGGAAATAATTGGGAACCTGTTGGGAAAACCCAATGCTAAAATTAATAACTAGCTGTTGGTCTTACCCAATTGGGGAATAATTGGGATCACGTTAGGAAAACTAAACATGAAATTTATAAAAAAAAAAAATTTTTACTTCTAAAAATTAAAAATAATTTTTAAATGCAAAATATTTACGTTTTATTCTGTATTTTAACATGAAAACGAAAAAAAAAAAAAACTGATTAAACTTTAATAATATAGAAAAAAAACTTAACGATAGTAAAACGTATTTTTAATCACTTGCAGATTATAAATTTAATTATAAACTTAAAAAAAAAACTAAAACTTTAAGGGAAAAATAATCCATAGGAAATATCTACTAACTTTCTTATGCTCATATATTATTATATGTAAAGATAAAAATCGAATAGTTGTGTATGTTAACACCAATGATGCACGTGGCGACAAAATCTTGTGACTATAATACGAGCGTAGACAAGTTCAGACAGGTCCGCGCATAAAACAAATAACTAGTGGACAAAAACCCATATACACGTGACTCTTGCATTGGAAAACGTTCTAAGTAACTCATCAAGGCGTAATTTTTTGACATCTTTATAGTTACAATACCGTGCAATATAATTGATAGAATTAATAATAAAGAAAGTGCTAGTGCAGTGCAATATAATTAATCAAAATAATATTAAAGTGCTAGTATAGTGAATATAGGTTATAAAAATTGTGTCTCGTGCAAAGTGAGAATTTGTGAAATAATTAATTTTTTTTGTGAGCTAACACTATTGTAAATTAACAGTCATAACGAAAATTGAATAAATAAAAATAAAAAAATCGTACTAGAATGAGAGGATTTAAATAAAATTTATTTAACTAAATTTTTCTTATGTTGGGATTTTAGTGGGATTTTATTGGGTTGGCCTAAAGTTTCTGTAGGGTGAACCCAATTGAAACCCTATAGAGTGTGCCTAATTGGGAAACAGTTGGGTATACCCAATTGGGACCCAATAGGGATGACCCGATTGGGATCATCTTGGGCTATGCGTTACAACCTAACGTTGGGTTCCCAATTGGGAACCCAATTGGATTCCAATAGGTCTTACAACTTTTTTTCAAGTCGGGTTCTTGAAGGCGCTCAAAAGCTTTTATCAAGTTCTAGAGCTGTTTAGATTTTGGAATTGATCGATCCGACAGTTTTCGGAAAATCCTAAAAAGAGAAAAATAAATCTTTTTTTTACATATTTCTTAAATATCTCAGACTCTATTTGACTAAATGGTCGAAAATCTTCTAAAAATCTAAATTAAAAAGGAATCTTTCAAATGCCGCAAGACCCAGCTCAATCGGTTTATTAATTAAAAAGATATAGGAGGTTTACATCCACGCAAACGCACGCACACACACACACACATCACTCTAAAAATGCCGGAATAGCATCCTCACAGCTCCAAACGTCAACATATAATGAAATCTCAGCTTTAAAAAATCGGGGTGAAACCAATAACTTTCCAAATATTTTGAAAGTACTCGATTATCTTAGCGGAAAGTTGACAACGTCTCTAGACAAGATGATCAAAATTCACTTCAAGTACAAAAAACTGTCCACTGCTGGTACCGAAATTTCGTCGATTTTTTTTTTCTCTCTTTTTTTGTGTAACTGAATACCAGCCTATCAGGCGTCTGACAGGATTAAGCGGATCAAGAGCGCACGCGATCGGCAGCTCCTCGTGCAAGAGGAAGAAGTTCACGCATCGCCCGTTTTTTTGTCATAACTCGCGAAATATTTATGATACGAAAAAAAACTTAGATACCTTTCCTGTCCATTTTTTCATTCTGAACATTTTTTTTCTTATTGACTGCCTCAACAAATCAATGGTTTAGGAGTAATTCTAATTTTAAACAATTAAATTGATATTAACAATTGTTTGCACCACTTTAGAACAAAATCGACCCGATTTTCGTAATCCTTGGCCAAAAATACGTCAGAAACTGTTAAGTGTAGCCAGTGCCCACAATATGTTTACGAGCTATCCTCTACAGGTGAAAAACAAGAGAGAGAGAGAGCGCGTGCGATAGACAGCAGCTCGTGCAAGAACGAGAGGTTTAAGCACCTTGCGCCTTTTTTTGTCATATCTCGCGAAATATTTGAGTTACGAAACAAAACTTGGATACCTTTCCTATGCATTTTCTCATTCTGAACATTTTTTTTCTCAGTGACTGCCTCAACAAATCAATGGTTTGGGAGTTATTCCAATTTTAAACAATTAAATTGCTATTAACAATTGTTTGCACTACTTTTGATCAAAATCGACCCGATTTTCGTCATCCTTGGCCCGAAATACGTCAGAAACTGTTAAGTGTAGCCAGTGCCCACAAAATGTTTACAGGCTATCAGCTACAGCTGAAGAACTAAAGAAAGAGAGAGCCCGCGCGATAGACAGCAGCTCGTGCAAGAAAGAGAGGTTCTGACGCTTTGCGCGAATTTTTGTCAAATGTCGCAAATCATTTGAGATACGAAAAAAAACTTGGATACCTTTCCTGTCCATTTTTTCATTCTGAACATTTTTTTTCTTATGGACTGCCTCAACAAATCAATGGTTTAGGAGTAATTCTAATTTTAAACAATTAAATTGTTATTAACAATTGTTTGCACCACTTGTGAACATAATCGACCCTATTTTCGTGATCCTTGGCCCAACATACGTCAGAAACGGTTAAGTGTTGCCGGTGCCAACCAAATGTTTACGAGCTATCCTCTACAGCTGGAGAACTAGAAAAAGAGAGAGCGCGCGCGATAGACAGCAGCTCGTGCAAGAAAGAGAGGTTCAAGCGCTTTGCGCGTTTTTTTGTCATATCTCGCGAAATATTAGAAATATGAAAAAAAGTTGGATACCTTTCCTATGCATTTTTTCATTCTGAACATTTTTTTTAATGTTGACTGCCTCAACAAATCGATGGTTGGGGAGTTATTCCAATTTTAAACGATTAAATTGATATTAACAATTGTTTGCACCGCTTTTGAACAATATCGACCCGATTTTCGTGATCCTTGGCCCAAAGTACGTCAGAAACGGTTAAGTGTTGCCGGTGCCAACCAAGTGTTTACGAACTATCCTCTACAGCTGAAGAACTAGAAAAAGAGAGAGCGCGTGCGATAGACAGCGGCTCGTGCAAGAAAGAGAGGTTCAAGGACTTTGCGCGTTTTTTTGTCATATCTCGCGAAATATTTGAGATACGAAAAAAAACTGGGATACCTTTCCTATGCATTTTTTCATTCTGAACATTTTTTTTCTCATTGACTACCCGCACAAATCAATGGTTTGGGAGTTATTCCAATTTCAAACAATTACATTGTTATAAACAATTGTTTGCACCACTTTTGAACAAATTCGACCCGATTTTCGTGATCCTCGGCCCGAGATACTTCAGAAACGGTTAAGTGTTGCCGGTGCCAACCAAGTGTTTACGAGCTATCCTCTACAACTGAAGAACTAGAAAAAGAGAGAGCGCGTGCGATAGACAGCGGCTCGTGCAAGAAAGAGAGGTTCAAGGACTTTGCGCGTTTTTTTGTCATATCTCGCGAAATATTTGGGATACGAAAAAAAATTTAAATACGTTTTTTATGCATTTTTTCATTCTGAACATTTTTTTTCTCAGTTACTGCCTCAACAAATCAATAGTTTGGGAGTGATTCCAATTTTAAACAATTAAATTGTTATTAACAATTGTTTGCACCACTTTTAAACGAAATCGACCCGATTTTCGTGATCCTTGGCCCAAAGTACGTCAGAAACGGTTAAGTGTTGCCGGTGCCAACCAAGTGTTTACGAACTATCCTCTACAGCTGAAGAACTAGAAAAAGAGAGAGCGCGTGCGATAGACAGCGGCTCGTGCAAGAAAGAGAGGTTCAAGGACTTTGCGCGTTTTTTTGTCATATCTCGCGAAATATTTGAGATACGAAAAAAAACTGGGATACCTTTCCTATGCATTTTTTCATTCTGAACATTTTTTTTCTCATTGACTACCCGCACAAATCAATGGTTTGGGAGTTATTCCAATTTCAAACAATTAAATTGTTATAAACAATTGTTTGCACCACTTTTGAACAAATTCGACCCGATTTTCGTGATCCTCGGCCCGAAATACTTCAGAAACGGTTAAGTGTTGCCGGTGCCAACCAAGTGTTTACGAGCTATCCTCTACAACTGAAGAACTAGAAAAAGAGAGAGCGCGTGCGATAGACAGCGGCTCGTGCAAGAAAGAGATGTTCAAGGACTTTGCGCGTTTTTTTGTCATATCTCGCGAAATATTTGGGATACGAAAAAAAATTTAAATACGTTTTTTATGCATTTTTTCATTCTGAACATTTTTTTTCTCAGTTACTGCCTCAACAAATCAATAGTTTGGGAGTGATTCCAATTTTAAACAATTAAATTGTTATTAACAATTGTTTGCACCACTTTTAAACGAAATCAACCCGATTTTCGTGATCCTTGGCCCAAAGTACGTCAGAAACGGTTAAGTGTTGCCGGTGCCAACCAAGTGTTTACGAACTATCCTCTACAGCTGAAGAACTAGAAAAAGAGAGAGTGCGTGCGATAGACAGCGGCTCGTGCAAGAAAGAGAGGTTCAAGGACTTTGCGCGTTTTTTTGTCATATCTCGCGAAATATTTGAGATACGAAAAAAAACTGGGATACCTTTCCTATGCATTTTTTCATTCTGAACATTTTTTTTCTCATTGACTACCCGCACAAATCAATGGTTTGGGAGTTATTCCAATTTCAAACAATTAAATTGTTATAAACAATTGTTTGCACCACTTTTGAACGAATTCGACCCGATTTTCGTGATCCTCGGCCCGAAATACTTCAGAAACGGTTAAGTGTTGCCGGTGCCAACCAAGTGTTTACGAGCTATCCTCTACAACTGAAGAACTAGAAAAAGAGAGAGCGCGTGCGATAGACAGCGGCTCGTGCAAGAAAGAGAGGTTCAAGGACTTTGCGCGTTTTTTTGTCATATCTCGCGAAATATTTGGGATACGAAAAAAAATTTAAATACGTTTTTTATGCATTTTTTCATTCTGAACATTTTTTTTCTCAGTTACTGCCTCAACAAATCAATAGTTTGGGAGTGATTCCAATTTTAAACAATTAAATTGTTATTAACAATTGTTTGCACCACTTTTAAACGAAATCGACCCGATTTTCGTGATCCTTGGCCCAAAGTACGTCAGAAACGGTTAAGTGTTGCCGGTGCCAACCAAGTGTTTACGAACTATCCTCTACAGCTGAAGAACTAGAAAAAGAGAGAGCGCGTGCGATAGACAGCGGCTCGTGCAAGAAAGAGAGGTTCAAGGACTTTGCGCGTTTTTTTGTCATATCTCGCGAAATATTTGGGATACGAAAAAAAATTTAAATACGTTTTTTATGCATTTTTTCATTCTGAACATTTTTTTTCTCAGTTACTGCCTCAACAAATCAATAGTTTGGGAGTGATTCTAATTTTAAACAATTAAATTGTTATTAACAATTGTTTGCACCACTTGTGAACATAATCGACCCTATTTTCGTGATCCTTGGCCCAACATACGTCAGAAACGGTTAAGTGTTGCCGGTGCCAACCAAATGTTTACGAGCTATCCTCTACAGCTGGAGAACTAGAAAAAGAGAGAGCGCGTGCGATAGACAGCGGCTCGTGCAAGAAAGAGAGGTTCAAGGACTTTGCGCGTTTTTTTGTCATATCTCGCGAAATATTTGGGATACGAAAAAAAATTTAAATACGTTTTTTATGCATTTTTTCATTCTGAACATTTTTTTTCTCAGTTACTGCCTCAACAAATCAATAGTTTGGGAGTGATTCTAATTTTAAACAATTAAATTGTTATTAACAATTGTTTGCACCACTTTTAAACGAAATCGACCCGATTTTCGTGATCCTTGGCCCAAAGTACGTCAGAAACGGTTAAGTGTTGCCGGTGCCAACCAAGTGTTTACGAACTATCCTCTACAGCTGAAGAACTAGAAAAAGAGAGAGCGCGTGCGATAGACAGCGGCTCGTGCAAGAAAGAGAGGTTCAAGGACTTTGCGCGTTTTTTTGTCATATCTCGCGAAATATTTGAGATACGAAAAAAAACTGGGATACCTTTCCTATGCATTTTTTCATTCTGAACATTTTTTTTCTCATTGACTACCCGCACAAATCAATGGTTTGGGAGTTATTCCAATTTCAAACAATTAAATTGTTATAAACAATTGTTTGCACCACTTTTGAACAAATTCGACCCGATTTTCGTGATCCTCGGCCCGAAATACTTCAGAAACGGTTAAGTGTTGCCGGTGCCAACCAAGTGTTTACGAGCTATCCTCTACAACTGAAGAACTAGAAAAAGAGAGAGCGCGTGCGATAGACAGCGGCTCGTGCAAGAAAGAGAGGTTCAAGGACTTTGCGCGTTTTTTTGTCATATCTCGCGAAATATTTGGGATACGAAAAAAAATTTAAATACGTTTTTTATGCATTTTTTCATTCTGAACATTTTTTTTCTCAGTTACTGCCTCAACAAATCAATAGTTTGGGAGTGATTCCAATTTTAAACAATTAAATTGTTATTAACAATTGTTTGCACCACTTTTAAACGAAATCAACCCGATTTTCGTGATCCTTGGCCCAAAGTACGTCAGAAACGGTTAAGTGTTGCCGGTGCCAACCAAGTGTTTACGAACTATCCTCTACAGCTGAAGAACTAGAAAAAGAGAGAGTGCGTGCGATAGACAGCGGCTCGTGCAAGAAAGAGAGGTTCAAGGACTTTGCGCGTTTTTTTGTAGAATCTCGCGAAATATTTGAGATACGAAAAAAAACTGGGATACCTTTCCTATGCATTTTTTCATTCTGAACATTTTTTTTCTCATTGACTACCCGCACAAATCAATGGTTTGGGAGTTATTCCAATTTCAAACAATTAAATTGTTATAAACAATTGTTTGCACCACTTTTGAACAAATTCGACCCGATTTTCGTGATCCTCGGCCCGAAATACTTCAGAAACGGTTAAGTGTTGCCGGTGCCAACCAAGTGTTTACGAGCTATCCTCTACAACTGAAGAACTAGAAAAAGAGAGAGCGCGTGCGATAGAGAGCGGCTCGTGCAAGAAAGAGAGGTTCAAGGACTTTGCGCGTTTTTTTGTCATATCTTGCGAAATATTTGGGATACAAAAAAAATTTAAATACGTTTTTTATGCATTTTTTCATTCTGAACATTTTTTTTCTCAGTTACTGCCTCAACAAATCAATAGTTTGGGAGTGATTCTAATTTTAAACAATTAAATTGTTATTAACAATTGTTTGCACCACTTTTAAACGAAATCGACCCGATTTTCGTGATCCTTGGCCCAAAGTACGTCAGAAACGGTTAAGTGTTGCCGGTGCCAACCAAGTGTTTACGAACTATCCTCTACAGCTGAAGAACTAGAAAAAGAGAGAGCGCGTGCGATAGACAGCGGCTCGTGCAAGAAAGAGAGGTTCAAGGACTTTGCGCGTTTTTTTGTCATATCTCGCGAAATATTTGGGATACGAAAAAAAATTTAAATACGTTTTTTATGCATTTTTTCATTCTGAACATTTTTTTTCTCAGTTACTGCCTCAACAAATCAATAGTTTGGGAGTGATTCTAATTTTAAACAATTAAATTGTTATTAACAATTGTTTGCACCACTTGTGAACATAATCGACCCTATTTTCGTGATCCTTGGCCCAACATACGTCAGAAACGGTTAAGTGTTGCCGGTGCCAACCAAATGTTTACGAGCTATCCTCTACAGCTGGAGAACTAGAAAAAGAGAGAGCGCGCGCGATAGACAGCAGCTCGTGCAAGAAAGAGAGGTTCAAGCGCTTTGCGCGTTTTTTTGTCATATCTCGCGAAATATTAGAAATATGAAAAAAAGTTGGATACCTTTCCTATGCATTTTTTCATTCTGAACATTTTTTTTAATGTTGACTGCCTCAACAAATCGATGGTTGGGGAGTTATTCCAATTTTAAACGATTAAATTGATATTAACAATTGTTTGCACCGCTTTTGAACAATATCGACCCGATTTTCGTGATCCTTGGCCCAAAGTACGTCAGAAACGGTTAAGTGTTGCCGGTGCCAACCAAGTGTTTACGAACTATCCTCTACAGCTGAAGAACTAGAAAAAGAGAGAGCGCGTGCGATAGACAGCGGCTCGTGCAAGAAAGAGAGGTTCAAGGACTTTGCGCGTTTTTTTGTCATATCTCGCGAAATATTTGAGATACGAAAAAAAACTGGGATACCTTTCCTATGCATTTTTTCATTCTGAACATTTTTTTTCTCATTGACTACCCGCACAAATCAATGGTTTGGGAGTTATTCCAATTTCAAACAATTAAATTGTTATAAACAATTGTTTGCACCACTTTTGAACAAATTCGACCCGATTTTCGTGATCCTCGGCCCGAAATACTTCAGAAACGGTTAAGTGTTGCCGGTGCCAACCAAGTGTTTACGAGCTATCCTCTACAGCTGAAGAACTAGAAAAAGAGAGAGCGCGTGCGATAGACAGCGGCTCGTGCAAGAAAGAGAGGTTCAAGGACTTTGCGCGTTTTTTTGTCATATCTCGCGAAATATTTGGGATACAAAAAAAATTTAAATACGTTTTTTATGCATTTTTTCATTCTGAACATTTTTTTTCTCAGTTACTGCCTCAACAAATCAATAGTTTGGGAGTGATTCCAATTTTAAACAATTAAATTGTTATTAACAATTGTTTGCACCACTTTTAAACGAAATCGACCCGATTTTCGTGATCCTTGGCCCAAAGTACGTCAGAAACGGTTAAGTGTTGCCGGTGCCAACCAAGTGTTTACGAACTATCCTCTACAGCTGAAGAACTAGAAAAAGAGAGAGCGCGTGCGATAGACAGCGGCTCGTGCAAGAAAGAGAGGTTCAAGGACTTTGCGCGTTTTTTTGTCATATCTCGCGAAATATTTGAGATACGAAAAAAAACTGGGATACCTTTCCTATGCATTTTTTCATTCTGAACATTTTTTTTCTCATTGACTACCCGCACAAATCAATGGTTTGGGAGTTATTCCAATTTCAAACAATTAAATTGTTATAAACAATTGTTTGCACCACTTTTGAACAAATTCGACCCGATTTTCGTGATCCTCGGCCCGAAATACTTCAGAAACGGTTAAGTGTTGCCGGTGCCAACCAAGTGTTTACGAGCTATCCTCTACAACTGAAGAACTAGAAAAAGAGAGAGCGCGTGCGATAGAGAGCGGCTCGTGCAAGAAAGAGAGGTTCAAGGACTTTGCGCGTTTTTTTGTCATATCTTGCGAAATATTTGGGATACAAAAAAAATTTAAATACGTTTTTTATGCATTTTTTCATTCTGAACATTTTTTTTCTCAGTTACTGCCTCAACAAATCAATAGTTTGGGAGTGATTCCAATTTTAAACAATTAAATTGTTATTAACAATTGTTTGCACCACTTTTAAACGAAATCGACCCGATTTTCGTGATCCTTGGCCCAAAGTACGTCAGAAACGGTTAAGTGTTGCCGGTGCCAACCAAGTGTTTACGAACTATCCTCTACAGCTGAAGAACTAGAAAAGAGAGAGCGCGTGCGATAGACAGCGGCTCGTGCAAGAAAGAGAGGTTCAAGGACTTTGCGCGTTTTTTTGTCATATCTCGCGAAATATTTGGGATACGAAAAAAAATTTAAATACGTTTTTTATGCATTTTTTCATTCTGAACATTTTTTTTCTCAGTTACTGCCTCAACAAATCAATAGTTTGGGAGTGATTCTAATTTTAAACAATTAAATTGTTATTAACAATTGTTTGCACCACTTGTGAACATAATCGACCCTATTTTCGTGATCCTTGGCCCAACATACGTCAGAAACGGTTAAGTGTTGCCGGTGCCAACCAAATGTTTACGAGCTATCCTCTACAGCTGGAGAACTAGAAAAAGAGAGAGCGCGCGCGATAGACAGCAGCTCGTGCAAGAAAGAGAGGTTCAAGCGCTTTGCGCGTTTTTTTGTCATATCTCGCGAAATATTAGAAATATGAAAAAAAGTTGGATACCTTTCCTATGCATTTTTTCATTCTGAACATTTTTTTTAATGTTGACTGCCTCAACAAATCGATGGTTGGGGAGTTATTCCAATTTTAAACGATTAAATTGATATTAACAATTGTTTGCACCGCTTTTGAACAATATCGACCCGATTTTCGTGATCCTTGGCCCAAAGTACGTCAGAAACGGTTAAGTGTTGCCGGTGCCAACCAAGTGTTTACGAACTATCCTCTACAGCTGAAGAACTAGAAAAAGAGACAGCGCGTGCGATAGACAGCGGCTCGTGCAAGAAAGAGAGGTTCAAGGACTTTGCGCGTTTTTTTGTCATATCTCGCGAAATATTTGAGATACGAAAAAAAACTGGGATACCTTTCCTATGCATTTTTTCATTCTGAACATTTTTTTTCTCATTGACTACCCGCACAAATCAATGGTTTGGGAGTTATTCCAATTTCAAACAATTAAATTGTTATAAACAATTGTTTGCACCACTTTTGAACAAATTCGACCCGATTTTCGTGATCCTCGGCCCGAAATACTTCAGAAACGGTTAAGTGTTGCCGGTGCCAACCAAGTGTTTACGAGCTATCCTCTACAACTGAAGAACTAGAAAAAGAGAGAGCGCGTGCGATAGACAGCGGCTCGTGCAAGAAAGAGAGGTTCAAGGACTTTGCGCGTTTTTTTGTCATATCTCGCGAAATATTTGGGATATGAAATAAAGTTTAGATACGTTTCCTATGCATTTTTTCATTCTGAACATTTTTTTTCTCAGTTACTGCCTCAACAAATCAATAGTTTGGGAGTGATTCCAATTTTAAACAATTAAATTGTTATTAACAATTGTTTGCACCACTTTTAAACGAAATCGACCCGATTTTCGTGATCCTTGGCCCAAAGTACGTCAGAAACGGTTAAGTGTTGCCGGTGCCAACCAAGTGTTTACGAACTATCCTCTACAGCTGAAGAACTAGAAAAAGAGAGAGCGCGTGCGATAGACAGCGGCTCGTGCAAGAAAGAGAGGTTCAAGGACTTTGCGCGTTTTTTTGTCATATCTCGCGAAATATTTGAGATACGAAAAAAAACTGGGATACCTTTCCTATGCATTTTCTCATTCTGAACATTTTTTTTCTCAGTGACTGCCTCAACAAATCAATGGTTTGGGAGTTATTCCAATTTTAAACAATTATATTGTTATTAACAATTGTTTGCACCACTTTTGAACAAAATCGACCCGATTTTCGTGATCCTTGGCCCGAAATACGTCAGAAACGGTTAAGTGTAGCCGGTGCCAACCAAATGTTTACGAGCTATCCTCTACAGGTGAAGAACAAGAGAGATAGAGACGTGCGATAGACAGCAGCTCGTGCAAGGAAGAGAGGATCTAACGCTTTGCGCGTTTTTTTGTCATATCTCGCGAAATATTCGAGATACGAAAAACAATTTGGATACCTTTCCTGTCCATTTTTTCATTCTGAACTTTTTTCTTTTTATTGACTGCCTCAACAAATTGATGGTTTGGGAGTTATTCTAATTTTTAAGAACCAAATTGTTATTTACAATTGTTTGCACCAGTTTTGAACGAAATCGACCTGATTTCCGTGACTCTTGGCTCAAAATACGTCAGAAACCGTTGGGTTTTCTCGGCCTGAACAAAATGTGTATGTTCGAGAGGGAGAAGTTCGAGTACCCGTGTAGAAATGGGTAGTTCGGGACCTTCATAGTTCCACGAGCTCTGTCTATTGTCGGATACGTATCCGATTTTTCCTAAAAATTCACTGTAAAGTACTAACTAGTTCTTCTTTTTTTATCACTGCCGTTGTTACGGACAAGCAGTAATGCAGCAGGATAATTTTCGATTGGTTATTTTTTATGGAACTTTGAGTTGAATACCAATTATTATTTATTCTTTATTTAGTATAAAATAGTATAGTTCGCCGTGAATGCGTCTTAAACACATAGCTTGCATAACATAATGTTGTGAATCCTAGAATATTTTGTATGTCTACGTTCTAAATACTGAACCTCCATGAGAATTAAAAACATTCAATAGTTCCACGGATATGATTCCAGGAACTAGTTTCTTTTCGCTTCGGAAACGTTCCAGGTTCAATCTGAAATATTCTCGGAACTACCCACCTCTAGTGCTTTGCTTGTTTTTTTTCATATCTTGCGAAATATTTGAGAAACGAAAAAAGACTTGAATACTTTTGTTGCATACTTTTCCTTTCTGAACATTGTATTTCCTATAAACTGTCCCAGAAAATCAAACGTTTTGGAGTTATTTCAATTTTACACACTTTAATTGTTATTATCAATTGTTTGCACCACTTCTGCACTACATGGTCTCGATTTTCGTGATACTTGGCCCAACAAAATATATACGAGCTCTCTTTTTTAGACAAAGGACTATTTTAAAAGTTCTTCAATCATTAGCATTTAAAAGTACCGAAGTAAAATCAATAGTTATTCTATTTTGAACTTATCAGACTAAAATCATAAAACTAAAACCGAATTTTAAAGTATATAAATTTTGAAAAGTATAATAATAAAATGAAATGTAAAATAATTTGACTGAAAATATTCAATCATTTATTATTTTCTCTAATTCTTACAAACCATAATTCACATTATACTTTTGAGTTAATATATGAGTTAATAATAAGAAAATTTGTGTCCATTAATAAATTTTTCAAAAACCTAATCTTCACAAAAATAGTAGTAAAGCAATATCTGCAACAGAATTGAAAAAAATTTCGCGGTTTATTTAAATTATAAATATTATTGTTTCAAAATATTCTAATTATTTTTAGAAAAATGCGACAATCCAGCGATCTTTAATATGATTTATTTTCTATTTTTATTCTGTTTATAACAAGTTTTATTTATGCTTGTTTTTGACGAAACTAATTATAATAATTTAATTTTACAATAATTGTTTTCTTTTGACTTTTTTCTAAAGTAAAATAATTAAAATTTTATTTATTAAAGTAATAATATTATTTAAGTTGAGTTTACAAAAATATTCGTGTAATAATTCATTGACATAATTCATGTCAATTATAGGTTGAACTTTAAATTAATTAAATACAATTCATTTTGGCGATATACTATAAATCTTAGTAAGAATATTATATTTAATAAATATATATAATAATTATCGTATTACTTATCAATATAAAGCGTTAACATCATTGTACTTTGACATCGTTAATTCAAGTATTAAGAGGTAATTGAAGTATTTACTAACATTTCACATTGCACCAAAAAAAAAAAATATATTTTTATAGTAACACTTTTAAAAAAAATTTTTGTGAAACAAATCCGAGACGATTTAGAACTTTGATATGATTATTTTCAGATCTTTGAAAAAATTAAAGAATTAAAAAAATTTTTAAGTGAGTACTTTTTAGGGACGTTTTTCAAATTTTTTCAAGCAAAAATAATTTAGTTTATCATTTTTTCTGGTTTAGAGAACGTTAAAAAAAATACTTTCAAATGAATTATCAACGTTTTTTGACCTTTATCTGAACTGTTCAAAAAAAGTCATATTTAAATTTTTTTTCTCTTGTTTTCTTTAAATTTAAAATATAATCCACTCAAAGTTCAGAATTATCTAAAACTTTTGTAACTTTACTTTTGTAAATATTTTTGACAAATTTATGGAATGAATTTTTTTACACGGGAATGTTTTATAAAAGAAATAACAGGAGCTATACCTAGTCTAACATATAGCCTAAATACTATTATATTTTACTATTTATTTAAAAATTTACAATTATAATAGACATAAAATAGAACATTGTATGACAACGGATAAAAACAGACAATTTTAGCTGAGGATGAAGTTAACTAGCATCACACCAAGTCTGAAATCGTTTTTTATCTCATGCCCCACATTATATTTTTTACAATTTTTTGTATTAAAATTAAGAGACTCAGTATTTGGAGCCAGTCGACATCAGACAATATAACAATAGTCACAAGAAGAGTTGGTGTTATTTCATTGCGATTGACTTGGTCCCCAGAAAGTTGCCGTCAATTCATAATGCACCTAATTTATTGCATTCAACTTTACGATAAGTTGCGGCATTATACTGACGTCAACTTACCATCCAACTTTACTTTTAGATCGTTATGCAAATTCAAGTCAAAAACTTATTCATCTCTAGTACAGAATAGTACATCACACAAGGTTTATCAAATCGTTACTGACTCACGTCAAAATAAACAGGCTTATTCTTATCCATGTTATGTAAGTAAAAGTGTTAAACATGAATTAGCAATATCACAACGAACGTTTTTACGATTTATCATTTGCTCGTCCTTAGACTACTGGTGAATATAAATTTTAAAAAATATTAAATTGTTTTGTGTGATAACTTTCCATAAAAATTTATGTCTCTTCAAAAAGACAGCAGTTAATGAGCTCCAGGAAAATGCAATAGTTCAAAATCCGAAAGCTTGGGGCATTGATCCTTGAGTATTGTGAAATTGGTTTATGCCCGATGTATAATTAACAGAACTAGATGGACCTGCTGGTTGAGAAAAGTTTTGGAAGGTCGAAAAAGTTTGATATCCAGAACTACCCGCAATCTGTGATTGGGAGTGCTGTTGCTGCTGAGCTAATTGCATTTCCATACGATTTTGACGTTTTTCATTAATTTCTTTTTGAATTTTATGAATTTTTTCCCCCAATAAATTATAGTACTCTAATCTCGAATTAGCCATTTCATATGTATCAAGTTCAAGTTTTTTTACATAACATACTAAATTATTCAATCTGTTAAAAAATGTTACTGGATTACGATTTGCAAAAATGACATTAAATAATTTACGAACAAGATAATTCCTAAGATCTAGCGTCATAAATCGCTGCCATTCTTTAGTTTCTTGTACTGGTGTAGCTGATACTTGTTCTGGTGTAAGACCATCAGGCAGTTGAAAATTTGGCAAACGATTTCCATTTAAAGTAGTAGACTGGTTGAAGTCATTAAAGCCAAATAATTGATCCATAATTTCATTTGATTGTTGAGGAATTTCAGACATCGCTGCTGCTGCAATATAGTTTGAACCTACCACTGAAGTAGCCTGATTACTACCTACAGCTACAGTTTGCTGATTTGAAATAAATGGATTAGTTGCATTAAATAGCTGTCCATGATTAACTATCGATTGGTCTGGAGTTTGGGTGTCGCGTTTTTTAAATCTTTCCTCGAATTCTTTTCGAGTTTCAATAATTTTGTTTGCTACTAAATGATTATATTCGAATATCGAGTTAGCTTGATTATAGATATCAGCTTCAATATGTTTAGCATAATTCAATAAGTGATTCAATCTTGTATCAAGGATTGATTCTGGATCAGCAGCTGGAAATATTGCTTGAACCAATTTATTAACATTCCCTTTTCTAATATCTGCTGCCACTAATTTATGACATCCTTCAGGTCCTTGCACTAGCCCAATGTCAACTTGTGAGTAAGCTGCCTGATTTATATTAATTTCATCAGTTTTATTCGGATTATTAGAATCTAATACATGATGCATATTTAAAGATTGTTGCTGCAGATTATCAGTCGCTACTGATCTCGTTACTGAGCTTGATTGATTAATATCAATAGCTTGATTTGTTGTAGTAGAACTCGCTGGAAAAGATACGTTAGATATATTTTGTTGTCCTTGACTATACGCCCATTGATTGATTCCTGATTGAACTTCAGGTTGATGAGATTGTGCTCCTATATTCGACATATAAAAATTTAATTCATTATTTTACAAAAAATTTAATGAAGCTAAGAATCAAGTATCTAAATTTATTACAAATTTAAAAATACTAATAAAACATATATACCCTTAGGAAGATCAGCGACTTTATTTTTTGCTATTTCTCTTAATGGTGAGCAAACAGGGCAGTCATTATTTAGACATGTCTTCCAATGAGTGATAATACTTCTAAATGAATCGCAGTTTGGTAATGTGCAGTCTTTGCCACTTTTGCAAGTTGTCATGTGAATTAAAGTATTTTTTGTAGGATTGCATTGTACTACTGAACATATCCGTGAGTCACCATTATCTCGCTGATCTTGTTGCAGACATTTGTGAGCGTGGAATATAAGTACTAGTTGGTGCTGAACTATTTTATGGAAGTCTTGAACATTACCAGATGTAGAACCTGATTATTTTACACCAAAAATTAATTACGATACATTAAATTGTTTTATAACGAAAAAACTATTGTTGAATTTTTTAAACTATAACTTACCAGACTGCATACTTGTACCAGCAATTGGTTCCTGTGACATTTGTTGAGGGTACAGTTGGTCATCCATTGATAAAATTAATTGCAATACTGCACGATTTATAGTTTCCGGTGAAACAAATTCGTCAAGATTAAGAATTTCTGTACTAGATGCAGTTGCAATTGCTATAATACCTAAAACAATAATAAAAGTAATTAGCAAAGTAATCTATTGCTTTCATAAACCGATTGTTAATCACATTGTATTAAGGAGAGTAGCTGATCTGAGAGATAAAAAAAAGAACATATTTTTGTGATTTTTTTTTATAGTACCTTTTTTTATTAACATTCTTAAAATTTCAGACATTATTAAGCAACATTAACAGAATATTTTGCTAAATTTTTATAAAAAAATATTGAAAAAATAAGCCAGTGATTGTGGAGAGAGACGAGTCACTTAAAAAAAGTCTCCATGCTGTAGGCAGGATAACTCATGACTGCTTTATCTGAAGTCAAAAAACCTAAAAGATTTCCTTTGTACATAAGCTTATTTTAGATCTACATGAAGAATGTTTTTTTTCAATAACTACTTATTTTTTAATTAAACAAAAGGAACAATTTTTGACAAAAATCAGAGTTTTTTTATTGCATCTTTACCAAAAATTCAAAAATGAATATTTTGTTTATTCCTTCGTTTAAATCCAAGATAAACTTATGTACTAAAGAAATCTTTTTGGTTTTTTGATTTCAGATGAGGCCGTCATGAGTTATCCTGCCTACGGCATGGAGACTTTTTTTTGAGATGACTCGGCTCTACCTACTATCACTGGCTTATTTTCCAATATTTTTTTATGAAAATTTAGCAGAATATTCTTGGAATGATGCTTAATAATGTCATAAATTTTAATAATTTTAATAATGACGGTACTCCGAAAAAAAAAAAATTCCCAAAAATACGCTATTTTTTTTTTTGTACCTCAGATCCGTTTTCTCCCCTCAGTGTTTTCCTCGCACGTTATCTGTGCTTAAATTAATAACCCTGCTTAAGAAGTCTGATTTGAAGTGATTTGGAAAATCTAAATTATTTCATATTGTTTCATATCATAAATGATTCAATTTAATTTGAAATGATTCGAGCGTTTAAATTATTTCAAATAATTTTAAATCATAAAATAATATTTCGTTATTTTTTAATTCATTATGATTTGAAATGATTCATTCCAAAATTTATACTCGATGCAAAATAATTTAGACAATTTGGAATGATTCAAAATAATTAAGAGTTACGTAATCTCAAATCATTCCAAATTAGATTTCTTAAACAGGGAAATACAGTTCCGATTAATTGCTAACAACGTGACCAACAAAAGGTTAATCTTAAATATGAATATGTAAATAAAAATTATCATTTACTCATTTTGATAGAGTCCAATTTTTTTTTTTAACTTGCGGTAAACAGACAAAATTCGCCCTTATCTTCTACAAGCAAATATTTAAATATAATTCAATATAAATCCACGTTCTCTTGTTTGCCAATTTGGGCCTAGTAAGCAATGTCCGCCATTTTGCGTGTTTGGTTACGAAAAGCTTATCTTTATGGAATATTTTAGTAATATGATAAATAATTAAATATACGAAGTATTTTAAATGAATAGTTCCTTTTTTTTATGTTGTCTATTTTATCAGGACAGTGTTATAAATTATTTTTAAAAATATAGATTAAAGTAGAATACAAACCATACACCACACGAGCAAAACAGTAAAGAAAGCTGCAGTAGATAAGATAGGCTATTTATAAATATGTATATACACATATATACCATCCATGCATAAATTGTGTATGATGTAGTAAACTCGGGCTTGAATAACTCACTTAAGGTAGTATAGTAAGGTCATAAAAGTACTTTCTTACAATATCTTTGTAATCTTAAGCTATTATTATTCAACATTTTCTGAATAAATCAAAAAAAATTACTAGATAAGGTAAAAGCATTACCTGCTCACTTTTCTTGAGAGTGGGGTTGAACTACTTGATATAAATTGATAAATAAAATGAAAAATCAGTTTTTTTTTAACTTCCCACTAAGAAAATTACAAATTTTCAAAAATTCAGGAAGTTATGGGTTTCAGTCCCATTTTCGAAAATCGAATTCCTCAGAGATCTTGACGTTTTGAGGTTCTAGGAAACTATCCTAACTAATTTCACGATGATGTCCGAGTGAATGTATGTATGTATGTACTACGTACGTACGTGTGTAAATATCTATAACTTTTGAACGGATGAACCGATTTTGATCATCAAGGTGTCATTCGACGCGGCTTGCGAATATCTTAAAGCTGAAAAAAAATTAAACTTGATCGCTAAGGCTCGTTCAGAGATATTCCAATAATAAACTTTTTCAAAAATGTTTTTTTCGGATAACTTTTTATGTTCTCGATAGATTGATTCCAAAATCAACTGGGCTCTAAAGCTTCATAAGCCGCGCCGAATGCCACCTCAAACATCAAAATCGGTTAATTCTTTCAAGAGAAACCGTTCTCAAAAGAATTAAATAAAAAAGTTTTTTTAGTATTTTGAAAATTTCTCAAAAACGACTCGATAAATCAATTTCAAAATCTGATCAGTTGTAGAACTCAATAAAACGCGTCGATTGCCACCTTGAACGTCTCACTCGGTTTATTCGTTCAAGAGATATCGTTTGAGAAAAAATGATAAAAAACATTTTTTTTCGAAAACAAAGGCATTCAAAAGTATTTTCGAGCTCGAAGACCTCGAAAATATATCTACAACAATTTTTCGAGCTCAAGGAGCTCGAAATAAGCGGGAAGTTTTGGGGCTGGCCCGCAGGGTCAACCGACAGACCAATTTTTGATATTGTGATGTTCTCGTCAATTTTATATCATTGCAATTAAGTTTTCGGTCATTCTGTTGGAAAAATTTTATCTAACGAAATAACTGAAGCAGATAATAAACTAATTTCGCAAACTTCATTGCACTGATATAAAAACTATCTTGATTCAAACAAAATTTTTTTTTCAAAATGAGATTCTTGTTTAAAAATTTTATTGTTTTAATTCAAAATATAAGTTTTTGAACCAAAAATTAAAATTCTTGGATGAAGAAAAAAATTCTTCGTATGAGAATTTTAATTTTCGATGAAGCATTTTTTGTTTCGAAACAAATCACTGATATATTTCGCTCAAGAATTTCTTATTCTTGGATTAAAATAGGCAAAATGTAGGTTTAAGATATTACCGACTTGTTTCGAGAACGGCGCGATTTTTAAATCAAGATAATAAAATGATTTACTTGGCTTAAGAAAATAACTTGTTTTTATTTTAAAAATTGAAAACTGTAATTTTTTTTTTTTATAACTTTAAAAACATCTTCCATCAAGACATTACTACACTGAAAAAACGATATAGTAGTGACAATTCTCTGGGATAGTATTGAGTACTTTCTGTAAAAGAAAAATTTCAGACAGTACTGTATGCTATCTAGATTATATCCACTCCTGTCTGGGATAGTACTCAGTACTCAGTTGAAGACACCCTGATAGCCACACTCTAAATATAATTGCTCAGCAAGTCCTGCAGTGAAACACTTTCGGCCAACTTAACGACAAGTTTCTGGCAATCGGCTCAATAATACTTGCGTGCAAGTTCATGCAAATCAACTGCCGTCATCTAAATGTAATTTGGCAGAAAAACTTGCCATCAATTTGGAGTGAAACTTTCAATCAACTTAACGTCATTGTCTGATAGTAACGCTTGTAAAATTTCTTGAAGCAAGATAATTGGCCCCTCCAAACTAAACTCATTGTTCAAAAAAATATTTCTTGAGTCAATATAAATTTTCTATCAGTGTGTGGTCCGAAAGAGTTAACAGAATGTTCAATTAAAAATTGTAAATGATTATAATGTATTATTAATTCTAAAAATATTGTTTTGTAATTTACCAATGCCTGGTAAAATGTGATCTTCAAAACGTGCGATACTGCTCTTTGACAAAATATAATGTTGCAACTTTTGAAGACACAATAGCTCGAAATAAGTCGAAAATAAACCTGTTAATTAATAATTACATTAACGAGTAAGATAAAAACTAAAAGGTATTTAAATAAATGATTAAATTTGTGATTACGTTTTAATAACAACCTGTAAGTTCAGAGAGAATAAGTATTTATTTTTTGTGTTACATATGGTATTTAATCATAATAATAAGGAACTAGAGTTTAAATATATATCACTCCGGCTATAAGTGTACTACTAATTCAACCAGTGGTATAATTACAGCTGGTCCTCAGTACGTATTCACTAAATTAACTGTACAACTCGGATGACGTCAACAGCGTTTTTATCAAAATAAAATCAAAAAAGTTTAATTGACTTTTTCCAAAACAATTTCAGCATTAAAAACTAAAATACTGCGTCAAATGCCATCCCAAACATCAAAATTATTCGATTAGTTTAAAATTTAACCGATTTTACCATTTTATAGTCACTATCGCTCACTATAGATTTTATTGCAGCTGGAACACTCTGTGGAGGTGCAATAGCTCATAATCCAGGGTTGGCCGCAACCTGTGCTTCAGGTTGTTGCTGCTATTGAGTTGATGTAATTTCTATACGTTTCTGACGTGCTTCTTCAAGTTCTTTTTGAACTTTATATATTTTTTCCGCCACTAAACGATAATATTCAGATCTCGAATTAGCTATTTCATACATGTCACCTTCAACTTTTCTCGCATACGTCACTATATTATGTAATCTTTTATCGAACATCAAATTTGGATCAGGAACTGGAATTACTGATCGAAATATTTTACGAATAATGTCATCTCTGAGATCTGGCGTCACAGATCGATGCCATTCTTTAGTTACTTGTGCTGGTCGAAGACAACCTGGAAACATATTGACAGCTTGTTGTTGAGGATTGGCAGTCGCTGCTACTGCTGCTACAGCTGACGTTGAACCCGTCGTTGAAGCTTGTTGATTAGTACTTACGACTACAGCTAGAAAAGCAATATTTTTATTTATTATTTTAAATATATATTAAAACCTATAAAATAAAATACACACCAGCACGAGAATTAGCAGCCTTGTTTTTATCCGCTTGTTTGAGAGGTAAGCAAACAGGACAGTCACGCTTTTGACACTGTTTCCAATCAGCAATAATTTGTCTGGATGAATAGCAAAGCGGTAACGTACATCCTATGCCCTCTTCGCAGGTCGTCATGTGAGTCAAAACATTTTTCATAGTTTTGCAGTGTGGCAGAGCACATATCCGTGCTTCACCATTGGCCTGTCGTTCTTGTATCTGGCATTTGTAGGCGTGGAGTAGAAGTACGAGCTGCTGCTGGATTAGTTTACGGTGCTCTGGATCATAAGTAAAAGATGTAGAATTTGGTGATCATGCATCGACCATCATTTAATATATAATAAATCGTTTTGTAAGAAGAACGATTTTTTGATTACTTGAAACTAAAACTTACCAGATTGCGTACTTCCACCAGCTGCAGGTTCCTGAGTTGCTTGTTGAAGATCCGGTTGACCAACTGTTGGTGCCCCAGACTGTAGTTGAGTAGGACTTACAGTAAGCTGTTGAAGCTGCTGGACTATTTCGTTATGATCGCTTATAGCATTGCCAACACCAATTGGAGCGTTTAGACCGCCAAATCGTTCACAGTGCATGGCTCTTATGTAGGGTTCAGCTCTTCTTCGAACCGAGGCAACTGCGCAGAGAATTGACAGCTTGTACATTTACTCTATTACCTGGACCGCTTCCAGGCAAAACTATCTTACGAGTATACCAATTGAATCTACATACTTTATCGCTAATTTTGACCTTGGTCTTTCGTGGTTATTCTGAACTTATTTACTTACCATATCCATAAGGACTTGAAACGCCTATTTGACCCATGTTTGGTAGTGCTTGCATTCTTGAACCACCTTGACCAGAAGCTACAACTCTTCCATGATCGAATCGGTGATATTGATGAGGACTTTGACGTCGTGCTTGATTTAACATATGAGTTTGCCGTTGTTGCTGAATTTGCATCTGGATACCAGCATTGGATGTAGCTATAAAAAATAAAACGTAAAAAAAAAAAAATTCTTCAAATGTTTGATTTTAAATTTTCTTTACCTGACATTTGCTCTTCTTTATTGTCCATAATTATTATTGTTATGAAATAATTTTTAAGATACAGCAGTCGTGATTGTTGAATATTGAATCGAACAAAAAGATGTTAACTACGCACTGTTATTCTTCAAGACTGAGAAAGCCAAACTGTTGGCTTCAAGTAGATAGTGGAAGTAAATGAGTCATAGAGAAAATTAGACGTTATATTGTAGGAAGGAGAATATCGCCAGACCGATTTCACCCTAAAATACCGAATTTTATGTCGTTAGCTGTAAATAAAATTTACCTGCTATTAGAATATATAGTTTCTGAGACCGAAAAAATGCCACGTATAGTTTTCCCACCACGGGAAAAACCACTTTCCTATACCCCCACTATTAATTCTAGGTGCATATCATCTCCATAGTTCTTCCTAAATTATCCATAGTTCTTTCGGTATGACAAAGTTAATAGTTTAAGGGTGAGTAGTATCGACCAAATTTTCTAAATTACGCCTCAACCAATGATGACATTCGAGTGGTGAAAATCTTCCGAAAAAGTTTGCCTCGTACATTTTTTAGCAAACTAAAAAAATTGCTGTAATAACAATTAATTAATAAATTAACAGAAAAGTAAAGTTCGAAAATTAGGTTAGAACGATCCAGCCTTAAGGGTGAGATGTTCAATATTACCGACAAAACGCCATCTTTAAGAGTCATTTAGAAAAATAACCAGGAAGATAAAACAGGTTATTTATCTTTTCCTAACAAACAAACGTTTATTAATTGTCAATTCACTCTAAAAAAAATACGATTTGCCTTCCAAGATCCCGATAATTTTCTGAACAATTTTATTAAATTTAATAAAAAACAAATAATTACATGCATCCACACAAGATATATTTCTTGAACATCTATAGTATATGTTAGAATAGCCAATCAGGTTTCGAGAAAAAGTTGCTTCTCATTCTCTTCATTACTCCATTTAATTTTTATGACACGACTTTCCTATAATAAGATTAATTTTAGTAAGACGTCTGTGTAAAGGGTCAAGTATTTTTTCTCTATCACTCTCAAGTAGACGGACGGTAGTATCTTTGTTGTATTTTCGTAATAAATGAAAACTATGTCCACATTTGTCAGATTAGAAGATAAAACACCTGATTGTAGAACTTGACTCATGATGTGACGTGGCTATAGAAGTATGACATATTAATATATATTACTTCTTTCTGGAACACATTAACACCTTTTATACTTACAGCAAGGTAAAATAAGATGCCTGTTAAACTTTAGAGCCATTAATATCAATATCGAATCTCATAAGTCGAATTAAATAAGAATCGAAAAATAATTCTGAAAACGTATATTTACTCCCGTGAAAATGAATCATACATGGCCATGTATGATTCATTTTTCACCGGAATGCACGCCATGAACGCTCGTCCTGTAATAAATGAATCATACTTGACCATGCATAGCTGTATATAGTTCATATATGGTCATACGTGGGCATACAAACTTTTTCAATACAGTCATGCATGGCCATATGCAGTCATACAAAACCATGTATGGCCATACATGGCCTTGTATGGTTCATATATGGCCATGTATGACTGTATTAAAAAAGTTGGTATGTCCATGAATGGTCATATATGCTCCATGTGTGGCCATGTATGACCATATATGCTCGATGTATGGCCATGTATGATTCATTTTTCACCAGAATGCACGCCTCGGACGCTCGTCATGTGATAAATGAATCATACGTGGGCATACAAACTTTGTCAATACAGTCATGCATGGCCTGGTATGGTTCATATACAGTCATACATGGCCGTGTATGGTTCATATATGTCCATATATGGCCATACATGCTCCATGTATAGTCATGCATGGCTATGTATGATTAATTTTTCAACTATTACAATTACTTATAAACAGGATGTTGCAAAAAAAAGATGTTATAAAAAAAAGAAATTTTTTTGACATCACTAACCGCATATTGATGATTATATTGTGCTTTTTCGAAAGTGATTATATTCTTTAAACCTTATGTAGCACAACTAAACTTTGTTGTAACTGTCGGTCGTATAGTTTAGTCGTCAAATCGTCAGTCTCTCGTACGGATGGTCCCGGGTTCGAATCCTACTAAAGCGGGTGCGGTTATTAATAAGTCTAGCGTGTTTTCTCTGAATTAAAAATTTCCATTTCGATTAGGAATTCAATTAATCGCATATCTGATAATCTCGCGTCGCCAAGAGAATAAAAAAAATAAATAAATAAAATAAAAATTTTTTTTTTAATTTAGTTAAAATTTCTATACATAGTCATATATGGCCGTATCAAGCCATGTATAGCCATACATGGCTATGTATGGTCATATATGGCCATGTCTGGCCAATTTTCATGCATGGCCATGCATGGAGCATTCATACATGGCCATGTATGATTCATTTTTCACGGGCTAGATTTTACCTTCAAATATGTACATAATATTGCACATAAAGACATTGTCTTGCTCAAGACCAGTGAGAAAAGTTACTTACGCATGTCTCGAGCGAGTTTTTCACCAGAAATTACTTGCAGACAGTAACGCATATCTTACGGCATATCTGCTAAAAAGTCTCATCCCTGTTTAGAAAATCTCATAGAATCCAATATACTATCGTACATTCCGATAGAAATTTTATAAGAATGAATGAGTTCTATGAGAAATTCTATAGTTAAGTATAGGGCCTTATACATACGGCTATAAGAATCTATCGAATTTTTAAGCAGGGATGTTACACAATCTATTCATCTCGCATCTGACTCTGTCACTTTACCACAGGATCCCATATCATATGACAATGGAAATAATAAAGTAACAGAGGCAGAAGTGAGATAGATAATTTAATAAGACACTTCTTGATCAAATCTGGTGCAAAATATGCGTTAGTATATGCAAGCAATTAAATTTCTGGTGCAAGACTTGCTTAAGTCACTATACAAATGCACCTTGAGTAAGATATCTTTAATATTCTTGCACTATTTTTAAAGTACAATTCAACTCAAAGTTTTTTTTCAAGTCTTGTACAAAACTTGCAAATTAAAACTTTGTACCAGTACCTACAAAAAGACCCATAATTATATAAAGACGCAAACAACTAGTTGTCTGGTGACCAGTCTTGCGCAAGATTGCTTTAAGATTGTTACATGGGCTTAGGATCATGACATTGTTGAAGACTCCACCCTATGATCAACAATACTTTTATAGATTTAAAATACAAATTTTAATGAATTCAATACTTACCTTTTTGTCCTTATAAAATATATAAATAATAAATAGTATACCAAGTACATAAATTCATACATTCAATAAAAACGTTTAAAATGTCACAAAAAAAGAAATAATAATAATAATTATAAAAAGATTAAAAATTCTTTGAAATAATATCAACTTATGAGATTAAACACTAATCCGATAGAGACGAAAAGTAATGAAACAAAAGAAAAAAATTTAAATAAAATGAAGATTTTAACGTTTTTCGGCAAAAAGGCTTACAGACTTAAAATTTAAAATAACAACTCCCTGAAATATGAGAAAATAAATGGTGTCAATTTTTTTTTTTAAATAATCGACTCTGGTGGGGCCTTGCGGGGGCGTGAGAAATAACAATTTTCACGTTTTTTGACCAAGAGACTTATAGACCTGAAATTGGAAATGATTATTACCTACGAAACGAAAAAATAAATGCTGTTTATGTTTTTTATTAAATTAAAAATATTTTTATAGAAAATAATATTTTTTTTTTTTTATAAAGCCGACTGTTATGGGGCTAGCCGGAGTACTAAAAATTGTCTCCATCCTGTGTTTTTATTGCATACAAGTGTTTCAATATAAAGAAAAAATTCGAGAGGATAAGTATACTTATGCATGTTTGGACAGTCAATGCTGCGATATTGATATCAATAATCAAAACACAATACAGTAGGACCTCGTTATAAGACTAGCTCAGGGCTGTAGGGGAATAACAACATGTAGTCTTATAAGGAGGTCCTACTGTATAGTCATTTAACATTACAAAATACTGAGCGAAGCAGGCAGGTAATAGCTAGTATATACATATAATTAATTTTTCAAAAATGAGGAATAATTGTATGATGGGACATATTTTAATGAAGAAACGATTAATATTTATATGTAGTTATATTTTTTTCTTTTAACATAAACATTACAAAATTTTTTGAATACATTAATTCTTATGAAATGCAAGAAGATTAATTATTATTTTTAAAAATTATTATTATTTTTTTTTTAAGTATTTTTATTTGTTTTATAAATGTAAAAAAAAATTAATCAAGTAATAAAAAATAATGAATACGATAATATCTATATGAACACTTGACTAATTTAAAAAGATCAACCATTTTTTTTTTTTTTTTTTTCAAGGACACACTTGAATGTTTCAGTTGGATAAAATAAGACGCCTGTTAAAAGTTGATATTGCCCTTAATATCAATACTAAATACTCCCAAATGGTGATTTTCTATTTCCCATTTGAATAACATGAGAAAAAAAATTTTTAATTTAGAATTTTAAACCTCGGTATTGGCGTGTTGCACAAACAAGTCGAGAATACATTTTTGTAGGGAATTTAACGCTCTACAAAAAAAGTCTCTGATTTTTTGATAAATCCATCTGTTCAAGTTATTTAAGCTTGAAGTCAAATTTATATGAAATTTCGAGATCTTTTTACTCTTTCAGCCAAACTATCAGACTTATCACGAAATTTTATAGAATTTTTTTTGTAGACATCTTCTTCTCTACAAATTATCTTCAATAAAGACTTCATATTCTGCACAACTTTCTAGTTATTTTCATTTTAATCTCAAGCTCTTTAAAAAAATAGCGTTCCGATCGATTTTTTTGAATCGGTCTAATGTACACATATTTTATCATACATCATATATAATAAATAATAACAAAAAAAAATAAAAGTAAAATAAAATCATGCAGTAAATAAAAGTAAGTTACTCTAAACTAAAAAAAACATAGATTATATTGATAATTTTTAACTCAAATTCTTTAGCACAAATTATTCTTATAGATTATTATATTGTTTCACACAATATTTATCTTAAAACAATTTATTAACTACAAATTTAATAATAATAATAATAATAATAATAATAATAATAATATTAAATGTAATTTTAATTTACCGTCTGTATTTATTTATTTTTATTTTTTCATTTAATCGGTACGTAGTTAAGTTAATTAATTAATTTATCAATTATAATTTATATAAAGGTAGACTTACATCACTTACGTTGGTTTTTTTTTTAATTTCATTTTTTTTTAATATTAATCGATATAAAGAAAAGTAAGTATAGAAGAAATAATTATTTTCAAAATTTTATTTTCACTCATCATCATGATTACTCTTAATTTAAACCTTCGTATTGTTTTTTTTTCATAATAATTATAATCCAGATTATGAAGAAAATAAGGAAAATTTTGTTCCGAACATATTAATATGATAGAATCAGTTAATGTTATCAAATTTGGTATCGTTAAAAAGGTATTGACTTGAATTGGTCCCATTCCATTTTTTGAACTCGTTTTTATTGTCAAGTTTCGAGGTAAATTAGTTTATCTATATTATTCGAATTACATTTAACTTACGCGGAAAAAAATCATGATGGTATTTATTTTCTTAAATAAATTTATATTTAAATTATTTTGTCACTGAATATGACTGAATATATCTAACGATTATATATGTAATTAAGAAGAATTAAAAAAAAATTTAGTCTATGTCATGCCTTCTATGATAATAAAAATTTAAAAAATTTAATTTGGTATCAGTGAAAGAAAATTTATTGGATGACTAATAAAAAAAAATTTGACCGTGTGTAGATTTTTTTTTCACGAATCCCATGATTATACAATCATCGAAATCAATAAATTTGTGAGTTAATGATGAGATTTGTCGCATTAAATTTCAATAATAATAGAAATAAACAAAAGATTCTAGAGTTAATTTTACAGTAAAGATTTTGATAAATAGTTAAATTCAAATCATATTTTATAAATTTGGCAGTAATACTCGGGTAGTCACGTAGAGATTTTAGGTTGCTCGTTTATATTAATCAGAGATCTTTAAATATATATAGATATATATTTATATATTTATGTATGTATCGTTTAAGTTCAAAATAAAAAAAAAATAAAAACATATTGACTTAATTTTAAATCGTTGGTATGCGCAGTGTTCTAACGTCTCTGTTATTATTATTATTATTATTATTATTATTATTATTATTATTATTATTTTAAAAATTATCTAAACTATGATAGATAAAACATCCATTAATTTAATATTATTATTTTTTCTCGTTGTCAAATTTACAACGATTTTTATCAAACGCTAAATTACTCGAAAAAAATATTTCAGTTAAGGTAAAAAGCCCCTATACCCGCTTACTTTTTATTGGAGTGAGATTAAATCACTCAATATAAATTAATAAATAAAATAAAAAGCCATATTTTTTTTTTATAGTTTTAAGGATTAGAATATTATTTAAGTTTGAAGAATAATGTTGATAATCAAGTATTATTAATTTTTTAAATAAGGTCCTTGAGCGTACCCATAGTCGCTCACGAAAAGTTACGATGTACCATTATTCGATCAACATATGGCCCTACAGTCGCTCAAAGACGATATCAATTAAACTATGATTAGTTTGTTGATTTGGAAAGTAATTTATAAATTATACTACTTTATTCTTTCATAATACAAAATTTCATGAATTTTAAAAATGTATTTAATAAGATATAATAAAAAAAGAAATAATAAGATAGTTATGACAATTCTTAAAAAATTTGACATAAGCTAAATTTAATCTAACGAATGAACGTTAAAGTAAAAAATGCCCGGCTGAGCACGATTTTTAAAACAGTCATTCACTTTAAATTTATAATCTATTATAAAATAATTTGATACATCATATTTTAATATATTTAGATTTACAAATAATTATTTATCAATAATAATATGTTAAGTTGTCATTTTTTTAAATAAAAATTATAAAAAAATGCATTAAACAGTTTAAGTGAGCGACTAATGGTACTGAGCAGGTGTAGGGGATTTTACCTTACAGAAGAATTATTTGATATAAAAATCTCAAAAATTGATTTTTTGTGGATTAAGACGTTATTGTTTATCTACGTCCAAATATTTAAATAATCAATGACTTAATTCACTAATTCATTCATGTACATAGTTGAAAATTTTGTATTCTTGTGGATAAAAATTAAATGGTTAAATATTTTCTGTCAATTTTTTTACACCATCAAGTGTAGATTTAACTCAAGTTGAATGTGTTATCTGATCTCAACAATTTTTAAACCTGTTTTCTTGTTTGACACAAGTATAATGTGTTAAATTAACATAAAAAATTGAGTAGACCTTTTGGGACATGTGATTTGTCTTAAATTTAACACAAATTTTTCTATTATATACCTGAAGATTAGAACGTTTTTTGGGGAACAAAAATGAAAAGAAAAAATTTACTGTATCTAGATTTCTGAAATGTCTCGTATGGGCGTTAATATGTCCGCCCAAAATTGCAGGCCACCCCCAACCTCCAGAACCACCTCTTAAGCAGTCAAGTTACATAAATTTTTTTCATTTCCATTGGGCGAAGAACGTTCCGATATTCGGGTACATATTAATTCAAAAGGATTAAATGACTGGATAACTATTGAGTTTAAAAAAAAAAAAAAAAAACGTATTCTCGAATTATAATGAAAAAAAAAACATCAGCAAATAAAGTGTAAATGTTAAACAAATATGAAAAGATAACAAACGATAAACAAAAGAAAAAAGGAAAGCAAATAAATGAAACAACAATAATTCTTCAATACTGACCCATTTTTGCAGGAATAATAATTAGCGTCTCTTAGCATTGCACAGAGTTGTTTGCCGTAACCGCACAGAATTTGAGTGGTGTTGGTACCAAGTGCTGATGGATCAACGGTTTGTCTACATAATGACTCTGGATCTTGATAAAGACGTGACATTAGTATAACTGGTTCCTCTTTAATATGAGGATTTTCTTTAATATTACCATCTGCTGATGATTCTTCCATTGGTTTCTGTTTTATTCCTGTTTTAATGACATCATTATTTATGTTTTTTCCACCATCCATTCTATGAATTTCAGAGCAGTCTTCTTCATTTGTGTCCATTTTAACATTGTCTTTTTTAACAGAATCTAGTTTTCCTTTATTATTATGAGGCGTTGAAGATGTTGAGGCGACCGATTGTGGATCATTTGTTGTTGGTGCTGGTCCAGGACTAGATCCACTTGATGCCGGTGGTATTGTTTGAGGTGTATTTACTGATATTCCATTATCAACAGGTGTAGTTGCAGGTAATGGTCGAGTATTGGTAAATTGTTGTTGATTAATTCGCTGTAGTAAACTACTGAAGGGTGATGGGACTTGAGAAAATGTTGAAACGGCATTTGGTATTGATGTACCAACTTGTTGCTGCTGTAGAGCTGCTTGCATTTCTTTACGTTTCTGACGTTTTTCTTCAAGTTCTTTTTGAATTTTATATATACTTTCCGCCAATAAATGATAATATTCAGATCTCGAATTAGCCATTTTATACATGTCATCTTCAACTTTTTTCGCATACGCCACTAAATTATGTAACCTTCCATCGAACATTGCTTGTGGATCAGGAGCTGGAAATATTGCTTGAACTAGTTTATGAACAAGATGATTTCTGAGATCTGACGTCACAGTTCGATGCCATTCTTTAGTTACTGGTGCTGGTTGAAAACCACCTGGAAGCATATTGACAGCTTGTTGTTGAAAATTGGCAGTGGCTGCTGCTGCTACAGCTGACGTTGGACCCATCGTTGAAGCTTGTTGATTAGTACTTACGACTACAGTCGTTGGATCGGAACTTAATGGAAGAGATACATTGGGTGCAGTTGCTTGTTCTTGATTAACTATGGATTGCCCTGGACTTTGTTGAGCTTGAGGGTAGGCAAGTCTTATTCCTGCAGTCATTAAACCAGGAGAACCCTCCATACCTGGTCCAGGCCTTCCGATATCACGGCCCACTGCCAGATTTGGTACCATACCAGATGTATTGTTTTTACCCTGTATTATACTCATAATGTCAAAAGGTCTTCTTAAACCAGGATTTGAATTTGGTTGACTTGCTGCCATAGCTATAAAAACAAAATTTTTATTTATTATTTTAAATGTATTTTAAAACCTATAAAATAAAATACACACCAGCACGAGAATTAGCAGCATTGTTTTTATTCGCTTGTCTGATAGGTGAGCAAACAAGACAGTCGCTCTTTAAACACTGTTTCCAATGAGTAATGATTTGTCTGGATGAATTGCAAAGTGGTAACGTACATCCTATGCCCTCTTCGCAGGTCGTCATGTGAGTCAAAACATTTTTCATAGTTTTGCAGTGTGGCAGAGCACATATCCGTGCTTCACCATTGGCCTGTCGTTCTCGTATCTGGCATTTGTGGGCGTGGAGTAGAAGTACAAGCTGCTGCTGGATTAGTTTACGGTGCTCTAGATCATGAGTAGAAGATGTAGAACCTGGTCCAGACAAAATTATCTCATAAGTATATCAATTAAATCTGCATACTCTATCGCTAATTTTGACCTTGTTCTTTTGTCGTTATTCTAAACTTATTTACTTACCATTTCCATAAAGACTTGAAGCACCCATTTGACCGATGCTTGGTGGTGCTTGCATGCTTGGACCACCTAGACCAGGAGCTACAATTGTTACATGATCGAATCGTTGATGTTGACAAGGGCTCTGATTTTGTGCTTGATTTGACATATGAGTTTGCTGTTGTTGCTGAATTTGCATCTGGATACCAGCATGGGGTCCCTGAGGATGACGAACTTCTTGAGAGTTAGGAGACCCATCATCCCTGCCTGATAAATAAATGATTGAAAATAAAATAAAGTGAAATAAAATATCTCAATAATCTATTTAAATAATTATTGTTTTATAAATTTTTAAATTAAATAAAGTTTAACAAACACCATTTTATGGCTGTTTGTTTAAGCTATTAGTATATTGTACGTATGAACGTATATACATATTATGTAACCTTTAAACGTATTAACCGATTTAGATCGCTGAGGGTAGCATTTGAAGCGGCTCATTAATTCCTACAATGTGTGAAAAATTAAGCCTAATCAGTACAGTATGTTCGGAGTTATTTGAAAAATGAAATTTTTGAAGAAATGCTCTTTTCAAATAACTTCTAACTTACTCCATAGATTGATTCCAAAATCTAATCTGCTCTAAAACTCTATAAGCCGCATCGAATGTCATCACAAACGTCGAAATCAGTCTATTAGTTCAAAAAATATCGGCGAAAAAATATTTAAAAACTTTATCAACTGTACCTCAAATTTAACCGATTCTACCATTTTATAATCACTTTCGGTGACTACAGATTTTATTGCAATCATTTTGTTAGTTTAAGTAATATTGTAAAAAAAATGTAAGAAAAATCACTATTTTCTTACACTTTTCTCGGATATTTTATATATTAACGCTTTGATCTGATTTAAAACTCGTTTAATTTTCTATTTTGATCGCATTCATTGATTTTTTTCCGAATTCATTAATTTCATTAAGCAAAATTATGAACAAAAATTAAATAACCGCTTGTTCATTAATCGTTTCCAATTCTTTGAATTTTCAAAGCCTATTAGAAAAAATTATGAACGCCACTCATTGGAAACTTTTGTAAAAGTACAGTCATATTGCTCTCACATACGTCCAATAGTGCATCAATACTTTTATATACACATACAGCCATAATATTCGATAATTGATAGTGGCAACACCGTTCACTGTTACATCAAAATAAATTGAGCTGTTTATTATTAAAGTATCAGAAATGATAGAACGTTTAATTATTAATTAATAAATTTTATTGATTATATTCTTTTATTATGTGCTTATGTATATTTTTCCGCGCCTATCTGGTTATAATATAAGCGCTGTTGCCACATCACACTACTGTTTTGGTACATCTTAAGGGGGTACTCTAGTCTAGAGGCCCGAATTTCAAGCGTTTTTTGACAATTGATAAAAAAAAGCATTTGATATTTTTTTAATATCCATTTTTTTTCATTTGCTTATTTATATTTGAAGAAAACACAAAATTAATTGAAATTTTTAAAAAGTTTCATGCTTTGTTAAATTATATTTCAGAAACGACGTGGTCAATAATTTTCAATTTTATTTTAACTAGTTTATAATTTCAGTTTTGATAACATAAAAAGTTTTATAGAGATCCTAGATTGCGTTTTCATGCCAAAAAAATCAAAATATTTTATTTTTAAAAAATTGCCCGTAAATCTCTATTCTCCAAAAGAGCCCGTGTTAAAATTTCAATATTTTGAAGTCGTTTTTCATAAAATTGGGGTGGTCAATATTACTCAGATTAGTCTCATATGATTTGTAGTCAATCGAAGAACAATCAGGTGAAGTTTTATAAAAATCCTACATTAAATTAATCCACACAACTACCTTAATGCAAAAAAAAAAAACATTTGGAAATCAGTTGACCCTGTGGATCATCCCTAAAACTTTCCGCTGTTTTCGTAATCAAAAAGCTCGAAAACGTTATTTTCAATATTTGTAACTTTACAATACCTTTGATTACATTGGTATTTTCAAACTTAAAAATAGGTACGTTTTATATTAAACGGGAAATTCAAGATATCGAACATCCCTTATTAAAAGAAGCGATTTAAAACGATTGGTAATGTTAAATGCTCATAAAAAGAGTGATTCAAAAGTATTCAAAGTATTCAAAAGCTTCAAAACGTATTTAAAATTTTTTTTTAATCGTTTTAAATTGCTTGTTTTAATAAGGGATAATTTATAAACAAGAGTTCTTAGAATAGGTATTCAGGATTTGTCTACTCAACATTATTGTCGATTGTTGAAACTTAAGTCATAGTATGAATATTTTATTCATTATATATTGTCTTCACTGAGACGACTCTGTAAGTAATTTAAGTAAATAATCTTTAAATTTTAAAACGCGTTATGACATTTTATTATACATAACAGCGTTAGAAATTAAGACCCAAAACACAATCATAAATTAAAAGCCATCACCCTGATTGAAAAAAATAATTTGGAATAAAACAATTTAAAATGATTTGAAACAATTTGAATCGACTAATATATAGATATACACTTAACATGGAGCAAATAATTTTTCTTAATCAGGGCAGTAAGATGAAAAATTGAACTTATATTATAAAAACCGAAAGCGAATTAAAAACCAAAAAAATCTGGGCGTCGGTTGGCCCTGCGGGCCAGCCCCCAAACTTCCCGCTGTTTTCGATCTCAAAGAGCTCGAAAACATTAGTGTAGATATATTTTCGAGCTCTTCGAGCTCGAAAATGCAATCACATGCGATTGTTTTTTAACGATCTTCTCAAGCTCTAACAAGTTGCCTGTTATGCTGAAGTTTGAAAATTTTTATAAGAATCAAGAATTGTTAATGAAGCGGTTCTTAAAATTTAATCCCTGATTAGGTTCAATAAAATAAATGTATTCAGGCAGAAATCAATGCCAGGGATTCAAATCAAGATTTAAATGAGTTTTGACTCATGTGAGAAACAATAAAATATAAATATCCGAGAGGAATATTAAAAACTACGTTTTATCGATTTTATTGTTGGTACTATGATTTAACCTATAAACCAAGTTCGATGACATTATGTATCGAAAGTAACCATATAAAGGATGAGTTGGTATGACTTTAGACACATTTTCGTAGGTTATATTATGATTTATCCGGGAAAAATAACATAAAATGTTGTTTTTTTAATTTTTCAACGCCGATATCTTTCGAACTATTTGATCGATTTTGACGTTTGAGGTGGCAATCGGCGCGTTTTATTGAGTACTAGAGCTGATTAGATTTTGAAGTCGATCGTATAAGTCGTTTCTAAGAAATCAATAAAAAACTAAAAAAAAAAATTTTTTTTTTTTCGTAATTCGCAGATATTTTCGAGTCTATTCGATCAAATGATCTGAAATTTTCAGAAAAGTTGATGGCCAACAAGCTCTTTCAATCGCCGCCTCAATCATCCAAATCGGTTCATTAGTTCAAAAGTTACAAAGAGTTTACCTACATATACACACACACACACACACACACACACACACACACACACACACACACACACACACACTCGGACATCATTCTGAAAATAGTCAGAATAGCTTCCTAGGACCTCAAAACGTCGACATCTGATGAAAACTCGATTTTCGAAAATCGGGGTGAAAACAATAACTTCCCGAAATTTTCGAAAATCGTCGATTTTCTTAGCGGGAAGTTAAAAATTAAACCCTCAAAAGGCACTCAAAAAAATTGCATAATTTTCAATATATCCCGATTGAATTAATCAAATTCAATTGCTTGTTCTTTCAAGAAATAGAAATTTATCTCACGAATATGCGTTGCAAAATGGCGGACATTTACAAAAAGATCCAGGTGGATTTTACGCAGTATGCCTTTTAAGGGTTAATCAAATTTCTATGCAGAAAAGTAAAACTAGAAATGGTTTAAAAATACAGTGGTTTTTACTTATTGCAGTATTGAATCACAGAATCTGATAAAAATTTCGAAACAGAACAGAAAATTAATAGAATTTTGTCATCTATATTTGTCCTTTAATTACCAACTTTTGTATTTTCTAAGCGTTTCTATTTTATTTTACTACATAATTGTTTATACCGAATTTTTTTCTTTGTAAAATAAAAAAATTTTTTATAGCTGTAAAAAATAAAACGTAAAAAAAAAGTTTCTTTAAATATTTTGATTTAAAATTTTCTTTACCTGACATTTGCTCTTCTTTATTGTCCAGAACTACCATTGTTATGGAATAATTTTGAAGATACAGCAGTCGAGATTGTTGAATATTGAATCGAACAAAAAGGTGTTAACTACGAACTGTATTCTTCAAGACTGAGAAAGCCAAACTGTTGGCTTCAAGTAGATAGTAGGAGTAAATGAGTCGTGGAGAAAATTAAACGATATACTGTAGGAGGGAGAACAACGCCGAACATAGATTTCACCCCAAAATATAGCATTTTATCCCTTTTGCTGTACATAAAATATACCTGCTATTAGAATGTATGGAGTTTCTGAGGTCGAAAAAATGCCACGTATAGTTTTCCCACCACGAAAGTGTGCGTCCACATCCCTTAGCATCCCGTAATTGCTTTCCTATACCCCCACTATTAATTATAGGTTCATATGGTTTCCATAGTTCTTCCTAAATTATCCATAGTTCTTTCGGTATGACAAAGTTAATAATTTAAGGGTGAGCAGTATCGACCAAATTTTCTAAATAATTACGCCTCGTTCAATTATGGCACTCGAATGGTGAAAATCTTCCGAAAAAGTTTGCCTCATACATTTTTTAGCAAGCTGAAAAAATTGCTGTAATAACAATTAATTAATAAATTAACAGAAAAGTAAAATTCAAAAATTCGGTTAGAACGATCCAGCCTTAAGGGTGAGATGTTCAATATTACCGACAAAACGCCATCTTTAAGACTTATTTAGAAAAATAACCAGGAAGACAAAACAGGTTATTTATCTTTTTCTATCAAACAAATGTTTATTAATTGTCAATTCACTCTATAAAAATACGATTTGCCTTCCGGGATCCCGATAATTTTCTGAACATACACTCTAAAACCAAGTGTGTTACAAACGTATTATTTTAACACATATTAAATGAGTTCTATGTTTAAGGCCATAAGCGAAACTATAGTTTTTAGTAGTCATTTAAAACGTTTCACGGTGTATTAAATATCTAAAGATTGCTTATGGCGTCTCAATTATGGAGGGTAGAGGTACCTCTACCCTCCATAGACTACACACTTAGTTTTACAGTAGCAGTTTTGTTAAATTTAATAAAAAACAAATAATTACATGCATCCAAACAAGATATATTTTTTTAACATCTATAGTACATGTTAGAATAGTCAATCAGGTTTCGAGAAAAAGTTGTTTTTCATCCTCTTTATTACTCCATTTACTTTTTATGACACGACTTTCCTATAATAAGATTAATTGTAATTAGACATCCGTATAAAGGGTCAAGTATTTTTTCTCTATCACTCTCAAGTAGATGAACGGTAGTATCTTTGTTGCATCTGCGCAGTTAATGAAAGCCATATCCGCATTTATCCTTTTAACAAGTCAAAATTTCTGAAAAATAAAAACGTATATCACTAGATTAAAGAGACATGCATCGAGTCTTCATTTCACGTTTCAAGTTTTTGTTAGAAAGAAAAACTTGGACAAAATTATAACTATATACCGACCCTCTTCATATGTAGTTTTACATATTAATACTATTAATGATCATAAATAGTGTAACTTTGTATTTTTTTAAGCTTTTAGAAAATGCTTATTATATTTAAATTGATAGAGTAAAGAAAGGGTTGAATGAATTAGAAGATAAATATCTGATTGTAGAACTTGTCTTATGATATGACATGACTAGAAGCATAAAATATTAATATATATTGTCTTTTATGAATACGACAAAATGTCGCCCAGTATCACTCTGAAATCAAACGTGTAGTCAAAATTTACAGTCCTGCCTAATAACATTAAAACACCATAAGCAATCTATAGATATTTAACACACTGTAAAATGTCTTGTGAATAAAAAAAACTATAGTTTTGCTTATGGTCTTAAACATGGAACACATTTAATGTGTGTTAAAATAATACACTTGGTTTTAGAGTGAATCTCACCTCTGTTTATAAAATCTCATAGAATCTCATATGTTCCCATAGAGATTTTATAAGAATGAATGAATTCTATGAGAAGTGCTATAGTTAGATATAGGGTTTCATACATTAGCTATCAGATTTTTGAAGCTGGGGTACTTAATAAATAATCCTTGCAATGCTTATGATAAAGGTTCTACAAATAACCTTTTTATGATATTTTGAAAATTTTCAGGGATCATTCGAAGCTTTACAAATAACACAAAATGGCGAAAAGAAAAACAACATTCAATCCCGTATGAGAAAAATCGCTCCAAAAAAAGTTTGACCTGTGAAAATTCTAAATTCAAAACAGAGTAGAACTTGAGGTTGAAATTCTTTCGGAATTTTTCAATTTCTTTAGTAAAAAATATTGTTAATTTGAAACTTTATGTGAGTTAATTTCGAATCAAATAAGAACGTTTTCAAAAAATAATTCTGAAAACTATATTTACTAAATTTTTAACTTGAACTATAGAGATTTCAAAATAGAGATATTTTAACTGTTTCTGAACAAGATGTCTTTTTTTTATATACCTATCAACCTGTAATAAGATATTGATGCAAGATTCTAAGACAAGATTTTCAAAGGACTTACACATGATATTGTACAAAAGAACATTGAAGATGTCTTGCTTCCCTGATTATAAACAAAACAATTCACTAAATTATGAATGTATGTCTATATAGTAGTAAAATTGTATCGTTCTAGATTGTTTTGAATCATTTCTTTTAATCAGGGCCAAGACATCCCTGATTAAAAAAAATGATTCAAAACAATTCAATTTTGGTGCTATAGATATACATTTATCATTGAGTATATCATTTTCTTTAATCAAAGATGTTAGTAAAGTTACTTACGCATGTCTCGAGCGAGTTTTTCACCAGAAATTACTTGCAGACACTAACGCGTGTCTTACGGCGAATCTGCTCAAAAAGTCTCATAGTACACACAATCTATTTATCTCGCTTCTGACTCTGTTACTTTACCACAGAATCCCATATCGTATGACAATGGAAGAAATAAAGTAACAGAGGTAGAAGTGAGATAGATAATTTAATAAGATACTTTTTGATCAAATCTGGCGCAAAATATGCGTTAGTATATGCAAGCAATTAAATTTCTGGTGCAAGACTTGCTTAAATCACTATACAAATGCACCTTGAGTAAGATATCTTCAATATTCTTGCACAATTCTTAAAGTACAATTCAACTTAAAGTTTTTTTTTAAGTCTTGTACAAAACTTGCAAATTAAAACTTTGTACCAGTACCTGCAAAAAGACCCATAATTATATAAAGACGCAAACAACTAGTTGTCTGGTGACCAGTCTTGCGCAAGATTGCTTTAAGATTGTTACATGGGCTTAGGATCATGACATTGTTGAAGACTCCACCCTATGATCAACAATACTTTTATAGATTTAAAATACAAATTTTAATGAATTCAATACTTACCTTTTTGTCCTTATAAAATATATAAATAATAAATAGTATACCAAGTACATAAATTCATACATTCAATAAAAACGTTTAAAATGTCACAAAAAAAGAAATAATAATAATAATTATAAAAAGATTAAAAATTCTTTGAAATAATATCAACTTGTGAGATTAAACAATAATCCGATAGAGACAAAAAGTAATGAAACAAAAGAAAAGAATAAAATAAAATGTCATATAAGAGATTTTCTTTAATTAAGAAATAATACTATTCCAAAGTTTTATTTTTTCACATTATTATATTATTATTATTATTATATTCAATATAATCCACAGTACAAAGGACAAAGAATGTTATATTAATTAATATATACGTATATCTGTACATTGAGCGCATCGAGCCCGAGTCGCACGAGTCTTTTTTGAATGTTATCAATAATCCATTCGTCGTACACATTTATTTAATTAATTATTTACATTTATAGTAACGTCAAAGAATTAACTCCTTTGAGTATAATAAAATTAAAAAATTTTATTTGACATGTAATATATATATGTACGTTTTGTTATTATTTGACAAGGATATTCTTATATTTAATTGATAGTAAAATACACCAACTTGCAAATAAATATGAACGTCAAATATTTATACGATTTAACGTCTATTTTAAATGATTAACAATTATATTATATCATCGATAAACGGACTATCGAGGCTTTACGCATTAATATATTTATTTATTTATTTATTTATTTACAAAACGGACGATTTTTAATTAAGAAATTATATGAAAAATAAAAAAAATAAAATATTAGTTTTTTTTTTCTTTTTTTTTAATGTATGCCATGCATATCATTATTTTTTTTTCGAGTTTAAATAATAATCTATTAAACGACACGAGTTTCATGGCAATTCACTTAATGCACATTATTTATATATATATATTTATAAAATGATTTGAGAATAACTATATACTTATATACCTAATTAAAATGTAAAGTAATATAATTAAATACATATATATATACAATTAATTTTTCAACAATAAGGAATAATAATATGGGACATATTTTATGTGAAGAAATTATTAATATTTATATGTAGTTATATTTTTTTCTTTTAACATAAACATTAGAAAATTTTTTTATACATTAATTCTTATGAAATACAAGAAGATTAACGATTATCTTTAAAAATTATTATTTATGCATTTACTCTTCTTTTTTTTTTTGCTAAAAATTTATTATTATTTTTTTTTTTTTCATTTTTTTTAATATTTTTATTTGGTTTATAAATCTCAAAAAAAATTAATCAAGTAATAAAAAATAATAAATAAGATAATATCTATATGTACACATCTTTTATCATACATCATATATAATAAACAAAAAAAAAATAAAATAAAATAAAATAATGCAGTAAAGAAAAGTAAGAGTTGCTATAAACTAAAAAAAAGCATAAATTATATCGATTATTTTTAACTAAAATTCTTTAGCACAAATTATACTTATAGATTATTACATTGTTTCACTTAATATTCATCTTAAAACAAATTATTAACTACAGATTTAATAATAATAATAATAATATTAAATGTAATATCTGTATTTTTATATTAATTTACCGTCTGTTATTCAATATTTTTTTTTTTCATTTAATCGGTACGTAGTCGTTACTTAATTTATATAAAGGTAGACTTACATCACTTACGTTGGTTTCTTTTTTAAATTTTATTTTTTAAAAATATTAATCGATATAAAAAAAATAAGTATAGATGAAATAATTATTTTAATAATTTTAGTTTTTTGTTGTTACACAATAGCAAATTGCCACGAATACTTCGCGTACCAACGTATACTCAAACTAAAATAATAACAAAATATATATAAAAAAAAAAAAATAGTAAAATAAAATATTTAAAATTACCAGTAAATTATAATCTAGATAAATTGTTATCATTTTTATCGCCGTACTCACCAGTTACTATTAATATTATGTCATTAAAACTCTTAATTTACGCGATGCAAGTACAATTAATTATTTACGTACACATATACTCAACCTCACGTTTTGTTATTTATTATTTTTATTAATAATTACTGCTAATATTATTTAATAATAATAATAATCTATATGCGTACTAGCAAGTCTCTTTATATATTAATTATAAATCTTTAGCATAGGCCAAGTTTTTTTTTTCTTTTCTTTAAATTGAGAAATAGCTTAACAAAAAAATTATACAACACAAAATTACCGTATGCACAACAATAAATTGATACTGAGTTACTCTTAATTTAAATCTTCGTATTGTTTTTTTTTTGTTTTTTTTTTTTTTTTTATAATAATTATAATTTATATTAATCTGAGATCGTTAAATATACATATATATTTATGTATAGTTTAAATTCAAAATATAAAAGAAAGAAAAAAATATTGGCTTAATTTTAAATCGTTGGTATGCGCAGTGTTCGAACGTCTGTGTTATTATTATTATTATTATTATTATTATTATTATTATTATTTTAACAATTATCTAAACTACGATAGATAAAACACTCATTACTTTATTTAAATATTATTATTTTATCTTGTTTTCAGATTTACAACACTGCCCTAGGCACAGCCATACTAAGCCAAATACTTTTGGATTTTTTGTCATTACAATTACTTGTCTTCTAGCTATTTTTTATTTATTTATTTCTTTCTTTGTTACTCTCTTTCATACATTTTCTCTATCAATCTCTTAGTCTCTCCCCCGTCTGCAATTAAATCATTAAATTATATTATTAATACTTACAACCTAAATTTAATTTTATTTATGTTAGATTTTTTTTTAAAACTTTATTTATTTTATGTATCTATATATACAACAGTGTCCTTTGTGGGGAAACTCATAAATTAATTAATATTATAAGTTAAATGAATGTAGCAAATAATTTAATTTTATTTGATTTAGATTTTTTTTTTCTTTTTAAATTAAAATTTAAAAGCACACTAATTAATGTGAAAAATGAATTCGGCGATTTTTGTTTATGTATTTATTTTTTTTTTTTGACGTAAACATTTCAAAAATTTAAATATCTACAAATGCTGATGCCTTTGTCAAATTATCGGGCTCTTTCTTTTTTTTTTTTATATTTTTTATTTATTTATAATATTATAAACTATTTTTAAGTTATGTTGTTAATAAAAAAAATAATAAAATAAAATAATAATAATAAAAATAAACAGATAAATTCGTAAGAAAAAAAAAGTCAAAGTATTTACTTTTGTACAGCACTGGCATATTAAAATTAGCCTTAATTTACGGGGGATATTATTTTATTATATATATATATATATATATATATATGTATATATACATATATATATTGCTAATTTATATCTCAAATATTAAAATATTCAATGTTCTTTTTTTCTACTATTAATATTAATATTAATAATAATAATTATTATAACTATAATATATAATATTTAATAATAATCAATAAATTTATAATACGCAGATATATTAATAATAATAATAATAATAATAATAATAATAATTTATTGTATAGTAATCATTGTATACTATGTACAGAGCGGGATATTTTTATGTAGATGTCATAAATACGGTTTTTTTTTTCAGTACCGTACTGGATTTTAAAAATTATTATTATTATTATTATTGTTTTTTTTGTCAATGACATACAAAGTCGCCGTGATTACATTTTGATTAATCTGTACAAAGTGATTTCGATGACTAATAAATAAGTATTAATTATTTAATGGTCAAAAAAAAATTCACAAACGTTTTTTTTTATTTATCATTTAGTTTCGGATATTTAACTAGCAGCCACTGAACACATACTACAAACTTAATATATTTATGAAGTAGTTCATTTTTTAAATATTTTATTAAATAGCAGTTTAAAATAAACCGCAGCATAAAAAAAGGTCATTAAAAAAAGAAAAAAAATTAAAATAATAATAAAGAAATATATATATATATATAGCTTTGAAAATTGATTAAATAAATCAGAAGTGAATACAGTTCATGCTGTTTTAAATCACAACTGATTTATTATTTATAATTTAATATTTTAATTTTACATAATTAACACCAAGCATATACAACATATTTGTACGAATTACTTCGATCTTTTTAATATAAAGTCGAATAAAATAATAATTATTATGTTCATTAATGTTAATTTAACATAAAATATGTTGATGCTTTAGCAATAGTCCATTATTATTATTTTTTATTAATTTAATTTTTTTAAATACTTATTCCTTGGAATTTATCTCACACAAAATTGCGTCAACAATTTATCAATTATTTATTTAACGAGTTGTTGTTGTTGTTGCTGTTGTTATTGTTTTTGTATCTTAAATTAAGATTTAATAGTCTTAATATTTATCGTTTTATTTTGCACAGTTATAATCTTATTGAGATTGGCACGCGCATATGTCAAATTCAAACTAAATATGAGTCATTATTGTTATGATAATAATAATAATAATAATAATAATAATAATAATAATAATAATAATAATAATAATAATAATAATAATAATTAAATACTCTAATTATTTATAAAATTTATAATTCTGTTTTGGTTTAACCCAAAATTAATCTCATGTGCACATTTTCATGATTGTTCAATGATACTATTACAACTACTTTATATTATTATCACTATTCCTACAACAATTATTACTACTGCTGCCGATACTATTACTGTAATTAATAATAATAATATTTAAAGTAATTAAAATATTAATAATAATTATAAGTAATAATTAGTATACAAATCTACAGTCGGGGGAAAGACCGCGGGATATAAAAAGCGAAATTGCATTAGCAATATCGCATTAAATCTCACAAAGATCATCCCCTTTAAATTGGGTGTCACAAAACACGGGGTTTACCAGTATCATACTGACATTTTTTTTGTTCATGTTCACTATTTATAACTGGTGTTATTGATAATAGTCACTACAATCCTTCAACAAACTTTGATAGTTGATCTTGCGGTGTCATTGGCGTTACTTCACCAGTTTCACCACCACCAGCATGAAGCATCATTTCACTGGGTCCTCCTAGCTCGTGCGCAGGGGAGTGAGTTGGCGTACCATGGCCTGGATGATGAAGTGGCGAAGGTACAGGTCCCGCTCTGGGAGAAGGTACTGGTTGATTACGAGGTGAAGGTACAGGTCTTGGCGACGGATTGGGTTGAGGTGAACGAATTGGCGGTGGTGATCTTACAGACTGCATTAATTGCTGTTGTACCGAAATTCCGGGTGGTCCCATAACACCTTGCGACCCAGGTACAGTTGATGGAGTTGGTTTAAGACCAGGTTGCCCGTACGCTTGTTCATTGAAACCACCGTAGCCTAAAAGCGGCCTCATTGGTCTCTGTTGACCGTAAGGCGGCGCCGGTGGTTGGGTAAATGGTTGTTGAGGTTGCTGCTGCTGTTGTTGTTGCTGTTGCTGTTGCTGCTGTTGTTGTTGCTGCTGTTGCGAATGCCTTTGCATCGTTAAAACTTGATGCTTGTACCATTGCTGATGTTGGACATTGGTGACTTGTCCTGGTTGCTGTTGATTCAACATTTGCATTTGCATTCTATTTTGTTGCTGTGGTTGCTGCTGCTGAGTATGCTGTGGTTGGAGTTGTTGCTGTTGTTGTTGTGGTAACATATGCGACAAACCGGGTTGCTGTTGTTGTTGTTGCTGCTGTTGTTGTTGCTGAGGTTGCGCAGGACCTAATGAACCAACACCACCACTGGCTCCACCACCAGCACCACCAGCATGCTGACCAACTTGGGCTTGTCGTTGTTTTATAAATGCTGCCATTAACGGTGGATTACTCTTAAGTATATGTAATATTTGATTTTGCTGATCTGGAGTACTTGGACTTCTTAATGTTTGCATAAGCTTTTGTAATGCTTGTTTTTGCGCTGGTGTTGTATTACCTTGACCTGGTGGACCTACTTGACCAACGAGTCCACCAACAACATTAGTTTGTCGCGGCATTTGACCAGCAATTCCCATTGCTGATTGACTTTGATGCTGTTGCTGTTGAATTAATTGCTGTGGTGCTTGTGGACGGAGACCTGGATTTTGTTGCATTACAGCATTGGGTTGATACCTCGGTGTCCACTGATCCATTGAAATAAGATGAGTACCACCGGTATTTTGCATTTGTACTGGCATCGGCCTTTGCATTTGAGGAGGTGGCATAACACCACCTTGATTACCAACATTAACACCAACACCAACACCAACCCCAGGTGCAACTTTACCATAATTAACATGTGGGGTTTGTTGTCTTGCAGCTTCTTCTTGTACCTGTTTAACAACTTGAAGAACATGAGCTGGTGGTGTTTGTGTACCTGGTTTAAGACCAATACCCGGTTGATGGGGCGATGGTAAATTCGTTGGACTAGCACCAGGTTTTATGGCAATACCAGCAGCCATTACAGCATTAGACGTTTGCTGTCCACTTTGCATACCGCTTACTGGACCAGTTGGTCTCGTTGTGTTCATCACAGCCATACGTCTTCTTAATAATTGAGCTTGTTGTAATCTCTGCTGTAATTGTTGTTGTTTCAATTTGTGTTTTATATTTGAACAGAATGGCACAAGACATTTTGTCTCTTGGCAATGTTTTGCATGATAGCAACATAATGCAATAAGCTGTTTACAAATAGGACAACCACCATTTGTTTTCCGTTTACAAACTTTTGTATGCGTAACCACCCTTTTCATCTTTTGACAGCTGGGTAATCGACAATTGGCGTCTCTGCACTGGCAAGCGTGAACCAAAGATTGTATGCACCTTTGAATAGACAATTTTCTTGCTTCTTGAGGGTTTGCTTGTTTAGCGTCTGCAGGTGATGAACCATCATCCAGATCCAAACCAAGTTTCTCCATGTGATGAGGATGACCGTCTTTTTCTTTACAGCTTATACAAAGATCAAAGTCCTGAAAAATATAAATAATTATTTATTTTAAACAAATTTCATTATGATAAAACAAATAAATATTGAATGCTTTCTTTTTTTTTACTTACATCACAAACTGTGCAATGATATCTTGTTTCAACATGACTCTTACAGTTGTTACATGTGTATACAAATTTGTCTTGGCCTTGATTGTGTAATTCATACAACATTGACATTGAACTAAACTTAGCTCGTCTAAGAGACGAAAATTCGTAATGCCTTTCTCTTGCCATTGTAAGGAATGCATCTCGTCCGTCCATAAGATCACAATTAATAACAGGATCAGGATCTTGAATAGATGCTAAACTTGCAGCACTTTGGGCACTATGTAGTCTAATTACAAAAAATACTTCTTTATGTTTTTCCATAGTAGCAAATATTTTTGCTGAAAGATCGTTGCCTGTTTGTGGCGTATTTGATTTTTTGCTATTTTTACGTTGATTTGCTTTAGATTTGTTAGATTTTTTTGCTTTCTTTTGACCCTTTTTCTTGCCATCTGGACCCGTCTCTGAGTCATCGGCCATCGAGAATATCTGCCAGAAAATAAATTAATTTATTAATTACAAAACTAACATAGCAAAAAAAAAATAGTTTTCATCCAACTTACAGCATTAGCAGCAGCAGCTGCTGCCTCAGCAGCTTCAGCTTGTTTTCTTTTTTCTTCTTCCTCTTGATCGAGCTCCTTGATGCTTTCTTCCAGTACATTCGGCCAAAAATCACCTTCGAAGTAGGGCAAATCAGCAGCAGAAGATAGTTTGTCTTCCATGGCTTGTTTCAAAATATCCTGATAAGAAAACAAAAAAAAAGTTAATTTAAATAATATCTAATTATAAATTGATATTTATTTATCAACTTGTTTACAAACAATTAGTAGAATACAAATTTTTAATTAACAAGCGTAAATAAGTGTAAATAATATTGACTCTAGGAATATATCCTTCAGAGCCACTTAACAGAAGAAAGATACATCATAACAAATTAATCTAGTATATAAATTATAAATTTTTCAACCATTTTTCTCAGATACCTTTAAATGTTTATACCATAATTTCTTAAATTTAATGCCTGTTATTAGGAATGACTTCTGATAATAATTACTATGACATGGTGGTAACCATAATGAGTTAGTTTTATTTGGGTCTCCTCTCAATAAACACATCTCATTCTTCAATATTATTTTATTCTCTAAAAATCTTATACTGCCTAGGTATAGATATTTATAAATTAAGGTATCAGATGGATATAACCTCCTATTTTCAATGAATAGCCATCCTAATTGTCGCCTACAATTTGATATATGTTCATGTTTGCTTATACCTAGAATGTACCTAACACATGCATTAAAAGAATGCTGTAAATTCATGTTTAACATAGTAGGCATATCTGTAAAAGCAACTGCACAATAATTATAGAAAGGTAATATTAAAGACAATACCAATTGTCTTTTTATTAAAAGGACCCGGTGGTCTAGAAATTTTGAAAAATCTATTTTTTTTTTTTTTTTCATATTTCGAAAGTATAGTATTTCAAAAATATACTGTTAAAATATGGTGATGATATTCCCAGTATTTCATGTTCTAAAAGCTATTTAGCAGGCCGGCCGAATAAGTAATTTTTATTCTGTTGTTCGGCGAAAACATCTGCTTAGTTTTCTATATCTAAGTTATAATAATGATAAACAAGTCAACATATAATAAAAAACAAGAAAAACCGAAGAAGTGCACAAGAAAAAAATATGATGCTGGAGTAGCTGATTAATCATAAGTATATGTTCAAATTTAGTTTTCTTCAGAATTTCTTTAATTAAAACTTTAAACGCGTTTATCTCAAAACTACTTTTTCTGCCTGGCGTAGGAAAAAAAAACTATTCGGTCGATTGGTTTCAAATTTAAATATGTTATTTAATATACTAACAGCTATCGCAGGAACTAGAATAAAATTTTTACGTTGAATATTTCTATTTTTTAACATGCAAAATGTTGAGAAAAAAAAATTTTTTATTCATTTTTAGTAGATTTTATAGAAATCTATCTTTTGAATTCCTCTTCATGGTAGAATTTTCAAAGAATTTGCCATAATCTATCATAATTCATTGAGTAGGTTTCAAAAATATCATTGGTTCAAAAGTTTATATATGTGTATTATAACGCGTCATGTTGCGACGATAGCGGCCACAATTTTTAACGGATCTTAATGAAACTTGGCAAACATTCTATGAATGATTAACTCGGTTAAGTTCGAAGATGAGCAAAATCTGTCAACTAGATTAGAAATGGTGGACATTTGAAATTCTAAAAGTAACGAGAAATGTTACTCATTTGGCTTTTTTCGGGAATAACTCTTTAACGGACATCTATCCTTACGATGTAAAAAAGAAAACTTAATAGCTGATAGAATAAGCTATATTTCACTTCTTTTATATTTTGTTTTACGATAATTTTTACAATTTTAATAAAAATTCACAATCACATGATTCACTTTTGTGTTATGGTAAAAATGTCATTAACTCATTATTATATACCTTTGAAAGCTTTCGACGGATGATTATAAAATTTTGTATACTGATTCTCCAGGCGATAATATTGATCAAGTTCAAAAATTTAAAAGATCGGTTAAGTATTAGGGAAATGGTGATAATTTAAAGTTCTCAAATTTATGAAAAATGTTGCTTCGATGGTTTTTTTCTTCAATATCTTTCTAACGGAAACTTCTATTTTGCACGACTCATGTTCGAAGCATCAGAGTGTGCTTTACGATGGAAAAATTTTTTATTATGTATAGAGAACATCGAAGATGAGAAAATAAGTTATATTTTCCTTTTTATACTTTATGTTTCAGGATAATTTGTCAAATTTTAATAAAGGTTTAAAGTTACATGATTGATTTCTGTGTTATGGTTGAAATTCCATTGTTATCTTTGGTGGTTTTCAACATCGAAATTAATTAAAAAATATCAATAAAAAAATGATTTTATCTTAGAAATTCAAAATAAAAAAATAATGAGAAATCTACTTCCATTTCGGATGCCGTCTGGCTTTTTTTAAATCTATATAATATTCGCATTGCTTTATTGCTCATACTAGCTACTTGACTAGACCATGAAAGTTTGTCATTAAATAATACCCCTCGATATTTTATTTCATGAACATATTCAATTAGCATCATTTATGTAAATATTAGGTACCATCGACAGATTATTTCGCTTGTTGCCTTTAAAAATTATATCACGTGTAATTAATGTAATGTAAATGTATCATGACAATCCTATGTTCAAAAATTTATTTATAAAAATAAGAACATTAGCTTATGTCTGATATTAATTTAAGTCTCTCTTGACAGCCGATTGTGAAAATTTCACAAACGGTTAACACAGAGACTAAACATATTAAATAGTAATTATTATATTTATAAAAATCTAACCTTATAATCAAGTACTATTCTTTCGACCATTCCTTTATCAAGCATTTTTTTATACCACTCCTGTAATCTCTTGGGTTTTGGAATTTTCTGTTCCGTAGGATGGCAGTGGAAAATATAATCATCTCCTTCCGATGGCGGACATGCCCAAATGTGAGCCATCGTGTAACTAAATGAAACAAAAAAAAAATTTATTAGATAAATTGTTTAATAAAATAAATAAAATAAAAATAATAATTGATACGTTACCCTAGTTGCTTAGCATAATCCAAATATCCGAGAAGAATTTCATGATAAACGGCAGTCCTGAATTGTTTTGGTCGGAAGAAATGTACAGAGTCCAAATACGCAATATACACTCGCCTGGTGTTGGGCGGCGTACATTCACTTCCGTATTCCTGAACATGCATACCGAAGAAACAAACATCCGTACCGTCAACTTCTTCGAATGCAAATAATGCTTTTGCACGATAAGGAAATTCACCAGGCATATCACCATTTTCAACAAATCTACTTCTCATACCAGGTTTAACTTCAACAACTTTATCACTAGAGGCAACAACACGAATTGCAACTTCACCCGCACCAGCCTCTTTTTTCTTCAAGAAATTATTAACTCTTGTTTCAATATAAGTTCCTAACTTTGTAACTGGCAATCTTTTAGCATTAAATTTATTCTCTTTTCGTTTTTGTCCCTTCTTTTTGAGACAATTATCACAGGTAAATCTAATGAGAAAAAAAATATTATATTTTAATTAAATTAATTATTATTTAAACATAAATATCGACGATAATACTACAATGCCGCTGATAAATTGGTAAAATCATATAATTAAAAAAAAAAATAATTGTATAGAAATGAAGAAAAACTTGAGATTTAAAAAATTATTTAGCAGTTCTTTTTTTACTATGCAATATATTAGTACAGATTAAAATTTGTGATTATGTAAAATATCTAATTTATAGACAATCAGCGTATGCTAATAATTCAAACAAGAATTTGTCTTGAATCGAATATCAATGTTCGATTAAAAATTATAATTAAATAATTTGAATTTTCGAAATGACGCTTAAATAACTATAATAAAATGTTGAGAATTAATATTTAATGTTAAAAAAATAGTAAGGATACCATGAAAATTCATTATTATAAACAATAATAACAGTTCTGACGACACTGGATCAAAATGTTACATTAATACTCCAATTATTATTTTACGCAACGTTTCGTAAGTTTTATTCCCACTTCAGGCGATCATTGAAAACAAATATATTTATTTTAATATACAATAATAACTATTAAATTCTTATGAACGTTTGAAAATTAAATACTACCGATAATAAACCATAATATGATGTATTAATATAGTCAATCTTAGCTAACTGCCTTGTCATTTGTTTTCATATAGTATAAAATATTGAACATGCTTTTTTTAATGTAACACTTTGATCCACTGTCCTCAGAACTGTTATTATGATTTTAATTACCAGATCGAAAATTTATGCATCATTATTATAAAATTTTTTTTTAATTATTGTTCACGGAGAAAAAAGAATAGTTCTAATTTCTATGTAGAATGGTAACCATTACTATGTTACATGGTAACGAGAATTTGTTAGCCTCGAGAGTCACGGGACAGAGTAGTTCCCCCCATTCTATATGGTAACGTTGGTCATGTTAGCATAGGAATGATTACCCTTCTACATTAACGAGAGAACTATATACAGTAAAATCTCCGTAATGATAACACTCCTGTCCAGGACCATCCCGTAATGTTATCAAATCCTGTCGTGTAATTGTTAACATTAGGGAAAGAATCTTATTAAATTTAGAGAGAGTGTAATACTACGGAGAGTCACATTAAGGAGATCCTATGTAAATGGACATGACTACAATGTTACCTAGCAACATTTACGATGCTTTATTTATTTTATATTTAGTAAATAAGGTTATGACAAATTAAATAACTCAATTTGCTTTAAATATATATAGAAATTGAATTAATCTATTGAAATAATCCAAATCTGGTTACTATGTAGAACGGTAATCATTACTATTCTTTTGTCTCCATGTTATTCATTCGGTTACTTTGTTCTAGAACCGAATTTTCGAATAATTTGAAAGATACACTGTGAAAATTTCTGAATCTGCGGTATGGGGTGAATAATTTGATGTGAAAATTTTAAACACCGTCAGTGTGAGTTACTCGACGCACAATTGAATTTTCGGCCGTATGGATTAGAGTGATCACACCGCCAACGGTGTAAATGTTATTTTGATAGACATAATGAAAAACAAAATAATAAAAATAAGTTCTTATTTGGGCGAGATAATAATAAAAAATGCTATTATAGAAATTTCAATTTTAAGTTTCAATTTTTAATTAATATCGTATCAAACAAAAATACTCATATCAGTAGAATCGTTAATTCATCAACTTCGAACCATAAAATACCTTATAAAGCTCTTATAAATATCAATAGAAAAAGTTTATACATAAATACTGTTGTTTTTTAATTAATTTAGTCGATGTATCCAATACAAAAAAGCAATTAATTAAATTTAGCCCATGGGTAAGTCTATTTGATGCAGTTAACAATTACTCCTGTGACTTAGAATTCTTTGGAGGAATTCAAGAAGTCTGCTTATAATCTACTCAAATACTAAATAATGTTTCTATTTCTATCATTGTCTTCATCTGTCCTATTTATCAAATAATCATAATCGAATTATTGTATCACATTGTAATTTGCAGAAATGCGTATTAAATAAATAAATAAATTTACATTTAATTAATGAACACAATGTAACTTGTAATCAGTCATTTTTTCACATGAAAATACTTAATTAATTTTAATATTAAAAGCAGTTATTGGGTCATTTGTAACTACAAATCATATGATCGGACAATGTATGAGCTTTGACCTATGATACCAAGCGGTGTGGAAAATAACACTCACAGCGTGAGAAAAGTACACTGCTTGATGTTTCACACCGTCAATTTAAGCCGAGGAAACTGTGTAAAAATTATCGGGAACCATTTTCACACCAAAAATTTTTTACAGTGTATGAATTATTCGTTAGTTTTAATTATTCGAAAATTTTCAAATTATTTTTAAGCTTTCGAATCGTGTAAAAAATTCAAATTATTTGAAAATTCAAATTATTTGCACAACTCTATTATGATGTGTCCGAACCGTTTAGACTGACCGCCTTAGCGCACTGGGGCGCTTCTGCTATTTTTTTTTTCTGAAAATAACCCTCAAAAGACACATTGGATAAAAATCACTCTGGGTCTTTTTTGCACACCTCGAACGCAAAGCAAAGAGGTAGTGCTCTACTGTCCCCAAATTAAAAATCCGGGTTTCGGTAAACTTAAATCATCACGATTGATTTTCGATTTCCGCCATTTCGGGCCACATATTCTTGAGAAAATTTTCTATTAATTGAAAAAACAATTAATCGATTAAGGTTTATTCGATCACGAAATATAGTGAAACCTGGATAAGAGAGACTCGAAAGGACCAATATTTTTTTCTCACTTATCGAGGTTTCTTGGTTATAGAGGGACAGTCACACAGCCAAGAGCAGCATAATAAATAAAAATGAAAAATGTCATTATTATATATAGAGTTTAATAATGATACTTCATTTAATGACACCAAAATTAGTATAAAAACTACGTTATTTTGGTTTGTTTGAAATAACTTTTCCGTCAATAATTTTTCGAAAGTAAATAATTTATCCAATTTTGCTTCATCACAATTAGCTGAATTTTCAAAATCCATGTGTAAAGTTTCCAAAACTATTTTTGCTTCACGTTTTGTCACTTTCTTTTGAAATATTATTATTTGTTTAATTTACTTGTAAATAAACACTCAATGAGTACCTAATACACATTGATGTACGCATACAAAAGAAATGTGTTGTCTTTATAATAAAATGAATAGCTTTAACTATGAAAGTAAATAATGAATAGGTTCAAAAAATAATTAGTTAGAGGTTCCTCAGTATTACTTAAAGAGGTTTTTTGTTGTGGTGACGGAACCTGACAAAAAGTCTCAATTATAGAGGTTTTGCAATTATCCGGGTCCCACTTAACCAGGTTTCGATGTATGTCTTGAAAGTATCGCCGAGTATAAATTATCCATACGTGAATCTTATGTGAATTTTCTAAGTGTCTCTCAAGGGTTAAAAATATATAATAATAAAAATTAGTGAATTCAGTACTCACGCAGGATTAAAGTTAATTTTATAATAACTATCAGCAGAAAGTATAGTATGTTTATCCAGTTTAAAAATATGTATTTATAGTAACAATAATTTTTTTCATCAAATTACGTTTTTTAAAAATATATGAAATTTATTGTTAAAAGATTATTTTTGTTATACTTACAAGTAAGATAAAGTAAATACTTAAAAAATACCAAATTTTCAAAATGAAAATTTTGTTTAATTTTATATTTAATCAATTATCAACATTCTTAAACTTTTTTCAAATAATATGTCAAATAATAAAAAATTTATGATACTGAAGTCAGCTGACGTCTAATAATTTTTTAATTTAATTAAAAAAAAATATATATATTTTAAAAAATTGCACCTACAGATTTTTTAATTTTCCACATATGCATTTTTTAGTTTTTTTTAAATTGATTTGTTAAAAAGAAAAATCCGAAAATTTATAATTGTCTGCTAACTTCAGGATCATAAAATTTTATTAAAATTGATAAAAAATTATCATTATAATAAATCATTTAAGTTGATTGTACCTACGCGGTTATGTAAACGATTATATTTTATTGTAAAGTTTTTAGCATTGATTTTATTTTTTTTAAATAAAAATTATATGTTAAAAATAAAAAGTATGAATGAAAAATCTCATTTTTACTATTGTTAAAATTACACGGTATCGTAAAAAAATAATCAGCGACATTACAATATCAGCGACGATAAAAATTTCAAGCCATTTACGATCATAAATTTTTTTAAATGTGGTAATAAAAATCTCACTCAAAATAGCTTGTAGTAAATTTAATTATTTAAAAATAATTAAAATAAAACTTACCCTAATGGCCAAATTGATTCCATATGGAGAACACAAATTTGGTGAACTTTTCTACCACAATCAGTACAAACAACAAAAGGTTCTAATTCCAAATGATCATTTTTCATCTCTTGAAATTGTTCCTTCTTTATTGCCCTGAAATAAATTTAACATTAAATAAATAATTTATTAATAATTATCAAATGTATAAAATATTAATCTGTGGCAAGGAATAAAAAGACGATTTCGGACGAGAGTGCTGGCAGCTCTCGCCTTTGTCTCAAGCTACCATACGTTTCAAAACGTGTTTTATTTCGCGCCACAAATAATATCAGCTCTTAAATAAATTAAAGTGTAAATGTCTGATGTCCGTGAAAATGAGTCAATTAAAGACCAATAGCGTATCATATAAATTTAGCTGCTTATTTAATTAATTAAAATGACAATTATTTAGAGATTAACAAACCGACGGTTTTAAACCCGTAAAATAATATTGGTCTATAATTAGTACGTTTTTAATTGACTCAATAGACATTTAAACTCTACATTAAAATAAAAAATTTAATAAAATTATAAAAATAAATACTTACGTTTGTGGTTGCGTCGGATCATCACCCAACGTCACAGTATCACCAGGAATGTCATTGAAACATTTTTGACAAAACGTGTATCTGTTGGAAACAAGACCATAAGCCTTTAGACTATAATTCCATTATTTATTTATTTAATCATTTAATTTTTTAACATCCAGTTCATCATGGTGATGTTATTTAACAGAGTCCAGTTGATGATTGTCCATAATGTAAATGATTTTTTTTAAATTCATTTTTTTTTATTTTTATTTTTATTTTTATTATTTTTATTTTATAGTCGTCCATTGTAATTTATTATTTGCCAATAAATAATTAAGTATTTTTAATATTTCCGTCCATTATCATTCCGATTATTTATCCCAATTTCCAAACATCAGTTATTTTTTTTTTTTTTTGGAATATATTACGAATATTATTTATTTATTTATATCCAAGGCAGGGTTGGGAATAAATAAAAGAACACACCACAAAATTTTAAGGGCCAAGCAACAGACGAGGATGTGTGTATGAGTGAGTGTGCAGGCACGTCCATGGTAGTAGAGTGAAGGTAACATATAAAGAGAATAGTGCATATGTTAGAAGTGATTTTTATGAAAAAGCTCAATGACTGCTTTTAATTTTATATTTTTTAAAAAATATATAATAACAATAATAATAAAAATAAAAATAAATTTATACATGTTGGTCAGGGGACTGGTTTACTACAGTATCATTTAACTGTTATAAACTAATTAACCTGCCGTTTTAATTTTGCGCATTCGGTGATTGACAATTTTTTAGATTCAAAACTGACAATTAAATCAAATGCGCTAATAGATTAATTATTATTATTAATTATGTTAGGCACTAGAGGTTAACGCATGCAGTCGTTTGTCTCAGAGAGGGACTTTGCCGGCTATGAAAACGAATCACAGTCTACTGTGGGGATCGAACCCATGCCTGACAAGGTACTCCTATTTAAGAGCAAGCGTATTAACCACACGGCTATGAGTACCCGACTTTAAAATGATAAATATTTAAAGTATCAATCTATTCATAAATTTATGTGGACGTAGATGAGCAATAACATGTCAACCGATGTAGATGCCATTTTGAGAAAATTTTGTTTAAAGATTTAAAACTATTTTTAATAAAATTTATCTTGAAATTATTTGAGCACCAATTGCTTTTATTAAGGGCCATTCTCAGACATTGCCATCCACTTTTTAAAAATTTTCAATGATTTTTAATTTTCAAGCATATCAAAATTTTATCAACTAATTTAAAAGAAATTTAAGCTTCAATTAAAAAAAGAACAACGTAGAAATAATTTCGCCAAGATATAGAATTTTAAAAAAAATTACTTACAGTTGTTATCAATTGAGAGTTAAACAAAATTTGTTGAGTAAATTTTAGCCTACAAAATTTTAAAATTCACGTGAAGATTTTATATGAAATTTATTTAACAAATTTCGTTTAACTCCGAATTTGTATCAATTGCAAGACATTTTTTTTAAATTCTATATCTCGACGAAATTACTTCGACGATGTCTTTTTTTCAATGAATCCTTTAATTTTTTCTTAAATAATTAATAAAATTTTGATACCCTTATGACAATTGAAAGTCGTTGAAAATTTTTAAAAAGTGGCGGCCTTAAAAGGACGTTCTTGCGCGACGCGTGAGTCAAATGAGGGCTTACTGTTTCAAATTTAATTCTGAGGCTATTAAATTTTTGAAAGTATCTCAATAATTTATAATTTTTTTGAACTATCAAACATATTTATGTAACAGTTATTGTAAAAAGTGTAAATTTCTTAATTAGACAATACTTTGACTCTGATTTTTTTTTGTCACAATGAAAGCGGCAATATTGCAATTTTTAAATCTCAACATATACATATGTATGTTAATATACGATTCAAACACATCATGGATAATAATAAGAATAATTATTATAATGTGAGAAATATTACTTGTGATTGAATAAATTAATTAAATATTTTGACAGTTTCAAAATAATCTATAACATTTTTATGATCTCCATTGCCTAGTTTACAATTGTACTTTTTTTTTTATCGTGCAATATTGCTGGTTTTTAAAATAACAAATAACGTGACGTCGTAATTTCAGTTTTACAACTATAATCATTAATAAATAATTAAAACCATCAATAACACTATTTTTTTATGATATTTATACGATTGGCATAAATGAAAGAATATTTTGAAATATTATTTGTCCCTGTATCTATTCCAATAATTTTTTTAAAATTATAGTTTCCCATAAGACTCTAAATTAAAACTTTGATTTTCAATCATTAATAATTTTTTTAAATCATCGATAACATACTTTGAAAAATAAATACTTTATCAAGAATGATAATTATTAATTCATTCTAGCCAAAAATATAAAACTTGGATTTTTATCTAGTAGTAAACCTCACGTATAATTTGAGGATCTATAACAAGCAAATATATAAAAAATGAACTTAAAATTTTCATTACGAAGTATAAAACAATGAAATTAATTAATTATCAAAAACTTTCCATTAGACTTCACTCGATTTTTCAAAATTCCTTATCATATTTGATCTAAAAGACCTAGTACTCGAGCAGGGTAAAATGTAGTAAATATAGATTTACAAGTACATGAGTAACTGAGTACTAGTTCCCAGATCGGGTACTGGGTCTCTTAACTTACTGATGAAATTCAATTCATCTCAAGTAACTTGACACTGTACTGCTAAAATTATTACAGCAAAAATATTGTTTCGTGAAAAGTTAATTGATATTTTTAACTTGTAATAACAAAATTTTATTCCGTATTTGTTGCAATAAAGTACCAAGTTATTTGAATTTTTATTTTAGTGAATGAATGGCCCTCAACAATCTAGTATTTTAACCCAAGTTACTTAAGGGCATTCTCAAACAGTACCCCCCACTTTTTAAACATATTCAATTACTTTGAACTGTCCCACCGTATTAAATTTTATTTATTAATTAAAAGAAGCTGAAGTATTAATTGAAAAAAAGACAACGTAGCTATGATTGTCACTGAGTTATAGATTTAAAAAAAAATTACTTACAGTTGTTATCAATTAAGAGTAAAACGAAATTTGATAAATAAATTTTAGTCGAAAAATTTGACATTTCGTGTTCATTCAACTCCCAATTGATAACTGTTAGTAATTTTTTTTTAATTTATATCTCGGTAACAATTTAAACTGCGTTGTATTTTTTTCAATTAATGCTTCAACTTCTTTTTAATTAATTGATAAAATTTTAATACACTTATTAAAATTCAAAATCGTGGAATATTTTTAAAAAATGGGGATGGGATTTTATGGAATCTTAACTCGATTTTGCAAAGCTTTATCTCAAATAATTAATTTGTGTCAAAAATTTTTTATATTTTGATTTAAAAAAAGAAATTTAAAGCTAAATTACTCGAAAAAAATTTCAGTTACAGAAGAATCGATTTTTTGTGGGTTAAAACGTTATTGTTTATCTACGTCCAAATATTTAAATAACCAATGACTTAATCCATAAATTTAAAAGTATTAAATGACTGGATGACTATTTAATTTTAAAAAAGCGTGTTCTCGATTTATAATTTAAAAAAAAATAGCAAATAAAGCGTAAATATAAAACAAATGATAAACATAAAAAAAAGTAATAAATAAAATAAAAATAATTATTTAATACTGACCTATTTTTGTAGGAATAATATTTAGCGTCTCTTGGTATTGTACAGAGTTGTTTGCCGTAACAGCACAGAACCTGAGGATTAAAAGTATATTTTCTGCCGCAACAATAACCTAATGCTTGCATTACAGGATCAATCTCTTGTTCAAATACTTCCGACAACTAGACAATAAATAAAACAATAATAAAATAAATATATAAGTAATTAATAATGTCAAGTTTTTACAAAATTAAAAAATATATTTAATAAGAGAATTAAATTTACCTTTGTACAGTATCTGTATACTCTAGATGTTTTACGATTATACAGCCATGCATTGTCGAACATCATCCAAACATCATCGACATATTCCCATGGATCACTATACTGGCTGGTGTCAAGTTTTCTTTTAATTGTTGATAGATCCATTGGATGTTTTACAATTTCAAAGTAATCGGGAATACCAAGTGCTGGTGGATCAACCGGTTGTCTAAATGGTAACGACTCTGGATCTTGACGATAAAGTTTTTCCAAAGTTGGCATCAGCGCTTGTCTTAATTCATCTGGCTTGAAAAGACAAAGACGTTTTTTGTCTGATGAAGTTCCACTAGGTTGAATAGGCTCAGGCACCATGGGCTTTATATCTGACGTCGAACCATCGTGACTTGACATTGGTGTAACTGGTTCCTCTTTGATATGAGGTTCTTCTTTAATAGTACCATCTGCCGATGATTCTTCCATTGGCTCTTGTTTTATTTCTGTTTTAATGACAACGTCATTATTTATATTTTTTCCACCATCCATTCTATGATTTTCAGAGCAGTCTTCTTGTTTTATTTCCATTTTAATATTTTCTTCTTTAATAGAATCTAATTTTCCTTTATTATTATTCGTTGGTGGACTAGGTGAATTGTCACGATCAAGAGCTGCTGTAATAGCAGCCATTTGCGAAGACATTGAAGAACTTCTGGGTGCATTTAATGCTGCTCTTTCTTGAGACGTCATACCTTTACCAAGACTAGCAAGACCTGCCGGTGATGGTGTTGTACTTGGATGAGGTGGTGTTTGATTAGACGATATTGCTTGGATTGGTGTCATTAATGAAGGAACAAGTGGTGTTGAAGGTGTTGAGGCAACCGACTGTGGGCCATTTGTCGTTGGTGCTGGTCCAGGACTAGGTCCACTCGATGCCGGTGGTATTGTTTGAGGTGTATTTACTGATATTCCATTATCAACAGGTGTAGTTGCAGATAATGGTCGAGTATTGGTAAATTGTTGTTGATTACTTTGCTGCTGTAAACTACTGAAGGGTGATGGGGCTTGAGGAATTGTTGAAACGGCATTTGGTATTGGAGTACCAACTTGTTGTTGCTGTGGCTGCTGCTGCTGTTGCTGTTGTTGTTGAAGTTGCTGCTGCTGCACTTGCTGTTGTTGCTGTTGTTGTTGCTGCTGTTGTTGTTGCTGCTGCTGCTGTTGTTGCTGTAGCTGTTGCTGCTGTTGGACTTGTTGCTGCGCTTGTTGTTGCTGCTGTTGCTGTACAGCTTGAGCTTGTGCTAATCTCGCTTTCATTAATTCTGGAAACTGATGTTGATTCTGAACAGGAGAAGTGTTTGGTAAACCGGCAGTACCATTTGATGTCGGGAATTGACTAGTTGTTGCTGACGTTGATGTGGTCGTTAAGTTTGTCTGCGGCATTTGTTGGGCGAAGGGAATGAGAGGATTTGACACCATTGGTGGATTTGGCGTTGATTGACCGTTTGAATTAGGTCCGGAAGGACCTACGAGCATACCAGGTTGCTGTTGTTGCTGTGCTTGCTGCTGTAATTGCTGCTGAACTTGTTGTTGTTGAACTTGCTGCTGCTGTTGCTGTTGTTGTTGCTGCTGCTGTTGAGGAAATGGCATACGATTATGTTGCATTGTTAATCCTTGAATGGTACGCAGTTGCTCCATTCCCGGTGAAAGGCTTCTTAAAGTAGGAGGAGCTGCTCTTTGAGTAGGTACTGCAGCTGGAACACCCTGTGGAGGCGCAATAGCTCGTAATCCAGGGTTTGCCGCAACCTGTGCTTGAGGTTGTTGCTGCTGTAGAGCTGCTTGCATTTCTTTACGTTTCTGACGTTTTTCTTCAAGTTCTTTTTGAATTTTATATATTTTTTCCGCCAGTAAATGATAATATTCAGATCTTGAATTAGCCATTTCATACATGTCACCTTCAACTTTTCTCGCATACGCCACTAAATTATGTAATCTTTTATCGAACATTGCTTGTGGATCAGGAGCTGGAAATATTGCTTGAACTAATTTATGAACAAGATGATTTCTGAGATCTGGCGTCACAGATTGATGCCATTCTTTAGTTCCTTGTACTGGTGTAGCTGTTACTTGTCCTGGTTGAAGACCACCTGGCAGTTGTAAATTTGGCAAACGATTTTCATTTAAAATAGCAGGCTGACCCGAGTCATTAAGACCAAATAATTGATGCATATTGACAGCTTGTTGTTGAAGATTGGCAGTCGCTGCTGCTGCGACAACTGACGTTGGACCCGTCGTTGGAGCTGGTTGATTAGTACTTACGACTACAGTCGTTGGATCGGAACTTAATGGAAGAGATACATTGGGTGCAATTGGTTGTCCTTGATTAACTACAGATTGCCCTGGACTTTGTTGAGCTTGAGGCTGTGCAAGTCTTATTCCTGCAGCCATTGAACCAGGAGGACCTTGCATACCCGGTCCAGGCATCCTGACACCACGGCCCACTGCCTGATTTGGTATCATACCGGATGTAGTTTTTTGACCCTGTATTATACCCATAGTGTCAAAAGGTTTTCTTATGTCAGGATTTGGATTTGGTTGACTTGCTGCCACAGCTAGAAAAACAATATTTTTATTTATTATTTTAAATATATATTAAAACCTATAAAATAAAATACACACCAGCACGAGAATTAGCAGCCTTGTTTTTATCCGCTTGTTTGAGAGGTAAGCAAACAGGACAGTCGCTCTTTTGACACTGTTTCCAATGAGTAATGATTTGTCTGGATGAACTGCAATGTGGTATCGTACATTCTTTGCCCTCTTCGCAGGTCGTCATGTGAGTTAAAACATTTTTCATAGTTTTGCAGTGTGGCAGAGCACATATCCGTGCTTCACCATTGGCCTGTCGTTCTCGTATCTGGCATTTGTGGGCGTGGAGTAGAAGTACGAGCTGCTGCTGGATTAGTTTACGGTGCTCTGGATCATGAGTAGAAGATGTAGAACCTGGTTATTATGCACCGACCATCATTTAACATACAATAAATCGTCTTGTAAAAAGAACGATTTTTTGATTACTTAAAACTAAAACGTACCAGATTGCGTACTTCCACCAGCTACTGGTCCCTGGGTTGCTTGTTGAGGATCCGGTTGACCACCTGTTGGTGCCCCAGACTGTGGCTGAGCAGGACTTGGAGTAGGCTGCTGAGTTTGCTGGACCATTCCTTCCTGACTGCTTATGACATTACTAACACCAATTGGACCGCTTGGACCACCAAATCGTCCAACAGGCATCGCTCCCATGTTGGTTCCCACTCCTCTTTGAAGCGGGGCAACTGCGCAGACAGGATTGACAGCTCGTACATTTACTCTAGTACCTGGACCGCTTCCAGGCGAACCTATCTCACAAGTATACCGATTAAATCTGCATACTCTATCGCTAATTTTGACCTTGGTCTTTCGTGGTTATTCTAAACTTATTGACTTACCATATCCATAAGGACTTGAAACACCCATTTGACCCATGTTTGGAATATTTTGCATGTTTGGTGGTGCTTGCATTCTTGGACCACCTTGACCAGGACCTACAATTCCTCCTTGATGGACTTGTTGATGTTGATGAGGACTCTGACCTCGTGCTTGATTTACCATATGAGTTTGCTGTTGTTGCTGCTGCTGTTGCTGTTGCTGCTGCTGTTGTTGTTGTTGCTGCTGCTGCTGCATAGCTACTGCTCTGGCATTTATTATTCCTGGACCATTTTGCATCTGAGCAACACCATGAGGACCCTGAGGATGATGAACTCCTTGTGAATTAGGACCCATCATCGTTACCTAATAAATAAATAAATAAAAAAAATTAAATATCTTAATAATCTATTTAAATAATAATTATTTTATAAATTTAAAAAGTAAATAAAGTAAAACATACCGTATTTAAAGGTTGTTTGTTTAAGCTGTTAGAAACAATCAAACCACCACCAGCCATTCCTCCCAAATTATTGTTACCCGTGGCACTACTTGTCATCACCAAATTAGCATTCATACCACCGGGCATTGACATCGCTGGATTACTACCAGCCATGCTCATTGATGACTGAAGACCAACCATTGAATTAACTAGAGTCATCTGATTGTTGGCTAACGAGCTTGCTATACTACTCTGCAAATTTCCCAAACTCACTGCCATTTGCGGGTCTACAACTCCTTTAGACACCGAGACATTAGGTGGTGATTGCATGTTTGGGCTTTTACTACTCATTGTTCCAGCAGCCATAACCAATGAATTTGATACAAGATTTTGTTTATTCTATTTAAACAAATAAAATTACATATTTATAAAATTATATTTTACTTGCATACAATTTTCATTGTATACTTAATTTTTTTCTCTACTCATTGAATAATAAAGAAGCAAAATAATAAATGAAAAATTAAAAATTAACCTGCTGTTGAATAAGATGATGGGAAAGTTGCTGCTGCTGTTGCTGTTGCTGCTGCTGCTGTTGTTGTTGTTGCTGTACATGCTGTCGCAGTTCAGAATCAAGTACACCATTTTGTTGCCCAGGTCCAGGACCTGTTGCCGGTGGTTTTTCAGCTGCTGAACTCCAAGACCCCGATGATAATAAATCGTCAGGAAGATCATTTTCGAGGTCATACATATCTGTGTTTGTTATGAAATCTGATAAATAATAAAATAATTATAAAATCAAATAAATATCTTATTATTATTATTTATTTTAATTATTATTTAAATAAATTATTGAAGGTCATGATCAGTTCATTCCATTTATTTTTAATTTTTAAATTTAAACGTTAATAAAAATTATATACAGCAATAAATAAAATTTTAACGGAATGGAGAACAATCGCTTCGAATAAAAATATATAATGTGCAAAAATAAATGATTTTTTTTTCTTTCTTTAATTTTATTACAACGTATTGTATTTTTTATATTGTGAATAAAATTAATGGTGTGCCATGAGGTACCAAGGTTATGGTTAGTAATTTAATGAGAATAAAATTAATACCGCCACCATAGATTTTAATTCAAAGCTTAAATACTTTGTTATATTATTTATAAATTAAAAAATATAAATAAAGAAAAAAAAACTTTAACCGACAATTGAATTTGAAAATAAAAAAAAATTAAATTGCAAAATATTATAAATGAAAAAATATATATATCACAACGCAAGGGGCGCTCGAATTCAAAATAATTTTTATCAGATTATAAATTTTCAAAATTATAAATATGATTATTATTATCCTTATTATTATTATTATTATTATTATTATTATTATTATTATTATTATTATTATTATTATTTTTATTATCATGTAATAATTACAATTGTGGGTAAAAAAATAAAAAAATAAAATAAAGGAGCATACAAGAAATAAAAATTGATAATAACAAAGTATCTACGTTATAATTAATAATAATATAAGTAATATGGATAAATAAATATGTAAAAATAAATTAAGACATGAGACATACACCGCACGAGCAAAACTTAAGGGAGCTACAGCAGATAAAATAATTAGTTTCATATAGTAAACTCGTGCTCAACTATTAAAAAGCAGCAAAGCTACGATATACAAACTATATAAAGAATCATGCTTAGAGATCTAACAGTCATTTTCTGTTTATATATAAATATATATCAATAATGGATCTAAACCGAGCACAAACTAAATAATAATTAAAAATTTCAAGTTTTAAATTTAAATTATTAAAAAAAAAATTAACTAAGTTATTATTATTACTATTAATTGATTTTTTTTCATTGGGTTACTGCAATTTAAAAATATAATTTATTAATAAAATATTAAAATTTTTGAATCTTTTATTGAATGATTAATGGCCTCGTTGATTTGCTGAAATGATGTTAAATTTCATGTATTTCCTATCAAAATAATCTGCTTTTCCCCATAATATATAAAAAATATAAATATATATAATTAATCTAAATAATTATTATGTACAATCGATATACTGGATCGATCGTGGTACCTAAAAAAAACTCATTATAGTAATTGTGGATTTAAATTTGGAGCTCTGTGAATGTTTGCCGCATGTCTCTCTATTTAATTGTCATTTTTAAATTTATCGTTCGATTGCCCAGCATGAGAAGTGTCTGATTATGATGATAATATAATTTCTTTTTTAAATTTCTTTCTCTTGTTTAAATAATCAACATTATTATTATTAATTTACTTTTTTGCGGCGATTAAATTTTAAATGAACGATGGTAACGGTGACATAATGGGAGAACAAACGAATGATTTTTGTTATAAATATATTAATTTTTAATTTTTTTTTTTCACTGCTAACGTTTGAATCAATTGTCACACGTTTTTTTTTTATTTTATTTTCATTTTTTGTTTTTATTAATATTTACTTCTCCTCTGGGTGGTATTGTTGTTCCAATGCTGCTGCATCTGATGTTGTTGCAGATGTAGTTGTTGCGGCGGGCCCTGCATTTGTTGTAAGTTACCACTGCCACCTCCCCCGTAGTTTGAATAAGCATGGGGCATCATTAGAGACGCCATACTCACTACATATATCATAGTTTATGATTTTAAAATATCAATTTTATTTTCCAATTGTTTTATTAATTTTAAGAATTATATTAACTATTTTTTTTAATTTATTTTTGTTATTAAACTTTTTTTTTTTTTTTTATTAAAATTTATATTGTTGCGATTGAAGTAAAGAGCAGATTTTAAATTAAATTTTAGCTCACGATAATATAAATTATTTGATGTAAAAAATTAATTTTAAAATGATGATTATTTATAAATATTAATTTGAATTTTTATGAATGTTAAAATTACAAATTACGATAAGCTTTTATTGATAAAAATACTATAGATGCTGAATGAAATTTTTTTCAACTATCAAAATTATTACTTGATGAGTGTTAATGTAGCAGACGTCAGATAAATTAACAATTATTAATAATAGGGTAAATAATAATTAAAATAAAATTTAAAAAATTTTGAAATCAATATCCATTTTTTATAAATATTATTTTTTTAATTATTTACTTTATTTATTTATAATTTTAAATTTGTCTGCCTGCTACATTCACACTCGTACTAATTGCAATAATAAACTTTTAGCTGTTAATAAGATTTACGTAGCGCTGGGATAAATATATAGTTGGAATAGAAATAATAGTTAGTACTTAGCTCATGCGATAAAAATTTTTAAAAACCGGAGTATCTTTTTTTTTTTTTTTCAAAATGCTTGTACTGAACATCCAGCATGCGCTACATTTTTTTTTTATTTTAATTAATTAGGCATCAAGAATAAAACTATATGTATATATAAATATATATATTTATATAAAAATATGCCAATAAATTTTTTATAAACTTTAAATAATTAACTTTCTTTGTAAGCACAAAATAAAAATGGTTTGAATTTTTCAGACTTTAATTTTTGACATTTAGTGTCAATAATTTATGTAAAATAAATTGGCATTTATTAAATAATTACTATAAGTAATTTTAAAATATTTAATATTACTCAATAAATAGCAACAATTAAAAAATACTACAGACATTTAATTGCATTAATAGTTTAATTTAATAAAAAAGCTTTGTGAAAAAAATAAATAAATAAAAAATGAGTGTGAATGTACCAGACGTCAGAAAAATTTTAAATTATAAATAAATAGAGTAAATAATTTAAAAAATAATATTTGTAAAAAATGCACTTATGAATTTTTCCATTTTTTAAATGCGCAATTTTTAAAAATTTTATTTTATCAATTATTTACTCTATTTATTTATAATTTAAAATCTGTCTGTCTGGTACATTCACACTCATAATAAAAAGGATAAGATTTTAGCAGTAAATAATAACGTGAAACTACATAACATGACAATTTAAATATATATGTATATATATTTATATTAAATATAGATGTAATATAAAATTATGGCTTAATAATTTATAGTAAAATTAAAAAGATTAAATGATAAACAATAAAAAATGTAGAATCGGTTCTATAGAAGTGTAACAGGTTGGAGATAACTCTTATTGTCGTTGGGTCGGAAAAGTGACACACGTTATCCAGGTATTGGTATCCATCCTTTAGGTTATCCCGCGTTATTGTTTACACAGTAGTGACAATTAAAAATAAATAATAAAAAAAAAGTTGAATAAAAAAATAAATAAATAAAAGTAACACCACCGGAGTTGTAACTTGAAGTTTTATCCAGTGGATTTATCAAAAAATATAATAATTAAAATGGAGTATCTTGCTCACCAGAAGAATCCGAGGGACCTTGGAAAGCATCTCCAAGCTTTGGCCGCTTGCTAGGCGGTCCATCCACTAAGTGGTCGGCCATTTCCTCAGAAGAAAGAATCTCCAATATAATCAGAGTTATTAAATAGACGTTAATGTCACGGTACCAAGTAACTGGGTTCCTCAGGAAACCAAGTTGATGGTATTAATGTTGATGATGTTGATGGCAATGACGACGACGAGGATAACGACGACGACGACGACAGGAACCAAAAGGGTAAACTGGACTCCACGACGCGGTTGCGGTGGCGGCTAGACTTGGAGCCGCCGTAAAAATAATGATGAAAAAAATGACAGAGATTCAGATGATAAATAATTTAGCGACGACGACGACGACGACAGTAGTACGACGTAGTCGAGTACGCGTTTGTAGGTTTTTTTCACCGCATAACAAACATAATTAAATTCACTAAAATAACAATTATAACAATAAGCGCGGCGCGCAAAGCGTCCATGTACATGATTTACCGCAACATCAGCCATCGGGCATCCTCATAGAGTTTTAAAAAAAAAATTACCGAGGGCCCGCGACTCCGAGGTAAACTCGGCGGGCCACGCTCCACGACAACCCTCACTGTTGATTTAAGCTGCAATAGCAGCAACTTTTTACACTCTGTTACAGAGTTATCACCAGCTGATTTATACACCAACAGTTACAACACTGGATATTTAACTTTGTGATTATTTAAACCAATATGACTGCGACTATGTTGTTGATCCTGACAGTGATGTCGACGGCGACGACGACGACGTTTCACCCGGACGCGTACAACCAGATCACGTACACACACTTGTTAAATAATAACTGGATAACTCGTATATGATAAACACATAAAACTTTGACGCCTTGACTTGGGGCACCTTTTATAAATTAATAAAAATGCACTTAATAACAACAATAATAATAATAATAATAATAATATTAATAATAATAATAATAAAAAAAGCACGAGTTAAATTTGTACTGACACCAAGACACCACGCACACCAATCATCCTGTGTCACACTGGCTGGGAGCACGCCGCTAACAGCTAGCAGCGACGATAACGCACTCAAGGGCCGCTGGCACCATCTTAACTATCTCCACCTCCGGAGGCTCTTCCATGTACCGTGTACCTCTACCTCTCTCTCTTGCAAACTTAATGGGCGCGCGAAATTTACGCTCACGAGATGAGTCTTATGTATTGTAACTCACACGTTATATTATCAAACAACGCGATTCTTGGTTATTGTAATCACATTAGAGCACCGTCTTATTAAGACAGCCACTACACTAATTTTAACGAAATAAGATACGCCGATGGGATTATAGACCGTGCGAGTCGATCGGCTAACGTAAAATGGCGGCGGCTGTTGACGACAAGTTTTTCTACGCTTGTCAGAAAATGCCCGACTACTCTCCGTTGGATAGAGGTCGCATTACCACCATACTCTTATTGGACAATAAAACCATGTGACTAAATTAACTATTTTCATTGGCTTAATACAACCGAGGCCATCAACGCGACCACTGTATCCACGTTTCCGTCAATTTAGAAATTCGCTTTTACTTCACGTCCCGACCTCTTAAATACATTCAAATACTTTTTAAAACTTTAAACAAACTTTTTGTAAACGTCAAACTTACACTTTTTATTTATTTATTTACTATTTACACTTTACTTTTTCATTATTTAAATAATTATTACCCATGTGCTTTTCGTTCTTCGATATATTTATTAGTTAAAAATATAAAATATCTTTTATTTTATTTAAAAAATTCAAATTTTAATTTCGAATTTAAAAATTAACTATTTTTATTTTTGTTACAGTACTTAATAATTATTATTAACTTAATTAATATAAATTTTCGTTGCAATAAATTATAATTAAATATTTTTTAAATAAAAATTATATTTTTTGAATTATTTATTTTCATTTTATTACAAAATTGTTAATAATAAATACAATTACAATGTTTACACTAGTTATTTAAAAATTTAAATGAACATTTAAAAATAATGAATGAATTATTAAAAATATAATTAAATGTTTGCCGAAAATCTAAACAATACGAGTATTTAAAAGTAGTAAAAATAAAAACAAAAGTAATTAATGAAAATATATATATATCTATATTATATATAAATGTATATACATATATAATAATACTAGTTGACTTGCGTGATTGTAATAATCGCGGTTGTTACTGTGATTGGCGAATGAGATCAGATGGACATAAGTGCGATGTCCCGACGCGAGATGGCTAAATTTCACTGATCCCTTTTGACTCGATCGTCGATCTCTCTTTCCATTTCACTATATACATATACAATATACATTTAATCAACACACTACAGACTACATACATCTCATTCCTGACCACAAGTAGGATTGAAGATTGACGTGACCCTAGCAGGTGACCGGACAAGGTCACGTAATATTTAGGTCGAAATTTTAATTGTTCTTCCCTAGAAACAAATAAAAATAATAAATTAAAATTTTATTAATTACATCAATTACATAATTACTACACTAATTCATAATTTTGACCCTCATGTTTTTAAATTTTTATAAAAAATTTAATTTATCATAAACTAAACAATTTAAAATTTTATAATTATTATTTTAAATTTAATTTATGATAGTAAATATTAATAGTTTGTAACAAAAATAATAAATAAAAATGAAATAAAAAGGATTGATATAATAATAAAAGAAAAGAGAAGGGGCTCGCCATGCGCCAGATTGCCTCCCAGAAAAAGCGACGTGCGAACGGCACGCGACTCGACACAACGGGACAACGAGCGATACTTGCAATCAGTATATTTATATATTTTGTTTATATATAGACAAGTTGATTCATACATACATGGATATATGTAATGTGTGTATGAATATACTAGTAGAAGAAATGAACTCTATGGTTTACGTTGATCTCATACCTATAGGCAGCATTCAGCAGCATTCAGTATAATAGTAGTCAGAGTGTCAACAGATAGACGGCGTGACGGCCTTGCGCTCGCAAACGCGAACGTGAATGCGAATCAAGAGGAATCACTACATACATGCTCTTTTACACTCTGCAATACTCGTTCTCTCTCTTTCTCTCTTGTAGGACTGGACTGGACTGTGGTGTACATATTAGACAAATACATTACACTCGATGCTCTCTAGAACACAAAGTGAAGCCGTGAATCAAGTGACATGACGCCGTGGCAGCAACCACTTGACAAACATCATACACTTAGTTATATTAACCCTGTACATACATTACTTTGCTTTCTGCTTTCCTCTTTAGCTCTTTGTGCTCCAAAATTCCTATGGTACTAATATTTATGTATATGTATACTGAGATAAAAAAATATGTACAGGAGCTAAGCTGTAAAGAAAGAGATTGTTTTCACTTATTATTATTATCTATATCTCTGCTAGTCTTATATTTATTGTATATTGTTTCGAAATGCACTCTGGGAGAACATCAATGCTACATTTTATTAGTTTGTAGAATCATTTTTTCATTTAATTAATTATGAGTGTGAATAGCAAATATGAGACTATTATAAATTTTAAATTAATTAATCAATTAATTGCAATAATGAAATTTTTAAAAATCCCTGTAGATTTTTTTAATTATCTAAATATGAATTTTTTTATTTTTATTCAACTTGGATTTTATTTGTTTATTCAAAAATTTTTGAAATTGTTAATCGTTAGATAAATCACTAATATTTAGTTTGATGTTAATCAAGTATAAAATTTAAAAAATCAAATTATTAAACAACTCGAAATTTGATTAAAAAGTTTTTAAATGTAAATTTCATTTATATTTTGTTTGTAACGAATGATTTAAACACGAAAAAAAAATATACTAGTTTTTCTTTGTTTTTGGTAATTATTAGATTACAATACTTTTTTTTTTGTCAATTGTTATTTTATATTATTTGAAATTAATAATAACAGTTTTTTTTATTAACAATCTTATAGAAATTACGATAATTGGAAAACGTAATTCAAACGTTTGATTTAAATTACTTGAAACAAAGATATATGTTTGTTGTAATCTCGTTATATATTGACGTGATTAAAAATCGTTGTGTAAACTTACGCGACATTACATGTGGAATGTAATTTTAGGTAATTTAATAAGTATTAAAAATTATTCAGCTAAGAAAATTTTCAAATTTAAAGAATAAAAATATATTTTTTAAAATATAATTACAAATAATATTTGTTAATTTTTTAAATTTTAACTGTGATTTGGTTTTAAAAAAATAAATTCTTAATCATTTTGAATTACAAGGGGTTTTTCAAATATTTGAATTAAAATATAAATTAATAGGAATATTTATAATTTGATAAAAATGAAGTAACTATTTTGTAAAAAAAAAAATAATTGTGTTGATTTTCATCATAGATATTTCTTCGAGTTTAAAATTTATTTAAAAAATATTGTTGAACTTTTATTTACAATAATTTATCTGAAGAATCCACTAATTATGTCTGATGGCGCGCCGTTGACCCAATTTTGCAATAACCTATTTGAATGCTCTCAATATAATAATTTAAAGCAATATATATTTAATATTTTACGATCCCTCAGTGAAGATAACCGTTAATTTTTATTTTTAAATTTTATGTCCGTGTATTTGAAATAATAAAAAATAATTTCTGCAAGGAGTTACAAAATTTAATAAAATTTAGAATGCTCATGTATGAAACAAATTAATCATTTATCCCTGATTAGGAAAAATGATTTGGAATAATTCAAAACAATTTGAAATGATTTAGAAAAATTTGAATCGACTGATATATTGATATACACTTAACATGGAGCAAATCATTTTTCTTATTCAGGGTATATTAATTGTTAAAAATTTTTAAATTTTAATAAAGCAAGATATTTTCTTTTAAAAAGTTTTACAAAGGCATAATTATTCTACTTTATACAATAAACAATTATATATTAGGACAGAAGTACCATTTGTGGCCGCTGCTTCGTTTTTGGATATTTAATACTTTACTTCAATTAATGAAAAAGTATAAAATAAAATTTCAATTTTAATAGTGGGACAGAAGTATCTTTGAACACTTTTTAAAAATTAATTATATCACTGCGTTTTTTAAAATTATTTTATTTAAATTTTACAAGTGTCCAAAACTGGCCCTAAACTGGCCAAAAACGGTACCTCTATTTATAAGTAAAATTAAAAATTTTAATTTCTGTAAGATTCAATTGTTTTTAAATTATTGTAAATAAAATAAATGTAGCAGATATGAGATGATTTAAAAATTTTAAATAAATAAATTAAAGTAATGAAGTTGACAAAAATGCGCCCGGGTCATAATATCTAGCCTCATCGCACCTCAATCTAGCCTCATTAAACCCAAGTAAGCCTCAATCAAGCCTCACTTAGCTAAAAAAGTATTTTGAGCCTCAAATGATGCTTACAGATCCTCAATAAGTCTCGATTAGCCTCAAATAAACCCAGTCTCGACGTAATGAATCTATAATAATAATAATAATTTTACGAGTTCGATCAAATGTAATTTAAATTCGATTAGTATTATTTGAGGCTCATTGAGGCTCTTTGAGCATCATTTGAGGCTCATTGAGGCTCTATGAGCATTATTTGAGGCTCAAAATACTTTTTTAGCTAAGTGAGGCTTGATTGAGGCTTACTTGGGTTTGATAAGACTAGATTGAGGTTCGATGAGGCTAGATATTATGACCCGGGCGCGTACTAATTTTTATCATACTGAAATAAGCTGACGTCTAATAATTTTGAATTTTTTAAAAAATGATAAATTGTGCTTAGGCCGTAGGCAGGATAACTCATGACTGCTTCATCTGAAATCAAAAAACCAAAAAGATTTCTTTAGTACATAAGTTTATCTTAGATTGGAACGAAGGATTTTTTTTTTCAATTACTACTTATTTTTTAATAAACACAAGAAACAATCTTTGGCAAAAATCAGAGTTTTTTGATTGCACCTTTACCAAAAATTAAAAAATGAATATTTTGTTTATTCCTTCGTTCAAATCCAAGATAAACTGATGTAATGTCACGAATTTTGAGAATTTTAATAAAGAAGGTACTCTGAAAAAAAAAAAATTACAAAAATATGCACTTGTTTTTGTATTTCAGAACAGCTTCACTCCTCAATGCTAAAATTATTTTTTTGAAAGCAACCGTTTTATTTTTAAACACAAAATGATACTATTGAAATTTAAATTAAAAAAAAAAGTTGATTTTTTTTTTTAACTTAATGTTTTCTTTTTACCTGATGATTCATTTGTTAGTTTTTAAATAGGCATTGGGAAAAGCTATCCAGCCGTTATTCCTTGACACCACAGATCACCTGCATTGAAATTTAATGTTGGAGTCTCAATGGCTGTGTAATCAGTCGAAACAAGTTAATTTCAGACCGATGCGCGATTTACCGAATTGGAAATCATTGGTTTTTTTCTAGAGGGATAAATATTAAGTTTTTACGGGCTAAATTAGTTTTCGACTTCATTTTACCCCCGCCCGAATTCATAATCGCATTCGTTTATTGTAAATCTGAATAACTTTCTGTCATACTTACCAACCAATTTTTCTATACACATAATATTACTCTTCAATTGTCTCGTTGCCTGGCTTCATACATCTAAACTCTAATTTATTTAAATGCCCATAGTAACGAGAAATGTAATGTATGAAACAGAATAAAAATCTATTTCGGCGGATGATGGTAGCCTTTACCATCGGCTCAGGCAGCCAACTTCACTCTCGTCTGAAATTATTTTGTTTTACTCCTCGTTACACAATGAACTATTAAATAAGTAAGTCATTAAAAATTTTTATTGACTAATTTATTGAATAGTTAATTGTGTCTTAAGACTTTACGAAATTAGTCTAGTATTATTCTTTAAATTACTAATTATTAACTGATAACAATAAACTTTAAAAAAAAAAAACTGATAATTAAAAATTTTTTAAATTTATCTTATCTCCAAAAATATTTTCTTGCAGTAATTGCTTATAACTAAAAAAACTAATAACAATAAAATTAACTTTTTTTTTTAAATAAATAACGTTTACATATTAATTATTACAAAATTTTAGTTGAATAAATTTAAAAATGATAATCATGACAAAATTTCTCATCTATTTTTTTTTAAATTTAAATAATTTTGTGCTTTTGTATCTGATATAATGCTTTTGATCTGTTGGAATGGAGCTTACATTAGCTTTATTTTTATTCCATTACATTATTTCCACCAAGTTCCTGCTACTAGTGATGAAATCTGATCGATCGTTCCACCCTCTTTTAAAATTCTCTAAGTAGACTTGCGCGTGGAATGTGTTCTCACAAAACTTGACTAATATCAAAGTTTTGTTTCAGATATTAAAATTTATTTGTTTCATTTTACAATCAAAGATAATAATCATCACTTAATTTTATTAATAATAATTAATTTTTTAAATTTAAATTCATTTATTTGTACTTGCAATTATATTTATATTACATATGTTATTATTAATAACTTATTAATATAAGTAGTTGTTAATTCAAGAAAATATAAAAATATAACATTTACATAAAACATCTTTTTGATGTTATTGTATATACCCCAAGTAGTAAATGGCAGCAATTAATATTTATATTATTATGTAATGATTTAAAAAATATGAAAGTATAATTAATGTTTATATTCTAATAATTTTGAGATAGACTTTAAAAAAAAAAATTTCAAAAATGTTTAAAAAAATTTTCATAATTATGAAAAAAAAGATAAACAATATTTTCGATATTTAAAAATGTTAATTTCTGTAGCCGATTAATTTAAAATTAAAATTAAAGTATTTAATATTTCTTATGTAAAATTTTATGATAAATAAAAATATTTAAAAATTAAAATATAAATGTTGTAAAATGTTAAGCTGGAAATGCATTTGTAATTATTATTTTTCTTTCCAGTCATTGTTGGTCGATAAAGTCATAGTAATTTAGGGGTACAGTAATTATTATTCATATACATAGTAATTAATTCTTTTACGCCTATACTATACTTGATTAAAAAGAATGATAAGTTTTTAATTTTATTTTAATTCCACTAAAATATATTAGAATCTTCCCGTGTAAAAACAAATCTGCTTAAACCATCATAACTGTATCGAAATTTTATTAATTAATAAAAGAAAAAGAAGTATTACTTTAAAAAAGGACAATATTGTTACAATTGTCGCAGATATATAGATTTAAAAAAAATTACTTATAGCTGCTATCAATTAGGAGTTAGACAAAATTTGGTTAATAAATTTTAGCTTAAAAATTAACAAATTTTGAATTATTGACATGAAGATTTTACTGAAATTTATTTCCGAAATTTCGTTTAACTTCTAATTAATAACAACAATAAGTATTTTTTTTTTTTAAACCATTTTTCGGAAAAATTGCAACTACGCAGTCCCTTTTTTTTAGTTAATGCTTCACTTTCTTTTTAATTAATTGATAAATTGTTGTTATGACTGTTCAAGATCATTGAATATTTTCATAAACTGAAGTTTTGTCTGAGGATGTTCTTAAACGATTTTTAAACTTTTGAAAATATAAAAAAAAATAACAATTGACTTCATATATAAATGAATGTTAATTTTTAGACTCTTTTTTGGACTCTCCATAAAATGTAAAAAGTTTCATCATTTTGTTCAGTGCTTAGTACGTTCAAAAAAAGCTGACTTTAAACTACTTTTAATCGTTTTTTTCTTTTTTTTTTTTTTTTTTTGACTATTTTAATAGTATTAAAACACTCATTAATTTTTCCCTTGAATTTTCAAAATTTTTAAAAAAAGTTAAAAAAAAAAATTCGTCGTGCCACGCTTTGAAGTTTAAAATGGTCAATACTTTTTCAAAAATTTTTAGATAGGTTATTTCTTACATTTATTTAAAAAAAAAAAAAACCTAGAACAGCTTGTTTATTCTCTAATGATTTAAAATTATTCGTAATGTTAAGCGCATAAAATTATATTTTAAAAATTTAACAATTTTGATATTAAACAATTTAAAGAAGTTCTGTTGGTTTTAGAAGTACTATTCAAAACTGAATGAAATTTGACATAGTAATAGATTAAGATAAGACAAAGATCTAATTAGATTTTTTAAGAGCTATTGAGAACTTGAGTTGAGTATTCGAAAAATTAATTGGATCTTTTCTTTATCGGAATTTATTAATATCCCTGATTAAGAAAAATGATTTCATCCATGCTACGTGTATACTGAAAAAGAAAATTATGTATTTAAGTATCTGCGTGTTTGTATTTTCCCAAGAAAATTATTTGTTTGATCTTAGTAAAAATGTATACCAAGAATATTTTCTTAAAATAAGTACACGGAAGGAAAATTATGGAAATAGTTCCTATAATTTTGTGAAATTTCATCCGATACCAGTATAGGAATGACGACCATAAATTATGGGAACACGTCTTATAGATATAGGAATATTACCCATAATTATAGGAATAGTTCCTATAATTATGGGAATGATACCTATACCATTATGGGAATAGTTCCTATAATTATTGGAATGGTTCCTATAATTTATGGGAATGGTTCCTATAATATTATAGGAATGGTTTCTATACTATTATAGGAATAGTTCCTATAATAGTATAGGAATGGTTACTATACTATTATAGGAATAGTTCCTATAATAGTATAGGAATGGTTACTATACTATTATAGGAATAGTTCCTATAATAGTATAGGAATGGTTACTATACTATTATAGGAATAGTTCCTATAATAGTATAGGAATGGTTACTATACTATTATAGGAATGGTTACTATACTATTATAGGAATGGTTCCTATAATATTATAGGAACCATCCTATAATTATAAGAGCTATTCCCATTTTCATAATGTTATAGAAATGGTTTCTATAATTATAGAAATAGTTCCTATAATATTATAGGAATAGTTCCTATACTATTATAGGAAAAGTTCCTATAATAGTATAGGAATGGTTACTATACTATTATAGGAATGGTTCCTATACTATTATAGGAATAGTTCCTATAATAGTATAGGAATGGTTCCCATAATGGTATAGGGGTGGTTCCTATAATAGTATGAGTACAATTCCTATACCATTATAGGAACCATTCCTATAATGCATAGGAATACTCCCTATAATTTTCTTTCCGTGTATAGAAATTCTTGAAGCAAGAAAATAATACTCGGTTGGAGTATATTTTTACTATGATTGAGAATACGTAACTCTTAATCATTTCGAATTATTTCAAATTGTCTGAATTATTTTGCTTTCGAGTATAAATTTTGGAACGAATCATTTTAAGTCATACTGAATTAAAAAATAACGAAATATTATTTTATAATTTAAAATGATTTAAACTCTCGAATCATCCCTGTTTAGAAAATCTCATTGTATTGAATAGATTCTCATAAATTCCCTTAGAGACGTTATAAGACTGAATGAGTTCTATGAGAAGTGTTATATTTTATAGGGCCTTATAGATACATCTATAAGAATCTTTCGGATTTTTTAAGCAGGGATTTCAAATTAAATTGAATTAGAAAATAATATCACTATTTCTGATTCCTCGAACAATTCAGAATTATTTGAAATAATTTAAACGCTCGAATCATTTTAAATTAAATTGAATTAGGAAATAATATTGCGATTATTTTGAAGTACTTCAAATTATAATTTTATGATATGATACAATATAAAATAATTTAGATTTTTCCAATCATTTCAAATTAGATTTCTTAATCATGGTCTATATATTAGTCGATTCAAATTGTTTTGAATTGTTTCAAATCATTTTTCTTAATCAGGGATACTAAATTCCAAGATTCTGAACAGTAATTGTAAAAATGACGGTATTACTTATTGAAGGTATTATTATTGACAATGCTTAAATTTAGATAATTATCAAAAACAAGTAATGGTTTGTATTTAAAAATAATTTTTAAAAAATTCATAATTTTATGAAAATACATAAAATTTCTATAATTATAGAGGAAAAGATAAATATATATTATATTTCGTTATTACAAAAATTATCAAAAGAATAAAAATACTATAATTAGATTAATAACCTCAAAAATTATAAGATGGTAGATAATTTATTGAATTATTTAAAAAGAATTAAATATTGCAGTTATTAAAAAATAAAATGATAGTGTTTAAATAAAATGTCTAACTCTTTTTTACATTATTTTACTTTTCTAAAAAGACATCGAAAAACTGAGAGCTAAATTAAAAGAAGCAATTCTAGTTCTGTCTTTCAAAAATTATAAATATTTAATAAAATCTTGTGTTAGACTTAAAAACCTCAATATATTAATTCTGATAGAATATAAAATTCGTTCAAAAATACGAAATTATTTACGGCTGTAAAACGAATGACAGAGATGGCAAATTTTGAAAAATAAATTTAATTATTATTTTTAATAAATCAATGACATTTTAAAAAACATCAATTTATAAATTTTTATAAAAAAAAAAATTGATAAGAAGTTCTATCATTCAAAAATGTGCGAATTTTCGTTGTTGTTGTTGTTGTTGTATGATCAGTTTGTCAAAAAATTTTCATGTTATTCCTAGGGAAAATAAGAAAGTGCGATGTGGAACCTCTTAATCTTAATATTAAAAGAGTTCTAATTTTCACAGTTGTACTTTTATGTCTAAATTAAACTTTTGAACCTATTTCCGAGAAAAAACAAATTTATTTTTTTTTTAAACACCCTATTATACAAACATGTCATATATAGCTTTTTCATTTATACACTCAATTATTCAATAACCTGTTGAGACTAATAAAAAAAATAACTTTATTCTATCTGTTTATCTGTCATCCAGTTGTGAGCTATATTCAAGAATCTAACTGATCTAAAAGTTAGTTTTAAATTGATTATAAAAATTTGTACCGAACAAACAAACGAATACGAAAGCGAGTTAATGTTGCATTGTCCCGTGTCAAAATTTAAGTCGTACATTGAACGCAATCTTTCTTGTCCTTTTTTTTTGTTTTTCATTTTCTTGCATTGTCATCTAATTCTGAGCTCTGTTTCGAATTTCAAGTCTCTAGCTCATTAGGAAGTTACTTCAAAATCAATGACAAAATTCCATCCGAACCAACATACATGAAAATGAGTTAATAAAATCGTGATGAAGAGTTGGAACCACGAAAAACCAACGATACCAAATTTAATAACACTAACGAATTTTATCATTCAGCAGATATGGCTAGAAAAAATTTTCCTTATTCTCTTAAGGAGGGAAGTTGGTCTGAGAGATTAAAACAAGAACATATTTTTGTGATTTTTTTTCATAGTACCTTTTTTATTAACATTTTTAAAATTTCAGACACTATTAAGAGTAAGATCACGTCAAGTGGACCCCCCATTTTCCACTTGATCATGAAAATTAAGTCTATGTATTTTTTTCTTATGTAGTCATTATGAAAAATCAAACCCTCAAACGATTTTGAGTACTTTTAATTAAAAAATAGATTCCAAAACACCCGTTAAAGATAACTTAATGAAATTTTCAGGATTTATTGTCAAATATCTATATTTCATAAAAATATTAATAGCTTGAAATTCTTTGTTTATTATCCTATTGTTAATTAACTTTTAAGTAAACAAATGAAAATTTCAATGACTTCTCGGTAAAAAAATAAAGTTTTTTTTTTATGATTACATGAGTTATTTATTAAAGTTTGAGATCCCAAAAGAAAATTTCACTGCTCGTGATTAGTTTAAACAAAATAAAATTATTTATCACCGCACGTCGGTCGCTGAGCGCTTCCAATACGGTGCGCGGCCAAACGTCTCAGGCTCTATTGCAGCTTTGGTCAGTCATAATTCAAAGTAACATTTAAAAATACTATTACTAAACGAATTGTATTTTTTTTTAACAATATCATGAATAATACAATAGAATGATTTTTTATTATTAAACTGAAACAGGAAAAACTAACTAATAATTAAACTTAAGTTTAATTATTAGTTAGTTTTCCCTGATTATTGTTTAATAAATAATTAATATATTATTAATTAGTTAATAGTAATTTATAAGTTATTAATTAATAATTAAGTTTAGTTATTAGGCAGTTTTCCCTGATTATTGTTTAGTAAATAACTAATGTATCAATAATTAGTTAATTACAATTTGTAAATTATTATTAATTAATAATAAATTAATTATTTATTAAACAATAATCAGGGAAAACTAACTAATAATTAAACTTAAGTTTAATTATTAGTTAGTTTTTCCTGTTTCAGTTTAATAATAAAAAATCATTCTATTGTATTATTCATGATATTGTTAAAAAAAAATACAATTCGTTTAGTAATAGTATTTTTAAATGTTACTTTGAATTATGACTGACCAAAGCTGCAATAGAGCCTGAGACGTTTGGCCGCGCACCGTATTGGAAGCGCTCAGCGACCGACGTGCGGTGATAAATAATTTTATTTTGTTTAAACTAATCACGAGCAGTGAAATTTTCTTTTGGGATCTCAAACTTTAATAAATAACTCATGTAATCATAAAAAAAAAACTTTATTTTTTTACCGAGAAGTCATTGAAATTTTCATTTGTTTACTTAAAAGTTAATTAACAATAGGATAATAAACAAAGAATTTCAAGCTATTAATATTTTTATGAAATATAGATATTTGACAATAAATCCTGAAAATTTCATTAAGTTATCTTTAACGGGTGTTTTGGAATCTATTTTTTAATTAAAAGTACTCAAAATCGTTTGAGGGTTTGATTTTTCATAATGACTACATAAGAAAAAAATACATAGACTTAATTTTCATGATCAAGTGGAAAATGGGGGGTCCACTTGACGTGATCTTACTCTTAAGCAACATTCCAAGAATTTTTTGCTAAATTTTTATAAAAAAATATTGAAAAATAAGCCAGTGGTAGTGGGGAGAGACGAGTCACCTTAAAAAAAGTCTTCATGCCGTAGGCAGGATAACTCATGACTGCCTCACCTGAAATTAAAAAATCAAAAAGGTTTCTTTAGTACATAAGTTTATCTTGGATTTGACCGAAGGAATAAACAAAATATTCATTTTTGAATTTTTGGTGAAGGTGCAATCAAAAAACTCTGATTTTTGCTAAAAATTCTTCCTTTTGTCTAATTAAAAAATGAGTAGTTATTGAAAAAAAAATCCTTCGTTCAAATCTAAGATAAACTTATGTACTAAAGAAATCTTTTTGGTTTTTTGATTCTAGATAAAGCAGTCAGTCATGCTGCCTACGACATGGAGACTTTTTTTTTGAAGTGACTCGTCTCTCCCCATTACAACTGGTTCATTTATCAATATTTTTTTATGAAAATTTAGCAGAATATTCTTGAAATGGTGCTTAATAATGTCACAAATTTTAAGAATTTTAATAACGAAGAGACTGAAAAAGAAATCACAAAAATATATATTTTTTTTTCTCTCAGATCAGCTTCCCCCTTAATAACATAAATTACACATTAAATTATAAAATTTCAAGATGTTTATTTTAATAACAAAATTTTTAAATCATAATTATTTATTGTAAATGAAGAAATAACATAATAACATAAGCTCATAATATTCTCTTTGTTCTGACAGATGTATTTATTAGGACATTTATCTTTAAATAATTTTATGTATAAACAAAAATCAATAAATAATACACAACAATGAGCTTTCAAATGTACTTAAAAAAAAAAAATAACAATGTAAATTACAATTTGTTTTTGCTTTACAAATTATAAATTTTCCAGTTCAACGGAAGACAGGCGTAGGAAATCAGCAAATGAGTAGAACAGGAAGTAATATCAAAGCTTTGATCATTCATTAGGTAAAACCAAATTATATAATATCTATCTGATATTACCTAATTAACTAGTATGTATTAATAATTTAAAATAAAAATCTATATTATTTTAAGTAAACAAGGAAGTTATGGCAATAAATTCTATAACAAAATAAAAAAAAAACATTTTTTTTCATCAGTTGTCCATATTATAAGGCCTCAGGAATCATTAGTGAGTGTAATAACTAAAATTAAAGACAGTGAAAGTATTTTGACAGACTTACAAGGTCACTCAATTCACATATTTTAGTGCAATTTAAATATACATTAATATTAATATAAAATTAATAAGCCATTTTAAGCCTCAACCTATAGTACCATTTTATAAATTTTAATAAAAAATTTAAACTAAAAAATAATTTTAAAAATTTTCAATTAACTTCGTCAATAGATATTAAACTGTAATAAATTTTTCGAGTGAACAAAGAGTAAATTTGGAGTAGATGATTTTTTATTTACTGCGGAGTAGAAAAGTAAAAATTACGGAGTAAATTATTAATACATAGTGAGGTTTGTTCTTTTATATTTAAACATTATATTGTACCGAAATATAAAATATTCTCACAATAACTATGCCACAGCCACTATAACTACTAAATAATTTCATGTATTCACTACGTATTTTATAAAATTATAATTTAGTGAGCTACCAAAACATTTTACAAACTAAAAACATATTATGTTTAATGATTCATTCCCGAATCAATTTTTTGCGTCACTAATTTTAAAAAGACATATTTTTTAGATGACGTTTTGACTTTAGTCACCAAGTTTAAAACCAAAAAGGCATATATGTTTTTTTTTTTAATAGTTAAAGTCAATAACAAAAAAATTACGTCCTTTTAATTTTGAATTTAATGTCTAAAGCCAAGAGGACGTATAAAAATATAAGCCCTCTTGGAATTAGTAACGCGATTTGTTAAAATAATTATATTTCTCATAAAAAAGTTGTTTCTATAAAATATTAATTTATTTGTTAAAACTCCGAATCGGAGTGAATGCGGATTGAAATAAAATTAGAGTCACTCTGAAATAAAATCCATTTTTACTCTAGATTCACTCCTGATTTTTTACAGTATAGTTTGTTTGTTATTATTTATTATTAAGTAAAATTATTACTCGTTTAGTAAATTATTCAGTTCGATGATACCAATAATAAGTGCACGCTCTAAAGATGCGTGGTAATTTTTATTTTTTCTTTCCAATATTTATTATAAAACGCACCTTGAGGTAGTTATTAATTTAAAAAGCCATAAGAGAATAGATTTGTGATTAAATATATATATATTTTTTTATTTGTTTCATTTAAAAAAAATTTTTTTTTTCAAGTTATTGCCTAAGATGTTTGAGAAAAAAAAGCAGTTTAAAAAATTCGATATAAAAAACTGACAAATTGTAAATTTTTTTATTTATATACTTATAAAAATATTTTAAATATTAATTTACTTTTTGATTTTATTCATTTTTTTTTTTTTTTTTTTTTTACAAAGGGACAGTGGAAAATATCAAAACAGTTGATGTATATTTGCTTTAAAATACTTTTAAAAAAAGAAAGTTATTTTTCAAACATCTTAGGAGTAATTTAATATTTATTTAATTTTTAAATTGCTAATAAATTTTATATTCGCATAAAAATAAAAAAATACTAATCATCATACGTTTTAATCAATTAAAATATAATGTAAAGTTTTTTAAATAAAATTATTAAATTAATAATTTTAAAAATTCTCATAAGTAATAGTTTTTTTTTTCTTTTAAGATTTGTAGAAAATCTGTACACATATGTTAAATTATTTTATGTATTGAAAGAGTCCACGTTATTATGATAAACAAAGCAAAGTTTCATGTTAAGAATACCACTTTCAAATGTATATATAATATATATATATACATATATTTATAATTTTTCACACATTTATTAGGTATCCCTTTACTTTAAAGAATGGTAATTGACAAGTGCTGATGATATCCACTGTTTTAAAATCGATGTGTGACAGATGTTTAAGATTTATCAGTATGTTTTTTATTTTATTTTTGAATGGTCAATCATCCTTAGATTTAGCGTCAGATTCTTGTTGGCTTCCTTCATCTTCTTCATCAGAATAATTTGTTGGTGCTTCACCGGGTTTCAATAATTTACCAACGTAGTCGTATCGTTCTGTAAAATAATATTTTTATTTTATTTATAAATTTATTACTATACACAGCAAAACATGTCCCAAACGGACCACTCAATTTTTTGTGTTAATTTAAAACATTATACTTGTGTCAAACAATAATACAGGTTTAAAACTTGTTGAGATCAAACAACACATTATATTTTAGTTAAATTAATACTTGATGGTATCAAATAATTGACACTAAATATTTAACCATTGAATTTTATACATAAGAACATAAAATTTTCAACTGTGTAAATATTTTTTACTAGTGTGATAAACGTCCCAGCTTTTAATGAATGATAAATTTATACTAATAATTAAAATTTTTAAGTTTAATTGAGATATATGAAATGTCGATTTCAATATTATTTTAAACATAAATTTTGTGTTAATTTTAAAGAAATACTAAACAAATGTTGATAATTTTAATTTTTGTACCAAGTAACATCTTTAAACTGTTCAATAATAGATCGATTTAAAAGATTAAATTAACTCAGTGAAATGTATTGATTGAACACAAAAAATTCAACACGGGCTGTTTTTTCAACACACAATATTTTTTACTATGTACGTCAGTTTTATTCAAATAATTAAGTCGTAGAGATTTCATGTAAAAATATTTTTTTTTAGATACGCAAAGGAGTTGTAAAAATAGTTGCAATATCCAGCCAAATTTTATCAAACTTCACACAGAAAAAAAGGATTTGTCTGTGCTAGAAAAATTTTTCATTACGAAATGTAAGTAAAAATTTCTTTAGGACTACGAAAGGATTTCTTGGCACGAAAAATTTTTTTTCGCTCCAAAAATTTTCATTTTCAATTCATAATAAATAAAAATTCTGAGGCTAAGTAAAAATATTCTTGGGGTAAGTAAAAATTCTTAAAAATTTTCCTTTCCACCCTCATTAACAAAAATTATTTGCTCCATGTTAAGTGTATATCTATATAATAGTCGATTCAAATTGTTTTAAATCATTTCAAATTGTTTTGAATTATTCCAAATCATTTTTCTTAATCAAGGCAAGAAATCCTTTTTTTCTGTGCACTGAGATAATTATTGTTATTTCTTTCTTCGACCTTTGTGAAGTCAGAAAAAAAGTCCGTAGTCGAACTTCGAAATTTGAGATAATCTCGAACTTTTGTAAAACTTCAATATGAATACAATACAGAAATAAATAAATTATTGGATAGAATCACACGGAAAAATAAAAAATGTTATGACGTTTCCAGAAAATTTATTAATTTCATACTAATTGATATGAAAGTGAGCAATCTTCAATTTTCCGAATAAAAAAAAATTTGATTGAAGCTGCAGAAACAGTTGGAATTTTTGATTCTTCATGTTTTCCGTTAGTTTTCATCAGTACGAAAATTTGAAATAAACCAAAAATTATCTCAGATTCCAAAGTTTTAGTGGTCGAACTTTTTTTTTAACACGGGTAGCTGCTGGAAGAAATAGTAAGATTTTTTCCCAAACATTTTTTAAGTACTTGAAATCACTTGAGTTTACTACTTAGATTATTCATGAATTAAATTACTTTAGAATTGTATTATAAAAAAAAGTAGGATCGAATCGACAAAAATAGATTTTTTAGTCACTATTTATTTTTTAAATTGCCATTATTTTTAAACTACGCGGCCGATCATGCTCATCACTAAATTTTACCAAGATATTCTTTGCATAAAATATATCAATCCGTCAAGATTTACGAGCGATTGCAATGAAAAGGCGCTTTGTATCTCACATAAACTTTTTAACCAACAGTATTTATAAAATCTACTCTACGAATTAAAGAATATCAAAACATTTTTGTAAAGTTGTGTCACAAAGACAATTAAAAAAATTGGTCTGTATGAATAATCAACCTAAAAATTAAGTAAATAAATTTTATACTATCAACGTTGACATACGTAACTCGTGTTTGAAAAAAAGTAACAAGCATCAATTAAATTTAAAATTCAGGAAAAAAAAAATTAAAAATAATCTAAAGATTTAAAAAATTTTAAATAAACTTAAATAATTGAATACATTGCAGCAATTGTTACGTCAGATTTGACCTATAGTCTCATAAATAATAAATGATACGTTACATATCATTATAAAAGAATAAAGTAGTAACTAGCGGTGAATAAAATCACTAAAAAAAAAAATAATAATTATTATTAGCTATTTTATATCGAACATTACTCTATATATAAAAATATTTGTTAATAGTAATAATTTTTTTTTGTTTGAAAAATTTCAATATAAAATAACAATTGTCAAATTTAAATTTATCATAAAATTATGTAATAAAATGTAATTAAATTGTAGTCATGATCTGAGGATGTAAGTAATGGACTCACGAAATATCACCATAAAATAAAAATACTTGAATGAGATCGGAAGTCTGCCAGTTAATTTACAAGCAACAATAATATAATAATTTTTGTTCAGTCCGTGGCTACTTTAAGTACAAGAAATTGTTTTTTAATACAATTACATTTCCGCCATTTAATTGATGTGATTTTAAATGTTTTAAGAACATATTTGGGGATATGTAATGAATACACGATAAAATTTTTGAACCAAAAAATTCAAAATTCAGCGAGTTATTTACAATCTCTTAACGCCCAAAGAAAAACGCCCCCGCTGCTGCAGTAACAGTGACCTTCACAGTCCATGAAATAAAAAAAAACTAAAAAGCTTATTAAACTAGAAGGTATTTCTTGTACTATGACCATCGGGCTAAAAAAAAAATTGAAATTTAACAAATTAGCGGAGTTTATAAAAAAAATTTCAAATTTCGCGCGAAAATTTGATGAATTTTGGCCTGGCAAAATTACATTTTTGATCCGATCGAAAAACTGGAGGTTCATGGTACGTAGAAACATATAAAAGAAATTGAAATTCATCAAATCGATCGGATGATTTGCCTTCGACTTATAGATGCAGCAATTTTGAAAAATGTATTTTGGAGAACCGATAAGCGGCTGCTCAGATGGTTGTAACTCAAAAAAACTATTCGAGATATGTACTAAAAATTTTAGTATGTTATGTTCGAAGGTATAGACTAACGAAATATGCAAAAAAAATGAATTGATTTTTCAAAATTCCACACTAGTGGTCCCTCTTAAATAATATCATTACTAATAATTATTTAATTATGATAAAATATTCAAAAATTATACATGTGTTATTTTAAGCACAAATGAGTCAGCAAATATACATTAATATATATAACACAAAATAATAATTGATATTACCTTTAAATTGTTCCTCCCACTCTAAGATAGAATTCATTTCTGTAGTATTAAGATCACTTAAATCATCATATTCATCTTTCCCAGGAACTACTGAAAATGTAGCAAGTCCTCTACTGGCATCCCGTCCCCCGAATGCTGCATACGGTCCATCTGCATTTAAAAAAACCAATTAAATTTATTAATCTATAAAAAAAACTAAATAAATAAATGACAATAAAAACAAAAAGTGTGTTGCAATGAATTTACTACAATTGTACTTATACTACTACTACTACTAAAATGATTATTTTTATTCTCTGAAGCGTAAAATAACTTGATGACATCCACTTGCATCAACTAATAAAAATAAGCTGATAAAATTAACATGAGCATAATTATTAATTAGTGTATTTATAATTATTATTTATCATTAAAATATTTATAAATTATAAACATAACAATTTTATAGTTTTTTTTGGTTTACATTTAGCATCGATAATTACAATCAATCGATACACGAAGTCATTGAGAAATGACGTAAATACATGCATCAATTATTTACACGATGGCATGACTGAGTAGACTCATTGAGCATAAAAAAAATATTTGATCAACTTAATAACAATAAATATATTTTTTTAAATAAAAACTTTTTAAATTTACTGATAAAAATTTAAATCTATCACATTGATGACTGATGTTTTATTATTTATGTAAACAATTGTTATCAAGGTGTTATCTTATAAGAAGCAACTTTTTTTTTTTTATTGCAACATTTTTTTTTACAGTTCTGAACTATGTGCACAGTCACGTTATATTATTACGCGACAAATATATTTTATGTAAATCATAATAAAATCTTCAATTGATAAATATATGAATGTAAATGTACCAGACAGACAAATTTAAAATTATAAATAATTAATAAAATAATATTTATAAAAAATGGATCTATTAATTTAAAAATTTTTTAAATTTTATTTTATTAATTATTTAGGTATTTATTTAAAATTTAAAATTTGTCTGACGTCTGGTGCATTCGTACTCATTTTATTTAAAATAAAATACTTAACTGATAAATAAATAAATAAATAAACTTACCGGGTCCATAAAATCTACTACCTCTGGTAACATCATACACACTCCCATTAACAGCAACAAGAACTCGTCCATCTGGTCCCCTGCCATCGTATTTTTTTAATTCTTCAACATTAAAATCTTTACGAATTTTCGGCAATGGCTTGTACTCTTGTACCGGTGGATCTGGTTGAGTTTTACTTCGAAATATTTTATAAACTAAAAATGCAATAACAATAACAAGAAATATATTAAGTGGACTTTTGACTATTTCCGAAATAAAATTAGATATAAATGACTCTTGTATTATTTCAGATGAATCTGATGAGCCAGAAGCCGGCGAAACACTAGGCTCAGCCATTTTGACCACTATCTTGGTTGATGCCGCGCGTTCTTTTGCCAATTTCTTTAGAATAAATAACAACGTTCAACTTTAAATTTATTGTCAACACTCACACGATAATACCACACGACACACACGCGCTTTAAGTCTATATCGTCTATATGATTATAAGTAAATATGTAACTGTACATACTATATTACTTTCTTTGGGTGTACGGACTTACATACACGTAGACAAATATCATATGTGAATCACGTAGAGAAAATTCAACTCAGTGGCGTGGCAAATTTACGAAAGCGCCATCTTGTAGCAAAACTTTTTATCAAATAAAACTAACTCGGTAAAATTTCAAAATGATTCTCAAGTTAGCCGACGCCTAATAATTTTTGGTTTTTTTAAAAATGATAAAAGAAAAATTGCACTTATGGCTTTTTTAATTTTCTGGGTATGGATATTTTTTTTATTTTTTTTGTAATTGATGTTAGAAAATAAAATCGAAAAATTTGTAATTGTCTGCTAACTTTAAGAATGAGTATGAATGTAACTGACAAGTGGGAGTTTTTCAATGAGTGTGAATGTAGCAGACAATTATCAATTTTTTAAACTTCCCGCTAAGAAAATTGCAAATTTTCAAAAATTCGGGAAGTTATTGGTTTCAGTCCCATTATCGAAAATCGAATTTCTAAGAGATCTTGACGTTTTGACGTTCTAGGAAGCTATTCTGACTAAATTCAAGATGATGTTCGAGTGTATGTATGTATGTATGTATGTACGTATGTATGTAAATATTCTGTAACTTTTGAACGGATGAACCGATTTTGATCTTCTTTCTTTTAGTATTTTGGAAATTTCTCAAAAACGACTCGATAAGTCAATTTTAAAATCTGATCAGTTGTAGAACTCAATAAAACGCGTCGATTGCCACCTTAAACGTCTCAATCGGTTTATTTGTTTGAGAGATCTCGTTGGAGAAAAAATGGTGAAAAACGTTTTTTTTCCAAAACAAAGGCATACAAAAGTATTTTCGAGCTCGAAGAGCTCAAAAATGTATCCACAACAATTTTTCGAGCTCTAGGAGCTCGAAATGGGCGGGAAGGTTTGGGGCTGGCCTACAGGGTTATCCGACAGACCGATTTTTAATTTTATAATAAATGAATCAAATTTAAGTAGAGTAAAACTTAAAAAATGCATATTTAAATGGATGCAAAATCCGTACGTGCAATTTTTTAAATTTCATTATTTCAATTAATGTATTTATTTAAAGTTTATAAATTGTCTCATGTCTGCTACATTCACACTCGTAATAAAACTAAAGGATAAAATTTCAAAATGATACCCAAGTTAGCCGACATCTAATAATTTTGGATTTTTTAAAAAACAATAAAAGAAAATTGCACCTATGGCTTTTTTAATTTTCTACATATGCACATTTGTTTTTGGAATTGCTGTTAGAAAACAAAATCCAAAAATTTTAAATTTATAACTTCAGGAATGAGTGTGAATGTAACTGACAAGTGGGAATTTGTTTAATTTTTAAGTAAACACATAAAATGTAAGTAGAATAAAAATTAAAAAATGCGTATTTAAATCAATGAAAAATTAATATGCGCATTTTTTTAAATTTCATTATTTGAATTAATTTATTTTTTAAAATAAAATTTATAAATTGTCTGATGTCTGCTACATTCACATTCATCTGCAGGATCATAATTTCAAATAAATTATATGCGCCGTATTGATTTAATTACAAAGATTATTCATTAAATCTGCTATCTTATAAGTACTGCAAACCCATGTCTGCTATTTGGGTAATGATCTTTAAAAAAATGAACTTAAAATTTGAATTTTCAAAATATTGACTTGAGTAGATTTAAATTTACAGTAAATTAAATTTTAAATTTATAAAAACTTTTGATTGCTACTTTCGCTATCATTTAATTTGAAGTAATATCGTCGGTTTTTCAATAACTGTCTAGATTTTAATAAAATTCGGGAGATTAGTAGATAATGATAAAAAAGATCTAATTAAATTTTTAATGAATTACAGAGAATCAGTACAAATTGGGATTTTCATACATTTAAGGGGTACCAATTGTGTAACCGCCTGAAAAATGATGGTTTTTGGGAATTTTTTAAAATAAAATTACTGCATGGAATGTTTAAATGTTATAAGGATATATTTGTGGATATATAATAAATGCAAGATAAAATTTTTAGACCAAAAAATTCAAGATTTAGCGAGTTATTTACAATCTCCCAACGCTAAAAAAAAGTCCCTTTACTGCTGTAGTGATAGCGACTTTCACAGTCTATGAAATCAAAAAAACCAAAAAGTTGATTAAACTAGAAGGTATTTCCTGTACCATGACCCTCAGGCTAAAGACAAAATTGAAATTTAACAAAATTCCGGAGTTTTTAAAAAAATTTCAAATTTTACGTGAAAATTTGACGATTTTTGGCCTGTCAAAATTACATTTTTGATCCGATCGAAAAACTGGAGGTTCATGGTGCGTAGAAAGATATAGAAGAGAAACTGCAATTCAAATCAAATCGATCGAATGATTTGTTTCGAGCTATGGATAAAAAAAGGGATAAATAAAGAAATCGTTAGATGAAAATAATTACTAGTTTATTTTGGATGATTTTAATACAATAAAATAAAAAAAATGAATAATATGAATTAATGAAATTTTTTAAAATATATTAAATAAAAATAATACATGACATGATAATGTTTAAATTAATTAGAATGGCCGAAATTTACTAATTAATAACTGGATTGATTGTACTTTAAGTGCATTGTACTGTTAAAAATTCAATGGCCTCCATATTCAAAGTAAATTATGGCTTACATTTAAAAAAAGAAAAAAAATATTTCTTTACTAAAAAAAAGTAAAAAAAAAATTTAAGTAGATTTAAGTCTTTGAATTTAACACTAACTTTTTTTTTATCGTGTTGCAAAATATTTTATATACAATATTGTATTTTAATGTGTGTATAATTAAGTGTATACTCACGTGAGTATAATTTCATTACTTAAAATAATAATTAAGGCTTTTCTTAAGATTATTTATGGACGGATTGTTTATATTATCACTAAAATGTCTAGAGTTTCATTTGTGTATTAAGATTTTTAAAATAGAAACTCAAGGCTTATGCAATACGTTTGATTAATTTTTTTCATCTTGAATATCAAGATATGGACGGATACTTATATTTTGTGGTATCATTTTCAAGTCAACTTTTTCATTACACATCGGACATAATTCGTCAGTTTCAATAATTCTGTAAAAAAATAGAAAATCATTAATACAAATTTATCAAACATGTTCATTTAAGAAATTAAAAATAATTTACCTTAAAAATTCACTTTTTATAGATGGAAAATCACATTGAGGACATGCTGTAAAATCATTCTCAATTATATGACGACCCTGAAATAAAAAAAATAAATTATTTAAGTATAAAAACAAAAATAAAATGCCTCAATTTTTAATGATGTAGAAAGAATATTCCGGCATTATAAAGGAATTAGTTTCGAAAATGTTATCGTATGAAGAACTTCTAAATTTGGGATCATTTAGAAGTTTGATACTTTTTTTTCAAATTATTCAAAATTTAAAACTAGAAAATAAAGTCAATTTATTACTTTTTGCAAAAGTTTACTTAATATTATTGAATCATTAACAAAATTTTCAAATGTCTTTGAATTTTTATTAGACGTTATTATTTACTTATTATATTTATATAGTTCTTCTAAGGATAAATCAGTATACTTGAGTTGGTTAGGTTATGTGCTTATGTTTATTAGTTGATGTTAACACGAGAAATGTGTTAAATTTACACAAATTTTCTGTCAAAAGAACAGATTTTATGTGTTCAATTTTATTTAGCATAAAATTTGTGTTAAAGATCAACACAAACGCAATGCGTTGAATTAACACAAAAATGTGTGTAGTCCGTTTGCAACACACGATTTGTGTTGAATTTAACACAAAGTTTCTAACTGTGTATTGATAAGACTATTTTTTAAAGTTTCTCTATACTCAAAATTATACTAAAACATTTATAATTTTGAAAATTGTACAAAAAAATGAAATAAACGAGTAACTTGTAGTCACTACGTGACTGGTCAAGTATCACGACTACATTTATGAAATACACAGGTGTTCACATGAGGTGTTCAAAATATGTCAATTTGGAATCAGTAATGCGATATAAATGATATAGCTATTATTCAGTGACATTCAGTCATACTTAGTGACAGATTAATTCAAATATTAATTTGTTTAAAGAAAATAAACTCAATCGTCTTTTTTCCCGCATAATTTGAATATAATCCGAATGATATAGATAAATCTATCTAATTATCTCAATACTTAGCAATAATAAAGAGTTGAAACTATGAAAAGGCACCAATTCAAGTCAAGAACTTTCTAACGATACCAAATTTAAAAACATTAACCATTTCTATCATATAGATATGGCGGGAACAAAATTTTCTTTATTCTCTTAATAATATAAATAACTTATTAAAATAAAATTTAAATATTTGATTCCACAATATTAATTATCTGGTCAATAATAGGATATTTTTTAATTATTTTATTTAAATATGATTGTATACTTACTGTTGCTATACAAAATGGAATGGTATTTTTACATTTATCACAAGTTATTTCCGTTTCTGGTATTCGATTTTTACAATAAGGGCATGGAGTTAATGGCTCGTCTTCACTTTCATGATCTTTAGATCTCGGTGGTTTACGTACAATAGCTTCTATTTTTTTACTGTATTTAACATCTACTTGCATGCGATATTCAGGACGCATTAGCATGGCTGCATAATTAAAAGCCGCGTATTTTAATCCTGCACGATGACACTCAATGACAGTTGACGTTAAAATCGGTACGATATCTAAAATATTAACATTTTTTTTTAATTATTATTAAATTATAAATAAAATATTAAATAATAATTACTTACGTGATGGAAATTTAGATATATTATTGGCTACTCTAATCAACATTCTCGCACCACGTAAATGATCGTTTCTTTTAACATGCAATCTAACTAAAATATATGAATGCAAAAGACGTAAATTATCATTCATCTCTAATGGTATTGTAATCTTGTTGCGTTTTAGTTCTTGATACATTCCAAATAAAACATCATGAGCATTACGATAATTTCCTTAGATAAACAATTAAAATATTTAATTAAAAATAGTATATTGTGTGACAAGAGATAAATTAAGACGATTTCAGACCAGTGTGAAGTTGATTGACATCACTCGCAGTCTGAAATCGTCTATCCTGAGTTACATACTAGACTTTTCATGATTATCTGCATCGGAACTTCAAGATTCAATGTCAGCAGCCAGTAAGAAACAAGTTAATTTCAAGCAGATGATGCGGAGAACTGTTAGAGAATAAGAAATCAGTGATTTACAGTCACTTATTAAATAGTAAATAAGACAAAAATATTATTTTCACTCATTTTCAGTAATTTTGTATGGTTAATGAAAACTGTTACTTAAAAAATGAAATGAGTACACTGAAATGACAAGCAAACAAATGAGAGTAATAAGGCTGGAAACGAACATTAAATATATCTATCACAGGGCAGAAATAATCGTGTTGTCCGCTGTATGAAGGAAATTGTGAATTACGAATTCGCTAGCAGTTGTTTGCAGCAACGGTTTGAAATTAGCTTGTTTTGACGGGCTGTAGAGACACTGAAACTAAGTTTCGATGCTGGTAACATGAAAAAATATATTAATTATTTTTCATTTTAATTATCCCTTATTAAAAGAAACGATTTAAAACGATTAGAACACATTTTAGCGCTTTTCAATATTTTGAATACTTTTGAATCGCCTTTTTTATGGGCTTTCAACATAGCAAATCGTTTCGAAATGTTTCGTTTAATCAGGGATGAGTAAATACCATTTATTTGTTCTTCATTTGCAATTATTATCGCTGTCTTTGCAGCTTCTTTGTATTGTTTTCGTGCCATATACAAACGAAATAAATATTTTGGATCCTGAAATAAAAATGTAACAAATAAAAATGGTTTTTAATGCCAAATTAGTCAAAAGTAATGTATTAATACTAAATTCAGCAAAAATGAATAGAATTACATATATATATTTTATCGAGACTAATTGTCTCTTCAAAAAATAGTATACATCTATTATTCTTATTTAATAACTTGCTGAATAATAAAAAAATGTTAGCGTTCATTGAAAAAAAGCTCTCAATTATAAATAGTATAAAAAATATACCTTTGGTAAACCGTCACCCCCGAGTAGAAAATCAATTAATTGATTAGCAAGTTTATCGTCTTTTGATACAGCGATAGTATCGATAGCCAATGAAAGAGCAGCATCATCATCAGTACTCAATTGTGCAGCTTTTAATAAATGTTTTAAAGCCTGAAAGTAAAAATAATCAATTTTAATTATTTAGTTAATAATTTATAAAAGGTAAATGGTCCAGTAGTTAACCGCAGGCTGGTTTCTGACCTTTTTAACATTTTTAAAAATTTTAAATATGGAAATTTTGTTAACAAGTAAATGAACGTTTTAACGTAGTCCTGATTAAAAAAAAACGATTCAAAATGACTAGAAATGATTCAAAACTATCAATTTTAATTCTATGCAAATATACATTCATCATTGAGTAAATCATTTTAGTTAATCAGAGAGTATACTACCGTATAAAGTGACAAACTCCATCATTTTTTATCATGATTGTAAATAATTATTAAAGAACAATGTGTTTGTTTACATGAAGTTTTCCTCATAGTTTTAATGATATTACTTATAGTACTCTGGATACTAAATAATCTTTGAATCTCAAAATAATTATTTATACGTATATAAATAACTGCTATTCGAATAATGATCAAATTATTTATAACTATATATTATGATTTATAATTATAATAATTTATTGATAATTGCTTTTTTTTTAATAAAAAGTTTGAACATTAATATCATGTGAATAATTATAAATAACAATAAATCAATAATGTTTTAATCGTTACTATACTTATATAAAAATTTGTCCAAAGAAAAAAAATTTTATTTGAAATATTAAATTACTTTATATTTCAAATTGTTTAATCGTTTTTTGTCACAATTACTTGCATTAAAAGTTATAGAAGCGACCAACAGAATTAAATTTGCTGGTCAATAATTGGGTCTTTTAGAGGGTTAGAGACTGCAACATTAATTATCACGTATCATAAAATGGGGAAACTCTTTTATAAATGAATTAGAATTATCTTTTTTTTTTTCAATGATAAACTCATTAGAAATCGATCATAAGATCCTGGAACAGTTCAGATTTATCTGCTCGAGACCAGACCTGAAATCCCGAAGGCTGCTGTATTCAATAAAAACAACAAAAAACTACGTGTGATCTGGACCTATAAACAGGATTGCGAATCTAGTCAATAATCACTGTACTGAGTTGGATTACTTTGGTGGTTCACTCTCTTCCTTTACATCCAATGTAAAAAAAACTGTTACTACTCTATTAATCTGTATTAGTCTGTGCAATAATTTCTTTATAATAGTTGTTTAGTATAGTACATGCATTAAAATGATGCTATCTAATCATATAATTATCTAATCCTGTAATAAAAACCTTATATGTTTAAAGCCGATTGGCGTTTATTATATTAAATAAATAAGTAAATAAATAAAATACTAAACTACGTTTTTAAAAACCTGATTTTTGTTTTATAATTGATTTTATAACACAAATATTTATAAAGTATGAGAAATTTTCAAAAGGTCAGAAACTGGGCCACTTACCTCAGTAATAAATAAAAATACAAACCTTGTGAAAATCTTTGGCATAAAAATAATATTTACCAGCCAACAGACTATTTTTTTGTGATTCAAAATGTATAGCAAGACTTTTGAAGTCTTCTAATCTTATATTATCATCATCTAATGTATTAACTAAAATATCACCATATAATTCCATTTTACCATGTTGGTTAGCCAACTGAAAAGCTTCATCATGACAATTAGACATTATTAAAAATTTAATCGCCGAATTGTAATCATTCATTCTTTGAAAATAACGTGCTACCATTTTAGCCCCTTCAATACTTTTAGTTAGCTGTACTATTTCGACACTACGACCGGGGTTATTTAAATATTCCAAATTAATTCTAATAATATTATCATAATCTTTAGCTATTTCGTAAGCTTTTGCAGCATCATCATACTTTCCTTCAGCCTCTTTAGCTTTAGCATACTGAATATTTATCTTTGGTGCTGATATTTTCGGTAATAATTGTCCAACTTTTACCCAATTTTTTAATTTAATGTAAGCCAAAGCTGCTTTATCAAAGTAATCAGCTCTTTCATAAAGAATAGCAGCTTCATTGAATTGTTTCATACTTTCTAATATTTCAGCGCATTCTTTTCTCACTGAACGCGGAGTATCATTTTCCATAGCAATGCCTACACCTCGACGACTATCTCCGCACCTTATTGAAGTTCGAGCGATTCCACTTAAGCATTGAATTCGATGATTGTAATATTGATCAGCTGGTACTGCTGCTTCATTAATATCCGATAACCCGCGTTCATAATTAATAAGAGCCTTTGGATAATTACCAATCAATTCTAATTGTTGCGCATATTCTTGTGATATAAATGGTATTTCTTGAGGTTTATATTTTTTAGCTAAATTTAATGCTTGCTCCCATTCCATTAAATCACGTCGTAAATACAAGGCCTCAACAGGTTCTGATGATTCGATAAAAAATTTTTCAGCTTTATCGTAATTTTCTAATAAGACACAAATATGCCCACAAAGTAATGGCAATTCTTCAACATTTTCAAGCTTTTGTAATGCCCAAACCATTGATACATCTGGTATTTTACTGTAAGCTCTTATACCCATTTCAATATCCAAATTTTCTAATGCATTTTTTCCTAATTTTATCCAATAATTCTTTTCATTTAAAATAGCGCATGTGTTCCATGCTTGTTGGTATCGATGACAATTTATTTGATTATCAAGAATTTCAATTATTTTTTTATTCTCAACAATATTACCAACATCCTCATGTGACGATAAAGTTATCTTTAATAATTTACCACCCGCGACACCCAAGGTTACTTCACCCCCGTACATTAAAAGCGGTATCGTTTCAGACGGTAATTTTGTTGTTGTTATTTTAACAACTTTACTTCCTTCAATACTGTATTTAACAAATATATATGTCGTAATAATATATTTATTGTAAACAGCAAATATTGAACTTTCATATATATTTTGATCCCAAATAATACCTTCTGCAGAATCTGGACAATCTTGTACAGTTATTATTTTTTCATCAACTGGATTATATAAATAAATATCATTTTTATCATCAATAAAACATATATTTGTACCATTAACATCCATATATATATTTTTTATTCCGCTATTATGAGAAAATTCTGATGAATTATTGAATACATCAAGATAAAAATATACAATACGTCCCATATCTGTACCGTAGATTAAAAAGTCAGACGAAAGAGCATGGCAAGTTATTTTACCATCAGATGAATTATGATCAGCGAATACTTTTGAATCTCTTTCTTCTTTTATTAAGTTTGGATCTGTTTTAATGGAATGTAATTGGATTTTCCCATCAAATAATACTGATGTATAAATTTCATTGAGACAAATGCTTTCTACAGTCGCTAAATAATCTCTTTCAATATGAATCGGACGATCAGTTTTGCCAGCCGATAAATTCCAATAAAGCCCGCGGTTATTAACAGCCACCGCAACGTGCATTGGACCCACCGATAATATTGATGGTTCAATAATTGTGTTTATTGTTTGCGGTTCTGGTTTTTCATTGTCTAATGTATAAAGGTAGACAATAACTTCTGTCAAACTTGCTAGTAATGCTATCCTATTGCCACAAACACTTGTCAGTTTGGGTATTTGAGCAAGATAAATTAATACATTACCGCTGTGAGTTACAGCAGCAATCATAGTACCGTCTGCTGACCACTCGACACTATTTACAGCAGCTTCTCCACTTACTGTTATTATTTTTTCAGTTTCTTCTAAACTTTGTATGCTGTGAATTTTCAATGTGTTGTCACCGCATGTCACAACTTTTTTAGCTGTCAAACTCAACGATATACCATTCAATGAATCGCGATGATTTTTAATTTGTAGTAATTCTTGTCCAACTTCTTTAATGTGAGTTGATATTGATATCATATACCCAGCTTCAAAACCTAACAGTATATAACCATCTCCGTACCATTTGTATGTAACTATTGGCCCGTATCTTTTTTGAAATGCTAATTCTATTGGATTGTCTGGATCGCGTATATTGTAAATCAATAATGTTATTTTTCCAACGATTAATGATATTGTATTTTCCCCATTATTGCGATTATCGGTTTTCATTTCACCAAATTGTAAATCCTGGGGGTCGCCTTGCAGCTGAATTTCACGACGTGTATCACCATCAGCTGTACTTATTGTTAAAACTCTGTCCTCACCAGCTAATCCTAATATACCATCTGAAGACCATGCTCCACATATTATTTTTTTTTTGTGCTTTCCTAAGACAGGAATCCGTCTGAAATAATTGATAACTATTGTGCAATTTATTCATTTGAATGAGCTTGTTATAAATAAATTGAGAGATCCAATGTCTGATCACTTTTCATTGGAGTTATGTGGGGTTTTAAATTTAAAGTAAGAATTATTATTAATTATTTAAATAATTAAATTAAATGCGCCAGTAGCCAATCACGAGAAAACGTTAAGTATTAATAATTGATCAGCCGAACTTATAATATCCGACTGAGACTATTATTGGTAAACTTTTCAGCTCTCCGAGCTCAAAAAACGGCTGAACCGAAAAAACGTACATTTCGCTGAAAAAAAGTAATTTTTATCCGACGACATCTTTGAAAAAAATTTCGAACGAATTACTCGTGTTCTGTAGCAATCGAAAGAGCTTGTTGAGGTTTAGATTTATCAAACTTTGAAACAAATCGGTCGAGCTATTTACGAAGTATGCAACTAAAACCTCAAAAATAAATTTTTATTTTTCGTATAACTTGTCAACTACTCGACTGGTTGATTTCAAATCTAATCAATTTTAAGTGCGACAAAAATTTGTTCATTTTTTAATTAAAAAAATTCGCAACATATCAATAAAGATTTTCAATTTATATAATTGGCACAATAGGAAATATTATTTGTTTATATTTACATCGAAATTTGGGTGAAAAATTAAAAAATCTTAAAAAAAAACTCGAATTTTTTATTTAAAAAATGCGAAAAAGTTGCTTAAAAAATCGAATATATTTGAATTCCACTTTAATAAAGGGCTTAAAAAATTTGTTTTACAGTCTAGTAAAACATATATTTTCTTCGAACAAAGTAAAAATGTCGGTCTTCAAAAAAAAGTCAAAATTTGAGTTAAAATGTAAGAAAAAACGGTGAAAAAAAAATTTTTTTTTTTGAAAACTTAAACGTGAAGAAAATAGCCACTGCCGAAATGAAATTACGATAAATTAATCAGGAGTTATGAATTTCTGAAAATTACCTCATCGTTATTTTTTCGCGGTTTTCAAAAATTCATATCTCCAAGTTTTTTGAAAATTAAGGGCTCAAAATTTAGGATTAGGTGTCTTTTTATACGTACAAAAACATCCCTGATTAAAAGAAACGATTCGAAACAATTTGCAATGTTAAATGCCCATCAGAAAGGTGATTCAAAAGTATTCAAAGTATTTAAAAGCATTAAAAAGTATTTAAAATTTTATTTTTCTAATTGTTTCGAATCGTTTCTTTTACTAAGGGATATACAAAATTCAACTGGATCAAAAAATATGATTTTTAAAATCAGGTGATTTGGCATGGAATGACCCATGTATTAGGTATACAGTTTGCATGGAGTGACCGCTTCTCAATTCTTTTCAATCAGTATTTTTAACCAGGGTTACAAAAAAATAAAAATATGCACCTGTGGAAAATTTTAGAAACTACAGGTGCCATTTTTTTTAAATACTTCTTTTTTTATAATTTATCGTTTAAAAATAAATAAAAAAATAATTAGACCTCGGCTAACATCAGTATCATAAATAAATTTGTTTTAAAATAAAGTGTGTGATATTTTCGTATTCGTTCTCTAGGTTCTAAAATTGACCAGCGAATTAGGTGATGAGTCCAATAGCTTACCTAGCATTAGAATGATCATACAAAATAAGATTTCCTTTTTGCGTTCCTACAGCCAGAATACAAGCGTGTTTTGCCCACATCATACACGTCAATGTATCTCGTACACCAGCATCTATTTGAGACTTTTTGTTAGTCGTAGCATCCCACAAAATAATTGTCGGCGAATTGTTTGTTATAACAGCCAAAATATCTCCATCATAATCCCACCCAAATCCACAGGATATTCCCATTAATTGTACCCGTTCTTGTATCTCTCCCTGTCTGTCATAAATTGATAAAACTCCATCGCAACCAGTTGTCGCAAGATGTGTACTATTACCGGGTCTCCATGAAATAAATACACTGCCAGGACCATGAGGATGATCGAGTTTATACAGAACCTGACGTACAATTAAATGTTGATTAAATATTTATTAATTTAATAACTTATCATATTTTATAAATTAAATATATTTTATGTTTTATTTTAAATAAATAAAAATATAACCTACTTTATCCGACGTCATGTTGCTAACAAAATAATTATTTCCTTGAATTAAAAAAAAAAAAAAGAAATTCTGGCAACAACTGATTGTATTTTTTTTTGTTTTTAAACAATTAACGTAAATAGATTACATTATATTTAAAATAAAAATGAGAGTATCTCTCACTATTGATTTATTAAAGTGACTTGTTGACTAGTACAAAATAAAACGCGTTTATGACAACGTCCATGTTGACATTTGAATGAATCTGAGCGTGCGGATACTACTTTTTTTTACAATATGATATAGTATTGACGACATTGTAGGTATTTATATACATATATGTATATTTATGTTTGTGTGAATTAGTATACTTATATGTGTGATTTTGATATATACTCGTATATAGGTATGTATTTATTATAATCGATATGCAATAAAAAGATATTTTTTAAATTTTATTTAAATATAATAATAAACTTAAATATAAATAATAATTATAAATAAATTTATTTCACTGCATGAGAATTTATTGAAATAGTAAATTTGAATTTACTTCGGTATTTGGAATTCTAACCTTATATTTTTGTAACTAAATAAAAATAAGTGAAATAATAATTTTTAATTATAAATAATAAGTAATTATTAAATTTATTTTATTATTTTTTTCTTTGGATTTTTAATTGTTTATTATTTTAATTTAAAAATTTATAAATTAACTATAGAAATAATAGTAGCATTAAATATTATTATTTTTATTTAATAAATTACCAACAGTTAATAAAAAATTATAGAAAATTATTGAGACAAAAGTAATAATTGAATGGAATTTTATTTTAAAAATTATCAAATTATTGATTATTTTATTTAAAGGCAATCTCAGGTAGTGATTTAATTTTAAGAATGAAAAAAAATTAAATGACCTTGAGTATATTTTGCTAATATTTAAAAGAAATGAAAGCGGCAATTGTTGTGTTGAAAATTTTCTTTGAAATCTAAAGGAAATTACTCGAAGTTATTTACAAGTTAAAATTAGTGATAAATATAAAATATAAATATCATTATAAACTAACTTGTTTCTATACTTTGTTTTTACATAAATTTAAATTTCCAAGTCATGATTGTCATTAAAATTGGAATCACAATGTATTTAATTTATTTCGTATCAATTATGATTTTTATTGTCCAAAAGTCAATTAGTTTTAAATATTTTTAATTTTAAAGCTGAGTTATTTTAAAAACCTTAATTTTAATTGGAAATTGTTTTTTTTTCTTTTTTTTTGTATAACGAATTTTTAAATATGAAAAATTTTAAAGCAAGATAAAAAAATTAGGGGTGTGCGAATATCGTTCGAATCGAATCGAATCGAATAATACTATTCGATTCGAAATTCGAAAAATTTCGAATAATTCGAACTTACGAATTATTCGAAAAGTTTGAAGTATTCGAAATTTTTCGAATTATTCGAAAAGTTCGAAGTATTCGAAATTTTTCGAATTATTCGGAATTTTTCGAATTATTCGTTATTTTTCGAATTATTCGTTATTTTTCGAATAATTCGAAAATTTACAAATAATTCGCACATTGACAATTAATTGTAGAATTTTTGAACTATTCGTCAATTTTTCAGATAATTTTGAAATTTTATAAACGATCAAACGTGGGATTCGGCACTCTGTACATTTTAAATATTTTATAAACAAAATACTTTTTTTGAGTTGTATTTTTAAGTTAAAAAATTAAAAAAAAAATTTATACAACCAAAAATATTAGTGATCTTTGAGTATAAGATTTTTTTATTATACAATAGAGTTCACAAATCACTTTAAGCCTCGAATTATTTTAAAAAATTTACGATTCATTAAGAATATTATATAATTATTTTTGAAAAATTCGAATTATTCGAAAAGTTCAAATTATTCGGAAATTTTCGAATTCGAATTTTTCAAAAATACTTTTTTTTTTTTAATTAATTGTGTAATATTCTGAATGAATCGTAAATTTTTTATAATAATTCGAGGCTTCAAGTGATTTGTGGACTCTATTGTATAACAAAAAAAATCTGATACTCAAAGATCACTAATATTTTTTGTTGTATAAATTTTTTTTTTAATTTTTCAACTTAAAAATTCAACTCAAAAAAAGTATGTTGTTTATAAAATACTTAAAATGTACAGAGTGCCGAATCCCACGTTTGATCGTTTATAAAATTTCAAAATTATCTGAAAAATTGACGAATAGTTCAAAAATTCTACAAATATTTGTCAATGTGCGAATTATTTGTAAACTTTCGAATCATTCGAAAAATAACGAATAATTCGAAAATTAACGAATAATTCGAAAAATTTCGAATAATTCGAAATTTTTCGAATTATTCGAGAACTTTCGAATTATTCGAGAATTTTCGAATTATTCGAGAACTTCCGAATAATTCGAAATTCGAATTATTCGAATCGAATTTCGAATCGAATATTAATATTCGATTCGGGACGAATAATTCGTAAGTTCGAATTATTCGCACACCCCTAAAAAAAATTATTACTGTAATTTTTAAATTAAATTCCAACTCAATATCTTCATTAATCACATAGAACACGAGTGTGAATTTAGCAGACATCAGACAATTGAAAAATTTTAAATAAATAAATTAATTCAAATAATGAAATTTAAAAAAATGCGCGTACTAACTTTTCATTGATCTGAATACGTCTTTTAATTTTCTAATCCACTTATATTTTATTTATTTACTCAAAAATTTTAAAAATTGCGACCCCTTATTTAAAAAAAACGATTTGAAACAATTAGAAAAAATACTTTTTAATGCTTCTGAATACCTTAAATATTTTTGAATCACAATCATCATAGAACATATATTTTTAAATAGTCACATTGTATTAAAAATCACATTAAAGGGTACATTCTGAAATGCGCTGTGTAGCAATAGTGCCAATTTGCCGCAGAATTTAAAAGTTAATTTTAATATTTAATAAAAACTCATTTAAGTGTCAATAATTAAATTGATTACGCTCAAAAACACGCTGATTATTGTTGCTAAGACACACAAAGTCTAAAAGTTTATTATCATAATTAATATAAAGAAAAATATTTATGTAAATTAAAGTTTTTAATTTTTGCTGCAAGATCGCATCATTGTTATACAAACCGTTCAAAATAGTATATTACACATTAAGGGAGTATGTTTTTTTTACCAGATCTGCACCTGAAAGTTTCAATTTTCGCCTCTGTTTATAAAAAGAATGGCGAATGCGCTAATCTTTATCATTTGTTTTCTCATGAAAGAAAAGAACGATTTTCTTTCCTCTAAACAGGGCAGAAATTTAAACTTTCAGCGCAGATATGGTGAAAAAAATCTCTGCCAAATCTAATTTAACAATTGGTTAACATTGACACAGTCAATTAATTTTAGAATATGACCTAAAATAAATGAAACTTTTTAATAATATAATTCTTTGATTTATTTAAAAATAGTGCTCAGAAGATCAGCGATCTTTGTTTCTGCTGCAAAGCACAAGAGGGCGCAACCAAAAACATGATGATTGGTTTAAAAAGGATCAGCTGATACTTGATTGGAAAGGAGACGAAGAAAAGAACATTAGTGAAACTGGAATAACACTTAAGGGTTAATGGTGCCCGGCACGTGTTTGTTCATTAAAAACAATCATCAGAAGTAAACTACAAGTTAATGAATTAATATTTAACATAAGTAATCATTTTGCTGAATTATTTATTGTACTCAATTTATTTTAATTACTAAATTTCGGGTACTGCAATTAGTACAAGTAACAATAATTAATTTTATCATTGGATTAACGAATGTTAACACAAAAAGCCAACTAACTGTTAAACTTTTGTATATATTTATATTTTTTTGAAGTTAAGTTGTAAAAATAGATTTAATTAAACAAAATTTTTTATGTGCTATTATAATTCAAGTGATATAAATTATAAATATCGATTAACTAAATATAACTGTAATTACATTAATTAGTGATAAAGTTAGTACTTTTTTATATGAAAGTAATGATACAATGATTACAATGGATCCGTCAAATAAAAACTATTCCGATTTATCAATGAAGAAAGAATGTGCAGAAGAAAACACATTAGACTTTTTGAAAGAATTATTCAGTTGTCTTCATCAAACGGGTCAAGTGATTGCTGGTCCCGGTGCAAAATATCTTAATCTTCCTGGAACTCTTGGATCCACGTTACCAAAGGTAACATCGGAGCAAAAAGATGGAATCGAAAGGGCGAAAAAATACGCAATGAAACAAAGTATTAAGATGGTTTTAATGAAACAAACTTTGGCTCATCAGCAACAGCAAATGGCTAGTCAACGAAATCAAGTGCAGCGACAACAAGCGCTTGCTCTCATGTGCAGAATTTACGTGGGAAGTATAAGCTTTGAACTTAAAGAAGATGCTGTTCGTGAAGCATTCTTGCCATTTGGGCCAATTAAATCCATAAATATGTCATGGGACCCAGTTATTCAAAAACATAAAGGTTTTGCTTTTGTAGAGTACGAAATACCTGAAGCTGCCCAGTTATCACTTGAGCAAATGAATGGTGTAATGATTGGTGGCCGTAATATTAAAGTTGTTGGAAGACCATCAAATATGCCACAAGCTCAGTCAATAATTGACAACATAATTGAAGAAAGTAAACATTATAATCGTATTTATATTTCATCAATTCATCGTGATATTGAAGAAAAAGATTTGAAATCAGTATTTGAGGCTTTTGGTCCAATAACACAGTGCACATTATTCAGAGGAAGTTTAGCAAATCGTGAAAAAAATTATGCTTATATTGAGTATCAAACAATGCAGTCCGCAGTTGAAGCCATTTCTTCTATGAACCTTTTTGATCTTGGAGGAGTTTGTTTAAGAGTAGGAATAGCTATTACACCACCAAATGTATTGATGGAACCTTCAATTGGTACAAGTATGATGCCAACAGCAGCTGCTGTTGCAGCAGCAACTGCTACTGCTAAAATTCAAGCGATGGATGCTGTTGCTAATAATAATGCTGCCTTTGGACTTTCAAAATTAAGTGATTCTGATTCTCCAATTTTAAATCATACACTTCCTGATATTCATCGGTCCACTTTGTCTCCACAAACGTCCATGTCATCTCCAACAGCAGCAACAGTTGCTCCAGTTATTCCTCCACCTGGAATAGTTATACCGCAAGCATTGACACGGCCACCAGCAGTTAGTCAATTCAGTTCTGGACAACCTGCTGTTATTCCTCCACCGGCAGTTGTAGCTCCTACGGCTGTTGGTACGTTAGTTATGCCAGTAGCTAGTGCATCAATCGCTGATATTACTAGACGAACACAAGAGCAAGCTCATTTGAAACAACAAGAAGAGTTACAAAAAAAATTACTTGAAGAGACTGAATTACAGACACTACAGCAGCAAGAAAATTTGACAATAAAAGGTCCTAGTGCTCGACATTTAGTGATGCAAAAATTAATGCGCAGAGTTGAATCTCGTGTTATAATACTCAGAAATATGGTTACACTTGAAAGTATTGACGAGACTCTACAAGAAGAAATTCAAGATGAATGTTCGAAATTCGGAGAGGTTCGACGAGTTATTATTTATAATGAACGTCAATCTGAAGATGATGATGCTGAAGTTATTGTTAAGATATTCGTTGAATTTTCACAAATGAGTGAAGCGGAACGTGCAAGAGAATCATTAAATGGTCGATACTTTGATAAACGGATTATTAAATGTGAACTTTATGATCAGGCTCTGTTTGATTATAATGATTATTCGGGTTAAACTTTATAAGGTTTTATTTATTTACTCAAGTTATTTTAATTTATATGACAAACAATTTAAAATTATAAATCCAAAATATTATTTAATTTATATAAATTTACATGTAAAACATAATGTAAGTTACAATTTTTTTTTAATTTATTGGAATATCGAAAAAAAATTCATTTTTTCACTAAACAAATCTTATAATTATTAAGATCTTAGGTCATAATTATTTTTAAATATATTTTGTGCTGTAAAACCTTTTTTTCTTTGTCTTTGATTATATACTAAAAAAAGTCGACTGATTAAATAAAAAAAATATATTTACTACATACTACATTTATTTATTTATTCATTTAGTCGCAAGACTATTTCAAGTACACGCAAAAAAATGAATTATAAAAATTAATAATTGATAACTAAAAATTTAGAATGTGGTCACAATTTAATATCCTTTTAAACAGTAATTTTATGGTTTTATAGAATAAATTATAATAATCTTAATTTAAATATTGAAATTCAAAGTTTATATATGAATAAATCATGATATAAGTAATAGAAATTACCTTTGGGTAGATAAAAAAATGATATAATAATTTAAAGTTTCAGCTTCATCCCTGTTTAAAAATATTGATTGAATAGAATTAAGGGCATTCTCAGACAGTACCCCCCACTTTTTAAAAAATTTCAATGGCTTTCAACTGACATAACCGTATGAAAATTTTATTAATTAATTAAAAAAAAATTAAAACCTTAATTGAAAAAAGGAGAACGTAGTCGTAATTTCTCCGAGGTATAGAATTTAAAAAAAATTACTTGGAATTGATATCAATCAGGAGTTGAATGAAATTTATTAAATAAATTTTAGCCTATAAAATTTGAAAATTCGAATTATAAAATTGACATGAAGATTTTACTGAAATTTATTTTACAAATTTCGTTCAGCTTACAATTGATGTCAACTGCAAGTAATTTTTTTTTAAATCTATATTTTAGCGAAATTACGACTACGTTCTCCCTTTTTCAATTAAAGTTTTAATTTTTTTTTAATTAATTAATATAATTTTAATACGGTTATGACAGTTGAAAGCCATTGAAATATTTTAAAAAGTGGGGGGCACTGCCTGAACATGGCCTTAAAAATGACGAAGTTCGAATTCTTTTCAATTATTTCAATTCTTTTGTTTATATATATAGATAGACAGTTTGCAATTGAGTGACCGCTTGGAACATTAGAGTTTATAGTAAAAAAGTAAAAAAACATTCGGTATGATAATTAAAATTTTCAATCGAGCAATTGATTTCATATACAACGTTATATAATTATTACTTTCTTTAAATTGTATAAAGTATATCTTAAGCGCATCAGTTTTTATATTTTGAAACAATAAAATTTTACTTGTGTTGGTGGGCTTCCAATGTATGTGAGAGAATTAAACTAAAGTATTACTGATGCGACTATATACCTACATGGTAAGATGACATATTTTATCATTTCAAACAATAAAATTAAAGACCAAGAGCGACTATTTTTATTTTTTTTTTTTCATATCAATATATTTTAGAGAATCACTTTTATACTTTTTTGCTTTCAATATTATATTATTTATGCACTACCTTCTTTGATGCGGGTTTATTGTTCAAATAATAAAAATGAATGAAAATCTGAATAAAATTTATTATTCATTTTTTTGCGCGTATAACTAAATATAATACAAAAATAAGTCTGATATTTGCCTGGATAGGAAATACTACCGAAAAAAGCCGATTGAATTCCCATATAAAATACACTTATCCAAAAAATTAAAGGAACAAGAAAATTTTATAAAATTTTTAGCAATTTTTGGAAGTCTGTATTTTCGTGAAAAATGATCGTATCAAGAAAATAAAAAAAGCAAATTGAAGCTGAAGATAAAACAAGAATTTTTTACTTTTTTTTATTTTTTACGTTTTATTCGGCTTTTTTTTTTTTATCTCGTTTTTCGGAAAAAAATTTTTTTTTTCTCTTTACCTTACATTTACCAAATAACTAACGTAAAAATGGAAGAAAATCAGAAAAAAATTAATTTTTTCATTTTGGTAATGATTACACAAATTAAGGAACAAAACTTGTTCCTTTGATTGTTTTATAAAACTTTGAGCAATCGGTCCGGACAAACGGTTCAATGGATCAATCTGAAAATTTCCAGGGTCTTTAGGGGTACATTAAGCTGTAAAATCACCTGGCAACATTATTTTTTTTAACGATATTTACGAAGTAGCGATGAGTTGACTAAAAAACCAGAAAATGGCCATTTTTTGTGGGTTTTTCAAATTGATATTGAGGATGAAAAAAAAATTTTTTTCAAAAAAATCAAAAATAGGGCTTGTAGGGTGTTTATTCAAGTTTTTCAAACTGCCCTTTAAATTACTGTGCGACCATTAGTTACTGAGATATCGATAATCAAAGACAAAAAGATCCTTTTTCATTTGAAGGCTGATATCTTAGCAGCAAATCATCGTTCAGAGAAACAAAAAAAAAGCAAATTGTAGCTGAATAAATTTCCTAAACAAGCCATGAATTGATTTTTTTGAAAAAAATTTTCCCGGCCCCGTAGACCTAAAAAACAAAACCTAAAAATTTAGAAAAATTTTGTCTCAGCCTATTTCTTATGATCCCGCAAAAACCGTAGCTCAGAAATTTTTTTGGCTGAAAGATCGTTAAACTAGAGATATCAAGCTTCAATTTGCTTTTTTTATTTTCTCGATACGATCATTTTTCACGAAAATACAGACTTCCAAAAATTGCTAAAAATTTTATAAAATTTTCTTGTTCCTTTAATTTTTTGGATAAGTGTAAATACGATCAAAAAGTCTAAATTAAATAAAAAAATATTTGAATTTATCACTTATTTTGAAACAGATCTAATTTTTCGTCCCGAGATATGTACGAATGTTGGTAAACACAATAACTTGAAAAATATACAACCGATTGATCTATTTTATTTTTTTACACTTCAATTCTCAAGTAGAAGAACTCTTTTGAAAATTACTATCCAAATCTTTTTTGTTTGAATAAATAAATTTTTATTTCCCGTGTGTACAACTTTGCAGACTTTTACAATTTATAACACTCCTTAAAAACTAGATAAATATATTTTTTATCATTTATTACTATATATATTTTTTATTAGAATTTACCAACGGTGTTCGTGATGCCACTCGACGTTTACGTTTTGACTTGCTTCTATAAATGCTTTGGGTGTTATCTGACTATCATAATTCTCTTCCTCACTAGTTATTTCCTCGTCTTCCTCATTATTCTGTTTCTTTATGATTTTTCCAACTTGCCTAATATATATAACTAATTAGTTTCACAATATTAGTTCTCCTTTAAGTATATTTATTATTTTTCTATATGTATTTCCTCCTTCCATTTCCAACAAAATTTTGTTCATTCAAAATCAATTACAAAAAAAAATCAAAGCATTAATTGAAAACAGGACAATATAGTCAAAATTTCTTTAGAATATAGATTGGAAAAATTTTTTTAATATAATTTTTATAGTACAAAATATAACTCAAAATTAAAAATAATTAATTCTTATCAATGAATATTTATTATTCGGAAAAAAATCTAAATTTACTTATTTTAGAAAAAAAATATTTAAAAATATTTTGTGATAAAAAATGAGTTTTTGTATAAAAAAAATCTTTTTATTCTATAAAAATGATTAAATATTTAAATATACCCGTGTAAAAAAGTTCGGAAATTCCGGCGGTGAATCGGCAGAATTCCTAAGGAATTCATATTTGTGTCAAAATAGGACTTCCGGATGAAAACGAGATATGCAATTTTATCGTAACGGCCGGTGAGAATTTCAGTCAAAAAAAAGTAATATCAACTGCACGTATATAATTGCAGAAAGATGCAATTTAGAAAAATAATGTGAGATTTCCCAGATAAAAAAAAGGTCTTATCACGTAACGGATTCCTAGTAAGATCTTAGTGACATCTGACACAAAAGTTACATGGGTAGCCGAAAGGAAATTTTCGATTCAGTGTCTTGCTGGTTAGTACAATAATTCATCGAAATTCGATTGATATTCGAACACATTTACAGCTCCCATAAATAAAAAAAAATGGCAATGAATAAAAAATTTCAATTATTACAATTTCTATTAAAATAATTAAAAATATTTATCTACTTAATGATATCATGAGTAATGACTTAAATAAAAATTTTTAATATTTGAATAAATGCCGATTAATCGTTCTAAAACTGTCCAATAAATGGCGGCAATTTTAAATATTTAAAATTAATGAGGCAGCTCAAGATATTGAGATAATTTTTTTTTTTTATTTATTACTCCACCCTAATATTCTGTAGTTTTCGCGGTTGGTGCGAACACAAAAAAACGTCAATATATACATTGATACTTTTTTAAAATTAAATTATTCCTCATGCGCATGATGTATCATTACTACCGCGCATGCTTGAAAAAAAATATGATTGTTCCCTACTTTTAGTTTTGTTAAAGAAAAAAATAATAAAAATGAAAAATCATCAATTTAGTTCACAACGCAATAAATTTAAACTTGAGCGCATGTGCAAAAAAAACCGCCAACTTGCATCATTTTATTTATTATCTAATAGTCTTATCGCTGGTGGAAAGTAGAAGGGGTTCAACTGTGACACGCTTGTAGCAAACATATTATTTTTTAGTAGAGCAGAGCGCACCGCGATGTGTTGCAGTGTCGTCTGCATTACACCGTTCACTTGTTGTAATATAATTGTTGTACAATTTTTTGTTCTATTGCCGTATTACTTAAAAGTTAAAGCCGCCCTACCGCCTGGAGCTGGTTCGTAATAGTAATTGTTTATAAACCATTTATTTTTATTATTATTATACTATTTATTTCTGACAAATGTTGTGACTTGTCTGTTCGTAGATTTATGTAGGGTCGATGCCGCTGGAATATTTTATTATTTATGTAACTTGCAGGTGTATGAACTTTTCCAATTGTATTTCCTAGAAATTCAATTAATTTTTTTTTACCAAACAATTTTAATTCAATAGCTTTCTTGTTAATTATAAATATTACTCATTTACTAGATCTATAGATCACTTTTTTATTTATTCAAACAGGTGGTTTTTCAAATTATTATTTTATTTTTACTAGCTTATTAGATTTTTTTCAAAATATTTCTCACTTTAATTACTAATTATTTAATTATTTTAGTGATAATTATTTAAAATATTTATATGGCATAAAAAATTGCTTTTATTTATAAGCGAAATTAAATAGGTTTAATTAATGAAGGAAAGTCTTTAAATTTCTATAGATTATTTGGTAATCAAGTAAAGCTCGAAGAGAATAAACGTGTGCAGGTGTTCCGGTAAATCGATATTATTGCCTTTTTTACCACGCGCGTGTTCTTATTCAAGTTAACACTTCAATTAACATTATTATTTAATAAATCACAACACTCGAACATTCATTAATTTACTTGAATATTTTTCTTTATTTGCAATTGTCATCAACTAATTAATTGACATTATTATGATTCTACTCAAAATTATTCTACTCGCGTATTAAATTATTGACTATTTTTATCAGTATTTTCTATTTGAAAATATTGAGTTCCTAGAAAATTATATTTAAAAATTTTTACTTCCATGACATTTCTATCTGTTACTTTTCTAAGTTTAAATTGTAGACAGAAAAAAAAATTTCTTAGCGCGAGAAATATTTTGCATTTTGAATTGAAAACAAAAATTTTCTTAGGACTAGAAAAAGTTTTCCTCGCCTGAGGAAATTTTTTGTTGTCAATTCATGAAGTAAAAAATTTCTTTGAGTAAATAAAAATTTTCTTGGGGTAAGTAAAATTTTTTCGCGCCAAGAAATTTTTTTTTCTGTGTAACTTTTTTAGATTTAACTCAAGAAAACTTAAGGGTGAATTTTTCATGGGTAAAAAAGATTTTAAATAAAAAAATTTTGGATTTTAATGTTTTACACAGAAAAAAATAATTTTTCGTCCCAAAAAAATTTTTTGCGTTAGGAATTAAAAATAAAAATTTTCTCGGGACAAGAAAATATTTTTTCTAGTTCTAAGAATATTTTTATTTTCAATTAATAGTGCAAAATATTTCTTACATCAAAAAATCTTTTTTTTTTCTGTGCAGGATGGAAAAATCACTAAAAAATTTATTAGTGACTTTTTTTTATTAATTTGTAAATGATAAAAAAAATTATACTTTAATTAATATAATTAATTTTCTTGACATAAAATGTATAATTGTATCGATAAAAAATAAATATTAAAACTTATTTTTTAATAAATGTTAAAAGTAATATCGAAGTTCGTTGAGGTATTTAATTCACCATAGGAACTCGGTTTCCTATCGATTTAACACCGGGATTATTTGCCTCTAAAAATATCTACGGTGTATTGGCATTATTAAGCACGAGTAGCTGAAAATAAAATTTATTTTATTACATTATGTATAAATACATTTAGTTGTATTAACTGGCCCAAGTAAATTTCATATTTTTTTTCTTTCATTGTTCTTACTAGGAAATAGTCTTTCTAGTGAGTTTGTTTACTATAGTTAGATAGATGATAATAAATAATAGCGATACGCGTAGGTGCGTTGGCGGAACTTGTTCGCGGGTCCACCATTCGACGGAAGCTACCGAACCGGAAACTTAAGCAGACCGTGGAACAAGGACATTATCATCCCATGAGAAAAAATTTATTTTATTAAATTTTTTTTTTTGGAAAATATAAATATATACTGCGATCAATTTTTGCTAATTAGAACAAGTACTATTTAATTGAATACATATTGTCTTTACCAAATTAGTTTATTGTTGGAACATAAATTATAATTATTTTAACTTATTATTAATTTTTACATAAATCACATAAATATTTTTTCTAATTATAATGTGAGATTTTTAGAGTAGAGAAAATTTTTGTAATAATAAATTATTAAGATGGAAATATGTTTAATTGATCCATCATTCAAGTAAAATCTTGAATTAAGAATATTTTTCTTATTAAAAGTTTTTTTTGAGTTTGTAATCGTGCGTTAAATATAATTGGAATATGTAGACAATTAAAAATTTTTGGATTTTTTTTTCAACAAATCAATTACTAAAAAAAAAAAACTAAAAATATGCACATGTAGAAAATTTAAAAATTTATAAGTGCAATTTTTTAAAAATATTTTTTTTTATAATTTATCGTTTTTAAAAAAATTCAAAAATTATTAGACGTCGGCTAACTTTAGTATCATTAAATACAATTAACCTATGTATTTTAAAAAGGTATAAAAAAAAATGCCACGTGCTTATTTGAAAAGAAGCCTCCATATTATGAGACAATACCGTCAGTTATAAAATATATGGATTAAAAGAAAATTATCGTTATATTATAAATATAATATATTAAATAATTATTTTTTTAAAAATAATTATTAAAGTATGTTCTTCAATGTTTGCGTTTGAAGCCACGGTCAAATGAAGCGAAATGACAAAAAATAATAATTTGTTGATAATTTTTTTTGTTTGAACCGTTGACTAATATAAATTTCAAATTACAATTTACTATTATTGTACTTTATACACGTAATAATATTATTGTTAATAGCTACTCAAAATTATTTTTCAAAATCTTATCAACATTTTTTTACCATAATAAATTTAATTATTTTTAAACTTTTTATCGAATTAAAAATTATACTTAAGTGTAATTAAGCTTCAGTTAAAGTTTACAGTATAAGAATATTTTTTTAAGTAATTAAATAGATCGATTAAGTACATCGGTTTCTTCTCGCAAGTAGTTCTGTCAAGTAGCGTTCAGTATATAAGAGTGAACGTAGCGTTCAGTTCATTGTGTAGTATGAAAGGAGAGATGTTTAGCACTCCCCTAGACAAGGACGGAATACACATAAATGGTAATGGCACTGTCGCTTTCAGCGACAAATTACCACAATTTTTTTTGGATAATAAGTGATATGAAATTATCGTCATTTTTATGTTTATTCAAATTACAGAAATTGACGGACGATTTCTTAACAGTTGACATCAAAAATTATTGGACGATTTTTTGTAAAACAATATTAAATGTATGAGCACTTGTAATTGTAAGTGAACTGCAAGTGATATCACTAAACGTAACGACCAATTTATTTACACAAAGAAGTTCGTAAAAAATTTCTCTTCACTTCTACTTAGATGCGAAATGACGGTAAAAATTTTTACGGTCTGTTTTTTATAAAATAATTCTCTGAGCAAAATCAAATTGGCGCGGAAACTGGCATTGAACTCCAAAAATGACCGTTCGTCAATTGACGTTGATTGTCTGACAACTGTCAGACAATTTCTCTACTTTATATCACTAGTTATCATAAATTATACACTGAAAAAAATAATCGCTAGCAGCTAGCGGTTATTTTCTTTAGCAGCTAGCGATTTTTAATCGCTAGCAGTAAGCGATTTTTTCTTTAGCAGCTAGCGATTAAAAATCGTTAGCTGCAAGCGATTATTTCGCTAGCAGTTAGCGGTTTTTTCGCTATCAGGTAGCGATTAAAAATCGCTTGCTGGAAGCGATTTTTTCGCTAGCTGCTACAGATTTTTTTCTTGTGGGGAAGGGGGACAAAATGAGCCCCTTAAAATTCTGGATGACTTAAATGGGCAAAATGGGCCGCCAACTTTTTTAACATGAAAAGTGTTTGGGATGGGGGAGGAGCAAAATGGGACATTGAGGCAAAATGGGCCACTGAGGCAAATGGTCCCCCAAAAATTTTTAAATAAGACAAGTAAAAAAAACTGAAGATTTGAATCTTTTTTTTCTTAAGGCGTCCATTTTGCCCCACCCCTTCCTCCATACCAAACACTTCATATGTCAAAAATTTTTGGGGGACCATTTTGCTTCAGCGACCCATTTAGCCCCCCTTTCCCTACAAGGAAAAAATCTGTAGCAGCTAGCGAAATAATCGCTTCCAGCAAGCGATTTTTAATCGCTACCTGATAGCGAAAAAACCGCTAACTGCTAGCGAAATAATCGCTTGCAGCTAACGATTTTTAATCGCTAGCTGCTAAAGAAAATAATCGCTAGCTGCTAGCGATTATTTTTTTCAGTGTAGTAAAAAAAAAAAAAAAAATTTATTATTGACTTTTCGAAAATTTTTGATGAATATTTAACGTACAGATATTTATGTAAATTTAACACTAAAAATAATTAAAAATTTTATATTGAAATGAGTAGAAATTTTATGATAATTAATGATAATTAATGATTATATGTTTTCCAGTATTTATTTTTAAGCTTATCATTATAAATAAAACATTGTAGGATTGAGAACCGGCAATTAGTAATTTATCTTTCCATTAGTTGAAGATAAAAGCATCTGCTATTAATTGCACGACTCATGATGCGAAACATCAGAGTATGCTTTACGAGCGAGAAATTTTTTTCGCCTCACTTCGGCAACTATTTTTTCAAATATGAATTATAAATATAAAAAATTTTAGGGTAATAACTGATCTTATCAGTGTAAAATAATGATGCTAAATATTGATAATGAAATAAAAACTTTTAATTATAATTGTTTCTTCAATATTTGAATATCTTTAATAATTGACGAATTACAGAATATAAAAGACATATATGAATACTGAACTGAATACACAAATAAAACTATCGATTGCGACAACATTTGTGCAAGCTAGTACCATTCAAAGATTTGGCTAAAGTATTTTAATTTTTTTTTTTATTCCTGTACTATCTTTTTACTCATGATAGGTCGTTGCTCTTGAGTCTTAAGCTACGCAAGCTCATCTATGTAAATTTGATGATGCTTTGTCACGTGATTGCGTGCGTTTACGAAACCTGTCACTGAAGTAACTCTTGTTGGCATTAAATTTTTTAGTTTTTTATAGTCTATATGTTTTATTTCTTTTTACACCAGACATAATGTGATAATTATTAAAATTAAAATTTATTTTAGAGCTTTAAAAAAATAATTAGTCTCGTACAATAAAATAGCTCCTACAGTTAATTAAAACATTTAAAAATATTATTGAAGATTATTAGCCAGTAAAGAAGGTTTTGAAAAAAATTCAAATTTTTAAATAAGAATATCCTTTTAAACTAGATCTAAACCCAGAGTACTTATGAATGCATTCTTACCTCTTCTAAATATATCATAATTTGATAATAACATATGAAAATATACTAGTGTTAAGTTAAAAGTTAGCGGGAAGAATAGTCTGTGCGCTAATTTTTATCACTTGATTTCTTATAAAAGAAAAGAGCGACTTTCTTCCCTCTAAACAGAGTAGGAAGTTAAACTTTCAATGCAGGTATGGTGAAAAGAGACTACTGTTTTTTTTAGAGGACGAAATAATCCTTATTGAACATCTTCCTGGACGACGAGTACACCTACAAGATTTTTTTTGGACTGGTTTAGAAGACGCGCCACCATGGATAGATCCAGAACAAACACTTACATATTACGAAACCCGTACTGTACATCATACAGCAACAGTTTACGTTCCCGGGGAAGATGTAGGTCGAGAAAAAAACCCTGGAAGTGGAACTCACGATCCCGGATGTATCTCGTGCATAGATCCCACTCCGACATTGATTGACCCTGACCAAGAAATTGGTATTTTTATTGGCGATGATCCAGATCCTAAGTAACTATATGTTTATTTAATTCAGTTATCATCACCCTATCATCATATCATAATATTATTGTTTACATAACTATCGGCAATTTATTTTGTTTTAGATACTGGCTTCTAACAGTACTTCAAGCTGGTGAAAATGTACCGCCAAAAGTTGAATTAAGATTAGCTCGTTTGTACAAAGCTGCTTTTGCACGTCAACAGCAACGACATTTGGGACTTTTAACAACAGATCCACGTCTTCGAAGAGCTACCAATAAACGACTTACACAACATAATGATTCTAAATTAGCATCAGGAGAATCTATGGATACTGTAATTTTAAAATTACCCCAACTTATATTAATTATTATTGTAATAAATTTAAATATTTTTTTAGCGCCCGAAAAATGGGTCAAAAAGTACTTCGACAATTGCAAGTACAATAGAAACGACTGAATCAATTATAGAAAATAATAATACAGATAAAATTGAATCTGTGAAAAAAATGAAGGAAATTAAAATTTCAAATGATGAAATTATAAAAGCAATTAATTTAAATGAAAATAAATCAACTTTTGAAAATAATGAGCAAATAAAAAGAAAAGTTACAACTGAAAATTTAGATAAAGAATTATTAGAAAATTCAAAATCAAAAGATATTTTAAATGATGATACTTTGGATGTTATGTCAACTGAAACATCTTTTAAAAATAATAAATCGGATTTATTTATGGAAAAAATAGTCGAGAGTCCACAAGCTTTAAGATCGAATCCAGAACAATTTTATGAAGATTACAATGAAGATGATTTTAAGCCAAATACTAATATTAATACGAATTTAAAGACTGAATCTCATAAATTAACTTTAATGAATGAAACAAAATCAAACACAACAAATGTCGATATTAATGATGAGAAATTAGTTATAGTTAATAATCAATCTTTAGTATCACCTGTCCAGTTAAATTCATCTAGCTTAAATAATAAAACGGAATCTTACTCATCAAGTTCAAGATTAAGGACCGCAGGTACAGGAATTGTTCAAGTTAAAATGCAAAATACGACAGTACAACGTGATGGATCAACAAAGTTAATTTATTCTGTTCATTTGGGTGGAAAACCTGTTCCTGCTGAAACTGCTGCCAAGGATATGGCACTTCTATCTTCTCAAGAAGTTGCTTTAGAACTTGGTGCACCGGTTATCATTCAAAGTGAACGTAAGTTTTTTTTTTTTTTTTTTATATAAACTCGGTAGTGGATCGTTCGTTTAAGAAAATCTATAAATCCAGTGTTTTGTCAATTAGTTTTTTTTTTAATTTTTAGTTTTTTTTTTGTCAAGAATTTAAATTACATCCAATTTACTCGAGAATTCGATATGTATAATTAAGTTAATCCTTAATTGTTCCGGGTGTTCCCACGGCAGAATAATATTCTGGGGTGGAAAGGAAAGGAAAGGAACACAAGAGGGAAAAGCGACTCTTGTGACCTCACTAAAACCAAGTGTGTAGTCAAAATTAACACGCCAAATAACACTGAAACACCATAAGCAATCTATAGATATTTAACACACTGTAAAATGTCTTTTGACTATAAAAAACTATAATTTTGCTTATGGCCTTAAACATGAAACGCATTCAATGTGTGCTAAAGTAATACACTTATAATACAGTTGGTTTTAGAGTGGCTTGATATTAATTCAATATTACGCCACCGTTCATCTTACAGCATCAAATATTGTATAGCGGACAGACTCCGTAATTCAGAGTTTGGGTAAAATATATAACTATGCAGAAAAAAATATTGTGTAACTGACCCGGGTTAAAAATAAAACTTGATTTAGACTTAGTTTACCAAGTCGAAATTTGGAGCCGTTTTACACAAGACAAACTCGATTTTTTTTAACGGAGATGTAAAATACATTGAGTTTTTGCCTTGGTTTAGACTTAAACTGGCTTACTTAGTCACGATTTAAGACGAAAAAGTTTAAATCAAGTCGAAACTGACTTGGTTCAGACTTATTCGACTTAAAATATAGGGCGAAAAAGTCAAAACTAAGGTGAAATAATTTTTATATATTAAGGCGAAAGCAAGGTGAATAAATAATTTTTTTTCGAGTTGGTTCAGCAAGTCAAAAGTAAGGTGAATGACTATCGTGCTTGAAGTAATGACGAATAAGTTCAAACTCAGATTAAGAAATAAAATTGTCGAAAAAAGCGAGATCTTATCGAAAAATCTTCAGCAAATCGATAACTTCAAAAGAAAACAAGGTGAAGTGAGCCTGAATCAAGTTTTATTTTTGACCCGGGGTGTTAAAAATGGTCCGTATTAAATTTTTTGTGTAGATTAATTTGTGTTAAATTAGAAAATTTCACTGTCTTACTTTGAAATTCTAAATCGATCTATGATTTAACACTTTGAAAGTGTTCCTTAGTATGGAAATGAAAAAATTATTTTTCACTAAATGAAAATGTGTTTTTGTTGTTTTTTTTTTTAAAGAAATTAATTGATTTACTATTTCCAACTAGTATTAAATATCACGTGAATTTTTTAAAATCTTGACTCTGATAAAACTATTGTTCGCTATCAAAAAATAATTGAATTTTAAATGATAGTTGTTATCATTTTTAATAGTCTCAAAACAATACATAAGTTATATGTAATGGATTTCCATGATACAAAAATAAATGTAACATTTCTTTTGTGTTGCTACTGATATTTAAAAATTGTTGAATTTACTTCTCGTATTACCCAAACTTTGTGTTTGAATTTTAGCACAAATTTTGTGTTTAAATTAAACACAAATAGTCCGTGTTAAAAAATAACACAAATATTGTGTGACCGTTTTACACACATTATGTTAATTTTAACATAATATTTTTTACCGCGTCGATAAGTTGAATCAAAATAGTATTTTTTGTCTTTTTTTGAAAAGTGAAATGCTCTGGAATAATAGATTTTCTAAATAAACAATTCAAGTCTATAAAATTAAAAAAAAACTAATTTTTAAAAATTATTAGCTTATTTGAAAGAAACTAAACCACTGGCACTTTCAAGAAAACCAGAAGTTTGGCTGTTAGTTGGCACCGCAGGAGCAACTATTTTACTTTTAACATTGATAATCATCGGGATTATTTTAATTGCTAAAAAGAAAAAAGTTCATAGTGCAGTTTCTGTTCCTCCTCATCAAAGTATTTTAAAAAAAGAAGCTGGATACACAGCGTCGACTCCAGGATTAGACAATACTGGATACACATCAGAAACAGAAGGACGTGTAAGATTTTACATTTAATTAATTACTTAATTACTTGAAATATTTTTAAATTTTATGGTACTTTTGTAAGACAATTTTCGAATTTAGGTTGCGATATTTTTATAATTAATAAGCTGATATAATAAAAATAATATATATAATGTATAGGAGAAGGGAGGGCAAAACAGGACCACACGAAAGAAAATAGGTGCTGCAACAGGACGCAGTCCTGTAGAAGCAACAGGATTTTTTCTGTAGAATAAATAGGATAAGGAACAAGTTTCATGTACTCCTTTTTATTGTTCGTATAATGAAATTAGTACAGTAGGTCCTCGTTATAAGACTATTAGTTTCTTTCTCAAACTATTGTGATATCTGGTTTATAAAAAAGACAGAATGATAGTCTTCCCGTGCGAAAATAACATATATGGTCAAAATATTTGTAAAAATATATGATAAATATCAGAAAATATATGCGGCCAATTTAACTATATTTTCTGATATATTTTTTTCTTATACTAAAAAATATAATATTCATCATATACGAGTCCGTATATGTTTAGCATACATAAAATATATATGTCAATCATATACGAAAAATATATTTTTCTCATATATGAAAATATGTATTCTTGCCATATACGAAAACTATATTTTTATCATACATAAAAATATATATTTCTATTATATACGAAAAGTATTCTTTGAACATATATAAAAACACATATTTTTATTGTGTATGGAAAAAAATTTTCTTATTCGTATGACCAACTCCAATTAAATTAGATCTAAATTTTAATATACTCTTTGAATTGCAGATAAAATTTTCAAAATTAGTTAATTTGATGCCCTGTTGCAGCACCTTTTTTTCATGCACTTCGGAAATAATCGACTCTCATACATTTGAATATAGTGAATTTTTTTTGACTTTTGATTTTTTTTACCATTTCAAATAATTAAACCAAATTTCCAGATTTTTGAAAAAAAAAAAAAAAAAAAAAAAATTTGCCTAGTTTTTGTAGCGGTCCATTTTGTCCACGTGGTCTCGTTTTGCTCGCCATTCCTCTATATATAAATGTATACATATGAGCGATGATGTATATATATATATATATATATATATATATATATATATATATGAGCGATTGAATCTAAACTATTGATTATAATGAATAAGAACTCTCAGAATATCATGCAAACAACTTTGAAAATCAGTTTAGTATAGATTGTATACCTCCACAATACTTTGGTAGTTATTTCTCGTGTATTGAACTGTTTATAGACGGATGGTACCAGTCAGAGACAGACACCAGGAAGTTTTTCTCGAACTCCAGGTACACCTATTACGCCCAACACTATTGACGACGATATACAAGAATTGTCGAGTGACGAGGAAGAAACTAAACAACAAATGCAAAGTTCTTGGGATATACAAGAATATGCAACGTTACAAACAAAATCTAGGTAATTATTTTTGTTATAAGTTTTAAGTAAATAATTAACTGTTATTATTTCATATTAAAAACAAGATATAAATTATTAATTGATTAGAAATGGAAGAAAACGAATAACAAAAATGAATGCTATTGAAACATTAGACAGCCCAGATTCCATGGAGACGGTAGTTGATTGTAATGAAAGAGGTGAATCACTAGAAAATGGTTATATTCATCACTTAGAAGAAACAGCTTCACCGCATTCTTATTTATCAATGCCGCCTTGCAAATTATTTCCAAGCATGAGAAGTGTTGAGCCGCTTTCTAGGATATTAGAACCAGTTGTGGTAAATAAATTATCTTTTATTTTATTTAGGATCGAAGAGGAATAAAGGGGGAGGGGGGTGTAAATGAGCGACTAAAAGTTATTGATAAAAATTTTAAAATCTGGAATGAACCATACAAATTTTTATTTGAATCGTTTAATTAATAATAAATTTTAATTATTCATAAGATTGAACCAAATAATACATTGTAGAAAATTTTCGGAGTGAACGCGAATTAAGTTCAGAGTGAATGCTGAGTAAATACGAAGCAGATGACTATGTATTTATTTAATCACCGTGGAGTAAAACGAACTCCGAGGAGAAATTTATTTTAATATTGAAATCCCGGTTCGGAGTAAAATTAACCCTTAAAGGGAGTTTATTTTAATATTAATACTCCGAATCGGAGTGACTAAGGATTTACGATTTAAATAAAATCCAAATCTCTCCTTATGCGGAGTGATTTTTTTTACACTTGAACTCCGAGTGACAGAATGAATTTGAATTTAAATAAAATCCGTAATTACTCCGAATTCACTCCCGATTTTATACAATGTAGACCTGGGTCAAAAATAAAACTTGATTCAGGCTCGCTTCACCTTATTTTCTTTTGAAGTTATCGATTTGCCGACGATTTTTCGATAAGATCTCGACTTTTTCGATTTCAATTAAATTTTTTTCAACTTTTTTTATGTTAGTTTCAACTTATTTGTATTTTTTTATCTTAGTTTGAACTTAATCGTCTTTACTTCGAGCACGATAGTCATTCGTCTTACTTTTGACTTGCTGAACCAAGTCAAAAAAAGTAAATTTAATTTGATGAAGAAATTTATTTCTAAAAGGAAGTCTCATTTGGTCTCACATTAAAAATTTTTTATGTTGGGTCTAGACGTGTGTAAATAATTTTAATTTAAAATTTATTTGGGTCGAACCTAATATCAATATTCGATTTAAAATTTCATACGAAAATTTTATGAATTTTAATTATTCATATGTTTTCGTGTTCGGAAAATTCAAATTGTTCATCAGTTTTCAAAGTATTCCGTAATTTTAAAATTATTCGAAAAATTTGAATTATTCGTAAATTATTGTAAAAAAAAAGTATTATAATTTTTTTAAGTTACACTGAGAAAAAAATAATGTGCTGCGAACTAAATTCAGTTCTCTTATCAAAATCGCCGTTGGCTCAACGACGTTGAATTTTGAGTGAAAGATGTCTCGTTAGAGCGAATCGACAGTAATCCGCAGAACATATTTTTTTTTTAGAATACATGTAAATTTTATGTTCAAGGTTCGAACCAAATATTTGACTTTGAATCGAAAAATGCGAAAATTTACGAATAATTTGAAAACTGACGAATGTTTAGAATTCTTTGATTTGAAAGAAAAAAGTAAATTTGTACTAAAAATATTGAAAAAAGTAGAATCCACATTACTTAAACTTTTTCTTTTAGGATGCCCATTTTGCGTGTTCCCCTATTATTGATAAACTAATTTTTTTTTTCTTTATGTAAATTCAAAATTTGAACCTTTTTAGTCAAGTTATCCTCTGGTATTTTAAATAATTTAACTGTTTTCAATTTAATTAAAAAACTTGGAATTACTGGTCATAACAACTATCTTTTATTAATTTTATAATTTAAGAAAGAGCAAAAACATCAAGGGTAAATATTATTATTACTATAATTATTATCGGTATGTGAATTTCAGGTCAGACATTTAGACATGGAGTTCGAAACTCCTGAGATGACGAGACGGGAGAATGGCTTTGTTAATAGAAAGTTAGGAGATGAGTCACTAGGACGAACAAGGAGTGCTGTAAAGGATCCAGGAGTTGTTGGGCCAATTGTTTGGGATCTTAGAAAACAACGAGCGGTTGAAGGTTCTTACATAATAAAATTACTCTTCCATTATATAGCTCTGAGCTTTACTGTTATAACTGTCATTTAACCCACCTCGATGTCTCGGAGATAGAAAATATCCTTTTATTTTTATTTTTTTTTAAGAATATCACAGTAAAAAATATTGTGTTAGAATCAACATTGTCTGTGTGTTATGATTAGCCCACACAATTTTTGTGTTATTTTTAAAACCAGCCTATTTGTGCTGAATTTAAATACAAAATTCGGCTCATACGAGAAATAAATTCAATACTTTTTAAATGTCAGTGGCGATCCAACAAAAATATTAACTTTTACAATTTTTTTTGTATCATGCACAGAAAAAAAAAATTCTTGACTGAAAGTAAATATTCTTAATTCAAAAAAATTGTTTTGAAAAACTCAATTTTTTCGGATAAAAAATAAATTTTCTTTGACCAAGACAAATTTTCTTGGTTCCAGAAAATCTTGACATAGTTATTGAAAACGTTTGTCTTTCAAAATATTTTCTTGACTCAAGATAACTTCTTTTTCTGTGTGGATATTCATTAAATATTATTTATATATTATTTTGGGACTATCAAAATGATAATAATTATTATTATTCAAAGTTCAGCTATTTTTTGATAGTAAACAATGTTTTTATCAGTCAAAATTTAAGAAAATTCACTTGATATTTCAATAATAGTCGTAAATAGTTATAGGAAATCCTAAATTTAATGTATTAATAATTAAAATTTTTAACTCTCTATACTACTACGCGCCGGCATAAAAATGTGTTGCGGTTTTCAACCCAACACTATACTAGGAAATGGAAGCGGATACCTTGCAAAGTACTAGCATATAAATTTTTGCCACACACTTGTACATCGCAAAATTTATTACAAAATGTACAAAATTTGCTAATTTTTGACATTATAATTGACATAGTTGTCTTATTTTTTTATACATTGGCTCAAGTTTACCATCAAAACTTAAGTTATACTACTATGTGCCTTAATATGTAGTTGTCAACATAAATTTTGTGTTAATTTTCAAGTAGTACTTAAAATAAATGTTGATAGTTTGGATTTTTGTACTAAGTAACCCACACAAAAAAATATATAAATCATATATATGTCCCATATAGCCAATATTGATGCATATATGTAACATATATATTTTTTCGTATGGGAACACTTTTCAAGTGTTAAATAGTAGATCAATTTAAAATTTTAAAGTGAGACAGTGAAATGTGTTGATTTAATACAAAATAATCGGCATAAAAAATTCAACACGGACCTTTTTTAACAAAAATATAAAATATTTTTTACCCTGTACCCCCGGATAAATCTTCTAGACATCAGAGAGTTGGGTTACTAAATAATTGAATAAGATAATTTACATAAAATTTTTTTAAAAAGATATAAATTATTCTCGTAGAAAACGCGAGTACAGAAATGGACGTAGAACGTCAACTTCCGTCGTCGGGTCCGGTCGGTCGAGCCAGGAGAAGACTTCACGAGCTTCTAGAGGATTCATTCAGTCTATTCACCACAAAGGACATAAAAAACAAAGAACAAAATACCGCAGTTTCTTCACATTCAAACGGAATTTTACACGATCGTGTTACGATGTGCTTGGAATCGAAAGAGAAATGTACACTCGTCAGGTAACTTAAATATATTTTATTTTATTTATCTATTAATATGTATCTTCATATACTTTTATTTGAATTATTTCAGTCCGGCCGCAAGTCCAATGATACATTCGAAGACACGTCCACGGACTTCTCTTCCGCGCGACGTACTCGAAGAATCAATACCGGAAACCGGAAACACAAGCATACAAACAACACGAGGGGCATGGGGATCGAGGCCAATGAGTGCGGGACCATTTCATCGCCCGAATTTACCAGAAGTAAACGTAACTCGCGTGCTCGCGGACACTCATCTAGCTCCGGATGATCCAGCAGTTCCACTCATTGCTGCTATTCGAAAAGAATTAGAAAAATTTACCCCAGATAAAATTTAGATTTATTTAATTGTGGATAATCATAGTTAATATTAATTAGATTTTAAGTCTCAACACCTTACGTTTTTTTTTTTTATTTACTTCGATTATTATTTACTTAAATATTTTTATTTTCTCCGGCATGTAAAATTTTGATCATCTATAATTATTTTTTTTTTTAATTTAATATATATATTAAAATAATTTTTATAAAAGTTTTTACAAATTTAACTTATTTTTAATATTTTAAAGTGCGTAAAATATTTCATTTTTAAGGGAATAAGATGTTGAGACCCTAAAGATAAATATTTTATCAACTCACCCATCTAGATAAATTTATTTATGAACTAGTCTTATTTATTCATTCATTCATTAATTTTTTATAACTACACTGTAAAAAATTGCTGATGTATTCGGAGTGATTACACATTTTATTTAAACTCGAATTCACTCCGTCACTAGAAGTTCCGGAGTTAAAAAAAATCAGTCCGCATACGGAGTAAATAGGGAGTTTCTTTTTTCAGCGATATAGATTTTACTCAAACCCGCATTCACTCCGATTCGGAGTTTTAATATTAAGAGGGATCTGAAATTTTTTCTCTATCACTCGTCCACGTTTTTTTCTTAAACAAATGAATATTTTTTAAAAATAAAAACGTAGATTGCTAGACTATAGAGTTATGCATCGAGGCTCGTTCTTAATTTTGCGCTTAGAGGTTTTGTTAGAGAGAAAAGCTTGGACAAAAATTGTTATAAACCCTCTTTAAAATAAATTTCCCTAGGAAGTGAATTTTATTCCAAGGGGATTAAATAAATATAGTCATCCTCTCCATGTTCACTCCGGATTTAATCCACGAATTTTGTTCAGTGTATCATTGGGGAAAACGGGTCTGAGATTTGAAAAAAGGGGATATTTTTGTAATTTTTTTTTAGAGTACTTTCGTTATTAAAATTCTTAAAATTCGTGACATTATTAAGTATCATTCCAAGAATATTCTGCTAAATTTTCATTAAAAAATATTGAAAAATAAGCCAGTGGTAGTGGGGAGAGACAAGTCACTTAAAAAAAAAATCTGGGCGTCGGTTGGCCCTGCGGGCCAGCCCCAAAACTTCCCGCTGTTTTCGATCTCAAAGAGCTCGAAGACATTGGTGTAGATATATTTTCGAGCTCTTCGAGCTCGAAAATGCTATCACATGTGATTGTTTTTTACGATCTTCTCAAGCTCTAACGAGTTGCCTGTTATGCTAAAGTTTGAAAATTTAAGAATCAAGAATTGTTAACGAAGCAGTTTTTAAAATTTAATCCCTGATTATGTTCAATAAAATAAGTGTATTCAGGCAGATATCAATGCCAGGGATTCAAATCAAGATTTAAATGAGTTTTGACTCATGTGAGAAACAATCAAATATAAATATCCGAGAAAAATATTAAAAACTACGTTTTATCGATTTTATTGTTGGTACTATGATTTAAACTAAAAACCCAGTTCGATGACATTATGTATCGAAAGTAACCATATAAAGGATGAGTTGGTATGACTTTAGACACATTTTCGTAGGTTATATTATGATTTATCCGGGAAAAATAACATAAAATCTTATTTTTTTAATTTTCAGCGCCGATATCTTTCGAACTAATCGATCGATTTTGACGTTTGAGGTGGCAATCGGCGCGTTTTATTGAATTCTAGAGCTGATTAAAATTTGGAATCGATCGCGTCAGTCGTTTCGAAAATATTTCGAAAAAACCGTTTTTCACCATTTCTTTCTCCCGCGATAACTCTCGAACGAATTATCCGATTTTGATGTTTGAGGTGGCAATCGACGCGTTTTTTTAAGTACTAGAGCTGATTAGATTTTGATATCGATCGTATAAGTCGTTTCTAAAAAATCAATAAAAAACTAAAAAAAAAAATTTTTTTTTTTTCGTAATTCGCAGATATTTTCGAGTCTATTTGATCAAATGATCTGAAATTTTCAGAAAAGTTGATGGCCAACAAGCTCTTTCAATCGCCGCCTTAAACATCCAAATCGGTTCATTAGTTCAAAAGTTACAAAGAGTTTACATACACACACACACACACACACACACACACACACACACACACACACACACACACACACACACACACACACACATACACACACTCGGACATCATTCTGAAAATAGTCAGAATAGCTTCCTAGGACCTCAAAACGTCGACATCTGATGAAAACTCGATTTTCGAAAATCGGGGTGAAAACAATAACTTCCCGAAATTTTCGAAAATCGTTGATTTTCTTAGCGGGAAGTTAAAAATCTCCATGCCGCAGGCAGGATAACTCATGACTGCCTCATCTGAAATCAAAAAACCAAAAAGATTTCTTTAGTACATAATTTTATCTTGGATTTGAATAAAAGAATAAACAAAATAATCATTTTTGAATTTTTGGTAAAGGTGCAATCAAAAAACTCTGATTTTTGCCAAAATTTCTTCTTTTATTTAATTAAAAAATAAGTAGTTATTGAAGAAAAAAATCCTTCGTTCAAATCTAAGATAAACTTATGTACTACAGAAATCTTTTTGATTTTTTGATTTCAGATGAGGCATTCATGAGTTATTCTGCCTACGGCATGGAGACTTTTTTTGAGGTGTCTCTCCCCACTACCACTGGCTCATTTTTCAATATTTTTTTATGAAAATTTAGCAGAATATTCTTTGAATGATGCTTAATAATGTCACAAATTTTGAGAATTTTAATAACGAAAGTACTCTAAAAAAAAAAATCACAAAAATATGGGGGAAGGGGGGGGGGCAAAGTGGGCCCCATGGGGCAGAGTGGGCCCCTTAAAATTTTAAAAACTTCAAAAAATATGGGGGCACAGTGGGCCCCTCAAAATTTTCTATACGTCAATAAATTCGGACGGATAATAAGCTCATTGAAATTTCTTATATAATGAGGGATAAAATAGACCACCAAAACTGTTCATTAAATATAATTTATCAAGAAAGTTAAAGATAGGAGAGCCTGGGGCACGACGATCCCTTTCTCAAAAAATTATAAAAAAAAATTTTTTTTTTATTTTCCGTCAAGTTATGACCTCTATAACGTTTTTATCATATTTAAGGCCAATATGTAATATTTGGGGTGAAATGAACCTCTCGAAAAAAATTGAAAACGAAAAATTAAAAATTTTTTCGTTACAATTTTTTTTTTCGAGTGGTCCATTTTGCCCTACATATGACATATTTGCCTAGAATATGATAAAAACATTACGGAGGTCATAACTTGACGGAAAATAAAATAAATAAATTTTTTGGCTAATTTTTGTGGGGGGCCCACTCTGCCCCTAATTTTCGATTTTTCAATTTTAATCGACGCAGCATAATGAAGTGAAAATAAGTATCAAGGGCCTAAAAATAAGTAAACGCGATGAAAAAATTAACGATATTTCAATTATTTTCCTTAAGGGGCCCACTCTGCCCCCCCTTCCCCTGCTCTTTTTTTTTGTAGTTCAGACCCGTTTCCCCCTTAACAGAATAAAATAAGTCGAAAAATTATAAATTCATAAAACATGTAACATTAATTATCAACAGTATTCTACTAAATATTATAGATATTTTAATTGTTATGTATATATTTATATATTTCGTTGAAAAAATTATTTTAATTTCTAGTATGAATTATTTCACGCTTGTATTGAATTGTGTTAAAAAGTAGTCAATGATATCATTAATCCGTCCTACAACATACTTACTATCAATTTTTTATAGTACAAACTGACAAAAGAAAGTAACAAATTTTGAAAATTTATATTCATCAAAATTTATACCGTAAAATAAAAATAAAAAAAAAACTATACAAACATGTATATATATATTTATATAAATGTGTAAATTTATTTAATGCAAAATTTATGATGTCGAGGCCGTCCTATTTTTTATTTTCTCTAGGGAAAAATAAGAGACAGTATGATGGTAGTAAAGAAGAAGAGAAGTTGGCTCCGTTTACAGATTGAAATTATTTTTGGAGTTGCTCGGAGCTTCTATAGTTCGTCTAAATCTGTATTGACCAATCGTTGTAGTTTATAATGCTGATCACGTGGCATATCATGTCAAAGATTCAAGAGATTCTAGGGCCGTGAAAAAATAATCTTTAGTGCATTACAGTCTGCTGCTTAACTTTCAGTAGACTAGTCACATACCCAACTTATTTATTCTCCGCTCCAGGTAAGAGTATTTCTTCGTGGATACTGGAGATTATTTATATATTTATTTTAATAACGTTTTTATAAATTATAACATAAGTTTCCTACAAATTTGAAAAAAATAAATATTACTTAAATAATTATTGTGGTAAATGAGTTAATTACTCATTAATTGGTTTTATTTTTCTTCATCCACTTTATCTCAATTAAGTTACAGTGCTTGCCGTGATTAACTCGATGACTAATTTTTTAAAAAATAAAATATACTAAAAAATCTAAGTGATTACTAAATTAAAGTTTTATAAATAAGTGATGATGTGATTAATTATTTTAAATTAAATTATTTAAGATGCTTCCCAACAGAAATGGATAAAAAAAAATTCAAAAATTATTTTTATTATAAATATTATCAGTTTAAAAATTTAAAAGGCTGATGATCTCAGGTACTGAGCCAATAAGTGAATCATTAGGACTATATTAAGATTTAATTAGTTATTTATTAGCTTATAATATATATAATAAGATGTCCTTTTTTTTTTAATAAGTAACAATCACATTTAAATTGGTTTTATATTTATTATAATATTATGTCATATAATTTTGAAAAATTTCATTCATCTCTGAAATATTTCGAGCGTTTCATTCATAAATCGGGTATTTTAGGTTCATGTAGGTGTAGAGTAATTTTATTTTAACACCATTAATAACACTTATACATTGTCAACAACCTTAAATTTTATTACAAAAATATATATATATTTTTTTAAAACTTATTTTTATAAATGCGCTAGACATTTGTTTCATATTTATGAGACTAAAATTATTTAATAAAAATATTTTACATCTATATATATATGATTATATATAACGCTAAAGTGAAATAGAGAGAGAGAGAGAGAGAGAGAGAGAGAGAGAGAGAGAGAGAGTAATATTTATAAATAAATTTGTTAGCCTGCATCTTTATTATGGGACATACTCTGACGTATGACGTGAGTCTTGCATAATTCTGGCTTGTCATATGTTGCGATTCATCTAAACTTGATGAATGATTTTGACATTTTTAGGTTGATTAATTTTTTATGGAATAAATTATATTTATATGATTAAATATAAATATTTTATTTACAGCAGATGTAGAAATAAAATATATAAAGTTAAGAAAAAAAAGTGCAATTGCAGTAAAGGAAGTAATTTATAGTAATTTAAAAATAATTGGCTGGTTGAGAATTGCCAGGAAGTGTGCTGAGGTAATTAATTACTCCCCACGAGACTTATTAGAGCTTAAAGTCCCGTTTGTAACTTAGACAAACAGTAGCTACTAAACTTTAGCTAAGATAATTTTAGGGGTTGGAGAGCACACTTTGATTCTCACTTTGGTAAGAACATTCAAGTGTCTGAGGACACAAACTATCCCCGTCACTGACGTATGTTCAAACCTAAACTTTCGATCGCAAGTTTATGTATACAGTTTAAAGTTGTTATTGTATAGATTTACATAATATATTAATCTTTGATCCTAATTAATAACATTGTGGAATCTGTGAACAAAAATGATTAATATTAGGTAGAAAGTAGAATAGATACTTTATTAGTACCAATGAGATATAGACAGAAAGAGATAGAGAAAGATCGACTAGGTCGTTGCGACCAAATTTGGATCGTAGTCGAAGCTTAGATACTTTGTGGTGGGGACCTACCACTTGGTCTATATTTGAACACCGGAAACTCTATATTGGTTTTGCTAAATAAATGCATAAGTGTACTTAAATTAATGTTTTTTATTTATTTCAGGGGTTTGAGAAAAATCAAGAGTCTTTACCATGGCTGATGATGAGGTTTGGTATGTACTGAATTAGTTTCATAATATTTTATATATCAACGTTCTGATTAGCAAATTGTCTAACTCCTTTTCGGAAAATCCTCCATTTTTAAGAAAAAAAAGTAATTTAAAAATTTTTTTTTCATCTAAAAATTAATTCCATATCTACACTGTAAAAAAACGGTGTTAAAAATGGACTCATTTTAACTCCACTCGGTGTTGAAATGAAATTACACCGATGTAGGAGGCGTAATTCGGTGGTGTTAAAATACCGGTGTTAAATCGGCGTAAAAGCGGGTAACTTAAAGATTATAAAACCCAAAAAATGTCAGTTCTTTATGAGAATTAATGAAAAATATCATTTATTAACAAGTATAGTGATCGAATAAGTAAAAATATTTACAAAGTAAAATATTTTAACACCAGTCTAGAATATTTACACCGGCGGCGGCGTTATTTTCACACCGCTTTCGGTGTTGAAATTTAACACCGCCGATTTTAACACCTACACCGCTTGGACTTACCCCGGTGATTTTTTACAGTGTAGTCCATATTATTTTTGTCCAGGTTACTCGAAAAATATTTCTTCTGACTATTGCTATCTGGAAATTCCACAGAATCAGCTACTTAAAAGAATTAAGTTAGACAATTTTCTGATTAGAACGTCAATATTTATACACTATAAAAAAGACGTTTAAAAAACTGGTATTGTCAGCCCAACCAAGTCTTATAGAGTGCTTAATTTGCAGCTTTTTTGTTCCTAATTAGTTGCTCTATAATCGAATTTGTTCATTCTGATTCAGTCGGAGTGATATATTCGGTTATAGAGCAACTAATTAGCATCAAAAGAGCTGCAAATTAAGCACTCTATAAAACTTGGTTGGGCTGACTTGATAATCTCTGTCAATTCACACTAACAGACCGTGTAAAATCGTCGAGGACCACTTTCACACCAAAAATTATTTACAGTGTATTTTGCGAAATTTCAATTAGCGTTCTTAAATTTTAAATAAATCAGTTAATTTTAAATAATGTTAATAGATGATAGTTATTTCAAAAACCACAATTTTAATTTAAGTTAATTTTTGCTCATGTATAAATACACTGTAAAAAATTGAGGATGATTTCGGAGTGATCTGGATGTTATTTAAATCCGAATTCACTCCGGTTGGAAGTTTTAATATTAAAATAAATTTCACTCCGAGTGGATCAAATAAATAAGCAGTCATTCGCTCTGGATATAATCCGTGTTCACTCCGTAATTTTTTACAGAGTAATTATTTTGTAGAGTAGAGAAATTAATTGTCAATACTTTAATAAACTTACAATTGTTCTAAACAAATTGAGATTTAAAAAAAAAATGATAGTTCCATATTTCTTTTTATTTATTTTAATTATAATTTACCTCTATATATAAATTAATTACATAGACCATAAATTTTCAAATAGTTTCACATTGCATTTTCATTAACGATTATGCTTTTTTTTATATGAAAAAATGATATTAATGTAACATTAATGAATTTTATTAAATATCAATGATGACAATTATCTTGGAAAATAAATAAAAATTTTTGACAGTGTATTTAAATAATATAAATGTTAATTATTTATTTATTATTATTTTCCATGTGAAATCTAAAATTTATTCCTGATTGTCAACATCAACAAACAAACATTTAATGAAACAATTTATCATCATTACCATCATCATCATAATGAATGTTATTCTATGCGCAGTATAAACAACTATTTAAGCGGTATGTTTATTTTTGTTATCTTTATGATCTTTATTTTCTCAAGCAATGCTAATAAAACAAAAAAATTGTACAATGTAATCAAAATTTATCTTAAATTAAACAGTACATAAAATTATCTAAACATACTTTGAAATCTTATAAGACGGTAATTAAATTAAGTACAGTGGTTTTATGTAGATATTTTATTTATATTGAGCAATTATTCAGTAGCCGGAATTACAATTTTCTATGAGGCGAACCAGACTAAATATCTCATCAGTAACATGCTCTTTCAAACTCTATCCCGGCAATGGACGCATTTAGACTTGCTTAATGCGAAACCACGTAGACGAATATTCTTTAGTATCTTTAGCATTACACTAAGAACGTAATCAATTGCCCGTCAGCTTTATTTAGTTTGTTTTTTATTTTGTTGATCCCTTTCTCATCAATTTAATTACTCACACAGTAAATTCTTTAATAAAATTAATTCAATGTTAAATTGAAAATTGTACAATTTTTTTTTTTAAACAAAAATAGTATCTTATACATTTTGTACACGGAGAGAAAAAAATAGTTCTAATTTCTATGTAGAATGGTAACCATTACTTTATTACATAGCAACCCATACAACAATTTTTTTAAATTCTTGAGCAAGTTTGCTCTCAAGATCGATAGGTACTAGTGTCTTTTTCTACGCACGTGTCTTGCTGCAGATACTTGTGACCAGATTTAAATTGCAAGCCTTGCACAAGAAATTCATGCCAGATTATAATAACTCAATTTTGGAGGAAGACTATAGTTGAAAATAGTTGCGTATGGTTTGCTCAAGATCTGCTCAAGGCTCAAAATTGATCTTGAGCTTTGATCAGATCTTGAGCAAGCCATGCGTAAGTACCTACTGTAAGTTATACTGGTGCAGGAAATGCGTCAGACACTTTTTCATTGAGCCGTGTTTAAGATGTCTTTAGTATTTTTGCGTACGATACCATGAGTAAGCAATACACAAATCTTGACATACTATCTGGCCATCAAGTATTGACCCTAAATTTAAAATATGAATAACTTGTGTTTAAAAAAATCGCATTAGAACGTGATACATATAGATCGTTAGATTAAAGTATCTTCTACTCTTATCCGAAATTTCATAAACTTAAAAAATTTTTTACCCGAGATATAAACAATTGAAGGTTGAAAAACGTGGTTTTTGTGACAGACACTTGAAATCTACGACATTTAGCGCCTATAACCGGCAGCTAAAAATATTCGATAAGACACAGCTGGTAAAAAAGATACCTAATCGTTCTAATAGTGACGTCATCATCGGATCAAAATATATTTTTTGGTTACATGTGCGATAGCAAACGACCAAAAAATATCGAAGTAACTTAACGAGCCATCTTGTGACAAAATTTATCATCATTTTAATTCGTCCACTTACCGACTTTTCTCTAATTTTCAACAAATACTCAAAACAATCTTACCAAATAAATAAACGCGGATTTATAACCTGCCATTTATAGGCACTAAATGTAGTAAATTTCAAATATCTGTCACAAAAACTAATGTATTTATCTAGTACAATCGAGTCTAAGACGCTCGCACTCGATAGATAAACTACTATTTTGAGGGGTATAAAGTCACTCTCTAAACATGAATAAGTGAAATAAAAATGAATAAGTGAATATTCACTAATTCTGAGTGCAAACCGAACCACTTATTTTAAAAATTGGTTCGGTTTGCACTTAAAATTAGTGAATTATCACCAATTTCACTTATTCATGTTTACAGAGCAAGCACCAACTTTGATTGTTTATAACTTGATAAATAATTGTTCTGCTGCTACGCTGGTTTTTTTGGTGAATAGTGGATCCTTTCTGAATAGAATTCGAGAAAAAAAAAAATTTTATTTTATAAATTATTGCTATAATTTTTATAGTTTATGGTCACGGACTGTCTTAGGATCGAATTAAGATACGAATTTGATTCAAATTTGTATCTACGAAGAAAGCGATATTGAGTATTCTATGTGAACGATGACTGATGCTAATCGTGATTCTTCAGGTTTTTTGATACACGATCTTACGAAAGACATATACGTAAAAAAAGACACTAGCAGCTAGGAGTCTTGCTCAAGATACTTACTCCAGAATGTAGAATGGTAATCATTACTATTCTTTTCTCTCCTTGTAGAATTGGTATTATACTCGAGTGTTGCCAACCCACGAAAGTATAATACCCGATGTCACTAAATGTATACAGCAGTTTATGTAATGAATGAACGAAGAAAAATGCCGTTAAAAGTCTAAAGTTAATAAACAAAACTTGGAAAACAGTGACCCTGTGGACCAATCACAAAACTTCCTATTGTTTTTGAGCTCTTTGAGTTATTTGTAAATTTTTAAGCTCAAAAACGGTTGGACTAGAAGAAAGTAGATTTCACTGAAAAAAGTTAATTCTTGTCCCGCGATATCTTCCGAATAAATTAACCGATTGGCACGTTTTTTGGGATAATCGATAGGGCTTCTTGAGATTAAACTTTGAAACAAATCGGTAGCGTGAATTTCGAGTTATGCAACAACAAAAAAACAAAAAATTATTTTGTAATTTTCATTTATTGAATAAGTTGGAAACTGTTTTTCGGATCGACTTCCAAATCCATTCAGTTCTAAATCTTGATGAGTTTTTTTTTTGATAATTTTAGGAAAATTAGTCATTACTCATTAATCAATAGCAATTCATTCATTTCCTGATCCTATTTCCTACGAATTTAATAGTTATTAGTCATTACTTTCCTCAACCGATTCAGCAATTCGTTTATGAATGTCTTATACTAATCGATATAAAAAATTTCTAAATTCTTTAGTCGCTTTATTTTTTTTATAAATTTATAATAATGCGGATAAATCGTAAAGTCGCGGGATTCCTTCACTGTGCGGCTGATCTCGTAAGTAAAATTCGATGTGCAACGTTGCCCTATTTATAAACAACGTTCTCAGCTGATTCAATCAGTGAAAAAATATGGAGTCTACTCATAGGAATAATAAATAAATTTAGTAGAAAATGTTTATTTCAAATAAATTTAAATAACAAATTAATAATCTGATGTAAATTAGAGAAACTTCAAAATTGACGTGGCAACATTGCACTAAAATTAACATTGCGGCGAGTCCCTCACCGTGTGGCTAACGACATTCAGCAAAAGATACGCGACGGACGAAAGGTTAAATCGTACTTTCGACCAATTAGCAAAAATTGTGTTTTAATTTAAAATTTAATGGTTGACTTTAGCCAGTTAGCGGCATATTTTTCGGGCATGAGTTACATAAAATAAATTTTTTGTCAGAATTTTTTATTAATGAAAAATATTCATTTTTTTTTTTATTACAGGAACAAAGACAAGGAGGAAATTTATCATCGATCGGCTGTAGCCTCACCTTGATAATGAAAACAAGATAAATTTAAAGAATAATTTATGTTCTAATAAATTATTTTTAAACGGTATCAAAAATAAATAAATTACCCAGGTAGCACACTTGCCATTGTGACATCTATAAGATATCAATTTTTAGGCTACTCTTTGACTTGTCAATAAAGCATCAATATGTTGACAAAACGATCAGAAATTTTTGTCACCGAAAAAATACCTACTTAAAAGACAACACAAGTGACGACAAAAAGTAAATTACAAATAGTGGTAAAATAAATCATCTACTCTCTAAAAACGAATTAGTGAAAATCACTAATTGCTTGTGAAAAGTATACCACTATTTGAATTAGTGATATACTTTTCACAAGTAAATAGTAAATATTCACTTATTTCACTAATTCCGATTTAAAAGAGTAAACGTCTTTCGATTGACATGAGGCAGGAAAAACAACACAACTCGTCTCTGTCTTCGGAATCAACATTTGCATGTCGTATTCATACCAAAAAAGATGACTTTCAGACAAAAAAAAATTTGTCTTGTCATTTTAAGGAGGTTCGACCGACACTAGTGAGTCAAAGTAGTGTTTGAATTTTTTTGTTTGCTAAATTCTCCTAATAGTTATGAAAATTCATTATTTTTATTTATAATAACATAATGAACTCATAAATAAATATTTATTACTTATTTAATTAAAGAAAGTAATGAAATTACTTGGTTATTTTTGACTCATATGATTTAATAAAAAGATTTGGCAACAGCGCGTTCTAACTTCTTACACATTGATATTCAAATTAAAGCGGGAAAAATTTATTTATAATCTCATCTCTCTTATTAATGTATTTCTACCTTTGTTTTTTCTCTCATCTGCTTCCGCGACGTTGCCAAACCCTCAATAATATGTATCTCTGTCGATGAACGAGATTAAATAATAAAGTGCAACTTGAATTATTTAAATAATTACAACGGTAACACTATATTGTTACAATCTTATCATATTCTAAAAATATTCAAGTTTATGGTATGCGGTTTTTTATTTCTTAAACTTGGGAGGTTAATAATGAAAAAAATCGAATAAGTCATGAAGGGAGCTTGTCCGCCATAAGAGCCTGTGTATAAGAACTTTAAAAACGTCATTTTTAAATATGTTTTTTTAAAAAACTAGACGGTGGATCATATTCAGATTTTGAGAATGCATAGATAACGTTCTTCTTTACGGATACTAAGTTTCAAATCTTAAAGTTGGAAAATCCTTTTTACATGAGATTCGATCGGATCTCCTTAAAAGACATCTTTAAGACATCTTAAAGTTGACTCTGTGCTACCTGGGTAACTAAAAAGTGTTTATTATTTTTTAAAAATAATATTCTGATAGAATCTTAAAAATTTTATCGATGAAAATGTCGTTTCTACTCGTAGTTATTTTTATTTTATCTCGAATATTTGTCGTAATTTTTTTTCCAATTATAAAAAAAAATATTTTGGGAAAAAAAATGTTGAGTGAGGAATTACAGTCGATTTTTTTGTCGTCGGTGAATGGAAAAAAAAAATATGTCAAACGAGAGTTTAAAGTGTTTTTCACACTGACAATGTAGGAAAAGAAGAAGAAGCAGGCGGAGACGGAGCGGAAGAGGGCGGAGGTCCGCGCTCGTCTAGAAGAGGCTTCCAAGGCGAAAAAAGCAAAGAAGGGTTTCATGACCCCTGACAGAAAAAAGAAGCTAAGGGTACGTGTCTATGTTTCTTTTTTATCTGATTATTTTTTGTTCTTTTATTAAAATTATTATACGCAAAAATTATAAAAAGAATAAAAATATAATAAATCGCAGTATATTATTATGTAAATAATACTGAATAAATTTATTTTTTATAGTTGCTTTTACGTAAAAAAGCTGCGGAAGAGCTGAAGAAAGAACAGGAACGCAAAGCTGCGGAAAGAAGACGAATTATTGAAGAACGATGCGGTCAACCAAAAGATATTGAAAACGTCAGTGAAGGTAACGGATTTGTTATATTTATTTATTTTAATTTAGTTATAAATATTCTCTGTATATTTTATTAGAAAAAAACCCAACAATCCTACACGGGAAAAAACCACACGGAAAAAAAACTTAGTTTTTACTACGTATTGTAATTATTACAAACGCATAGTTTCTAACTGTTACCCATGTCGATGTAGTAAGAATTATAATACGTCAAGTTGTTCTTACTATGCTAGATGGTAACTGTTACCATTATGCGTTACTAATATTTACAGTACTGTCGTAAAGTTGTTTTTAATTCTTATCAAGGTAGAACAGGTTTCTATTCGAATAGTAAAAATTACCATGCGGCATAGAGGAGTCCACACTGATAAAAAAGTTGAATTGATTCAAGAGTGAAAATTTTGAACCAAGAATTCTATTTTGAAGAAAATGATTTTTTTGAGTCAAGAGAAAAAATTCTTGAACCAAGAGGAATTTATTTGACCCAAGAATAATTTCTTGGCTCAAGAATTTTTTCTCTTGACTCAAGAAAATCATTTTGTTCAAAATAGAATTCTTGGTTCAAGATTTTTCCTCTTGAATCAAGTTAACTTTTTTATCAGTATACTATGTTCATAAATAAATTTTTATTATATTATTGGTAGTAGTGACTACGTGATAAAAGTGAATATTCAAATTTGTTCTTCTCTGTGCAGTTATTTTTTCTATCTTAGCAGAGTAACTATTTCTATTTTAGCACAGAAACTTCGTATCAAGATGTAGGAACATTTACTATATCGATCCAGACGCAAAAAGTATATTTGCGGGCAAATCTGTATATATGTCGCATATATGAGACATATATTAAGTTTTACCTATACATATCCTGGATATATATTCTTTTCGTACGAGAACATAGAAAATTTCCTATATTTAGCATAGTAATAAGTGAGTATTCACTACGAAATAGTTACTTTCACTAATTCATTTTTGGAGAGTGTTACAGTAAAAATTCTTATGTTTAACGTTAACAAGTTTATTATACCGGCAATTGTAATTTTTACTATGCGTATCAGTAATTGTTAGTATGTGTAACAAACATTTTTACTATGCCTAACAGTAACTACTACTACGTCTAACAGTAATTTTTACTATACCGTTATATTAAAAATTCTTATGTTGACATAAAATTTTTACTATGCTAACATAGTAAAAATTACGTAAACAATCTCATAATTCTGGTAAAGGAATTTTTTCTTTGCGTATCAGTAATTATTACTATGTGTAACAGTAATTTTTACTATGCTGACATGGTAAAACTTACTATATAGTCATACAAATTTTCACGATGCTGACGTAAGAATTTTTGTTGTGTGTAACTTTGCAACTTCTACGATACTGACATAGTAAAAACTTCTATGAGGACATAGTAAATCTTACTATGCTTATATAGCAATTTTTCTTATTCTCCAATAATAGGTATTATGCTAATATGGTAATTTTTCCTATATTACAAAGAAATAAATTTTATGAAAAAAAAAAAAAAAAAAAAAAATTATGAAAAGGTATAATTTTGTTTTTGCATATAATTTAACTAATTGTAATTTTGAGTAATAAAATGAACATTAGCTAACCGAAAGTACATTCGTAAAATAAATTATATGTGCGATGAATAATGTCCTTTTGAAGTATTAAAATAAACGAGCTCAAAGTATTCATAACCGGCCACTCTTGCCAGTTTACAATGTATTTTTTTTTTTTTTACATAACTTTCCAATACATTAATGAGAACTTTACTTTTACAAAAATATTTCTGTAGTATATATAATATACCATCATTTCAATATATATTATTTCAGTTATTCTAGAAAAATGTTGATTTAACGTCCGCTAAAGTTGATTCCTCAATTCAATATTTACTTTACTTTAGTAAAATAAATTTTTTTATCAAGTGTTCATTTTATACCACAAGCTTTTAATTACTTCGGAAACTATTCACCTTGAAAAAATATTTCTATATTAAATACTAATTTTACAAAAAAATTTATAGTTAAATGTCAAGTTTGATTTTTTCTAATCCATAAGTTTATATAAATTCCTTTTAAAATTTTATATATAGGAAATATTTCTATATATATATAATAGAAAAATTGTGTGTTTTTTTCCCGTGTATATTTGCCAATTTTATTATACTCAACAAGTCGTTAATTCCTTGGAATAATATTTCAAATAATCAACGGTCAGCAGTATGTGTACAGATGAGACGGATTATCCCTAGTAACTAAAGCTAAATGGGAGGGTTACTAATTGGATCGGTGAACAATTAGATAGGTGTTAGATTCTCGTTAATTTATTTCTTGGCAAAAAGTTAAACCCTTATGATTTAGTTCGTGCATTCAGACTTTCGATACTTATCTGTTATCCGCATGTACAAAAAAAAAAAAAATAAAAACTAAGGATATAAAGAACAGATTGACTATATTGAATTGGGTTCCCTGACATTTTTCAATTTCTTCCTTGAAATGCGTTATATAGTAAGGATAAGACGAGTACTGTGGCGGAAAAAAGGGAGGGATTTGCGATATAAAAAAATAGTCAAAAAAATAAAAGTTACATATGAAAGGTCGTATGGGCTGATATATTATTTTTATCGTATTAATAAAAATTCAATAATAAAGTTAATAATTTTTTTTACGTTAATTACAACTGAACTACCTCAGCCGTAATTATTAATTGGTACTTTTTTTTTTTAATTGAGTTATAACATATTAACAGAGTAAAATGTGACTAAAAAAATTTCAGGTTACAGACAATTTAAATAATATTATTTAATTGCCCGAAAAGTTTGTTGTTATTTATACACAGAAAAAAAAGTTTTTGAGTCGAGAAAATATTTTTAAAGCCAAACGTTTTCGGGAACTAAGTCAAGATTTTCTTGAGCCAAGAGAATTTGTCTTGGTCAGAGGAGATTTCTACTTTATCCAAGAAAATTGAGGTTTTCAAAAAAAATTTCTTAAATCAAGAATATTAACTTTCAGTCGAGATTTTTTTTTTCTGTGTATAAATAACATTTTTATTTATAATAATCCATTAGATATTTTTAACAAATATCGGTGTAAAAAATAATTCGTTTCAAAAATGTTCCTCACAGTGCACTATTGTAAATTTTTTGGACCCGGTGTAGTGTTAATGTCTCGGTGTAAAAATTTTGGTGTGAAAATTAAACCAAATTCGGTGTCAAATTTAGGCGGTGTGAATTTAAAATCTTTATACCGCCAAATGTGTAAATGTATAATTCATGATAATTTTGTGTTGAGAAAATTAATCATAAAAATATTTAAATGTTTAAAATACTATTTAATATTTAAATAAAATTAATGTAATTATTTATTGAGTAGTTAAAAATATTCAATGATCGTTTGTTGCTCATTAATCAAAATTACCACGAGTAACACAGAATGATGTAAAAAAAAGTAGATTACACTACTTGTAAAGTACACTACACGGCCGTGTAAAGTTCTCCGGGTCCATTTTTACACCGGAATTTTTTACAATGTGAATTTACAAAATTGAGACAATTCTGAACTTTGAATTGAACATTTTTAGAACTTTAAAATAATTAGAAGTATGAAAAATTTTCAACTAGTGTCCCCTTTCTTGCTATATACTTATTTATTTGAATTGACAATTTTGTGAGTCCATAATAAGTTCCGATCACTTCTTTTTTGGACTATTTCTAAACAAGCCAAAAAGTGAAAAAAAATGACCTTCCCAAAAAGTTTGAATAAAAGTCAAAAAATGTTGATAAATATTTTCAAATCATTTTTATTTTTTTTGCCTCATACACTGTAAAAAATTCGCGGAGTGAATGCGGATTAAATTCGGAGTGAATGCGGAGTGAATGAATTTTTAATTATTCACTCCTCTCGGAGTGAAATTCACTCCACAGGGGAGTTTTTGCGGAGTACATAATTTTTAATTAATTTAATTCTTCCGGAGTGAAATTCACTCCGGAGGGAGTTCTAAGAATATAATTAATAAAATATAAATCCACTTAATCTAATCGAAGTAAAAATTCGTGTATAAAATTACTGATCAGCTAATGGGCACGCACACACCCACACACATATTCGAACACACACACGCACACACAATCAAGCACTCGCACATACGCGCACGCACACATTCGCACACACGCGCACATTCGCACACACGTACACACTCGCACACATGTGCACACATTTGCACACATGTGCACACACGCGCACATTCGCACATGTGCACACACGTACACATTTGCATACACGCACACATGTGCACACATTTGCACACATGTGCACACACGCGCACATGTGCACACATTTGCACACATTCGCACATGTGCACACATTCGCACATGTGCACACACTCACTCATTTGCACACTCGCACACATTTGCACACTCGCACACATTTGCGCACTCGCACACATTTGCACACACGCACACATTTGCACACCCGAACACACACACTATTTAACGGCTTAATATGAATTGAAATAAATTAATTTAATTATTAAAACTCCGGGCCGGAGTGAATTGGGAGTGAAATAAAATCCGCGTCACTCCGCAATCACTCCGCCGAAAAAAAACTCCCCATTCACTCCGCATGCGAAGTGATTTTTTTTAAAACTCCGGAACTCCGAGTGGCGGAGTGAATGCGGAGTGAATTCGGATTTAATTTCACTCCGAATTCACTCCGGATTCACTCCCGATTTTTTACAGTGTACCTGAATAATTCTGGTAATTATCAAAAATTATTCCGTTTGTTCTTCAAACTCAAAAATTATCGAATCAAATTATTTTTGCTCCAAAAATAAAAAAAACGCGCAGGTAAAGTCTTCATCAGTTGAAAATTGTTCATTATCTAATTTTTTCAAAGTTCCAAAAATATTCAATTTAAAGTTCAGAATTGTCTCAATTTTTGAAGTTCACTGTCATAGACGTTTTTGGAACGACTTTTTTTTTACACGGAAAGTTAAAAAAAATTTACATTTTAATTCCTGAGTTTTAATAAACTTTATTACCCATCACATTGAAACTAATTATTTTTTTATTTTCAAATTAATATATATAACATTTTAACAATATCAATAAATACTTAACACAATATATCAATTATTGATGCACAGAAGCGTTGAAACGTGTACTCAGGGACTACCACAATAGGATTTGTACACTGGAAGACCAAAAGTTCGATATTGAATATATCGTTAAAAGAAAGGATTACGAGGTATAAATTTTGCAATGAAAAGAAAAAAAAATTGGCTACAATTTTATAAATATATAAATTTCATCAATGATGTCATGATGAATCTCTAAATTTGCACGATTGATGCACTACTGCTAAGTGTTTTGCAAATTTCGACTATATATTTCTGTATATACATATCTATATATATTTATATACTCTATTATTTTTCATACTCAATAAATTTTTTTTATCTCATTAACATTTTAAATCATCATCGCTATTGTTCTGTTTTTTATATGAAAATTTTTGCTATCATGTGTTAAAAAAAAAAAAAAAAAAAAAAAAAAAAAAAATTATCTGCTCGACGAAATTTCATGGCATTTTATTGTGAATTATCGTGACCGCGCACTCAAGAAGCTTCGGAACTGCTGTAAAGCTGATGGCTCCACGCTCTTAAATTGTGTATTCTTATATTGAATGAACAAAAAAAATTATTTTTTATTTTTAAAAATTTAATTATATTCAATCTCTGCTCTTTTTCTCCGCACGATAACTTTCAAATGCAAATTTTAATTAAGATCAAATTTTATATTCAGATCCATTCTTTTTAATTGTAAATTTTTTATATTTAATCGAATATTTTTAAAATATTAATAAAATATCGTGTTATTAATTCCAAAAGGACATATTTTTATGTGCCTTTTTGACTTTTTCATTGCCAATAGTTTTGTAGACTTATTTTATATATATATAAATTGTGATAAAAAAAAAAAAAAAAAATTAGAAAGCCAAAATGGTATATAGTTAAAATTATACGCCCTTTTGGCTCTTAAAATTAATTTTCTAAATTTTTAACCCTAAAATAAGTCTATATGATTTGCAATTAAAAAAAAAATTATACGCCCATTTTTGGTTTTAAACTTAGTGACTAAAGCTAAAAGAACGTATAAAAATATAAGTTTTATTGGAATTAGTGACGTGATATCTTTTTTCACCTGTGTGAAAAAACTAAGTGTCGAACATTTGAGGAATTTTTTTGGAACAAATTTTTATTATACGAGAAGGGCATATTTATAATTCAAATTTTACCCATTTATTGTTACGATCAACAAATATCAATCATATATTTTTATAATTAAAATAAATAATAATGCAAATTTATTGACTATAGTTAAAAAAAACATTTTTGTTTTCAAAATTTTGTTTTTCACCATCTGCAACTTTTATCATCATTTTCGTGCAATTTTGAGAGCCCCGAAATTTTCTATAGCAATTTTTAGTATATTTAATGTATTGTTGGCCACAAAAAATCCATACGGTTTTCTTCAATATATTTAAATTTTATCTAAGTTATTTATCTTCAATTATTTTGTTTTTTCGGCATCTTTATTTACTAAAAGTAAGATAAGAGTAGACCCATTATCCGCTCACGTCAGTAAAAAATGGCCGGCTGAGCGCGATTTTGAAAACAGTCACTTAATTTGAATTTATAATAAAATATAATATACTTTATTACGTCATATTCTTATATATTAGATTCACAAATAATTATTTATCAATTATACTTTTTTACTTGAAATTTTTTTCTTTTTTTTCATAAAAATTATAAAAACGCATTAATCATTTAAAGTGAGTGACCAATGGTACTGATCGGGTTTATGGTCTTTTACTTAATTTCAAATCTCTTTATATACACGGAAAAAAAATTGTGGTTCTTTTAACTACAATATTGTAGTAAAACATTCTAGTAGCGAATACTCCAATATATGTAGTAAAAGATGACATATAAATACACAGTAAAAAAGGATTCGTCAAAATTGACACTTGCTGTGTGTAAAACGATCGATTGACACTTATTTATATGTTATTTCAGCGTACGTCGTTTGTTTTGAAACAGTTACACTCGTGCATGTTAAAAGTGACACGTTATGAGTGTCAAAATCTTCGAAAACGTAACCTTCAATTTTAACACACTTATATGTTATTTGCAACACTTGAAGAGTGTTGAATTTGACATACGCTTTTGTGTTACTTGGACACTTCTTAAAAATGTTTTTCACATTATTTAATGTAAAGTTAAAATCAATGAATTAACTGTAGTAATTGATTCTTCAGCAATTAAATATTAAAAATAACGATAATATTAGTAATAGTAATATAAATAAAACTAAAAATGAAAAAAAAAAATAGTAATAATAATATCACGTATTGTTTAATATATATGATATAATCTATTATTTATTTTCAATATTCAAATATGTATAAAAAAATTACTATAAATTCTCTCACAATAACAAAAATAAAATAATTATTTTAATATCAAAAAAATAATTATATTTCATCAACATTAATTTAAAAGTTTAGGTTATGTATTTTAAAAATGATTGCAAATTAAACAGGCGATATTTTTAATACGTCATTTTTACTTGAAATTTTCTGAGAATTCTTTTGTGATGGTCGAAATTATTTTTAACATATTTTGTGTGTTGATTTCACAGTAACACATAAAAAGTGTTACTCTCGTATAAAATAACATTTTTGTGTGTTAAAAAATCAATCGATTGCGACAGTTGAAACAAGATAAATATTGTATGTTAAATTGACACACAAAAGTGTTGAAAATTCAACACTCAGAATTTTAACATACGCTTTTTTTTACACTTTGACGATTCGTTTTTTACTGTGTAGTACTGACTTTACTATACGTGTGGCTGAGGTTATTTAGTATTCGAGTTCGCATTTCGTTACTACAACCTGTAGTAACCTCAACTAGAGCTGGTGTTGTAGCAACTACAATTTTTTTTCCGTATACTTAAATTAGATATAAAAAATTTTATTACAGTCACTTTTATTAAAATAAAAAAAGATTTTTTTTCTTTCTTTTTAGGGTGGTCTGTTTTGCCCACTTGGGGGGAAACTTTTTTTTTATAGCAACTGCGAATTTGGTTTATTTACTTTAAATAGAAGTAAAAAAAAATAATATTCACCGTCGTCAAATGCACGAAAATCGATCATTTCCTTAGCGATCCCGTTTTGCCCGCCTTCCCCTATAGTTATAAATACGCCTGACTCTTACTAAATATGAAATAATTTGATTATATATAATTATTATACTATTTATTTATCAAATTTATTTTTTTTATAAAAATTGATCTTGTCTTTTTTGCTGGTTTTGCATACATTTACATACACAAACATACTGACATATTTATGATACATAAATGCTATCTGCTGAAATGGTTTCTGTCATTTACTATTTATACTTACGTTTTATATAAATATATATTTTAACACATTTATATTTATTTACACTATTAAATAAACTCTTATTTATTTTTATAGTAATAAATTTTATTTATTCATAATTAGGTTTATATTTATGAGTTCTTAATGAACTTAATGAATACGAATGATTTAATAAAATTACAGCATAAATCATAAAAATATTTAAGTAAATAAATGAATTTAACAAAATAATATTTTTAAAAATATTTATCAGCTGCATTGAAGTCAATTCTGATTCAATATCACAAAAGGATTGCGGTATTAGAGGAGAAGAAGTACGACCTTGAGTTTGATGTCGACACAAAAGATTACGAGGTTTTAATGATAATTAATAAAATTAGCAATTGTCAAGTAATTGCAATATAATGCTAATTTATTTTTAACGCCATTGATATTTAAATAAATTTTTAAAATAATAAGACTTTTAGGGTAAAAGCATCGGTTTCGATACTGCACTTTGTGTTGATACTTTATAGTTTTTTTTTATTTATAAACAAACATAAAAAAAATTCTTATAAATAATTAATGAGATTAAAGTATCTTTAAATATTTATTAATTAATATCTGTGATATTTTTTCATATTGCATCCATAAATCATATTATCAAAGTGTTTAAAACTAATAGGGGAATTGGGAGAAAAATGAGACACCATTTACGGGACAAAAAATTTTTTTTTTATTAAAAAATGCTAACAATTTTTTAAAAAGTTTGGGTAAGTTGATCAGTTCAGGCATTGTGTTTAATTAAAATTTTTAACTTCCCGCTAAGAAAATTGCAAATTTTCAAAAATTCGGGAAGTTATTGGTTTCAGTCCGATTTGTGAAAATCGAAATTCCAACAGATGTCGACGTTTTGAGGTCCTAGAAAGCTATTCTGACTAATTTCACGATGATGTCCGAGTGTATGTATGTATGTATGTACGTACGTACGTACGTATGTAAATATCTATAACTTTCGAACGGATCAACCGATTTTGATCGTCAAGGTGTCATTCGACGCAGTTTTTTAATATCTTGAAGCTGAAAAAAAATTGAGCTTGATCAGCAGGGCTCGTTCGGAGATATTCCAAAAATAAACTTTTTTCAAAAATGTTTTTTTTGGATAACTTTTTACGGGCTCGATGGATTAATTTCATAATGGACTGGGCTCTGGAGATTTATAAGCCGCGTCGAATGCCACCTCAAACATCAAAATCGGTTAATTCTTTCAAGAGAAACCGTTGTCGAAAGAATTAAAAAAAAAATTTTTTTAGTATTTTGAAAATTTCTCAAAAATGACTCGATGAATCAATTTCAAAATTTAATCAGTTATAGAACTCAATAAAACGCGTCGACTGCCTCCTTAAACGTCTCAATCGGTTTATTCGTTCGAGAGATATCGTTGTAGAAAAAATTGTAAAAAACGTTATTTTTTGAAAACAAAAGCATACAAAAGTATTTTCGAGCTCGAAGAGCTCGAAAATGTATCTTTTACAGTTTTTCGAGCTCAAGGAGCTTGAAATACGCGGGAAGTTTTGGGGCTGGCCCGCAGGGTCAACCGACAGACCGATTTTTTTTTATGTTTTTTTATTGACAGCTGCAAAATGTTATCTGAGGTAAAATAAGCCATTAAACAAAAAAATTTTATTTTTTACAAATTATAAATTTCTAAAAAATAATAAAAAAAATTAAAAGTTATTAAAAAAATTTAGTAAACGATTGGACATCATGAGATATGATTTGAGTCTCTCCAATATAGAGACAAACATAGAACTCTCAATATTGACGGAGTACATCAAAATCAAGCAAAAAATTTTTTTTTTGTTAGTTGCCCATTTTGTCTCAGAGACGGTGGTCTCAGATTTCCGCCAACTGTTTGAGAAAATTAAAGCCATCTTGTAGCCAATAGTTGCCCAGATAACCCCAGTTTCTTTGCAACTTAGTTACAGAGAAACAGTTGCGGTCAATATGCTGTCAAGTTGAGGCTAAGATTTGACTATCCAACTATTGGCTACAAGTTGGTTTCAACTTTCTCAGAAAGTTGACAACAAGCAGCCGTAAAAAGAAATCAACTTGACAACATTTCCGTCAAGTTGTTGGCAACTTTTTACTCGCTTAACTAGTGCATTCATCTTGATGACAAGTTGCCATCAACTGTTGCGCTCGTCAACGAACTGCAGAAATGTTGACGTCAAGTTCCAGCTGCAAGTTGATGTTAAGTTGCAGGCGAAACGGCTATTTGAATGTATAGTCTAATGTTACTCTCAACTTGACGGCACATTGACTGATAATGTTTCTTCGTAACATAGTTACTATCTGGGTATATTTCGAGTATTATAAAAAAATTTTTCAATTGGAAATATTCTCAGTTTGCTTAGCAATAGTTTACTTTACCAGTTTCCTTGAATTTATCGTTAAATGTCTGTCAACTTCGGCTTCTACGTTTTTGATGTCAATTTGTATACAACTTGCTATACAATTTGACATAAATTTACTACCCGAATCAGAATACAAATTTACTTCAAAAGTTGTATACAAATTGTCGTCAAAAAGCTCGAAGTTGACGAAAAAGTCAAGGAAACTTTTATGAGGATTTTTTTCTAGTCAAAAAATTTACCTCTAAATTCAGAAAAAATTAACTGCAAATTTTTCTATTCAATTTTTGATGTCAAATTGTTGGTAAATTTGAGCAGCAAATTTCAGTAGTTTCAATTGTCAAATTACAGTCAATTTCAAGCTAAAGTGTCCATTAGAGTTGCCCGAGCTGATCAACTTGTCATCTTTTTCTACAAATCGTGACAAAGTATCCTTCACGAAAATTTTCTTTCGCCTTTCAAATATTGTCTCATTTTACCCCACTTTCTCCTATATCAAGTATCCAGAACCGGTAGTTTTATCCTATTTACTCATAAACGTAAACTAATTTTATTTCAGTAAATTCAGCAAAAGTAAATGTAATATATATAATATATATTAATCGTACGTATATAATGCAGCGTAGATTGCTAAAAGTAGTTATTTTTATATATTTTTTGTTGAATTAATTTGTAGTTAATATTTTAATATGCTGGTAAAATAGTATTTATTTTTACTTTTAACATTGTAAAAAAAAAAAAAAAATATGATTCCGGCCAGGATCGAACTGGCGACCTTCTGCGTGTAAAGCAGACGTGATAACCGCTACACCACGGAACCAATGATACTCTCTGGTTGCTTATGGTCTTACTTAAAATTGGCCTTAACAGTGAACAAATGCTTTAAATAAAATGAAGTAAATAAAAAAAAAAAAAAAGTAGAAAGACTATCGAAATCTGATATATATTAACAGAAAATAATGAAAGGAAAAAGTCTGATGATAAAAATTTGAAAATTTCTCATTTGCAATGAATAGTTTTCCATATTGTTCTTTGTTGATTGTTATTTTTTTTAGCTGAGCTCCAGACCCTTTGCACAGCCTTTTGGCACAGAATTTGCGCACTTGAAGGTGATAAATATGATCTTGAGAGGAAAAGTAGAATGAAAGATTTTGAGGTAATTAGCGACAAAAAAAATATCGATCTGCTGCAGTTATATAAAATAATAATTATTTAAAAATTTTGTTTATTTTCATAATTTAATTGAAATAAGGAAGCTCAAATAATGCGAAATGCACGGCTAAAATCGCGGTGAAATGATTTATGTAATTAAAATAATAATAAACAAACAAAAATACATTTTTTATAATGATGTAACTCTACATTAATTGCGACTTTTTTTTTTAATTTAAATAGTTTATAGCTTTCGCAACAAAATATTTAGTTTACATACATATACATATATATGATGATATTATATTTTTCACACAAAAATTTAACATTAATAATTATACTTAATTACGTCCATTTTAATATTAATATATTATTCCCAATTAATTCTTTGTGTCAAAATAAAAAATAAAACATAATGCACTTACATAAAATTAATTTATTGTAATCAACGATAAAATTATTTATTTATTTTTTTTCATAATTAACTGATTACTGTTTTTCTAATTATTTAAAAAAATAAATAAATAAAAATCATTTATTTTAAATGAATGAAAATAAAAATGAATATTTTATCGCTCTCCGTCTTCTTGTAGAGGACTTGAAGGAGATTTGCCAAGCGTATTACGAACGCGTCTACGCGTGTGAGGGTCAGAAGTGGGATTTGGAGCGTGAAGTACGGAAAAGGGACTATGAGGTACAATATATAACCCCACAATCGCACCCATTTGATTAAAAACAAAGTCCTTTAATTTATTATCACTATTTTTTATAATATAATTATTCTCCGTTTATAATTGTTTGCCAAAATTATAAAAAAACATTCAATCTATGTAATTTTGGTATACAAATTTATATTTATATCTTATATAATTTATGAATCAATTATTTAATTTCATAAAATTATTCAAAAATTTTTTATTTATAACTGACGGTTCTATTTGTTAAACTCTGTTAAAAAAAATTTGATAAGAGTTTTGAAAGACAAAATTTGGTTAATTTTTTTTTAAAGCAGAAAATAATGAAAAACGTATACGTTGATTTTTAAATAAATAAATTCTTGTTTAAATTTTTACAAGAATAATTTAAAAATTTTTCTGCATTTATTTTTGATGTTAGAATTTATTCATATAATATATGTAAAAATTTATAGAGGATAGAGTAATTAAAAAAAATTTTTTTTGGATCGTGGAAATTATTTTGACTTTTTTTGCTGAAAGAGTTTGAAATTATTTGATCATAAAATTATATTTTCCACTTTTTTTGCTGTGAAAGTTTAAATTCCTGCCCTGTTTAGGGGAAGAAAGTCGTACTGCTCACTTAAGAAAAAATAAATAATAAAAATAAGCGCATGCGACGTTCTTTTTACAAACAGAGGCAAGAATCGAAACTTTCAGATGTAAATCGAGTGAAAAATAGTATTGATACTATGGAGGAGAAGGATGTCTCAATACGCGTCTTTGCCACCCTTGCCTTCGGCTTGCGCGGGTTGGAATGTCTTACTTTCCTTCCTTGGTGTGTAAATATATAATATACTATCGTGGTACCAGCATCGAAACTTCAAGTTTCAGTGTCTGTACAGCCAATTGAAACAAGTTAATTTCGCCCAGTGCTGCAGATAAGTATATTAGCGAATGCATAAATCGCGAATGTCTTCAGTCAGCGGGCAGAAAAAAACTTGTTGGTAACCGGTCATAATGTAGGAGACAAGAAAAAAGTCGGAAATAAAATCTCATCAATTATACCCACAAAAATATCTCAAACAAAAAATTCTGATAAATCAGAATAAGTCCTGATAATTGTCACAGACTTTTGTAGGGAATCCAAAAACTTGTGATAAATTACTGATACATCAGAGTAAATCCTGATAAAACATCAATATTTGTCACGAGGTTTTTTGTTTGGGATATTATTGTCTCGGATTTTTATGTCCGGGATTATAGTGGTAGGATACTATGGCCGGAAATCAAGGTGGTTTCATCTCTAGGGAAGAAACAAATAATATTTCTTACTTGTCATTTGTTTATTAGTAATTTCAGATCACTTATTGTATTTAGTTAGTGATAATTCTGATTTTGTGATCAAGTTTTATAAAAATGAGTGTAAATGATAAATAGTATTTATTTTTTTTTGCTTAATCATGAATTGCAAATCACAATTTACGCTTTCGCTAATACACGGAAAAAAAATAGGCGCTGCAACAGGACGCAGTTCTGTGGGCAACAGGATTTTCATGTTACAGCAACAGGACGAATCCTGTGGGAATAACAGGACAAAATCCTATTGCAGCAACAGGATTTTTCCTGTGGAATAAATAGGATAAGGAACAAGTCTCATGTACTAATTTTTTTTGTCCGTATAATGAAATTTCTAAATTTGAAAAAAAATTCAAAGTTTAGAAATTTCAAATTTTGAAATTTTATTATACTGATAAAAAAAATTGGTATGTGATACTTGTTCCTTATCTTATTGATTCCACAGGGAAAATCTTGTTCCTGTAACAGGATTTTGTCCTGTTGCAACGTCTATTTTTTTCCGTGTAATTGATCACAACATTGTTCTTAAATTAACTTGTTTCTGATTGGCTGCTGACACTAAAACTTAAAAATCCAACGCAGGTAATCACGAAAAATATGTAAGATGTGACACAGGACGAAACACGATTGCAGACTGCGGGTGGTCATCAAACTTCACCCTGGTTTAAAATCGTCTTGTTTCATCCCATGTCACACAATATACTATTTTTTGTAATCCATTATTTTGTCAATTTTCGTTACAAAATTTGGAAGTGGTCGATTATAAAATATAAAAATAGTGAATTTTGAAAAAAAAAATTATTTACGTCAGTTTTTTATGAAATTTGTTTATTTTTATGCCAAATTCAAAAAAATTATCTATACAAGTATAAGTATATAGTTGGACAAATTTTTAATAAAATTACTGTTAGTTATTCTTTCCTCTATAAAAAACAAATAAAAAGTAATAATTGAAGAAAAAAAAATAAAAAAACTATAAGTGTATTTAAAAATTTCGATACGATATTTGATGATATAAAAATAGTGTATCAGAAATTTCCATATTTTCGTCACTTATTTTTTTTTATTTTAACTTATTTTTTTATGTGATGAGAGAACGTTAGATATAATAATAGACTTGAGTGTGGTCGATGTGTGTTTGTGAGTACGGTGCAAAATCACGTATTCGTCGTTATTTAAGTTAAAAACATACCCAATACTTTAATTGAAATATATAAATTGTCGTTTTGTCAATGTATTTATTGTTTTATACTTTATGAGATTCATACTTAAAGTTTTAATTTAAATGATGATAACTAATACTTGCATGGCTTCATCATCACTACTGTTTCTGCTTGAATTTTTCCTATGTATTATATGTATAATTTATATATTTTTTTTATTTTTCCAATATGCCACTCGACATTATAAATGTGTGATGATTGATGTGGGTCCTATTTTAATTATATTATTATTATATTACATTATGAGAAGGTACAATTCAAACATGGATTTACCTTTCTTATGATGGATTACGTATCATTTACTTTTTTTTATTTTTATTTCAGTACTTTAATTGAAATAGTGTTATCTCGTAACCTTTTTTTCTTTATTTTTGAATTTTCATTATTTTTTTTTTCGTTAACACTTGTTTGTATTTCCAAATAAAAGTTTTTTATGCGACCAATAAGCCCCTTTTACGTACTTGCGCACCTCGTGATTCCTCCTGTCCCAACTTGTGGCTCTCACAAAAAAAAAAAATTAAAAAAAAAAAAAAAAAAAAAAAAAAAAAAAAAACGCGTTGACGAATTTCCTCATCCGAGAGAGCAAAACACAACACAGAGAGTGGGTGTGTGTAAATAAAAAAAAAAAAAAAATTATCGAGAAACTATTGTATATCGTTGTTACTCGTTGATTACTGCCAATTAAATTACTTTGTCATGTATGTTTGTATGCCCTATAAATTTGGTGTATAAAACCTTTTTTTTTGTTTTTTGGTATACCTGCGATTTAATTTTTTTTATTTTTCCACGGTATCGTATTTTATGTTCTAATCTATTAATTAAATCATTGAAAAAGATTTTGCACCAACCCACACACCACCAACCAACAATTTTTAAATTTTATTTATTTTATTATTGGGGATATTTGTATAAAATTCATTCACTTTTATATTTATTGCTATATAAATTATTTAAAAAAAAAAAAAAAAAAAATGATTACTGACTTTCCGATAAAAAATCGGATTCGTTTTATATAAATATCCGCAATTAATTTACTGTGAAATTTATCGATACCAATCAAAACATTTTTTAGTTAATGACAAGATATATTTAAAGATCTTCAACAATTTAAATAATCTGTTATTAATTTCACAGTTTATTAATTATAAATGTTACTTACTGCGTTTTTTTTATGATAATAATAATTAATAAATGTACATAATATATACATATGTGCATAAATATATATTACAGGAATAATTAGTTAATAATTATAGATTTAGGTAGAAAAGTTTACTCGCTGACTGGGACCAGTTAAATTATAAAATCTACTATAATTTTATGATTTAAGAAATGTAAAAAATTGTAAATATACTTCATGATTTTCTGCTTTTTTTAATTATTTTTATTAAAATTTTTTTTTATTGTTACAAATAGCTTTGTAGCATTTTTTGTTTTTTATGGCTTTTTTTGTAGCTTTTGCTTATAGATTTGTGTTATAATATAGTTTACATATATATTTATAAAAATAATCACAATAATGATACTATTAATAATAACGAATAAAATTTATTTGCTAATGTAAATTATAGAAAATTAATTGAATTTTTAATTAATGCAGATCTCCGAACTCAACAGTCAGGTGAATGATCTCAGAGGCAAATTGTAAGTTGAATATTATAAAAAAAAAAAAAAAATTATGATGACACAGAGAGAAATTTACAGTAACAATTACAATATTAGATAGTCATAGTTCCCATATCGTGGGGAAACTGTTTTTTTTTTGTCTGATTATAGGAATAAAATACCCATTCAGATTAAGAAAATCATTTCTATTTATATGGGTTTCATTTTTATACGATATTGAAATAGTTCCTATGAAAGTATAGTAATTATTCCTATGTTATTATGGTCATTACTCTTGTAAAAATATGGATATAAATACAACACTATTAAGGTAATCATTACCTTACTAATTATGATAAACATTCCTATATAACTGGATTTTTTTCCTATATGACATCACAATAATTTCTATGCTATTATGATTACTATCTCTGTGATAGTATGGCAATAAATACTATGCTAGATGGTAATGATCACCATACTACTATGTCAATCATTACTTTAGTCATTATAATGATCATCTCTATTTATGTAGGTCTCTTTACTAAACAGTGTAATAATAATTCCTATGTTATTTTGGTAACTACCTCAGTGATAGTATGGTAATAAATATGATACTAGATGATAATGATTACCATACTACTATGGTAATCATTACTTTAGTCATTATAATGCGAAACCCTATCTACATAGGTTTCTTTTTCATACGACATTAGAATAGTAATTATTCCTATCATTGCGGTAGTTATTCCTGTAATAGTATGGTAAAAATTACCACACTAGAATAGTAAAAAATATTATACTACTGTAGTAATCATTACTATACTATTATGGTAGTTATCCCTGTGATAGTATGGTAAAAATTACCACACTATTATAGTAATAGTTACTAAACTAGTATGATAACAATTACCATACTTAGGATGGTTAATAATATCATACGAGTATGGTAATAATTACCATACCATTATGATAAAAATTACTATACTAAGATGGTAAAAAACACCATATGAGTATAGTAACAGTTACCATACTACTGTAGTAACTATTACTATACTATTGTAATAGTCCCTGTGATAGTATGGTAAAAATTACCACACTATTATAGTAACAATTACCATTCTCAGGATGGTAAAAAATATCATACGAGTATGGTAATCGTTACTATAATAGTATAGTAACAATGACCAAACTAGTATGGTAAAATTACCACATTCGTAAAAAATACCATACGAGTACGGTAACAGTTACCATACTACTGCAGTAATCATTATCATACTATTATGATAATTATCCCTGTGATAGTAAGATATTAATTTTTACAATGGAGTGTTAATGATTACCATAATATATGGCAGTGTTTACCATAATACAATGGAAACGATTACCATAAATATTATGGGTATATTTTCTTTGAAATATCAAGTTTATCAGTATTTGACTGGGAAATATTTCTATAAGTATGGTAATCATTTAATCAAATAACCATGTGGCATTAGAACTGTAACCATAAAAATAATAATCATTCCCATATCTATAGGAACTTTTTCTAAAAATTGTGAATTTATATTCTAAAATTTCGAGTAATTATTACAATAACGATAAGGGATATTTCATAGAATTTACTAAGAATAGTCAGTATAATTTTCTCTCTGTTTACGTTCTTCATAAACTGAAAATAATAAAATAAATTTATTTGTTTAGTGTAAAGCCTACCCTGAAAAAGGTTTCCAAATATGAAAATAAATTCGCCAAGCTTCAAAAGAAGGCGGCTGAATTTAATTTCAGGAATCAATTGAAACAAGTCAAGAAGAAGGAATTCACTTTGGAAGAGGAGGACAAAGAGGTAAATAAATTCATTTTTTATTTTTATTTTATTTTTAAATATATATATACATATTATTCAGATCAATTTATTTTATTTTATCAAGTATAAATGGACCGTATTATTAATTTTTAAATAATTGCTGTTCATTAGCATTTAGTTTAACACAAATACAGAACACGATCTATATATATTTCAAACGATTTTTTTTATTTCGCGTATATCAAGTTTTTTTTATTTTATAATCAAAGGAATTAGTTCTATAAGTAGTAAAATTACTTATTTTATAGTAATTACTGTTTTTTTTTAAATATAATCAAATTAAAAAATGTATTACATTATCTTTAAATGAACTAATTCCTTAAATTTCTTAGTAATGTAATTTAAAATTTTTTTTTGCCATCAATATATTGAACATTTGTAAATACTTATCAATATGGAGGCAGGTAAAAGTAGTTACATTGTTTTTGCTTCCCCGCATATGATGTAGACATATATGTGACTTTGTGATTTGTCCTGACGTAAAGTAGAATGTATAGTCATTGTCCTTTATATATATACATAAATATACTTATACAGGATGTATTGATTGTTTTCTATATGTACCAGCCTTCTGTATTATTTGTCTTTTTATCAATATAATCAAGGTGATGTGCTAAAAAAAGAAATAGTAAATTAAGTGACAAGGGTTGAAAACGTGTTTTATCCCGCGTCACACACTAGGGAAAATGGGGCAAAATAAGACATCATTTTTAAGATACTGAATTTTTTTAATGTCTAAAATTGATTGCAATTTTTCAAAAAAGTTGAGGCAAATTAATCAGCTTGCACATTTTTTTTTCTCAAGTTTTTGTTATCTAAATTATATTATTGTGAATTCAAAAAGGTGAAGATGAGGTAAAATCAGCCACTATTGAAAAAAAATTAAAATTAATGTTTGGTTGAATTTTTGTACTTGATCTGTAATAATTAAAGTTAATTTCAATAAATTAACTAATGAATCAAAAAAATTTCAATGGTGACCCGTTTTACCTCAGAGTGATTTTTCCAGTTTTCAATAAAATAATTTTCAAGTAAATGTTTAATAATACAAAAACTTTTTTTATGGAAAATTTTTAATTGAGGGTTGTTCAACTTACCCTATTTTTTTAAAGAACTGTAACAGTATTATTAAACGAAAAATTTTTTTTTTATTTAAAAAAAATGTCTTATTTTGTCTTTCACTTTCCTATATTTTTAATAATCTGGATTAAAATTAAGAGTTTAAATGTGTGGAGCCAGTCGAAGCGAAACAATTTAAGACAAATAGACAGGGTTGAAATGAAGTCAGAAACTAATTTAGCGGACAGAAACTAGACCTTTTTTGCCTCAAGGAATAAATCGATTATATTCAATTCGGTAAATCTTATAAGTCAGAATTTGGTTTAGTTCAATTGGCTCAACCGGCATTGAAACTCATAATTTTAAATGCAGATGTTATGAAAAAAAAAGAGTATGTTATAATATATTATTAACTTGATTAAATTATCATAACATCATCTCCTTGATAAATATGATAAAATTAGCTAGTTATTACGTTTTTTTGTATTTACTTTTTAGTAGTAGTTGTGTAGATAGGTGATGAGTGTTGTTCTCCACAGCCTACGAAATCTGAGTAAGCGGAATGGCAGACGAAGAAATAATTTATCCCATGCATCCTCAAAATATGACACACACAGATTATTGTAAAATAATAGCCAACTTTGAAATTATCACACAATAATAATATTTCAAAGTCGATAGAAAAGTTTACAAAAATATTCCCGGGCCAAAAAAATATTTAATAAAAATTTTTTGACAATTAATTATTTTATAACCCTATCTCATCGATTCATAAAGATTATGAACTGTGAAAAAATGGTGTTAAAATATGAACTTGCACCGATGTAGCGGTGCTACTTAGCGGTGTTATTTAACCTGTGTTAAAACGAAAATTTTATTTCTTATAATTTATACAATATAAAATGTCATTGTAGATAATTATTCTTTGAATTTTTCTGTCATATCATTGATTTTCGAAACAATAATAGTATATTACATGGTTAGGATACTAAGATAGCCTTTATGTGGCGAGGGCGATGTTTTCAGCACGAGTCGTAAGGTAATATGTACAGGCTGAAGGCTGAAATCATTGCTCTTGCCGGATAAAGATTATCTGAGTGTCCTACTATGCACTATTTTATTCAACAATTGCCTGATTTACACGATTAGTAACAATCTACGAAGTGAAGTCAGTAGCTGTTTAGCGACACGGTGCGCCCACGAAATTACAACAAACCATCGACTCTAAAATTGAGAATTCATATTTAATTGATTTATAATTCACTCGGATGTATTAATTATTAATTTAAATATTTATTAATAAAAAAAATACATTAACAACTCCGCGGTATAACACTATATATATAATGAATTGAGGTAACCATATTTAGTGAACTAGGCATTCAGCATACATTTGACAAAAAACTTTCAACGAGTTCTTATGATGTTTAATAGATGGAGCTCAGTCGATAATGTTAAGACGCGTTGCAAAATTTCATTATAACACTCACTTTTTGCAACGCCGGTAGAAAACGAGGAAATCTACTATGACAACTCAACTTCTTTGCACCGGTCGATAAACAGCCATTTAGGTTTCGTAACACAGACGTCATAAAGTATGTAAATCAGGCCTGCGTTGAATAAAATTTTTTATTCAACGCATACACTGTTATCCTGTTTTATCATAGCTGTAAAGCGAACCCTAAGTGGCCGTTTATCGACCGGTATACTATATCAATTAAGAAGGCAATGCAGATTTCTAGATTTTCGACCAGCATGACATAATGAGCTCATAATGACACTCTTTTGAAAGCATTATTGAATACCTTTCTTATATATACTCTACTCTTACACTTTTGACGCCGAATAGTTTTAGAGTGACATACACATATTTGATAATTTTCAATCACTTGTTCATATTTTACAGCAAAGTTTTTAATTTGTCATGAGTGCAAATTAGCACCGTATCGCTAAACGACCACCGTGACTAATTTATAGGTGTAATGAATCAGGATAATCAGACATGCGTTGAATAAAGTATAGTGTAAAACACGTGGACTAAACCATTATCCGTAAAATACAATGTTTTTAGCATTCGTCTCCGGCGTGCACTAATCACTCGTCTAGACTCGTGCTAAAGCCGTCGAGCTTGACGAATAGTGGCTGATTTAGTCCACTCGTTGCAATGTACTATTTTCTGTATTTTAAATACAATTTAACTTCTGAAGCTTCAAAGTTGAAACTACTTTTTTGTTAATACTATTTAACAACAGGAAAAATTTTAAGACCGTTACTGGTTTTATTTTAACACCGTTTTCGGGACTAAATTTAACACTGAAAACCTTAACACTGGAATAGCGTGGATCTACACCTTTTTTTTGACCGTGTAGTTTTATTATTCCTTTAAATATATTTATTTAGTTTACAACCTGGTTTTATTTTTTATATTTTAGTTATAAAATTCTGTATGGTACTTTTTGCTCCTAAAAAAACTTTTACGTAAAAAAACAAATATACATATTATATGTAAAATGAAAAAAATTATTTAAAGAAAAAAATTAAGTGTTTTTTTGACTTTACGAACATAAAAAGCGCCACTTGATACGCACATCATATGTTAAAAGGTGAGAATGACTTACAACACTATTACACGTACACAATTTATTTATTCTCACTAGGAATACATGAAAGTGAAAGCGCTTACTCTACTTACAATCCATTCCCAGTCGACTTATCATAACACAAGAACTTTACTTCCGCTTTGAAATAAACACGAAAAATAAGATTTTTAAAAATAAATCTACTTCCTGCCATAAATATTTCGTTTATTCATTTATGATAGCAATATGTTAACTTTTTAGTAATCGGGTGTAAAATGGTTATAAAATAATTAGTTGAATATATTTTATAATGTATTGACAATACACGGAGGAATTATTATTGTTCAAAATGCTATGGTGTCATAGTAAAGCCGGACCATGTTAGCCACCTGCAGAAATTTAAATAAACATGCAAACATATGCAAAAGTTACTATGGCCATGGTAAAATTGACAACGGTTACATCACAAATTTCTGTAACCATTGTAAATTTTACTATGGTCATGGTAATTTTTGTATGTGTTTATTTAAATTTCCGTCAGGTGGCCAACATGGTCCGGCATAGCATTTTAAACAAAAATAATATTCCGTGAACGTAAAATAACGTATGAATAATTTTATTTTGATTATTTAGTTACTTTATACTAAAAAATTAAATGCTTTATAAATTGAATGACAAAAAAAAAAAAAATTAAATATCGCGTCAATCGATTTATTATTGAAACAGAAGAAAACAAAACACCTGGCTACTCTAAAGTTAAATAAATGCCGCTCTTTTCAGCATTTTTCAACGGATTTTGCTGCCAAGCTTCGAAAGTTGTGTTAATATTGTGTAGTCGTCAAATGTTATATCGTTTTATCTGAAGTCTTGTTGTTAAAAAAATTTATTTAATTTACTTACTGATATTTTAGTACTTAAGGTCGCTGTTTCGTGAAAGTCCAATTCAAAAGTATTTTGGGCAAAAATTTTGCCCATAGATCTGTAACGTATAAAAAACTTGACGTACATATACAGAAAATACTATTAATCACTATATATTCACTTTGCTTATGCGAATATATTTCTATAGATAATGAACAATTTTTTAAAAAAGAGATAGTGAATAATTTTTTTTTATACGGCTCATAACTTCGGTTTCTATAAATGGTATACTACTTTAAATTATTTTCAAATTTTTTTATGCATTTTTATTTTATTCTATAAAAAATTTGCACGTAAATTTATATTTTCCATAAAGAGCCCACGCTGAAATATCAAAATTTTGACTAATTCAAAATAAACTTTATCTGACCATATTTTGCACTGAAAAAAAATTATAAAATTTAACACTTTTAATAGAGAGTCAAAGAAAGCTTACAAAAGAGTCAAAAAACATTAATTTATAGTGTGAAGTCAATTATTTACTTCTTTGTATTTTCAAAAGTTTAAAAATCGACTATAAAAAGTGCGTCATTGTACCAAGTTTTAGAGTTTTGAATAGTCAACACTTTTTCAACGAATTTTTTTACATGAGCAGCGTTTCTCGCAAAATTGAAATAGTCAATTCGAATGAAAATCAGAAAATCGTTTCACGCAATAACAACCACCTTAATTTCAAAAATTTTTTTAAAAATTAATAAGCAACAACTATTCGTTGCTACTGTTTAGAATTTTAAGGAACAACTGAGACTTCCGATATCTCGAAAAGCCGACGTAGTAAAATTATATGTTATATGTGTAAAAAAATGAAATTATTAGATTAATAATTTCAAAAAATAATCATTGAGTGTTTTAATTGTAAAGAAGAGTGGGGCGACTACAAACGATTAAGAACGATGGCTAATACACTGTTAAAAATGTTAAGTCTGCGGTGTGGTGTGAATGATTTGGTGTGAAAATGTTCTACTGGTGTGAAAAAACGGCTACCATGCGTTATGGGAATCATTCTCATAATATATTGTAATTGTTATCATACATGGAAAATAAAAATAGGCGCTGCAACAGGAAGCAGTCCTGTGGTAGCAACAGGAGAAAATCCTGTTACAGCAACAAGATAAATCCTGTGGGAGCAACAAGACAAAATCCTGATGCAGCAATAGGATTTTTCCTGAGGAATAATTGGATAAGGAACAAGTTTCATGTGCTAATTTTTTTGTCCGTATAATGAAATTTCAAAATTAAAAAAAATTTCAATTTTGAAAAAAAAAATTAGCTTCGAAAAAAAATTTTAATTGTTTTCCAAACTTTGAATTTTTTTTTCAAATTTTGAAGAAACTTGTTCCTTATTCAATTATTTCTCAGGAAAAGTCCCGATTTTGTCCTGTTGCTTCCACAGGACTGCGCCCCATTGCAGCACCTATTTTTTTTCCATGTAAATTTCTCTCCGTGTACAGATCATATTATCCAATATTTGAGTTATGACCAATAACACCAAACAGTGTGAAAGATAACACTCTCATCGTGTTAAAAGTACACCGCTTCATGTTTCACACCGTCAATTCACACCAAGATCCTCGGGGACTATTTTCACACCAAAAATTATTTACAGTGTATTGAAAAAAATAATATGGAAATATAGTTAATCATAAACGCTAATCTTATTATTAAGTTTATTATAATTTAATTTTTTCAAATCAATTAACACTCAATGATTATAGCGTCAGTACATAATGCTTTAACTTTGTCTATGTCTTATTTTACTAATATTTTTTGCTCTTACACTATGTTTGCAGAATGCCTCAAAAGATAAGGTAAAATTCTAATGCCAGTCACAAATGGGAGAAAGTATAATTTAGGATTCAAAATAAATATTATTTTTAACTAAAAATTTCTAAACAAAAAAAACTATCTAAAGAAGTTTATTTTCTGTAGTCTAGCTTCACTACCGCCTATAGCACGAAATTAGAAGTGTTACACATTTATTTAAAATTTAAAAATTCTTATAGTTTTATCATTTTTAATACTTCTCTTGTCTTTATATTACATAATCTGACTTGAAGGTGTAACATTGTCAATTATTTAAATAACGACTAGTCATTAATTTAGTATGTTTTTTTTTTTTTTTTATACTATCAAATAATAAATTAATTGACTCAATGAGATCTGCAATAGTATAGATTAGTAATTAAATAAAAATACAATAAGTAAATTTTGTGTGTGAATATAAACGAATGTACCATTTTTTGTCTTGTTTTAAATAATTATTAATTAGCTTAGCAAGCATTTATTTATTAGTTATTAGAAATTAGTAAATGCAATAATAATAGTAATTTTCCTTAGATATATTTTAACAAATATATAAATAAACTAAATAAATAATCTTTTAAATTTTTCAGAAAAAACCGGATTGGTCAAAGAAAGGAGAGGAGAAGAAGGTAAAGGAAGAAGAAGTCGAGGCATGAGAAATATGAATTCTAACCAAAAACAAATATCACCTAAAAAAAAATTACAACATCCATTAAAAAAATTTTCACTTTTTTTTTTTTTATTTTTTGTTTAAAGAAAGTTTTTTTAACCTTCCGATTTTTTGTGTAATCAAACCCCAAGATTATCCTGTCTTGTATTTTCGTTATTTCTAAAATTTAAAATAATCAGTACATTGTAAAATAATTGTCTTTGTTTAGTTAATTATTTTTGTGTTAATAATTATTTAAAATTCGTAAATAATATGTGAAAAAATAAGTTATCAAAATCAAATGAATTATTTATTTTATGTCCTGTGTTTGTCATTGTCCTAACTGGTAAGGTTACTTCTTATTTATTAAAATTTTTTTTTATACATGTACCTAAAGTCCTAGTTGTCTTTCCATGATACCAGCATCGAATATTTAAGTTTCAGTTCTTCAAAATAAGGTTCAGTTTTTAAAAATAAACTAATTTCAGCCTAATGCCGTAAGCAAACATTAGAGAATGCGTAAATCGCGAATGCATTCAGTCAGCGGATAGAAACAAATTTGTTTGTAAACAGTCATAATATCTGAGACAAGGAAACAGTCGGAAATAAAATCTCATTAATTAAAGGACATGGCCCTGTAGTATTCGCAAGATCAGTCCTGTTGCAGCCACAAGAAAGCGCTGTAGTGTTCACAAGATTAGTCCTTTTGTAGCCAAAAAGTTATTCCTGTGGCTGCAACAGGACTTATCTTGTAGCTGTAACAAAGTAGGCCCTGTAGCTGCTACATAACTTTTCTGTTGTAGTGACAGAGTGTTTTTCTGTGTAAAAAATTCAAAAAATCCTGATAGATTAATATCTAACCCGGATTTTAATATCGAGGATTATAAGAGTAGGATACTATGACCTGAAATTCTCATACTTATTTGTTTATTAGTAATTTTAGATCACTAATGTTATTTATGTTATTGATCGTAATGACTCTTTGATTAAGTTCTATAAAAATGGGTGAAATTAACAAATAGTATTTATTGTTTCTGCTTAACTATAAATTACGACTCACAATTTGGGTTTACGTTAAAAGTTGAACATACAATTGGTCCTAAATTAGCATATTTCTGATTGTTTACTACACTCTAAAACCAAGTGTGTTACAATTGTATTATTTTAACACATATTAAATGTGTTCTATGTTTAAGGCCATAAGCGAAACTATAGTTTTTTGTAGTCATTTAAAACACGTTTCACGGTGTATTAAATATCTATAGTTTGCTTATGACGTTTCAATGTTATTTGGCAAGTGTGATAATTTTGACTACACGCTTGGTTTTACAGTGTAGCTGTAAGTTCCAGTGCAGGTATTGGGAAACTTAGAATTCTGACACGCCAACTGGTGGCTGAAGCTATAACTACTCAAAGTAGGCTAAATCATGAATGTTTACATGTGTCTATACGTCTATCAGCTAATATAAATACTAAATACTTAATTGTCTTTATAATTATTGTGTTCCTATAAATTAAAAAATTGTTTTCGTTCAATTAAAAAAAAATTTCGAATTTATAAACATGGAATTTCCATCAAAAATAAGTAAATGTAACATATATTGTTTGTATGGTTGTAAAAGTCGTGATTCTAAAAATGACAGTGTACATTTTTCAATGTTCGTCAAAAAATTGCAAACGTGGTTACTTTGAAAAATAAAATGGATCAAGAAGATAAATTCGACCGTTTTGATAATTGCTGACATAAATAAAACAGTTTTGCTACCACGTGCTTGTATGAACCATCAAACCAACTTAACAAGAAAAACTCATACCCACGATCCTTCCACTTTTGAGAACTTGAACATTTATTTTATCCGGATCATCTCGAATACTTGATCATTGAAGACAAAAAGTAATGAGTGTAAATGCAGTAGACATCAGACAAATTTAAAATTATTAATAAATAGAATAAATAATTAATAAAATAAAATTTTTTTTTTAAAACACGCATTTAAAACATTTTGAAATTAATAAGTGCATTTTTATAAATATTAATTTTTAAATTAGTTACTCCATTTATTTATGATTTTTAATTTGTCTAATGTCTGCTACATTTACACTCGTAAAAATTGATAATTTTTAAACACTTATTGTCTTCACTAACTTTACCAAAGTTCAACAAGTGTCCGTGATTTATTATATTTCCATCACCGGTAAAATTTTTATTTTGAAGTGTTCCACTAATAAATTGATAAGTGTCTTGAATTGACACCCGCATTATTTATTGTAATAATCTTTAACACTTATAATGATTTAAATAAATTATCAAAACATAAATAAGCCAGTTGATTTTGTATAGTAAACATTCAGAGTAGCCTACTTTGATTAGTTTATTTTTCGGCCACCAGATGACTAATATCTAAGCCACGCCCATTCTAAGGTTCCCAATAGTTATGAAAAAAATGTATGTGACACAGGATGAAACATGACTTCAGACTGCGGGTGATGTCAACCAACTTCACATTGGTCTGAAATCGTCTTGTTTGATCACTTGTCTCACAATCTACTATTTTTATATATTAGATAAAACATCAATGCTGATTATAATACGATGTGTATTGTTTTCATTATGTTGTTTTCTGAAAAAGAAAAGAAATTAATATAATAATTTATTTATTTATTTATTTATTAACGTCATTTGGCAAATACATTATTGAAACAAAATATTGTTAAATAGGTAAAAAATAAATGATAAACTAAAATTACTTATCAATGAAACAGATAATATCACAGGGATGATAAAAAAGTTATAAGAGAAAACTATAAAATAAAAGTAATAGCAAAAAATAACAAATATAACTTATAAATAAATAATATCCAGCCACTTTGCGACTAAAGAAATGATAGTTGATTACGTTACTAAATTTCTAGTGACTCTTTTAAATTTATTCGCCGACACCACTTGACTAACTTAATAATGATAATAAAGAAAAATTATTGTGAAGAAGCTAAATATATAAACTTCATAGTTTCTATATGATATGAATATGATTTTTCTTTTTTTTTTTTTTTAGTAAGGTTTAAGTTTATTGTACCTAAGCCCTTTGAAGATTTTTTTATATCGATTGAATAATTTTTTTTGTAAGCTCTTCATTTGAGCATAGAACAAAGAGTATTACGACAGACTTTTTCTTTTATAAAACTTTTATAAAAAACTAACGTATTTCTACTACATTTTTTATTTAAAAATCTTCAAACAAACTGGTAGCGACAGATTCAATCAGTAACTTTATACATTTAAAAAAATATGAGCTCATTGGTTCAGGTTAATTTCTTAATTATTTAATTTAGTTTCTTATAAGGTTAATTATTATTAATTATGTGTTAATTATTTGTAAACAGTGTCTAAATGTGTTTATCGACGTTTGTAATTTAATATGACCCAGTTGTTCCTTTAAACATTTTCGTTACAATAATATTAATTTAAATGTAAGTATTGTTCAATTTTACACTCGAAATCACATAATATTTATGTACCTGAAGATCGGAACGTTTTTCCTGGAAAGAAAATAAAAAAACCTAATGAAAAGTTAAAAATCTACTAGATCTAGGATTTTGAAATGTTTTGCACACTAGCCGAAAATTACCGGCAACTCCTAACTACTCCTTAAGGAGGTTTGATCGATACTAGTGAGTCAAAGTAGTGTTTGAATTTTTTTGTTTGCTAAATTTTCCTAATAGTTATGAAAATTCATTATTTTAATTTATAATAACATAACGAGTTCATAAATTAATATTTATTACATATTTAATTAAAGAAAGTAATGAAATTACTTGGTTATTTTTGACTCATATGATTTAATAAAAAGATTTGGCAAAAGTCCGTTCTAACTACTTAAACATGAATATTTAAATTAAAGCGGGAAAAATTTATTTATAATCTCGTCTCTCCTTTTAATGTATTTCTATCTTTGTTTTTTCTCTCAGGTGCTTCCGCGACGTTGCCAAACCCTCAATAATATGTATCTCTGTCGATGAACGAGATTAAATAATAAAGTACAACTTAAATTATTTAAATAATTACAACGGTAACACTATATTGTTACAATCTTATCATATTCTAAAAATATTCAAGTTTATGGTATGCGGTTTTTTATTTCTTAAACTTGGGAGGCTAATAATGAACAAAATTGAATAAGCCATGACGGAAGCTTGTCCGCCATAAGAGTCTGTGTATAAGAACTTTAAAAATGTCATTTTTAAATCTTTTTTTTTTAAAAACTAGACGGTGGATCATATTCAAATTTTGAGAATACATAGATAAAGTACTTCTTTACATGTATACTAAGTTTCAAATCGTAAAGTTGGAAAATTCTTCACGGAAAGAAAATTATAGGGACTATTCCTATGCATTATAGGAATGGTTCCTATAATGGTATAGAAATGGTTCCGATACTATTATAGGAAAAGTTCCTATATATTATAGGAACCACCCCTATACCATTATGGGAACCATTCCTATACTATTATAGGAACTATTCCTATAATAGTATAGTAACCATTCCTATAATAGTATAGTAACCATTCCTATACTATTATAGGAACTTTTCCTATAATAGTATAGGAACCATTTCTATAATAGTATAGGAACCATTCCTATAATATTATAGAAACTATTCCTATAATAGTATAGGAACTTTTCCTATAATAGTATAGGAACCATTTCTATAATAGTATAGGAACCATTTCTATAATAGTATAGGAACCATTCCTATAATAGTATAGGAACTATTCCTATAATAGTATAGGAACCATTTCTATAATAGTATAGGAACCACTACTATAATATTATAGGAACTATGCCTATAATTATAGGAACCATTTCTATAACATTATGAAAATGGGAATAGGTCCTATAATTATAGGAATGGTTCCTATAATTCATGGGAATGGTTCCTATAATATTATAGAAATGGCTCCTATAATTTATAGGAGTCGTTCCTATATATTATAGGAACCATTCCTATAATATTATAGGAACCATTCCCATAAATTATAGGAACCATTCCTATAATTATAGGAACTATTCCCATAATGGTATAGATATCATTCTCATAATTATAGGAACTATTCCTATAATTATGGGTAATATTCCTATATCTATAGGACGTGTTCCCATAATTTATGGTTGTCATTTCTATACTGGTATAGGATGAAATTTCGCAAAATTACAGGAACCATTTCCATAATTTTCTTTCCGTGTTTTTACATTAGATTCGGTCGAACCTCCTTAATATTTCGTACAAGTTGTGAATAGTCAATCAATTAATTTCTTTTTGTGAAGAAATTGATATTCGTACAAAACTTATAAATTTCCATGAGAATTATGCTTTAAAATCAAACGGATTTTTAGCAGTGTTCATTTAACTAATTTTGAACAATACATGTCTATAAAATAAATTTTGAGATAAACTGATAATACGAGGAAATACATTTCAATGTTACCATTACAAATCGGTAGGTATTACTAACGATTTTCTGCTTGATAATAGTTTGCTATTTAAATCCGATCGATTACAACACTCTGACATACATATATATGTATATAAATGTATCATATCCAACAATTTTATCCGTATAAATGTGGTATCAGTAAATGTTGTGTTCCTATGTCTCTACCACAATCACTTGATTGCGAACAATTACCGTTCAACGGATTTCGATTTTCATTTTGTTACTTTATCTACAAATAGAATTCCGTTAATTGTTTATCTAATTGATATTACACAATTTCACTAATTTTGATGTATACGCACTATAATTTATTTCTAACGAATACTAATTAACCGGAGAAAAAAATTGTTTTTCATTCATTTTATTAATAAAAACTGCATATCACGGTCATTAGTAATTTTGAAAGTAAATATATATATTTTTTTAAAATTGAACAAAAAAGATAATTTTTAATAAATAATACATTATTTTGAATTATATGATATTTGTTCACAAAAGCATCATAGTTTTTATCACAATGTTTAGACGTTGTTACGTCCTAATTATTAGTTGTGTGTTTTAAATCATCGGAGTCTGTAGACCCGGGATTCACCAAGGTGGGCGTATAATGACACGTAATTCACTTCTCGAGATCGTAGATTATATTCTCTGTAAGCGAATGGTCAGCAGGAAGAGAAAGAATAACCATGCAATGATGAATATGTAAATTCTAACTTACGAACATCGTGATTGCTTCGGGGTTTTTATATAGGCTTCTTTATTTCGATCTTATATAGATTTTTCTTTTTATAAATTAACAACAAAACGTAAATTTTAAATAAAAAGAATACTCATAACTCAAGAAAAAAATACTTGTTTTGAGACAGTTTTTTATTAGTTTTATTACACCTCATATATATACAAGAAGGCGGGCAAAATGGGACCGCTAAGAAATAATCGACTTTTGTGCATTCAAATATGAAAAATCTTCTTTTTTTTTACTTCTATTTAAAGTAATTAAATTGAAGTTCCAGTTGCCACCAAAAAAAAAAAAAAAAACGCCTACACTGTAAAAAGAGCGGTGTTAAAATGAAATAACACCGGTGTAGACGGTATAATTTAGCGGTGTTAAAAAAAATTCCATGTATAGAAATTAGAAAAAAAGTGTATTACATATAAAAAAATATGAAAATTTAATGAATGTCATCGGGAGGAAATTTCAATTATGCTATGTACTTATTTAAATAATTGTTTATGTTATATATAATTTATTTAAAAACTACACGATTTTATGCACACCATTTTAATGACTAATAATTCAATAAATTAGTAATTAATTAATTAGCTGTAGTGATCGAGTGAGTAAAAATATTCACAAACTAAAATATTTTAACACCGGGAATTTTTTTTAACACCGGTAAAAAATATTTACACCGGCGGTGGTGTTATTTTAACATCGCTCTCGGTGTTGAAATTTAACACCTAAAGTTTTAACACTTACACCGCCTGGACTTGCCTCGGTTTTTTTAGCAGTGAATACTAAAATTATTTACTGAAGCAAAGTGAAAAAAGAGATTTGCAATACTGTTAGTAAATAAAGGCCGGAAAAATAAAATAATTAAAGATAAATAACGCATACAAAATTTTAATATATCAAAGAATACACTGCATGTATTTTTTGGAACACTGAAATTGTAGAAAAATAATGATTAGTAGTAAATAACGATTAAAAACAATTCCGGAAAAACAAAATTTTTGGAGCGTCCGTTTCGTCCACCAAATCCCGTTTTGCCTGCTCTTCTCCAAAATATATACACACATATATATATACATAGGTATTCAAAAGTATAAATCAAGCAAATAAATTAATTGTGTGAAGATGATTTGTTGAAATTATAAATGCAATAATATATAATGCTACATGTATATAAATTTTAAAGGTGGAACCACCACCAGCCCCAGAACCAGCTCCCCCGACACCTGAAATTGCTCCTCCAACACCATCGCCCACACCGTCATCAGCAGAGCCATCAACCGTAACATCAACTCCCGCAGTGACACCAGCGCCATCACCAATACCTCCGGTAGAAGCACCTCCCGCTGCGCCAACGCCCGCTGAAGCCGCACCTTCGCCCGCACCACCCGCAGATGGAGCTGCACCTCCTGCAGGTAAATAACATTGTCCATAATATTATGATAACTGTCAATTGAATTAACAGTATATGTTATGATTTTTACTGGATCGATAAATTTTATGTTTTCCAGAAGGAGCTGAAGGTGCGGCACCGGCACCTCCAGCAGACGGCGCTGCTCCACCAGCAGAAGGAGCTGTTCCACCAGCAGAAGGCGCAGCTCCACCAGCTGATGGCTCAGCCCCACCGGCAGAAGGTGCAGCTCCACCAGCAGACGGTGCAGCTCCACCAGCAGAAGGCGCAGCTCCACCAGCAGAAGGCGCAGCTCCACCAGCAGAAGGCACAGCCCCACCAGCAGACGGTGCTGCACCACCTGCAGAAGGTGCACCTCCAGCACCTGCCGATGGTGCTGCTCCTGCTCCCGCAGAAGGAGCAGCGCCAGCAGAAGGTAAATTTATCTAAGAAGAGTCATTAAATGTTTTTTTTGTTTCGCTATTTAACAATTATTTTCAAAGTTAACATAATTCAAGGATTGGTTATGTTAATGATTACTTAACTTATAATATTATTAGGCGCACCTCCAGCTGAAGCAACACCCGCGGCAGCACCAGCTGAAGGCGCTGCTCCAGCAGAAACACCAGCCGCACCTCCTGCAGAAGCTCCTGCTCCACCAGCTCCTGAAGCTGCCCCTGCACCTGCAGAGCGTAAGTTTCATTATTTTTAACAAAAAATTTTATCTAAAAAAAGAACAATAATTGACGTTATACACTGAAAAAAATAATCAGTAGCTATTACCGAAAATTAATCGGTAGCGGCCACCGAAAAATAATCGGTAGCTGCTACCGATTAAGTAGCTACCGATTGCCAACCAGTAGCTGCTACCGATCATTATAATGACATGGAGAGATTATAATTATTTCAAAACTTTAAATAATTTAATGATAGGGGGGGGGGAATAGGCTCCTTAAGAAATGAGGGTTTATATGTAATATGCCAGTCCATTTTGCCCCCAGGGGCCCATTTTGCCTCACACTCCCCTAATAGACGAAGGGGGGCCCTTAAAATTTTGAGTGCCTCGAATGATTTTGGGGTGAAATGGGTCCCCAAAATTTAAGGGCCCATTTTGCCCCCCTCCCTACTCTATAAATAAAATTTCTGAGTCAGGGAAAAATGTGAAAAATTTTACTAGAAAATCGGGAAATATCAGGGAATTTTAAAATTATTTCTTTGTGGCCACCCTGTTTTCGCATTGTATAAATTGAAACCAAAAATTTTCGTAGGACGAAAAAACTTTTTGTGGTCCTCGAAAATTTTTTCTCGCCCTCAGAAGATTTTTGCTTTCAATTCATAATTCAAAAAAATTTTAGCGTCGAGAACTTTTTTTTCTGTGTAAGTTTTAACACTTGATGGACATAAAAAAAATATGGTGTCAATAATTGGTACTTTAACTTAACTTAATTTTGTTTTTATTATAATTGAACGTTGATGATATATTATTAAATATAATAAAATAAACGTAAAACGTTTATATTTTTTAGCAGCCGCATCGTAACTTGGTGATGATAAAATTATAAATTATTTCGCTCTCATACTTACTACTTGTCTCTACACGAGAGTCAATCCTCGGCTGATTATGATTGGCGTGATAAATCCCAGTGAAAACGTAGCCCAGTGTACCTTAATGTACTGGACGTGGCTCGATGGTAATTTCTTGACAAGACTCATCATTATAACCTTCTGTCACTATCATTCTCCCATGTGTAATAATTATTGTTACGGTTATATCAAATATAATGCTAATGTAGCAACACGCTGCTAATGTTACAACACTGTTGTCTAACATACAGGATATGTGCTCAGGGGAGTTAATTTATCCGTCATTGCTGCTGGGACATTTCGCGATTCACCAATATTCATTTAATCTTATAAATTATTGTAACTATTTATTTCAATAAATGATTCGAATAATTTTATTCGATTTTTCGAAAAATATATTTTTATTTATTTATGTACTTAAAGCTTCATTCAAATACCTTTTTTTCAAAATTAAATATAGGGGAAAGTGGATCAAAATGATATCATATTTTTAGTAGGTGTCCGAGGCAAGGGGTAAGTTGAACATCCTCAGTTGTGCGGATAATTTATGATTAGTAAACAAAATTTTTTTTCGACTCTAGTAAAATTGGTTACTATACGGAGAAAAAAATATGGTAACCGTTTCTTTAGTACGTTTATGAAATATCGACCCATAACACTATGGTGATAATTACTAGGAATTATGGTCATACAAGAAAAAAAATAATCGGTAGCCGCTACCGATTATTTCGGTAGCCGTTACGGACTGAAATCGGTACCAGCTACCGAAAAAAAATCGGTAACTGTTACTGAAAAAATCGGTAGCGGCTACCGAAAAATAATAGGTAGCAGCTACCAATAGCGAATCAATATAGCTGATTATTTTTTTCCATGTAGTTTCTATATCGTATGGTAACTGAATCATGGTAATAATAAAAATCCTCATGAGAATAATTTCCATAATCACACAAAAAAAGGATTTCTTGGCGCAAATAATTTGTACGCGTCTCAAGAAAATTTTCACTAGACCCAAGAAATTTTTTGCGTTATAATTTGGAAAACAAAATTTTTCTTGAGGCGAGAAAAAATTTTCTTTAAGTCGAAACCAAGGCGAATCCGCCTTGTTTTAGACTTAACTGATGGCTTATATTACTTAGTCACGATTTAAGACAACCAAGTCTAAATCAAGTTTTTTTACAAGGATAGAGAGACCGGGGTTGGTTGTCACAGCGGTCATTTGTGGCGATCGGTTCATGGATCGGCGGCAAAGAATCAAGAAGGTATCACTTCCCTTTCGATGCCGATAAATGTATTCGTATTTTGTTCGTTAAGTTGTTTATTATGAACTCTTTGACAACCAATCCCGGTTTCCCCTACTTAACCCCCGCAGAGTAAAATTTAGTTTATTTTAAAATTAAACTCTGGATCGTAATAGATACGAATTGAAATAAAATCCACACTACTACGAAATCACTCCGGAGCTCTAAGTGACAAAGTAACTTCGGATTGAAATAAAATCTATAATAAAAATTTTGTTCTTACAATCGTGGTGCATTTTACCTAATAAGGTAAGTGACCCCTCTATTGGCCAGTTAAGCGTATTTTTTTTTTCGAATTAAGAAGTAAAGTATAAAAAGACAATTCATGTATAAAACAATGATAGAAACTTGAAGCGTATACATTTAACTTCAAATTAAAAAAGAATAAATGTAAAAATATTTATTAGAAATTTAATAATAAATAAAAATAACTTCAATTCCTAATGTCCCCTCTATTGGCCACCTTTTAGATAAAATTTTAGCTGATTGGATGTATATAATTTATTTTAATCTATTATAAATATTTATATTGATTTTGAAATATAACTTAATCAATTTGTTTATTTATTTTGACATTAAAAAATTAAATTGACTATTTTGCACATAAATGTTAATAACCTCAAAAAAAAATAAAACTAAGGTGGCCGATAATGCATACAGAGGTAATTTTCTTGTATCTATATTTGGTCACCCTATTTTTACTATAAATTAGGTAAAAATCATTAAAGTTTTAACTCTTAAAACTACTATGAAACGAGCTAATAAGATTACAAAAAAAAATCGGACTTTTAGTGTTATTTTTAATTAATAATCGGTTAATGAAAAAACACGAATACTTAACCTCCCTGATAAGAAACTACCAGAAATCGCGTCTGACGCACTACTATTTTTTTTTTAATTAAAAAATAAATTTTTACAATAATCAAAGTATGTTTAATCTAAGCTAGATTAATTTTACTTTTTTTTAAAAAACTATTTATGTATCAATACGTACTTATTGTGGAAATATATCGATTTTTCGACCAAGTGGCCAATAAAGGGGGCCTGGCCGATAGAGGGGTCACTTACCTTAGTTAACTTTTTTCAAGTTCTAAAGACCAAAAAAAACACTAAAAAATGAATTGTATTTTGTCTCCAAAGTGGTGTCTTATTTTGCCCCATCTTTCCTTATAAGTAAAAGTAATTATCAGATCGATGATAATTTTCACAATTTTCAATCCCTTCTTCCCATTGTTAGTACTTAATCAGTTTTATATACATTTGGTTCCGTACGCCGCAGTAATATACCTTTCTTTCGATATGAGTACGAGAGTAAGTGGAAAGATTTAATGAACCGAAAAAACAGATATAAATTATGTAAATGTCATAAAGAATGTTTATTTTAATAAACATTTGTTGCCTCTTTTGAGAGAACTTGATTTATTCACGTTTAAAACTGAACAGACCCTGCATAAATTATAAATAATTTTTTTTGAGGTCATTACTAAAGTTTACTACAAACTATGATCATAAAGTGCGGTTAACGAAATGCAATTCATCATACGAAACGTCTGAGCAACCTACTGTTTGCGAATGTTCTTACAATATTTTCGAAAATTAGCTTTCGAGCAAGTATACAATATTAATTATCATACTCCGTCTGAGCTGGGTATTTTGAAGCTTACAGCGAGCAACAATTGTGATCCTTGCATCTGTCATTTCCCGGATTTTCAAGATAATTAATTACTCTTCTAAACTATTTTGCTTGACTACTAAATAAAGCTGCTTTTGAGCTTTAGTTTAACATGGACATTAAATTTATTATTTTTAATGGCTCGACGAATTCTTTTATTTTGACGTTGCTTAAAATTTCATTATTAAACTCGCAGTGGAAAGTGGAATATGTAGATATATGCTCTTTTTTTTATTTTTTTTTCTTCATACTTGGATCAAAGTCAATGAAACATTCATATTTACAGGCTTATATATATTTATAGTTATTTATAGAGTATCGAAAAAAATCGATAAATTTTTTTTAAGCTTATCTCTTCGATAGATTGTTCATTTATATTAAAATAAGTCTTTATACACTATACGCTGATAAAAGGATTTCTTTGGATTTAATAAGGTTTGTTAATATTTAACAAATGGTTTATTAATGAACATGCTCAAATCAATATTCATTAACAATTAACAAATTATTTATTAGAAAGCATTTTCTTGCACCAAAAAAATATTTGTTAGTATACACTGTAAAAAGAGCGGTGTTAAAAATGGACTCATTTTAACTCCGCCCAGTGTAAAAATGAAATTACACCGGTGTAGGAGGAGTAATTCGCCGGTGTTAAAAATACCGGTGTTAAAGTGGGGTAACCGGTGTAAAAGCGGGGTAAACTGCGTCTGCTTGGAGAATCAGCTTTAAAGATTATAAAACACAAAAAATGTCAGTTTTTTATGAAAATTAACAAAAAATATCATTTATTAACAAGTATAGTGATCGAAAAAGTAAAAATATTCATAAAATCAAATATTTTAACACCCGTAAAGAATATCTACACCGGCGGCGGCGTTATTTTTACACCGCTTTCGGTGTTAAAATTTAACACCGCTGATTTTAACACCTGCACCGCTTGGACTTACCCCGGTGATTTTTTACAGTGTATAATAAATGATTTATTACTATTTAATAAATTATTTATTTGACGCAATTTGACGTATTTGAAGATATAACCTAATTTTCTCAAAATATGAATAATAAAAATATTTTAAAAAATTGATTTCAAGTGGAAAGATAATTATTATCTTTTTATTCACTATAATGAATTATAAAAAAAAACAATTATTGAAATAGTTTTGCACACCTCAAGCGCGAAAGCACTGAGGGTGCTTTATGATCGCTCTAAATTTTTTGACTCATTCACTCACATTAAATTATCTTTAGATTTTTTCGATTAGACTAAAATGGGTAAAATTTTATACCAACACAAAGACAATTGATCAAAGAATAATTTCGAACCAATATTAAATCGATTAATTATTCCATTAAATAAATATAAATTATTTGAACCCCAGTGACACGAGTTGTCAATCGTCGTGTATGAAAGTTAGTAAACCAAATAACTCTCGGTAGAAACAGTTAATCGGTCTAAATTTTTTTTTATTATCTTTGTATTTTTGATCACAAGAACCCTATTGAAAATTATTTTCTAAATCCTTTCAGTTTCATTGTAATTAATTGAAAATGTAAAACTGATTATTCACGAAAGGTTTAGTGGCCATTTTTATTTTTACTATCCCGGGTAAAAAAAATTATATATAATTCAATATAATCATATATAATTTTATATAATTATATATGATTTATATAGAATTATATATGATTCATATAGAATTATATATAATTATACAGAATTATATATAATCATACAGAATTATATATAATCATACAGAATTATATATAATTATATATATCGTTGAGAAAAAATCACAGCTGATTATATATAATCATATATGATTATATACAACTATATATAATTTTACATGATTATATATAATTATATATAACGCTGAGAAAAATCACAGATGATTATATATAATTATATATAGTTATATACAATTACATATAATTGCATATAATTATATATAATTATATATGATTATCTGTGATTTTGTCTCAGCGTTATATATAATTATATATATAAACATATAATTCTATATGAATCATATGTAATTCTATATAAAAATAGAAAAGAGAGAAAAATAACTTGGGAGTGAAGATATATATGTAAATATGGGTGTTTCAAAAAAAAAAAAAAATTTTTTTTCTTTTGTGGTAAGCAAGAATTGAAAGTATAAATAAAAATAAAAATTTTGGTACCAATCTGTGCTCTTAATAATGATATTAAGGTTTGTCTCAATCCATTTTTCTATTTTCCGTTTAAATAACACAAGAAAAAAAAATTTTTCTTTTTTTGAATTTTCTAGCTCACAAACCAATCAACGGATTTTTATTAACAATAAATATTTTTGTAGGAAATTGAACGCTCTACAAAAAAAGTCTCTTATCATTTTTTTATAAATCGTACTGTTCAAAAGTTATTTAAGCTTCAAGTCAAATTTATAGTAAATTTTGAGATTTTTTTACTTTTCCGGCGATTGTATCAGTCTTATCAAAAAATATCGTAGGAACTGTTTCGTAGATAATTTTATTCCTTACAAATTATTACAAACAAAGTTTTTCGAAATCCCGCATTGTTCACAAGTTCTTTTTATTTCAATGTCAAGCTTTTAAAATGCTTGGATTTATCAAAAAATGATAAGAGACTTTTTTTGTAGAGCGTTCAATTTCCTACAAAAATATTTATTGTTAACAAAAATCCGTTGATTGGTTTGTGAGCTAGAAAATTAAAAATAAAAAATCAATTTTTAACAATATTAATTTTCTGAACTTAAATGTCAACGAAAAGTAAACTTGATTTTTCGTTGATATTTAAAACTCTTTAACTTTGTTCGCGTTCATTTAACATATGTATGATATCGAATACTTTTTGTAGGAAATTTAATTTTCTACAAGACCTAGCTTGTCATTATTTGAAAAAAAATTTTCCGATAGAATAAAAATGAAAAATAACAAAAAATAATTTAACACTGAGGAAACTAAATTTTTGTCGATGTTTGACGCCCCGTAACTTTTTCCCAGTTTGTTTGACGTACATATTGTATCAGCACTTTTTTTAGAGAATTTTATTTCCTACGAAATTATACCAGGTGGAATTTAAAAAAAAATTTCTCATAGTCTTCATAACGAAAAACTAAAATGAAAAATTTTCGTGTGTATTTTAAATGGGAAAGGGGACCCCCATTTGTGATAGTTCAAGTCTAAAGATATCTGGCTAAAATTCGGTGAAGTTTTTTTTTATAATATAAAGTAACTTTTGGGCCCATAAGAGTTTAAAAAAGAAGTATTTATTTTTTTCTGGGACACCCCAATATATATGTACGTAGGAGAGGGAAGTCACCGGTGCTATAAGCAGCAGCGGAAGTAGTTCGGTGCTCGCCACGAGATCGCGCTCACTACTTGGAGTGTGTCTCTAGTAAGAAACTTATTTCAAAACTGTTAAATTCCAAACTTGAGGCTATTCTGGCCCGGGTACTCCTCCGTTATTTGGCAGAGTGAAAAGTACCTTTTTTGATGGTAATATAGTACATTCTATATTACATAATGACAAAAATATTTATTATCAATGTTTCCATAAATAATTTTTCTTAGAAATTAAACTTGGACTTTCAAAAAAAAAAAAATGATTTAAATAAAAAGTGTAGAGCCTCTACTATACGAAAATTCACAATTTATTTAACAAATTGCATAGGAATTCAATTATATGTAGTTCTACATAATTATATATAGTTATATATAATTATATCTAGTTATATATAATTATATATAGTTATATATAGTTATATATAATTATATATAATTATATAGGGTCATTTTTCATATATAATTATACATAATTATATATAATTATATATAATTTTTTTTACCCGGGTATTGTTATTATTACGAAAGTAAATTTTTTTTTTTCCTCCCCATCAACTACTGGCAGCAGCACTAGCGTAAAACAGTAGGTTTGAAAAAAAAGAGCGACATCTACAACAAAAATGCGGGATATTTAGAAAAAATTTAAATAAAAAAAAAAAAAATTAAACTGAAATTAAGGTAGTACGAGCACCAAGGCAATTATGAATAAAAGGCTTATTTTTTTTTTATATGAAGTTTAACGAAGTCTAAACCAATTCTGAAAATTTTAGGGGGGGGGGGTTGCCCGATTATTTAAATAAATAAATGACTTCAAAAGTAGGCGTATTTAACATTGGCTTTATGGTAAAACGGCAGATGGATGATATGTTTTCATAGATATCTCTAAAACTAGTCGGTGGAAATTAAAAAAAAACTATTCAAATTAAAGTTAAAACCTTAATAAATTATTGAAAACAAAAAAAACCCGTTGTGCCCGACTAATTAAAAAGATATTGAATTAATAAGATCAACTTTTTCAAGCGTTGATTATTTTTCGTACAAGCTGGCAACACTGTAGACCATTAAAAAGAGATAAAATATATTGGAAAGAGATAGAAATAAAGAGATAATCATAATAGTGAAGTAACCTAACCTACAACTGTCAAATTTAACTCATATTTATACACAGCGGTATTTTTTTAAATTTGTCTAATCAAAAATTTTTATATATAAATAATAATAGCAAATATTATTAATAATTAATTAATTAATATTAATTGTCAATATTACTATGAGTATGAATGCATCAGTTATCAGACAAATTTAAAATTATTAATAAATAGAGTAAATAATTAATGAAATTAAATTTTTAAAAAATGCGCGTTTGAAAAATTTTGAAATTAAAAAGTGCATTTTTTATAAATATTTTCTTTTTTAAATTATTTACTCTATTTATAAATAATTTACAATTTTTCTGATGTTTGCTACATTTCATACTCATATATTATTAATTTAAAAAAATTGCAATAAGTAAAAATTATTTATCTTTTTTATTAAATTCAGTGTCAATATTATTAATAATTTCACGAATTTCAGGACACGGTTTTTTGATAATAGCTGATGATTTTGTCACTAAATTGGCATTTGTTTACACTCGATGTTTATTTTGAATTTACAAATAACAACAATAAGAAATAATAATCACAGTAATCACAGTGTTGCCATACGTACTGTCGCGGTCACGTGATCATCATCACCCCTTTACCGCGCGCTCAGAGCAGCCAATCCCCACCATGCCTCCCGCTCGTACTACCTTAAGAAATAAAAAAATCAAATTAATAATTCAAAAGTTGAATAAAAATTCATAATAAAAAAAAAAAAATAAAAGTAATGATTAAAAATAAAATGAGCGATTGAGGTGTGCAATTTTGGATTTTCCAACATTTTATATTTTATATAAAATATGGCCGTGCGACAACACTTACTTTTAACTCTAACAGAGTTAAATGTTAGTCTCTTGCTAATATATACAAGTACATATGATTATATGCAGTCATCTATCGATAATATTCGCCAAAGAAATATTTATTAACTATTAATAAATATTATTTGGTGGAAATAAATATTTATTCAAGTCAAAGAAGGCTTTGTTAATAATACAAACATTTATTTGCGATAAAATAACGATTGATTTAATTGTATAATAAATAATTATTTGTCTCAAAGAAACTTCTCACAAGAGTTTTAATAAATCTGGTTTATTACTCTATAATAAATCCTTCTATAAGTGTAAGCGGAAGAAAAATTTTTGAAAAAAAAAATTCTTGATTGATTTATCATTGAGATTATGCTTTAATGTCTAAAATTATGTTAAAAAATAATATCCAAGTACAATTAATAAACTTTATTAGATTTCAATGACAGTTATTTTTGCATATAAAAAAAAAAAAAATCCTGTGAAAAAAAGTTGGCTCCAAAAATATTCCGAAAAAGCTCATAACATTAAACTTTCAAATTTTTGTCAATTGTGAGGTTTGGGTTGATTATTTTTGGAACTATAAAATAATTAAAGAGTAATAAAAATTTTCAACGTCTTGACCATGTTCTTGTTAGGTTCTGATAAGATGAGTAAAAAAAATTTTGAAAATCCAAAAGTGCATACCTCTGACGCTCATGTGATATTTTGAAAAATTAAAAAAGTTTTTAAACTTTTAGATTTTTTTTTAGTTCCATAAATAATCAATTCAAAGTTCAGAATTATCTCAAATTTGGAAGTTCATTGTTATGTGAACGAATTTTTTTTATACCGGTTGCTTGTGAAAAAATAACATTGAAACGTTATGAACAATCTATGGATATTTAACACCGTGAAATGTCTTTTAAGTGACTATAAAAAACTAGTTTAGCTTATGGCCTTATAAATATGGAACACATTTAATGTGTGTTAAAATAATACACTTGCAACACTCTTGGCTTTAGAGTGCATGTTACTTAAATAGATTTTTCCTTCTGCTATTTTGAAAAAAAAGAAAAAATATTATTTGAAATTCATAAAATATGTTTTTATAAGGAATTGAATTTATCACAAAAAAGTCTGTTCCGACTGTTACGTCAGTAAAATTGATGAAAAAAAAAAAAGTCACAAAACTTGGAAGTTTGAGAATAAATATAAGTCTAATAAAATAGTTTACTTCGACAACTTATATTTTTATGACACTTAATCGTGACTTGTTTGCAGAACAAATAAATATCCTTTACGTATCATATTGTAATTTAAAAATCTTGCTGTTTTAATAAAATATAAATAATATTTTTCTTATATGTATAAATATTAAATATCCAAATCAATAATATATTATATAACTTACTATCTTACTATATAATTTCAATTGTAAATAATTAATAAAGTGTAGATTATATGACGAAACGTAATTTGAGATTATTTTAAAAAAGATAATTAATTTATTTTAATAGTTACGTAATTAGATATTAAAATTTATGAATTTTTTAATTTTTATCTATATAAAATAAAAAAAAAAAAATTAAATTTAAAAAATTAAATTTATTTTAAAAGTCAAATTGATTATTTTACTTAACTAATTTAATTATCTTCAGAGAAATAAAAAAAAAAAAAAATAAAAAAGCCAAAGTTTTAAAGTCTACAATCATCACTTCATTAAATTAATTATAGAAGATTTATTAAAAATAAATATATTTACGAAAAAAAAAATATAGGAAAATTTATGTAAAAATAGTTTTTAAACATGAATCAGTGAAAAGAAGTAAATTTTCACTAATTCATAATTAGAGAGTGAGAATTCAAATTATTAAATTATTTATAATGTAAATTTAAAACGCTTTTGAAATTGTGTATGTTTTACTACCTAGAGAAATTCATTTTTATTTATATGTAATAATTTTAATTATTTGAATATGCCGATAAATATAAACTACATTAGTAAACTTGATTATATCTTTAATGAAGTTCACTATCCAGTTTAGTAAATTTTACTATATTACAAAGAAATTGTATGAAATTAAATTTTTATCATTTTTTCAACTTATTATTATTATTATTATTATTATTATTATTATTATTATTATTCTTAAAAATGTTTCGAATGCATCAAATAAAATGATACGAGGTTGTATAAAGCTTTTAGAATTCTTTCGAAATATAACAGCAAGCTTAGAATACTTGCTTAAACATCATCATATGAAGGATTCATTGTCAATTTTTTTAACATCATTCAAACATTCTAAAGTATGGAATATATTCGCATCAACTTTACTGATGAGCCCACTCTCTTAAAGTGAATCAGTGATTTGTACTCCAATCAGTGAATAATTATTGCATGAATAGTCCCAAGTATATTACTAATTGAATCAGTGATATACTTGGGACTGATTCGCAGTGAATATTCACTGATTTGTAAGTTTATTCACTGATTCATTTTAAGAGAACAGCAAGTATATTCGGGGCAAAACCGTTTTAATAATAATATTGCACGACTCATGATGCGAAGTCCCTTATTAAAAGAAACGATTTGAAACGATTCGAAAAAAAAAATTTTAAATGCTTTTAATGCTTTTGAATACGTTGAATACTTTTGAATCGACATTCTTATGGAAGTTTAACATTGCAAATCGTTTTGAATCGTTTCTTTTAATCAGGGGTATCAGAGAGTGCTTTACGATCGAAAAATTTTTTTCGCCTCACTTCGGCAACTATTTTAATTTGTAAGACTTTAATTCTATTCGATTAATACATAGTATTGCAGTGCGCACTAAAATTATTAGTCCACATGTAATCACTTATGCGAAAGATTTGTCAATTCTGTAAACCAGGAAAACCGTGATTCCTTTAACAACAAATATGAATAGAACTGGCCACTTAATAAATTCACCATAAAATTATTATTAGTATTATTGTTATCATTATTATTATTACTGTTATAATTTGAGGCATGTGTACGAGTGGTGGTGGCAATTTCAGTATTTAAAAATCACTTGACTCGACCGAGATTCGAATCCTAATCGCCCGTGTGCGAATCTGTCATCAGTCTGTCGCTCCAATGTCTCCATTGAAAGAAAGTTTTTGAATCTCTAATAGATATTCGCATACGCTATCTCTACCAAATGTTCATTTTATCGACTTGCTTTCGATAAACTGTAAACCACTTGGCAATTTTTAGTTGCTATGAAATACTTAATACTATGCTATTAATCCAATCTACAGAAATTACTATATACAGTAATTTTTCATATTGTATAGTAATTGATACACACTTTTAGTTAATTTTTATATTTTTATAAAATAAAAATCGTTAAATCGTATAATGAAATGTATTACTCAACTTTTAGTAATAATAGGACATTCTCTTTATATAAATCGATATTTTATCAATAAAAAATATCAATGAAATAGTAATACAAGCAATAGTGTAGTAATTTTCCAGATAAACATATAGTATTAACTACCATTTTGTGGTTTTTACTATATCTTTGATTATAAATAATAAAAATAAGGCAATTGTAGATTCGCGTAAGTATTCTCGGGTCGATAAATTTGATCTGCTTTAAATCAAATTAAAATGTTAAGTTATTATTATGCACTTTTATTTGTATTTAATTAACGTGTAAAATTTAATCGAGTTTTACCCATACTATTTCTTATTTAGATTATTTTCAGACTCGTTATTAATAATTGCACACCTCGAACGCGAAGCGCAAGGTAGTGCTTTACTGTCATCAATTTTTAGTTTGATTTTGGTCGCCTATAAATCAAAATCTGAATTTTGTTTCATAATACTTATTTTAACCATCTTGTGTTTTTATTTAGACCAAAATCAGATTTTTTCTGTCTGTTATGTTCAGTCAACGGACTAAAAGTCAAAAACATTTGATCGTCTTTAGATCAGAAACGTCTTAAAATTTAAAGGCAGAACAGTTCAAATTTAAACTAATTAGTTCAAATACACAATACAGTCTAATTAGAGTAAAATTAGATTAAATTTTTGAACCCGAAGTTTTCACTATCACGGAGAAAAATGCAGGTCAAAATTAGATAATAATAACAATTGCAATGAAAAATTTGCTATCTCAATTAAAAAATTACAATTCATAACAAAACTACGATGATTTGTAGAAAATTAATATTTTATTTCAATTATTACCATCTAGATTGTAATTTTCAATTATCAAAATAATTACAATGCAGCTTCGTTAAATTTTTGCTTGGAAAAAATAAATATTTATTTATTCATATAAAAATAGTTCAATCCGGGTCATAATTTTTAGCCTCAATCTAGCCTCATCGAACCCAAGTAAGCCTCAATCCAGCCTCACTGAGTAAAAAAAGCATTTCGAGCCTCAAATGATGTTCAAAAAGCCTCAAATAATGCTCACAGTGCCTCAATCAGCCTGAAATGGTGATGAAAGAGCCTCAAATAATACTAATCGAATTTAAATTACATAGTCGAGACTAGGTTCATATGATGCTCATCGAGGCTTATTGAGGATCTTTAAGCATCATTTGAAGCTCATTGAGGCTCAAAATACTTTTTTTACTCAGTGAGACTGGATTGAGGCTTACTTGGGTTCGATGAGGTTAGATTGAGGCTAGATACTATGACCCAGGATGTTACAGAAAGTATAAACTGTTATTAGAATTGTTAAAAGTTAGTACATTAGTCGCAATTTTTGTTTCGTAGTTGATAAATATTACATCTCCAATGTAGTTGATAAATATTACATCTCCAATGTAATTCTACGTAGGTACTGTACATTTTAGAATGTCGGTAAGACAAATTGCCACTCCGGAAGATAAAATTACTATTTGTGATTTTGTAAAAATGACTATCTGGATTGTAAAAATTACTCGCCAGAATACATCTTTCACAAAGCGTATCAACTAATATTTATTAAGTACAATAGTGAAAATTATTGGTACATTATAATTTTTATTTGTCGCTAGTAAATTTTATTTTGAATGCAGTAATTTTTATAATCAACAGAAATTATTATTCTAAATAATATGTTGTAATTTTTACTTTGAGTTTTGAACAAGTTTTGATTTTTTTTAACGTTTCAATATTACTTCTCAGATTGTAATTTTTTTTTCAAATTTAGTAAAAATTACTTAATTTTTTTCTCCGTGTAAAATAAATAGTATATTACAATATTGTTGAAACTCGTTCTTTTCGCAAATATATACAGCGTAAAGTTTTATAAAAAATTAAAGGTTTTAAAAAATTTGAATAAATCAAACATAAAGATACTCTCTGTTTGTCGATCTCAACTCATGTCTTTGAATACATATGTGTACATCCAAGATATAAGATACATACATATGTAGTGTATACTATTTCTATGTAGTAGGTTTAGTTTAGTGTTGTAAAGTTAACTCTCGAAATCGGCGCGCGCGCATTTCATCTTACCGGCAAATATAAGATATAAGTATCTAGACGTGTAAAACCACTCAGTATTGCTCCGGCCTTCATCCTGTAAACAACTGTATATTCTTTATCGTTAATATTCTCTAAATCACGTGACAAATAACATCGCAATATAAATTTAAAATTTATTTAATCGTGTTTATTTATCTATTTTAATAAATAACAAGTTTCACTGATAGTAACTGTCGATTTAAATATAAATTGTAAATTTATTATTTAACATATTTAATGGTTTAGTTTAAATCAGTGTGTATAAACATGAGTGGATTTTATAAATACAGTGTTACGTGAGCGCGCATTTTTTTATTTGTATTAAAGTAAGTGATAAGAACCGTGTAATTATATGTTGTGGATGTTAAACATTTTTATAGCTTGAGTATACATATTTTTTTTTTAATTTTTAAAAAACCTTTTTTGTTTATTTGGTTTTAAATTTGAAAAAAAAATACAAACGTGGATTGACAAGAGAATATATGGCAAGTATTTATTCTTATTTTTACTAATTATAAAAAAGTGGAACTTAAATTTTTGTAAAAAAAAAAAAAAGTTGAGATTTAATAAGAAATATAAAAAATTAATTAACTGAATTTAGCTGATGTTTAATTTTTTTTTACTTTATGAAAAACAATAAATTAAAAAAAAAAAAAATTTTCAAAAATTGCCCCTGTAGTTTTTTTAATTTTCTACATGTGCATTTTTTCGGTTTTTTTTTTTTGATTTTTTAAAATAAAAAAACGAAAATTGTTAATTGTCTGCTAAACAGTCGTAATAATTATTGAGTATGAATGTATTAGACATAAGACAAATTTAAAATTATACATAATTAATAAATTAAAATTTTAAAAAAATGCGCATTTAAAAAATTTTGAAATTAATAAGTGCATTTTTTGTAAATATTATTTTATTAATTATTTATAATTTTAAATTTGTCTAATGTCTGTTACATTTACACTCATTAATTATTAGACATTTGACAATTTTAATGAATGATACTAAAGTATACGTCAAATTATTTTTTAAATTTATTAAAAATGATAAATAGTAAAAAAAAAAATTATTTTAAAAAAATGCACTTATGGTTTTTTCAATTTTCTACATGTGCATTTTTTTAGTTTTTTTTTTTTTTTTTAATTAAATTGTTAAAAAAACAAATCAAAAATTCTTAATTGTCTGCCAACTTGAGGATCATTTTTAATGAGTGTGAATGTAGCAGACATCACCCAAATTTAAACTATAAATAAATATAGTAAATAATTAAAAAAATATTATTTATAAAAAATGCACTTATTAATTTAAAAATTTTTCAAATGCGCATTTTTTCAAAATTTTATTTTATTAATTATTTACTCTATTCATTAATAATTTATAAACTCGTGAGATGTCTGCTACATTCACACTCATCAATTTTAAGGTTTTTATTATTACGTCATTTGTCACTAGAATAAATTTTCTAAAAATATTCACAAAAATTTTCTTAAGCTGAGATGCATTTGTGATATTTTTATATGCTAATATTTAATTTTTTCATTCGAGAAAACATTTTTTTTAAATGTCTTTTGTTATGAATGTAAATGTATAGCTGACAATTATGAGTATGAATGTGGCAAATATCAGACAAAGTTTAAATTATTGCTAAATAGAGTATATAATGAATGAAATTAATTTTTAAAAAAATGCGTATTTAAAAAATTTTGAAATTAATAAGTGCATTTTTGAGAAATATTATTTTTTTAATTATTGGCTCTATTCATAGTTTTTTAATTGTCTGATGTCTACAACATTTACACTCGTTTGACAATTAGCAGTTTCAAAATTTTAAAATAAATAAATAAAATGCCAGTAGAATAAAAATCAACAAATACGTATTTCAATAATTGAAATTAGTACGTTTTTTAATTCAAATTTCATTGTTCTAATTAATGAATTTATTTAAAATTTATAAATTGTCTCATATCTGCTACATTCACTCACATTCATTTTATTTAGGTACGAGGTTTGAAAAATGAAAATAAAATATATATAGATATAGAAATTAGAAGCAATGTCAATTACAAAATAGGTGGATCACTTTTGCATATTTATCATATTTTTTAACCATAAATATATAAATTATTTTATGATATGATTTAATAAATAACATATTATGATCATTGGCGGTATTTCTAGTCTTACATCTTTCCAACCATTTTCTCATCCGGTTACACCGGTTCGATGCTCACATGGAAGACTATAAAAAAGTTTTAAAATATAGAACTCACGTGTATACGGTGTGTGATAATGTACCCTCGTTCTACAACCGTCTTTTCCGGTACATCTTACTGTGATTCATACTGTGGTTTTGCACTTATTTTTCATTTTTTTTTTTTTTACTATGAAAAAATACTCACATTTATTTTTAATATCGTGAATGAAGTTTTCTAGTACAAATGGACATGTGTTGATTTTTTTTAAATTTCACTTTGTCTAAATTTTTTCGTGATATTTTATCGGGTATCAATTTTTTAAGTGATATATCCGATAATTTAAATATATGTCAAATTGGTAAAGGATAATAACATATTATGGAAATAATAGATTTTTGAAACTGCTTCAGTTGTCAAATTTTCATAGAAAAAATTTAATGTTCTGTGAAAGTATATGTTGACGTATGAAGAAATACGAATTTACTTTTAGAGCACGTAAACATACTATTCATTTTTGCTGAGTTTGCACTGACGGAATATAATTTCAAGTTTGCACAAAATATAAAGTTCAATAAGATTTTGTGACATAATAATACTCGCTATTTTATTCTATAATAATAATAATAAGTGATATTTTTTATTATATGATTTATGTAAAAATTATGTCATATATATCATATGTTCAATAAGTTTTACGCGTATATGTTCACAAATTTGTCGACATTATATGCGGTGACATCTATGTTGACATATACATAATATATTTACAAATATCTATGTTGGCGCGAAAAACTACTTGGTACATCTTTGTTACATAGATTTTTTGCATCTATAAAGATTTCTGCAAGCCTATAAAGATCAATTTGACACGAAAAATGACTTCCTCAGCGGACATCAGTGAAACAGCTGGAATTGCAGCTAAGTTACTATGGGTACTTTTGAAGAACACCAAATGCCCTACAATTTGCGACCAAAACCGCGTCGATATCATAAAACGCAGCTGAGTATTAGAAAGTTAAAAAAGAAGTAATTTAATTTTCGTGTATTTTAAATGGGAAATCTTTGGAATCAAATGGAAAATACTTAGGATTGGAATTAAGAGCTCAAACTTGGCAGGAATTTTTGTTTTAGCATGAAAAACAATATTTTGCTTGATGAGCAACAAAAAAAATACTTTTGCCGAAACCGAAGCACCCTAATATGTATATGTATTTCTGTGTAGGATGTTATTAATTAAATGTATATAACTTATTCTCTACGATTACAATTTAATGTTAAAATTTATTGTATAGTTTACGGGAGAATTTTCATAAAATTTTACTACAATGTCTTACTTAGTGAAGGTGGTCAAACAATATTATTATTTCAAAAATTTATCTATGCAGTTCGCTATAAGAAGTGTCCGGAGCGAAATGAAACACTATTTTTGAGGTAAAAAATTGTTTATTTCTTAAAAATGATCTCTTACAACCATAGAAAAAGTTGGAGCAAGTTGACCAGCCTAGACAGTGAAAAGTTTAAGAAAATGAAGCAGTTTTTTTTTAAATGTTTTTTTTTTTTCTGAATTTCTGACTGAAGTCTGAAAAAGGGTGATTTTGGGGTAAAATGGGCCAGGATTGTAAAGTAAAAAATTCTTTCTACTTAAAGTTGTAAATTGGCCGCTTTGTCCAGGTTGATTAACTTACCCCGTACTTTTCTATAAAAGTTCTATACAAACTGTAATGAAGCGTTTTTAAAAAACGAACAATATTTTTTTATCTTGAAAATAGTGTCTGCTATATAAAACGCGCCTTGTCATCATCATCGCCCACGATTCTAAATAAAGTGAAAAAAACTTGAACAGTTATTCTTTCGACTATTTCCTTGATTCAAGTTTTAAGATGAGCAAAATTGGTCAATGAGTTTAGAAATAACAGACGATTTTAATTTTCAAAATAACCAAAAATACTTTTCCCAGGTTTCTTGTAGCTTTTTTTAACGAAAGGTCTTAGCCAAATTTTGTTAAATATTAATTAAAACTGATGTACGGAGCTTCAATTTCATGAAAAAAATTTTTTTGATAATAACTTTTACCGTTTTTTTGAGAATTTAAAATTAAAAGACTTTTTTTTTTAATTCTGCAGGTAAATTTCTCATGAGAAATTTACCTTTCATTAGCTGCAAGATGGTACTTTTTTTCATAAATAGTAAATTTTTAAATTTATTAATTATAAAACTTTTTTTATTTAAAAACTGTCTTGATAATTTAAAAGTTACATTTTTATTTTATAATAACTGTTTATTGTAAGGTGTACGTTGCTCATAGAAAAAAAACGCACCTACTAATTAGTAAATTAGTATTACTTTAATAAATAATGACGAATAAAATTACGAAACTTTTATCATTATTATTATTCCAGTTTATATATTTTTTTATGAAAAAAAATTACTAAGCGAAAAAATATGACTAACTCAATTATTCATGGATATAATTTTAATTTAAAATTTTTCTCTCCATTATCAAGATAAATGTAAACATGTGGTTTAAATAGTGACATGGTCATTGCTAGAAATATATCTTGAATAAATATAACAAGAGTTTAAATAACTTTAAGTGTTGCATTTACAGTGACGGATGTTTATTTTGCGACTGAAAAAATAATAACACATTAATTATATAATATATACATCGATGAGTTACATGAATGCACTTTAATTATTTTTAAATATTTTATTTTAATAAAAAATGTATATTCAGTCTTGCAGTCAGTACACAATAAAAAAAATATTGTCTCAAAATTAACATAATCTGTGCACATGTGTTAAAAATGTATCGCAGAATATTTGAATTATTTTTTAACACAGACTAATTGTGTTAAATTGAAACACAAAATTTGTTGGAATTTCAACACAAAATTCAAATAATAAGGGAAGTAAATTCAAAATTTTTTAAGTGTCAATGAAGATACAAAGCAAACTGTTAATATTTACATCATATTTTTGCACTATAGATGTTCATTCAATATATTATGTGTTATTCATGCTGAAGAATCCGTCACTAACTGGCTAAAGCCCACCCTATAAAATATGATATTAAAAGTTAATGCTTTCTGAGTGGTCAAAAATGTGACTTAATATATATTAAATCACTACTTATTATATTAAATAATGAAATTTTTGTTAAATGGGCGAAGTATATTCCTACTCAATAATTCAAGCCAATAACTTATCTATCACTTTTCTCTCTTATGACGTCACTTTAAGTTTAGCTACAGTAGAATCTCCCTAATGTGACTCTCCGCAGTGTTACACTCTCTCTAAGTTTAACAAGATTATCTCCCTAATGTTAACAATCCTGTATCCTACTATGTTTTTTCGCGCGACCAATCAAAAAAAAGTTTAGTGGCGGGAAATTTAAATTCTCCAACCTACACCTATATGATTAAGTCTTAACCTAAAAATGTATTTTTTTTCGTACATTACGCATTTTTACGGCGCATACCTGCTCACATAAGACACGAGTATTGGTATGGTGGGACGACAGGATTTGTTAACATTATGGAGATTTTACTGTACTTTATTAACATGGCCAAAATCTCTAGACTGCACATGCGCATATAATGAATCAGCATACGCAACTGTAGATCAATGCAACCTCAGCTGAATTTTATAACCTTACAAATCTCTATTAACTGATACATTATAACACCAAAGTTGACATTTTTTTTGTAGAGTTAATTTTTGTTAGGTGAATAGCATTAAATGAAGTATCCAATTCCAAAAAGGATAAATCTTTTTCAATAATAATAAAGTAAATTTTTATAACTCCGACTGATTGACGCTAATTTTAGAAATTTAAGGGTTTTTTTGTGCATTCATTACATAAGCCATAGTATATATCTGGTGACATTGAGTATTATACTCTCTTGTGTTGGCAACACTCGCTTCGCTCGTGCCGCCAAACCCACGCTTAAGTATAATACCGATTCCACATGATACATAATATACTATAATATATTATTTTGAGGTTATTAAAAGCGACAACAATTATTACTCAACAACATTGAACTATTTTTTGACAGTAACTATTGTTTTTATTAGAATCAGGATTTAAGAAATAATCACGTAATATTTCGTACTAGTTGTTAATATAGTTAATCAATTACTTTCTTTGACAAAACTAAAAAACACCCTCTTATTCAGCGATAAAATAGTTTTCATATTTCATAAAATAATTTGGAATTAAAACTAAGTTTTTTTTATTAGTATAATAAATATTACAGCACTTAGTAAATGATAAATTGATTATATCAATAATTAAAATTTTTAAGTTAAATTATGTACCTGAAGATTGGAATTTTTTTCACGAAACGAATATGAATATAAAAAAACGAAATGAAAAGTAAAAAAATCTACTGGATCTATATTTCGAAAAATGTTTCGCACATCAGCCGAAAATTGGAGGCCACCCTTAATTACCTCTTAAGTCACCTTTAGAGTCAAATTACATATATTATTTTAATTTTCGTTGCGTGAAAAACGTTGCAATCTTTAGGTACATGTTACATTGACTTTTATAAAATGCCGATTTCACTTTCATTTATGCTTAATAATTTTTCTGTGACTAATTGTTGAGTTTTCAACATCAATTTCGTGTTAATTTTAAATTAACACTCAATAAACGTTGATGATTTCGATTTTCGTACTATTTAACACTTTCGAAGTGTTAAATAGTAGATCGATTTAAAATCTCAAAGTAAAACAGTGAAATGTATTGATTTACTATAAAGTAATCAACATAAAAAAATTAACACGGAACGTTTTTAACACAGATATATAATATTTTTTACGGTATGGAAATATTGTAACGGGTCCTTATAATTACCTTAAAATTTTACTAACTTTAAAAAAAGAACTCGATAAATTTTTTTTTCTTTCATTTATAAAACTTATCATATGTTTAAAAATAGTAGATGAATATACAAAATGATAACTCTAACACGCAATGAGATAGTTTTGTAAATTGACTCATTTTCTTGGACATTTAATTTCATAATGAAAACATTAAAATTTAAAAATACTCTCAAGATTATTATTCGTTTAATAATTTCATCCGTTTTTTCTGCATAAGCATTATTATTAACGTCTGACAAAATTTTCAAAATAAATGTAAAGGAACTTCAGATAATTGGGTAAATTATAAAAGTAAAAAATAATACTTTTTTTTCTTAACTGACACTTTTAAAAATAACTTTTGTAAAGTTTAATGTAGTCGCCACTTAGCTCATTATCTCTAGTAATAAAATAATAATTTGAATAAATTATCGTACGTTCTACAATGAAATTTCACATATGCTAGGCTAGATTTTTTTTCCACTTAGTTGAAACTCGGAGTAACAATAATACTTCATCTTCACTTAATAAGTAGATTAGCATAATTTTATCAAGTTTGTTCATGATATTATTTCTTACACAATTTCCTGAGTATATAACGTAGAAAATTTAAATACAAGGCAAAAGTTATTGACAATTTTTGAAGTAATAAAAATTATTTTTCAACTTGGATGCACAGAGGGATAAGAGGATAAAATTTAGTTTAAGTTTGCTGTAAAAAGTTATCATGAATGATAATAAACGCCAGACACTTACTAACTTTTATTTTTTCATTAAAACTGTAACTAAAAATTGAGTAGCATCGGGCGATTTTTTAAGCTCGATAACTTTCCTTTTTCGTCACTTATACAAACTCTCGTAATTTCGTATCACTAATAATGTAAAATATGTATGTACATTAGGGTACTTCGTTTCTGGCGAAAGTATTTTTTTTGTTGCTCATCAAGCAAAATGTTGTTTTTTATGCTAAAACGAAAATTCTTGCCGAGTTTGAGCTCTTAATTCCAATCCTAAGTACTTTCCATTTGATTTCAAAGATTTCCCATTTAAAATACACGAAAATTAAATTACTTCTTTTTTAACTTACTAATACTCAGCTGCGTTTTATGATATCGACGCGGATTTGGTCGCAAATTGTAAGGCATTTGGTGTTGTTCAAAAGTGCCCATAGTAACTTAGCTGTAATTCTAGCTGTTTCACTGATGTCCGCTGAGGAAGTCATTTTTCGTGTCAAATTGAGCTTTATTGGTTTGCAGAACGTAAACCAATGAATGCACATCAAAAATATAAATAGAAATTTTATAGGAAATTTTATTCCCTTCAAAAAAAGCCCTATGAATCAAGTCGCTAAAGTCCATAGTTTCTGAGTTAGAGGATCTTTAATAATTTAAAAAATAAAATAGCAATTGTCATTTTTTTTTTTAATATTATATTTTTTAAATTATTCAAACTCCTATAACTCGGAAACTATGGACTTTAACGACTTGACTCATAGGGCTTTTTTTGAAGGGAATAAAATTTCCTATAAAATTTCCATTAAGATATTTGATGTGCATTCATTGGTTTACGTTCTGCAAGCCAATAAAGGTCAATTTGACACGAAAAATGACTTCCTCAGCGGACATCAGTAAAACAGCTAGAATTACAGCTAAGTTTTGAAGAACACCAAATGCCCTACAATTTGCAACCAAACCCGCATCGATATCATAAAATGCAGCTGAGTATTAGAAAGTTAAAAAAAAAGTAATTTAATTTTCGTGTATTTTAAATGGAAAATCTTTGAAATCAAATGGAAAGTACTTAGAATTGGAATTAAGAGCTCAAACTTGGCAGGATTTTTTGTTTTAGCATAAAAAACAATATTTTGCTTGATGAGCAACAAAAAAAAAATACTTTCGCCGGAAACGAAGCACCCTCATGTACATATTCATACGTATTGAAAATTTCACGAACATTTTATAAGATATATATAGGGGAGACCTGGGCACGAAGGACCACCTAAAAAATTTGCCAAATATTTCAAGCATATTTTGCTATTTTATGCTTCAGCTAATTTAGCTAATAGATTTCACTTATTAAATAACTCATTGCATTTTTTAAGAAATATAAAGCATTTTTAATGATCGCTCGAGTGTACCAATTATCGGAATGCATTGTAATCTCTATGGAATTCGCAGTTTCCGTGCTGCTGTCACAGGCGTGACAACTTTTTCTTGTCTAATCCTTTATTATGTGAACCAGGAATACATTTTTTATACTACCATTAAAGAACGTTCTATATATATTTTTAAAGTTAGGGGAAGTGGGGGCAGAATGGGCCCCCTAAAATTTTTGATACTTCGAAATATTCAGGGGCAAAATGGGCCCCCCAAAATTTTTAACATGAAAAGTGTTTGGGGCGGGGGAGGGGCAAAATGGGTCACTGAGGCAAAATGGAACACTGGGGCAAAATGGACCACCGAGGCAAAATGGACCACTGGGGAAAAATGGTCCCCTTAAATTTTTGCACACCTCAAGCGCGAAAGCGCTGAGGTTGCTTTATGATCGCTCTAAATTTTTTGACTCATTCACTCACATTAAATTATCTCTAGACTTTTTCAATTACAATAAAATGGGTCAAATTATATACTAACACAAAGACAATTTATTAAAGAATAATTTCGACCCAATATAAAGTCGATTAATTATTCCATTAATTAAATATAAATTATTTTAATCCCCGTGACACGAGTTGTCAATTGTCGTGTATGAAACTTAGTAAACCAAATAACTCTCGATAGAAACAATTAATTGGTATAACTTTTTTTTTGTTATCTTTGTATTTTCGATTATAAGAACCCTATTGAAAATTACTGTCTAAATCCTTTTAGTTTAATTGCAATTAATTAAAAACGTAATACTAATTATACACGAAAAGTTGAGCGGCCATTTTTATTTTTACTATTGTTATTATTACGAAAGTAGATTTTTTTTCTTTTTTTCTCCCCATCAACTACTGGTGGCAGCACTAGCGTAAAACAGTAGGATTGAAAAAAGCGACATCTACAACAAAAATGCGGGATATTTAGAAAAAATTTAAATAAAAAAAAAAATTAAACTGGAGTTAAGTAATAAACAAATCAAATTAATAATTTAAAAGTTGAATAAAAATTCATGATAGAAAAAAAAAAATAAAAGTAATGATTCAAAATAAAATGAGCGATTGAGGTGTGCAATTTTGGATTTTCCAACGTTTTTTTTTATATATAGTGTTTGAGGTGGAGGACAGGGACAAAATGGGACATTGAGGCAAAATGGACCACTGAGGCTAAATGTCTCCCCCAAAATTTTTAACATGAGAAGTGTCTGGAGGTGGGGTAAAATGGGCTGCCCAAACGTTGAAAACCTACGAATATTTTTGAGCCAAACGGGTTCCGAAAAATTTTTTTAACAAAAATGATCAAAGAATTAAGATAAGAAGCAAACTAGGTCACGAGTTCAACAGCATTACAAACTATAATTTTTTTCAAAAACAATTTATTCTATATAAAAAAAATAATTAAAATTAACATCAAAATCTCAGCAGAAAGAAAAAAAAAGTGAAACAAGCTAAAAAACTCGCATTATAAAAATTTTTTGAGGGGGGCCCATTTTGCTCCACGTTACAAATTTTTTTTTTTTAATGGACAGAACAAATTAATACCAAAAACTCAGCAGAAGGAAAAAAAAAGTGAAACAAGCTTAAAAACTCACATTATAACAATTTTTCGAGGGGGGCCCATTTTGCCCCACATTTTAATTTTTAATTTTTTGATGAACAGAACAAATTAAGGTCAAATACTTGGCAAGGGAGTAAAAAAAAGTAGAACACATAAAAAAAACCGAGAATTTGAATCTTTTTTTCTTAAGGGGCCCATTTTGCCCCACCTTCCCCTATATATTACTTGTAAAGATGACAAAGAAAGTTGAATTAACAACTACATAAAGCAGCATCATACATTATGTTGTTTTATTCAGAGAATTCTACTGTCACATCTAAAAATTTAAAAAAATAAAAAATGTATTCTTGTTTCATTAAAAAATATAAACTTCTAACTTCAGTGACTTTGTGAATTAATAGAGTATCTTATATACATCTTGTAGAATCCGTATTGTACTATAGTATGGCTTTGGCGGCACAAGAAAAGCGAGTGTTGCCAACACATGAGAGTATAATACTCATTGTCACTAGATGTATACAATAATTTATACACTTTAAATATCCAGGACTACCCCTTGAGTAGTCAAATTAAATTTTTTTTTTTCGTTGCGCAAAAAACCTTCCGATCTTCAGGAACATGTTAAATGTCTGAAGTCAGCGTCATGCAGTAAGAGTTTTGAAAATAGTTTACCTTATAAAATCGAATACTTTGTTTAATACTATTCACTTAACAAAACTTAAAAAAAGTTATTTTTGGTGTTATGTCGTATCAAATAATAGAGACATGTAAGGTTATAAAATTCAGCTGAAATTGCATTGATCTACACATGCGCGTGCTGATTAATTACATGCGCATGTGCAGTCTAGAGATTTTGGCCATGTTAATAACGAAGCTAAACTTGAAGTGACGTCCTAAAAGGGGGAGCTAATTGACTCGTTAGTGGCTTGAATTATTGAGTAGGGATATTAGGATGCTTCAAAAAAAAACTTTATTTTTTTTTTTTTGCTCTTACCCCCAGAAACGTTAGTGGTTACCGAGAAAAAAATCCTGCCAAAAGATGGGCTCTCTAGCTCAACTTTAAGAGGTCGCTATTTTAATTTTAATTTCCCATCTTAATAACATGGAAAAATTAATTTTTTCATTAAAAGTGTAATTAGTTGTAAGCTGCTCAATATTTTTCAAATTCATGCATAGATCTTTAAAGCTGATTCCTTAACCTTTCCAAAACCCTATAATAAGTCAAAATTATCGCCAATCGAGGCTACCAAAAATAAAAATGAAAATTAACAATTTCATTTTGAAATAAAAAATCGATACTTTTTAAATAGCTTCAATTGACGTTTTAATTATGACAATTGTGACTTATCATAGCGTTTTGGAAAGCTTGAGGGATCAGCTTTAAAGATCTATGCATGAATTTGAAAAATATTGAGCAGCTTAAAATTAACTACACTTTTAATGAAAAAATTAATTTTTCCATGTTATTTAGATGGGAAATTAAAATTAAAATAGCGACCTTTTAAAGTTGAGTGAGAGAGCCCATCTTTTGGCAGGATTTTTTTCTCGGTAACCACTAACGTTTCAAGAGGTAAGAGCAAAAAAAAAAAAATTAAGTTTTTTTTTGAAGCACCCTAAGGGATATATTCCACTCATTTTACTAAAATTCAGTGGCTGAATATAAAAATGAGTGTTTTAATACATATTACACCACTATTTTGACCATTTAGAACGGATTGTATTTTAATATAAAATTTTATGAGGCTGACTTTATCCAGTTAGCGGCGTATTGTTCGGCATGAGTTACATACTATATATATTAAATCACTCTTCTGACCACTCAAGAAAGATTGTATTTTAATATCAAATTTTATGGGGTTGACTTTAGCTAGTAAGCGGCGTATTCTTTGGGTATAAGTTGTATAAATAAAATTTTCTCAATTTTTACGTTTAATGAGCAAAAAAATGTTGAGCTCCCACAGGGTTAGTTGATTGTTGAATGTTACCTTCAGTTATTTATTAACATTAATTTTACATCATTAAAATTTGTTTTAACTTTTTTGCAGAATAAATTCCAACTTGAAAAATGAATTTTACTACAAAGTGAGTAGTTAATTTATAAATTCAAATATTATGATCAACCCGAGTTGATGTTATTGTTATTGTTGAAGGTATAGGTGTATAGTAAAGTGTATACACAAGTTAGGTAATGAAGGTATGAGATGTGTTGCATATAACAGTTATTCTCTGCTGACTGAATCTGCATCTCAGCCGCAATGTACAGCATGAAATGAGCTTTGTGGTTCAGGGTGCTACGAATGGAACGCGTCAGTCGACGCAATAACCCATGAACATGACATACGATTACTCCACAAGAGTACTAGACCACGTAACAGTCTCACAATTAAACATCTCCAATGCTTTGATCTCCTATAAAATAAATATATCACATGCCATGATGTTATATAACTATTATTGTTCCTATATTATATTGTACCATTGTTTAGTATAATAATTGAAAATTTCATTGCACATATTTAGCATAATTTTACAACTATTTCCAATATTATCTGAATTATTCACAGCATAACGACTGAGAGAAATTTATTTTAAAATTAAACTTTTTTTTTATTCATAAAAAAAGTAAAAAGCCATATATTGAATGTAAAAATTCAAAGTATGCTAACCACAGTAAAACCGATAAATGTTCAATATGAAAAATTTTTAACCGAGGGTGGAATAAATTATCTACTGAGTTAATTTTATATTATAGTAATTATTTTATGTAATCAATATATGTTTGGAGTAAAAAAACTAGTAAAGTCCTTGGAAAACGAATGGATATTGAGAAAAGGAGGGAAAAATGAACCAGAAATTTGGTAAAAATTTTTTTTTTTTCAACAATTCTATTCTTTTCGGTTTTTTTTTCTCTAACAATTCAATTCGAGATTCGCCTCAAAGATTCGAAATGTTCGAATAGTTCGAAAGGCTCGAATAGTTCGAAAGGTTCAAATAGTTCGAAAGATTCGAACAATCCAAAAAATTCCAACTTTTTTTAAATCTCACGTTCATTAAATTTATGATCATATAGACTTTTTTCAGATACAAATATTATATACGGAGAAAAATTTCAAGTGAATATGCCTATGCAGCACAGTTATATTTACATTACTCTATAGTTTGTGTCCTGCCGCTTTTATACACAAACTATAGATTAATGTAATTATTACTGTGCTGCATAGGCATATTTACTTGAAATTTCTCTCTGTGTAGTACAATAGTTTTTCAATTTAATAAAGCCATAAATACAAAATATCTCAGATAAATTTTGAACTATTCGAATCTTTTGAATTATCCGAACTACTCAAACCTTCCAAAATATAATTCGAATCTTTCAAACTATTCGATATTCGACTCGAATATCGAATCGAATCTAACTATTCGATTCGATTCGGACAAGATTTGCATACCTCTAATAATTTTTTTTTTGTGGCGTCTTTATTTATACTGCACTGTAAGAAATTGGGAGTGAATATGGATTTTATTTAAATCCGAATTCATTCTATCACTTGGAGCTCCGGAGTTTAAAAAAAATTACTCCGCATGCGAAATGAACAGGGATTTTTATTTTAGTGGAGTGATTTCCGAATGATAGAACGTTATTTTGTGGTATGGTTGATGTAAGTTTTATGAATTTGTGACTCAGTAAAACTATATCAATGATAAAGAGTGGAGTCTTTTTTTTTGACAGGGGTTATATTAGATATTTTCGGCTGAGTTTTTTTCGGAAACAAAATCTCTGAGTATAAAATATAGATTGCATATTGATAGAGTACTGTCTAATCTAGTGAAGTGCGCTTTAATTGTTTGATAATATTCGTTTGTTTAAAAGAAAAACTCAGCCAAAGTTTCCATTTACTGTACAAGTGCAACTCAGACATAGTATACCGTTCTTGGACTTGAGTGTGATAGAGAGAAAAGTGCGAACTCCTCTTAACTTCATAAGCGTGAAAGTTTTCATTATCAGCTGACGGTTAAATTTTTTTTAAATATTTCGCTTGAATATACGTAAAGGGAGCTTGTAATTATTCCCATCCTCACTATGTATTAGTAATTGACTTCGCGATTTTTACTACGATTTTACTCTGCGGAGTTTTTTTATGATTGATACTTTTTGAAACTCTCCTTCAAAGTGAAGAACACTTCAAACGAACTAAATAAATAAAAATTATCTACTCCACTTTACAGTGTAACAGGACTACAATGACAACTGAATATTTGGCTTAATTTCTGCGAGTTGAAGTAAATAAAAGTACATTGTAATCATATTCACATGCTTCAAAATCCATTATTTCCTTAGTGATCTCGTTTTTCCCGCTCTTTTTCTATAGATACACAAGTGCGATTCTTGATATATTCTTTTCGGATAATCTAATGTATACATTGGTACATGGTGCCATTTCCGATCGATTTTGTTGTCATAGTGGTAGATGCGTTGAAACTAAAATTGAACTGTCTATAAAATTGAGTATTTTCAAAGGCATTGTTGACTTTTAAATTGAATTAAATTTATGTTATGTGAACAAAAGATAAGAATATGAAAAAAAGTAGATTCGATTCAATCAGATTTTAAAATGAAGTACAAAGCTCAATGATAAGAATAGGATTGTATATTGTCGACTAAAATATTTTACATTTATTATGAATTAATAATCGGTATTTGGCTATTTAGAGAGGGAATTTAATGTTGAATGCACTAGAACCAGATATTAGCCATTATTGTAGCATAAAATTTATGTATTTTGATAATGAAACAGATGGTCTAGATTATAACGTCGTAATCCATTAAATACCCTTGTTTCTAACAGTTATCTGTTTAATTATTAAAAAGAAATTTATGTGCATTAAAATATTATTGAGATTCGATAACTTTGAATAAGTGGAGTTTCAGAAAATTGATAGATGATTGATTATTAACAACAATAATGATTAGGATGGTCGTTAAAAATTAAATTTTCTCAGACGCCCCATAAAAAGCTTCGTTTTAGTGAAAAAATACATGGGAAATTTGGTTCTTTCTTGCTAAGTAAAAAGAACACGTGTCGCAGGACGATCAAAGTTCGTTTTTCGATACAATCACGTTTTTTTAATTATCTCATGAAATATGCAGATTAAAGGAAAAAATCACAGGAACAATTTTGTAGAAGATTAAATTTTTGACAAAAAAGGTCATAATCATTTTTTTTATAAAATGTGTGCTTATAAAGATAATTTAAAAAAACCTTTTTTAGATCTTATGAATTGACCCGGGTCATAATATCTAGCCTCATCGAACCTCAATCTAGCCTCATCAAACCTAAGTAAGCCTCAATCAAGCCTCACTTGGCTAAAAAAGTATTTTGAGCCTCAAATGATGCTCACAGATCCTCAATAAGCCTTGATTAGCCTCAAATAAACCCAGTCTCGACGTAATGAATCTATAATAATAATAATAATTTTACGAGTTCGATCAAATGTAATTTGAATTCGATTAGTATTATTTGAGGCTCATTGAGGCTCTTTGAGCATCATTTGAGGCTCAAAATGCTTTTTTAGCTGAGTGAGGCTTGATTGATGCTTACTTGGGTTTGATGAGGCTAGATTGAGGTTCGATGAGGCTAGATATTATGACCCGGGGAGCGTTTTAAGGATTACAAATTTCGAAAATAACATTTTTCTAAGCATATAGAAACTACAACAGGAATTAACAATTGATATGTTACGAGTTACGAAGTTGTCTATATTTATGAAAAAACGTTATTTTTAACATTGGTAATCCTTTAAATGCTCAATTGTTAAGATCTAAAAAAGTTTTTTTAAAATATCTTCGTAAATACACATTTTAGAACAAAACCGAACATGACCTTTTTGTTAAGAATTTGATTTTCTACAAAATTGTTCCTATGATTTTGTCCTTTAATCTGCATATTTCATGAGATATTTAAAAAAAACCGCGATTGTATAGAAAAATGAACTTTGATCGTTCTGAGGCACGTGCCCTTTTTACTTAAAATGAAAAAACCAAATTCCCCACGTATTTTTTCACTAAAAAGAAGCTTTTTATGGGGCATCTGAGAAAATTCAATTTTTAACGACCACCCTAATAATAATGTCAATTTATTGGAGCATATTGTCTTTTTATATTTTTATTAAAAATTCAAGTGTTTTGGTATTCCGAGCCAATGTCTCGATATATTGGCTTTTCAGAAAGACTTGGAGAAGCTTGTGTATCTATGAATAAAGAGAGAAAAAGATAAAGAAAAAGAAAAGATTGTCGGTGGTATGTTCTTGTTGTAAAAATAAGGCGCTTCGTAAACGGGAATACATTTCGCTCAGATGCAAATTCACTGCATAAATAAACCAGTGTATCGCCGCCAATTAAAAGTTTCCTTACTGAGGAGGAGAATGTCCATACAAAGTCCGATGATACGACAAAGGAAAAATATCTAACCATTTAAGGCAATAATTTTAATGCTAGTATTTTAATATTTTAAGTCATAGCGGATAATCGGGTATATTGTATGATATATATCAATGATTAAATGTAAGCGTTTTTCTGATGTATAACGTGGATGATAAAAAAAATTATACCCGGCATTTAGAATGTAAGTAAATTTCTCACTAAAATAATTTGAACCTCAATAAAATCGGTGAAAAATTATCATTAAATAAAAAGTTAACAGTACAAATTGAAGTTTACTTTTTCAGCTTCATTTGAATCAAGAATAACCTCAAATTCAGGTCTTAAACAAATGTATTTTAAAACCTTATTTGAACTTTTATGATGCGATTATTCCTGTTCCTGCGCTATATACTCAGTGAATTTCACAGTATTTTTTACATAAAAAATTTATAGAAAAATTACTATCGTAATAGTAGGACCATGATAGTATGAAATTGTGGTAAAAAGAATCAATAACAGAAATTTTTCAAATACATTGAACAGATTTACAATGTGCATTACATTTTATTTTAGAAATAGGCCAGCCCTAAAACTTCCCGCTGTTTTCGAGCTCAAAGAGCTCGAAAGTGTAACTTCCAATATTTTAACTTTACAATACATTACATTGATATTTTCAAATTTGAAAACGGTACGTTTTATATTGAATTTGAAAAATTCGAGACATCGAAACTACTTAATAAACAAGCGTTCTTAAAATTTTTATTCACGATTATGTTCTAAAAATCAATTCAATCAGGCAGAAATCATTGTCAGTGATTAAAATAAAGATTTTAATGACTTTTGACTAAGATCAAAGCTATACAAAGTATCCGAAAAAAAGGTGTTTTTCTTGTTGATATTATTATTTAAATTAAAGAATGAATTGCATTACATTATGTGGTGATCGGAAAAAAACTATAAAGGTGAAGAGTAATGTAGCATAATCATTTTTTGGTGACTTGACTTCCTGTTTCAAGTTTGGTGCCCATTTTTCACCGTGTAATTAAAATATATCATGGCAAAATTCTATACACTGTAAAAAATGACCGGGGTAAGTCCAAGTGGTGTAGGTGTTAAAATCGGCGGTGTTAAATTTCAACACTGAAAGCGGTGTGAAAATAATCCCGCCACCGATGTAAATATCCTGTACCGGTGTTAAAAAAAATTTCCTGGTGTTAAAATAACGCCGCCACCGGTGTCGATATTTTTACCGATGTTAAAATATTTTACTTTGTGAATATTTTTACTTACTCGATCACTATACTTGTTAATAAATGATATTTTTTATTAATTTTTATAAAGAACTGACGTTTTTTGTGTTTTATAATCTTTAAAGTTAATACTCCAAGCGGGCTTAGTTTACCCCACTTTTACACCAATATTACTCCGCTTTGACACTGGTTACCCCGATTTTACACCGGTTTAACACCGGGTGGAGTTATAATGAGTCCATTTTTAACACCGCTCTATCTACTAAAAAAAGTTATCAGTTCCGCTTCTTTAAACGTAAACATTCTATTAACACATAAATTTTTCATAATACTTACATATAAATATATAATTTATATCTTATATTGTTCTCCCACGAATATTATGATAAAATTTTAGAGGTATATACTAAATCGGTATGGGAAGAAAATATTTGTTTTTCATTATATGAAGTAATAAAAAGAGGAAACAGCGTATACATAATTTTCTAGACTGATACTATATGATTGTAATAGATATATATACATATACATATGTGTCAGCATACATCTAGCTTTTATATATAGTTCGAGTTTTAGTGGACAAGTCACAGAATATGTATTGCAAACAAATGTCGCCATAGTTATAGCTACATTATACAATTTCACCCTCAGGCATTGCCTGGATGTCTCCACCCGTCGACAAGGAATTAATCAGTAAGCTTTGTTTGAAGGCGCTCGTGACATACATATATAGTGTATCATTACTTCACGGGTATCGGACTACTGAGTTTTAACAAACTTTGTTTTAAATAAATATTTAATTTTCTTTTTGAGTAGGGGAAGGGGGGGGGGGCAGAGTTGGCCCCTTAAGGAAAATAATTGAAATATCGTTGAGTTTTTTATCGCGTTTACTTATTTTTAGGCCCTTGATACTTATTTTCACTTCATTATGCTGCGTCGATTAAAATTGAATAATCAAAAATTAGGGGTAGAGTGGGCCCCCCACAAAAATTAGCCAAAAAATTTATTTATTTGATTTTCCGTCAAGTTATGACCTCCGTAATGTTTTTATCATATTCTAGGCAATTATTTGAGATGTGGGGCAAAATGGACCACCCGAAAAAAAAAAATTGAGACGAAAAAATTTTTTATTTTTCGTTTTCCATTTTTTTCGAGTGGTTCATTTCACCCCAAATATCACATATTGGCCTTAAATATGATAAAAACGTTAAAGAGGTCATAACTTGAAGGAAAATAAAAAAAACTTTTTTTTTATAATTTTTTGAGAAAGGGACCGTCGTGCCCCAGGCTCTCCTACACGCTGAAAATAAAGTGGTAATACTTGTCATCTTAATGAAGTAACTATTCCTATCCTTACATTTTAATGATTCTCATTCTTTTATGTTAACTATTACTATCGAAGATGGTAAGCATTCGTATCTAGATAGTAATCATTCCTATCCGTGATGACAACCATTACTATTTTAGAAGGAAAAATTAAAAATTTTTCAGACATAAGAAATATTACGATCTACACGGAAAAAAAAATATTGCGCTTATCGCTCACCAACGGAGAGCGACAGTTGTATCGTGATTAGTACTAAATTGTTACTTGATTTTCACGATATATATATCAATATGAATGAAACACTAGATACTTATTATAATGATCCTACGGATTGTGAATATACTTAAATATATAGTGGTCGTTAGTTAACGTATCCATATCCTACCAAAACGGATCACGATCTACTTCTCAAGCGCCACCACTCATAACCAAATTATTTAATAAAAAATTTACATCAATTATTTACGTATATTCTATTACTTGATTACATTTCTTCATATTAAATAATAATTTTTTATTGCGCTTATTAGAATTATTAACATGTAATTATTAATTCCAACGAAAAAAATATTGTAATGAAGTTAATGTTAAAAATTCATCTATTTTAACCTCAAATTTTTATGGGCATTTGACATTATTATAACAGAACGGATCGTTACTATAGGAAAACGATCTTATGATTTCGGGATCCACCTGGATAGCGATAATCACGATCCGATAGACCAAGACTTTCCGTATACAACGTATAACCAACCGAAGAGAGTGAATATCACGATACCGTTGAGTGATGAGCACAATATTTTTTTTTCCGTGTAGATGGTAACTATTACTATCGGCAATAGTAATTGTTGCTATACGAGAAACGAATTGTTAACATAAACACATGATAATAATTATCACATACACGATGGTAATCATTCCCTATCGCGAGATGGTAATAGTTAGCATTTTTTTTTCAGCGTGTATCTTTAACTTTCTTGATAAATTATATTTAATGAACAGTTTTGGTGGTCTATTTTATTCCTCATTATTTAAGAAATTTCAATAAGCTTATTATCCGTCCGAATTTATTGACGTATAGAAAATTTTGAGGGGCCCACTGTGCCCCCATATTTTTTGAAGTTTTTAAAATTTTAAGGGGCCTACTCTGCCCCATGGCCCCCCCCCCTTCCCCTACAATAATTATTTTTTCAAATCATAAAAAAATAATTGATGATTTTATTTCATTAAATAAAAAAATTGGATAACTTTTAAATGCATTATTTGTAGATACTATATAAATGTATGCATGCATATATATATATATATATATATATATATATATATATATATATATATATATATATATATATTAAATATATATATTGCATTAATGAAGAGAAGGTTTATGATCTTGCAGATCCGTAGTATACTAGTATATGAAATTTATATAATTGAAACGAATATTCATTAAAGAAAAATATAAATTGGCGAGTATTTTTCATGTTCCTCCCATATGGTACGTATCTCTTTCAGTTGGATTATCAAACCTAGTTACTCTTTCAGAGAAAGTTATTTTCGAACGTATTTGCTTCGAAGCACTCATGTATCAACACAAGCTTCGTCGTCCAGTAGTAATTCGTAAAGCAAAATCTACTTTGTGTATATACACATCGTTCTGTTAAAGGAATCGATTGTCGATTATGTATGCCATTAAAATTATATGGATCATCAAATTTATACGTTAAAAATACAGATAAAGAGTTATTTTTTATTTTTATTAATATACACTGATCAGAATGGAGACAGAATGGAGAATATTAAGAAATATGTAATCTTTTGATTCAATAATTATTATTAGGGGAGGAGGGGCAAAACGGGGTACTTAAGAAAATACCAAGTTTTTGAGGACTCAAATACACTGAATCTTTTTTTTTTTTCAATGATATTCAAAATAGGGGAACGGAGGGAAAATGGGCCCCTTTAGAAATGAAGGCTTATATGTAATATAAATGTCAGTCCATTTTTCCCCCCTTGCCCTAAATAGAAAAAAATTTTCATTTCTGCGGATAAAATGTGATACCCTCTGAAAAAGATAACAAAAAATTTCTGGATTTCAAATAAATTTGATCAAGTTAAACTTTTTTGTAAGTAATTTACACGAAAAAAAATTATATTTTGTATGATTATTGAATACAAAAGAAGAAAATCGAATTTTTCATAGTTTTTATCAAAAAACAAGTCATTAATATTTTTCAATTGATAATGGATTTTTGAAAGGCTGAACAAAAAAAATTCAAAAAACGCTCAATTATAATTACAAAAGTGATTTTTGAATGTTTAAAAACCATTTAAAATATAAAATTTTGGGGGTACCTCATTTTGCCTACCCTACCCCCTTTCGCCCTCCCCTCTTTTCCCTATAACTAGTTAAATATTAATCTTTGAGTTATCAATTTTTTGGTAAACGGAAATTAATACTTAAACTCCAAATCGAAGTGAATGCGGATCCAAATAAAATCCGTAATCACTCCGAATTCACTCTCTATTATTTACATCGTATTATCATTGATATAATATTATTTGTATCAAATAATTTTTTAACTACTCTAAAATATTCTTAATGGCAATTATAATAGTCAACGTATAGAGAGTCAAATAGTCATGGTATGAATTCCTATTTTAACTACTACTATACCTGTTTCTTTTTTTGCTTTATTTAGAAAATCTGTAGTCTATGGGACACTTGTTTATCTGATTTTAAGATTCTTGGTTCGTTACCTGTACCTGAGGATAAAATACATAGTACTTCAGTTCGGTTAGAGTTATTGACTTTATGTCATTTTACTTAGAAAAATGGTCAACGGTAACTACTTCAACAGGTAAAAGAATTTAACCATGAATATAATGTCTTTTTTTTATTATTTTTTTTTTTTATGCTGAGAAGTTACAATGAATAGCATTTACAAGTAATTTTTCTTTTTTTATATTCATAAGTTTTGTTAAAAGAAAAGTTTTTTACAATTACTGCGTATATTTATGAATTTTTTTAGTAAGATTTTACGTTAAAAACAATGAAAAATATCTTAAATTTTATCTTTCTTCAATGCATTTATTTTTTTTAAGAAAGTTCATATTTTTACATTTTATGCAAGAACTTTGTTTTCTTTATATAAATAAGTAACATACCTATTTTATTATTAATATTGTTTTTTTTTTTCGTTGTATGTTTTTAATTCTCTTGAAAAAACTAACAGGGTGTGTTTTACTGAACAACTAAGAGCTCATGTAATTTAAATTCTTCTCATAAAACTATTTTGATACTCAAAGTACAGGTTATATTCAGTTAATGTTCCACTGTATACTAGAGAAATAGCAATGTCGATAGCAAAGCTAAGAAATCTTTAAGGCTCCATAACCTTGGTGAATATGTTATGCGTGCTTTGGAATAAATCAAATACTAACAGAGATCCAGAGTAATCCTTAAAAAATTCAGGTTTTCGTTGTAGAAGTATATATTAAAAATTCACAAGTCATTCTAACAAATTATTTATGTATACTTTAATTTTCACAGAAAGTGTATCCTGCGATGAAAAAAAAAAAGTTGAAATTTTACCAAGAAATTTTTTATTTTTAACAAGTACAGGCTGAAGTATAAGCGGGCATGCGCAAGTCTGTTAAATTTTTAAAGTTATTTACTATGAATTGACTCCTCTGTTTTATTAAATTGAGACTTTATTGTATTAAGGTATAAGACTTATAATCCGCTCACTTTTTATTGGAGTGAGATTAAACCACTCAATATAAATTGGTAAATAAAATGAAAAATCATTTTTTAGTTACTTTTTATAGCTTTAAATGTTAAAATAAAATTTAAATTTGAAAAATAATGTTGATAATTACTTGTTATTAACTTTTGTTAAATAAGTTCGTTGAGTGTACCCACGTGGAGAAATTATTCTTGTTTGACATGCTATGGTGTCATACATGGAGAAAAAAATTGAGTAATTTTTACTAAATTTGAAAAAAAAATACAATTTGAATAGTAATCTTGAAACGTTAAAAAAAATCAAAACTTGTATAAAACTCAAAGTAAAGATTACAACATATTATTTAGAATAATAATTTCTGTTGATTATAAAAATTACTGCATTCAAAATAAAATTTACTAGCGACAAATAAAAATTATAATATACCAATAATTTTGACTATTGTACTTAGTAAATATTAATTAACGCGCTTTGTAAAAGATGTATTCTGTCGAGTAATTTTTACAATCCAGATAGTAATTTTTACAATCACAAATAGTAATTTTATCTTCCGGAGTAGCAATTTGTCTTACCAACATTCTATAATGTACAGTGCCTACGTAGAATTACTTTGGAGATGTAATATTTATCAACTACGAAACAAAAATTGCGACTAATGTATTAACTTTTAATAATTCTAATAACAGTTTATACTTTTTGTAAGATTTAACTATTTTTATATGAATAAGTAACTATTGATTTTTTCCAAGCGAAAATTTAACGAAGCTTTATTGTAAATATTATAAGTAAAAATTTCAATCTAGAAAGTAATAATTAAAATAAAATATTAATTTTCAACAAATCACCGTAATTTTTTTATAGATTGTAGTTTTTTATTTGAGATAGCAAATTTTTCATTATGATTGTAATTATTATTCAATTTTGACCTGCATTTTCTCTGTGTAGTAAATCCGGACCACATTGGCCTTCTGCAGAAATTGAAACAAACTTATTCGAAAACTACTATGGCTATATTAAAAGTAACAACGATTATACCTCAAATTACTATAACCATTATAAATTTTACTATGGTTATAGTAATTTTTTCATGTGTTTATTTCAATTTCCGTAAGATGGCCGCCTTAGTTAGGCTTTACTATGACATCATACTCTCTTAAAATAAATCAGTGAATATTCACTGCGAATCAGTCCCAAGTATACCACTGATTCAATTAGTGATATAATTGGAGCTATTTGTGCAGTGGATATTCACTGATTAGAGTACAAATCACTGATCTATTTTAGGAGAGTTGTATTTCAAACAAGAACAATTTCTCCGTGCATAGTCGCTCACTAAAAGTTGCGATGTACCCAACTCTCGATCAACGCATGGCCTACACTCACTCAAAGGCATTTTCAATTGAACCACGACACGTTTATTAATATGGAAAATAATTAATTAAATATATTACTTTGATCAGTTTTCACACAATTAAAATATATATTGAGTAATTTTACTTTATATTAAACTGTTTAACAGTGTGTGTGTTCGGGTGTGCAAATGTGTGCGAATGTGTGCATATGCGAATGTGTATGCATGTATGTGTGCACGTGTGCGAATGTGTCCGTGTGTATGAATGTGTGCACGTGTGTGCAGCTGTGCAAACGTGTGCGTGTGTGCAAATGTGTGTGAATGTGTGCCCGCGGGTGTGTGTGCGTATCAGCTGATCAGTAATTTGATACATGAGCTTTTACTCTGATTATATTGAGTGGAGTTATATTTTATTAATTATATTTTCAAAACTCTTCTCCAGAGTGAATTTCACTCCGGAGGAATTAAATTAATAAAAAATTATCTACTCCGCGAAAATTATATAAATATTATAATTATGAAATAATTAAAAATTCATTCGCTCCGCATTCACTCCGGATTTAATCCACATTCACTCCGCGAATTTTTTACAGTGTAATAATTTTTTTACTTGAAATTTTTTTTTTATAAAAATTACTAAAACGCATCATTCTATCAAAGTGAGCGACTAATGGTCTGGTTGAGTTTGTACTTTACTTATATTTAAAAACTTTTTTCTTTAAATTATAAAAAACCATCAATCAGATGTGTAAGCGATCAGTGTATAATATTTTCATTCAATTGAGTTTTTTTTTTTATTTTAATTTTTTAATTGTAAAAGCTATAAAATTGACAAAAAAAAAACAATAATTATTAGTTTGAATTTATTTTTCTTTTTTTTTTTCAAGAAATATTTACATTATAAGGTTTAAAAAGTAATTTATGATTTTTTCGAGAGAACGTCAGCATGAGTGTGACTGTATGAGCAACATTTTTCCGTTCAATATTTCTCAAACCAATCAACCGGCTTGAATGGTTCTTGTAGCAATTTAAAGAATAATTGAAGACATTGAATTGAATTAAATTCCAAAATTAACCGGTGCAGACGTTATTTAAAAGATAAATAAAAAAAAAAAAAAACGACAAATTTTTGCTGTTATTTAAAATAACAATCTCGATAAAACTCTTTCGATTATGAGAGGCTCATTTGAATTGGTTAATTCATTCAAAATGTAGTATGACTACTTGGAAGGGTACTCGAGGCAAAATGAGACACTGAAATGAGGGATCATAAATTCTGTTAGTGTTTGGGGCAAAATAAAACACCATTTCGAAAGAATTTTCTTTTGTTAAAAAACTATTATTTACTGGGACATGGAGAGGATGAAGTGTGTTGTATACCCCAGGCAGTACATCTACTCGAAACTTTTAACCAAAAATTTTGTTTTTTTATTAGTGGTTCATTTTACCCTAAATTCGTTTTATTTTAGTTTTTCTTAACTCAAGAAAATAAGTCGCATGAGAAACACATTAACTAACTAATTTTTGTTTAACTTAAAATTTTGGCTACTCGGCCAACTTACCCCAATTCGTTCTAGATTCGTAAATAAACATCTTTGAATAAATAAAAAAGATTTTTTTTTTTTAGATAGTTCTTTGTATTATCTATACATCTATATAAATGAAGAATATATGATTAAATATCAATTAATAAGAAACGTTTTTAAATTAAATTCAAATATTTGAAAATGATACTTGAAACAATTTTGCTTACACTCATTTTCGATATTTATGTACTGAAGCTAATAAATACTGAGTGTACATAATCTTGTGTAAAAAAAAAGTCATGAAGATTGTATACCTACATTTTGAATGTAACCTCTTGTGTAATCAAATACATCGCTTTAATTGTAATTACATTGATTGATAACTACGACACGTATTCGGCGTTTGCGAAACGTGGTGTGAATTAATTATCTAACTAACTTTGTTTGAAGGACTTTTATTGACTACATTTGATACAATTGAGATTATTCTTACGAACCTTGATGTTAAATCCTACACTTCAAATACTCTATTATACTTAGTACTGCTTATAATTCAGCATGAGGCATTACTTTACACGTAGAGTTGTAATTTTACTTTTAATTAATTTACATGATGATGTTTCTTTCGCAATAACATAGTTTGGATAAATTCCTATAATAACAGGAATTATTAATATGCCCCATAGGGATAATTTCTATTGAATTTGTCGAATCTTTTAACACAAAGTTTCATTTTGACAATATACACGGAAAGAAAATTCTACCAAAATTTACGATGTTAACATCGTAATCGTGGACTAGACTTTCATTGGCGTCAATTTTAAAATGTCTTATTTCAAAATTTACTATAGTCTTTGTTAAAATTACGATTTTAAATAGTAAAGAATACAATCTACATCGTAACTTTAACGAAGACTATAGTAAATTTTGAAATAAGACATTTTAAAATTGACGCCAATGAAAGTCTAGTCCACGATTACGATGTTAACATCGTAAATTTTGGTAGAATTTTCTTTCCGTGTAGGAATATTTCCTATAATAACATAGAAAGTATTCTTATGTAATTACGGTTTCTTTTATGTTTTCACCGAGTAAAAATCTCTAGGTTGATATACACAGAAAAAGAAAATTACTATTCTTCCTATAATTACATAGAAGAAACTCCTACGTTGACATGGTAATAATTCTTATATCCATAGGAATAATCTACATGGTAAGATGGGAACAGTGTCCATATTTTAGGAGGTATTTTTTCTATAGTAGCAGAAGAATCATTTTTGTGTTAACATAGTAAAAATCCCCACTCTCTAAATCTGATACAGTGAAAATCACTGAAAAATAGTGTATACACTAATAGAAAAAATATCTCGATTCAAGAAAAATTTTTTCTGCAAAATGTATACTGTATAAAGATAGGTATACTTCCATGAAATGGAAGTTAAACTAGAAATTATTCCAGTGTTAAAATTGCGAGAATACCTATAATAATCTAGGAGTTATTTCTATGATAACTTAGTAATAGTATATTATACACCAAGGAAGGTAAGTAGGACATTCCGACTCGCGTGTCTACCCGAATCCTAACTTCCTCCGTGGTGTGTACACTATTTTTCACCAGATCTGTAACTGGAAGTTTAAGTTTAACCTCTGTTTGTGGGAAGAGTGGCGCGTACGTTAATTTTTGTTATTTTTTTTCTTATTAAAAGAAAGAACAATTTTCTTTCCTTTCCTCTAAACAGGGCAAGAATTTAAACTTCTGTTACAGGTATAGTGAAAATATTTCTATGTATTATTGGCAAAATACCCATAAAGTATGAGTATTTTTATGTACCTGGAGATCGGAACGTTTTTCCTGAAACGAAAATAAAAAAACAAAATGAAAAGTAAAAAGTCTACTAGATCTAGATTTTTGAAATGTTTCGCACGTTAACTGAAAATTGCAGGCTACACCTAACTACCCCTTAGGTCACCTTTAAAGTCAAAATACATAAATTATTTTTTATTTTCGTTTCGCGAAAAACGTTCCAATCTTCAGGTACATGTAGTTTTTCCATTTTTTGCAAATGGATTATTTTCGTATTGATGTTTTGGAATTCCTTCTATGTGATTATAGAAAAAATAGCATATTTTTACTCCCGGTACACTAATACTAATTAAACAAAATTTGCATAAATATTTACCATAAATTTTATTAGCGAGAAATGTTATTCAAATATTTTTATTTCATCTTGTAAATTTATGTTAAAATAATAATTTTTTAGCCCCGATACATGTTCAAAAAATTTTAATTTGTTTCTAAGAAGTAAATTATGCAAATTTAATTTTTTTTAACAAGATACTCTGATTATCAACACTTAGGTGTTTTGTATTATATATTTAATATACAAATAAAATGTGAGATAAAAGTAAAAATAAAAAATAATTAGTAATTTAATGAAGGTATGTAGTTCTTGTTTCTTGTACAGTTTGCTCGAAGCGCTGTGTTAAATGTGATGCGACATCGCAAGTTTTAGTCACGTATACATTAAATTCTAATTATCCCCTTCACGATGAACGGGGACGATCAGAAAATCAAGATTGTACGAGGTTGATGTACATCGTAAAACTAAATATATAGTCTTGAAAACGCAATATCTTGGATCTTTGGGATTCACGTGTGAGGTTTAAGATATCGTTGACAACTATGGCGAGAATGGAAAGATATGTGAAACGGGAATTCCAGAGATGATTTAATTATCTAATCGATTCTGACTCGATAATAATATCGCGTCCCTAATACCAAAAAGGCATATAAATATTATATGCCTTTTTGGAATTCGAATGCCAAAAAGGCATATCATTTTTTTTTTAATTCACCTATCGCTTCAGAGTGAAGAAATTGATCAAAAAACAAAGATTAAAGTATTAATGCCAAAATGGCCTATAACAGCAAGCATATGCCTTTTTGGCATTAATTTTATTTTTAATTTTTTAGCTAATGCCAAAAAGGCGTATAAATAAAAAATCAATAGAATCAATGAATTGGTTTAATTAAATATTTATTAACAAAAAATGAATGAATTTAATATTTTAATGATTTTTTATTTATGCGCCTTTTTAGCATTAACTAAAAAATGAAAAAAAAAATTAATGCCAAAAAGGCATATACTTGCTGTTATAGGCCATTTTGGCATTAATATTTAAAATTTTGTTTTTTGATCAATTTCGTGATTCTATAGCGATAAGTGGCTCCTAAAAAGTTTTCACCGCAAAATCTGAAAATTAGAATTGTCGAGTTTCAAAATGTTTTTTTTTTTTTTTATTTTTAAATTCACAATACAACCATGACCCACATAAGTAAAGCTACTCAAAACTCACTGAAAAATTTCGAAATTTTTTTTTACTTTAATTTTTTCCCTTAGTATATTTAAATTTGAATGCACGGGTTTAACTTCATGATAATATACTTTTTTCGTTTATATGCCTTCTTGGCATTAATGATAATTGTGCCTAAAAGCAAAAAGGCTTATGTATATTTATAGGCCTTTTTGGTTTTAATTTTTTTTATTATCAAAATATTCATTTCAAATCATTTCTAAGCGATTGAGCAAAAAAAAAATTTATATGCCTTTTTGGCTTTATGGTAGATCTATATACAGCATATGCCTTTTTGGCATTAGGGACGCGATATAATCGTCTTAAAATTTCTGAATCATTCACTTTTATATCTTAGGTATTTTGTTTTTTTTTTTAGTAAAATAGTATCGAGGTATATATTTACAGAAAATTATTTTACATCTTCGAATCTTGATAACATAAAGACTAAATATTTATCAAAGTATCAATCTATTTGACATTGATCTGATAACTTTTAGTGTAATCTTAAAAGCGGATAAACATTAAACAAAAAACAAAAAAAAACAAACAGGAATATTTCGAATAAACATATATAACTGAAATTCGATATGGATTTTGATGGAAATAATCTCTTTATACATTTTGAAAAAGAAATTTATATTGCAATATTAAATAGCTTACTAAATATTTGTATAATGTAATTTTCATTGTATAGAGTAATTTAATGATGCTACATTAAATATTAATGATGATAGTAATAATAGCTATTCAATTTTAAACAAAAGTATAAAATATCTTTTCCATAGATAATTTAAAACGCAATGAAACGGTCTCTTTTAATTTTGCGCATAATTTAATTTTTGTGAAGATATTTGAAAAAACCAATTACACTTTTTTCTCGATAACTTTTAAATTTACGACGGAAAATTTTTTACTTCATTTACTGGAATAAAAGTAATGTTCGAGAAGTTTAACTCTTCTATCGATTCTAAGTCAAAGTATAATTATTGTTCAATAATTCGCCACAAGACAGTGATAATATGGAAAATTAATAAATTCTCAATTATTTTTATGCAAAATCGACTTTTGAAAAGGTGTTTATAAATAACATCTCTATAGAATTATCAAAGATGTTGGATTCTTTTGAAGACTTCTTGTCACCGTTATCATTCGTTGGATTACCCAACGAAAAAAGAAGAAAATGATTTTCATTATTATGTCTGATAACATAATTTGCAGTTCTATTTCTTCTGATTTACAAATGATTAGTCTTAAGTAGAGTTTAAAATCTACTCTCTAAAACTGTAATACTGAAAATTTGTGAATATTAATTATTTGTTAGTAAATTTCGCTACACTGTAAAAAATTAGCGGAGTGAACGCGGAGTGAGTGCAGAGTGAGTGCAAAACAGATGACTGTCTATTTATTGAATCCCTTCGAAGCGAAGTTTAATTTAATATTGAAATTCCCGTTCAGAGTGGAATTAACTCCTAAAAAGAGTTTACCCAGAAAGGAAAGTACGATGGGCCCAAGTTTGTAAGCCAACCCTGGCCCGGCCTTGGTAGGACTCTGGAATGATAACCCGGGGCCCAACTTGGTTACTAGACTTGGCCCATGCTTCGTTGCCAGACATTGCCCATGCATCGAAAAAACGGATGAATTTAATTAAAAAAACATTTTACTATTATTAACCTCGTAGAATTTATGATCATTAACGTTTAAACTATTTAAGTGAAGTAAATGACGTGAAAAAAAACTCGATGAAAATTCTGCTGGGCTCCGGCCGCGAACTGCCGTCCTTCTGATTGCTGGGTCCGAACGATAGCTACTGGACGAACCTACTCATGTTGAACTGCTACATTAATATGATCTACTTATTAAACCATAGGTATAACCAAACTTGGGTAATCCTACCTTGGCCCAAGTCTGGCTTGTCATTGGATGGCCAAGACTGGGTTTCCCTGTCTTGGCCCAAGCCCGGGTAATCATTGTAATGGCCAGGACTGAGTATCCAATCTTGAGCCGAGCATGGGCCAATATAGGTATGCCGAAACTAGGTTCCCCAGTGCTGGGCCAAGTAGGGCCCCATCGTTCAACTCTCGCAGCTCCTACATGGGTCACTTTTAGAGAGTATGAAATATTTCTATATTACACGGAAAATTTTTTTTGCAACACCTGCTTTGAAAGTTTAATTTCTTAGCACTGTAAGCCGTGTCGGAAGCGCCATATATATTCAACCTTGTTTATACATTTTACTTTACCACACTAGTGCGTTAAATAGCCTATAACTTTACAGTTTGAACTTTACTATACTAACGTAGTAATAAAATGTCACGACCAGTAAATTTTATTTAATTTTGCTCTCTATAACTAACGACGTGGTTGTACTTGAAGCGAATGAAACGCCGTCGCTCGTTGCGACAATACATTACTTTTCACTTTCTGTCGCTCATGTGATATTAATCGTATACGATAGACAACTTTGTCAATTTATGGTTACTAGAATAAAAAAAAACAAACGTCCATAATCTATAAATTACGTTAAAAATTATCATATCCTTGGAAAATTTGATTTAAAAAAAAATTTTCATTTTTTACTTCTTGAAAATTGAACTTTTATAGCAGGATTTGCAAAAAATAGTGCATCCTATAGGCGGACTAAGAAGCCATGAAGCCAACATGACAATCATGATCACACTATTCGTTTTAAGGTTATGATACATTGACATGAGGACTCGTGTGGTTGTCGCTTACTCGCCTACGGCTCGTCAAGCCTTACTCTCTAAACATGAATAAGTGAAATAAAAATGAATAAGTGAATATTCACTAATTCTGAGTGCAAACCGAACCACTTATTTTAAAAAGTGGTTCGGTTTGCACTTAAAATTAGTGAATTTTCACCAATTTCACTTATTCATGTTTACAGAGTACGCCTATGTCGCGATAACATGGTTGTCAAACAATTCGCTCCTTAGTACACATGTAGCATAAACCACTATTTTGTTATTGCAAGATAGAATAACATACAGAAATAGTTTGTAGTTGTACACGGAAAAAAGAAAAATGGAATAGTTACAGAATAAAATGTAAAAACCAGCCCGTCATATTAAAAATTACAAAAGTTAAAATGTATACTGTAATTTTTAAATTTTATCCTGTAAAAAATTTGTTGCAGATTAAGCAGTAATATTTACAGTTTGAAAATGTAAATCGTACACAATAAAATGTAAAATAATTATTATCTTTTGCTTACAGAAAGTTTGTTTCTTTTAAAATCATTTAATCCTCTTTAAAACTGTAAAAATTACAGTTTAGCCGTTGTGTAAAAATTAAAGTATCAAATAAGAAAATTTGTTGAGTGGTTCGAGAAGATTTACAGTATGGGCATTCAATTATTAACTTTAATGTAGAAAATGGAACTATTACATCTCACACTGTAATTTTTTAATTTTCTTTGTCCAGTATCACCAATGCCTTAGCAATCACGAACTTTTACTATTTAAAATGTAAAAAAAAAATAAAAATTCAGTAAATATTTTTGAAATAGTATATGTGAGTGCACGTGCATTTAGCCAAGAGCCATGCCTCAATATTAGAGGTTATAGTAATAAGAGTCTTCTGTTTCTTGGGTGTCCCATGTGAAGTTATTATTCTATGTGTCGTCGTCTAGTACAGTGCAAAGTTTTTCAATATTGCGAATTTTAATAGTTGAATGATTATTTTTGGTAAGTACCCGATGAAAAAAGATTTTATACAACTGTATAAAACTATATACAAATTAGATAGAAAAAATGGTTCTATCCATTTGTATACAATCGTACATAATTATATCTTATTTGTATATAATTTTTATCTAATCACATAATGTTTTTGTATAGATTATATATAATATAATGATATACGATTCTATATAATTGTATACAAATATATATATTTTTATATAATTTTATTATGGTTTTTTGCATTTTTATATAGATCTATATACGATCGTGTATAATTGTATATAACTATATAAAAATTTCATATAATTATGCATTCTCTCTATCCAATTGTATATAATTCATATATAACTGTATACAGATATATAAAATCTTTTTTCATTGGGTAATTAAATTTTTTATACAATTCGTTTGTTTATTAATAATTTTATTTTTGTTTTCTTATTTTATATTGATTTTAATTGTTGTCAATTCAAAAAGAAATTTGAAAGTGTGGTAGTAATTTATTTTTGGTTACCATAGGTTATTCTCATCTATTTTCTCAATTGAAATTAATTATCAAGGATGATGTTGAATCCTGTCACTATTCAAACTTGATTATTGAAAAAAATAAACGCAAATATTACTAACAGAAAATGGAAAATTTACAGTTTATAGTGGCAATATCGTTATTTTGAGAAACAAGTTTTAAAAATTTTAACGTAAAACTTGATGAGAAAAACTGTAAGTTTTGAAGCATATCGAATGATACTTTGATAATTTTTAACAAATATTACAGTGTGAGAAAGTAAACTTAATACATTTTCAAACTGTAATATTTCATACTTAAATTGTAAAACTTACTGCGCAGGGCCAAACTGTAACTTTTACAGTTTCGTTTATGAAGCGCTGCGTTACTATTTGAAAATGTAATAAATGCTCGTTCGAACAGCAATTATTCCTGTTTTCTTTTTTCCGTGTAATAAAACTGTTGTAGCCCAATAAAAACACTGATTTGTTAAAATCATAAGTGAATTTGTACCATTGACAAAATTCTTGCAATCATAAACTCTAAGTTTTGCTATTGAGATTTACTTCATGAGTTAATATCTTATTGCGTAGACACGAGAAACAAATGGAACATGCTGGACTAAAGAATGAAAAAAGACCATTTTTTTTTGTCCCACATGATGGTGATGAAAAAACAAATGGGAATGAAAAGAGAAGCATTTCAGATAGGATTTAGTAATATAATACGTTCTGTATGAATCTACACGGAGAAAAAAATATAGTAAAATTTACTAAAAAATATAGGAATAATTACTAAATTTAGATAGTAATCTTGAAACGCTTAAGATTTATAGGAAAAATTCATAAACAGATAAGTAAATTTTACTATCCCGTTTAGTAAATTATACTATTTAGTTTAGTGAATTTTACTATTCCGTTTAGTGAATTGTACTATCCCGTTTAGTAAATTTTACTATCCCGTTTAGTAAATTTTGCTATATTAAAATGGAAAAAAATAAAATTAAATTTTTATTAGCTTCTAACTTTTTATTATTATTACTATCATTTTAATTATTATTGTTATTTATGCCATCTGTATTGGTGTTGGAGTCGATTTTTGTTTTTTAAAAAATCACTTGTTTCAACCAAGATTCGTACCCTGATCTCCCGCGCGCGAGTCCTTTCCTATGTCTGACGGACCGATATCTCCTTCGGACAAAAGTTTCAGAACTTGTAATACATATTTGTATATGCTATCCCCACCAAATTTTAATTTTATCTATACATAGTAGAATTTACTATACATATAGTAAAAAAACATAATCGTGTTAGCAAAAAATACATTGCGTATAGTAATTTTTAATATTTTGTATAGTAACAAATCCTATATTGTATTAGAAAATTTACGTTCTTAAATTTGTATTTATTAAAAATACTAATAGTAAAATTTACTATACAGATAGTAGAAAATACAATTGTGTTAGTAAAAAATACATTACCCATAGTAATTTTTAATATCTTATTGTGTAATTATTACTAACTAGTAAATTTTACTAAACGTTTAGTAATAATTACAATACAGAATGTATTTTTTCATATCTGTTAGTAAATTTTACTATAAGATTGTAATTTTTACTATATTTTTTTCTCCGTGTAAATCTAAGATGCTTTAGATTCTGTGGTATTTCAACTATTTTATACATTCTCAACATTTTGTTTTTAGTTTTAGATTTCCGTAGCCAACGTAGAAAGCAGAAATGATCAGATTAAATATAACGCTTATAAATTATTGTCTTCTAAATCATTTATAAATGATAACAGCATTTATATATAAGTGAATTAAGATTATATGTATATATATTTCTAATGCGATTAATACTTGAATAATTAAAGATCATTAAATTGTTTCTAAAAGACACTTGAAAATAATTCGTCTGTTCCCTTTGTCATTAATAGACTCAGAGTACATCTTTTTTTACAAACCGGAGTAATTTAGTCTAGAGTAATCATTTAAATTTCATAAAGTCGTTCAAAGGGAAGAAATCTACTTTTAGAGAATAATACTTGTACAATATTCTTTTGTTGTACACATTACAAAGTGTTTAAAATACAACGAACCACATTGTATATTATCTGGCTAATATAATGATAATAATAATTGTTATAATTATTGTTATTACAAAGCGACCTTTTAAATTTTTAATTACGAGCTGTAATGAGAGGCGGATTTCCTTTTTCTACATTAAATAAATTTCAACAATGAGCATTAAAAAAAAATTTTGTTATTATATATATTTGAATACATACGTATATTATGAGAGAATTGAAAAGCTTTAGAGACATAAATTTTAATCGATTAGTTTTTAATGTTTCGTACATATTACTAGAATTCTGGTCCAGAAGAAACGAAGAACCGGAGATTTCAATTTAAAGAAAATTTTAAACTTTGAATTGAATTATAACCTCATTATTATTTGAATAAAGTTTCTACTATCGTAGTAAACTGGAAAGTACCTTCTATAGTAATAAACTAAATTAACAGTATAAAAATTGTTTATCAATATATAACTAGGCAAGAGTTTAATGTCTGTGGTATAGCAACGCACAGTCTTAAGTTACCATAGTTGAATTTTATAACATCTAACAGCTTTCAATTTGCCGTAGTCGTAGCGTGCCCCCCAATGAGAAAATACCGTTGGGTGTAATGACAATGTAAATTGCTCTTAAATTGGTCGTTGCAATAGAACTTTAACTAAATTCACTAGCTTCCGTTGTAGCTTTCTCATAATACACATTTAGCTTTGATTTATTCTATTTTGTCTATCAGTTCAGTCATTTGTTATTTCTTTGATGATACTGGTGACGCAATTAAATTTTCTAATTGGACACAATACTTGTCGTTTGCTGTCGTGACTATTGCAAATTTTTTCAGATAAAATCTGTCGCATATACCTTCTACTCTATTTTAATCTCTCTCTCTCTCTCTCTCTCTCTCTCTATATATATATATATATATATATATATATATATATATATACACTTTTGCACGCTTAACTTCGTATTCACCACCTTTTGTTATCGTTTCCAAGTAATCAAGCTACTTTGAATTTTGATGAAGCGTAACTCAAAGATTGTTCTCTTCGTTGTACAACAATTTGAGAGTTTATTCATGTATGTAGTAGTGTATGAGGTAAGATTACATTTAAGTCAAGAATTTACCGTGCTCTTTGTTATAGTACATAGAAAACGAACTAACTTGAATCGAGAAGAATTCACTTGAGTACTTGAGTCAAGAACATCATTATAAAGAAAATATTTATTTTAGGTTCAAGAATATTTTTTTTTTTAATTGATATTCTTGACTTAACAATAAATTTTTTTCAATTAAGATTAAAATGCTTGAATGAAGAATTTTCTTATTTCTGATGCTAATGAACATTTTCATAATTATGAAAAAAGAATGACTTGAAACAGGAATTCAATTTCGAAGAAAAAAATTCTTGATTCAAGTTGAATTTTTTCTGTGTACTTATATACAGATAGTGTTTGATCAATAAACTTCAATGTCACTTGAAAATATTTATATTTTATTAGTTATTTCTTATTTTAGATGAAAGTTATTATAAACAAAATGATATTTATAAGAAATGGTTTTTGAAAATTTTATCAACTGAAAAATATATTGATTACTAAAAAAGGTTAACAGAAACAGAAATTTCTGAATACGGTATAGTTGCAAATTCACGGTTTGGAATTGATCCACCCATACAATGCTGTTTTATCTGATTTACGAGCCATGTGGTTGTGGGGAGAGCGTTGATTTGGTCAGGTCCATTTCAATTTATTCAATGTATAGAATGAGGATAGCTGGAGATAACTTGAGGTGAATATAAAAGTCTGGGAAGAAATAGTCGCTCCGAAATCTTGGTTAAATAATTTATATGAATCCTAAATAAGGATTCATAGATGTTTTTATTTTCATATGATAAGTATTTATTGTATATTGTTTATATGTAAATTTTATATATAAAACGTCCCGTTGATTTCTTAATCAAATATCACAAATTTACGGCGCAGAATTTACTATAAAATAAGACTGCTGATTTAAATATCAAGATAAAATAATTTTAAATCAAGATAAAAATCTTTTCTACGAAATTAAAAAATTCAATCATTATACTTGGTTTGATAATTTTTTTTTTTATTTGTTTTGTAAAAGATTATTATTTCATATTTGCTAACAGAAGATCTCTTAAAAACTGATAAAAACGATATCATAATAAATTCTTGTACTTGAGTTAGTTCAATGATGGAATGAAATGCTGATTGTGTATACATATGTAGGGGCAACGAGGGAGGGGGGAGGGGTAAATGGGCCCTTGAAAAAAACTTCAACCTTCAGTTGTTCTCACTTGTTTTACTTCTTTCTTGCCCCTTACCATGCATTTAATTTCAATATGCCGCGTCTATTGAAAATTATAACCTTGTAATTTGGGGCAAAATAGGCCTCTCAGAAAAAAGTTTTAATATATGACTTTTTTTACCCCTTTTACTTTTTCTAGTTTTCTGTAATTCGTAATCAATATGCTCCAAAAATTAGAAATTAAAATTCGGGGCAAAATGGGTCCCTCTAAACAATTTATGTAAATTTGGTTATTATTTTATTTCATCTTAAAAGCTAATTAATGCATTTTTCAGAAAGTTTATTTTTCGCACTAGATTATTTTAATGTTCTGGATACAGATAAATTAAACGGAATATAGTATAGGCTTGGATAGCTCAACTAAAAAAGCGTTTGGCGCGTAGCGGACATCCCAGAGAGGAAAGTACCACGGGCCCAGGCTTGGCCCAGTCTTGCCCCAACTTTGTAGAACCTTGGGCCAGGCTTGTAAGCCAGTCTTGGCCCAGTTTTGGTAAAAGTCTGGGGTGATAATCTCGGGCCAATCCTGGTTGCCAGGTCTGGCCCATGCTTGGTTGCCAGGCCTGGCTCAGGCTTCTTGCCAGGCTTCGAGGAAACGAATAAATTTAATTTAAAAAAATTTTATTATTATTAACTTCGTAGAGTTCATGATCATTAACGTTTAAATTATCTAAGGGAGGTAAATGATGTGAAAAAAACTCCTTTTCCTGCCCAATCCCCCTTTTATTCTAATTCTCCTTCCCTATAATACAAAAGTGTGAAACGCTCCACATGTATATTCCCGTATGTGTGTGTGCATGAACACATACTTTCCTACTTAACAGCATTATTTAATTAATTCATATCAATGTTATAATTTATATTAATTTTTTATTTTTATACGTATTTTATATTAATATAAATTATAATTATATTATCATAAATACTTATTAATATTAATCCGATTAATGAAGAATAAATTATTCAGATTTTTGTGAATGATTGCATCGGATTATTTTGAAGCTTTAAAAAAAAAAATTAATTTCAAATTCAAGTTCAAAATAAAATAATTAATTTCAAATTAAACAAAAATTTTAGAGGGCACATTTTGCCCCTTTCTCCTTCATTTGCATTGAACTTGTTTGTCAAGTATATTATAATTATTATTACTTTTATCATAATTATTTTATTTATTTGTACACAATTTTTGTTTCTCCGTTGAATATCACGACATTCATTCGCATTTTAATAGAGACCTGTTTTATTTGTTTTTTAAAAGAGATGTATTTTTTTTTATTAATGACAAACTATTCAACATTTGGATAGTAAAATAATTAGTGAAAATAATTAAAATTATTTATAAAATAAAAAGAAAATCTCTCTCTCTCTTATTATTTACGTTTATATTTAGTAACTTTTAGATACTTTTGTCAAAAAATAAAACAATTTCATTGAATAATTTACGCAATAAATGTATGAAATTTAATTTTAATATACGTCGATATTTTATTTACCCTTGGGCTGTTCAAATAAATTTACTTAATAAAAATTATCACTTTTTTTTACCATGGTAAAAAAATCTCAATACCAAATTACATATTGAAATTGAATGGAAATTCCAGAACGTGGAGCGCTACGGAACCAGAAAATCACTCTGTGCCAAACTAATTTAAATAAAAGGTTATGATGTAATATAAAATAAAACTGACTGAATCAGTCATGATTGATATCATTTTTAAAAACTTAAAATAAGTTTTTTAAATCGGGTTAGATGAAAAATTACGAAGTTTGATGTTGTAAAAATTATTACTTGTATTTTAACTAAATTTTGCAAATACTAAATGTAATAAAATCCGATGAAAAATAATTCAGATGTACAGAAATCTTCATTTCTGTGAATAGAGATGTACATCTCTAATCTTTTGATATCAAAGAAGATCCAAAATTTCAAAAAATCAGATCTTATAAGATTTGAATTATTTTTTCCTGGGATAAAAAATATCAATTGAATGTATTGAAAAAAGTGTTGAATGATATTACGTACATAAGTAAATGCATTATAACTACAAGAGATGAAAATTTTTAAAACAATTATATTGCACTCTCTAAATATGAATTAGTGAAAATTTCACTAATTACTTTAGTGAAGCAGTATTCACTTCATAATCAGTGAATTTCAACAACAAATTAGTGAATTTTCACTAATAAATTTAGATCTATAATTTTCACTAGCAAATTAATGATTTTCACTAATAATCTAGCGATATTTTCATAATTTCCACAAGTGAAGCTGTTATGCACTTTTTAATTTGTGAATTTTACAATTTCACTAGTCACATTAATGATTTTCACTAATGATCTAGCGACATTTTTATAATTTCCACAAGTGAAGCTGTTATGCACTTCTTAATTTGTGAATTTCACCAATTCACTACTAACTTTAACTAGCAAATAATTAAATATTTTATTATATATAAATATAATTAATAATTATGGTGCTATTTTCAAAAATTTTAATAAAAAACTTTCAAAATAAAAAAAAATAGAAGTACAGAACAATAATATATTTATATGAAGAGTACGTCAATAATAACATCACGGATTGTTTATTTCTTCATCAATTATTGTTTGATATCATAACCAATATACTATTTACACTCATGCGATCACATGCGTAGGTCAGCGCAGTGGATAGCGTCAAAGACTTTGAATCGGAAGGATGCAGGTTCGAGCCCAGCAGTCACCGTGATTTTTTCATCAATCAAAATCATGTATACTTCCTCTAAGTAATGATTCTAATACATTGATCACATTTCGGATCTAATTACAAGTGTCTTATATTTTTTTTCGCGATATAATATTTTTTTTCACCGATGAAATCAGTGGATTCCCATATTCACTTTTCAATTTAGTAGATTCTCATATTCACTTATCAAATCAGTGAATTTTAATATTTACATATTCATTTAGTGAATAGTCACTAATTCTGAGTGGTACACTGAGAAAATTAAATGATTGGAGTTATCATCTAGTGATGGTAAAATTTTTACTGACAATTTGCTAGTCGTGAATATCATCTAGATGATTGTATAAATCATCTAGATTGTAACAGTAACCATACGGATAATAATTGTTACAATCTAGATGATATTCACTACTATCAGATTGATAGTAAAAATTTTACCATCACTAGATGATAACTCCAATCATTTAATTTTCTCAGTGTACGATTGCCACATTGACAAAAAGTGAATATTCACTTAGAATTAGTGAAAAATCACTAATTCAAGTTTAAAGAGCATATAATAATAAAATAAAAAAGTAACACTGTATTGATAAAAGATTTTGTGATCTTTTTAAATGAAAGGATATTTTCCTCTTAACAAGAATAGATTTTTCTCTTTGAAATGTTCTTCGAGATTCAAACTACGATTATTTCTGACTGAAACTACTCAAGTGTAAAATAAAAGTTGTACTTTGATCCTTATGTAGAATATAGAAAGTAATTCAATTTTTATAAAGCATCTGTTAAGGATATACTGCAAGATTGTCGCGTATTTCAAATACTTGAATATTAGATTTTCATTATAAGATTAGAATACTAACAATATCATTATTTTTTATTGTTAAACTGAAGTGGTAACATCGATTCACTTCTTTTTTATTATTAATTATAAAGATATATAGGAAAAAAATCAATCAGAAATCTATTTTTTTAAGAGCTTAACATTGAAATGACAATAACTTGTGAACAATGCGGAATTTCATAAAACTTTATTCGTAATAATTAGTAAGGAATAAAATTATCCACAAAAAGTTCTAATGACATTTTTTGATAAGACTGATAGTTTCGCCGGAAAAGTAAAAAAATCTCAAAATTTACTATAAATTTGACTTAGGGCTTAAATAACTTTTGAACAGTGGGATTTATAGAAAAATGATAAGAGACTTTTTTGTTGAGCGTTCAATTTCCTACAAAAAAATTTATTGTGCATAAAAATCCGTTGATTAGTTGGGGAGCTAGAAAATTCTAAAAAAAAAAAAATTTTTTTTCCCGTGTTATTTAAATGGAAAATAGAAAAATGGATTGAGGTAAACCTTAATATCATTATTAACAGCCCAGATTGGTACCAAAATTTTTATTTTTAGTTATACTTTTAATTTTTGTATGCCATAAAAAAAAAAAAATTGTTTGTTTTTTTTAAACACCCTAGTATATATTTATTTGTAATGAAATTTATTATTTTATATTTTAATTTGAACTGTTAATATAATAAAAAAGTTTCAATTTACGTTATTATAGCAGTACTGTTATTGATATTTTTATATTATATTATATTATTATTTATTCATCCGATTTCACAATAAAGAATTGGTGAATATGATAGTTTGATATACATCGTTGATTTGCAAGAATGGAAAATAAAGTATAAAAAAGTAATGCAGCTGAAATTTCGAAATCAGCTTCCAAATCAATTAGTTTTATTATCATAGGAATACAATTACTTTTATCATTTTACTTGTATCTCTCTATTTTTTTTTTCATCTATATGCACTCAGAACGTCTCTAATTGGGTTGATAACTTAATCAAAAGTAATGGATGAATTAAGTGTCTTTCTTTAATTAAGATAATTGGCATGTAGTGAAAGCATTTGCTTTTATAATTAACTCTATTGTGTTCATTTATTGATAATTATTTGTATTGTTATAAGTATATCAGTTGAACGTATTGACAATATTGTACATCTTTTCTTTGTAAAACGAAATTCATTCATTTAACATTAACTTCAAAACTTATCAATTAATGTTCTTTACTAATGATAAAAAAATAATACAATTAGTAGCTAAATCAATAAAAAAAAATCGGTCTATCGGTTGACCCTGCGGGCCAGCCCCAAAACTTCCCGCTCACTTCGAGCTCCTTGAGCTCGAAAATATTGTCAGGAATACAGTTTCGAGCTCTTCGAGCTTGAAAATACTTTTGTATGCCATTGTTTTCGAAAAAAACGTTTTTTACCATTTCTCTCTCTCACGATATTTTATTGACAAATGATTTGATTTTCATGTTTGAAGTAGCAATCGACCCGTCTTAATAAAGTTTAGAGTTGATCAGATTTTGAAATCGTTTGGTTTAGTTATTTTAAAGATATTTGCAAAAAGCTGTTTTTTATCGTTTTTTTCTCCCGCGATAACTCTTAGACAAATGACCCGATTGTGATGGTTGAGGTGGCAATCGACGCGTTTTAATAAACTCTGAAGCTGATCAGATTTTGGAATTGATTAGTTCAGTTGTTTCAAATACATTTGCAAAAAACCATCTTTTACCATTTCTATTTTCTACGATAACTCTAGAACGAATTATCCGATTAAGATTGCTAAGGGCGAAATCGACGCGTCTTATTAAGCCCGAGAGCTGATTAGATTTTGAAGTCGATCGTTAAACTCGTTTCTGAGAAATCATTAAAAAACTAAAAAAAAAAATTTTTTTTTCGTAATTCGCTAATATTTTTGAGTCTACTTGATCAAATGATCTGAAATTTTCAGAAAAGTTGATGGCCAGCAAGCTCTTTCGATTGCCGCCTCAACCATCCAATTCGCTTCATTAGTTAAAAAGTTATAGACCGGTCACACACACACACACACACACACACACACACACACACACACACACACACACACACACACACACACACACACGCGCGCGCGCGCATATTTCTACGAGTTTTATAAGGTATTTTATGGTTCAAAGTTTTTTAAAAATTTTTGTTCAGTATACTGATTCAAAATTAAAATTTGGAATCAAAAAAAATTTGGCAAAATTACACAATATACGACAATGCTTAACCTATATAAGCCGCATATATACTTTTTGGTCGGTATATATATTTTTCCACGCAGGAAGACCAATATAATCATTTTGAAGTTTGAAATACACGTACATAATTTCCACAATGCTGAAATGAAGTCAGAAACTAATTTAGTGGACAGAAACTTGATGTCGCGTCTCAGAGGACTGAAATCGATGATTTCTAACCCGTTAAATTATGCATTGATCAGAAATTGGGTTATTTTGGAAATATATTAAAATTCATATCTTCCATGCATGCAGGTGATACCAAAAACATATTTAATTAAGGCTGTAATTTACAGCCTAAATTAACTGATTTTAATTAGTTGTGCAATAAACATGAACATGCTTAGAAAATTTCGATTTTAATTTTCAAAAAAAAAAAATATTCAGTGTTGATTTCGAATAAAATTAAAATTTTTAGGTAACTACAAAAGTTATTTTTAAGAATCATTAGGCTTTAGGTTTATTAATTTGAATCAATATAGTTTTCAATGTTCTACAATATTTATAAATTTTCACAATTTATTACAATCATTGACTATTTCAGACATTATGATGGACCATTTATAGTTGCTTTTCAATAACTTCAAACATCAATATTGAATTTGTGTGAAATAATTGTCCCGAAAGTGTTCTAAACTTCTGATGTTTGGTAACTTGGAACTTTAAGTTGACAATTGTGAAGATTTTCGAACCTTTGAAAATCAAAGACTGAACCATTGTTCAATTTTCGACAATTATTTGATATTTATAATATTTATATCAAAATATGAGTAGAATGCATGTAATTTATGGTATGATATATTTTGGATTATGAAAATAAAATACATAGTGCATATAAAATATGTACTATAACGAAATATTTCCTTTGAGGTTCCATGTATGTATTCATACACCGATAATATTGTTGTACGACATGATTTGAACCGTAAAAATGTAACAGGGAATGGAATGGAGTTGTGTGTTGATCGACGATAACCGAGACCGTGGTGACAGTCGAGTTTGTCCGTTGATTCCCGTGGGATCCACGCGCCTTGATAGCACGTGCAGAATAGAAAGGACACGTATAGACGTTATCGATGTCTTCGGCGTGTCTTAACGTCTTTTCTTATCTTCTTTTATTTCCTTTACCATTATCCTTCTCATGGGTTTACAAGTTTCGTATATATAGTTTACTTTAGTCAGACTGACTAGACTCACACTATACTATCGCCACTGAAAACTCTGTGTGACATGACGAATTGATACTTTATAGAAAAGCACTTTTGTGGATAGAGAAAACTTGTTAAATTTTCTATTGTCTCATTCTTTTTCGACGCCTCTATAACTATATAAGTACCAATATATTGTAGCTATTTGTGTTACTTTAGAGCTTTTTGGATACTTTTATGCTGATATGAATTTATTCAAGTTTTTTCAAAAAGTATTAAGGTTATTTATATTTTTTCATAAAAAACTATCTTTATTCGTATTCAAGTCAAAGTTCAGATCGTATATTGAACTTACTTGACATTAAAAACGTAAATAAGACTTGCGTGAACCTAAACCTTAAGTCCACAAATAAAAATCTTTAGAAGTCGTAAAAAAATTTAGGGAGTCATATTTTGTACATAAATCCTCTGAATAGTTGGTTCCAATACATACTTTTGCAGTTATTTTGATAATTTTTATTTTTCGTTTTTGACTCCTAGATACTTTAAGAGTCTTGAATCAAGACCCAAAAAACGCATGGGAAATCAACTTTCAAGAAGTCTTATCTAATAACAAAAGACTTTAGTTAATAGAACTTCTACCCAAGTAATACATGCTTGAGCAAGGTTCTGGTGCCAATGCCTTGAGCAAAACCCCTAGACTGGTGTCTTTTTATACGGGTGGGTCTTGCGCAAAATCATGTAGCAAGATATCGTCATCAAGACTTGTGCATGACTTGCTCAAGACATTTTACACAAGAATATTGAAAATATCTTCGATACGGTACAGTTGAAAAGTTTCTTACGCATTTCTTGCATCTATAACTTACGGCAGGTACTTACACATGGCTGGCTCAAGATCTTGAACAAGCGATGCGCAACTATTTTCAACTATAGTCTTCCTCCAGAATTGAGTTATAATCTGGCACGAATTTCTTGTGTAAGGCTTGCACTAGACTTGTTATTGAAATCTAGCCACAAGTATCTGTAGCAAAACACATAGCTAGGAAAAGACACTAACGTCTATCGAACTTGAGACCATAGGTTTGCTCAAGCCTTGAACAAGATTGTAATATGGGTAGCTATTAGATCATTTTTATTAACAATAAGATGTTATTTAAATAGTTTAATTTTTTCGCCCTAACTTGGGTTGGAAAATTGAATCTCAATTTCAACCTCAACCTCGAACTAAGGATCCAAATAAACGTATTCTAGAACCTCATTTTAATGCTGGGTTTATTTTAGTTTCTGCATTGTAGGAGTTACAATCAAGTTTTTTTTCGATTAAGCAATAAGTTTAAATAGGTTCATGTTCACGCAAGGTTTATTTACTGAAAATAAAAATGTAATTTCGCACTACAGGTAATAATTATTTTTATTTTTTTTATTCTAGGATTGTTAATTGTTGGACCAAGCTGATTGAAAAATTCAAAATCATGTCACGCACTGTACAAAGCATGATACAAGAATTTGTAAGTAATTTGATGAAATTTTTATACCTTTTTATTACCATCGTTATTTTTTCAAAGAAAAAGAAAAAATGATAATGCCGCGACTAATAGTTTCGTATGTTCTAACAGAGGTCAGTGAACTTTTATTTGTGCACTGAAACATGAGAACGTCTTTCTTTTTCTGAATTGCAAGGCTATTAAATGAAAATGAACGCTAAAAACCAATTAAAGAATTAAATATCAATGATAAGTTTTTTTGTTATACATCAGATTGGTTTTAGAAATAAATATAAAAATGACAACATTATATATTTTTACAACTTATAGCAATAGTAAATATATATATTTCTTTTTTAATTCATAGTCTGTAGAGTTTTATTTAATGGCGCCATACCATCATTCTAAAAACATTTTTCGACGAGTACCAGATACATCATATATTACAAATTTAATCAAGTACTTGATTTAGATGAGAATAATTCCACATGTACCGAGTTGAATCGCGACAACACTTTGAAATGGTTATAATAGAAGTATTAGCGAAATATCCCGAGGTGATTCTGACTAGAATACAGATTTGAACAGTAGCAAAACAAAACACAGTACCTAATAGTCACCGATTCAACAAGGTCTTATTTTAAATTTTACCCGGAGAAAATATATTAGTTTTGGAGTAAAATTTCAAATAAGACCTTGCCCGTGTAAAAAAAAATTCGTTCCAAAAACGATCCTGACAGCGAACTTCCTAAATAGAGACAATTCTGAACTTTTAGTTGAACATTTTTGGAACTAAAATAATTAGAAGTATGAAAAATTTTCAACTAGTGTGGACTTTTCTTGCGGGTTTCTATTTTTTTATTTGAAATTTTTTGAGCAAAGTTGATTTGAATTGACAGTTCTTTAAGTTCATAATTAGTTCCAATCACTTATTTTTTCTAGTATTTTTAAATAAGTCAAAAAGTTGAAAAAATTGATCTTCTCCGTATGTTGTACTAAAAGTAAAAAAATGTTCATAAATATTTCCGAATCATTTTTACTTTTTTCTACCCCATACCTTTTTTTTTTTATTGTTCTTCAAACCCTAAAAATTGTCAAATCAATTTACTTTTACTCAAAAAATAAAGTAAGTGCGGAGGAAAAGCCTACATCAGTTGAAAATGCTTCACTTTCTAAATTTTTCAAAAATGTTCTACTTAAGGAGGTATGAGAGTAAAGTCGAAATAATGAGATCAATTCAAAATTTTAAGGATCGATAAAAATATATTTAATACGTATTGTGTTAAAATTTCAGAGACCTAGGGTTCATAGTTTATTTATAAAACGAGATTAAATATAGGTCATTTAACATTGTAATGATATACCCGACCTTACACTTACTCTTGTTTTAATAAATTTCATGATGAAAAAATAATGAAAAAGCTTTGAAAAACTCATCGTGTAAAAAAAAAAAATTGCAAAAATTATTTAAAAAATAAAATTAAGTTGAAGGTACTTAGTTATAAAATTAATTCAGTTTAAAAAAATGTAAATTTTGAAAAAATAGTCAGCCATAGCAATTGTAGGTTATGATGACGGCAACGTTGTAAATGGTGGGTTACGCGGGAAATTTAAAGTTTCAATGAAATCGGTTAGCAAAAAAGTCAAATAGGTAAAGAAAAGTATTATAAAATTTTTATTATTTATTATAAAACATAACATAAATATTTACTAAAATAATTTATAATGCTTTGGTTTCTTTTTATTATTCAAAAATTTTGCAATGAACTAACAATTTGTCTGAATAGCATTACTTGTAAGCATAACACACACGTACACATCACCAACGCAAATAGAGCAGTCGAGGCATGCGCAACCGCGGTAAAATTTGTGGCGTTGCCAAACTTTTTGAAAAATATTTAAAATTAAATAACTTTTTATTTTGTTTAAATTTAAAATAAATTATCAGTTATTTTATAATAATTTAGTTATTTAATGCATAAAAGATTATTTTGGTAAGCTAAATGTCATTAAATCACTAGTAAAAGCTTGTTACATTTTTTGAAGGTACATTCTCGAGCTAAATAAATCCTTCTCAAGTCACGTACTATAGTATATCTATATATATGTATTGTGGGATGAAACGCTGTGAACAGACTGTACGTCCCAAACCTCCTTAAGGTTCGCAATTATCTCAACTTTGGAAGTCCACTGTCGTAAACATTTTTGGAACATTTTTAGAACGAATTTTTCTCACTCATGTGCTGAAATGGAGTATTTTGGCGATCCTTCTATTATAACTATTTCATAGTTTTGTCGCGAATCATTCCGGTACATTTGGGATTATTGATGCGAGTCCTTTCGAATGTGGTTTCTTTTGGTAATCACATTATTTAAGTGAACTTTCTATATTTTCCGTCATTTAGAACAAGTACTCGATTAAACTTGTAGTATGATATATTTGGTACTCGTCGAGAAATGTTTTTAGGATGATGGTAAGGTACCCTATTTAATGAAGCTGAAAACGTTAAAATAACAATATCTTTAAAGGAAACCCGTGAGAGGAATTTTGTATTCTATATATCTATTAGCAGGAAATGATTCTGCTACAAACGAATTACTATTTCAGAATGAGCTAAATATAAACTTATAATAAATATCGTAATTTTTCTATAGAACACAACTAAAAATAAAGTAGGGAAAATAAAAATCAGAAATAAAGTAGAAAGAAAATAAGACCACAATAGATAATAGACTACGACCGTCCAGAAAAAAAATAGCAGATAGGAAATTTTTTTTTCTTTTTTGGTGTCTCATAAATTTAGGTAGGAACAACAACTTCTACTAGATATCTGAGAAAAAAAAACACCCTACAATTTTATCCTAAAATAGTTAAAATTTTCTTGACATTATTTTTACTTGTGTCCATTATAATTTTCTATGAAATTAAGTTTTGTAAACTATTTTATATAGAATTTAGTAACTGAAATCTTCATCGATTCTAAAATTATATTATTTTTCATTTTTAACTTTTCAATATACTCATCCTTTCTGTTAAAAAAAAAAAAAAAACACCGTTTGGCTTTGACTGTTGTTCTATTATTCATGGAACAAAGTTTTCTGCAGATAGTATCTCTAGATAAAAACCGTAAAATTCAATGAACCTTTTTTTATTGGTTATACCATAACTTTTTTATTTTTACGCGACAATTTCAACCATAAACATTTCAAAGTTTCTTGAATTTATCGGACTATCAAGCACTAAAAATATAAACATTAATTGTTGATGATAAAATTGAACTGTGTGATCTAAATTGAATTAAGTATCTCGGAAAATAAAATTGGAATCCGTTTTTTTTCTAGTTACCCTCAATTAATGAATCCACGGAAACAGTATTTTAGAGTGTTAACAAAAAAATTTAATCGAAAAAATTTTTGTTAATTTTCATTTTTCGTATAACTCGTAAACTACTTGACCGATCGACTTCAAAATCGAAACAGATCTAAGTCTTGATGAGCTCTTTTGATTGCCGGGAACATCCTAATCGGTTGATTTGTTCCAAAGATATTGTACGATAAAAACTAAATTACATACTTCCATACATGTATGTGTACATATATACACACACGTATGTCCATCCGGAAATAGTCAGAGTAGCTTCCTAGGACCTGAAAACGTTGAGATCTGATGAAAACTCGATTTTCGAAGACCGGACCGAAACCAATAACTTTCCTTCGTTTTTTAAATTTTCAATTTTCATAGCGGGAAGTTAAAGAAAGTAGGGGAGAATGGGGTCAATTGAACCATGGGGCAATTGAACCAGTAAGCTTAAAAAATCGAAAAAAATATTAAAATGAGTCGTCCTCTTAGAATTATATTTTAATACACTAAACCTTAATCTGACCAAAATTTGGAACCAATATAATGATTCAATTTTAAAAAATTCAAGTTTCTGTTTTTTTAGGTATCTGAACTTTTTTTTCAGCTCTTGACAAATTGTTTAATAATTTTTTATTTTTCAAATGTAATCTTAAATTTTTTTTTGTAATACCTTCATACATATATTAGTCATAAATTTCTAACTTTACTTCTTGTAAAATAGTTCTTGAATATTTTTTTTAAAACTAATTATTTCAATAAAACCATATGGGGTCAATTGAACCAGTACTCTCGGAGACGGTTGAACCACACGAATCACACTGTGAGCATCAGACATGCGCGCGCATCTTGACAGAATGTGAAAACAAGCTAAACTAACCAAGAAAAAAAATAATTATATTGACAGAAGTTTTAAAAGTGATTGTTATAACATATAATATTATAAAAAATAATGAATATGATTAGAAGTGTTGTAATTTTAGTTTTAAGCTATAATGAATAGTAAATTATTCATTAAAGTCATTCGTTTGAGGTTCTAATACTCTTGGTTCAATTGCCCCCGCGAAGGGGACGATTGAACCATTTGATGCAGTTGTACAATTTCGTATTTATTTAAAATTTTCATCATTTGTTAAGTTATGTGCTTATGAGAAATGATAGTCTATGTAATAAATTATAATTTCGTAAAAAAAAAAGTTATCATTTTGCTTTTATTCATATAAAAAAAAAATGTTAAAGTATTTTTGGTTCAATTGACCCCACTCTCCCCTACTGTTAATTTTTTCAACGTAGATGTAACTTAATAAATAGCATCTTATACATGTCTTGGAGCTGGTTTATATTTTAATTTCTATTTTCACAGCGGAAAAGAAAACGTTTTTACCCAATATGTATTAAGGTCAGCTAAACAAAAACATCTAGATTTATTTTTCTCGTCAATGTTTATTCGCTCCTCATGTATACATACACTGTAAAAAATCACCGGGGTAAGTCCAAGCGGTGTAGGTGTTAAAATCAGCGGTGTTAAATTTCAACACCGAAAGCGGTGTAAAAATAACGCCGCCGCCGGTGTAAATATTCTAAATCGGTGTTAAAACAAATTCTCCGGTGTTAAAATAACGCCGCCACCGGTGTAAATATTCTAGACCGGTGTTAAAATAACGCCGCCGCCGGTGTAGATATTCTTTACGGGTGTTAAAATATTTTATTTTATGAATATTTTTACTTTTTCGATCACTTTACTTGTTAATAAATGATATTTTTTGTTAATTTTCATAAAAAAATGACATTTTTTGTGTTTTATAATCTTTAAAGTTGATTCTCCAAGCAGACGCAGTTTACCCCGCTTTTACACCGGTTACCCTGCTTTTACACCGGTTACCCCGCTTTTACACCGGTACTACTCCGTTTTTACACCGGTTACCCCACTTTAACACCGGTATTTTTAACACCGGTGAATTACTCCTCCTACACCGGTGTAATTTCATTTTTACACCGGGCGGAGTTAAAATGAGTCCATTTTTAACACCGCTCTTTTTACAGTGTATATGTGCTCCTTTCAAATGTTTGTTTGTAGTTTTTTTAAGATTTTCATCGTAACCCGTCTATTTCTACTTGATGCCCATCCAATAATAAGCTTCATATTTATAACCAACATATCACGTCAATGATCACATTATTTTTAACTGTTTTTCTAAACAATTTTCAATAATTTTGTATTAAAAGGGTTACATAAATTTAAATAGAATTAAATAAAAAATTAGATGGGGATATTTACTGAAACTTGCTACGTTATTCCATTAAAAATTCGTTCAGTATTCAATTTTAAAAATAATAATGTACAATGTACAAACAATTTAATAAAAGCACGCTGTAAATATCAACTTTATATTCATGCGAGCTCATGTATTTCGCTTTTTTTTTTTCCTTTTTGTTATATAAATATTCAATTTTTCGAGCGTGTAACTAGTATCAATTAAAACTTATATGGTAACAAAAATTTTCATACCCAATTTTCAACCTTTCAAAGACTACGATAGTTAACGTTTTACTTTATCTTGCATTTTTCGTATTCATTGTATTTATAATTTTTTTTTAGTCTCTTTTCATTCCTTTCTATTCAACATTGGTGTACTTGGACCAATGGCTTTTTTTCTGAAGCATTATTCAATTCCACAATTTTTCAACCTACAAATTTCATAAAAAAAAACTGTGATTCTGTATTGATCATACACCTCATCAATTGAAAAATATTTTTTATTTCACCAAACATTTTTTTTTTTTAATCTAAAGTGTAGTATTGATAGTAAAGAAATTAAATTATCTTTATGATTGTTGTTGTATTTTTTTTTTGAACTGATGGATTTTCCAGTATCGAAAAATCTAAAGAATCTCTGTAGTCTGTTTTATAAAACGAACGTGCTTTCACTGAAGTGTATGCAATCAATTTTGGGTAAAAAAATATTACAAGGATATATACGGGAGAGAATCGGAAATTAATATTCGATCGACAGTATGTAGTCACGTACAACATACTTTAGCTGTTATCATATAAATTGAAATTAAAACAATGATTTATTGAATGTAAAAAAAAAAAAAATGTTGGTACATAAATAAAAACCGTGCATAAGTAAATAAATTTAAATTTCTCAATTTACAATTTGGATGGATATTTTACGAAATTATTTTATATTGAAAAAATAAATTGTTGCTTTAATAGAAATGGTAATGTTGTATAATAAATTCAGCGTCAAAGAAAGTAATAGCATTCCAATTAAAAATGCGGATAAAAAATACCATGAGAAACGATAATGATGTAAAGAACCAAGTAATGCTTTTAATTAAAATAATTACTGCGGTATATTCATAGATTTTTTCTTTTTATCTCATTATTCTATCAAGACAAACACTATTGATTTAAGAGAAAAAATAAACAATTTCAACAATCCATCGATTTAAATTTTTATTGTATATAAGAAGACCCAGAGAGCAAAATAAGAATATTTTTTAAAAATAAATGTTTTATTTGTTCAAATGTACTTAGTCATGGTTTGTAGAAAAAACTGGGATTAGTTGAACAGCTAGGACAATGCAGCCATTCAGAAATATTTAGTAAAACATCGACTTAATTGTTGAAATCAACTTCAATTGTCATAGATCAAATACGAAAAATTCAAGCTAACATCTATTGCTTCTTGTTTTTTATTGATGAGCCATTTTACCTCAGCTTCAGCAAATTTCAGTACTCGATTAAATAATTCAATTAACAAACATTTGAAAAAGAAAGCAAAAACAAAATTTTTTTTCTTACTACAAATTTGAAAATGGCTGCAGTGTCCAGACTAATCAATTTGTTCCACTATTTTTTAAAAACTGTTAATAACCATTTTTAAACAAGAAAAAATTTTTTTTGTCTCAAAAATGGTGTCTCATTTTGCCCTTACGAGCCAGCCCCAAAACTTCCCGCCCATTTCGAGCTCCTTAACCCTAGACTGGTCAACGTATGAGCGTGACGCCGCACTTGATTCTATTATTTTTATTACAATTACATTTTCCACTAAAAAGGTTTGAAAAAATTTGACTTTGTTCTTCAAACATTTTAGAATATTTTAAAAATTTTTTTGAGCATGTTTAAAAACATAAAGTTGCGGTAAAAAAAATTCTAAAAAAAAAAGTGACGGATTTGCGGGACCGTTTTCATCACTTGACCAGAGTCGTTAGTAGATTTTCACTTGCGGCGTTGCCGTCTTTGGTGTATGTCCCCTCTTTCCTACTTCTCATGTTCATGCGCAGACTGTTACCGGCTGTTATTGTGTTTGAAAGGTTATGTGGAGGCAAATATTTACTTTTATTAATAAACATTTTGAAAGACTCAGCGACTAAGAAAATAATTTTTTAATTGGTTTCTTGATTTAATTTATAATAAATTTATTAAATCATTCTTTTCTGTCCACTATTAAAATATTTATATTTACTGCCGAAGACATTAACCTATGTTTACGTGATATTGTTATTTATAAAAAAAGTAGTTGAGTTTTTTTTAAGTTAAATAAAATTAAATACTAGCTAAATTTAATTTAAAAATAAGCTTGTTAACTTTGTTTAAATAACTAATTGTTTTAAACAGAGTTTAAAATTAATAAAAGTAAAGTTGAAAATTTTTTTTCATGTTCGAATTTTTTACAATATTCCCGCCGGAAATAATACACCAATAGTTAACAGCCAGAGCGATCAGGCAACGTCGCACTCTCAAAAGCATTGCGGCGATTCCCTCATCACTTGACCAAAGTCGTTAGGTCGCGTTTGTTGACCAGTCTAGGGTTAAGCGCGAAAAATTGTTGTGGATACATTTTCGAGCTCTTCCAAAGTTCTCTATATTCTTTTCTCCATGTGCCTTCCACAATATATATTTATAAATTTTAATTGAGCCTTTTTTATAACAAGTTTATTATTAAATTACTATTAGTATAATTAATAGCACGTTTCATCTTTATCAAATATTAATTAATTGGTCATATTTCGCTGGTTACATATATCAGCATTTTTAGATCAAATTCTTAGGTCGGTAGTCCAACATTGGGCGTCTTATAGCTCAAAAAGTATGGACACTAGAAGAAAAAGTTTTAAACAAAAGTTGTAGAACACGGAAACAAAAATATTACGTAGTACTAAATTGTTACTTGATTTTCACGATATATATATCAATATGAATGAAACACTAGATACTTATTATAATGGTTCTACGGATTGTGAATATATTTAAATGTATAGTGATCGTCAGTTAACGTATCCATATCATACCAAAACGGATCGTGATTATCGCGATCTACTTCTCAAGCGCCACCACTCATAACAAAATTATTTAATAAAAAATTTACATCAATTACTTACGTATATTCTATTACTTGATTACATTTCTTCATATTAAACAATAATTTTTTATTGCACTTATTAGAATTATTAACATGTAATTATTAATTCCAACTAAAAATAAAATTGTAATGAAGTTAAAGTTAAAAATTCATCTATTTTAACCTCAAATGTTTTTATGATTTCCTCAAATGATCTTATGATTTCGGGATCCGCCTGGATCGCAATAATCACGATCCAATAGACCAAGACTTTCCGTATACAACTTATAACCAACCGAGGAGAGTGAATATCACGACACTATTAAGTGGTGAGCACAATATTTTTTTTTCGTGAATAGACTGATCGGCCGAGATAAAAAAACACGTTCATTGAATGAGCCGTAAATTGTAAACGGTAAGTTTTACAAAAAAATTTTATAGAAAACAAAAGATGCAAAATTTCATTCTCTACAATAAAGATATTAATGACTTTTGTCCTAAAGTGCCTAGTTTTTGAGATATCGGCCAAAAACTTTTTTCCAAGATCGTGCCTGATAAATGGTGCCTTATAAAAAAAAAAATTGGATCGAAAACTTAGTGTGAGGTTTAATTCCATTTTTGCTGGCCTATCTACACTAATAACAATTTTTAATTTAAAATAAATTCTATTAACAAAATGGTTATTTTTTTCATATTAATATTGTTAACTTTAGTTAAAAGTAATTAATTAGTGGTATTAAGTTAAATTATTATTTACATGTCATTAATAACACTCATAATTATAACTAACGATCAGAGCGAAATATATGTTCAAACGGATATATGTAAATGCTTTTAATTTCTATTAAAATTAAAATTAAACTACTGTTTAAACCTTAATAAATAAAATATGTTACGGTTTATTTTCTTTACATCCATATATTAGCAATTTGTTTATGACAATTTGAATAAGGTTATTTTAACAATAACAATAATGTTTTGTTACGTGATTATGACTTTATCAAACATTTGGTACACACAATGCTCACTCACTCAAATTCGTGGTACATGAAATGTGTACCATGTAATTTTATTCCTTTATTACAATGACCGTATAATGAAATTAATATTAATTTAATTTAATAAATAGAAATATCTATGGATGTTATTTTTTAAAAATAACTGTGCAAACGTATGAGTATTTTGATTAAATGGAAAATATTTATATTTACAAATGAAAAAATAATCTGTGTAAGCAATTAAAGGAAAAATTTTTTTTGCTGTATACACATATCATGTTTACAAAGAGATTAAATCCAGAAGCAGTCAACTACGAACATACACTGGTGGCCTCACATTCTATTGAATGCATACGCATAGTAAATACATGAGATGTGCGCATATATATTTAAACTCTTGATCGAATGAGTGATATCTGTTGAAATAACTGATAATCATCTAGTACATCAAGTCCAAGCTTTGCATTAAAAACGTCAAATAATTTAAATAAATAATAATTTTAAAATACATATATATGACAATGTGAGTTTTTATTAATAGAAAGTATTAAAACTCACTACAACATGAAAATTTTGAAGAATGAACGCGGAGTGGATGAATTTTCATTTATGATGTAAACCCTTCGGAGTAAAATTTAATCCGATGGGGCCTTTCGGAAAATATTGATTATAAGAGAATTTTATAGATCAAAATCGTAGTAAAACTCGCGGAGTAAATTACTAATCCATATAGTGAGATTTGGTCTTTTATATTTAGACAATTACACTGAGTATGGGAATAGTTATGATCCCTTTACATATATTGACGTAAAATAATATTTAGTAATTAAAAGCAGCTGATAATAAAATACATTATACATTAGACTGGGCCAAAAAAATCGACTTTTTTTTTTTTCGATACTGTGAAAATATTATTCCTGATGACCAAAAAAAAATTATTGTGCAAGTTTGAGCCCTTAATATTGATATTAAGAGGTGTATCGTTATGACTCTTTGTTTTCTGAAAGAAATTTCATTTTTTACCCAAAACTCGTAAATCATCTATCTGAAAAATTTGAGCAATGTATATTTTTAAAGGAAATTGGATCCCCTACAAAAAATCTCTCTTAGTAAATTGACGTAAAACGAGCCGTTTCCTTGTAACCATGCCCTAAATATTGATTTGATTTTTAAATTCTTTGTTTCTATTTTGGATTTTGGTAACTACACGGAAAATAAAAAATAGTAGTGGCTACTCTCTGGGATAGTACTGAGTACTTTCTGTAAAAAAAAAATTTTAGACAGTACTGTATGCTATCTAGACTGTATCTACTACTATCTAGACTATACCCACTACTGTCCGGGAAAGTACTCAGTACTATCCAGAGAGTAGTGGATATAGTCTAGATAGCATACAGTATTGTCTAAAATTTTTTTTTTACAGAAAGTACTCAGTAAGGTAAGTGACCCCTCTATCGGCCAGGCCCCCTTTATCGGCCACTTGGCTGAAAAATCCATATATTTCCACAATAAGTACGTATTAATGCGTAAATAGTTTTTTAAAAAAAAGTAAAATTAATCTAGTTTATATTAAACATACTTTGATTATTGTAAAAATTCATTTTTTAATTAAAAAAAAATAGTAGTGCGTCAGACGCGATTTCTGGTGGTTTCTTATCAGGGAGGTTAAGTATTCTTGTTTTTTCATTAACCGATTACTAATTAAAAATGACAATAAAAGTTCGATTTTTTTTTATAATCTTATTAGCTCGTTTCATAGTAGTTTTAAGAGTTAAAAATTTAATGATTTTTACCTAATTTATAATAAAAATAGGGTGGCCGAATATAGATACAAGAAAATTACCTCTGTATGCATTATCGGCCACCTTAGTTTTATTTTTTTTGAGGTTATTAACATTTATATGCAAAATAGTCAATTTAATTTTTTAATGTCAAAATAAATAAACAAATTGATTAAGTTATATTTCAAAATAAATATAAATATTTATAATAGATGAAAATAAACTATATACATCCAATCAGCTAAAATTTTATCTAAAAGGTGGCCGATAGAGGGGACAGCTAGGAGGCCGATAGAGGGGACAGCTAGGCCAATAGAGGGGACATCAGGAATTGAAGTTATTTTCATTTATTATTAAATTTCTAATAAATATTTTTACATATATTCTTTTTTAATTTGAAGTTAAATGTATACGCTTCAAGGTTCTATCACTGTTTTATACATGAATTGTCTTTTTATATTTTAATTCTTAATTCGAAAAAAAAAATACGCTTAACTGGCCGATAGAGGGGTCACTTACCTTACTATCCCAGAGAGTAGCCACTACTATTTTTTATTTTCCGTGTACTAGAAATATTAACATTTTTTCTAGTCAAGATACATATTTTTGAGAGAAATTTAATGCTCTACAAAAAAGGTCTCTCAACATTTTTTGCTAAATTCACTCCTTCAAAAGTTATTCCGGTTATTTAAGTCGTTTTGACTCAACTTCAACTTTGAATAACTTTTGAAGGAGCGAAAGAAAAAAAAAATAGTCGATTTTTTTGGCCGTCTATTATACATGAATGAATTGTTTATTAAAATGATTCGCATGTATACCCAAGAAGGCGCGGAAACGGCCTCCCGTAAAACGGAGGTGGACTTCGGTCCGTTACATTAATTATCAAAATAATTATATCTCTCATACAAGAGTTATTTCTATTAAATATTAATATACTTAAGTTTTAAAACTTCGAATGGAGTAAACGCTCTCTTAAAATGAATCACTGAAAAGACCTGCAAGTCAGTGGATATTCACTGCGAATCAGTCTCAAGATCACTGATTCAATTCGTGATATACTTAAGACTATTTGTGCAGTGAATATATATTGATTGGAGTACTTTTCACTGATTCATTTTAAGCGAGCGCGAATTGAACGAAAATCGCGTCACTCCGAAATCACTCCTTTTGAAAAAAAAAATTCCTATTCACTTCGCATGCGAAGTAATTTCTTTTTTAAACTTCGAAACTCCGAATGATGGAGAAATTTCGGATTGAAATAAAATCCATGTTCATTGCGAATTCACTCTTGATATTTACAATATAAAGAATAGAACGTGATTTGATGAAAATTAACACGGTAAATAAAATTAGAGTTGCAATGAACTTTTTATCGGGTCATTTTAGCCATAGCTCCAAAAATGGGTTTCTATCTTCATTATCGTTTTCTCAATCTTCGTAAATGTTGCGGAGACCTCCGCCTACAGGTCATTCACACACCTCCACAACATTTGCCCAGCCCGCACATGGTCTCCGTTCTAAAATAAATTATACCAGTACTCGGCTAGTGAAAATCTGAAAATGGCACATATATTGTAAATGATAAATATGATGATAAATAGATTAGTCGTTAAATTAAAAGACACGTAGATATAGCCTTGTGCCAAAATATAAACATGTATATCTGGATAGAAATAAATAATATTGCTCAGAGTAAAGCAGACTTTCTTGATTCAATAATTATTTTTTAAAAATAAATATATATTTAATACAAGAGTAATTTATTTAGGTTTAGAAATCTCTGCATGTAGTAACGTTTACTGCAGAAAAAAAAATGTTTAACAAATAACAACAAGTGTCCATAACCCGTATACACAAAAACTCGAAAAAAAGCCATTATTTGGATCACTTTTTTTTTTAAAAGATTATTTTAGGGCCAAAGAAGAAATGTGTCATAAATGGCCATCAAATTCGGCCTCGTCTAGCTATAATTAATAAAAAAACATAATTAATTTTTTGTATATCTATATATGTTTTTTACATATACTTTCGTCACACCAGTCGCGCCTACGCGAAGACACACAGCTGACTATTTTTTGGAGCGAAATTTGAATTTCTAGTGTAATAGAAAGGAATAAAAAAAAATTGTCCTTGAAACTTTTATCGTACACTTTTTTGCGCGACTCTTAATGCGAAGCGTTAGAGTGTACTTTACGATCAAAAAATTCAGTTTGCCTCTTTTTCGCTACTGTTTTTTTTTTTTTTTTTTTTTTAATTTACAAAACTTTTATTTTTATATATTTTCCACGATCAAATGAGCATTAAGAGTTGTGTACTTTTGGATTTACTAAGTTTTTTAAAATCCATGTATATATATTTGTATTTACGATCATTAATAGTATATTACATGGCAAGAAATGAAACAAGACTATTTCAAACGAAGGTGGAAATGACTGCCGAGCCGAAAGCGCGGGCTGACATCAACCGGAGTCCGAAATCATGTTTTATCCTGAGCCAAACACTATATTATTCATATTTTCAGCCTTAATTTTGAGCCTTGTATGTATTTAAATTATTGAAATAATTGATGATTGAGTTAATTTAATAACTATCGTGAAACACTTTAACTAAATGAGTATATGCTGCAATAAATTAACGCATCCTCTCCTCTTTTAGTGTCGACCATTTACAGTTTCTATTATTTTCAAAGAAAAAAAAACAAACTGAAATCAATCACGATCTAAAAAATTTAATTTATACAAAAATGGCTATTAAAATGTTATATATCCATGTATTTGTCATTTTTAAGCTTGTCTCTATATTCTTTTTAGTTACAAAAACAAAAAAAAAAAAGTATTGACCACAAAGAGGTATAAATAAAATCTATTGACAGTTTATTTCAATAAATATCTATTTCCCATGGATTACTTTTTCGTTCAGAAATTGATTTAGTTTTACTTTCGGAAAGTATAAATATTTACATTTCATCTGTATTTACATGTTTGACACAATTTTTTTTTAGAATTTTCTATCAAAAGCTTCCATTCAAACATTGTAACATTACAATATTCACAAAGGTTTCGTCTGACTCTGAAAATTTTCCATTGTCTTATTAGATGTAGAAATGTAGTTTCCCTGTTACTTGTGCTTGGGTAATGTGTATAATACGCTGCAGTGTGAACTCTGCTAGAATGAGATAACTATTATTATAGTCCTTTGGCTTATTCCATCTCTCACGTGCAAGCTCTCTTTCAAGATGAGCTAAATTCACATCAGTATTCGAAGTAAGCATTTCTACAGGTTGTAAACTAACTGCTGTTACACTTGCTTCTGCACATGTATCTATGTACATTATCATTTACATTTCAATCCTAAAAATAATTTATTGTCGAAACCAAAACAGGATTCTGTTACATATAACACATTGTTGTATAATGTCGAACTTCGAAACATGTTCTTCAATTTGATTTATCTTTGCTTTGCTACACTGTAAAAAATCGGGAGTGAATCCGGAGTGAATTCGGAGTGAAATTAAATCCGAATTCACTCCGCATTCACTCCGCCACTCGGAGTTCCGGAGTTTTAAAAAAAATCACTCCACATGCGGAGTGAATGGGGAGTTTTTTTTCGGCGGAGTGATTGCGGAGTGACGCGGATTTTATTTCACTCCCGATTCACTCCGGCCCGGAGTTTTAATACTTAAATTAATTTATTTCAATTTATATTAAGCCGTTAAATAGTGTGTGTGTTCGGGTGTGCAAATGTGTGCGTGTGTGCGTATTTGTGTGCAAATGAGTGAGTGTGTGCACATGTGCGAATGTGTGCAAATGTGTGAAAATGTGTGCGTGTGTGCACATGTGAGAATGTGTGCGTGTGTGCAAATGTGTGCGTGTGTGCACATGTGAGAATGTGTGCGTGTGTGCAAATGTGTGCGTGTGTGCACATGTGCGAATGTGTGCAAATGTGTGTACATGTGTGCGAGTGTGCAAATGTGTGCGTGTGTGCACATGTGCAAGTGTGTGCGAATGTGTGCGTGTGTGCACATGTGTGCGAGTGTGCAAATGTGTGCATGTGTGCGAATGTGTACGTGTGTGCGAATGTGTGCGTGCGCGTATATGCGAGTGCTTGATTGTGTGTGCGTGTGTGTGTTCGAATATGTGTGTGGGTGTGTGCGTGCCCATTAGCTGATCAGTAATTTTATACACGAATTTTTACTTCGATTAGATTAAGTGGATTTATATTTTATTAATTATATTCTTAGAACTCCCTCCGGAGTGAATTTCACTCCGGAAGAATTAAATTAATTAAAAATTATGTACTCCGCATTCACTCCGGATTTAATCCGCATTCACTCCGCGAATTTTTTACAGTGTACTCGGCGTTTGTTGTTTTATTATACCAAATTACATTTACATAATATCTTTGTCATCGAAAATTGAATTTTTTTTATCAAAAAACTGGTTATTTTCAAAACTTTCTACAGTTTCAGGTTTATCAAAATTATTCTGTTTTTTTAACTCACGACTACATGGTATTAATTTTATGATAATAATTGTAATCGAGACAATATTTTATCAATTTTTAACGTACCAAGAATCATGAAGAAGTTGAGTTTTACTGACCTGCTGATAAGAGTTACCTTATATAATGTTCAGTGTGCATCGTTTCCTCATAAGTAATCAGTTCGTTAAACTTTTTGTTCCCGATAACTTGAATAGTTTTGATAATACTAAAAAAAAATCTTGAATTTAAGTCGAAGTGAGTTTTAATACTATTTAGATCATTACTTTTTAAGATTTTCAATAAAAATATAGAAATACTATTATTATTTTTAAATATTTAGATCATGATATTTTAAAAATTAGTTATCCAGCCAACGTATTTTTGGTAGCAATCAATTAAGCTTATTATGATATCAACAAATAATGGTGTTGATTAGTAAGTGCGGCTTATGACGTCATCGAGTTGTTAAGAAACTAATTAATATAAAAGATCTAGTTCTAAACAAATCCTGTTTCATCGACTTACAAATTAAATTTTCCCGCTAAAAGATCCAACACTTCTGGCACATGCTCCGACATAGTTGTGTCAACGACAATATTTTTGAGACACACTATTTATTTTTTTTTTACTGCAACCCGAGTCGAAATTTAAATTGTAGATTGATCGTACTAGCCGTTGAAAACGTAAATTCAATCTTTCAAGACGTAAATAGGCGTAAAAACGTATTTTAGACGTAGTTGATGTACGAAAACATAAATAAGACGCGTAATTGTAGACATAACCTTTCAAAACTTGCAATAATAAAATTAAACAATATCAGAAACATTTCATTGCCAAAAAAATCTATCTAGCAGCCAGAAAACGAGAAATAAAAATTTTCAGCAGCTTTTGAAAAATATTTTCAACCTTGTAGGAGATAACTCTACTATTGACTCGTAAGCTAATTAAAAGAGTAAAGTCTCAAAGAGTTATCTTTTTCAAGGCCCAAAATATTTTCTAAAAGCTGCTGAAAATTTATATTCCTTGTTTTCTGGCTACTAGATATGTTTTTTTTTGGCAATAAAATGTTTCTGATAAAGTGTAATTTTTGTTTTGCAAGTTTTGAAAGGTTGTATATACGATTACGAAAGTCTTATTTACGTTTTCATACGTAAACTACGTCGAAAATACGTTTTTACGGCTATTTACGTCATGAAAGGTTGAATTTACGTTTTTGACGTCTAGTACGTTCAATCTACGATTTAAATTACGACTCGGGAAGTATATATATTTATTTAACTGAAAGTTTTAACTATTGTAAATCGATTAATAAATGATAGTGAAACAGAATTTTAATTGTTATAATAGTTATTAACATTATCAGCAATTAAATTAGTTTGTATTAATAATTTTTTCTAATAATTCAATTATTTAACTCAACAACATTTCTTGAACTTTTTTATTAAAACTTATATGACATTAAAATAATTAAATTACTTTGTTGATTCAAATGCTGGCCAATCAGCTTGACTCTTGGTAATGTTGGATCGAAAACTGAAAATTTGTAGAGTGAATATCGAAACTGGATAGAACCAAAGAGAGTTAAGATGTCTCACAACTACACCGGTCATTGAAAGGAATTCTCGATTTCAAAAGCGATGTACTTTCAGAGAATCTATTCAATTTATTCGCTGAGTCCAAATGCCAGCTGTCTTTGAACCAATGACAGCTTCATTCACAGCATTAACTTTTTTCTTAGTGTTAAAAAAAAAAAAAAAAAACTTACAAACAAAATTGTAGAGTAACTTAAAATCTACTTGACCATATGATTTTATGTTGCACTAAATCTAAGTGAGGATAAACTCTTTTAAGAATGAACCGAGTCGATTCACGAGTTTGAAAGATATGATTCACGCACACTTATACTCTTAAATTTGAAATAGTAAAAATAGTGACTATTCACTATAAATTAGTGAAAAATATGTTACCAATTCAAATAGTGGTATACTTTTTACTGGCAATAAGTGAATATTCAACCCTAAATAGTGACTTTCACTAATTCGTTTTCAGAGAGTTGATAAGAAATTCTTCTGAAATTTGGACTCGAATTATTACACTGTAAAAAGCGGTGTTAAAATCGATTCATTTCGACGCAGCGCTGGTGTCAAAATTAACTACCATCGGTGTAGCACTGGGACAGCTGTGTTATCTAACCGATGCTAATATGGTTTACACACAGAGTAAATTAAGTCCCCCATACAAAGTTTGGAAATCGGCCCTGCATCGGGCCATTACTAGGCCAAGAATGTCGATTAATGGCTCAGCAATGGCAATTTTTATTGGCCGATAAACGGCTTATAGTCAGAATGATAACCTCGGGCCATTAATGGCGCTCGACTATCGGCCGATCAATGGCAGCCAGCAATCAGCCAAGCAACCAAATAAATTAAATTAAAAAAATTTTTATTTTTTTAACTTCCTAATAGAATCGTAATCATTAACGTTTAAACTATGTAAGTGGGGTAAATGATGTGAAAAAACTCGGTGAAAATTCTGCTGGGCTCTGGGCGCGAACTGCCGTCCTTCTGATTACTGGGTCTGAACGCTGGCTACCGGACGAACCTGCTGATGTTGAGTAGATACTTTTAAATGATCTACTTATTCATTTTGCTGCAACCACTCAGTTTTATGAAATGTAACGAGTAATTTAATTAATATTATCGATTATTTAAAAAAAAAATAATTTCGTACTATTTTTATTATAATTACATGATTTTTTAAAATAAAATTTATTAAATTTAGTTAATTAGTTCTTAAGAACCCACTGGAATTATTTTGCTCTACCACTATTATTAAAAATAATATTTACTTTAAAATATATGTCTTATTTTTTAAATAAATTAATTTTTATAAGTTAAGTTATAAAATTTGCGATTGTTGATTGCAAATAATAACGAATTAAAAAATATTTTAATTGTTAGTTGTAAATAATTTTAATCGGAAAATTAAAATATTTATTAATTAAGACTTAGTTTAATTCAAAAATAACGAATTATTAATTAAAGAAAACTGTAATAATAAGTTATTTGAATAATTAGTAATTGATGAGTAGATTTTTTCATTTAACAAGAATCATTCATGGCCCACTGATTCACCAAATAGTGGCCCAACGTTGCAAACCGATAATCGGCCAGTCATAGGTAACCATTTATTGGCCAGTCATAAAGAACCATTCATTGGCCAGCCATCGGCAGCGTCGTATGACTGTCGTTTCCGATACGGGGTCATATTCCGATATGAAACCAGTAATACCATAACATATACATCCAAAAATTTAAATAAATATCACTTCAAATTGATTACGCTATCTTGATGAAAAATTAATCGGCTGCTAGTAATTAACCAAGTTTGGGCCATTACTAATTGCCAATGCTTGGCCGAGCGACTGCAGTTGGACATCGGCCAACCTACGGCATTTTTTCCATTAACGGCAACTTTGTATGGGCCTATCGTTAAAATTACGAAATTATGGTTAATTGGTATAAGAATAATTTCTTTACTTATAAAATTAGGAATGTCACTTTTATTGAACTGAACGAATTTCATGAATTTCTGATCATGATCACTTATGAAACTTAATATTTAGGAACAATATTATATCTATTTTTATCACAACTTTGATGTTTTTCAGAAAGTAATAATTGATTCAAAGATGATTAATCAATCCTTAATAATTTTTTTTTATTTTTCTTGCTAATTTAGTTTGCAAAGAGACTTGAATCATCAAAATTTGTGTCCCACATTTTATAGAATAGCATTAACATGTCATTGTGTACAAATATTCTTTGGGTTTCTCTATAAATTGGTGAATCTGTCTTATCATTAATTTTTGAAACAAATTTTTTTCTAGTATTTAAAATTAAATTCAACCTTTTTGATACTTCAAAAATAAAATTGCTTTTGTTTAACACCGAAAAAAATGTAAATACCGCTATCGGTGTTATTTGAACACCGTTTTCGAGGTTAAATTTGACACCAATAACCTTAACACCGGCATAGCATGGACTTACATCAGTTTGTTTTTACAGTGTGACTTCTTTTTCTGTAAATTCTCAATTTTCATTACAAAAATAGTATTGTAATTAATTATTTGAGGTGTAAAGAAAATATTGTCAACTTAAGTTTTATATATGTCTAAAATAATAAAATGCCAATAAAATATAATATATAGAGAAATGGTCCTATTCTTCACTTATATTAATATCACACTATATATAGACAGTGTACTAAAATGAGTACGGCTGATGACGGGATTTCCATAATAATACGAAACGAGCAACTAAGTTTAAACAATGGCATGATATACGAGAACGAATAAATCCCATCAGAGAGTGTAATAAAACGCAACAAAGCCCCTTGCATAGTATACAGTGTGCACTTGAATTTGAAAAAGTAGAGGATCAAGTACACCGATATTATGGCGTTCACGTTATGATGATCATTCTAAAATGGGTCTGCGTTTATATGCAGCTGTTGCTACTATCCAACAGATATTTGACTCTTGGCTCAATACAATGAATATAAATATATCCAAGTTTATGCTCACAGTATTTCAAACTACATCATAGCTATGAATTATCTAAGATCTATATAGTATATGAGTAATCTTCAATTGCAATGTGTAGTTTATGGTGAAATAGTCGAAAGAAGAAAAAAAACAAACATTGATTTATGTAGAGTTATATCTAAAGATAACAGTATACTTGAATAAATCAACAATTTCCAATAAATTATAACATATTTATAGGAGGACAATAAATCGATAAACAGGAGTCAAAATAGTAGAGATTTATTGTAGTTTACGGATCAAAGACAAAGCTATTCGTAAGAGGATCAACTAAATAATGGACAAAAAAAGAATTTTTTTTATTTAACGGTTACCTAAAACAATTGACCTATTGTTTAGTTTAAAATAATTAATTAGATTTTTTTCCTCCGGGTGTGATTCATGACATCGAATAAATTGGCTATGGAAAATTTTTAATAAATTTACTAAATAATAAAAAAATTACTTTATTATCTGAAAGGAAATATACACGGAGAAAAAAATATAGTAAAAATTACAATCTTATAGTAAAATTTACTAACAGATATGAAAAAATACATTCTGTATTGTAATTATTACTAAACATTTAGTAAAATTTACTAGTTAGTAATAATTACATAATAAGATATTAAAAATTACTATGCGTGTTGTATTTTTTACTAACACAATTGTATTTTTTACTATCTGTATAGTAAATTTTACTATAAGTATTTTTAATAAATACAAATTTAAGAAAGTAAATTTTCTAATACAATATAGGATTTGTTACTATACAAAATATTAAAAATTACTATACGCAATGTATTTTTTGCTAATACGATTATGTTTTTTTACTATATGTATAGTAAATTGTACTATGTATAGATAAAATTAAAATTTGGTGGGAATAGCATATACAAATATGTATTACAAGTTCTGAAACATTTGTCCAAATGAGACATCGAGCTGTCAGACATAGGAAAGGACTCGCGCGCGGGAGATCAGGGTTCGAATCTCGGTTGTAACCAGTGATTTTTTAAAAAACAAAAATCGACACCAACACCAATACAGATGACATAAATAACAATAATAATTAAAATGATAGTAATAATAATAAAAAAAGTTAAAAGCTAATAAAAATTTAATTTAATTTTTTTCCATTCTCCCGAGTCAAAATATTTGGATTAGATTGAACTTGAGTTAACTTAAATAGCTTAGATATAACTTACCTGATATTGATGGACTTGAAATAGTATTATCTTGACTTAAAAAGCTTAGATAAGACTTAGGTAGGCTTATACGTCAAGTTTAACTTATTTATGACTTATTCTTGATAAAACTAACCTATCGAAGAATAAAAGCATGAAAAGAAGATATGAATTCAAACTACGATAGCAAAGAGCATTGAATGTCTGGAAAATAAGCAGCAAAAGTACATATCGGGCACCAGGTCGTCTTCTGGGGTTCTTCAAGCATAAAAAGGCAAAGACGAAACATTTCTAGATTATAAATTGATCTTTAGAGGAATGTTTAGGAGTTCTCCTTGGAGACGAGCTGTGTGGCATGCACCAGGTCGTCTTCTGGCGTTCTCCAAGCATGAAAAGACAAAAGTAAAGCATTCTCAGATTAAAAATTGATCTTATGAAGAATGCTTAGGAGTTCTCCTTGGAGACGAGCTGTATGGCATGCACCAGGTCGTCTTCTGGCGTATTCCAAGCATGAAAAGACAAAAATGAAACATTTCTAGATTAAAATTGAGCTTCAGGAGACTGTTTAGGAATTCTCCTTGCAGACGAGCTGTATGGCATGCACCAGGTCGTCTTCTGGCGTATTCCAAGCATGAAACGACAAAGATGAAACATTTCTAGATTAAAATTGAGCTTCAGGAGACTGTTTAGGAGTTCTCCTTGCAGACGAGCTGTATGGCATGCACCAGGTCGTCTTCTGGCCTTCTCCAAGCATGAAAAGACAAAAGTAAATCATTTTTAGGTTAAGAATTGATCTTTAGGAGGATGTTTAAGAGTTCTCCTTGCAGACGAGCTGTATGGCATGCACCAGGTCGTCTCCTGGCGTTCTCCAAGCATGAAAAGACAAAAGTAAAGCTTTTTTAGGTTAAGAATTGATCTTTAGGAGGATGTTTAAGAGTTCTCCTTGCAGAAGAGCTGTATGGCATGCACCAGGTCGTCTTCTGGCGTATTCCAAGCATGAAAAGACAAAAGTAAATCATTTTTAGGTTAAGAATTGATCTTATGAAGAATGTTTAGGAGTTATTCTTGTAGACGAGCTGTGTGTCGTGCACCAGATCATTTGCAGGTTTGCTCTGGGGCGTATTTAATACAAATAAAGCATATTTATCAAAGAAATGTATTTTTAATCAACGCTCGGAGGTTTTCCTTGCAGATATGATATGTGACGTGCACCAGGGCAATTCCAAAACTTCTTCGAGCATATTTAAATAAATATAAATCATTCTTGGGTAAATAGATAAACTTTTAACCAATATGATATGAGGCTCTCCTCGCAGACGAGTTGCGTGACTTGCACCAGGTCGTCTGCAGGTGTTCTATTGGGTTTATTTAATAAAATTAAAGCATTTTTATGAACAAAATTTATTTTTAATCACTTTTTAGAGATTTAAAATTATGTATTAGAGTGCTTTTCTAATCTCCTCTCCTTTTTTTCTCGTTCCAAGATTTCAACGTCAGATTCATCGTCTTCGTCTTCGTCGTTTTCTTCTTCATCTTTGTCTTCTTCGTCTTCATCCTCATCTTCATCCTCGTCTTCATCCTCGTCTTCATCTTCCTCTTCATTTTCATCATCTTCTTGTTCATTTTCTTTAATTATTTTCCTTCGTGATTTATTTTTACCTAAAATGAGCGTCATTTTATCAGTTCTTGCAATTAAAATTAATATTATTGACGTTCTAATTCACCTTTTGACTTTTTCCCAATTTTTTTCATTGTGTCGGGGCATAAATATACCCTTTTATTGACGCAATATTGATTGATACATTTCACTAATTCTTTTTCAGCTACAGTTTTGTTTGTCATTTCTCGCGCTCGATCTGAAATAACACAATTTTTTATTTTTAACTTTCCGCTAAGAAAATTGGAAATTTTCCAAAATTAGGGAAATTATAGGTTTCTGTCCTATTTTCGAAAACCGAATTTCTATCAGATTTTGACGTTTTCAAGTTCTAGGAAGCTATCCTGACTAATTTCACGATGATGTCCGAGTGTATGTATGTACGCATGTACGTACGTACATACGTATGTATGTAAATATCTATGACTCTTGAACGGATGAACCGATTTTGATCGTTAAGGTGACATTCGACGCGACTTTTTAATATCTAAAAGCCGTGAAAAATTGAGCTTGATCGGTCAAGTGCATTCGAAGATATTGCTAAAATAAAAAATTTTCAAAACTGTTTTTTTTAGATAACTTTTAATGTGCTCGATGGATCGATTCCAAAATCTAGTCAGCTTTAAAACTTTATAAGCCGCGTCGAATGCCACCTCAATCATTAAAATCGGTTTATTTGTTCAAGATAAACCGTTGACGAAAGAATTCAAAAAATTTTTTTTTGGTTTTTTTGAAATTTATCAAGAACAACTCGATAAATCAATTTTAAAATTTGATCAGCTCTAGAACTCAATAAAACGCGTCGCTTGCCACCTTAACTGTCTCAACTGGTCAATTCGTTCGATACACATCGTTGGAGAAAAAATGGTAAAAAACATTATTTTTCGAAAACAAAAGCATACAAAAGTATTTTCGAGCTCGAGAATGTATTCACAACAATGTTTTCGAGCTCAAGGAGTTCGAAAACAGCGGGAAGTTTTGGGGCTGGCCCGCAGGATCAACTGATAGACCGATTTTTTTTTTTTTTTATAATTTCTGTACAGAAATTTTTTATTAGATTAATTTTATTCTATATATAAGTCATTTCGATTTTCAATTACGAATAAAAATAATTACATAAGAGTCCTTTATATAGTTCGTGATTGATTGCTGGCCGTGATTTTTTTTTTTTCCCTTTTGCTGAAAAGTTACAAATATTGTCCCCGTACACTTCAGTCAGTGTTTCGCGTATGAACTTTCGCCAATCTTGTCCTGCCTCATCTTTAATTCTTTCCATGCAGTCTAACGGAATGTAGAACTTGGCATTTTTTCCAATTTCAACCTAAATATTAATTTTGAAATATCGTTTCTACTAAACTCTGATGAGATAAAAATTTCTTACCACGTCTTTGCCCGGTTTTAAGTACTGGATTGGAATCTAAACAGAATTATTAATTTTTCATTTGAATTATTATTATAAATTAAAAATTATCAATAATAATCATAATGATGCAATCAAAAACAATTGCTAATTATTTATTCCAGTAATAATTAAAATAATCTCACCGAAAATGAATCTATTTTTTTATCTTCGTTAATTGTTGAGTCTGTTTGTTTATCTATGTTGTTGGTGTTGTCTGTGTTGAACTGTTGCCTCATGGCCCTCGTTAAAGTCTCAAAAAATTCCAGTACTTCTTTCGTGACTATAAATATGATCATTACAGAGTAATTAATACGTATTAAATTATGTAGAATATTTAAATTTCAGTACACTGTGAAAAACTTTCCAATTTTTTTTCAAGTAATCAAAATTTAATTCCAACAACTCTGTTGGTGAATGAGTTCAATTGCGTATATTCAAATTTTCTAATTTAGATTTATAAGTATTATTGATATCTTAACAATTAATGCCTAATTTTCAATTGGAATTATATTTATCCATAAATAAGGTTCACTTGAGCCAAGAAATTTTTTAGAAAGACATTTGTTGTTTTAGAGCAAGAAAAAATTTGTTTAAAACAAGAAAATTTTCTTGGCTCAAAAAATTTTATTTCAACCGAAATAATTTTCGCTTTTAAAAGTATTTTCTGGAGTCAAGAAAATTATTTCTTCAATGAAGAAAATTTTCTTTCTGTGTATAAGTTGCTCTAACGACATCTCATGAAAATTAAAATTAACAGTGTAAAGATGAAGAACCAAAATTTGCGATTGATTATTCTCAAAGCTTACTTTTTCCTTGAATTGTTGCAACTATTGCGTCTAATCCACTCGTAGATACTGTTGCAGAAGTCTTATCTTCATCTCCAAGCATATTAGTATTCGAAGGAGCTTGAATATCTTGCGAAATTGATATTACAGGTGTAACTTTTTTGGGTTGCTTTGTAGGAACTGTTTCCAAATTTTTACAGTTAGATATTTCCAATTCATAATTTTTTTCATTTTTCAAGTCTGCTAGTGTATCACTAATTGAATTATTTCCAGTATTAGATAAAGTCGAACATTCTTCTGTATTTCTGGTATCGTTAAGTTCTGACTGACTTGATGTGCCAGGTTTTGGAGAAAGAGTGCTATTATTCAATATTTTGTTGTTTGAAGTTGATGTTGATATGGTATGTGTATTTTTAGAAAAAAGTAGACTTGATCTGGGCTTCATAAGATGCGGAAAAGATGTTGATATATTTTCATAACTTAATGATTGATTTTTAGTTACGCGTGGAGTAACTTTACTCAGAATGGATTTTTGTTTTAATAATTTTTTCTCAATTTTATTCTTATTTGATGTTTTTACGCCTTCAATTAATTTAGAACTATCTTTAAGTTCTTTTTTTTTCTCTAGAACGCTAGAACTAAAAATTTTCTGAGAAGAATTGACAATTTCTCCACGGTCGTTCACAGTCAATTTATTTAACGCATCTACATCAGCTGAAAATAAATTAATGTATTTAAATACTTTTGATATGTTAGATCTTCTTCTATGAGCTTAGGAAAAATAAACTATTAATTTTTTTTTTTAAATACTAAAAATAAAATCTATTCAATAAATATCGAAAACTATAAATTACTCTGTGATATAAAAAAAAAGTTACAAAAATTTGTACATCTGTCATTATTAATTTTTTCTTTGTATAATTATTTTGTTGTACTTACTATTAATGGATAATATTTTAACTGAAGACTTAATAGTTTTTTTTGTAACACTATCTTTAAACTGGACTTCTCCAATGGCTCCTTCTTGGCGATATTTCTTCGGAATGCTTAATAGAGGCACAATATCTGTCTCCGATGAATCAATCCACCAGACAAGAGCATGTTTTCTTTTTCTTGGTTTACTACTAGCCATTTTAAATCTTATATTTTTTGTTTATTAATAAATTTTCAGTTAACCAACAACTTTACGAAATATAATTTTAGTCACGTAAATAAGAGTTAGTTAATACGAATCAAAAGTATGCAGGAGATATGTTCTTGCATAAATTTTGATGTAAACAAGTAAACATTACTTTGTTATTAATAACCTCTGTGACTATTATAATTTTTTATTTTATAACTACATTCAGATTATTGAAAGTTGTAAAATATTTCTTTGACTGAAGATTTGAATTTTTAATAGATAAAAATTTTAAATCCTTTTATTATTTTTCCTTCGTCAAAAAAATTACTCGAATATCAAGTTTATTAAATCAAAGATATTATATTAAAAAATTGTTGTTGCAACTTAGGTAATGAATCATCATAATAATTGCGTTAATGAAATTGAAAATGAAGACACCATTAACGAAAACTCTGACGATGATATGACTCAAAATAATCATCAGGACATTGATGAAGGTAATGGATAATTTCATCGATATTTTGACAATCTTTTCCTCCGTGTCGTATTAAAATTAAAAGGAAGGCAGCTTCAAATTTTGATATTGATAGACTTCATAAGTAATCTTTCTTGATCGATATAAATAATAATTAAAACCGATAAAAGATATATATATGTATATATTAGACTGTGTCAAAAAAAAAAAATTATTTTTTATTTTTGTTAAATACATCTCAAAAGTTACTTTAATAAAAAAAAAAATTCTCCTAAAATTTCAGCTTTATATCTCAAAAATTGAACTGGCGCACGGAGGATCCCCTTTCCCCTTTAAAATTTTTTGAAAAAATTTGTCAAAATTTTTTTTTTCCCATTTTTAAATTCAGCAGTCTTATAGGGAATTAAATTCTCTATAAAAAAGTTTTTTTGTGTCACACGTTTAAAGTTGATAGAAAGAAAGATATGGGATTTGAAACTTAGGGGGAAAAAGTCGAATTTTTAGGATGACAAAATCTTTGTTTTTTATTCGTTAACTAGCAGAATTTTATTTATTTTTATTATTTTGCAATTACCGAAAGAACGTAAATAGCAGAAACCTTAGTTGTCAATTTCAATTATAATAGATCTTTTTAGAATTAAAGAAAAAATTTAAAAAAAATTTCCTTTTCCCATCTTAAAAATTCGACTTTCTCCCCTTAAGTTTCAACCTTCATAACTTTTCTTCTATTAACTTTTAGCATATGACACAAGAGACTTTTCTTGTAAAGAATTTCATTTTCTACAAAACTGCTGAATTTAAAAATCGAAAAAAAATTTTTTTGACATAGTTATTTACAAAATAGAAAAAATAATTTTTTTTCAATGTATTTCAAATGTGAAAGGGGACCCTCCCGTGCGCCAGCTCAATTTTTGAGATATAGATTTTAAATTTTATGATAATTTTTTTTTTTTATTAAAGTAAATTTGGCGATGTAATTAAATTAAAATAAAAAATAATTTTTTTGACACAGTATAATATATATATGTATATATATTTAAATTTTCTTATAAAAAGTAAATAAATAATAATAGTAATAATACTGGTGATAATAATAATAATAATATGATCATGTAGATAGTGATGGTGAGTACAATGAAGAGACTGATGATTATGATGGTGATGATATTGATGAAGATGATGATGACGATATTGATGAAGATGATGATGACGATATTGATGATGATGATAATGAAAATCTAGATGCTGATCTACCACTATACACTGGAGCAAATTTAACTATTACTCACAGCATGCTCTTGATTTTTACAATTCTAATAAAACACAGTGTCAGCCTAGCTTGTCTTGAAGATATTATTCAAATTATAAATTTGCACTGTCCCGATCAAAATTTATATCAAAATAGTTTGTATAAATTTAAGAAATTTTTTTCTCTAGATAAAAATAAGAGAAATATGAAAAAACACTTTTATTGTACTTTATGTAATCGTGAGCTACAATCCGCTGATCATCGATGCCCATCTTGTCGACGGAAAAAGAATTCTTATTTCGTTACGATGTCTATTGTAAAACAAATCAGAGAAATGTTCAAACGAAATAGTTTTATTAACAATTTACAACATCGTTTCCAGAGAATTATTGATAACAACGTTATTAGTGATATTTACGATGGATCAATCTACAAATATTGGAGTGAAAATGGCTTCTTACGAGATTTCAAGAATATTAGTTTCAGTTGGTACACTGATGGTATACCAGTTTTTAAATCATCTCAAGTTAGCATGACACCTTTCTTCTTAACTATTAATGAATTGCCGTTTGAAATAAGGAAGTTAAGGGAAAATACGTTATTATTAGGTTTGTGGTTTGGTAAAACAAAGCCCAATCCAAATTTGTTTATGAGCAAATTCAAATCCCAACTATCCAAAATGGTGAGAGGAATCAATGTTAAAATACCAGGTCAGCTCGATCCTATACTAGTTAAAGGGATAGTTATAGCTGGAACAGCTGATACTCCAGCAAAGTCAGATTTTTTGAACTTCAAAAAATTTAACGGTGCTTTTGGATGTATGGCATGTTGCATAGAAGGTTTAAACGTGAGGACTGATAATGGATCAACTCATGTTTATCCTTATCAAGAAGTACTGGAATTGAGGACATCCAGAGACTGTATAATTTGGGCGCAAACGGCTACAGCAGAAAATCCAGTGATGGGTGTAAAGGGCCCCACTGCTCTTTCAATTTATATGTCTGATTTTATCGAAGGAATGGCGATCGATCGGATGCATGGCGTTGATGGGGGTATAATTAAGAAAATTTTGACACTTTTATTTGATGTTCAGTACAAAGACGAAGGATTTTCTTTGTATGATGTAATTGATACAGTTAATAGTCGGTTAATGTCAATTAAAACCACAAAGTTTATCCATCGTACCACGCGAACAATTACCGAAGTCACTCACTGGAAAGCATCTGAATTAAGAGTGTGGGCGTATTATTATTCATTGCCAGTGTTGGAGGGTATTTTACGTCAAGACCTATTCGAAAATTACAAGCTTTTAATCGGAGCATGTGCTATTCTCAGCTTTAACGAAATCACAGAGGATTTACTAACGGTAGCTGAAGACTTTTTGAGAAAATTCGTGAAAGACTTCGAAGAATTGTATGGATTGAGATTCTGTTCAATAAATTTGCATCAGTTACTCCATTTGCCAGATTGTGTTAGGAAACTTGGGCCTTTATGGTCAACACAATGCTTCGAATATGAAAATATAAATGGTCAAACGTTAGGCTCGATCAACGGCACAGATCATATCGATACACAAGTTGAAAGTTCTCATATGAGATTTATAAGACAAGTGAGATTTACTGAAACTTTACCCGAAGGGAAAATTAAAGATTTCTGTTTGAATAGAAAAAACAAGCAAAAATAATTGAACGGATTGGATTCAAAACTTACAGTATTGGGACCTATAAATACTTAGATGAACGACCAAACAACCTTCAGGAATTATTACGGAATGCTAATATTGATGACAATGTAAAACTGTATCAGTATTTTAGAATGCTGAACAACAGAAAAATTATTGTGTCAACAATGTATCCTAGAGAACTTCAAACTCAATCGAACGCAGTATGTTATTCGGATAGAGAGAGAACATATTTGGGGTTCGTTGATTATTTTATAAAAGTCACATATTGCAACTGCCAAGAACTGATTTGTTTATGTAATGGCCACCATTATGCAATAATTCAACAAATTTTGACCGATGGAGTGTTTGAGATCACTGGAGAAACTCATATATTCAATACGTTAGGATATTTACATAAATGCCATGTTGAAGATGCATATTTTCTTGTTCCAGTTGAGAATGTTGATGATGTGTGTGTTGTAATGAATTTTGATGACAAAATGTATATAGGAATTCCTTTAAATAAATATGAGTTAGAATAAAAAAGAGTTGCTTCCATTCGATTTCTAAAAAGTTTTACTTTAATATAACTAATATTAGGGTCACCTGCAAAAGATCTGGAGCAAGTTACACAGGTGAGAAAAATCCATAAGCGTTGATTAAAAATTAAATTTTTAACCCAAAAAATGATTTACTTTTGTCTTTTCATGCGTGGAGAACACAAGAAGACGACCTGGTGCAAGTCACGCAGCTCATCTGCAAGGAGAACTCCTACACATTCTCCTAAAAATAAATTCTTAACCTAAAAATGATTTACTTTTGTCTTTTCATGCTTGGAGAACGCCAGGAGACGACCTGGTGCATGCCATACAGCTCGTCTGCAAGGAGAACTCTTAAACATCCTCCTAAAGATCAATTCTTAACCTAAAAATGATTTACTTTTGTCTTTTCATGCTTGGAGAAGGCCAGAAGACGACCTGATGCATGCCATACAGCTCGTCTGCAAGGAGAACTCCTAAACAGTCTCCTGAAGCTCAATTTTAATCTAGAAATGTTTCATCTTTGTCGTTTCATGCTTGGAATACGCCAGAAGACGACCTGGTGCATGCCATACAGCTCGTCTGCAAGGAGAATTCCTAAGCATTCTTCATAAGATCAATTTTAATCTAGAAATGTTTCATTTTTGTCTTTTCATGCTTGGAATACGCCAGAAGACGACCTGGTGCATGCCATACAGCTCGTCTCCAAGGAGAACTCCTAAACATTCCTCTAAAGATCAATTTATAATCTAGAAATGTTTCGTCTTTGCCTTTTTATGCTTGAAGAACCCCAGAAGACGACCTGGTGCCCGATATGTACTTGTGCTGCTTATTTTCCAGACATTCAATGCTCTTTGCTATCGTAGTTTGAATTCATATCTTCTTTTCATGCTTTTATTCTTCGATAGGTTAGTTTTATCAAGAATAAGTCATAAATAAGTTAAACTTGACGTATAAGCCTACCTAAGTCTTATCTAAGCTTTTTAAGTCAAGATAATACTATTTCAAGTCCATCAATATCAGGTAAGTTATATCTAAGCTATTTAAGTTAACTCAAGTTCAATCTAATCCAAATATTTTGACTCGGGCTAATATAGTAAAATTTACTAAACGGGATAGTAAAGTTTACTAAACGGAATAGTAAAATTTACTAAACGGGATAGTAAAGTTTACTAAACGGAATAGTAAAATTTACTAAACGGGATAGTAAAATTTACTAAACGGGATAGTAAAGTTTACTAAACGGAATAGTAAAATTTACTAAACGGGATAGTAAAATTTACTTATCTGTTTATGAATTTTTCCTATAAATCTTAAGCGTTTCAAGATTACTATCTAAATTTAGTAATTATTCCTATATTTTTTAGTAAATTTTACTATATTTTTTTCTCCGTGTACAATTTTAACGATTTCAATTGAAGTAAATTATCATTTTCCATCCCAAGTTTTTTATAAACTTATGTATTTGCATATTATTTTTCAGAACGATAAAATTTAACATAAACATAACACACGAAAATTTTTTCATTTATAGTGTACTAAGCTTAGTAAAGAAAAACACCCACCAGTAGTTTACGCGAGTTATGGATGCGGTGCATTTATTTAAAGTTTATGTATTTGTATGTAGTATACAAATAACTTATCATAATTCATAATAAAAAAATATCGTTTCAGAAAATATTTTTATACAAACTTTTATAGGCAATTTTATTGTTCTTATTTTTATATTATGATATATTTTATTATTATTATTTTTTTTTTCAGTTTATGACAACATTTTTTTAAGTAATAAGTCAATAAAAATTACACGGAAAAAAAAATATTGTGCTCACCACTCAACGGTATCGTGATATTCACTCTCCTCGGTTGGTTATACGTTTCATACGGAAAGTCTTGGTCTATTGGATCGTGATTATCGCGATCCAGGATCCCGAAATCATAAGATCATTTGAGGAAATCATAAAAACATTTGAGGTTAAAATAGATGCATTTTTAACTTTAACTTCATTACAATTTTATTTTTAATTGGAATTAATAATTACATGTTAATAATTCTAACAAGTGCAATAAAAAATTATTATTTAATATGAAGAAATGTAATCAAGTAATAGAATATACGTAAGTAATTGATGTAAATTTTTTATTAAATAATTTGGTTATGAGTGGTGGCGCTTGAGAAGTAGATCGCGATAATCACGATCCGTTTTGGTATGATATGGATACGTTAACTGACGATCACTATACATTTAAGTATATTCACAATCCGTAGAATCATTATAATAAGTATCTAGTGTTTCATTCATATTGATATATATATCGTGAAAATCAAGTAACAATTTAGTACTAATCACGATACAACTGTCGCTCTCCGTTGGTGAGCGATAAGCGCAATATTTTTGTTTCCATGTAGTTAGAATAAAATCAGATCAAATTTTTCGACCAGAGAAGTTGAAGAGTAATTTTCTTGACAAAAGAAAAGTGAAGTCTACTTAGACTATTAAAAAAAGCGATCAGTATATTTTGAGCTGAACTTTGATTTCATCGATTAAGAAAATGATTCTGAATGAAATCAACAAATTTTTTCACTAAAAATATATTAGATTAAATATTGCCAATAGCATACTTTTGTAAGAAGAAAATACAATGTGTCTAAAAGTTACTTTTCCTCATTGTAACTGTATTTCCTTCCCAGTGCATATTTCCTAATTTGCAGTGAACTTCACCATCATTCATTTTTAGATAAGAAGTGTCTTTTACTAAAAATACCTCTTAATTACTGGTATTATATTTCATAATAATGATGAAATGTATACATCGATTTTCAATAATGGATAAGGTTCGAACCCTATAAACTATAAGAATTAAGCGATTTTTATTTGATAAAACCTACAATTAGTTAATGAATTAATCGATTATTGAAATAAAAAAATAACACAAAATAAAACGACGTTTTTCTATGATAACATAGTCTAACCTTCTTAAGGTGACATAGAATATGTTTCCATAAGGAGTAACAAGAATTACTATGTTGTCATAGAAAAAGTAATAACTTTTTTTACTTAGTGCATAAATTAGCCATGCACACGTGACTAGGCATATTTCACTCATAGTAGGTGAAATACGGTTTTAAAAAAAAGATAAATTGAAAAAAAAAAATACAGATCGTTCGTTAGAAAAGCGTCACGTACATGTTCAGTTATTCACATGAAAAAGAGCATTTTTTTAACAAAATCATTTCAAATTTGAATAAATTGTTAAGTAAATAATATTTTATAAAGTTGTGGAAATATGTTAATACAATCGTATTTGATGTGCGTCAACGAAGAAAAGTAAAATATATATATATTAGTTTGTAAACATAATTTTTATTCAAATATTATTCGAAAATGCAAACAAACACGCACAAGTACGTTTGAATAAACATCTTTTCACAACTCTGCAACTAAACTTTACTATTTACTTTGCATTTTATGCTGATTTTAACTTTTTTGTAAAAGCAATATATGTATATATATATATATATATATATATATATATATATATATATATATATATTTTTTTTTTTTTTTCGTATATGTAAATGAATATTTAACGTTTACTTGTTGCAGTTTTTTCCCAAAGAATTCCTAAAGAATTTACTTCTGAATAATTTATTAATAAGGAGCATTTTGAATTACTTCTCTATGATGACCGATATTCATCTGAAATTCGAATTGTGAACTTTATTACTTCACAATTCTGATTCAAGACAATAAAAATGGTTAAGACTATATTCTTTTCATTTTTCACAAAGATAACTATGCATTAAAAGAGCCTTAAATCGTTCTTTGATATTTTTTCGTCGGTTTGCTTTTCATATTAGTAGACGATTCTTAACTGTTTCGGAAAGTCATAATTTATTTCATTACTAGTACCCAATGTTTTTCTTTTCAAAAGCTTCGAATTTCTGTAGGTTATGCACTGTAAAAAATTCCGAGTCCGCCGTGTGGTGCGAAAATTTTCAATACCGGTGTGAAAGTTACACGATGTACGGTGTTAAAGTTGATAGACACACAATGAAAAACAAAATAATAAAAATAAGTTCTCATTCGGGCGAGAAAAAAATAAAATAGTGTATTACATACCAGGGCAGTCAAGTAAGAAATGTCTCAGATCACATGTAATTGTTGACCAAAGCTGACAAACATGGGATCTCAAGCTTTCTTTTTTACTGGCCAAGGTGTGCATACTGTTTTTCTGCTCGACAGAGCCGGAAAGTAGCAACTTCGTTTAACGCAACGGGCAGAAAGTTGCCACTTTCCGATCGGAGGGCAGAAAAAGAGACTCTTTCATACTATTCGATGCAAAAACTATTGTAACGTATTGAGAAGGAAGGGTTTTCGACTTGTGTGTTGGCAACACTCGTCGTCAAAAGCATCTTTCACTCAATTTGTTAATATACTATTAATTTGATTAATGAATACAATGTTACTTATTATGTTATTTTTTTAATTGAAAATATTTGACATTATATACTTCTTCATTGGTTCAGTTATTAATTTCATTTTTTCTTTAACCATTACTAAAGAAAGTTTTTGATGATTTTTAAAGTTAAAGTTGAATTATTTAATTTTTAGAGTAACGTAAAACATTACCCGTGTGATAAGAAAGTCTCACACTTAGGCGCATCGTAAATTTTAAGTTAAATAAAACAAAATATTATGCACTTTCCCAGTAATGACGTGATTATAATTTATTTGAATATTTCACTTGTATTTATTTTTAAATTTTCTATAATGTACTTGTTTTTTATTTCTTAATTTTGTATGTAATGACAGATGTAATGGCTGAAAAAAATGGGGGTGATTGCCGAAAAGATTCGGAGCTGTCCGAACTGAGCCGAACCGTATTAATTTTTACGCCTTACTTTACTCACGTAATGAGAAAAAGTCTCATGGCTTTTTAATGTAAATCTTTTAAAAGTATATATTATGTTTGAAATAATTTTTAAATTTCAAAATCTTAAAATGTATAAAATTTTATGAAGATAGAAAAACTTTCACTAGGTCATTCCATTTGAAATTACTGAGAAAAAAATATTTGAAGTCGTGTGAGAAAAAAACTCATAGCGCGGGTGCTGAAGGGCTAACTATTGATCACATGATCGGACAATATATGTTTTGAGGTTATAACACTAAACGACGTGAAAGATAACACTCACGCCGTATTAAAAATACACCATTTAATGTTGTACATCGTCAATTCACATCGAGGACATCGTGCAATGTCCTCGGGAACCATTTTCACACCAAAAACTTTTCACAGCGTGGGCTTTAAATTTATGAAGTAAGTTCATAGATTAAGCTTGCAAGGACAATTTTGTTGATATAATAATTTACATGGTTTATAATTTAAAAATTGATTTTCTTTTATCTGACTTCGTGTTGGTACTTTTTATAAAAGAAGAAAAGAAAAATATATGAAAGATAGTCTGTATAAAATAAGAATAAAAACATTTGATTGCCGTCACAAAGTATCACGGTATCAAATCTTCCTTTGAATTGTCATGTGTACTGAACAGAAAACTTAAATGCTATAGCGTTACTTCATGTTGCATTTATTGACCTTTTTTTAATATCTGTGTTTTCATACTTTAAGAGTAAATATGAAAATAAAAAACTCTTTGATCTCAAAAACAGAAATTTTTCTCTGTAATATTTTTAGAGTGGATTTTATAAAAATTGACATTTTTAATAAAACCTTTGTAAATTTTTATTTTTAACTTTTCTCATATATATTTTAACATATATGAGAATAACGGAAAATTTTTCAAAGAAAAAAGTTCAAAAAAAAAATAAAGTTAAATAACATCTACTGATATGATGAAAAATTTTCTGTCCATTTCTGCATACTTTTACCATCTTTCAATTTATTTTTTTTTCTAGTTTTATTTCTTTTTCTGTTTTTTTTTCTGTTCGCAGAAACATCCTCGCTTTTATAACTTTTTCTCCGTAAAGCTTTTTTTGTAATGATGGTCACAGAAGGAGACTCACTAATCTTGAGCTCAGAAAAGTCGTCGGGCGCCACGCAAGTTTTGATGCAGCTCACCCATTTCATCCGGATAAATTACTTACGATTTCCTTTTATTTCTTTTTGTCTATATCTAGTTTTTTAGTAATGATTTTTTTTCTTTCACTCGTTTTTCAACTCGGTAAGAACTAGCTCTCTTTCAATACATAATTATAAGAAAAAAAAAACCAATACAATATATAAAATCAATCATTATATTAAAATCAACGGTATTTGTCTTGGAAATAATTCACACAAATTATTTTTTTTAACATCGACCATTTGTGGTATTTAGTCTACAGAATTTTTTAAATGAATTTTATGTTAATTCAAAAATTATAAAAAAATTTAATTTACCTACATTTCCATACTTTAATCAAAATGAAGTATTTTATCTTTAAATTTGAAGAACTTATAGATTAAAATTTAAAAAACTCAACTATTTAAATACAATCGAGTTTTAATTTATTGCCATTATAGTAAATAATTAATAACGTCGAATGTAATTTTTTTTTTCATATTTACAATAGTAATGCAATCGCTGTATATATTTTTTTTCTTATAATTGTAATAAATCGATCGTCTTTCGACGATTGAAGTTCAAGTGAGAATTTATTATTTAATAAAATTTCTCAACAAGTAGACAAATTATTTTTAATGGCAGGAAGCTTTACAAAAGTGAGATGTGGTGGTATTAAAAGGGCGAAAGGTAAAAATAATAGCTTTGAAGTTTAAGGTATAAAAGCTCATGCTGTTGGCGTTCACCCTAAAGTCTTAATTTCGTGCTTCAATAGGGTCTCCAAACTCTCATTTCTTTTGTTATTTCGGTGCAACATTTTTAAGTTTTTCCCGGCACTTTCAGTTTGTAGATAGAGGTCACTATTGTTTCTTTCATTTTTTTAATTTATTGGTGTCATTAAAAAAAAAATTCAATTATTATATTATTGTATAATATCAAAATAAAGAATTGCCGATAATTTTCATTCAAAGGTCGAAATTAATTTTAAAAATTCCAGAACTTACAAAAATAGCGATCTTCTAGTTTTTCATCTCTATTTTCTTGATGAAATGCCATTTTCCATTCAGTAATATTTTTAGAAAAAAAATAGAAATAACAGAATTAGCTGGCCATTTAGATTTTGTAATCTAAAATAGAATGTCAGCCAACTTCACCCTGGTCAAACATTTTTGAATCGTCTTGTTTTATCTCCTGTCACACATTATACTATTTAGTAAAAATTTTCTCATTGTACGCAAATAAGATCTAAAATTATGATATAAAGAAAAGAATGCAATTATGATAAAAGTTAAATAAAGTGTAATAACTATTTTCATTCAACCAAAAATTATTATTTATTAATCTACACGGAAAGAAAATTATGGGAAGTATTCCTATGTATTATGAGAACCATTCCTATAATGTCATAAATTTTTTTTTTCGCAAAATAGTGTCGAAATTCCCTCGTGATATGGAAAGATTCAAATGACGCTTTTTTTAAAGTTCGCGATTTTTTCCAAATTTGAATTTTTATCAAAATTTAAATTTTTATTTCCAAATTTTGAATTTTCTTGAATGTTTTGTGCTGACAAAAAATTTCTATTAAAAATTTTAACGTTTTTTGCCAAATACGAATTTTTTTTCATTGTTTGAATTTTTGTTTTTATGTTTAATAATATTTCTGTGTATTTACTGTAAATCGAAGTGTTTTAATTTAAAACACCTAAGTGCTTAGTTGCCATTTAAATACATTGTAGTCACTTTCTAAACGTTTGCAAGTGTGTAGAAAGTGACTAAAATTTATTTAAATGACAACTAAACACTTAAGTGTTTAAAGTTTAAACACTTCGATTTACAGTGATTGTAGAAGTGATTTCCACACTTTTCTTTAAATTAATATTTTCATGATAGTATGAGAACCATTTCCATAATATTATAGGAATGGTTCCTATAATATTATCGGAACTTTTTCCATGATCATATTTTTTCTCCATTTTCAACAGAAAATTTTATTTAAACAAATGAAAAAAATAAAATGAAAATTAATAATGGCTATTTTTACGATTTGCGAAATCTCAAGAGACCTTACATGTTGTTATTGATAAAGATATTTTGGAGTGAGAGTGATAAATTTAAAATTATTTTATGACTAGCTACTCTTGGTCCTTAATAACATCTTGAGAATCTCAGTTATGGTATTTAGGAATTGAAGCATTAAGTTTCAACAGGCCTCGCCGCATCACAACAAGTTTTGATACAATAAGGTTGCATTCCAATGTGCTGTATCTGCTTTCAAAGGCTATTTTGGCATATCACAAGTTCAAGGCTTGAAAAACAATCCTACTTCAAATATTAACGTTTAAAAGCTCTGTATAATTAGGACAAAAAAATTTCATTCAGAAAATAAATTTTTAATCCAATTAATTTAATTCAAATCTGTATTCAAATTCTTTTTTGACTGAAAAATCATAATCTCTTTCGCAATATTATTTGAAGAGAACAACAGATTACTAATTACGTATACAATCTTTTTTTAAAATATTAAGATTTTTTTTTTTTTTTTTTTTTTTTTTATAAAAATTAAAAGTTGTCTGTTTACAAAAGACTTCTCATGCATCTACATATGTTGTTAATTTCAATGATATAAATTTCGATAGAAGAATTTATTTATTTGTTTCGAAAACGTTTTACTTTCTAGTTAATAAATTTTTTTTTTCAAAAATAATAGCTACAAAGGGATTGTAATTTCTTCAGTCGTAGAAGAAATTTACAAAAGATTTCTAGTAAATGAATTTTTTTTTGACCAAGAATATATGTTTTCTTCCTGAAAATAATTTTTTCCTGGGTGTATTCAATATTAAAATGATAATTGAAAAGAAAAAAAAAAAAATGTCAATAATTAACAAAATTTACTTTAAAATAGTAAAGCACTACCTCTCCGCTTCGCATTGAAGGTGTCCAAAAGTAATGGCTAAAAAAATTCTACATATATTATAAAGTATATTAGTATATTAGTATATTTAGTATATTGTAATTAACTATTCAATATATTAAAGTTTGTATCAAAGAATAATAAGTTACTTAAAATAACAATTAGTCTACTAGATATCTTCCATTAAAGATTTGTGTGCAGTAGACCTAGAACAGACTGAAACAGATGGTACACTGATAGAAGGATTTATTACAGAGTACTAAATGGATTTAGTAACCAAATTTTTAGTCACTTATTTGGGAGAAAAAAATATTTTGTACCCATTACCATAATTTATTATAATTTAATAAATTATTTTTTTATCTCAATTAAATCTTATTATGGTAAAATAAATATTTGTTTCCATCAAAAAAATATTTGGTAATCGGTACTAAATATTTTTTTGGTAAGTTTTGTCGGTAGATGGCTTGTTTAGGAATAAAAACTACGTATGTATTAGTGGGGAAATATCAGTGTGGCGTGTGTGTGTGAATATATTGCCGCTTTCACAGTATAGTGCGTTTCGTCTCAATCGGAGTTACTATTGTGATTTCCAAATCAATTTATTGATTTTAAAAACAATTATTTTCAATTGATTAAAATGAATTATTTCAAATTATGGAGGAGCTCTTAAAATCTTATTTAAAATTATTTATTATTCTTATTTTAATCTATTTTAATTTCAAAAATTCATTTGACGAAAAATTTGTTATTTATCTTAAATAAAAAATTATAAAAAAATGAGGTTATTTTCTTTATAATGCTCTATCTTTTTATTTAAAATTATTTATTGTTATCATTTCAATTTATTTAAATTTCAAAAATTTATTTGACGCAAAATTTGTTATTTATCTAAAATAAAAAATTATAATAAAATGAGGCTATTTTCTTTATAATACTATATATTTTTACTTAAAATTATTTATTATTCTCATTTTAATCTATTTTAATTTCAAAAATTCATTTGACGAAAGATTTGTTATTTATCTTAAATAAAAAATTATAATAAAATGAGGTTATTTTCTTTACGATGCTCTATATTTTTATTTAAAATTATTTATTGTTATCATTTCAATTTATTTTAATTTCAAAAATTTATTTGACGAAAAATTTTTTATTTATCTAAAATATAAAATTACAATAAAATGAGGTTATTTTCTTTATAATACTATATATTTTTACTTAAAATTATTTGTTATTATCATTTTAATTTATTTTAATTTCAAAAATTTATTTGACGAAAAATTTTTTATTCATCTAAAATATAAAATTATAATAAAATGAGGTTATTTTCTTTATAATACTATATATTTTTACTTAAAATTATTTATTATTATTATTTTAATTTATTTTAAGTAGAACAATTAGGTTATGCGCTAAAATAAATTAAAAAAATTAGTTCTTTAATCCTAATAAATGATTTATTGTGCCCCAATAAATCATTTCTTAAATACTACAAAATATTTATTTGGTGGAAATAAATGAGCTTTACTAAATGATTTGGTTCCTGTAACCAAATATTTAGTATTACAAATTCGTTACTAAATCATTTGGTACATACAACCAAATCTTGTTAAATACAACTAAATCCTTCTATCAGTGTATCTTTATACTTACGGTGTTACTAATTTCATTATTTGTCTACCAGACCTATGTTCAGATGACAACTCAAACTTATAGTGCACGGTATAGAATTTAATATTTTCTCTCCTTTCTGGTTAATAACTAAAAATAAGAAATCAGCAAAAGAGAATTCCAGTATGAGTATTGCTAAGTCATTTATTTTAAAAATTACTCTAAATCGACTAATTTTTGGCCATTATGACTTTTTACTCATTTTTTACTCACAATTACAACAAGCAAAAAAAAGTTATAATACCTTCCATCACAACGAAGTAACTATTTTCATCTTTTCATTCTTTTATATCATCTTTTCCTGTCGGAGATGGCAATCATCTTTATCCGACATTATAATCACTGCTGTCTCAGATAGCAAAATTCACAAATTTTTTAGATTGTAAGAAATATTACTATCTAATAGATGATAACTTACTATCAGCAGTAATAATTGTCATGATAATCATTTCCTATTGCAGGATGTGATACACAGAAAAAAAATAGTGTTTGAAATTATAACCCTGAACCTGTGTCATTATAAGAAATTTTAACATTCCAAACAATAAATTATTCGTGTCATAAATTTTTAATCTTTAAGTGACGATTTTTAAAGTTCAAATATTAATTTTTTCTGCATAGGCAATGAATTCTAATATTTATCCTAAAATTACTTACGTTTTAATTATAAAAGAAATAATTACTATTTAGAATAATAGTATTTGCTGATCACTTTATCATTACTTGTTGTTTGTCAATTTAGGGCAGACCGGGTGCTACGACTCCCCTCAAAAATTTAGTAAAATTTTTTTTTTTCATTTTCGGTCAAATCATGATACCTCTGATGTTTTAAAGATATTTAAGACTGATCTGCCATGTCTGGGGCATAATGAACCATCTGAAAAAAAATTTGCTACAGAAAATTTTTTTTTTTTCTAAATTAAAATGAATTTGAAAAATTTGTTGATTAAAGCTCTTCTAAGTCTATCCACGGAAAGAAAATTATGGGAATGGTTCCTATAATTTTGTGAAATTTCATCCTATACCAGTATAGGAATGACGACCATAAATTATGGGAACACGTCCTATAGATATAGAAATATTACCCATAATTATAGGAATAGTTCCTATAATTATGGGAATGATACCTATACTATTATGGGAATAGTTCCTATAATTTATGGGAATGATTCCTACAATATTATAGGAATGGTTCCTATAAATATAGGAACGATTCCTATAATATTATAGGAATGGTTCCTATACTATTATAGAAATAGTTCCTATAATAGTATAGGAATGGTTCCCGTAATGGTATAGGGGTGGTTCCTATAATATATAGGAACCATTCCTATAATAGTATGGGTACAATTCCTATACCATTATAGGAACCATTCCTATAATGCATAGGAATACTCCCTATAATTTTCTTTCCGTGTAGACTATATTGTGGTTAAAATCAAAAATTAAAAATTTCAATAAAACTAGTTATATCATTCAAATAAAATTTTTTTCTAATAAATTTTAAGTCCATGGGATTATAAAGGTACGGGACTAGTCTACTTGTGCTTAAAATTTTTTTTTTTCAATAAAAAAAAAAGAAAAAGTTTTTAAGCTTTTTTTGGAGATAGGCCGTCGTGCCCGAGAAAGAAAAAAATTTTTTTTGAGTTTTGGTAAAATCTTAATGGATTTGCTTAAGAAACGACCAAATTAGGTTGACCTATAGATTTAAAGCCATAAAAAATAATTATCGGCTTAAGGAGATCGTCGTGCCCCGGTCTCCCCTATATAATTCATTTTTTTCGTGTGGTTATTTTGTTTCTTTCAACGTGTAGACTACTGAAATGTTGGCCTGTAGCGTAGAGTAAAAATTGCTTCATTGGATTCGAAATTTCATTCAAGAGATTTCACTAAACTATTTTTCATCATAAAATGAATGCGTTTAAAAAAATAGTATGAGGGGGGGGGGGGGCAAAAATTAATACGTGTAGAGTAAATTTGATGGGTTAAGGTTAAATATCAACAAGATAAGATTAAATGTATGACTTTAATAGAGGGTGGTATAAGATCGCATAATTATACTACTTTTTTTGTTTTTGAAAAATTTCTCACTATCACAGAGTAAAATATAGTTCAGCGATAGTAAATTAACAAAAACTAAATTTAAAATTAAAGTATACAATAACAATTTCTCACAAAAATGTAGGATAGTCCTAGATAACTCGAAATTACAGAGTAATTTTCATCGAAAACTCTCTCCGTGTGTTTTCTTCGTTTTTTTAAACTGATGAAGACATTTGAACTTTAGGACCATTTACATTCTCAAAAACAAATGAAAGGTAGCGTCTAGAATAAGCAGTAGATTTAAAAGAAATCTACTTATTATACAAGGAAACATTAAAGTCACGAGTATAAATGACTATATTTTTAAGGCTATCATTGTAATTAGTGATACTCTTTTAAATTTCCATTATGCTACGAGCTTAAGCAATTTGTAGGGAAATTTCTCTTGCGGATCTACCTAAGCCATGCGAAAGTTTTATGTACTTATATATATATAGTATAAGTTATGTATAATATATAATACATAAAATAAAGCAGACACTAATCTCTAAACTCAGTAAAAATAATTACGTTCACTTTTGTTTTACAGTATCAAATTATATATATATATATATATATATATATATATATATATATATATATATATATATAGCTTGAAATCATCTCATGATTTTATTTATAATGATATCTATTATAAAAAAGACAAATAATGAATTAAAATTTTTAGATTATCTTTGATAGCACAGTTCTGAAAATAGAAGTACCATATTGCCCTAAACTTATTTGTTTAGTAAAATTGAATGATAATATTTTGCTCAATTATGAAAAAATAAAAAAAACTACTAAATCAATTGAACTGTGCAGTTCCCATGTGTTTTATAAATAATAAATATTTTTAATGATTTTTTTTTTCATTAAATTCATATTTGTTCAGGATTTTTGCATACAGAATTAAAACAATAAAGAACGGTAAAAAATTATTGGAAAACTTGTTGAAATGTATTGAAATTTTATTCTATAACGTTTTTTAAAAATAAAAGTATTATATCATTTGTATTGTGCTCATTAAAAAACCTATATATAATACGCAGAAATAATTGTGAGATTTAATATTCATTTTCCTCTTTATTGTGTGTTTTTAATTTCTAACTTCAATTAACTTACTTCAATTAATTTTTTTAATATTTCGTTTTCAAGCTATGGATGTTATCTTTATTATAAATGCGATAGTCATTTATGACTATATCTATGCGCAAAACATTTTTTCGATCCTTGTCGATAATTGTTCAAAAATAATGTTAACTGAGGGAAAAGACCCTAAACTCGAGAAGTACTACACTGTAAAAAGAGCGGTGTTAAAAATGGACTCATTTTAACTCCGCCCGGTGTAAAAATGAATTTACACCGGTGTAGGAGGAGTAATTCACCGGTGTTAAAAATACCGGTGTTAAAGTGGGGTAACCGGTGTAAAAACGGAGTAGAACCGGTGTAAAAGCGAGGTAACCGGTGTAAAAGCAGGGTAACCGGTGTAAAAGCGGGGTAAACTGCGTCTGCTTGGAGAATCAACTTTAAAGATTATGAAACACAAAAAACGTCAGTTCTTTATGAAAATTAATAAAAAATATCATTTATTAACAAGTATAGTAATCGAGTAAGTAAAAATATTCACAAAATAAAATATTTTAACACCAGTAAAGAATATCTACACCGGCGCCGGCGTTATTTTAACACCGGAAAATTTTTTTTAACACCGGTACAGAATATTTACACCGGCGGCGGCGTTACTTTTACACCGTTTTCGGTGTTGAAATTTAACACTGTTGATTTTAACACCTACACCGCTTGGACTTACCCCGGTGATTTTTTACAGTGTATTAATCGCTTATTTTGACTGATTAATGCGTTTTTATAATTTTTGTATAAAAAATTTTTTGACTGATATCATTTTCGAAAAATTCAATTAAATTTTTATCACTTTTTACTTTGAATATTTAAAGTCAACTGAACTAGTAAACAATAGTATCAATAACGTTTCAATGTTGTCATATAGTAAATCATGTAAATATTCAAATAACGGGAATTGAAGTCCTGACTGATTTTTTTTTACATTTTGTTAGTTGTTTATTTTTAATTTTCATTATCACATGCGCGATTGAGATGTGTGATTTCCGATCTTTCATGTACTTGGAGATCGGAACGTTTTCTGCGGAACCAAAATAAAAAAAAAATGAAAAGTAAAAAATCTACCGAATGTAAGTTTCTGAAATGTTTCGCATAGGATAGTATGTTAGCCGAAAATTGCAGCAACCCCAAATTACCCCTAAGTCGTCCTTAAGCAGTAGAATTTCATAAATTTTATCATTTTCGTTGCGCAAAAAACGTTCCGATCTTCAGGTACATGATCTTTCAATAGTTTCTTTTACTAAAATTTTTTTTTTTTATTCGGGACCGTCAGCATGACTCAGTGGGGCAAGTTGGGTTCACTTGAAAAATTTTTAAAGAAATCTTAAGAATTTTGAACATTACCGAAACAAGTTAAACTATTATTTTTTTTTAATTATTGCTACACGTAAAAAAATAATCGATTATTTTTCGGTAGTCACTACCGATTAATTTTCGGTAACAGCTACCGTTTTTTTTAGTAGCAGTTACCGATTTTTTTCGGTAGCTGGTACGGTTTTCAATCAAAACCGTAACGAAATAATCGGTAGCGTCTATCGATTATTTTTTTCCGTGTACACGGAAAGAAAATTATAGGGAGTATTCCTATGCATTATAGGAATGGTTCCTATAATGGTATAGGAATTGGGACCCGCCATGAATAACTCGGTTGATAATAACTCTGGTCAAAACAACTCGGTCATTACAACTCTGGTAAAAACAACTCCGTACAAAAACAACTCCGTACAAAAACGACTCCGGTCAAAACAACTCAGTACAAAAAGAACTTTAGTAATCATATTGATATGGACTTTGATCGATAATTTATCATTGTTAATCTGTAATTGCCGTGAGTCGATACGTCAGTTTTATATTGTGTACTTAGTTGCAGGTTTTATTGCGTCTATATTTAATATATATATATATAGCTATACAATATAAAGTAAATAATAACCTAGTAATTATATTCGTATTAAGTCAATTAAATGTAATCACTGAAGTTATTGTGCTATGTGATTCAAAAATATATTATTCTGTACGGTACAAATTTGTTATTCATTATTAAATAACGCCATCTATATCGCTAATTTCGCGTGTTGCTTAAACCGAGTTGTAATGATCGGAGTTGTTTTTGTATAAAGTTGTTTTGACACGAGTTGTTTTTGAACCGAGTCGTTTTGACCGGAGTTGTTTTGTCCGGAGTTGTTATTGTTCGAGTCGTTTTGTCTGAGTTATTTTGCCCTAGAGCCATAGGAATTGTACCCATACTATTATAGGAATGGTTCCTATATATTATAAGAACCATCCCAATACCATTATGGGAAGCATTCCCATAGTATTATAGGAACAGTTCCTATACCATTATGGGAACCATTCCTATAATATTATAGGAATGGTTCCTATAATTAAGGGAATGATTCCCATAATATTATAGTAAGTATTCCCATAAATTATAGGGACCATTCCTATACTATTATCGAAACTATTCCTATAATCGTATAGTAACCATTCCTATAATAGTAAAGTAACCATTCCTATACTATTATAGGAACTTTTCCTATAATAGTATAGGAACCATTCCTATAATACTATAGGAACTATTCCTATAATAGTATAGGAACCATTTCTATAATAGTATAGAAACCATTCCTATAATACTATAGGAACTATTCCTATAATACTATAGGAACTATTCCTATAATATTATAGGAACCATTCCTATAATAGTATAGGAACTATTCCTATAATAGTATAGGAACTATTCCTATAATATTATAGGAACCATTCCTATAATAGTAAAGTAACCATTCCTATACTATTATAGGAACTTTTCCTATAATAGTATAGAAACTTTTCCTATAATAGTATAGGAACCATTCCTATAATACTATAGGAACTATTCCTATAATACTATAGGAACCATTTCTATAATAGTATAGGAACCATTCCTATAATAGTATAGGAACCATTTCTATAATAGTATAGGAACCATTCCTATAATACTATAGGAACTATTCCTATAATAGTATAGGAACCATTTCTATAATAGTGTAGGAACCATTCCTATAATAGTATAGGAACTATTCCTATAATAGTATAGGAACCATTCCTATAATACTATAGGAACTATTCCTATAATAGTATAGGAACCATTTCTATAATAGTATAGGAACCATTCCTATAATACTATAGGAACTATTCCTATAATAGTATAGGAACCATTCCTATAATACTATAGGAACTATTCCTATAATACTATAGGAACTATTCCTATAATACTATAGGAACTGTTCCTATAATATTATAGGAACCATTCCTATAATAGTATAGGAACTATTCCTATAATAGTATAGGAACCATTCCTATAATATTATAGGAACCATTCCTATAATAGTATAGGAACTATTCCTATAATAGTATAGGAACTATTCCTATAATGTTATAGGAACCATTCCTATAATAGTAAAGTAACCATTCCTATACTATTATAGGAACCATTCCTTTAATACTATAGGAACTATTCCTATAATTATAGGAACCATTTCTATAACATTATGAAAATGGGAATAGCTCCTATAATTATAGGAATGGTTCCTATAATTCATGGGAATGGTTCCTATAATATTATAGGAACTATTCCTATAATAGTATCGGAACCACTCCGATACCTTTATAGGAACTATTCCTATAATTTATAGGAATGGCTCCTATAATTTATAGGAGTCGTTCCTATATATTATAGGAACCATTCCTATAATATTATAGGAACCATTCCTATAATATTATAGGAACCATTTCTATAATATTATAGGAACCATTTCCATAAATTATAGGATTCATTCCTATAATTGTAGGAACTATTCCCATAATGGTATAGGTATCATTCCCATAATCATAGGAATTACTTCTATAATTATGGGTAATATTCCTATATCTATAGGACGTGTTCCCATAATTTATGGTCGTCATTCCTATACTGGTATAGGATGAAATTTCACAAAATTATAGGAACCATTTCCATAATTTTCTTTCCGTGTAGCTAGTTTACAGTAAAATATAATTCTTAGTTTTTTTTTTTTTTTTTTGAATGATAACTGCAATATAGTTAATTGATAAAACATAATTAAAAAAAAATAAAACTTTTCTTTCAATTTGAAATTGGTCCAACTTAAAGTAGTATCAGACCATTCTGCACTAAATAGTCATATTGCTACTAATGAACACAATAAAGTCCAAGAATTTTTTCTATTTAATTTTTTTTTTATTTTTGCTAGGTTGTCTATCTTGTTACCAAATTCTTCACTCTTGATACCAATGAAATAAGTGACCAAAACCGATTTTTATATCGATTGTCATAAAGTGTGACGGTTTGATTATTAATTAGTAAAATCTTAAAGTGGTCCATCTCGTTACTAGCTTTTATACCCGTATAAAAAAAAGAAAACTTAAATTTGAGTTGTTTGACTTTTGAGTCAACTAAGCCAAAACCAAGTCAAATTTGATTTTTCGACTTAAATGGATACTAAGTAAGTCAACTTCTTGGTTTTAACTTAGTTGATTTATTTTCTAAAGTTCAATTAGTCAAAATAAATATTGACTATTTTGTAGTGAAATGTGTGTCACTAATTCCAAAAAGTGGCGCGATTTGCACTATAAATTAATGAATATCTACTATTTACTAGTGAATTCCACTAATTCATTTCGAAGACTAAATTGAAGTCAAATTCGAATTTTTTTTTTTGAACCGGGTATATTTAAACTATTCAAAAAAGTTAAACAATAATAAAGCGATGGTATAACTAAATATATGCATTTATAATTTATAATAATAGTATATAGTTACCAGGTCAGGCCAGGATATCGGTATATCACATCAACCTTTAGCCAACTCTATATTTGTATATCTATATAAAAAGAAGATTAAAAAAAAATGGTCGCTGCTGATACTTGATCAGCGATTGAGAAGCACACGAGCCAATTTACTTCATGGGATTATCGAGGTAAAATATTTTTCAATGACAAAAGTATGAGAAAAGAAGGTTTACATGATCTTTCATCTATTGCAAAATTTTCTGAGCAAGTAAACAACCATACTCTTTATACCGTTTTCTTATCTTGCTTTCTCTTGGGTTTTCTATGTATCGGTACATTATACCATTACTGCACACTATATCAAACTATCATGATTTGAAATATATATCTCGGCATATGTTGCCGTTGAACTCGCTCAATATCGATATTATGCTGCTATACGCCTGTTTTTCTCGCACACGAAGCCATCTGTAGAGATGAGATCTTTTGGACGTTACTTTTTTCTATGATATACTACTCGACCTAGAATTCTTTTATTTTTATCTATCAAATATTCCTTCATACATTCAAATAATTTAAAATATAACTGTTACGGAAAAACTAATTCAACGAAAAATACAAGTGAAATATTTTCGTTCTACAAGTATGATATAATGAATATAAATTCTTACATCACAATAATGTTATGTAAAAATAAAGAAAAAGTTTTCATAGCGTAAGTTAGTGTAACCTTGGCCGTACCAATGTCATGGCAATGATATAATCGAGGTAAAAGTTCACGAGTTAGAGAAAAAAAAACAACGTTTCAAGATTATTGACCTCTCTTAGTTTTGATCTGATAAAAATAAGTTATTTAGTCTTTGGTAGTTAATATTTATGATGTTGGGGTTGTTATTAAAACAGTAATGGATATCTCGATAAAATAAAAACAAAAAATAACCAAGGCAATAAAAGTAATCGGTAAAGAATATAATTCACTGTAAAAAATTCTTTTCAACGCAGTGGTGTGAATGATTTGGTGTTAAAATTTTCAACACTGCCGGTTTAAAAAGTATATGGCATATGGTATTAAATTTTTATCCGTGTAAATTAGAACGTTTAAAATATCGATGATGTAAATGTATGTTTTTTATTAAGAACTCACGATTACTACGTCATTGAGTATTCAATTTTATTTTAAAATAATTCACATCTGTTGTAATAATTATAATATACTAGTGCTGCTTTCTGTACAAACATTGCAATTGTATTAATTATAAAAATTAGACTAATGTCGTTTCGTGACACATGTTCATTGCATCTATAACTTCTGTAAAAACTGCTGTTACTTTTGACAAATACAAAGTTAATAATTTATTTAAAGAAATTGGAGAAATTTAAATGGAAAATCGGTTAAAGCAAAAATAACTGTGTATACATACTATAGTGACTCAAAATGCACGAAAGATGTAATGAAAGAAATTACAATAGAAATAAGATGATTAATTTCGATTTTACTTATAGCGAAAATATGTGCGGAATCATTGACGTATGCGACGGTACACAGTAAGAAATATTGTGTATCTGTGTTAAAAACAGTCCGTCTTCAATTTTTTGTGTTGATTGTTTTGTGTCAAATCAACACAATTCGCTGTATTACTTTAAAATTTTCAATCGATTTACTATTCAACACTTTAAAAGTGTTACCTAGTTTAAAAATCGATATTATCAACATTTATTAAGTGTTACTTTAAAATCAACACAAAAAAAGTGTTGAAGCGACAGTTGAAGTGTGTTAAAAAAAATATCTTCCTTCTATTCACGAGGGAAGCGCCATGTAGCATTAGTTTTGCTTGGTTAGGTATTATTTATGTGACATTGATTTCATTTATTTTCAATTGGACATAAAAAAATTAAGTTGATAAAGTTCATGATTCGTATAGTTTAAAAAAAAATTATTAAAAAAATTGCATCTGTTGCTTTTTTACTTTTCTACATGCGCATATTTTTATTTATTTTTTTTTTTTTTCGTAATTGATTTGTTGATAAAAAATTTCAAAAATTGTTAACTGTCGCTAACTTTAGGGTCATGTTGACTATCACAAAATAGTTCAATGTTAACTAATAATTGTTGACACTTTTGATAACCTTAAAATAATTCATGGTACAAAAATAAAATGTACAAGTTAACATTTTTTTTGTGTCGCTATTAACATTTAAAAAGTGTTGAAGTTACTTCTGATATTACTAAAATTTTGTGTTGATATTTGAACACAAATTTTGTGTTCAAAATCAACACAATTAGTCTGTGTTGAAAAATAACTCAAATATAACACAGATTGATTTAATTTTAGCACAATATTCTTTACTGTGCACTGCAAAGTGATTTTGACATCAAAACATAGAATAAAATTAAAAACCAAATTTAAGATGAATTAAAATAATAACCGAATTTAAGTAGATTTATTAGAGGGTCCATTTTGCCCTAAATTTTAATTTTTTATTTTTGGAGCATATTGATTACGAATACACTGTGAAAAATTTCCAACAAATTTTACTATGGGTGCATTGTAACACCGGACCATAAGAACATTGGTACAAAATTTACAAGTTTCCCATAGTAAACGGCATGCGCAGACGACACGATTGGGACCTATGCGCATACGTTTACTATGGGACACTTGTAAATTTTGTAACAGTTTTCTTATGGTCCGGGGTTACAATGCACCCATAGTAAAATTTAATGGGAATTTTTCACAGTGTACATGGCAGAATATGAGACAAAAAGTACAAGGGGTAAAAAAGTCAATTATTAGAACTTTTTCTGGGGGACCTATTTTGCTCCGAATTTGAAGATTTTGAATTTTAAATAGACGCGACACATTGAGACTAAACACATGGTAAGGAGTTAGAAAAAAGCAAAACAACAGAGAACGACTGAGGATATGTTTTATTTCTCAAGTGGCCCATCTTGCCCCCACCCTCCCTTTCACTTATAATGAAAAATATAATAATTGCAATAAATTTTATTTTATGTATTTCATCAATGCTTCATATATTATTTCAATTGTCCCTGATTGGCGAAACTGAAATTTCAAGAGCAGTATAAAATGAAAAGATATTATTTTGTCAAGGAATATTCGATGACAGTTGTGTTGTCCATGAGGTCTCGTCGTAATTTCCTGCTTCGTGTGGTGAACTGTTGAAGCGTTTTATATTACTCTCAAGTGCCGAGTTTTATTCGTCAAGGGAAAAAAAGTTGAAAGCAATAATGGCACGTACCAAGTTGCATGTACAGCTCTGTAGAGGCTGATAGTTCGGACTGTAGCTCTAGATGATTGTGACATGCCACCCTTTTTTACCACTTTTCATTCCTCTTTTTCTTCTTTTTTTCATCGTTTATTTTATTTTATTTTTTTTATCTCCGTCTTTATACCCTCTACCCATCCTTACTTCCTATTTCAGATAACAAAATATCGTGAGTTTACCAAAAAAGTACATTCTATTACTTTTTTTTTCTTCTATTTCACTTTGCAAAAAATTCCTTTAAAAAAAAGTATAACCTCATACGAAATAGTTTTGTTTTTAAACAATTTAATTAGAAAAAGGAAAAAACTAAATTCATTACTTTATTTTTATGTTTAGTATCATACTAGGGCACATAAAAACTATAGATAACGATGAAAAGTAATTTATTTTCAAAGGATAATGTTATGCTACATCGTTATTATTTATTTTCTCATGCAAGCACATTCATTGCTTCAAATATACCCGTAGATCGAGCTTACATTAAAATTCTCGAAGCATGGATCAAGATTGGCACTATAACCATTGACGAAATAAGATTCAGCCAATTTTTAGATGATGACTACGTGCTGAAACTAGAATTTTTTATTTTTTCCTAAATACAATTTCGTGATTCGATTTTCATTATGGCTTGAAATTCTGCGCTGAAATCTCACGTCAATCCTGATACAATAAAAGGTGAAGTTTATTTTTCAAATCTCGCTATAAAAATTGACGACTTGCAAAAAGTATGGAATTATTAATGTCGGTCACAGGAAGAATTTGACTGTTTTTAGAATGGCACTCTAGAAAATCTGAAGTGAATTCGTAGTAATTACGGATTTTATTTAAATCCGAATTGACTCCGTCGGAGTTTCAAAGTTTTTAAAACAAAATCACTTGGCATATGAAGCAAATAAGGAGTTTGCCTTTCAGCGAAGTGATTTCGGAATGAACTGGATTTTATTTAAATCTGCATTCACTGCGATTCGGAGTTTTAATATTAAAATAAACTTCCCTTTCGTACGCAAAAAAAATGTCGCTGCAACAGGAATGTTCCTGTAGCATGAGTTTGTGGCTGCAACAGGAACCGCTTTGTTACAGCTTCAAGATCAGTTCTGTTGCAGTCTCAGGAATAATCTTGGGTTCGTAATAAGAATAATAATGTGTATTAGTGGAGTTGAGAATCAACGACGATGATATCATTTTTTTTTCTACACACTCAAACACATACACGTGCACACATACACAAACGCGTGCGCGAACACATACACGCGCACACAAATATTTTTATCTGTGTTGATTTTCAACTCCACTAATTCGCTTTATTATACTTGTCACGATTTTAAGACTATTCCTGTGACTGAAATAGGACTGGCCCTGTAGCTGCAACAGGAAAGTCCTGTAGTATTCACAAGATCAGTCCTGTAGCTGCTACATTTTTTTTTCCGTGTAATAAATTTCATTACGAGGATTTATGTACATAAACAGTCAACCTCTCCCTATTCACTTTAGATTTAATCCGCGTTCATTTCGCTAATTTTTTACAGTATATGTTTGTGTCAAAGTGTTTCATGTTTCTCGAACGATAAACGAATAAACCGATTTAGACGATTCTCGTGGTTATTGAAAGGGTTTTTACGACTTAGATTTAGTGAGTGTTAGATCAATCGGTCGAATAAATCCCGCGTTATTCAAAGAATAAAATAACCGAACGCCGGTCGATGAAAGCCAAAAAAAAAAAAGATTTTTTTATTCTTTATGTATGTTTTATATATATAACATTGTAATCAGTGCGTATACATTCGGATTTATTTGGGGGGCGGGGGGGAAGATAGAGGTATTTAAAATATTTGAATAAAGGACATGTTACCAAAAATTTTGAGACACAATAAAGAATAAAGATTTTACCTTCTTGAGACTTGTTTTCTCCGTAAAGTAATTTTTTAATATGAATAATTTATGCCATTGTTTTTTTTTATCGTTCTTTAACTTTATAAAGTATCTAGAGCAATAAATATATTTGATCCCGAGTCGAAATTAAAAAAATAATTTGAGCCTCTAAGTCCTACTGGAAGGCAAGGAGGCTAAAATTATTGTTTTAGACTATGATGACCTATAGATCAGAACCATAATTTCGGCCTAAACTTGGTACTTTTGTCCGCTTTTACCATGTTTAGGTTGAAATTATTGTTCTAAAACCATAAAATTAGCCTCTAGAGCCTAAATTTGTACCGTCAGAACGATTTTTATTGGTTGATGCGAAATAGGTAAGGGGAAAGAAGAGAAAGGGGAAGAAATTCAAATCAAAATGGCTGCCGGGAGCGGGAAAAATAAAAAATAAAAAAATCATTCTTTTTAATAATTTATTAAAATTTTCAGGAATTAGAACAGAAAGTTACTCAAATCATTAATTCACTAGAGTAATTTTTTGTTTATTACTCTCATTAATTTTTATTCAAATTTCTGAGAATTCTAATTATTGGAGATAATAGTAAATAAAAAATTCTATAAAATTTAATGGTTCAAATATTTATTCAATTACGTATTTTTTATTAAAAATTATTTATAATGTACTCATATTTTTTACGTAATGTTTATTTATCATTTGCTAAAATGAGTTTTAAAAAAAATCATAAAGTTCTTTTTCGTGTCAATGATTGAACACTTTTTTGTATAATTTTAAAAGAATTAATATACAAAAATGTTAAATTGACACATAAAAGTGTCAAATATTTGACACAAAAATTTTTAACACAAAATTTTTTGATAAAAAGACGCAAAATTTGTTATTGTGCAAGCTGTATTTTTGCTCTATGCCAAATTATTGAAAATTATAACTTTTGATATTGAATCAATTTAATATGCTAACGTTAATAAAAAATCACATGCTTATTGCTACTTACATGTAATATTTTATGATTCATTAATCAATTTTTGTAACATCCCGGGTAAAAAAAATTATATATAATTCAATATAATCATATATAATTTTATATAATTATATATGATTTATATAGAATTATATATGATTCATATAGAATTATATATAATTATACAGAATTATATATAATCATACAGAATTATATATAATCATACAGAATTATATATAATTATATATATCGTTGAGAAAAAATCACAGCTGATTATATATAATCATATATGATTATATACAACTATATATAATTTTACATGATTATATATAATTATATATAACGCTGAGAAAAATCACAGATGATTATATATAATTATATATAGTTATATACAATTACATATAATTGCATATAATTATATATAATTATATATGATTATCTGTGATTTTGTCTCAGCGTTATATATAATTATATATATAAACATATAATTCTATATGAATCATATGTAATTCTATATAAAAATAGAAAAGAGAGAAAAATAACTTGGGAGTGAAGATATATATGTAAATATGGGTGTTTCAAAAAAAAAAAAAATTTTTTTTCTTTTGTGGTAAGCAAGAATTGAAAGTATAAATAAAAATAAAAATTTTGGTACCAATCTGTGCTCTTAATAATGATATTAAGGTTTGTCTCAATCCATTTTTCTATTTTCCGTTTAAATAACACAAGAAAAAAAAATTTTTCTTTTTTTGAATTTTCTAGCTCACAAACCAATCAACGGATTTTTATTAACAATAAATATTTTTGTAGGAAATTGAACGCTCTACAAAAAAAGTCTCTTATCATTTTTTTATAAATCGTACTGTTCAAAAGTTATTTAAGCTTCAAGTCAAATTTATAGTAAATTTTGAGATTTTTTTACTTTTCCGGCGATTGTATCAGTCTTATCAAAAAATATCGTAGGAACTGTTTCGTAGATAATTTTATTCCTTACAAATTATTACAAACAAAGTTTTTCGAAATCCCGCATTGTTCACAAGTTCTTTTTATTTCAATGTCAAGCTTTTAAAATGCTTGGATTTATCAAAAAATGATAAGAGACTTTTTTTGTAGAGCGTTCAATTTCCTACAAAAATATTTATTGTTAACAAAAATCCGTTGATTGGTTTGTGAGCTAGAAAATTAAAAATAAAAAATCAATTTTTAACAATATTAATTTTCTGAACTTAAATGTCAACGAAAAGTAAACTTGATTTTTCGTTGATATTTAAAACTCTTTAACTTTGTTCGCGTTCATTTAACATATGTATGATATCGAATACTTTTTGTAGGAAATTTAATTTTCTACAAGACCTAGCTTGTCATTATTTGAAAAAAAAATTTTCCGATAGAATAAAAATGAAAAATAACAAAAAATAATTTAACACTGAGGAAACTAAATTTTTGTCGATGTTTGACGCCCCGTAACTTTTTCCCAGTTTGTTTGACGTACATATTGTATCAGCACTTTTTTTAGAGAATTTTATTTCCTACGAAATTATACCAGGTGGAATTTAAAAAAAAATTTCTCATAGTCTTCATAACGAAAAACTAAAATGAAAAATTTTCGTGTGTATTTTAAATGGGAAAGGGGACCCCCATTTGTGATAGTTCAAGTCTAAAGATATCTGGCTAAAATTCGGTGAAGTTTTTTTTATAATATAAAGTAACTTTTGGGCCCATAAGAGTTTAAAAAAGAAGTATTTATTTTTTTCTGGGACACCCCAATATATATGTACGTAGGAGAGGGAAGTCACCGGTGCTATAAGCAGCAGCGGAAGTAGTTCGGTGCTCGCCACGAGATCGCGCTCACTACTTGGAGTGTGTCTCTAGTAAGAAACTTATTTCAAAACTGTTAAATTCCAAACTTGAGGCTATTCTGGCCCGGGTACTCCTCCGTTATTTGGCAGAGTGAAAAGTACCTTTTTTGATGGTAATATAGTACATTCTATATTACATAATGACAAAAATATTTATTATCAATGTTTCCATAAATAATTTTTCTTAGAAATTAAACTTGGACTTTCAAAAAAAAAAAATGATTTAAATAAAAAGTGTAGAGCCTCTACTATACGAAAATTCACAATTTATTTAACAAATTGCATAGGAATTCAATTATATGTAGTTCTACATAATTATATATAGTTATATATAATTATATCTAGTTATATATAATTATATATAGTTATATATAGTTATATATAATTATATATAATTATATAGGGCCATTTTTCATATATAATTATACATAATTATATATAAATATATATAATTTTTTTTACCCGGGATTAGATGTCTAAATTTGAACTCTATTTAAAAACTTACAATTTCCCAACTTATACCGCTTTAAAAAATTTTCTAGAAATCAAGTAGATCTATTTTATAATTTTACTTGATTAAACATAAGAAATTATAATTTGTCACGGTTGGAAAAATTTTTTAAGTCCATTTTTAGACTTCAGAAATATTCAACTCTGTCAAAATTTTTCAAAGTCTAAGAATGGTCTTAGAAAATTTTTTCGACTGTGATATATCTATGTTCTGTTAAGTAAAACTGTAAAATTGACCTAATTATTCTCATAGTAGGCTGTAGAACCAAAAAAAATTGTTTCGTGAGCAACGGTAGGCTCTGGAGGCTCAAAATACTGTTCTAAAACACTAATTTATGACTCTATACCCTATTTTTAGGACATTGAGGGTTAAAATATAGTTTTACATTCAGCGGTCAGTACAACAACAATGGAAGTGAGGCTTTTGAGGCTCAAAATATTATTTTAATTTCGACTCGGGATCTCTTATATTCACAAATCACATTAATTAGATATTGGCAAAAAATATTTAGATTATAGCCAATGCTTAATTTATTTTTCTTTCTAGAGGGTGTAACTCATAAATTAAGCGACCCGGAGCAGGATGAGTTACGACAAATTGGTCGGTGTTAACTTGGTTCTCCCTCTGGGAACTGTTGTTTCATTTTTTACTGTATACGATCAGACAGCAAACGGAGTGTGAGTGTAAATGAAACCGTTACGAATTCTATTCTGTCCCTTGTTTTGTTATATATGTATCACAAATCACACTCACTTTTGTTTTTTAATTCAAACTTCATTCAGAATAGCTATGTTAAAAACAGATTTACGATCGAACGTTTTTTCTAATGATAACTACTAAATTAGTTTCATCTATATATAAAGCCAATTTATTTATAGAAATGTATAGCTTTAATTATTATTTCCCATTAATATTTCAAAATCAATATTTTTAACTTCGCCATTTCTAAGACAAAAAAACAGTCCGGCCACTTTAAAATTGTTAGTAAAAAAATTTTTTTTTCTTTACAATCGTGTGTCACTTTACCTTCTTATCCAGGAACTATACAGGAACCTGAGTATCTGGATTACTATCTAAATGTTTTATATACATATAGTAAACCATATACCCATACAAAGAAAAAGAATCGGCCCAATACTGGGTCGTGAATGGCTGCCAATTTTCAAGCATCGGCCGAAGATTGGCTAAATATCGGATGATAACGGTATGCCAAGCATTGCAGTCGCAAGCATTGGCCAATCGTGACAATCAATCATCGGCCAAAGCTTGGTATCAAGAACACTTGCTCAAATCATTGGCCAACAAACGGTGGTTGATTGTGCGCCGTTTTTATAAGCGAAAAGACGGCTACCAATGACTCACCATGCACGGGCCAGTATAGTTAGCCATTCGTTGGCCAATCATTAGAAAACCAGGCATCGACCGAGCTGTGGGAAAATTTCGAAGCTCGGCGACTTTTTATGGGTATGTCTACATACACTGAAAAAAATAATTAGTTGCTACTACCGATTATTTTTCAGTAGCCGCTACCGACTGATTTTCGGTAACAGCTATTATTTCGGTTCTACTCCCGGGTAAAAAAAATTATATATAATTATATATAATTATGTATAATTATATATGAAAAATGGCCCTATATAATTATATATAATTATATATAACTATATATAACTATATATAATTATATATAACTAGATATAATTATATATAACTATATATAATTATGTAGAACTACATATAATTGAATTCCTATGCAATTTGTTAAATAAATTGTGAATTTTCGTATAGTAGAGGCTCTACACTTTTTATTTAAATCATTTTTTTTTTTTTTGAAAGTCCAAGTTTAATTTCTAAGAAAAATTATTTATGGAAACATTGATAATAAATATTTTTGTCATTATGTAATATAGAATGTACTATATTACCATCAAAAAAGGTACTTTTCACTCTGCCAAATAACGGAGGAGTACCCGGGCCAGAATAGCCTCAAGTTTGGAATTTAACAGTTTTGAAATAAGTTTCTTACTAGAGACACACTCCAAGTAGTGAGCGCGATCTCGTGGCGAGCACCGAACTACTTCCGCTGCTGCTTATAGCACCGGTGACTTCCCTCTCCTACGTACATATATATTGGGGTGTCCCAGAAAAAAATAAATACTTCTTTTTTAAACTCTTATGGGCCCAAAAGTTACTTTATATTACTAAAAAAATTCTCACCGAATTTTAGCCAGATATCTTTAGACTTGAACTATCACAAATGGGGGTCCCCTTTCCCATTTAAAATACACACGAAAATTTTTCATTTTAGTTTTTCGTTATGAAGACTATGAGAAATTTTTTTTAAATTCCACCTGGTATAATTTCGTAGGAAATAAAATTCTCTAAAAAAAGTGCTGATACAATATGTACGTCAAACAAACTGGGAAAAAGTTACGGGGCGTCAAACATCGACAAAAATTTAGTTTCCTCAGTGTTAAATTATTTTTTGTTATTTTTCATTTTTATTCTATCGGAAAATTTTTTTTTCAAATAATGACAAGCTAGGTCTTGTAGAAAATTAAATTTCCTACAAAAAGTATTCGATATCATACATATGTTAAATGAACGCGAACAAAGTTAAAGAGTTTTAAATATCAACGAAAAATCAAGTTTACTTTTCGTTGACATTTAAGTTCAGAAAATTAATATTGTTAAAAATTGATTTTTTATTTTTAATTTTCTAGCTCACAAACCAATCAACGGATTTTTGTTAACAATAAATATTTTTGTAGGAAATTGAACGCTCTACAAAAAAAGTCTCTTATCATTTTTTGATAAATCCAAGCATTTTAAAAGCTTGACATTGAAATAAAAAGAACTTGTGAACAATGCGGGATTTCGAAAAACTTTGTTTGTAATAATTTGTAAGGAATAAAATTATCTACGAAACAGTTCCTACGATATTTTTTGATAAGACTGATACAATCGCCGGAAAAGTAAAAAAATCTCAAAATTTACTATAAATTTGACTTGAAGCTTAAATAACTTTTGAACAGTACGATTTATAAAAAAATGATAAGAGACTTTTTTGTAGAGCGTTCAATTTCCTACAAAAATATTTATTGTTAATAAAAATCCGTTGATTGGTTTGTGAGCTAGAAAATTCTAAAAAAAAAAAAAATTTTTTTCTCGTGTTATTTAAACGGAAAATAGAAAAATGGATTGAGACAAACCTTAATATCATTATTAAGAGCACAGATTGGTACCAAAATTTTTATTTTTATTTATACTTTCAATTCTTGCTTACCACAAAAGAAAAAAAATTTTTTTTTTTTTTTTTTGAAACACCCATATTTACATATATATCTTCACTCCCAAGTTATTTTTCTCTCTTTTCTATTTTTATATAGAATTACATATGATTCATATAGAATTATATGTTTATATATATAATTATATATAACGCTGAGACAAAATCACAGATAATCATATATAATTATATATAATTATATGCAATTATATGTAATTGTATATAACTATATATAATTATATATAATCATCTGTGATTTTTCTCAGCGTTATATATAATTATATATAATCATGTAAAATTATATATAGTTGTATATAATCATATATGATTATATATAATCAGCTGTGATTTTTTCTCAACGATATATATAATTATATATAATTCTGTATGATTATATATAATTCTGTATGATTATATATAATTCTGTATAATTATATATAATTCTATATGAATCATATATAATTCTATATAAATCATATATAATTATATAAAATTATATATGATTATATTGAATTATATATAATTTTTTTTACCCGGGCTGACAATTTCAGTGGACATAAAAAAACTATTTTTGAGGGATGTTACACGGGATGTATGTACGAGTATACGTGCGTGTGTGTGCGTGCGCGCGCGCGCGTGTGTGTGTATGTGTGTGCGTGCACGTAACTTATATCAAAAAAATCAGTAACAGCTACCGAAATTATCGGTAGGGGTTACTGAAAATTAATCGGTAGCGGCTAGCGAAAAATAATTGGCAGCTGCTACCGATTATTTTTTCCAGTGTAGGAAGCGCAAATTAGGTTCTCCTATGAATTTTCAGATGGTGTAAATTTCCATCGGAATCAATATAAGAATCTACTTATGTAGGAATCTATGCTGGATTCCTATAGAAATCTGTAAGGAAATTTATGTGAGAGTTTGTATAAGAACCTATGCTGGAGTTCTATAAGAAACTGTATGGAATTCCGTCCGAAAACGCCATGTAGGAATCTAAGCTAAATAATTTAAATAACCATCATTTGAAAAAAAAAAAGATTTCTTTTTATTGAACATTTTATAATTGGCCGCACTGCTCAAGCCGATTAACTTGCCCCATTATTTTCTAAGAACTGTTTCTGAGCATTTTCCAAAAAAAAAAAAAAAAAAAATTCTTATCTCCAAAACAATGTCTCATTTTGCCCTGGTTTCCACTAAATTTTTAAGACATAGATAATAAAATTAATATTTTATATAGAATCAAAAGTTTGAAATAATAACGTTTCAGAATTTATAATCCTTATAATCTGATGCTAGCAAAGTTAAATTAGTACTCAAATAATTTCTCTAATTAAAATCTCTTCAGATAGTATAAGTTCTGTAATGCAAACATTTACCATTGCCAATTGTCATTTGTTAAAGTCACTTTTCTATTAAATTTGTAATCAATTACAGAAATAATTAAAAGTAAATTAAGCGTAGATAGAAAAAAAAATAAGACATAAAAGTTATTTCATTGAAGATTGTAAAACACACGTTTAAATTTCTATGCAAAAATAAACGAGTGATTCAACTGTAGGCAGAATTAAAATAAAGAGGAACATTCATTGCATTAAATAAATTTATTTAAATATATCTTCATGGTTGATTCAGTGTGGCGGTTAAATGTAATCCAGTTTTATTCCATAAATCGATATTATCGATGTAATATGTATTGGTTATCAATGTAATTTTAGCATAAATTTATCACTATAAATTTAAAGTTATATAGGGATGTATCAGGCAGCGCGGATCGAAAGGAAAATACTTTATGAAGCAAGAGAAAGGCATTATCCAATTTCATGGGTACTCTTACTGTTAACTCCTCTTGGCTCTTGCTCGATATGGTAGTAGGCGAACATAGCGGATAGCGTGGGTAGTGTACATCATCAGTGTAGTATAGTGTTCGGACAACGCTTAAAGAGCTACGAAGAAGACTACTAAAGGTACAAGAGAAAAAGAGAGACCTAAAACCAGCTTGAAGAAGAAATAGAGTAATAATATATAATATAATGTGTGGAAGAGAGTGGCAACCACTCGCGTGGCTATGATACATATACACGCACTTGCGCGTGTCTCATTTTTGATATGATGCGAATGTGACTATGGAAGGTGAGCACTAACATATTTTATACTATACAAAGCTGTTGTATCATCAACGTTGTACTTTATTCTTTGCTAATCCGCCCACATAAGCAAATCTGGAAACAAACAGTGTATGGGCGTAAAAAAATTTACGGGCGAACGAGTCACCTTCATACACAACAGACACGCTTTTAAAATGAATAACTGACTATTTGTATTTTAATGACTAATTATATTTTTACAACAGATAATTTACGTTGTAAGGGTTATGTTTTGTTTCAGTTGCTGGTTTATAGGGAAATTCGGGGTAAAATAAGACATTACGTAGGTGTCTGAGGCAGAATGATAATTCATGTCTCAGAGAAGAAAAATTTTTTTTTCCAAAAAACATGGCCTGTATTACCTCAGTCAACTTTTCCAATTTTCAATCGGATAATTTAGATAATAATGAATTCTAAGGAAAAATTTTTTTACTGTAAGGTTAAATTGGCCTCACTGTTGATAAATTATAGATCAAACCATGCAACTATCATATTGTCTCCTATCGAATGAAACATAACCAACGGAAGTTCCGATATTATAAATTATTTTTTAATTATTAGAGTTTATAGAAATCTGGTTATTGCATTTGTCCACATGGTGGATTTCCCAAAAAACTTTATCATATCCTATCTATATAATCCAATTTCTAAGCTGATTAATGATTTGCTATTTTACAAAGATTGTTGTTTATTTTTATTTGAAGTCTAAACTTAATAGGTAGTCAAATATTTTATTTTTAAAAATTTGAAGACTCTTGATTCTTATATCTCAGGAGGCAGATCTTTCCAGAGACGAATTATTGAGACGACAAATGAATACTCGTAAAACACTGCAGCAAAGTTTGGAATTTTAAACAACATATTATTATTTTTTACTACCAATCTTTCCGAACGTCTGACATCTACCTCCTTGACAAACAGATCATGCAGATATTGAGCTTTTCCTACTTCAAGCAGTTTGTAGAAATAACAGGCCATATAATAAACTCTTCTAGATTTAACAGATAGCCATTTGTGTACGCCGACTCGGTGTTATGTGCTGGTCTCGTTTAAACTAAAAATGAATCTAATAGCATTATTTATTGAACGCTGAAGTTTCAAGTCATTTTCAACAATAGAATCAGTTTGTACAATACAGTAATCGATAAGTCGAAGAATAGTAGCTGAGACCAGTAATCTACGAATATCAGATGGGAAAATGTTTTTCCTGACTTTTAAACTATGTAACGATGCATTTGCTTTTCTTAATGTTAAAGAAATATGTTCATTCCGAGATAAGTTATCTGTAAGATGTATGCCGAGACATTTCATGGATTTTACATAAAAAAGTGGAGTACCATTTACTATGACTGGTGGTAAAACACGATCATGAACCATTTTAAGCTTACTGCTAGTACCCAAAATCATAACTTTAGTTTTGTTTAGATTCAATTCTAACCCATTTTCTCTGGCCCAATCTGCTATACCTTGAGCGTCTTCAGAAGCTAATCGAATTGCATCATGGAGCTGGAAAAACTTAAAATGGAGATAGATGTAGGTATATATCATCCGCGAACAATCCACACTTACAATATCTGAGCCATCTCATCACAGTATTCATTGCTAGTAGAAACAAAATTGGACCAGAATAGTAACTGAAGAGACTATGAAATATAAAGTATTTGTATTTTTAGTATTTTTTATACGGATAATATTTGCACTGTCTCAGTGCTTACGAGTTATGATAATTTATAGATTTTCGCATTCAATAATTTATAGTCATTTTTTATTAGGACATAAATGTTTCTGCTGAACGCAGGAACCAGCCAATAACGGGCGAGGGCATTTGCAAAAGTGACCCGCAAGGTTAATACGATTGGATGATTGGCTTCATCAGTAAATTGATCGTGGACGTTGGGCATTGAACAAATGAGGATATACTTGAGCTGGGAACTTACGGTGCCACAAATTGACGCTTTACTAGGGGGTCTTCATTGTGTTAGATAAAAATATACTTAGTGTGAGATATATACAATTAAAAAATAAAAAATCTCGATATGTTGTACTTATACTTATGTCAGCAAATATTTATTTTTATCTATAATTCAATAAAAAAAAAAGAGCAAATTAATGGAATAAATATTATTTAATAATGTAAGATAAATTATGCAGTCACTTTAGTGCATATTATCAGATAGTTGGGTTATACAATCAACGTAGGAAGTCCGGTATGTGTTACGCAAGGGCGCATTTCTTTATCTATGTATATTTTCTGTCAGATAATGTCAGGAGATAAATCTAATTACGGTTTAAATTGATATTACAATTTTATAGAGTTTATTTTTATTATCTTAAGATATTAATGCTTTAGAAAACAAAATCATGAAAAGTTTACATTCAAATTTTATAGAGATCAACTACATAGAAATAATGTTATCGAATACATTAACTGAATTTCGTTATAAATGGTATGAATATTAGCTTGAAATTGAAAAGAGGTTTGATTGGTTGGCTGGTAATTCAAATCAGTACGCCTTGTTAATATATCTGCATTATTAACATAGCTTAACTGAATAGATACATAACTGATTAGAGAGTTTATAGGCACAAGATAAAATGTTATGCTGAATTTATTTGGAATATGAGTGATAAATATCATATATGCTTATTTCTATTTTTAAACCAAAAAAAATTTACGGTAACAATTACAATATATTGTAAAAATGGTTTCCATATCGTATAGTAACAGGTTTTTTTTAAATATCGATTATAGGAATGATGTCCATACAAATTATGGTAATCATTCCTATTCATATGGGTTTTATTCCTATACGGTATCGGAATATCTCCTACATCATCATAGTAATTGTTTCCATATATTATGGTAATGGTAATGTTACCATAATAGTATGGTAAGATAATCTTGACAGTATGATAACCATTACCTTACTACCATAGTAATCGTTATCGTACTAAGATGATAATTGTTTCACACATTAAGGGAATCATTACCATAATACATGCACGGAAAGAATTTTTGAGTAAAAATTGCCCATATAATTTGGTACTGTAAGGACATATAGTCAGTAATTAAATGTTTTCTATGTTATTAATGGAAATTGCACTTCATTTACATGCTATTGAGTAGTATACTTTACAATATATTTAGATGTTTATCACATGCCCTCACAGTATCAAACTTTTTGAGTAATTTTTACTAAAAATTTCTCTGCGTGTGGTGACGCTTACAATAGTAGTATAGAATAATTACCATAATATTATGGTAATACTTCACGGATATTAAGAGAACGGTTACCATTATATACAGAGCTATTGCTTGTACGAATCTAGAAACAGATTCAATGTCGATATAAGATTTATTACTATTTGACTGTGGAAGCTATTCCCATGAGTATGGTAATCATTACCATACTTCAATTACTGAACAATATAGGAACTTTTACCATATTATAGTAATGGTTCCTATAGTTATGGAAAATTTTCCCAAAAATTATGAGCGTATATCCCATAATTTCAAGTAACTATTACCATAACGGTATGGGATCATATTTCATAAATCTAAATGTGCCGGGTTGAAAAATATGATCCATTGTAAATGGAATCAAAATTTCAAGTTATTTCTATTTCTATTCAATTTTACTTTTGGATTGTATCTGATTTGTATTATTCCTTGTTTAGACTATTTTCAGACGTTTTCAATCATTTTTAGTCTGATTCTGGCCACCTCTAGATCAAAATCAGACTTTTTTCTTATGAAATATCGCCTTCTTTGTTTTTATTCAGACTAAAATCAGACTTTTACTACCTATTATTTTTATTAGACTGGTTTGATCGTTTTTAGATCAAAAACAGCTCAAAATTTTTATAAAAATTAAAAACAGATCAACTAGTCCAAATGAATTGTTTTTTGACTAAAATCAGATTGAATTTTACGACCCGAAGTACTAAAAAAGGTTACAATAATTCTCTCTTCATGTATTTGTATTATTCTTGATTTATCTTTATTTCTACCGTTTATAATTATTGTATCAAGATAATATTTTTAACTTCCCGATGAAAATTAAAAGACTTTCAAATGGAAGATTTATTGAAGTACTTTACTTTTACTTGGCGAATTTTCAATTATGAAACTCTAAAATCAGTTCTTCTGTTCATTTTTCTGCAAAATTTATACATGAGCACTTCAGTAGTATTAGCAACTGGATTAAGCTCAGCAATATGTTACGTAATGATACTTACAGAGTATCTTGTTATGATATAAATACGAACTCAGAAAATAAACATATACGTCTCTTAAAGATGAACCATCAATCACACGAGGTAATTAAATCCTGATCCTATCGGAGGTAAATGTAAAAATCACGTTCAAAATGTTAAATCTTGTTATTCAGATCTCTATGAGCTATAAGTTGTTACTAAAAATATAAAATTTATAAACAATAGGCTATTTATAGAATATTTATAAATTTTTTTTTCCAACATTTATATATGGATTTATATTTGTAGGGCGTAAAGCCATAAATCTTTTAAGCTCTTATTAAAATCGGTCGCTCGAAAAACTAAATCGTTGGTGTAAATAAGCTGACTTGAAAAAAAAAAAAAAAAAACTTTATCAATTGTTAACGGTAAAAGTTAAAAACTTAACGAAAAAATATAAATTTTCAGCTAAGAAATTTTTCAATTATTAATAAATCATGTCTTAATTCTAGTGAAGCATATCATGTTTTTTTTTGCAACTCATACCCGAAATTTACGCCATTAAGCACCTATAGTCGGCAGTTAAGAATATTATGTATGCCAGCGGGTAACAAAGATACCTAATCGTTCAAATTGTGACGTCAATCATACAAACAATATTTTCTCTCCTTCGAGCGAAAAGCGTCCTTTCGTCCCACCGTGCAAAACTAAGTTGCCGAGAAAAATAGTATACACACCTTGGGAAGTAAATAAAAAAGCCTCAGATAAAATGTGATCTGAGATATTTTTCACTTTACTGCCCTAGGTGTGTAATATACTATTTTAGTTGCATGCACTATAATTAGCGTGTGAAAAATATCAAAATAACTCATTGAGTCATCTTGTGACAAAATTTTGTATTTTATTCGGAATTCGCGCTTGTTATGTAGCTTCTACTACATTTGATTTTTTTAAAAATAAGCCCTCACAAAACTCTGTGTAATTAACAGTTTATTTTTTCGAGCCGTTTATTTAATGTATCGCATAATAAAACGCCTTTTTTATTAATATATAAATGATTCACGCGGTTTCAAGTAAGTTACTTTCGTAAACATGCTTTTGTATCTTTACGAACATACCTTGTGAATTTCATTATGAAACAATTAGCTTTTTTACGACGAAAATAGTATATAATTCCCCGGAGATAATAAATTTTTATCTTTGAGACAGATGTCATTTAAATCAACGAATTTTTCACAGTATTTATGTGTATGTCATTAATCTATAATTCACTATCAATCATTCTATAATATCTAAGAGTCACGATCTTATGATCAATCATGATTTCTAATGTATTCAATAATGATTTTCATTCCATTAGAATATGTTTCGGACTTTAAAAAGGAAGTATACCGGCTTTTAATGAAGTAATGAAATTAAGCTTTTTTTCTTTTATATTATATAAATGGCAAAGTTAATTTATACGTCGATGAATAACTATTATATAAAAACAAAAATAAAAAAATAATGACTATGTACAATTTTAATCTATGTGGGATAGAAGCGCTGGTTTTGGACACTCTACCATTCGTGGACAGTTTTTATATTATTTTGATATATACCGAGAGAAAATTAGAAGCACTGACTATGCACTTATGGATTCCATTGTAATAAGGGTTCCTTAACAGGTGTTCGCACTTTTCTCTTTATTACACTCGAGGCCACTAACGATACTATCCTTGTTGCACTTGTACAGTAAATGGAAACTTTAGCTGAGTTTTTCTCTTAAACAAATGAATGTTATGAAACAATTAAAGTGCACTTCACTAGATTAGACAGTAATGCATCAAAGTGCGGTCTGTGTTTTGTATTGAGAGATTTTGTTTCCGAAAAAAACCCAGCCGAAAATATCTGATAACTCCTGTTAACGCATATAGATATTATTCTTATATACAGTCGGATCTCGTTATAAGGCTATTTGCTGTCTTTTTTATAAATCAGGTATCGTAATAGTTTGAGAAAGAACCTAATAGTCTTATAACGAGATCCTACTGTTGGAAAATGTTTCCACAAGAATGGAAACTGGACCCATAACATATACTCTCAATTTAAATTAGTGAGATTTCTACTCAATCGCAAATGAAATTACCCTAATTTTACGCAAAATGTCACTGATTTAAACAGTGCCTCTAGCGAGTATTTAAATCAACTGATAAATCAGTCAATCATGGATTCCATCCCATCACTGGTTGCTCAAGTTTCCGGGTTTGATTATCTAATTAAATCGTTAATTTCTAAGGTTAAATAATAATTTATTTGTCGCCGAAAGATAGCCATTGTGGTACCGATTCGATTAAACTTTCCCTACACCGATTGTTGTTCGTGCTAGGAAAGGTTCTTAACAGCTTTGACTAGTCAGTCATAGATCCGATCCCATTGCTATTTGATCAAGTTTTTGGATTTGATTTTCTAACTAAATCTGAATTTCTATGGTTAAACGATAAAGAACTCTGACCTATAAATAATAAGTTCTGTTAAGCAGGAAAGTGAGTGTTCATGCAAAACATACAGAAAATTTTACGCAAAGCGATCTACACTTTTACAGGAGAATTAAGATAGGAAGAAAATTAGATAATGATAAGGATGGAACCTTTTCAATGAATAGTTTGTAGATAGATTCACTTATATACCTATGAGTGATCTAAAAATTCACTGATTAACCAAAGAAAATTCAAAGCACTGAATGAATTAGTGAACGTTCCACTGATTCAAATTAAAAGAATATAAAAAAAGATCATAGTTTTGTACAGAAAATAGTAATTTTCTTGAAAAGAAATCATTACGAAAATAGATGTTTAAATCAAAATATCGATATGCAATCCAAATATCAGCAGTATATTGAAAACAAATGCTTTCTACTCAATAAAATGTTCGGATTCAATGGCTGCGTTTAGGTTTGCTAAAATCTGAACAATGCTAAGTATATTTTACAATACTCTATACTAATTCGTATGAAAACATACTTCCACTAGTGAATATAGTCATTTGGCATTATATAGTACAAGTTTCGCTAAGAACAGTTGGACAGTAAACTTGAACGCAGCCAATATGTTATATACTTAATACCCATCTGAATCTCAATCTCTTACTCGTCCAACTATAGATGAAGCTAAGTCTGCGATTGACTTTGAAACTTTCATCAGATCTTTCTGTATCTTAAACGATTAATTTATTCGCTTTTCTTCCGGCTTTGTAATTGCGGTGTTATTTATTTCTAATTCAAGTGTATTTTTTATTCAATAATCATAACCTACTTACTACAGATTAAAAAAAAATTTATCATATGTATTACAGAAACGGCCCCCATGTTCTTATTGGAACTTTTTCTCTAATATTGTGGACAGCATTTCTGTACATTATGGGAGCGGTTTTCGTTATTTATTGGAATCATCTCATTGATTTTCTCTCCTCATATAAATTAATATAAAAAAAAAAACTGTTACTTTAATAAGTGCAATTAAAGTATCTTTGAATACGATCAAAATATCTGCGAAATTTTGTCGTGTTATATAAATCACCTTATCGAAATTCTTAAAGTGACCAAAACAGGTACTTAACATGTCCGAATAAACCGGTAGTCCTGTTCTGTCCTTTATCTCTATTTATGTATTATTATTTTAAAACATGTCTGTTGAGATTCGAAGTATACGTTATTTATATTGCATACTAATAAAAAATGTAAAGATCGAAAACATCTGGGTTGTTTTTATTAATTTTAGTTGGAAATGTCTGTTATCAGAAAGTTAAAAAAAATTCAGTATAGATGTTATTTATGCATTTTAAATTAATTTAATGATACGTATAATCTTGTCACAATCATAAATTTATTGTTGTGACAATAGTTATTTATCCTTGAAAAAAGAATAACCTTTGTATGCAATCATTTATCGTAACGAAGATTTCAATAAACAGTTTTATATAAAATAAATTACTTTATAAAACGAATATATTTTTTTATTCATTATCATTGAATTTGTTTATTCATGGGATTCTTATTTATTCATTTTAGTAAGAATAAAAATACATGCATGACAAAATTTGTGTGCAAGTTTTATTATTTCAGACAGTGTGAATCTCGTGAAATAATTATTAATTTAATTGATTATTAACTGTGAAAATTTATACTTTATTTTCAAAACCATAGACAGAACAAAATATTATGCCTTAATACATACAATTTACTTTATGATACACCACAATTCACTGTGATACGCGAAAACTAAAAATCTATCTACTATTTAACACTTTTAAATTGTTACTTAATACAAAAATCGGAATTATCAACATTTGTTAAGTGTTACTTTAAAATTAAAACAAAATTTATGTTGAAAACTCAAATGAAATTCACGGAAGTTATTAAAAAAAAAAAAGAAAAAGTAGAATCGACTTATATAAATGTCAATTCAACTTAGAAGTTATAATTATCAATGTATTCAATTTACCATTTACTAAAAGCTGAAATGTTTATCATAGTAATAAAAAAAAAAAAAAAGATTTAGGGTAATTGTTTGGAATCAGGGTCAACCACATTTTCCAAAGTTCCAAGTGCTTGCACATTAAATATCTATAATTAAATTTTTTCCACGTGTTCAGCTACACGGCGGATTGAATTTTCTGTATGAGTTTTGTCTCTAACATGTGATATCTATCCGAACCTTGTAACTAATGTGCGCAAAAATTGGTAAAAATAACATAAATCATGTAGATTTTCAAAAATAAATTTTTCTAATAATAATAATATAATTTATTTAAAGCCGTAAGATGGACGGTGGCGATAGGAAGGTCTATCTAAGAGTTACAAATATTTTTGAACTCTTGTAATAGTGAAAATCAGCATATTTGTGTTATTTCAATACTTTTAAGGTGTACAACAGCTCACCTAACATTTTGTTACAAGCAGTTTGGACGGTATCCGCCTTCCCTTGCTAGTATAGTGTCTGGCTGAAGCCTACAACACTGTTTTACGCCGGCGCGTACTAGTAAGAGATGTAGTCTAAGGCAAGAGTGCGTTAACATAGCCTTACTGATGAGTCCGCTAACGTACTTAGGACGAAACTACACAAATTATGGCAAACAGACATATACCTTAAGTTTTGGTGGTTGACTTAAGAGTCAATACATTGAATGAAAAGAAAAATATGTCAAATAGTGCAGTGCAGCACGGAACTTAAAAATCTTAAAGAAAAAATCCAAAATATGAGCAATTTATACCGTTGGCATACACTTACACAATATTGACGCTTAATAAACATCTAATTAAGCAAATGTAACTTCAATCCGCCGACAAATGCTCGCGGTTGAAATTGGAATCAAAGCCATTGGTCTATTTTTGGTTTTTTGGTTGTTAAAATACCGGTTGACCCCACTTCCAAATAATTACCAGATTTAGTTATGATTTTGAATTATTTAATGCAATTTTAATAACTATTTCTTCGACAAACAAAAATGTGTCTTTATTTCCCTGATTAAGAAAAATTATTTTAAATAATTCAAAACAATGTGAAATGATTCAAAACAGTTTAAATCGATGAATATATAGATATACACTTAGTATGGATTAAATCATTTTTTATCACACCGGGATCGAAAGTTCGCTTTCGGACCCTATTTTTCGGGGAGAAAGTGCCACTTACCCTCCCTATGATAGTATATTACACACCTAGGGAAGGAAAGTAAGAAATGTCTCAGATCGCATGTAATTGTTGGCCGAGGCGAAGCCGAGGTCAACAAACATGTGATCTGAGGCTTTCTTATTTACTTCCCGAGGAGTGTATACTATTTTTCTCGACGACGGAGGCGGAAAGCGGCATCTTCGTTTTGTACAGCGGGACGAAAGTTGACGCTTTCCGCCCGGAGGCGAGAAAAATATTTTAATAAATTAGTACGCATGCTTCAATTTTTTTTGCGCATGCGAACTTATGTTTTTTTACCACGTTACTTAGCAACGACTTATTTATAGTATTAATAAAACTTATTTATTATCTGAATAAACAAATAGTTTTGTGTAAAAATATATAAGAGTGCCGTATAAAATTTAAAAAAGTTATTACTTTATCTGATAAATATTAAAAATTAAATAAAAAATTGTAAAATGAGTTCGGATGAATTTTCTGAAGATGAAGAGCTAAATGAAGAAGAAATAGTTCGTAATTTAGATGAAGAAGCTAAAATTATTACGCATGATTTGCTACCTCAAAAATCGAAACAAAGATACGAATTATCCTATAAAGATTTTATAAGTTGGAAAATTAAAAATAAAACTGATTCGTTTGACGAGAATGTTTTTTTAGTTTATTTCAATGAGCTGTCAAAAACGCTTTCGCCATCAAATTTGTGGAGTCGGTGGTCGATGCTTCGATCTACAGTTCACCTTAGACATGACATCAATATTAGTACCTACTATAATTTAAAAACATTTTTAAAAATTCAAGCAAAAGGGTATAAACCAAAAAAAGCCCAAGTTTTAACACTAACTCAAATTAAAAAATTTTTAAACGATTTCGATGATCATATTTACTTAGCTACAAAAGTACGTAGAAAAATCTATTTACAATTAAAATATATACAATTATTAATATATTTACATTTACTATTTACATTTATTTACTATTTACATGTCAGGTTATCCTCATTTTTGGAGTTTGTGGTGCATTAAGAACCTGCGAATTCTGTAATCTTTGTGTTCAAGATGTTGAGGATACGGAAACGCAATTTATTATCTCAATTAAAGACACCAAAAACTATTATCCCCGTAATTTTGTAATTGGACAAGAGTTTTACAGTACAGTAAAAAAATATATCTTGCTTCGACCAACCGATTTGGAGACACAGAGATTTTTTATCAACTATCAAAAAGGAAAGTGTTTGCGACAAGTAATTGGGAAAAACAAAATCAGTGAAGTTCCTAAAATCATTGCTATTTGTTTACAATTAGAGAATCCTGAACGCTTCACTGGACATTGTTTTCGTCGTACTGCTGCAACACTACTTGCTAATTCTGGGGCCAATTTGACTGCGATCAAACAGCTAGGAGGATGGAAATCGAGCGCGGTAGCGGAAGGATACGTGGAAAATTCACTAGCAAATAAAAAAAAAATTTTTAACCAAATTTTATTGTCCGAAGAACCAACACAATCCACTAGCTATCAAACTCAAGCTTTAGTTCATCCTCATATTGAAGTTCTCAGTCCTGCCAACGAACAAAGTGTTTCAGAAGTTGAGCCAGAACAAGTATCGGTGACGAATGAAAATTCAAAGAATTTTCAAGAAAAAAGATTTCTTCTCGATCTTCTGAAAAAATAGATCAATTAAGAAAACCCCTTCAGAACATCGAAAATTTTGAATCGAACAACTGCAAAAAAAAAAAAATTACTGTTAACAAACGTTCAAATGGAGAAAAAATCGAAAATGAAAATATTGATTGCTTATCAATTAATTCCCCTTACGTCATATTTAAAAAGTGTAAAATAGATAAATTGATTATTAACAATAATAATAATAATAATAATACCAACGATGATGAATAAAAAAAAATACTCATAATATATTTTGTATTGAAAAACCAATAAACAATAAATATTATAAAAAGCAAATCACAAATAATAATATAGAAAATTTATAATACTATTAAAAATCAGTTAATTATAATTATCAATATTAATTATTCATCAATTATAATTCTTATAGGCGAACTTTTATCTAACGAACTTTCGATCCCTGTGTAATAAAAAATTGTATACTTACCACGGGAGGAAAGTACGACATCCCAACCCGCGTTTTTGTCACCCTCGCCTTCGGCTCGGGTGACAATACTACGCGGGTTGGAAAGTCATACTTTCCTCCCTAGGTAAGTAATATACTATTTCTTAATCCTTTAAAAGGAAGGGATTTAGGTTCTTTAAGAGAAAGTAATTGATTTACTATTTACAACAGGTATGAAATATCACATAATTTTTTGAAAGTCTTGACTAATATAAACATTTTTTGCCGTTAAAAAATAGTCCAATGTTAAATAATAATTATCATCACTATTGATAACTTCAAAATGATGTATAAATTATATTTAATGAATATCTATGGTACAAAAAAAATTATTATTGATTTTATTATTTCTAAATATCTTTGATGTTTTCGATGAAAAATATTATTTTCTGAATTTCATAAATTTCGCGAAATTTTTTACATGATAAAAAAAACACGTATTCATACATATGAAGTAAAATAAAAAATGAAGGAATTATGTAAATATTTCATAGAAGTGAATCACTGTCACACTCTACACTCAAACCCAGATCTAAACCTGATTGACAGACATGGAGATGAACTGAATTAGTGTTCATATATCGCATTAACGGATTGAGGTCCACGATAATCAGTCGTGTTCAAACCGGTGAATCGTTTGGTTCGAACGGATTCACCACATATTTAATTCCCGCACGTTTTGTTTGTTTGTTTTTTTTTTTTTTTTTTTTTTTTTATTTTATCGGAGTGACATCTGATGCTTGTTAATTCCACATAAATGATATTAATATTCATATCTACAAATGGGTATAATTTTTTAAATTTATATATTTTATCAATGTGCCACAAGCAAATATTTCGAATCATTTGAATTTTTTTACAATAGTGATCAAGTGTGCTTATAATATATCAAATAATAATAATAATAATAATAAACTGTAATAAATCATACAAGCTTAAATTATTATTTAAATGAATAAAATAAAAAAAAAAACAACTAAAACCCTAACCAGTTCATGTATCTTGAATCTAATTAACGGATATTGCTTGGAGCGATATACAAACTAAAGAGGAATTTGAGTCAATATATTTTATATAAAAAATATTTGCACTACATCCAATCTAGTATTCCAATATTTACTTTTATCTATATTTTTTTCATTTTTTATGGGTGAAAAAGTTTTAAATTTATAACTACCAAAAAAATATATACCATACACAAAAGCTCGATAAATAATTTTTTATTTTAATTTTAATAAATTAAAGGTGAATCAATCATGAAATGTATTGAATTTTTTTTCAATAGAATAAAAAATAATAAAAATAATTGGTATTTGTTACGTAACAAATTACTCTCGGACAAAACAGCCCTAACACAAAAAATCTTGTAGTTTTTATTTTATATTCTTAAACTTATGAAAAAGTGATCATGATCATTATTACCATCATCATTGTCTTCATTGTGTTTATCAATATAATCATCGCCATTATCATTATCATCATAAAGATGACCACTATAGTAATCGAAATTATTATCATGATTAGTGAAATTTACTGCGAATTAGTGATCCGTGTAAAAAAAAATTTTTTTCATAATTAATTTAGATCTGAATTTCATGACAGAACTCAGATTGTGACAAAAACATGACTTTCATCGTGAATTTGCTCAAACTTTTCTTCTAGTAAATCCGTATCAATTCTAAAATCAATTTATTCTGTCTTTGAATTGGACTTCGATAGCAACTTAACTGAATTTTCACTGAATTAAACCTTCTGTCAAATTTATCGATTCAAAAATTACCAATAAATTTTTTCAATCAAGTACTTGATTTACTTTACGTAAATCAGTTTCGATTGTAAAACTGATTTAGTAAATGAACTTTGGATCACTTAGATAAAAATTTGACTAAGTCATAATTTTATCATGATACTAGTTGTTGATACAAATTCATAATGAACTCTCTAAACTTGAAATAGTGAAATTCGCTGTAATTATTAGTAGTAAATAGTTTTAATGATAATTACTTATTAAAAAGTAATGTTTTAAATCTACTATGTAAAAAGTAAAATTTTCACTATTTATATATGAAATTTTCTTTTTTCCAGTGAATTAGTTGATCACTAGGAAAAACAGTGAAAATTTCACTATTTCAAATTTAGAGAGTAAAGAATATCTACACCGGCGGCGGCGTTATTTTAACAACGGTCTAGAATATTGACACCGGTGGCGGCGTTATTTTAACACCGGAGAATTTGTTTTAACACCGGTTTAGAATATTTACACCGGCGGTGGCGTTATTTTTACACCGCTTTCGGTGTTGAAATTTAACACCGCTGATTTTAACACCTACACCGCTTGGACTTATAAGGGTATACCCCGGTGATTTTTTACAGTGTAATAATACAAGTCTATTTTTAAACAGGATGCCTTGTTACAAGGTTTTTTTTTGCTGAGGTTATTTTGTACGGATCATTTTGATCATTTTGTCCAAGGACAACTAGTTGCAGCAGATAATAGTGACATAATTGTATTATTGATGAATTCGAAAAAAAACTTCGGTCTCAAAAGATAATGAATGAAATCTCGATATCAAAAAACTTATGCGTCAAAAAATACATTTAATATTTTTTTGTATTATTGAGATTTTATACACTTGAAATATTTATAGCATATGTCTATCATCAAGACAAATGTACTCCGGGGCCCTATATGTCACTCGATGTCACCAAGTGTATTGCTCAGGATGTATTATGTATATAGCTTTGGTTTCACGCCAGCTTTTAAAGAGGCGTTAGATATATTTATACTAGCTAAGTGTGGAAAGGAACCACTCCTTAATCACAAGATATGAGAATTCAAATTAATCATGTATAAAAAAAGAAAAAAGAAAAGAAAAAATAAAAAACATTTTTAACTCTGAAAAATATTAAAAACAATAAATCACTTTGTTACAGACTGCAATGCATTCTTATCTTTAATACCGAGATAAAAATTTACGTTATGATGTATGAGAATGTATTTAAATAAGGTTTGAGTTATACAACTGAAAAATGATTAATTTAATAAAGAAATAAATAAATTATGCTGAAAACACTATAAATATTTATTCAGACTTGACAATAATATTAATTTTTAATAAATTGATGAGAAAACGGGAATTGAGTTTCAGTATAAAAGTTTTGAAAAATTACAACTAACTATATTTTTTTCTCACAAAAAAAAAAAGGATTTCTTGAAGCAAGAAAACGGTTGTATTGTGAAATGAAAACAAAAAATTTCTTGGTGTAAGAAATTTATTCTTGTCCTTAAAGATTTTCGTTTTCACTTTATAATGCAAAAAGTTTGTTAGAGTGATTAAAAATTTTTCGCGCCAAGAAATTATTTTTTTCTGTTGATATATTATATTATATTATATATTAACTTAATATCTACACTAGGGTGGCCCAAAAAAACCGACTATTTTTTTTTCGAGTCTCTTATAAAAATTTGTTGGCTTACGATGTTTTAAGAAGTCTCTCCAAAAATCAGCTTGATAAAAAATTTTTAAGAGGTCACTTACGAATTTTCAAAATATCAAAAATGATTAAAATTTGAATTTTTTCTTTCTAAATTTTTTCTTTGTCGTGGCAGCAATGGTTTATATTTATAAAATCATGTCTATGCTGAAAATTTCAGCCCAAAATTTAAATATTTAAACGGCGCTCAAGAATTTTGAATATTAACTGATAATATATAACTAATACTTTGAATTAGTTTTTGTATTTTTTTATAACTAAATTATTGTCATTTCAGTAAAATATAATTTTTGCATAACCAAAAATATACAGGACAGTCTTAAACAATAAAATTTGGTAAGTTTTGAATAAGCGAAAAAACCTAAAAATTAAATTAAAAAATAAAAAAGTATGTAAATAACTTATTATTTCTATTTCTCGGGTTATATTTCTATTCATTGTGATGCAAATTGATGTTGAAAAAATCGAGAAGCTTTATTATTAATATTTAAGGGTCGCTCGAAAACGTTAAAAAGATAGCACTCGGAAACATTCAAAATTCTTGAGCGAGGTTTAAATATTTAAATTTTGGGCTAAAATTTTAAACGTAGTCATGATTTCACAATTATAAATTATTGCTGCCACAAGAAGGAAAAAAATTTGGAATAAAAAATTTACATTTCGATCATTTTTGATATTTTCAAAATTCGTGAGCGACCTCTTGAAAATTTTTCATCGAGCTGATTTTTAGAGAGGCTTCTCAAAATATCGTAAACCAACAAATTTTCAGTAGAGACTCGAAAAAAATAGTCGTTTTTTTTGGGCCACCATAATCTACACAGATAAAAAATTTATCTTGAGTCAAGAAAATATTTTGAAAGAGAAACGTTTTCGAACCATGTCAAGATTTTCTTGAGCCAAAAAACTTTGTCTTGATCAGAGATTTCTACTTTATCCAAGAAAATCGATGTTTTCAAAAAAATTTTCTTGGATCAAGAATATTTACTTTCAGTCAAGAATTGTTTTTCTTCTGTGTATATTTAACTATGAAGATTTTAAATTAATGTGATTTTTCTTAAATTTTCAAATTACAGGTGCTATGAAAAGGTGACATTTAAGACTTGAGAAAGGCCGGTTATTTGTATAAAAGAAAAATTGGTTTGAATATGGCTAAAGGCTCGGAAAGATTACCTGGTAGTTCAACCAGAATTAGGACTCGAGATGATGGTTGCTGCTCCGTTAATTTCCTCAAATATGTTCTTCATATATATAACGTTGTTCTATTCGTAAGTATATATTTTTGGATATTTTATTTATTTATATGAAAAAGAATTATTACTGATTACCTATAATCGATTATATTCACCATATTTATGTGTATAACAATCACTTTATCACCCTTCATAACAGCTGATGGATTATTGTCTATTATTATCACGCGTAAATACTAATCTAATTATTTATAGGACGTGAATTTTAATCAGGATAATTATTGCAATCACGTAAAATAATTTACATATTATTTTTTCTATTCATCTAATCAAATAAAAAAATTTATCAATTTATGCACTGGCTTTTTCCTTGCTACGGGATGTTAAAGAAAATAAATATATATAATTCCAGACATTTGTAAAATATTAATTTTCATAAAAGTATGTACTGTATATTTATAATCCATAAAAACAAATTACTTTGTAAAACCTTCTGAGTTAAAAGTGCAGAATTATTATTTTAAAGACTCGTAGTATAATGTAATACTTTTGGTATTTATATCCAGAAAGGAAAGAAATTTAAAAGCAGCAAAATAAGAAGAATTTCATTTTCACTGCAAAGTGTACTTGAAATATTAAACATATTTTTTTAGTGAAGTAAATTCTTTTTTTTCCCAGTTCGGAGTAAAGTAGCTTAAAATATTTAACTATTAAAGTATATACCAATGAATTTTTTTGTTTTTTTAACATAAGTGTAGTAATGACGATTAATTTATTAATATATAAAGTGTTCGTTTAAATAATTGTTAGTAATTAAAATAACAACTTTCATTACTTCATTAATATTCATCTCTTACTATTACTTTATCGCTCTGTTCTCACGTAAAATTATGAAGCATATTATTATTATTATTATTATTATTATTATTATATAAATTAAATGTGTCTATATATTCATATAATATATATATATATATATATATATATATATATATATATATATATATATATATATATATATATATATATATATACTTGCTGCCTGAATATCATTTACCTAGTTCATTATAATCATTACACTAACAGCTCATCAATTTAATGGTGCTACACGTATATTAACTTTGAATACAGTACTGAGATAAGTCCAATATTAATTCAGAATATAAATTGACTGACTATATAATTAATGTTGACACAAGTTCACTCTGGTTTTGATCTTTGTAAGTTGACTTTTGATATAATATTAAATAATATTTTTAAAAATGTCATCTTGAAATGATGCATGAAGATATTTTACTAGATAATAATTTGTTCTACGCTATAAAAAAATGGTGTTGAAGAAACTCACACCGATATAGCGGTGCTGCTTAGTGGAGTTTCTTATGGTTAAAATAATATTTCAATGAAATTACGAAATTATATCGTTAATTTAGATGAAAAAAATTGATTTTATCTACTCTCTAAAAGTAAATTAGCGAAATTCACTAGCAAATAGTAAATATTCACTAACTCAGAATTATAGTCGTGCCGCTTTTTGAGGTAAGTGTTACAACTATCAGTCTGAATGAGTGAATAATCACTAATTTTTACTAATTCAGTTTTAGAGAGTATTAAGGAGGTTTGGGACGTACAGTCTGTTCACTGCGTTTCATTCCACAATACATGTATATAGATATACTATAGTACGTGACGAGGATTTATTTAGCTCGAGACTGTACCTTCAAAAAATGTTACAAGCTTTTACTAGTGATTTAATGACATTTAGCTTACCAAAATAATCTTTTATGCATTAAATAACTAAATTATTATAAAATAACTGATAATTTATTTTAAATTTAAACAAAACAAAAAGTTATTTAATTTTAAATATTTTTCAAAAAATTTGGCAACGCCACAAATTTTACCGCGGTTGCGCATGCGTCGACTGCTCTATTTGCGTTGGTGATGTGTACGTGTGTGTTATGCTTACAAGTAATGCTATTCAGACAAATTGTTAGTTCATTGCAAAATTTTTGAATAATAAAAAGAAACCAAAGCATTATAAATTATTTTAGTAAATATTTATGTTATGTTTTATAATAAATAATAAAAATTTTATAATACTTTTCTTTACCTATTTGACTTTTTTGCTAACCGATTTTATTGAAACTTTAAATTTCCCGCGTAACCCACCATTTACAACGTTGCCGTCATCATAACCTACAATTGCTATGGCTGACTATTTTTTCAAAATTTACATTTTTTTAAACTGAATTAATTTTATAACTAAGTACCCTCAACTTGATTTTATTTTTTAAATAATTTTTGCAATTTTTTTTTTTTACACGATGAGTTTTTCAAAGCTTTTTCATTATTTTTTCATCATGAAATTTATTAAAATAAGAGTAAGTGTGAGGTCGGGTATATCATTACAATGTTAAATGACCTATATTTAATCTCGTTTTATAAATAAACTATGAACCCTAGGTCTCTGAAATTTTAACACAAGACGGATAAAATATATTTTTATCAATCCTTAAAATTTTGAATTGATCTCATTATTTCGACTTTACTCCCATACCTCCTTAAGTAAGCAATGTCACTTTTATTAAGCTGAATAAGTTGTATACATGGAGGATTTATTCTCGTTTGAAAGGCTATAGTGTCATAATAAAGGCGGACCATGTTGGCCACCTGACGGAAATAAAAATAAACACATGCAAAAATTACTATGACCATAGTAAAATTTACAATGATTGTATCATGATTTACTGTAAACATTGTAAATTTTACAATGCGCGGGGAAAATTGATGGATTAACTAGGATTATAGACACTACGGTTTTAATAGTGTAGCTAGGCACTGTTGATTGTTTTGTGAATGTATGCCAGTATTAAATCAGACAATAAAAGAGTGATAATTATACCGCAGTAGTGATTAATGGTGAAACCATCATCCAACAATAAACTCACCCACTAATTAACAAGCTATTATCCTTAATTAAGATATAACCATAAAATAATGTAGGGGCGAGACCGGGAATAAAATGGTACTTAAAATGAATAAAAAACGAATATAAAAAGTTTTATTAAAAAGGATTTAAAAGCTTCTAAAATATTTTCGTGATTTTATTCTAAACGCGTCGTGGTAAAGCATATAAATTTTTTTTCATTCGTTTTTTTAAGGCTTTAAAATATTCTATAGTTATCATTTTTTTTTTTTTTTTTTTTTTAAGAATCTTTATATGCTAGAAAAGAATTACATTTTAGCTCCATTAGTTCAGTCGATTTTTAGAAAAATTTTGTTTCATTTATTCGAAAACTTTCAAATTTTGAGGATCAGTTTTATTACTGTCAGCATATTCTAGAAAAAATTTATCCTGTCATTATCATTATTCAAATTAGTCGAAATGCTGTATCGTGCTTCGGTATTTTTGATGTATATAAAATTCAATTTTGATACATACTTTTTTAATACTATCTATCTACTTTAATTTATGTAATTTGTAACTAAATAATAAGCCTTGTTATCATTTTAGTTTGTTTTTAAGTCTCTCATTATATATCCTTCAGAAATTTCCCTAAAGTACAAATAGCTTTTGAAAACTTGATATTGATAAAGACAGACTTGAGTGACCTACATGAAAGATCTTATTATAATATATATATAGGTTCTCCGCTATAATCCCTTAAATGCGGAGGTGAACTTTCTAAAAGAATCTTGTAGGCGTATCTTTATAACTCTGTAGTCACTCTTACATTAAGGAAACAAACTTTTGAATTTATAGTATATATTTACCGAATCATAAAATTTCTACAAGTTATCATAGAAACAAACTGCTTATTTAGCTAACTTTTTCCTGCCAGCTTTAAAGAACTTTTCATTTGAATTCCTGTTGAGCTTTTATTAAGAAAAATAGTTTATGAAAATCATCACTTGTAAATCACAATAAATTAATCTGTTGTATAACCGTGTCTGTTTATATAATACTTTAGTAAACTAAAAACTAATTAGTTTGATAAAAAATACTCTGTTTTATTATAGATGATAATATCATTAAGACGCGTTTTCATTTGTTTCTCTATTCGCACTCAACTGGATGAACGGTACTATCTCTGTTGCACTTGTACATTAAATAGGAACTTTGTCCAAGCTTTTCTCGTAAACAAATGGTAGTTATCAAAAAATTGAAGTCCACTTCGCTAGTTAACAGAGTAAAGCATTGGGTCTGTGTCTTTATTTTGCGTTTAGAGCTTTTATTTCCGAGAAAAGCTGGGACAAAATTATCTGAAAGCCGTTCTTAAGCTTTACGTTAATAAGTATCAAACTTGACGTTTTTGATAGGAAAAGTATGAATAAACATTTTAAAAATCAAATCCATTTGAATCTAAAGAAAGTGACTATAAATTTGAAATTGTCTATTCCCACTAAAAGTCGACCTATATGGACTTAAATGTTATGCTATACTGTCGTACATATTATAATATCCACAGGTATTTTCACAGTTTTCACTTATTTTTACAGTTACATTAGCAGTAGTTAAACTCAATGTAAATGCAAGTAATAGCTACTGCTGATTTTCATTTCAAATCTATATTCTATGTGTGAATGATTATGAAAAAATATATTATTCCGATAATGCACACATAGGGCAATAAAATAAGAAAAGTCCCAGATTACATGTAATTGTTGGCCGAGGTGAAACCGAAAATTTTTGTCAGAATAATTCAATAGCTTGAACAAATGAAGTAAATAAGCTGTAGAAATACACTTTAACATAATCACCGAATTCTACTGAGGAAATTCGATCCAAAACATACTTTTCACCGTACCTGGACCGAAAGTTTAAATTCCTTCCCTGTTCAGTGGGCAAAAAGTTGTACTTTTTTCTTATGAGAAAACAAGTGGTAAAAATTAGCTGATGCGGTATTCTTCTCCAAGCAGAGACAAAAATTAAAACTTTCAGGTGCAAATCTGGTGGAAAATAGCATACACACCATCGAGAAAAGTAAAATCCCGATCAGTGAGTTAGAATATCCTACACTCAGATAATTTCACGGTACTTTTTACTTGAAAAGTTTCTAGAAAAACTACGATAATAATAATAGTATGAGGACGGTATGGAATTATGGTAAAAAATCATCGATAACATAAAAATTCGTCAAATACATGATTAATTTTTGTGTTAGAAAATTTGATTAACTAGATCGAAATTGATTATGCTAAATTAGAATATTTGGTAAAATATTTGTAAAAAATAAAATTAAAAAAAAATTATAATCAAAAGAATGCTTGCGTACGTTTCGATACGTCATGTTATAATTTCTAACCTATCGGTACTAGAATAAACGAAAAGAGTCGAATATTTCCGAACAAACTCGAATTTAAAAGATTTTATAACATAACTATGTTGTGTACAAAGTATCGAAAAAATTGAAATTTTTAAATTTAAATTGATAAATTTTTTATGGTACCTTGTTTTTTTAGTTATTTTTTTATTGTAAATATTTAAATAGAGTAATAGATTTTTTAATAAACATATTTAAAAGATACCTTTAAGATAAACTTTTATCAAAAATTACTGAAACAAATAGTAAAATTCTCAACATCATCAAGGCGTCCCATTGTAGGGAAACATTTTTGGGTAATTTTTACTATGGAATTCTCTATGTCTACTTTTTTTCTTTAGTATTTAATGTACTATTTATTAATTTATTTTTTCAAAATTTCCAATATACAATTGTCAGCTTGGTTGGTTATTTTATTAACATAAACACACAGTAAAAAACGAATCGTCAAAGTGTAAAAAAAAGCGTATGTCAAAATTCTGAGTGTTGAATTTTCAACACTTTTGTGTGTCAATTTAACATACAATATTTATCTTGTTTCAACTGTCGCAATCGATTGATTTTTTAACACACAAAAATGTTATTTTATACGAGAATAACACTTTTTATGTGTTACTGTGAAATCAACACACAAAATATGTTAAAAATAATCTCGACCATCACAAAAGAATTCTCAGAAAATTTCAAGTAAAAATGACGTATTCAAAATATCGCCTGTTTAATTTGCAATCGTTTTTAAAATACATAACCTAAACTTTTAAATTAATGTTGATGAAATATAATTATTTTTTTGATATTAAAATAATTATTTTATTTTTGTTATTGTGAGAGAATTTATAGTAATTTTTTTATACATATTTGAGTATTGAAGATAAATAATAGATGATATTATATATATTGAACAATACGTGATATTATTATTACTATTTTTTTTTTATTTTTAGTTTTATTTATATTACTATTACTGATATTATCGTTATTTTTAATATTTAATTGCTGACGAATCAATTACTACAGTTAATTCATTGATTTTAACTTTACATTAAATAATGTGAAAAACATTTTTAAGAAGTGTCCAAGTAACACAAAGGCGTATGTCAAATTCAACACTCTTCAAGTGTTGCAAATAACATATAAGTGTGTTAAAATTGAAGGTCACGTTTTCGAAGATTTTGACACTCATAATGTGTTACTTTTAACATACATGAGTGTAACTGTTTCAAAACAAACGACGTACGCTGAAATAACATATAAATAAGTGTCAATCGATCGTTTTACACACAGCAAGTGTCAATTTTGACGAATCCTTTTTTACTGTGCATTTAGAGGTTTGTGAAAAGCAAATGTGATTCTGGGAGAGATGAAATAAAGTTAAAAACTAACTGATCCGTTTCTTTCCGCTAAATCGCATTTGTCTGGAACGGGCTTTTTCAACCGGCTAAAATAGGGGATTGAAACTCGCACTTTCAATGCGAGTTATTTGAAAACAAATTCTGATTTAAAGAGATCTAGATATAACTGAGTAAATCTAAATAGATCTAATGATATTAACGTAGATTTAAAATCGTAAAATATTAGGTCTACTTCAATCTTATCTGATCTCGGTAGATCTAAACAATTTTCCCAGTGAAGGCGATTGAGGAATCTAAAAAATTTTTATTGAAAAAGTATCTATAGTTATTAATTAGTATCATATCATCAATGAAAATTATATGATACTATAATATTATCGCAATTAGTATAAGTATAACTAAGTATCATTGGTTAAATTTATCGTTAACTTCGCACACCCCTATTAAAAGCTTGTTGAAGCGTTGCGGTTTATCTGTATTTTGTTATACTGTTCGGTTTAGTTTATAGCAGCTTATTTTTTATTACTTAGATTTTTACGGAAAAATTTTTAACTAAAAATATCTAAATAATCCACCTTCTGTGACATTAATTAAATTTTGATTATAACCAAAAAAATCGATTAACCGAATCGTGTTTTCAATAATTAATTATACCATATGTTACTTGGCTGTGCTTTACGTAATGAATTTTTTAAAAATCATTGCATATTTCTTTTTTAATTTAATATCAATATTCAAATTATTATTATCGCACGTTTTTTATATTTTCCATTGAAATTAAATATTTGCGGATAAATTGAAATAAAGAAATTTGTAAAACAGTTGACTCCGTGGACCAATCCTAAAACTTACTGCTGTTTTCGAATTCAGAGAACTCGAAAGCGTTATTATTGGTAAACTTTTGATTAAACGAGCTCTTCAAGCTCAAGAAACTGTTGGACCAAAAAAATATACATTTCGCTGAAAAAGAGTAATTTTTGTCCGACGATATCTTCAAATCCATTCGGCCGATGTGCACATGCTTTCCGGTAATAAAAGGAGCTTGTTGAGACTCAGATTTGATCAAAGTACAAAACCAATCGGTTGAGCTATTTACGAATTATGAAACTAAAAGCTAAAGAATATATTTATGTTTAATTTTTATTTTTTGTATAAATTGTAAACTAAAACTATAAGCTACTCGGCCGATCGACTTCAAAATCTAATCGGCTCTTAGTCTTGGTAAGCTCTTTCGATTGCCATCAAGTATGTTCAGAACGTTTGATTAGTTCCAAAGCTATCGGACAAAAAAAGTTTACATACACTCTTCCACACACAGACACATGCGCGCGCGTGAACGGACCGATAGACGGACGTCCATCTAAAAATCGTCAGAATAGTTTTCTAGGATCTCAAAACGTCGAGATCTGGTAAATACTCGATTTTCGAAAATCGGACAGAAACCAATAACTCCCTTTTTCTTTGAAAATTTTAAATTTTTATAGCGGTAAGTTAAAAAATGAAAGAAGAAAAATTCTAGAATCAGTGATTGTAACATGATATACTTATCGAATAACAAATATACTTTATTTTCAATATGTATAGATCTTTTTCCTACTTTTTTATAATTTTGAATACTCATGTTCTCATCTCACGACGTGTTTGTGTACAGTAGACGAATGCGAAAAAAAAATACTTTACACCGTGCAGACGTTCTCGCGTGAAACCGCAACTTGGCACGAACATTCCACGGATGTGTAAATTCTCTACTTGATAGTACACACATTTTATTTTAGTGTTATTCTATTTTCACCTTAATTTACATTTTTATTAAAAAATAAATTTTAAATGTTTAATTCATAGAGAACACAAATAAATCTACCCAAAATTTAATCAAATTACAAGGGGAAAAAATATTCCGTTTTATTTTTAGATAAATATTAATTTAATCAAATATTTAATAATAGTAAATTACAGTAGTAGGAAGAGATAGAATGAAAAAAGTTCTTTCAAGAAAATTAAATGCAAAAACATCTTTTTTTTAACTTCTTGTTTCAAAAAACACATAGAGAACCAAAGGAAAAAAATTTTGCCAGCATATTTAATTGAAACTGTTAATAAATTTGTCTAATAAAATGATTATTTTCGTGAACAACAAATTTTAATTAATAGTATCCATAAAAAATATGCTATCAACAATCATAACTTACTGCTGCTATCATAAATGAAATATTGTTTATATACATCCCATAATTCAATTGCGAAAATTTATATTATTTGTTCTTGAATAAAGGCAACGAGTTTCATCTACGCTTGCGACTACTGCACGTAAATTTAGTACTGTCTTAAAAACGAAATCGTTATACGTCGGGCCATTTAGATTGCTGTAATCTTATATAGGCTAACCCACTAGAATTGAGAATGTTTTTCTATCTGGATAGAAGATAATCCCAAAATACTTACTGTTCTGAATCCACTTTCTATTTAATTTATCACTTAATTTATCTGTATACCTCTTTCTTCAGACCTAAATACTAAATTACTTTTAACAATCAAATTGCATTTAACTATTGTCATTTCTGTTTATTTTATCTTATATGAAATTCAACTGCTTAATTATAATTTAATTTTTATTCATCTATGAAATTAAGTAATAAAAAAATTACATAAATTGTATGTGCAATACAAATTTTTAAAAAGTAACAAAAATATTCAAAATATTTTTAATAATTATCAAATTTAATAACCTATAATTATAGATATATATATATATATATATACACATATATATATGGACACGTGCATATATTTAGCCTTGAAGTCATATATTTTGAAAGTAACAGACCTACGCGTCGGTATTTTAATTATTTTTAATTTTATATATTTTTTAGAAATATTTAAATAAAACGTCACCAATTCAATAGCTAATTATCGTGTCAAATGACCTACAATACGTTCATTTAAAAGAAAAAAAAAATTCTCAGTACAGCAATCATTCAACAAAAGAGAAATATTTTACTGCTTTGAGCAATATTGCTCGTTCATTTATTTTTTTTTATCTGCCATCTATTTCTAACGGCCTTCTCAGTACTTGTGAATAACTTTCTGCAGAACAATTCATCTGTAACTCAAGTTTCAACTCAAGTCTCTTAAAACTTATTATAATCAAACATAAATTTTAATGATCTCCGGTTTTCATTTCATCTACTAATATATATTATTCTGAGCAGTATGAGTTTGATCCATTCAAATGCACTCTTATACGAAAAAATTTATATCCGGGAATATATGCTGGTAAAATAGCATGAGTATTGCCTATAGACAATACTAAAAATATATAAGCCGCACTCTCTAAACATGAATTAGTGAAAATAAGTGAGTATTCACTAATTCAAAGTGCAAATCGAACCACTAATTCGAAAAAGTGGTTCGATTGACACTATGAATTAGTGAATATTCACTTATTTCACTAATTCATGTTTAGAGAGAATATATATGCTATTTTTCCGGGATATATATTTTTTTGTGCAGGCTCAAAATGTTTAAAAGAATTTCATATAAAATCATAAAAACGGTTTTAAAAATCTTACACGGAAAGAAATTTATGGGAATGGTTCCTATAATTTTGTGAAATTTCATCCTACACAGTAAAAAACGAATCGTCAAAGTGTAAAAAAAAGCGTATGTCAAAATTCTGAGTGTTGAATTTGCAACACTTTTGTGTGTCAATTTAACATACAATATTTATCTTGTTTCAATTGTCGCAATCGATTGATTTTTTAACACACAAAAATGTTATTTTATACGAGAGTAACACTTTTTATGTGTTATTGTGAAATCAACACACAAAATATGTTAAAAATAATCTCGACCATCACAAAAGAATTCTCAGAAAATTTCAAGTAAAAATGACGTATTCAAAATATCGCCTGTTTAATTTGCGATCGTTTTTAAAATACATAACCTAAACTTTTAAATTAATGTTGATGAAATATAATTATTTTTTTGATATTAAAATAATTATTTTATTTTTGTTATTGTGAGAGAATTAATAGTAATTTTTTTATACATATTTGAATATTGAAGATAAATAATAGATGATATTATATATATTGAACAATACGTAATATTATTATTGCTATTTTTTTTTTATTTTTAGTTTTATTTATATTACTATTACTAATATTATCGTTATTTTTAATATTTAATTGCTGAAGAATCAATTACTACAGTTAATTCATTGATTTTAACTTTACATTAAATAATGTGAAAAACATTTTTAAGAAGTGTCCAAGTAACACAAAAGCCTATGTCAAATTCAACACTCTTCAAGTGTTGCAAATAACATATAAGTGTGTTAAAATTGAAGGTTACGTTTTCGAAGATTTTGACACTCATAATGTGTTACTTTTAACATACACGACTGTAACTGTTTCAAAACAAACGACGTACGCTGAAATAATATATAAGTAAGTGTCAATCGATCGTTTTACACATAGCAAGTGTCAATTTTGACGAATCCTTTTTTACTGTGTATACCAGTATAGGAATGACGACCATACCATTATGGGAATAGTTCCTATAATTATAAGAATGGTCCCTATAATTTATGGGAATACTTACTATAATATTATGGGAATCATTCCCTTAATTATAGGAACCATTCCTATAATATTATAGGAATGGTTCCCATAATGGTATAGGAACTGTTCCTATAATATTATGGGAATAGTTCCCATAACGGTATAGGGATTGTTCCTATAATATATAGGAACCATTCCTATAATAGTATGGGTACAATTCCTATACCATTATGGGAACCATTCCCATAATACATAGGAGTACTTCCTATAATTTTCTTTTCGTGTACTAAATTATATGAATTTTAATTGATTTTACGAAATTTATGACTATATAGATTATAATGTTTGATATAATCATTAGAGGTATGCTAATCGTGTTTGATTCGACTATAACTATTCGATACGAAATTCAAATTTTGAAATAATTCGATTTTATCGAATTATTTCATTTGAAGTTCGAATCGAATAATTTAATCTTGTTTGATACAAATCATTCGTAAGTTTGAACTATTTGTACACCCCTAATAATGATGATGTATAATCGCGTATACGATTATACATACTCGTACTAAACTTCATCTTGAAACTATATAAAGTTATATATATAACTTTATATAAAATCATCGACTGAAAAAAAAATATTATTATCATAACTATCTGAAGTACTACAAATGGTAAATAGTTGTAATAACATGATGGCAAGACTATAGATTGCTGCATTAACTATCTTTAATTTTGAATGAAAGTGTTGTTAAATTTACCATACTATTTGGTTTTATTTCCCATACTCGGTATATTGCTGTTTTAACCATTTCTATAGATTGCTATTGTAGAGATTCAAGTTGTTAATTAAGCGATCCGAATGGTCAATATATTAGCAACCTGGATTGTGAATATATCAATACGTATTGTTAATATTGTAATACGTATTGCCGTCCCTGATTTAAGAAAATGATTTATTCAGTGATGAATGTATATTTTCCCGCTCGGCATGAATGTCAGAAAGATATCTTTTTGATATCAGAAAGATGACATATTTTTTTAGATAACTTTATGATATCCCAATAAGATGTCTTACTGACATTCATACCGAGCGGGTACTCTCTAAAAGTAAATTAGCGAAATTGACTAGCAAGTGAATATTCACTAATTCAGTTTTAGAGAGTATATAGTATCAAAATTAAATTGTTTTGAATCATTTTTTAAAATCAGGAGTAACAACTATTTATATAGAGAGTTGATTTAATGAAACATTGTATGGGAAATATAGCAATCTAAACCTTACGCAATTAAAGTATCGCTATATTAACCTACGATTGTTGAAACTTTGGACGGTTACTATAACTCTTGCTCTTACATTAATATTTTTTCTCACTGTATTAACTTTTGTATAAATATTATAAGGCTATTTGAATTTTTATAAAAACTTTATAAAATTATTAATGTTTTCATATAATCTATATATGATTTTAATACATTTTTTATGTTTATATACACTAAGAAAATCAAATGATTGGAGTTATCATCTAGTGATGGTAAAATTTTTACTGTCAATCTGATAGGAGAGAATATCATCTAGATTGTAGCAATTATTATCCATATGGTTACTGTTACAATCTAGATGATTTATACAATCATCTAGATGATATTCACTACTATCAGATTGATAGTAAAAAATTTTACCCTCACTAGATGATAACTCCAATCATTTAATTTTCTCAGTGTATAATACTATAAAAACTTTTTCCCAGGATATTGAATAATTTATTATTATTTTTTAAATTATTCATTTTATAATCCATCTTGACTAAGATTATAAAACAAGCAATTGAAATCTGTACCATTTTTTTCAAATCACTTAAATAAACCAACACAAAGCAATTTATATAAAAAGAAAATTATTAAAATTCACTTTATGTCTTGTAATATTTTTTGTACACTTTACTCAGAATATACATTGAATATTTAATCTAATTCCTAAATTTTACCGTATCATAGTCATTTAATAGTATGTATGTTAACCATAAGATTCCAAGATTTTTTAAAAATCTAAAAGTCTTCATAAAATGTAGGGGAGCCTGGGGCATGAAGGCCCCCTTAAGCCGGTTTTTTATTTTTGTGGCTTTTAACCATCCAATTCCTTTATTTTCCGTCTATATCGGAAGAATTAGTCGAAATTTTGCGAAAAATCGAAAAAAAATTTTTTTTTTCTGCACGAAGGCCCCCTCCCCAAAAAATTATTAACAAAAAATTTTTTTTTATTTCCCGTTAAGTTATGAGCTCTGTAATTTTTTTATTATATTTTAGGCCAATATGTGGTAGTGGGGTAAAATGGATCACTTGAAAAAAAAAAAATTGTAACGAAAAAAATTTTTTTTTTTTTTTCATTTTCCGTCAAGTTATGATCTTTAGAATGTTTTTATGACGTTTTAGGCTAATATGTGATGTGTAAGGTAAAATGGACCATTCAAAAAAAAAAATTGTCACGAAAAAATTAACTTGACGAAAAATAAAAAAAAAATAATTTTTTCGTTGCGGTTTTTTTTCGAGTGGTCCATTTTGCCCCACATATCACATATTAGCCTAAAACGTGATAAAAACATTATAAAGGTCATAACTTCACGAAAAATGAAAAAAAAAAAAATTTTTTCAAGTGGTCCACTTTACCCCACATATTGGCCTAAAATATAATAAAAACATTATAGAGGTCAAAATTGACGGAAAATAAAAAAAAAAAAATTTTTTACCTAATTTTTGAAGGGGGCCTTTGTGCCCCAGGGGGGCCTTCGTGTCCCAGGCTTCCCTACGTTTTTTTTGCGAACATAAATAGTGTATAGTTATTAATATGTACATATACTTAATATGCTATAATATATGGACGAATATATATGTAGGTCAAAATTTAACCACTTTTAATAATTAACTTGGGTCTAAAATAAGGATCATAATTCATGATACTCTCCACTTAACCCCTTTATCGTTATTACTTTATCTTACATCAGCATAAAATAACAAATTAATCATTATTATTTTTTTATTATTTGATGTAAATATAACACACAAACACACACAAAACTTATTTACAGACTGAGAAAGTGTTTATTTTCTACTATTGACTTAGTCAATATCAAAATTTCGGTTAATATTTGCGAGAAATGATTATATATCAGAAATTTGGGAATTGGTATAATGAAAAAAAAATAAAAGCTTTGACACCGATATGCGAATCGATATTTATATATCAAGTATGAAAATATTAAATAAGTATCATTAGTAAAATATTCTTATGCAAATAAATATATACTCTTCGAGTTCAAAAAAACAAACCTACTCGAAAAGCTCGAAAACAGTGAGATATTATGGGACTGGCCTACAGAGTCATCGTTTTCCAAATTTATTTTAATAAAACTGTTCTAACATTTATTATTAATGTGATCGATGTATAGATAATATATGAGTCTTTAGAATGTTCAACACAAGTGTTATAATTTTTGAAAATTGGTACCAACAAAATTACAGAAAAACCGTTAAATCTAAAAAGGCGGCGCCACGCTCAATGACAACTGTAATAAATCAAGTTTTTAATTTTGTATATATAAATATATACATGATGAAAATCTTATAATCAGTATCAAAAATCTTGTAGCTTGTTTGAATTAATTAAATCAACGATGTATAAATACTAATCCACTTCTATAACGAGAGTTAATACTCCGTTCAGCAGTCGATTTTCTCAAGCTTTGAAATTTAATCTCAATTGTGTATATACTACCATGCGTTTTAGTGAAACAAGTAGACTTGCTTTTGACATGTATACAAGATTACAGTTTATACTTGTAACATTGTATACCAACATTGCACACAAAATGATATATATATATATATATATATATATATATATATATGTGTGTATATATGTGCCACGCTAATATTCATTGTTTACTTATGTATATTCACGTAGATATGTAGTATAATTTATCCATATGTCCACGACTAGGTATAACGACTCTCTCAGCCATACCACTGTTTACATACACATATATGTATATATATACCGTATTCGTGTACTCTTAGAATATGTGCGCTTACCCGTGCTTTAGAATTCTCTATTCAAGTGGTTAGGAGGAGCTATACCAGAAGCAGGAATAGAAAATGAGAAAGGATACATTGACTTGACTTAAACATTTCATCCTTTACTTTGTAAGGAGCTTCATATACTGAAAAGGAACAATTCACATTTCCATAAAGATATTTGTAATATTAATTATTCAACTTGATCTTTTATATTATTTATCATTAAGTTTACTCATGATTATTTAAGTTTATTAAAAGAAAAAAAAACAGTAAATTCAACGAAATAATCGATAATGGATAAGTTTATTGGCTGTATTTTGAGGAGCCTCCTTTTTAATAAATTATATAAAGACAAAGACCTTAAGAGGGCGTTTATAAAATGTTTTAATTTATTTTGAGCCATTTATGACTGTCAAATATTTATAGTTCCTTCATAAATTAGTATAATAGAGTAATTTTTTTTTGTTTATAATGAGGCAGAGAGTAATTAATATTTTAATTTGGGTAAAAATAAAATGTAAAGATAGGAATATTATTGTTATTAATGATTGAAATATATTGAAGAATAAATATATAAAAAAAAAAAAATAAATAAAAATAAAAAACAGGTTTGTTGGAATTCAAATGTCACCTCACCTACATTAAAAATCATAGCATATAATACACCCACGCGTAATATTTTAACTTTAGTTCCTACTTTGGAGTCTGTTCCACTTATCTCAAAAAAAAAATCTCCAGCTGAGTCTCTTAAGAAATTCTTTAATTCCATATATAAAATTTATTTAACTCAAGATTTATAAATTGCTAAGAAATTTTATTTTTTACTTGTCGAGTTGTTGATAAGAAAAAGAAATAGTTACATTTTTGACAATTTTTCTACAAGAAAAAAAATAATTATAATTAAGAAAAGGGGGTGGGGGCAAAATGGGCTCCTTAAGAAAAAAATTTTAAAATCCTCTGTTTTTTTCTTACTTGTTTTACTTTTTTTTGACTCCCTTGCCAAGTATTTATCCTTAATTTATTTTGTCCATTAAAAAATGTGGGGCAAAATAGGCTCCCCCAAAATATTTTTATGATGTGAGTTTTTCAACTTGTTTCACTTTTTTTTTCCTTCTGCTGAGTTTTTGGTATTAATTTGCTGGGTCTATCAAAATTAAAAAATCCCAAAAAGTTGGGTAAAACGGGTCCTCAACAAAACTCAATGTATGTTTATCGTTTGTTTTATGTTTTGAAACTTTTTGCTATGTATTTAGTATAAAAAAGAGTTGATAGTGAAAATTTGGACCTTAAAATAACTTAATTCAAAGTTTTTAATTACTCGTTGTAGCAACTAATAATTTCATTACTTGATTACTTAAATTTCAATTATTTTCGGTTATATAAAATGAATTGTTTTTGACAAAAAATTATAGTTAGTGATGCTGTTGAGCTCGTGACCTAGTTTGCCCCTCATCATAATTCTTTAATCATTTCTGTTTAAAAAATTTTAGGAACCCGTTTGGCTAAAAAATATTCGTAGATTTTCAAAGTTTAGGCAGCCTATTTTACCCCTCCCCCCTCCAAAACTTTTCATGTTAAAAATTTTGGGCGCCCCATTTTGCCTCCAAATATTTCGAGGCATCCAAAATTTTAGGGGTCCTATATTGCCCCCCCCTTTCCTTATAATTTAATGCGAATATACTGAAGTGAATACTAAAACTGAACTGAATTTATAAATTGCTATTTCAGCTTTCTGGCCTCGTAGTTGGAGGAATAGGAATATGGACAGTAATTGCTAAGCACAGCTACATATCGTTAATGGCAACATCAACGTATCCAATCCTTGCATATGCTCTTATTGTCGCCGGAACTCTTGCAGTAATTGGCAGTTGGCTTGGTTGCGGTGGAGTTTCATCTGAAAATCGATGCGTCTTATTGATAGTAAGTAATATTATTAATTATTAATTAATTAATTAAATCGATATGAAGTTTTTAATACAGAAGAGTCTTTTAATTCTTTTCGTGATGCATGAAAAAAGTTTTTTTACTTCAACAATAAAAAACTTTATAAAAAGTTGAGAAAAGTGTTAAAAAAAATAAAACAACATTAAATTATCTTCGCACTAAGGTAAAGTTCAAGTAAGCTTAAAGTGAAATAAAAGTTTTTTTTTTAATTTTAATAAAGAAACTAAAAAAAATTTAATAAACACTTAATTATTTTTTTCCAAATAATTAACTTGATTTAACACAAACATTTAAATTGAATATTTATATATTTGTAATATTTATTTACATGAGTAATTTATATACTTTAATTAAATCCGTATATATTTGAATTTAATTATTTTTATTTTTACGAACATTAGTATGAGCACCAGCTTAGATAAGGTGTTGAAAAAAAAGATTTTTTATTTCTAAGCTAAATGTTTGTTCACTTTATACATATATTCATATATATATAAATAATTTTTATTCGCTAGGCAAATAATCGTATGAGATTTTGCGCGGTCGTAAAACGTTAACTATTTCACATCTGGATACAATTGGTAAACCCGTTAAAGCGGCTGATTACTTAAAATTACCATAATGGCATTTGGAAATTATAAGTAGCACGACCTCTATCACTAGTATAACTTGTTCGTTAATTGTATTACCTAATCAATGTTTTATTTTATTGATTATTATTATCGATAATTTTACATTCAGCTATTTGGTTATAGATAATTTTATTTATTTCCTCTAAAATAAAATTATAAAAAGTATATTTATTAAATATATATTATCTATACATTTTTTATTACTATTGATATTCATGAATATTACTTTTAAGTATATATATAAAAGATATAAAAACTTATTGGAATTTATTGAACACTCAACATTAAGAACCCTCAAGTATTTAAATCAAATTCTAGCAGTTTTAATACAAAGTAGCTTTGTAACAGATCATACTTGCAAATTAAATTACGTTCTTCAGGAGTAAACTAAATAAATAAATCACTGTTTGTTTAAAAAAATTAGCCTGATTAATTTACTTTTTTTACTATTTTAAATCCATTGAAACAAAGTGAAAAGCATTTTACTACTGAATGCTTCGTTTATTTTCTTTAATAGCATTATATACGTGAATACTGATAAAAAATATATACTTGTTGACCCGTAAATAAATGGAAATTTTATTTTTTACTTCTATACAGACGAAATAATATTTTATATGAGTAATATCCGGAAAATTTCAGTCTACATCAGTAGAAAGTAATTGGTTAAACGAGCACATTTTAGTTTTTCTTTTATCTTTATTTTTTTCATCACTTGAACAGTTCTTACAACTCCACTTTAGGAACACTCAAATTTTCTTTTAAAGATAGAGAGAAAAAAGCTCTCAGTCTAAGCAATAAAATTTAATGAAAAGTTTATGGTGTTGTTTGTAGGAGTATCATTGACTCTAAATAATATTAAATTATAGGGGTGAGCGGGAAACGATGGACCGCTTGAGCCGCTAATTATTTTTTGTAGCTTTTGAGCATCAGGTACAACTTGTTTTGATCTATTTCGAACCAATTCATTATAATATAACTATAATTTAATATAAAATTTCTGGGGCATGACAGACCTACTCTGAAATGTGTGATATAAAACAAATTAGATGCAAAAGAAATTTTTTTTTTTTAATCACTGCATTCTTTATTTTTGCTTGTATTTCATAAAAAAGTTCGGAAACCCAAACGTGTACAACTCACTTACTCATTCAAAAAGTGATTAATAGATGGCGTTCTTACACTACCACTGAATAGTATTTGGTCCCCCGATGAAAATAGTATATTACACTATAAGGGAAGAAAGTTGAAATTCCTGCCCTGTGTGATAAGATGCCTGAGGCGAAGCCGAGATTTTTTTTCTTGCCAACAAAAAATATATTATTAAATACATAAACAAATAAATTATTTGCATAAAACATTTATTTGTATAGTCGGACCTCGTTATAAGACTATAGTGCTGTCTTTTTTATAAATCAGGTATCGCGATAGTTTGAGAGTGAAACTAATAGTCTTATAACGAGGTCCCACTGTATATATGGCATAAAGCCTTCGTAGACCATTTGGTATTTATTAGCTGATTTTTTTGGCAAAATTGCTGTTTCAATAACTAACTTCGCCTCTGCATCAAAATCTTTCATCACCTTATACTCATCCATAGATTCATCCGATGAAACTTTTTCATTTATCTTATTATTGTAAGTACAATGTTTATTAAAATATTAGATATGAGACACAAAAATACTGACGTATGTAGGTATAAAGCAACGATCTACGTGGTTATCGTGAAAAATTTTATTGATAAAGTGGTAGACGATCACTAGATGGCAGCAGCCGGCTATTTCTGTAGGCACGAAAAAAATTTTTGCTCTCGGCGATATAAGTGGGGCGCGTGTAATTCCATCAGAGGAGGGATTAAGACTTTAGGCCTTAAAATTGGGGAGAGAAGTGCGTACTTTCGACTAAGGGATAAAGAAAAAAATTTTATACAATTGTATAAAATTATATATAAATTAGATATAAAAAATGGCCCGGTGCAATAATTGATCATCCGTAAAATATGTATGACAAAAGAAAATTTATATTTCGAAGCAAATTGTTTTTCTCTTCAATATTATTTTTTGAATTTCTTTTAAAAAAAATTTTTTTTGTCAATTGCATGGCATATAATTCCTAAATGAATAATATTGATGTTAAGGATTCAAGTGACTAAAAAGACGTCGATATAAATTGGAATACGCTATTCAACAGCTTAACAAATAAGAAGCTTGTGAAAGCACATATCAGTAAAGTCAGAGTAAGATAAGAGCTTTATGTCAAAGAGAATAAATGAAGAAAAATTATCTGTGTATAATTTGTTGAAATCTTTCTGCTATCGGCTCGTTACAAAAGATTAATGTATATCACACAAAAAAATAAAAATTTATTAATAATAAATAAACACGTGTATAGTTATTTCAATTTTTTTATTTTTAAATCAAATAAAACTAATATTTTAGGTACAGAATTTGCTCAATGAGTTAAACATTTATCAAGGATTTAAACGACTTTTCACCTCAAATACTTGACGAGAATTTGATAGAAATTGATGAAGCTCTTTATGAGAAAACAGATAGGTAAAACTTGTAAGTTCGACGTACTCTTTGATAGTGAACAGATATATAAGTAATGCGAAGTAATATAGGTAAAGATTATACTATTATTTTAAAATTTGATTAGTAAAAAAATTAAGACATTACACGGAGAGAAATTTATGGTAACAATGATAATAATATAGGAATAGTTTCTACTCTCTTAAAATGAACCAGTAAAATTCCACTGATTCAGTCAGTAAACTTTTAGTCACTGATTTAACAAGTGAATTTCACTGGTTCATTTCAAGAGAGTATATTGTATAGTAAGCAGTTTTATAAAAATTAGACTTATTCTTATTTGAAATGCTACGGTATCATAGTAATGTCGGGCCATGTCGCCCATCTGATGGAAATTGAAATAAACATGCAGAAATTACACTGAGAGAACAATTTATTTGAGCCAAATGAGATTTGTTTCAGGCAAATAAATCCCATATTTGAATGGACCTAATTATTGTTTATTTGAGACAAAGATATGGTTCATTTGAATGAAATAATGATTTGTTTATAGTTAACAAATCTGTATTTGACAGCGCCACCAGCCGTAGTGGAATTTCTTTCAACCAAGATTTGTTAACTATAACCAAATATATATTTGAATAAAATGAATAATTTTGTTCAGTCAAATAAATCTATTTAGTTGGCTCAAATAAATTGTTCTCTCAGTGTATGTATCTGAAGATTGGAACGTTTTTCACGTAACAAAAATGAAAACAAAAAACGAAATGAAAAGAAAACAATCTTTTGGATATAAATTTCTAAAATGTTTCGCACGTCAGACCCAACACAAATTATAGGCCACCCCCCAACTACCCCTCAAGTCAGCTTTAGAGTCAAATTATATAAATTATTTACTATGATGATAGTAAAATTGACAACGTTTATATCACAAACTACTGTAACCGTTGTAAATTTTACTATGATCATAGTAATTTTTGCTTGTCCCGGGTCAATAATAAAACTTGATTTAGGCTTGGTTTAACAAAACCAAATTTAGAGCCGTTTTTCACAAGGTAAACTCTTTACGGAGATATAAAATACATTGAGTTTTCACCTTAGTTAATCGCTATTTCAAAAACCCGGTTATCATATGATATGGAAACCATTCCCATATTATATTGTAATCGTTATCATGAATTTCTCTCCGTGCCCAGAATTTATTATACTACAAAGTTCAATAAAAATGTTTTAAAGTTATTATATTAGCTTGAAAAATTATCACAGTTTAAACAAATATGATATATATATATTTATAGATTATGATTTAATACCAGATATCTTAATAAGATATTATCGATTACTAAGTACTTTTTGCTCAACTTTTTTCCCATGTAATTGAAAAAGTTTTATTATTAATTTGCAGGAGTTTCGGCTTCATTTTAATATCTTAGCAGCATACTTATAAGTATCTGAGAATAAATATTATTGAAATTAATAAATCCAGACAATAAGAAAAAAAAAAAAACGCTATAGAATGCGTTCAAAAAACACAAAGTTCTATATACATCTATTGAGTTTGAGTAGCACTAAAGTAAATGGTCCTTGACAAAATGATAGTGTAATCGATAAATGTGGAAAGCGTTAAACGATCACAAAAACAAAGTTATCTTCTCGAAGCAATGACCTAGATTTAGTTGGTTGAATTATATTAAATCATAATACGTATATATAGCGTTTAGTTCGTCGTTCTTATACATTTAACTTACTCGACTTTTTTTCTTATCGTTTATACATACACATGCATATATATACGTGCGTAACATATGCTCGGCTGTATAAATAATAGCCATAACAGGCACTTTGCCTATCTAACATCCTGAAACCTATTTAGTTAAAACACTTATGTATTCTACACATTTTCTACTTATAGTAATTAAGTTTAAAATGATACTTAAATTATTTTAATTTTACTTTTCAAAGGTCATATCCCACACTCCTCGTTGATCCTCATCACTAAAAGACCAAAACTTTATGCAAATGCATTTACCAGACGTTTAATTGAATTAAGATCTCATAAATACTTTCAGTGTTTCAATATGCATATTAAGTTTACTAATAGTTTATACTTTATAATGTATGAAATTTAATTAAAAATTATCTTTTATAAAAAACTTTTTCTCAATAAGAATATAGAAATTTAAAAATTTAAATCTTAATTTAAATGTAGAATTAATGAAAATAATTTGCAGAGTTGAAAAAAGGAAGAAAAGTAAATTGATTAATTAGTATCATCTCAATTAACGTGGGCAATTTTATTTTCTATTTATTTTTAACTGAAGATTTTCTCTCGTGACCACATGTTCTATCTTAATTTTCTCTAAATAACGTTTCTAATTTACAAACATCGCTATCTACAACGAACGTAATTACTTATTAACACGGTTCTTATTATCTTAATTACACCACACCGTTAATCTTATTAACGTTAACTCACTTATGTTGAAACTTGTCGTCAAGCTTTAACTAGTGTACTTGTCATATTGTATTTGATTTAAAAGTCTACTAACATCAACAATTAGTATTATACAAACAACTCATAATGGATATAAAGAACAATTAATTATTTTTATAAAAAATTAAATTTTATCATTGCTATTTTTTGTTTTTTTTTTTTTTTAATTTTCACATCAATAAAGATTCCACATTTTATGGATACATTACATTCTTTTCTCATTTCTCTTAGTACAGAAAATGAAAACAAATATATACTTTCTCAAATAGCATGAAAAGAAAATCTTTTGGGAGGTCTTTGTTTTGATACTTAAATATATTAATATAAAATTTTTTTTTTTTTTTACGGAAAAACACTCTGCAAAAATTATAATCCGGCTAAACGAACTATAAATAAATAAAAAGTATAGTGATTTTTCAATAGCAATGTCATAAAATAAATCATTTAATATTACTTTTCTATCAAAAAATACATGTCGGATTGTATGGGAATTCATACTGAAAAATTTTTCATGAATTTATTTTTTCATAAGAAATCACGTAAGACTATATAATAATTTATGCTGAATTCCGATACAAAAGCATATGAGAATCTATCCAAAAACGTATTGTGAAAATCCAGATAAGAATTGAAGCTGATTCCTACATGGATTTTTTATGTTTATAACTTAGTAACTTTTTACTTACCACTAGGGGTGTGCGAATACTCGAAACTTCGAATTATTCGAGGCGAATCGAATCGAACAATGTAACAAAAAAATTAACGAACCGGAAAATTTAAAAAATAATTTTTTCGTTGCAGTTTTTTTTTAATGGTCCATTTTACCCCAAATATTAATTTAAAATATAATAAAAACATTAGAGGTCATAACTTGACGGAAAATGAAAAAAAAAAATCGGTCTGTCGGTTGACCCTGCGGGCCAGCCCCAAAACTTCCCGCGTATTTCGAGCTCCTTGAGCTCGAAAAACTGTAGTAGATACATTTTCGAGCTCGAAAATACTTTTGTATGCTTTTGTTTTCAAAAAAAGACGTTTTTTACTATTTTTTCTACAACGATATCTCTCGAACGAATAAACCGATTGAGACGTTTAAGGTGGCAGTCGACGCGTTTCATTGAGTTCTATAACTGATTAAATTTTGAAATTGATTCATCGAGTCATTTTTGAGAAATTTTCAAAATACTAAAAAAATTTTTTTTTTTTTAATTCTTTCGACAACGGTTTCTCTTGAAAGAATTCACCGATTTTGATGTTTGAGGTGGCATTCGACGCGGCTTATGAATTTCCAGAGCCCAGTCCATTTTGAAATTAATCCATCAAGCCCGTAAAAAGTTATCCAAAAAAAACATTTTTGAAAAAAGTTTATTTTTGGAATATCTCCGAACGAGCCCTACCGATCAAGCTCAATTTTTTTTCAGCTTCAAGATATTAAAAACTGCGTCGAATGACACCTTGACGATCAAAATCGGTTGATCCGTTCAAAAGTTATAGATATTTACATACGTACGTACATACATACATACATACACTCGGACATCATCGTGAAATTAGTCAGAATAGCTTTCTAGGACCTCAAAACGTCGACATCTGTTGGAATTTTGATTTTCACAAATCGGACTGAAACCAATAACTTCCCGAATTTTTGAAAATTTGCAATTTTCTTAGCGGGAAGTTAAAAATTTACCTAATTTTCGAAGGGGGCCCTCGTGCCCCAGGTTTCCGTAATAGTTTTTTGATTTAATAAAGCCATAAATACTAAATTTCTTAGATGCAATAATATTATTTACCGAAGATTCGAAAAAATTTCGAACTATTCGAATCCTTCGAACTATTCGAATCTTTCAAACAATTCAATATTCGACTCGATTCGATTCGAACAAGATTCGCACAGCCCTACTTACCACATTAGTTTGTGATTATGAGATTGAGCAAAAAAATTTTTTCTAAAAGTATACACTATGCTGAGTTTTAAAACGTAACACATTGGCTGCGTTCAGGTTTACTAATTTTTAAACAATGCTGAGGGTGCTGAGTATATTTTATTATACTCTGTATAGTTGGATTAGCGAGAGTTTGCGCTTCGGGTTTTTACCCCCACCATCTAGACACAATGTGTTAGGTATTAAATTTAGATGGTGGGGATAAAAACCGAAAATTTCCGAAACGCAAACTCTCGCTAATCCAACTATAATTGTTTCTTATGAATCCTTTCAGCAGTGAGTATATAGCCTACGACATTTTATAGTTCAAGTTCTGTTAATAACTTTGTTGGACATAATAAACTTGAATGCACCCACCAAACCTTTTATCAACTTCTGAAAATAAAAAAAAACACTGACTATAGGATAGTCAGTGACAAGGGATGGAGCAATATGAATGCAGGTCAGGGTGAAGTTCTCTGACATAACCCATACCTGCCTTCATGTTTCATTCTGTGTTCATTATTATATTTTATAACATCTGCTCGAAACTTTAAGATTCAATGTTTGAGGCCAGTCGGAATAAGTTAAAATTAGCTTAATAGTGTGAAAAGCTGTTGGCGTATGTTTAAATCACAAATTACAATCAAGATAAATTTAATTTACGTATAAACAAAAGCCGTCAGTTGTTTTCACCATTAAAATATAATATAAGTCTAAAATTTTTAACAACCAGTTCGCATGCCGACAAAGTTGAAATGAATACGAATTTAACTTTAGCAGACTAAAATAAAATTGCTTTTATCCTACTATTTTATTGATTCGCATTGAATTCACAATTTAAGCATACGTCACAGTTTCCCGCGGCATTAGCATAAAATTAACTTGTCTCGACTGTCTAAACAATCTTTGAAAGTTAAGTTTCAGATTAGATACTTTAAATAAACTTTTGACTCCATTACTTAAGCGCTCAATTCCAGAAATTTTTCTGAATGTACATCTTGAGAAGAAATGCAGTCAAAAATAAAAATTGATTTTAAAAACTCTTGACCACTACCAATATTATGTGAACAATTTAAAGTAAAATTATATTTTTTAAATGTCAATTCGACATCAATGTTCTGTTTTAAAGATAAACACAAATTTCGTGTGTGGACCGTTTCCGAACCATAGTTCGTGTTAAGGAGGTTCGACCGAATCTAATGTAAAAAGGATTTTCCAACTTTAAGATTTGAAACTTAGTATACATGTAAAGGAGTACTTTTTCTATGTATTCTCAAAATTTCAATATAATCCACCGCCTAGTTTTTTAGAAAAAAAGATTTAAAAATGACGTTTTTAAAGTTCTTATACACAGGCTCTTATGGTGGACAAGCTCCCGACTAGAATTTCTTCCTGATTTGCCTGAAGTACCATAAGGACCTTATCAGGTTAATATAAGGTTTGCCTTATTAGGGCAAACCTGACAAGTTCCTTGTCAGGACCTCATCGGGATATCCTTATTCAAAAAAAAGTTATTTGTCATCGGGTCAACCCGACGAGTTCCTTATTAGGACCTCATCAGGAACTCCTTATTTGAAAAAAAGTTATTTCCTATCGGGTCATCCTGACAAGTTCCTGATCAGGACCTTATCAGGATATCCTTACTCAAAAAAAAGTTATTTGCCATCGGGTCAACCCGACGAGTTCCTGATCAGGACCTCATCAGGATATCCTTATTCAAAAAAAAGTTATTTGTCATCGGGTTAACCTGACGAGTTCCTGATCAGGACCTTATCAGGATATCCTTACTCAAAAAAAAGTTATTTGCCATCGGGTCAACCCGACGAGTTCCTGATCAGGACCTCATCAGGATATCCTTATTCAAAAAAAAGTTATTTGCCATCGGGTTAACCTGACGAGTTCCTGATCAGGACCTTATCAGGATATCCTTACTCAAAAAAAAGTTATTTGCCATCGGGTCAACCCGACGAGTTCCTGATCAGGACCTCATCGGGATATCCTTATTCAAAAAAAAGTTATTTGTCATCGGGTCAACCCGACGAGTTCCTTATTAGGACCTCATCTGAAACTCCTTATTTGAAAAAAAGTTATTTCCTATCGGGTCATCCTGACAAGTTCCTGATCAGGACCTCGTTAGGATATCCTTATTCAAAAAAAAGTTATTTGCCATCGGGTCAACCCGACGAGTTCCTGATCAGGACCTCATTAGGATATCCTTATTCAAAAAAAAGTTATTTGCCATCGGGTCGACCTGATAAGTTCCTGATCAGGACCTCATCAGGATATCCTTATTCAAAAAAAAGTTATTTGCCATCGAGTCGACCCGACAAGTTCCTTGCCAGGACCTCATCAGGATATCCTTGTTCAAAAAAAAGTGATTTGCCATCGGGTCGACCTGACAAGTTCTTGATCAGGACCTCGTCAGAATATCCTTATTCAAAATAAAAGTTATTTGTCATCGGGTCAACCTGACAAGTTCCTGATCAGGACCTCATCAGGATATCCTTATTCAAAAAACAAAATATCCCATTCCTTCAAGTATTTTATTTACAGACTAAAAATTAAACAAAGTACAAAAGAATATTGTATAAAAATCACGTTGATCATTGCAACACGGATTTTTTACTTCTTTATCAGTTATTCTTTGACATCACAATGTATATTATATTTACACTTCCGAGATCACATATGTATCTCAGCGCAGTGGATAGCATCGAGGACTTTGAATCGGAAGGACGCAGGTTCGAGCCCAGCAGTCATCGGGATTTTTTCATCAATAAAAACCATGTTTACTTTCTCTAATCAGTGCTCTCAGTACAATAGATAACATTCTCAATCGAATTAAAATTCTCTTATTTTTTTTTTGCAATTTAATATTTTTTTTTAAATAATTACTAATAAGGTAATCCTGATAAGGATTTGATGAGGATATCCTGGTAAGGACCTGATAAGGTAATCCTGATAAGGATTTGATGAGGATATCCTGATAAGGACCTTATAAGGCAATCCCGATAAGGACCTCATGGGTCTTAAGCGTTACATCCATATCAGGATCCTCGTCAGGATACCCCGATCGGGACCTTATTTGAAATAAGGTTAACCTGATAAGGACCTTGTCAGGTCCGTATGAAAAATTCTAGTCGGGCTTCCGTCATGACTTATTCGATTTTTTTCATAATTAACCTCCTACGTTTAAGAAATAAAAAACCACATGCCATAAACTTGAATATTTTTAGAATATGATAAGATTTTAACAATATAGTGTTACCGTTGTAGTTATTTAAATAATTCAAATTGCACTTTATTATTTAATCTCGTTCATCGACAGAGATACATATTATTGAGGGTTCGGCACCGTCGAGGAAGCAGCTGAGAGAAAAAACAAAAATAGAAATACATTAATAAGAGAGACGAGATTATAAATAAATTTTTCCCGCTTTAATTTGAATATTCATGTGTAAGAAGTTAGAACGCGCTGTTGCCAAATCTTTTTATTAAATCATATGAGTCAAAAATAACCAAGTAATTTCATTACTATCTTTAGTTAAATAAGTAATAAATATTAATTTATAAATTCGTTATGTTATTATAAATTAAAATAATGAATTTTTATAACTATTAGGAGAATTTAGCAAACAAAAAAATTCAAACACGCCTTTGATTCACTAGTTTCGGTCGAACCTCCTTAATTTTAAAAACATATTTCTTACTGTGTACGATCTAGAATACTCTATTTAAATGATTTAAAATAGTATGGATTGTGACGCAAAAATGATCTAGGTGGACTGGTTATGATCATATAATTGTAATCTTTACGATCCTTCGAGTCGACATGTCTATCATAAAATTCCTTTATATATTTTTATCTAATAAAAGTAACTCTCTCAAGACTCCATAAAATAAAATCGTAAAATTCTATTTTGTTCTTATTGGATCGAAAATTTTTTTACTTATATATTTTTTTATCCTTCCATAACCTGATTCATAAATGTTTCCACAAAAAAAACTAATTTCTCTCTTTAAATAAATTTTTTCCTACTTCGAACTGAGTGAATTAAAATTTAAATAATTTATTATAAATTTCCATATTTTTAAAATCATAGAAAAATATTTTTTCAATTCTATTTTCATTGTATACATAAGCTGATTGTAAGAGCTATAAAGTTCCTCGACTTTAAGATTAAATAGTAAATTTTACTTTATCTTTCAACTGCTCGTATATATTAAAGCTTAAGTCTCTCAAAATCATATATAATGCTGTAAAGTTAATCTTCACAATTAGATCTCTGTATTTTGAGAGATCCTGAAAAGGTTTACCGAGATTCTCTGAACGTTATGAATTAAATGGAAAATTTAAGAGGCTATTTTCTCTATAATCATATAAAAGCTCTGCATTGTGAAAGGGCTGAACAATATTTTAGTATAAATATTGATTAACCACAGCATATATATATATATATATATATATATATATATATATATATACATATATATATATATATATATATATATATATATATATATATGTAATGTATAATAGTAAACGGATTATTTTGAAACTATCCTAGTGTTGAGATAAAATATTTATATGGCTTTTAAGTATTCATTTGTAGTTGGTACTTCCATCTACACTTGAAGTACATATAAGTTATCAACTGCTCACAGTATTACTATTTATTGGTCTCTAGGCACCGATTTGGACTTTTCAAACTTATTCAAATTTTTATTATTGAATTTTAACTTTAGAAAAAAAATATTGCCGTCCGTATTGACGACTATAAAAGCTGAAAAATAAAGAGAATAAGGGAACATAGAACAAAAAAGCTATCTAAAACAAGACGACCATGTTATAATTTTACGCAAATATTTTTTTTGCGGAATCAGCATCAAGCTCGGAGTCTGCACAGCCCGTCGAAACAAGCTAATTTCCGCCCAATGCCGCAGACAAATATTAGCGAATGCGTAAATTGCAAGTGTCTTTAATTAACGGGTAGAAACAATTATATTTCATCCCTTGGGAAGGAACAAACAATGTTTTTGCCTAATAAAAGCCATTTTTACTCTTGATTTCAAATCTGATCTTGTTTATGTAAATGTTAGTTACACGGAAAAAAATAAATAGGTGCTGCAACAGGACGCCGTCCTGTTGGTTCGACAGGATTTTATCCTGCTAATGAAACAGGATTTTCCTGTTGCAGCAACAGGACACATCCTGTGGGAGCAACAGGACAGAATCCTGTTGCAGCAACAGGATTTTCATGTTGTAGCAACAGGACACATCCTGTGGGAGCAACAGGACAAAATCCTGTTGCAACAACAGGATTTTATCCTGTGGGAGCAACAGGACAAAATCCTGTTGCAGCGACAGGATTTTTCCTGTGGAAGCAACAGAATTTTATCCTGTTGTGGCAACAGGACTTTTCCTGTTGTAGCAACAGGACTTTCCTGTGGAATCAACAGGACATTTCCTGTGGAATCAACAAGATAAGAAACTGGTTTCATGTACATACGGAGTTTTGAGATAAAAATCAATTTCTATTTAGTTAAAATTATTTTTATATCAATTTCAATATGAAAAAAATCCAAATTTTGAAAAAATCAAGACTAAAAAAAATTGAAATTTTCAAAAAAAAATTTTTTCATCAGCTTAAAAAAAAATGGCTGCGTGTACTTATGTACGCGTGTGAGAAGTTGTACTTCTTTGGCATCATTAAAAAATATATATATATATATATATATATATATAGGAGAGAGGGGAAGGCAAAACGGGGTACCCCAAAATAATAATTTAAAAAAATTTATATTTTAAATGGTTTTTAAACATTCCAAAATCACTTTTGTAAATATAATTGAGCGTTATTTAAAATTTTTTGTAAAACTTTTTAAAAAATCGACCGCAGTCGAAAAATATTAATGACTTCTGTTTTATGATAAAAACTATTAAAAATTTGTTTTTTTTTGTTCTTTTGTATACAATAGTCATGTAAAATGTAATTTTTCTTTATGTTAATTACTTGCAAAAAAGCTTAACTTTATCAAATTCATTTAAAATCCAGAAATTTTTTTTTATCTTTTTTAAGAGGTACCCCATTTTCCCCGCAAAAATAAAAAATTTTATTTTTTTTTAACGGTAACTGACAATTTTTTCTATTTACTTTAAATATCATTAAAAAAAAAAAGATTAGCGTATTTGAGTCCTCGAAAACTTAGTATTTCCTTAAGTACCCCGTTTTACCCCTCCCACCCCTATAAAACCAGAGATTTTTTTTTTATGTAAATTTTAATTTATTTTCCAACTTCGAAATTTTATCCTAGGGACAAAAACAATTGGTGCATAAAACTAGTTTCTCATCCTATTAATTCCACAGGAAATGTCCTGTTGATTTCACAGGAAAAGTCCTGTTGATTCCACAGGAAAGTCCTGTTGCTACAACAGGAAAGTCCTGTTGCTACAACAGGAAAAGTCCTGTTGCCACAACAGGATAAAATCCTGTTGCTTCCACAGGAAATATCCTGTCGCTGCAACAGGATTTTGTCCTGTTGCTCCCACAGGATAAAATCCTGTTGTTGCAACAGGATTTTGTCCTGTTGCTCCCACAGGATGTGTCCTGTTGCTACAACATGAAAATCCTGTTGCTGCAACAGGATTTTATCCTGTTGCACCCACAGGATGTGTCCTGTTGCTGCAACAGGAAAATCCTGTTTCATTAGCAGGACAAAGTCCTGTCGAACCAACAGGACGGCGTCCTGTTGCAGCGCCTATTTATTTTTTTCCGTGTATATATGACATTCTGTGTTTTGCAAGAAATATTTTGTATTATGAATTGAAGACAAAAATTTTCTAAGGACTAGAATTTTTCTAGAAAATGTCGACGCAAGAAATTTTTTTTCGTCAAAAAAATTTTCATCGCCCCAAGAAAATTCTCGTTTTCAATTTGTAACAGGAAAAATTTCTTGGGACAAGTAAACATTTTTTTCGCTGAGAAGTCCTTTTTTCTGTGTAATTAATAGATAGTAGGGGAGGATGGGGCAGGAAGATCCTCGTAAGCTGATTATTACTTTTTGTGGCTTTCAATCATCAAATCACTTTAGGGAACATCCATTAATTACGTGAGCTATTTTTCGATCAGTTTAGACTCCCTCCTCCCCTTAGGTGAGATTTAGTGAGATTTGCCTGGATCCCCCCCCCCCTACCCTCACGTGAGATTGACAGTAAAAGTATTTTAAACTAAATTTATTTTTACTATTCGGGAAAGTAATAAACCGTTCAGGTGGAGGTGGAGAGGGGATGAAAAAGGGGGTAGGGCAGGCAAAACGAGGTATCCTAAAATTTTATAAAAAAAAAATTTTTTTTCTTTTCGTCTAATTACTATAGATCCGATATATTTGCGCATTTTTACTCTACGCATGACACCTGGAGCAAAATGGACCAGCCGAAAATTATGAAAAAATGATCCTTTCAAATTTTTACGTCGAATTAAAAAAAATTTAATATATTTCCGCATTTTTAGCCTTACCCATAATACCTGGGGCCAAATGGACCAGGCGAAAATTACACAAAAAATTGAATTCAATGAAATTCGATCAACTTTCAGAAAAAACAGATAAGAACAACACTTTTTTAAAATTTTTACTCAATTCATAGAGACTCGTTTACTTCTTCGATTGAAAAAATTTATAATTAATAGCCATGAGATTTATATTTTATATAATAATATTAATTAATAATAATTAATGGTCATGGGATTTATTTGAGCGGGAAAAATAAACACTCAAAATAACTTTCTTTTAATATTTGTAATATTTTATTTGTAATATTTTATCCCCCCCTCGGCTTAAATGAGATTTGGTGAGATTTCATTAGACCCCCCCCCCCTTATTCTGAGCTCACGTAATTAATGGATGTCCCCTTACTTTTGTCCTATTTCGAACAAATTTATGGACATTTTGCCGAAACTCTGAAAAAAATTTTTTTTTTAGGTCAAGGGGCCCCATTTCAAAAAATGAAAAAAAAAACTTTTTGTTCTTTTAATTGTTTTCATCGTCAAGAATGTATTTCTTTTTAGTTTTTCATTTTTCAGTTTTCATTTTTCTTTTGTTTTTTCAAACTAAAAGTAGCGGTCAAGAGCCTGCAGAAACTTCGTTCTTTAGAAGTACCTTCATATTCTTCAAATATTTTTCTGTATCCAAATCACCATTCTTATCTTCCTAATTTTATTAAACGTATGTCGGTGGTTTTATTCTCACAAGAGTTTTAATAAATCTGTTTTATTACTTTCAAATAAATCCTTTTATCAGTGTACTCCTCATTTGTATATCGCACATTAAAACTGGCAAAATTTTAAACCATTTAGGTTTGTTTTATTAAATGTTATAATTCCAAATATTGATTTTTTTTGCACGACTCATGATGCGAAGCATCAGAGAGTGCTTTACGATCGAAAAATTTTTTTCGCCTCACTTCGGCAACTATTTCAATTATTATACCTTCGTTGATTCACGGAATTAAGATACACGGAGAAAAATGTTGGCTCGAAACCTAACAATTTTTATTATGCTGCCGACCAAACTTGAAACAGGAAGGGAAGCATCCAAAAAATTATTATGCTCATACGAAAAATTATTATGCTGTATCACAATACTTACTACGAGCGAGAAACTTATCGATAAGATTTAATAACAATTACTTTTATACATTATAATAATTGTGATGCGGCATAATAATTTTCGTATGAGCATAGTAATTTTTTGGGTGCTTCCCTTCCTGTTTCAAGTTTGGTCGGCAGCATAATAAAAATTGGTAGATTTTGAGCCAACATTTTTCTCCGTGTATGTTGCATACTATTTTGAAGATAATTAAATGGAGATTAATTCCATACTTTTCAAAAATTTATTTAGTTCAATAAAAATCGAAAAAAACATCAAAATAGTTTGAAAAATTTCCTCCCCGTCAAGTCTGAAACCCGTATACACGATAACTTGCGAAAAAATCCAGTAATTGAATCAAACTTTTTTTTAAAAAATTCTTTGAAAAATTTGTAGATCCCCTATTGAAAATGGCTAGGTAACTCAGTGTCGTTTAATTACAATTAATAAAAGAATAAAAAGGCTGTATAACTATACATATATATATATCTATGTAAAATTAACATAGATGGTGATATATCTATACATTATACGTCCATTTATTTCACCAGAGGCGCTTGTACATTACCGTCCTAGCACAGCTGTTTTTTTTTTGGGTTATTGTTAATTGGTAAGCCTGAATTTTTTCAATTCAATTCTTTTTTTTTATTTGTTTTTATTTACATATATACATATATTTTTTTTGTTATTAATCGAGATATTTTGAGAAAATTCTTTTATAATTATAAAAAATCACTAATATAATTAAAAAAAAAAAAAAAACAACTAATTTTAATGACAGAAAATTGTATATATTTTAAATTCATTCGTGCTTCCCGCCATTTTTTTATTATTATTTTATTATTTCATAATAAATGAGCATTATGAGTCATGCACTTTTGGATTTTCCAAATTTTTTTTCTCTCATTTTGTTTATTAAATTTTCAATTATAAAATTTAATTTAAAAATCGATTGATTATAAACATTCCTATTTAAAACCATAACTTATTATAAATTAATCATTTAATTTTTGTACCTGCTCCGTAACCAGACGCACCTTAGTATAGGCGGAGCAATAATTTATCTTTGACATTCATATACATAACATTTGTATAATGACTCTGAATTCTCAATTAAAATGTCTGTAATATTATGATATGAATAATATAATATCTATTTTCGCGACAATAATTTATTGAATACAGTTAAAACTGAAGTACCTAATTAAAACTGAACACTAATTAATGAACATACAAAGTAAATTATATTTCATGCTCTGGTAAATAATTAATTATTTCTATTATAAAATAAATTTGAACATTAGAAAAAATGATAGAATTGAGTATGTTAGATTGAAGATAGTATAGATTGTGAAATGGATGAAGATCAAAGTGATCGATATATAGCTGGATAGTTTATTGAACGTTTGATAATAAATTAGACCATAGTGGTGCAATATATTGCCATGAATTCGAAATTTAGCGTAACGTGGTAATTGACAGTTTGCCGCGTGTGTGTCTAGCTCCAGTACACGACAAGTCGAATGCATACATTGGAATGTTGAACAATACGAATAGCCATGTCCGTTGCCAGTCAATAAATCTGAATCACTGAAACGCGTGATATAAATTTTACCTCGTTCACACAGATTTTATGAGCATTTTATTTCACTGTCAGTATTAAATTATTCCATACGTTCGGTTGCTGATTTTCAATTCTATTTTTTATTGTTTAGAATTTTTTAATATTTTCAAAAATCCATTTAGTAGTTTACTTATTTTTTTTTTAATCGTCATCAATACTTGAATAATTTACTCAGTATTTTTTTTTTTGTATGTAAATAAATAGTGTGAATTTTTTTCCCAATGTTTGTTTTCTTATATAAAATAAATAAATTTTTACATAAATATAATTCTCCTGAAATATTTACTTGAATAGTGTGTACCCTAGGGTGTTTCATATTTAGGCGATATTTTGTTTTTTTCTGTCCTACCTGAAAAACTAACAATTTATAGAACAAAAAAAATATTCCCGCTTGAAAAAAAATTCTTAGTCAATTAGAGGCTTCACTCATCGAAAAATTCGATTTCCCATTTAAATAACATGGGAAAAAATTTTTTTTTTAGTTTAGAATGTTTTACCTCAGCAATGGCTCAATATACGAATAAGCCCAGCGATAATTTTTGTAGGGAATTGAACGCTCTACAAAAAAAGTCTCCTATGATCTTTTGATAAATTCATCTGTTCAAAAGTTATTGGACCTCGAAGTTAAGTTAGAGTAAATTTCGAGATCTTTTTACTTTTCCGGCAAAACTATAGGACTTATGATAAAAAGTCACAAATATTTTTTGTAGACAATTTTATTCCCTGCAAATTATCATTGATAATTTTTTTTCAAATTCTGCATTGTTTTCTAGTTATTTCCATTTTAATGCTAAGCTCCTAAAAATAGTGTTCTGATCGATTTTAAGACACCGAATAATATTCGGTTTTTTCAAATAAATTAATTGATTTACTATTTTCAACTGGTAAGCGATGTTACGTAATTTTTTTACGTGTTGACGCTAATAAAAATATTGTTTACTATAAAAAATGAGTTCAATGTTATGTAAAAATTATTATCTTTTTTGGTACAAAACCAAATTGGGAGTTAAAGATTTTTTTTCTGTCGCCACCGACATTTAAAAATTTTAGAATTTATATCTGTATTACCCAAATTTTGTTTCGAAATTTTAACACAAATTTAGCGTTGACATTCAGCACAAAAATTCTGTATTAAGGGGGATAGCCACTGTGAGGATCGAAAAAATAAGTGATTTTCGGGAATTTTTTTGACTGGGATAATAAAGGAATTTGGGGATCGGGTTTTTTTTGTTTTATAAAGTATACATTGAAGATAATTCTCCCAAATTTTTATTAAAAAATATCATGCTATTATAAAGTTATAAACATTTTTGTGGAGCACCACAATAATTTCCCCCACCACAGTGGCATCTCTAACTCAAAAACGGATTATCTGAAACAAAAAAACCAAGTCGCGTTGTAATCTGTATGCATGTGGTTATCATTGCACATAGGGGATTTTGAAAATTTGGATTTGAAAAAAAATGGCGACATATTAAAAATTTTTTCGTATTTTTTTCTCATTTTTTTGGATTCAAACAGCCTTAAAAAATCTTAAAAATCAAAATTTTCAAAATCCCCTATGTGCGACTTTAGCCACTGAATAGACGAATACGATAAAAAAAAAAGTTGCGAATCGGTTCATATTTATGCAAATTACAGATGCCACCAGTTCAAAAAAAGTAGTTTCGAGAAAAACGCGTTTAAAGTTTTTAGTTCATGCAACGGTCAGTTGACGTGCTGTCACAAAAATGACTATAACTCGAAAAATATTCGGAATTTTCATATAAAACTCTAGATACATATTTTTGAATATATATATATTTTGATTTAATAAAAAAAAAAAAAATTTTTTTTTTTTTAAATTTCACAGTAGCTATCCCCCTTAAAAAAAAACCCAAATTTTGTATGGACCGTTCATAACACACATTATATTGATTTAAACACAATTTTTTTTATTCTGTACTTCATTTAATTTATTAAATTTTTTTTTTTTAATTCCTTAGACAAAAACTCAAAATATTCAAATGAATAATCCGTTTAAAAATAAACACTAAATTTAAAGAACTCAAACGCATTAAATGAACTTTTGCTGACTAGGTAAAATTCACAAAATATTCAAGCTTTCACGGTTATTAAAAAAAAAGTGGTGTCTATTATCATATCAAACTTTCGTAAATATAATGATATATTCTATATGTATAATACTTAATTCAAATTCAAAAATACTATGCGCAATGTTTTAATTCCATCAATAATAAAATCAATGAGTCAATTGTACAAGGATATAACAATCACAAAAAAAAAAACAATCTTAAATTAAATTTACTACATTAATCTTGTAAATTGACGTTTAAAGTATCAAATAATGTATACAACAACAGCTTTTACTTGTATAAAACACACAATCACAACTTGTTTGGCTTAAATTTCTTCAACACTTTAATCAATTACGGTCCATTTATCTCTTTCATTCAGCAATTTAGTTCTTGATACAATAAAACAAGTCGTTATATCTTACGTTTATCTTCTTAACACTTTTGTAATTCAAGTTTTTATGTTACTATAATGTAATTTAGTACTTACAAATATTATTGAAATTAAACTTCGGGTCAATAGATACAAATAAGGTATATTTACTCCCCATCAACGCTGTTCATTGTAAAATTATACTTACATCGCTTCAAGGCAATAAATCATGGTAACAATTTAATAATTAAAGGGAAGCTCAGCTAATTAATAATTTTAGTGTTAGTCATCGTAAATCAGCGCAAAGGTTAATTGGATAATAATTTAAAAGTTGTTTCTTATCAATTTATATTGAAAATGAAGTGGTCAAGCATATATGCCTATAGGCATATTAAATTTGGATGCCCATTTTTTTAGAGGCTCATTTATGAGTCCATCAGAGTAAATTTATAAACAATAACATGTTTAAATATATAAAAAAAAATCTGGAAAACGGTTTACCCTGCGATCAGCCCTAAAAGTTCCCGCAGTTCACGGGCTCCTTGAACTCGAAAACAGTATCGTCAATACATTCCCAAGTTCTTCGAGCTCAAAAAAAGTTGTCTTGTCTCAATCTACGAAAATTCAAAAAATCTAAAATAATTAAAAACTAACGCTAATAATTATCAAAAAATAATAATTGATCTAGTGATCAATTATTATTTTTTGAATTTTTCGTCACTAATATCTTTTGAACTAATCAACCGAATTTAATCTCGGATCGTAAAATTTCATGTTTTAAATCATATGTGAAAATTTTGAGTTATTTTGGTTCAATTTTATTTTTAATTTGTATTTAATTAGCCTATGAAATTTGATCGAATTTTGCAAGTACTATTCAAACTTGTTTTCAATCATTTTTAGTCTGGTTTTGGTCGCCTCTAAATCAAAACCATAATATTTAGCCTTCTTTTGTTTTTATTCAGATCAAAATTAAACTTTTACTGGCTGTCATCTTTAGTCTGTTTTCGATCGTCTTTAGATCAGAAGCAGCTCTTAATTTTTAAGAAATAGAGACAGATCAACTAGTTCAAATATGGACCAATTATTCCAAATACAATCTAATTAGAGTAAAATTAGATCAAATTTTTCGACCTGGGATGCCCAATGCAGTATTCGACGCAGTTTTTCATTCACTGATGCTAAAAAATTAATCAATCAGTTCAACAATTTTGATGCTATTCGAAAAAACATTTTCTTGTGACAGACACTTGAAATCTACGACATTTAGCGCATAGACATAGGCTATAGAGCCGGCAGCTAAAAATATTAGATAAGATACAGCTGGTAAAAAAGATACTTAATCGTTCTAAAAGCGACGTCATCATCGGATCAAAAAATATTTTTTGGTTACATGTGCGATAGCAAACGACCAAAAAATATCGAAGTAACTTAACGAGCCATCTTGTGACAAAATTTATCATCATTTTAATTCGTCCAATTACCGACTTCTCTCTAATTTTCAACTAATACTCAAAACAATCTTACCAAATAAATAAACGCGGATTTATAACCTGCCATTTATAGGCACTAAATGTAGTAAATTTCAAATATCTGTCACAAAAACTAATGTATTTATCTAGTACAATCGAATCTAAGACGCTCGTGCGTTGGTACTTCACACTCACGTCTTAAACACGATCGCACTCGATAGATAAACTACTATTTTGAAATTTTTTCATTAAGAATCTTTTAACCGAACTAATGATCCAATTCTGTTGATTATGGTGACATTTTATACGTATTCTAGAGTTTTAGAGTTGATTAGATTTTGAAATCAGTCTATAAAGTATGATAAAAGTTATTCGAAAAAATATTTTTTTTTTCAAAAATTTTATTTTCGAATAACTCAAAACGAACTTTATTGATTAAGCTCAATTTCTCATTCAATCTAGGACTTGACAAGTCGCTTTCAAATGCTGCATCAAAGATCAAAGTCGATTTATCTGATCAAAAGTTATAGAATATTTACTTACGTACGTACATACATACACTCGGGCATTATCTTGAAAATAGTCTGAATAGCTTTCTGGGATCTCAAAACATAAAAATTCGTTTAAGTATCGTATTTTAATTAATCTTCAGGCCGTTTTTTTCACGTATAACGTAGCAATAATTTGCCTTAAAAAATTGGTAATTCGCTTAGTAATTGAAGCGATGCTTTGACAATTACTATTGACATGTACCTAACATAGCAAGAGCTACTCAGACAGATATCGATGACCTCTATGACCCTGTGTCCATTAGAGCTCAGTACCAGATATTTGCTTCTCACTCATGCTTGTCAAGTAACTTGAGAGTCCTTGTTAAAGACATAGGAGAACTACTTAATGAACTTTATCAAATGTTTTCAATGTACTTAAAAAAAAAACAATTATTAAAACTTGGTGAAAAATACAACTATATATTTCATTAAATTTTACATCAATATTTACAAAATAGAAATGATGAAAAAAAAATAACTATGAGGAAAGTTAAGTATCCGATAACCAGTTCTCTATCTATCCAGCCCCCCCCCTCCCTATATATTTTATGAACGAAATAGTTTTAAAATAGATAATTGTCTTTTTTTTGCTTATCGGATGAATTTTTCATTAAACCAGTTATTTTATAGTATCTTATGAATCTTGTGGTATTGGTATTATACTTGAGTGTGGGTTTGGCAACACGTGCAAGGCGAGTGTTGCCAACATACAAGAGTATAATACTCGACGTCACAATAGATGTATACAACAATTTATGTAATGAATGCACCAAGAAAAACGCTGTTAGATGTCTAAAGTTAGCGTCATGCAGTCGAAGTAATAAATAGTATATTGCACACCTAGGGAAGTAAATAAGAAAGCCTCAGATCACATGTCTGTTGTGAGGCTTCGCCTCGGCCAACAGTTACATGTGATCTGAGACATTTCTTACTTTACTTCCCTAGATGTGTAATATACTATTGCTTTATTATTATTAAAAAAGATTTATACTTTAGGAAATTGGATAATTTTTCCAATATTACTCAGTTAACAGAATAACTCAATAAAAAAAATCTGTCTATCGGCTGACCCTGCGGGCCAGCCCCAAAACTCCCCGCTGTTTTCGAGCTCCTTGAGCGCAAATTTTTAAAAATTTTTAATTTTCTTAGCGGGAAGTTAACAAATTTTTTAAATTCTTAGATTTTGGAATCAATCCATTGAGCACATTACAAGTCATCCAAAAACAAAAAAAAAAAACATTTTTGAAGAAATTTTATTTTTGGAATTTCTCCGAATGCACCCTACCGTTCAAAAGTTACAGAATATGTACATACATACGCTCGGACATCATCTTTTGAAAATAGTCAGAATAACTCCCGACTAGAACGTCGAAACGTCAAGATCTGTTAGAAATTCAGCTTACGAAAATCGGACCGAAGTCAATAACCCCTTTTTTTGAAAATTTTCAATCGTCTTAGCGGAAGTTAAAAACACAACTTTGGTGTTATTCCTATTTAAAAGTTCTCATAGAATCCACTCAAAAGGGTCAAAAGCTGCATAGTATACAATAGACGTATTGGTTTCTATGCGGTTTTAGACCCATTTAAGTGAATTCTATGGGAAGTTTTGGATAGAGATGTATCAATTAATAGATATGTAAGGTTGTCAAATTCAGCTTACGTTGCATTGATCTACACATGCGTGTGCTGATTAATTAAATGCACATGTGCAGTTTAGAGTTTTCAAAGTAATGCCATAAAAGAGAGAAGTAATAGATTCGTTAGTGGCTTGAATCATTGAATAGAAATGTACTCTATCCATTTCACTAAAATTTTGAAATTTAATACAGAAAGTAATTATCTAATATATACATTAAATCACACTTTTGATCAATCATGAAGGATATTTTAATATAAAATTTTATGAGGCTGACTTTAGCCAGTTAGCGGCGTATTCTTCGGCATGAGTTACATAAAAATATATTTAAAAAATTAATTTGTCAACGACGAGTTCTTGTTGACCGGAGACTAGGTGGTTTGTAACATTATTTAGTATGACGATTAATGTACATCTGCACAAGATGTCTGAAAATTAAAAATTTTTAATTATAATAAATAGATACATTTTTTTATTTAATAAATTATGTTTAAAAATTTTTAATTAATTATAAGTCGCGAAAACTATGGTGAGTTTCAAAATTTCTGATCCAAATAATTTTTTTTTTTATAGTATATTTTCGTGGTGATGGCTGTCTTAGGATTAGAAGCAGGGGTTGGAGTATTGGCTCGATTGCACGAAGAACAAGTTGGCCCGGAGCTAAAGGATACTCTGAACCGCACTTTCCTAGAATATTACTCTGTGAGTTCCCGGGAAACCGCAGCAATTGACAAAATGCAGATTGAAGTAAGTTTATAAATCGCTTGATTATATTGATCTCCGTGAAAAAATATTTTTATAAAATTTCATAAAGTTTTATGAAATTCTATAAAACTAAGTAGTATCACTGATAGAAGGATTTATTTGAGAGTACACTGATAGAAGGATTTTTTAATATTTAATAAGCCTTATTAACTGTTAATAAATGATTTTTTAACATGAGATGATTTAATAAATATTTATTAACAGTTAATAAATCATTTATTAAATGCGATTTATTAACAGTTAATAAATATTTATTAACAGTTAACAAATATTTATTAAAAGTTGATAAATCATTTATTAAAGACAATTTATTAACTATTAATAAATATTTGTTAATTGTTAATAAATATTTATTAACTGTTAATAAATCATTTATTAAAAAAGTTTAATAAAAAATAAGCATAAAAGCTTTATTTTGACACATTTTGTAACCTCAGAATTTTAATAAATAATAGAATTTTATTAGATGAGTAGATTCATAGTTTTCTTATGGAAAAAATAGACAAAATGAAATGAATCATAAAAAAATAGTTGTAATAAATTACAGTTTTTTTTGCGGTGAAAATTATTAGGGTAATATAAATTGAAAGAAGTTAAAATGTAAATTAGAAATATTCATAATTAATATTCGTTTGATTAAAATTTTTTTATTTTTTTAACAACAAATATGCAAAAAATATAACATGTATGATGGTAAATGAATATTTAGATAAACATATCTTAAATTAAGTCACGACAAGAACAACATGAACTCTGCTTGATGTAACATGGATTTCATTTCATCTCTACTATTTTCTATGATTCTTTCGGAGTATCTAAATCAGTTATATCATGCTCTACAGAAAAATAAGAAAAACTATTTAACTAAAATGATAATTATTTTTATATTAATAAGTTTAAAGGTTTTCGATATGTATGAAGACTTTAATCTTATTCGTTTAATTGTACTGACTCATTAACATTGTATATAGTTCACCTAGACCCCATGAATTGACCAACACATCCATTTCAATCAATTTTTAAAAAACTTTATGGGCCACTTTAAATTTTTTTATTTAAAATTCGACACAAAAATATGTGTTTATGTTCAATATTCAGTATCATATCTTTAACAATTGTTAAGAAGGGTTATAGCTTTATTTGTTTATGAACGATCTTCACAGCGCACCGTAAAAAAAAGACACATTCACTCCAAAAATAATTTATTAACTGTTAATAAATATTTGTTAATTATTAATGCATATTTATTAACTGTTAATAAATGTACTTTTATTCCAAAGAAATATTTATTAAATGCTAACAAATATTTATTTGTATTTAATAAATGAAATTATTGCATTCAAACAAATGAATTTATTAACATTTAATAAATTCTTCTATCAGTGTAATAAACCAGATTTATTAAAACTCTTGTGAGATTCTTTGAGACAAATAAATATTTATTACAATTAAATCAATCTTTATTTTATCTCAAATAAATGTTTGTAATATTAACAATGCCTTCTTTAACTTGAACAAATATTTATTTCCACCAAATAATATTTATTAATAGTTAATAAATATTTCTTTCGCGAATATTATCGATAGATGGCTGCATATAATCATATGTACTTGTATATATTAGCAAGAGACTAACAGAGTTAAAAGTAAGTATTGTCGCACGGCCATATTTTATATAAAATATAAAAATTATTTAAATAATTGTTTTTTTTTTTTATTATTCATTATAATGAATAGAAAGATTATCTTTCCACTTGAAATAAATTTTTAAAAATATTCTTATTATTCATATTTTGAGAAAAGTAGGTTTTATCTTCAAATACGTCAAATTGCGTCAAATAAATGATTTATTAAATATTAATAAATCACTTATTATATATTAATAAATATTTTTTTGGTGCAAGAAAATACTCTCTAATAAATAATTTAACTGTTAATAAATATTGGTTTGAGCATGTTCATTAATAAACCCTTTGTTAAATATTAACAAGTCTTATTAAATCCAAAGAAATCCTTCTGTCAGTGTATAACAACTTAAACTTATTATTATAATAGATATTTCAAAAAGTTGTTTTTTTTCAATGCTTAAAAAAATTAGACGAAAAATTTCAAAGATATAATTCTTTATTATTTTTTAGTTTTTTTTTTTTCTCTTACTGCAATAAATTTTTTAATAAAAGTTCAAAAGTATTCAGCAAACAATCCAACAAAATAACACGTACACTTCTGTTGTTAAACACAACATCGACTTTTTGATAATTTGGTTGAGTCAACTACGATCAATACTTTTATCCTTAGAAATCGAATGCTTTCATTTATTATTGATTAGGTTCAAGATTTGCACACACGATTTTCTTTATTAAATTGCCAGATGTTGCCAAATTTTTTTTTTTTAATAATTTAACCGATAAATTTGAATTATAGCCTGCTTCTATTGCTCAAATAATTATTTTTATTTACAACTTATACATAATCCTAACGTATTGTTCATAATTAATAAAATATTTCTAAGCGGTAGATGAGTACACTTTACACTTTGTGCTTGAGGTACGAAATATTAATATAATAAGAATATTATTATAGTTTAGATGCTGTGGAGCTAGGAGATTTGAAGATTGGTTAGCGAGTGAGTGGTACAAAGATGAACAAGTACAACGTGATGGAAGTTTAGTACCTGACAGTTGTTGCAAAACACCTACATTACTTTGTGGAAGACGAGATCATCCATCTAATATTCAGTACACGGTAAATTACCATAATAAAGTCTTGTGAAGAAGTTAAACTTTTTTAATTGTAAAAATGTTATAAGACAAAAAAATGTAAAGTACATGGAGAGAGAAACATGGGAATTTTTACCATTTTGCTCAGGGGAAATTCCTATTTGACGTTGCAAATTTTGCTTTATCAACATGGAAAATTTTACTAGGGAAAATGAGAATATAACGGTATTTTATGGAAATATTACCCACATAGTATAGGGATATCTTACATATTACCATTGGAAAATTTTCCATGCAGACATGTAAAAATTTCTTTTTCAACATTGCTGAAATTCCTATATTGACATGGGCATTCTTACCATGCCAGCATAAGAATTTTTCCCATGTTACCAGAGTAATTTCTTCTATATCGACATAAGAATTTTTCCTAGGTTGAGAGGAAAAAATCCCTCTGTTAGCATAGTAAAAATACCCATGTTGACATAGGAAAAATTTTCATGTAAACATAGAAAAAAAAGTTTGGTAAATCCAGAAGTGCACGACTCTTAGTGCTCATTTGTAAAAAAAAAAAAAAAAGAAAAACGTCCGATAAAAGATTCAAGGACAATTTTTTTTTTTTCTATTACACTAGAAATTTTAATTTCGCTCTGAAAAATAGTCAGATGTATTTTTTCGCGCAGGCACGACTGTTGTGACGAAAGTATATGTAAAAAACATATATAGATATACAAAATCAGTTAAGTTCTTTTTATTAATTATAATTAAACGGAGCCGAATTTGATGGCCGTTTATGACACTCTTCTTCTTCGGCCCTAAAGTGACCTTTTAAGAAAAAAGGGATCCAAATAATGGCTTCTTTCTCGAGTTTTTGTGTTTACGGGTTACGGACACTTCTTCTACTGCTTGACGGGAATTTTTTTTTTATATTTTGATATTTTTTTAGTTATTTAATACATCAAATTAGTCTTTATAAGTAATAAAATAAATTCTTATTAAATTCTCTATCCGATTTTGTGTATCTTGGTTAAGGTCCGTGGACTAATAAAATTAAAACAGTAAAAAGAGTAGCAAAAAAGAGGCAAACTGAATTTTTCGATCGTAAAGCACACTCTAATGATTCGCATTAAAAGTCGCGCAAAATGCTACGTTGCATGGGAAAAGTTCACAAAAAGCTAAAACTAACAAAATGCCAAATATTTTGGTCATTATCATCAATTAGGCCTTAAAGCGATAAAATAGAGATGTGTGGTTTTAAGATTTACGAAATAGAGTTTCAAAGTTTTCGAGACAATTTTGTCTAATTTAATTGAAATTTCTTTGTAGCATCTACTAATGAACAAATGTTTTTATAAGTTCAATTAATATAAACGTGTACGTAAAAGTCAATTGCATCGTGTTTCCGACAGTATATAATCATCAATTCAATTGATTAATTTTGATTTGCTTAATAAATTACGTAAAAAAAACATCAGTTTACAAATATTTTATTTTTACATACATGGGAATTTCTACTTTATTAACATGGGAAATTTTCCCATGTTGACATTGAGGAATTTTCTATGTCATTAAAGGAATTCCAGCAATGTTAACATAGGAATTTTTTCAATGTCTACATAGGAATTGTTTCTATATTACACGGTTATTTTTCCAATGTTGGTGTAGGAAAATTTACATTGTCAATTAGAAATAATTCTTATGTAACAAAGCAAAATTTGCTATGCGACATAGTTTCAATTCACATGTTGACATAGTAAAATTTACAACGCCAACAAAAGAATTTTTCCCAATCAAAATTGGAAAAATTACCATTTTTTTCTCTCCGTGTACAACAACAACCACTTTACTATAATATCAATAACTATTATTATAATTTATTATTAATAATATAAATAATTACAGGGATGTATATACAAATTTTTGGAGACGACAAAAGAACACCTGATTATTTTAGGAGCCGTCGGTCTCGGTCTATCCGTTCTTGAAGTCTTTGGTATCATTCTTGGTTCCTGCCTTTATATAAAGCTACGCCACGATTTCGATGACTGAGAATTACTTTACTACGAAGATAACAATAATAGTCAAACATGGTGCAGGTATGCACAACACCATGTTTGACAGGAACCACCAGCGTAACGAAAAGATATCAATCAATCAGAAGACGGAGAAACATAGACATTTCCGGTTTCTCAACAATAATTTCAAATGATATTTTATTCGTTACGTTGAACGACATAAATACATCTGGATGGTGTATCAACTGATGACAAGTGTTTCAATGTGATTTTATTTTTAAAAAACTATGTTAATATGGTGTTGATAAAATCTACGATCAATATTTAATAAACGAATAGTAATTGGTTGAACGATAAATAAATATATTGTCAAGGTGCTATCACTTGTTAATGTACACGGAGATATTCTTGTTTGAAATGCTATGGTGTCATAGCAACAATGAACTATTTGAGCCATCTAACGAACACTGAAATAAACATGTTTCAAAAAGTACTATGGTCACAGTAAAATTTACAACGGTCACAGTAATTTATCATATATAATCATTGTAAATTTTACGACCGCCATATTAATTTTTAAATCAACTTTATTGTAATATCTAGATGAATATACTCATCTACATAAAAACTGCTGTTAATTGTGAGAAATTGATGAGTTATTTGAGTATAAAATTAAGTAAAAAAAAATGTTCAATTCATAAAAGAATCTCTAATAGATTGTCCATGTCAAGTATTCTTGAATTTTCAAAACGAAAAATTTCGAAAGCTTTTAACTTTCGATACCCGCATGACGATTGTATAAAAATCCACAAAATTGTGTTCTGTTTATAATAATTATTATAAAACAAACGAAAAACTTTAATACTGGAATTAAATAATATATTTAAAATGTAACTTAGTAATAAAATTAAAAAAAAAAATTTGTAAAATAGCTTTGTTAGAAAAAAAAATATATAAAAAATTATTAACGTATTTATCCTTCACGGAATATTTAAACAGATTAATATAATGTAAATTGAAATTAATAACATATTAAAATTAATAAAAAATTTGGGTGTGGTGCATCCCTACAGAGAATTTCTCTACATTATAAAATCTCACAAAATTTTTCTCTACGCGAGCCAACTCTGCAAATAAATTTTTACATCGCAACAACTCTACAAACGATTCTTTTCGCATCGATCCATCTCTACACGAGAACATTTCTCATTTTTTAAATTTCTACAGCGATCATTTTTACATATTTTCATTTTTAAATATTACAAAAGTGATGACTCATCCCCATAAAAAATTTAGGTACGGTTCTTATAATTTTATAAAATTTTTTCGTGTACCGTTATAGGAACTACGTCCATAATTTATGGGAGCAGTTCCTATAATTATGAGAATACTACCCTTTACATTATTACTATGGGAATCATTCCTCTAATATATAGGAATAAACCCTGTATATTATAGGAATTATTCCCATAAGTTATAGCGACCATTACCATTTAAATAATTTCATTTCATTTTCATTCAATCGTTCTTTTATATAATCAACCTACTTTATTAATAAAATGTCAAAACAAAAATTCTATTGTTTGAACTTAGCGCTATGTAAAAATGATCTGAGAGATTTTTAAAATGAGAGAAGTTCTCGTGAAGAGATGGATCGATGTGAAAAAAATCGTCTGTAGAGTTGTTGCGATGTCAAAATTTATTTGTAGAGTTGGCTCGTGTAGAGAAAAATTTTGTGAGATTTTATAATGCAGAGAAATTCTCTGTGGGGATGCACCACACCCACAAATTTAATTAATCATTAAACAAAATGATTATTAATATATAATTAAAAATAATTTTATTACTTGATAAATATTTTTCAAAAAATGAACATATTTTAAAATTGGCGGCAATCCTGCGATATTTTACAGTAAGAGTGCAGTATTTTACGGAAATTTTGCAGTAACATTGCGATACTTTACTGTAAACGTGCAGGCTTGCTGCAAAATTACGGCATTTTACCTTTGAGTGGAGTATTTCACTGTGTTACGGTAAAAATGCCACAAATTGCCGAATCCTGCCGCAAATCACCGTAAAATGCAGAAAAATTGCAGTCCAATACGCCATTTTACGGTGAAATGCGGTAATTGATCGTAATTCAGATCCGCTAGGGTTAACTGTAAAACATAATTTAAAACTTGATGTTGCTAAAAAAAAAGGTTATGCTATGAATATTCACAATTTCAATAAAATGCAATCATTCAATAAGCTAACATAAACAATTTTGTGGGCTAAACCGAACTTTCTAATCTACATGTTTAGAAACTAATAGCTGAATAATGAAAAATAATTGAGTTGCATAAAACGGTTATAAAAATAAAAGTGGATAAGTGAATTTTTAGTTGATAGTATTTGTTTCAACAACTGAAAAAATATTTTTCCAATAACTATAAATGTTAACCATTTATTCTTTAGCATAGTATGTATTATAAAATCGCAATTACACTAATTTATTACATAATAATACTCGATATATTTAATATAAAGAAGCTTTATATATACCAAACGTAATCAATAACAGATCAATAAATTAAAATCTGTTAATTTATATTTATAAATTGAATAATTAAATTTAAAGGACCATGTAATAAAAAAGTGTATGGATTCTCGAAAGATAAATTCAAAAATTTATAGTTTATCATAACTATGATTAATAAAAAATTGATATTGTATATATTTAGCCCGACCATCAGTGCCTTGATGATGAAAAAAAAAGAAAATAAATTAATAAAATAACAAATTGAAATTTTGAATTTAATGCGATTAATTATTTATTAATTATTATATTACTTTTATTGGTCGATTGTATCGATACAAATTTTGCGTAAAAAAAATCATGCTTTTTAAAAATTTAGATAGAGGTATAAACTGCACAGTTAATAATATATCGACTATTTTATAAAAAGTAGATATAGTATACTAGTTATAAATTTGCCTCAACACAAAACAGTATTTTTTTTAATAATATTTTGTAGTACGTTTTTTTACAGCTTTAATGAGGCTTTTATTTATAAATTTCACTGCGTTTATATAAATTTTTTATTAATATAAATAATTATGAAATTATAACTTTTACAAAAACAAAAAAATGTCTGTCATTATTTTAAAATTTTTTAATGTCATACATTTGTTATGATGACTATTGTTTTATATTTATTGTAATAATTATATTTACGTGATAATATATATGAATAATAATTTCTATGTAATGTTATTATAAATTATATGCATATTAAAAATATTGTACATATCAAGCGATATTCTATTATATATAAATAAAGAGCACTTTAAAAGTGCATAACTCTGATCTTTTAAAGTTGCCTTCATTTTGCCGAATTCGTTTTTATTGTCCCGAAGTTCTACGATCAACTATTAATTGAATTAATTGATCAAATTGTGAATAGGGACGTTACCTTTTAAACTTTGATTCGTTCTATAACATCAACGTAATAAAGTATTAAATATCTAATTGTATTTTTTTTAGAGCTGTACATCTTAACCGGCTTCACCGGTTAAAAAAGTTAACCAGGTTAATTAGCTGGCTAGCTCATCAGCTTAGCTGATTTAACCGGTTGACTAAAAGTAGTACCATCAATACCACAAGTGTCAAATGTGTGCTTTGTGTAATTTGATTTCCGTAGTATTTATATTTGGCAACGTCGCGTAAAAACAAATGAGATAGAAGTATGCTTACATCAACTCTGTTTCACTCAAAATACGAGATCATGCGCAAACATCTATTATACAAGTTATTGGCTTCACATGTTTGTTTACTAAAATAACATGTTGCTTTATTTAATAATGTAACTGTAGTAATCAAAAATATGTCGTATGTTTTGTACTAAAAATGTGTATAACACTGATATCCCCACATACCGCATTTGATGCATGTTTAAATTTCGCGCGCGTCATAACCTTTTTGGCGGCGTTGTCACATGTAAGTAACATAACACATTTTTCTTAATTATTTACTAATTATTCTTATCACAAACGCTGAAGCTCATGTTCTGATTAACCAAAATGTTATAAACATTTTTTTCTTTCAGTTGATACCACTTTCATTGAAATTTGAACGTCACTTTTTGTGAAATAAGATAAACTGTGATTCCCCATAAGGATCAGTGGTAAAGGCAAATATTTTGTAGTATTAATATCTTTTTTTCAGTTCTCTGTAGACTTTTAAAAATTCAACGGGTTCATCATCTTATTATAATGTACCAATATGCCAAGTTTCATTAGATTCTGAACATCAACTCTAAAACGGATAGTACTACCTTAGCCAAAGGTTTAACCAGTTAACTTAAATAAGCTTAGCTAACTAGCTAAGGGTTAAAATGGTTAAACGATTAATTAATTTTTTTATTAATTTGCCATTCAATGTTAGGGGGCAAATAGAAATAATCAAAGTAAAGTAAATTTTAAGCTGTAGACGCGATTGTAATATAAATACATAATACAATTTTAAAATAAAACAATTAGAATTTATAAAATTGAGTTAAAAGTATCGCTTTGTTTATTATTTTAACGTAGTGAATCACCAAGTCCTTCAGTGATATATTTATTTTAATAGATTCACATTTTCTGACAACAAACAGTTTTTTTTAGCAGACCTAATACATCATGTTGTCCAAAGAACTCGCTCTGATGGCATAATCGATGCTTAAATAGCTAAATCTTGTTTAAGGTTAAATTTTAAATTAAACAAAGTAATTTTGAGAAAATGGCAAAGTTTTGAAAATATATCAACAAGATATTTAACTGAGCGTCAATACGAGATCAATAACTATAAATATGAGCAAGTCATTCTTCTAAAAGACAATTCTCTGCTCTGAGAAAATTCAATAAGATCAATTTCCATCGTTGTCTAGATTTGTTAAACAATATTCAGCTACTCTAGTATCGGATACGCTATCAGAGCGAGTATTTTCGACAACAAGAAAGATTATTTCTGCTAAAAAAAAACTGTTTGTTGTTATAAAATGCGAATCTATTAATTTTTCTCTATCAAAATAGAGATATCACTGAAGGACTTAGTGATTTACTAAGTTATAATTATAAACAAAACTATATTTTGAACTCAAAAATTCTATACATTGTAGTTGCTTCATGTATTTATATTATAATCGCTTCTTTAGTTTAAAATTTTATTCGAAGTGATTATTCCTACTTGTTTCCTAAAATTGAATGGTAAATTAATAAAAAATTAAATCAATCGTTTAACCGTTTTAATCCATAGCTAACCGGTAAGCCCTTTGACTAAATAGCCAAACTAATTAAGTTAACCGGTTAAATCAGCTAAACTGATGAGCTAGCCAGCTATAATTAACCTGGTTAACTTTTCTAACCAGTGAAATTGGTTTAGATGTACAGCCCTAATTTTTTTCTTATTTACTCACTTGGTAGGCATTTATCACGTGATACTGCTTCAAAGTTAGTTTCACATCGACATTTATTCTTAATACATATAGAGTTAGCAGGCGCACATTTATCATTATCAGCACAAAATTTATTTAAAATCGGCGCACATGAATTATCGTCCATTTTTACGTAGTAATAATCACATTGGCACACATTATTTGGATTGCATCGTGTATATTTTCTTAACTTTCTGCAATCTTCATGGGTAGTACAAGGTTCATTTACTTGAACTGAAACAGTTGGAAAGAAAAAAAAATATGAAATAAGAATGAAATTTATAAAATAACCAAACACTGTAAAATATATTGTATATTGAAACTAATAGGTAATAAAATACTGTTTTGAAAATAAATTTATTTTTATCACTCATACGATATAAGTACTATCTTAGTACTCACTTTTTTGTTCAAAAAATAGCTGTTAGCGTATTCGACTGTTACTTTGACTTTTGCACGAATTATGCGATGATTCACATATGGCGATCACTTACTGCACCCAAATTATCGCATGAAATGAGCAAACGCCGTAGTAACAGTTAAACAGACAAACACATATTTGTCAAATGAAAAAAGCCAGTACTAAGATAGTACTTACACCGCCTTAATGATAAAAGATAGTGTGTGAAATTAGTACCGTGTTGTCTATTTCCCATTCAAACGAATCGCCGCACTTAGAGTAATGTGCGGCATGTGTACGCTGTGGGTAAGTATGCGTAAACTCATTCATTTCGAACTGAAATACATGGGTTTGCGAATACTTGTACCACATGACTCTGCTTTGTTTGTACGCCCAATTCCACTATCATAGGAAATGGGTAACTTATCGCACTTATTGCTAAATATAATATTGCATTATCGTGTTTCTAGATTTGTATCATACTTTCGGTACTATTATGATATCAGTAATAAAATTATTGTGACATCACGATTCTTTTCCGTTTAAACTACACACTATTATTTCTTCTAGAGCAATGTCACACAATATGTGGAATAATTCTTAAAAACTAAACTCATTAATTACACCTTAAACTTCAATTGTAAACATGAAAAATTCGATTAAAAATAATATTATATTTAGCCGTAAATTGGATAAGCCTCTCAAATTATGGAAAAATACTTCATTCAATATATATTTTCAATCAATTCGAGTAAATATATTTAATAGGTTCCGCTATTCATGCGAACAAAGAAAACATCGCCGCATTTATTAGTATAGATGACGTCAATCCCTGGTTAAAAAATTCAACTGAATCTGATTGAACCAGAGATTATATAGGAACAAATGAAATTTATTAAATTAATACAATTTATAGTGTGATATTCTCACCTGATGCACATTGATCGTTAGATAAGGCTACAAAATTCTTCTTACATCTACATTGATAGTCAAGACAAATTGAATTAGGAGGTACGCATTCATTTTGGCTGATACAACGTCCCAATAGAAGTGGTTTGCATTGTTCATTCACTTTAATAGAATTTAAAGAACAAACACATTCATTATCTCTTGAACATTCCGCATTCAGAGAATACGTACATTCTCTATTTTCTGTACACCGTTTTCCTAAAGACCCTTGATAATAAAAAACAACAGTAAATTTAAAACTTTCAGATGAATGTATGAGCCATAATTAATAAAAAGAAATGATTCTCAAAGTACTGAAATAAAAACGCTTACTTGATTCACACAGGTTATTTGAATGTGCTATATAGTTATGTTTACATTGGCATTTACCATGGCGACAAACAGAATTAATGGTTGCACATTCTTCATTATTCCAACAATATTCTTCTAAAAGTGGTGCACATCTAGAGGAATTCAATGCAATGTGATTTGGTTTACAGACACATGTTTTATTTTTTGAACATTGTGAATGCAGTACTTCTTGGCAATCTACATCCGTTTCACAGATATTCCCTAAGATTGCTTGAATAGTACAAACCAAAAAATCAATGAAAATCTTTATTCTTATAATTCAATAAATACTTCGTAAGTACTAAAGCTAGTTATAAACAATTCCGTAAAAAATGATCATATATAAACATGTGTGGCCATTAATTATTTTATCAACAGTTAGGAATTTTGTGTATTTGCGTTAAAAAATTATTTAGTTAAATTTTGGTGTTTTCAACACAGAAATCTTTTGATTCAACACAAACCGTTTGTGTTATAGCAGTCTCAACGAAAAAGTTGTCTTAAAATGGAAAGTGTGAGTATAGACTCTATTTTACTTTAACAGATTTTTTTAAGTTAAATAATTAGAAAACCTGGAATGTAAAACATTTCTTGTGTTATTTGAAAAATAACACCAAATTTGTGTTATTTATTTTCTTCATTACTATAACCAAGCAAAGCATTTTTATTGTCTTTAAGGAATCTTGGATTACAATTAAATATAATCATAGATAACCTTTATATTTTTATGATCAGATTCAATGATTTTTTTATTCTCATTTTACGGGAGAATAATTCATAACTCCGTTTTTTAGAAAAATCACAGAAAATCGAACTAATTGTTTGCTAAATTTACATAAGCTGTACTAAGGTTATATCAGTATACTTGAGTTGGTTAGGTTATACATTTATATTCATTAATTAATTCCGAAAAAAAAGTCTGTTAAATTTATACAAATTTTTTGCCTGTGTAACAAATTTTATGTGTTCAAGTAGTGACTGCAGGTTGCTCGTTATTATTATAATAATAGAATTATTATAATTATTATAAAATAGGTTGTAGGAGTCCAAAGTCGGACCTAATTTTTATTCCCTTCAAGTCCGGCTTTGGACACCAAAGTGGATAAAATGGAAATTTGTACCACTTTGGGGTCCAAAGTCAGACTTAATTTAACATGGGAATAGAATCTACTTTAAGCCCCCAAGTCTGAAATAAGAACTACCTTAGGAGGCTCAAAGTCGGCTTTAAATTTCGACGCGGTACCGGTCGCAACTTCAGTTACATAATTTTTGTTTGATTTGCTATATGATAACTTTTTACCCTTATCAATATTATTGTTTAACGTAGTTGGCTCTACATTCAAAATAAAGAGTGACGTAAAAATCACTAAATTTGTAAAAAATGGTACTACATCAATCAAAATAATATTTTACATGAAATTTATTATAAAATGAAAAAACCATTTTTCGGACAGTCTGCTTTTTTTCGTAGATGGCACAACTTTTTTTTATGACTTTGACGCTAATTTTTTAACCAGTACTAGTCAGATAGATAGATGGAAAAATAGAGATAGAAAACATTTTATGCATACATGTAAATTTAATAGCGATTATCGGTTTTGAGATTTATTGATTATAATCAGAGGATGATTTTAAAAGAGTTTTTGTAATAAAAAGTACAAAGCTACAAAAAAAAAACTAGGCCGTTTAAATATGTCTTTCGAGAGTTATCGTGTTTGCACAGACTCATGCGTAACAATTAACAGTACTGGTTTCTTGGATTAAAATAGTGTATTTTAAATCAATGAAATAACAAATCGACTTAATATTGAGTTTAAATTATTTCTTAATAAATTCTCTATATGCGAGTGTATGGTTTAATCTATCTTTATGCAATGAAAGAAGTGTAGAAATATTTTTGTGTGAGTGAAGTAGTCGAAAAGAATGATGTCAGTAACACACCCTCAGCGCTTTCGTGCTTGAGTTGTGCAAATATAGTTTGTATGATAATATTAATAATAATTCAAATTAATTTTCGTTGAAATTGCTCTCACCTTTTATGCATTGAAATTTAGATTGAGGAAAAAAATCTGTCTTACATTGACATTCATTATTAATACATAACGAATTATCAGCTGCGCATGCCTCATTTTTCCAACAAAATTCTCCTAAAAGTGGTACACATATCGAATCATTTATTGCAACATTATTATCTCTGCATACACATGTTTTATCTTTTGAACATTTTGCATGCCTTATTTCTTCACAATCCTCATTCAGTTCACAGTAATTTCCCAATTCTATTTATTTTATCAGCAATCATAATGAAACAAAAATAATTTGTTATTAATAAGTGCACAATATGAACAATAGGCTCTGTTATTTTAAAGCAATTATTTTTTTTGTTTTTGCAGTATATACGAAATGGAAATTAATCAGAAAAAAAGAGCTATTAAGAAAAAATATCGTTTACATTTTTATGAAAAAAATTGTAATTGGCCTATCAAATAAATATCGATTTATTAATCGCGATATTTTAGATATCATGTTTTATTAATATACAAATACACACATAGCTATACTCTGCCATGTTTAGGAAAAGGGCAGTAACTTCACTTACTGCTTTTCTATTCAACTAATATTAAATTAATACTAGAAAGACAGAAAGGCAGTAAGTTCACTTACTGCACTTTTCATAAAGCACGACAGTACTGTTAATATGCACATGACTAGACATTTCAAAAGAAAGAGATAATGACTAAAATCTTGTAATCGCAACAACAAAATATCTAGTCTAAAGTTACCCGGGAAAAAATGATCAGAACTGATCAGACATGAACAGGCATGGACAGACATGAACAGGCCTGAGCGTATTTAACGCTGCAGATATGAACATGGTCAGGTCTGATCATTTTTTCCCGGGTAGTTTAATTAGTGCAAACTGTAAAAAATTTTGAGTCCGTACACTGAAAAAAACATATTTTTCCTCCTGGAATCCGAAGTATTAGCGATCTAGTTTTCATATAGTAACCCTGATTAAGCAACTGAATTCAACCGAATTTAAAATTTTAGTTCGTTTATATTCTGTCGAATTCTACAAAACAGAATTCAACTGAAATGAAAATTTGAATTTAAATTAAACAGAATAAAACCGATTTAAAAATTTCAAATTCGTTTTAATTCAGTTTGATTCGAATTCAGAACCAGAAATTGGCGAATGAATCAGAATTAAACAGAATAGAATTATTAAAATTCGTTTTAATTTGGGCAAATTCTGGTTTTCCTGCCGAATTAGACAGAATTAATTTTTAAGTTAGGTACTAAATTAACAGAATTTATCTGAATTAAATAGAATTTAAAATTGAATTTTGTTTAATTCGATCGAATTCAGTTGTTTAATCAGGGAAGTAAACGTATTCTTCCTGCAAAAAATCTGGTGTATGATTCCCACAGCTTTACGCTATGATACTATTGCAAATTTGTAGTGGCGTCTCCAACGCTTACATACTTATACTATAGCAATTTTTGTTTCCTGCGTTTTTACCCCATGTTATTACGAGATAGATATAAGAGTGTAAGTGTTAACAACCCAGTTTAAAAATATTGATTGAAAAGAATTAAAAATGATGAAATTCGAATTCTTTGTAATAATTTCAATTCTTTCGTTTGTATATATAAATATACAGTTTGCATGAAGTGAATGCTTCTCAATTCTCTTCAATCAGTGTATATAATTAATCTCTACTAACTTTGCACGCACTGATGGTTGGACTGAGCTTTATAGTCAGGTTTACAAGAGCATTTATCGAATAAACAAACGGAATTGCTAGGCAAACAATCTTTACTTTGCCAACAAAATCCTCCTATTAATGATACACACGTTGAGTTATTTAATGCCACATGGTTTGGTCTGCAAACACATATTTTGTCTTCGGAACACATGGCACGATCGGCGTCATGACAATCTTGATCGTTTTTACAAGACTGATTTAAGTACGCTAAAAATCAAGTATACATATGCTTTTAATTTTCCATTTTAAAAAGCAATGAAAATCATCAATCATTTTCTTAATCAACTTTTTGAGAACTCCCGAACAATTAAAATTTTTGATTCTTAACATTATTAGTAATTAATATTTACGCTCAAGAATTTACGAGTTGAATAATTTAAAAAAAATGGGAAATATTTATTCAACCAAAACTGAAAGAGCTCAGTCGAATCTAAATGAAAGCAAAACTTTTTAATGCGATTAACGATTTCAAGATAATCGATAAAAGTGTTACACTTACACAATACACACTCTCTATTGAATGAAGATATAAATGAACGTTTGCATTGACATTTATTATTCATACAAACCGAATTCAAAGGCAAACAATCGTGATTTCTCTCACAGAATCCTTCTATAAGTGATATGCATAGTCCATCAGTGTTTGCAATACTGTTTTGTCTGCATGTACAAATCTTATTTGCAGAACACATCGCACGATTAACATCATAACAGTCTCGATCTTCTTTACAAGGCAGATCTAAATAAACTAAAATATGTTTGAATTAGAAACAAATTTAAAATATCACTAGAGTACCGCCCGTTTATAATTAAATTTATTATTTCATCAAAAACGTTTTTAAAATTTTGTAAGAAATTTTATAAAACTGTAAGGGTTGAAGTTTTTGCATTTGTTTCTCTGTATTTTATTGCTTGGATAAAAGATGAGCCTAATAATAACACAGTAGAACGATAGGTGATTTTTATCTAAATAATCATAAATTAAATTTGTTTTGATATGAATATATACTATAAATAAACACTATTGAAATTGTGTCATTTTCACTTTTTCAAGGATGAAATTTTCTCGATATTTAGTAATTTTATTTTAGTATAGACATTAATCTCAAATTTTATAAAGAAATTCCCTCTGTATATTAGCCAATCTAATCTATACACTGATAGAAAAAATATCTCGATTCAAGAAAAATTTTTTTTTCAAAATGTGGTTCTTGATTTAAAATTTTTAATTGTTTTAATTTAAGAAATAAGTTTTTGAACCAAAAAATTGAATTTCTCGAATAGAGAAAAAAAATTCTTCGTTTGAGAATTTTATTCTTCGATGTAGCTTTTATTGTTTTGAAACAAAATCTGACATATTTGGCTTAAGAACTTCTTGCTCTTGGATTGAGATAGGCAAAATGTAGGTGTAAGACATTACCGACTTGTTTCGAGAATGGCGCGATTTTTAAATCAAGATCTCAATTTACTCAGCTTGAAAAAAAATTTTTTTTTTAATTTTAAAAATAAAAAATTTCAAAGTGATCTTTTAGGACTACATTCATTTACTTCAGATATGTTAAAATAGAAATTTATTTTAAAAAAAGTTTTTTTTTTCATTACTTTGAAAACATCTTCCATCAAGAAATTATTACTTGAACCAAAAATTTAAAGTTCTTATAATAACAATACGACATTTTTAGCTGAAGAGACAAGTGGTCTTGCTTAAAGAATTCAATAGTATCGATTGAAGATAATTTAGTTTCGGGTCAAGACACGAGAGTTATCCATCAAAGATACAAAATCTTTAGAGCCAAGAAAATCTAAATCAAGACAAGAATTTCTTGAAGCAAGACAATTGCTTTTCTTCAGAAATAAATTCTTGGCTCAAGAAAATATTTCTTGAGCTAAGATAAAATTTCTACCAGTGTATAAGGCCATATACTATAGTATATATTCGTTTTTCTTGGGAAGTTCTTATAAGAAATCCATCAAAGTAAGTATACAAATAGCATTGCTCTGATTATTTTTTACTCTCTTCTGTAGAACAAAATAATCACAGTAAAATTGAAAAAAACAAGTTAAGATAATTTTAATTTCTATAATACTTACTTTTGACGCATTCTTGATTGTTTATAGATGTAAAGTTATTTTTGCATCGACATTCATTGTCTAAACAAACAGAATTATCAGGCATGCATTCACTATCCTCCTCACAATATCCACCAATAACTGGGACGCATGTAGTGTCGTTCACTGTTATGTAATGTTCTTTACAAGTACATTTACGTTCAAATTCAGAACAAATTGCATGGTCAGGAATGCAATCTTCATCATCTTCACAATACATTCCAAGAAAACCTTAAAATTTATTCGGAAGAAAAGCAACAATTAAAATATAGTTTCATCGAACTATCAACTTATTTACGTTTCTTCCACGATACAAAAAAAGTTTTATTTTTTTCAAAGTAACAATTGTATGAAAAACTGAAACTATAGCAAAACTGCATTCATTAAAAATATTGAACTTTATTTTGCCTTAATTAATACGTTTACAATTCGTTTTCATTCATGAAAAATCTGACATTCGTTTTAATTCTCTTTCGAGGGTTTATAAGGTAAAAGCCCCCATTATTGACAGGACCCCTACTATTGACATATTGTTTTAATTTATTAATTTTTTAATTAACTGTATGAATAATCACATTGCTCAAAACTTCTTATCAATTTTTTGATATTTTTAAATGGAAAAATAGTTCAATTTTATTTCTGGGTACAAACTATTCGCTGTAAAAAAAATTTATTTTCTCGACTAGGCCACTTTCGCTAGAATGTTTGAAATTTCTTAACAATTTCGTTTAGAGAGATCGTATTTTTAGAAACGAATTCCCCTATATAGTTCTAATGTAAGTGTATTATTAAAAATTGTTTCAGGTTATTTATAGTCTAAACAACCCCAGAATCATTGATTTAGATTGATAAATCTTAATCATCATTTAAAAATAGCGGGCGTCAATAGTCGGTACATAAAAATTCACGTGTGTCAACTAGCGACAGGCCACAAACTCAAGTAATTTAACCTCCTTAACATACATATCGATAAATTTATGTTAACACGCTGTCTAGTAATTTCATAATAAATAAAACATTGAATAAAAAATTGTCGAATCAAGAATAGTGTCGTCGAATTTATAAAAAATAAAAGTGTGTCCTAGATGAATTTTTAATTGTAATTATCGTATTTTGTCGTTTTTAATTAAAATATTTATTATTAATTTGAACCTAATTGACGGTGGTCTTTAATCATTTTTTATAAACTGCCGCGCATGCGCATTAGACCTGTCAATAATGGGGTCCATGGTATGTCAATAGTTGGCTCTGACACTATTTTACCCCGTCAATAATACCTGCACTCGACTCGTTGATTTTTAATTAATATATTTTTTATTTGATTCATTGCTATTTAAGTAAATTTATTTAAATATACAAGTAGAGACACCAATTAAAACGTCCAATGCAAAAAAAGTTGATTATATTAATTTTAAATACGATAAAAAAATTCAAACAATCACAGACATTCTTATAGTGTCAATAATGGGGGCTTTTACCTTATGAAAATTTAAAAAACTTAAGAAACTTACATAGTAAGAAACTTACATAGTAAATATACGGTATTAAAACTCAACAAAACAGTAAGATAAATAGTACATTCCTAGTAAAAAAGGATGCAGTGTGTGTGTTTTTTACATGTAAAATGGCGAATTCTAACAGTAATGATTTGCTATAAAAAAAAACGACGACTACAATAGTGATTTTCAAAAGCAACCTTCGCTGCATAATTTTGAAGATTGTGAAGAAAAAAGTGTCATTTTGTCAAGTCGTTCTCGAGATATCCGTATGACCTTTTCTTAAACCACATACTAATGGACGTCTAAGATAAATTTTTTCATTGAACTTTTTTTATAATAACACATATCGAACACCTTACAATAAATATCATGCTTATTCATTTTTGTTCCCTTTTTATATTAATGTATTTTTCATAACGTGTAAGTGCGATATAAAAATAATATAGACAAGTTATATTGTGGGGGAATCGCGTGACCTTGACAAGTCGGTAGCAAAGCACGACCTCTCCGTTTCGCGTTCGAGGCGTACAAAATTAAACAACAATCTTAGTCTTATTTTCGGACATCGAGTTCTCAACAAATGTCAACATTCTAAGTTTGTAATAAGCGGAACATGGCACCCTTCTTCACGAATTTGTAAGTGGTGGAATTACATAAACATACTCACTCATAAAAAGATGTGAAACATGGTGCCCTTCGCGGAAAAATTGGAACCCGAATAGTTACTGTTCTGCACCCGACTCAGGTTCCGCACAGTAATCAGTGTGGTACAGCACCACAATCGAGCATTTTCGTCCAGTACCGTACTGAGTCGAGTGCAGAACAATAACCAGCCGGGTTCCAATCTTTCCGTGTTCTTTCACAAGTTTTGTGAATTTTAACTTTTTTTTAACAAAGGAAAAATCATTTTATCGACAAATATTTGATCAATGGAATTTTTTTATGGATATTTTGACTACAAATTTTTTGTTCGTGGATATTTTGTCTGATGGACATTTTTTTGTCAACGGATATTTTTTTGCGGATATTTTGTCCACGGATATCTAAGCGTGTCACCGTTCCCGCCATATTAGTGAAGTAATAACAACGAATAGGATAAGTGAATGTCAGTGGTGTCTATGAATTATTTGTGTGATAGATAGGCACATCTGATGATTTGCGATAAGGAGGTGAAATAAATTACTTATTGTTGAATACTTTTCTTATGTTAACGTACTATTGATACTACAATAATTTTGCATGAGCGGTTCTATGAATGCACATTGATAGTTTTCATCACAGCACGGTATGCGATGTCCTGGATCACACTGTTGAAAAATTATAAACAAAAAAATTTTACATCATATCATTTACGATGACTCTACTTGTTATTTTAAAAATTATTATTTTACAGCCAAGAAAAACGAATACGTATTAATAAAAAGTTTTTTGAATAAAAATTTTATAAAGAAAAGTCATTGCAAAAGAAATTAATATTAAAAGTTACTTATAGAAATAAAACTATCTATATAGTTTATATAGCTTAAAAGAATTGTAATTGATTCATGTACTTACCAAAGTCCATTTATCAGCACATCTTTCATTACTATAATCATTAAGTTGCTCGAACACACTAGCATATACTAGTGAAATCCCAGCGATAATAAGTGAAAAGTCAACTAACATTTTTTTTTTAGTTTCTGTTACAACACTAATATAAAATTTAAATATTAAATGATTTAAAATTATTAATGATTATTAGGATAGTTCTTACTTTAGACATTTTCAAATTTTTATGCTCCCATACCCTGGTGGAAATTTTTCGGACTTTTGTCTGAAAAAGTCTTTCAAACTGTAGAACTGAGTTTTTCAAACAATATTCCGAAAAATTTCCACTAGGGTAGGCTTACGAGGTTCGAAATAAATAAAAAAAAATATCCTCCAAATTTCAGGTCTCTATCTCAATTTTAACCCGTATCGCACAGCAATCTAAGATTATCCCATTTAAATAACATGGGGTCACAGATTTTTAGTGACGATAATTGTGGAGGTACAGCAAGATGAAAACTAAAAGAAGAAATTTCTTTTTTCAACAGTCTTATTGATTTGATAAAATTTTGAAATTACTTTAATAAATTTCTATAATGAAGATTTAGAAATGGGACCCCTATCCATTTCAAACAATAAAATACTACACGCTGAAAAAAAAATGCTAACTATTACCATCTTGTGATAAGGAATGATTACCATCGTGTATGTGATAATCATTATCATGCGTTTATGTTAACTATTCTTTTCCCGTATAGAAATAATTACTATTGCCGATAGTAATAGTTACCATCTAGATCGCAATATTTCTTATGTCTGAAAAATTTTTAATTTTACCTTCAAAGATAGCAATGGTTATCATCACGAATAGGAATGGTTACTATCTAGATACGAATGCTTACCATTTTCGATAGTAATAGTTAACATAAAAGAATGAGAATCATTAAAATGAAAGGATAGGAATAGTGACTTCGTTAAGATGGCAAGTATTACCACTTTATTTTCAGCGTGTATGAGAAAAAAATACGTAATCCGAATATATCCGGCCGAAATTGTATATCTGAACCACATATTTTTATGTATATTACATATATGTACAATTACGCCCGGATACATATTTTTTTTACATAGGATATTATCGTGATTTTGTTTTTATAATTTCTTCGTCAGTCGCATTATTGGATTAGCGAAAATTAATAACAATATTGCATTTTAACATTCGTGAGTTATAAGGACTTGAAAAGTAAAGAAAAGTGAAATATCTGCTGTAGTGCAACAACGTCTCGGTCATTTTAAGACACCAACGGTCTGCTGGCGCAGAACACTTTTCGATTTTCAACTTCATATAGGGGAGGGAAGGGCAAAACGGGGTACCCCCACAATTTTATAAAAAAAAAAATTTTGTCGAATTACTGTATATCCGATATATTTGCGCATTTTGAGCCGTACGCATGACACCTGGGGCAAAATGGACCAGCCGAAAAATCGAAAAAAAGATTCTTTCAAATTTTTATCGCCAAATTAAAAAAAATTAAATATATTTCCGCATTTTTAGCCGTACCCATAGCATTTGGGATAAAATGGACCAGCTAAAAGTTCTGAAAAATGATTCTTTTATATTTTTATCGTCAAATTAAAAAAAAATTAATATGTTAATTCATTTTCCAGCTGATTTTCTGTAGTTGGGGCAAATTTGGCCACTAAAAATATTTGAAAATAATATTTTAATTTTTAATTGATAACAATTCAATTAAAAAAAAAATTTATCATTTTTTAAAGGGGGCCTTCTCTGTCTTATAAAAAAAATTTTTTCTGCCTTCGTATCCACCAATGATGTGAAAGGTAATTTTTCTTCATGTATTTTACATAAAAAAAAAATTTAATTTAATGAAATTTGATCAAATTTCAGAAATAATTTTTTTTCAGCTTTTTCCAGGGTACCCCATTTTGCCCACCAAAGGTAAAAATTTTATTTATTAACGGCAGATAAAAATTTTGTTTATTTACCTTGAATATCATTAAAAAAAAAAAAGATTTAGCGTATTTTAGTCCTCAAAAACTTAGTATTTCCTTAGGCACCCCGTTTTGCCCCCCCCCTTCCTCTAATTCACACAAAAATTGAAATTTGGCAATGGTTTTTTTTTATCTATCCCCTATAATAATTAAGCGTCAAAAAAAAATTAAACCTCTAAATGATAAAGGTCATAAATTTTAAAAATTTAACAATAAATAATATTTTTTTTTTTTTTTATTAAGTAAAAAAAAATTAATCACACAATTGAGTTAAGATAAGAATTTAAAAATATTATTGTCGCGTATTACGATTTTATTGAAATAATTTAACTCAAGTATAGAAATTTCGTAATATTTAATAACTTACTGTGAAAAATTTCCTGATGATGATATACTTTACACTACAATTCTCGATTAGATTTATAAACCGAAATTATACACTGCTATTTTATAAAATACTGTAATTACTAAAGTTAAAAGAATGATATGGAATATTGCCTAAGGAAATAAAGCTTAAAAATAATTCTAACGATAAACATCAACCGAATTAAAAATTGAATTTTATCAATAAATGCTAACAAGGTCATTAACAAAGCCGATAATATTTGTCCCGTAACGTTATATTAAAAAAACATAAAAGTAAATAATTATCGAAATAAAAAAAATTTTTAATATACCACGTTTTTAAAACCAACTAAAAAGTATAAAATAATATTTCTCAATCTCATGAAGATTTAAAACCACATACGAATGACGAACTTCTTACAGATAGTCCTGAAAATTTATAATTGTGAATTCTTAATAGTTATGAAAATACTTGTAAGATTTAAAACGAAAAACGTGAGGCGCATGCAATATATAGCTATAAGAAGTGAAGAGAAGCGCTGTCAATGAAAAAACTTACAAATCAGTCCATATTATTTGCAATGCATTAAAATTGTTAGTTGAACTATCAATGCATCAATTATCTGTTGCATGCGCCCCGCGTTTTTCGTTTTAAATCTTACAAGTATTTTCATAACTATTAAGAATTCACAATTATAAATTTTCAGGACTATCTGTAAGAAGTTCGTCATTCGTATGTGGTTTTAAATCTTCATGAGATTGAGAAATATTATTTTATACTTTTTAGTTGTTTTTAAAAATGTGGTATATTAAAAATTTTTTTTATTTCGATAATTATTTTCTGCTTTTTAGTAATGTGTGAGTGAAATTTTGAAATCGATTTAAAGGCCTGGATAAGCTAATGACGGAGACATGCAACAAATTTCAGCTTTATTTCAGTTTCTTTTCACTTAATCAAATCTGAAATAGAAAATCACTATTTCTACCTACCAATATATCAAACTCATTTTTTAAAGGATTTATACTTTAAAATATCAAAACAAATCAAAGCCAGATTCTTTTTAGTTAAAAATTTTGAACATATGACTCTATTCATGGTGCTGGAGGTTCTAGTCGTCACATTCTTTCCATCTCCTTCATTGTATTTTCATTACACGGTTTTTGTTTATCTGTCATCCAGTTGTAAGCTATATTCAAGAATATAACTCATCCAGAAATTAGTTTTAAATTAATTATAAAAAATTCGTACTGAACAGTCAAACAAACGAATATGAATTCTTTATTCGATTTTTTTTCATTTGTTTTTGTTTTTTTTTTTAATTTTTTTCTTCCTCTTCTAGTGCTTCTCCTTCTCATTTGAAAAAAATTTTTTTTTTCATTTTCTTGCATTGTCATCTAATTTTGAGCTTTATTCCAAATTTCAAGTCTCTCGCTTATCGAGAAGTTACTTTAAAATCAATTACAAAATTCCACCCGAACAGACATACATAAAAGCGAGTTAATAAAAACGTGGTAAAAAGAAAATATTTGTTTAATATAAAATGTAGTTTCCTTTTTCTTTTGTGCCAAATTTTACTATCATAAGAGAATTTGCGGGTCTTTCTTTATTATCAAGTATGGCATTAGAAAAAAAATTTGTTAATATGAGGCAGTTATATGCTGCTCAGAAATATTCTTGAAAATCCTTCTTTTGTAATCACCTCTCGTCTAGTATGGTTACTAGAATTGAGTTTAAGGTTATTCAGGGTATTGTGATGGTATGATGGTGGGAAGGATGAAGGAACCGAGTGGACCAGTATTTTTACGTATTAATACGTAGAGTAATAATAATAATAGTAATAATTTCCATAGATATACGAAATAGTCATAGTAATAGTCAATCACAAATAATAGTAATAATAATAATACTTGCAGTAGTAATCACATAGTTATAGGTTTAGTCTTAGTTAGAATATAGTCAATAGAATAGTAATAATAATAAATCACAATAATAAATAAAAATACTGGTCCGCTGGGTTCCTTCATCCTTCCTGCCATCACAACATCATAATATCATGTAAACATAAATCCCACCAAAAACAGATTTTCCGTTATAAGATCGCGCCAAGTACATACCCGAGTCGAAATTAAAATAATATTTTGAGCCTCAAAAGCCTCACTTCCATTGTTGTTGTACTGACCGCTGAATGTAAAACTATATTTTAACCCTCAATGTCCTAAAAATAGGGTATAGAGTCATAAATTAGTGTTTTAGAACAGTATTTTGAGCCTCCAGAGCCTACCGTTGCTCACGAAACAATTTTTTTTGGTTCTACAGCCTACTATGAGAATAATTAGGTCAATTTTACAGTTTTACTTAACAGAACATAGATATATCACAGTCGAAAAAATTTTCTAAGACCATTCTTAGACTTTGAAAAATTTTGACAGAGTTGAATATTTCTGAAGTCTAAAAATGGACTTAAAAAATTTTTCCAACCGTGACAAATTATAATTTCTTATGTTTAATCAAGTAAAATTATAAAATAGATCTACTTGATTTCTAGAAAATTTTTTAAAGCGGTATAAGTTGGGAAATTGTAAGTTTTTAAATAGAGTTCAAATTTAGACATCTAATGTTACAAAAATTGATTAATGAATCATAAAATATTACATGTAAGTAGCAATAAGCATGTGATTTTTTATTAACGTTAGCATATTAAATTGATTCAATATCAAAAGTTATAATTTTCAATAATTTGGCATAGAGCAAAAATACAGCTTGCACAATAACAAATTTTACGTCTTTTTATCAAAAAATTTTGTGTTAAAAATTTTTGTGTCAAATATTTGACACTTTTATGTGTCAATTTAACATTTTTGTATATTAATTCTTTTAAAATTATACAAAAAAGTGTTCAATCATTGACACGAAAAAGAACTTTATGATTTTTTTTAAAACTCATTTTAGCAAATGATAAATAAACATTACGTAAAAAATATGAGTACATTATAAATAATTTTTAATAAAAAATACGTAATTGAATAAATATTTGAACCATTAAATTTTATAGAATTTTTTATTTACTATTATCTCCAATAATTAGAATTCTCAGAAATTTGAATAAAAATTAATGAGAGTAATAAACAAAAAATTACTCTAGTGAATTAATGATTTGAGTAACTTTCTGTTCTAATTCCTGAAAATTTTAATAAATTATTAAAAAGAATGATTTTTTTATTTTTTATTTTTCCCGCTCCCGGCAGCCATTTTGATTTGAATTTCTTCCCCTTTCTCTTCTTTCCCCTTACCTATTTCGCATCAACCAATAAAAATCGTTCTGACGGTACAAATTTAGGCTCTAGAGGCTAATTTTATGGTTTTAGAACAATAATTTCAACCTAAACATGGTAAAAGCGGACAAAAGTACCAAGTTTAGGCCGAAATTATGGTTCTGATCTATAGGTCATCATAGTCTAAAACAATAATTTTAGCCTCCTTGCCTTCCAGTAGGACTTAGAGGCTCAAATTATTTTTTTAATTTCGACTCGGGTACTCAACATATCTATCTCTTACTGCATAATAAAACAAAAACACCAAGTAACTCATATATTGTGAAGTTGAAAAAATATATGATTTTGAAAATATGCAAATGAAAAAAAAGTTATTTGAATGTACTTGGTGTACGCTATTGGAGACAATTAATTCAAAATATTATCTAGATATAAAACATTTCGAAGGTATAACACAATTCTATAATATATTTTTTTGAAAATATAAACATAAAAAATTTTTTGAATGTATTTGGTGTGTACTATTTAAGTCAATTGAACTAAATCAATTTAAAATACTATCTAAATATGAAACAATTAAAAAGTATGACATGGCTAAAATACATATATTTTTTGCGTTAACACACACCAATTACATTCAAATAACTTTGTTTTTATTTGTATTATTGATGATGAAAATATAAGTCGTTTTAACAATACAAATTACATTGATCGTGATATTAGATAAATTCTATAGAATTTTTTATTATAGCGCCTCCCAACTTCTCTCTTTAAGCGCAAAGTTAAAAATTAATAATTCGAATTCCGAATTAAATGCAATATATTATGTGATAATCAGTATAATATTTTTATTGAACAATTATGACAATACAAATGATACTTCAAACGGATACAATTCGGAGATGAGAAGTCCTGTAACATTTTCTCATCTGACACACGATTAATTAGTTATTAATTGAAAAAAGTAGTTAATCAGAAGTGCGAATGAGCAGATAAAGTCCAGTGAAGGGTAACCACTGTTCTCCTCAAAGCTTCCTATTCTACTTCTTCCGCCGAAGCGTAGCTTCTTTAGAAGAGCTACGATTTTTTTATCAAAAGCCAAGTACCTGTACACCAGATTAAAAATCGCAACAGGCCTTTTCGTATCAGAATCACACTTCCTATCTACGTCTTAATTTATGGACGTTGCTTTTAGGATACCTTGGATAATATTATTATAAATTATATGCATATTAAATAAATTGTACATATCATATGATGTTCTTGTATGTATATGAATGAAGAGCACTATTGAAGTGCTTAACTGATTTTTTAAAGTTGACTTCATTTTGTCCAATTTGTTTTTATTGTCCTGAAGTTCTATGATCAGTTATCAATTGATTTCATTGTAAATAGGAACGTTACATTTTACACTTTGATTAATTCTACAATATCAAAATACAATACAACAAAAATTATTACGTATAAAATATCTAATATATATATATTTTTCTTATTTACTCACTTGGTAGGCATTTATCACGTGATACTGCTTCAAAATAAGTTTTACATTGACATTTATTATTTATACATATAGAGTTAGAAGGCGCACATTTATCATTATCAAAACAAAATTGATTTAAAATCGGCGCACATGAATTATCGTCCATTCTTACGTAGTTATAATGACATTCGCACACTTTATCCGAAGTACATTGTGTATAGTTCTTTATCTTTCTGCAATCTTCATGGGTATTACAGGGCTCATTTACTTGAACTGAAACAGTTAAAAAAAAACCTCAGAAACAATAACAGATTATCATATCTGTCATTAAAAACAATCAAATATATACATTGTATAAACAATTGTTACATTAATCAAGATGCCAATCTTCAAACTAATCATTATTATTTATAAAATATAAATTATCCTATTATTATTTACTCTATTACTCGGCGAGCTAAAGAAGCATTAGGGAAGTAAACTGCTAGGTCTTTCAACCTTCCGTAACGTTACAGCGCAGACTAATCGAGACGTTGTATTTGAATGATGTTTTTGTATGTTAAAAGTGTATAAAATATATAAAAAAATTTTTTTTTAGTGTATTTCAATAATGTATTTATTAAGTCTAACAAACCCTACATGTATATCTTTATTCATAATTTCATTAAAAATTCATAAAAAAAAATCCTTATTTTCGAGCACTCATAAAGTAGAATACTGCCTTAATAGTTTTTCTGTGAGTAATGTAAACAACAAGAATGTTTTCCCTTGTTTAGAAAATCTCATAAAATCCAATAGTTTCTCAAAAATTCCCATATAATAAAGATCTTATAAGAATGAATGAATTCTATGAGAAGTGCTATCGTTAAGTACAGGCCTTATAAATACAGCTATGAGAATCTATCGGATTTTTTAAGCAGGGTTCTCATTTGTTAGTATGGATTACTTTATTATTAGTCAACAAATGAAATATATTAAATTAATACAATTTTTGGCGTGATATTCTCACCTGATCCACATTGATAGATAGATAAGGCTACAAAATTCTTTTTACATCTACATTGATAGTCAAGACAAATTGAATTAGAAGGTACGCATTCATTTTGGCTGATACAATATCCTGATAGAAGTGGTTTGCATTGTTCATTTACTTTTATATAATTTGGAGAACAAACACATTCATTATCTCTTGAACATTCCGCATTTAGGAAATGCATGCATTCTTTATTATTAGTACACCGTTGTCCTAAAGACCCTTAATAATAAAGAACACCAGTAAATTTAAAACTTTAAGATGAATGTACACGGAAAGAATTTTTTGGTAAAAATTACTCTGCGATTTCGAGTAATCCTGGGCCATTCCAAAAAATTAGTAATTTTTATTTTAACTGTTAATATTTTTCGTTGAAATATTAATATCACTAGACTATATTTTTTTACTAGTGAGTAATTTTTTAACAGCAGATAAAGGTGTATAATTTAATCGGTTATTGTGAATATTTTATCTGAATCTACCAATTTTTATTCTACGTGTATTAATTTTTACTCCCCAATATAACATTTCTTAAAGCCTATTGATTTTATGATAAAAAATTACTTGTACTTCGAATAAAATTTTGAATCTATTGAAGTACACGGAGAGAAAAATATCTCCAGAATGACTATCCAATGTATTCTCAAATGACGTATCGTCAGAATAACGATTCGTATACCTAATTGCACGTCTCAACGCGAAGCATGAGCTGTGCTTTACTCTCACTCTCTCAAGGTCAAGCAATTTTCACGGTTTAAATTGCTTTTATCCGATCATTTTTGCATTTGGAGTATTAAATGAGTTGACAAATATCAACAATAATAGTTTTCTATGACAATATATACTTTAAAAAACACTATTTTTTGTAAATAGTAAAAAAAACCATACTTGAAAAAATATTTCGGCGGACGTCGGGTTGTCTGTATGTGCGGATGATGTATGTGGTCACGATAACGCCCAAAAAACTTCACTTTTTGAGTCATTTTTTTTTTCATTCGCTTTAGTATCATTCTGAGTAATAGCCTATCAAAAATTACTGTCTAATTCAATGTAATTTAATTAAAAAATGAATAAATTCATTAACAGTCTTTCTTGTATATCTATGTATCTATATATATATAAAAAATAGTTCAATCTTTGGCCATACATGGGCGCTTCCGATCATCTCAGTTTTATCTTATTTCATTTTTAACAGATTCTATTCTAAATATTTTAGTCATTAAGATACAAGAAAAATCTCAATATTAATTTACAAGCAAACTTAAAAACTTTCTTTAAATAAAATTTGTTACACGCAGGGACATAAAACAAAATACCTGGTATAGGGATTATTTTAATTTTTTTAGTTTGTCCGCTGAAACGTGGCGGGGCGCTTAAGTCGCGGAATGATAAATATTATTCGCGGGAGAATTTGAAACAAATTATTTTTTTTTTATTTTATTTAGTACTTTTACGGAGTATTCATACACTTAAATTATGAGTAACTGATTAATGATTATTTTGTCATAAAATGAACGTTGAGACGTGCACTTTTGGATTTTCCAAACTTTTTAGGAATACTCTCATATTAATTTAATAATCTATAGTATCGTTAAAATAAAGATACGTATTTAGGTTAGGATAAGTATTCGTTTATTTAGTTTAACAATACGACGAATAGCCTTTGTAACGATATGTAGTTTCGTTGATATAGGTATCTTTATCGCCAGCGTGAGGATCCGTATAGCTAAATTGGCTATACGTATCGTCGTTCTCGGCCGCCGTATGCCTAAATACAGAGTTTGCGCAATAGTCATGTCAGAGATACATGAAATGCCTAAAATAAGGATGCGGATCGTCATTTTGACGATCCACTTTGAGGATACTCTGTATAGCTGAATTGGCTATACAGCGTATCGTTAAATAAGTTGACTAAGGTACCGGCGGGTAATAAGGCCTAGCTAAGGGAGATTTTGAATAGAATCGAAAATATTGCATTTAATTATCGAAATGTGTAATTAATCTTTATTTCCATACATTAGCCTTGAAATGTAATGAAGTAATGGTAATTTTTACCATAAACAAACAAAAAATTATACTTTTACAAAAACCATACGAATAGGCCTTATTTTACTACGGTAGGGTAATAAGGCCTACGGGTTAAACAAACTGGAATAGCTTAACTATACTTAATAAAATTGGTATTAGAGATGAATCATCACTTAAATTTAGCAACAATACTTTTTAAGAATCAGAAGACTAGATTGTTTTGCTCAACAGCACTTAAAATTATCAGTATTCTTTTTAAGAGTCAGAAGACTAGATTGTTTTTTATAATTTCTTCTGCGCTACGACAGCATTTGACAGATGATAAAATATTAAAGACAGGGAACGTGGTATTGGGACTCTATAAATTTTTCGTAACATCTCTATGTAAGACCCTTCTACTAGAGTAGTCTTTAACGGAGGCGGTTATTTTAAATATCATTTCTGTCACTTAGGCCTTATTAGCCGACAGGCCTTATTACCCGGGGGTACCTTATACGGCGTATAGCCAGAATAGCGGTACGTATACTTAATCTGGCGATATTTTTCTCTCCGTGTATATTTTACTCTAAACTGCAGAGTAATAATTCAGTAGTCTTCGTTAATCTTCGCTTAATATCCGCTTCGATTAAATGTCTTTTATTTTGCTCACGACAACTTGCATGTTACGTACATAAACGTATGATTGGAAAAAAAGACGATCTCTTTATCTCTCTATAACTTAATATTAATTTTCAAATTAAAAAAATTTGGCATCTTTTCTTTGTCAACTCAATACGAGTATTTTTTTTTCCGTTTTCGAAATATTTATTTTAAGTCACATTCTAATGCAATTGGATGGTTTTAGAATTTTTAAAGAAATTTAAACCTATTAATTGTAATTTTTATTTTAATTCAATATAAATTTTATGAAATGAATCATCAACTTTTTATCATAACCTACGTGTAAAAATTGCATTAGAGAGAATTTATTTAAACAGCCGCCAGGGGTAATTTTTACTCGTAATTGTGAGCAGTGCAGCCAGATCGCGGACGAAAAGTTCCCCTTCCCAAGCACCGTTTAAGCTGTGAATGATGCTAAAATGGTGCGAAGGAAGGGGAACTTTTCGTCCGCGATCTGGCTGCACTGATTGTGAGTAAAATCTAATCTAATTGTTTTTTACTCACTGAAAGAGTAAAATTTCATGATTCAAAGGTAAAAAGTCGTAGTGGCCCAAGATTACTCGATTTAAAGTAATTTTTAGAACAGACGACAAAGCAATATTCATACAAAAATTCGTTCCGTGTATGAGTCATAATTAATAAATGGAAATTATTCTTAAAGTACTGAAATAAAAACGCTTACTTGATTCACACAGGTTATTTGAATACGCTATATAGTTATGTTTACATTGACATTTACCATGGCGACAAACAGAATTAATGGTTGCACATTTTTCAATATTCCAACAATGTTCTTCTAAAAGTGGTGCACATCTAGAGAAATTCAATGCAATGTGATTTGGTTTACAGACACATGTTTTATTGTTTGAACATTGTGAATGCAGTACTTCTTGGCAATCTATATCCGCTTCACAGAAATCTCCTAACATTGCTTGAATAGTAAGTACCAAAAAATCAATGGAAACCATTATTTTTATAATCAAATAAGTATTTATAGCAATCAAAAAATTTTTTTATCATCATAGCTAATTTATTTAGCCTATTTTTCTAAACTTGAGTACATCATCGTTGGAAGGATGTGTAAAACTAGTTCTATACAATTCCGTAAAAAATTATCATATATATAAGCATGTGTGACCATCGATTAATATGCTTTATACATTCGTCATACACATATTTTAACCAGATATGATTATATACGGTCACATATAGTTATATATACGACTATGTTTCGAAGTTGTACCATGTAAATAAACAAACATTATAGAATAAAAAATAATGAAAAATGCATTATACATAAACATTATTATATCGTAATATATATACATGATTATATATGAGCGTTGTATATCAATGATCATATATGATTTTCTTTTCTCGGGTGATTAAGTCATGTATAGTTCATTGTTTTAAATAAAACAAACAAAAAGTTATTTAAATAATCATGTTAATAATAATTCAAATTAATTTTTGTTGAAATTGCTCTTACCTTTTATGCATTGAAACTTAGATTCAGGAACAAAATTTGCTTTACATTGACATTCATTATTAATACATAACGAGTTATTAGCTGCGCATGCTTCATTTTTCCAACAAAATTCTTCTAAAAGTGGTACACATATCGAATCATTTATTGCAACATTATTATCTCTGCATACACATGTTTTATCTTTTGAACACTTTGTATGCCTAACTTCTTCACAATCCTCATCTCGTTCACAGAATTTTCCCAATTCTATTAAGTTGATCAGTAGTTGTAATAAAATAGAATTAATTTGTTATCGGTACATGCACAATATAAACAATAGGCGTGTTAATTGAGAGCAATTATTTTTTTTTTGTCTATACAAAAACGATTGGTGAAAAAGAAAAGAAGCATTATGAAAAAATATTGTTCAAGATGCGATGAATAAGGTTGTGATTGATCTATCGAATAAATATCATCTATTTATCGCAATATGTTTGAGAATGTCTTTTAATTGTAACTGTAAAAAATCCAGTCTGAATGTTAGTATAAAGCGTGTATTGTATTACCTGAAAAGAACCTTATTAACATGGTTTCAATAATAGGAACTTGTTTTAATTTTGAATAGAAACTGTTATTTCAATGATCATAAATTTATCTAAAGAACAATCCCTGATCCATGCCAGGTATGCGCAAACAAACTTTGACTAGATTTTGTGCAGTTTTTTAACAATAAAGACGTATTTTCTGGCCCCTAAATGTAAAAATTATTATATGCAACCCAATCGAATGAGCATTTAACACTCCTATGTTGGCTATTCGCTCTGAGTGAAGCCATGGTAGGGGAAATTAAATCGACTGAAGCGTTCGCAATGGTTACTTTCGGAGTTATGGGAGGCTACTATAACTAAAATTGTAAGCAAGCACACGTGAAAGTATTTATTTTGCCATTATTTAATTATCTATTTTTCATTTTGATTCTTTCCTTAGTATCATTTTTTGACTTTGATATGAATTTCAAACAACTTAACCTTAAATGTTTACTGCATTCTTTCTTATTTTTTATCCTTATAATTACTTGCAGTTGATTTATTTAACTAAAAAACAAAATTGCAATTACTATAAAGCTGTCACATATTTTTTATAACTTTTTTTTTTACCATTATTTATAGTATTTATTTATTTTCATGTTTCTTGCTATTGATATACGTATAAAAACATAATCTGACAGCCTCCCGTAGTTCATATTTTGGCTGGCGCTGCAGTCACACTCATAGCGAATACTCACTTGCAGCTCGTGAGCCATTCCACATTTGTTTACTGAGAGCACAATTTATTTGAGACAAATAAGATTTGTTTCAGGCAAATCAATTCTATGTTTGAATGGACCCAATCAATACTTATTTGAGACAGAGATATGGTTCATTTGAATTAAATAATAATTTGCTCATAGTTAACAAATCTGTATTTGAATGGTAGCACTGTAGCGCCATTTGTTAACTACAAACAAATATATTTGAATGAAATAAATGATTTTGTTGAGTCAAATAAATCTATTTCTTTGGCTCAAATAAATTGTTCTCTCAGTGTTGTCAACAGCTCAATCAACTCGATAACATAATATACTATCATGCTTGTTTTGATTGAATGAGAAATATACCACAAAATTATGCAGTTTGACAAAAAAAAAAAAAAATAAATGCTATAAAACAACACATCCTAATGTGTATGTGATCTATGCGTATGTTTTTTCACTTGAGGAAAATAAATTTCATGATTCCAGCATGAATGGAAACTTTAAGTTTCAGTGTTTCTACAGCCAGCAGGGACAAGCTAATTTCAGTCTAATGCCACCAACAAATATGAGCACTTTCAGTTTCAACTCTGATACTTGCCATTTGTTTAAAAGTATTTCAGACATTTAATTTTACTGGCGTAAACAGTTCTGACTTTGAGATTATGTTTTGTACAAATTTGTATAAATAATAAATAGTATTCAAAGCTTCTGTTTAATTATAGATTGCAAATCATAATTTATGCTTACTAACTAAAACTTTAGGTTCCAATGCAGGTAATCATGAAAAATATAATAGGTGACACAAGATGAAACATGATCTCAGTCTGCGGGTGATCAGCCGTCATATACGGCCTGGGCAGCCAACTTCACCCTGTCTTGAAGTCATTTTGTTTCATCCCCTGTCACCCAATATATTATTAAATCTGATTAGATCAACGTAGATATTTTTTAAAATTTAGATATACAATAGTAACAATAAGTCGATTTAAAACAATTCGGATCAGTGTATAAGTCTCTGCAGATTGGATTATTTTGCATTTGTGTCTACATAGATTGACATATAGATTTAAGTGATAAAGAAATTAGATCTATCTAGATTGTAGAATGTAGAATTTAGGTTCCTGTAGATCCAAATTATTTTCTTCCGAGAACGGATAAAATTAATCTCTACTAACTTCGCACGCAGTGGTGGTTGGACTGAGCTTTATAGTCAGGTTTACAATAGCATTTATCAAGCATACAAATGGAATTTCTGAACGAACAATCTTTACTTCGCCAACAAAATCCTCCTATTAATGATACACACGTTGAGTTATTTAATGCCACATGGTTTGGTCTGCAAACACATATTTTGTCTTCGGAACACATGGCACGATCGGCGTCATGACAATCTTGATCGTTTTTACAAGACTGATTTAAGTACGCTAAAAATCAAGTATACATATGCTTTTAATTTTCCATTTTAAAAAGCAATGAAAATCATCAATCATTTTCTTAATCAACTTTTTGAGAACTCCCGAACAATGTAAATTTTTGATTCTTAACATTATTAGTAATTAATACTTACATACAAGAATGCACAAGTTAAATAATTTAAAAAAATGGAAAATATTTATTCAACCAAAACTAAAAGAACTCGATTGAAACAAAATGAAAGCAAAACTTTTCAATGCAATTAACGAATAACTGTGGTGGAGATAATTATGAAAGTACAATATTTTTTATGATTTTAAGATAATTGATAAAAATGTTACACTTACACAATACACACTCTCTATTGAATGAAGATGTAAATGAACGTTCGCATTGACACTTATTATTCATACAAACCGAATTCAAAGGCAAACAATCATGATCTTTCTCACAGAATCCTTCTATAAGTGATATGCATAGTCCATCAGTGTTTGCAATACTGTTTTGTCTGCAAGTACAAATCTTATTTTCAGAACACATCGCACGATTAACATCATAACAGTCTCGATCTTCTTTACAAGGCAGATCTAAATAAACTAAAATATGTTTGAATTAGAAACAAATTTAAAATATCTCTAGAGTATCGCCCGTTTATAATTAAATTTATTATTTCATCAAAAACGTTTTTAAAATTTTGTAAGAAATTTTATAAAACTGTAAGGGTTGAAGTTTTTGCATTTGTTTCTCTGTATTTTATTGCTTGGATAAAAGATGAGCCTAATAATAACACAGTAGAACGATAGGTGATTTTTATCTAAATAATCATAAATTTTATTCGTTCCAGTAGGATTCGATGAAAGTTTGTAAATAGTAGTCAAAAATATTCAGGTGAAATTCGTTAAATTTTCGGCAAAAATCTACGACACACCATTAAAAACCGAACCCCGGGAAAAACAAATAATATATGTAAATCATATATACTTTTTAATTGATTTCATATATGACTACACATATCATCCTCGTTCTGAGTAAACTTCGTAACTACATTTTTTCATAATTAAAATTATGAGTGAAAAACATTCTTTAGTACTGCTACGGTGTAAAAAAGCTTCAAATTTTAATAATTATAACAGAATGTTCGAGAGACTTTTGAATTTTAATATTTCCATTAACGCACGTGTAACAGAATAAATGTTTTGACCGATTTCTGAAAAACTTATAATTCTGCAGTTACGAGATTTACCCAGAAAGGAGACGGTATGTATAATTTTTTAGAAAAAATCCTTTGAAATAAATATAAAAATAACATTACTTTTTTTTTTTTTTTTTATTTGGAAAAAAAAAATCACTAGTAGAACTGTGAAGAGAAATTAATATAATTTTAAATTCTATAATACTTACTTTTCGCGCATTCCTGATTATTTACAGCTATAAATTTATTTTTGCATCGACATTCATTATCTAAACAAATAGAATTATCAGGCGTGCATTCACTATCGTTCTCACAAAATCCACCAATAACTGGCACGCATGTAGTGTTGCTCACCGTTATGTAATGTTCTTTACAAATACATTTATGTTCAAATTCAGAACAAATTGCATGTTCAGTAATGCAATCTTCATCATCTTCACAATACATTCCAAGAAGATCTTCAATTTAATTCAGTATAAAAGAAACAATTAGAATATAATTTCATCAATAACCTATCAACCTATTTACGTTTTTTTTCATAAAACAAAAATAGTTTTATTTTTTTTTCAAATTAAAATTATTTGAAAAATGGAGACTGAAGCTACAGAGGAATCATTGAGGGTTAACCCTTAACGGCCACATGGGGTGACTAGTCACCACAGGCTTAAAAAAAGTGGAATTAGAGGTCTTATACATTTCAAATAAATTGGTCAAAAAACTTTCAAAAAACGTGAGTTATCCCATGTGGCCGTTATGTGGCCTGGGAGAGGTGAGACCGTAAGGGTTAAAAAAATCGAACTTTCTTTTACTTTAATTGTGTAATATGTTTACAATTAATTTTCATTTATATATGAAAAATCTATGATAATTGTTTTAATACTCTTTCGAAGGTTCAGATGAAAATTTTCAAAAAAAAAAAACTCAGATTTTGATCTTAGTCTGATTTTTGAATACTCAATTTTTAACAAATGTCAATATTTTATGATTTTAATAAGTTGTTTTCGCGATATCAGTGTAGTATAAAAACGATAGGGATAAGTGAATGTAAGTGATTTCTATGAATTATATTTGTGAGAAGTTGTGCACGTCAAATGCTTCCTGCGAAGGGTGTGAAATGAATTACTATTGTTAGATACTCATACTCTACTTTTGTTAACCTACTATTGATCACACAATAATATTGCATGAACGATTCCATCAGTACACACTGATAGTGTTCATCACAGCACGGTATGCGACGTCTGGGATTACACTGTTGAAAAATTATAAATAAAAAAATTTTACATTTTATCATTTACGATGATTACTATATTATACACAGAAAAAAAATTGTGGTTATTCCAACTACAATATTGAACTAAAACATTGTAGTAGCGGGTACTACAATATGTAGTAAAAGATACTACATATTAAATAGTACTGATAACTAAATATTGTAGTAAACATTAATGATTGTAGTGGGCGTTACTGCATGTGTGGTTGAGGTTACTCCAAGTCAGAGTTGGCATTTCTTTACTCCAACTTGTAGTAACCTCAACTACAGATGCTGTTGTTGCAACTATAATTTTTTCTCCGTGATTTTGAAAAGTGAATGCCTACTAATTGAAAAAAATTTCTAAACGAAAATCATCGCGAAATAAACTAATATTTGAATTACTTATAGGAATAATATGATTTATAATTTATATAGCTCAAAAAGTTCGTCATTCATTAATGTACTTACCAAAGATGTATAATCAGCACATCCTTCATCAGAATGATCTTGAAATTCCTCGAACCTACTAGCATATACTAGTAAAATCCCAACCATAATAAGTGAAAAGTCAACTAACATTTTTTTGGTTACCATTGTAATATTATCTAACTAATTTTTCATTAATTAATGAATATTCCAATATAGATAGCTAATGTACAAAAAGATCTAATTGTAGATATTAATTTTCATGAATTACTTTATAAATTCTTTATTCAAACTAGCGTATTGAATAGTCCGACTATGAATTTATAATTCAAGAATGCTAAATTTTATTTTGGCGATTAAGATTCGAAGTATTTAATATCTTTTTTGAAATAAAATTAGGATTCAATTTTAAAGTGGATCGTAATTTTGTCATCAACCAGTTGTGAATTCATGGCAATATGGATGATAAACCTGATAATGAAATACGATTCAAAATGTTTTAATCGTTTTAAATTGTCATGAATCGTCAATTGATGATTAAAGAGGATTAAAAACTATTGAAATTTGTAATCATTTTTAAATTTCATGCAGGACCAGAAATTGCAATATTATTTTACGATTAAAGACGATTTGAAATGCTTAATTGTCAAAAATCATCTTAATTGTCATAAATCGTCTTTAATCGTAACATAATATTGCAATTTCTAGTCCCACATGAAGATTAGAAACGATTTATGACGATTTGAAATAGTAATCGTCATTAATCGTCTTTAATCGTAAAACAATAAATCGTCTCTTGAAGATTAGAGACGATTAAATGTGAAAACCATGACGATTGTGACTATTAAAGACGATTAATGATGATTAAATTTTTAATCGTTTTTAGTCGTCATCACAAATCGTATTTTCTAATCAAGGGTTTCGTGCTTATTGAAACAGAGATAAAAGTCGATACTTCTTAAACAGTGCGTAGTTCAATAAACAATATTAATAAATAGATAATTCAGCTTAACGGAAATTTCGACAAACCAAAACGATTAAACTATTGTTTAAAGAGCACCGTTTAGTCTTTTTATTAAGACTTCCTCAAGCAACTAAAAATAAAAAATAAATTTTAGTTGCTTCAGGGAGTCTTAGTAAATAGACGAAATGTTGCTCTTTACACGGAGAGAAAATTATGGTAACAGTTACAATATATCATAGGAATGGTTCCCATAATGCATGGTACCCGATTTTTTTGAAATGTTGATTATAAGAACGGTGCCCATATATATTATGGTAATCATTTCTATAATTATGGGTATAATTCCTATATGGCATCGAAATAGTTCCAATGAAATTATGGTAATCGTTACTATGTAACTATGGTAATAGTTACCATGCATTATGGTAATAGTTACCATAATATTATGGTAATGGTTACCATGCATCATGGTAATAGTTGCCATAATATTATGGTAATGGTTACCATAATATTATGGTAATAATTCCTATACATTATGGGAATAATTACCGTAATATAATAATAACCATTACCATAATATTATAGTAACGGTTAGCATCATATTATGGTAATCATTCCCATAATATATAGGGTTTATTCCCATACACACGTAGCAACCGTTACAATGTGATAATAGGATTGGCTCCTATTTGCTTATGGGAACTATTCCTATGATTATGGTAATCATTACCATGATTCTTTCACATGCGATATGGGAACTATTACCATAATGATAGGAATTGTTCCCATACTTATGGAAACATCCTAGAAAGTATGGGTCTATATCCCATAATTCCAAGTAATCATTACCGTAACGGTATAGGATGATATTTCATAAACGTACTTGGAACGGTTACCATAATTTTCTCTCTGTGTAAACAATAGTTCAATTGTTTTGTTTTTTGTTCAAATTCTCAATAGCCTGAACTTTCTACTTTTGCACTTAAACAAAATGCCGAATATTAACAAATTTTGAATACTTCAGGAAAATGTCATACGAACCATTAATTTACCTCTGACAACTATTACACAGACAGAAACAATTTTGAGCGCATATAAGTTCGAATCACATAAATGTTTACCGTACTTATATAAAATAGTCCGTTTAAGATAAAATTGTTCTTCAAATATTAACTGTTTTTTTAATCAAATCAAAATAATTTAAAGAAAGATAATATTAACATTGTTTGAAGAAATGAAGTTGAGTATGAAATGATTAAGTTAATAATTTTATTTATGCTTTATATTGTCATTACGAGTAAGAAATGGAACATCACAATAATTGGAAATTCTCCTTCAAACAATCAGTACTAAAAATGCTATCAATCATGTAGTCGATAATTTTGTTTATACCACAATATATTTTTAGTCTTAAATGACCACACCGTTAAAAATAATACATTAGGGTGGAGTGGGGATGTTTAAAACGCTACGTGTTCTTCGTCAATAAATCACCAGCAATTAAAAAATAAATTTTAATAATTGCTTAAGTATAGAATTTTCTAATTAATAACAAAATTTATGTATTGGATGGGTGCACGAAAAAACTAATATAATTAAATTATTAGGCCCGTATTCATAGTCAGGACTTACAGTTTAAAATCATCTTTCCCATGTTAAATGTATGACAGCGCCACCAAAAATAATAAGAACTTTTTCATACGCTCTTGGACGTGCATATATACACACTTTATTTTTTTTATAATAGGTGTATGCGCACTCGGCCAATACCGATAAATTTTTCTTAACGTTAGAAAATTTGTTTTGATGTTTTGTTTATTTAATATCGAATCTTTTTATCTATCAACTTTCGCATATTAATTTATTTAAAAATATAAATTAACAATAAATTAATAAAAGTTATCTAATCTAATAAAATAATTTTTCAGAATAAAACTATAAAAAAAAATGCCATCTGGTAGCCAGAATGGAAGGTAGATTTTTCGAAAATTTTCAGCACTGCCCTGATTTTTCGCTAGCTCGCCCTTAGTTTAAAACAAAGGCGACCCATGTTCATTTTTACTAGGGTTAAATCAATTTTTGAAGGCCAGTTTTTCAATCCGAGATTCTTAACCCGCAATTTCAATATTGTTAGTATACTTATATATTTATATATACATGTACGAGCAATACTAATTTAATTGCACTGACAAAAGGATTTCTTAGTATTTAAGAAATCATTTCCTAAACATCATTTTTTTTGTATTTAACAAATATTTCTTACTATTTAAGAAATGATTTTTTAATAGTTAAGAAATCATGCCTTAAGAAATGCCTTATATATATATAAATTTTTAATGAATGGTATTTTGAACCCTACTCAACCAATTATGATAGGTTATGACAAAATTACTTGAAAAATCGACCATGAGGACAAATACAATACCTAGATTTTAAAAAAATCTATATAAAAACAGAAAAGAAGTTTCAGTTTAAAAACTACATTAAAGTTTTTTTTTTAAGTTATAACTATAAAAAAATTTCAAATCACAAAATTTAATTTTGCAATACTGTCTATTTTTAACAATTAAAAACATTCGATGAACATTTTTTAATTCGTAAAATACAGCGATAGACATTAATGACGTTAAATTTAAAATTAACTTCTTAATAAATAAAAATTTAGTGCGCTCGCTTCTCGTTCCTAATCTTGAGTAATATCTTCATTATCATACGGGATTCCCAGTTATTATATATCGACGTTCTAATTGAATCGTTTATTTGAGAAACCCCATAAGTCAAAAATAGTAAATTTTTTAGGAGAAGCAAAAAACATTTTTCTGTGATACGTTAGCATAAAAATCATAAACCAATAATGAATAATAGTAATATTAGCACCCCTAAAAAAGATTCGATGATTCAAAACTTTATTGTTAATTACTACGATTACTAATAATGATTTAAAGTTGATTGACTTATGGGGTTTCTTAACAAAACGGGAAAAATAGTTATAAAATCGTTCATTTTTCAATTTTTCTTCGTCAATTATTTATTATATTTATAAAATGAAGTACAAAATGTGTATTGGAACTATAATATACGTAAATTATAATAATAATCATTAATTTTTTTAGGCGCCAATTTAAATTCAAAATTATTTTTTGTACTTAAAAAATATTTTTCTGTGAAAAAACAAAAAGAAAATAATTTCTATAAATCTAAAACTGCATGTTTATTTCAGAAACCCCATTAGTCATTGACTTATGGGGTTTCTCAACTAAATGAGATATTTATCACCCGCGTGGTTGAACTTTGAACGCTAATTTGATGCATATTTTGATTGATTTCGATGGAGGGATATCCAAAGAACACAAAAATGCAAAAATCCCACACGGAAAGAATTTTCGTATGAATATTGCCATGTTATTTATTCTAAAAATTACTTTAAATCGAGTAATCTTGGGCCATTACGACTTTTTACTTCCAAATTACGAAATTTTACTCTTTCAGTGAGTAAAAATCAATCAGATTAATTTTTACTCATACTTACGAGTAAAAATTACACCTAGCGGCTGTCTAAATAAATTCTCTCTAGTTCAACTATTACTCGTCGGTTATGATAAAAAGTTGATGGTTCAACTTATAAAATTTATATTGAATTACAATAAAAATTACAACGAATAGGCTGAAATTTTTATAAAAAATTTAAAAACCATCTAATTGCCTTAGAATATTAATTAATATAAATATTTTGAAAAGAATAAAAAAAAAAATTTACTCGTATTGTGTTGAAGAAGAAAAAATACAAATTTTTTTTATAATTTTAAAATAAATATTAAGTTATGGAGAGATACAGAGATCGTCTTTTTTTCCAAGCCTACGTTTGTGTGCGTAACATGTCAGTTGTAGCGAGCAAAATAAAAGACATTTAATCGAAGCCGATATTAACCGAAGATTAACGGAGACTACTGAAATATTACTCTGCAGTTTAGAGTAAAAATTACTTCCATAGATTAGAAAATTTATTCGAGTTAGAAGCAGTTTTTCATCAAAAAATTAATGGGTTTAAAAGAATGGTATATTAGGGAGTAAAAATTAATCGCATGGAGTAAAAATTAATAGATTAAGATGAGTTATTCATAATAATCGATTAAATATAAGACTTTTAAAAAATTACTCAATGATAGAGTAAAATCTAGTCAAGCAATGTTAATATTTAAATAAAAAATTTAAATTTAAATCAAAAAATACCAATTTTTTGCAACGGCCCAGGATTACTCGAAATTACAAACGAATTTACTCGAAACTTTTTATCAAATTCATAGCAACATTTTCTTTCTTTTATCAAAATACGACCAGTAACTTTTTTACATCGCGTATGATACAATGTATAACAGTTATAAAAATTCAAATTGTGAAATCAAATAGAATTTTTTTTCCACCTTTCAATTCGGAATTCTTCCGATACTAATCTATCGCGCAAACATCAATTTATTTTTCATTTCATGAGTTTCGAATTTCGAGTCATTGTATTAACATATAAATATGTATACTTTTGATAAAATTTATTTATACATTCTATCAAAAGAACATAATAATAATAAACTCAAATATATTGGAGCTAAAGTTTTATAGATTGTATTTTACAATTGTAGTAGGTCGAAATATTTGATTGGCTCTAAGCCTTGAAATAAAAATAGAATGATAAAACAATAAAAATGGAATGAAAATCGCATCGATACTTATTGTTCATAATAATACATTTCAGATAAAATGCACTCAAAAAAAATTATCTGGTTGTTTTCTTTTTTTCTTTTTTACTAACTTTATTTTATAATAATTAATGTCATATTTTTCTACAACATTATTCTACACTGTACTTTTACAATTGATACATTAAAAAATTGCAAATAACCTCTTTAGAACTTTATGATTTTTTTTTTTTTTTTTTCTATTAATATTGTCCAGCAATCCGTAAAAAGTTTATTCTTGTAACTACATATTTATTTGACAGTATCAAATTTACAATTAAAAATGATAACAAAATTATCTCTAAATTGTTAATCATCAATTTTAATTATCAATTACTCCAATTTGAGCGATTAAATCCAAGAAATTACTTTTGATTGTTAAAAAAATATTAAATTGAGAATTATAAAACTGTTCAAGTAGAAATATTACTAACAAAAATATATAAAATCCTTTTTCTAATACTCTATAAAATTTAAATTTACTTATATTAATAATTTTTTAATATTAAACAATTAAAAAATCGATGTGCATAACAGTATAATTGATTATCTTAATAAAGTGCACAAATCGAATTTAATTATTATTAAATAATGATAATTTGCATTTAATTTATTAATATCTATCAATTGATTCATCATTTTAATTTAATCCTAATAACTTTATGTATAATAAAGTCTTTTAATTTGATTTATTATTAAAAAAACTAATCACCTATTATAATTTATAATAATTCAATACCTCATGCATTCAATTACCATTAAATAATTTGAGGTTTTTAAATAATTGACACTAAGATTTACGAACCAAATTCTTCTGTATTAGGCTCAATTGGTTTAAATTCGTATGAACCTCGACCATCCATCAACAAGTAATACTGAAACAAAATGAATAAAACATAAATCAAAGTAGGTTTATTTATTAATTAAATTAAAGCCCATGTAAAAAAAAATCAATGATAAAAAAATGATTCTAATAGTAGGTCAAATATGTTCGCATATCAAATTTCCAAATCTGAGACATAAACTTCTGAAAATTCAAACAATGTTTGATTTGAATTTCATCCAATCACATTTTATAGATTATAAATAAACTAGGTAATTGTTTAGAAGTGGGGCTCACCCATATTTAAATTAGCAAAACCCTTATTGTGAGCAATTAACAATGAAACCAAATTGGTCATCATGCAATTGTCAGCGGATTGACGATGTGTTTGCTTAAATTGAGCATAAATTAAGCGTCAATATTTAGGTGTTTATAATAGGGTTATAAACATGATATATTATTTTATTATTGATATTTTTCAATGTTCCGTGCTATACTGCACCAAATGACATATTTTTCTTATTTTTCAATGTACTGACTCTTAAGTCAACCACCAAAATTCAATGTATATGCCTATTTGCCATAATGTTTGTAGTTTCGTCTTAAGTACGTTAACGGACTCATCAGTAAGGCTAGTATGCGTCGGCGTAAAACAGTGTTGTGGGCTTCAGCCAGACACTATACTAGCAAAGGGAGGCGGATACCGTCCAAACTACTTGTAACAAAATGTTAGGTGAGCTGTTGTACACCTTAAAAAATATTCAAATAACACAAATATGCTGATTTGAGTTCAAAAATTATTTGTAACTCTTAGATAGATCTTCCTATCGCTACCGTTCATCTTACGGATTTAAATAAATTTAATTATTATTATTATTAGAAAAAATTTATTTTTGAAAATCTACATGATTTTGTGTTATTTTTACCAACTTTGTGCACATTAGTTACAAAGTTCGGATAGATATCACATGTTAGAGACAAAAACTCATAAAGAAAATTTAATCCGTCATGTAGCTGAACACGTGGAAAAAATTTAATTATAGATATTTAAGGTATAAACACTTGAAACATTGAAAAATGTGGTGAGTCCTGAATATAGGCAATTACCATAAACTAAACAGAAAATGTTAAACACATTGGATGAGTGAAATTATTATTAAAATTTAACGTAGATAAGCAATAATATCAATCAATCTAGACGCTATTCTGAAAAAATTGCGTTTAAAGATTGAGGTTTTATGATTTAAAACCATTTTTTGTTTTCAATATTAAATTTTTCGAAAAACATTTCTAAGTTACGAAAGAATTTTATGGTACAAAAATATCAAAAATCAATTTTTCGTGGAACTTTCTGTAGAACTACTACAGTAGAGATTAATCTTATACAATGTCATTTATGCTACTCTATTTGTCGCTGCGATGACCACAAAGTGTAGTTTAATTATTACTAATTTAGTGTGGTAAATTTAACTCTATCATTTTTTTACATGTACGTCTTAAAAGTGCTTGCAAAACGTGTATAAGTTTCTAGTAATTAAATAATTATTATTTCTTCTAATTTTCAAGTTAAGGAGGCTCCAAAACATCTCAACTTAATTCTACGCTATCCTAAATTTGTGAAGTTCAAAAAAATAAATTTCGTTGGCGCGTTTTTTTTTTACACATATGTGGATAAAGAAAATGAAAAAATATTTTACCTCGTGATGTTTCCATAATGAACGTCTATGAGACACAGTGAATAATGAAATGTTTGCTTGTCGACAGTAAGAATACATTGAATCTTCAACATCCACACTCACTGCACTGGTACATTCATCTAGAATTGCAAATTGTGGCTTGTGATAGAACAATCTTGCCATCTGAAAATATTGTAATCACCATAATGTAGATAAATATTTATTAAATTATTTATAAAATATTAATTAAAAAATGAACATACAGCTATTCGTTGTTTCTCTCCACCAGACAATACGTCCATCCAATCGGCGACTGTATCCCATCCACCTTCACGTTCTAATAAATGGCTGAGTTGTACTAGATCTAAAAACTTTTGTAAATCTTCATCCTTAGCATGATTACGTCTTTGCATTTCAGCCTGAGTGTGCGGATAAATAACCTGATCTCTCAGAGTACCGAGTGTCATGTAAGGTCGTTGAGGAATGTAAAATAATTTAGTACTCGGTGGCTTTGTAACTACTCCTCCCCATACAGGCCATAGCTGAAAAATTGTAAATTAGCATACAATATAAAACAAGTGCTGATTTATTGATTATGTAAAATGATAATTAAATATATTTACCTCGCCGAGCACACGGAACAATGAGCTTTTACCACAACCATTTGGTCCGCAAACTAGTACATTCATTCCAGATTTAACTTCAAATGTAAGATCACGAATAAGAACATCACCATTGGGTGTAACCAATGGTACATGATCAAAACGAATTACATTATCTTTGGGAATGATTTTTCCTGCTCCTGCTTGACCGATTGATAAATTTTTAGCATCCGTTATCATTGTTCTTGTATATTTTCCGTTATTTAAATCATCAAGAACTTGACGTATTTCTGTTACACGCGCTGTAAAACCAGCTAATCTTGTCATTTCTCGACCAGCGAGAACTAATCTACCAATAGCTTCTGCCATTTTTATCAGCATTCTACCATTCTCGTAATAATTTTTAAACCGGTGATCGGGTGAACCAGAAAGCACTGGATGATTTTTTTGAAAGAATGGAATACTCACTGCATAAAAACCAACAACTGTTGCTATATCTGTAAAATAAAATTTTTTAAATTAATTATTATTTAGATATTATTTTAATAAAAATAATTTGGTTTGTTTATTATGGGAGACCACTAGTGTGAAATTTTGAAAAATCAATTCATTTTTTTTTGCATATTTTGACAGTCTATACCTTCGAACATTACATACTACAATTTCTAGTGCATATCTCGAGTAGTTTTTTTGAGTTACAACCATCTGAGCAGCCGCTTATCGGTTCTCGAAAATACATTTTTCAAAATTGCTGCATTTTTAACTCGAAGACAAATCATCTGATCGATTTGATTTTAGTTGCAGTTTCTTTTATATGTTTTGACGAGCCATGAATCTCCAGTTTTGAAATCGAATCAAAAATGTAATTTTGGCAGGCCAAAAATCATCAAATTTTCACGCGAAATTTGAATTTTTTTTTAAAAACTCCGCCATTTTGTTAAATTTAAATTTTTTTTCTCAGCCCGGGGGTCATGGTACGGGAAATATCTTCTAGTTTAATAAACTTTTTGGTTTTTTTGATTTCATGGACTGTGAAGGTCGCTATCACTGCAATGGGGAGACTTTTTTTTTAGCGTTAGGAGATTGTGAATAGCTCGCTGAATTTTGAATTTTTCGGTCCAAAAATTTTATCTTATATTCAATATATATTCACAAATATAGCCTTGAAACATTAAAATATTCCATACAGTAGTTTTCTTTAAAAAATTTCTAAAAATCATCGTTTTTCAGACGGTCATACTAGTGGTCTTTCTTAAAAAAATAAATAAAAATTACATTTTCCAACAAAATTATCAACTACGCCCATAGCAACTTTGAATTCCAAGAGTGATCTCAAGTGCTGCATCTGTAATTAATAATAAAAATGAATTAATAATATTATTATAAATATAAGTTAAATAAAAATAAATATAAAACTTACAAGCTTATGGAAACTTGCAAAAAGAGTTAACTTTTCTCGATTGTTTCCGCGATAAAATGCAATCTCTTCGGAATTTGTGATAAGACGTGAATTAATATGCCGGAATTCTCCTTCCAATCGTTGCTCTTTTACTGTCATTGAGGCAATAGGCTTTCGTATGTGCGTAAGAAAACTACCAGCTACAAGCAGGTATCCCAACATTAGTAGAGGAGTCTATAAAGTAAAAGAAAGAAATACAAATATTAATTTTACATCTTAATAATATAATGAGTTACCTGTCCACCTAAAGATGATGTCAATCTGTAAACGTAAATTGAAATATCTAGTAGTGGTTTAGCAATATTGCTATACAAATCTGTACAACAATCACAAAATTTATCAATATCCGTTGTGAGTAATTGGTCAGGATTAGCAATACGAGTATCTAAATTCGTCATTTTGTAGTAAGTGAAGCCTCTGGAAAAAAAATCATATAATTATAAATATGGAATTTTATTTTTTAAATTAATTAAATTTTTCCATATCAATTTTGATGAAGCTGAAGTTTATTACGGCCGCTAGCTTCAGCTTCATTCAATTCTGCTAATTAACATAATGGCTTTGACCTCTATTGTATTCTAAATAGCTATCCAATCATATAATTGTTTTATACTATAATATATACGATTAAACAGTTAAATATATAAATATTTTTTTTTTTTTTTTCATTTTAAATGAGCAAATAATAAAATTAAAAATTTTGAACTTACTTAAGATATTGATCGAGTAAATGTCTCGTTATATTAGTTCTCAACCTTAATTTTATTTCACCTATTCCATATTTTAAAAGATTATTCACAATTGATATCTAAATTAAAAAGAAAAATAAATTAATAAAAAAAATAATCATTTTTAGAAATACATTATAATAAAAATAAATTTCCATTTCATATTATAGTACAGTAAATTTACCATCGGTAAAGCAGCTAAAAATGTTAATAACCGTTTCTTGAACATTGGACCGTCCATATTGACAATTGTCCTGCAATCAAGTACATAAATTTTTATTAGATTTATGACAGGGTAATAATAGGTTCACTTGCTAGCCTCCAACCATAGGGCTTTTACTTTGTACTTGAATTATTAAAAATTTTTATGGCAAATGGATGAATAAAAAAATTGATTAGAAGGGCTAGAGACTGGATAATTTACTCTGATTGATTATTTTTATCAAAACTAAAATAATGTTTCATCACCAATAAAATGTGAGTTAATTTAAAATACTTTTCCTCATACATATGAATAAAAATCTAGATAATATTTACCCTTCAATGAGAGTACTGATACGAATCATCCATAGATCACACAATGATCTAACAACAAGTGATCCAGCTACCAATACAATAAAGCCGGTTTCAGGTGTAAGTAATCCAGGAATACCAATAGATAGTAACTGACGAAGTTGTTTGAAAAAGACAGCATTGACGTGGGCTTTAGGAGGACCTTTAGGCTTTTCCTAAAGTAACAAGAAAAAAGATAAATAAGCAATCATAATTAAGAGGGGAAAAAGGTCTGAGATACAAAAGAGTTTTTTCTCGTGATTTTTTTTTTCAGTCGTCGTTATTAAGATTTTTAAAATTTGTGACATTATTAAACATCATTCTAAAAACATTCTGCTAAATTTTCATAAAAAAATATTTTAAAATGAGCCAGTGGTAGTGGGGAGAGACGAGTCACCTCAAAAAAAAAGTCTCCATGCCGTAGGCAGGATAACTCATGACTGCTTCATCTGATATAAAAAAACCAAAAAGATTTCTTTAGTACATAAGTTTATCTTAGATCTGAAAGAACGGTTTTTTTTTCAGCTACTTATTTTTAGGTAGATTTCTTTAGAAATCGGCCTATTGCAGAGACCCTCATGATCGAATTATCAAAAAATTTTGCTACCATATATCTTATTTTACTTCGTAAAGTCGAAAAATACAATCCGCTCAAAAATTTATATATGTATATATATATATATACAATATAACGCGCCTTGTCATCACGATAGCACCCACTATTCTTAACGGATCTTAATGAAATTTTATACACTTATTTATTGGACGATTACCTTGATCAAGTTCAAAGATGAGCCCAATCGGTCGATTAGTTTGGAAGTTGTGAGTGTTTGAAATTTTTTTTGATTTTCATAAAAATGAATTTTCTGGCTTTATCCTTAAATAACTTTTGAATCAAAAATGATAACTCAATTCTGTAAAAAGTATCTTAAAATTTGAACGATTAGCTTTAATTTTCACTGCAATACTGGATTTTTTGAAACATCTTTTCTAACAATTTGATGGTATCAAAAATTTCACAAAAAATACAAAAAGCTTATTTTTGCAGCTTAGTCATCTAATAACTTCTAAATAATAAGGCATAACCCATTTCCTTAAAATTCATGTTTAAGCTTACAAAAAAAGTATTAATTACACTATTGTCGCTTTATTGTATTCACATCTATAAGAAATCTACCTTTCCATTCCGGGTAAGGCCGGATGGCTTTTTTATTAATTAAACAAATGGAGCAAGTTTGGCAAAAATCTGAATTTTTTGATTGCACCTTTACCAAAAATTCAGAAATGAATATTTTGTTTATTCCTTCGTTCAAATCCAAGATAAACTTATGTACTAAAGAAATCTTTTTGGTTTTTAATTTCAGGTGAGGCAGTCATGAGTTATCCTGCCTACGGCATGGAGACTTTTTTTCCATGACACGTCTCTCCCCTCTACCACTGGCTTATTTTTAAATATTTTTTTATGAAAATTTATCAGAATATTCTTGGAATGATACTTAATAATGTCACAAATTCTAGGAATTTTAATAAAGAAGCTACTCTGAAAAAAAAAAACAAAAATATGCTCTTTTTTTTGTATCTCAGTCCCCTTTCCCCCTTAACTGTAACTTTTTTAATCGATTGATTGACTGCATGATTTATTTATCGTAATTAAGATAAAAATTACCTCTTTAATGACATAGTGTACATCACTCGTCGGCCATAAAGTTCTATAATATTAACACGTCAATGATTAAGCATTTTATTATTTAAAGACAATGACGCTGATAAATAATTACCTTGATTTTATTGAACGTTTAGCTCGTTTGCGTTTAAGTAACCAAATCAAAGCACTGATCGCTAATGCACCAGCGACATTTTGTTTCGTTAAAAATTTACTAGGTGCTGGAGCCATTCTATACAATTCTATTCTTATGATACGATGATGATGGTGATGACAATGATGGTTATAATAGGAATGATATCAACTGATGTCAATCTTGTTGTTTGTTTACTTGCCGCACTCAGAGTGCGACCACGTTACACACACATGAACATTAATAAAGAATAAATCCTGGCCACTGAAACAAAAAAATAATTAATTGTCTACACAAAACTCCGGACATAGAATACAGAACTGTGTACATCAGTTCTGTAATGCAATATATGTGGAGAAAAAAAGGAAGGGATATACGTACAAAGTAGTGGGGCAAAAAAATTATTTCCGTCTTTGTTTAACAATTAAATTGCTAGCATTTAATTATAGTCTTCTCTGTTACTTTTAATATCAACTGCTACAAAGTACACGCTCTTTACTCTTAATTATAAGGTTTTGCACATTAACCTAACCTATTACGTACACTGACACGGAGATATTTTTAAATCAGCTGTGGTTCTGTAACTGTACTGTAGTCATAGTCGTTATTCGTTATACCTATATATATAATATAAAATATCTTTACTCTCTGTACTGTCATTTGTAGCCTTTAGTAATAAAATATACTCTATTTCACGTTTGTATATCAGCTTGGAGCTTAAATGTCTTGTCCATATGATTTTTATATTTTAAATGTCAATTACTCATATAAGTATGTACATACATAAAATAATTCTGTGTTATCAGCTGTATGTTACTTTTTGCCAGCTCACCATTTATTTAATCTAGTTGACACTGACATTGAAATAATTTTAACTTACAAAAATTAACAATCATATTTTTTCTTTTTCTGTATATTCTAATTATAATAAATTTTAAAATTAATTAGACGAATGATCTTGAAGTTAGCAGGCCATTGATAATTTTTGGATTTTTTTTTTCACCAAATCAATTACAAAAAAATAAAAACTAAAAATATGCACTTGTATTGTAGGCTATTGTTCTTATTACAAAAAGGAATATTTATTTAAAAATTACGAGCAGCCTGCAGTCACTACTTGACTGGCCAAGTATTACTCTACTAAAATTATGAAATTCACAGAAAAAAAACGGATTTCTTGCCGCAAAAATTGCACAACTCATAATGCGAAGCATCAGAGTGTGCTTTACGATCGAAATTTTCACTTGCACCAAAAAAATTTCTTGAAACGGGAAAAGATTTTTTTTAGCAAGAAATAATTTCTTGCGCCAAGTAATATTTATTCTAGTTCTAAATAAATTTTTGTTTTTAATTCACAATGAAAAAAATTTCTTGAGGCAAGTAACATTTTTCTTTAGGGAAGTAAAAATTTTTTTGCGTCAATGAAAATCATCATGAAAATGGTCTATATTCTATGATTATTCTCTAACATCAATAGCAGTTTTAGCAATAGTAAATATACTATTTCATTGTTTTAAAATATTAATGTTTTTTATTCAGTCATATTTAGTGACAGAATAATTAAAACATTAATTTATTTAAAGAAAATAAATATGACCGTCTTTTTTCCCGCGTAATTTAAATGTAATTCGAATGATATAGATAAATCGCTTTATCTAAATACTTGGCAATAAAAAAAAAGTTTAAACTATAAAAAAGCACAAATTCAAATCAAGACCTTTTTAACAGTCCCAAATTTAAAAACATTAACCAATTCTATCATAAATATGATACGGCGGGAATAAAATTTTGCTTATTCTCTTAATAATATAAATAATATATAAAATCTCTAAGGGTTTACTATAAAGTAAAAGACCTAGTATCCAATCAGGGAACTAGTACTCGATCACTTAATGAATTTGTATATCTATATTTATTTATTTAATTTTTAATGCCAATGCAACTAAGCCGGATGGCAACATATAATACATATTTGTTTGCAAGTCGCATTTGGTGTAAATAAAGAAAACTTCACAATTTCAAATAGATTAGAAAACAAAAAAGTAAATTTAAATAACTACTCTTTACATAATAGATCATAGCTATATGAGAGAACAATTTATTTGAGTCAAATAAGATTTGTTTCAGGCAAATAAATCCCATATTTGAGTTAACCCAATTAGTATCTATTTGAGACAAAGATATGGTTCATTTGAATGAAATATTGATTTGTTTGTAGTTAACAAATCTTTATTGGACATTTTTTTTCAACCAAGATTTATTAACTATAAACAAATATATATTTGAATGAAATAAATGATTTTGTTCAGTCAAATAAATCTATTTATTTAGCTCAAACAAATTGTTCTCTCAGTGTACACACTAAAATTAAATGGTCGACTCATTCATAATTTATTAATCAACATTTCAAAACTGGTCGTAAACAGCCCAAAAATTTTTTATAAAAATATCAAATATTGCTTCATATTCAAATCGTTATTTTTATCAAATTCGTAAAAACGGTCTTTTTTTTTATAACTATAATATAAAAGCTATATATCAACATCATATCGCGTATCGTACACAATATATATAATAGCTTCTAAAACTCAAACTTTGAAATTAAAATTCCTTCAGTTCTGAGCAATCATCAATATACTTTTTTTGCTATTTGTTTTGGTATACTTTGAATGACTGTCCTTCAAAATTTTTTAAATATCGTAAGAACGGACTTCTTAAGATCTTACTATTTAAGAAGCTGCAAGTAAATAATGTTACTTAATAGATACTGATTAATGATTCTTTGTTTTTAAATTTAAAAAAATTATATAACAAGTTTAGTTTTTTTTTATCAGAAAATCCCATTATGAAGATAAATGCTAGTTTAAATAATGTCCACATGAGTAAATTTACTTAAAAAAAATTCTAGTTAATTTTAAAAATTAAAAAAGACTGAATGTTATTAATGACCACTAATGGATCAAATTATATCAATAAATATTGAGTTCTTGTAAGCGAAAACCTGTTGATCAAAATTGAAGTATGAAAGTCCAAGAATGAAAGATTACGAGTTTAATAGTTATGTAATTCGGCTAAAAGATAAGCTAGTGTACTGAGAGAAAATAAAAATAATAATTTTATAAATATTTCTTGACTGAATAAGTTAATTTATACTAATAATTATCAAGAATATATATTTTTCTCTCAAGAATTCATCGACTAATACAAAAAACTTTTGTTCAATTTAATCTGAACCATTCGTTGGTAATGAAAAGTGTAGATGAAAGTTAGATTTTAAATTTGCTTATTGTTTTAATGATACCCAAATTAATATGGTATTTAATTTTGATATATTATTTGGGCTTAATATGTATAAAGAATTTATTTATAATAATAACTACTGATAGCTTTATCTATACATAATTGTTGAGATAGCTTGCAACAAAAAACTCTTTATCTATTTCTACGATCAATCTTTAAATTCAAATATTGAAAAACTAATAACTGTAATTATTATGTTAAGAAATCGCACATAATAGGATTATCTTGTAATTATAAAATATATAGAGTACAAAAATATAATTTATATATTTTTACAATAAACTATATAATCTTTAACAAATTGATTATTATAAATTTGCGGTAAATTTTTTTAAAACAAAAAAAAATGTTGAAAAGTCCAAAAATGCAAACCTTAACTGCTCATTATAATTATTATATTATTTTTTAATAATCATTTTTATTATTTTACAATTTAATATTTTTGTTATATTAATTATTAATTTTTATTTAAATTTAAGATTTTCAAGTTTATTTTAAATTGAATTTTTTCCTTTCACTCTAATTATTATTATTTAAAAATTTGAAAAAATATTCCGCTTTTTTTTCAATTCTACCCATTACAATAGTGCTGCTGCGCCAGTAGCTGATAGAGAAAAAGCGAGTTGACGAAAATCTATAACCAAAAGAAGATGTCAAGTTGACTGCAAAAAACTTAATGGTGCAAATAGTTGATAGTAAATAAACCTGTAGTAAATTTGGGAGTTAAATTTTGCTCATTCAAATTTTTTCTCGCAACTTCCTGTCAGATTTAAATTAACTATTACTCTTCAAGTTTTTTTTCCGCATCTTGAAGACAACTTTCTAATTCAACTTACATTCCTCTAACGGCTGTAGCTTTACTTCAACTTGTAGTTTATATTGAACTCATATTACAGTCAAAACTTGGAACAGCAGAACTTGACCACTTTTTGAAAATATGCAATGACTTTTAACTGTTATAACCGTATTAAAATTTTATTAATAATTAACTTATAAAAAATTGAAACCTTAATTGAAAAAAGGACAACGTAGTTTCAATTTCCCCGAGGTATAGAATTTTTAAAAAATTACTTACAGTTGTTATCAATTAGGAGTTGTACAAAATTTGTTGAATAAATTTATAAGTGTAAATGTGGCAGACATACGACAATTTTTTAAATCTATACAAAAACATTAAAGAATTAAAATAATAAAATTTAAAAAAAATGCATGTACTGAATCTTGAATTGTCTTAATATGCATTTTTTTATTTTTATTTTATAAACATTGTAATTTATTATTTCAAAGTTTTTAAAATTGTCAGATGACTGTTAATATAATTAGTTCAAAGTATTCAAAAGCTTTAAAAAGAATTAAAAATTTTTTTTTTCTAATCGTTTTAAATCATTTCTTTATTTTTCTTTTAAGGAGGTTCGACCGAATCTAATGTAAAAAACATTTTCCAACTTTAAGATTTGAAACTTAGTATACATGTAAAGAAGTACTTTATCTATGTATTCTCTAAATTTGAATATGATCCACCGTCTAGTTTTTTAGAAAAAAAGATTTAAAAATGGCGTTTTTAAAGTTCTTATACACAGGCTCTTATGGCGGACAAGCTCCCGTCATGACTTGTTCAATTATTTTCATTATTAACCTCCCAAGTTTAAGAAATAAAAAACCACATGCATAAACTTGAATATTTTTTGAATATGATAAGATTTTAACAATATAGTGTCACCGTTGTAATTATTTAAATAATTCAAGTTAAACTTTATTATTTAATCTCGTTCATCGACAGAGATACATATTATTGAGGGTTTGGCAACGTCGCGGAAGCAGCTGAGAGAAAAAACAAAGATAGAAATACATTAATAAGAGAGACAAGATTAGAAATAAATTTTTCCCGCTTTAATTTGAATGTCGATGTGTAAGAAGTTAGAACGCGCTGTTGCCAAATCTTTTTATTAAATCATATGAGTCAAAAATAACCAAGTCATTTCATTACTTTCTTTAATTAAATAACTAATAATTATTAATTTATGAGTTCGTTATGTTATTATAAATTAAAATAATGAATTTTCATAACTATTAGGAGAATTTAGCAAACAAAAAAATTCAAACACTACTTTGACTCACTAGTATCGGTCGAACCTCCTTAATAAGGGAACTTTTACTACCATATAAATTTTAGCCTATAAAATTTGAAAATTTGAATTATAAAATTATAAATTATAAAATTTGAAAATTCGAATTATAAAATAGACATTAAGATTTTACTGAAACTTATTATTTAACAATATATGATATATTTTTTAATTAATGAATGTGAATGTACCAGACATTAGACAAATTTAAAATTATTAATAAATAGAGTAAATAATTAATAAAATTTAATTAAAAAAAAAATGCGCATTTGAAGAATTTAAAAATTAATGAGCGCATTTTTTATAAATATTATTTTATTAATTATTCACGCTATTTATTTGGTTTACTTTATTTAATTTGTCTGATGTCTACTACATTCACACTCGTATTTTTATTTTTTAAAGGGACCTTCTATACAGAATTCTATATTATCAACATTTCTTATAAAGCGAAATTTTTTTAATCTTTTGTTGTATGTAAATGTTAACATATTGTGTATCATTTAGTATAATGTTTGGAGAGAGAGTGGTTCGGAGCATTTGACGTATGTTAACTTCTGCATGTCTGGTAAAACTTTAATTAATCCGTCCTTGTTGATAAGCCGTTAAGAAAATTGTTATTTATATTTATAAAAATTATTTTGTATTTTCATAAGACATCTTTGTGATTATAATTACAAATAGTTCAAGGTTAAAGTAATATATTAAAATAAAATCTACGGTAGTTAATAAAAACTCATTTGTATAAAATCCATTCTTAGAAAATATACTGATAAACTGTTATCAAAATTTAAGTGATTGATTTTAATTAATATCGCTTTTTTTGTTTTCTTGGTTCCAGGAGTGACGTTGGTTGATACCAAATATTTTATTGTGACTCAATCTTCCACGTAAACAAAAAGAACAAAGAATATTTAAAACACATGTCAAAAATCATGTGTAGATAATAATGTGTCAAGACATTGAATAATGAGTAATAATTCAGTCGGACGTATTTTTCCATAAAGACAAGATAAATTTTTTTTTGCATAATTTTTTTAAGTTTTGATAAAACTACACAATGGTGCTTCCTCCTACTGACACTCCTCCAGGAATAAAAATAATCAATTTATTATCAGCTAAATGTTGCCCTCAAAGAAGAATGAATAAATTAGCCTGGCACAGAGCTGGGGTATTAGGGCTTACATATTTAGCATATACATGTTATCATATGTCAAGAAAACCAATATCTGTTGTAAAAAATGTACTAAATTTAAATTGTAGTAGTTTATCACCACCACCGGATTTGATAATTGATGATACGAATCGCTATACGTGGTGTGATTGGGCCCCATTTAGTAAGGAGTTTTTATTTTTATTTTTAAATTGTTATCAGTTTAATTGTGATAACTTTTATATGTAAATTTATTTTTTTTTTAGACACTCCGGATGCTCCTGCATTACTAGGAGCCTTAGATTCGGCTTTTTTATTTGCTTATGCCGCAGCAATGTTCCTCAGGTGACAATTTCATGTAAGCTTTAGTTGTTGTTATATTAAAAGAATTTATTTGCAATAAAAATGAATTTTGATTTTCAGTGGATTTGTAGCTGAACGAGTTAATCTTAGATACTTTTTATCACTAGGTATGATTGCGTCTGGAATAGCTTCATATTTATTTGGCATTGCAAAGCCATACAAAATACATAGTATGTGGTATTTTATTCTAGTTCAGGTTTGTTTTATAGTTACTTAGATTTTAAGGAGGAAAGAAGTCTGAGATACAAGAAAAAGCATATTTTTAAAAAGCATAAATTAAAATTCTTAAAATTTGTGACATTATTAAGCATCATTTCAAGAATACTCTACTAAATTTTCATAAAAAAATATTGAAAAATGAGCCAGTGGTAGTAGGGAGAGACGAGTCATCTCAAAAAAAAATCTCCATGCCGTAGGCAGGATAACTCATGACTGCCTCATCTAAAATAAAAAAACCAAAAAGATTTCTTTAGTACATAAGTTTATCTGAGATTTTAACGAAGGATTTTTTTTTCAATCACTACTTATTTCTTAATAAAACAAAAAGAAGAATTTTTGGCAAAGATCAGAGTTTTTTGATTGCACCTTTACCAAAAATTCAAAAATGAATATTTTGTTTATTCCTTCGTTCAACTCCAAGATAAACTTATGTACTGAAGAAATCTTTTTGGTTTTTTGATTTCAGATGAGGCAGTCATGAGTTATCCTGCCTACGGCCTGAAGACTTTTTTTTAGGTGACTCGTCTCTCCCTACTACCACTGGCTTATTTTTCAATATTCTTTAATGAAAATTTAGCAGAATATTCTTGGAATGATTCTTAATAATGTCACAAATTTTAAGACTCTTAATAAAGAAGCTACTCTGAAAAAAAAATCACAAAAATATCCTCTTTTTTCGTATCTTAGACCAGCTTCCCCCCTTAAATAAGTTTGACTGTACTAATGCTTAATTTTATTAATTTTTAGGCACTTGGAGGAATTTTTCAAACTAGTGGTTGGCCAGGTGTAGTTACAGTTGTAGGTAATTGGTTTGGTAAAGGTAAAAGAGGTCTTATATTTGGTGTATGGAATTCACATACATCTTTAGGAAATATATTAGGCACTTTAATAGCAGCTGAATTTGTGGAAACGAATTGGGGTTTTAGTTTTATTGTACCTGGAATATTAATGGGCTGTGCCGGTTTTATAATGTTTTTATTTCTTGCACCTCACCCTGCCGATGTTAACTGTATATCGCCGAATCCACCAAAATTTAAAAGATTAAACGCAACAACTAGTTCAGATGAAGGAACTACCTCTGGTGACGATGTTGATAGACAACGAGTAAGCGACGATGACGTGAGTCAATAGGTTTTTAATTATTATTATATTTCATTACGTTTTTACATTAAAAAAAAAATTTTTTTTTTAAACCAATGAGCTTTTTTTTCAAGCAATTTTTTTTAACATCAAATTAACATTTGATAACAATCCAATATGCTTACACGTAGGTCATTTAACAATTTAATTTACTTTAGCAACTCATCCATCGTGTTAATTGGCACCAGCATGGCTTTGATCCTGTAAGTGCATGAAATGACATTTTTATTTATTTATTTTTTTTTATTCATCTATAAATTGCTATTATTGCGCTATTAAAAAACCATAAACAAAACAGATTAATAATAATTATAATAAAAATGAAAACTAGTTTAGTACTTTTAGATAAATAAATTTATTTAAAATTTTTCTTTAATAGGATATAGAAACTTTGAGGTCTGAAACGAGCCCTATGCTATCAGTGAACAGACGTATGCATGATTCCAAAGAAAAAGCAATCGGATTTGTTGGTGCAATAAAAATACCTGGGGTCTTGGAGTACTCTTTTTCACTTTTCTTTGCTAAACTCGTTAGCTATACATTCCTCTATTGGCTGCCTTTGTATATAAGTGCATCAAGTCAGTATTTGTTGAATATTTAATTTGATTGTATTATTATTATTTATTTATTATTTAATAATAATAAATTTTTTTCATCATCAGCCACTTACAGTGCTACATTGAGTGCTGATTTGTCAACGTTATTTGATGTCGGTGGTATAGCAGGAGCTATCGCAGCTGGAGTTTTGTCTGACTACAGTGGAATGAGTGCAGTGACATGTGCACTGATGTTCTCATTAGCAATACCAATGGTTAGTATGTATTAATATAAAACAAATTTTAATAATTTGTTATAATTAGATGACTAATAAATATTTTAGTTAAAATATTCTGCGAAAAATATAGAAAAAAAAAAAGATATATATTTGGGTCGTTGTTAAAAATTAAATTTTCTCAGGCGCCCCATAAAAAGCTTCTTTTTAGTGAAAAAATACGTGGGGAATTTTTTTTTTTCTTTTTAAGTAAAAAGAACACGTGCCTCAGGACGATCAAAGTTCATTTTTCGATACAATCGCGGTATTTTTTAAATATCTCATGAAATATGCAGATTAACGAAAAAAATCATAGAAACAATTTTGTAGGAAATTAAATTCTTGACAAAAAAGATCATATTCATTTTTTATATAAAATGTGTATTTACGAAGATATTTTTAAAAAACTTTTTTTAGATCTTATGAATTGAGCGTTTTAAGAATTACAAATGTTGAAAATAGCATTTTTCTAAGTATATAGAAACTGTAACAAGAATTAATGATTGATATGTTACGAGTTACGAAGTTGTCTATATTTAAGAAGAAACGTTATTTTTAACAGTCGTAATCCTTTAAATGCTCCAGTGATAAACCCTAAAAAAAGTTTTTTTACAATATCTTCGTAAATACACATGTTATAAAAAAAAATGAGTATGACCTTTTTTGTCAAGAATTTAATTTCCTACAAAATAGTTCCTATGATTTTTTCCTCTAATCTGCATATTTCATGAGATATTTGAAAAAATGCGATTGTATCGAAAAATGAACTTTGATCGTCCTGAGGCACGTGGTCTTATTACTTAAAAAAAAAAAAAACCAAATTCCCCAGGTATTTTTTCATTAAAAAGAAGCTTTTAACGGGGCGTCTGAGAAAATTTAATTTTCACGACCACCCTAATTGTCTTAAATTTAAATGGTTAATCTGAATATTTAAGTTAGTTTATTTAATTCAAATTTAATCAGGTGGAAAAATATTACGACACTATAATGGCTTACACTTATAATAAATTATTATGGTTAAAAGAAAATATTCTAGAAATTATGAGCTCCATAATTCGTCTTGCAAAAATACTTTTCAGTACTTAAAAATGAAAAATGCAAATAAAAAAATTATTTTCAAGTCAAAATTGATATAAAAAAATACTTCATTGATAGTAAAAAATTCGTCAGCGAGTCTTGAATGTGTTTAGTGTACAGTAAATTTCACAACATACACCACGGTATCTTCTCTTCAATTCAAATCACATTTTTTCCAATAGACCTCTTACTAATTATAACGACAATATTATTTATGCTTATATTTTTCCACCTGGACATGTCTGAATTTGTATTTAATTTTTCAGCTGTTTATATATGATTACGTTGGGAGCTCAAATCTTGCTATAAATATTATACTGTTACTGTTTGCTGGAGTATTAGTAAATGGGCCGTATGCATTGATAACAACAGCAGTATCTGCAGAACTCGGAACACACCCCAGTCTTGGAGATAATTCAAAGGCTTTGGCCACTGTAACAGCAATAATTGATGGTACCGGAAGTATTGGTGCCGCTGTAGGTCCATTATTAGCAGGAGTTGTATCTAGATGGACAGGCTGGCACAATGTATTTTATATGTTAATGTTCGCTGATCTCTTAGCTCTACTATTGTTATCTAGATTAGTTTACCGAGAATTAAGAATATATCGACAACGGCGACTGGCTGTTTAAATTAACTTACAGATTATCAATTTTTAATACCATATTTTCATATTAATATTTTTAATAAATAATATTAATGATACTGTTAATGATTACATTTATAAAAATTTACGTTTTATGAATGATAAAAATGTATTTTTAAAATTAATTATAAATTATAAATACGTGGTATAGTAAATACATGATTTTTTGACAAAATCAATTTGTTGTTCTTCAACTGATTTAATAATTATTTTATCACGGGATTCCTTCAGGTATAATATAACTTATAGAATCAGCAAATTCACCCCAAGCTGCTCGTTGTGTTTGAAAAACAATCACCCATGATAAAAGTACAGCTGCCCATATTAATGCCCCAATTCCAGAGAATATAACATCTAAAAATGAACGCAGATAATTTAAGCGTTTTTGTTTTTCGTAAGCAATATATAGAATATTGTGTGACAAGGGATGAAACAAGACGATTTCAGACTAGGGTAAAGTTGGCTGACATTACCCGCAGTCTGACATTGTGTTTTATCCTCAGTCACACACCATATTGTTCATGATTATCCTGATAGCACGAGTTGCTCGTCAAAAAGTTGATATTCATTAGTTTGCGACCAACTTGAAGACAAGTTGTGGACAACTCTAGCTTTTACAACTTTTGGCCACAAGTTACCACCAACTTTCTGAGAAAGTTGACGTCAGGGAAAAGCCGCAATTCGAAAGCAGGTTTCTGAGAAAATTGAAGGCAACTTTCCGTCAACTTATTGGATTTCCAACTTTTGCCACCAACTTTCTCAGAAAGTGTCTATCAACTTTGGAAGCACCATCTTTTGCGGCCAACTTGGCGTCTAGTTATGGCTGTTAGTTTGACGCCAGTTTCTCGCCAACTTGGCTATCAGGGTACACTCGTTGTCATTAATGCCTGGTCCCCTGCATGGCTAAGATTCTATAGTCTGGGGGACCAGGTATTAATGATAACAAGTGTACCTGCATCGGAACTTGAAGATTCAGTGTCAGCAGCCAGTAAGAAACAAGTTAATTTCAAGCCGATGATGCGGAGAACTGTTAGAGAATGAGAAATATGTGATTTACAGCCACTTATTAAATAGTAAATAAGACCAAGGGAAGAAACACACATATTTCTGCACGCTGTATAAAAGTAATTGTGAATTACGAATTTGCTAGTAGTTGTTTGCACTATCGGTTTGAAATTAGCTTGTTTTGACTGACTGTAGACACTGAAACTTTAAGTTTCGATGCTGATATCATGAAAAATAAATTAAATATGTTATTATAAATCTTTTACATTTTCGAATTTGTTTTTGTTCGTCATAATGTGGAGCAAGAAATGCTTCTCTAAAAAACCATATTGTATTTACTGCCCAAACGAATGGTAATGCTGCAAAACCAACTGGAATATAATAATGATTAGTAGTGAAATTTTATAATAAATGATATTTCAAAATGTGAATGTATATTTTTTTTTAATTAAAAATTTATATTTAAATGGCTTACCTCGGAAATACCATTTACATAAATGTAATTTTTTGTCATGAGGCATTTTAGATAAATCCATGATTTAAATAATTGAAATAATATTTTCAGAAGTGTATAAATATATTAAATTTTGTAATTAAGATAAAAGACAACAATAATAGTTGGGTGAGTGAAAAAAAAATGTTTGACACTACTGTTTACTATTTTATGACACCCATTAGTTTCTATGAAGTTATGGTTAACAACAAAAAGTACATACGGTGGGTAGAGAGGAAGGCTGCCAATTAAAAACTCTGTATTGACAAGAGAGCTGAGTAGTGTACATTTTAGCGCCACTGATGATTTCCTCAGTAGCGCAAATTCAAAAAGAAAAAATTTGTAAGTTGCCTGACCCTGCGGGCCAGCCCTGAAATGTCTCCTCGGACCAACATCCGCATTTCTTATTTATACTAAAAAGGCGACTTTGAGACAAAAAAAAATTGTCTTATCCTTTTAAAAGACATCTTAATGTTGTCTGTGTGTTACTTGAGCACAAGTAATTGATTTATAAAAATAATAAAATTTTCGAATGTTTATTACTCCAATAACTATTTTAAATTCATCGTATTCTAAGTCACCAAATGTTAACTTTTTTTTATCAAAAAAGTTAACAAAAGAAATGTTATCATTTATTTTGTGATTTAAAAAGGCAGTTTTTTAAACACATATCACCACTAATGTCCAGCGAAAAGTTAACTTTTTTTTATATTTCAAACAGATAACTTTATGAAAACAATTTGTCAACTTTTTAATAATATTTTGGTAACTTTTTGATAACACTTTGTAATGTTTTGTTGACAAATAGCAATTAGCTTTTTGGTATTGAAAAGGAAACAATTTGACAACTTTTTTACGCTGGGATATAAGATTCAGAATGTTATCTTTATGTTAACAAATTAAAAATTTTTATGTTGACTTGTGACTAGGATATAAATAGTAGTGGAATTAAAAGTACGTAAATTAGCAAAACAAAGTACCCTTATTAAAAGAATCGATTGAAAAGGATTAGAAAAAAAAAAATGTAAATACTTCTTAATGTTTTTGAATACTTTGAATTTTTTTTAATCACCCTTCTCATGGGTATTTAACATTGCAAATCATTTTAAATCGTTTAATCAGAGTACTTAGCATATTTTATTGTAAACTGAAAAAATTATTACTTTGATTCAATTTATTTTATAAACTAAACAAGCAAAAACGATTTCTCATTTTACAATAAGATATGGAATGCACTAGTGTTTAATTTATCTTCTAATCTTTAATTGTCCACTATCAGTTTATACAAATATATACATTATATAATTTTAATATTTAAATTTATTTTTAATGATTCATGATATAATTTGCCCGAGTCAAAAGTTATTTAAAGGCATTTATCATTTTCTTGAGCGCCCTTTTATGTTTAACGATCGACATGTTGAACATGTTGACTCGTGAATACACGAGTCACCCATTAAAAAAATAACAGCGTAAATAAAATAAAGTCATAAAAAAGGTAACATAAAATGATATAAACAATGGCAACATTTTACAGTTGCCAGTTGTCAAAGTGAAGCTAACATTAAAATATAACAAAATGTTCACCTAAAATAGTTAGCAAAACATTAACAACTCAACGTTATTTTTTAAATAACATAAAAAGGAAACTTTTAGTTAAGATTTTCGGATAACAAATTGTCAGCATTAAAATGATAACTTTTATTTATTCCCAAATAGTCATCATTTACTACGTCATTTGACAACTACTTACTAACATTTTTTATGTTACGTTTTGTTAACATTTTAATGGTAATTTTAAAAAAACTTTCAAAAGTTGACTTTTTAAAAATTCTATTTGTCATCATTTTGTTAACATTTTGAAATAACAGAAAGTTGACTTGAAACGGGCAACTAAAAGCTAACAAAAAGCCTGCGGTTACTTGGGGCTCTTGGCACTCGCTAAAGTTGACGTTTAAAATTAGCGCCATGTCAGCATAAATCATGAAAGAGCACCTTTATGTTAGATAACATTTGTAAGCTAACGTTTTCCGTCTAAACTAGTGTGTGTATATTGTAGGTGTAGGTGTAGATTAGTCTAGCCCTAACCCTAATATACTTTATCAGTGCCCGTATTATTTTAAGTAAAACAGCTGGACGTAGTACATAAACACTACACGGAAAATAATAATTTGTTTTGTAGTTAAGATACCACAATGTCAAGAAGGTATTTAAAAAAAATTAGCGACAGTTCTAAAATTACTGTTGATGAAAATGATGAGAAACATACTAATGTTCAAATTGTACCATCAACTTTGATAAATAATTCAAAAGCTTTTAATATATTTAATTTAGTAAGTATTTGATATTTTTTTAATCGTTATTTATATGATTTGCAATTTTTTAAATTTTTAAAAATAAATTGACAATAGTTGGATGAAAACTCAGCCAATGATGAAGAGATTGATAATAATGAAGATGATGAAACCGATCTTAAAGATAACGATGATTTGATTGATGACAATAGCAATATTAAATTGAAAAAAAGGCGCAAAAAAAAGAAAAATAAGGATAGTACGAAATTATCAGTTAAAAACAATTATTCAAGTAGTAAAACAGATGATTGTATTGGAGACGAATTGACTGAAATAGATGAAATTGATAAAACTGTACGAGAAATAAATGATCTTCTTGGTAAGCCAGATGAACCCTGTTGCAGCAATTCAAATGAAGACCCAAATACTATCCGAGAAATTGAGAAAACAAAGAAAAGTGTCCTGCAAGTTGAATTCAAGTTTCTCAGCGCAGTAAATGAGCTGAAGAGAAAGTGCGGTGGCGGAAATAGAAATGTCCTTGCAGCAGTTGTTGGTGAAAAGAACAAAAATAAAAATAAAAAAAGATATTTAAGAAAGACATGGCTAACTTCTTTGACTGATCGTTTTCCTACGGAGCAATTTGGACTATCTATGACCGTCGATCAGACAATTAAATCAGATGATGACTCTCAGTATTTTGTATTTGTTCATAGTTCTAGTTACAGGCAAATTCAAATGAAATTCTTTACTGCTGTTGAAAGTCAAAATCCTGAAAATATTGTTGTAAGTTATATCTTCTTGTTATTAAGGTAAAAGACTTAATTCCCGATCGGGTACAAATTCCTGGTCGGGTTTTGAGTCTTTTACCTTCAACATTTTTTTATACATACAGTAAATTTATTGATTAAGGGGAGAAAGGGGTCTGAGACACAAAAAAGCGAATATTTTTGTGATTTTTTTTTTAGACTACCTTCTTTATTTAAATTTTTTAAATTTGTGACATTATTAAGCATCATTTCAAGAATATTCTGCTAAATTTTCATAAAAAAATATCGAAAAACACGCCAGTGGTAGTGGGGAGAGCCGAGTCACCTAAATAAAAAAAGTCTCCATGCCGTAGGCAGGATAACTCATGACTGTCGCATCTGAAATCAATAAGCCAAAAAGATTTCTTTAGTACACAAGTTTATCTTGGATTTGAACGAAGGAATAAACAAAATATTCATTTTTGAATTTTTGGTAAAGGCGCAATCAAAAAACTCTGATTTTTCCCAAAAATTCTTCCTTTTGTTTAATTAAAAAATAAGAAATTATTGAAATTAAAAATCCTTCGTTCAAATCTAAGATAAACTTATGTACTTGAAAAATCTTTTTCGGCTTTTTGATTTCAGATGAAGCAGTCATGAGTTATCCTGCCTACTGCATGGAGATTTTTTTTTTTAAATGACTTGTCTCTCCCCACTACCACTGGCTTTTTTTTCAATTTTTTTTCATTAAAATTTAGCAGAATATTCTTGGAATGATGCTTAATAATGTCACAAATTTCAAGAATTTTAATAAAGAAGGTACTCCGAAAAAAAATCACTAAAATATGATCTTTTTTTTTGTATCTCAGACCGCTTTCCTTCCTTAATTCAATATACATAAAATATTAAAAAAAAAGGCATAATAATAATTCCATTTCATTTTTTTCAGAGCATTTTAAATGCGCATCCTTATCATATAGACACTCTTCTGCAATTTGCCGAGCTTTGTAAGCTAAATGAAGATTTACAAATGTCAGCAGAATTTGTAGAACGTGCAGTTCATTGTTTTGAATGTGCATTCCATCCATTTTTTAATATTACTACTGGCAATAGTAGATTGTCATACAAAAACCAAACAAATAGACCTTTCTTTATTGCACTTTTTAAACACCTGATGTTTATTGGAGGCCGTGCTTGCTACAGAACAAGTTTAGAGCTATGCAAAGTCTTACTGTCTCTAAATCCAGAGGGTGATCCTTTGGCAATCGTTTTGGCGATTGACTTCTTTGCATTGCGTGCTAAAGAATACGAATGGTTTATTGACTTTTGTCAAGTTTGGGAAGTATCTAGAAACTTAACACAATTACCAAATATTGCATACAGCCTTGCATTAGCTCATTTTCATTTAGGAAATGAGGAAACAGCCAATGAATTACTTGATCATGCTCTTTTCATGTTTCCTGGTGTTTTAACTGATTTACTCGATAAATGTAATGTTCAAACTGATACCAGACTCTTAGGACACGATCATTTTAATAGTGAAGCTAAAGCAACTACAAGTGTTGCTTTGGAAAAACTTCAAACTTTATATGTAATTCGTACTTGGCATCTTTGGAAAGATGCAAACATTATTAGTTGGCTTGAAACTGCTGCTAATACCGTTATGGATAAAATTGATTCTGGTGATGAGTATGGTATTTTTTGTAAAGCCAAAAGAAGTCAAAGATATCAAGGACAACTTCCTAAAAACATTCGACGCCATATTATTTTATCTGACATTAAACAAGTTACAATTACACATCCTGGGGTACTAATGATATTTTAATATATATAATGTATATTAGTGTGTCGTTAAAAATTAAATTTTCTCAGGCGCCCCAAAAAGAACTTTTTAGTGAAAAAATACGTGGGGAATTTAGTTTTTTCTTTTTAAATAAAAAGACCACGTGCCTCAGGACGATCAAAGTTCATTTCTCGGTACAATCGTGGTTTTTTTTAAATATCTCATGAAATATGCAGATTAACGAAAAAAAGCATAGAAACTATTTTGTAGGAAATTAAATTCTTGACAAAAAAGATCATATTCATTTTTTTTATAACATGTTTATTTACGAAGATATTGTAAAAAAACATTTTTTAGGGTTTATCACTGGAACATTTAAAGGATTACGACTGTTAAAAATAACGTTTCTTCTTAAATATAGACAACTTCGTAACTCGTAACATATCAATCATTAATTCTTGTTACAGTTTCTATATACTTAGAAAAATGCTATTTTCAACATTTGTAATTCTTAAAACGCTCAATTCATAAGATCTAAAGAAAGTTTTTTAAAAATAACTTCGTAAATACACATTTTATATAAAAAATGAATATGATCTTTTTTGTCAAGAATTTAATTTCCTACAAAATAGTTTCTATGATTTTTTTCGTTAATCTGCATATTTCATGAGATATTTAAAAAATACAGCGATTGTATCGAAAAATTAACTTTGATCGTCCTGAGGCCCGTGTTCTTTTTACTTAAAAAAAAAAAAAAACAAAGTCCCCACGTATTTTTTCACTAAAAAGAAGCTTTTTACGGGGCGCCTGAGAAAATTTAATTTTTAACAACGACCCTAATATATATAATAAATACAAATTATTAACGAATTTAATATTTCAGATACATCATGATGAGCCTATATTTTCTTATGATCCATTACCTCCTGCAGATTCGAATAATATTTACGTTAGACAAGAGACAAATCAAAGACCGTCTAATACGTCGTCTTCAAACATTATATCACTTTTCCTCTCTTCACTTTTTACTAATGGTGATGAAAATTTACGTGCTCAGTTGAATCAACTTAACATACCGTAAGATAAATAGATACACATTTATTAAAATAATTTTATTTTATTCAGTGTAGATTATTTATTTATAATTATATATATTTTTTTTTATAGAAATGAAGAAAGAGAAGCTCCAGATGAATTTGATTAAATTCTATACACCTAGTCTACTTTCATCTGTTAATAATCATGGAAAAACGTTGAAATATGATTTAAATAATAGTTTCAACCTCAAAAAATAATTAGCTTACAAAAAAAAAAAAAAAAAAATATGATATTGTAAACGTTTATAATTTATTTTTGTAGAGTTCAATATTGAGTTCAGTAATGTATATTATTACGGTGTAATATTTTTGTTCTATTAATATTAAAATCATTGTCAATAAAAATGAAAGATATTTTTAAGTTATGCAATTTTGGCTTCATGGCCAAAAGGTCGACTGAAGATGCAATCGTTGAGATGAGGCGCCTGCTAGCTTCGATGATAAAGAACCTGGCAGTCGCACTTCTCTTTGATATCTCGGGCGAATTTGATAACGTATGGTGGCTCCGGCGTAGTGTAAAGTTACTTCACTTATAGGGATCAGTGCTAGGGCCACTACTCTGGAATATTATGTGTGATGATTCATTAAAAAATTATAACTCACTGAACACAAGAACGAATTTGTAGCCTATGCTGACGATCTCATTATCAAATAAGGCATTACTCGTGTCGATATTGAGAGAAAAAGCTCAATGGATTGTAGATTTAATATTGAAATTATGTCGTTCTGTAAAACTAACGCCGTTAGAGTCGAAGACCGAAACGATGTTCCTTAAGAAAAAGTACCCGCAACGCGGTCCATGGAAGAACAATTATCCGTACTCCTATAAAGCAAGAAGACAACGAAAGCTCAAGTATGAGTCAAAGCCACCGAAAACTGTAATAGGTAACACAAAAGTAGCATTTAGGAAAAGCGTTAGAAACTTAGGGGTACACTTCGATTAGGGTTTCAAAAAAACATAAAGACAAGGCGCGTGAAATTAGGAAAGGCTTTTGGTCGTTTATGCCGTCTCACTAAGACTGAATGGGGACTGCGCTTTCCGGCAATTTCCACTATCTACAGGAGTTATTTCCTGCCTGATGTTTTTACGTGGCAATGCGTTGGAGCGGATTATGTGGGAAATTTCCTATTTCCCTTTTAAAAGGAATAGAAGGCTCTTAGGGCCCTGCAACTACAAGTCCTGATTACAATGACATCTACATACAAAACGGCATCATATGATAAACTTTGCGTAGTAGCATAGTTTCTAACATATAAACAATAAAAGCAAAATGATAACTTTGTTTTTTACAAAATTATTATTTATTATATAGACTATCATTTCTCATAAGCTCATAACTTAACAAATGATGAAAATTTTCAATAAATACGAAATTGTACAACTGCATCAAATGGTTCAATCGTCCCCTTTACGGGAGCAATTGAACCCCTAGTTGGGGACAATTGAACCAACAGTATTAGAACCACAAACGAATGACTTTAATGGATAATTTACTATTCATTACAGCTTAAAACTAAAATTACAATACTTCTAATAATATTTATTATTTTATATAACATTATATATTATAACAATCACTTTTAAAACTTCTGCCAATATAATTATTTTTTTTCTTGGTTAGTTTAGCTTGTTTTCACATTCTGTCAAGATGCGCACGCATGTCTGATGCTCACAGTGTGATTCGTGTGGTTCAACCGTCCCCGAGAGTACTGGTTCAATTGACCCCATATGATTTTATTGAAATAATTAGTTTAAAAAAAAATATTCAAGAACTATTTTACTAGAAGTAAAGTTATAAATTTATGACTAATATATGTATGAAGGTATTACAAAAAAAATTTTAAGATTACATTTGAAAATTAAAAAATTATTAAACAATTTGTCAAGAGCTGAAAATAAAGTTCAGATGCCTAAAAACACGAAAACTTGAATTTTTTTAAATTAAATCATTATATTGGTTCGAAATTTTGGTCAGACTAAGGTTTAGTGTATTAAAATATAATTCCAAGAGGACGACTCATTTTTATATTTTTTTCGATTTATTAAGCTTACTGGTTCAATTGCCCCCTGGTTCAATTGACTCCACTCTCCCTTACAAGCATTTATGTAGACTAGACTTAACATGCTCGCTTCGCTCGCCTTCATTCTTTCAAAAATCCCGCCACTATCTCAGTCGACCAATTGACAACCGAATAAAATAGTCACAGAAGTGACGTAAAACAATACGACATCCGGTCATCAACTTTTTAGAAGAGGATTTAAGAAGTTGACAATGGAATAAGAATCTCATAAATTTCGGACTCTTCTTTTTTATACCTTACCAAATCATTCTTCAAAAGTGATTTTAAAAATATAGCATCTGGATTAACTAAACCTATAGGAAACCGAAAATCGTCGAATTTAAACTGTTGTCTGTCAATTTTACACAGTAAATATCAAATTGGTTGATACAATTTTCGCGGTTTTCGAAGCAAACAAATAAACAAGCAAAATTATACTTTTTATTTTTTGACATTATTTAATTTCCCTGTTTACGAGTAATTGTGTCAGTTACCTCGGAATTCCAAAAATTTCATCTTTTAATATTAATTTTGTACTCGGTGAGCCGTTGGGCTCTATTCTTCTCTATATATAAATATTTATATATACTTTAGACTACTCTGGGTCAAAATGAGTATTCAATTGCATTAGGAGTAAGCTTAGTTAGCCATTATTTGCTAAGTACAATGAATTAAGCACAAACCGACCAGTTCCGGTAAAACAGAACAGTTTCGTCTATATAGGAATTTATTGTACCTAAACTTACATTTTTTATATAATAATTCAGATACCTGTTTCCTATGTAGATGTCCTATATCAGAATCCAGGAAAACCTATAGCACTGCTATACCGCTGTAAGTTCATTTTAACACCGCATTTTTTACAGTGATGTTTCAATATGATCACAAAATTATAAATTTTAATTATTAAGTTATGACTTTTATCGTTTTTATTTATTTAAATAAAATCGTCTGATAAAAATGAGTTTTGCTATTTGAGAATAAAAAATTTTGAATTACTTTCATAGTTAATAGATATAAAAATTTATAATTTTCATTACAATAAAAACTGTAATCTAAAGTATAAATATTAATATTTGTTACAAAAAAAAAAATTAAATAGCCGTTTAATTTTATTGATCATTTTTTATTAAATAAATATGCATCATATATTTTTATTTTAATAATAACATACTTCGTTTATTATTAATTTAACAGTATTTTATTTTCACAAATAATGTTTTTTTACTATTAAATAATTTAATATTAGAGTCCGTGTAAAAGATATTAATATATCATGCAAATCTAAAATGCAACGAGTTTTTTTTTTTTATTTTTTAATTAAACTTATTAACAATATTTAATATAAAAACTTTTTCTTTTATTTAATTTTTATTTTTTCTAACATTTTAATAAGTCATTTTCTTATTTAAATTTTGACATTTAAATTTCAATAAATTTTACATTAATTTATTACACACATGCCTAATAATTATAATCGGACGGATCATTTATGATTTATATTTTTTACCATTTTAAAAAAAATATATTTCTCACTGCCCTAGCGGATCCGAATTACGGTAAATTACCGTATTTTACAGCAAAATAACATAATTTACTGCAAATTTACCATAAAATCCGATGCTTGCCGTAAATTACGGCGTTTTACCGTAAAATATCACAGAGAAAAAAACTAAGTAATTCTTACTAAATTTGAAAAAAAAATTACAATCCGAGAAGTAATGTTGAAAAGTTCAAAAAAATCAAAACTTGTACAAAACTCAAAGTAAAAATTACAACATATTATTTAGAATAATAATTTCTGTTGACTATAAAAATTACTGCATTCAAAATAAAATTTACTAGCGACAAATAAAAATTATAATGTATCAATAATTTTGACTATTGTACTTAGTAAATATTAGTTAACGCGCTTTGTGAAAGATGTATTCTGGCGAGTAATTTTTACAATCCATAGTAATTTTTACAATCTCAAATAGTAATTTAATCTCCTAGAGTAGCAATTGCTTTACCGACATTCTAAAATGTATACACTGTAAAAAATCACCGGGGTAAGTCCAAGCGGTGTAAGTGTTAAAATCAGCGGTGTTAAATTTCAACACCGAAAGCGGTGTAAAAATAACGCCGCCACCGGTGTAAATATTCTAAACCGGTGTTAAAACAAATTCTCCGGTGTTAAAATGACGCCGCCGCCGGTGTAAATATTCTAGACCGGTGTTAAAATAACACCGCCACTGGTGTAGATATTCTTTACCGATGTTAAAATATTTTACTTTGTGAATATTTTTACTTACTCGATCACTATACTTGTTAATAGATCATATTTTTTATTTATTTTCATAAAAAATTGACATTTTTTGTGTTTTATAATCTTAAAAATTGATCCTCCAAGCAGACACAGTTTACCCCGCTTTTACACCAGTTACCCTGCTTTTACACCGATATTACTCCGCTTTTACACCGGTTACCCCACTTTAACACCGGTGAATTACTCCTCCTACACCGGTGTAATTTCATTTTTACACCGGGCGGAGTTAAAATGAGTCCATTTTTAACACCGCTCTTTTTACAGTGTAGTAACTTACGTAGAATTACATTGGAGATGTAATATTTATCAACTACGAAACAAAAATTGCGACTAATGTACTAACTTTTAATAATTCTAATAAAAATTTATACTTTTTGTAAATATTGATTTTTTCCAAATAAAAATTTAACGAAGCTTTATTGTAATTATTATGATAAGTGAAAATTACAATCTAGATATAGTAATAATTGAAATAAAAAATTAATTTCCTACAAATCATCGTAATTTTTTTTATAGATTGTAATTTTTTATTTTAGATAGCAAACTTTTCATTGTGATTGTAATTATTATTTAATTTTGACTTGCATTTTTCTCCGTGTACTGTGCTTTACGATAAAATACCGTATCTTACGATAATTCTTCTAAAACCCGTAAATTTCGGTAATTTACCGTAATTCGGACTGCTAGGGTGGTTATTTTTTTTTTTATTTTTATTATTTTTTTTTTTTTTTACAAAAAGACTCAATACTTATACACATATAAATGAGCTATTTTGATAGTTCTTATTTTTTAAGTACACATAATACGAAATTTTTTTAATAAATAATACATACAATTATTATATTTATATTAGCTTACAATATTTACATTATATTTATTTAAAAAATTTGTATTTAATAATAAGCATAAAAATTCATCAGAGACTATATATATATTGACACGAGATCAATTAAAAAAAAAAATAAATTTCTGATTGATTAATTACACTATTCACTTTCATTTTTCATTGTTTATTTAATTTAAAAAAAAATAAATTAATAACGTAATGATGTTTCTTTTTAAAATAAAAATTTAATATTTAAAATTTTTATTAAAAAAAAAAATTTTTTTCCATTAAAATAATCTAATAAAGTCTTAATGTTAATTTTTTTTTATAAAAAATGTAATTGTCTGCTAAAATAGTCCAAACATTTTTTTCGAATTTCCTGTACTACGTTTTTTTCTTACAGGAGCGGTAACGTCTGTATTCTCACTTGAATTACCATTTCCTATATGAGCACTAGAGGGGGTAAGTTTACTTTTAACATGCTCGTCTATGAGAGCCTGCATATCCATCTGCCATTGCTCCAGCTGCTGACTCAGTTCGATTTTCTGCTGTATCGCTTCCATCAGCTGACTGTTAACTTGTAGTACATCTATTCTTGTTCTCGCTAATTCAACTTCCGCTCTATTTTTTCGTGCAACAGCTTGATCTCTTACTGCATATGCTTGAGCAATAACTTCATCTCTATTGAGCTCTGAGTCTTCAATGTCATCTCTAGCACGATCACGTTCTTCCCTTACCCCTCGTAATTCAGCTTCACATACACTCAATTTACTTGTCGTGTCCAGTAAAGCTTCACCACGTCTCTTTAACTCGTCTTGAACTTGCTTAAGTTGCTGTTTTGTATGCTCCAAATCCTCGGTGACACGATGCAACTCCACTGCAAGACCCAACTCTCCTGGCGCACCTCGTCCGGTCAAGGCGAGACTATAAACCTCTTCAACAAGTTCGGTAAGTGCTCCAGAACAATAGTCCTGAAATAAATAAATTAAATGATCAATTAGGAAATTATGTTTAAAGTTAAATTTTAATGATATGTAAATTTGAAGACCACACCCTGGAATGGTTTCTTAATTCAATGCAAACATTTGGAAGATAATTTATTTGTCTTAATTAATTTGATCTATTGAACTATGGACTATTTTTGGAGTGAAGTACCCAATAGTTGGCCCTCTACCATAATTATTTTTTATTTTACTCATGTAGAAAAAAGCTACTTTAAAAAAAGTTCAAATAGTGTTTATTAACTATTTTTAAACTTCTTGAAATATACGGAAAAAAAAACAAATGGTAGATTAAAAGTTTTTTGTAAGCTTCTTTCATTCTTATGTTAACTTTTTTTTGTCCAATTTCTTAAGCGTTGTGCATCAGAATTTTTTCTTATTTCTGAAATGCTTAAGGGGTAACGGTAACCGATTTCCAATTCAATTAAATTGAAGGACAAACACTGTAAACCTAAAATAGAAAGTCTTTAGCGTTTTTTAAAACCTTGACAGAGAGCTAAAAATTTCGTATTTTCAAAAATTTTAATTTGTCTCCGAGAAAAGTTTTTTGTTTTAACAACTGAAATTTTTTTAACTTCCCGCTAAGAAAATCGACCATTTTCGAAAAATTCGGGAAATTATTGTTTTCACCTCGATTTGCGAAAATCGAAATTTCATCAGATGACGTTTTGAGGTCCTAAGAAGCTATTCTGACTATTTTCAAAATGATGTCCGTGTCTGTATGCTCAAGGAGCTCGAAAACCACAGGAAGTTTTAGGGACTTTAGGGTTGGCCCGCAGAGTCAACCGATAGACAGATTTTTTTATTTACTTTAAATATCATTAAAAACAAAAAGATTTAGCGTATTTGCATCCTCGAAAACTTAGTATTTCTTCAAGTACCCCGTTCTGCCCCCCTTATCCTACTTTTAATTAAAACGAAATAGATTTTTTTTAACAAGGTTTTTTTTTCAAAATATATTTAATATTAAAATTATTACCAACCGAGTAGAACTCAAATCATCTAATAGTCATCACCACTAATGCCATAGATGTAGCATTAAAACAACTTAAACTTAATAGAACATAATTTAATCTAATCATTTCTACTTTCGTATATACTTTTCTCAGCAAGCAAAGTTCAGAGTTTACTAGACATCATTAACACTAGTTATTTTGAGTGGAAAATATTTAAAAATTTTCTCATTTTATATTACACATAATAGTTGTTAATGAAAAAGAGATAATAATAAGTGATTGAAAATGTGTAATTATTTTTAACAAGTGTTTTTTTTTATAATAATTAAGTATTTCATGAGCTTGATTAATTAAAACGCGTTAGGTTATTGAGTTGATGATAGTAATTGTAGTAAAAAAATATTAAATAATGATTATAAAACATTTTTTAATACTGCAATTAATTTTTATTGCACAAAATTTCGTGCAATCTAATAATAGGATGGATATTTATGATCTTAAGTCAATAAAAACGTTTGTGGATTTAATTGAAACCAAAACTGTTGATTATCAATTGGCAAATTCAACATTGTCTGAGGATGACAAAAATATGATATTAAAAGTTATTTTGATTGATATGACAGATCTATTAGAAAAATTAAATAAAATAGCTGATGATAAACGAGATTTTAATGACTCGGGAGGTCTTGAATATTTTATAAAGATGTTACAAGAATATAAAATAAAAAATGATTATTCTCGATCGGATTCTATAGAAAGTTATTTAACGACAATTGATGAAAAACGTGAGCAAATTGAAGCATATGTTGGATCATTACTTTTTTTCCGTGACCGTAATTATTTTGATGATGTAATTAAATTTTGTCCATTCGTACCCAAAATTACTAGGACTCTTAATGTATTAGAATACGGGCAACTTTATGAGAAAGTATATCAAAAATTAATGAGTGCTATTTTATCTGATATGAAAGTAGGTATTGTATATTTTATATCATAATATAAATGATTTTATAAATTTTAATTAAATTATTTTTATGATTAAAGGAAGTAGATGAAAGTAATTTTTGTGGTCAAACTTATTCATTTCAACAAGAGATATTTAATTTTTATCATTTAGCAATGACTCCGTATCTCAAAAAATTTATCATGTTTTACTTTCTTCACATTATTAAGGATCGATGTGGAGACAGTACGTATAATATACTTTTTTAATTAAATAATTACCCGAGTCGAAATTTAGCGCCTTCCTTAACTCTTCTATGGTCGGACTTATTTCGGACTTGAGGATTCAAAGTCGGAGCTGGTCCCATGTTAAATGAAGTCCGATTTTGAACCTCCAAGTGTTACAAATTTCCGTTTTCACCATTAAGGGGTCTAAAGTCGGAATTGCAGGAATAAAAATTAGTTCCGATTTTGAACCTCTGTATCCGACTTTATAATAATAATAATAATAATAATAATAATAATAATAATAATAATAATAATAAATATTATTATTATTATAACTGCACAATTAATATTATTAATAATAGAAACAATAGAAATTTATACTTTTAAAATATTATATTGTTATTGTTTAATACTAAAATTATTATGAGTACATAACTATTATTATATAATAATTATTGTTAAAATTTTTTATATATTAAATAAAGTATATGTGAAACGTTAATTTTTTTATTGATTTAAATCGAACACAGTGATGTAGAATTCCTTATAAATAATAAAAAATTACTTTTAATTATCTTTGCTAATGTTTGATGTAAAATTACTCGCAATTGATTGATTTTACTATGATAATATATTTTTGAATTATTTTAAAGTAATTTTAAAATTCAACCAATTAATATTATTATTATTATTATTATTATTATTATTAATATTATTATTATTATTATTATTATTATTATTATTATTATTATTATTATTATTATTATTATTATTATTATTATTATTATTATTATTATTATTATTATTATTATTATTATTATTATTATTATTATTATTATTATTATTATTATTATTATTATTATTATTATTATTATTATTATTATTATTATTATTATTATTATTATTATTATTATTATTATTATTATTATTATTATTATTATTATTATTATTATTATTATTATTATTATTATTATTATTATTATTATTATTATTATTATTATTATTATTATTATTATTATTATTATTATTATTATTATTATTATTATTATTATTATTATTATTATTATTATTATTATTATTATTATTATTATTATTATTATTATTATTATTATTATTATTATTATTATTATTATTATTATTATTATTATTATTATTATTACTATTGTGACAATAATTGTTATTATTTTCACTATTTTCCATAAAAATGATTGTTGCTATAAACTGAAGAGCCATTAAAAATTTATTTACATTTAAAAATTACCACTCGTTAGGACGATATAGTCCAAAAAATTTGTATTATTATTATTTTTACACTGATATAACTCTGAATTGAAAATTAATTATTTGACTTCTAATTTTAGCAGTTAATTATAAGAAAAAAAATAAGGCGGCTGAGGCAGCCGTTCGGCACGCGTGTGGCTCGGGCGATCACCGAAGTGCAGTAGCATCGAGCATGGTCGCTACTTGGCTGGGTGACCGTTTAGCCACGCGTCGGGTTCGAACGAAGGTCTCTGATCGCTAGGCGCGGGATGAAGATCCAGTGATTGGTAAAATGGGAATTTTATCGATCACTGGAGCTTCACCCAAACCGAACTGTACTGGCTAGGTTTTCTCTGTGGTTTCCCTAGCCACTGCACCTCCATTGCACAAGGGATGTTGCAGGGCATCACCGTAATGATGCAGTACAGTATAAGCACAAGTCGGGCCACAGCCGCACAACGGAAGGCAGAGGAGAAGTAAAGCAGTTTGCGATATAAAGGCAAAAAGTGTACAAGGTCGTAATTGCGACTTTACACTAGAAATCAATTAAAATAAAAAAAAAAAATATAAGAAAAAAATTTGTTATGTTTTTATTCACTATTGCTTTGAAAATTAACACTTAATTATTGCTGAACACTCTTATAGAATAGAATATTATAATGATATCTAAATGAAGTTAAAACAAATTAAATTGCATCATGCTATTGCAATAGTAAAAATTTGAAGCATGTATAAATCATCAATAGAACAGATGTACATCATAGGTACATATGGACAACAATTTTTGTTATGATTAATTGATTTTTTATTATTCTTGATCAAAAATTATTTATCATTACATGATAAATTTAATTTTATCGGATTTGGGGGTTCAAAGTCGGACTTCTCGCGAAGCAGTCGGACTTGGGGGTTCAAAGTCGGACCTCTCGCGAAGTAGTCAGACTTGGGGGTTCAATATCGGAGCTAGTCGGACTTAGAGGCTCAGAGTAGGAACTATCTAGGACTAGGAGGATCAATGTAGGCGCTATATTTCGACTCGGGTATATACTCTAACTAATCATAATTATGTGGTAAGTGTTTTCTTCACTCAAAAGTTATTTTTTAATAATGTTTTTAATATATTACATGGAAAAAAAGGAAACTTGAAAAATTAAAGTTTTGCGTTCCAACGAACCTGAAATTGTGGAACTTACGTTCCTTGTATTGTCACTATCAAATAAAAGATTTTCCATCATCCATTATCAGATAAAAGTTTTTATGATACTGAATTTAGCCGACGTCTACTAATTTTCGAATTCTTGAAAAATGATAAATTATAAAAAAAAAATCGGTCTGTCGGTTGACCCTGTGGGCCAGCCCCAAAAATTCCCGCCCATTTCGAGGTCCTTGAGCTCGAAAATACTTTTGTATGCCTTTGTTTTCGAAAAATAACGTTTTTTACCATTTTTTCGACAACGATATCTCTCGAACGAATAAACTGATTGAGACGTTTAAGGTGGCAATCGACGCGTTTTATTGAGTTCTACAACTGATCAGACTTTGAAATTTATTTATCAAGTCGTTTTTGAGAAATTTCCAAAATACTGAAAAAAAAATTTTTTTTTAATTCTTTCGACAACGGTATCTCTTGAAAGAATTAACCGATTTTGATGTTTGAGGTGGCATTCGACGCGGCTTATGAATCTCCAGAGCCCAGTTGATTTTGGAATCAATCCATCGAGCCCGTAAAAAGTTATCCGAAAAAAACATTTTTGAAAAAAGTTTATTTTTGGAATATCTCCGAACGAGCTCTATCGATTAAGCTCAATATTTTCTCAGCTTCGAGATATTGTCAAACCGCGTCGAATGATACCTTGGCGATCAAAATCGGTTCATCCGTTCAAAAGTTATAGATATTTACATACATACATACGAACGTACGTACGTACATACATACACTCGAACATTATCTTGAATTTAGTCAGAATAGCTTCCTAGAACCTCAAAACGTCGACATCTGTTGGAATTTCGATTTTCACAAATCGGACTGAAACCAATAACTTCCCGAATTTTTGAAAATTTGCAATTTTCTTAGCGGGAAGTTGAAAATATTTAAAAGAATTGTACCTATGATTTTATAATTTTCTACACGTGCATTATTTTAGTTATTTATTTTTTTTTCGTAATTAGAGGAAGGTGGGGCAAATGGGCCCCTTAAGAAGTGAGGGCTTATATGCAATATAAATGTCAGCCCATTTTGCCCCAATTTCCCCTACTAATTTATTATTCTGTTATATACATAAAATTTTCATTTTTTGAATTTAAAAGATGTTGAAAAGGTCAGTAACCGGGCTATTGTCAATTACCGGGCCATTCACCTTAAATACTTTACTTAAAAAAATATTTTCTGGCTAGATGAATGTTGTTCCTTATTCTCACGAATTTAAATATAGAATAATGATAACTTTAAATATCAATAAGATCAATTTAAATTTAAAAAAAGTTTTTTGAATGTCGATAAATTCTTAAATGAAGAAATGTTCTCCTTTTAGAAATATTATTTTTTTTTCTTAGTATATATAAATTTAAATAATTTTTATTTTTATTTCTTAACAGAAGAATCTATTGATGCATTAAGAGAAAAATCCATTTTATTAGACGGGTTTTCCGAAAACATAAGAATTACAAAAGCAGTGTTACAAGATGTTACACATTACATGTATCGATGTGATGTAAAAAGCAAAGTAAAATGTAACTAAATATATAAATTATTTAACTTGTTAATACTATTTAGTTTTTTTATTTTTGTAGCTAGCAAAGAATCATATTACGAGTTAGAAAAAATGATTCAGGCAATAATTATTGAAGAAAAAGATCTTAGTACAACTCAATCTTGCAGTGAAAATTGTAATCTTCGTACTGCTATTAATCATACAGAGTGTAAAGAATTATATGAATGTCGATACATTGCCAGTAGTTTGGAAATATGTGAAAAAGTAATTAATAATTATAAAATAATTAATTATATAGGAGAGGGTGGGGCAAAATCGGAAATTTTTTAACGAAATAAATTTTTTTCATGTTGACCAAAATTAAAAATTACAGTAATAATGTTCATACAAAAAAACTTTTAAATTCTGTGATAAAATTACTAACAATTATGTTAAAAAAAATTAAACATCAATATTCATGTCATAGCTAATAGTTATAGAATTTTTCTTGTAAAAATTTACAAAAAAATTAAATGAAAAAGAAAAAAAATTTTTTTAAATGCATTTTATCCTCAAGTCAGCTCTTTACCGATTTATAATGATAATAACTTGGATAATTAACACGAGCAAATTTTTTTTTTGTCAAAATTTCGAAATGGTCGTACTACTTAGGCTGACCAACTCATCCCATATTTTTTCCAGAGGCTGTATATTACTATTTACGAAAAAAACAAAAAAAAAATTTTCGCTTAAAAAATAGTGTCCCATTTTTACCCACTCTTCTATATATATATATATATATATATATATATATCACTATATAATTAATCAAAATTTTTTTTTTGTAAATTAGGGATATGGAGGTCATTCGAGGCGTTACGATTGGTTTAGAGACAGCAACGGAGTTATCTATGGTGACAACAATAACGAAAAATGTTATCAAGAAATAAAATCTGTTTATAGTTATTATAATCCATTAGAACTGACCTATTGTGATTATTGCGTCTGTAGTTGTGTGAAAAAATCTAAACGTGAATATATGGCTGTAACTGCTATCAGTTTTAGAGATCAACTGTCAGATATTACCAATAATATGTTGAGTATTTTTCTTATTTTACTTTGACTTTCAACGATCACAAGGAGTCTTTGATCAGCCGTAAAAATTAAACTGATCAATATTTTTACAAAAAATTTTATACAAATATTTAAAAATTTTCGTAGAATCAATGATCGATTTTTATCAAAAATTTTAATTTTAAAGTGAAAATTTTTTCGTTAAAAATTTCAAAGTTGTCAAGAAAATAGTGCAATTGATTTTTTGCAAATATCTTTATAAATATTGAGTTTTCCAAAAAATTGTAAGAAACCTTTTTTACAGGGCTTTAAATTCTCTACAAGACAAATATCTTATACTTTTTTTAAAAACTAAATAGTTTCTGAGATATTTTAAGTTTAAAATTTAAAGATTGAGATACAGAAATTTTCAATTTAAAAATTATCTGTCGTTTGGATCCCATGTGACTATTGCAGATGAATAATTATGATTCCAACATCAAAAATATAGTTTCGGATTGTTTTAGGGTTATTGTGGGTGTTAGATTTATCAAGAAAAGCTATATGATTCATGTGCAAATAAAAGAAGGGAAACTAAAGTCACGTGGATCAGTAGACGAATTATCATGGAGGGAATTGGAAAAATTTGATTATAATGATGAAACTGAAAAATATTATGTTCAACAAATTAATAAAAGCTGGAGTCCACTGACATTGGGAGTTGATTATGGGCATCCAAGAACTATTAATTTTGATGATTTGTTTACACCAGAGGATTATGTTGTTACAGGTGTTAGATTTAGATTTGCTATAGATTCACTTGACTCGCCGGAATTAAAAGAAGGTCCGATTGAACTACAAATTCGAGTGACACCTTTTGACTATTTACAAGGAAAAATTATTAACCATAATCAGACACATTGGATATCATCAAACTACCGAACATTTAGGTCTGTGTACAAGCACGTATTTTTGTAATTTATTTTAACGAACTTTTTTCTAAAAATACTATGTGGTTATTTTTTTTAGAGATGAATTAATTCTAGAAAATCCTGATAAACCAACAAAGTCTCCGGGAAATGAACCAGACTCAAACACAAATCAATTTATTAGCTTTCAAGCCTCGGATTTGAAAAAAGATGCCGGGCAATCGACAGTTCCATTTTTTGATTCATTAGAAGCGGAAGGTTATCCCGAATTTCCTTTAGGAGGAGTTGGAATTATGCATCGTGGTCGCGAAGGTTTTGGTGGATTTTTGGCGTTTAGAATTTTTGATTTAAATATTTCTAAATACTTCAATGATAAGTATTATTAATACTATTATTAATTTAAAAATATTAATTTCAATTAAAAAATTTATAATGTATGACCCTTTACCTGCTCACTTTTCATTGGAGTGAGATTAAACCACTCAATATAAATTGGTAAATTAAATGAAAAATTCTTTTTTTTTTTAGTTTTAAGTATTAGAATAAAATTTTAATTAATTATTATTAATTTTTTATATAAGATCATTAAATGTACTCATAGTCGTTCTCTAAAAGTTGTCATGTGACCATTACTTGATCAACACATGGCTCTACACTCGCTCAAATAATATATCAATTGAATTATTATAAATTTATTGATTTAAAGAATAATTTATAAAATATACTATTTTATTTAATTTTCACGAATTTGAAATATGGATTGAATATCATATCGCGTCATTAATTCCAAAAAGATTTATAATTTTATACGCCTTTTTGGCTTTACTCAATAAGTTTAAAACTAAAAGGGCTTATCTTTTTTTTAATTGCTAATCATATTACACAGTAAAAAACGAATCGTCAAAGTGTAAAAAAAACGTATGTTAAAATTCTGAGTGTTGAATTTTCAACACTTTTGTGTGTCAATTTAACATACAATATTTATCTTGTTTCAACTGTTGCAATCGATTGATTTTTTAACACACAAAAATTTTATTTTATACGAGAGTAACACTTTTTATGTGTTACTGTGAAATCAACACACAAAATATGTTAAAAATAATCTTGACCATCACAAAAGAATTCTCAGAAAATTTCAAGTAAAAATGACGTATTAAAAATATCGCCTGTTTAATTTGCAATCGTTTTTAACATACATAACCTAAACTTTTAAATTAATGTTGATGAAATATAATTATTTTTTTGATATTAAAATAATTATTTTATTTTTGTTATTGTGAGAGAATTAATAGTAATTTTTTTATACATATTTGAATATTGAAGATAAATAATAGATGATATTATATATATTGAACAATACGTGATATTATTATTACTATTTTTTTTTTATTTTTAGTTTTATTTATATTACTATTACTAATATTATCGTTATTTTTAATATTTCATTGCTGAAGAATCAATTACTACAGTTAATTCATTGATTTTAACTTTACATTAAATAATGTGAAAAACATTTTTAAGAAGTGTCCAAGTAACACAAAAGCGTATGTCAAATTGAACACTCTTCAAGTGTTGCAAATAACATATAAGTGTGTTAAAATTGAAGGTTACGTTTTCGAAGATTTTGACACTCATAACGTGTTACTTTTAATATACACGAGTGTAACTGTTTCAAAACAAACGACGTACGCTGAAATAACATGTAAATAAGTGTCAATCGATCGTTTTACACACAGCAAGTGTCAATTTTGACGAATCCTTTTTTACTGTGTATAGACTTATTCTACAGCTTGAATTTTTTCAACTTCCGGCTATAAAAATTGAAAATTTTCGCAAAAAAGGAAGTTATCGGTTTCAGCCCGATTTTCTAAATTCGAGTTTTTATCAGATTTCGACGTTTTGAGGCCCTAGGAAGCTATTCCGACCATTTCCGGATGGACTTCCGGCCGTGTGTGTGTGTAAACTTTTCTTGGCGGTTAATGAAATAACTCACCGAGACTTAGAACTGATTAGATTTTGAGGTTGATCGGGTAAGTAGCTTACGAGTTATAAAGCCGCCTAAGGAATTCTATAGAAAATCTAGACTCAGAGCTCGGTGCTGAGAAAAAAAAATTTTTCCTTCACTTCTATGTGCTAGCGTTCTTTTAGAAGACTTACTTGACACCCCCGAGGCCTTCAAGCACCCATCGGACGTTAATTTTGATCAGGATCACAGTCTAAGAAATTTTATAGAAATTCTACAGACAAACTAAACTCAGCTCAGGTAAATTCGCCTTGTTTTAGACTTAACTAACTTACGTAGTCACGATTTAAAACGACCAAGTCGAAATCAAGTTTTGTTTTTGACTAGAGAACCTAAATTTAATCTAACGAACGAACGTTAAAGTAAAAATTGGCCAGCTTGTGGCTTGAAATTTTTTTTCATAAAAATTATAAAAACGCATTAATCAATTGAAGTGAGCGACTAAGGGTACTGATCGGGTTTTGAGTTTTTGCCTTATTCATTTTAATAAATAATTTTTTTTTCAATTTAAAAATATATGAATGGCTTAAATTTTATAAGAGTAAAATGTCTCAAACAATACACTTGTAAGTTATACGGGGTGTGCAACATATAATAGTCTTTTAAAGTATGTAATGTGATATATTAAGGATTAAAGGTGAAAAAGAGTCGGTTATTACCTCGGTCTCAACACCGCTGACAATGACGGGCATTGACTCGTCACAGTCACTCTGCAGTCCCGAGTCGTCCTCGCCCCGTCGCAGGTGCGTGTTTAGCTCTCGTAGTCGTTTGCACGCCCTCGCAACTTCCGCCCTGATGTCCTCTTGCTCCCCCATTGAGCTACCGCTTACCTCGCACTCCATTTCCGCCTGCAACGACCTCGGTGGCTTCTGTATCGATCCAGACCTACCTCTTCTTTCAACTTCGATCGTCGCTAGTGCCGCAGATAGCTCATCTCTATTACCAATAAAAACGATCGTTAAATATATATGTGACTTGACTATTAAACGTTTTATTTTTTGTTAATGTTAAGTATTGATACTTATATTAATCATTTTGTTAAATATATTCGTAATTTTATTAACAAATAATATATCTATATATTTTTTGTTAATTGATCAAAAAAATATCGTAAACTAGATCATGATTCAAATAAATTTGATTAGCTAATAGTACATTTAATGAAGCCATTAAATTATATATACATACATATATATAATCTACTTTAAATAAATTAAATTAATTCTTACAAACATTTTATAGTAACTAAAAATATTTAAATACAGTAGGACCTGCTTATAAGACTATTAGTTTCTCTCTCAAACTATCGCGATACCTGATTTATAAAAAAGACAGCAATATAGTCTTATAAGGAGGTCCGACTGTATTTAAAAAATTTTATTATTAATATTTAATAAAAATTAAGTTTTCTATAATTAAAAAAACTATTTTTTTTTTAATAAATAAAATAAACTGTGTAGGATACATATCTATATAAAACTTTTCTCGATGATAATATAAGCATTTGAAAAAATTTATTTTAAAAAAACATAACATATTTTTCTCTGTGTAAATCTTTACAAAAACAAAAATTAATTTATGACAAAAAATATCGAAATGAAAAGATTTTGCGTAATGAAAATTTCTATACACTGAACCAGTTTTATATGAAGTTTAATTTAAATATAATTTTCATATATAAATAAGTTTAAATTATAAAATGATGATTTTCGAGTTGTAGAGTTCAATTAATAGTAACTGACCTCCAATAAATGACCGCTTCTCCAATGTCGCTCTCACCGCGAGTTAGTCATCTTTCCACATTACCTCACACATGTATACGTAAAGAAATGTGGAAAGACCCATAGGTTCGTACCTGTGCTTATATATGAGTGAGTATATATGTACAAATATATACACGAAGATCTAAAGTGTATATTTGTAGACTTGTTTTCGAAAAAAGGAAAAGGTCTTTTGTTAGTGGCCGTTTTGAAGATATTTTTCTTTTACATTAACTAAAGCGGTAATTTATTGAAATATAAAAAATGATTACGATGATGTAAGCAGAACCTTCAAAAAACTTTTTAAAATTCACATGTATTTGTATAAATTTACACTGTTAAAAAAATTGTTTGAATTTTCAAAACATTGTATATAACGCAATAAACACATACATTTGTGCTTGAAATTTCATTACTAATTTCATAAAGAATTTAAAATACATGCTTTTGAATTTTCAAATCAACACTTTGGATTTTCAAATACTTCCTTTTGAATTTTCAAATACAATTTTTTTAATATTCAAATATCTTTCATTTAATTTTCAAATACTCTCTTTTTAATTTCCATATATAGATGTATATGAAAATCTGAAGCGTTTATTTGAAAATTCAAAAGCAAGTATTTTAAATTCTATACGATCGTTACAATGAAATTTCAAACACAATTGTATGTGTTTATTGCGTTATATACAATGTTTTAAAAATTCAAACAATTTTTTTAACAGTGTATGGTTACATGGAAATTAAAGACTATTAGGTATGTTAAGTAACAAAATGTTTATTGATAAAACTTCAAAATTTTGTAAGCTGTCATCAATTTCTTATGAACAACATTATAAATTTTTTTTTTTTTTATTAACCATTGTTATAATATAATTTAATATAGCGGGTAATTATATTTTTTTTCTTAAACATTTAAAAAAGTAGAAGTTAAATAAATATTTTAGAGTTAAATCACATTTTAATATTTAAATCACTATAAAACTATATTATGTTTATTAGCATTATGCTATATCACATTTAATACTGTATACAGTACATATACTGTCAATGATGTTCAGTTCAGTCACAAGTTTTATTTACTTTATATTATCGAGGAAATAAAAACTTTACAACAATAAAGTCTGATGTACACCGCTCACATTACTCAAATTTATTATATATTTAACTAATTAGTATTAAAACACAATCCTTGATTACTGAACGCGCAGCACGTCACGCGCAGAAATTTCATATACAAGTATTTGAATTTTCAAATAAATATTATGAAATTTCAAATGGAATTATTAAAATTCAATGTGTCTTAGAATTTTCAATGCTTGCTTTGAAAATTTAAAGAATAAGTATAAATTTTAAGTACGTTTATTAAAATTCATATTTTTTTTCTTAATTTTAAATACCAGCTTGATTATTAAATTACGTACATTAAATTTGAAGCTTTTTTTATTGAAAATACAATTCAAATATCTAGTTATGAAAATTCAATACCTTTTGTATTGTAATTTTCAAATTATTTTTTACAGTGTACATACTAATTAATTAATTGATAATTGATAAAAATAGTAAATATATAAAAGTATATATAAGGTCCCACAAATAGTTGATTTAATTAATTGATTATTATTATTTTTATTGTATAATTACTAAAAATAATTATAATTTAGTATCTGCTAAAAATATTGTGAATCATTTGAGAAATTTAGTTGATCAAATTTTAGATTTATAAATTTGATATTAAGGCCATGCTCAGACAGTCTCCCACTTTTTAAAAAATTTAAATTTCAACTGCCGTAACCGTATTCAAATTTTATTAATTAATTAAAAAAACATTAAAACCGAAATTGAAAAAGGGAGAACGTATTCGTAATTTCGCTAAGATATAAATTAAAAAAAAATTACTTGCAGGTGATATCAATTGGAAGCTGAACGAAATTTGTAAATTAAATTTCAGCAAAATATTCATGTCAATTTGATAATTCGAATTTTCAAATTTTATAGCCTAAAATTTATTCAACAAATTTCGTTTAACTCTTAATTGATATCAATTGCAATTATTTTTTAAAAAAATTCTATATCTCGATGAAATTGCCACTTCCTGGTTAAAAATAATACTGATTGAAAAGAATTGAGAAGCGGTCACTACATGCAAATTGTATATCTCTATATACAAACAAAAGAATTGAAATTATTGAAAAGAATTCGAATTTCATCATTTTTAATTCTTTTCAATCAATATGTTTAAACAGGGCTAGGTTTTCATTTTTTCTATTAAAGTTTTAATTTTTTTTTTTAATTAATTAATAAAATTTTAATATAGTTATGACAGTTGAAAGCCATTGAAATTTTTTAAAAAGTGGGGGGTGCTGTATGAGAATGCCTTAAAAGAATTTCATGAATATTTTACACTATCGTAATCTTTTAGCGATAGATAAAAGTTATATTTAGTAATCATAATTTTATAAATGACATTAAACTTATTTATACATGCATTTTCACGTGTAAAAATAAAATAATATTTTAATTTAGCTCCATATAAAGCTGGTCGGGTGTTCAGATTTTTTTAAAAATTAATTATTTTTTCAAGTGATTAATGTACAAAAAATACTTGTTCGTTGCGCTTTATTTATGTCGATTTATTATATTTGTTTTTTTTTTAAGAAGCTTATATTGTGATGCCGAGAAATTCAAAGAATACATCTTTATATAGAGATATACTTTATTTAATTATGTACATTTAAAAATAAAGATTTAATTTTTTGTTTTTAAAGTTCCATTTGCTTGAATTCAACAAAACGAGTTAATAAATCGTAACTATATAGTTACTGCGTAAAAAATCGTGAGTAAATTGTTAATCCGAATTTATTCTGTCGCTCAGGATTCCGGAGTTTAAAAAAAAAAATCACTTCGCGAACGGAGAATACAGAGAGTTTTTGTCAGTAAAGTGATTTCTAAGTGAGTGCGGATTTTATTTTAATTCGCATTAACTATAAAAGCGGAGTTTTAATGTAATAAATTTTCTATGTAAAAAATTTTGATTTCTCATATTTTTGGAAAATATTCTTTGGATTTCATTAATTATTGAAACAATAAAAAAAATTTTTTTTGCATTTAAAATACAGTTCGACCTCCGATACTCCAAAAATAAAATTCCTTTTTATTTGAACATCGCTTAACACCGGGAAAAATTTTATCATCGCTACCGGTGGTAATTTTAACACTGGTAACTTCAACATCGAAGTAGCGTGAGCTTACACTGGTTTTTTTTACAATATTGATGAGTTGAAAAGGAAAAATGGACAAAAAAAACTGATGTAAAACTTTTTATTTTATCGCCAAGGTTTCTTCAACTTTTTTGACCTCAGCAGGGCTCTACAACCCTGTTTAAAAATATTGATTGAAAAGATTTAAAAATGATGAAATTCGAATTTTTTTTTCAAATTTCAATTTCTTTGTTTGTATATATAGTCATACAGTTTGCATGGAGTGACCGCTTTAACCAGAAAATGTATTCATAATTTTTTCCTACTAGGCGTTATTATTCCTAAATTTTTTTCGCTGGCTCGGTATAAAAATATGCTTAAAAGGTTAAAGTGTGGGTGTTTAAATACGTCAACGTTAAATAATGACAATTTTATTAACCGGTTTGCTAAGAGTATATCAAGTGTTACGTTCATAAATCTAAAATATACTGATATTAGTTTTATTTTTTTAACTTTTGATAATATGCAAATGATTTATATATATATATGTATAGAATATGTTAAAGAATAAGTAAACCAATGATCTTAAATAATAAAGCAAGATTGCAAAATCAAACTTTATGAGTCATAGTCACTCTTGGGAGTTTAAATGCGGGCACTTTTATTTAGAGATTATAACCATGGTAACAATCTACGCTGCAATAATTTTTTTTTCTAAGCCGATCCGTAATAATATAAAAAATAAATGATGATAATCTCTTAAATAACAGAAATAAAATAATAAAAAAATAGTTAAGTATAATAAATATAATTTTTTAGTTTGAATGAGTTGTATTGTGTGTTTTTACCTCTCTCGCTCGGCTGCTTTCGCTCGGTGTTCCGCTTCATGGCTGAGTCTCTCCAAGGCCGCAGCCCTTTCCTCGGCTTCCTCCAGGGCTGCAACAGCTCTGGCTCTCTCTTCTCGCAACTCAAGTGATCGCCTTTCCAACTCTGTTCTTTGTGCCGAAACCAATTGCACCTTAAGTAAATAAATAAATAAATAAATAAAAATCCATTTATAATTAAACAGCTTACTCAACAATAAATATAGATTATTATCATAAATATAAATAAATAAAAGTGAGAATAATTATTACCTCATCTCGAAGGATTTCAAGACTACTGACGTGATCCTGAAGAGTTGTATTTCGTAATGTGCATTTATCTCTAAGTAATTTTATTTCAGCGACCAATTGATCTTCACTTTTAGCTGCTTCTCTTAATTGATCCGCGAGCCGAATATTTTGAGCTGTCAATTCACTAACTAAAGTTGCTTGTTCACGTTCTGCTCGTCTGGCACGTTCACTTTGTTCTTCTAGTTGACTTCTCAATGTCTCAACGTCTGATTGTAATTCCAGAGCACGTGCTTCACTCTCACCTTTAGCTTCTTCAAGTCTTCGACGTAGTAAATGCCTTTCTTGTTCTAAACACTGAAATTATACAATGATAAATTTATTAATTATTTTCATTACAAATGTAAAAAAAATTATTAATTATCTACACAAATAAAATTTTAATTATTTTAATTTAATATAAAATCAAATGTATACAATTATTGTAAAGTTAAAATATTAGTTTGTTCCGTCTAAAACGAGCATGAACAAAATTTTTATGAACAGAATTAAAAATAGAAATTGAATCATATTAAAAACCGCTGAATTGTCGCATTTTTCAGAAAGAAATTAAAATTTTTCGAATAATTCAGTTTTAATTCAAACAAGTCGCAAATATTTATGTTCATTATTGTTATAATAATATTCGACTACTTTTTTTGTATAGATTAGTTTTTTTTTAATTTATTTATGGACGCTTATTTTTTTATTAACTCATATATTTACTCAAAAGTATAATGTAAATTATCATATATAAGAGTTTAGAAAATAATAAATGACTGAATATTTTTATTAAAATTATTTTATATTTTATTCTGTTTTTATACCTTCTTAAATGTATATATTTTAAAATCCGATCATAGTTTTATGTTTTTAGCCTGATAATCAAAAATAAAATAACTGCCTCCAAACTATATATATTTCTTTTTGATCAGATTATTGAGTTAATTAGTTCATTCAAAAATGTACAAACAGAATTATGTTTTTTGTTAAAAATTTTATCAATTTTAAAGGATCATTGTCATGGAAATTCAATTAAAATTCATAATTCAAAAATTAAAGCATAATTTTTAATGAAAATACAACGTAATTATTTAAAAATATATGTTTTATAATCAAGATATTGAGTCGAATTCAAATTCAAAAAATTTTTAAACCACAGTACTAACTTTTTTTTAAAAACCGTAATTAGTTTTTGATTATTGCAAGTTTATTAAAGACTTGCTTATATATATATATTATATATATATATATATATATATATATATATATTACATAATATGACAATTTTTTAATATGAATGTTATTAAATTTTTATTTTGTCAACTATCAAATAAACTTAAATCCCCAATACTTAAAAAATGTTCAAAGGTTTCGGCAGCAATTTAAAAGTATCAATCGATATCGATTTATATACGATTATTTATAAGTTTATAGATAAATAGATTTGATTATATGTACCTAATGAATTCTATTGTAATTTATGTACAAAATCAAATTCATTATTAGGTGCATTATTTACGTATGATGTATCGACTTGATTATTTGAGTTAAGTAATGCCATAAACTTTCATTTATTGTAAGTTCATAGCAGACTAAAGGATCAGACTACAATCCAGCGATCACCAAAGTTAAGCAGCATCGGCGTAGGTCATTGATTGGATGGCTGACCTCGTAGTAAAGTGGTGGTCAACGAATAGTAATTTTTTTTTTTTTTTTTTATTTAAATTTAATAGATATTTATATTGATGAAAACAAGAAATCCTAATTAAATTACTTAATTAATAATTTAAAGGTATTCGAAATGAGATTCTAAAAATGACTATATTCATTCATGCATGATCATGTATAAACAGATCTGATTATATATAATTAGACCTGGCCAATTTTTGGATCCAATCATATATAGATGATTATGCATAATTATATATGATTAGACAAAAACTTTTTTCATCGGGAATTATAGGAACACGTCCTATAATTATAGGAATATTACCCATAATTATAGGAATAGTTCATATAATTATAGGAATGATACCTATACCATTATGGGAATGGTTCCTATAATTATAGGAATGGTTCCTATAATATTATAGTAACCATTCCTATAATAGTATAGTAACCATTCCTAGAAATTATAGGAACCATTCCTATAATATTATAGGAACGGTTACTATACTATTATAGGAATGGTTACTATAATAGTATAGGAATGGTTCCCATAATGGTATAGGGGTGGTTCCTATAATTTCTAGGAATAATTCCTATAATAGTATAGGTACAATTCCTATACCATTATAGGAACCATTCCTATAATAGTATAGTAACCATTCCTATAATATTATAGTAACCATTCCTATAATATTATAGTGACCATTCCTATAATAGTATAGTAACCATTCCTAGAAATTATAGGAACCATTCCTATAATATTATAGGAATGGTTACTATACTATTATAGGAATGGTTACTATAATAGTATAGGAATGGTTCCCATAATGGTATAGGGGTGGTTCCTATAATATATAGGAATGATTCCTATAATAGTATAGGTACAATTCCTATACCATTATAGGAACCATTCCTATAATAGTATAGTAACCATTCCTATAATATTATAGTAACCATTCCTATAATATTATAGTGACCATTCCTATAATAGTATAGTAACCATTCCTAGAAATTATAGGAACCATTCCTATAATATTATAGGAATGGTTACTATACTATTATAGGAATGGTTACTATAATAGTATAGGAATGGTTCCCATAATGGTATAGGGGTGGTTCCTATAATATATAGGAATGATTCCTATAATAGTATAGGTACAATTCCTATACCATTATAGGAACCATTCCTATAATAGTATAGTAACCATTCCTATAATATTATAGTAACCATTCCTATAATATTATAGTGACCATTCCTATAATAGTATAGTAACCATTCCTAGAAATTATAGGAACCATTCCTATAATATTATAGGAATGGTTACTATACTATTATAGGAATGGTTACTATAATAGTATAGGAATGGTTCCCATAATGGTATAGGGGTGGTTCCTATAATATATAGGAACCATTCCTATAATAGTATAGGTACGATTCCTATACCATTATAAGAACCATTTCTATACTGCATAGGAATACTCCCTATAATTTTCTTTCCGTGTAGTTTAAAATTTTTACTTCAAATAATTTGCTTGAAATTTTATGAAAAATTTTGAACAGTGGTTTCAATAATACATTGATTTGTAAGTTCTGAAGTCATCAAACAGTTGAGATCATATGTAATTAACAATCATTATAAATAATGAAGTCATTGCCGAGTGAATCAGATATCTTTAAGCAAAAAAATAAATTAAAGATTCATTACTATGAACATTATGTCCACGCCTTTAAAAAATTCACGTGACTAGCTTTCCAAGTTATCGCAAGTACTTTTTTTTTTTATACATAAAATACTGTCAAGGATTTTAACAAATCGACATAATGCTTTAAGGTACCGAATTATGTTATTTTGAATAATTGTGATTAGCGAATTGATTGGTAAAAAAAAAAAAAAGAAAATAATAATTCATAATATATGATTTGATAGTTTGTAATACTGCTTACATAGATTTACTTGCGGTGGTTATTCATGCGAAAACGCAAAAATGGAAAGGAGAACTCGAGATTGAGACTATGCTATATAGGTTTAAAGAAGGTGAAACGCGAAGGTCTTTAAGAATATTATTACAAAGAAAGAAACATCTCATATTTTTTCATTGTTGACATAATTTTTTTCTTTTTACTACTCAATTAAATGTAATTATTAATAATTGTTATAATTTTTATTGTTCATATTATTGTTTAAATATAATTAAAATACACAAAAGATAAAAGTTAACTTTTATAGTCTTCACTACATTTTTATTTACTTTATTTTATTTCCGCAGACATGTAATATGTAATTAATGTATTAATCGCGAAGAAATGTTACGTTAATAAAAAAAAATGATACATAGACATAAATATATTTTTAATAAAGTGTTATACAAATATAGAAAAAAAGAAATCCGAAAACATTTCTATCAAATAAACTACAAAAGCAAAAGGCTTGATTATATGACGGGTTTCCTATATTTAGTTTGATATTTTACGATTATTTCTATTACATATATTATGTACAACGTAACGATTCATATATATATACATATGGAGAACCCTTTGTTTTCTCCTCCAGGTTGTTAAATATTGTGCAAGCTCCTGGTGTTGAAGTAACCAATTAAGGTAAATATATATGTGGTTATTCTCATTATTTTTTTTATTTTCAAATTAATTATTTATTTCTACTAATTTTGCTGGTAAGTTTTCTACGTTATACCTTGCAGAGCTATAATTTTACTCTCGCTAAATACGAATCTACTGACCCGTGTCAATATTACGGCTCTTGTGAATAGTATCTAATTATCTAATTAGCATACGTATGTTAAAATAAACCACAGGGGAAGGGTGGGCAAAACGGGACCGATAAGGAAATAATGGATTTTCCTGGATTCATAGTTACGCGGGATCTTCTTGTTTTGATTTCTCTGTTGCCAAATTTCAAAACACAGAATAGAGAAATTTTTCAAAATCGATTTTTCAGTATTTTTAGTTACAGTGTATCTTTGTGAACATGATTCTATTCGTATTTCAAAAATTGTATTTTTGTCAGTTTTCTGGAAATTTATCAATTTTCTGAAAGTTTATCAATTTTCTGAAAATTAAACCTAGTTTTCAAAAGCTATCTAAAAATTTTTTTTCTGGGCGGGCAAAACGGATCACCTCCAAAAACGTAAAAAATTTTTTTTTTAATTAAAAAAAAATGGATATAATAGAATTGTTAATACAATAGTTAATGAAGACAGCAAAAAAAATGTATTTGAGTTAAATAACTTTTTTAAAATTTTAATTCAGCGAACGCTTGGTCTGTACTTTTTATGGCTAAGGATATAATATGCCTACTGATTCGTGGACTCAGTGCCAAAGTTGTGTACAAAATATTATATAATAGACGAGCCCACACGGAAAAAACGACTCTGTCAAAATAACAGTTAAAACTGTTAAATTGACAGATTTGACGCTGTCAACCCAAAACTGTCAATTTAACAAATGTGGAAATGTTATTTTCACCTTTTCACATTGTGGAAACTGCCAATCTGAAACTGTCAATTTGACAGTTTTTTGGTGTAATCATAACATTTAAAAAATGCAAAATTCAGTACAAAAAAAAAAGGGTAAAATTTATATTAAAACAATAAATGAAATTGTTTTTGATGAGTAAAAATTATACATTTCGTAAAATGTGAACAGTACATGAAAAAATATTCTAAAAATTGAAGTTTTATCTAAAAAAATGAGGTATTTATGTAAAACAATTGTTCAAATCTGCAAACAATAGAAAGGAAAAACCATTAAGATACATATAGGGGGGGGGGCAAAACGGGGTACCCCCAAAATTTTGTAAAAAAAAAAATTTTTTTTTTTCGTCTAATTTCTATAAATCCGATATATTTGCGTACTTTTACCCCTACGCATGACACCTAGGGCAATATGGACCAGTTGAAAATTCAGAGACAATGATTTTTTTTAATTTTTATCGTCAAACTCAAAAAAATTCAATATTGTTAATCCATTTTTCGGCTGATTTTTTATAGCTGAGGGAAATTTAGCCATTAAAAATATCCGAAAATAATGATTTGTTTTCTTAACTGATAAAATTATTTAAATAATGCAAAATAATCTGTAATCTATAAAAAGTTAAAAACCAGGTTTTTTGGGTTCAAAATAATTCATAAGAATGAAATTTGGTTTGTAAATTTTATATAACTTGATAATCAACTTTTTACAGATTATTTTTGTGAATTTGACAGTTTTTATCTGTAAATTTGACAAATTATGGTTATGTTAATTTCACAGATTCTATCTGTTAATTTAACAGTTTTTCTTTGTTAATCTAACAAATTCTATCCATGTCATTTTGACATTCCCATATCTGTCATTTTCACATATTATTTTTTTCCGTGCATGATATGTGCCGATATTTATAATGATAATATCGGAGTTATCTGTAATTACTATATTCTATTTTGATCTTTAGTTTTAAAGCTTAACATTCCTTTAAGTTTATTCTATAACCCTTTAAGTTTCAATGACCCTTTATGACCCTCTATGACTATAGCCTTATAGGCAAGAAGAAAACAGAGTGAAAAGACAGCACAAAAACTCTTTGAAGTACTAAGTGCGGAGCCGGAAAAAGCAATAATCAATTATACCAAAGAATACTAACTGCAAATGATAAGACTAACAGATAAAAAGAAAGACAAGATATTTATGAAAGGAAAGAAATTATTTTTTATCAAATAAATAATGATATATGGAAAAAACAAAATGTTGCACAGTTAAGAAAGTAAATATATAAATAAAAAATAATAAGTTTCAATGATAATAAGAAAATTATCTGTAAAAAGAATGGGTTTTAACTTAAAAATGATTTTAAATTTTAAATTCTTGAAAAGAATTTTTCGAAAAAAAATTTCGGGACATTCAAAATTGCGCAAAAATCATGTGCGCTATAAATATCAATTTTTCTTTACCAAATTTGTGGAGTGACCCGCTTTACCTACCCTTTCCCTATATAAATTAGATTTTTGTTTGATTGTAAAATAATCAAAGTTAATTTTTATTTTAAAAATGAGGTCACACTCAACGAGAAGGTCAAACGTCTGTTAATTTATACGCTCGTCTATGTATAGATCTTTTGTGTATATAATTTACTATTGTATGCTTTGTAAAATTTTATCAACAAAATAAAAGCTCATTAATTTGATGAATAACAATTATTTATGTATTCATGATTTTGATGTAGCGATAAACGATAATGTCTGAAGGTTATAATTTATAGACAAACAAATTTTTATTTAATAATTTACGTAGAAAGTTAAATTTTTATGACAATTAATAATGATGTTTGAGTTGTTAAATTTTAAATTTTATTTACTCTGTTTATTTTATTATACAAACAGGTTTGTCTGGTGCTACTGTTTTACTGTATTGACATTATACTTTTTATAGGCATTAGGTCACAAGCCAAGTTAAATAATTATAAATTAACACTACAGAGTAACGGGCATAACTATAAAACTACTTTTTATCCGGGTGTAATTGAGAGCGCCTTGGCAATGTAATGACACTGATCTATATATTTTATTTCTAATATGTTATATAATAGTATACTAAAGCAATAATTGCGTTTTTGATCTTTACAGACTGAACAAAAATTAATTACAATCATTACAGCATTACAAATAATTAATTATCAAGCAATCAGTTATAAATATGACTCCAAAGAGTAAAGCCATTATTATAATTAACATTTCTTAGGTGAATGCTACTAAGTCGGCAATTAGTTGAGGCTATAAGGTAAGAGATTCAGTACCCGATCAGAGAATCAGTACACGATCACTCATGTATTTATATGTATCTATATTTACTAAAGTCTATACTAAATATGGAGTGCTGATCAAGCTGATCAGAATTTTCTCGATCCAAATCAATTAATTTAAAAAATTACGAATAATTTAACCCTCGGAGTACACTGTGGGTAATTTTGACCCCAGAATTTTTTTTTATCCTAAAATATTTCTCAAGTTAGATTTGATTTTAATTCATTTCTCCTCCGTTAAAAATTAGCTAATTCGAAATAATGATAGTTGTATTCGAAAGAGGATTGTTTTACCCACAAAAAACGTCATTACCTGAATTCCAATAAAATGCATAGTTTTTGAGATATAACTCTTCAAAAGTGAAGTACCCGACTAGAATTTTTCATAAGGACCTGACAAGGTCCTCATCAGGTTAACCTTATTTCAAATAAGGTCCTGATCGGGGTATCCTGACGAGGATCCTGATGTGGATGTAACGCTTAAGACCCATGAGGTCCTTATCGGGATTGCCTTATAAGGTCCTTATCAGGATATCCTCATCAAATCCTTATCAGGATTACCTTATCAGGTCCTTACCAGGATATCCTCATCAAATCCTTATCAGGATTACCTTATTAGTAATTATTTAAAAAAAATATTAAATTGCAAAAAAAAAAAGAGAATTTTAATTCGATTGAGAATGTTATCTATTGTACTGAGAGCACTGATTAGAGAAAGTAAACATAGTTTTTATTGATGAAAAAATCCCGATGACTGCTGGGCTCGAACCTGCGTCCTTCCGATTCAAAGTCCTCGATGCTATCCACTGCGCCGACATACATATGTGATCTCGGAAGTCTAAATATAATATACATTGTGATGTCAAAGAATAACTGATAAAGAAGTAAAAAATCCGTGTTGCAATGATCGACGTGATTTTTATACAATATTCTTTTGTACTTTGTTTAATTTTTAGTCTGTAAATAAAATACTTGAAGGAATGGGATATTTTGTTTTTTGAATAAGGATATCCTGATGAGGTCCTGATCAGGAACTTGTCAGGTTGACCCGATGACAAATAACTTTTTTTTGAATAAGGATATTCTGACGAAGTCCTGATCGAGAACTTGTCAGGTCGACCCGATGGCAAATCACTTTTTTTTGAACAAGGATATCTTGATGAGGTCCTGGCAAGGAACTTGTCAGGTCGACTCGATGGCAAATAACTTTTTTTTAGACAAGGAGTTCCTGATGAGGTCCTAATAAGGAACTCGTCGGGTTGACCCGATGACAAATAACTTTTTTTTTGAGTAAGGATATCCTGATAAGGTCCTGATCAGGAACTCGTCAGGTTAACCCGATGGCAAATAACTTTTTTTTAAACAAGAAGTTCCTGACGAGGTCCTAATAAGGAACTCGTCGGGTTGACCCGATGGCAAATAACTTTTTTTTGAATAAGGATATCCTAATGAGGTCCTGATCAGGAACTCGTCAGGATGACCCGATAAGAAATAACTTTTTTTTAAATAAGGAGTTCCTGATGAGGTCCTAATAAGGAACTCGTCGGGTTGACCCGATGGCAAATAACTTTTTTTTGAATAAGGATATCCTAATGAGGTCCTGATCAGGAACTCGTCAGGATGACCCGATAAGAAATAACTTTTTTTTAAATAAGGAGTTCCTGATGAGGTCCTAATAAGGAACTCGTCGGGTTGACCCGATGACAAATAACTTTTTTTTTGAGTAAGGATATCCTGATAAGGTCCTGATCAGGAACTCGTCAGGTTAACCCGATGGCAAATAACTTTTTTTTAAACAAGAAGTTCCTGACGAGGTCCTAATAAGGAACTCGTCGGGTTGACCCGATGGCAAAATAAGGATAGAGGTCCTGATCAGGAACTCGTCAGGATGACCCGATAAGAAATAACTTTTTTTTAAATAAGGAGTTCCTGATGAGGTCCTAATAAGGAACTCGTCGGGTTGACCCGATGACAAATAACTTTTTTTGAGTAAGGATATCCTGATAAGGTCCTGATCAGGAACTCGTCAGGTTAACCCGATGGCAAATAACTTTTTTTTAAACAAGAAGTTCCTGACGAGGTCCTAATAAGGAACTCGTCGGGTTGACCCGATGGCAAATAACTTTTTTTTGAATAAGGATATCCTAATGAGGTCCTGATCAGGAACTCGTCAGGATGACCCGATAAGAAATAACTTTTTTTTAAATAAGGAGTTCCTGATGAGGTCCTAATAAGGAACTCGTCGGGTTGACCCGATGACAAATAACTTTTTTTTTGAGTAAGGATATCCTGATAAGGTCCTGATCAGGAACTCGTCAGGTTAACCCGATGGCAAATAACTTTTTTTTAAACAAGAAGTTCCTGACGAGGTCCTAATAAGGAACTCGTCGGGTTGACCCGATGGCAAATAACTTTTTTTTGAATAAGGATATCCTAATGAGGTCCTGATCAGGAACTCGTCAGGATGACCCGATAAGAAATAACTTTTTTTTAAATAAGGAGTTCCTGATGAGGTCCTAATAAGGAACTCGTCGGGTTGACCCGATGACAAATAACTCTGATCAGGAACTCGTCAGGTTAACCCGATGGCAAATATTTTTTTAAACAAGAAGTTCCTGACGAGGTCCTAATAAGGAACTCGTCGGGTTGACCCGATGGCAAATAACTTTTTTGAATAAGGATATCCTAATGAGGTCCTGATCAGGAACTCGTCAGGATGACCCGATAAGAAATAACTTTTTTTTAAATAAGGAGTTCCTGATGAGGTCCTAATAAGGAACTCGTCGGGTTCTAATGAGGTCCTGATCAGGAACTCGTCAGGATGACCCGATAAGAAATAACTTTTTTTTAAATAAGGAGTTCCTGATGAGGTCCTAATAAGGAACTCGTCGGGTTGACCCGATGACAAATAACTTTTTTTTTGAGTAAGGATATCCTGATAAGGTCCTGATCAGGAACTCGTCAGGTTAACCCGATGGCAAATAACTTTTTTTTAAACAAGAAGTTCCTGACGAGGTCCTAATAAGGAACTCGTCGGGTTGACCCGATGGCAAATAACTTTTTTTTGAATAAGGATATCCTAATGAGGTCCTGATCAGGAACTCGTCAGGATGACCCGATAAGAAATAACTTTTTTTTAAATAAGGAGTTCCTGATGAGGTCCTAATAAGGAACTCGTCGGGTTGACCCGATGGCAAATAACTTTTTTTTGAATAAGGATATCCTAATGAGGTCCTGATCAGGAACTCGTCAGGATGACCCGATAAGAAATAACTTTTTTTTAAATAAGGAGTTCCTGATGAGGTCCTAATAAGGAACTCGTCGGGTTGACCCGATGACAAATAACTTTTTTTTTGAGTAAGGATATCCTGATAAGGTCCTGATCAGGAACTCGTCAGGTTAACCCGATGGCAAATAACTTTTTTTAAACAAGAAGTTCCTGACGAGGTCCTAATAAGGAACTCGTCGGGTTGACCCGATGGCAAACTGATCAGGAACTCGTCAGGATGACCCGATAAGAAATAACTTTTTTTTAAATAAGGAGTTCCTGATGAGGTCCTAATAAGGAACTCGTCGGGTTGACCCGATGACAAATAACTTTTTTTTTGAGTAAGGATATCCTGATAAGGTCCTGATCAGGAACTCGTCAGGTTAACCCGATGATTTTTTTAAACAAGAAGTTCCTGACGAGGTCCTAATAAGGAACTCGTCGGGTTGACCCGATGGCAAATAACTTTTTTTGAATAAGGATATCCTAATGAGGTCCTGATCAGGAACTCGTCAGGATGACCCGATAAGAAATAACTTTTTTTTAAATAAGGAGTTCCTGATGAGGTCCTAATAAGGAACTCGTCGGGTTGACCCGATGGCAAATAACTTTTTTTTTGAATAAGGATATCCTAATGAGGTCCTGATCAGGAACTCGTCAGGATGACCCGATAAGAAATAACTTTTTTTTAAATAAGGAGCTCCTGATGAGGTCCTAATAAGGAACTCGTCGGGTTGACCCGATGACAAATAACTTTTTTTTTGAGTAAGGATATCTTGATAAGGTCCTAATAAGGAACTCGTCGGGTTGACCCGATGGCAAATAACTTTTTTTTAAACAAGAAGTTCCTGACGAGGTCCTAATAAGGAACTCGTCGGGTTGACCCGATGGCAAATAACTTTTTTTTGAATAAGGATATCCTAATGAGGTCCTGATCAGGAACTCGTCAGGATGACCCGATAAGAAATAACTTTTTTTTAAATAAGGAGTTCCTGATGAGGTCCTAATAAGGAACTCGTCGGGTTGACCCGATGGCAAATAACTTTTTTTTGAATAAGGATATCCTAATGAGGTCCTGATAAGGAACTCGTCAGGATGACCCGATAAGAAATAACTTTTTTTTAAATAAGGAGTTCCTGATGAGGTCCTAATAAGGAACTCGTCGGGTTGACCCGATGGCAAATAACTTTTTTTTGAATAAGGATATCCCGATGAGGTCCTGATAAGGAACTTGTCAGGTTTGCCCTAATAAGGCAAACCTTATATTAACCTGATAAGGACCTTATGGTACTTCAGGCAAATCAGGAAGAAATTCTAGTCGGGATAGAGTCAATTTGACCCCGTGTGTATTCCGAAGGTCTGTTCGGAGGTGTGTACTCCGAGGGTTAAAAATATTCGGATAATTCTAAAATTAACGAATAATTTTAAAAGTTACGAATAATTCGGAAATTCGAATCGAATAGTTATATTTGATTTGTACACCCCTAGGAATTTTTTATTGAAATACAATCCTTTTTGATTGGTCCACAGATGATTTTTTGGAATTTTTTTAAAGAAAACTACTGCATGGAATGTTTTAATGTTTTAATGATATATTTGTGGATATACAATGAATACAAGATTAAATTTTTGGATCGAAAAATTCAAAATTTAGTGAGTTATTCACAATCTCCCAACGCTAAAAAAAAAGTCTCCCTATTGCAGTGATAGCGATCTTTGTCTATGGTTTGCTTAACACTTCAGTTTTTAGAATATTTTTTTGTGTATTATTTACATTTTACGAAATATAAAATTCTTACTTATAAATAACAATTTTAATTATTGTACTAATATAAATTTCACATTTATTTTTTGCATTTTTTGAATGTAATTATTACATCAAAAAACTGTCAAATTAACAGTTTCAGATTGATAGTTTCTATAATGTAAAAATAACATTTTCAACTTTTTAAAATTGACATTTTTGGGTTGGCAGCGATAAATTTGTAAATTTGACAGTTTTAGCTGTAATTTTGACAGAGTCGTTTTTTCCGTGCAGATGTCGGAAAATTTAATAATAAATAAAAATAATAATAATCTCAAAACAAAATAACGTTAAAGTAAATAATAATTTAAAAATTTTGCAGGTTTATTCTTCAGATATTATACTATATGAGAAATTTTTTTTTTCTTACAAATCATCAATTTCCGGTAGAATTGACTGAAGTAATCTACAAGCCTCTACGGATTTTTTTTATAAATTTAATTAATTGCATTCATTAAGCAACGAGGCAAAAAAATTATGATTTTTTTTTCTTGGAAGAGTATGCAATTATGATCTTTCAAATAAAAAAAAGGAAAGAGGAGACTAACTGTGAAAGCTTAACTTATAAACTACTTCAAATTATGTTAATTAGTCACAAAATAATTAAAAAAAAAAAAAACAAAATAAAAAAAAATGTATTTGTCTTAGTCGCAAAATAATCCGAAATAACTGTAACTATTCCGTATTTTACAAATTACGCAGATATCAATCTTGATTAGCGAGTGAGTTACATTCTAAACTTTTGTAATTAGCAATTCTACTAACGAGCTACACAAATTACATGGGAAGTAATTATAATGACGCTTGACAAAGATGACGTTGACAATAGAAATAATTAAATGCTTTGTGAATTTTTTATGTCATAGTGTATTTTCACAGTTTCACTGTTTCATATTTTTCATGCGCTTAGATCATAAACATATATTTGTATTAGCATATATTTATTTACTATAAACACAACAGTATTTATACAGATCTTCATATTATAAACATAATTATAAATATATAATGAATTTACATGTTGTAATAAATTTTTTTCGCAAACTCGTTAAAAAGTTGTTCAATGACGGAAATGAATAATTTTGTCTTATATATTGCAATAATTCATAGATATAATATATTCTGAAAATTTCATTGGTATAAAAGAGAAAATTTAATATTTTCCATTATTCTCATTAGAGACACGGAATAAATAAAACTTTAATTCTCATTAGAAAATTAGTTATTTATACGTGGAAAAGAAATAAATTCTGTTGTGTAAATTTGGAGTTTTTTTTTAATATTTTTTAAATTAGTTTACTAAAATTTAATAAATTATATCGTCTTTTTTAATTGGAAAAAAAAAATTGTTATATTATTTACTACACTCGGAGAAATATAAATTGAACGAATTTCTGTTTGAAATAGTAATGAACCCGGGTCAACAAAAAAACTTGATTCAGACTTGCTTCGCCTTATTTTCTTTTAAAGTTATCAATTAGCCGACGATTTTTCGATAAAATCGTAACTTTTTCGGCTTAAATTTTTTTAAACTTTTTCCATCTTAGTTTGAACTTATTTGTCTTTACTTCGAGCACGATAGTCATTCACCTTACTTTTGATTTGCTCAACCAAGTTGGAAAAAAATTATTTATTCGCCTTAATATATAAAAATTATTTCACCTTAGTTTTGACTTTTTCACCTTATATTTTAAGTCGAATAAGTCTAAACCAAGTGAATTTCGACTTCTTCGTCTTAAATTGTGACTAAGAGAGCCAGTTAAGGCTAAACCAAGGCGAAAACTCAATGTATTTCATATCTCTGTAAAAAGAAGTCGAGTTTATCTTGTGAAAAACGGCTCCAAATTTCGACTTGGTAAACCAAGTCTAAATCAAGTTTTATTTTTGAGCCGGGAAGAGTCCAGAAGTTTATTTGAAACTCTATTAGATAATATAGTATTTTTTACATCTTGTGAATACATCTCACTACAATTTCATGATTTCATATAACAAGTAGTTATTTAATATATATTAAATGACACTTTTGACCAACCGAAAAGAATTGTATTTCAAATCAAAATTTTATGAAGCTGACTTTAGCCAGTGAGCGGCAAATTTTTCTACGAGGTACATAAAATATTACAATAGCAAAATATTCACAATACTGATGAAAACATCACTTTATAAAAGAAGAAAGTTTCTAAAGTTGACAAATTATTTTATTTAGAATTTTTAGCAAAATGTAAATTTGATTATTATTATTTTCTTTATGGTTAAAAAAAATTATTTTATCGAATAGAACATTTCTTCAGATCAAAAGATTATTTTATTGCAAAAATTTAATGCAATACTTTTGTTATATAACAGGAATTTAATCTCTCCTGATTGAAGATAATCGAGAAAAAAAAAATTTCGTTTTTTTTTTTTCATAGTGAAGCAATAAAATATGATTCTATTTAAAATTATTCTATTCCAATCACTGAATTTTCGTCATAAAAAATCATTATTTGAAATTAAATACGAATAGTTAAATTTTTTTAAATAAAAAATATTTTGAATCTAAAATTACGTAAGAAATTATTTCTTGACACAAATGTTTTTTTTTTTTTTCAAAGCTAATTTTTTATTTAATTTATATTTTAATAAATACTTAAAAACTTTTATAATTTTGTAGCACGACTCATGATACTTATCATCAGAGTGTACTTTACGATCAAAATTTTTTTCTATAAAATGTCAGAGATTTTGAACTATGGTATGAATTTTTATTATCAAAAAAATTTTATAATCAAACGTTTTTTTAAATGATTATAGTTTGCAATAAAATGTAACACAATCATAAATTTTTTTCCTATTTTATTTGATATAATACACGTTAATAATGATATTCAATTAACTATAATTTATAAATTTTTAATCAGATATCATTTTATATCATAGTTAATAATTTTATTATTATTACGAAAATCAAGATAATCTTTTAGAATTTATAAAAAAAAAAAAAAACAAGTAGATATTAATAGCGATAGAGTAACAAGCGATAAATCTCGAGATTTTACTTGTTTCCTTTACATTTTTTTCTACACAATTCTGGCTATTTTATTTTCAACATCAGGCTTGATCGTGAAACGGTCATTGCTTCTCGGTAGAAAGTAAAATTACTCCCTATGCTCTAGTCTAATCGTTACTCAGTGTAGCACAATCGTTATGAATAATAATAACTATTTTTATTATTCAGCGTGTAAAATTACTCTAGACATATATAAAGCATCCTTGTAATATATGAAATCATAATATAATTATGGTTTTTTGAATTTCAATATGGAAAATTTTTTTAAATATTTATAGACGTTAAATAATGTTGCAAAGAATCGAAATTTTAACTAAAATGAATTGATTAAATTAACAATTTTTGGCTTTTCTATAATTTTATTATTCCTATCTTTATGTTAAATTAACTATTGAAGAAAATGAAAATAAACGATATATACATACCCCTGATTGAACAAAACGATTTGTGACGATTAAAATTTCAAATTGTCTTTAATCTTCATTTGAAAAATTGAATCGTTTTTAATCATCAATTGACGATTTATGACGATTTGAAACGATTAAAACAGTTTTAATCGTCACAAATCGTTTTGTTTAATAAGGGACGTGGAAAGGGGTTAGAAAATAAGGGGTACAAGTGACAAAAAAAAAATTTTATGCAACTCATGCCTAAAGAATACACTATGATCTGGCCAAAGTTAACCTCAAAAAAATTTATTTTAAAGTATAATCCTTTCTGATTGGTCAAAAGTGTGATTTAATATGTCTTAAGTCAATACTTTTTACAAAATTATGAAAATTTAGGGAAATTATTCTCTCGTGTGTTGGTTACACTCGCTTTACTCGTGCTGCCAAACCCAAACTCGACTAAAATACCGATTCTACAAGATGTATAATATACTATTTGATGTGAAGAAAATATTTTTTAGTTTAAGTATATCTTTACTATAATTGAAGATACATCAACATGGCAGAATAAAGCTGTACATATACTTAAGAAAAGTTTTTTTTTTTCAATAAAGTAAACGATCTAGTACTCGATCAGATAAGTAATACTCGATCACTTCATATATTTATAGATCTATATTTATTAAACTTCAGTAAATATAGACATACAAATACATGAGTGATCGGGTACTAGTTTTCTGATTGGATACTGGGTCAATTATATCTTTACTATTACTGAAGAAACATCAACCTGGTTGAATAAAATCATGCACTCAGAAAATTAAATAATAGGAGTTACTATTTAGTTATGGTAAGAATGTCTACCATCGATCAGATAGTAGTAATTAGTAGTATTATCTATATGATTGTGTAAATCATGTTGATTGTAATGTTTACCATATTTATAACAATTGTTACAATCTTGTATGTTAACTAGAGTTAATTATTATTATTATTTTAAATAGTTATATTTACAATCCAGATGTTAACAGTTACCATCAGAAATTATAATTGTTACCATATCCTGATAGTAACTGTTACGAAATTTATTGCAGAAGTTATCATCCAATAATTATTAATTCTATCGAAAAAAATGGTAACACTAACTATTTTTGCATTGAAAATTTCATTCTAGATGATTGGAATTAAAAATTTAGCATAATAAACACGATTACTTAATTTTCTTAGTGTACATAGAAGGTAAAAGACCTAGAACCCGACCACTCAATGTATTTGTATATTAGGGTGGGCCAAAAAAAGAACTAATTTTTTTTTCTTTAGTTACCGTGAAAATATCGTTAAAGATGATGAAAAAAAAATTCTGGTAAAGTTTGAGCTCTTAATATTAATATTAAGAGGTCGCTCATCGGGTTTTTTGATTTCCCATTTAAATAACATGGAAAAAAAATAATTTTTTAGTTTGAAATTTTTTAACTCAGCAAAAACTCATTGTACAAATAAGCCCAGCATACATTTTCGTGGAGAATTCAACGCTCTACAAAAAAATTCTCTTATTATTTTTCGATAAGTCCGTCTGTTCAAAAGTTATTCGATCTCGAAGTCAAGTTAGAGTAAATTTCGAGATCTTTTTACTTTTTCGGTGAAACTATTGGACTTATCGTAAAATGTCATAGATTTTTTTTTTGTAGACAATTTTATTTTCTACAATTTATCATTGATAAATTTTTTCAAAATTCTGCATTGTTTTCTAGTTATTTTCATTTTAATGCCAAGTTCTTGAAATCGATCAAAACACTACTTTTTTAGGAGCTTGGCATTAAAATGGAAATAACTAGAATAGAATGCAGGATTTGAAAAAAATTTATCAGAGATCATTTGTAGAAAATAAAATTGTCTACAAAAAAGATTCCATAGCATTTTATAATAAGTCCTATAGTTTCGCCGAAAAAGTAAAATGATCTCGAAATTTACTCTAACTTGACTTCGAGCTCGAATAACTTTTGAACAGACGGACTTATTGAAAAATGATAAGAAAATTTTTTCGTAGAGCGTTAAATTCTCCACGAAAATGTATGCTGGGCTTATTCGTACAATAAGCCATTGTCGAGTTAAATAATTCCAAACTAAAAAATTATTTTTTTCCATGTTATTTAAATGGGAAATCAAAAAATCCGATGAGCGTCCTCTTAATATTAATATTGAGAGCTCAAACTTTACCAGAATTTTTTTTTCATCATCTTTAACGATATTTTCACGGTAACTAAAGAAAAAAAAATTAGTTCTTTTTTTTGGCCCACCCTATCCTACAATAAAATTTAGATGAAATATATGTGAAGGCAAACTATTCGTAACGTGATTGGTCGAAAACAAAAAAATTTATGCAAACGACACAAAAATATACATTAAAATAAATATTTGAAAAACGACACGCGCGCGCTTGCGCGCGAAATACGTACGCTAGTTGTATATCTAATAATAATGTATATTTAATAAAATTTAGTAAGTATAGATATAGAAGTACATGAGTGATCGGGTACTTATTCCCTGATCGGATACTGGGTCTTTTACATTATTTGGAAGAAGTTTTTTTTTTCAGTACAATTGATACGACTTAAAATAAAATCTGCGTATTGGCTTCAAAATTACCTTGCTGACAAAAAAAAAATCTCTCATTTACTTTGTACATGGATTGACTTGAATTAAGAATTCACTCTCGATATTTAATAGTAGGCTGTATGTGAAGAAACTGACACTGAATTGATAGCCTCCACATCAGCATTAGATTTAGATCTTCATCAAACTATATACATTGTATATGAAGTTAATTAAAAGATGAATAAAACATAACATTTTTTGTAATAAACATTAAAAAGTCAGCAATTACATTTAATTACACATCCATAAACTAAACATTTGCAATCATAAACTGGAAATTATTATAGAAAACAATCGAAATCTTGCGAAAGAGTTAAGAAATTTTTATTTATTTTTATTTCATAGATTAATAAAAAATAAATTAAACAAAAAGACTTCAAAATAAATTTTTGTTGTAATTTTCTATGATAACTATTTTGTGAAAATTTGTAAATAACAAAATACAAATTTTTATAATCGACTTGATGACAATAAATAATAAAGTAATGAAATTTTCATGGTTAATTTCTTCGTTAAATTTATAAAGTTTACCTCTTTAAAATATTGCACATTCTCTATTGTAACATCTTAACTCTTTTTTCTGTTCTTATGATGAGAATTTTATTTGCCATGAATTATAATCGAATTAACTTTAAATAAAAGTTATTGCGTAATTTAATAAAAACAAACCATTTGGTAGAATGATTTTTTATATTCATGTTTTTAGAATTGTATAAATATTTCTTTTCAGAAAAAAAGTGAAAATAACTTTTAAAAAAACTTGTATATTATAATCTTGGCATAAATTGACTTATAATAAGACTAATAAATAAACATTTTTACGAATGCTCAATAAAGGCTTCAATGATATTGTAGACTACTAATTCTCACATTATCGAGTAACATTAATATGCTAATATTGTGATGATAATTGATCTTAATTATACAGAATATTAAACACCTCTCTCTTTTAAAACCATAATTCACCTTCACTCTTATAAGTATTTTTAAGTTTTAATTTTTTTTTTTCAAATTATTCATTACTTTTTTTTATTGATTGATCGACTTTTTTTTATTTTTTAAAATTATACTTTCAAAAATAAATATTACGATAGTAAAAAAATTTGTAATTTAGTCGTTCCTTTCTGTGCAAATGTATTTTTTTATTACACCCGTGCATGAAGCTCTCGTTTCAAACCGTAATTTAATATATCGTGTTGTATATATAGTAAACAACTGAATAAAATGTAGAATAAAAAAACTAGTAGCTTGTATGTGATGACCACATAGAGTGATGTACTTTCTCATTTGTGAATCTTAAATGTTCAACAATTCATTCTATAGAAAATAAAAAATATTTAATTTTACAGCCCACTCGAATTAGTCATTGTTTTATACAATCATTTGTTATATTTTTTTATTTATATGCTGTCAGTAGCCTCACTTACTTTCCATCAGGGTGTCGGTTCAACTTTTTTTAAATTTATTTTATTTATTACGGACTTTAAAATTTCTGGCCAAAAGTGTTTTTGAGAACCCAAAAATTCTGTCTTATCTAATATAGTTACGACAAAAATTTATAGAAACAATTCAATAGCAAATTTAATTATCTACAAAAAAGGTTTCATGATATTTTTTCGTTGATCTAATTATTTGGACGTATTTACAAGTTAAAGTAAAACAAAGAAATTTAAACATCTCCCTTAAGGGGGACCACTAGTGTAACCGCTTGAAAAAATGATGATTTTTGGAAATTTTTTCAAAGAAAACTACTGCATGGGATGTATTAATGTTTTAAAGACATATATATGGATATATAATAAATATAAGATGAAATTTTCGCACCGAAAAATTAAAAATTCAGCGAATTATTCACAATCTCCCAACGCTAAAAAAAAAGTCCCCCACTGCTTCAGTGATAGCGACCTTAACAGCCCATGAAATGAAAAAACCAAAAAGTTTTTTAAACTAGAAGGTATTTCCTGTACCATGACCCTCGGGCTAAGAAAAAATTGAAATTTAACAACATGGCGAAGTTTAAAAAAAAAAATTCAAATTTTGCGCGAAAATTTAATGATTTTTGGCCTGGCAAAATTACATTTTTGATTCGATCGAAAAACTGGAGGTTCATGGTACGCAGAAACATATATAAAAGAAACTGCAATTCAAATCAAATCGATTGGATGATTTGTCTTCGAGTTATAGATGCAGGAGTTTTGAAAAATGTATTTTCGAGAACTGATAAGCGGCTGTTCTTCAGATGGCTGTAACTCAAAAATACTATTCGAGATATGCACTAGAAATTGTAGTATGTTATTACTAAAGCTATAGACTATCGAAGTATTAAAAAAAAAAAAAAAATTAATTTTTAAAAATTTCACACTAGTAGTCCCCCTTTAAGAAGCTTTTAATTATTTTTTAAAGGAAAATAAATTCCCTATAATTTTATTTCGAAATTTTTGGTTTTGCTACAAATTTAACTTTAAATTAAATTTTAAATTTACTTTTTCTTATTTTAATTCCTAGTCTTAATATTTAATTTATTTTTGTTAAATAAAAGAATCAATTAATTATATATGATTACTTTCTTTTAAAATGGCATTTTTTGTTTTTATTGAACGAAAAAAATATTTATACAAATAAATAAAAAAAAACAATGAAAGTGTATGAATTAAATATAAGTGGCCTACACCTTCTCCAAGCGATGGTACCTCGAATGATGAAAGTACCATATTAAGATTTTTAATTATTAGGGTTCCAAAAAGAAAAAAAAAAGTTTTACTTTACAAGTAAAGAAGATCACTTGATAATTTTTAGCCTATTTTTTTTTTGTACAATAAAAATATTTAACAAATAAATAATAATTAAAATTGAAGTAATTGAGCGTACAGTAAACAACTTAACAATGTAATAATTAATTTTTTGATAAGAAGCGAAAAAAAATTATATTGCTCCAAAACACGGCATAGCCCACATTAAGGTTCTTTGTTCCATTCATACATTTCCCGTTTCCTGAGTTTCTGTTTTCTTACTATACTAAAAAGTATCCTTTCTCACGTCTTGTGCAAGTGCAAAGGCTTTAGTAACAGTTTATATACTTATACTTTTTCAAGGCTTCCTTCACCCTTTTCTGTTACAAAAAATAAAAAATAAATAAATAAGGTAGAAGACCCATTATCCGCTCACTTTTCATGGGAGTGAGACTAAACCACTCAATGTAAATTGGTAAATAAAATGAAAAATCATTTTTTTTTTTTATAGTTTTGAATATTAGAATAACATTTTAGTTTGAAGAATAATCTTAATAATTAATTTTTTAATTAAGATAGTTAAGTGATAGTCGTCCGGGTCAAAAATAAAACTTGATTTAGACTTGGTCGTTTTAAATCGTGATTAAGGAAGTCAGTTAAATCTAAACCGAGCCGAATTTGGGCCAATTCGCCTTAGTTTAGACAACTGACTTATTAAGTTTTATTTTTGACACGGAGTATTACAACTTTTAGTGCACGTGCTCACTAAAAGTTGTAATATATTATTACTTGATCAACACATGGCCCTATACTTGCTCATATACAATACGAATTGAACTATGATAAATTTATTGATTTGTAGAATGATTTATAGAATATATATTGCTTTATTTAATTTTAAAAATGCATAAATTTTAAATATGTATTGAAAAACATATAATTATATCAATTATTAAAAAATTTAACGTAACTTAAATTTAATTTATAACGAACGTTAACGTAAGAAATAGCCAATTTAGTGCGATTTCGAGAACAATCACTTAATTTAAATGTATAATAAAATCTACAATACTTTGATACGTCATCGGGTGAATCTCTTAACTGCAAAATTATAATCTTTTCAGAAATCGGTCAAAACATCTATTCTGTTACACGTGCGTTAATAGAAATATTAAAATTCAAAAGTCTCTCGAACATTCTGTTATAATTATTAAAATTTGAAGCTTTTTTACGGAATAGCAGTACTAAAGAATGTTTTTAACTCATAATTTTAGTTATGAAAAAAATGTAGTTACGAGGTTTATCCAGAAAGGCGTCAATATTGTCATATATTTAAATTCACAAATAATTGCACTAATAAAAATATTTATTTGATATTAATAAATGTATTTATTAGAAAGAGTTTTTTAGAATTATTTGGCTGTAATAAGTATTTCTTTGTCTCAAATATAAATTTATTAATAGTTAATAAATCTCAGATTTGAGTGAACATCGCTGCGATATTTGACTATCGTCCCAGATAGCAAAATGACGTCTTGATGAGTTCTGAATGAGTTCCTATTTATGGTTTGGACGTCTTATCAACATTTTAGAAAAGTCTTTAAGAAGTTCTCAAGGTGTCGAATGAGCCACGTAGCGAACTCAGTAATTCGTCTTTACAAAGAGTTCTTTTTTCTGACTTCATAAATAAGACTTCATTATGAATTTACCATGACGTCTTTAAGGAGCTCCTAATTTTGACTTCATAAAGAAGTTAAAAAAAGAACACATTTAGACGTCAAAAAACTGACGTCTTATTTATGGAGTCTTCAAGAACTCTTAATTAAAAGTTTTTAAAAATGACATCTTTAAGAAGTCATCATAAGACTTCTTGAGGACTCTTTCAAAAAGACGTCGTAAAGCAGTCGTTCTGACTTGAATGTTGTCCGGGTCGCCACTTTATGTTTATAAGCTTGAATAGAATGAGTGTGATTGCTAGTATAGATTAAATGTAATATTTCATTTTCTTATATATTTTGTATAATAATTTTTATCCTCAATTAAAATTAATTGTATTATTTTCTTTAAAAAAATAAAATTAAACAGTACTATATAAATTGTTTGTCATAACCCTACTTAACTAACTTCATGTGTTATTTCTTAGTATTCAAATAAGCCATTTATTAATTATTAAGAAATATTTATTTGGTTCAAATAAATCTTATTTGGCTCAAATAAATACTTCGACCAGTGTGGTAATCAATGATAATTTTTCTAATTAAAACTCTTGTTTATAAAAACTATAAAAACACATTAATCAGTTGAAGTGAGCGACTATTAGTACTGATCGGATTTAGAGTTTTTTACCTTAACGACTTTTAAAGGTAAATAAAAAAATATATATTTTTAAAATCCACTTTCATACCAAATATTTATTTTAAAATTTCTTTTAGTATTTCCTACGGTAAATTAATTATCTGTATCCTAATTATTAGATACCCGTTAAAGTTCGTGTTCAATGGATGGAATGAAGAGTATAGATTATAGCTTGAAGGTATTGAGAACAAAAACTAATGATTTTTAGACACGTATTTTCCAAGATACTTTTCATGACTATGTAACGTTATGTCATACTATTCTTAAAGTTACTAAGATTATTAATAAGACTGGTACTTTTGATTTTTAAATAATTGCAAGTTATTTTTTAATAACTATTATTTAATGTTTAAGTCTGAAATAATAAATTTTCTAGTTGTATTCTATGTAATAATCTCTATTTTTTCCAATAAAAAAAAGGCAAACAGCCTGTAGCACTATTTCCTTTGTTGAACGAAAGTCTATTAATGTTTTGATGATGGAATCCAGAGAAGTCTTAAACATTAATAATAATAATAGCGATGATGAAAAAAACTAACCGTCAGATTCACAAGCTGTAAGGAAATGGTAGAAGACACTAATGAATTTATGACTTAATTTAGATGTTCGTTAGTTCTTTAAAGTATTTAAAATTAACTACTTGAGATAAAAAATTATTTTTTAAACAATAGGTGTGAAAAAATAAATTTATGATCGTAATAATCATAATGGGTTCATGTAACTCAAAGTTGAAGGTTAAAAATTACATACATTGATTTTTTAATATTAATGTTGTTGTTGTTGTTGTTACACTGTTTAAAATTTTCTTTTAAATTTAAACAAATTATTTTCAGTTATTCACAAGTTTCAATTCGTCGAAATATTAGGACATGAATATGATTAATTACATACTTTATTTCTACATTACTTAAAATTTCCAAGGCATCGTCACAAAAATTAGAATCACAGTGTCATTTATTTTATATAATATCAAAAATTATTATTTTACTGTTCATAAGTCAATTAATTTTAAAAGTGATAGTTAGGCATAAAAAATCTTAATCTTAATTGAAAATTTTTTTTTCATCTATAATTATTTTTTAAATACGAGAAATTTCATAGCAACTCTTTAATCAACACAATTATCAAAAACTAATCAAGGTTTAAAAAAAAAAAGGTAATACTGTATTTTAAAAATTTTTTGAACTTTAATTCCATTCAATGATCTGATTAATCACAAAGAACATATATTTTTAAATAGTCACATTGTATTTTCATTAAAAATCGATGTCTATGTAAAATTGATAAATCTTATCAAATATCACATTAATTATCCTTTGAAATCGATAAAATTTTTAACAGTGTACTTAATACTTATAATAATCTAATTATATGTAAAGTTGATTTGAAAACTTATATTTTCAAATTTATCTTATTAGTTAAAAAAAAAATTAAATAATAAATTTTTTTTATATGAAATTAAAATTTAATGAATAAAAAATAAATAAATAAAAGAATTAAATTGATGAGTAATGTAATACATGTTATGATCATTAGGAAAAAGATAACAACATATATATATATATACTACTCTGATATCAAACATATGTTTTGATTTAATGAGTTGAATACTTTTAATATGATCAAGAAAATCAATTTGAAGATATATTTAAGTGAGATGATCCATACCCACTTGCAGAACACAGAGCATGCATTCATATATTTATAATAGGATTTAAGAAATATAAGCATAAATAAATTTAAGGCAAACTATTTAAAATTATAAAAAATGTATTATTAATTTAAGAGCATTGAAATTACTAAAGAACATGTAGATTTTGATATTATTGTGTCACGAAATATATGAAATATTTATATTTCGTTGAGCAAAACCGTATATTAGAATTTAGCATGTAACTTTTATTTAAGAGGAGTCTAAACTTTTTTCTCTATCACACTCATGTCAACGAACGATACTATCCTTGTTGCACTTGCGCAGTAAATGGAAGCTTTGTCCACGTTTTTCTCTTAAACAAATAAACATTTTTTAAAAATGAAAACGTAGATTGCTAGATTATAGAGTAATTAGACAATCGAGCTTCGTTCTAATTTTGCTGCTAAAGGTTTTGCTTGAGAGAAAAACTTGGAGAAAAATTACTATAGACCCTCCTTAATATTCTTCTCAAGTATTGATGATATTGAACTCTTGATGTTATCAATTAAATTTATATTTGATATACTTAAGTATTGTAGATATCATGTACTTGATTTAATCGCAGGCCAGGAAATATAATGTGCTCTATTCTCGAGAAGGCAAAATTGCCAGACGTCTATAAAAAGCGTCTATATTTTCTACAGTTGTTTTTGTTTTGTATCAAAATGAAAGCGTATGTACTTTTAGATGAAGAACGTATAAATTAAAAATTTAAATGATCATTTATTTTATCTTAATCTTACAATATGACAGCACAAGATTATATGTAGTGAGTTATTTTGATGTGTGTAAATTCACAATTTAAATTTATATATATAGATCATAATTTTGAATACATAAATTAATAAATTTTTTATTCGAATGAAAGCCGATTAAAATTGATTAATGTCGTCTTCACTTTCAAGTTTTAAAATTGATGTAGTAAATATAAATATCGCACCGGAAGAGATTTTTCCTTCATATTTTTTTTTTGTGAATTTAAAAATTAATGTTTTGTTTTTTATTATAAAAAAATAGTAAAATTAAAATGAATATTTTTAAAATATATGATTCGAAATTACAATTATTACGATGATTGAATGCAAAATTAAATTAACATTAAATATTAATATTTAAGTGAATGTTTTTATGCTCTGTATATAAAAAGTAGGATATATATCCAACCAAGCTTGATGGACTACTATAAAATATCACGTTTAAAATACATGTATACATACATATATGTGTACGTTTTATTTTTGGTATGTTTATAGCAGCCTTCCTGTTCTTTAAAAATATCCATATCGAAATTAATTTGCTCATGGGTCAAAAAATAACTAGAAAACAAATAAATTTTATACAGGGTTGCTTCATTTAAAAATGCAGTATAAACTAATTGTTCCTTTTTTCAAATTTCATCTTATAATGAAGAAAAAAGTTAACCACTAGTTGTAAAAACTTTTTTAAAAAAATAATATTTTAATAAAAGATCTACTACTGTCTAATCTAACGAAATGCGCTTTAATAAATCATGGACCTGAGTGTGATAGAGAAAAAAGTACAAAACCCTCTTGAGAATAATGTATTTGAAAATAACTGTTGACGAAAGATTGAAAAAGTGTTGAGTATTCTGCAGAAACGTGACACAGTAGCAAATTTTTGAACTAATAATATAAGAAGAAAATAATAGTTGACTTAAAACAACAAACAGCTCGTCAATATTTTTTTTTAAAAAGCCGTCTTTAGCTTCTTTTCTATCGCTTTTTAAGCGGGAAAAAATTCGGGGGAGAAAGCTCTGCAAAAAAAAGGGGAAGGTGGGACAAAATGGGCCCCTTAAAAGAGGAGGGCTTATATATAATATAAATGTCAGTCCATTTGGCCCCCAGGGGTCCATTTTGCCCACTCTTCTCTAATAGGGGAAGGAGAAGGGGCACTCAAAATTTTGAGTGCCTCGAATGATTTGGGGCATAATGCCCCCCCCCCTCCCTTCTCCCATTCTTTGCTGAATAATTTAGGTTCAAAGAAGTATATTTTTTTAAAAAAATGAATAGTTTAATTCATTTTGTTTTTTTAAATGTCTGATGGATTCACTAAAAAAATCGAAACGTCGCCGAATCAATGAATTACACGGAAAGAAAATTATGGGAATGGTTCCTATAATTTTGTGAAATTTCATCCTATACCAGTAGAAGAATGACGACCATAAATTATGGGAACACGTCCTATAGATATAGGAATATTACCCATAATTATAGGAATAGTTCCTATAATTATAGGAATGGTTCCTATAATATATAGGAACGATTCCTATAAATTATAGGAACCATTTCTATAATTATAGGAACCATTCCTATAATTATAGGAACTATTCCCATTTTCATAATATTATAGGAATAGTTACTATAATATTATAGGAATGGTTCCTATAATATTATAGGAATGGTTCCTATACTATTATAGGAAGGGTTCCTATACTATTATAGGATTGGTTCCTATAATTTATGGGAATGGTTCTTATAATATTATAGAAATGGTTCCTATACTATTATAGGAATGGTTCCTATAATAGTATAGGAATGGTTCCCATAATGGTATAGGGGTGGTTCCTATAATATATAGGAACCATTCCTATAATAGTATAGGTACAATTCCTATACTATCATAGGAACTATTCCCATAATGCATCGGAATACTCCCTATAATTTTCTTTCTGTAGTGTTTTAATGATAATGTCCACTATACACTATATTTTCGATAAAAAGTCAAAAAACTAATTTGCTATTGTGTCACGTTGTCAAGTTCGGAAATTCAAAAAATTCAACTCTTTTATTACTAATTGTGAAAATTTTCTTTTACACCTCGTAAATAAAAATTAATGACACTTTGACCTAATTAAAATTATAAAACCACTGTCATCTAGTCGTGATATATAATTTACTATAGTTCTATTGCTAATTAATGAATCTAATAAAAATTAATTTAACGTATTAATGATGACTGGATGTTAAATAGGTTAGTAGGCATAAAGTTATAGATAATGTGTTGTACAATTCTAAGAGCTCATTAAAGGTGAGAGAAAGAAAAGTTTACTTAGAATTTGTAATAAGCCATAACTATGAGTACGAATTATATATGAAACAGTAACACTTTCAGTCTTAAAATCATATATTAATATACTTAACGATCGTTATATATTTGTAAATAAAAATTCATAAAACTAAATATATATAAATGCATATGTGTACTATTTGTATAATATTATGAATAAAATAACTTAATTTATTTATTCCGTTTTGTTTTGCATGTTCCGTTCTCCTTATTTAATCATCTTTTGTCCTCATCCCATATAATTCTACAGTTTCATAGCCCGGATACGCATCTTGTGTATCTTTTCCTTACATTTTTATAATTCTAACTCTAAATTAGCTAATTCTGTAAGCCTATTCTCTTCAAGTGAATTGCCATGTGGGTTAACATCAAACAATCGCGGAAATAACCGCGAATAGGAAAATAGAAAAAAATTATTTTTTTTTAGTTGTTTGTACAAAATAACAATAATTGTAGTAATAAGAAACTATGTAATTAGATGTCTGTATGACCAAATGCATACATATATATATATATGTAGTTTTTTTTTATACCACAAATTGATTTTGTTTCAGCTACACGAAAAATCTAACATCTGCTAAATTTAAAGAATTCATCTTAAAGTTAGTACGTATGATGATGAGATACATACAAATTTATAGCCGGATGTAGATGCGTGCATAGCATGTCATTCACTTATACGATCTACTTTTTACATCATCTCTTATATATTCACAGGATATCCACAAGATCAAGTTTCCGTAGTCGTGTATAATTTACACTTAGACGGAACAATGGTGAAAGACTTGGTCTTCATTCGCATAAAAATATGTTGCACTTCCGTATATATTTTATACCGAATTTGATAAAAAGAAATTGTTCTATTTATTTATACCAAATAATGTCAATAAAATAAACAACAAATGTTTTTTTTCAGTAATATATACACGGAAAGAATTTTCGTATAAATATTGCGATGTTATTTATTCTAAAAATTACTCTAAATCGAGTAATCTTGGGCCATTACGGCTTTTTACTTCCAAATTACGAAATTTTACACTTTCAGTGAGTAAAAATCAATCAGATTAATTTTTACTCATACTTACGAGTAAAAATTACACCTAGCGGCTGTCTAAATAAATTCTCTCTAGTTCAATTTTTACTCGTCGGTTATGATAAAATGTTGATGGTTCAATTTAAAAAATTTATATTGAATTACAATAAAAATTTCAATGAATAGGCTGAAATTTTTATAAAAAATTTAAAAACCATCTAATTGCCTTAGAATATTAATTAATATAAATATTTTGAAAAAGAATAAAAAAAAAAATTTACTCGTATTGTGTTGAAAAAGAAAAGATACAAATTTTTTTTATAATTTTAAAATAAATATTAAGTTATGGAGAGATACAGAGATCGTCTTTTTTTCCAAGCCTACAATTGTGTGCGTAACATGTCAGTTGTGGCGAGCAAAATGAAAAACATTTAATCGAAGCCGATATTAACCGAAGATTAACGGAGACTACTGAAATATTACTCTGCAGTCTAGAGTAAAAATTACTTCCATAGATTAGAAAATTTATTCGAGTTAGAAGCAGTTTTTCATCAAAAAATTAATGGGTTTGAAAGAATGGTATATTAGGGAGTAAAAATTAATCGCATGGAGTAAAAATTAATAGATTAAGATGAGTTATTCATAATAATCTATTAAATATAAGACTTTTAAAAAATTACTCAATGATAGAGTAAAATCTAGTCAAGCAATGTTAATATTTAAATAAAAAATTTTAATTTAAATCAAAAAATACCAATTTTTTGCAAGGGCCCAGGATTACTCGAAATTACAGAGTAATTTTTATCAAAAAATTCTTTCCGTGTACTAGTGTTTCATAAATCGACTTTTTTTTTCTCGAAGAAGATTGAAAAAAATCGACAGAGTATCTCTAGACAAAGACCCTGTTAAAATATGAGACCTTAATATTAATATTTAAAGGTGGCGATTCACGATTTTCTATTTTCTATTTGAATAACATGGGAAAAAAAAATTTTAAGTTAGGAATTTTATACCTCGGCGATGGCTTATTGAACAGATAAGTTCAGGACATATTTTTGTCGAGAATTAAATGCTTTACAAAAAAAGTATTTTATCATTTTTTAATTAATCCATCCGATCAAAAGTTATCCGAGCTCGAAGTCAAGTTAGAGTAAATTTCAAGATCATTTTATTTTTCCGGCGAAACTATCGGACTTATCATAAAATGTCATAGAATCTTTTTTGTAGACAATTTTACTTCCTACAAATTAGTATTGAATAATTTTTTTCAAATTCTGCATTGTTTTCTAGTTATTTCCATTTTAATGCCAAGCTCATAAAAAAATAATGTTCTGATCGATTTTAAGAATTATTAAGAAAAATGATTTAGTCTATGCTAAAGGTATATCTATTAGTAAATTCGAATTGTTTTGAATCATTTCAAACCATTTTTCTAATCAGGGTAAGTAAAATCTTTTTTAGATTTATAATTTTTAATTTTATAGCACTTTTTCAAGTTTTTGCGGAACACCTTCACATGTAATGGTAAAAGTTAGTAACAGAAAAAATACAGTGTGTTAAACGTCGCCTGGAAAATCGCACAAATAATACATGCTTCATGTAATGTTCATTTATGTTATACTTCAGATCGTAATTGTTTTGTAGAATTTCATACTATTTAGTATTATAAATAAGAATATACATTTAATAAATTGTATTTTCTACCATAATTTGTGTTTATTTTGCAATAAAAGCGTGAAGTATTTTATTGTAATCCATTGAATTTATACATTAAGGCATATATGGACATATGTGTCCCCTTTCTAAAAACACTATGATACACAATTCGTCTTATGCATTACTTTTATGTAGAATTAGATCAAAGTAGATAGATATAAATAAACAAACACAATTTTACTGCCTTGGAATAGTTATGAACGTATAAGGGTTAAAGTTGAATTTTAACAAAAAAGTTTAATTTCTACAAAATGAAAAAATGAACAAATTCTTTTATCATTGTAATATATATAAATGCATGAAATGTTTTTTGTCAGCAGAAATTTAAAATTTTTAGTAAAAAGCTTGTATATTTTTTTTTTTAATATTTGATTTTGTAGTAAATAAAATATTTTTTTTCAAAAATATTTATTGAGATTGTAGTCTCTCGGATCAAAAACGATTTTCTTTCCGTATAAAAATCATTTTTTGTCGCAGAGTACACAAAATAAATAGTTTTATTAAACTATTCTTATTCGATTATAAATAGTTTTGTTAAATATAAATTATTCTTGTTATCAATACATTACATTCTATAATCTACTTGTGCAACAGAACTTAGATACATAAAAAAATAAAATATTTCAGCAATTCAGTGGTCAATGCAAACTGAATTTACGGATCACTGGTTTTCATTTTCTTGGCTTCCCTTGCATACTGTGAAACTAGTTTTTAAACTATCGTGCAACTTGTTAAAGCCATGCTTTATCGATTTTTTAATTTTTATTCAATTCGATGTATTGTTAAAATGTATATGAATAATAAAATTTATCACAATTGACAAATGATAGCTTTATTTTTTATCTAGTGATGTAAGGCAGAGAAATTGTTTAATAATTGACACCAATTGACCAGCGAAAAATTGACCAATAGTAATTTTTTTAAATAAATGTCTAGAAAATTATTTTATAAAAAATTAACCAAAAAATTGTTTACTGCCATTTCGTTTCTAAATAGAAGTGAAGAGAAATTTTTTACTAATTTTTTTGAATATACAAATCAGATGTTAAGTTGAGTGATACGACTTGCAATTTACTTTCGATCTTTAGCGCTTGTACACAGAAAAAAATAATTTCTTGGCGCAAGAAATATTTTATATTATGAATTGAAGACAAAAATTTTTCTTAGCTCAAGAATTTTTTTCTCGCCTAAAAAATTTGGTTTGGTTCCAAGAAAATTTTTTCTCACCCCATCAAGAAAATTTTGTTTCCACTTTATAACACAAAAAATTTCTTGGGTCAAGTAAAAATTTTCTTAGAACAAGAAAACATTTTTTGCGTCAAGAAATCCTTTTTTTCTGTGTACATTAATGTCGTCTAGGAAATTATTCTATAAAAAACTAACCAAAATTCGACCGAAAAATTTTTGACATCAATTGACAAGTAATTGTCAGTCAGTTTCTCATGATCTGACTGAATATAAAAATGACAATCATCGCATCGCTAATTTTATCTAATGATCAGTTGATTATCATTAATAATTTTTTATAAGTATACATAAAAAAAAATTTATGTTTTTAAAGATTGTGTTAAAATAAAATAAAAAAAATATTTAAACTTTAACTGACTTAACTTTATATACTTTGAAGTAGAGCATACATGTACTATCTGCATGATGGGTAGTTTAGATTAATTTCTTACTTCTACTTCGATTTTATCGATTTTTCTCTAGTGCCTCAGCAATAATTTATAACTATTGATTACATACTAAAGTACAGTACGTGTAGTTTGCAGTTAATAATATTAAGTGCCCAATAATTTTTATTTTACTAAAGTGGACATAAGAAATAAAAAAAAATGGCATTTTTCTATTTTAAAAAATAAAATGAATTAAAAATTTTTGTCTATTTACATTATAAATGTTTTGACAATTTTTTACATTTCATGTGAAAATTATTGAAATAAAAAAAGAGCCAATAATATTTCATCATTTGTCAGGAAAGTTTTTTTTTATAGACCATTGAGTAAGTTAATGCAGCGTAACTGTTCTCATTTTAAAATTAAAAATTTTTATCTAATGGATAGACAGAATCCCGACTCACAAGTTTAAACAAATAGAGGTAGACAATCTCGCGGGTAAGTTCAGATATTAATGTTAAGATGACAGTATTATGTTTGCTCTGTAAATAGAGGTCAAAAAGAGCCGAACTGTAAAGCACGGAAAGGCAGACAGAGCGTGTTACCGGGCATTGTCTTTTTTTACTCTTGGGCTAAGTTGCTTAAGCCCAAGTGCCTTGTTTCCACGCTTTCATAGCTTTTTAAATTCTTATCGCGCCAAATCACAATTATACATTACATATTGCAATTTACATTGTAACGATATTTTTTTTTTATTTTTACAATTATTTCACCCATTTTTTACTATTAATTTTTAATTATATTTAGATAAAAAGAATAACTGAAGAGGGACCACTAGTGTGACCGCCTGAAAAAACGATGATTTTTGGAAATTTTTTTAAAGAAAATTACTGCTTTAATGTTTTGATGTTTTAAGGATATACTTGTGGATATATAATGAATACAAGATCGAATTTTTGGACCAAAAAATTCAAAATTCAGCGAGCTATTCACAATCCCCTAACGCTAAAAAAAAAGTCTCCCCATTGCAGTGATAGCGATCATTACAGTCCAAGAATTCAAAAAAACCAAAAAGTTTATTAAACTAGAAGGTATTTTCCGTACCATGACTCTCGGGCTAAGAAAAAAATTGAAATTTAACAAAATGGCGGGGTTTTTAAAAAAAATTTCAAATTTCGCGCGAAAATTTGATGACTTTTGGCCGGCCAAAATTACATTTTTGATTCGATCGAAAAACTGGAGGTTCGTGGTACGTAGAAACATATATAAAATAAGTTGAATTCGAATCAAATCGATCGAATGATTTGTCTTCGAGTTATAGATGCAGCAATTTTGAAAAATGTCTTTCGAGAACCGATAAGCGGCTGCTCTTCAGATGGCTGTAACTCAAAAAAACTATTCGGGATATGCACTAGAAATGGTAGTATATTATTTTTGAAAGTATAGACTATCAAAACATAATTTAAAAAAAAATGAATTGATTTTTCAAAATTTCTTACGAGTCCCCCTTAATATCTGTTTTGTTTTTTTTTTCAATTGACCTAATTATCAATAATCATTTATTTTTATGGGACCGCATGTTTCATGTTTATTCAATGAAACCTAATTGATTATATCAGTATCAAAACTATCTTATCATTATTCATTACACATATGACTTTGCAGTAAACGATAACGTTTAATGCTATTTATATGTTCATTTTCTGTAGGCTTCAAGGCCGTAAATAAATTTTTTATCCCTTTTCTATCAAAAAGATCAATTTATTTTTTTAATTTGAATAAATGCATGTACGTTAATTGTTAATTTATTTAACTATATTAATTATAATGATGATGGTATTAAAAAAAAAGACAGAAAATGAGGAAACTAGTAATGATTTCAGGGAATGATAAGTTATAACATAAGAAAATGGTTGTTTTTTATGAACATTTATATGGTAATTAAATATAAAAAATTAGTTATTCAATTTACATTTAGATCTATTGATTTTAGAATTTTAATTACATTTCTTTAGATAATATACCGGAAAATGAATATTCATATTCACATATATTTAAATTTTTATTGTTAATTAATGTTCCACGTCATGAGTTATTATTATGTATTTTATAAATATATAATTTAAAAATAACTGCACCAGTTTTTTAAAATTTAACGTATTAATTAATTCGTTTTGGTACAGTAATTACTAAAATAAATATATCATCTCAGAAAAATTGTAAAAGTTATAAATAAATTAGTTTCCCAACAATTCGTTTTAAAATTATTCAATCTATAAAGTTTCTATTGCAGCAATTTTTTCAACCAATTAACCAACTTTAATTTAACAAATATTTTTTCCTATATATATATGAGTCATAACGTTTTTTAATAGTTTAGAGCTTTTACCTGATAAAATTTTATCAAAAACAACAATTCATTTTTTATTTATCAACATAATTGTTTTATAGAATAAAGGTGTATATAAATTTATAAATATATAAAAAGAGTTGTGTGAGTTAGAATATATTAATCATATCTCTTTAAAACAATATTCATTTATCAGTAAAATATTTGTACAGAATGATTATTTTATTTTAAAATAATACCGAAAAATAAAAAATATTAATTTAAGACAATTTTAATTCTATGGAAAAAAACCATTGTTATAAATAATAATAATAATAATAATAATAATAATAATAATAATAATAATAATAATAATAATAATAATAATAATAATAATAAATATGAGATACGAGCTTTTAAAATAAAAAAATAAATTTATTATATATTTTACGTAAAAGTCAATTAAGATTGATAAATATGAAATCAGCGAAGGTAATATAATGTAATGTAAGTAGGTATTGAATGAATACAAGTGAAATTAAAATATAGAGAAAATGAGATCACTGATAGCTCAGTTGGTGAAAGTATATTTTTTAAAAAAAATAACAAGATTCTAGGTTTAAATTACTGGGGTGAAGATTTTTTTCGGTAATTATATAAACGTCTCATATGTTAACTGTCATATGTGCACTCTGACATATACTATGAATTTAAATTTAAATATTATGCCGACAAGTATGCAGTCGACTATATGAAATATTATATGCTAAATGTCTACGAAGAATAACAACAATATTATGTATATATTGTACATATATAAACACTTACTTCAAGTTTATTTGCATACTCTTCAGCGATGGCTTCACTCTGTCTCGTAAGTTCCTGATTTCTTTCAAGTAATGCTTTTCCAAGTTCAGCAGCAAGCACAAGATCTCTCTCACGTTGCTTAAGAAGTTCATGTGGATTTCCCACATCATCATCACTATCCAAAGAGTGTCTTCTTGTTTGTAAATCAGATATCATATCTTCTAGCGAAAATGGCTCTAATTGACCATCTTTCTTTGGCAGCATTGTTATAACTATTTATTTCAAAACGGCAATAAGTCCATTTATATATCAAACTATATGTCTTTAAATTTAATACCAACAAATTTTATCGTCGCGGGTGCTACACCGCGACGTTATCAATACTACGTCAATACATTCAATGACGTATTACGTATGATCGTTAATGATTCGTTGTAGTATTACTTTATTTATTTACTTTTCTTTTTCTACAATTAAACTATTACTCTATGACGTTTTAATAGGTCCCATAAACATTTAACTGTCGACATCGATTATCAGTTATTACGTCACATATATCCTGATGATCTGTATTAATTTAAATGTTTGCTATTTTTTCCTACAGATCTATAACTTGAGTCACAGTCACATTACTGTAGACAAATATAATTTTAAGTTATTTTTAAATCACAAAATAATTTGTTGTAAAGTTATTATAATTAAAATAAAATATGTACGAGTATAAAAGCTTTTGAATAACTCGAGACAGTGTCAATATTCCGTGTGTTTGGATACGACAGTGAGTCATTAAATAATAAAAGCAATATAATTAATTGCCTCGAGGTAAAATCGACCGCACGAGTTACTTTTTTTTTTATTTTTTACATAAACTTTTACCACGTGGCCTCGACAATTAATTCATTTATTTAAGTCCATGACATTACACCTTCAGTGCGCAGACATCTATCAGCAGTTTTTTCATTAGATAAAAACATCGTTATCTGTTTAATAACACTTATGGTAAATTTCACTATTTATTTATTTTTTTAACATTCGAACTGTTTTAATTTATTTTAGTGAATGTCTACATTGTTTTATTTTTTTCGTCGAATAAAAAAAAATTCCTTTTGAATAAATTATACTGATATTTTTACGTAGGTGGTGACACGCAAGTTATTTATTGATTATTATAACACAGATCCATTTATTGTTAGTCACATTACTGAATTATTTAATAATTACTCTATTATTATTTAATTCTTTTTTTTATATTAATATTTTCGAAATATTATTATTGAATAAATTGAGCAATAAAGCAGTTAATGTTGAATAAACACAGCTGTTCTCACACAATTATATTATTATTTAAAATATAAAAATTCCATTTGATTTGGTTCGTTTATTATTTGCTGTTGTAAAAGCGTCACTGTATTATTACAATAAACATTAAATTAACAGGAAATGAATTTCACAAAAAAAATTTATTGTTAGTAAAATTATAAAAAATAATAATAGGAAACCTGATTTATTATTTTAGGATAAAAAAATAAATCCTCGATTTTTTATCGCCGTACATTAACTTCACTTAACTTTAAATCCAATTGTTAAAGTGATGAAATTATCGTTGATACTTTACACGTGATAAATGGATTTTATTTACCATACGTACAGTGCGATATATTACTGTATTTACAAATGACGTTGGTAAAAAAATAAATTCCATCGCTGCTTTTATTTATTATTTTACTTAATTATTTTACTGTATAATAACAATAATAAAGAGTGACTCATACTCAGCTCGTGATCGGAAAATAAATATTACGGAATCATCCTGTATCCTGGAACGACCACAAGAACAAAAAAGAGTGCTATATCCTCCACTTTGTATAAACAGTAACAACAAGAACCACCACCACCTTCCCTCTTTTCTGTTATTTATATATATATGTATATATTTCTTCCTTTCACTGATCGACGTCACACTTCGGCGTTCTCTTTCACGCTCCAAATTTATCAAATGTTTATGTCGGTTATAAACAATGATCTATAGCCGCGGTGTTGCCTGTAATGAGTGATACAAACAGGACTATTTACACAAAAATAAAATGTTTAAAAAAAAAAATATATATATAAAATCCAGATTAATGATATTTCTTCAAAACTATGCTACTCCACAGAACTTTACTCCAAAACAGACTCACTGCTGACTGTTGTTCTATACTCGTGCGCGGCTGGTACCCGGTTTAGAGCGATACCTGCCTGCTACCCCCTCTATTTGGTCAATCCTCGCCCCCACCAGGTACTAAATTTACACTAACATAATATACTGTCTACCTATATAATAATGTACTGAGCTTAAACATTTACTAGCATACTACTGAACTTAATACTGTGCACCACTGGGTACTGTGCACTGTGCTTGGCTATGTTCAATACCATTCCATCGTCTGGGTAGTCAATATGTATGCATATGTATGTATAAAGTAATATACCTACAGTCTGAACAGTCAACCTGGTCTGATCCCCCACTAGACCACCTGGTAACCAGGTGAATATTATACCATATGACTATTACTCCCACACCGCAAAATTGCTGTGAATTTTACTTTTACATTATTAATAAATAATAGTATATATATTTATATGTATACATTCATAAACCAATGACTACCGGATAATGGCTTTAAATTTAACCGATGACACTGGTGAGCAAACGCACTTTAATGTTATAGTGATTATGATATATAATTAATGTAGGAAATATATGATTATATGCAAAGTATGTAATAAGAGTAAGCTTGGAATCATCCCTCATTAAGATATAATCAAGATATAATACCAGATTAAGAATATAAAAAAGCTTTAGGGGAGAACGGAGTAACTACGAACGAGCTAATAACAAAAGCTGATGTGGAAAAAAAGTAAGTGGGAATTTAGTTAATTTGTTGGCTAATTATAAACATTAATTAATGATTTTTAGAATTTTTAATCAGCGTAATTTTAAACATATATAATATGTTTTATATTAAAGTGGCCAAAAGAAATATGCCAGAAATAAGAAACTGCCAAAATATCCACGACCGAATACTCGCAAGTCAAAATATTTAGAAATAAGATACCAATAGATCGTGAATATCTTAAGAAATCGAAAAGATAATTAAATAATTATTTGAAATTAACGATATGTGATCAAATTTAGAAAAATAATACACAGACTTGCAATGGTATTGTGCCACTTTGCACACGCCTGCAATAGTACATGCCCTTTTTTCACGCGTTTTATGTATGTAAATACAAAAATATGTAAATGCACCTACTTGCAATAATATTGTGCCTTTTTATCACAGATTCTTATTTTTTCAATTAATTTACCATATAGTAATTTTGTTTAGAAATATTTTGTCATGTAGATATTTTGTCATGAGGATATTTCATCTGGGGATATTTTTTCAGGAATATTAACTCGGGTCACCTCTCAACAGGACCGCAAGTAATTCAATTTATGAGTATATTATCAAGTAATTTATGCACTCAAATTATAGACTCATTAATTAATGACATAAAATAATTGAATTTGCGAGTGTTTTATCGTGGATATTTTGTCGCGGATGTTTTAGTTTGCGGGTGTTCTGTCGGGGGTGTTTTGGTTTGCGAGTATTCTGTCGCGGGTGATTTGTCTTCGGGTATTTAGAAGTGCTACCTACCAATAAATAAAAACTGCATTAATAAACTTGACTAACATATGTTTAGTAAAATTTACTATCCAACATAGTAAATTTTACTACGTTGGAACGGAATTAATTTTTTATTAGTTTTTCCTTTTATTATTATTGTCACCATTATTATTTATAGCATGTGTATTAGTATTGGTGTCAATTTTTATATCTAAAAATGACTTGACCGAGATTCGAATCCTGATCTCTCGCGTGCGAATCTGTCTACGTGGAAAAAATAGTACAACTACTATTGATATAACGTCTGAGCATTTATTACATCTTCAAATAGTAACGCGTCACTTCGTAAACTTGTAATTACCTCACTCTGCCCTAAATCATAAAAAAGTAACAAATATAAAAAATTAAATAAAATAGTTATCAAGATACTAATAATTATTAATTATTATTAATAACATTAGTATTTTTTTTTCTAAATTAATAAATCACTATTTATAGTATAGACAAGTACATAACACGTGTTTAATAAAAATAGTAAAGTCGTGAGAATATCGACACATGCTCGACAACACTGCTGAAGGTGTTTCAGAGATTTAGATTAAAAACTGAACACTTGTATACGTGTGAAAAAACAGGTCAATAAAAGAAACGGGTAGTGATTATTGGATTTAAACTTGTTTTTTTTTATTATGAGATATTGTAAAAATAATATATATTGGACGACTAATAAAAAAAAATTTGAGATCAATAATTTGCGATTTAATGACAAGACTTGTCTTATTAAACTTCAATGACTATACAATTAATCAAAATATCTGAGAGTAAATTGGTAAGGATTTATTAAACAATTAAATTTAAATCATATTTAATAAATTTGGTATTAATCTGGGCTGTCACATAATGACTACAGGTCACTCGTTGCTTGATAAATGAATTATTCAAAAATTTTAGCGGGAATAAATTTAAAATTCGAACATCGAAATAAACAAGGAAACGATTGGATACCCGTGGCAACGTAAAAAACAATTTTGTTAGTCCGGATGTTCAACTGTATAGGGTTGTAAGTAAAGTAGCAGATGTCTCTTTGAAAATGAACGCGTTAAGGGAGGATCATTGTAACACTCAATAAGGAAGTTATTTTTTTGATATCTTCCGGGAAAGTTTAACAAAACAGATGGGATATTTTACCTTTTAATATTTTATTTCTATGTCATTTAATCAATTGGTTTTTAAAGCTAAGGTATTTATACAATTGATGTTCGATTGATTTAATAATTAATTATTGCAACGTTTTAATTGTTTCATATACACAGTATAAAATATTATGTTAAAATCAACACAATCTGTGTGTTAAAAATGGTTCACACAATATTTGTGTTATTTTTCAACACAGACTATTTGTGTTAATATTAAATACAAAATTTGTGTTAAAATTTCAACACAAAATTCGAGTAATATGAGAAGTAACTTCAACACTTTTTAAATGTTAATGGTGACACAAAAAAATGTTAACTTGTATATTTTATTTTCGTACCATGAATTATTTTTAGGTTATCAAAAGTGTCAACAATTATTAGTTAACATTAAACTATTTTGTGAGTCAACATGATCCTAAAGTTGGCAGACAGTTAACAATTTTTGAAATTTTTTATCAACAAATCAATTACGAAAAAGAAAAAATAAATAAAAATAAAAATATGCGCATGTAGAAAAGTAAAAAAGCAACAGATGCAATTTTTTAAATATTTTTTTTTAAACTATACGAATCATAAACTTTGTCATCTTAATTTTTTTATGTCCAATTGAAAATAAATAAAATCAATGTCACAAAAATAATAACTAACCTAGCAGAACTAATGCTAATGGCGCTTCCCACGTGAATAGAAGGAAGACATTTTTTTTAACACTCTTCAACTGTTGCTTCAACACTTTTTTTGTGTTGATTTTAAAGTAACACTTAATAAATGTTGATAATATCGATTTTTATACTAGGTAACATTTTTAAAGTGTTGAATAGTGAATCGATTAAAAATTTTAAAGTAACACAGATAATTATGTTAATTTGACACAAAATAATCAACACAAAAAATTTAACACAGATCGTTTTTAACATAGATACACAAATTTTTTACTGTGTAAATAATTTATAAATAAATTAATTTTTATATTAATTATTTTTTAACAATTCTACTAGATTAATTAATTGTAAATAATGGCATACCGACAACAACCAATTCAAGATGAGTTGGAGATGGAAACAATGGCAGAAGCTGAATTGTCAAGACTAAAACGTCAGTATCGAATGATGGAAAATGATCGCACTACTTATGGAGAAAAAGCCCGTTTACAGCTTCGTAATCAACAGAATATGATTGAACGTTTAGAATACGAAAAATCAGAGCTTCTATTGGCTATAAAAACATCAAAATCAGAATCAAATGCTAAAAAAGATGAAGAAATGGATGAAAAGTTAAAATTTTTACTTAGTAAACGTGAAAAATACATTAAAATGATAAATAATGAACGACAACAAATTGATGAGTTACAAGAACAAATAATAAAAGTATGTAAAGAAGTTGTTGGATTAAAAATGAAAATACGAACAGATTCACAGTCACGAGAAATAACTGAAAAGCATAATCGCATGATTAGTATTCTGGAGAATCGACTTGACGTTGCAACAAAACGATTTAATATTGTCGTTGCTGAGAATGCACAGCTTCGTGCTAAAATAGATTGTTTACTTAAGGAACGTGCTCAATTCAATATTCTCTGGGCTAAAATGATTGGCCAGTTAAATACTGGTAAAATGGTAATCAGTGATATTATTGAACAGGCGACAATAACGTTCAATCAACGTGATGAAGAGCTTAATAAAATTTATGCTTTAAGAGAACGGTAATAATAATAATAAATTTCATTCATTTGACTAATTTTATACTGTGAAAAGTTGTAGAGTGAACGCAGATTCAATTCAGAGTGAATGCAACGTGGATGATTTTTTATTTATTTTATCCCCTAGGTATAAAATTCATTCAGGACGACAGTTTTCTTTGATGCTAAAATTTAAAATCGAAGTGTCTGCGGATTAAAATAAAATCCTCCGGAATTCCGAGTGACGGAGTGAATTGGATTTAAATATGAATGTAATAAAAGTATCTTATACACCTTGTGGAATCGATATTCTATACTAATATAACTATACTCCCCATAAAACAATTTTTTTCAATTTTTGAGCAAGCCTGCTCTCAAAATCGATAGGTGCTAGTGTCTCTTTTTACGTATGTGTCGCTACAGGTACTAGTGATCAGATTTGAATTGCAAGCCTAGTGCAAGCCTTGCACAAGAAATTCATGCCAGATTATAAATTAACTCTGAAGGAAGATTATAGTTGAAAATAGTTGCGCATGGCTTGCTCAAGATCTGCTCAAGGCTCTAAATTGATCTTGAGCCTTGAGCAAATTTTAAGCAAGCCATGCGTAAGTATCTACTGTAAGTTACTGGTGCAAGAAATGCGTCAGACACTTTTTCATTGCAGCGTGTTCAAGATATCTTCAATATTCTTGCGTACGATACCATGAGCAAGACATACACAAATGACATAGGGTTTTTGATACACGATTTTGCGAAAGACACATACGTAGAAAAAGACACTAGTAGCTAGGTGTCGTGCTCAAGATACTGACTCCAGAATCTTGCTCAAACACGTGTTACTAGGGTAGATGTATACAATAGTTTATGTCATAGACACGATGAAAAACGCCGTTAAATGTCTAAAGTCAACGTCATGTAGTCGGAATTATAAAAATAATTTACTTTATTATTATTAAAAAAGATTTATACTTTATAAAATTAGATAATTCGTTTAATACACTACTTACTTATCAAAATTTAACTCAATAAAAAAAAACGTCAACTTTAGTGTTATGTCATATTAATTAGTGGAAATATGTAAGGTCTTAAAGATTTAAACTTGGTACTGAATTTTATTTTGTTAGGGGAACAAGAGATTTGAAGGCTCATACATCAGAAATGTGTGAATTACAACGTACACTTGATAATGAATTAAAACTACAAGAATTTCTAGGAGTTAAAGGACAGTACCGAGAAACTGCTGATTTAAATACTAGAAAAGAAGCTGAGCTTCGTATGAAACAAGAAGAAAAACAAAACAAAATAGCATCTTATAGTGAAATTTTAGATCTAATTAAGCAATTTACTGGTTAGTAAGATTCAGTATAGTAAATATATAAGTATGTAAATATGTAATTTTAAATTGCAGGTGAAAATGACATCGATAATCTTTCAAATTATTTTCTCAAGCAAGAAGAAGAAAACTTTGCATTGTTTAGTTATGTTAATGAACTTAATGATGAATTAGAAGGATTACAAATACGCGTGGCTCAATTACGAGATGATATTGATGAAGCAAGAGCGTTAAATGCTCGTCGTGGTTGTCAGCAAGCAGAAACACTTGAAAAAATAGCTAAAGAGTTGGAAGAACAGGAAAATAAAGCTACTGCTGCTGAGGATAATTTAGTTAAAGTAAGTATTCATTATTTTTAATCCTCCAGTCACATTTCTGAGAAAAATCATAGACTTCATAAGGAATCTATAAGACTTTAGCATCTTTTATCAACTATACCCATATAGCAATTTTTCCCAAGCCTGGTTATCAGTACACTAGTCTACGTCTTTATATAACTATGGATCTTCCTGCAGACACTGGTACAAAGTTTTAAATTGCAGGTCTTGTACAAGACTTAAAAAAAACTTTTTGTTATGTTATACTTCATAACTTATGCAAGAATATTGAAGATGTCTTCCTCAATGTGCATTGGTACAGTGACGAGTTCTTCTACCAGAAATCACTTGTATATACTAACGCATGTCTTACGTCAGATCTGTTCAAGAAGTGTCATATTACATTATCTATCTCACTTCTGTTTCTGTCACTTTTTCCCCTCCATTGACATACGATACAGGATCCTGGATTAAAGTGACAGAGATAGATGAGATATATAGATAGTATAAGATAAGACTTTTTGAGCAGATATGCGTTAGTGTCTGCAAGTAAATTCTGGTACAAATCTCGCTCAAGATACGCGTAAGTAACATTACTAAGACATCAGGAGCACATCTTCAATGTTCTTTTATACAATATCACGTCCAAGTCCTACAATAATCTTGTCTTAGAATCTTGTATTAATATCTTATGACAGATTGATAGGTATGTAAAGATGTAGACACATAGGGGTCTTCTGCAAGATACTTTCATAAAAATAGTACGACTACTACAAGATTGTCTTGTGTACGTCATCTTAAGCAAGTCCATGTAGTATCTGTCGAAAGATTCTTGTCATCAGTGCTTTGACCAGCAACTTGTCATGGAAATTGTTACATGGGTAATAATAAACCTAATCGATATTTTTATAGAGATATTATTTAACTATTTTTATAAAAGTTAATAATGAATTTTTCATATATTTTGTTTGAGTTGTAAAAAAATTGTTATTTAAAAAAACGGGCAAAATTATTTTTTGCAGTAATTTTGTTAATTTCAAAAGTTTTTAACTAAATTTTGGATCAAACTATTGGAGAATAAGTGTACAGTACAACCTCGTTATAAGTTACTCGATTATAAGTTACTTCCCCTCTATTTGTTTTCGTTCGTCTCGAAATACTAACCCCACTCCAGGTTCACTAACGCAGTTTTTCGGTTGTCGTGAAGAGTTTGCTTCTACAATCCTTTTATAAGTTAATAAAGTATGTGCGTATAGATAAACGACAAACGTCAACTAACTTATAAAAGGTCTGCGGACACAAATACGAACACGACGCATACATATGCAGAAAACTGAGCGATCACCGAGTAAATAATAAGAGTAGGGGAAAGCCATTTCCAAGAAATTTTTCTCCTACAGCCCCTAACAGCAACTTATAACCAGGTTGTACTGTACTTTAGCATAGAAATGATAAAAAAATTAATTTTTACTAAATGTATATATATTTTAGTAAATTAAGTACCATTGAAAATTTCGAAGTTTTTAAGAAAAAAAATGTAATTGTTTTTTTAAAAATATCTCTGTAAAAATTGAATTGTTCGAAAAATTACGAGAAATTTTTTTTGTAGTGCTTTAAATTTTTTACAACAAAAGTATTTTGTTCTTTTTTTTTTATTTGGATACCTATTGAGAAATTTGGATTTGAAAGTTGCCCGAAGTCTTTTAGGTCTCAATGTGACCCTTAAAGTATAAGATAAAAATTATTTCTTTAAATTTTTAGTGCAATGAAGTAATCGAAAAATTACTCGAAGGAATAGATGGACTTTTCCATTCAATTGGTTGTGATAATTCTTCAATATTAAATCTTCTTGGTGACAATAATCATGTGACAATGAATAACATAATGCTCTACTTAGGAATTATCGAAAAAAGAATAACTGAAATGCTTAATAAGGTCCACTGGGTCGATTCAAATGGAAAATCTGATACTGTTAGATTAGACGAAGAACGTAAACCTAAATTAAATATTCCAGTATTATCTGAAATAGCTCCATCACAACCTTGTTCCTTGTAAGTTCCTTATTATTCCTTATTATTAAAATAATTCCCATCCAATTTCCTCGCTACTCTATTTAAATTAATCATAATTATTAAACACTCCCTTGAGTTAATTATAAATAACAGGTGTGTTGAAAAAGAAGTGCTGCAATCTGTATCTGAAGGTTTAGAAGTTCCGTTAACGCGTAAAGAAATCAAAGAGAAACTCGATACAACTCAATCAATTAATGATAACTCTCAAATATTACATAATGTCTCTGGATGTTATTTACCAGCAGCTCGAAAAATTATGCAAAAACGATATCAATAAATTTTAATGGCCCATTTATTATTCATTTCTGTAAATTAGCTCTGTCTTCGTTTATTTAAACGTAATAAAGGACACATTCCCACGTTTTATGAGAATATTGTAATTTTACAGACTATTGCGATCTTAAAACTTAGACAAAGTTGCTAATTTAACCAACCAATTAAATATTTCATTAATTTTTTTTTTTTAAATAAAAAATTTAATGTTTGTCGTACGCAATTACTTTTGTTTTTATAGTAAATAAAATTAAAAATAATAATTAGTTCCACTATACACTGTTAAAAAAATTGTTTGAATTTTCAAAACATTGTATATAACGCAATAAACACATACATTTGTGCTTGAAATTTCATTACTAATTTCATATAGAATTTAAAATACATGCTTTTGAATTTTCAAATCAACACTTTGGATTTTCAAATACAATTTTTTTAATATTCAAATATCTTGCATTTAATTTTCAAATTCTCTCTTTTTAATTTCCATATAGATGTATATGAAAATCTGAAGCGTTTATTTGAAAATTCAAAAGCGAGTATTTTAAATTCTATACGATCGTTACAATGAAATTTCAAACACAATTGTATATGTTTATTGCGTTATATACAATGTTTTGAAAATTCAAACAATTTTTTTAACAGTGTATGGTTACATGGAAATTAAAGACTATTAGGTATCTTAAGTAACAAAATGTTTATTGATAAAACTTCAAAATTTTGTAAGCTGTCATCAATTTCTTAAGAAGAACGTTATAAATTTTTTTTTTTATTAACCATTGTTATAATATAATTTAATATAGCGGGTGATTATATTTTTTTTCTTAAACATTTAAAAAAGTAGAAGTTAAATAAATATTTTAGAGTTGAATCACATTTTAATATTTAAATCACTATAAAACTATATTATGTTCATTAGCATTATGCTGTATCACAATTAATACTGTATACAGTACATATACTGTCAATGATGTTCAGTTCGGTCACAAGTTTTATTTACTTTATATTATCGAGGAAATAAAAACTTTACAACAATAAAGTCTGATGTACACCGCTCACATTACTCAAATTTATTATATATTTAACTAATTAGTATTAAAACACAATCTTTGATTACTGAACGCGCAGCACGTCACGCGCAGAAATTTCATATACAAGTATTTGAATTTTCAAATAAATATTATGAAATTTCAAATGGAATTATTAAAATTCAATGTGTCTTAGAATTTTCAATGCTTGCTTTGAAAATTTAAAGAATAAGTATAAATTTTAAGTACGTTTATTAAAATTCATATTTTTTTTCTTAATTTTAAATACCAGCTTGATTTTTAAATTACGTACATTAAATTTGAAGCTTTTTTTATTGAAAATACAATTCAAATATCTACTTATGAAAATTCAATATCTTTTGTATTGTAATTTTCAAATTATTTTTTACAGTGTAAAGAATAAAATTAAATTATTCTAATTACAAAAATATTTTTCTACTGATTGAGTAATCGTCGATGGCAATTTGGCAATATTTAAATAGCTATTTTGTTATTTATTAACAGTTTTATTTGCTTTTGCGTGACGCTTTTTTGCTGTTTTCACAATTCGTTTGAGTTCGACAATTGTTCGTTTAATGTGAACCAATTGATTTTCAATGTCATTTTTTGAAACATCTGTTGGAATGCCTTTCCGTTTACACATTTGAGTATAAAGATTCCAGCATGCAAGTCGAATTCTTATTAACTCGAGAGTTTTTTCAGCTGATGTTGACTTTATTCGCGATACTGCACTTTCCCACTTCAGTGCTTCTACTTTAACGCGGTCGTATCTGCTTTGTAAAGTTGCAAGTTGATTGTTTAAACTGATCAACGTGTGTCCTTTTCCTTCAGTCATTCGTTGCTACATATGAAAAAAAAAAAGATTTGTAGTAAAATTATTTGAATATTTGTATTATTATTTAAACGTTTTTTGTTATCAAAGAATACTATCCTTAACATCAAAATTATTAAAAATGATTTGTTTTTGTATAAAATTTTATAATTTAATAATATATATTATCGATGGTTTGGATGTTAATAACAAGATATTTTTAAAAATAACCTTGACAAACACGTTTTAATATTATCGCCTATATATATGTATTAGCCGATATAAAAGAATCCTTATAAAAGAGAATAAGTTATAAATGCTAAATTACCAGATGATTTAATAACGCTCAGTTCTTTGAAAGCATTTAAATTTGTCACATAGTAAAGTAAGCTTATTAAAATGTTATATTTGTTCAGATATTTTAAATTTGATTTATTTTTTTTACTGCAACTTAATTAATGATAAAAAATGTTCGGCTGATTTAAAAAATTTTGAAAATATTAATTTTAGAAATTCAAACGTTGAAAATTTAATAAATTTAAAAATAAGAAAATAAAATTCATATAATTTCAGCTGTTAATGTTCAACTCTTAACGATCACATCCTATTTACTCTGTATGCGGAGTGATTTTTTTTTTCCAAACTCCGAGCAACGGAGTGAATTCTAATTTTTTTAAAAATTCATATTCATTTCAAATTCACTCCCGATTTCTTAAAAGTATAGTAATTATATTTATAAATAAAAACAATAAATAAATACCATCTCAATACCAATTTCTTCAAGAGTGTGAAGATCTTTGTCTTGATGTTCAGCCAGATTTTGTCTCACTTCCATTAAACTTTCGTATCGATTGAAAATCTGATTAATTGATTGAAATTCTTCAATTTTATTCACAACTGATTCTAAATAAATTTGTGATGAATTATAATCTTTAACATATTTTTGCATTTTATCACGTATAGCTGCCAGATATATGAGTTTTTCTTCTAACTCTGAAATCTGAAGACAATATTAAAATTTAATTAATCAATCTTTATTCGAGTATAAAATGAAAATAATTATATAAATTAAGTTTATTAAAATAAAATAACTTGATTCTCATAAATTTTTTGGCGTTCTTTTTCTTCATTAATTTTTCTTTGAGCACGTAAACGTTTTTCATAATTTTCCTTAACGAAATTATCAAACTTAATAAAAGATTCTCGTAATAATGATTCTTTTCTTCTCATTTCATTCCATTGTTGATTCATAAATTTACGTTTTTCAACATATTCTTCATGTTTTGCTTCGAGCTCTCTTTCATTCTGTGACAACTCTCTGCATGCTTTCAATAATTCAATTTCCGGACCAGATTTTGCAACGTCTGATTCAGGATATTTTCTAACATATTAAAAATATGTAAATAAATTTAAGTATTTATTTTTGCGCATGTTTGTACATATTACATTTTGTTCACTTACTTTATTTGATTGTTTTCAAATTTAGATTTAAAGTATTCTGTAATTAATTTTTGACGGTCAGTACTAATTAACGCCCGCTGAATTAAACTTTTTGGATTATTTTTTAACATCTCCATTGTTATTGAGTTATTTTAAAATTTCTGATAGATTATTGAATCTGAAAATGTATTTAATGTATGAATTAATTAACTTTACTAAATTAAACATCTATAAACAAAAAAATATTTTGTTATCTTGAAAATGACAGACAAACAATAATTCCTTTGTTTTGAAGAAGAAATTATTTTAAAAAAAGTGCATAATAAAAATTCGGAAAAATCCATCGTATATATTTTATAAATTATTGTTAAAATTTTTTCGAATTTTACGGATAATTGTTATGAAAATTTATTAATTTAATATTTGTTAACATAATTTAAAAAATGAAAGTGTAATCTTTAATGTTGTTCAAGATATCTTTAATATTCTTGCGTACGATACCATGAGCAAGACATACACAAATCTTGACATAGGTTTTTTGATACACGATCTTGCAAAAAAAACATATGTAGAAAAAGACACAAACATCTAGGGGTCTTTTTCAAGATACTTACTTCAGAATCTTGCTCAAACACGTGTTACTTAGTACAATAGTTATCAATCAAAAGATTGATCAGTGCCTTGACCAGTAACTTGTCATGGAAATCGTTACATGGATAATGATCAATATGTAAACAAATCAAGTTATTAATGATATTTATGTTTTTTATATTTTATATTTATAAGTAATTTTTTTTTTCAAATGATAAATAATCGATCAAAATTAAATAAATTTGAATTTGCATTTTTTTCTTGTCAAATCTTTTGTATTGTAAACTAAAAGTTCGTTTCCTAGAAATCTACATATTCAAAAAATTATATACAAGTATTAAAAATTAAAAAAAAATTCAAATATAAGTAATGAAATAAATGAAATTTTTAATAATTAAGTCTTTTACCTTATCTTTACGGAGAAAAAAATTACGTGATTTTTACTAAATTTGACAAAAAAATTACAGTCCGAGAAGTAATCTGAAAACGTTAAAAAAAATTAAAACTTGTACAAAACTCAAAGTAAAAATTACAACATATTATTTAGAATAATAATTTCTGTTGATTATAAAAATTACTGCATTCAAAATAAAATTTACTAGGGACAAATAAAAATTATAATGTACCAATAATTTTGACTATTGTACTTAGTAAATATTAATTAACGCGCTTTGTGAAAGATGTATTCTGCCGAGTAATTTTTACAATCCATAGTAATTTTTACTATCTCAAATAGTAATTTTATCTCCTAGAGTAGCAATTGCTTTACCGACATTCTAAAATGTACAGTACCTACGTAGAATTACATTAGAGATGTAATATTTATCAACTACGAAACAAAAATTGCGACTAGTGTACTAACTTTTAATAATTCTAATAACAATTTATACTTTTTGTAACATTGAACTATTTTTATATGAATAAATAAATATTTACTTTTTCCAAGCGAAAATTTAACGAAGCTGTATTGTAATTATTATTATAAGTGAAAATTACAATCTAGATGGTAATAATTGAAATAAAAAATTAATTTTCAACAAATCACCGTAATTTTTTTATTGTGATTGGAATTATTATTTAATTTTGACCTGCATTTTTCTCTGTGTAGTAGGGTAAAGGTATCATTTGTGGCCACTGCACTATTCTTGAACATTTGATACTTTACTTTTTAACAAAAAAGTATAAAATAAAATAATCTTTATAATAGCGGGTTAAAAGCATCTTTGAAAACATTTTGAAAATTAATTTTGTTATTGCGTCTTTTACAAATTATTTTATGAAAATTTTTCAAGTGTCCAAAACTATCCCTAAAGTGGCCAAAACGGTACCTCTACCCTATTATAAATCCTGAGAATCAAAATACTATTTTCTATTAGATAAATATTTTAAACTTTACCCCAATCTGATGAAATTTATCATAATTTAATTTTAAATATATGTTATTATCAAAGTTACCGATGGTTTTACTAAAATTATTATCGATCAAATAATTAAAAATAATGCCGCTTGTTTTACATAACCATAAATATCCCTAGCTTAACAAATCTAGTGACATTTGAATTTTCCGCGTAAAGTGAAAATTTTTTTGAGTTGTTTATTTTGTTACTAAATCAAAATGGCGACAGCGTTGTGCTGTTTAGTCACAATGAAATAATAATCCGTGTAATAATAATTGTTTTATTGTGATTTATTAATGTGACATGTATATATTATGTGAGAAATAGTTATTTATTATTATTGTAAAGTATTATATATATAAATAATAATAAATAAATCGATATCTATTGTAATAAAAGTGATACGTGATCTGACAGCGTGTTCGTAATGGCCGATAATACCACTCCTTTGCCCAGGCGGCGTCAATTGGTAAACAAATGGCTGATAATATTTGCCGACAATACATTAATATATTACTATAAGTATAATAAATTATGTTGTTATTTTAAAAGTAATTATTTATAACAATAAATATAAATTATTTATTACAGAGAGAACGGACAAGAAAATTATATACTGATGATTTCACATATGGTGATGAAGAAATCGAGGGTAAAAGAACTTTTAAACTCGATGAAAAAATCGAATGTGAAAGATATGACCTCAAAAATTTTTCGGGACTTTTTCGTGAAATGACTGGACCAGAACTTAATCTTGCTTATGTACAAAAAAATGGTTTAAATATTCCATTATTATTTAGAGACAGTTCTGGACTTGGTTTAAGAGTACCGAGTTCTAATTTTTCTATCAATGATGTTAGAACTTGCGTTGGTAAGTAATTGCAATTTTTTATTTTTGCTACCTGCGTTTTGATCCTCAGGCAAAATATTTACTAAGAGGCGCGTGGGCGGCAAGTTAATGTAAAACTACTACTGCAAACTGAGGTCAAGATAACTGCAAAAATTTTACGGGTAAATTAAATGACATCAATTTGCAGTCAATTTAAAAATAACCTGCTACTACCCTGATAGCACGAGTTGCTCATCAAAAAGTTGGTATTCATTAGTTTGCGACTAACTTGACGACAACTCTAGCTTTTGCAATTTTCGGCTACAAGTTACCGTCAACTTTCTGAGAAAATTGACGCCAAAGAAGAGCCGCAATTCGAGAGCAGGCTTCTGAGAAAATTGAAGACAACTTTCCGTCAACTTATGGATTGCCAACTTTTACAACCAAGTTTCTCACAAAGTGACCGTCAACTTATTGGATTTCCATTTTTTGCCACCAACTTGCTCAGAAAGTGTCTATCAACTTTGAAAGTACTAACTTTTGCGGCCAACTTGGTGTCTAGTTGCGGCTATTAATTGGACGCCAATTTTTCTAACTTGGCTATCAGAGTAAATTTTTTTGCAAGCAACTTGATGGCAAATTTTTGTATCGATTTACCTGCAGGTTACGGTAGTAGATTTACGTTGATCTGCAGTCAAAGTTCAACTTACGTTTTATTTAAACGTTTGCCAGTCTAAAATTGATGTAAACTTGACGGCAGTTTGCATTCGAATGATGTAGATAAGTTTATTTATTTCGATACTTAGCAATAAAAAGGAGTTTAACTTATGAAAAGGCATTAATTCAAGTTGAACTTTCTAATGATACCAAATATTTGAATATAGGTTTTAGAAGAATGAATTTATTAAAACTATAGTTATTTTCATTGTGATGACATATTATGAAAAAAAATTTAATTTAATAATATAAGTAATTTTAATCACCTGATAAATATTGTACTTTTCAACATACGTTAATGATGTGATTTGATTATAATTCCTAGCTTATAAATAGCAAAATATCAATTTCACTGTTTGACTGGTTAACTAATTTAATCGATTAATTTAAATTAGCTAGCTGGCTGATGAACTAATTAACCTGGTTAAACTTTATAACCAGTTTAGCCGGCCAAATTGTACAGCACTAGTTGTTAATGTATCAAATGCTAAATAAAGAACTCATTACATTAATAAAATTTAATTTGTTTAAATAAATCAGTATTAATCAATAAATTTTTTTTTAGGATCAAAAAGAATATTGGAAGTTATGGACGTGGATACACAAAAAAATGAAGAAATGACAATGAAAGATTGGCAAAAATATTATGAAGATCCTGAAAAAGAGAGATTACTTAATGTAATATCATTAGAATTTAGTCATACTAAGCTAGAAAATTATGTTCAATCTCCAACAATAGTTAGACGATTAGATTGGGTAGATACAGTGTGGCCACAGCATTTAATCGAAGCCCAGACAGAGTCAACAAACGTTTTGGGGGATATGATGTATCCAAAAGTTAAATTATATTGTTTAATGTCGGTGAAAGGTTGCTATACCGATTTTCACGTTGACTTTGGTGGGACAAGTGTCTGGTATCATATACTCAGAGGAAAAAAAGTATTTTGGTTGATTCCGCCAACGGAAAAAAATTTAGATTCATATCAAGAGTGGGTTCTCAGTGGCAAACAATCAGACGTATTTTTTGGTGATATGGTCGATCGTTGTGGTCGTGTTTGTCTTGAAGCCGGTATGACTCTTTTTATTCCAACTGGTTGGATTCACGCTGTTTATACTCCTGCAGATTCTTTAGTATTTGGTGGCAATTTCTTACATAGTTTTGGTATAGAAAAACAACTTAAAGTAGCTCAAGTTGAGGAACATACTAAAGTACCTCAGAAATATCGTTACCCATTTTTTACGGAAATGCTTTGGTAAGATATTTATTTTGATTACTAGTCTTACTCTTATTATTAGTTTATTTTTTAATTACTAATTTATTTTAGGTACGTGTTGGAACGTTATGTTCACGTGCTATTGGGTCGTAGTCATTTAGACGTTCCTGAAGCTCATCGTCAACACTCTTGGTATCGTTTATCACCGCCGCAATATCATCAACATCTTACGCCGTATGAATTGCATGGATTAAAATCAATAGTCATGTATTTACACTCGTTACCGTCAACTAAAAAAAATGTACCAGAGTTAATTCGCGATCCTGTTGCTTTGATACATGACGTAAGGGGGCTTGTTGAACAACACAGACATGATAATCCTGATGCTGCTATTACAGGGCGTCCAATTTTACCAGCGCCACCACCTCTGAGCATCGCCGAACGAGTAAATAATATATTTTATTTTTAATTTGTTTTAAATATTCAATTAAAAGTAAATTACTTGACGTTATTGACGAGTTCAAATCAGTCATAAATATAGAATATAAATATCATAAATTAATTTATTTATGTATTGTTTAGGAATTCCTTAAAGTACCTAAAAAACAGTCTCCAAAAATTCCAAAATCTGAAACGAAGTCATTGCCACGAAGACGACGTACGAGATGTAAAAAATGTGAAGCATGTACAAGACAAGACTGTGGAGAATGCGTTTATTGTCAGGATATGGTTAAATTCGGTGGAAGTGGACGAGCTAAACAGACTTGTATTACTCGACAATGTTTGAGGCCGATGTTACCAGTAACTGCGGCTTGTAAAATTTGTAAACTTGATGGATGGGGACAACAACCAGCACCATTAATGGGTAAATAAATTAAAAATTTTTAAATAATTATTTGTGGTGGCCACGTTTATGTAAAACCTGGAAATCTCAGGGAATTAAAAAAATACTAGAAAAATTAGGGAAAAGTCAGGGAGTTTCGTCACAAAGCTGAAAAAATTTTTACTTTCTTTTTTTGACTGAAAAAATCCGATAAATTTTTTTTCTGTCGAAACTGTTCAAAAAGTGGCGCGGCGCGAATGCAATTGTAATACTGTCTTGAAAAAAAATTAGTAGAAATTAATTCCAATAGCGAAAAAATGAAGCAGTTAGTATTAAAAAGGCTGTTAGAAAAAAAAAGTCTTAGTAGAAACCAAACGTCAGGATCTTGAAGCCATTAACATGCATATTGACAAGTTAAAAAACCAAAAACATTAAAAGTATACACAAGTATTGAACTAATAAGTTTCACTATATTTATTATTCGCGTACTTGATTAATATTTTATTAACATTCTATAAAACGTTCTTATTTATGAAATTTATTGTAGTGAAAATGAAAAATTTATTTATATTTTATTATAGAGTAAATTATATAAAAACATAGATTTAAAATTAAGAATAAAAAATCATTCATTTAATAAATAAAAAAACCTATGAACATTGACAAATAATAAAATAAAGTTTCATTTAGCGACAATGATTGATTATTTATTGAACTGACGTACCATTTTATTTTGAATTAAATAAATATTTCCAATGATTTAATATTACTTCATATGCTCAGGGAATTTTTTAATTATTTGACTAGAATACCAGGAAAAGTCAGGGAATTTCAGTTTTAAAAATCTAGTCACCATGTCATTAATTTATTCATTTATTAAATTATTTAATTAAATTCAGGTAAACCAATATCCGGAGTACCATCAAGTCTGATGGAATGTTCTATTTGTTTTGACATCGCTCATCCCGAGTGTCTTGGAGTTGAGTTACAAAAAGTCGTGGTAAGTGAAGACGTTCCTAATAGCTGGGAATGTCCGTCTTGTCTTCAAAGTGGCCGGAATCTGGATCATAGACCACGTCAAGTAAAAGCGCGAATCCGCAAAGTATCTGTGTCGAGTGCAGCCTCATCAGCTCCTACAACCGACTCTGAAAGAGCTACCACTCCAAGTAAAAGAGCAAGACCAGAGCCTACTGAGGTAATTGTCTTTTAAAAATTATCTTTATTAATTATTAATCATTAATTACTAATATTAATAAAATTTCAGACGTGGAATGACCGAGAGCCTGCTGAAGGCGATCAACGATCAGCTTTGAGGACTCAGTTAGCAGCACAGTTGATTGGTTCCAGTAATAAATCTTTGAAGAAACCTCACGTCGTTGTTAGACCCGTCCAATTACCATTTGTTCAACGTTCTGAACACAATGGCCAGTGGTCAGCTACATACGATCGAGAAGTACTTCTTGCTATATTCAAATATTTGAACCCAAAAGATTTAGCGACTTGTGCTTTAGTCTGTCGTTCTTGGGCGCGATACAGTATTGATCCAATTCTTTGGCGGCGTATGAATTTAACACGGACACATCTTACTGCCGCACACTTAACTGGTATTGTTAGAAGACAACCGGAAAGTTTATGTTTAGACTGGACCAATATCGCGAAAAGACAATTAGCCTGGTTGTTAGGTAGACTTTCTCAACTTCGTCATCTATCATTACAAGGCTGCAATTGGGCCACTGGAGTTTGCGCGCTAAAAACTTGCACATGCCCACCATTGATAACTTTAGATCTCAGTTTTGTTTCTGGACTTAATGATTCGAGTGTCAGAGAAGTCCTAAGTCCGCCAGCAGATTCTCGACCTGGATTGATAGACAAAACTTCAAGGTTGAAACATTTAAAAAGTTTGTCTCTTGCTGGCTGTAATATAACGGATGTGGCATTGAGATATATCGCTCAACATCTTCCTCATTTAGAATCTCTTGATTTATCATCGTGTGGTAGAGTTACCGACGCTGGTGTCGCCCAAATAGCTACTCCTCCTGCACAAGCCATCAATAATCTTGTGTCACTTAATTTATCGGAGTGTCGTCTACTTACGGAAACTACATTAGAACATTTAACTAGATGTAAAGCTATTAAACGGCTTGATCTAAGACATACAACTCAAGTATCAACTCAAAGTGTTATTAAGTTTGCTGCAAGAAGTATACATAATTTACATGTTACTGATGTTAAACTTGTTGAAGAAAAAAAAATAAAAGATAAACCGAGAGAACGTGAGGTATATAAATAAAAATAATAATATCTGTTATGTCGTACCTGGAATAGTTATCAATCTACCATAAATAAAATAAAGTCAGCAATAAATGCTTGTATTTTTCTCTAAAGAATTATTATTATTTTTCATTTGCAAGTGCCGTTATTTATTTTATATTTATCACATTTTTATTGGGCGTGTGCGAATCGTGATCGAATTATCCGAGTTTTTGGATTATTTGTAGCTTTTCAAATTACTTGATTCCAATCGATAAAGTTACGATTAGCTTTCGAATATTCTTGTTTGATTTAATGGTGAGCTTACATGGAGAAATTATTTTTGGAAATCCTATGGTGTTATAGTAAAGCAGGGCATGGTGGCCATAACCATAGTAAAATTTACAATAGTGGCAGTGATTCGTAATATAATCGCTGTCAATTTTATTATGGTGATAATTTTTGCAATATGATTATTTGAATTTCTGCAGATGGCCAACATGGCCCGGCTTTATTATGACACCATAGAATTTAAAACAAGAATAATTTCTCCGTGTAGTTCATTAAGCGGGAAAGCGGTCTGAGATACGAAAAAAAAAGATATTTTTTTTAGAGTACCTTCTCTATTAAAATTCTTAAAATTTGTGACATTATTAAGCAACATTTCAAGAATATTCTGCAAAATTTTCATAAAAAAATATCGGGAAATAAGCCAGTGGTAGTGGGGAGAGACGAGTCACCTAAAAAACAAAGTTTCTATGCTGTCATGAGTTATCCTGCCTACTGCATGGAAACTTTTTTTTTTTAAGGTGACTCGTCTCTCCCCACTACCACAGGCTTATTTTTCAATATTTTTTTATGAAAATTTAGTAGAATATTCTTGAAATGTTGCTTAATTATGTTGCACATTTTAAGAATTTTAATAGAGAGGGTACTCTAAAAAAAATCACAAAAATATCTTTTTTTTTTTTGTATCTCAGGCCTTTTTCCTCCCTTAAAGTAATCAAAAGTATTGATCTCGTAGATTCGTGTCTGAGCTCTTACCTCCGACAAAAACTTGAATTATTGGAAAAAATAACACAATATAAAATCGTTCAAAAATAAATTTTTGAATCCAAAAATTTCCGAATAATTCAGATTTATCATAATGTTATCGTTTAGTTCGATTCAATATGAGATGAATAATTTATAAGGTCAAACAATCCGCACAGCTCTAATTTTTATATTTTATTAATTATCAAACAGTTTATAGTAACGTGCAATTTCCGAATAATTCATACATTTTAATCTTTGTTAATTTACAATTTTATTATTCATTTTTAACTCACATTAATTAAGTTATTGTCTTCCTAAAAAATTGAATTATTTTATTTTATTTAAAATACGTATTAATATTGAGACAAGTATTAAAATTCATTTAAATAATTTTCATATAATTATGAAGAAAGTGATCTAAAATTATTGACGGATATTATTTATAAATTATTTTATTTAGTTTAATTATTATTTATAATATAATTTAGTCTTTTTAGTTCTACGATAATTAAATTTTTTTTTTTTTCTACAGATAAATTGTGAATGATTAATGCGCGATAATAATTAAATTAAAAATTATAATATAATGAAGTGATGAAAGAAAAAAATTGAATTTTGCTGGTACAATTATTGTATATAAATTGTGTATTTAAAAAAAATCACGTTCTTGAAAGCTCACTTTCACTATCTCTCATCTACACTATTCATTAAATGTTTATTTTTTAATTTAATAATTAAATTTACTTTAATTAATATCTTTATAATTATTGTTTACGTTTTATTTATAAATTGCAACAAATTAGTTTTTATAAAAGTGATTTAGATGTAAATAACAATTAAATCGCTATCTAATAATTAAACTTAATTAATTAAATTTATAACATCACATTGTTTGTGTCAAATAAACTCATTACTTATATTATTTAAAATAAATAATACAATAATACTTGTAATTATTTATGTACATGTATAGTATTTAATTTTAATGATAATCATTAATTTATGTAGTTTAAGAAAAAAATATATACATAAAATCATGTGCATGATATTCTGGAAATTTTCATGCTGATCTGAAAAAAAAAAACACTATTTATTATATGTAAAAATCATGTGACAATGCCATTAAAAACACTATCATTTTTTACATCACATTACCGCTGGATAGTAAAAGAAAACAATAAATTTTATTTTTATTCTGCATTAAAATTGACAAAATTTTTGATCAATTAAATTATATATAGCTTGTATAGTTAAGTAATCGTTTAATTTTATACAACTTGTAATTCGACTTTTTTTAATGACTTCGTAAATTTATCATTTACTCATTCGTAATTATTTTAAACTTTATAAAAATAATAAATTCATTAAATAAAATACGATTTTTTATAAACATGATGAATTTATTTTTGTCAATCACCATTTTATTTATTAATATTTTTATAATTATTAAATATTTGGTAGTCAATTCATTTTATTTATTTATTTTACGAATATTAATTGTTTTTTTATAAATAATGTAATCATTTGCATGAAAGTTTTATGGGATGATTTTGTTTTTCATTTTAATTAAGTTCAATTTTTAATTTGAATTATTTTATAACTTAATAGTTACCATATCATTTAAATAAAATAAATAAGTAAATATATTTTGAGTAAGGATTATATTCCAAAAATGATTATTAGCATAATATACACACTTACCCAAGAGATTAAAGGAACAAAAAAATTTTAGGAATAGTTTAAGTTTGAAAATCTAGCAAAACTTTTTCTTTTAAGTCACGGTTATTGCGATGATACTGAAGTTAGCTGACTTATAACAATTTTTGAATTTTTTTTAGAAACAATAGATCATACAAAAAAATTTTTTCAAAAAATTGCACCTGTAGTTTTTTAAATTTTCTACAAATGCATATTTTTAGTTTTTTTTATATTTTTGTAAATTATTTGTTAAAAAAATCCGAAAAATTTTAATTGTCTTCTAATTTCAGCATCATGTTATTGCATAATTATAGAAGTAGCTCGAGACAAAAATTTTCGAAATTTTTTGCTTCAGTTTCTCAGGTCTACAGGTCAGATAAAATTTTTTTCAAAAAAACCAATGCATTGCTCAGTTAAGAAATTTATTCGGCCACAATTTGCTTTTTTTTTAATCTCTGTAAAATTTGTTACTGAGATATCGGCCTTCAAATGAAAAAAGATCCTTTTGCCTTTGATTATGGATACTTTTTTTAGATCTTATGAATTGAGCGTTTTAAGGATTACAGATGTTGAAAATAAAATTTTTCTAAGTATATACACTGTAAAAAATCACCGGGGTAAGTCCAAGCGGTGTAGGTGTTAAAATCAGCGGTGTTAAATTTCAACACCGAAAGCGGTGTAAAAATAACGCCGCCGCCGGTGTAAATATTCTGTACCGGTGTTAAAACAAATTCTCCGGTGTTAAAATGACGCCGCCGCCGGTGTAAATATTCTAGACCGGTGTTAAAATAACACCGCCGCCGGTGTAGATATTCTTTACCGATGTTAAAATATTTTACTTTGTGAATATTTTTACTTACTCGATCACTATACTTGTTAATAGATCATATTTTTTATTTATTTTCATAAAAAATTGACATTTTTTGTGTTTTATAATCTTTACAGTTGATTCTCCAAGCAGACACAGTTTACCCCGCTTCTACACCGGTTACCCTGCTTTTACACCAATATTACTCCGCTTTTACACCTAGTCTATATTTAAGAAAAAAATGTTATTTTTAACATTCGTAATCCTTTAGATGCTCAATCAATAAGATTTAGAAAAGGTTTTTTAAAAATATCTTCGTAAATATACATTTTATGAAAAAAATGAATAAGATCTTTTTTGTCAAGGCTTTAATTTCCTACAAAATTGTTCCTGTGATTTTTTCCTTCAATCTGCATATTTCATGAGCAGGGCCAGGATTTTTGCTTCAATTTAAAAAAAATAATTAATAATTAATTGGGTCAAATTTTTGATATTATGGCAAAAATATTGGTCGTATAAAAAAATTTTTGCAATAAAAGTTGTTCAAAATTTAATTTTATAAAAAAAATGTCTCTGCTAATTTTTTCATAGGACTAATAAGAAAGCCGTAATTTCAAAATTAAGATTTTGGTAATTGTCAAAAATTTGTATCATTTATTATGAATCTTAATTTTGGAATTATGGTGAAAATATTAGTCGAATCAAAAAATCATAAGAAAGGTTTTTTTTAGAAAATTAGATTTCCTACAACTTTTGTTTGAAAATTTTTCTGATAAAACCAATATTTTCACCTTAATATCAAACATTTGAATCATTCATTTCAAAATTAAGGCAAAAATCTTGTCCCTATTCATGAAATATTTTAAAAAAACCGCGATTATATCGAGAATTTTTTTCACTAAAAAGAAGCTTTTTATAGAGCGTACAAGTTATTAACAAAAAACTGATTTTCATTTCTCCCCGTAATTAATTCAAAATAAAAAAAAAATTATTTGCGTTAATCAAGATCTTGAGTGAATTTAAATTCAAACATTTTTAAATTGCAATATTAACTTATTTTTTTAAGTTTTAAATATTTTTTTATAGTTGTAAATTTATTTAAGTCAACAAAAAATTCTAAGTATCTAAAAAATAATTAAAAATTATCGGCTTCCTCTCGGCCAATAATTACATGTGATCTGAAACATTTCTTACTTTACTTCCCTAAGTGTGTAATATACTATTACCTGCGAATTTTTTTTATAAGTGTGAATGTATCTGCCAATTGTGAATTTAAAAAATTTTGAAATAAGTGAATTAAATGTAAATCGAATAAAATTTAAAAAATACACACTTATAAAAATTGAAAATCAGTTTGTGCATTTTTTTTATTTTTATATTTTTAATTGTTTAATTCATTTATTTGTAATTTAAAATTTGTCTTATATCTGTTACATTCACACTCATTTTTTAAAAATTTGATTTTATTAATTATTTACTTGACTTATTAAGAATTTTAAATTTGTCTGATGTCTACTATATTCACATTTATGAAAATTTAAAAATTTTTAAATAATTCCCGCCATTTTTTAAATAGTTGGCCACCATGACTAAAATATTTATTTTGACGTTGTCATATTGGTATAACTAAATTTAAAAACTGATACTTACGTGAACGCGTCGGTCGTTAAAAAAAAATAAAACATAAAAAAAACAACATATATGAAGGAGTGGATTACAAATAAACATATTAATTAAATGTAAATAAGTTGTTTAACATTTGAATATTAATATGGGCTTGCCGTTGCTCTGCGACTGAAAATAAAATCGATAACCAGAGAATGTAAGTTACTAAGCAATAAACAGTAAATAACCTTAAAAAACAAAAAAAAATCAATATAAGCTTGTTTGAGTAATGTCCAATAATCTTTATTAAAAAATATCTTAGACTAATGCAATAGCAAAAAAGGAAAAACAAAAAAATTTATCCATCATTCAAATTAACTCATCATTTAGTCAACATCAAATTCAAAACTGTATGTTTCAAATATTAATTTACAATAATATATCGTATATATAATTTATAAATGTGTGCATGTGTATGTGTACTTTAAATAATTATAAATATTTTAGTTGTTATTATTATAATAATGTAGAGTATGATTATATTTGCTTTTAATAATTTCTAATAAATTATTTAATTAATAAACAAATTAACCTAATTCAGCAAGGACTGAATCAAGATCTTCTTGTAGTGATAAACTGTCCTCTCGTTGCTTAGCTAAATCATCCTTCAATCTGTCAACTTGAGCTTTTAATAAGTAGTTTCCTTTCTTCAATGAAGCCAAACGACCTTCATGTTTCTTTGCAATTTCCTAAAAAGTTAAAAGAATAGTTATCAGTTACTTGCATCATCTTATTATAGGGGGAAAGGGGTCTGAGATACAAAAACAAGAGCATATGTTTGTGATTTTTTTTTTTCAGAGTACCTTCTTTTTTAAAATTCTTAAAATTTGCGACATTATTAAGCATCATTTCAAGAATATTCTATTAAATTATCATAAAAAAATATTGAAAAATAAGCCAGTGGTAGAGAGGAGAACCGAGTCAAAAAAAATGGCTCCATGCCGTAGGCAGGATAACTCATGACTGCCTCACTTGAAATAAAAAAACCAAAAAGATTTCTTTAGTATATAAGCTTATCTTGGATTTGGACGAAGGAATAAATAAAATATTCATTTTTGAATTTTTGGTAAAGGTACAATCAATAAACTCTTTCCAGTTATTGAAGAAAAGAAAGTCCTTTGTTCAGATCTAAGACCAACTTATGTACTAAAGAAATCTTATTGGTTTTTTGATTTCAGATGAAACAGTCATGAGTTATCCTGCCTACAGCCCGGAGACTTTTTTTAAGGTGACTCGTCTCTCCCCACTACCACAGGATTATTTTTCAATATTTTTTTATGAAAATTTAGTAGAATATTCTTGGAATGGTGCTTCATAATGTCACAAATTTTGAAAATTTTAATAAAAAAGAAACTTGGAAAAAAAAATCACAAAAATATCTTTTTTTTTTTGTATCTCTGACTCCTTTCCCCCTTGATGTGAACTATTTAATTTAGATTTATTGTAAATTAACCTGTAATTTAGTTTTTCGATCCTCTGAATCAGCGGATTCGTCATCAATTTCTGATTCCTCATCTTCGGACTCTTCAGACTCAGATTCTTCTTCAGATTCACTTTCTTCTTCCACCTCTTCTTCTTCTTCTTCTTCTTCTTCATCTCCCTCTTCTTCGTCCGTGTCAGCCATCAATTTAGCCATTTTATCAACTTCTTTTTGAAGTGATTTGTATTTTTTCTTTTCTTCTTTTAACAATTTTTGTTGTTGTTTTATTTGTTCCTTTAATGCATGTCTTTCTTTCTTTGAATTATCTTCTTTATCTCTGTGATAAAAATTGTCTCATTTCAAAATAAAATTCCAATTATTTTATAAGCCTGAAAGAAAAAAAATGAAGCCAAGTAACTTACTTGAAATTTTTAATTTTAGTTGCCAATAATTTAATTTCTCTTTGCATTCTGCGTTCTGCAGCAGCTTCAGGATCTTCATCTTCATTTTCTTCTTCACTTGTTTCTTCCTCTTCTTCTTCTTCTGATTCACTTGGACTTTTATCAGCTTTCTCAACACTTTTTTGTGAAGCTATTTTTGCAACATCTTTAGCACTTGGGCATCCAGCTAATGCCATTCCTGAAACATCATACCATGTTGCCTCTGATTCTTCTGGAAATTCTACTACGGGTTCAACGGGTTCCCAATCCCAATAATAATCTATTTGCATGATTCAAAAAAAATTAAGCAAAATTAGTTTAAGCACAAGCATTAGTGTCAGCAATAAATTATTAGCGTTAGTGCAATTTTTAATAGCAATTTAAAATATTCAATTATAAAAAAATGAAAAATGTTATTATTTTACTATCTGAAATTACTTACCAGCTTTCATACGTTTTTCTAATGCGGCATACATTCTCTTCATATCTTCTAATTCAAGTTTTGTTTTATCCCTTTCTTCTGCAACCACTGCAAATTCTTTTTCTATTTTTTCAACATCTTTTCTTGCATGATCTACTTCATTTCTCAAGGATTCTAATATTTTTTCATCTTGTTTTTTATATTCTGTAACATTCTGTTGCATTTTCAATCTTTCGTTGTCTGCTTCTAAATTTAAAATTCTCGCCTGAAAATAATTTAAAATTTTATAAAACAAATTAGATATTTAATTATCAAGCATTCGATTTTCAATCCGCCACATAAAAATTTTATAAAATAAATTTTCTTGTTACCGTAAATTTTTTTTTATTTAAATAAATTAGTTTTGATAATTATGATTGTTTTAATTTATTTTACAACAGAATAATAGTACACAGAAAAAAAGGATTTCTTGGTGTAAGAAATTTTTATTTGTCCCAAACAAATTTTTACTTGCCTCAAGAATTTTTTCGTATTATGAATTGAAAACAAAAAATTTCTTGGAGTGAGAGTAAATTTTTTTTGAGCCAAAAAAATTTTTTGAACTAAGAAATTTTTTCTCGTCCTACGAAAATTTTTGTTTTTAATTTTTTTTCTGTGTATATCAAACTAATCGATTCTCTAGTAATAAATCTATGAATGATTCTAAATTGATTGGTTAAAAAATAATTATATTGCAAAGACAAGGCTTTTTGATAATAGAAATAACAAATTAATCAAAATTTAAATTGCTAAGTTCAAAGCGTAAAAGTTGAAAGTTCCAAAGTTTATTAGGTATGGAACCCAATATCTTCATTAATCACATCAAACATATATTTTATTAAAAAAAAAAATTTTTCGATCGTAAAGCACACTCTGATGCTTCGCATCATGGGTCTTTCAATTACGCTTTAATTCTTTTTTTAATAATGTCAATAAATCGATATTCATGTAAATTTAATAAATTTTACTAAACTTCCATGATAAATTCGTGAAAATTGAAAAAAAAATGTAACACTGTACTTATGGCATAGTAATTTTTACTTCTGTCACAAGTAAAAATGACTGTATCTAACTAGAGATTCTAGTTACTTTCCACATATTAACCATTACTAAATTTTGAGCTCTGTTTTTTTCACGTGTTTTTCTCTATCGGCGCATAATATACTATTTTTTGAATGCAAATATTATAATTGTTATAAAGCATATCTAAATCTACCTGTAGCCTCTTGTTATCTCTTTCCAATGCCTCTTTATTTCTCAGCTCCAAGGCAAGCATCTGTTTAGTGCTTTGCAAGTCATCTCTTACTGCGTCAATATCATCCATTTCGTCCGGAACAGCATCATTAACAAGTGCGGTATCAGATTTGTGCATCTGTTCCTCTATTGTCAATTGCCGTCTGAATTTCCTCAGTCCTTCTAATATTGGTTTAGATCGATCATTTGTCTTAACACTCTTCAATTTAACTCCACTGACGATTTGCTTGAGCAATTTGTTATGCATATTAGATGTTTCTGATTCAAAAACAAAGTGTGCGTTTCCTGTAAAGCATCACACAGTAAAAACTGATGTATAACAGTCTTATCTTTAAATAATAACTTTTAAATTAAGTAAATAATACCTGTTGGATCTTCTGTAACTCTGCTAACCCTCTCAATTATTGGAGCACTTCTATCATTACATTTAACGTGCTTGAGCTTTTTACCACTTTCAACTTCTTTCATCATACATGCCCAATCAGGACGTTTTCTTGGCCTCGATTTAAGCATTTCCAATTTTTCTTGTTGGGATTCCGTAAGCTCTGGTAAATCTTTCAATATTTTACGGGCTGGAGGAGGTGGTGGTGGTCTAGGTGGTGGTGGCGGTGGTATTGCAGCTCTTGATGAACTTTTTGATAATGTCGGTGCACCTGATATTATGATAACACAACATATACAATTAAATGACTAATTAATAGGGTCGATTAAATAATTAACTGACAATGAGGACAGTTACGATAAAAATAACTCAATCAGTTTACTCTACTCTAATGCCAATCAATTTTATCATGTGTGTTGTAAATGTATATTACATTCAATTATTTTTGAATTAACAAAAATTATCTTAACATGAAAGAAAAAAAAACAGGAAAAACTACAGTTTCAAAATTTTACTGAAAGTTTTGTCAAAAATAAATTTTTAAACTGTAAATCTTACTGCTGAGAATAGTATTAAACAAAATAATTATTTGAAACTGCACGTAAAAAAATGAATTATAAAAATTAATAATTGATAACTAAAAATGTATCATGTGGTCACAATTTAGTATCATTTCAAACAGCAATTTCGTGGTTTTATAGAATAGATTATAATAATCTTATTTTAAATATTGAAATTTAAAGTTTATATGTAACTAAATCATGTTACAAGTAATAGAAATTACTGTTTGATAGATAAAAAAATGAAATTATAATAATTTAACGTTTCAGCTTCAATATTCGCTGTTTGGAACATTAAAGTTTATAATAAAAAAGTAACAAAACATTCAGTATGATAAATAAAATTTTTAATATCGAGCAATTGATTTTGTATGCAACGTCATATAATTATTACTTTCTTCAAATTGTAGAGAGTATATCTTACACTGAGAAAATGAAATAATATTGTCCAGACAAGAATTTCTTGTTTCAAGAAATCCGTTCAAAATATTTATTTTATTATTATTTATTATCAATTTCTTGAGTAAAGAGCATCAAATTTATTTTTGTTATACGAATTTCATATTATATTATGAGTAAACAAAAGAATAGCATTACTTTAATTAAATTAAAATTATTTCCATCAATTCTTTACAAATTCTTGAGGCAAAATTTTTTTTTTTCAGTGTAAGCGCATCAGTTTTTATAGTTTGAAACAATGAAACTCAACTTGTGTTTGTGGGCTTCGAATGTATGTGAAAAAATTAAACTAAAGTACTACTGATGTGACTATATACCTACATGGGAAGATGACATATTTTATCATTTCAAACAATGAAATTTAAAGACCAAAAGTGAACATTTTTTTTTTATATCAAAATATTTTAGAGGATCACTCTTATACTTTTTCGCTTTCAATATTATATTATTTATGAATTACCTTTTTTGATGCGAGTTTATTGTTCAAACAATAAAAATGAATGAAAATCCGAATTTTTTCAAATGTTTCCAGTTTGGGTACCTGAAGATCTGAACACTTTTCGCGAAACGAAAATAAAAAAATGAAATGGAAAGTAAAAAATCTACTGGATCTAGATTTCTAAAATATTTCGCATGTCAGCCGAAAATTGCAGGACGCCCAAACTACCTCTTAAGTCAAATTACATAAACTTTTTTCATTTTCGTTACACGAAAAACGTTCCTATCCTCAAGTACAATCCAGTTTTAAACTCAAAGCTTCTGGTTATTATATGAAACTGTAATATTTCTTGTTTTAGTTTTTGTGTATATGGGAATTGAATACAAATCTGTTTTTCTTTTTTTTTTTTTAATTAAAATATAATTTAATATAAATATTCTCACCAGTTGAACTTTCACTTTTTGAAAGAGGAACTTTGTTATCGGTACGCGATTGAGATTTTTCAACGCGAATCTGCCGTTCAAGTTGAGGTCTTGAAGACGGTGTCTCCGTACGCGATTCATTCTGCTGTCCGAGTTTAGGAGCTGTTGATGTTTTACTTCTTTCATTCTCACTCTGTTTGACGTTTGATGTTGCTAGTTTAGTAGTTGCATTCTTATCGCTTTTAGGTTGCGTTGGCACGATAGTTATTTTACTTTGCTTTTTAATTGGAGCTTCAGCCGGTTGTTTTTGTGGTGCCACAGCGTCTGCTGGTTTCGCTACACTCTAAAAAATTCATTTTTTAAACAATTATTTTTATCAATCATTTATTGTATTTTATTTTATTATATTGTTAAGTATTTTGAATTATTCACTTGATTAACTAATTCAATATTTAAACTGCTGCGTTTAACAATTAGCATCGGGTATTTAGTATTTTCACTCGCAGTCCATCTATGCGGAGGAATTGTTCTTTTACTGTTAGAACTTGTTCCAGCAATATCCATTTAGTTATCAAAATTTTTTATTTATTTTAGTGGAATATCAAACATGAAAATTTTTAATCACTGAGTAAAATTACAAATGTGGTCGCGTCAAAATTAAAAGTACTAATGATTTATGGCAAATTGAATTAAATAAAAAAATTAATTTGGCAACTCGTTTAATTTTCTTTAAATAATACTTCGATATATTTTTCTTATATATATGTGTTTAAATATATACTAAAATAAATGTATGATTAATTGGATTATGACACGAGAAAAAATTAAAATTTTGACGTCATCGAATGATATAATTAAATTTATTATTATTTGTTGCTGTGTATATCTTCATTAAATAATTCTTAAATTTAATCATTATCGAATCTTCATTTTTTTCTAATTGTCTTGATAGTCACTTTGATCGTAAGATGACAGGAATCTACAACCGAAATAAGATGTCAAGTTGACTGCAAAAACTTGATTCTGCAAATAGTTGACGGTACATGGAGAGAAATATAGTTCTGCTTCCTATGTAGAATAACCATTACTATATTACATAGCAACGAGGTTTTTTTAGTGTCAAGAGTCACGGGACAGAGTAATCTCCCCCATTCTACATAGTAACGTTGGCTATGCTAGCATAGGAATGATTATCTTTCTACATTGACGAGAGAAATATGTAAATGGACATGACTACAATGTTACTTAGCAACATTTACGATCTTTGATTTTTTTATATTTAATAAATAAGGTTATTAAAAAATAGATAACTCAAGTTACTTTAAATATATATAGAAATTGAATTAATCTATTGAAATAATTAAAATATTGCTCATAATGAAATATCATCTTTTGATAAAAGATAAAAATAATTTTAAAAATTAGAATATTTAGTAATAAACAATTTATTTACTTCGTTGTCATGCATATTTATTAAAATGTAATCACAACTATTCACGCATGGGACTGAGTAGCATTTTACATAGCTCTGAATACAATGCTAGATACCGATTTTTACCATTATACTTGTTTCAATGTAACATAGTAATCATTATCAGAAAAATAGTAATGAATTCTATTCTACATAGCGTTATTTACCATTTTACTAAAAATTAGTCTGGTTACTATTCAGAATGGTAATCATTACTATACTTTTCTCTCCGTGTAACTTGTAGTAAATTCAGAAGTTAAATTTTGCTCATTCAACTTTTTTCGCGCAACTTTCTGTCAAATTTGAATTAACTTTTGTTCTTCAACTTTTTTTCCACAACTTGAAGGCAACTTTTTGACTCAATTTGTATTATGGCTGTAGATTTACGTCAACTTGTGGTATTATATGTTCGTTGTACTCATATTACAGTCAAAATTTGAACAGTAGAACTTGACGTAGACTTGACCCAAAATACTGAACAAGTTTTTGAATGTACCTGAAGATCGGAACGTTTTTCGTGCAACGAAAATGATGAAAATTCACGTAATTCAACTGCTTGAGGTGACTTAAGGGATAATTGGGAGCGGCTACAATTTCCGACTGACATGAGCATCTATGCGAAACATTTTGGGAATCTAGATCCAGTAGATTTTTTACCTCTCATTTTGTTTTTTTATTTTCGTTCCGCGAAAAACGTTCCGATTTTCAGGTACATGTTTTTGAACAGAACTTGTGGCTATCAAGATGTCTATCTAGTTTCAAAAATTTTATTTGGGAGCTCTTTTATTACATGTCTGTTTATTATGAAAGTTTATTATTAAATGTATAAAAAAGTAGCCATCTGTCTAGAATTTCTCAGACATGTCTTGATTTTTAAAGTTTCCAGCCAGTCAGACAGGTGTTTTTTTTTCTGGATTTTTTAACATTTACCTTTCAAATACTATAAAATAAAAAACTTTTTTATTAATGGACATACCACAGAAACAAATTCAAACTCAATCGCTTTGCTACTTTTAAATAATTAAGTAAAGACGATTTAATAAAAATTAATATTTTTAAAAAATACCCTCATGTGGGTGAATATTATTTTGAAAAATGTTTGTCAATAAAAAAATAATTACTAGAAAAAAGTTGCTCATAATTATTACAAATTTATGAATTTAAAAAAAAAACTATTCAAAATTTGCTTATTTTATTGCGATAATTAAAATTTTCAGTTGTCCGATTTTTTTTTAATGTCCGAGGTTAAAAACAATTAAGTTAGGAACTCTAATAGTATATATGAAATAATATATATGATATATTTATTAGATATACCAATGTCAAATGTTTTTATACTACTGATCACGTCAGTTCCAGACGTGCATTCGCTGTTGTTTAAAATTTCTATTTTTATAAAATTTTACACCATCATCATTTACAAGTTATAAATATAAAAAAATATATATAAAAAAAAAATAGATCATTCATATATATTCGCAGCGATTTATGTGAATTATTATTAATATCATATTTTTTTTATTTATTTTTTTTTTAAATAAAAATTACATGCCCCAATTTATTAGAGTTTAAATATTTTATATAACAGTATTACGTTTATTATATTAAATAAAAAAAAAATTATTGTACATTAAATATATATAAAAGTAAAAGTTGTAAAAAATATTTATAACGATAAATAATAACATATTAAATTACTTAGTTTATATTATATGACTAGCGAAGAGGAAGAGATAGAGTCTCACACATGAGACATTTTAAATCGAGGAGTGTGCTTGAAATAATCGTGACCCAGAGGCTTATATATACGAGCCACTTTTCACTTTGCATCTAAAGACGTTGTCTCGCTGGTTAACTTAAAATCTTTTACCCCTCGCTATCTCTTTTTCCGTCTTTTAATATTATGAAAATAACCCAATCTATCATTTATATGTATGTAGATAATTTATATATACATTAATTTATGTTTAAATAATTTTTAAAAATAAGTTTACATAATATTTATTTTTTTAATTCATGGTCACTTATAAATTTATTTATATTTATATTTTTTTTTTATTTAAGAATCTTTGTCAATAAGATTTATAAAAAAAAAATTTCTTTTAATTGTGGCACTGTGCCATTAAATAAAACATTAATGTAGTCGCTTAAATGTTTGCTTAGCAAATTTTATTACCAGTAATAAACAATAAATTGACATAAGCCATTAAAAAATTAAAATTAAAATTGTAATATTTATAATTTTTAGAGCAAATTTATTAATATACTAGTAGTTAAATCGACGCAGATAAGCGATAACGAGTCAACTCACAAAAAATCGATTTTTACGATTTTTGTACCAAAAAATGTTTTTTGAGTAGGTTAAAAAAGCGTTAAAAAAAATTTTAAATAAAAAAATTGTTAACACAAATTAATTATCCGGGATAAAACTTTTGCAAAATCGAGTCAAAAGTAGCTTGAGTTAAAATACTAGAATGAAGAAGGGCATTCATTGACTAGAATAAAAATTTAAGTAACTTGGTACGTTATTGCACCAAATACTAAATAAAGTTTTGCTATTACAATTTAAAAATTTCATTGTAATTAACTTTTTACGAAACAATATTTCTGCTGTAATAATTTTAGCAGTAGAGTGTCAAGTTACTTTAGACTAATTGGATTTAATGAGTAAGAATGATGAGGAATTTTGCAAAACCAAGTCGTCTTATGAAACGTTTTTGAGAATTAGTTTGGTTGTTTTATATTTCGTAATAAAAAATTTAAGTTCTTTTTTTATGGATTTTCTTGTAATCGATCATCAAATTGTTATACTTATTTTCTTGAACATTTGTTAATATAAGCTCCTCGAAGTAATTAGTACTCGAATAATTTTAAGATAAATTTTAGTATAAATAGTTTCAAATCTTTAAACGTCATTTTCTCAGAATGTCTTCTATATTACGGCTGCCCAATTTCAAAACACAGTAACTGACAAATTTTTCAAAATCGATTTTTTGGTATTTTTAGTTCCAATGGAGTCTCGTGAACTTGATTCAATGCATATTTCAAAAATTTTTTTTTTTCAGTTACTGTGTTTTGAAATTGGGCAGCTGATTAGTTGACACGTTATTGCTTATCTACATCCAAGCATTAATATAATATTAAATAATTACTTTTAATGTGACTTTAGTAAATGCCGGTGCATCTTCATTACTTGTCTTGGATTCTCTTCTAGCATTAAGCGACCAGGGTGCTGTGGGCATTGGTAGTGGATTTGGTCCATCCTTGACCCACGGCGGTCTAAATGTTGTTCTCTGAGGTTGCTGACCTCCCGCACCCGGCATAGTTTTCTCACTCGTGGCTTTTTGCCCTTATTTTTTATTTTTATTCTTTAAATATCACCTTCCGTTAATCAAATAATCGTGATCAATTCTTTTAAATAAAATAAAAACGATAATAATAACTGTGTTCAAAAGAAGACCCTTGAAGTCACTAAAGGTATAAATATACAACGAAATTACTTATGTATTTTATTTTGTTAAAAATTTATTTTAGTGTTTTCTCAACAACTTCTCGGATCATGTTTCTCAAAAAAAAGTTTGTCAGATTTAAAATGATTATTAATAATTTATAACAATATTGTAATTTTTTTTTTTTTAATGAAGAAAGAGATAATACAGAAGCTATACTCTTTATTGCTCAAAACACGGGTTAGCGCACTGGTAAGCTTGACCACACTGAGTTTATTATTTCGTTAGTTTGCTTGGAAAATATTAGTTTTCTCAAGTCAGGAAAGATTTAGACCTGGACCATTCGCCAGGGCCGTGACTGCTACCTCCTCCCTCTGTTGCGGCCAAAAACTTTATATTTTCGGAGTATGACGTCACTAAATGAGAGTACAAAAATAGCTGATCGACGTCTTCTAGGACGCCATCACAGACTCATATCTACAATAATTATCCTCTGCTGCATTATTTTTTTTTATCTCATCACTCTTTGCTACTAAATTAATTATTTATTTAATTATTTTTATTAAAAAAACGTTTCGCTGTTTGGTTTATTGGTTTAAAATCTTTTTATCTGTTTAATTGGTTTCAATTATGGATACTAATAAATAACACAAATTTTTGTTAATAATTTTTTGTAATAACATTTTTTATTAAGACAATTAATAATGATTGAAGTTAGCTGACGTTTAATAACTTTTGAATTTTTTTTTCAAAAAATCAATTGAGAAAATTTTTTCAAACGATAAATTATGGAAAAAAAAAATATTCAAAAAAATTGCACTTATACTTTTTTCAATTTTCTACATGTGCATATTTTTTTTTTTTTTTTGTAATTAATTATTTAAAAAAAAAAATTCAAAAATTATTAGATCTCGACTAATTATGATATTGAAGTTACCCAACATCTAATAATTTTGGGATTTTTTAAAACGATAAATTATGAAAAAAAAATATTTTAAAAAATTGCACTTATATTTTTTTTAAATTTTCTACATGCCCATTAGGGCGCTCCATTTAAAACGAATATTTTTTTTTTTTAGCGGACACAAGAAACTTTTGTTATTTATGTTAAAAGAAAAATTCCCTGAAAATTTCAGCTCTTAATTTTAATTTTAAGTACTTTCTATCGAGCATCAAAGTTTTCCCATTTAAAAAGCATGTAAATCGAATAACTTTTCTTTAAAATTACTATAACTTAGCCCGATTTTGAGCTATCGTTTTGAAACCAGTTTTTATTTGTAGAGTATTTGTTGCTTTTTAAAAGTGTATGCGATGGTTTTGGTCTTACTCGATCCACGTCGATTTTATCAGCTCTGAAAGACAAATTTTCACTTTTTTCATTTATTTTTGTTAATAGTGAAGAAATGGTTAATCTCACAACAAATATGCATAGGACCAATCTTTTAAGAAATTTTATGCTCTACAAAATTGTTTATGACACTTATATTGCTAAAGCCCACTGTTTATGAGATACATGAATTTTAACATTTTACAATAAAAAGATTAGTACCATAGTAAGCTAACAATTTTTTTTATTGTAAAATGTTAAATGCATGTATCTCATGAACAGTGGACTTTAGCAATATAAGTGCCATTAACAATTTTGTAGAACATAAAATTTCCTAAAAGATTGGTCCTATGCATATTTGTTGTGAGATTAACCATTTCTTCACTATCAACAAAAATAAATAAAAAAAGTGGAAATTTGTCTTTCGGAGCTGATAAAATCGACGTGGATCGAGTTAGACCAAAACCATCGTATACACTTTTGAAAAGCAACAAATACTCTACAAATAAAAACTGGTTTCAAAACGATAGCTCAAAATCAGGCTAAATTATAGTAATTTAAAAAAAAAGTTATTCGATTTACATGCTTTTTAAATGGGAAAACTTTGATGCTCGAAAGGAAGTACTTAAAATTAAAATTAAGAGCTGAAATTTTCAGGTAATTTTCCTTTTAACATAAATAACAAAATTTTCTTGTGCTCGCTAAAAAAAAAAAAATATTCGTTTTAAATGGAGCACCCTAATGCCCATATTTTTATTTTTTTTATTTTTGTAATTAATTAGTTGAAAAAAAAATCCGAAAGTTATTAGAACTCGACTAATTATGATACTGAAGTTACCCAACATCTAATAATTTTTGGGATTTTTTAAAACGATAAATTATGAAAAAAAAAATATTTACAAAAATTGCACTTATACTTTTTTTAATTTTCTACATGCCCATATTTTTATTTTTTTTATTTTTTTAATTTATTAGTTAAAAAAAAAAATTCGAAAATTCTTAATTGTCTGTTAGCTTCAGAATCATGGCTAATCCCAGTATCATCAATTGATAATGTACTTAATATTTATTAATTAAATGAATTGTTTATTATTTAGGTCACTCTCTGAAAAAAGATATCAATTAGCAGCTCATAAACGTAATATAACAGATCAAAAATTAAGTTATTACAATCAAACAGCAAAATATTTCGAACGTGAAAGTCAAAAAGCTAAACAATTCAACACTTGGAACGTTGAAGTTAAATCAATTCGCTGGGATAATATTAAAAAAACCGAAACACTCAACTCAAGACGCAATAAACTTAAAGTGCTCTTAAAGAGTGAAGACGAAGAATATAAACGTGAGTGTGATAAATTAAAATCGCATAAAATAAAAACAAAAGACGAGATATCATTGGAAGTATTTAAAGATAAATTAAAAGAAAAGCGAGCTGAATTAAGTTTGTACAATCCAAATACTCATCGTCGATTAAAATCGTATTTTACTGATCCCGTTGAAACAGAACGTTACGATTCAAAAGAACTAACCGAGCCAATAACACGTAATTTATCTCGATTTAGTTTTGATAATAATAATTATTTAAACAAAAGAATATCAAATTCTCCATTTAATAATAATTATAATTACAAAAAAAAATCAGCTATGGAGTTTTCAAATGAACAAAATGAACTAAATGAAAAAGCATTCGATGAAAGAGCCATTGCATTTAATGAAAATCGTACAAAATCATTATCAGATCATATGGACTATGAAAATTTTGGTAAAAATGTAAATTTTATACCTGATAGAAAATATACTGAACGTTACGCGCATAGAAGTCTCGCAAATACAAATGTATTTGACACTGCGGGACATTCAAATGACTCATATGAAAAACAAAACAATGACGACGAAACATCAGTAATGGATACTTCAATTGAAAATCTAAATGGTAAAAATATTGCTAACGAAAGTTCTGGTGATGATGTAATTGATTTTAATTCAACAAATAAAACAGTTAATCAAGAAGAATTTGGTGATTTTGAAGGACTTATTAATTCAAGTAAAAAAGTTGATGATACATTTGAAAAACAAGATAAAATAATGTCAGATTATTCGGTTAAAGAAGAGACGACAATTGACAATTCATCAGACATGATGGTATTGTATCTTACTCACAATGATTTAAAAAAAAAAATAAATGATCTTGAGGTCCGAGAACACCGTGCTTGTATGAAACATCTTTGGGAAGAAACTTTACGTTTGAGAGATATGCGCAATCGCTTGGAACTTTTGAGAGAGAAAAAAATTTATCAGCGAGATGATTTGCAAATTGATGAAGCAAATAAGCAAGTGGCGTTAAAGAATATCGAGAGACGTAGTATTCAACTTAAAGAACGTGAAGACACTTGCGCTGATTCAAACATGTACAGGTAAATATTTATTTAATATTATGAGTATTCGTATTTTATTTAATTTGTTTATTTTATTGATGCATGACTTGTTTGCTAAAATAATTCAAACAGCTAATCATTCTGTGACGATACATGACCGTCTAAGCAATGCCAAGGGTTTTAAATCATGTCGTAATAGTGATTCACTCGCGATTCAATGTATGCTAGTCTATACTTTGATTAGTTTCTTGTGCCAAAATTACTTGGTAACACCTCGATAAAATTCAACTTAGAGCCAGTAGCTCATGTTTTTTTTTTTTACTGAATCTTCATTGTTTTATATTATAAACTTGTCATTCTTATTTAATTTTTTGTTTGTCTATTAATTAATGACGGAAACTATAACATTTTATAATTTTTCAAATTTAATTCTGTCACACTTCCGGTTTGAATCATAATGATAGAATTTTAATAAAAATATTTTTTAGAAGAAATACTCAAATATTTTTATAAAAATTTTTATTGATTTTTATTTTGAATTTAAAAAAAAATACAAATAAAAAACGTATATAATTTTTTAAATTTTTAATGTTGAAAAAGTTTATTTTATAAAATCAAGTAAAAAATTTTCTATTGGAAATTTCAAAATAATCAATAAAAGTGTAATTGATTTTTTTGGAATATCTATGTAAATATTGAACTGACAAAAAAATTGTAAGAATCCTTTTTTGTCGGGCTTTAAATTCTCTACAAAAAAGATATGATATACTTTTTCTTTAAAATAAATAGATATTGAGATATTTGGAGTTTAAAATTGTTTGAAGTATTAGAGAGTCCACGAGACCCTTGTGGGTTAAAAGAAAAAATAAAAAAAGAACAAAAATTTTATTAAAAAAAAAAAAAAAAACTCTGATTCGAGACAGTTTCATTCCCATATAAAAAATTATTTTACTGAATGTATTTAAAATAAATGAATATGCAAATAAAATATGTTTATTTTTTTAAAATTTCAGTGAAGACGCAAAGCGTATTTGGAACAAATGGGTCGAAGAAGATAAAAATTCACCAATTACTGAAGGTGACCATTTGAGAGAGTCTTTGATGAAACAATTGGAGGATGAGTGGCATAGATTATCTGAAAGCGATCAGAAAATTATTTCTCAAACTTACGCTGATGTTATGAGTAATGCGTCATTGCAAAAAGAATTAGAAATTCTGGCCAAAAAAGGATTTCATTAAACATTTTTTTTGTTTACGTTCTTATTCTTGTTCATTAATGCGTTCAGTTTCGTATTATCAGTGGCTTGGGTAACTTTTTTTAATTCCCTGATAATAACATTTGACTAATTAGTATTTACTTAATCAAGTCGTTTTAAATACTTTTTTTTTGTTGATAAATAGTCAGCAAATTTTCTGATAACAATTAAAAAAACGACTATTAACTTTTTACAAAAAAAAAAAATTATTTATTTTTTTTATGCCGAAAATTCTGCATCAGTTGAGTTTAAAAAATAGTAAATCTTATTTCCTTTACTGTTAAAATAAAAATTTATTTTTTATTACAGTTTTAGGAAATCGAATTTACATTATTGACATAATCAAAGTGCTAAAACTTAAAATTAAAAAATAATACTCAAATATTTTATAAAATTTATTATAACTAAAAGACAAAGTAACCTCAGCATTAATTCTAGTGTCCAAATGCTACAATTAGTTCATTAATTTTTTTACAATGCTTTCATACTTAAAAATATGTACTCGACCATTTTTTTTTTTTTTTATACAATAAAATTAGTTTTAAAAACTATTGTAACAATTAAATATAAATTATAGGAGTGTATCCGTCCTGCTTGGTAATGCTTTTGTATCCTTAAATAATAGTTTAATAAATTTATAACGACTAATATGTAATAATTATTAGACAAAATTAAATATTGAATACTAGAACTTTGTATTTTATTATTTATTTATTTATTTTTTTTATTTATTATTTTAATCAAAATAAATCACTAGAAAATAATTAGACGAAGATAAGCAACAACGTGTCAACCCATGATAAATTCATTTCTAAGATTTTTGTATTGAATTGTTCTTTGGTAACTAAACAAGTTTTTTTTAATAGTTAAGCTTTAAAAAATCATTTTTTTTTAATTAAAAAAAAAAGGTCGCTTATAAATTTATTTATATTTATATTTTTCTTTTTATTTAAGAATCTTTCTCAATAAGATTTATAAAAAAAAAATTCTTTTAATTGTGGCACTGTGCCATTAAATAAAACATGAATGTATGCTTAACAAATTTTATTACTAGAACTAAACAATAAATTGACATAAGCCATTAAAAAATTAAAATTAAAATTGTAATATTTATAATTTTTAGAGCAAATTTATTAATATACTAGTAGTTTAATCGACGCAGATAAGCGATAACGAGTTAACTCACAAAAAATCGATTTTTACGATTTTTGTACCAAATTATTCCTTTGTTACCAAAAAATGTTTTTTGAGTAGTTTAAAAAAGCGTTAAAAAAATTTTAAATAAAAAAATTGCTAACACAAATTAATTATCCGGGATAAAACTTTTGCAAAATCGAGTCAAAAGTAGCTTGAGTTAAAATACTAGAATGAAGAAGGGCATTCATTGACTAGAATAAAAATTTAAGTAACTTGGTACGTTATTGCATCAAATACTAAATAAAGTTTTGTAATTATAGTTTTAAAATTTTATTGTAATTAACTTTTTACGAAACAATATTTCTGCAGTTATTTTTCGAATATTTGAATTTACTGCGCAAGTAATAAGAATAATTAATAAATTATTCATGAAAATAAAAAATTTCGATTATACTTCTTAGTCTAATTAATATAATTATTGACACAAATAAATTTTAATAAAATTATTAAATTTCAATTTTGAAATTTCGCGCCAAGATGGCGCCACTGCGTGTCACTAGTCAACGTTCAAATTTTCGGTAGTGGGGGTGGTTGACAATCGCAAATCGATTGCTGTGTATCAACTGGCGGTCCAATAGCGGCAGTCAGTATCATCGACAACGACAATAGTAGTCCAGATCCTTCTTTACATTTGAATTGAAACACAGTATTCAGTTAATTCGCGGAATTATCCATAAAATTAATTGCTCATAGTCATTGTTTAATTGAAATGTGCAGTGTTTGTAAAATTAAAATTGTGCAAAGTGTCTGTAGTGTCGTTAAGTGTTGAGTGCTCAGTGCTAGTGTAGTGTTGCGAATTGCTGATGCGGATATCTTCCAAGTTCCTGAGCAAAATCATCTGGCATCGTCTGGTGGGAAATAGCAGTCAAGTGACGTTTTTTAGCTGCAATACACTTGGAGCAATTTAAATTAAATCTCCAAGTGTATTAGGACACCCTTCTGCATATTATTTCCCCACCAAGGTTTGTTCAAACACTCAACTGTTTTTTTTTTAATTTTTTAAATATTTTTCTATCATATGCCGCCATTTTATTTTCACGTACGATTTTTAATTTTCTCCAATTTCTAATAATTTATTTTTCAAATATTTAAATTTACCGCGCAAGTAATAAGAATAATTAATAAGGCTGCATTCCGAAATTTTTGAAAAAATAAGATAGTAATAACTTTATTATCGACTATTGTAATAATAATATTTTATTTTACCGACATGATTCATAGAGGTCTTGCCATTTAAATTCTAAACTCAAAATAAAGTAAACTTGATTGTTTTGTTATTGTCAAAACTAACCTACAAAAAACTAAAAGCCGTAAGCCGCAAAAATTATTGTTTGGTTTAAAAAAAAACTAAAAGTTGTGATAATTTAAATAAAAAAAAAATGTGGTCACTAGAGCATCCGGTTGGATATTTAATGCACTTACCATTGAGTAAAAAAGAATTGAAAATTGGTAGGAATTCAAATTCCACTTTGTGTATAGCAACTGACCGATCAATAAGTAAACATCATGCTAAAATAATTGTTTATCCAAACAATAAAATAGAAAATAATAATTTTGAAATTAACAACAACAGAAATTCAATATGCGAAGTAATAGACTACGGTTCAAAGTATCATACATATATTATAAGAAATACCCAGATAAAATTAGAACCAGGAAAATCTTATCAACTGGAACCAGGTGATAAAATAAAATTTGGAATGGGTGATAATATTTGGACATTAAAATATTATGAAATTGGTCTTCTGGCTTGTGGTTATTGCAATGACAGTAAAATTAATATTGTCAGAGCTATCGAAAGTATTGGTGGTACTGTTTACAATGAGTGTAATCAAAAGTGTACCCATTTTATGACACTTTGTAATAGAGTAACATCTAAATTTGTTTTTGCTCTTAGTTCCGGGCTGCCAATTACTGATGTATCATACTGGCAAGCTTTTATGTGTGCTGTAAAAAATGATGTAAAATTACCAAACCCACTTGACTACACAGTAGCGAATGATACTTTTAAAATAGAATTTAAAGATGTTGCATTTTATCCAGTTAACGAAAGGAAAAATTTATTTGATGGTTTAAATTTCATATTTTTTAATGTGCAACAGTGTAATAATTATGGATTTATTATCAAAGCAGCTGGTGGCAGGCCACATATTTATCATAAATCTTCATTTGATGCTAGTGAACTTGTTGAACCGGATATTATTATTGTTGAATGTACTGAAGCTAAACGAAAAACTGGAGTTGAATTAATAAGCGATACAGAATATGATGAAATGGAATTATTTCTTAGTAAATCGAAGAAAAGAATGATTAATTGTAAAGAAATAATAAGCGCGGTTTTATTTTGCTCAATTAATAAATATTGCAATCCGTTGATTAAAAGTTTGAATAAGTATTGGCGGGAATCGCCTAAGAAAAAATTGAATAAAGTTAGAGAAAAGAATAATATAATTAATGATAAGGTTCGTGTTGATAATGATGGCAATTCAAATAGAAGGGGTAATTTGAATAATCATGATGGTGAAAATGATTCGAATGATTCTGTTGTTATTTGTGATAAGAAAGAGAATGAGAGTAATTACAGTAAGCAGATTATTAATAATAATAATCGAGAGCCAAAACCTAGGAATTTGGTTAATGAAAATCCGTGGATTGATACCAAGTCTCGTAAAAATTCGGATAAGTCGCAATTATCGTTAGTCAAATCTAATAGTAAAGTAGTAGGTAAGTATTGATAAATATTTATTCAAAATTATAAAATTAATTTTTTAATTATTTTTTGCATTTCAATTTTTTAAATAATTTATTAAGGGGGAAAGGGGTCTGAGATACAAAAATAAAAGCATATTTTTTTTCAGAGTACGTTCTTTATCAAAGTTCCTAAAATTTGTGACACTATTAAGCAACATTCCAAGAATGTTCTGCTAAATTTTCATAAAAAAATATTGAAAATTGAGCCAGTGGTAGTGGGGAGAGACGAGTCACCAAAAAAAAAAAAATCTCTATGCAGTAGGCAGGATAACCTAGGACTGCTTCATCTGAAATCAAAAAACCAAAAAGATTTCTTTAGTGCATAAGTTTATCTAGGATTTAAACGAAGGAATAAACAAAATATTCATTTTTGAATTTTTGGTAAAGGTGCAATGAAAAAACTCTCATTTTTGCCAAAAGTTCTTTCTTTTGTTTAATAAAAAAATAAGTAGTTATAAAAAAAAAATCTTTCGTTCGAATCTAAGATAAACTTATGTACTAAAGAAATTTTTTTAGTTTTTTAATTTCAGATGAAGCAGTCATGAGTTATCCTGCCTACGGCATAGAAACTTTTTTTTTTTGGTGACTCGTCTCTCCCCTCTACCACTGGCTTATTTTTTTTCTTTTTTTTATGAAAATTTAGCAGAATATTCTTGGAATGTTGCTTAATAATGTCACAAATTTTAAAAAGTTTAATAAAAAAGAAACTTGGAAAAAAAAATCCTCTTTCCCCCCGTAATACGGTAAGAGACCTAGTACTCGATCACTCTTGTATTTATATATTTATATTTACTAAATTTTACTAACTATAAATATACAAATACATGAGTGATCGAGTATTAGTTCCCTGATAGAATACTAGGTCTTTTAGCTCATTATGCATTTAATAATTTTTTTTACAGATCGTAAGGAAGAAAAAGAATCAGAAGCTGGAGTTAGTAAAATATGTGAGCAGGTTAATAATAATGTTCCCAAGATTCGTGATGGTTGTAATCAATCAACTAAATCGCTGGAAAATAAACGAAATGAAGAGAAAAAAGTAAACAATAAACGTAAGTTAGATAAAAGGGAAGTGCATGAGTCTTCGGATAAAGATAATAAAAGATTTAATTCCGGTAAAAATAAATCTGATGATGATATTTTGGTAGTTGATGATTTGCGAGATAAGAATCAACACTCAGATAAAAATAATTTGAAAAATGCTAATCAGTCTAAAGATCCGGAAGTTTCTAGGGTAACGAATCATAAAACTACAATACAAAATGATGAAATTAATATTGAAGAGGCTGGAACTTCAAAAGCAGAGGAAAAAATAGTTGTTGATAATTCATCCCATAGTATTACTTCTGGACAATTAAAAGGTTTCCTTAATAAAACAGGTGGCATCAAATCATCCATAGAAAAATCAAATAAAAAAGTTCAGTCTTGTAAAAATAAATCTAATGGTTTATGGGATGATGAAAATGAACACTCAGAGAAGAGTAATTTGAAAAATGCTAATCAGTCTAAAGATCCGGAAGTATCTAGAGTAACAAATGATAGAACTTCAGCACTAAATGATGAAAATAAAATTGAAGAGGCTGGAACTCAAAAGGCAGATGAAGAAATGGTTGTTGATAATTCATTTAAAAGTACTGCGTCTGGACAATTCAGAAGTTTTCTTATTAAAACAGGTGGCATGAAACCATCCATAGAAAAATCAAATAATAAAGTTCAGTCTTGTAAAAATAAATCTCATGGTTTATGGGATGATGAAAATCAACACTCAGAGAAGAGTAATTTAAAAAATGCTAATCAGTCTAAAGATCCGGAAGTATCTAGAGTAACGAATGATAGAACTACAGCACAAAATGATGAAGTTAAGATTGAAGAGGCTGGAATTTCAAAAGCAGATGAAGAAATGGTTGTTGATAATTCATCTCATAGTACTGCTTCTGGACAGTTCAAAAATTATCTTACTAAAACAGGTGGTATCAAATCAGCCATAGAAAAATCAAATAAAAAAGTTCAATTTTGTAAAAATAAATCTCATGGTTTATGGGATGATGAAAATCAACACTCAGAGAAGAGTAATTTAAAAAATGCTAATCAGTCTAAAGATCCAGAAATATCTAGAGTAACGAATGATAGAACTACAGCACAAAATGATGAAGTTAAGATTGAAGAGGCTGGAACTTCAAAAGCAGATGAAGAAATGGTTGTTGATAATTCATTTGAAAGTATTATTTCTGAAGAATTTAAAAGTTTTGTTGATGAAACAAATGGGGTGAAATCACCAAAAGAACAAAGATATAATTTACGTTCAAAAAGAGATGTAGATGAAACAAATTGTTCTCAAGTACCAACTAATTCACAATCCGTGTGTCTAAACGAGATTACTTCAAATAAAATTCAAAGAACTGATCCGGAAGCAGGTAAAGTTAATCAAGAAATAGCTGATAGTGATACGGAGTCAAATCTGGATGAAAATGGTTTTGTAACATTCACGATTGATGATTATTCAGATGAAGACATTAAAAGAAATGGCCGCGTAGATTTAAGTGAACCTAGTTCGTCAGATTCACCAGATTATCATGTTTTAGTAACTACTCAAGCTGATGTTCATTTAGCTCCTAATATACCCAGTGAAAGAGAAGACTCATATTCACCTTTGTTGGACAGTCAAATTGATGATGTTGCAGAAAATAATATTAAACCTAATTTCCATCGTAGTAATGATAATAATTTACCAAAATTTTTTTTTAAATAATTTGAGAATTATTTTTTTTTATTTTTTTACCATTAAACCATAAGATTGTTGTTATAAATATACAGAGATATAGAATACTATTAAATTAAAAATATGCTTTTCTATAAATTAATGCTTAAATAAATTTATTATAACTGAGAATCAAAAAACAAAATCTATAATTTAAAAATTATTATAATTTTATTATTAGACTTAAAGGTAGTTTCCGGCATCCTCCCACCTTTTTTTAAAAATATTTCTAATCATCTTGAAGTTTGTAACAATATTAAAATTTCGCTAATTAGTTAAAAAAAAAGCTAAGAACTGATTGAAAAAAATGTAATGAAGTTAAAATTTTGCAAAGATATAGATTTTTAAAAAATTACTTGAAGTTTTAATTATAATTTTAACATGATGATTGTGTTGAAAATTATTTTGAAAATTTCACTGAATGCTTATTTAAAACAAATGTAATTTTTTTTTATTTTGAACCTATATCCTTGTGAAATTTTTTCAACTAGTGTTTTATTTTTTTAATTAATAAAATTTTAATATGATTATGACAATTTGAGATAATTAGATTTATTAAATAAGTGGAAAGGACGAGTGTGAATGTAGCAGACATCAGACAAGTTTGAAATTATACATAAATGGAGTAAATAATTTAAAAAATAATATTTATAAAAAATGCACTTATTAATTTCAAAATTTTTTAAATGCGCATTTTTTAAAAATCTTATTTTATTAATCATTTGCTAAATTTATTTATAACTTTAAATTTGTCTGATGGCAGCTACATTCACACTCATGTGGAAAGGAAGGTCTAAAAATGCCCTTAGTGAAAAATCATTTTTTTTTTCTTTCCAATAAATTATATTTTTATAACATGAACTTGAATAATTAAAGTATATGGATGAATGAGTATAGATAATCTATTATAGAGAGTATGTCTTGAACTAATTTTAAGAAATGTTTATTTTAGTGTAAAAAATCAAAATGATTAATTATAAAAAGTACTGAGAAAAAAATGTAAATTTCATGTAATAAAAAAAGTATTTTTTCTTATACTGTTTTATTGAATGGTATCAAAATTTCAGTAAATAATTAATTTTTTTATCGATGAAACTGGATTTAAATCAAAAGTAGTTCTATTAAAAATTTATTATCTTAATTTTTTAAATTGTATAAACCTCCAGGGTCCTTAGCGACTACAATCTATGTAAATTTACATACAGTGCGTTTTAAATATTGAGTTGAGTTAACTTTTTTCAATGATAAAAATAATTTTCAGTTGTTAGTAAATATATTTATTATTGCAGCTGTATATACACTGTTAAAAATCGGGAGCGAATCCGGATTTTCTTTCAATCCGAATTCATTCCAGAACTCGGAGTTCCGAAGTTGAAAAAAAAATCCCTTCGCATGTGGAGTAAAAAGGGATTTTTTTTTTTAGTGGTTATTTCGGAGTGATGTGGATTTTATTTCATTCCGCATTCACTCTGGTATAGAGTTTTTATACTTAAATAAATTTGTATTTAATTGACATAACTCTTTAATGGAAAACATAATTATTTTAATAAATAATTTACTCAGGATTTAATAATTATACAAATATACTGCTTTTACATTATAAAATGTTTTAGTAATTCACTAAATTATAATTCCATATAATACATAAGTACCAAAAACATTATATTGTTCCTATAAAAACATAGCTTTTATAGAAATAATTTATATTTCAGTATAGTATAAAATGTTATTTCGGGGTATGGTTAATATGTAAAGTCGTATGACAGTTCGTAACTCAGGAAGATTATATTAACGATGGAAAATGAAAATTCTATTTCTTTAACTTCAAAATAGGGGTGTGCGAATAGCATTCGATTCAAAATTCGAATCGAATAATTCGAATGATTCGTAAATTTTCGAATAATTCGTAACTTTTTGAATTATTCGATAATTTTTAAACTATTTGAATTTGTTGCACAATTCGAATTCTTTGAATAGTTTATTTCTATTCTGAAGCTGTAGTATAATTCAAAATTTCCGAGTCATTGTTGAATTTTTTACATAATGAAATGATTTTTGTGAATAGGGAATTTTTCTTTTCAGCGGAGTGATTTCGAAGTGACGCTGATTTTATTTAATCCGCGTTCATTCCGCAAATTTTTTACAGCGTATAAAGTATAATATCTATCAATTTCATTGAACTTCAATGCTTCCATAGAAATCGTTAACAATTTTTCAAATTGAAGTGTTAGGCAGTTCTAAATTTGCATTTAGAAGTTTTATTTTCTTGAGTACTTTTTGATATAGTTTTGAAATCAAACAATAAAAAAAATCCACAATAGTTTGTCGTAAGTTTTTGTTTGGAAATTTTAAATCATTTGATTCTAAAAGTAATGTGGGATATAATGAGAACAATAGAATAAACAACGTCATGAAACAAAAATCATAAACTTCCAAATAATTTGAAAATTCACGAATTATTCGGTAATTTACGAATTATTCGATTCGAATTTGTGTCGAATAATTCGTAAATTTGAATATTCGTACACTTCTACTTCAGAAGCATGAAAGTTTTTATTATCAGCTGCTTATAATTTTTTTAAATTATTTGAAGTGAATGTATGTAAAGGAAGCTCGTAATTATTTCCGTAAATATAAATGGCAAAACGTAAAAAAACAAACCTAAGATAAAATACCTAGTACCCGATCAGAAAAGTAGTATACCTGATCACTCCATGTAGTCCATGTATTTGTATATTTATATTTACTAAATTTTACTAAGTATAGATACACAAATACATGGAGTGATCGGTACTATCTCCCTGATCGGGTACTGGGTCTTTTACCTCTATGTCTTAGTAATTTCCTCCACGTTTTTATTCAGCGGAGGTTTTTATAATTAATATTTTTCAAAACTCCTCTTCGGAGTGAAATTTTCTACGACAGAAGATTAAATAAATGAAAAATCATCTACTCCGCGTTCTCTCCGTAAATTTTTTGCAGATTAGCTTTAAACAATATTTAGTATTATAGATAAATATATAAAATTTAAATTTTTGAATAAACTTTTAAACAAAAGTTAAATTAATTTGAATAAATTTATATTTATATTTAATAGATTATATTGATATTGGAATAATAACTATTTGAATATTATTTAAGTGGAGTCTAATTTCCATGAAATCCAGAGGTCGAGAATGTCACGGTGTCAAACACATTGCTGATGATGGTGAGCAAAAGTCCTTTTACTAATGTAATATAATATAAGCGGAGAATGGAAGAGAAATAAAGGGGGTTGAGAAATAAAAGAAGAAAACGATGGGTTGGTTGAGTAGCATACGTTTGTCATGTCCGGGACATGTTATTAGCCATCAGGCAGGTTTCATTTGGGTCGTGCAGCCGTTTCTTCGTTATATTCACAGCTACTTCCATGGTTTACCTCTTGTCTACTTTCTTCTTTTACCCTCTCATTCATTTTATTGCACAGCCTTCTCTGGTATTGCCCTCCTTATCCCTTGGCACGGTTTTTTGTCCCTTTCCTACACCACCATAGGGCTATGCAGGAGCTAGTAATGCATTTAATTAACATAGCTGGCGTGGCTACATCCCTCATCTTGTGGTCTTCTCTACAGCCAGTCAACTTTCACGAACTATTGCGCGCTCATTCTACTCTCTATAAAATATACACGCATATTTATTAACTTGAAGACAATTGTGTTTTTGTTTCTGCTGACAACACCCTCTTATTACGTGTTAAATTCAAAAAGTAAAAATATTTTTTCATGTTTTGATGAATTTTTCTGCATATTACATTTTTATAAAATTTATAAAATTAATTCATTAATAAATAATGAGCAATCTGAATTCGCTACACTGTTAATAATCGGATGTGAATATGAATTTTATTTAAATCCGCATTCACTCAGATTACTGGGGTTACAAAAATATCACTCCACACATGAATATAATGTAAATAAATTTTTTTTTTTAGCGGAGTGATTTATTAATTGAAGAAAAGTTAAAGCGTTAATTGAAAAAAGTACAACGTAGTTATAATTTCACTGTGATATAGATTTTTAAAAAATTTTACAGTTATCAATTTTGAGTTTAACGAAATTTGTTAAACAAACTTGAGCTTGCAAAATTTGAAAATTCGATTTATAATATTGATATGAAGATTTTACTGAAATTTATTTAAGAAATTTCGTTTATGAAGGACTACTAGTGTGATCTCCTGAAAAAAAGATGATTTCTACGAATTTTTTTAAAGAAAAATTTTGCATGGAATGTTTTAATGTTTTAAGAATATATTTGTGGACATATATTAAATACAAGATTAAATTTTTGAACCGAAAAATTCAAAATTCAGTGAGTTATTCACAATCTCCCAACGCTAAAAAGAATTCCCCTCACTGCTGCAGTGATAGCGACCTTCGCAGTACCAGAAATAAAAAAAATAAAAAAGTTTATTACGCTAGAAGGTATTTTCTGTACCATGACCCTCGGACTGTGAAAAAATTGAAATTTAACAAAATGGCGGAGTTTAAAAAAAAAATTGAAATTTTGCGCAAAAATTTGATGATTTTTTACCTGCCAAAATTACATTTTTGATCCGATCGAAAAACTGAAGGTTTATGATACGTAGAAACATATATATGAGAAGCTGCAATTCAAATCAAATTGATCGGATGATTTATCTTCGAGTTATAATTGCAATAATTTCGAAAAATTTATTTTCGAGAACCGATTAGCGGCTGTTTTTCAGATGGCTGTAACTCAAAAAATCTACTCGAGATATGCACTAGAAATTGTAGTATGTTATTTTTGAAGCTATAGACCATCGAAATATGCAAAAAAAAAAAATTGATTTTTCAAAATTTCATTAGTGGTCCCCCTTAATTCCTATTTGATAACAACTGTAAGTAATTTTTTTTCAAATATATATTATCTCAGTAAAATTGTAATTACGTAGTCCTTTTATCAATTAACACTTTAGTTATCTTTCGATTAATTAATAAAATTTTCATACCATTGTGACAGCTAAGTCATTGGATATTTTTAAAAAGTGGGGGGGGGGCATTGTCTAAGAATTCTCTTAATAATTAAGTATTTTAAATGTTAACTATTCAAATATCAGATAAGTAATTAAAAAAAAAGTTATCCCCGTTTTTATAATGTAGTTATTTTTAAATTTCATTTTTCTCTAAATCACCTCAAGTCGTTTACGGAAATAGAAAAAAAAAATGTCACAGAATCTCATCCACCAATTGAAATCCACCCCATTAAAAAAATGTTATTTTTATTTTCAAAGCCATTACCAATTTTCATTCATCCGTTTTTCATTTAACTTAATTAAAAAAAAAAAGAAATGAAAAAAACGTAAATTTCCTTCTTGGAAGTTGCCGACAAAATTGCATCCTCAGAACTTTACTGTTGACTAATCAGCTGACTAATTTGAGCTGCTGTCAGTTCAGGGTGGCAAGGAATGTCCGGAAGATAAAATTAGTAGGCTGTCGACAAGAAGCCACGCGGGTTACTGAGATTAGAGGGTTTTAATTTACTCATACAGACAGTTTGAAAGTAGTAATCAACTTTTGTGACAGGTGAATGTTTTTCATCCAATATCTCTCTATATATATTTACTCTTTGTATTATATTCCAATATATATATATATATAAATATTCATTTCATATTTTTAATTATATCATCATATAAATGACTTGTCATTTTATTATTAGATATATAATAAATATACTCAAACATATTTTTATACCGGAATAAAAGACCAAACATCAAATATATATAGATATCTTTTTATTTTTATACATACAAACCTATATATTGTGTAAGTAAAAAAAAGAAAAAAAAAATTTGACAAAAGAATAGATGCAAATATTTATTATAGTGAAGCTTTTGGGTTTTGTCGCGTGTCGCTCGTAAATTTTATCGAGTCGAAATATTTTTCTCTTCACATTCACACCATGACTATACATAAAGATAAAGGTGAACGTGTGGATTTGTATGTTTTAGGGATGACGGTATACTTCTTTAGTATTGATTCATATATATATATGTATATATATAAATATATACGCACACTATAAATAATATATGTATATATGAAGACCGGATAAAGTTGCAATGTTGACGAATTAGCCACTTGATATGGTCTCTCAAGGTTCAAATGTGGACGAATTTATATATATATATATATATATGTATATATGTAGAGGATATAACTATCTCATTCGTCCCGTTTCATGGAAACTGAACGAGCTGTAAACGAGGGTAAAAAGAGGGATATAACGTCTAAAAGAAAGCAATTAACACCGCATATGGTAGACAGCCACTCAATCATTTTAAGACGAAAAAAAAAAATTTTTTTTACGTTAACAGCTTATCGCTTGTGTGCTTCTGCTAATTGCCTGATTTTCAAAATTTTACTACTAAATTTTAACCGGATAATGAACGTGTTTTACTGTGAATCGATTTTGGTAATTGACATTTGTATTACTTCCTCTTTAAAATGTCATATGTCACCAAATACTTTATATATGTATAACTTCATTTGTAAAATATAATTAAATGCGTTTTAATTAGAATTTTTTTTTATGGATAATAAAAAGAAAAAAATATGAATTTATTTATTGTAATAATTATTGTCTATCTTATTTGTAAGATGGAAAATATTTAGGAATGACAGCTGGCTATGTTTTTAAATCCATAAAGCTAGCGAATTATACAAATAATAAAATTGGAAATAGTTTTTTTTTAACTGTTGATTTTTTGAATAAGTCAAAAATTATGAAAAATTAATTTATTTATAATATTTCATAAAATGCAACCGCGTGAAAAGCTCTGTGAATATTGTAAGGTAGTTTCTTAAGCTCTTCCAGCAAGCTGTCGATTTTCCCATTTTTCAATATATAAAACTAAAAAAATTTATTAAAATTCGATAAATATATTTTTTGTTTGTTTGTTTGGAAAAAGCATTCTTTTGATTGATACAGAATAAAAGTAAGTTTGAACTTGTATATGTGTTGTTTTTCGATACTATTTATTTTTTGTCAAACACTAGTAGCAAAATGTCAATTTAGTTTGTATTGAAATCAATATTTAAGCTGATTAAGATTGAAATAGATTGAAGATATATGAAAATCCCCTCTATGGGATTCTGGTGTAGGTGTCTCAATTTTTATAACTAAAAATTAAACACTAGATTTAACAATAAATAATTATAGAACTTTATTTACACTTTTCATACACTGTAAAAAGAGCGGTGTTAAAAATGGACTCATTTTAACTCCGCCCGGTGTAAAAATGAAATTACACCGGTGTAGGAGGAGTAATTCACCGGTGTTAAAAATACCGGTGTTAAAGTAGGGTAACCGGTGTAAAAGCAGGGTAACCGGTGTAGAAGCGAGGTAAACTGCGTCTGCTTGGAGAATCAACTTTAAAGATTATAAAACACAAAAAATGCTAGTTTTTTAATGAAAATTAATAAAAAATATGATCTATTAACAAGTATAGTGATCGAGTAAGTAAAAATATTCACAAAGTAAAATATTTTAACATCGGTAAAGAATATCTACACCGGCGGCGGTGTTATTTTAACACCGGTCTAGAATATTTACACCGGCGGCGGCGTCATTTTAACACCGGAGAACTTGTTTTAACACCGGTTTAGAATATTTACACCGACGGCGGCGTTATTTTTACACCGCTTTCGGTGTTGAAATTTAACACCACTGATTTTAACACCTACACCGCTTGGACTTACCCCAGAGATTTTTTACAGTGTATAACTATGCACTGTAAAAAAAAAAGCGGTATTGAAAATGGACTCATTTTAACTCCACCCAGTATTAAAATGAAATCCCGACTAGAAAAAAAATTGTAAGACCTATTGGAATCCAATTGGGTTCCCAATTGGGAACCCAACGTTGGGTTGTAACGCATAGCCCAAGATGATCCCAATCGGGTCATCCCTATTGGGTCCCAATTGGGTATACCCAACTGTTTCCCAATTAGGCACACTCTATAGGGTTTCAATTGGGTTCACCCTACAGAAACTTTAGGCCAACCCAATAAAATCCCACTAAAATCCCAACATAAGAAAAATTTGGTTAAATAAATTTTATTTAAATCCTCTCATTCTAGTACAATTTTTTTTTTATTTATTCAATTTTCGTTATGACTGTTAATTTACAATAGTGTTAGCTCACAAAAAAAATTAATTATTTCACAAATTCTCACTTTGCACGAGACACAATTTTTATAACCTATATTCACTATACTAGCACTTTAATATTATTTTGATTAATTATATTACACTGCACTAGCACTTTCTTTATTATTCATTTAATAATTATTTATTAATTCTATCAATTATATTGCACGGTATTGTAACTGTAAAGATGTCAAAAAATTACGCCTTGATGAGTTACTTAGAACGTTTTCCAATGCAAGAGTCACGTGTATATGGGTTTTTGTCCACTAGTTATTTGTTTTATGCGCGGACCTGTCTGAACTTGTCTACGCTCGTATTATAGTCACAAGATTTTGTCGCCACGTGCATCATTGGTGTTAACATACACAACTATTCGATTTTTATCTTTACATATAATAATATATGAGCATAAGAAAGTTAGTAGATATTTCATATGGATTATTTTTCCCTTAAAGTTTTAGTTTTTTTTTTAAGTTTATAATTAAATTTATAATCTGCAAGTGATTAAAAATACGTTTTACTATTGTTAAGTTTTTTTTCGTTTTCATGTTAAAATACAGAATAAAACGTAAATATTTTGCATTTAAAAATTATTTTTAATTTTTAGAAGTAAAAATTTTCCTTTTTATAAATTTCATGTTTAGTTTTCCTAACGTGATCCCAATTATTCCCCAATTGGGTAAGACCAACAGCTAGTTATTAATTTTGACGTTGGGTCATCCTAACAAGTTCCCAATTATTTCCCAATCGGGCAAACCCATTGTCGAATCATTAATTTTAGCATTGGGTTTTCCCAACAGGTTCCCAATTATTTCCCAATCGGGTAAGCCCAACAGCAAATTATTAATTTTGACGTTGGGTCGCCCCAACAAGTTCCCAAAAATATCCCAATCGAGCAAACCCATTGCCGAGTCATTAATTTTAGCATTGGGTTAACCCAACATGTTTCCAATCCTATCCCAATTAGGTAAACCGAATCGCAATTTTTTATTTTAATGTTGGGCTTACCCTATATGTTCCCAATCAAATCCCGATAGGGATAACCCTATCGGGCTTGCCCCATCAGTACCCAATGGGGTCCCAATGTATGCTTGGGGGTAATTTCTAGTCGGGATTGCACCGGTGTAAGAGGCGTAATTCGGCGGTGTTAAAATATCGATGTTAAACAGGTGTAAAAGCGGAGTAATCGGTGTAAAAGCGAGGTAAACTGTGTCCGCTTGGAGTATTAACTTTAAAGATTATAAAACACAAAAAATGCTAGTTTTTTAATGAAAATTAATAAAAAATATGATCTATTAACAAGTATAGTGATCGAGTAAGTAAAAATATTCACAAAGTAAAATATTTTAACATCGGTAAAGAATATCTACACCGGCGGCGGTGTTATTTTAACACCGGTCTAGAATATTTACATCGGCGACGGCGTTATTTTCACACCGTTTTTGGTGTTGAATTTTAACATCGCCGATTTTAACACTTACACCGCTTGGACTTACCCCAGTGATTTTTTACAGTATACTTGCAATAGGGAATGATTATCATATTGTGCATTCAAAAAATGTATCTAATTACAACTATCAAATCTAATAATTAAATAATAATATCTATCATTTTTTGAAGTGCTAATAATCAGAGCATGCACGTTATTACTCACATTTTAAAATTGGTCTATGTATCGGTACAGCAGAATAATAGAACTGAAACAAAGATAACGGTTACGAATATTGTTTTTGTTTATTTAAGTACGTTTGTTTATTTTTTGATGCATTTATCGCGTATACTAAAAAAACATAACAATAATTGAACGAAAAAAATTACAAACATCCATTACTGGACTAATTTTACTGCTGCTACGTTTAATATTAAAATTACAATAAAAAAATTATTTATAATTGATCTATTGTCAAAAGCTTACATTATGCTCGCAGCAAAAGCGTTCATCACAAATGTCATTTTATTTAAATTTGAATGACAAAATTTATTTTCACTGTTTGTTTTAACGACACTCGCTTTGATGAACTTTTTTCATTTTTTAATAAAATAATATTGGTTTAAAAATTTTATATAAACTTCACATCGGATCTTTATTACTAAATTAAAAATATATCGATGTGATATTGTACGATTGTAAATAACAGTACATAAAAGTTAAGATGATTAAAATAGCTCCTTTATCCTATTGGATTTTTAAAAATAAAGCCGCTGAAAAATCGAATAAAAAATATGGCTCATGAGACAAAAAAGTGAGTGGAGATAAAAACACAAAAAAAAAAAATGAAGAAACTTGAGAAAAAAAAATGACAAAAAGGATTGACAAAAAAAAAAAAAAGTAAAATAAAATAAAGCATTGCAGCCACCAAGCTACGTACGCTCTCTCGTGTATATCGGGCGCTCGGGGGTCTTGTACGTGTTCGCGCGTACGTTTATATAGGTACACCCTGTCTATACGTACCAAATGGTAAATGAGAGGATAGACGCGAGGTCCCGGACGACCACAGCTAGCGGCAACCCAAAGCTCTGTCTATCGCGGGTTGTATGTGCGTCTCTCTATACGGGGTGTCTCGAAATCATCGTTCTTCCACACTCACGTTTTTTCTACCTTTACTTTTTTTTTTTTTTTTTTTTTTTTTTTTTTTTTTTTTTTCATTATTCTTAATTTTCACATACAAAAGTCTTGTAGATAATATAACCGAAAATATATATATGAATATATGAAATAAACAAAAAAAGTTATATATATTTATTGTACTTTTTTTTTATATCGATAAGCCTCGTTCGTATCGACCGCATCAATAAATCAAATCAGAATCGTTTGGTTAAGAAAAAACGAAAACAAAAAAAAAGAAGATAAGAGGAAGAATATATAAAGAAAAAGAGTTCAGAGCAGCTTCCTTCAAATGACTTGCAAATGTAATGGTATGACAACGAGTCATTTGCTCATTATTTAGTTGAATATTCGTAGCTTTTTTTTCAAAAAAATTTTTAAACCAACTTTATTTTTTTAAAATAAATGTTAATTATTATTTATTCTATTTTCATTATAAATTTTGTATTGTCGAACATGTGACAATTTTTTAAAAATATAATACCGTATCCCATTATTTATATAATTATTAATTAATGATGTGACATTATATTGCTTACATTATTATTATTAATTATTATGCATTTAAAACTATGATATAAACAATACATTGTATTAAATTTTAATTAAGCGTTTTGATTGACAATTATGTTAATTTTGACATTATGTTCAAAAACATCAAAGTAACAAATTTTGTACCATGAAGCTGTTTTTGTAATGATTCCTATTGAACATCAAATGATAATTTTTTAGAGGTAGAGTAGATGTTAGCAGTTGCAATAATGGCACTTTAATGGCTTCTTACATTTGAACTTTATATATTATGTTTACATATTGAATAAGAAAGATACCACAAAAATAATCATAGTACAAGAGAATAATTGAATGATACTTGAAAGCAATAGGACTTCGTGACAAAGTATGTTGCATGTTTTCGACTGTAAATAAAACTTTTTTAACAAATTATACACAAAGGTACTATTATATGTTAAATTTTGTAATTTGCATAAGTCGCCTTACATGTATGGGTTGATATCTATCACTACTAATATAAGCACTGGTGAAAAAATTTACGCTTCAGCGTATCTATATATTTATACATATAGATGTATGAATAAATATTTATTTGAGTAATCGATGAATTCAACCTATTGTTATAAGTGATTGTAAAAACTAGTTTCACTGTTTCGATATCAGATGATTATAGTATGCTAGAGTAGTGTATTATTTTCGATATAGTATGGAGTAAATTTTTTTTTACATTGTACTTTTTACACTAAAAAATTTGCAAAGTGAATGCGGAATAGATTTCATATTTATTCTCTTCCTTTCGGAATGAATTTTACTCCGAAACGGAGTTTCCGCGGAGTGGATTTTTTATTTATTAAACCCCTCTGAGTAAAATTCACTCCAAAAAGGAGTTTTGGAAAATATTAATTTTAAAAAACCGCAGAATGAAATCGTAGTAAAAACTCGCGGAGTAAATTTCTAATACATAGTAGATTCGGTTTTTTATGTTTTGACATTTATATTGAGCACGGAAATAATTACGAGCTCTCTTTACATACATTTACGCGAAATAATTAAAAAAAAAAAAATTATGTGCAGTTGGTAATGAAAAATTTCACGCTTATGAAGTTAAAGAAAAAGAATTTTCTTCTTTCATCATTAATATAATTTCCCTGTCGCAAACTGTCATACGACTTTACACATTGACCATACCACGAAATAACATTTTATATTATACCGAAATATAAATTATTTCTATAAAAGCTATGTCATTATAACTATTGAATAATTTAATGTTTTTGGTATGTATTATATGAAATTATAATTAATTGGATTACTAAAATATTTTATAATTTAAAAACATAGTATATTATAGGGGAGAGAGGGGCAAAATGGGGTAGGGGTGGCAAAATGGGGTAATCCAAAAATTTGGTGAAAAAACAATTTTTTTTTTTTCGTCTAATTATTGTATATCCGATAGTTTTGAACATTTTCAGCCCTACGCATGATACTTGGGGCAAAATGGACCAGCCCAAAAATCGAAAAAATGATTCTATCAAATTTTTTTCATCAAATTAAAAAAAATTTAATATATTTCCGCATTTTTAACCCTACCCATAACACCTGGGGCAAAATGGACCAGCCGAAAGTTTTGAAAATTGATTTTTTCATATTTTTATCGTCAAATTAAAAAGAAATTAAAATGGTAATTCATTTTTCGGCTGATTTCCTGTAGTTGGGGTAAATGTGACCACTAAAAATATTCGACAATGAGATTTTACTTTTTAATTGATAAAAATGCAATTAAAAAAAAATAAAAAAAAAATTACCATTTTTTGAAGGGGGTCCCCTCTGCCCCATTAAAAAAATTTTTTCTGCCTTCATATCCGCCAATGATGTGAAATGTAATTTTTCTGTATGTATTTTACATAAAAAAAAATTTTATTTAATGAAATTTGATGACCTTGCAGAAATTTTTTTTTTCAACTTTTTTAAAGGGTACCCCATTTTGCCCGCCAGAAAAGAAAATTTTATTTATTAACGGCAGCAAAAAATTTTGTCTAATTACCTTGGATATCATTAAAAACAAAAAGATCTGGCGTATTTTATTAATCGAAAACTTAGTATTTCCTTAGGTACCCCATTTTGCCCCTCCCTCCCCTAATTAATTATTAAATCCTCAATCAATTATATTAATTAAAATAATTACATTTTCCATAAAAAAAGTTATTTCAATTAAATACAAATTTATTAAAGTATAAAAGCTCCATACCAGAGTGAATGTGGAATGAAATAAAATCCGCGTCACTCCGAAATGACCACTAAAAAAAAATTCTCTTTTTACTCCGCATGCGGAGGGATTTTTTTTTAAACTCCAGAATTCCGAGTGGATTCGGAGTGAAATAAATTCATGTTCAGTTCGGATTTACACCCGAATTTACACAGTATAGGTGTGTTATTTGCACGCTAAGAATTTTATGGTAATGATTCTCATCGAGGATTTTTAATAGTTACCATACTGTATAGTAATTTTAGAATTTTATACAATAATGCCCCGACTAGAAATTATAGTGAGGAATGCCGAAGAATTAGTGAGGGGCAAGTTTGGATTGCCTAACTTAGGCAAGCCTAATATGCGCCTTATTACATCCATGTTAGGCAAAGCGAAGATCGGTTTGCCAAATATGGATGGAATTCGGGACATCTATGGCAAGCCGAATTACGGCAAACCTTCGGTTACCGTTACTTCCTGCAAGTAAGGTGTTCCTAAGGTTTCTCAAAGTTTAACCTGCCAAGCTTAAGGGGAACTAGGGACATCTATGGCAAGCCGAACTTCGGTAAACCTTTGGCTACCGTCATTTCCTGCAAGTTAGGTGTTCCATAGATTTCTAGAAGTTGGCTTGCCAAGCTTAGGGGGAACTAGGGACATCCATGGCAAGCCAAACTTCGATAAACCTTCGGCTACCGTTATTTCCTGCAAGTTGGGTGTTCCATAGATTTCTAGAAGTTGGCTTGCCAAGCTTAGGGGGAACTAGGGACATCCATGGCAAGCCAAACTTCGATAAACCTTCGGCTACCGTTATTTCCTGCAAGTTGGGTGTTCCATAGATTTCTAGAAGTCGGCTTGCCAAGCTTAGGGGGAACTAGGGACATCCATGGCAAGCCGAACTTCGGTAAACCTTCGGCTACCGTTATTTCCTGCAGGTTAGGTGTTCCTAAGATTTCTAGAAGTTGGCTTGCCAAGCTTAAGGGGAACTAGGGACATCTATGGCAAGCCAAAGTTCGGTAAACCTTCGGCTACCGTTATTTCCCGCAAGTTAGGCGTTCCTAAGATTTCACGAAGTGTAACCTGCCGAGCTTAAGGGGAACTAGGGACATTTATGGCAAGCCGAACTTCGACAAACCTCCGGTTACCGTTATTTCCTGCAAGTTAGGTGTTTCTAAGGTTTCTCGAAGTTTAACTTGCCAAGTTTAAGGGGAATTAAGGACATCTATGGCAAGCCGAACTTCGGTAAACCTTCGGTTACCGTTCCTTCCTACAAGTTAGGCGTTCCAAAGATCTCTAGAAGTTGGCTTGCCAAGCTTAAGGGGAACGAGGGACATCTATGGCAAGCCTAACTTCGGAACTTGAATGTAAATCTTTCGCGTGTACTCATAACCTTGTTTTAATCTACTCATAATACTACTGCTGGACAATTTCTATTTAATTGACAACTTTATTCGATTAATTTTTTATGTTTAATTAATAATAAATTTTTTTTATATACTTTTTTTATGGGGGTAGAGCCTATATACTTTTTTAACAATTTTATACATAACTATATAATCAAAATTACACATATTACAATTATTGATATACCAGATTTTATAGTGGACAAAAAAAAATAAGAAATGTTTTCGTTATTACTAATAATAGATATTCAATTATATTTTGCTGTTTTAAAAGTGATGTATTCTTTCAATCTCATGTAGCACAAATAAACTTAGCAGTCACTATCGGTAGCGTAGCCTAGTCGTTAAAGCATCGGTCTTTCGTTCGTTAGGTCCCGGGTTCGAATCCCACTAAAGCGTGCGTGGTTAGTCGATATTTATAGCGTTTTTTCCCGAAATAAAAAAATTCTACTAGATTAGGACTCAAATTAATCACATAACTGATGATTTCTGCAAAACCAAAATGATTATACAAAAAAAAAAAAAAAAAAAATCAGAAATCGAGTAATTTTTTTTTTTAATTTAGTTTAAATTTTTATACTCGGTCGCTTGAGAGTCACTTAGGACCTTTGCAGCAAGTGTGGCTTCCAAACTGCCGCCGAATTTGAAAGCTAAGTAAGGCTGAGTCTCGCAACTGCGTTACATCCCAAACATCGCCCTTGTTTGGATACCTTACTTGCCACAAGTTTGGCTTCCAAACTGCCACCGAATTTGGAAGCCAAGTAAGGCTGAGTCTCGCAACTGCGTTACATCCCAAACATGGCCCTCGTTTGGATGCCTCACTTGCCCCAAGTTTGACATTCGGCATGCCTCATTTGGAGCAAACTACCGCCTCACTACAATTTCTAGTCGGGGCTATTAAAAACCATCATATGATGCTAACTATTAATATCCCCGAATAATAATCACTCTCACCAATAATAGTAATCACTCACATCACAGATAGCAACATTTATAATTTTCGGTAACAATGTTTACTATACCGCGATGGCAATAGTTACTATCGCGTATGTAAAAGTCACTTAGCAGCTTTTTAGTTATACACTTAATTATATATATTATTATAAGCGATTATATATATAAATATCTATATATGTATACATGTATATATATATATATATATATATATATATATATATATATATATATATATATATATATATATATATATATATATATATATATATATATATATATATATATATATATATATATATATATATATATATATATGTATATATCTATATATAGATATTTATATATACATATAATTTCTAACCATCAAAATGGAGAAAATTTTTTTTTTATCTTAGTCTTTTTTTTTTCTTTAGTCTAATTTTGAATTTTATAACAATCATTCTCATCGAGGATGATAATACTTGCCATACAAAGTTGTAATGATTACGATCACGAGATAGCAGCTACTACCATCACTCTATTGTGAACAATATCATCGAGTGATTGTAATATTTGTCATGGGATATGTTAATAGCTACTATTTTTGTGATAATGATTATTATACTAATTTAACACCCATGATGGTAACTATTGCCATCGTGTATTATAATTAATAACATATTATATTGTGAATCTTACAATAATTATGAGATTAACCGATATCACAAGAAAAAAATTAATTTTACCACCATGAGATAGTAATCATTACCATAAAATTCTTAGCGTGTGCAATTTTCATAGCCGGAAGTTAAAAATTCGCGAATTAAGCTTGGAGTAAATGCGGAGCGGAAGATATTCTATTCATTTTATTTTGTCGAAGTGAAATTTACTCTAAAAGGGAGTAATTTTTACAATAAACCTCCAGACCAGAGAGGATGCGGAATTTTTTTTTTTCTAAATCTCCGGAATTTCGAGTGCCGGATGAGTGAATTTAGATTCAAATAAAATTGATATTCACTGTCGATTATTTACAGTATACGTATTAATATATTCGCCAAAAAATAAAGTAAATGTTACATAAATTTTTAGTTTTAGTTGAATATTAATAAATTTGTTATTTTTAAAAAAGAAAAAAAAATTTGATATGGTATTCAGAAGTAGAACATTACCCATGTCAGCCTATAAAAAAATATTCTTGTGGTTCAAGAAATGTTTTTTTTTTTTTTTTTTTTTTGCAATAGAGACTTTTATTTAGCCGATAAAAAATGTAGAAAAAGTTATTGCAAAATCTAAATTTTGAAGTTTGTTACAAAGATCAGGAAAGTGGAAAAAAATAAAATTCATTTCTGATACTTACAGAAATTGAACTCGAAAATTAATTTTTCAGCCTTTTATATTTTACACGTGTTGGCGATTTTATAAATGAAAAAGTTTTTAAAATGAATATACAAATAATATCCTGATTTTTTTTTTTTTAATTTATCTCTACTGAATAATTCATTGCTATTAAAAAATACATCTTAGAATGATTTATTTGTACATGTAAAGTATTAGTTTTCCTAGATAAATTTGTTCGTAAATTACACTCAAATTTTTTAAATAGAAAACTACGCACGTACGATTCCAATTTTTCAAATACTCAATAATTACTTTTACGCGCAATGTATAATGATTACGATTAAATTTAGATAAGAAAATTGTACCTTATATATGAGTAATTATAGATCATAGATTCGGTAGAGTTTAAATGTGTATATCATTGATTTTTATATATAAACATAAAAGGAAATAATAAATACATAAAGATAAATTTTACTTTTTGTAAAGATTACTGGTGATTTCAATTGAAATTCCACATAGGATATATTTGATGTTATAACTGTGTACACGGATATACTGGGTTCTAAGCAGGTGGAACTGATTTCTTTTATAGATTATGCATTCTTTTATTTCTTCTCTTTATTACTTATTATTTCTTATACTCTATTATCTTAGATTTAGATACAATCAAATTTAGATTCGTATATTTTCTAATTGCTTCAAACTATTGTTACTTGTTCCCAATTTAATTTTTAATTTTTAAATTACATATTTCATTGAGTCGTCTGGTTTTTTAAATAGATCACGGAAAAAAATGTAGTTGCTACAACAGCAGTGCGTTGGAGTTGCGGTTACTACAAGTTGGAGCAAACAAATTTCAACTTCAACTTGGAATAACCTCAACCATATGTAGTAACGTCAGTACTCTTTATGTAGTATCCTTTACTACATATTATGAAGTACTCGTTACTACAATTCTTTACTACAGTATTGTGGTTAGAAGAGCCATCATTTTTTTTCCGTGATGAAAAAATATAAATGGTAAAAACTACTGTCCAAAATGGTTATTAATTATTTTGGAGTTTATTTGAGACTTTCTTTTTTTAATTTTCGATTTTTCCACGCAGAGAACTTTATACACGGAAAAAAAATATTAGTAAATATTACTGAGATTCTCGTCAATAGCGCGCCTAGACCGGATCTCAGTAAATTTTACTGAGTAGAACGTAAAAAATTAACAACAGATGCATCATTTTTGACAATTGTCTTGTAGTTTTTAAGGTTTAAGTAGTAATTTTAAATAGTCAAGCAGTATATTTCAACGATTAACTATTAATTATAGCAGTTTAAACATTAAAATCATAATTTTACTGATTGAAACGGCATTAGTTATTGAACATAACATAAATAATTAGAAGTTGAACTACAATTATTGTCAATCATTTTTTTCCGTGTAGTAAAAATTATCCAAAAAATCTAGATAACGGTGGGACAGCTCGAGATTTTTGAAAATTATACTATTTGTTTCAGTAATTTTTAATAAAATTTTATTAAAATATACTTCAAGTGATAACTATTTTTACTATACAGCATGATAAAATTTCTGGCATATCAAAAGATCGATTACTCTATTTTAATATTTACAATAGAAAATACATAACTAAAAACACTAGGATCGATAGAAAATTTTTCAATTTAAATTTGAAAATTAAAATTTTTTGTATATTTTGTATAAAGCATGAATTAGTGAAAATAAGTAAATATTCACTAATTTCAAGTGCAAATCGAACCACTAATTTCAAAAAGTGGTTCGATTGGCACTCAGAATTAGTAAATATTTACTTATTTATGTTTAGAGAGTAGTACATGAAGAGAAAAGTGTGGTAAGCTTTTCTAGTACATTTATGATGGTATGCGAATAGTTCCTATACCAATATGGGAACTATTTCTATAATGGTATGGAAACTATTCCCATATCATTATGGGAACTATTCCCATAATGTTATGGGAAACATCCCTATAATATCATAAAAATTTTTTTTTGCAAAATAGTGTACAAATTTTTTCAAAATTTGAATTTTCTTGAATGTTGTGCGCTCACAAAAAATTTAAAAATTTTGATGTTTTTTGTCAAATACGAATTTTTTTTTCAATGTTTGAATCTTTGTTTTTATGTTTAATAATATTTCTGTGTGTTGTAGAAGTGATTTCGACACTTTTCTTTAAACTAATATTTTCATGATAGTATGGGAACTATTCCCATAATATTATCGGAATGATTCCCATAGTGGTATAGGAATGATTTCCATAATGATATTGTAAATATTCTAATTGCATTTTGGGAACCATTCCTATAATTATAGAAACTGCTCCCATAATTTATGGTTGTAATACCTATACTGGTATAGAAAGAATTTCACAAAATTATGGGAACCATCTCCATAATTTTCTTTCCGTGTATAATCGATATTTCGAAGTAACTGCTGTATTCATTATGGAAACCATTCCCATAATATGTTGTAATTGTTACTGTAAATTTTTTTCCATATATCTCATAAATTCAATAAGCGATTAAACAAAAAAACTTTTGCAGAATCTCAATTTTTGTGTTTATTTTTTTTTTTTTATAACGGGTATTTCTAGCATTGCACTATTAAATGCAATGTAAATTTTCTCCATACTTATTTTTTGTTTCAAGAACAAATTTCTTCGAAATTAGGATTACAGCGGCTAACTAAATATTTTTCTCCCTTTTACATTTTTCATTTTAATTATTCAAATTTTGAGCCTAGATCGACGTATATAACTAAAAAAGAAGGTTCAAAAGAATCAAATGAAATAAAAATAATAGTACTTTTTAACTGCATCAGCCCTATTATATATATTCCTCTGTAATAGGCAATTATTGTTTATTATAAGTGCAATTTGATGGTGACAACAATAACTTCTTTTCTTTGATTGTCAATTTAAAATATTCCATCTGTTCCAGATGACTGAAGGTAAAATCAATCGAGTAACTTCCTTTATTGCATTTAGCCATTGTCGTTATCTTTTCCTTTGCAGTCGAGCCTCTGCATGTATATCTACAAAGTTTCATTGGCCCAGAATCACACACTCGGCTTGATTATAACTAAAGTCGTATTAATACACCTTTTACCGAAGTGTTAATCTCAGTCTTTCACCTTTTGTATATATTATTGCAAATAATTGATTTATATAAAATTTTATCCTACTGTTTATGTCGGTAGTGATGTGATATCTGGGACGATGGTTTATACTACTGGTTTATTTAAGCTGGCTGGTCATCTTTATACTTGGCAGACAAAACTCTTGTATCAAATGATAGTGAGGTCATGAACATTTAGCACAAAGCTCTCGCGTATATTCTATTGACTTCCATGTTCCTTTGTGTCTTATCTATAACTGGCGAGAGAGTCCTTTCTATATTATACATTTTAGCTCCCGTTGTATTTACTATGCTATATATATATATATATAGTATATCTACTAATACACCATTTATAGTCGTAGTGCTCGATCCTATTCCTTTTCTATCGGATTAAAGTTTGTGCTTCACTAACTTTAATCTGTAATATTATGCTATTTTTCAAAATAAAATTTTCTTCAGTATTTCCCATATATATATATATCAAAGTAGTTATGAATCATATCAAGAAATTCTACATTCTATTACTACACGTTAAACAGTAGACTGATCATTGATTAATCCATTCAATTGTTTTCATTTCTCATATATGTATATGTATATATAGGGGAAGTGGGGGGGGGGGGTAAAATGGGCTGCCTAGACTTTGGAAACCTACGAAATATTTTTTAGCCAAACGGGTTCCTAAAATTTTTTAAACAGAAATGATTAAAGAATTGTGATACGTAGCAAACTAGGCCACGAGTTCAACAGCATTACTAACTATCATTTTTTTAAAAAATAATTTATTTTATATAAACGAAAATAATTAAAATATAAGTAATCAAGTAATGAAATTATTAGTTGTTACAACGAGTGATTAAAAACTTTGAATTAAGTTATTTTAAGGTCTAAATCTTCATTATCAACTCTTTTTTATACTAAATACATAGCAAAAAGTTTCAAAACATAAAACAAGCGAGAAACATACATTGAGTTTTGTTGAGGGCCCGTTTTATCCAACTTTTTAGGATTTTTTAATTTTGATAGACACAGCAAATTAACACCAAAAACTCAGCAGAAGGAAAAATAAAGTGAAACAAGCTGAAAAACTCACTTTATAAAAATTTTTTGAAGGGGGACCACTTTGCCCCATATTTATTAATTTTTTATTTTTAATGGACAGAACAAATTAAGATCGAATACTTGGCAAGGGAGTAAAAAAAAAGTAATAAAAACTGAGGATTTGAAAATTTTTTTCTTAAGAGGCCCATTTTGCCTCCCCCCCTCCCCCTATTTCAAGTATTGATAATATTAAAGAAAAAAAGTATTTTCTTGAATTATTCGACTTCAATATAGTCATACAATTACAATGTGAACTTTTATATATATTTATACGGCAACGTCACTTGAACACGTGTTTTGTTAGATTACCTTCAAATCTATTTTTCTAATTCTGAGAAAAACCATTTCCTACGACAAGCTATTATCTAGTAGATAATAGTGTTTATATGTAATTGTAAATTGTTCATGTTTAGCAATGTCTCTCTACAATACTTGACATTCACAATTTTTTTTGCTTAGTTCAAATGCCATGAACTTGAGTAGGTATTTTTTTATTGTCAAAAATTTTTTTGAGCATGCTGCTGGTATATAATTCTCTCATGTCTTATTCAAACAAATGTCGTAAAATATATAGGACATATGTATATATATATATATATCTAAAACCGTTACCCACAAATGTTGAGTCTGAACATTCATATGAAAGGTCATCCGTTGTCATCCTCCCTCAATGTCTAGAGGGTAGATTCGCGTCATACACCCAGCTATCATATCAAAATAACAAGAAAACAAAAGGTAAAAAAAAATATAAAAAAATAGCGAAAAGCAGTATAAGCGAGAAAAAAAAACTATAAAACATAGCTGAGTGTCTACGTGTTGTACACCCGTTGCATGCCGGTCCGAGCGTGGCTTTCGCGTGTATAGCGGGCACGACTACAGTGAGATCGCTACGGGCCGTATCGGTGTAAGAACCTGGGTCGATGGGATGAGAGAATCGGGCGTCCGGAACCCGGCGTTTATCCTCCGAGTTGATAGGTTGTTCGGGCGAGAGAGAACGGGAGGCCACGAGATAGAATTAGAGTGAGACAGAGCCACCCGTTACACACGGCCGCAGCGAGGTGGGAGGGCGTGACAGAGAGGGTGTGAGGTAAGACAGAGACGAGTGAAAATGTGCAGGAGTCGACGATGTTTCTATATAAAGTGTGTAAGAGGGAAAGAAGTATACAAGTATAAAGATATGGGAGGAGGGTGGAGGATAAAGGAGGAGAAGTAGGGTGGAGCAGAGAAACGAATAAGAGAACCGAATGCCAGAGAGTTGGTTTCCTTTCGTTCACCTCCACTTGCTTTACTTGTATATGACTTTGCCTTTGCTTTTGCTTTTGCTTTTGCTTTTGCTCTTGGCTTGCCAAGGAGAGCCCGCACTAAATGAGAAGCTCTTGAATCGGCCACCACAATCGGTAGGGAGCTAGCTAGTGCTGGTGCTGATGTTGATGCTGATGCTGATGCTGATGCTTTGAACAACTTCACCATAGTCCTGTAGATAGACTCTACGGGTATAAGAGTTGTTGTATACGGGATTAAAGTAAGCGAGAGAAAATATAAATGCTGGGTTTAAAGTGAGATAAGAAAAGAGATGGAACGTGCAATAATCATCCTACCTTCAAAACTGCTACTGCTGGACGATCCTCCTTATATTACCGTGCCAATGGACCGACCATTCTACTATACACTACACTTTGTTTTTAAATAATATCGTATCTTTTCACCAGTGCTTGACATTTTACTCAATCGTTTTCTCCAGTCACTTGACAATCGGCTTTTGAGGTCTGGTGAAAGACGGAGGCATGAGCGCAGTACTGAAAATTACTCTATTTTATATAAAATAAAAGGTTAATGAAAAAAATACATGCGGACAAGATAATAATTGGTTTGGCTAAAATATATATATAGTTACTATTAATAAATTATTTTCATCTATTTTAGAACAATGTTTTAAATGTAATAAATGACATATATCGGGTTTCAACTACAGGAGAATTAAATTGTTAATTTTAATTGTCATTTATAATAATAATGGATAATTATAATGGAAACAATGCACAGAGTAGATATCAAGTTATAAATATTTTTTATGAATAGAGAAAATGATATTAAATTGAGTTATGAAAATAGAGTATGCTTCAAAAAATCGATGGTAATGTTTGTTTTAATTAAGTGACGTCAAAAAATATAGATTCATTTGCACGCTGAAAAGGTGGTAATACCTCCCATCTTAATGATGAAGTAACTGTTTTCACACGGAGGAAAAAATTATGTAATTTTTACTAAATTTGAAAAAAAAATTACAATTCGAAAAGTAATCTTGAAACGGTTAAAAAAATCAAAGCTTGTACAAAACTCAAAGTGAAAATTACAACATATTATTTAGAATAATAATTTCTGTTGATTATAAAAATTACTGCGTTCAAAATAAAATTTACTACCCTGAGAAAATTAAATGATTGTATTTATTATCCTAAATTTTTAGCCCCAATCATCTAGGATGATAAGAACGATTTTAAATGCAAAGATAGTTAGAGTTATAATTTTTATTAATCGGATTAACATTCATTGGATGATAACAGTTACCATCAGAATGATTACAGTTACCATCAGGATGATTACAGTTACGATCAGGGATGGTAATTATTATTATAAAAAAATTGATCGAAAATTCAGTAAATTTAAAGTAGGGGAAGGGAGGGCAAAATGGGCCCCCTGAAATTTTGAATGCCTCGAAATATTTAGGGGCAAAATAGGCCGCCCAAAATTTTTAACGTGAAAAGTGTTTGAGGCGGAGGGGTGGGGCAAAATGGGCCACTCAAAAAAAATTGTAACGAAAAAATTAACTAGGCGGAAAATAAAAAAAAATAATTTTTTCGTTACAATTTTGTTCATGAGAGGTTCATTTTGCCCTACATATCACATATTGACCTGAAATATAATCGAAACATTATAGAGGTCAGAATTTGACGGAAAACGAAAAAAAAAAATTTATTTTAGAGTGATCAATTTTACCCCACATATCACATATTTGCCTGAAAATATGATAAAAACAATATAGAGGTCATAACTTGACGGAAAATGAAAATAAAACTTTTTTACTTAATTTTTGAAAGGGTCCTTCGTGCCCCAGGCTTCCCTATTAACATTTAGTATTTTTTTACCCTTGTAAAATGATAGTTTCATTATAATCGAATTAATTGTTATTCTAATTATCTTTGATGGTAACTATTAAAATTTCTGATGGTACCAGTTACCATCAGAAATTATAAATATAACTATTTAGGATAATAATCTTATAATTAACTCGAGTTAACATCCATGATCGTAATACTTATCATCCAGATGGTAACCATTACGAACTAGATGATTTACACAATCATCTAGATGATATTTATTACTATCAGATTGATAGTAAAAATTTTACCATCACTAGATGATAACTCCAATCATTTAATTTTCTCAGTGTAGACAAATAAAAATTATAATGTACCAATAATTTTCACTACGGTACTTAGCAAATATTAGTTAACGCGCTTTGTGAAAGATGTATTCTGCCGAGTAATTTTGACAATCCAGATAGTAATATTTACAATGTCAAATAGTAATTTTATCTCCCGGAATCGCAGTTTGTCTTACCGACATTCTAAAATGTACAGTGCCTACGTAAAATTACATTGGAGATGTAATATTTATCAACTACGAAACAAAAATTGCGACTAATGTACTAACTTTTAATAATTCTAATAACAATTTATACTTTTTGTAAGATTGAACTATTTTTATATGAATAAGTAAATATTGTTTTTTTCCAAGCGAAAATTTAACGAAGTTGTATTGTAATTATTATGATAAGTGAAAATTACAATCTAGATAGTAATAATTGAAATAAAATATTAATTTTCTACAAATCATCGTAATTTTTTCAGTAGTATCGTAATTTTTTCAATTGACAATCGGTAGCTACTACCGATTATTTCGGTGTTGCTACTGATTAATTTCCGGTAACAGCTAACGATCATTTCGGTAACAACTACCGATTATTTCAGTAGCCATTACTGATTGGAATCGGTACCAGCTACCGAAAAGAAAATCGGTAGCTGTTACCGAAAATTAGGTAACTGGTACCGAAATAATCAGTAGCGGCTACCGAAAAATAATCGGTAGTAGCTACCGATTGCCAATAGGTAGCTGCTACCAATTGTTTTTTCAGTGAAACATTTACATCATTGGTGGCATGATCGATCTAATTTACATGGCCAAAAATTTAACACCATGCGTATGGTAACTTTTATACCACACCACGGACTAAATTTTTTTACAGTGTAGTAATAATAGCCATCATTTGTTTTAGCGTGTATTGCAACTTTAGTAATTTTTAAAACATGTTTATTTTAACTTCCGTTATGTGGCCAACATAGTCCGGTGTTACTACGACACCGTAACATTTCAAATAAGAAAATTTCTCCGCGTAGGAGTTCGAGAGGTTGATATCTGATAAATGCTTAATTTTCAACAATCGGACTGAAAACGGTAACTTTCAAATTTTTTCAAAATTTAAACTTTTCTTTGTCGAACGTTGAAAAAAATCAACATTTCAATTCGTCAACTCAATAGATTTTTGCAAAGTCTAATTTACAAATTAGGAATAATAATAAGATTGTTAGAAAGAAATCATGTAGAATTTGTAAAAACTCTTTGTAAGCATACAATACATGAATGATTTTAAATTGTATTAGTAAATAGTGTTAACTTTCGTTAAAAAAATAATAAATTTGATAATTAACGCGGTAATTCAAATATATGAGACATGTAATTTATATTTCATAAGATTCGTAAGATTTGAAATTTTTACACAGAAAATTTGAGGTATGTTGTTATGTAGAATAAACTTATTTATTGATGAGTTTTGAATAATTGGAAATGTGTAAAATAAACATGGAATATATTTAGAAAATTTCATGAATAGTAATTTTATCTTCAGTTTGCTATTTGTTCATCGTATTTGTGTTTATTACTTTGATGTAAGATTTATTGCATAAGTATAACATAAATATATATTTTACATATCGTGGACGCAATCTATTTACGTAACAATAAGAATGAAGACTTAAGTTTAAAGTCAAAGTACATAAAGAAATGAAAAATGAAATAAAGAAAAAAATAAAAAAAAGAATTTATGGGCTAAAGGCAATATGCGGTTTAACAATTTCCGTTATTGAAGAGACTAAGAGCGCTAATCATAACTTTCTGAAGCAGCAAAAGGATACGGAACCGGAAAACAAGAAACCCATGGTCTGGGAGTCGAAAGAGAAGGTATAATTATTGATAGTTTATCACAACAGTGCTCACCAATGACCAAAATTTGCGTAAACATAAGTGTCAAGTATATATAAGGTAGAAGTACCCTTTGTGGCCACTGTTCCTTTTTTGGACATTTAATACTTTATTTTAATTAATAAAAAGTTACAAAAAGTTTCAATTGTGATAGAGGGATATATGAAAGTATCTTTGAAGACACTTAAAAAATTAATTACGTCGTCGTGTATTTTACAAATGATATTATTTTAATTTTTCAAGAGTACAAAATTAGCCACAAAGCGGTACCTCTACCCTTAGTGTTTTAAAATAGAATTTCGGGTGGCAATAATTTATCTTATTCACTCAAATACTTTACTTTGAAAATTCATTTTATTACTTATTATTATAATTTGTTGTTTATTTTCATGTATCCATAATTGAAGACTGGTAAGATAAAGTTTAAATATACTTTTATGTTTAATCGATCATTAAGACATTTGGCGAACAAATATAATTAATTTGTCTCTATCCAGTATAAAATTCAAATTTATATGGAATTTATTTTTTTTAAATTTAAATTGGGGTTTAGTCCAAATTTAAGAAAAAAAACGTCTTAATGATAATAAACTATTTTAAGGGGGACCACTAGTGTGATCACCAGTAAAAAAGATGATTTTTGGGAATTTTTTTAAAGAAAAATTTTGCATGGGATGCTTTAATGTTTTAAGGATATATTTGTGGATATATAATAAATACAAGATTAAATTTTTGAACCAAAAAATTCAAAATTCAGCGAGCTATTCACAATCTCCTAACGCTAAAAAAAAGTCCCCCCACTGCTTCAGTGATAGTGACCACAGCCTATGAAATCAAACAAACCAAAAAGTTTATTAAACTAGAAGGTATTTCCCGTACCCTGACCCTCGGGCTAAGAAAAAATTGAAATTTAACATCATGGTGGAGTTTTTAAAAAAAATTTCAAATTTCGCCCGAAAATTTAATGATTTTTGGCCTGGCAAAATTACATTTTTGATTTGATCGAAAAATCGGAGGTTCTAGGTACGTAGAACATGTGTAAAAGAAGCTGCAATTTAAATCAAATCGATTGGATGATTTGTCTTCGAGTTATAACTGCAGCAATTTTGAAAAATGTATTTTCGAGAACCGATAAGTGGCTGCTCTTCAGGTGACTCGAAAAAACTATTCGAGATATGCACTAGAAATTGTAGTATGCTATTTTTGAGTATAGACTATCTAAATATGCAAAAAAAAAAAATTGATTTTTTCAAAATTTCACACTGGTGGTCCCCCTTAACACAATGTCATTATCTTAAAATCAATATTCTACTGACGTTACGGAAAATGTTCGATCGTGTAAAATATGAATGAAAAATTAATATATTTTTTCAGTGGAATTCGAAATCGGTAAAGATTATTTTTGATTTATTAATAAAATTGTATTTATTTATTTTTTATTGAAACGGCTCATTAAAAAGGCTCAATGGATTCTAACTGTACTTTTTTTCTTTTTCAACTGTTAACTCAATTTATTCACAGTACTTGAATAAGAACATATGAGGAACGAGAAGTTCTCAGGCGAGCCCTATATAAAGTCAGGTGAATTAACCACTTGTTTTTATTTTAATACTATTGTTAAGGTTACTTGGCCATATAGCCGAGTTTTTTTTTTTGTGTACATTTTTTTATTTTATTTAAGGTTGCTTCCGACGTCTATAAGTCAAAAATTAAAGACAGGCCTGACGGAAAAGTGACTTAGACGGATGCCGCTCATTTGTCTCGGTTCGAGATGAACATTAAGGCGAAGTGAAATTGCAAAAATAAAAGAACAGGTAGATAGAAAGAATACAGCCAACATACATACATACATACATACATACATACATACATACATACATACATACATACATATATACATATACGTATAAGAAGAATGAGAAGACAATAGAGAATTTTACGAATAAAAAAAAGACCTCATACTGGGTCTTAAGTTCTCCATTGGTTAAAAACGCACAATTTTTTTTTTATTTTCTTTTTCAGTTATTTAATTCATTTATAACTTTTTACTTTCACACTATATCATTAATATATCGTTTATATATATTAGGTAAAAATTATTAAAAATCAATTAATAATTTTTTCACGTAAGTAAGATACTTCTCTATGTATAAGAGTATGTACAGATAATAGTGATTATTTAAAAAGAAAAATTATTATCTATGATTTTTTTCGCGGTGATTTCATTTGCCAGACGATCAAGTTTCTCTCAGGCTCTTTTGCACCGGGTAAAGAATTATGGATATCCATAGCAACAAAGTCAAAGCCATTAATAACTCTAGCGGGAACGCCCTAACATCATTTTATACCTTTTCTTTTAAGTCAAGCGTAGCTGTTGCGCGCTCTAACTCAAACAAGTCGAAAAAAAAATATACATACATACACATAAGAAAGAAAAGTAACTTCTAACAGGTATGTAGATAGGTGTAGTAGAATATATTGTTGAAAATATCCAAGAAATTTAGTGGCTGACCAGTAAATATCTTCCTACGACTTGACTAAATGTATCTCTCGACACTGTTAAATACACATACAGCTTCAATTTATTTAAAGCACTGTCATTTTCTAATGGATAAATTTTGTTTATTGCCACAATTATTTATTCTATTTTTATTTCGCGCTCATTAATTTCTTTTATACAGCTGCTTTATAAGCTTATTATTCTTCACACATTTCTAATAATCGGGGGAGTACAAAAAATATATGTTTTGTTTCGTTCTATACATTATGAATTCGTTAAAAAATTATGAGATATTATAGTTGAAGGGCGGATGAAATCCCGAGTCAAAAATTTCATTCTAAAAAGGTTAGACATGTAGAATTTCTAAATCTGAGACAGCTTAAACTTTCAAGTGGAACTTTTTCCACCTTGTAGGATTTTGATAGTAAAAAATATGGTTGGTTTCAAACTTCACATGAACGAATTGTAGGCCAGATGAAAATTTTTCTGAAACATAATTCTTAAAAGCTATTTTTAACAACATTCTGTTTTCATGCATAAAAAGTTTAAAAATTTCGAATTTTAAATCTATATTTTGCAAGGAAAAAAACGTAATCAATGTAGGTTTTCAGAATTATGTTTTAAAAGCGTTCTCATATGGTTCAAAATTTGCCCGGTTAAAATTTCAAAGTACGCAGAAAAATTTTTCACCATTGAAATCATAAAATTTTGAAAAAGTTTAACTTGAAGTTCTAATCTGTCTCTAATTTAGAAGTTTTAAATGTCAAACTGTTTTAGAATCTTTATGAAACGAATTTTATTTACACGAACAGACCACCCAAATAGTGTGGTAAAAAATTTGTTTCCTTCCAAGATTGTTTTGATTGGTCATTTACGACTACTGTCATCATTTTTGTACAATTTTGAGTGTCCCAATACTCTCCAAACATGAATAAGTGAAATAAGTGAATATATACTAATACTGAGTGCCAATCTAACTACTTTTTGAAATTAGTAGTTCGATTTGCACTTGGAATAAGTGAATATTCACTTATTTTCACTAATTCATGTTTATAAACTCTATGGAGAGTATTTTATTGAAGTTATTCATCTTCAATAATTTTTTTTTTCGGCATCTTTTTTTACTAACGGAATCTCAAATCTCTTTCTTCACTTAGATTAGATATAAACAATTCTATTATCGTTATTTTTTTTTAATAAGAAAAAAAACTTACTTTTTTTGGGATGGTCCATTTTGCCCACCGGGGAAAATTTTTTTTTCGATGGCAACTGGATATTCCGCTTAATTACTTCGAATGAAAGTCAAAAAAAGATTCGCCGTATTATTCAAATGCACAAAAATCTATTACTTCTTTAGCAGCTCCGTTTTGCTTACCCTTCCTCATATATGTACAGCTCAAAATGAACATTTTTTTAAGGTTTATAATATTTCGCAGTCTTATACAGTGATCCATTTTACCCGTATCTATAAAAATTTGAGCATTGAATATTTTTTAGAAAATTTCGTATATTTTTGAAAGTTTCTAATTTTATCCAGGTTTATCTATTACTTTTTAAAACTAAAATAAATAAAGGAACCTCATGATAAACGAAATTAAATCTTAGCAGAATATATAGTTAACATATTATTCAGGTTTTTAAAATTTTATGTACGATTATTTAGTGCTCATTAGAATAAATTATAAAAAATTTCTTAGGTGATGAAGTATGACATATTTTATTATTGGGTGTTGATTATTGGTCTTTATAGTGGATTCGGCATTCCAACGAATTCGATTCTGAGAATAGGAAACTGTAGTTTTCGACGATCTGATGTCTGGTGTCTGGTATATATTGGTAATAATCCAATTATTTTTATTATTTAAATTTAATTGTACGAAAACACATTTTGAATACAGCATCCGTAAAATATTATTTTGTTATTTTAAATCTAACGCTGAAAGATTTAACTGTAGACAAGTTTTTGAAATAAATTATCAATTGATACAACATACGGCTGTTTAATTTACAATTTTATAGTTATGTGACAGATAACACAAACTCCAAATCACTTGAATATTCAAAAACAAACTACCCACCACGGAGGGTAGAGACCTCATAAGCTAATCATCTACACTCAGAGGATTTTACGGTATTTTTACATCAAAAATTTATAGAAAAATTACTATGTTATAGTAACATGAGGACAGTATATGACATTATAATAAAAATTTCCAATAATATGGAAATTTTTTTTAAATATACTGAACAGGATTTACAATGTGCATTGTAATTTTGACAAGGCAACAAATTAAATTTTATTTTAGAAATTTACTTCGAGCTCAAAAATCTATTAGGCCGGTTAAACATACCTTCACTGAAAAAATATAATTTTTGTTCGACGATATTTTTGGAATGATTCAATCGATTTGAACGTTCTTGGTGGCAATCGAAAGGGCTCGCGAAGACTTAGAACATTACATTTTGAGGTTAATCGGGCAAGTTTATGAGTTATATGTGAAAAACCAAAAACAAACAAAATTTTTGATTTTTATTCTTCGTATAACTTGTAAACTACATGACCGATCTACTCCAAAATCTAATCAATTTTAAGTTTTTTGGTGAGATCGTTCGATTGTCACCAAGTACATTCGAATCGGTTGATTCGTTTCAAAGATAACGTCAGACAGAAATATCACTGATATAGTAAAAACAGTTATTTGTTGAGTATATATTTTAATAAAAATTACTGAAACAAATAGTATAATGGTCAAAAATATCGTTGTCCCAGCGTTACCTTAAATTTGTGGGTAATTTTTACGAAAAAATTCTCTGCATTTATGCAATTTTTTTCATTAAATTCACTACATATAAAGTTTCCAATAATTAAATGAAAGGGAAGTAAAATTATTAAAAAAAAAAAAAAATAATGGGGTAAGTTGTTCAGCCTAAATAGTGCGGGAAATTTATAATTTTAGTAAAAAGCTATATTTAAGGTTAATTAGGCACTGATTGTAAAAAATTCATTTTGTTTCTCACCAAAAGTTTTTGGTGTGTCGATCAACGTCACCCATCTAAAAGTCGTGATTAAACTTTTTTAAGGGTGAGAGCGAATAAAAAAAAACAAAAATTTTTTTTAGCCACCTCAATATGGCTTTTTATTTATTATAAGAATATAATTGAATGATCAGTCCATCACAGCGACAGTGAGAAAATGGTACACCTAAAACTACGGGATATGTGGACCCCCATAGTATCACCCACTAAACGCCTCATATGTGAACTGCAACAAGTGAAGAGACACGAGGAGACTTGCTGCCTATTAGTTGGTTGAGCCCCCTGTCGCGCATTTACATCCGGGTACTGTTCTCTTCTCTTCCGTCTAACTATAACTACTTCTCACAAGTTTAATACTACAAACACACACTCCATCAATAATCTATATTTAGAGCCCTTTTTAATTATGAAGATTTCAAATCATTTAAACTTATGTCAGTTTTGTAGACATGAAATTTCTAAAAATAAATACGAATAATTATGTGTCTCTAAAATGATAATTTTGATGTGAAATATAAAATTAATTTTTTATAAAATACAGATAATAGTTTTTTCTCAATATTTTTTTTTTTTTTTTTTTTTTTTTTTTTTTTTTTTATTTCAAATCGATGATGTGAAGAAACATAAATGATGATGAAAATAAATGCGAGTATATTATAAAAGTCGGCAGAGAACAGTCGTAACGTGTGTTCAGAGCATTTTGTTACGCACCCTATGATGTATGGAAAAATTGAACATCATTAATACGAAAGCAAGTCACTCTACGGAAAGTTATAATAATAATTACATTTTTTTTTTTTTTCATTTTTTTTCTATTCATTCTTAAAATAATGTATGTATTGTAATGTATAGATTAATCAGGTGTTTTAATTTTTTTTTATTTTGCTTACACAGAAATTTAATACTTAAAAAAAAAAATTCAGTTAGAATTAGGGAAAAGGGAAGCAAAAGGGCTACCCCCTTACTTATATTTTATAAACAAAAGTTTAGTTTTGTGATAAAAAAAAGTTTCATCTAATTTTTCATTCAATGTATAAAATTTATGAGTATTTACATTTCATATCTTTTCATAAAATTTGTACACTATTTTATTCTTTATTTGATTGCTTTCTATAAGAGCAAAATAATATTTTTTTAATTACACTATTTTTATGTAGGAGAAAAGGGGACAAAAGGGGGTAGAGTACACGGAGAAAAAAATATAGTAAAATTTACTAAAAAATATGGGAATAATTACTAAATTTAGATAGTAATCTTGAAACGCTTAAGATTTATAGGAAAAATTCATAAACAGGTAAGTAAATTCTACTATCCTGTTTAGTAAATTGTACTATTTCGTTTAATGAATTTTACTATTTCGTTTAGTAAATTTTACTATCCCGTTTAGTAAATTTTACTATCCCGTTTAGTAAATTTTACTATATTAGAATGGAAAAAAATAGAATTAAATTTTTTTTATTAGCTTTTTAACTTTTTATTATTATTACTCTCATTTTAATTATTATTGTTATTTATGGCATCTGTATTGGTGTTGGAGTCGATTTTTGTTTTTTAAAAAATCACTTGTTCCAACCGAGATTCGAACCCTGATCTCCCGCGCGCGAGTCCTTTCCTATGCCTGACGGCCCGATGTCTCCTTTGGTCAAACGTTTCAGAACTTGTAATACATATTTGTATATGCTATTCCCACCAAATTTTAATTTTATCTATACATAGTAGAATTTACTATACATATAGTAAAAAAACATAATCGTGTTAGCAAAAAATACATTGCGTATAGTAATTTTTAATATTTTGTATAGTAACAAATCCTATATTGTATTAGAAAATTTACTTTCTTAAATTTGTATTTATTAAAAATACTTATAGTAAAATTTACTATACAGATAGTAAAAAATACAATTGTGTTAGTAAAAAATACATTACGCATAGTAATTTTTAATATCTTACTATGTAATTATTACTAACTAGTAAATTTTACTAAACGTTTAGTAATAATTACAATACAGAATGTATTTTTTCGTATCTGTTAGTAAATTTTACTATAAGATTGTAATTTTTACTATATTTTTTTCTCCGTGTAGGCAAAACGGGGTACCCCGAAAATTTTATACTTTAAATGGTTTTTGAACATTCCAAAATCACTTTTGTAAATATAACTGAGCGTTATTTTTAATGTTTTTGGTTAAAATTTTTCAAAAATCAATTGTCAGTTGAAAAATATTAATGACGTTTTTTGGTAAAAACTATTAAAAATTGGTTTTTCTCCTTTTGTATCCAATAATCATGCAAAATATAATTTTTTCTTCATGTAAACTTGCAACAAAGCTTAACTTAATCAAATTCATTTATAATCCAGAAATTTTTGCCCGCAAAAATGAAAATTTTTTTTTTTAACGGTAACTGAAAATTTTTTCTATTGACTTTGAATATTATTTAAATTAAAAAGATTTAGTGTACTTGAGTCCTCGAAAACTTGGTATTTCCTTAAGTACCCTGTTTTGTCCCTCCCTCCTCTATATAAATTTCAAAATTTTATAAATTAATTAATGAGCAACATAAAGAAATTAATGAATTATTTTATTGTAAAAATTACAGTATAATTATATTTAAATAACTTAAATAGACTCAATATGTGTAGAACAAAAATTAATTCTGATTAAAAAAAAAAAAACTACAAAAGTTAATAGACGAAATCAAAATATCGGTTGAAAAAGTTAAAGGGTGAAGTTTAATTGCATTATGTAGTGTCATAACCTACTGCAGGATATTTAAAAGTGAGCAAAGGCATTTTTTGCACATGGCACACTGAAAAGGCACTTATTATTGCGTGTGTAAAGGACGTGTGGCATAACGTTTACTGGTACATAGGGAGCCAGCCCGCGCAGTCTATTCCGCGGAAGAAGAAGAAAAAGAGTAGGACTGGGAGGTCAACTGATCATCGCATGCATTTAAATTGGTTCATTAAAGTACCGCGGCTGATGTGGTTCTCGGCCCCTCGCGCTTATACTTGAATAGGGGGACAGAATAAGAGAAAGAGAGAGAAAAATAAAAAAAAAATAAAAGGGAAGACTGAAACTACGCGATCCTGTTTCGCTTAAGATTTACTCGAGAGTAGATCAGCTAAAGGGTTATATATATATGAAACAATATGATTTATAGAATAGGTATGGTAAGTAAAAAAGTGAAAATTTATAAAAATCAGTTTGTTTAAAAATAAAAATATTTAAAGTTTAATATTTTATAAATTATAGTAAATGCATTTAACGTAGACACGCGTGTGTCTATGACACTCGGATAATGGATGAGGCGTGTTGCACGCGCATGCACGTGCAATTGTGTTATGTCGATGTATGTATGTGTATGTTGATATTGCGGAAACAAACTCACCCCTCTTTATTAAGAATACAAGAGGACAAAAGAGAAACGAAGTAAGAGAGAGAAGGAAAGATGAAAAAATTCATGCGTGTTATACATCCCAAGCAAAACGAATAAATTTGTCGTCGCTATTCGTCATGGGAATTACTCAGTTGTCTGATTTTTTAAACTCCTGTCATATTTTAATACGATTGATATTTTATTTTAAATCTTAAAAGAGGCTAAATTAATTATTTGTTTAGCTGTGAACAAGAATTACATTAATTATTTTATTGTTAATTCAAATGAATTACTTAGAAATATGTATATCTTAGCTGAGAGTACTTTGCGTTTTTTTAAATATTTACAATTTTTTTTTTATTAAAATTTTAAATTAAATGTTTACGGATATCTGGAGAAGAAGACAAAGAGTTGTGACAGACAGATAGACGGGCTGACAGAAAAAAATTAGTATTTCTCATGTGTTAGAACGTTACTACGAAAAACCGATGAAATAGGCTTAACATCAATTTGATATGTTTTATATTTGCATAATTTATATAATAATAACAAAAAGATTTATATAAAAGTGTCTAAAATGATCGGTCAATTTCACGCATATCTCATCACGGAAATATTAAAAAAAATATATATATACTAATAAATAAATAAATATTTACTGTGAACTTTGATTTCAAGAAAATTAATAATTAAGTTTAAATTGCTAATTTATATATTAAATTTAATTATTAAATATTAAATTCGTTCAAAAACTTTTAGTATTTTTAAGGGGGACCACTAGTGTGAAATTTTGAAAAATCAATTTTTTTTTTTTGCATACTTCGATAGTCTATAACTTCAAAAATAACACTACTCTCTAAAAATGAATTAGTGAAATTTTCGCGAATCAGTGGATAGTCACTATTTCTACAGCTATAAGTATACCACTAATTCAACCAGTGGTATACTTATAGCTGGTTCCCAGTGAATATTCACTAATTTGAAAAAATTTCACTGATTCATTTTTAGAGAGTACAATTTCTAGTGCATAACTCAAATAGTTTTTTTGAGTCACCTGAAGAGCAGCCGCTTATCGGTTCTCGAAAATACATTTTTCAAAATTGCTGCAGTTGTAACTCGAAGACAAATCATCCGATCGATTTGATTTAAACTGCAGCTTCTTTTACACATGTTCTACGTACCATGAACCTCCGATTTTTCGATCAAATCAAAAATGTAATTTTGCCAGGCCAAAAATCATTAAATTTTCGCGCGAAATTTGAAATTTTTTTTAAAAACTCCACCATGATGTTAAATTTCAATTTTTTCTTAGCCCGAGGGTCATGGTACGGGAAATACCTTCTATTTTAATAAACTTTTTGCTTTGTTTGATTTCATAGGCTGTGGTCGCTATCACTGAAGCAGTGGGGGGACTTTTTTTAGCGTTGGGAGATTGTGAATAGCTCGCTGAATTTTGAATTTTTTGGTTCAAAAATTTAATCTTGTATTCATTTCATATCCAAAAATATATCCTTGAAACATTAAAATATTCCATGCAGTAGTTTTCTTTAAAAAAATTCCCAAAAATCATTTTTTTTCAGGCCATAACACCAGTGATCCCCCTTAAAATAGTTCATTATTATTATTATTATTATTATTATATTATAAAGCAATTATGTAACTTGAGATATAAAATCTTGATAAAATAATTGTGCTATCATTTTTTAATATAAATTATTTTTAGTGTTTATTGTAAACAAATTTGTATATTGTTTCATTCTATGTTGAAGAACGAAAAAAAACTCGTGTAATCGAATAATTACTAACATGTACTCAGGTCCGATAAAATCGACATGGTAAAATTGACGTTCACGCTATAATCTTTTATATCCTTGTACAAGGCTCGAAAATTGCGTACTTTCTCTTGTTGGCGTACGCAAGGTGCATCCATGCATATCTACGCTAACTTATAATATACAATAAATATATACCTAATTCTAATACAATTTACACAGAAAAAAAAAAAAAAAAAATACATGTCAAACCTGACAGTTCTTGGGAATTCTTCGTGGTAGGAAGAGACACGTATCATTTTGTATGGAGAAAAAAAAAAAGAAAAAATATGCGCGTGACCTAAAGCCTAGCCGTCAGTCAAGGTAAAGCTCAGTAGTTACAGTCATGCGTTTAAAACGTTAACAATCGTGATGTTAGATTGGAAAGGTTTCACTGATGGTGTGTCCCTTACACACGGTAACCATTCGTCATCTCTCTCTTTACACTCATCAAGCTTTCTTGATCGCGCGGTTTTCTACCTCGTTGGCTGATATGCACAAGCCGCTTATCGTATATGAGTATATGTGTATATAGTAACTCCTGGCGCTGCGGTCGAATAAACTGGTGGTTGTTGTTGCGCAGCTCTTTGCCACTCCCTTGATTAATCCCATTGCCTCAACTCTTGAGTGACGGGTGAGCGTGTAAGTGCGCACGCGATTGTTGTGCAGCACGTGGGAACTTGCAGAGTGTTATCCCTACGGGACAGAAAACATCAACGATCAATCGACCCTTAGATCATATTCTGGTCAATGGGGGTGCGTTCTATGCGTGCAAACATAAAACGACGTCAGACATTGTTCAAGATATCTTGCTTTTGCTTTCGACAGTTTTACTTACCCACGATCTTTTAGACAACTTTTTTTTTTATACGCGTGGAGTTTTTTTTGAAAAAAATTTAGAGTAATTCTGAGACATAAACAAAATTAATTCCGAAAAAATAAAAACTAATATCGTTTTTTTTTTTTTTTTTCATTTTTTGTTAAAAAAATACTCGAAATTGAAAAAAAAAATTTTTTTACCCCATAATCGAACAAAGTTTGCAAACAGAGGATTAAATATTGATATAACATTATTATTTTTGATACTTGAAATACATTTATTAAATTTTAAAAGTAGTATTTTAATCGAGAGGTGAAATTATTTGATTTTTTGACTCGCTCTATAGTGTCCAAGTAAATAAAAGTGATCAAAGCAAATGTCTATGTCAGAGAGAGGGAGCTTTTTAGTTTGTATTGGAAGCTTTTAATAGAAGTGATAAGGCCGCAGCCTGCATAGGACAGATCTATAACCGAATTCTTAGCAAAAGCTTTGAGGGTTGATATACGTGTGGACTAGAGCTTTTGCTTATGTGCATTCTTGTGTTTAATAATCGTATTTAAGTATACATTGTTTTTGTTTTACTTGTTTTATATTTTATTTTCTTTCTCTCTCTCTTTGCTTATGCACTTGAATAGCTCCCCCGAGGTCTTTAGCCCTCGTGATCTGCAGTTTATTTACTCCCGTCTTGGGAACATGTTTGTCATCGCGTTTTAATCAGGAATTTTTCCGCTATTATCGACAGTACAACTTATTGATCGAAGTTCGATTATGTATAAAGAATTGCTGCACAGAGAAAAAAATTAAGTAATTTTTATTAAATTTGAAAAAAAAATTACAATCCGAGAAGTAATCTTGAAACGTTTAAAAAAATCAAAACTTGTACAAAACTCAAAGTAAAAATCACAACATTTAGAATAATAATTTCTGTTGATTATAAGAATTACTGCATTCAAAATAAAATATACTAGCGACAAATAAAAATTATAATGTACCAATAATTTTGACTATTGTACTTAGTAAATATTAGTTAACGCGCTTTGTGAAAGATGTATTCTACCGAGTAATTTTTACAATCCAGATAGTCATTTTTACAATCTCAAATAGTAATTTTATCTCTTGGAGTAGCAATTGGTCTTACCGACATTCTAAAATGTACAGTACCTACGTAGAATTACATTGGAGATGTAATATTTATCAACTATGAAACAAAAGTTGCGACTAATGTACTAACTTTTAATAATTCTAATAACAATTTCTACTTTTTGTAACATTGAACTATTTTTCTATGAATAAGTAAATATTGATTTTTTCCAAGCAAAAATTTAACGAAGCTTTATTGTAATTATTATAAGTAAAAATTACAATCTAGAAAATAATAGTTGAAATAAAATATTAATTTTCTACAAATCATCGTAATTTTTTTTATGGATTGTAATTTTTTATTTGCGATAGCAAATTTCTCATTGTGATTGTAATTATTATTTATTTTTGACCTGCATTTTCTCTGTGTGCAAAAAACAATAAATAAATAAATTAGGTTTCTTGGCAAATCAAAACTTACAAATAAATTTATGATTTCAAAATTAATTACTATGATCCTGAAATATCTTTAGTGTTTACTGATAAATATTAGGGGAAAGCCTGGCAAAATAGGACCATTAAAAAACTACATAATGGATTTATGTGCATTTGAATACGGTGAATCATTTTTTTTTTTTTACTTCCATTTGAAGTAATTACACTGAATTTCCGTAGAACAAAACTTCTTTTTGCAGCGCGGGCAAAACAAACTACCTACAAAAAAATAAAAATAAAAAAATTCTTTTTTTTTATCATCTAAAAAAATCAGTATAATAACATTGTTTTCATCTATAATCTAAGTGTAAAAACGAGATTTGCAATACTTTACATTTTGCAAAATTGTTTTTCTCACTTGAACATATTTTTACACTTAAAATTATCAATTATTTCAAATAGTTTATCAAATATTAATAAATATGGACACAAATATCAAAATTGGAAATGATTTTTCCAAGTGCCATTTTTTTAATAATTCTTTCATAGCACTTTTTTTTCATGTTTAATTATTATTTAAAAAAGCATAAAAACAATTTACTAACTGTAACGCGTCTATCAGGCAGTATGTTAGGTGAGAGGATTCGACGTTTGAATCCTGTACAAATCTCACATATCAAATAGTAATAAACTTATACTAAATATTGATTAACGGCCTATCAAATGTTAAAATAGATGTAGTAACATTCAGCCGATGTAAAATATCAATATTTAATGTATGTAGACTAATATTTAATAAACATATAGTCGAGTATTTAATACATATAATTTATCAAATGCTAATAAACTATTTTATCAAATGTCAGTAAATTTTTTTCTCAGTGCGTATGTAATTTTGTGGCCAACAATACATTGAGTCCACTGAAAAATTCCTGAAAAAAAAATTTCGGCATACTCAAAATTGTTAAAAAATGAATATGAGAGTCATAAATGACGGCTAGAAAAAAATTTTGGAAAAAAAAACGTTTTCACCAAATTTTTGGAGTGGTTCGTTTTATCCGCGCTTTCCCTGTTTACGATATTTATAAATTTATAAACTAAAAATATATACAATTATTGAGAAATACATTACTAAGTAAAATATTCATACAAGAGTATGTATATATTACAAATTTTAAATTTTTGATCTATATAAAATTCATAAAACTAACTAAACAAGATATAAAATATCGTATAATACAATTTCAATTTCCCCTTTTCGAGTGCCGACACTGGTGTAGATCTATTTTGTCTCTTGATCCCTCGTCATCTGTACATGATATTTGTTCTCATCTTCAGTCAATATTTGCAGTAGAATTGCTCAAGTACCGAACACTCTCCAATTGATTAGAAATAAAAATAATCATATATATGTATGTATATATTCTTGTACTTTATTCGTTTACACATATACAAACAATGAACAACAACAACAAAGTTGTTGTTATTATTACTATTATTATCATTATAATTTTTTGAAAAACATTAAATCCATTATCATAATTTTACATGAATATAATAAAACTAAGTACTGTAATCCAAATATAGTATATTTTAATAAGACGTACTTGGCTTAATTAAAGTTATTCCATACTGGCGGTAATAATAAAAATTTATTTAAAAAATTTAATAAACAATATTAAACGTTATTTAATTTGTAGCCATAAATATAAGAAAATTATATTATAGTTCGATGAAGCTGGAGCAATGGCGTCTTGATGGACCGGGTGGGTTAAGGAGGTTTCACACTGGACTCCTGCTGGGCAGTTTTGTAGCGGGCAGAAGGCCTGCAGCCTGAAAGGGGAACCCCTGGAGTGATAATTAGGGGCCCACGAGTGTTTCTGGCTCTCGAGTAAAATCCTTTAAGTTTTGCCGCCGCTCTGAAAACATCACTAGTCATCGCACCGTAACACCCCCTTCGTCGACATTCAAACCGTCTATTCCAGACATCAAATCTTACATTTCTTTCTCTTTCTTCACATATATTTCATCGAATCAGAATTTCATTTTTTTTTTTTTTTTATTGAATTTTTTTTTATAAATTTAACAAATATATCATTAGATCTCTCAAAATAGTTAATTAATTAATTATTTTTAATAATAATTTATAATAAGCTCTTATCGTACTTCATACAAATAAATAATAAATCATTAGAAATACACGTCATAGTAATTATAACTTAAAGTATATATATATAAATATATAATATATGATTGTATGATATATTATTTAATAATCTTTTTGTATTATGGTGAAATCATCAATAAAACCAATTGAAGATTATACCGTAACTTTGATTGAGTACAATAGTCTTTTTTTACCTCCAAAGAGAGGAATAAAAGAATATAAAAAAAAAAAAAAAAAAGAACAGCGACCACATTGACCACAACGATTTGGTCAACATCGATTTCTCATGTCTCAAACCGCATGGCGCTATTGCCGCGCGTTTATATCACGTGTATATTGTATTGAATACGTTTTTCATGGGATTTCCTAGGTCATGACTCTGTCATCTGGAGACCGTGCCGAGCCATAATTCCTAGCCACTCCTTTATAAACTTCTTTGGCGCCTCTCTCAGTTTCAATATATCCTCCTTCTGTCATTTATATATATTTTCTGTTAATGCACCTCTCTTTATAAAGAAAATTTAGAATATTAACCATACCTACTAACGGTGATAGTAACTATATATATATGTATACATATATCTTGACATCTGTTCCGCTGTAATAAAAAATTCGTGTATCTATCATTTTTTTTAATAACTAAATCATTGATATTTTTTTTTATTGAAATTTTATTTAAAAACTAAAATATATATATGTATATATAAACAACGACTTTCGAGAACATAATAATATCTCATATATTTTAGAAAAAAATACTAATGTAAATCAACACAGTAAAAAACGAATCGTCAAGGTGTAAAAAAAAGCGTGTGTTGTAATTCTGATTGTTAAATTTCTAATACTTTTGTGTGTCAATTTAACACACAGTATTTCATTTGTTTGAACTGTCGCAATCGATTGGATTTTTAACACACAAAAATGTTATTTTTTCGAAAGTATCACTTTTTATGTGTTACTGTCAAATCAACACACAAAATATGTTAAAAACAATGTCGACTGACAAAAGAACTCTTGGAACATTTTTACTTTTAACATATACGTGTTATAACTTATTCAACACTCACAACATGTTAAAATTGGAAAAAAAGTAGTAATACTTCTCATCTTAACGAAGTAACTATTTCCATCCTTACATATTGATGATTCTCATTTTTTTATATGTTAAATTTTCCTATCGGAGATGGCAATCATTCTTATCCGTGATGATAATCATTACTGTCTTAGAAGGCAAAATTGAAAAATTCTTCAAAAACAAGAATTATTACTATCTAGGTGGTAACTATTACTATCAGCAATAGTACACAGTAAAAAACGAATCGTCAAAATGTAAAAAAAAGCGTATGTTAAAATTCTGAGTGTTGAATTTTCAACACTTTTGTGTGTCAATTTAACATACAATATTTATCTTGTTTCGACTGTCGCAATCGATTGATTTTTTAACACACAAAAATGTTATTTTATACGAGAGTAACACTTTTTATGTGTTACTGTGAAATCAACACACAAAATATGTTAAAAATAATCTCGACCATCACAAAAGAATTCTCAGAAAATTTCAAGTAAAAATGACGTATTAAAAATATCGCCTGTTTAATTTGCAATCGTTTTTAAAATACATAACCTAAACTTTTAAATTAATGTTGATGAAATATAATCATTTTTTTGATATTAAAATAATTATTTTATTTTTGTTATTGTGAGAGAATTTATAGTGATTTTTTTATACATATTTGAATATTAAAGATAAATAATAGATGATATTATATATATTGAACAATACGTGATATTATTATTACTATTTTTTTTTATTTTTAGTTTTATTTATATTACTATTACTAATATTATCGTTATTTTTAATATTTGATTGCTGAAAAATCAATTACTACAGTTAATTCATTGATTTTAACTTTACATTAAATAATGTGAAAAACATTTTTAAGAAGTGTCCAAGTAACACAAAAGCGTATGTCAAATTCAACACTCTTCAAGTGTTGCAAATAACATATAAGTGTGTTAAAATGGAAGGTTACGTTTTCGAAGATTTTGACATTCATAACATGTTACTTTTAACATACGCGAGTGTAACTGTTTCAAAACAAACGATGTACGCTGAAATAACATATAAATAAGTGTCAATCGATCGTTTTACACACAGCAAGAGTCAATTTTGACGAATCCTTTTTTACTGTGTAATTACTACTATATGAGAAACGAATAGTTAACATAAAAGCATGATAATGATTATCACATACAGATGATAATCATTTCCTATTACAAGATGTTGATAGTTACACTGATAAAAAAAGTTGGGTTGATTCAAGAGAAACAATCTTGAACTAAGAATAGCATTTTGAAGAAAATGATTTTCTTGAACCAAGAGAAATTTACTTAAACCAAGAATTATTTCTTGGCTCAAGAATTTTTTCTCTTGAATCAAGTCAACTTTTGATCAGTGTAGCATTTTATTTTTCAGTGTGTAACATAAATAAGTGTAAAACGTTTGTTTTATACACGATATGTGTTGATTTTGACGAATCCGATTTTATTGTGAATAATAGCATCAATTAACGATACAATAATAATAATACGAAGTTGAAAAATTAACAAAAATTGTATTTTCTTTAACTCCATGCTAATATAGTAAAATTTATTAAACTGAATAGTAAAATATACTATCTTGATTAGTAAATTTCACTGAGCATATAATCAAATTTACTAATGCAGTATATATTCATTGGCATACTCGAATAATAAAGACTACTATAAATATAAACAAAAATGCACTTTCCGATTGTTGAAATTATACAATATATCGATAGTGTTTTCAGTTTATGATATAAATTTAGTAATTTTAACTCATATTTTTAAGTAAAGTTCTCTATTTTTTCCCGTGCACAAATTTTTTAATTTTTTGATTAATCCATTTTTTTCGATGGTTTATTCGATAAAATGTTTGAATTAAAAAAAAAAAAAGTGAAATTGCGGTTAAATTGTCTCGTACCACCTGTCTGGTATGTCAGTAACATTTGATGGTCTGGTGAAATTCACCCTTTAGCCTGTATCTTCAGACACGACAGACAGTTCCACTTGATTAACTGAGTTTATTCGCACGGCGAACACGCACCCTCTTCTTTCCGTGACGTTCACGGTATATACCCATCCACCGTATCAAATATGCAAACGGTTACCAATTGTATATATATAATATAAGTATATGTATGTATAATAAACTGGTGAAAGAGTAATCTTTATATGCTTCAATAAAAATTACATTTCACATTACGACAAATTGTCAATAGAGGATTTTTTTTTTTTAAATTATTATATTTTGTGGGTGTATATTATTTACTTAAATACAGTTGGTTAATATAATTGCAGAACATATAATTATATTATTTCAAAGTTGTGTACATAATATTCGTAAAAACGTTTATCGCTTTTGTATACTGCATAAATGCTGGTTAACGTCCATGTGCTGATGACAGGAAAAATAAAAATGTTATCTATATTCTAATGGTCTGTTTTAAAATTACATTTTTTTCTGCATCCTGCTTGGTTTTAAATAAAATTTAAATTCAAGTCGTTAGTATGGTATACGTAGTTCACTTTTTTTGTAATAGCTGTGAAAAATTATTTAATAGCATATATAAATGCTATTAAATATTAAATATAGTAGAGTATAGAGAGAAATGAAAGTTTGAAAAAATCATAAAAGAGTAAGAAAAAATAAAAAAAAAAAAGAGGAAGGGAGGATAGATGAGGGGTTGAGACGATCAGTCACCGGGGTGCAGATAAATCTGACTCATAAGTTACGAGGGAGCTGCGTCCCACGGGGGTACAGGGTTTAGGTTTGAGCAGCAAGCAAGCAAGCTAACGGTATATATATATCTGAAGGGATGCTGGGACATTTGGAGTCCCGGTAGCCCGTATCAAGATCTCTTTGCATTTCTACGGGGGTGACGCGCGCCAGGAACGCTCCGGGAAGGGAGGACGCTGCTTATCTTCGCATTATTTCCGAAGGGTGAACCCCAATGTCAGCCTGGGTCTTTGCAGATAACGCAAAGCCCCCCTCACTCTCACGTTGAGTTTCTCTCCCTTTTACCTCCGTCACCTACGAATCTGCTTGAATTTCGCGAGGGTGTCGAACCCATCGTTGACGCGTCGTCTTACTACTCTTGTGTACTATCTATGCTATTTTTTTATACACGCGCTCTTACGAGATATCTTTTTTAACGTAGATTCCAACACTCCGCTGTCGTATTGTTGTATTGCATCATACCAAAAGATTAGATGTTTTATTTAATTTTCCTTCACTTATCTTTTTTATGTCTGATGATGATAATGATAAAATCCCAAGGAGAGCTTTTTTTCATTTGTTTCCTTATTTTTATTTACCTACAACTCAATTCTACAGTTAAAGTTTTTTTTTGTTTATTATTTTTCGTTAATGACCCATTTTACCTCAGATTAAGTTTCTTTAAAAATAACAACGAGCAACTAAAAATAGTATATTAACGCATTAAGTGGAAAGTGCTTTCGACAACGAGTGTGATTGGTTCACGAGCCGTTAGGCGAGTGTTGCCAACACACGAGTGTCGAAAGCCCTTCTCACTCAATCCGTTACAATAGTTTTTGCATCGAATGGTAAGAAAGAATGTCTCTGATTGGTAAAAAAGGACACTACATTAAATTTAATCTTTTAATTAACCTAAAATAATGTTCAATTTTATTAATATAAAATTAATTCCTGTCTAATTTCTAATGCAAAAGATTGTTAAATAATAATAGTAACGATTAAACACAATTTAATTAACTTTTATAATAATTTAAGATTATTTTTATTGTTTTCAAAATATTGATATTCAGCAAAAAATAACTAGAGTTTCACGTCAAAGTTGATATAGTGAATTGTACATTATAATTAAATACAGTAAGATGATTTTCTATAGTCTGGGACTTTCCGTTGTCCTAACTCGAGTCGGCTGTCGATTGGGTTTTCTGGTGGATCGTTTAATGACTAATAAATAGTATATCTATATATATGTAAAAAGTGTACGTTTGTCATATTTTTCACGAACAATGTGGACATTCTTCGCGATATTTATTCTTTGTAGTGTCATTTTTAACCAATCAGAGACGTGCTTTCTTACCATGAGTTGCAAAAAATTTTTTTTATCATTGAAAATTTTAAATTTGCCACACTGATCAGGCTTATAAACTTGCCCTGCACTTTTCAACAAAATCTGTAATCAAGTAAAAAAAAAATTTTATTTCTAAAATATACCTGAGTCAAAAAACAAATTCCAGATCAAACCTCAAAATACTACGTGAGGTATTCGAGGGACAAGTTGGATTTTGGAGATTGAGAACTGTGTGGAAAGTAATTCCAGTTTAGACCTCAATGTTGTAGTTACGAGCGATTTTACATAATTGAGGGCTAAACTGGTATAAAAAAATTTTGCGGAGACCTCAAAATCCTCATAATATAAAAAAATTGACTACTTCAGATTTAGGCATCAATTCCTTAAATGACATAACTTATGCAGGTTTCCTCATTTTTTTCCGTAAGAAATAAATACTTTAGACCGAGAACCTCAAAAAATTGACCCAAAAATAAATAATTAATTACAAATTTGCAGAAAAATTACCGGAATTTCTAAAAAGTATAACAAATGAAAATGAATATTTATTTTCACGTATATCCATTCAAAAAAATTTAATGGCCATATTATGAGAAAATAGTTAACCTGAAGAAAATTCAGTACACATTTTTTTCAATCAAAAAATTCTATATTATTTAGGAAATTTCAAAAAAAAATTTTTTTGAGGCCTATTAAAAGTTTGTCCAGGAATATATAAAAACGAATATTAATAATAAATTTATTTTAATTGACATAAATTTTTGTAAGTGCTCAGATTTTTTTTTTTCAACTTGAAAATTTTCAAATTCCAGAAAACGATAATTTATTTTTTGAGGATTTTGAGAGCTTCGTTAGAATTAAAAACCGATGAAGAGTTTGTATGTAAACCTCATAATTCACACTGAGGATTTAGAATGTCCATATCGTGTAATTTTTCGTCCGGTAAATAAAAGATCAAAGAAATTGAAATTTTTGAGGTCCAAACTAGAATTTGTTTTTTGATTCGGGTAGTGTCGCATTTTGCCCCAACTCCAATTCTTGAAGTAAAAAAAAAGTAGTAATAATTCAAAATGTTTGTAATTTTATCAGTTTTTATGACTATTCTATTTCACTTAAATATACTATTTAATCTCGGTTCGGTTAAATATATATTTTTAGACAAAAAATTTTTCCAGGCTCTATTTGAAATTTTACATTACCTTGATACTTTTCCTCAGAGCGACAGTACTCATGTCTATCAAAGAGGGAGAAAAAAAGTAAAGAATGAGAGAAAGAGAGAGATAGGGAAAAGGCTCAGATGGAGTGGGTTGAAAGAGGGTGGTCGGTCGTTCGTAAAATAAGCTCTGCAGGGTTTTAGTGGTTGCGCTCGAGGCGGCTTAGGGGCGCAAACGTTGAAGTTAGCCACCCTGAACCGAGCGTAGCCCTAAAAACAGCCCGTGCCTTCTCTATAGTCTCCCTATATTCGTTCCCCATCTGTGTTACTTCTCTGTGTTGCCCAGCTTGTAACCACTACGGACCCACCACCGCTATGCCATTCAACATCCCCTTACTCTCCTCGCCCTCTACTTTACTAGAGCACCCCGCGAGATCCTAGCTGCCGATGACGTTTCCACGTGAGTAACTCTGAGGCTCGCGTGTTTTCGACATTCACCGACTTGATGATTTTCCTACTATAAAGTTGCCTTGTATTTCTCCACTAGTATGTACGTTGTTCAATTCTTTTTTATCCTTTTTCATATTTAATGTTCTGCATGAAATTTGTTCATTCTGATTTTTTATGGATCATGGTATTTATTGCATACAGCTGCATATATCTAAGATTTATTTAGCATAGACAAGTCATTGTAACTAATCCTAAATTTCATGGATTAACTCGATTACTTCGCAAGAGTAACCTGCTTACTTACTTCCACTACAGTTAATCTAACTTGTGACTTTTTATAAATCCTCAATGATTTTGGGGCAAAAGGGTGTTTATATGACTGTGCGACTTATAAATTAGTTCAGCCAAGTTCAAATAACTGTTTTAGGCGAATTATATACTCAGAAAATAAATAACATTTAGAAACATTATTTTTAGTTCATAAAAAAAATCATGCTATTGCAAATGTTCATTTAAGGTAGTTTCTCGCAAACCGACTTTCTATCGGAATTTCATGTAATTTGAATATGATATCAAGGTTGATGTCCTGCATTTAATTTTGAAAAATCACAATCTTTGAACGTTTGTAAGGCGAGATATTGATGATCAAAGTAGACACAGTTACGTAGTAGCTCGGACTAACCTAAAAGAAAGTCATATTTTCACGTATATTTCAAATTATTTTGTGCTTAAGAATCTTTCTAAAAACTAACAGACTATAGAAAAAAAAATTTTTTAATTGAAAATATATAAAAATTATCATACTACACAGTAAACAAGGAATCGTCAAAATTGACACTTGCTGTGTGTAAAACGATCGATTGACACTTATTTATATGTTATTTCAGCGTACGTCGTTTGTTTCGAAACAGTTACACTCGTGTTTGTTAAAAGTAACGCGTTATGAGTGTCAAAATCTTCGAAAACGTAACCTTCCATTTTAACACACTTATATGTTATTTGCAACACTTGAAGAGTGTTGAATTTGACATAGGCTTTTGTGTTACTTGGACACTTCTTAAAAATGTTTTTCACATTATTTAATGTAAAGTTAAAATCAATGAATTAACTGTAGTAATTGATTCTTCAGCAATCAAATATTAAAAATAACGATAATATTAGTAATAGTAATATAAATAAAACTAAAAATAAAAAAAAATAGCAATAATAATATTACGTATTGTTCAATATATATAATATCATCTATTATACTTATCTTCAATATTCAAATATGTATAAAAAAATTACTATTAATTCTCTCACAATAACAAAAATAAAATAATTATTTTAATATCAAAAAAATAATTATATTTCATCAACATTAATTTAAAAGTTTAGGTTATGTATTTTAAAAACGATTGCAAATTAAACAGGCGATATTTTTAATACGTCATTTTTACTTGAAATTTTCTGAGAATTCTTTTGTGATGGTCGAGATTATTTTTAACATATTTTGTGTGTTGATTTCACAGTAACACATAAAAAGTGTTACTCTCGTATAAAATAACATTTTTGTGTGTTAAAAAATCAATCGATTGCGACAGTTGAAACAAGATAAATATTGTATGTTAAATTGACACACAAAAGTGTTGAAAATTCAGCACTCAGAATTTTAACATACGCTTTTTTTTACACTTTGACGATTCGTTTTTTACTGTGTACCGATTTGTAAAAAAGTTATAAATATTCAAAGGAATTTGTCTCATGATTTCAAATGAGAAAAAGCGAGTAAGCGATATCAAGTAAAAGAGGAAGCAATAGCGAGTGAGAGAGTAAGCAATAGCACACACTATAGGTCGCGAGTAACTACTTTGATATATATTTTTAGGGTAAAAAAGTTGAAGATTTTAGTCAAAATAATTTTCTCTATCAAAGCAATCTGAGTAGAACACAATATATGCTGTTTCTTTTTTTTTTTTTTTTTTGAAATAGTAAAAACAAATTTCGATCGTCTTCTGTCAAGAAAATTATTCTTTAAGTTGGATACGAAATATCGATGTAATAGTGTGTAAAGATAAATAAACACTAACATGTGAAATAGTTAAACTTTTTTTTAATTTTACGAAAAAAATTGTGATACTGAAATCATTATAATGCTTAATATCATTGAAATAGTATCACACATTTGATACAAGTCAAGAACTACAGTGATACAAATTATGTATCAGTTTTTGCGCAAGCTCACATTAGTCTAGATTATAGTTAACTAGAGTTAGGTTATAAACTGAACTTTTTTTTCGAATGAATTTAACTTTTAACTTTTCATTTTTATTCATTTTAAAAAGAAGTTTATAAAAATATTATGTTTAGAATTTTAAAAAACAAAAATAACCCTGCTTGTGGTCGAGTGGATAACACTCTTGTTCTTGGAGTCAATTACTGGCCAGGCTGAAATTCGCATCCGATAATGAGCAAATTAATTATTTTTCCAATTTGATATAACGCATTGTCCTTCGAACACCTTTTCTTTCAAATGAAGTGAATTTGGATTTAAGTAAAATCCGTAATCACTCCCTATTCACTCCCAATTTGTTATAGTACACATAAGTAAGTTTGTATGCAAAAGTTATATCGTGAGTAAATACAGAAATTATTTTTATTATTGAAACTCCAAATAGGAGAGGATGGGGATTAAAGTAGAATCCACATCAATTTGACATCATTCACTATTTTTTACAGTTTAAATTTAAATTATAGTCTAATAACAGAAAAATACTTCTAAACTGTTTAATTTTAGGGGAGCTGGAATAACATGAGACACTTTACATTTTTTTCTAAATACTTAAAATTAGCCGCACTGTTCGCGGTGGTTTTTCCATTCTTTTTTACAAACCGTATTATTGAGTATTTTTTTATAAAAGACAATTATTCTTTATTTCGGTAAATGGTGTCTTATTTTGCTCCACTTTCTTCTATACATGCTAGATAACTTTGAGGGATTGGTCTATAATTATTTCCCATAACAAATTTGCCAATTTATATAAATACAGATGTTCTAGATAATTATAATGTATATATTGTATTTATATACTTAAGTAATATGATAAAATCACTGTTATACCTGAAAGGTATTGGCTGTCCGTAGCTTTATTTAAAAATAAAAATCAAGCTATTGAGAAAAATAAAAAAAAAGTTGATTTTGAATACAAAATATATTTTTATTTCTATGCCACGCCTTCTTTCTTCACTCACAAAACGTCCTCAAAGATTGTATCAATAATTTTTGATACCCCAGCATGTGAAGATTCACTAGCTCACATTGTGTTAGAAAAATATAAATCTTTATACGAGCAGTCAAAAGAAACACACTTAGGTGACCTCATATCGGCGTGGATCGTCAACCGGAAGGATCATCAACTGCGGGGGGTACTTGTCAGATATTTATCGAAATAATATATATGTAGTATAATATTTATGATGTCGAGCACTTGTCATTTATTAACTTATATCATATCATACTTATTTTTTTTTAAATGACTCAAAAATAGATTCAATCTGTAAAAAGGAGTGCCAAGTTCATTTATTCATAATTCTATAATATGAGCCAACTTAAATTGTATTCATTACACAATACAAAAACTATGTGTATTAAGCGGTTCAAAAGTCAATTAAGATGTCGTGTAAAAACAATAGATTATAATAAAATCAGCTACTGTTGAAAATTTCGAATACTAATGATAATTAAGGGGAAGAGAGAGACGGGGGGGGGCAAAAGGGGACACTTAAGAAAATACCAAGTTTTCGAAAACTCAAATACGCATAATATTTTTTTTCTAATGATATTTAAAGTAAATAGAAAAAATTTTCAGATTACGTTGAAAAAAAATTTTCATTTTTGCGGACAAAATGGGATGCCCTCTAAAAAAGGTGAAAAATAAAATTTCTGCATATTAAATAAATTTGCATATCGAAAAATTACATATCACATAATTATTGAATACAAAAGAAGAAAAACAAATTTTTAGTAGTTTTTATCTTAAGAGGGGTCTGAATTTTTTTCTCTATTACACGCAAGTCAACAAACGGAATTATCCTTGTTGCACTTGCGCAGCAAATGGAAACTGTCCACGTTTTTCTCTTAAACAAACTAATATTTTTCAAAAATCAAAACGTAGATTGCTAATATATAAAGAAAAGCATCGAGCCTCGTCCTAAGTTTTGCGTTTAGAAGTTTTGTTTGAGAGAAAAGCTTGAACAAAAATTATTGTAGATTCTTTAAAAAAGTCATTAACATTTTTCGATTGAAGCTTTCGATTTTTGAAATAATTTAGCAAGAAGAATTCAAAATAATGCTCAATTATATTTATAAAAGTGATTGTGGAATCTTTAAACAAAATTTGAAAAAAACAAACGTTTTTTATAAAATTTTGAGGTTCCTCTGTTTTGCGCTCCTTTCCCTATATGTATTCTAGTCACGTATTTGCTTAAATAACTGTCAATATAAATAACATTATTCTCAAAAAATATCAATACATACAGTGTAAAAAATCAGGAGTGAATACGGATTTTATTTCAATTCGAATTCACTTCGTCACTCGGAGTTCCAGAGTAAAATAAAAACACTCCACATACAGACTGAATGGAGAATTTTGTCTCAGCGGAGTGATTTTGGAGCAATGTAGATTTTATTTCAATATTAAAATAAAGTCCTCTTCAGAATTAATTTCACTCCAAAGGAATAAAGTAAATAAGAAAACTTCCATTCTAGGGATAGGGGAGAGGGGGGCAAAACGAGGTATCCCTAAAATTTGATAAAACAAGATTTTATTTTTTACATGTATTTAAGTCCTCGAAAACTTAGTATTTCTATAAGAACTAAGAACCCCGTTTGGCCCCCCCCCCCTTCCCATGTATGGGATCTCGCAAAATAATTAATCAACTTTTTCAAAAAAACAAAGAATGGAATTTGAAATAAATAAATAAATACATGCTATGACCTACGTCTATTGCAAACAAATTTTTTAGAGTATTATTACATTATACTTAGCAGCTGTATTACCATAATTATATATTAATTATCATATGATTAAAAATAGTGAAAAAATTCTACAACATAATTATAAAAATAAAAATTTTCCATAAATTGAGTTTGCAATTACAGATTTACATTTTTTTTCTTGTATAAAAACTACTGCTGTCACTCTTAATCCTCCGGATGATTGAGTTCTTGACATCTATCTCTCATCTCATGAACACAATTTTTTTTTTTCTTTAAAAAGTCCTTTAAGACTCACGATAAGTCTTTTCAAAACTCCGTCTCATATATATTGTGACATTTACATAAGAAAAACATCAGCATTTAAATTTCATCTTTGAATAAAAATAAAAAAAAAAGATCTAAATATTACAGATTGTATTTATTTGCATTAATGGCAAAATAAATAAATAAATTTAAAATAAGCCACAGAGTAATACTTAAAGGTGGCACGCCTTCTTTCGTCACGTACAGTAGCACTTTCCAGGACCCCGGAGCACTTTTCAGTAGCATCACGCCAAGCCCTGAATGAGACTGACTGGGGAGTCTATGATGATAATCCAAAGCCAAAGTATATATGCAGACTATATATACCTATCTATCAGATATACATCACTATTTTTATAATAGTGTATTCTTCTGCATCATCTTCTTATTGTTAGGTGTATAGAGTGTCCTGATGAGGATCTTGATAGAGTTGTGGTACGTAGTGGTGCTGATGGTTGTGGTGACCTTGCTGGGTGTGGTGGGACTTGGAAGCCTGAGGCTTTGCTATATACATCATGGACCGTATATATATTAGCTGGCTGTATGGTTCAAGGTGCATAAATGGTTTTTGACTTTTTCAGTTATAATCGACTGGCTATTACCGAAGTAGCATCTTGGGGCCGGCCGTGTGCCTACTGTTATGCCTTCAGGCTCCGAGGGGTAGTGTGCAGTTACGAGCATGGACATGGATCTCAAAATATACTCTCATCTTATGGCCATGCGATGATCCGCAATGTAAAAACATTATTCAACCAGACTTGCCGCATAAATGCTTGCAATGCAAAAAAATTTTTGAAAAAATCAACATAATCTGTCCTAGAAACGGTTCACACAATATTTGTGTTATATTTTTTAACACAGAATATTTGTGTTTAAATTTAAACACGAAATTCGGGTAATATGAAAAGTATACTCAACACGTTTTAAATGTCAGTGGCGACACAAAAAAAAAATGTTCTTTTACATTTTATTTTTCTACCATAGATATAGGGGGAAGGGGAAGAGGGGCGAAATGGGCCCCTTAAGGAAAAAGGAGTTTTATCCTTAGTGGTTCTCACTTAAATTGTTTCACTTCTTTGTAGCCCTTTACTATGTCTTTGGTCTCAATATGCCGCGCAAGTTCAAAATTACAATCTTCTTAATTTGGGGAAAAATGGGCTGCCTCAAAAAAAGTTTGAATATTTGATTTTTTTTCCTTTTTACTTTTTCTAATCTTCTGTCATGTATTCATAATCAATATGGTCCAAATATAATTAATTAAGAATTTAGGAAAAATGGGCCCTCTAAAAAATTTACTAAAATTCGATTATTATTTTATTTCATTTTAATAGTATACTAAAATTTATTTACACATTTTTTTTTAAATTTTTATTACACATTAAAGGAGGAAAGTAGGACATTTCAATCCGATCCTTGTTCTTGAATTCTTTAAATTGAACAAAAATTTTGCGTGCCCATTTCGCCCCTCTTTCCCTTACATTAAATATGATCTATACATTATTTTGAGGTTATCAAAAGTGACAACAATTATTACTTAACATTCAACTATTTTTTTATAGTAAAAAATGTTTTTATGATTTTAAAAAATTAGTGGAGTAAATCCGAAGTGAATGCGAAGCGGAAAACTGTTTATTTATTCAATCCCCTCGGAGTGAAATTTACTCCTATATAAGAGGTGTTCATTTTAATATTAAAACTCCGAATCGGAGTAAATGCAGATTGAAATAAAATCCAGATCACTCCGAAATCACTTAGATGAAAAAACAAACTCCCTATTTATTCCACACGCAGAGTGATTTTTTTTTTAAATTCCGGAACTCCGAGTGACGATATTCTTATTCGCGCATGGCTTGAACTTTTGTAACAGCTTCGACTTTTCTGACTTGTGATCGATTCACCTGATCTATCGGTCTTAAAACCGGTCCTTAATGTTTTGTATTATCTCATATAGATCAATACCGGATGCTCGAAGAGAACTCTCGTTCGATATTGAGAACAAAAAAATTTTTTTTAATAACCCAATTACTATAGTACTTCCGGAATATATATAACGTCATTTTTGAGTTCGATCAAATATTATGTAGTACGTGATTTATTTGTCGCGGTGAATTTATCTTGATTTAATGTAGAAAGTGGTCTTTTGTATGAATTTATTATTTAAAATTTTAAATTAAAATACGTTTTTTATTATTTTTAATAATTTTGCCAATAATAAAATATAATATTTTCAAAATAATATTTTAAACGATTATCAAAGTTTTAATTAATGCACGGAAAAAAATAAATCGTAGATTCAAGTAAATATTTTATTGTTATAGTGACAGTAATATATTTTAATAAATATGCATTTTATCCAACGCATAGTTCTAATTAGTTCAAAAAATTTTTCATAATGTTAATGATTTATTTGAATTTACAAATTTGTTTTCACAGTGACTCCATAATTTTCAAAATTAAATTAACTTACGAAAATCAGGATTCTTATATTTTTCTTTTAATGCACTTGTGCTGTACACAAATAAATTAATTTTTCAAATCATAATTGATAATAATAAATAAATATAAAAAAAAAATAATATAAAAATCATAAATAACAGATGAGACCTGTAGTAGAAGAAATATCAGTTTCAAGTCTACGATAAAAGTATATATATATATATATATATATATATATATATATATATATATATATATATATAAATATATTTTTTTTTTATATATAAAAGTTGCGGACTGGGGATTTAATCACGGGGGCTATCACAATTTCTAAGTGGGCTTCCTGGCCGCTTCAGAATTACAGATAATGTCGGATAATAATAATACACCCTATGCACAGGCAACTTGGCCACGGTCAGTAAGTATACGGTGACGTTGGATACAACTTAGTTTTGATGCTGGATATGTATGCACTGATGTAGCTGTGATGCTGTGTTGAATGATGATACAGTATAGAGATGATGGTGTTGGTTGTGTCGATCGTGGTGATAGTATTGGTAAGAGAATGAGGATATGAACGAAAACGAGGAGAAGGAGGAAGAGAAGGCGGCGCGGGAGGAGATTAAGGAAAAGGACGAAGAGGTGGATAAGTATAGGTTTGAGGAGGTGGACCCGGAGGCTTTTCGCTCGTAGCCCGAGTTACCTTCTGGCGAGATACAAGAAAGTATACGGGAGTCAGACCCTGGAGATACAGCCCGGGTGCGTGCCAGGCCACAGGGTCAGCTGGACCCCCTTTCGCTTGGTTCATAAGCTCTTTCCCTTCTCTTGTTCCTTTCTGTTTCATTTTACAATTTCAGTACTTTCTGCTATAGTATTTACAAGTATGTGCGGTATTTAAATACTAGTTATCTTTGAAAAGCTTTCATTGAAAATTTTAATTTTAATTTAGAAGCTTGATAATTTTACAAAAAATCAATCCACATAAGGGAAGGGGAGGGGCAAAATGGGACCTTTAAGAAAAAAATTTGCAAATCCTCAGTTTTTTTTACTTGATTTACTTTTTTTTACTCTCTTGCCAAGTATTTGACCTTACTTTGTTCTGTCCATTAAAAATAAAAAATTAAAAAATGTGGGGCAAAGTGGTCCCCCTTCAAAAAATTTTTATAAAGTGAGTTTTTCAGCTTGTTTCACTTTATTTTTACTTCTGCTGAGTTTTTGGTGTTAACTTGCTGTGTCTATCAAAATTAAAAAATCCTAAAAAGTTGGATAAAACGGGCCCTCAACAAACACAGAAAAAAAAAAAATTCTTGGTTGAAGGTAAATATTCTTAATTCAAGAAAATTTTTTTGGAGACCTAAACTTTCTCAGATAAAGTAGTAATTTTATCTGACCAAGATAAATTCACTTAGCTCAAGAAAATCTTGACTTGGTTCCCGAAAACGGTGGTCTTCAAAAATATTTTCTTGACTCAAGATAACTTTTTTTTCTGTGAAAACTCAATGTATGTTTCTCGCTTGTTTTATGTTTTGAAATTTTTTGCTATGTATTTAGTATGATATAGAGTTGGTAGTGAAGATTTGGACCTTAAAATAACTTAATTCAAAGTTTTTAATCACTCGTTGTAACAACTAATAGATTCATTACTTGGTTACTTAAATTTCAATTATTTTCGGTTATATAAAATAAATTGTTTTTGAAAAAAATTATAGTTAGTAATGCTGTTGAACTCGTGACCTAGTTTGTCCTTTATCATAATTCTTTAATCATTTCTGTTAAAAAAATTTTAGGAACCCGTTCGGCTAAAAAATATTCGTAGGTTTTCAAAGTTTACGCAGCCCATTTACCCCCCCCCCCCTACCAATTTTCATGTTAAAAATTTTTTGAGAGGTCCCTTTTGCTTCAGTGGCCCATTTGGCCTCATTGTCCTATTTTGCCCCTCCCTCCGCCCAAACACTTTTCATGTTACAAATTTTGGCGGGCCTATTTTGCCCCCCCCTTCCCCTACATATATATTTTTTTTTTTAATTTTGACATGACAAAAATAACAACATTATTATATAAGAATAAATATTTTATTTCAATTACATATATCCAATTTAAGTAAAAAACATACATTTATCAATATAGATATTTTTGCCGACATATATTTAATGCATACTCACCATATATTTTTAACAATATATAGCTTTTTCATACGAGGATCCTTGGAAATGAGAAAAAAATTTCTATGCCAGATAAAAGTTCAATAATTATTTTTAACTTACATTTATTTCGAGTCAAAAATTGATGACAATAATGACAAATTTTTTCCATGCGATAAAAAATTTAAAAGAATAAAAATATCGTGTTGGTTACATAACTTTCATTAATGTTAAACGTTCAGATGATTTATGATTTATATATTTTATCGAAACCCGGAAGAGTTAATGTCTTTTGTACTATGAGGAATATTAAATGTATAAACATATAATTGGAGATTTATTGCAACATTTAAAATATTTTATTGATACATTTTTAATGTGTTTATATTATACTTATATATATATTTATAATGGGTAGTTGTAATATTACTCCACTTTCTCTCAAGTATATGTATAGATATTGTGTTGAGTATATTCGATCTATAAGACTGTGAGAGCCTTGCGCGATTTCGGCTGATATATACACCGCGGGAATATATCGGAAAAAAGTTAAGATTAAAAAGAGAACAAAGGAAGATTTCAAGAAGGGTTTTGTAAGGCCGAATAAAGCTTTTTAAATTCGTCGATGTTTATCGGAAATTAAATAATTGTATGGTACAAGTTTTTTTGAGTTCTAGTTTATGTCCGACGGCAAATTTTTCGATGATTTATTGGAGATCCGTCTTGAGAAACTTCTTGCTTTTCGTATATCATGTATAATACTATGATAATAGTTCTTTATGTTTTATTCAATTTTTTCATCGTATGTATTAATAATTTTATCAACAAATTTTAGTAAAATAATATTTATTAATCTTCGCTAATAAATTATCTTTAAGAAATTATAGTATCACAAATAATTATATATATTTTACATAAATATTCCTTAATTAATCTTAGATACTTACTATATCGAAAATAATTTTACAAATTGCTGAATATATATGGAAGACTAGGGCACGGCGGCCCAAATAACCCCAAAATTTGATAAAAAAAAATTATTTGGAAATTTATGAGGTTAGGGCCAAAATAATTATCTGAGATAAAATAAGATTATTTTTTAAATTTTAAGGCATACTGTAAAAAATTCGGAGTCCGCGGTGTGGTGTGAATAATAAAGTGTGAAAATTTTCAACAGCGGTGGTGTGAAATTTAAACGACGTACGGCGTTAATGCCTGAATAAAAAAAAAAAATTCTAGTTTGGACCTCAAAAAATTCAATTCCTTTGATCTTTTATTTATCGAACGAAAAATGATACGATATTAGCACTCTAAATCCTTAGTGAGAATTATGAGGTTTAAATGCAAACTCTTGATCGGTTTTAAATTCTAACGAAGCTCTCAAAATCCTCAAAAAATAAATTATCGTTTTCTGGACTTGGAAAATTTTCGAGTTGAAAAAAAATCTGAGTACTTACAAAAATTTATCCGTCAAATAAAGCGAATTCATTAATTCATTATTATTATAATTCGTTTTTAAATATTCCTGGACAAACTTTTAGTAGGCCACAAAAAAATTCTTTTGTAAGCTTCCTAAATAATATAGAATACACGGAAAAAAAATTATAGGGAGTATTCTTATGCATTATAGGAATGGTTCCCATAATAGTATAGGCGTGGTCCCTATAATATTATAGAAAATTTTCCTATAATAGTATAGGAACCATTCCTATAATATTATAGGAACCATTCCCATAAATTATAGGAACCATTCCCATAAATTATAGGAACCATTCCTATATTATTATAGGAACCATTCCTATAATATTATAGTAATTACTCCTATAATATTATAGTAACTATTCCTATAATAGTATAGGAACCAATCCTATAATATTATGAAAATGGGAATAGTTCCTATAATTATAGGAATGGTCCCTATAATATTAAAGGAACTATTCCTATAATAGTATAGGAATCGTTCCTATAATTATAGGAACCATTTCTATAAATTATAGGAACCATTCCTATAAATTATAGGAACCATTCCTATAAATTATAGGAACCATTCCTATAATTATAGGAACTATTCCTATAGCTATAGGACGTGTTCCCATAATTTATGTTCGTCATTCCTATACTGGTATAGGATGAAATTTCACAAAATTATAGGAACCATTCCCATAATTTTCTTTCCGTGTACAATATCAAACATTTTGTCCTCAATAAATTTTTGTATTTTGATTGAAAAAATGTATACTGAATTTTCTTCAGGTTAACTATTTTCTCATAGTATGACCATTAAATTTTTTTTAATGGATTTACGTAAAAATAAATATTCATTTTCGTTTGTTATACTTTTTAGAGGTTTCGGTAATTTTTCTGTAAATTTGTGATTAATTATTTATTTTTGGGTCAATTTTTTTGAGGTTCTTGGTCTAAAGTATTTATTTCTTACACGGAAAAAAATAAATAGGCGCTGCAACAGGACGCCGTCCTGTTGGTTCGACAGGACTTTGTCCTGCTAATGAAACAGGATTTTCCTGTTGCAGCAACAGGACACATCCTGTGGGTGCAACAGGATAAAGACCTGTTGCAGCAACAGGATTTTCATGTTGTAGCAACAGGACACATCCTGTGGGAGCAACAGGACAAAATCCTGTTGCAACAACAGGATTTTATCCTGTGGGAGCAACAGGACAAAATCCTGTTGCAGCGACAGGATATTTCCTGTGGAAGCAACAGGATTTTATCCTGTTGTGGCAACAGGACTTTTCCTGTTGTAGCAACAGGACTTTCCTGTTGTAGCAACAGGACTTTCCTGTGGAATCAACAGGACTTTTCCTGTAAAATCAACAGGACATTTCCTGTGGAATTAATAGGATGAGAAACTAGTTTTATGCACCAATTGTTTTTGTCCCTAGGATAAAATTTCGAAGTTGGAAAATAAATTAAAATTTACATAAAAAAAAAAATCTCTGGTTTTATAGGGGTGGGAGGGGTAAAACGGGGTACTTAAGGAAATACTAAGTTTTCGAGGACTCAAATACGCTAAACTTTTTTTTTTTTTTTAATGATATTTAAAGTAAATAGAAAAAATTGTCAGTTACCGTTAAAAAAAAATAAAATTTTTTATTTTTGCGGGGAAAATGGGGTACCTCTTAAAAAAGATAAAAAAAAATTTCTGGATTTTAAATGAATTTGATAAAGTTAAGCTTTTTTGCAAGTAATTAACATAAAGAAAAATTACATTTTACATGACTATTGTATACAAAAGAACAAAAAAAAACAAATTTTTAATAGTTTTTATCATAAAACAGAAGTCATTAATATTTTTCGACTGCGGTCGATTTTTTAAAAAGTTTTACAAAAAAAATTTTAAATAACGCTCAATTATATTTACAAAAGTGATTTTGGAATGTTTAAAAACCATTTAAAATATAAATTTTTTTAAATTATTATTTTGGGGGTACCCCGTTTTGCCTTCCCCTCTCTCCTATATATATATATATATATATATATATATATTTTTTAATGATGCCAAAGAAGTACAACTTCTCACGCGCGTACATAAGTACACGCAGCCATTTTTTTTTAAGCTGATGAAAAAATTTTTTTTTGAAAATTTCAATTTTTTTTAGTCTTGATTTTTTCAAAATTTGGATTTTTTTCATATTGAAATTGATATAAAAATAATTTTAACTAAATAGAAATTGATTTTTATCTCAAAACTCCGTATGTACATGAAACCAGTTTCTTATCTTGTTGATTCCACAGGAAATGTCCTGTTGATTCCACAGGAAAGTCCTGTTGCTACAACAGGAAAAGTCCTGTTGCCACAACAGGATAAAATCCTGTTGCTTCCACAGGAAAAATCCTGTCGCTGCAACAGGATTTTGTCCTGTTGCTCCCACAGGATAAAATCCTGTTGTTGCAACAGGATTTTGTCCTGTTGCTCCCACAGGATGTGTCCTGTTGCTACAACATGAAAATCCTGTTGCTGCAACAGGATTCTGTCCTGTTGCTCCCACAGGATGTGTCCTGTTGCTGCAACAGGAAAATCCTGTTTCATTAGCAGGATAAAATCCTGTCGAACCAACAGGACGGCGTCCTGTTGCAGCACCTATTTATTTTTTTCCGTGTACGAAAAAAAGTGAGGGAACCTACATAAGTCACGTCATTTGAGGAATTGAGGCCTAAATCTGGAGTAAATTTTTTTATGTTATGAAGATTTTTAGGCCCACGCAAAATTTTCTTTATAACAGTTTAGCCCTCAATAACTACAACATTGAGGTCTAAACTGGAATTACTTTTCACACAGTTCTCAATCTCTAAAATCCCACTTGTTCCTCAAACACCTCACGTAGTATTCTGAGGTTCCAACTGAACTTTGTTTTTTGACTAGGGATTTTTTTTTCAGAGTACTTTCGTTATTTAAATTCTTAAAATTTGTGACATCATTAAGCAACATTGATAATTTTTGAAGTTAAAGTTGAATTAATTTATTTTAATATTAAAAACTGTTACTTGTCTATTTTAAACTACAGATCATATGATCAGACAATGTATGAATTTTGAACTAATACACTGTAAAAAATGTTGGTGTAAAAATGGCCCCCGGGGACTTAATACAGTCGTGTATTATGGAATAACGGTGTAAAAAATCTTCGATGTAAATCATCCATCCGTGTAATTTAAACACGGTGTTATCTATTTTTTCTTGCATCACTCCGTGTTACTCGTTATAATTTTGATCAACGAGCAACAGATGATCATCGAACATTTTTAACTACATACTTAATCAATAACAAAATTGATTTTATTATGATATTAAATAGTATTTTGAATATTTAAATATTTTTATAGGGTAACATTTACACCGCGTGTCAAAAGTACGCCGTTTGCTCTAAAAAGAATTTTTTTTTAGTATTGTCAAACAATTATAAATTTGTTTTAAATAAATGACAATATCTTTTACTGTTGCTAAAAAAAAAGTTACTCGCTTTGGTGAATCGTTGTCTTCCAGTCTCTCTATATATAAAGATAAAATACAATGTAAGCTATAAAAGTTTTAACAAAATATAAGCAGGAACTTTAATTGACATCGTACCAGCAGAAATCTGTGCACAATACCATACACATATTTTTCTCAATAGCCAATGTAACTCCAAACGCCTACTTATAAATTCTACCCTCGTTTTTCCAACACCCAAGCGACGTTACCATAATGTACCATAAAGTGACGATATGATATTCACCCTTGCGACCTATCCCGACTGGTAGATTCTTTTATTTGGCACACCCACTTTTTCCCCAGACACCTGTTCCACGTTTTTCTGCCTCTATAAATGCGTTCAAGACCCTTGTGTTTTATATGTCATTCTCGTTACAATGTTACAGGACAATTGATGTCAGAACGTATTGAAAGCTACTTTGTTGTACGTTTTTTTGTTTTGACAATTTTATTATAAAATTGTCATGTCAGGAATTTCATTTTGTTTCTCATTTGTTAATTCTAAATAAATATTTTTTTTTGTCTTATATTTAATTAATATTCATAACAAATTTAAATAATTTATGAAAATCTCTATCTTGGCATCATATTATCTGCAGAAATATCAAAACAGTTGCGAATTGCAAGTGGCTGATATCTTTAAATATAAATTTTATACATTGAGTTAACAACCGCATAGATATATATAAAGGTATCGCAACGGGGTGGCGATGATCAAAAGGGGTCGCCGGAATAGTGACATAAAAAGAGGACAGATGGTGGGCGTATCTCATTGGTTGTATGCTTTAACGTGCTGACGTGTCGTGCATATCATTGCAACGTGTTCACGCTTTCGTCATCCCTATACCTAATTTTATAAGATCACGTCGGGTGTATGTCCAGATTTGCTTTACACGCGAGCTGTCATTCTTTTAGCGGCCTACTGCGACCGAACGGCACGCGATATGAACATGTGGTAATTTTCAAAACACTTACTCTGGTCTTATCATGCATTATATCCCGATTAAATGTTTATTATTATTACTATTATTTTATTTTATCGTTTATAATTGTGTGAAAAATATATATGTAGATGATTTCATAGTAGAAATTACCCAAAAGTTTTAGGTAACGGTGGGAAACCTCGTTATTTTTGAGAATTATCCTATTTGCTTCAGTAATATTTTATAAAATTTTATTAAAATATACTTTAAAAATAATTATGTTTGCTGTAACACATGGTAAAATTTTTGACTGATCAAACATCTATTACTTTATTTAAATATTTACAATAAGAAATGACTAAAAAACTAGGTCCAACAGTAAATTTGTCAATTTAAATGTGAAAATTCCAACTTTTTTGAAACTTTGTATTACCCAGCATGGTAATTTTATCAAAAATCTTTTAAATTCGAGTTTGTTCGGAAATATTCGGCTCTTCTCGTTCATTTTAGTGTGCTGATAGGTTAGAATTAAGGGAGGGTAGTAGTAACCGAATTTTACTTTTCTAATTACGTTTAGAATAATTAGGTCACTCGAATGATGAAAATCTTCCGAAAAAGTTTGTCTTACACATTTTATCGGAAACTATAAAAATTACTATAATAACAATTGATTAATAAATTAAAAGAAAAGTACAATTCAAAAATTCGGTTAGTACGGCACAGCCTCAATTACGTGACGTATTGAAACGTCAGCGAGTATCTCCATGTAAAACATCCTGTGAATTTTCTTTTGTATTATAATTATAGATATGTATTTGGATGCTGATAGAATTCTCGATAAATTTAGTAGGTGGACTGTTTTTATTATTGCTAACGGTGATTTATTTGAATAAATAAATTATAATTTATTTTACAAAACTAACATGCTTATATTTTGTTGTTACCAAGTGATTGTATGTATGTTGAGCTACTGAATGCACCTGACTCTTTTTTTCAGCTTTTTTTGAATTATAATTTATTGCTTTTATTTTATTTTTTACGAATATTTTACTGAATATTTTAATTTAGCATAATCAATTACGATGCAGCTAATAAAAATTTATAAAATGTAATTTAATCTAGTGCTTTGTCAAAATGACAATGCACATCGTAAATTCTATTCGGAGTATTTGAAAAATTTCCATGTTATCGGTAATTTTTACCATAATTTTATACTGCTCACATGTTACTATAGCATTTTAGTAATATGCCTCTATAAATTTTCGATGTAAAAATTACCGTAAAATTCTTTGAGTGTATGTATCAGTTTATTTTTAATGTGTATTAATTTTAGTCAGATCAATAGGCTGAAAATTACGTAAGAACATTTTGTAGCTAATTCGTATTTCATCCCCTACGCAGTTAATGGTTCACGCATGTCGCGCGCATAATGTACACAATGTACCAGTGTATACACTTGAGCATTTCTCTTATGATCGAGGGTAGTTCGATACGGAAAGAGGAAGCATTCAAGGGTATAAAGTGTATAGGAGGGTAGTCCCAGGAAAAAGAAATAAAGAGACAGGGAGCAAAACTTGTTTTAATGTCTGCAAGGGGTCATTTTCTTCATCAATTATAAATGTTTACCGTATACAACACCCACTTGACTCGTACTTATATAAATTCATACTTAATTTATATTTATAGAGCCAAATATCAACTTCATTTTTATAATATTTTCCATATGTTTTCTATCTATAATTATTAGTTATCTATTAACTGTTTTTTTTAGAATAAAAATCACCTAGTTATAGATATTTTGTTTTTTTTTTCTTCAATTTATGGTGAAAAATTTGCAAAGTGCAAAAGAATCAACGAGCGGTAGGAAAGTTTTTATTTATTCATTCCATTCATTAGTGAAGTTAATTTCACTCCATGAGAAAGTATTATTTATATTATTAAAAATGAAGCTAATGAGATTAAGTGTCGTTTTATTAATATTTAGTTTTTAGTAACCGAGTTAATAAATAGATAAAATCTTGAATTTTAATAAATTCAAATATTTAATAGCTGACACCTCAAGTTTTTTATTAATTACACCCACGCTAAAACATAAATTTAATTTAGTATTCATTACTACGATTATTTATTTGTAATTAAGATTTTAAAACTGAAATTGTAACAAATTAGATTTTTATAGAAAATGGTTGTCAGCCGCACGCAGAGAAATTTTTAGTAAAAATTACTTAAAACATTTCATACTGCAGGACATGTGGTAAATATCTTATAAGAAATAATTTTTCTCATGCTCATTATGCACGGAAAAAAAGTGCTTGTTCCTTATCCTATTGATTCCATAAAAAAAAATTCTGTCGCGGCAACAGGCTTTGTCCTGTTGCAGCACCTATTTTTTTCCGTGCAAAATATACTACTCTATAGCATGTAAATGAAGTGCAATTGTTAGTAACAAAATGGTAAAAATTTAGTCAATGGCTAGATGTCCTTACAGTACCAAACCTTATGGGTAATTTTTGCTAAAAAATTCTGTGCGTGCAAAAAAAGAAAATAAATACTTTTTGCTTTTATTTGAAATATGAAATAACTAAAAAATATGAAATGTAAATAATCATAAATTCTAATAAATATTGAATGAATAATTGGATGAAACTTTTTTTTTATCACAAAACTAAATTTTTGTTTATAAAATATAAATAAATTCCATGTCCATAAATTATTGACTAAAAAAAATAATAAAATTACTGTCGAAATTTTTATTTCATAATTTTGTAAAATTCATGATTACAAAAATTTAAAGAATGTCGAAGAATGAATAAAAATTTTGGTAACAATCGAGAAAAAAATGTAATTTATGTAAACGAAATTGAACAAATATATAACACTCGATTACACGATTACAAGCATTGAAATATACAATTAATATAAATTGTCAAGTGTACTGTGGATTTTTCAATGCTGGTGGCTTGTGTCAAGATTGTACCAGGCTTTACAGAGCAAATGGCTCGAAAATAACGTGGTATATGTATGGCTTATTGCAGCTTGCAGATACAAAGAGAGAGAGACAGAGAGAAAGAGAAAAAAAAACTAAATATAACAATAATAATAACTATCGTGGTTTGTATAACTCTAAAGAAAAGTAGCGAAATATCGTGAAAAACATGTAAAAGAGGGATGAAAAAATGGAAAAAAAATCGAAGAGAATACTCTTGTTTTGACCTCAGTGTAGCGAGAATGAATGAGATAAACCGGACTGGTCGACTAGAATGAGTATAAAAGAGTAAGGGATAAAAAATAAAATAAAAGAAAAGAAAAGAAATAAAGGAGGTGGGGCAGTATAATCGATGCGGACATGTGCAGTTCCCCTGGGATAACTCGGCAACCCCTAACTCGCCAAACCTATTTATATACAACAATGCCCTATACACCCCCATATAAACCACTCCGTGGACCACTTGCTCCCCTCAACTGAAGCCGCGCAATCCCCCACGCAGTTCGCCCTCATGGTGGCATATCACACAACACACAAGTCTCAGCTATACTACTTCAATTCGTCCAAGTAAAAGTGTTTTGTATACGTGTCAAATATTCTTCTGACGATAATATGTAAACATAAACATTACACACTGAAAAAAACCGGGAGAGAATCCGGAGCGAATACCGATTTCATTTAAATTCGAATCCACTCCATCACTCAGAGTCACAGAATTTTACGGTATTTTTTACATCGAAAATTTATAGAAATAGTATACACTCTAAAACCGTGTATTACGAATGTATTATTTTAACACACGTTCGATGTATTCCATATTTAAGGTCATAAGCAAACTAAAGTTTTTTGTAGCCACTTCAAAGACTTTATAGATTGCTTACTCTCTAAACTTGAAATAGTGAATTATCACTAATTCACAGTGCATATTCACTATTTGCCACAGCTAAAAGTCGACCACTTGGAATTAGTGCATATACACTTATTTACCCAATGAAATGATGCACTTATGAAAATTCGGAAATTCGCTGTGGTTATTAGTAGTAAATAGTTCTAATGATAATTATTTATCAAAAAGTAAAGTTTTGAATCTACTGTGTAAAAAGTAAAATTTTCACTATTTATACATGAAGTTCACTTTTTTCCAGTAAATTAGTTGATCACAGGGAAAAACAGTGAGAATTTCACTATTTCAAATTTAGAGAGTATAGCATTTCAATGTTATTTGGCAAGTGTATTGATTTCGACTCCACACTTGATTTTAGAGTGTAATAGTATCCCAGGTCAAAATATTTAGCCTTAATCTATTATAGCCTCATGGAACCCAAGTAAGCCTCAATCTAGCCTCACTGAGTAAAAAAAGCATTTTGAGCTTCAAATGATGATGAAAGAGCCTCAAATAATACTAAGCGAATTTAAATTACAAAGTCGAGACTAGATTCATTTGAGGATCATTGAGCCTTTTTGAACATTATTTGAGGCACAATTTCAACCTCGAATTACGGCTACACATAAACGTATTCTAGAACTTAATTTGAACCTTTACGCTGCGCTTATTTCCGTTTTTGCACTATAGAGGTTCAAACGAAGTTCTATTTTTCAACTAGGGTCTGAGGAGATTAAATAAATAAAAAATCATCAACTCCAGATTTACTCCGCAAATTTTTTACAGTGCAGCGAAATATCAGTTAATGTGAAAATTTATAAGCTATCGCTACACTAAAAAAAAAGTTTTTTATTTTTTATTTCACATTATTCATCAATCGATATTATAAAAAGGTATAATCATCTTAAAGGAAACCGTTTATCTCGGCTGCATGGCTAAGAGTTTAAGATTAGGGCAATTTGAATACGAGATAGTTTTATATTTTAAATAGCAAATGCGTATTTTTGCTTGCCACTGCTTTGGACAGTATAAAAAAATAATAGACAAATTAATAGAGGTTGTTGTCGAGAAGAAAATTATCGAAAATTGTAGAGCAAAAGCAAAATATTTAACATGTTTTTATAAAAATTTTATTTTAAATAATTTAATAAATATTTTGATCAATCTTATACAAAAATGAAACCGCGAAGACAGGAGTGTGAAATATTTGCAATAAAATATTATTAACATCTCTATTAGATATTTTTTATTTAATAACGGTCATTTAAAAGTTATATGCATAATTTATCATATAATAATAATAATGTATGATAGATTGACGAATGTAATGTTTATACGTTGTCGTCATTCGAATTTAAAAATTTTATTTTCTTCTTATAATTTATTAAAAGACGAGAGTGTTGATGTGAGGTCATGAGCCTCATACCTGAATGTAATTTCCTGGAAGTTTATAACCACGTTTAGACGTACCACGAGTATGTGTTATATGTGGTGAACCAGCTGAGTCGACTGATAATCCGGATTTTGGATTAGCTTAAGCCTCCGGCAAAACTCCATACTGTTGTCTGTTTCTCTATTCATTTACTTCTGGCCTTGTCTTCTATTTCATTCCAGTCTATTCTACTGATCCATCGGTTATACTCAGTCTTCAACACTTGGTGAAAACAAGAAACGACAGGAGGTAACAATACTAACTTAGTATGACTGAATGAGTTTGACACCTGAATATAATATGATGGACTCTTGACTTGTAAAAATACCTACGATACTTCACAGTTATATATAGTTAACAAATATTATACCTCAACTATTTACTTTTATTTGAGGTACCTATCTATTTATAAATCTATATGTACCCTGTTACTAATTTACTACTCAATAAAATAAGATAAATATCTACATAACAGTCTTATTGAAATACCGCGCGAATTTGGGAATCAGTGTTCTAATTGTCTGTCTTATAACTGTGAATCTTAATGCACTGATGGAATCCCGAGACCAAAAATTCAAGTCTTCAGAAGGCTCTTAGTCTTGCTGAGTCTCTCTGAATCTCCGTAAGTCTCTCTGAGTCTTCAACTTAGAGACTAGCAGTCAATCGTGTTTCACATGGTCTCTTTGAGTCTCTTATTCAGAGACTACGCAAGACTCAGACTGTTAAATTTCCCAGTAAACATTAAGTCTCCCAACTCGAGACTTAGAGAGACAACTTACAGACTGTAAAATTTTTCAGCAAACATTAAGTCTCTAACATAGACTACAAACTGTTAAATTTCCCAGCAAACATTAAATCTGCCAACACGAGACTTAAAGAGACTATACAGAAAAAAGTTAACTTGAACCTAAAAAAATATTTTTAATTCAAGAAAAATTTTTTTTAACGATTCGGAAAATCAAAATTATATATATCTTGCACCAAATAAATAATTATCTTGAATCAAAATTTTTTTCTCGTCAACATATTTTTACGCTTAAATTGAAAAATTTTTACTTGTTTCAAGAGTTTTTATTTCCTAATGTGAGACATAGTTATTTTGAAGTAAAATGGATTAGTTTTTTGTTGCAACATTACATTTTGTTGTTTGAAAAAAAATTGATTTTCTCGGAATAAATACTATTATTTAACGCAAGAACTTTTGTATGCTCCAATCAAGAAAGCAAATCTTTAAGAAATTTCTGGTACGAAATTTGCTGAAGAAATGCGTAAGATTTTTTCGTCATTTGTAAGATATCTGCAATCGTCTTTCGTTCAAACTTATGTGCAAATACAAAAATCTTGACATAAACAAATCTCGACGAGACCTAGTCACACTGAGGTTTCCTGCAAGACCATTACACAAAGTTAACACAAGACTGTTGCAGAATTGTCTTTTGTACGTTATCTTGTGCAAGTCCATGTAGTATCTATCAAAGATTCTTGTGATCAATATCCTGACCAGCAACTTGCGATGGAAATCGGCACATGGATAAAGCATTCAAACAAAGCAAAAAAAATTTTAAACTAATCCAATAGCAAGGACAGTGATTTGTCGGGTTTCAAGTATCTACATATTATTATTATAAGAAGCAATACAACACGTATGTGTCTTTACTGTTGAATGGGGTTACTTACCGTCGGGGCCAAAAAACACTGGTGGACACGTGTATACTGACACGTGAGTTTCGAACGCGTTGGACCATGACATGTTCACCCCTCGTAGTTATCCCGCCAGGGGTTCCTTGTTCTCAATAAAGTCCACTACCCCCTCCTTCTTTTCTTCAATGCAGACATGCAGTCCCTATTTTCCATCCATAGTTATTGTCACAAATATTAATCATATCTTGATCGTAATTTTTGTTTTTTATAATTAACGCCCACAATAATTTTTTAATCAATATTAAAAAATCGTTCTATCTATTAGAATTTTTTTATAAGGAACTGAAAAGTAAATTCATTGTAAACCCTGTTTTTTCTTATTAATAGTAGATGATATATATATATAGCCCAAGGGACAGTTTGTCCCAGCAAGACTCCCAAGGGAGCTAAACTCTCGTAGACGCCCTCCGGGTGCATGAGGCAGGTTCACATCTGTCGTCCTCCTTCAGTAGATAGTATCCCACTCTCGATCTCAACTCTTGCAAAAAAAGTAACTCTATAAAATAAACCAACATCCCTTTTTACATCTCTACTGAAAAGTCCTCTAGATCCAACTCGATTTATAAACTTATTTCAAAAGTTTTTTTTAACCAACTTCAATTATTTTAGTTTTCTTCTGATTAAAAATATATATATATATATATTAGGGTGGCGCAAAAAAATCGAGTATTTTTTATTTTTCGAGTCTCTTATGAAAATTTGTTGGTTTACGATGTTTTAAGAAGATTCTCCAAAAATCAACTCGATAAGAAATTTTTAAAAGGTCGCTCACGAATTTTGAAAATATCAAAAATTATCGAAATTCGACTTTTTTATTTCAAATTTTTTTCTTTCTCATGGCAACAATAGTTTATATTTATGAAATCATGACTACGTTGAAAATTTAAGCCCAAAATTTAAATTTTTAAACCTCGCTCAAGAATTTTGAATGTTTCCGAGTGCTGTCTTTTGAACGTTTTCGAGCGACCCTTAAATATTAATAATAAAGCTTCTCGATTTTTTCACCATCAATTGGCATCACAGTGAACGAAAATATAACCCGTGAAATAGAAATAATAAGTTATTTACATACTTTTTTATTTTTTAATTCAATATGTAGGTTTTTTCGCTTATTCAAAACTTAACAAATTTTATTGTTTAAGACTGTCCTGTATATTTTTGGTTATGAAAAAGTTATATTTTACTGAAATGACAATAATTGAGTCATAAAAAAATACAACAACTATTTCAAACTATTAGTTACGAATTATCAGTTAATATTCAAAATTCTTGAGCGCCGTTTAAATATTTAAATTTTGGGCTTACATTTTTAGCATAGACATGATTTTACAAATATAAACTATTGCTGCCACGAGAAAGAAAAAATTTATAAATTAGAAATTCGAATTTCAATCATTTTTGATATTTTCAAACTTCGTGAGCGACCTCTTGAAATATATATATTTATTTTTTAATTTATACGTGAACTAAGTAAGTTTAAAAAGTAAGTTCATACGATGACTTGTTAGAGAAACAAAATTAAAAGATATGAAAAATTATATACAATTCAATTTATCACTCTTTGCAAAAAATCAATACTTTTATTTTTTGTTTTTTTTTTTTTTTTCACAGAAGTCTTGAAATCGTGCCAAGACTAATTTTCTTTAACTTTGTATATCTATATAATTATTTTGATGAATAACACAATAAGTTGAAGCTATATATCTGCGAAGCTGAAATAAATCCCATATAATATTTTTTGATTGATTTATTCTTACTCTGTTTTCTCTTGAAAAAAAAATATATATATATATTTTGTATTTTTTGAAAGAGTGACGATATAGAAAATGAAAGCTATCGATCTAGTATCTGTTGAGTCTGTTGGGAATAGTCAATACTCAATCCACAACAAGTCCAAACTGCTTGATAGTCTTTGTTGATGCACATTGAAGATTGTTGCCCGGGGCGAAAACACATCAAAATCGAATTCACCAGATGTCCAAAACTAAAGTTTGGTATGGGTATATAGACATTGTAACTATATGTTAGGGTAGGCAGGGTGCCTATACACATGGGACAAGACTACGATCTGATTTTTCTTCTCTATCTAAATTTAGTAACAATCGAATGATAAAACGAGAGAGAAATAATCACATCCGGTAATAAACCGTGTAACGACGTAGCAAGGGGACTTTTAAAACTGAGACCACAGCAATCTATAAAGATAAAAAGGGAAGAAGACCAAAATTTTATCAAATTAAAGAGTCATTCGGAAATTATAGTTTTCCTTTTATAAATAAAATTATTTTTCAATAATTTTATTTTATTTTTTTTTATCTACTTTGTCCCTCTCAAAAAAATTTGCGAAATGAACGCAAATTAAATTTGGAGTAAATACAAAGTGGATAATTTTTATTTATATAATATCCGCGGAGTAAAATTCAATTTATTTTAAGATTAAAACTCCGGATTAGAGAGAATGCGCTCGAGCCAAAAAAACAAATTCTAATTTGGACCTCCAAAAAAATCAATTCCTTTGATCTTTTATTTACCGGACAAAAAATGATACGATATTAACATTCTAAATCCTCAGTAGGAATCATGAAGTCTATATAAATGCAAATTCTTTATTGGTTTTGAATTCAAACGAAGCTCTCAAAATCCTCAAAAAATAAATTATCGTTTTCTGGACTTGGAAAATTTTCGAGTTGAAAAAAAATCTGAGTACTCACAAAAATTTATGTCAATTAAAATAAATTTATTATTATTATTCGTTTTTATATATTCCTGGACAAACTTTTAATAGGTCTCAAAAAAATTTTTTTTTGAAATTTCCTAAATAATATAGAATTTTTTGATTGAAAAAATGTGTACGGAATTTTCTTCAGGTTAACTATTTTCTCATGGATATAAGTAAAAATAAATACTCATTTTCATTTGTTATACTTTTTAGAAGTTCCGGTAATTTTTCTGCAAATTTGTAATTAATTATTTATTTTCGAGTCAATTTTTTTGAAATTCTCGGTCTAAAGTATTTATTTCTTACGAATAAAAGTGAGGAAACCTGCATAAGTCACGTCATTTGAGGAATTGAGGCCTAAATCTGGAGTAAATTTTTTTATGTTATGAGGATTTTTAGGCCCACGCAAAATTTTTTTTATACCAGTTTAGCCCTTAATTATGTAAAATCGCCCGTAACTACAACATTGAGGCCTAAACTGAAATTACTTTCCACACAGTTCTCAATCTCCAAAGCTCAACTTGTCCCTCACATACCTCACGTAGTATTTTGAGATTCAAACTTGAATGTGTTTTTTGACTCAAGCGAATTTAAATAAAATTCACATTACTACGAAATTACTCCGCTGAAAAAAAATTTCCTATTTATTCCGAATACGGAGTCATTTTTTCCAAAACTTTAAAACGCCGAATGACGAAGCGAGTTCTGATTGAGATAAAATTCATATTCTCTTCGAATTCACTCCCGAATTTCCAATGTAAAAATACCTAAAATAATATTTTTGATAGTTTATATTTTTAAATGGTAAGAAAAAAAGGTTAAGAATAAAATAGTCCAAGACAACTGTAAAAATTTACGGAAATACGAGGTGGTTTATTATATATAATAATATTTTTAACCGTAATGCATAGTAGCGAGAGTATGAATATGATATATACTATATCTGTACATTTCTCACTTAGACCCAAAAAGTATTTTATTTAATATATACTCTTTCATATATCTTTATTTATTTATTCTCCCTTACTTCATTATATTTTTTTTAAACATTTGTTTTTGATCTTTCAATACATTTTTTTTCTCATCAGCATATATATATTTACATCGATAGTCGTTTTATCAGTTTTTATCGTTAAACGTTCTATCATTTATATTTATATTTGTATTTATATTTATGGCTATTAGTACAATTTTGTATAAGTGTACCGTTGAAACAGATTAATCAAGGACCGAAGGTGCAATTAATGATTACTTTAAATATTTTGTTAATGATGTTGATGTTAAAAAAAGTATAATATTGAATCTAATAAATATGAAAAGTGTTGGAATTTTTTAATGACAACTCATCAAACAAAATAGTTTTTTTATTGTCATTACAAATTTTAATACTTATCTGTACATTTTCAAGTATTAGAAGAAAAAAAGCTGTAGTACGATTAAATATACTCAGAGAATTTAGCGATGTTTTTTATAAAAAATTTATAGAAAATTTGTTATAGTAATCGTAGCATGAGAACAGCATAAAATTATGGTAAAAATTACCGATAACATGAAAATTTTTCAAATACTCCGAATAGAATTTACGATGTGCATTGTCATTTTGACAAAGCACTAAACTAAATTACATTTTATAAATTTTTATTAGCTGCATCGTAATTGATTATGCTAAATTAAAATATTCAGTAAAATATTCGTAAAAAATGAAATAAAAGCAATAAATTATAATTTAAAAAAAGCTGAAAAAAAGAGTCAGGTGCATTCAGTAGCTCAACATACATACAATCACTTGGTAACAACAAAATATAAGCATGTTAATTTTGTAAAATAAATTATAATTTATTTATTCAAATAAATCACCGTTAACAATAATAAAAACAGTCCACCTACCAAATTTATCGAGAATTCTATCAGCATTCAAATACATATCTATAATTATAATATAAAAGAAAATCCACAGGATGTTTTACATGGAGATACTCGCTGACGTTTCAATACGTCACGTAATTAAGGCTGTGCCGTACTAACCAAATTTTTGAATTGTTCTTTTCTTATAATTTATTAATCAATTGTTATTATAGTAATTTTTATAGTTTCCGATAAAATGTGTAAGTCAAACTTTTTCGGAAGATTTTCATCATTCGAGTGACCTAATTATTCTAAACGTAATTAGAAAAGTAAAATTCGGTTACTACTACCCTCCCTTAATTCTAACCTATCAGCACACTAAAATGAACGAGAAGAGCCGAATATTTCCGAACAAACTCGAATTTAAAAGATTTTTGATAAAATTACCATGCTGGGTAGTACAAAGTTTCAAAACAGTTGGAATTTTCACATTTAAATTGACAAATTTACTGTTGGACCTAGTTTTTTTAGTCATTTCTTATTGTAAAAATTTAAATAAAGTAATAGATGTTTGATCAGTCAAAAATTTTACCATGTGGTACAGTAAACATAATTATTCTTAAAGTATATTTCAATAAAATTTTATAAAAAATTACTGAAACAAATAGGATAATTCTCAAAAATAACGAGGTTTCCCACCGTTACCTAAAACTTTCGGGTAATTTTTACTATAAAATTCTCTGCGTGTATATTAATATTGATCTCCGTGTTAGTAAACATATTTTAATCAAAATTATGCAAATGCATGTTTAATAAATAAATTTAGTTTGAGTTTTACCTGACTAATGAATATTATAATCCATGATTAATCTGTTTCTGCGGTAATGTGTAATTTGTTATTTAAAATTTTAAATAAACAAGCGTAAATATCAATTTATATTTTGTTTATATATAAATATAAACATTTATATTTATATGTATTTGTATAATTGTGTATAAATTTTCTCTTTTTTCTTTTATCTGGTTTTTCAAGTGCAGTTATTTATTATTGCACGTGTAAAAAAAGCTTTTATCTACAGGATTTTATGCGATAATTAACATTTAATATTATAATCAACAAGAAAATATTACATGACAGGATAATTTTTAAATTTTGTACACAATAATAGTTATAATAATAATAATGATCATAATAATTATGATAATAAAAAAAATAATAATAATAAACATAATAATATGATTATAATATCATTTTCATGTAAACAATAACTTCCTAATTATATTAATAAAACTAATAGTTAAATTTGTAATAATCGTTTTTACAAAACAAAAAAATATATATATATGTATAAATATATATATAAATCGCTTAGCGATTTTTGTTGTTGCGATAACTGGAATTAAATTGTCAGTTATTGACCACCAGACTCGATCGTTATCTTGTCACTAGTATATTCTCTTATATATTACAAATTTATTAAATCATTTTTTATTATTTTTGTTTCTATTTATACTATTGTGTTGTAATATTTAGTTAATATACTATTATAATTTCGCTGACAATCGATAGCTCACAATCGAGTCCGGATGGATTGTGGATAAGATTAATTAAACATAAACTTGTTCTACCAGACGAGGCCCTCGCTTTGCATCTGGTGTTGCTGTTCAGGAAACCCGCCGCCACCGCCTCCTCCGCCGCCGGGACCGCCACAATTACCACCTCCTCCGGGATTACCTTGGCCACCGCCTGAAAACATAATGTTGTAATCGTTATATAAAACCGAAAATAATTTTTTACACACATTAATAAAAATATATTGAGAATTTTAAATGGTAAATCAACACTTTTTCTATTAGAAGGGAGGGAGGGGGGGACAAATGGGCTGCGTAGACTTTGAAAACCTACGAATATTTTTTAGCCGAATGGGTTCCTAAAACTTTTTAACAGAAATGATTCAAGAATTATGATAAGGGGCAAACTGGGTCACGAGTTCAACAGCATTACTAACTATAATTTTTTTCAAAAACAATTTATTCTATATCAACAAAAATAATTAAAATATAAGTAATCAAGTAATGAAATTATTAGTTGTTACAACGAGTGATTAAAAACTTTGAATTAAATTATTTTAAGGTCCAAATCTTCACTATCAACTCTATATCATACTAAATACATAGCAAAAAATTTCAAAACATAAAACAAGCGAGAAACATACATTGAGTTTTGTTGAGGGCCCGTTTTATCCAACTTTTTAGGATTTTTTAATTTTGATAGACACAGCAAGTTAACACCAAAAACTTAGCAGAAGGAAAAATAAAGTGAAACAAGCTGAAAAACTCACTTTATAAAAATTTTTTGAGGGGGACCACTTTGCCCCACATTTTTTAATTTTTTATTTTTAATGGACAAAACAAAGTAAGGTCAAATACTTGGCAAGGGAGTAAAAAAAAGTAAAACAAGTAAAAAAAACTGAGGATTAAAAAATTTTTTTTTTAAAGGGCTCATTCCCTCTCTCCCCCTTCCCTTATTTATGATTAAAAAAAAGTTTTATTGATAATGTGCCTCAATTTATCAATTTGGAAAATTTCAATAAGATAAAAGACCTGGTACCCGATCAGGGAACTAGAGTGCTCGATCACTCCATGTATTTGTATATCTATTATCTATATTTAATAAAATTTAGTAAATATAGATATACAAATACATGAGTGATCGGGTACTAGTTCCCTGATCGGGTACTGGCTGTCTTTTACCTTACACTGCAAAAAATACGGATACAGATTTTATTTTAATCCGGATTCACTCCATGACTCGGAGTTCCGGAATTTTTAAAAAACCACTTTGCGTACGGCGTAAGCAGGAAGAATTTTTTTTTATAACTTTAAAACGTAATTTTATTATCTTTAACTGTCTTAATAAATTATATTTATTGAACAGTTTTGTAGGACTATTTAAACCCTCATTATATAAGAAATTTCGATAAGCTTATTATCCATCTGAACTTATTGACGCACAGAAAATTTTGAGGGGCTCACTTTGCCCCCCTCCTCTTCTAATGTTTTAACAGGGCCCACGTAAAATATATAGTAATTCGAAAGATGTCATAAATCTAAACATTTCGCCGTTCACTGAAAAAAATTGAGAGTGAATTCGAAGTGAATACAGATTATATTTAAATTCGAATTCACTCCATCACTCGGAGTTAGGGAATGTAAAAAGAAATCAATTCGTATTTGGTGTAAAAAGAAAGTGTAAATAAAAATCTATATATAAAAACAATAAAAAATTTTTATAATTTAATTATTAATTTTTAAAAATCATTGCAGTAAAATTTAACTTCTAAAGTTCTATTACATAGATTATAATTTAAAATATATATACCGTAAAAAAAAACAGTTACAAAACTTTTAGTGGCATGTCTAATGAGCTTTTATGTGGAGGCAAAAATGAAATAGAAACGAAATATTGACTGTTTAATCTTTAATCATGGGCCTACCTGTAGGTGCTAGGAACTCTCCGGGACTGCCGCCCGTCGGTGGTTGAGGTCCTTGGCCCGGAGGTCCCGTGAGAAATTCCGGGGGGCCTCCTGCGGCGCCTGGTGGTGGATACTCCCCCGCAACAGCCGCTGCCGCCATCCCTCCTATACTAGCAGGGTCGAGACCTGTCACAAACAGGTTGGGAACTGATCAGACAACATCGTACCATGTTTCCATCTCCGAATACTCTGCTATTTCTGAACTCAAAATTTATTTTCCCAATAAAACGTAATTGCAATTAAAGTAAGCAAACAAAGCAAGTAAAAAAAAATAACGAATATTTAATTTTGAGAAAATTTATTAAAAATGATGGTTCAATTGATTCTTCAACTCACTCGGATTACCTGGACCAGCGAACGGTGGCCCATGCGGATGAGGAGGTCCATGTGCACCAAAGAACTCATGATGAAATGGAACAGGAGCACCGTAGCCAAATTCAAACTTATCAGTAGGAAAATATGGAAATCCAGGAGGCGGACCATCGTCACCACCTAGCGCTCCATGATTAAGATTTAATGGGAAGCCTCGCATTTTTCTAGAACCATTGAAGAATGGACTTCTTCCCATCGTCGTAAGTTGTTTCAACCTTCGCTCTTTACTCCTTTTATTTTGAAACCATACCTACCAATTATTAATTAATAATTAAATGATCAATAAGCTAACAAAAATATCTTACTATCACACATATTATTGAGTAAAATATACCTGTATAACTCGCATAGGTAGACCAGTCTCTTTCGCAAGTTGTTCCCTAATATGCCGCGTCGGTTTTGGCGTTGCCGAAAACGCCGTTTTTAATATTTCTAATTGTTTAGCTTTTATTGTAGTTCTTGGCCCCCGTCGCTTTGATCCAGCGCCACCATCACCGCTTCCACCACCGGCACCACCATCAGGACTTTTGTTTTCTGTTTGGCTATCTCTAGTTTCAGGATCACCGTCTAAGGAACCTGTTTTTAATTTTAGTTTTAAAATTTAATAACACTGTTTGAAATTATTTTTTTTAATATGAAAAATATAAGTTTGATTTTTAATTGCTGCAAGATCTGCTCAGGGCTCAAGGTTAATTTTGAGTCTTGAGCAGATCTTGAAAGAGCCATGTGCAACTATTTTCAACTATTATCTTTCTCCAGAATTGAGTTATAATCTGACACGAATTTCTTGTGTAAGGGTTGCAATTTAAATCTGGTCACAAATATTTGCAGCAAAACACATATTTAGAGAAACACTGGCACCTATCGATCTTGAGTGCAGACTTGCTTAAGAATTGAAAAAGATTGTTGCATGGGTTAAGGACTCAATGATTACATCGGACCAAGTTGGACTCATGATAAAAATTTTTTAAATTTTATTTTCCTGTATTTTTTTTTTTTGTTAGAAGCAAAATAATTATTAATAATAAATTAAAAAATTTTCAATTAGCAACAAATATTTGAAAATCGAAATTTTAAAATGAGGAAAAAAATATTTTAAAAGATTTTTATTTTTGTTTTTGTAAAAGTCCAACTTACCTCAGCAACCACGAACTTTTCAGTTCCAACGAAATACAAAATCGTTAAGAATTTCTTTTTTTTTTTTTTTTAAATTTTTTTGAGGAAACCATCGCACCTCCACTTTTTAAATTTCGAGACTTGTGATAAAATAAATCCCGAAAAACCTATTTTTCAGTCGATTGTAATAAAATTTGCTGGTTTGATACTAAGTTAATCATAACCTTAAGAGAGTCATCCTGACCCTTCTCTCCTATACTTTAATGAATATATTATAAAATATATTTAAAAGTGTGAACATTTTATTTGCAACCTATCTCTTTTACCAAAAACATACATTTTTTATTTTCCTTCTACAAACTTTATAAACTCCAATTAACATACAGTAGCATAAAAAAAAGAAATGATCATTGCAGGACAAATTAATCTCATTCTTATTCAAATATATATAGGTGTATAAATAACCACATCAGCAGGTACTCGATCTCTTATCCTATTGCTGTCTTATAGTCTATCATCCTTCACCCTGTTATGTCTTGTTTCATTATATATATATATATGTGTATATGTATCCGTTACCCATCGACGCGTATTATTGACAGCACAAAAATCAGAGGGGTCGACATGTATCATCTATCCCCTGCAGCAGTATTACTGCAAAGAGAGCGAGTTAAAAGCTATAGGGCATACCGCGATAATCTTTTACATCGACCGATTGCAGGGAGGTCTTAACCACGGGACAAAGAAAATGTTTGGACAGTGTCATATCGTACAACAGGACACCCCTTCAAGATACCCTAGTACTTGGAGCGGATGAAGAGCACCTACCAAACACTATATATACTATAAAACCCCCAATTCTATGCTCTCCATACTGCAGAAAGTTATCGTATATATAATATATACAAAGCGACTAAGAGAACAAAAAAAAAGAGTGCGGAAACCATTGTCAGCATTTTTTTTTCTACCCTATACCTTGGATAAAAGAGCCGGTTAGAAAAAGTGGATAATAAGTCGTTCGCCCGTAAGATATATACTTTGTAAATATTATATGCTCGGATGGTTATAATCGCTTTTTGATACACTCCAGTCTGCATACAGCCGTTGTTTTCAAATTTACGCAGCAATAGATCAACAATGTACATTTAAATTCTTTATTACTAAAATTATTATGTATTTCGTATACCAAAATTACTTATTAATTTCAAGTATAATTATTGTGATCAAATTTCATTTTTATATTTTTTTTAGATTTTAATTGAACCATTTCCTAATGAAAAAAAAGTCGTTCCAAAAAAGTTCACAACAATGGACTTACAAATTTAAGGCAATTCTGAACTTTGAGTTTGATCAGTTGCGAAATTTAAAACAAATTTAATAGCAGTAAAAATTTGTAATTTCCTGACTTTATTTATTCTTGAACGCTTCTAATGAGTCAAAAACCGTTATGGGTTTAAAGTATGTTTCAAGTGCATTTTAGACGAGTCTCGTTTTTTCTGATTTTTATAATTAAAACTTTTCAAAGTCCCGAATTAAGACTCGTTTCGTTTTTTTACCATTACTTAAAAATATTATCAACTGTTCAATAAAAACAAAGCAATTTCCTTCGCTATGGAAATACTCATACATTTTGCAAAAACAAACAAACCGGTGTATTTTCTAATAATTATAAATAAGTTAATAAATAAATAAAAAAATAAAATTATTTATTAACACTTACCCTGATCTTCAGAGTCTTCTTGTTTGCAAGAATCACTTCCAAGAGGTAGGTCACTGACATGCCCAACACTTTGGTCACCCGTACTACCGGGACCTAAACTATGTGGTCCAAGATGTGATCCACCAATTCCTTCATGATGATGAATGTGATTACTTCCATCTTCGTCCTCGTCTTCCGAGCCCGAGCCCATCAGGGAGTCACCACCTGCCGGCAAAATCGGCGATTCTTTTACGAATCATCGACAAAAGTGTTGAATTAACTAAAAAGTTTTACCATATTTTTTATTGTTCATTTTAAAAAACTATCATTAAACATTATGATCTTGTAAATGTAGTAAAGAATATATATTTTAACTAACGGTTTAAAAGAAATAAAATAAAAAACAAAAAGTAACTTAACGTAAAAGTGTGCTCAATACGATACGAGTAAAAATGAAAAATGGATTATGGCGATTCATAGAAAACTCGTGGAAAAAATAATGACTATACTTTTGATTTAGTTATGGGCCGACGTCTTTACTTGGGCGTTTCTAGAACGAGCGAGTTGCTTGTGGTCGCTTGTGGTCGCTTGTGGTCGACTGTCGGCATGCGACAAAAGAGAACCCGCTGTGTAACATAACGACCCTTGTATTCGTCTCACAGTTACAAAACCTCTCGAAATCACCGAGATCAAACCAAGACGGTGAAATAAAATAACGTAAACGAGAGAGTCGTTGCAAGTATTCTACACTTTTATATTCACACGCCCTTACCTATAATTCTTACATATATATATACATATATTGTAAATCCCAAAGAGTATCTATCTCCTTTTTGCTCTACTGTATTTCTTGATATCTTTTCTCCCAAAAGAATAATATAAAGTATAAACATAAAGTGAGAACAAAATGTGATCTTGTGCACTTTAATGCGTCTTATTATCCTCTAAGCTGTATGACATGTTGATGCACCACTGGCCAACGATATATCCGTGTATTTTCACAGCTTGCCTGACATCAACGCCTGGTTCTATATATTATTCTGCTCTAAAGAATTCACTAAAAAAATAGAGAATAACAACCGCACCCGTCAACCCCTAGTTTCATACGCGTCATCCCGTGAAATGCTGGATTTATTTTGTTCGATAAAAAAATTTATAACATACCATAAAAAAAAATAAAATGTTATATTTAAAAAATGCATTTTTAATTTTATTATCAATTTATGATAAATATAGAGAGGTATGAAAAGTATGAGAATATATAAATTACAAGTGACTAAACGTTAAAGTCTTAAAATATGTAAATCACATAACTCGGAACAAAGAAAAAAGACATCAAGGAAAAATAAAATAATGTAAAAAATCAAACAACTCGTTGGAGCGTTTCCTAATCCCGCGGTTGGAGAGTGACTTCTTGGCATTTCGTTTCCACGTGGATACGCCAACGGATGACTTACCATGATGACTATGAGCGTGACGGGCGTCCGGCAGGGGCTTTCCCGACAAGTAGTCTTGCTTGCAGACAAACTTGTTGTCGTCCAGGACATAGAGCTCCTCGCCAGTGCTCAGCTGCTTTCGACAAACAAGGCAGGTGAAGCAGTTTAGATGAAAAACTTTATCTCTTGCCTTTCTTACAAGATCTTGGGGACTTATACCTTGATGACATCCACTACACTTTGTTCCATATCTCCTGTAATAATAAATAAAAATATATATTTAATACACTATACATCATTTTATAAAATAAAAGTATGTACAATAAATCATTTATTGCATTTATACATATATATGCATATATACATATGTTTATAAATTTCTGTCACATGTTAATTTATTGCTTATTACTATATAGCTTTGTGGATTTTTGTAATTATATTTTTTTTGTTTAAAAAAAAAACGGAGTATGGACAAATCAATATATTATTTATTTATCAACGATTTTCACTTATTATTAATAATGTTTATTGATAATATTAATAATAAATTATATTAAAAAAAAGCGGGATATCAAGACAAAATATTCATAAATTGTAGATTTTTAATTATTTGAATAATTGTTTTATCTATTTACTAATTAATAAGTGACTGTAAATCACAGATTTCTCATTCTCTAAAAGTTCTCCGCATCACCAGCTTGAAATTAACTTGTTTCTTACTGACTGCTGACACTGAATCTTGAAGTTGAAGTCTTCACCGTAGTCTGAAATCGTTTTATTTCATCCCTTGTCACACAATACACTATTACCGCCCATGCAGAGAAAAATTGGCATAAAAATCTATGAATTTTTATTGTGTTGTCAATAAACTCGAAACAGGAAGTTGAGTCACCGAAAAATTTTTACACGGAAAAAATGCAGGTCAAAATTAAATAATAATTACAATCATAATGAAAAATTTGCTAGCTGAAATAAAAAATTATAATCCATAAGAAAAATTACGATGATTTGTAGAAAATTAATATTTTATTTCAATAATTACTATCTAGATTGTAATTTTCACTTATCATAATAATTACAATACAGTCTCGTTGAATTTTCGCTTGGAAAAAATAAATATTTATTTATTCATATAAAAATAGTTCAATGTTACAAAAAGTATAAATTGTTATTAGAATTATTAAAAGTTAGTACATTAGTCGCAATTTTTGTTTCATAGTTGATAATTATTACATCTCCAATGTAATTCTACGTAGGTACTGTACATTTTAGAATGTCGGTAAGACAAATTGCTACTCCGGGAGATAAAATTACTATTTGAGATTGTAAAAATTACTATCTGGATTGTAAAAATTACTCGGTAGAATACATCTTTCACGAAGCGTATCAACTAATATTTACTAAGTACAATAGTCAAAATTATTGGTACATTATAATTTTTATTTGTCGCTAGTAAATTTTATTTTGAATGCAGTAATTTTTATAATCAACAGAAATTATTATTCTAAATAATATGTTGTAATTTTTACTTTGAGTATTGTACAAGTTTTGAATTTTTTTAACGTTTCAAGATTACTTCTCGGAATGTAATTTTTTTTCAAATTCAGTAAAAATTACTTAATTTTTTCCTTCATGTAGAGACACAAAAATAATTATAGTAGAGCATAATAATTTTTTGGTGACTCAAATTTCATTGTTTTACCAAAAAATCGATCTTTTTTTTTAACAACTTTTAATAGTGAATTAGGAACATTATCATAACAATACATACTTTTTGAACAATTTAATTGACGACTCGTCAAGTGAACAAGAGTATTGCTAATAATCAAAAAAATTTTGATTGATTTAAAGTATGACACTTTTTATACATCGTCATACAAAATTGATAAAAAATAAATAAAATTTATCGATACAGTCGAGTCGCGTTGTAAGTCCGGCTTGTATCTTTTTCTTTTAACCAGGCTCGCGTTAATATGAGAGAGACACTAAGAGGACTTATAACGCGACTCGACTGTATTCATAATTACTTTCTAAATATTAAACTTCACTTTAACGCCTTGTTTTACCTTAACGTCTTCAAGATTTAAATGAGAGTGAAGTGAAAACAAACTTTATTGAAAATAATCAGTATAAAATTATCTTAATGTCAATAAAAAAGCTATAATTATCAGTTGCAAAAAAATTTGTGATAAAAAAAATGAATGGTGAGAAAAGGTATTTGCACAATATTTGATGAGATGTATTATATAGAAGCATAATCAGAAGCTTTGATTTTTTTACGGTAGAAAGTGTATATAGATATATCCTGAAGGCATATTTTGCGTTTGCGACTCCATCCTCACTCGTCTAATTACAGGAATTATTTAATTAATTATAGCAATTAGTTACTCCCATTCCCACAGTAAATTCAGTGACTTCTAAAAATTTTTTTATTTTTTACACCCATCATTCCTTCCCATTATTTTTTCGCTTTTTTTCTTCTCTTCTTTTTCTTTCTCTCATCTTATTCACATATATTAACTGCATTATTTTAAGCTTTTTATTTTATTTTATTCTCTCGTTGGATTTCATATGCGAAAAATTTTTTTCTACCTTACATATATTGGCTGACCGTAAAAATAAATCGTTAATAGAAGAAGGCTTTGGGTAGTAGTATATACAAGCAAGAAATATCCTAGTAGACTCGTAAGTCCAGACGTAAAAACAAAACAGACTAAAATAAAATTGAAATAAAGCTATAAGGATAAAGATAAAAAAAAAAAAATTGAGACTAGAGTTCAGAGTTTATGTACAGTAAAGCTGATGAATTTTTTCTTGAGTTAAAAAAAATAATAAATAAAATCAAAAGGAAAAGAGATAAAACAAAAGAATAAATTTTTTAAAAATAAGATAAATTTAAATGGTTGAAAAAAAATTTTAAAATAATAAACTATAGATATTCTAGCTGAGAATATGAAATATATATATAGAACGGAACCAAACTAATAAAAAACAAGAGGAAGGGAAGAGTTGTAGCACAATTTGTTATGGACCCGCGTCCACGGTTTCTCATACGTTATCTCGTTTATTTTATCCTCTCTCTCATTTTATCCTTATATATTTTTATATAATACATTAGTCCTCACATAAATGACTTGTGCGCTTTCGTTTTCTGATTTATAAATTAATAAAATGCATATGCGTCAGTTAATTCTCGTGTTCATTACATGTCATGTATGCACAATTTATATATATATATATATATATATATATATATATATATATATATATATATATACTGACTATACAGTGACCTAACATATATTCTAACATATATCCATCAAAGAGCGCCTGATTTCAATGCCTTTCATTTGCTTTTACCAGCTCACGATGGTGAATACATTGAAGTATGTGAAGGTAATGGGTAAGTGTACTGTTTTATTAGTACTAAAGTAAACTTTAGTTCTTAGTGTTTGATTTTATTTAACGCTATTCGTTAACTTCAAAAACGATGAAGTATTTACAAACATACATATGTATACAAATATGTTTACTACTTCTAGTAGACGTCTTCCTTATAGTTCAACCATATAAGACAAGTATTATATATATATTTTAGGAAAACATTAGTAAAAATTACTAAGATGTAAGTCAACAGCGCGCCTATAGGCCGAATCTCAGTAAATTTTACTGAGTAGAACGTAAAAAATTAATAACAGATGCATTTTTTTTGACAAGTGTCTTGTCGTTTTTTAAGGTTTAAGTAGTAATTTTAAATAGTCAAGCAGTATATTTAAACGATTAACTGTTAATTATAGCAGTTTAAACATTAAAATCATAATTTTCCTGATTAAAACGTTATTAGTTGTTGAACATAACATAAATAATTAGAAATTGAACTACAATTATTGTCAATCATTTTTTTCCATGTTTTTATCATAAATCAAAAGCCATTAACATTTTTTGACTGAAACTCGATTTTTGAAAAAGTTTAACAAAAAATATTCAAAATAATACTCAATTATGTTTACAAAAGAGATTTTAGAATGTTTAAAAAACATATAAAAATAAAATTTTGAGGATACCCCGTTTTATCTACCCTACCCCCTTTTGCCCCCTCCTCCCCTTAAATTTCAATTTTTTTCAGTGAAAAAAATTATTCTTTACCTTAAACCTTTACCTTTCTTTACCTTATTATTAAATTAATAATATAATAATTTTTGTCAATATGTTTCTCAAAAAAATATTTTTTTTTCAAAAGTTAATTTTTTTTCCAATGTATCATCAAATAACAAAAAAATAAACAAAAAGAATGTGATTCCGCGCGAAATAATATGTATCCCGGCAAAATAGTATACATACAGCTTATATATATTTAGTATTGTCGCATGTATGCTATTCTGTCAGTATATACTTTTTCGTATGGGATATTTTATTATACTTTTATGACTTATTAATTATTATTATATTGCAATTTATAATTATATATTTATATGTAAATATTTTATATTTATACGTTAATATAATATGTATTCTACTACTATATATATCATTTCAAGTATAATGAATGAAGATTTTATGGAACCATCATATAAAATAAATATGTATAAAGCAGGAATTAAGCGGTGTGATGACATATTTAGTGATATGTAGTATAATCCATCATTTTCATTTTTTTAGAGATAGTCATTGCCACTATGAGGACAATATCATAATTATCATAAACGTGATTCGCACCTATAGATAATTTTATTTATCTACAATAATTAATTGTTATTATTGTTATTAATGCAAGTAACAAACTTTATATAAATAATTATGTGTATAATTAAGGCCTTATACGATCTAAGAAATAGTAATATAAATTGTAATTCTTGACATTTCGGTTCAGATTATATTATCTACACTATCATCAGGCCAGTGAAGTTGTTTATACTAAGAAATTGTTTATCAAACTGTACACATGCATTTTGCAATTTACACATTAATTCATTTTGCAATGGCTAAATTGATTATTCATAGTAAAGGACAGTGCACCGTCCTGATGTTTTACACTACAACTAGTAGAAGATTCTTTGAAATTGTTATAATGCTTTAATAGGCCACCTGAACCGGAATATTGTCAGTAATAAGTTGTGATTACGGAGCACGTCGGAATTCCTTACAAATAAATTTGGTACATTTTTTTTTTCGCCATTGTATTTTTATAAAATTTACGTATAGTCCAAATTTAAAAACGAAGCCAATTTGAAATAAACACTTTAACAATTATGTAAAAAAATCTTTTTGTTTTTTTAGAGATTACTTATTAGGGTGCTCCATTTAAAACGAACATTTTTTTTTTTTAGCGGACATAAGAAAATTTTGTTATTTATGTTAAAAGAAAAATTCCCTGAAAATTTCAGCTCTTAATTTTCATTTTAAGTACTTCCTATCGAGCATCAAAGTTTTCCCATTTAGATTAAATTACACGCTAAGAATTTTATGGTAATGATTACTATCTCATGGTGGTAAAATTAATTTTTTTCTTGTGATATCGGTTAATCTCATAATTATTGTAAGATTCACAATATAATATGATATTAATTAAAATACACGATGGCAATAGTTACCATCATGGGTGATAAATTAGTATAATAATCATTATCACAAAAATAGTAGCTATTAACATATCCCATGACAAATATTACAATCACTCAATGATATTGTTCACAATAGAGTGATGGTAGTAGCTGCTATCTCGAGATCGTAATCATTACAACTTTGTATGGCAAGTATTATCATCCCCGATGAGAATGATTGTTATAAAATTCAGAATTAGACTAAAGAAAAAAAAAAGACTAAGATAAAGAAAAAATTTTCTCCATTTTGATGGTTAGAAATTATATGTATATATAAATATCTATATATGTATACATGTATATATATGTATATATATACATATATATATATATATATATATGTATATATACATATAGGGGAGGGAGGGGCAAAATGGGGTAGGGGTGGCAAAATGGGGTACCCCAAAAATTTGGTGAAAAAACAAATTTTTTTTTTTCGTCTAATTATTGTATATCCGATAGTTTAAAACATTTTCAACCCTACGCATGACACCTGGGGCAAAATGGACCAGCCCAAAAATCGAAAAAATGATTCTATCCAATTTTTTCATCAAATTAAAAAAAATTTAATATATTTCCGCATTTTTACCCCTACCCATAACACCTGGGGCAAAATGGACCAGCCGAAAGTTTTGAAAATTAATTTTTTCATATTTTTATCGTCAAATTAAAAAGAAATTAAAATGGTAATTAATTTTTCGGCTGATTTCCTGTAGTTAGGGTAAATTTGACCACTAAAAACATTCGAAAATGATATTTCATTTTTTAATTGATAAAAATTCAATTAAAAAAAAATTTTTTTTAAATTACCATTTTTTGAAGGGGGGCCCCTCTGCCCCATTAAAAAAATTTTTTCTGCCTTCATATCCACCAATGATGTGAAATGTAATTTTTCTGTATGTATTTTACAAAAAAAAAAAAATTTTATTTAATGAAATTTGATGATCTTGCAGAAATTTTTTTTTTTCAACTTTTTTAAAGGGTACCCCATTTTGCCCGCCAGAAAAGAAAATTTTATTTATTAACGGCAGCAAAAAATTTTGTCTATTTACCTTGGATATTATTAAAAACAATAAGATTTGACGTGTTTTATTCATCGAAAACTTAGTATTTCCTTAGGTACCCCATTTTGCCCCTCCCTCCCCTATATATATATATATACATATATATATATATATATATATATATATATATATATATATATATATATATATATATATATATATATATATATATATATATATATATATATATATATACATACATATATATGTACATATACATATATATATATATATATATATATATATATATATATATATACATACATACATACATGTATACATATATAAGGTATTTATATATATATATAATCGCTTATAATAATATATATAATTAAGTGTATAACTAAAAAGCTGCTAAGTGACTTTTACATACGCGATAGTAACTATTACCATCGCGGTATAGTAAACATTGTTACCGAAAATTATAAATGTTGCTATCTGTGATGTGAGTGATTACTATTATTGGTGAGAGTGATTATTATTTGAAGATATTAATAGTTAGCATCATATGATGGTTTTTAATAGCATTATTGTATAAAATTCTAAAATTACTATACAGTATGGTAACTATTAAAAATCCTCGATGAGAATCATTACCATAAAATTCTTAGCGTGTATTATTAAATTATTAGTTGCTTTTTAAAAGTGTATACGACGATTTTGGTCTAACTCGATCCACGTCGATTTTATCAGCTCCGAAAGACAAATTTTCACTTTTTTCATTTATTTTTGTTAATAGTGAAGAAATGGTTCATCTCACAACAAATATGCACAGGACCAATCTTTTAGGAAATTTTATGCTCTACAAAATAGCTTATGACACTTATATTGCTAAAGTCCACTGTTCATGAGATACATGCATTTTAACATTTTACAATAAAAAGATTAGTACCATAGTAAGCTAACACTTTTTTTTATAAATATTGTAGTCATATGTCTATTTACATAGTTCTCTCAATGTATACGGAGAAAAATGCAGATCGAAATTAAATAATAGTTACAGTCACAAGGAAAAATTTGCTATCTTAATTATAAAATTACAATCTACAAAAAAAAGTAGTTTTTCATTTCAATTATTACCATTTAGATTGTAATTTTCACTTATCATAATAATTACAATACAACTTCGTTAAATTTTCGCTTGGAAAAAATAAATATTTACTTATTCATATAAAAATAGTTCAATGTTACAAAAAGTATAAATTGTTATTAGAATTATTAAAAGTTAGTACATTAGTCGCAATTTTTGTTTCGTAGTTGATAAATATTACATCTCCAATGTAATTCTACGTAGGTACTGTCCATTTTAGAATGTCGGTAAGACAAATTGCTACTCCGAGAGATAAAATTACTATTTGAGATTGTAAAAATGACTATCTGGATTGTAAAAATTACTCGGCAGAATACATCTTTCACAAAGCGCGTTTACTAATATTTACTAAGTACAATAGTCAAAATTATTGGTACATTATAATTTTTATTTGTCGCTAGTAAATTTTATTTTGAATGCAGTAATTTTTATAATCAACAGAAATTATTATTCTAAATAATATGTTGTAATTTTTACTTTGAGTTTTGTACAAGTTTTGATTTTTTTTAACCTTTCAAGATTACTTCTCGGATTGTAATTTTTTTTTCAAATTTAGTAAAAATTACTTTCTCCGTGTAGAATGGTAATCATTCCTATGCTAGCATAGCCAACGTTGCCATGTAGAATGAGGGGGATTACTTTGTAACACAGTAATGGTTACCATCCTACAAAGTAATTAGAACTATTCTTTTCTCTCTGTACAAAAAATTACTATTAAAAAAAATGATGTTTCAGTTAATTTACCAATTTATATCAACTGGCTTTAGTATCACTCCAATGAAACGTGAGCGGGTAATGGATCTTTTACTTTATAAGATAATAAATTAAATTTTTTTTTTATTTTATTCAATAAAAATTTATAGATAATGTATGAAATTAATAAATTGTAAAGAAAAACATTAAACTTTTACAGATTCATACTATACAAAGTGACTCTGAAGGTGGTCAGTATAAAAATGTTGTCTTCACGTACGAATCCCCATAGTCGAGGATATGTCTAGACCTTCCTGGAAAGGAAGACGGCGTTAGTTCGACTCTCCAGCGTACCCGTCACGCCCAACGGACTTGACTCTCACGAGCCAGCGTCATGGTACATTTATTATATTTCCACGTTTAGTTCTCTACGTTAACGTTGCGACGTGTGCGAGTAGGTAAGCCTATATAGTACTACTATACAAGCTATATATGCATGTAAACTATACTCTTCGTACGTTTATCGTGCGTTTGGTTCTACACTACCACAGTCGTATAGTTAACGTCAATACGACTTTGACTTGGGAATTCACGTCGACTCTTCGAGTTAAAAATTCACATCATATATTGGTCCAGAGTATATGAGAAACAACCAAACACTGAGAGTTACTTCTCGCGCTTTGAATCGCGAGATTATTTACGAGCCAACTATATATAAGTCTTTCACGCGACCGGTTATCGTTTTTTACCTTTCCGTAGTATTTTTAATATTTTAATTTCTTTTTTTTTTTTTTTTTGTTGTTTTTTTTTTACAATATCCAAATTTACTTTTTATTACATTCACATCTATTTGAATGAATTTAAAAGTGAATGAAGACTTTTTTCAACATATCATTTGAAGAGTCAGGAAGTTATTGGAGCCCTCCCGAATTTTCTTTGTTTTTTTTTTATAATACAAATTTAAAGAAATGCATCAATTTAATTTGAAAAATAATCTTAAATCTTTACATTAGAAAAAGAAAATTTCAATTTTCTTTGCGAGAAGATAAAGGGTGGGAGGGGGGGGGGTCTAAAGCGTAAAAAAAGCGAAGGGTAGCTCTGGTTGACTTGAAATTTTGGAACTATATTCTTGAAATGTTTAACTATAAGAAAAGAAACAAAAATTAAGTTTTCAAAAGTGCAATACTTCACCTTAACAAATATATAATTGAATAAAAAAAATGTATACGTGAGTGTTATAAAATTCAAGTAAATCAAAATTAGTTTTTTTCTTTAAATAATTCTAATAATTAATAATTATAGATTTTTTATCGACAACAAAATTGATTATATTTATTTGTTGTTATAAATTAATTTTAATCATAATTATCTACTTTTTACTTAAAAATTTACACCACTGCTAATTTAATTACAAATTACTGACTGAGATCCTAAATCAAAATAGTAAAGCTACAAGTTAACAATTGCCGAACTCTTGTAAACTTCTCTGTGTTTTTAAATTCGAGTTATAAAATAGACAAAAAAATGCCTTAATAATTAATTGGTGGATGGTTGTCTCAATTAGTTTTTTTGTTTCACGTTTAATGTCATTTCTATCGACCAGCTAGTTAAAGAAATGTCAGCAATGAAAAATTAGAAGATGACCAAATTTTTTAATGTTTGTTAAATAACTTGTAAATTACTTATTTGAAAGGTTATTATTTCTCGTTAGATCTATAGATCTATATATAGACTAAAATTAATTACGTGACGTATCAAGACGTAAGCGAGCATCTTTATGTGATTTATTTGAATAAATAAATTATAATTTGTTTCACAAATTTAACATGCTTATATTTTGTTGTTACTAAGTGATTGTATCTATTTTGAGCAACTCAATGCACCTGACCAATTTTTCAGCTTTCTTTGAATTATAGTTTATTACTTTTATTTCATTTTTTATGAATATTTTATTAAATATTATAATTAATAAGCGATTTTTACCATTTTACTTGTTTCAATGTAACATAGTAATCATTACCAGAAAAATGGTAATGAAACCTATTATACATAGTAGACTGTTTAAAAAAAAACAACTATTTTTTTTTTCTTCATTATATCGAAAATATTGTTGGAAATATTAATATTAACAACTGCCGCATCGCAATTTTCTATTTCCCGTTTAAATAACATGGGAAAATTTATTTTTTAAGCTTTGGAATTTTGTAGCTCATGGTGGGACCAATACTTCGAAATGTTCAAGACATGTCCTTATGGGAAATTTGACGCTCTACTAAAAAGGTCTCTTATAATTTTTCGATATTTTTATTTTTTCAAAAGTTATTCAAAGTTAAAGTTAGATAGATGATAAATTTTTACATTTTTTAAATTTTTTGACACAACCATCAAATTTATGGGAAAATTTTATTAGATATTTTTTGTAGAGCATTTCATTTCCTTTAACTTATCTCTGAGAAAATTTTCAATATTTCTCACAAGTCGTAAGTTATTTGCAATTAACTGAAAATTTAATATAATTAATTTTATGCAACAAAATTTAAATTATTTAAAAAAATTTTCAGTTAATTGCAAATCACTTACGACTTGTGAGAAATATTGAAAATTTTCTCAGAGATAAGTTATAGGAAATGAAATGCTCTACAAAAAATGTCTAATAAAATTTTCCCATAAATTTGATGGTTGTGACCAAAAATTTAAAAAATGTAAAAATTTATCATCTATCTAACTTTAACTTTGAATAACTTTTGAAAAAATAAAAATATCGAAAAATTATAAGAGACCTTTTTTGTAGAGCGTCAAATTTCCCATAAGGACATGTCTTGAACATTTCGAAGTATTGGTCCCACCATGAGCTACAAAATTCCAAAGCTTAAAAAAATAAATTTTCCCATGTTATTTAAACGGGAAATGGAAAATTGCGATGCGGCAGTTGTTAATATTAATATTAAGAGCTCAAACTTTCACAGTATTTTTTTTTCGTCATTTCCAACAATATTTTCGATATAATGAAGAAAAAAAAAATAGTTGTTTTTTTTGAAACAGTCTAATACATAGCATTATTTACCATTTTACAAAAAATTAGTCTGGTTACTACGTAGAATGGTAATCATTACTATTCTTTTCTCTCCGTGTAATTTTTTAAAATTTTGTTTATAAAAAATACCGTTAAATTCTCTGAGTATATCATAAATAAAATATTCTTGTACGCAGAGAGCCCAAAAACGTGCGTGTTATATTTTTTCAAGCTCATTGAGCTCGAAGGTAACGAGAAGTTTTGGGGCTGACCCGGAGGCTCAACCGGTTCCCAATTTTTTTTGTCAGAAAATTCTTTATATAAAATGGATAATTAAAACTTCGTAGGTTATTTCAGTTATTAGATGGAAAAAATATATTTTTCGAAAAATCTTTATAGTTTTTAAAATATTGATATTAACGTAAGCAGCCCAGTTTCTGACCTTTTCAGAGAGCTGGTTGAGGTTATACTATAATAATTAATGTAAGATTTAACTTAATGAGAGAAATAATAATTTTATCGACTAGTTTAGGATTTTTCAAATAAAGTCATGTGCACACGAGTCGAAATTTGAGTGCGCTTCAAGTATTCAATACACTTGAATAGACCTATTTTAGTTCTAGAAATTCTGAAGCGGATTCAAATAAGTATTTTTCATACTTTATACTCTTATTAGCTCCTAGGGATTTTACAAAATAAAAACTTTACATCTCTTTAGAACCTATAAGAACTATTCATTTTCATTCGGTGGGATAGATTCTTAAATTCCTGATTAAAACATAAGTATTCTACGTTTTTCCAATTCCCAATAGTTTTTTAAGTAAGTCAGAAAAAAGTTGAAAAGGTCAAAAACTGGATCAGGGCCAATAACAGTCTTTTTACTTTATACTTATTTCATAAAATTACATTATATAATAATTTTTTATTAAATATATCTCATTCAACAGTGTGTAAGTTGTCTACTTTCAGTACACCCGTTATCTGCTTTAAGCTACATTGTATGTTTAAATAAAATATATGATTAATATGTTTTAAAGTATAAAGTTAATAATTTTTTTACTTTCTCGAGATATGCATCATTATATACACATATCAATGAGTCCTGTATAATATTATCAAGATATATTAAACACTTGCAATACTACATTCTTTTATCATATGAAAAATTATATTCTACCTGAATATTTTATTTTCTCATAATTAATATGTCCAGCGTAAAGTTTTTCTCTACCTGTGACAAGTTTATTTAACGATATTGAAATTGTCAATCATTCACTTAAATTTTATTTAAATAAAAATAGACATCGTTAGATTAATAACAAAATCTATCACTAAAAAATATTAAAACAAGAAACAGAAATAATTATACTTTTACTCATCACACATTTATCAACACGGATGTTAAAATTAAACGAGTCATATTTGACGGCGGAATAAAAGATTTCCAAGAAAAAATTTTTATGATCCATATTTTGATCGGCGAAGGACCGAACTCTTTTGAAAAATAAATTTTATGTAGATTTTTTCGTTGGGTCAAAAAATATTTCAAATGTACCCGTCTTTTAACTTGTAATATATTTTATTTATAGTTTCTAATATTTATAGTATTTTGAATGGATATTTTAGGAAATACAATATTATATAAAAAGTATAAAAATGAAGATTTAAAAATTTAGGATATCATTCTAAAATTGGTTTCTAAAAAAATGTCAAGGTTTACATTATAAACCACAATGTTTTTTAACTATTCATACAATATATTTTTACAATATATTTAAAATACAATATATTTTTTATAGCGACTAGTCAAGGGAAGTTATGCATAGTATCGATGATATAAGTATTTATGAAAAGTAATTAATCAAATCGCTATTGATATATTTATTTCTTATAAGAAAATTTTCTTTCTTTGAATAGAGCAATAAAAATATTAAAAAGTGATTATTAATCGCGATTAATGTAACACATTAAGATTTGATTTTTCCTCAAATAGAAGGTAAGATGGTTACACTCTTTGCTCTATTGAATATAGTAATACAAAAATGACTGTCATTTTTATGTTCTGTCAGACCACGAGAAAGCAACTAACAATCGCTCGTCAATTGATGTCGAAAATGATTTGCTCAATTTTTCGGTCAATTTTGTATAAAATAATTTCCTGAACAATATTAAATGTATAAGCACTCATAATCGTAAGTAAACTGTAACTCATATCACTTAACATACGGACCGATTTGTTTATTTAAGAAAATTCGTACAATATTTCTCTTCATTTCTATCAAGATTCAAAACGACGGTAATAAATTTTTTGGTCAATTTTTAATAACAATTTTATATAACTCATCTATCATTCAATTAAACCGAGAGAAAAAAGTGAATATTTCCAAGTAAAATTTCTTAGTTTAAATATTAGTTTACTTAAATAGTGCCAACAAAATATTTTCTTAATTTTAGTAAAAATGCATTGTCTGTAAAAATTTAAGAGTACACTGAGAAAATTAAATGATTGTGTTTATTATCCTAAATTTTTAGCCCCAATCATCTAGGATGATAAGAACGATTTTAAATGCAAAGATAGTTAGAGTTATAATTTTTGTTAATAGGATTAACCATCATTGGATGATAACAGTTACCATCAGAATGATTACAGTTACTATCAGGGATGGTAATTATTATTGTGAAAAAATTGATCGAAAATTCAATAAATTTAAAGTAGGGGAAGGGAGGGCAAAATGGGCCCCCTGAAATTTTAGATGCCTCGAAATATTTGGGGGCAAAATGGGCCGCCCAAAATTTTAAACGTGAAAAGTGTTTGAGGCAGAGGGGTGGGGCAAAATGGGCCACCCAAAAAAATTGTAACGAAAAAATTAACTAGGCGGAAAATAAAAAAAAAATAATTTTTTTGTTACAATTTTGTTTTTCGCGAGGTTCATTTTGCCCCACATATCACATATTGACCTGAAATATAATAGAAACATTATAGAGGTCAGAATTTGACGGAAAACGAAAAAAAAAAATTATTTTAGAGTGATCCATTTTACCCCACATATCACATATTGGCCTAAAAATATGATAAAAACAATATAGAGGTCATAACTTGACGGAAAATGAAAATAAAACTTTTTTACTTAATTTTTGAAAGGGTCCTTCGTGCCCCAGGCTCCCCTATTAACATTTAGTATTTTTTTACCCTTGTAAAATGATGGTTTCATTATAATCGAATTAATTGTTATTCTAATTATCTTTGATGGTAACTATTATAATTTCTGATGGTACCAGTTACCATCAGAAATTATAAATATAACTATTTAGGGTAATAATCCTGATTAACTCGAGTTAACATCCATGATCGTAATACTTATCATCCAGATGGTAACCATTACAATCTAGATGATTTACACAATCATCTAGATGATATTCATTACCATCAGATTGATAGTAAAAATTTTACCATCACTAGATGATAACTCCAATCATTTAATTTTCTCAGTGTAGATTCTTATGACGATAAGAAACATTATACTTCGATATAGTAAATTTTTTCTTGTTTCTATTTTTATGAATCAAGTAAGCATGTTTTCTTGAATTAAAATTTTTTTTCTCTCAGTGTAATAACTTATATATTCTATATCAAAATAAAATTTCAGATAATTGATTGGTATATATTTTTAAAAGTAATATATGTAACTAATTAATAAACAATATATTCACCTGAAGAAATCATTCCGGCAAAATAATTTTGATTCACGTGAAAAACATTTTTCCTGAAGTTCGGTTCCACAATCGAAGCAACGCACACAGTCACCATGCCACGCTCGCTCCAAAACATTAAGAAAAAATTTGTCCATTATTGGTTTCTTGCATCCTGCACACGACAGGAGCATTGCCAAACCACACCTCCCTGTAAAATAAACATCAATGTAATATATATTATTTAAGCTCTATGATTATTAGGGAAAGTTAAAAAAAAATTTATAGATATATTAACATAAAAATGAAAGATGCACAGTTGTACTGAAACTTTTAACGTCATTTTTTCATTAAAATACACGGAAAAAAGAGCAGTTGAAAAATTACAGTTCCGTATAGTAGTAAAGCGCTCCGAGTCCGAAACTGTAAAAATTACATTTTTTATCGATAATTTCGACAGAAATAACAAATATTACAGTTTCAAACTCGATATTGACGATTTAAACTGTAAAATTTGCTGCTTAAAATTGTACTAATTTAATTGCTACACCAAATTTCTATAATTACAGTTTGAACTTTAATGTTTACAGATTTTTTCCCGGAAAGCCTGTTTTTACAGTAGAAACTGTAATTTTTTAACTGCTCTTTTTTGCGTGTATACTAAAAAAAATTATCGGATTATTAAATATGTTTTTTTAAAAGAATTACAAACTGTATTTTCGAAAAAATTTTTAATTTTTATTTTCACGTCTTGTATAAAAAAAATGTATTAATAATTAAATGATATTTCTCTAGATCTTTAAAGTGCGATAAAAATGTACTGTTATACAAAGGCGACATCCGAATTTATACTCGAGTAATTTTATAAGTAAAAAATTAAAATAAATGTTGATAGTAAATAGATTTTTTTGAGCAAAGTGATTTCGGAGTGACGTGGATTTTATTTCAATTCGCATTTATTCCGGTCCGGAGTTTTAACACTTAAATAAATTTATATTTAATAGAACTAACTTTTTTATGAGAAATATAATTATTTTCATAAATAATCGATTAAGATATTAATAATTAAACATAAAAAATTATGTTTTTAATTTATAAAATGTCTTAGCAACTGATTAAATTATAATTTCATACAATACATAGTAAAAAGATTAAATTATTTAATAGTTACAGTGGCATAGTTTTTATGAGAATATTTTATATTTCCCTGAGTCAAAAAAAAACAAATTGTAATTTAGTCCTTAAAAGCCTCAATTCCTTTGATGTTTTATTTACCGCCCAGAAAGTAACTCTAGTACTAAAAATCCTTAATGAGAACTATGAGGTCTAAATGCAAATAATTTATCGATTTTAAATTATAACTAAGACCTCGAAATCCTCAACGAATGAAAAGTTATATTTCAGACTGAAAAATTTTAGATAGAAAAGGGAGGGGAGAGAATACGTTGGATGAAACTTTTGAGGCTCAAATGCGGATAAAATTATTTCTGTATGTTTTGAGTATTTTGAGGCTCTAATCCAGAATGTTAATCCAGTTTAGTCCTCAAAGTGGTAAAATTGGTCGTAACTACTACTTTGATCTACTAGGATAACTTTCTATACTGGTGTCAATCTTAAAATTTTGAATTGAACCTCAAAAACCTCATTGAGAACTTTGAGACTTAAATCCGAATTTGTTTTTTGATTCGGGTTGGTACAATATAAAATGTCATTTCCTGATATGGTTGATGTAAGTCATATGACAGTTTGTGACTAAAAGAAATTATACTAATGATTATAAAGTTTATACTTTATCTATGTAATGAGAATAATAGTAGAAAAAAGAACAGTTTTATAAAGTGTTCTAATGGAAAACTATCTTTTTAAAGACCAAATAGTATAATGAAATATTTGAATTTGATACTCTCTAAACATGAATAAGTGAAATAAGTGAATATTAACTAATTCTGAGTGCCAACTGAACCACTTTTTGAAATTATTGGTTCGATTTGCACTTGGAATTGGTGAATATTCACTTATTTTCACTAATTCGTGTTTAAAGTGTATGAACAGATCATTTTTAAGAATAAATATTCCTATACTTAAATATGCACATCTATCTAAAATTTATAACGGGTATTATGGACAAATTGATTGACTAATTAATCAAACTTTAATTTTTAGAACGACGTTTCATCACTTTATTATTGTGACTTTTTCAAGTTCTCAAATTTGTTGATTATTGGTCAAATTAAAATTTAAATATACGGTCATCAACCAAAAACTTTAGCTCTTTACAATAAAAACTTAATTGCAACATTCCCAATTTTCTTATACCAATTAAGAATTGTTATAATTAATTAATTTATAGATTAATCATATACACATGTAATAATAAAAAAAACTACTTATGATCAGTAAATTTTATAATTTTCTAATTAATCACAAAAACTAAAAGAATTTATTTTAAAAAATGAATTTTTTCGTGTAAAAAAAAATGATTTAATTAATGTATTTTAATTTTATTATCGACATTTATTATAAATTATGTAATTAATATTAATTGATATCAAAAATTTTAATTAATCAAAAATTTGATCAAATCGTGCTACAGAAATATATGTGAGTATATTAAAAAAAGATATATTTTAATGTTATAATGATTATATTATGCAGTTTAATTTATTTTCACGACAAACTTTAATGATGTTTTGAATATGTTTTTAAATTATAACTAATGTTGTATACATCAATAAATCAATTTATCAACACGTCTATAAATGCGCGTATGGGTCTACTGTTTCGAGAGACATGTCATCAATATACTGACTGTTTCTACTTAAACGTAGGCGCCTGTACACGAAATCGATCTGCTTTTCAGACTATAGTAGATATGTACCTTATCTACTGCTCCTTATTGAGACATTGGGACACTTGCTTTATAATTTTAATGAAAAATTCAAATTAATTTACCAAGTGTAATTGTCTATAAAAATAAAAAGAAAATTTTTCTATCTCAGAGTGGCCAGAAAGAAATTATTTCAAAATTCCCTGATACTTCCCGTTTTTCTAGCAAAATTATTAACATTTTTCCCTAATTTAGAAATTTTATTCGTATCATTTAGATATTCAAAGTTTTTATTGCATTTTCATTTTCAATAATTAAATTTGATAATTAAATCATGCAAGAAACCAAAAAAAAATGGCAATAAAATAAATTAGTATTGCTTACTTTTGATTATTCGATGTTAAAAATGTATAAGTTAAAATATTTAATAAGAAATTTTATGATTCAAATAAATTCAAAATACACTGGTTACAAAAATTAAAAGATACTAAAAAAATTTCAAATTTTTTAGTAATTTTCAACAGTTTGTAACTCGAAGGAAAATGATCATACAACAAAAACAAAAAGTCAAACTGTAGCTTCAAGTGTCTAGTTTTCTGAACTGGTCTTTAAATTTTATTATTATGCACGGTTAGAGCAATCAAAAATCAATCATAATTATCGAAAATAATTTATTGAAACTCGAAGACCGTTTTCAAGACGAGCAAAAATTTGGTAAATTTATTTTTCGATAGTTTTCTTAGGATTACTCCAGAACCACACATAATAAAAAAATTTAAAGACCAGATCAAAAAACAAGACACTTGAAGCTACAATTTGCCTTTTTTGTTTTTGTCATATGACCATTTTCCTTCGAGTTACAACCTGCCGAAAATCACTCAAAATTTTGCAATTTTTTTAATATCCTTTAATTTTTATAACTCAAATTATTTATCTTAACAATATGATGATTTTTAGAGTGAAGAAAATTTTTCAGATAATAATAAATTATTACGCTAAAAGATATTTTATTGATGAAAATTAATAAAGTAAATTTTCAAGTCAAGATTAGATTTGTCTCACGTTAAAAGCATTTTTGTAACTCAATGTACAGCAATCGTAGCAAAATACGTCCGGCTAATATATAATAACATTCTGTTGTGCCACCGCTTGCTCCAAGATGCTGTCGTCACTAAAGTTTATTTCTTACTAACTATAACTTTCAAATAGTTGACTAGTATCGCAATAATCAAAAAACTTTGTCGCGAAGATCGCAATAGTTTTTTTTTATCATATTAATCAATATACACTGTAAAAAATCGGGGGTGAATTCGGAGTAAATATGAATTTTATCTTTTGCAAAAGGCCAAAGTTTTATGCTATCTTGAAGAAAAACCAAATAATATATGAATTTTATTTAAATCCGCATTCACTGTCACTAAGAATTCCGGAGTTAAAAAGAAATCACTCCACATAAGGATCGGAGTAGATAGAGCGTCTTTCTTCAGCAGAGTGATGTGAATTTTATTTCAATTCGTATCAATTCCGGCCTAGAGATTTGATGTTAAAAATACAACCCGCACAAAAAAATATATAAATAATATATATGTCCCATATAGCCAATGCATTGATGCATATATGTCACATATATATTTTTTTGTATGGGAACTCCCTTTTGGAGTTAATTCGCTCCCACATTCACTCCGGATCAATCCGCAATTTTTTACAGTGTAGCATATATACAAATTAAGTGTCATTTATTACTAAGCACATAATAAAGATTTAAATACTTGATATGTCTCACGCAAATTTTTGAGGTGTAGGGTTAATTAAAAAATGTTCTACGTAAACAATCTATCATATTATACATTTAAAAAAAATATGGTTATTATTTGAATATGATAGGATTTTTTGTCATGATAATTTATGTATAAAAATGACTTTATATATTAATAATTAATACTTTTATAAATTAAAGTATTAATTATTAATCTATCATAGAATAGCTTCTCACTAAAAAACTGTAATTATAATACTGAATCAAAATGATTGATTTGTTTTTAAATAGGTACGTATATATTAACTTCGATTATGATATTTTTTAATATTATTTATCATGTATACATGTATATAAATTATGCATTAAATTATTACGCATTTTGATTCATTAAATTTAATTAACTTTTTTTATATCAAAATCATACATGTATACATATAATATAGAATAATAAATATGTTATACAAGTTAAATGATGCAGTTTTGTATTAAATGCATTTATAAAACAACATGTTATTTTTCAAATCTGTTCAATATGGATGAAATTTTACGATGAAAAATTATCGTTCAACTTAAAATTAAATTTCGTTTGATACACTGTAAAAAATTGACGAAGTGAATCCGGCGTGAACGCGAAGTAAATGATTTTTTTTACCCCGCCTCCCCCCTAAAAAACGAATTTTACTCCGAGGGGGAATTTTAATGAATATTAATTATATAAAACAAACTCCGCGGAATTAAATCGTCGAAAGACGAAGTAGTTTTTGAAAATTGTAAGCAACTGATAATGAAAACTGTCACACTTATGAAGTTAAAGAAATAGACTTCATTTTCCATCATTAATATATTAATTGTATACAATTTTCCTAAGTCACAAACTGCCATATGACTTACATCAATCATACTACGAAATCATACCCGAGTCAAAAAACAAATTCTAATTTAGTCCTCAAAAGCCTTAATTCCTTTGATGATTTACTTACCGCCCAGAAAGTAACTCTACTTTAGTATTCAAAATCTTCAATGCTCTATAAATCAGAAATAGTGAATTATCACTTATTTACAGTGTATATTCACTATTTGCTACAGCTAAAAGTCGACCACTTGGAATTAGTGCATATACACTCATTTACCCAGTGAATTGATGCTCTTATGAAAGCAATGAAATTCGATGTAATTATTGGTAGTAAATAGTTCTAATGATTATTACTTATTAAAAAGTAATGTTTTAAATCTACTGTGTAAAAAATAAAATTTTCACTATTTATACATAAAATTCACTTTTTTTCAGTGAATTAGTTGATCACTAGGAAAATCAGTGAAAATTTAACTATTTCAAATTTAGAGAGTGAGAACTATGAGGTCTAAATGCGAATAATTTATCGATTTTAAATTATAACTAAGACCTCAAAATCCTCAACGAATAAAAAATTATATTTCGGACTTTGAAAATTTTAGATAGAAAAGGGAGGGGAGAGAATACGTCGAATGAGACTTTTGAGGCTCAAATGCGGGTAAAATTATTCCTATGTTTTGAGTATTTTGAAACTCTAATTCAGATTATGTTATTCCAGTTTAGTCCTCGAAGTGGTAAAATTGGTCGTAACTACTACTTTGACAACTAAACTAGGATAACTTTCAACTGTTGTCAATCTTTCAATTCTAAATTGATCCTCAAAAACATCATTGAAAACTTTGAGATTTATATCCGAATTTGTTTTTTGACTCGGGAACATTTTGTATTGTAGCGAAATATCAAATATTCTAATAAAAACTATATAAAAAATTTACACGGAGAAAAATGTTGGCTCAAAACCTACCAATTTCTATTATGCTGTCGACTAAACTTGAAACAGGACGGGAAGCATCCAAATATTATTATGCTCATACGAAAGATTATTATGCTCGTACGAAAAATTATTATGCTCATACGAAAAATTATTATGCCGCATCATAATTATTATAATGTATGAAAGTAATTGTAATTAAATCTCATCGATAAGTTTCTCGCGCGTAGTAAGTATTGTGATACAGCATAAAAATTTTTCGTATGCGCATAATCATTTTTTGGATGCTTTCCTTCCTGTTTCAAGTTTAGTCGACAGCATAATAAAAATTGGTAGGTTTCGAGCCAACATTTTTCTCCGTGTATGAAGTAAATGCGGATGAACGACTGTTTATTTATTTAATTTCCTCGGAGTGAAATTTACTCCGAAAGGGAGTTTATTTTACTATTAAAACTCCACATCAGACTGAATCAGGATTAAAATAAAATCCTGAGTGCTCCGCTGAAAAGACAAACTCCCTATTTACTCCGTATGCGGAATGATTATTTTTTAAACTCCGTAACTCCAAATGACTACAAATACAATAAAAAAAAGTGTTTGCTTACTATGGTACTAATCTTTTTATCGTAAAATGTTAAAATGCATGTATCTCATGAACAGTGGACTTTAGCAATATAAGTGTCATAAGCAATTTTGTAGAGCATAAAATTTCCTAAAAGATTGGTCCTATGCATATTTGTTGTGAGATGAACCATTTCTTCACTATTAACAAAAATAAATGAAAAAAGTGAAAATTTGTCTTCCGGAGCTGATACAATCGACATGGATCGAGTTAGACCAAAACCATCGTATACACTTTTAAAAAGCAACAAATACTCTACAAATAAAAACTGGTTTCAAAACGATAGCTCAGAATCGGGCTAAGTTATAGTAATTTTAAAGAAAAGTTATTCGATTTACATGCTTTTTAAATGGGAAAACTTTGATGCTCGATAGGAAGTACTTAAAATTAAAATTAAGAGCTGAAATTTTCAGGGAATTTTTCTTTTAACATAAATAACAAAATTTTCTTGTGTCCGCTAAAAAAAAAAATGTTCGTTTTAAATGGAGCACCCTAATAAATATATTATATTTGATTATTAATTATATTTCTCATAAAAAATTCATTTCTATTAAATATATATTTATTCGCATGTTAAAACTCTATTTCGAAGTCAATGCGGATTCAAATAAAATCTGCATCACTCCGAAATGATTTTGCTCAAAAAAAATTCCTATTACCCTCCGCATGCGAAGTGATTTTTTGTTCAACCTCCGAAACTCCGAGTGACAATGAATTCGGATTTAAATAAAATCCGTATATTCACTTTGGATTCACTTCCGATTTTTACAGTGTATATACATATTTTATTTAATCTTCAAAGTTTTAAATGTTTATTTCTTCACATCCTCACATGTTTTATATTGTTATCGTTAAAAACTTTTTCAAGTACATTGTACTTTATATTTTAGTTTATTTTTAAAACTAGTTCTTTGCTTTACTAAGACACTTTCTTCATCTTTCTTTGTACTTTCATGAATTCCTCGCGGTTTTCTCTGATGGGCGGAGCTAGTCCCTTACTACCGGCGCTATCATCCAAGCAACTACCCCTTCTGCTTGTTAACCCTCACATTCCCCTTTATCGACATCCTCCCTCGTGCGAATCACGACCTTTTACACTGTTCTTCGAACTTTCATACAGAATTTTATTCTTCAATATTTTATAAATGTAAATATTAATTTTTTTTCATTGAAAGTCATAAAAAAAATCAAATTTTCAAGCATGTACTTTTTTTAAAATTTTTATAAATTTATTTCTATTTTATATGCTTATAAAATTTATGACTTACTTAAAGAAATATGTATAGAGTTAAAAAAGTATATTAATCTATTTTGTGCATCATATATTAAAAGAACAATAGATGATAAACGCTGCTATTATTAAAACATATGTACCCTTGAAATAAAATCCAACGGGATGAAAATCATTATCGCTATACGACTCAAGAAAGTTTATGATCTTTAGTATATATAGTGACGATATATTGGCAAATATTATAGCGGTAGGTGTTTATCGAGGTCGTTAAATATAAAAATAAAAATTCGTGTTAATCGATATCGAATTGATACTTAAAAGTTAAAATTAAAAATTATTTTTTAAGCCTAGGATCTCAAACAATAAATTCATTGTTATAAATAACAATTAAAAATTTTATTAATGAGTGTATATATTAAATAAGTGTATACGGAAAAAAATACACTTTAAAAATTAGTTTGAAATTATAACCTGGGTGCCAATATGAGGAATTTTAACATTCTAAATAATAAATTTTATAATACGTGTCGTCAATTTTTTAAGTATCAGTTACGATTTTTAAAGTTCAAATAGTAATTTTTCTTGCTTAGACAATAAATTTAATACTTATCCTATAATTATTTACGTTTTAATTATGAATGAAAAAATTACTATTTTAGAATGATAGTATTTACTGATCACTTTATCATTATATTATTTGTCATTTCTCAATTTATATAGTTCATTTTTTTCGTGTAATTCAAGTCTCATATTTTGAAAAATTTTAAAAAACAATTCTTTTTTCTCTTTTTTAATAAAAAAATTTTAATCAATTAAAAAAAATAATAAAGTCATTATTGTTCATCGTGTCAAAAAAATTAATTAATTATGATATCCTGTAATTTTTACTTTATAAATATAATTTGTAAATCTGCGGTATATTTAATCTTTTTTTTTCGAATTTTGTTATTAACATATTCTAGTTTTAAATTGTTGACATAAATTCGAGTACGCATAATAAAAATTTTGGTTGATATCGGAGCATTAATTTGATTTTTTTTTTGTTAAACTTTTTCAAAAATCGATTGTCAGTCGAAAAATACTAATGACTTTTATTTTATGATAAAAGCTATCAAAAATTTTTTTTCTTCTTTGCAGTCAATAATTGTGTAAAAAGTAATTTTTCTTTATATAAATTGCTTTAAAAAAAAATTTAATCTAAATCAAACTTATTTAATATCCAGAATTTTTTTTTTCAACTTTTTAGAGGGTACTCTATTTTGCCCGCAAAAATGAATTTTGTTTTTTTTTAATCGCAACTGAAAATTTTTTCTATTTACTTTGGATATCATTAGGAAAAAGAATATTTAGTGTAATTGGGTCCTCAAAAACTTTCACACAATATTTCCTTAACCACCCCGTTTTGCCCCTCCCTCCCCTATCATTGCAAAAGCCACCTAAATCTAAATTAATCGTGAGCTTATTCATAAATAAATTTCAAACTCAAAAATAAGGAAAACTTGAACCATGTATATTCCATGAAAAATTTTTCTATCGCATTTCAAAAACTACTGTAATGACATTGTATACAATTAATAACCAAAAATGAGTAATTTACCCATAATACATTGTTATCATTCATCTATTGATCTTTTATTGGAAGGTATTTAAATTCCGCTGACATCTCAACTAATACTATGGTTAAAAATATGTCACACATATTTACATGTATTATCCTCACATAATTTATGATTAACATACATATTTTAGACAGAATAAAATCGTTTTAGCAATTTAATCTAAAGCTAATGACTTTATATATTATTTAAAGAATCCAATTTTTCCAATTATTGTTATGAGAATATATACAATGTTAATAATATTTTTAAAAGAGCTCAACTATCAGAATAAAATTAAAGCTTGAATTTATACCGGTTATCTTACAGTATAATATTGAAACGCGATTCATAAATCGAAAATAAAAAACTAAAAGCGAAGGATTGCAAGATAATTTAAAGAAAAAAAAAATAAAAGAATGAATGGGGAGTAAAATTGGCAGTAATTTAGGTATCTTACCAATATTATGGGCCTGGGTGAGAGCGAGGGGGGCACAACGGGAGCCTCCAAGAGTGGCTTCCCTTAATCGGGGGGTGCTGCTCACGGTGACCCCAGGGGCACCTCCCCCGGCCCCAGCAACCCCGTACCCCTCCACCTCCCCAGCCGCGGCAGCGGCCGCCCCCACCCCCACTCTCTCAGCGGTTAAGGGACCACTGATACGACCACCTTCCACTAACCCGAACCTTTCGAACGGTCCCGAGGGCCCCAGCGCACCCACTTTTACTGCAGTTATATCCGACACGCGGATCACTCACTAGCACTGATAATTTTTTAAATTTAACTCCAACACCGTAGCACTTATATCAAAAAATAAATTATTATTTTACACAATATTAATTTATTTTAATTTTTTATTTCATTTGCTGCACAAACACATGTTTACAATATATATACATATACTTTTTTTTTATTATAATAAAAATAATTATTTTTTTTTATTTTCGCAGCATTTAAAAAATTAAACCCACGATATTTTATGTAAAATTAATTAATTATTATAATTATATTAATAAATCCAAATGATGTTGGAATCATCGAACTTGAAAAAAATATCATCATTACATTTTTTATTGGATTTTTACAAATTCTTATCACATTAAATCGTCATCACCATCACAATACAACAATAAATATATAATGCTCCATATTAAACGGATATTGTCACGCAAAACTTACAATGATTTTAAAATAGTATTTCCACAACAAAGTCCGACGGATAATTACCGGCATACTTTATTTACATATTTTTTATATACATAAAAATTTTACTTAATACTTTCACAGTAATCCTTTTTTGTTTTGTTACAATTTTTGCATTTACATTAATTACTATACAACACACTACTACATAAGTTCATATTTTATTTTACAATAACAGTATTTTTAAATGTTAAATTAATAAACACGCGTTTGATGCCGGCGAAAATCGTGAAATAATTTAAGGGTTGAATAAACATAAGAAATTTCAAACACACTCGCTTCGAAGTTCGCCAGCCAACTGGCCGCACCTGGAACCGAGAACCCCACCTCGATATATGATGGGCTGAAAAGCCGCGGATTCAGTCACGCCCACAACAAAATCTGTATCCCATAGTGAGTCTTGGCTATTGGCTGAAGAGCCCGTAAAAAGGCGTATTTCTCCCCCGACAATATTCGAGATCGGCTTTAGAATGGCTGCTGTACGAATACTAAGGAAATATAAACCTCTGAGAGGGAGAAATACTGGGGATGGACCAGCTTCCGTCCGCGACAGTAGCAAAGGATGGTGGCGGCTGCCGATGGTGCCGCCTCGTGACTGGTTAACTATCGATCCTTCGAGCAAAGTGAGTTTAAACACTAAGCACTATCAAAATGCTACAGGTTACTACGTCACACTTTCAAAAGAGAATAACTTCTCGTCAATGTTTTATGCATCTTCATTCTTTCAATTATCATTATTATTTCTTTTTTTTTTTTATCACTACGACCACCTTAAGAACGGTTATCAGATAATTTTGTCCAAGCTTTTCTCTGAAATAAAAGCTCTAAACGCAAAATAAAGACAAAGACCCGATGCTTTACTCTATGAACTAGCGAAGTGCACTTGAATTTTTTGATAACTTCCATTCGTTTACAAGAAAAGCTTAGACAAAGTTTCCATTTACTCTACAAGTGCAACAAAGATAGTACCGTTTATCCAGTTGAGTGCGAATAGAGAAACAAATGAAAACGCGTCTTAAAAAAGTTTTAAAACTTCCACTTTGCTAAAAGCTTACAATAATTTATATACAATTTAAATTAATGAATTTTTTTTCTTTTTTATTCATTAAATGCATAACTACAATCTGTCTAATGACAATAAATAATTAAGACGATAGACTAAAACGTGGAGATTAGAGCTTTTCCCAATGGCAAAATACTTTCTTGCGAATAGAATATTATAAGCGCTATGGAAGGTCCAGGGTCTTGATACACTTAAGGCATGCGGATTCACTTCTGGACTCTAGGTCTTTCACTAATGGATTCGGATGTTTGTGGAGTCTGACTTGGTATTTTGTGCTGTAATGCGAGATTTCCTCTTTGATTGTGGCAACATGTAAGCCCTTGTGGAGTGTTTTGTTGGATACGAACCACGGTGCGTTGATGATTTATAAATTAATGTATAAAAATATATTATTTGATGTCAACAAAAAAATAGACATTTTGTATGAGCAAAATATCAATTTGTAACGAATAATTTATCCTAAAAAAATAAAGTTTATGATTTTATACATCATAGAATCTCGTAGATAACACTTATTGAAGTAAAAACCACATAATTTTAGTGAAAATATCTAAGTACATCGTGTACAAGTGACCAATGCTTACTTTTTAACGTCAAAAAAAATAAAAAAATTACTAATGTAAGTTTTAATGTGAAGAAAATAAAAAAAAAAAAAAATGTTTACCACACCTGACTTCTTGGAAGACTTTGTAGTTATCCATAGTTATTATCCATCATTTCTTTGTGGTCAGAATAGCCACAAAACCAATGCCTGCGTATACGCATATACATCAAAGTACCATTATTTTATGCATATTTGATGATTACATCTAATTATTTCAAAATTTATATTTTAGCTGACTTTCTCTTCTTAATAAACTCATAATATTTTTAAAAAAAATTTTTTTAAACAATTTGACATAACTTTCAAATCTGAAACATTAAGACAACTTTTTTCGGATAAAAATTTTTGTTATGTGAAAATAATACCAAAAATTACATACCTTTAAAATATTTATTGTTCATTAATTTACTTGTGTTATTTAATACCCATAAATACTTCATATTTTAAACACGTGTACTTTGTCTGACATTAAAGTAAAAATCTACTACAGTATAATTACAGTAGATATATTAATTATAGATCAGACAGGGAATATTTCGTAACTGGTCAGACATGCTGAATTATTTATATCAATTGGCAACTATTGTTAATTAAATTAATCAATTGAGAGAGAATATTTTAAAGAATTTTTTTTACCTTTTATCTTTTTTTTTTAGAATCTTATTGTAAATATAAACGTAAAAAAAAAAAATTACTTTTAGTGAACACTTGAAAATATTTAAAAAATAATAATTATCAGAAAAAAAATTAAAAAATGTTATTATTAATAATTATTAACTGTATTACATCCTTTCAGCTAATCAGTAATTTTATAAAACATCAAATGTAGTAAAGAAAACAACGTGAGTATATTTACAATTTTTTAAGGGACATGTGGCGCCACTTGGCGGGTCTTTTTTAGAGTAAATTAATTGCCTTGACTCATAGGATAATACGCTGTAAATTACATAATTAAAAAGAAAATAAATATTATTAATTAATTGAATACTTACATTCAAATGATCCCGCCGAATAATTTTTTGTTTCTTGATTCGCTGATACATATTGGCACCTTTGAGACAAAAGTTTTGTTGTTTTATAGAATGCACTCTTATTAATTATTTTTATAACTTGCGCGGTAAATTTTAATATTTGAAAAATAAATTATTAGAAATTGGAAAAAACTAATAATCGTACGTGAAAATAAAATGCCGGCATATGATAGAAAAATATTTAAAAAATTAAAAAAAAACACTTGAGTGTTTGAACAAACCTTGGTGGGGAAATAATATGCAGAAGGGTATCCTAATACACTTGAAGATTTAATTTAAATTGCTCCAAGTGTATTGCAGCTAAAAAACATCACTTAACTGCTATTTCCCACCAGACGATGCCAGATGATTTTGCTCAGGAACTTGGAAGATATCAGCATCAGCAATTCACAACACTTTATACTAGCACTGAGCACTCAACACTTAACGAAGCTACGGACACTTTGAACAATTTATATTTTACAAACACTGCACATTTTAAGTAAACAATGACTATGAGCAATAAATTTTATGGATAATTCCGCGAATTAACTGCAATACTTCGGTTTTATTTAAACGTAAAGAAGGATCTGGACTACTGCTGCCATTGTCGATGATACTGACTGCCGCTATTGGACCGCCAGTTGATACAAAACAGCGACACGCAGTAGTGTCATCTTGGCGCGAAATTTCAAAATTGAAATTTAATAATTTTATTAAAATTTCTTTGTGTCAGTAATTACAATAATTAGACTAAAAAGTATATTCAAAATGAGTTATACTACCGTAGGCAGGATACTTTTTTTGAGGTGACTCAGTTCTCCCCACTACCACGAGCTTATTTTTTATTATTTTTTAATGAAAATTTAGCAGAATATTTTTGGATTGATGCTTAATAATGTCACAAATTTTGAGAATTTTAATAACGGAGGTACTCTAAATAAAAAAAATCACAAAAATATCCTCTTATTTTTTTTATCTCAGACTTCTTTCTCCCTTCAAGTCAGTCCTTGAGGAAATAAAACCAAAGTCGGCCAGAGTTTCAGACACATCTAACATTTTATGAATTTATTTTGTAAATTGCAGAAATGCATTGTAAATAAACAAATAGATAAATAAATAAATAAGCCTGATAATTATCACAAAAAGAAATGTATAAAGAAATAATTATTTTTGAATTTTTATAATGAAAAAAATGGAACCATAATCCTGCAAGTCCACCACTTTTTTTAAAATTAATAAAAATATTAATCTTTAAATTAAATATAACTAAAATTTAATTTATTTATGAACATATAAAAATATCAGATATTGTGATAAAAAAAATCAATAGTAAAATATTTATTTTATTTAATAAAATTGACATAGTGTGGAATATAAACTATCGCAGTGAAGTGCGACATAACAATTACTTTGGAATGTTCAAATTTGTTAATACTATTTTTAATTTGTACTACACACTTTCGTATTGTCTCAACAAGCTTAACTAATCTAGTTATTAACTATTTATCATCCATTTCTTTTTGCGGATGATAGCCAGTCCACTGCCTATACGTAGAGTCCATAGTTCTTTCAACTCCGTCATCAATAGGACGAATTATCAAGGGAATAGAAATAAGTCCAACAATAGTTGACACCCATGGGTTTCTCATAACTGGACTTTTAGCATTTTTTTGCATAAAACGAACACCTGCACAAATTCTATTGATAACCAGACCAGGAATTATCACTGATGCAAAACTCTGCCATATCAATGTGTCAGATGCAGATAAAATTATACGTTTATTTTTATCTTCCTTTCCAATTTTCTGATATACATTAATTAAATATATATTATAATAACTAAAATAATAAAAAAATAAATAAAATAAAATAACACTTACTTCATATTCTTTGATCCCTTTGTGTGCAGTATCAGCAATGACATAACCACTAGCAATAACGTAACTCATCCAGACAATTGATTTAGGGACAATACTTCTAAAAGCTTCACCAACTTCATTTGTGTAACCTAAAATTTATAAATAAAATCATGTTATTATTTAAGACAATAAAGTTAGCAGACAACTGAAAATTTTTTAAATTTTGAAACAATAAATTGAAGTGTTTATAAAATAAATATTAAAGTAATCCACGTGTAGGCAATTCAAAAATCAGTGGATGCATTTTTTTAAATTTAATTTTTTTATATGTAATCAAAATTGTCATATGTTTGAGACATTTACACTCAATATTATTTTTGTTTAAATATTTAAGAAATTTTTTACATTTATTATTTACCCAAATATCGTAGAGAAGTATCACGAAAAATATCAACTTCAGTATTCTCGTTCTCCATTTTTATTTTATTCTCATACATATTTAAATTTTAAATTATTAGTTTATTTGTGCTTAGTTATATTTCATAAATATATACACGATTTATAAAAACATTTAATAACAATTTTCAATGCTCTCAATGTTATTGATTATGTTTGCCGCCATTTTTCATATTGCACGAAAGAGTGACAGCGCAGTCGGCGCATGGTAAGTTTTCATGAAGCGAAAAAAGTTAAGCAGCCATCAACTATTTTCAATGATGATAAAAGTAAATTGATTGTTTAAAAAAATATCAAGGTTGATAAAAATCCTGATATTTAAATAAGATATGTGATTCATCAATTGATTTAGCCATGAGTGTGAATGTAACAGATATGATGATACTGAAGTTAAGCGATACCCAATAATTTTTAGTTTTGGTTTTAAAAAATGAATTATAAAAAAAAAAAATATTTCAAATAATTGCACCTATAGTTCTTTAAATTTTCTACACGTGCATATTTTTATTTTTTTTATAAAGTCAATTGTTGAAACGAAATCTGAAAATTGATTATTGTCTGCTAATTTCACGATCATCAGATATGAGACCATTTATAAACTTTAAGTAAATAAATAAAAAATAAATAAAAACAATAAAATCATAAAAAAAACGCGTACTGATTTTTTATTTATTTAAATACGAATTTTTTTATTTTTACTCTGCTTACATTCTAAGTATTTATTCAAAAATTTAAAAAATTCCCACTTCTCAGTTACATTCACGCTTATGTGAATTTAACAGACGTGACACATTTAAAATTATAAATAAACAGAGTAAATAATTAAAAAAAAAATATTTATAAAAAATGCACTTATTAATTTTCAAATTTTTTAAAGGCCCTTTTTCAAAAATTTTATCATATCAATTATTTACTCTTTTTATTAACAATTTTAAATTTGTCTGTCTGCTACATTCACACTCATTACGTTTTTTGATAATTTATCATTTCTAAAAAAAATTCAAAAATTATTAGACGTCAGCTAACTTGAGTATCATAATAAATAAAAAAATACGCGTACTAATTTTTCAATTTTTTAAATACGCATTTTTAAAATGAGTGTAAATGTAGCAGACATAAGACAATTTTTAAATTACATGTAATAAAATTAAACAATCAAATTGATAAAATAAAAAAAATTCATGTATAGACTTTAAAATTGTCTTAAAGTTCATTCTTCAATTTTTTAGTTAAAATAATTTTATTTTATTATTTTTAAATTTTCGAAATAGTCAGATGTCCGTCAACTTTACTGTCATATTTTTTAAAATTTTAATTCTACTTACACTTTATTTATTTATTCAAAAATTCAAAAAATTCTCAGCTATATTCACACTTATGACTGCGCAGTTAATTTTACGCAGCATAAAATTTTTAATAAAAATGACCCCTAAGGTTTCTAATCCATAAGATATAAGGTTAGCTTTTACTCACAAAGCAAAGCATCGGCATCGTGGTTCAGAATTAAAAAAATATTACAAGTGAACACAAGCAAAAACAAGCAAGTAAGCAAGAGGATCAGTAGTAATCAGGTGATAAAATTTATTATTTTTAACAAAAGACATTTATTAAATAAAACAGTTATTAAATTTTATTTATATTTGTAGTGCTGTGTTGAGCTTATATTTTAATTATACATAATAAAATTAAACACTGAATTATTGTTATAAGTTAACACGCAGATACTGAGTAATCAATGTGACTATTGGCGGGAAAATTTTAAATTATAAATTAACCGCATGGAAAATTACGTATGAAAACGTAATACACATATTTTTAAAGTTGTGTTGACAAGTAGTAAGCTGTTTGATATAATATATGAATTCAGCAGTATTTATTGTGCAAAAATTATTCTTCAATATGCTTCACAAAACTCCAAGGCCATTAGTTTTGTGTGGTCCATCAGGATCTGGAAAAAGTACATTGATTAAAAAATTATTTGATGAATTTCCAGATAAATTTGGTTTTTCAGTATCACATACCACAAGACAGCCAAGACCTGGTGAAGAAGATGGTAAACATTATCATTTTACAAGTAAATCTAAAATGGAAGATGAAATAAATAAGGGTGAATTTATTGAAACTGCTGTATTTAGTAACAATTTATATGGCACGAGTAAAAAAGCTGTTGAACAAGTTATTAACAATGGAAAAATATGTGTTTTGGACATTGACATGCAAGGTGTTAAACAGATTAAAAATACTACACTTGATCCATTGCTTATTTTTATAAAACCACCGTCGATTGAAGAATTGGAGAAACGATTGAGAAATAGAAAAACAGAAACTGAAGAATCATTACAACGTCGATTAAATACTGCTATTGAAGAAATAAAATATGGTGATGAGCCAGGTAATTTTCATCGAGTAATCGTCAATGATGATGTTGACAAAGCTTACCATGAATTGCGTGACTTTATTTTACGGGAATTGAAATAATTCATAAATCAGTGATTTAATTTATTTATTTTATAATTTTTATTAAAGAACAAAAACTTAATTATTTAATTTACAGTAATTAAATATTTAATGATGGAATAATCAAAATCATGAAAACTTTCAAGTATTTATTGACATGCCTTTTATTTTATATTAAAATATATAGACAATAAAACGTAATCACATTTATTAGTAATATTTAAAAATAGCATTTATTTTTAAGTTAATTTTACACAGAGGATATATTAATTATATTAACGATCATGTTTATTTGTTTATAATTACTTTATTATTTTATACATTATAATTTAAATTGTAAAAAAATAAACTGAGATTGTTCACCAAAAAAAGTTGTGTTCTAGTGACAAGAATTTGTTACAAGAAATATTTTTCAATAGACATGTTAAAAAATATAAATAGATTTTAAAAAATAAATGACATCACTTTGCATACATATATTCAATTGGAATAAAGCAAATTATTTTTTTTTGTGTAGTAAACACAACTTAAACTTATCATAATGCAAATAAAATTATGGAAAGATAATAAAGGTATTAAATTTTAATTTATATTAGTAGTAATTAACTGTACACTTTTCCTCAATGCTGGTTTATGTAAAATAGTCACTATAAATTAGGGTGGTCATTAAAAATTAAATTTTCAGACGCCCGTAAAAAAATTCTTTTTTAGTGAAAAAATACCTGGGGAATTTGGTTTTTTCTTTTTAAGTAAAAAGAACACGTGCCTCAGGACGATCAAAGTTCGTTTTTCGATACAATCGCGGTTTTTTTTAAATATCTCATGAGATATGCAGATTAAAGGAAAAAATCATAGGAACAATTTTGTAGGAACTTAAATTCTTGACAAAAAAGGTCTTATTCTTTTTTTTTATAAAATGTGTATTTACGAAGATATTTTCGAAAAACTTTTAGACCTTGTGAATTGAGCATCTAAAAGATTACGAATGTTAAAAATAACATTTTTTCTTAAATATAAACTTCGTAACTTGTAACATATCAATCATTAATGCTTGTTATAGTTTCTACATACTTAGAAAAAAGTTATTTTCAAAATTCGTAATCCTTAAAACGCTCAATTGATAAAATCTAAAAAGTTTTTTTTAAATATCTTCATAAATACACATTTTATAAAAAAAATGAACATGACCTTTTTTGTCAAGAATTTAATTTCCTATAAAATTGTTCCTATGACTTTTTCCTTTAATTTGCATATTTCATGAGATATTTAAAAAAAACCGCCATTGTATCGAAAAATGAACTTTAATCTTCCTGAGGCACGTGTTCTTTTTACTTAAAAAGAAAAAACCAAATTCCCCAGGTATTTTTTCTCTAAAAAAGAAGCTTTTTACAGTACGTCTGAGAAAATTAAATTTTTAACGACTACCCTACTATATATATTTAATGAATTATCAACAGTAATAAATATTACTTATAGATTATGTAAATTAACTCACTATTTGAACAATTGCCTATAGAAAATTATTTAAATAGTAAAGCGATTTAACATCACATGCTTATTATATAAGACTATTATTGTGAATTATTTAGATCTTAATACTCCAGTCGAAACTCGGAAATAGAAAAGGTTTTTGGTGTCACTCACAAACACCTACCAAAATAAACGTCATCGCCCAGGGGTTGATAAGACAAAAAATAAAGACACCCTCAAAAATAAATCTATCGTAAATATTTCATAAGAGAACAAAAATTGTAGAGAAAAAAAAATTCACAAAAAAGTATAAGAAATTTTTTTTATATCTCTAGAAAATAACACAATAGATTTTTTTAATTTCTGAAATTCAATATACTAAATTTATATAAGGATACGCTAGAGAAGTAGAAAAAGATGCATACATTTAACTGCGGTATTTTTTCATCAACTCCTGGAGTGATGACTTTTTTATTTTGGAGGGGTATTTATGGGTGACATCATAGACCTTCGACCAAATTTGCACTAACTTCCGAAAAATGTCTACTATTTCCGAGTTTCAACAAAACTACAAATTTATCAATGTGCTATATTAGTGATTGAGATAAAGCAATTAAATTATTAAGTTATTATTTACCTTAGTAATTAAATTTAATAACTTGCATTGGCTTTCAAAATAGCAAAATGTATATTTACATAAATTAGATTAAATATTAATTTTCTTTTTTTTGTTGTAAGAGATCATTTTATAAAAAATGTACATGGTAGTTATTACAAGCTGTAATATTATTAAATGTGAATAGATTAAAATTATGAATGTAATTAAATATATTGATAGATAATATACCTGTTGAGAAATGAAAATAAATTTTAAAAAATATTTTAAACTAGTTTAAATTACCTGAGAAAATTCATACATATCCATTCAATAATTTTTAAAAATTGATAAATATCTTTTTAAACAGTGAGTAATTTATAAATAACCATTTTTTTTAATTGAATGGAGAAAAGAGTATGAGATAAAAAAAAGAGGATATTTTTTTTCAGAGTATCTTCATTGTTATAATTCTTAAAATTTGTGACATTATTACGCATCATTCCAAGAATATTCTGCTAAGTTTTCATAAAAAAATATTTAAAAATAAGCCAGTGGTAGTGGGGAGAGACGAGTCACTTAAAAAAAAATCGCCATGCCGTAGGCAGGATAACTCATGACTGCTTCACCTGAAATCAAAAAACCAAAAAGATTTCTTTAGTATATAAGTTTATCTTGGATTTGAACAAAGGAATAAACAAAATAATCATTTTTGAATTTTTGGTAAAGGTGCAATCAAAAAACTCTGATTTTTGCCAAAAATTCTTCCTTTTGTTTAATTAAAAAATATGTAGTTATTGAAAAAAAAATTCTTCGTTCAAATCTAAGGTAAACTTATGTAACAAAAATATCTTTTTGGTTTTTTAATTTCAGATGAAGCAGTCATGAGTTATCTTGCCTACAGCATGGAGACTTTTTTTTTTGAGGTGACTCGTCTCTCCCCTCTACCACTGGCTTATTTTTCAATATTTTTTTATGAAAATTTAGCAGAATATTCTTGGAATGATGCTTAATAATGTCATAAATTTTAGGAACTTTAATAAAGACGGTACTCTAAAAAATATTCTCTTCTTTGTATCTCAGACACCTTTCCCCCCTTAAATTTTTACCTGAGTCTAAGGCTTAAAATTATCGGAATTCTTTAATAGTATTAAACGTCATGTCATTGTAATTCTTCAGTTTGTCATTAAAAATAAATATTGAATAAATTGATCGTAAATTTTTGACAAAAAAGATTATTATCATTTTTATAAAAAATTATTGATTGTTTATTTTCATTAATAAAAGTAAATAAACACTTGAAATTTTTTTATCATTTATCATTGATGGAAAATAAATATTTCTAATCTACTAGTAGTTATCATTGATCAAGTACACAGAGCTATTATTTCTTCTATTTACATAAAAATAATGATTATTTACAGTCTCTTTTTTTTTTTTTTAGTAAATCAGTAATCGAACTGTTGACTTTTTTAAATAAAATAGACTTAGCTCAATATTTTTAGTGTTAGTTGGTCGTTTAATTGAAATTATCCATAATTTTTCCATTCATTTACTTTTTCCTAATAGAATAAATCATTTTTGCTCTTTTCTTTTTATCTCAGACCAGCTTCCCCCCTCAAAGTAATTTAATTGAAGTATTTTATCCAGGAACATAAAGCGGAGCCTGAAAGTTGTGTGAATTTTTTTTTTATAAGAGTACCATGAAGGCGGTAAAAATTTATTTTTTTAAAAACTTACATGAAAATTAAAAAAAAAATTTATTATTACAAGGATTTGATGTGCGTATAGAACTGAACATTAAGATATAATGTATTAATTATTCACAATTGTTTTTTTATTTAATAAAAAATGATTTATCGATGAATATTACATGTTTGAAAAATACTCTTTAAATACTCACTACATCAATTGAATATATAAAAATTAAGTAAGTAACGCTAAAAAATGCTAAACTGCAAGTCATATTTGGTTTTTTATTAATGCTTATAAAAGATATTTCCGATGATAATACAATAGTTTAAATGAAGAATAATTAAATGGTCTTATTACCAAAAGTACTTGGCAATATAATGGAGAAATGTTATAAATTTAATAATATATTTTATTAAAGACTCGACACACAAATTTTATAAGAAATAATCTGCTTGCGGCTTTTTACTAGGTATGCCTCGACTTTCTTGAGGCGCAGCTTCAAATATTGTGAAGTCTCGTTGAAGATGTTCATTTAATTCTAAAATAGCAGCGACATTTCCACATCTGTAATAATATTTAAATATATTAAATAAAAAGTAATTTTAAGGATTTTAATAAAATGAATAAATAATTTTTTTTTTTACCGATAACAGTAGTTAGGAGCTGACCATACAGTAAGGACTGTTTCATTAAAATGCCACTTATATCCTTCCATAACCAACTGATGAGCTCTGCATATCATATCAATATCATTTGCAGAATTAAATTGTGCTACAACATCGCTACCAAATAAATAACCAGCGCCTCTAGGTGAAACTCCCCAGCCTTGAGTATCTTCGGGATCAGACCATAACAAATCACACATTGGCCCATCATGAGGAACCTAATTTTAATATCAATTATTAATAAACTTGTTTTTTTAATATTACTATAAAAGAAATTATTAATTTATAGTTTATAGTAAAACTTACTTCTTGTTTCCGGTCTATTGTTCGTATTTGATCTAAAGTTTGAATGCTTGGAGAAAGGCCGCCATGTACGCAGAATATTTTTCCATCGATTATAGCAGATAAAGACAAATAATCAAATATTTCAGTGCAATACCGCCATACTGTAATACTACCATATTTACGAAGGCATTCATCATAAAATCCATATACTTGTGTTATTTGTCGGGATTCATGATTACCACGGATTAATGTAATTCGATCTGGATAACGTACCTATAATTTAAAAAAAGATATTTAATTTTATACATACATATAATATTTAATTATTTAATTGTAACGATTATTTTTCTTGTCCTATTTACAAGCTTCAAGAGATCATACACGCGTTAAGAGATCACTAGTGTGACCACCTGAAAAAACGATGATTTTTTGAAATGTTTTTAAAGAAAACTACTGCATGAAACGTTTTAACGTTTTAAGGATATATATGTGGATATATAATGAATACAAGATCAAATTTTGGACTGAAAAATTCAAAACTCAGCGAGTTATTCACAATCTCCCAAAACTAAAAAACGTCCCTCCACTGTTGCAGTGATAGCGACTTCGCAGTACCGGAAATCAAAAAAACCAAAAAGTTTATTAAACTAGAAGATATTTCCCGTACCATGACCCTCAAGCAAAGAAAAAATTGAAATTTAACAAAATGGCGGAGTTTTTAAAAAAAATTCAAATTTCGCGCGAAAATTTGATGATTTTTGGCCTGGCAAAATTACATTTTTGATTTGATCGAAAAACTGGAGGTTCATGGTACGTAGAAACATATATAAAAGAAACTGCAATTCAAATCACATTGATCGAATGATTTGTCTTCGAGTTAACTGCGGCAATATTCAAGCTTCAGATGGCTGTAACTCAAAAAAAACTATTCGAGATGTGCACTAAAAATTATAGTGTTATTTTTTTAAGATATAGACCATTGAAATATGCAAAAAAAAATGAATTGATTTTTTTTCTAAGTAAAAATTTTACACTAGTGGTCCCTCTTTAAAAAAAAAAAAAAAAAAAACAGTACATTTAACAAAATAGATATTAACAATAACAGTATATTTAAATTAGTGCTATATCAAGAGCAGTAACTCCGACCTAGATTGAAGTAATCCGTGGGGAATGTAAACAGAGACTTTAAATTCGATGATCTTATGACCCCTAGCACGCGATCCAATTTATCGTAATTAAACCCGGAGGCAAGTATTACGGTCTAGTATTTGTCTCTTAAATGCGTATGGACCGGAAATAGAATAAGAAAATTCAAAATTGTCGTATTATCAATAAAACCACAGATGCAATTTTTTAAGGGCGACATAATGAAGGATTTACTGCCAATTGAAATGTGGCAGGTATATTTGCTGACTAGTGTCAGTTGGACAAGCGGCTTGACAAGATACTGAGGATAAAAATATTTATTATTAATAATAATAACTTACTTTTAACGCCAAAAGAAGAAGGAATGTTTCAACACTGTAAAATCCTCTGTCAACAAAATCTCCCATAAATAAATAATTTGTTTCTGGCACATCGCCACCAACTTTGAAAAGTTCTTTTAAATCATAAAACTGACCGTGAATATCACCGCACACCTGCAAAAGAAAAATCCATTTATGTACTATATACTATAAAGATTATGTTGATATTAATTTTCAGTGATATTTACACTCTATAAATATTTTATAGACTACAATAATGATTCACGGTCGAATGGGACTCAGAAGATCCTAGACAAATGTCAACTTCGAATTTCCGTAGCTAGTTTTTTGAATTTTAAACTCGAAATAACTCAATAGCCAATCAGGTTTTTAAAAAAGTGTAAGATACCTTTTTTGTAGGAAATTTAAAACTCTACAAAAAAAGTTTCTGACGATTTTTAGATAACGCAATATTTATAGAGAAATTTGCAAAAAAATAATCATACTTTTTTTTTGGATAATTTTAAAATTTTAGAAAATAATTTTTTGACTTGATTTATTATGAATATGAATATAATAATTGGAAGATTACAACTTTTTATTGATCTTATGTCAAAGTACATTTATTCCTCAATAATTTGCCGCAAAATGTAGTTAACAAAATTATTTATATTTTTATAAAAATAATAAAATAGTAACTCTGTGGAAATATATGATCCTGAAGTTGAAAGATAATTAAAAATTTTTGGATTTTTGTTTTTTTCATAAATCAATAACAAATAATATAAACTAAAAATATACACATGTAGAAAATTTGAATCAGACCGGACTTACAAGGCGTGGAATAGAATGTATTTGTTATGAAAAGCTTTCAAAAAAAATCAAAATATGCATGAATTTGGAAAAAAAATAAATTCAAAGTTTTAAACTTGAAAATCACATGGAAAAATATTTTGAAAAACTTGTTCGCATTTTTTTCTGAAAAGCACATAAAAAATTAAAAAAAAAAAAGTTTTTAATTGGACCATTATCAACAAAGTTATGAGCGCAAAAAAACTAATGAAAATGCGATTTTCGAACAGGTTAACGAAAAAATCTCAAACTTTATCAGGGAGATTTTTTTAAAGGGTATAACTGGACCTCATTATAAGACTAGTTCAGGGATGTAGGGAAAAAAATTCTTAGAATTGAGGTTCCCCCACTATTGTCAACAGTGTTTGCGCCCAAGCCTCGCTATAAGACGATCACCGTTTTGCGTTTTGTTCATGTATTTGCTTTAACTCTGCTCTATTATACAGTGAATCTATTTTATGTATAATTATAAATAAACAGAATTTTGTCGTTCTTTTCCCTTAATTAATTAAATGAAACCACGAAATTACTTAATCTACAATCGATATGTAGTTACATTTTATCTCGATTTTAGTCGTACTGTTCGTTAGTCTTATAGCGAGATTCCAGCGCAAAATTTGAGTAGTTGGGGGAAGCGTTCCAAGCGAGTTTTAACAAATTGACAAGAAGAGTCTTATAACGCGTTGTCTTATAACCATGTCCGACTGTACTACAAAATATAAAAAAATGAAGGAAATAAAAAATAAAAATTTTTCAAGCTGTATGATTTGACGTGGGATCCCCATCTACAGTATCATTGATTAAAAAAAAATAATAAACTGATAAAATGAATTCTCATTTAATTCACTAATAAAACTTTTAATCTTGCAACTATATCTATGATTTAATGGGTTTAAGGTGAGTGAAGAACAGATTCTGCATGATACTTACGGTAACAGGTGAATCGATTCGTTGAACATTACTTTCTTCTATGAGAATTTCTCTTGCTTTAGCACATAATGCTTTTACTTCAGCTTCTTTTATTATTTCACATTTTTTTAATTGTTCTATTTGTCGGTCTAAATCACTCGCATCAGCCATTGCAGTCGATTTATCTGAAACTAAACAATTAATTATTTAATTGACAATTCTTTATTTTAATTTAAAACTTTTTATTTGATAAATTTGTTCAAATTAAATATTTTTTATAAATTTAACCGTTTAAAAAAAAAAAAGATAAAAAAACTTATTACAGTCTAAATATATTTTTAATCAGCAATTTAATGACTTAATGACATTGATATAATTAATAACTGAAAAAAGTTTTTGAAGTTGATTAAAAATAAAAAATTAATAAATTACAAATAAAAATTTTAAAACTTTTATCTGTAATCAATTAATTTAAAAAAAATCCAACCAATTTTTATTGTCATAAGAAAATTTAACTTGAAACTTTAAAAAATAAAATTTTCAGGTTAATTTTTGAATTTATAATTTAATAAAATGAAATAATTTATTTATAATAATAAATTATATCAATTTAATGACTAGTAATTAAATGTTTGTGAGAACAAAATTAATTATATTTAATATTTATGTTTAGCCTGACATTAAGTTAGTGAACTATGACGTTAGTTTGTTTTAGAACTAAACAAAAAATAATATATATATCAAACAATTATTAATTTTTAACATATATACAATTAATATGTAAATCCTATTATACTTTCTTAGAATTTACGGATCAACTTTTACTTAACCTGAAACAATTTAAATTTATTACTATGAAAATAAAAAAAATATTTAATTAAATGTTTGTAAAATTTTATAAAAATTTTTTTAAATAATAATTTATTTGGAGTAATTTAAAAAAAAATTGCTTCGTAGCATCAAGCATGAATGATTTTATTATAAATTTTTTATATAAAAAAAAATATGAATATATATAACTGATGATAATTAAAAATAAAAATGCTTTATTTTAAATTATAAAAAATAAAGAAACAATAAGTTGTATAGCAATAAAATAATGTTAGTGCGTTATACCTGATAAACAGCCGCTTCTGAGTCACAAAATAAAGTCAATTACTAGAAGAGAGATAAAATTTTGACGTTTAAAATTTTTTACAAGACGAAAAAAAAATTTTATTTACTTGATAATATGGCAACATTTACAGATATATTATTGATAAAATTTCAATTATTTCACCAATAAAATTGTCTAAACTAACAAACTACTATGTGCAACCTCAAAATTTTCGGAGCGATAGATATCCATTAAAACCCGGCCATGTCCACAGAGATCCCACCAATTCCAGGCTATATTAATTCGTGTTTTATCGGTAGGGGCGCTGTCAGCAATATCGCTCACATGTGCGCGATATTTGATTCGAGATCAAAATCGATTCTTACTGAAATCGACCAATTTAATTATTTATATTTTAACCGCGTAAATTAAAAATCTTTAGTGTGTTCCCCCAGCAACACACTAAAGATTTGTAACATATCCGAGATAGCAAAATGACGTCTTGATGAGTTCTGAATGAGTTCCTATTTATGATTTAGACGTCTCATCAACATCTCAAAGAAGTCTTTAAGAAGTTTTCAAGATGTCGAATGAACCACCTAGCAAACTAAGTAAGACGTCTTTGAAAAGAGTTCTTTTTTTTGACTTCGCAAATAAGACCAGTATGAATTAACCATAACGTCTTTAAGAAGTTCCTAATTTTGACTTCATAAAGAAGTTTAAAAAAGAATATATTTAGACGTCACAAAACTGACGTCTTATTTATGGAGTCTTCAAGAACTTGATTAAGAATTCTTAAAAATTACACCTTTAAGAAATCATTATAAGACGTCTTGAAGACGCCTTCAAAAAGACGTCGTAAAGCCGTTATTCCGAATTGAATGCTGTCTGGGATCTGTAAGATAGCAGTTTTGAGGCTGTTTTTGATCTATCGATAAGGCACTAAAATGTCAAGGGGGGAAAGGGATCAAGATACAAAAAAAAGAGAATATTTTTGTGATTTTTTTTTTTCGAAGTACCTTCTTTATTAAAATTCTCAAAATTTGTGACATTATTAAGCATCCTTCCAAGAATATTCTGTTGAATTTTCATACAAAAACATTAAAAAATAAGCCAGTGGTAGCGGGAAGAGCCGAATCACCTCAAAAATAAGTATCCATGCCGTAGGCAGGATAACTCATGACTGCTTCATCGGAAATAAAAAAACCAAAAAAATTTCTTTAGTACATAAGTTTATTTTGCATTTGAACGAAGGATTTTTTTTCAATAACTACTTATTTTTTAATTAAACAATAGGAAGAATTTTTGGCAAAAATCAGAGTTTTTTGATTGCAACTCTATACCAAAAATTCAAATTTATCCAAGATAAACTTATGTTCTAAAGAAATCTTTTTGGTTTTTTGATTTCAGATGAGGCAGTCATGAGTTATCCTACGGCATAGAAACTGTTTTTTGAGGTGACTTGGTTCTCCCCTCTACCACTAGCTTATTTTTCAATATTTTTGTTTGAAAATTTAGCAGAATATTCTTGAAATAATGCTTAATAATGTCACAAATTTTAAGAATTTTAATAACGAAGCTACTCTGGAAAAAATATCCTCTTTTTTCTTGTATGTCAGACCCCTTTCCCCTCTTATCAATCAAAAATTAACGTTATAAAAAAAATATCTGCCTAAATGACTTGACTCGAACCGAGGCAAAAAGATTAAAAATAAATATCAAATAAGTCATTTGAACGACTATCAATTGAGATATGACACTGAAATTAGCTGACGTCTAACAATTGTTGGATTCTTCCAAGAACGATAAATTGTAAAAATAAAAATATTTTAAAAAATTGCCTCTGAAATTTTTTAAATTATCTAAACGTAAACTTTTTTAAATTCTGCTGAAAAAAATTTTAAATTGTCAACTGTCTGCTAACTTCAGGATCATAATTGAGATGATTTTTTTAAGGCGGGAAAAAGAAAACGAATTTTCCATAACTCTTAAAATCTGTACATCTTATTCGTATAAACAAATTTGGCTTTGATGTAAAACAAAATTTATCTTGTCCTTCTGCAGAAAATTTTATGGCATCTTAAAGTTGTTTCTATGCTACTTGGGAAGAAAAAAAAAGAATGATAAATTAGAAATCGCTACTCCATTTTTGAACATTTAATACTTTATTTTAATTAATCAAAAAGTATAAAATAAAATTTCCATTATAACAATGTGATAGAATTATTTCTTCATACATTTGAAAAATTAATTATGTAATTGCATCTTTTAAATTATTTCATATAAATTTTTTAAATATTTAAAACTGGTCCTTAAGTGCTAAAAAACAGTACCTCTCCCCTATGTTTGAATAATTAAGACACAAAATAAATTTAACTATCAAACTTAAAATTGTACAATAAATAATCAAACTAATTAACAAAAATAGTAATAATAATTAAGTTTTTATATTAAATTATTTAATTAGATTAATACTGTATTGTCTGAGAATGAAATACTATTTATTAATTAATTTATAATGAATATTAATTAATAAAAAGCATTGTATATTTATAAATTAATTTTACTAACAAGTGCATTCCAAATGTCGGTACCAGTTTTCCATGGAATGACTTGGGCTTTAAGATTTTTTTTAGTGTCTGGATCATTCAATAGTTTTATTATTGGATAGTCTTGTCGAGGAAATGCAATATCTTTATCAGATAATTTTAAAATTGGACATAAATCATTTTTACCATCTCCAGCATATGCGATTTTATCAAATCTTACTCCATTTTCAATTCTTTCTTTAATATAATTTTCTAAAATATATCCTTTGCATAAATTTTTTTCACTTAAGGTACACCAATTTTGTTGATGATACGGTTCAATATTTAATAAATCCTTGTCATCAAACCAAGCAGGATTTGTAAATATTTTATTAACAGTATGATCTAATTGTCTGTATTTCAACCAATTTTCTATAAATACAGAATTTGAATCGCTGATAATAATAACTTCACAGTTATTTGAATTTAAATTTTTTAAAAGCTCTTCAAATCCTTGTACAGCAGGAATACTATTTATTATATTGTTTATTTCATCTTTGGTTATTTTATTGCTGTGCAATAATTCAAATATGTTTTTCATCAGCGTTGTCCAACCATCGCATGATTTATACAGTTTTTTAATAGTCTCTGTATATTCATTTGGAAGCAATTCACGAATAACAATATCGCTATTTTTATCAATGACTGTGTGATCGAAATCAAAACTCATCAAAAGTGGTTTCGTCATCTGTCAATTATTAAATTCAAATTAAATAATAAATTATTTTATTTCTATTATTTTAAAGTTTGCAGACAATTAAAAATTTTTGGATTTTTTTTTCAACAAATCCTATTATAAAAAATTGAAACTAAAAATATGCACATGTACAAAATTTCAAAAACTATAAATGAAATTTTTTCAAATAATTTTTTTTTTGTAATTTATTGTTTACAAAAAAAAATCAAAAAATTATTAGACGTCGGCTAACTTGAGTATTATTATTTTCAATTACCTTGTATCGTTTGATTAAAATATTAATATATTTATTTATCATAAATTTTATATATAATTTTTAGCTGTCATTCACACCACCATGAAATATTTATATTGATTTTTTCTAAAAAAAAAAAAAAGTAATCAATTATTAATCTTTCATTATTGATATTTAATTTGAAAATTATAAACTTTTTTATCAACTTACATTTTAAATAAATAATTATTCAAATATTTTCTTATAAATATTTACCTACGTGGCGAATAATTATATTTTCCCATTTTCAATTTAACATCAAAACTTTGAAATATATATCCTTTTAATTTTTACTTTTTATTTTATAATTTTTAATTTATTTACTAAAAATTTTATTTTAAAAATAAATAAATTCTTTTAATATTTTTTAAGAATAAAAACAAATATGTATTCTTTAAAATGTATACTCCAAAAAAACAATATCTCGGGTGATGCTTAAACATATATATATAGTATATATATATATGATACATATTTATACCGGCCATACCGGCTAACCTTTTACGTCTACATGTACCTATATACATTTACAGAAATTATAACTATTTATATAACAATATTATAAACAATGACATTTATATAAATCATACATTAATTAGTTTTATAAATATAACTTTATATTAATTAATGATATACATTGTAATAAGTAATAATATCAACAGTGTTTTGACTGTCATACAATATTAAAATTTTTGTGCGCAATATTTATATTTTTTAAACAAGACACAAACGTACTACACGTTATAATATTTATAAACAATAGTGCATTGTTAATAAATATATAGATATTATTTAAACGAAAATGGAAAATGTTTCTACAGATTTAAGTACGAAAGATTACAAGAAAAATCCTATTGTTTTTCTTGACATAGCAATTGATAATGAGAAAAGTAATTATTTGATTGTACTAGTAATTATTTTTTTATATATATATTATTATTATTATGATTTTTTTATTATAGTTGGGCGAATAATAATTGAATTATTTAAACATGTTACACCACTTACTGCGGAAAATTTCCGGCAACTCTGTACTGGAGAAAAAGGTATTGGAATAAATGGTAAAAAATTATGTTACAAAGGATCTATTTTTCATAAAAGTAAGTTATATATATTTTTTATAATTATTATATCTAGTTTGTTGACTAGTTTATTACAGCAGCAACCGTGGACAAGTTTTAAGAGGGGAAAAAAGTTTAAAATACAAGAAAAAGAGCATATTTTTGTGATTTTTTTTAAGAGTACCTTCTTTATCAAAATTCTTAAAATTTGTGACATTATTATCATTCCAAGAATATTCTGCTAAATTTTCAGAAGAAAATATTGAAAAGTAAGCCAGTGGTAAAGGGGAGAGCCGAGTCACTTAAAAAAAGTCTCCATGTCGTAGGCAGGATAACTCATGATTGCCTAATCTGAAATCAAAAAACCAAAAAGATTTTTTTAGTACAAAAGTTTATCTTAAATTCGAACGAAGGAATAATCAAAATATTTATTTTTGAATTTTTGATAAAGGTGCAATCAAAAAATTATGATTTTTACCAAAAATTCTTCCTTTTGTTTAATTAAAAAATAAGTCGTTATTGAAAAAAAATCCTTCGTTCAAATCTAAGATGAACTTATGTACTAAAGAAATCTTTTTGGTTTTTTGATTTCAGATGAGGCAGTCATGAGTTATCCTGCCTACGGCATTGAGTTTTTTTTTAAGTGACTCGTCTCTCCTCACTGCTACAGGCTTATTTTTCAATATTTTTTTATGAAAATTTAGCAGAATATTCTTGAAATGATACTTATTAATATCACAAATTTTACGAATTTTAATAAAGAACGTACTCTGAAAAAAAAAATCACAAAAATATACTCTTTTTTTTGTATCTTAGACCAGCTCTTCCCCCCTTAAAGGAATCTTTTACTAGAAAACGTTCCTATATATAATCAACTTATTAGATTTTACTAATAAGTTATAAAATTACACCTAAAAATAATGCCAATAATATAAATATCAATTTTTGACATTTCTATTTATATTTTCAATAATCTCTTTATATTTATGTTCAGACAAACGAACTAATTATTAATATTTAATTTCAGTTGTACCTCAATTTATGATACAGGGAGGTGATATAATAAACTTCGATGGAACTGGTGGTGAAAGTATTTATGGTCCACATTTTGAAGATGAAAATTTTAAAATTAAACACTCTACAAAAGGACTTCTTAGTACAGTTAACAAAGGGAAACCGCACACAAATAATTCACAATTTATTATTACAACTGAAATTAGCGGTCATTTAGATAATACTAATGTTGTATTTGGTAAAGTCTTGAGAGGAATGGGTATTGTACAAGAAATCAGTGAAGGTCCTATTGTAAAAGATAAACCACTACAAGTAATTAAAATATTTTTTAAAAATACAACAGTTTATTTTTTAAAAGTAATTTAAATAAATTTTGAGGTGTCAAAAATAATTGATTGTGGTGAAATAAAACAAGGAGAGAGTTGGGGAATTGAAGAAAATGATGGAACTTTAGATATATTTCCACCGTTTCCAGAAGATTGGGATTATGCTCTGAAAACAGATCCATTGAATGTCGACGTAAGTTTACTATTAATATGTTTTCAATTAAAAATATTATTTTATTGTTTAAATCAAAGAAAAAAATATTGGACACTAAAAATAATTAAATTAATACTACAGTAATTACACAAATAATAATGATAAATTAAATTAACCTATTGTAACATTCTAACTTAATGAAAATTTATTTAATTATTGCCAGGACGAACATGATTGGAAAGTCGATAGACTTCCTGTGATATCTGCTATTCAACTTTTACAATTTTTAAATTTTATTTGAAGGGTTTTAAATTGAAATAACACAAAATTATAATGAATTTGAGTATATCCTTAAATAAAACATTGAAATTAAAGTCAGTCGGTCACTAAGCAAAAGTCTGGAGTCTTAGATGCTCGTCGGCTGTCTGTTCTTAAAATTCCTTTATTACAAAATTATACATCGTGTGATGTCGTGTCTTGGGTTACCCTAGCGAACATTGTCAAAGTCTGGGTCTCATTCTCATGCCGTATGATGAGTTTAGACTTCGAGTCATGAAAAAGTTCACGGAAATCGCTTATCTGCTTAAGTTACTCTGTTGAAGATTTACTATAATTATTTTTATAATTAATCATTATATTATAATATATCAGAATTTATAAATAAATATCACTTATATTACAATAACAATACACTTAAATTAGAAATAATAACACCACAATCACAGCGATAAAAGAAAGGTAAAAGAGAGATAGTTTATTAAGATACAGAATGTTCGCTGTTTTTTTGTCATTAAGTGACTGACTGATTCTAGTAGCGTTTCTATAAAGCAGGAGAAGAAGGCATTTGTTTTTTCGATATTTGAATATTTAAAAAGATTAGTTTCACATTCATTACAATATTTATCTTACAATTGATGAAAGAATCATAAATCAACGACTCCGAATCAGAGATATAAAAAAAAAAGAGCATCATTTTGTAATTTTTTCTTTTCGGAGTACCTTCTTTATGAAAATTCTTAAAATTTGTGATATTATTAAGCATCATTTCAAAAATATTCTGCTAAATTTTCATTAAAAAATATTAAAAAACAAGCCAGTGGTAGAGGGGAGAGCCGAGTCACTTTAAAAAAAAAGTCTCCATGCCGTAGGCAGAATAACTCATGACTGCCTCATCTGAAATAAAAAAAAACCAAATAAATTTCTTTAGTACATAAGTTTATCTTGGATTTGAACGAAGGAATAAACAAAATATTTATTTTTGAATTTATGGTAAAGCTGCAATCAAAAAACTCTGATTTTTGCCAAAAATTCTTCCTTTTATATAACTACTATCTGGTCATAAAGTATTGACCCTAAATTTAAAACATGAATAACTTGAGTTTAAAAAAATCGCATTAGAACATGAAACATATAGATCGGTAGATTAAAGTATCTTTTACTCCTATCCAAAATTTCATAAACCTAAAAAATTTTTTACCCAAGATATAAACAATTGAAGGTTGAAAAACGTGGTTTTTGAGGGGTATAAATTCAAGCACCAACTTTGGTTGTTTATAACTTGATAAATAATTGTTCTGCTGCTACGCTGATTTTTTTGGTGTATAGTGGATCCTTTCTGAATAGAATTCGAGAAAAAAAAAAATTTTTTTTTATAAATTATTGCTATAATTTATAATTTATGGTCACGGACTATCTTGGGTTCTAATTAAGATACGAATTTGATTCAAATTTGTATCCACGCAGAAAGCGATATTGAGTATTTTATGTGAACGATGACTGATGCCGATCGCGATTCTTCTGAACTATATGCTTTTTTAGTTTTCATGCAGGTGTTTATGACGGTCGTAGGCTTAAAAACCTTTTGTAAGTGATACATAGCCCATCGGCGTAGTCGCTGAAATATACCTGGGAAACTGTATTTCGCTTTATTGTCCAGTATAAGAACTATGGTCAGAAAATTTAGCAAATAATTTGAGAAGTTTTTGAAATAAAATATTGTTATAATATTATTAAAAATTATTTTACATTTTTTTTGCAACAATGCAGTTTAAATATTTAAAAATATTCTATTCATTTATTAAATGATAGGTTTCGACAATTCAAAATGATTTATTAAGTTGAAAAAAAAAATTTTGGAAAGACAGAAAAAGAGTATAATATAGTTGAATGACTACCTTTACATGTATAAGTAGATCTTGGTATTTTATGACAAATAGTTTTTTCTCCATGTAGGTTTTAGATTTCGAGAGTTTAATTTTTTTTCAAGTATATTAGTCATTAAAGTTTCATTATATTTAAATAGAATGAAACTTCATATTTTCTTCAAATATATTTGTTTTCTTAAAGTATGATAATATTTATCCTGTATACTTAAAATCTCATTACAATGAAATAAAGTCTTAAATCGATTTTACATTTGGCTAAGTTAAAATTTTAGTTTGAAATATTTCATCCCTACTCAATTTACCTAATGGTTATAAGTAGTCTTATTTTCTTGTCTACATTAATTTCGAAAAGTTTTTCATCAAGGTTATAACTGTTGTACTTTATACTAAAAAATATTAGTTATTTAATTGCTTTTGTTAGTTAATTAAAATTTTTTCAATCATGCCGCGAATGATAGTTATTGATCACTGTGAGTTCGAAATAATAAGTGCTGGCGGTGGAGGTGATTGTTTCTTTAAATGTATAGCTCAATCCATTAATAAACGAGCTACTCAAGTGCGGCGAAAAGTTGTTTTACATGTTATTCAAAATTGGGATACTTTTTATGATCATGTTCAATTTACATTAGGTATAATAGATCCGAAGGTATATGAGGCTACTATGGGTAAGACAGGAACTTACGCATCAATGATAGAATGTCAGGCAGCAGCAAGTTGTTATAACATTAATATTGTTCTTAAACGTCAGAATGCAGATCACACTTTTTATACTTTTAATTTTAATCAACCATTAAGTAACGCTACAATTTACTTATTGTTTACTGGTCATTTAAATGAACACAGCCTCGACGGCCATTTCGAAATTTTGAAACCTGTAACGGAATTTACAACAATAGTGGCATTGATAATGATAGATTTAATGATATTAGAGATGAAGATATTAATCATAACAACAATAATAATTGTAATAACAGTTATAATAATAATAATAATAATAATAATAATAATAATAATAATAATAATAATAATAGTAATAATAACCACAATAATAATAATAATAATAATAATAATAATAATAATAATAATAATAATAATAATAAAAATAATAATAATAATAATAATAATAATAATAGTAGTAATAATAATAATCATAATAACTGTTACAATAATCGTGATGAATGCAATAGTGTTGAAATTATAAATCAAGAAAAATCAACAAATTCAGATACAGATAGTTCCGACAATGATTCTGAAGACGATTTATTCGACGAGTTTAAAGGAGGAAAAAGTTATTTGACTGAAAGAGAAAAAGTTTTAATTTTGCGAGTAAAAAAATTCTTTGAAAAAGAAAAAAAAGAAAGAAAACCCACAAAATTAACAAATGTAATTGAAAGAACAGCAGACTGTTTACAAATATCTTCAAGTACAATCAAACGTATTTCGAAAAGATATAAAGAAAATAAAAGTTTAAAAACCGCGCCAAAATCTGGTCGACTACCGATTCCATGTGATGTTTTTTTACAAGGAATGATTAGGCGAACTATTCATGGTTTTTACGCTCAAAAAACTTATCCAACTTTAAAAATGGTTCGTCAAAAAATCCAAGAAAATTTTGAAGATTCGCCAGAATTCCAATTATCAACACTCAAGAAATGGTGTAAACAATTGAATTTTACGTATAAAAAATTCAATAAGAAACCCGTGTGGATGGAAAGTGTGTCTGTTGCTGCGCAGAGAGATACTTACCTTCGGAAAATATCTCAGTATAGAAAAAATAATTATAATATTTATTATACAGACGAAACTTGGTGCGGTGCTAATCATTCAAGAAAGTATGGTTGGATTGAAACAATTAAATTAAGTGATAATAGTAATTTTGATAGTGATCGCTGTCGCGTTCAAAACGTTTTCGGTGAAAAAGGCGGATTCCTGACACCCTCAGGAGCAGGAAAAAGCGTAATCATTTTAGATATCGGTGGTGTGAACGGATTTGTACCAGGTTGCAGACTTTGTTTTATCGGTAAAAAAGGTTCAGCTGATTATCATGACGAAATGAATGCTGAACATTATGTAGAATGGTTTAACCAAGTCTTAAACGTGCTACCAAGCAAATCTGTTATTGTTTTAGATCAGGCACCATATCACAAAATGCTTGACCCGCAATTTCGAAATCCAACTACAGGATGGCGAAAAAACGACATCATTGAATGGCTCAATAATCGTCCTGTACCATTACCTGAAGACGTTGACGAGTTCGCCAATTTAACAAAAAATGAGTTGTTGGAATTATCAAAGCCTTATCGTCATCCACCACGATATTTACTTGAAAAAATAGCGAAGGAAAAACGCGGTGAAGAAGTTGAATTGTTATGGTTACCTGTTGCTCATTGCGAGTACAATCCCATTGAACTCATTTGGGCGTTTGTCAAAAATAAGGTAGCTACAAATAATTCAACATTCAAAATAAATGACGTATTACAGTTATGTAAAAATGCCATGGACAATATTCCTCCTACGCTATGGCCTAAATACGTTGAACATGCTGAAAAGGAAGAAGGAAAGTCAAGGAAAACATGTTCGGAGATGGACAGCGAAATCGAACCTATAATTATACGACTTGATGAAAACAATGACACAAGTGATTCCGACAGTGATTGTGAATGATCTGACGATTTTTTTTCTATTCTCTTTATAAATGAAACAATTTAAGTGTGATAATATTATGTCTTTTTGTGTGCCATATAACATATATTCAATTTTAGTTCAAGTAAAACGAAACTTTTGTTAATATAAGTAAAATTTACGTTATTTATGTATTTAAAATTTTTTTCTTCATACATTTACAAAATATTTTTGTATTGACAATGATTTTATGATAAAATTAAAATTTTAAGTAATGATAATAAATTTATAAAATTTATGTAATCAAATATATAATAAATTAAAACACCGAGTACATAAAAAATTCTATAAATTGAACAAGCTTAAAAAAATAAATTATATAGTACATAGAAATAAAAATTAGAAATTCTTAAATAAGTTTCCTCAACAATTTATCTATTAGAAAATTTAGTATATGAAATTTGTATTTTTGCTATCGGCGCCTATGGTAAACTAACAAAAAAAAAGTAAAAACTCTGAGTCTCGCAGGTATAGAAACCAAACTTTTATGGCTCGGACGCTTTTAACAAAAATGATGACAATAGATCATTATGGTAAGCTCTAAGGGTTAACTGCGGTCATAAACACCTGCATGAAAACTAAAAAGCATATAGTTCAGAAGAATCGCGATCGGCATCAGTCATCGTTCACATAAAATACTCAATATCGCTTTCTGCGTGGATACAAATTTGAATCAAATTCGTATCTTAATTAGAACCCAAGATAGTCCGTGACCATAAATTATAAATTATAGCAATAATTTATAAAAAAAAAATTTTTTTTTTTCTCGAATTCTATTCAGAAAGGATCCACTATACACCAAAAAAATTAGCGTAGCAGCAGAACAATTATTTATCAAGTTATAAACAACCAAAGTTGGTGCTTGAATTTATACCCCTCAAAAACCACGTTTTTCAACCTTCAATTGTTTATATCTTGGGTAAAAAATTTTTTAGGCTTATGAAATTTTGGATAGGAGTAAAAGATACTTTAATCTACCGATCTATATGTTTCATGTTCTAATGCGATTTTTTTAAACTCAAGTTATTCATGTTTTAAATTTAGGATCAATACTTTATGAACAGATAGTAGACTTAACATGCTCGCTTCGCTCGCCTTCATTCTTTCAAAAATCCCGCCACTATCTCAGTCGACCAATTGACAACCGAATAAAATACTCACAGAAGTGACGTAAAACAATACGACATCCGGTCATCAACTTTTTAGAAGAGGATTAAAAAATAAGTAGTTATTGGAAAAAAAATCCTTTGTTCAAATTTAAGATGAACTTATGTACTAAAGAAATGTTTTTGGCTTTTTGATTTCAGATAAAATAGTCCTAAGTTATCCTGCCTACTGTATGGAGACTTTTTTTTTAAGATGCCTCGTCTCTCCCCACTACCACTGGCTTATTTTTCAATATTTTTTTATGAAAATTTAGCAGAATATTCTTGAAGTAATGGTTAATAATGTCACAAATTTTAAGAATTTAAATAACGAAGTTGCTCTGAAAAAAAAAATCACAAAAATGTTTTTTTCTTTTCGTATTTCAGACCCTTTTCCCCCCTTAATTTAATTATCTTTACTGTACATTTTTTTACGATTCAATCTATATACAATTCATCTATTTGTCAACTTTTTTTTATAGCATAATTATGTGAAAGACGCAATTGAAAAAATAAAAAATTCTGGTAATAATTATTATGGTAAAAAAAATTATACAAAAGCCGAGAGAAAATATAAAAAAGCACTAGGATATTACAATTGGCTAATGCAAAATAATCTCCCAGAAGATTTACAATTAATTTTATCTAACATACGTATATCAATAATGTTGAACCAAGCTGTTACAAAATTGAAGTTATTAAAATATCGCGAAGCTCTAGATCTTTGTAATATGGTAAGTTTTTTTTTTATATCAATTTTATCAATATCTATATGTTTCTAAATTAATTGATTTATTAATTAATAAATTTAGGTATTATCTGTGGATAAAACGAATAACAAAGCTCTTTTTCGACGAAGCCAAGCGTACATCGGTTTAAACGATTACGAAACTGGGTTAGCTGATTTGAAACAATTACAGTCTTTTGATCCTGATAACGCTGAAATTTCACGTGAAATTGATAAAATTAATAAATCTATTTCATTATATTTAAATCACGAAAAAAAAACATTTAAACGTATGTTTCGATAAAAAATTTCAATCCAGATTTTATAATCAAAAATAGATTCAGGGACATATTCATGTAACAATTTTCACTCCGAGTTGCTGACCAAGGTACTGGTCACAAGAATCTTTTGACAGATATTATATGGACTTTGCCAAGATGACGTACACAAGACAATCTTGTAGTAGTCGAACTATTTTTATAAAAGTATCTTGCGGAAGTCTCCTAGGTGCCTACGTCTTTACGTATGTATCGATCTGTCACAAAATATTAATTCAAGATTCTAAGTCAATTGTTACAGGACTTGGACATGATATTGTACAAAAGAACACTGAAGACATCTTCAATATCTTGCTCCAGATCTGCTCAAGTATCTTGTTACATTATCTATATATCTCTACCATCTATGTCACTTCACCCCAGGATCTTGTAAGGTATGCCAATAAAAGGGATAAAGTGACATAGGCAGAAGTAAGATAGATAGTGTAATATGACACTTCTTGAGCAATTCAGGCGCAAGATATGCGTTAGTATATGCAAACAATTAAATTTCTGGAGCAAGATGAGCTCAAGTCACTGTACCAATATACCTTGAGCAAGATATCTTTAGTATTCTTGCACAATTCTTGTACAACATAACACTAAGTATTTTTCTACGGGGGAAAGGGGTCTGAGATACAAAAAAAAAAGGATATTTTTATGACTTTTTTTTCAGAGTACCTTCGTTATTAAAATTTTTTAAATTTGTGACATTATTAAGCATCATTCCAAGAATATTTTGCTAAATGTTCATTAAAAAATATTGAAAAATAAGCAAGTGGTAATGGGGAGAGACGAGTCACCTCAAAAAAAATCTGTCTATCGGTTGACCTTGGCCAGCCCTAAAACTTCAAGCTCCTTGAGCTTGAAAACATTATGAATACATTTGAAGTCGAATTCATATTAAATTTTGAGATCTTTTTACTTTTCCGGCGAAACTATCAGACTGATTACAAAATATCATGGGACCTTTTTTGTAGACAATTTTATTCCCTAGAAGTTATTTCTAATAAAGTTTTTTCCACTTCCACATTGTTTTCTAGTTATTTTCATTTTAATGTCGAGCTCTCAAAATCGATCAGACTATTTTTTTTTATGACATAAAAATACTGGTCCTCTCGGTTCCTTCATTCTTCACACCATCATACCCCTCTTTCCTCCGAAAGAAAAGTGGTGAACCTTGTTTGCCACTATTCTACTCGCTCTATTCCTCGCGTGGTAGTTGGTCTTGCCGTCCCTGTAGCTTACTCAGCATGTCCCAGACTGTCTTTCCCGTTGGTTCGACCTTTGGGATCAGGAAATTGTTGTGCCGCGTTACCTTGAAGAGCCGCAGTGCCTCGTCGTAGGCCGTGAAAGAGACCCGTTTGGTCACCCTTTTATCCTTCACCTCGACCAGAGGTGTCAGCGACGCTAGCAATCGTTCCAAGGGGGTTTGAAGTCTTCGTGGGGGTGCAAACAGATCCCCAGTCTGTGTGTCGAACCGGTCTGGGTACTCGACTAGTAGTGGTGCGTCATCGTAGTCGAGCCACGCTGCGCTGATGGTTGTTGCCAACTGGGGACTGTTCCTTGTGAATGGGCCCGGGTTGGTCCACTTCTGCGGTCTCTTATTTTCCCCGACTATTCATTTTCTCTTTGCGAAACCTGCCGCTGTCCGAGCGGGAAATTTGACGTCGTCGGTTGATTGAGACGTCTCTGCCAACTGGGGGCCGTTTGTCTTGATACTCCTGTCCGTGATGGCTGAGTCGTTTGATGTTTTTCTTGGGGTTGGTAATGTCTCAAATGGCTCTTCCGGCTTCCGGGTTGGCTCGGTTGTCAACTGGGGACTGCTCGACGTGAGTGGGCCCGGGTTGGTGGCTATCCTTAGCCTGGCAAGTCTCACCATGGCGGCACTGGCTGGACGGATCAAAAGCCGTTTTGTTAGCCTTTTAAACCCTGGGTTAGCCGGATCGTACTGCTCCGGTCTATTAACCAGGTTGAGCTTTACTTCCCGTATTTCCCTCAGTCTGATATCGGGTCTCTTCTTGAGAGTCGACCCGGTGCCGTTGGTTGTTGTTGAGGTAGGTGGTAGTGTGATTGGTGTTGCTGTTGGTGTCAGGATCAGCTGCGGTGGACGCATCAGCATCTGCTCTATCAGCCATAGCTCTTCCTCCATGGTCAGTTTTGGCTCCATCTTTTTTTGATTGTATCTATACAAAAATTACATACGTTTCGCATTGATTCGAAAATTTGACTCGGCTCTCCCCTTTACCACCGGCTTATTTTTCAATATTCTTTAATGAAAATTTAGCAGAATATTCTTGAAATGATGCTTAACAATGTCACAAATTTCAAGAATTTTAATAACAAAGGTACTCTGAAAAAAAAAAATTACAAAGAAATCCTCATTTTTTTGTATCTCAGAGCCCTTTCCTCCCTTTTGTACAAAACTTGTAATTTAAAACTTTGTACCAGTGTCTGCAATAAGATCCATAGTTACATAAAGACGTAGACAGTTAGTGTACTAGTGATCAGGCTTGGGTAAGATTGTCATGTAGGATATATCGTTATTAAATATTTTTATATAAATATTTATCAATTAAATATCGCCAATATATATCAGGAATAATTTATAAATTTAGAGTAGTTTTAGATAATTATACTGGCTCAAAAAGATGTCCATATTATTATGGGAAGTCATTTTTTTAGTTCATAATTTTAAAAAATTCTTAATTACAGGATAATTTTATTGTTAACAGAGTTAAATATTTTCAAATTAAATGAAATATTTAAATAATAAATTTTATTAATGGACTTAATTAAAATTAAATGATAAACAATTAAATTTTTATCTATTTCTTTATTTAAAAATTATGAATTGACTCAGTTTGTGAAAAATTTCATTTCTATTTTACGTCTTACTTGTGTACGGTCTAAAGCTTAATATATATATTTTTATGATTATATTAAAATGGTTGTTTATAATTAATAAATAAGCTGTTTTTAATGTATTTTACTTACTAATAAATGTTACAACTTTATACATTTAATGTTTGGAGAATAATTTATTACTAAAACTAGTATGATAAATTACAGATGTACCATTCTTTTATACTAATGTAATATAAAAAAAAATCCCAGTGCATAGTAAACTTAAAAAAATAATAATTTATAATGTCATCTATTACTCAACAGTTTTTTTTACTAACAATAACACGAAACTCAACATTTTTTACATTTCATTTACTTTTAATTAAAATTTATCATAATTTTTTAAACTAAAAAATAGAAAAAAAAGTACACGCGTAATTATTAAGTTTAATTTAGCTATCAAATGAATTATTTTAATGCGAAAATTCGTACATTAAAAATCTTATAATATTAATTACTATACGAATGTTATGCATGAACATTAATTGAGCAGAAATATACGATTTATTAATTAATAATTATACTTTAATTACTTATTTTTACCCTCTTTAATGACAATGCTAAATAAATAAATAAATAAATAATAATTTTTTTAAATTAACTTAAATTTAAACTTATTTTTAAATAAATTTTGAAACACTTGTTAATTTATTTAATTAAAATATTTACTAACTTAATTATTTGGTTTGAGGAAAATTAAATAATTTAAATAGCTTTTTAATCAGAACTGTCTAGGAATAGTAAATAACTCAAATTTTTTTTATCTCAGGTTGTTAAGATTATAAATTTATTTCAATTTTTTTATGTCAGTTATCAAGGGGGGAAAGGTGTCTGAGATACAAAGAAGAGGATGTTTTTCAGAGTATCTTCTTCATTAAAATTCTTAAAATTTGTGACACTATTAACCAAGATTCCAAGAATATTCTGCTAAATTTTCATAAAAAAATATTGAAAAATAAGCCAGTGGTAGTGGGGAGAGACGAGTCACCTCAAAAAAAGTCTCTATGCCGTAAGCAGAATAACTTATGACTGCCTCATCTGAAATCAGCAAAAACAAAAAGATTTTCTTAGTACATAAGTTTATCTTAGATCTGAAAGAACGATTTTTTTTTCAGCTACTTATTTTTTAATTAAACAAAAGGAGCAATTTTTGGCAAAAATCAGAGTTTTTTGATTGCACTTTTACCAAAAATTAAAAAATGAATATTTTGTTTATTCCTTCGTTCAAATCCAAGATAAAATTATGTACTAAAGAAATTTTTTTGGTTTTTTGATTTCAGACGAAGCAGTCATGAGTTATCCTGCCTACGGCATGGAAATTTTTTTTATAACTCGTCTCTCCCCACTACCGTTGGCTTATTTTCCAATATTTTTTTATAAAAATTTAGCGAAATATTCTTAAGACGTTGTTTAATAATGTCACAAATTTTAAGAATTTTAATAACGAAGCTACTCTGGAAAAAAAAATCACAAAAATATGCTTTTTTTTTGTAACTAAGACCAGCTCCCCCTTGAAATAATTATTTCATGAAAAAGTAAAATTAATTTTGCTATTACAGCTCTAATTAATTACATATTTTATGCATCATAACTTCAACAGCAAAAAACAATCAAGTCCTATCATTAACTATTAATCACACCAATTATTTATCCTAATTAAATCTCATATAATACTCTTAAAACAATTTCAATGAATATTAATATCAATTATGTAGCAAGAAAACTATTTGGACTAGATTACATAATATCCTTTTTTTTTTTTTTTATTAATTACGCATAATTATATTTAAATATCTTGAAAAGGCGAATATTTAAGTCACTTTTTTTTAATCTTCAAAAAAATTTTTGACATACTTGTTTAATTCCACTGCTAATTGTCATGTCTTTTTGTTTGTCTATTCATTTATTTATTTAAAATAATTATTGTTATTTTAACGAGTAATTACTCTCTTCATATTATATTTACAGTGACTATCGATAGACTATTATTTCGTAAAATATACTTACGTTCAGACTTTATTTTTAAATTTTAAAATAATAAAATAATTATGAGTATTTTTTAAAATTTATCATTAATTTTCTTTGTCACTTTCAGTAACACTCTGCTGACCATTTTCATTTTCAATAAAGTTGTGTAATTCTTTACAAATCGTTTCCTCACAAATATTTGTAATCTCAATAACTTTTTCAAAATCACCGTCCATTTCTTTTAATTCATCTTCAACTATTTCTTCACAACTTTTAAACATTTCCGGATGATCAGCAGATAATAATTCAGGGTTAGAATTTGAATTAAGTATATCTGTATTAACTTCATCATCTGTCGTATCTGTTGACTGCGATACTTTTTTAAGAACACTATCAACAAGATTTGTTGCAAAGGATTTACTTTCAGTATTTTCATGGATTGTCTGTTGAATAGACAATGACTGAGGTCGAATTAGTGGTTTAGCATACGGAAATGTGTTTTCTTCACCAGCGGGAGTGTGTACTGCTGAAATTTCCGTTTGCGTACCAACACCATTGTCAACTAACACGACTTTTGTTTGCATACTCGACATACAGCGTTTTATTTCAGTCATTGAATCTTGCAATTGTTGAACTTGACTGTGTAATAAACTACAAGTCTGTGCTAAATTAGTAACGATGTCTGTATTTTTCTGTCCGCTATTTATTTCATTAGCGCCGGGTTGTAAACTAACGACTTTTTTCCACAATGCATTGATTGCCTGCATCTGAAGTAATTGTAACTTATGCTCACTCTCAAGTGCTGTGCGCGTTGCCTCCATATCAGTTGACAGTTTTTGAATATACTTATTAGTTCTCATCATTTCAATTGTTTTTAAAACATTCGTCGCTTTTTTATTTAAATTACGTGTATGATAACCCCGCCACATTCTTTGAATACATACTGCTGCTTTTTCAGCTTCATCTTCAGCTTTATTTGTATCCTCTTGACGTCTTTGAATGGCTCTATGTCTTATATTATTTAATTTAACTTGACAAACTTCACTGTCTTCATCACTACTTACTGTTATATTGTCGTAACCTGTTACTTTATTTTTTTGTAAATCATTACTTTTTATTTTATCTGTTGTTTTTATTTTATTTACACTTCGAGGTAAATTTGGTGAATTTCTAGCACTTCTCTTTGGTGTCATTGTTTTACTTTGTACATAGTTATTTATTTTAACAGCTTGTGGACATTTACCGTTTGTATTTGTCGTAACGGGTTTACCAATATTTGTTTTTCCTCCAATACAATTCGACGCCGAATTACTTTTCATTAATGAATTTCCTTTTAATACTCCTACACTACTTTTAGCAGCGATTGTGTTTGAGGTATTGCTGATTGAAACAGGTTTAGTGTTACTTTCGTTGTTAATTTTTACAGGTACAATGCTCTGTATTGGTGAATTAAGTCGACTTGGTGGAGTCTTTGGAAGAATTCGTGATAGACCAGAAGGTGGACGAAAGTCTGGGCTCATCAATGATTCTGGTACAGGTACTAGTTTCGTTGCTGCTTGTAGAGGACTTGAAGTTTCTATTTAAAAAGATGAAAAACGTTGATAAAAGAAACCCTGATTGCAAAAGTTTCTCATCGGAGAGTAGGTGTCAGTTAGTTGCGATCAAATTGACGGCAACTCTGGACAATAATGATCAAATTCATAGGAAATAGGACAAGGGCATAAATGAATTACTTTAAATGAATTGCAAAGAGCAGAAACCTTAATTGTGAAATATTGGAGATTAATTAGCAATAATTAATTTAAAGTCAAACTTTTACAATAAAAATGAGTCAGATTATGGCAATAATTTTAATACATAAGGTCATTCTTCATAGTTTCTATGTATTAGACAATTGAATTATAAGAATAAGGTATACAATCTAAGCTGTTATATGTCATTACTACAATTGTCATGTAGTTGCTTACAAATTATCTTTGTGTTTTAATTTAAGTTGCTGAGGAAGTCATAAATAGATGAAATGTCCAATTTATTTAAAGTAATTCATTAATACCCTAGTCCTATTTCCTACGAATTTAATTATTATTATCAAGTATGGACACGAACATTAAAATATTGTCTGGACAATAATTTTTGGCTTCAACTTCTATCGAAAATTGACGCCAATATTAGGGTGGTTGTTAAAAATTAAATTTTTTCAGCGGCCGTATAAAAAGCTTCTTTTTAGTGAAAAAATACGTGGGGAATTTGGTTTTTTATTTTTAAATAAAAAGAACATGTGCCTCAGGACGATCAAAGCTCATTTTTCAATACAATCGCGGTTTTTTTAAATATCTCATGAAATATACAGATTAAAGGAAAAAATCATAGGAACAATTTTGTAGGAAATTAAATTTTTGACAAAAAAGGTCTTATTCATTTTTCATATAAAATGTGTATTTACGAAGACATTTTTAAAAAACTTTTCTAGATCTTGTGAATTGAGCATTTAAAAGATTACGAATATTGAGAATAACGTTTTTTCTTAAATATAAACAACTTCGTAACTCGTAACAATCATTAATGTTTGTTATAGTTTCTATATACTTAGAAAAATGTTAATTTCAACATTTGTAATCCTTAAAACGCTTAATTCATCAGATCTAAAAAAAGTTTTTTTAAAATATCTTCATAAATACACATTTTATAAAAAAAATGAACATGACCTTTTTTGTCAAGAAATAAATTTCCTATAAAATTGTTCCTATGACTTTTTCCTTTAATCTGCATATTTCATGAGATATTTAAAAAAAACTGCGATTGTATCAAGAAATGAACTTTGATTGTCCTGAGGCACGTACTCTTTTCATTAAAAAAAAAAAAACCAAATTCCCCAGGTACTTTTTCACTAAAAAAAAGCTTTTTATAAGACGTTTGAAAAAATTTAATTTTTAACGAGCACCCTAGTCAATATACTGCTGCAATCTGTCGACAAGTTGACATAGAATGTTTTTATTACTGTTGCTTGCATCAAATTTAAAAAACACCAGCAAATGGGTGTCAACTTATACGTATATAAACTTGGCAACAAGTTGCTGCAGTAGATTCAAGTCAATTTACTATCAGCTTGGCTGTCAGGAAAATTTTGTTATTTGTAAAATAAAACTTACCTTCAATATCTTTCAACCCAGATTCTTTTGATTTATTATTAAATGTATTGCACAACATATTGGGATCAAGACTTTGAGTCATCAGTAGTTCATGATTATCAGCTAAAGTTGCATGACAAGATGATAACATAGTTTCAGTATGACAACTTGCTACCATTCGATCTGGTGATCTTAGTCGTATGGAATTACATGATGAACCTAATGAAATAGAAGCTATTTGAGGATTTAAAATATTATCCTTTATTTTATTTTATAATTTATTGGTATGCATGTAAGATAAATATCGCTAGTACCCTCAGCCGAAGCTTGCAAATTATAATTTATTTTATGCCTACATACATTTATTTAAATAAATTAAAATAATCATACTATTTTTTAACTATTTAAGTATTTATTTACACTCAATTAATCTAATTAAATTTTTTATTAAGTCTAAAAGCCGAAATAAGCAACAGGGTCTTAACTCCTACATTATTTCAGCAGAATAAAAATTTATTTAAGGGATTATATTGATTTTTATTTTTAAATAAAAAGTAAAAAATAAAAAAAAAAGATCGACTTTAATCTCCAAAATACCTTTGCATCGTGACGGGCAGACGCAGTATTTTGACTTGTATAATTTTGCTGATTGTAAGTATTTATCTTCGTGGTATACAAAAATGGGTGCTATTGAAGAAAATTATATGTGTGATTACTGGACGTTATTTCTTTTAACTCACGCTCTTAATCATGGTGACCACAGATTTTTGAAACTGAAATTCCCTGACTTTTTCAGGTATTCTATTCAAATAATTTAAAAATACCCTGACCATATGTAGTTATATTAAATCATTGGAAATATTTATTTAATTCAAAATAAAATGGTACGTCAGTTCAATAAATAATCAATCATTATCGCTAAATGAAACTATGTTATTATTTGTCAATGTTCATAGGTTTTTTTTATTTATCAAATGAATGATTTTTTTTTTGTTTTTATTTTAAATCTATGTTTTTATATAACTTACTCTATAATAAAATATAAATAAATTTTCCATTTTCACTAGAATAAATTTCATAAATAAAAACGTTTTATAGAATATTAATAAAATATTAATCAAGTACGCGAATAATAAATATAGTGAAACTTATTAGTTCAATATTTATGTATACTTTTAATGTTTTTGGTTTTTGAACTTGTCAATATGCATGTTAATAGCTTCAAGATCCTGACGATTGGTTTCTACAAAGACTTTTTTTTCCAACAGCCTTTTAAATTCTTACTGCTTCATTTCTTCGCTATTGGAGTCAATTTCTACTAATTTTTTTTCAAGACAGTATTACAATCGCATTCGCGCCGCGCCACTTTTTGAACAGTTTGGACAGAAAAAAAAATTTATCGGATTTTTTTCAGTCAAAAAAGGAAAGTAAAAATTTTTCCAGCATTGTGAAGAAATTTCCTGACTTTTCCCTGATTTTTCCAGTATATTTATAATTCCCTGACATTTCCAGAAATGTGGCCACCATGTTAGCTGTCATTTAAAAAGAAACGAGAACCAAACGACGACTCAGTAATCAATCCCATCTACTTATTTTAAAATCTTATCGTACTATTTTTTTCTTTAATTTTCTTTTTTCTCAAAGTAATAATAATTTAAATAGTAATAAACTTACTTGGACGTCTTGGTGAACTGGTACGATTAGGGCCTAGTCTTCGTCTAGCAGCTGGTGATGGTGTCATACCGTGAACATTACTGGTATCAGTTTGTTGATTGAGTTGTTGCTGGTGATGCTGTGCTTTACTCAATATTAATCTAAGTTTTCTGTCAGTTTCATTTTCGAGACACTCACCCGATAATGGACAAACAGATGCTAAATATTGAGTAAGTAATAAATGCTCACCAACACGAAATTGTCTCCCTCGTCCTTGAGAATAAAGCCATTCAGCTTTTAAACTGAATGGATCAGGTTGTTAAATTTATTATTAAAATTTTTTTTAATAAACAAAATAAAGTTATGTATAAATTTTTTTATTAATCGTATTAATTAACATAAAAATTATATTTATGATAAATATAATATTAGGGTATATTGTTTCCGCTAAAGGTTTTTTTCTTCACTCATCAAGCAAAATATTATCCTGCATATTGAAAAAAAGTATCTGATGACAAGTATTTTAATCACGTACTTTAATTTAAAAGTACTGAGAATTAAAAATTAAAAGCTCCAACTCAGGAATTTTTTTTCAATATGTAGAATAATATTTTGCTTGATGAGCGGAGAAAATCCGTCACCGGAAACTAAGTACTATAACGTAGACTTGAATCAATACGTCTAATAAAAAACTTTATAAATTATTAAACTATAATTATTCTTTTATTGTCTATAGTGCATGTAACTAAATAAGTGAAAGAATAAATTTATAATGATTTATATTGACTTTACCTTTCAATTGGATCAACAGCATATCCATCGATTGATTTTAGACTCATACACCAATTTATGACAAATGGACGATAGTCAAAACCACTATAAACTATTTAGTTAAGAAATATTATCTATTATGCATGACTAAAAATATTTTAATTAAATAATTATAATTATTTTACCTAAGCTATCAACTAAATATTTGCTGCGAATCTATTATTAGTGAGTGGCTATTTATAATTATTATGTTGCATTTAAAAAGTTTAATAGAAAAAAAAAGGATACATACTATTACCTGTAGCACTAACACAAGGATTATTAGCAATAGAAAAATTAATAAGACTTGTCAATCCACTAAGATGTGACATCTCATTTAAATCTGTAATATTATTGTTTGCTAATGTTAGAGTCTCTAAGCATGTTGGCAAGTATCTTTCAGACTGTCGTAGTGTTATAATGCGATTATTGTGTAAGAATAATTCCTAAAATAAATTTATTAATTACAATAAATAAATTCAACGAAATAATTAGAGATATATGTAGAAATTCATACTTTTAAATTTCTTAAATAAGAAATATCGGAAATATGACTGATACTATTCTCAGATAAATCCAAATGTTGTAATTTTGTATTAGAATGCAAATGTTCAATAGACTGAAATATAAAAATATATATAATTTAATAAATTTATGTTAGTTTTTATGTTAAATTAATTTATAAAGTTAAGGGCATTCTTAGACAGTGCCTTCTCCCTTCTTTTTAAAAATATCACCCGTTCACAGAAAAAAGGTGGTGTGTGCTAGGTGTCAGACTATGATTTTCTGGCGTTTATTTTATCGTTGAACACGAATCTGAAGTCAGAATTGGGGATCAAACTGCAAATATTCGAGAAAAGCTCAAAAAATCATGATATAGTAGTGTTTTCTGTATGACGATAATGCACTGAAAAAAAATTTACTAACATTTGATAAACTATATGCATTAAATATTCGACTGTATTTATTAAATATTAGTCTGCATATATTAAATATTGATCTTTTACCTAAATGAGACTCAATGGGCAATGAATCTATGCAATTACAAATTACGGTTGGATACTACAGAGAAAAATAAACAAAAACCGTGTCATAATAATGCGGGAAAAATGACGAACTCGTGAGTTTTGGATTTTTCTCGAATATTTGCAGTTTGACCCCTAACTTTGACATCAGATTCGTGTTTAGCGGGAAAAAACACGTCAGAGAATCATAGTCTGACCTAACTGTATTGAAATTTCATTAATAGTAGGGGAGCCCAAGCGGGGATTTCGGGATTTACTAAAGCGCGGCAGATTAATATACAGGGAGATACCTTGTACCCGGTTAAGTACCTCCACAAATCATGAGGCCCATAGATAAGGCCGCCCGTGAAGGATACAGGATCAAATTAGTAAAAAAAAATTGACCATCAGAAATTCTCGAGCGCGTCAGATTAAGGTAGGATGAGCTAATTACATCCTAAAAAGTGTATATTCCACTAATCTGACAATTTGAGAGTGACGTAAAAAAAGGGGAGGGCAACTAAGTTGTAAAAAAAATTTAGCTACGCTCGAGAATGTCGAGATGACGTTTTTTTTTACAACTTAGTTGCCCTCCCCTTTTTTTATGTCACTCTCAAATTGTCAGATTAGTGGAATATACACTTTTTAGGATGTAATTAGCTCACCCTACCTTAATCTGACGCGCTCGAGAATTTCTGATGGTCAATTTTTTTTTACTAATTTGATCCTGTATCCTTCCCGGGCGGCCTTATATATGGGCCTCATGTTTTGTGGAGGTACTTAACTGGGTACAAGGTATCTCCTTGTATATTAATCTGCCGCGCTTTAGTAAATCCCGAAATCCCTGCTTGGGCTCCCCTACTATAATTTATTGAAAACAAATCAAGGCATCAATTGAAAAAAAGCCAACGGAGTTACAATTTTGCTAAAAGACAGATTTAAAAAAAAATTACTCACATTTGTTATCAATTAGGAGTTAAAAAAATTTTTTAAATAAATTTGAGCCTAAAAAATTAAAAAATTTGAATTATAAAATTGACATGAAGAAGTACTGAAATTTATTTAACAAATTTCGTTCAACTTTTATTGACAACAACTGTTAATATTTTTTTTTCAAACATGTGACAGTTCTAATGCGTTTAATATTTTCAAAAATTAAAGGGTGGCTGGGGGAGTATTATCTAAGAATGTTATTAAATAATATGTATACTTTTATATTATTTCCAGCTAAACACAAAGTTGTTAAATTTGGCATATCTTTAATGCCTTCAATTGTTAAAATTCCATTGTTAGCTAAATTTAGTGTGACTAAATTATGTAATTTTGACACTCCATACATTCGTAAAAGCTGATTACGTACAATAGAGAGCTAAAATAAAATTATTTATAATTAGAATTTATAAATAATAAATAATTATTATCTAATTACACATAAAATAGTTCATTAGAGTTTAAAATAATTAAAATTTTAAAAAACCTTTGTAATTCTGTGGTAAGTATCGAGATTGTCAAGTCTCTGAAGTTCATTATCGTCAACGATTAAAGTACTAATGTCTGCGTCTGATGGACAACGACTTAACTTTTTAAGCCCTTGACCACTAAGATCTAGAGTATCACAGACAGATGATTCTGATTCTTCACAGGAATTCATTCTGTAATTTAAATAAATTAAAAATTATTATAATTGTAACTTATCGTGATTGTTATTATAATTATTTCATGAAATAGAAAATGAAAATACAAAAAATAAAGTAATGTAAAAAAAAAAAAGTTAAATACAATAATTACATTGGTTTAATTATTATCACTGGTGAAGCTCAATACAATAAAAATATTTAAATTAGGTTAATTAACAATCGTAATGGTTATATTATAGTGAATTTAAGTGCAATAAACATAAGATTTATAAATTTAATTCAATTGATTTCTAACCCGCGGAAGCCATGATGAATACAAACCACTTACTGACATGACAGAAAAAAAATTTGACAATTGTTAAGTTACATGTAAAAATACGGTATTTTTACCGTGCTAGAATTATCTGTTGATTAAATAGATAGCTTTATTATCAACGCTTTTAAAAAATGTCCCTTAAGCAGGTGGTCGTTAAAAATTAAATAACGGTCGTTAATAATTAAATTTTTTCAGACGTTTTATAAAAAGCTTCTTTTTAGAGAAAAAATACGCGGGGGGTGTGGGTTTTTATTTTTAAGTAAAAAGAACACGTGCCTCAGGACGATCAAAGTTCATTTTTCGATACAATCGCGATTTTTTTAAAATATCTCATGAAATATGCAGATTAAAGGAAAAAATCATAGGAACAATTTTGTAGGAAATTAAATTCTTGACAAAAAAGGTCTTATTCATTTTTCATATAAAATGTGTATTTACGAAGACATTTTTAAAAAACTTTTTTTAGAGTTTATTAACTTTAAAAATAACGTTTTTTCGTAAATATAGGCAACCTAAACAGCATTCAAGTCGGAATGACTGGGTTACGACGTCTTTTTAAAGGCGTCCTCAAGAAGTCCTGTAATGACTTTTAAAGGTGTCGTTTTTAAGAACTCTTAATTGAGAGTTTTCGAAGACTCCATAAATAAGACGTCAGTTTTGTGACGTCTAAATGTATTCTTTTTTAAATTTCTTTATGAAGTCAAAATTAGGAGCTCCTTAAAGACGTTATGGTAAATTCATACTGAAGTCTTATTTGCGAAGTCAGAAAAAAAGAACTCTTTTTGGGAAGACGTCTATTGGACAGGTTCCAATTGGAAAAGTAACCGATAGGACATATTTCAATAACTAACATCCCTATTACCTGAATTACCAATTATTAATAATCCTGATGACCCAAATTTTCAATCACCTAGAATCCCGATTACCAGTAATTTCAATTACCAATACTACCAATTACCCAAGTTTTCAATAATCCAAAATTTCGATAGCTTAACTTTTCGTCAACCAGAAACATTGATAACAAGACATTCCGATTGGACAGGTTTCGTAAGCTCAAAGTCGATTTCTTTGTTACATAACAAAGAAATCCATTTTGAGTTTTGTTATATAACAAAGAAATTGACTTTGAGCTTACGAAACCTGTCCAATCGGAATGTCTTATCATCAATGTTTCTGGTTGACGAAAAATTAAGCTATCGAAGTTTTGGATTATTGGAAATTTGGGTAATTGGGAGCATTGGTGATTGAAATTACGAGTGATCAGGATTTTAGGTGATTGGAAATTTTGGTCATCGGAATTATTAGTAATTGGTAATTTAGGTAATAGGGATCTTAGTTATTAGAATATGTCCTATCGGTTACTTTTCCAATTGGAACCTGTCCAATAGACGTCTTCCCCTCTTTTTAAAGGCGTCTTACTGAGTTCGCTAGGTGGCTCATTCGACATCTTGAGAACTTCTTAAAAACTTCTTTAAGATGTTGATGAAACGCCCAAATCATAAATAGCAACTCATTCAGAACTCATCAAGGCGTCATTTTACTGCCTGGGAACCTCATAACTCATAACATCAATCATTAATGCTTGTTATAGATTCTTTATACTTGAAAAATATTATTTTCAAAAATTATAATCTCTCAAATACTCAATTGACAAGATCTAAAAAAAGTTTTTTTTCGAATTTGTCGTTTCATTAGTTTAATAAGTGATATTACCGAAAAGATAGAAGAAAAATCACTGTTCTTTACACTTTTCCTCGGATATTTGATGTATTTACGCTTCGATCTATGATATAAATATATGAAAACATATTGCTGAGCTCGTCGGGCTCGAATAAATATTTTGACAAAAGAGTTTTTGAGCTGTTTGAGCTCGAAAACAGCGAGAAGTTTCGGGGCTGGCCCGCAAGGTCAGCTGGTTTACAGATTTTTTTTAGTATATTATTTGCATACAAACAAGCTAAAAATGTAGTTAATTATTTTTTATTTATTTTATAATTTATAATAATACATGAAATTTTGTATGCCTTATAATGGCTGTTAACAAACATAAAATTGCATTATATTTTTATGTAAACGATATTTCACCCAAATTTACATGCGAAACGCATATCAATGTAAGAGTGTACCGGTAAACATAGATTCGAGCAGCAATCGCTATCCCAGGTGCACTATATAAAAAAAAAAGAAAATCATTCATAGTAATGTGTTTTTTAAAATTAGAAAAATAATAAATTTAACAATAATATCGATTGATAAACATACTTCACCGAATAGTAAACATTTGTGGACATGATCGTTATCTATTATCTCTGCAGAGATAATTGAAAATAATAACGCTCCAATAAAAAAAAAAAGTGTTAGCAAATTTTTAGCCATCGTTAATTGAATTCTCTACGACAAAAATTAAAAAATTAATAGTATATTGTGTGACTAGGGATGAAACAAAATGATTTCTGACCAGGGTGAAATTGTTTGTCCGAATCGTAGAAGAGGGCTGACATGACCCGCACACGGAAAAAAAAATATTGCGCTTATCGCTCACCAACGGAGAGCGACAGTTGTATCGTGATTAGTACTAAATTGTTACTTGATTTTCACGATATATATATCAATATGAATGAAACACTAGATACTTATTATAATGATCCTACGGATTGTGAATATACTTAAATGTATAGTGATCGTCAGTTAACGTATCTATATCATACCAAAACGGATCGTGATTATCGCGATCTACTTCTCAAGCGCCACCACTCATAACCAAACTATTTAATAAAAAATTTACATCAATTACTTACGTATATTCTATTACTTGATTACATTTCTTCATATTAAATAATAATTTTTTATTCCGCTTATTAGAATTATTAACATGTAATTATTAATTCCAACTAAAAATAAAATTGTAATAAAGTTAAAGTTAAAAATTCATCTATTTTAACCTCAAATATTTTTATGATTTTCTCAAATGATCTTATGATTTCGGGATCCGCCTGGATCGCGATAATCACGATCCAATAGACCAAGACTTTCCGTATACAACGTATAACCAACCGAGGAGAGTGAATATCACGATACCGTTGAGTGGTGAGCACAATATTTTTTTTTCCGTGCAGTCTGAAATCATTTTGTTTCATTCTGTGTGACACACTCTATTTTTCATGATTACCTGCATTGGAACCGAAAGTTTCAGTGGCAGCAGCCAGCCAGAAACAACCCGTATTAAAAGAAAGGATTTAAAACGATTAGAAAAAAAAATTTTAAATACTTTTTAATGCTTTTGAATACTTTGAATACTTTTGAATCACCCTTATGGGAATTTAACATTGCAAATCATTTCGAATCAATTCTTTTAATCTGGAACGTTTCTGCCCCCTCACTGAAGGTAATCACAATTAACGTGTTTGCTAATATTAATTCGCGGTATTGTACCGAAATTAGTTTGTTTCGACTGGATGAAGAGACACTGAAACTTTAAGTTTCGATGTTGGTATCATGAAAAATATTTTAAGTAATAATGAACTCGTAATCTTTAGCCGTTTACGATATATCAATTTTAATAAAATAAAAAACCATTGAAAAAATATTAATTTGTTAAAAATTCTATCTCAATGATTTTATAGTTTTGATTAATCAAAATTTATATCCATAGAACTTTCGTATTATAATATATTTAACAGTTTGAAATTTTAATATACGATACCAAATATTAAGATACGCATAAAGTAAAAAAAATAAAGATATCGATAATTTACCTATATCAACTTTAGAAACTTGTAGAATTGGTGATTTATTGTTAATAAAACTCTCTACCTCCTTTATACTTATAACATAGTAACAGTTATACCGTTTTCAAAGTAGGAGTTTGTAAAGTTAGGATTTTATCTTAATTGAAAAAATGTCATTAAGTGATAATTGTTTACAAATATCGCTGTTAATATGGTTTTATTCATTATCTACAAGAAGAAAAAAATATTGGGGGCTTTAATCAAAAATATAAGTTAAAATTACTAAATTCTTATTAAAAACTTAAAATGCTATTAAATTTGTGTAATTTTGACTATTTTAAGAATTCAATTTTTATTTATATTTAATAATTTTTATTATTCGAGTAAGGTAAAAGGCTTAGTACCCGATCAGAGAACTAGTACCCGATCACTCCATGTATTTATATATCTATAGATATATATATTCACTAAATTATTATTATTATTACTATTATTGTTACTACATGCAGTATTAATAACCATTTTGTAATTTTTACTATACATTTAGTAATAAATAATAAGAGTAAAGTATTTATTAACTTGCATTAGTATTTCTTACTAAAATATATTAAATATTATAATATTTTCTAGACTCGTTTTCTCCAGGTTACTCCATATTTTCAAGTTAATGTTTTAATTTGATTTATCAAGTAAATCCATTAAAGTAAGTGGCTCAGTACTTGACATCTTCATTTGAAAATTGCGGATAACGTGAATAACTGCAAAATACCGCAATTTACTGCAAACTTTCCGTAAAATGCCGTAGTTTGCGTTAAATTATGGCAATTCATCTGAGTATCGTATATAACGGTATTTTGTGGCAAAATGCCGCAATGTTATCATAAATTTACTGTAAAATACCGCATTTTTTACCGCAAATGCCCCAATTAACCGTAAAACACCGTATTTTGCGGCAATTTTGCAATACAGTACATAATATATCAAATATAAAATAAAAATCTAATTTTTTATCACGTAATTTAGTATTTCACCGTAATTTTTTAATAAGAGAACATAAATATAATCTATTTTCAACATACTTTTATCTATTTCATTGTATTAATATCATTAGAAATGATAAGAACAAATGAGTGTTAATGTAGCCGACATGAGACATTTTATAAATTCTAAGTAAACAAATTAATTAATTAAAATAATAAAATTTAAAAAATTCCCACTTGTTGGGGACATTCGCACTTCTTATGTACAGACATAATATATAATATATAATATTAATATTCTTCTTTAAACCTTCTATTAATAGTTATAACAAAAAGTTATTAATTTTTTATTTTAAAGTAAAAAGGTAGTCACTTTACATTCTAGTAATAATTTATTTATTTAAATAAAATTTGAAATTCAAAAAGACCAGGAATTTTAAAAAAATCAAAATACCAATCACGCTCAATTAGCAATTATTTGTTACACATATTTATTATCTCAAACTTCGTAATTATTCGTGTAAGTTCGTAACAATTCGTATCGAAAAAATGGCGCTACCGTAATTGTTGCAGGCAAGCCAATTTGTATATGGAATAAAACTATGCATTAAATGTCAACAATAACAAATTTAAATAAAAAAAAAATACTATTTATTTTTAAAAAAATTCATCTATTAATAATTTAAAAAATTAACAATTATTTACAACAACTTTTTCGAAGTTTTGAAAACAAATAATTGTATTCTTGTTAATTAGTAACATAACAAATAGAATAACTTCATAATTAATTTAAGGTAAGCAATGAAGGTAAATTTATATTTAAAGACTAGATAATTTTGAACGTTTGTTAATTTATAGCTTGGAAAGAATTTAAATATGACTGCGGAATACGTTAAAAGTAATACTATCAAACATGAAAGTACGATAAATTCTGGTTTGGATTATCTCAATTCCACTTCATATTTTATGGAAGCTCTTGATTATTGTCTGATTACAATAAAAGTTGAACACCCTGCTGGAGATAAACATATTTCAATAGATGTAAGAAAGGATTATGTTACCAAGCCGGGAACAGTAATTTTTCAAGTATTTGTTAATAAAGAGAGACAATATTCAAAAATAGTTCATGACTGGAGTGAACATCATAAGCTGGATGTTCTTAAAGACAATAAATTTATTGGATCAATGAAAGTTGTTTGTAAAATTATTTGGTTAGGTTTTACTGATAAATCTTTACCGTCATCGGTGATTAATAGAAGTAGTAATTATTCAAATTTTTATGTGACAGCTGTATTGAGTGATGTGATGTTGATTGTGGGTGGTGGAGAAATTCCAGCTCATAAAATTATTCTTGCTGCTGAGAGCTCTGTTTTCTTAAGAATGTTTAAATCAAATAAAGTAATGAATCGTATTGATATTGAAAATGTAGATCTTGATGTTATGCAAGAAGTCTTGAAATTTTTATATACGGGTGAAACATTAGCTGAAGATAATTGTGAGCTTGCGTTGAGAATGTTAACTGTTGCTGAAAAATTTAAAATAATTAAATTACATAATTTTTGTGGCCCGACTATTTTTCGTTTTGTTACTACGGACAATGCTATACGTATTATTTGTGAAGCTGAAAAAAACAATGCTCATAGATTACGTAAAATGACATTGAAATTTATTATAGAAAATATAAAAAGTATTGAAATCCAAGATGAATATAAAAAATTGACATTAATTAAAAGTGAATTGTTGTATGAAATTGTTGATGGATTGAGAGAGTCACGCGCTAAGAAAACTAAAAGAATTAAAATTTGTTTTGCTTAAATTATTATTTAAATTTATATATTTAATTGTATATAACTAAACACAATGTAGCTTATATTTTTATAACAAAAATAATTATATTAATTAGTTTAAGAAATAAAATTTTTGATAATAGTACCCAGCCTCCGGTCTCCTTAAAAACTTGCTTTTTAAAAAATAATTTTAATTAAAAAATATAAAGAAATAATTATCTGTCTTAAGGGAGAAAGCTCGTCTGAGATACAAATAAAAGAGGATATTTTTGTGATTTTTTTTTAGAGTACCTTCTTTATTAAAATTTTAAAAATTTGTGACATTATTAAACATCACTCCAAAAATATTTTGCTAAATTTTCATAAAAAAATATTGAAAAATAAGCCTGTAGCAGTGGGGAGAGACGAGTCACTTCAAAAACGTCTCTATGTCGTAGACGGGATAACTCATGCTTCATTAGAAATCAAAAAACCAAAAAGACTATCTTAGATTCAAACGAAGGATTTTTTCTTTTCAATAATTACTTATTTTTTAGTCAAACAAAAGGAGTAACTCTTGGCAAAAATCAGAGTTTTTTGATTGCACCTTTACCAAAAATTCAAAAATAAATATTTTGACTATTCCTTCTTCTAAATCCAAGATAAACTTATGTACTAAAGAAATCTTTTTGGTTTTTTGATTTCAGATGAGGCAGTTATGAGTTGTCCTGCCTACGGCATAGAAACTTTTTTTTGGGTGACTCGTCTCTCCTCACTACCACTGGCTTATTTTTCAATATTTTTTTATGATAATTTAGCAAAATATTTTTGGAGTGATGCTTAATAATGTCACAAATTTTAAGAATTTTAATAAAGAATGTACTCTTAAAAAAAAATCACAAAAATATCCTTTTTTTTTGCATCTCGGACCAGCTTCCTCCCGTAAAACAATTTTGGTATTGAAATTTTTAAGGAGACAAGTAATCGGGCACTTTTTTTTATAAATTTATAATTATACATAAAAAGGAATTAGAACTTATGATTCTCATATTTTTTAATATTGTTCATAAAAAATATGAACTTCATACTATGAATTTCCTTTATACACTTGGAGCTTATGTAGTAAATTTTTCTTTTGTTAAATTTATAAACTAAAAAAGTATAGATCTGCTTAATAAAAAAATGTTTAATTTAAAAAATGTAAAATTTTGTTTAGTTTTCAGTACAAAAGTCTGTGAAAATTATTATTATTTTATGAATATTATTTAAAATTACTCGTGAAATTATTTGAAAGTATCATCATTTCACCATTGATTACTTTAGTTATTTTTTATAAAATATGAAAGTTTGTATAAATAAATGTCACTTTATAATTTATTAACATTTCAAATTTACATAAAATATAGTAAAGGAAAAAAATTGATTTGAAAAGAAAAAATTTATTTCATTTCTGATAAATTTAAAAGTCACTTAATTATTTAAGATTTTTTCTTACTGGCTGCAGACACTGAAACTTTAAATTCCGATGAAACACAATTTCAGACTGCGGGTGTCAGCTCTCGCCTACGCTGCCCTGTCATGGCAAAACGACGTATCTGAAAAATTATAGTTTCGAGAAAATTGCGTTTAAAGTTTTAACAGAATTTGAGTCCAATTTGACAGAAAAATTAATTTCTGTTATGACAAAACGTTGTAACTCGAGATACGTTTTTTGTATCATAGCAAACTAATGCTTATTTTGATAAATACATGAAATTGTTATGACAAAACGCTATAACTCGAAGAATCGATTGTAAAAAATTTTCGAGTTACGGCGTTTTGTCGTAACAATTTTTAATTTTTGTGTTAGGCCTGAAAAATGTCGTATCTCTGAGGGCTTAAAAAAATTTCATCTCTATTTTCTTTTTTTTTTTTTTAATTTCCAATGTAAAAAAGATACGTTTTTTTTTTCATTTCTTCTATTCGCACATTTGATTAATATTATTGGCATAATTAATAAAATTAATAAAATTTTGATGATATCCTATTATTAAGTGACACTTAATAAACCGTTTTAGCTTTGTTACGACAAAACAGCGTATCTCGAGATACGTCGTTTTGCCATGACAGGGCAGTACGGCACGGGCAGCCAACTTCACACTAGTCTGAAATCGTCTTGTTTTATCCCTTATCACACAATATACTATTCCTAAATCAAATAAATGATTATTTCTGCTTAAATACATTTACTTGATAAATTAAAATAAAGATATATTTGATGAAACGAGTATTTTCTTAATTCAAAAAATTGTCCATAAAGCGAACGATTTATTTAAATTCACGAATAACATTTTACAGTGTGGGCTCTTATTATTCACGCGGTAATTGATTGATTTGAAACTTATTCTAGCACTCGTTAGTTTATTTAAAACGATTCTAGATTACTACAACTCAGTGTGAATATTATGGATTAAATATCAATAAAACGATTTTTGATTTGCAAAAAGCTTCAATTGTATCAATTTATACCTATGAAATCAATAATTTAATTATTTTTAATAATTATTAGAATAAAAAAAAAATTATTTGGACATAACACCCCCTTTGCACCCCTCCCCTATATGAAAAGTTAAAAAAAGTAATGTCAGATTCGTTTAGATATTGAACCCTAGCCTTTCAATTTTTGACTTTCCGATATGAAAATTAAAAATTTAAAAAACGGAACAGTTATTAGTTTCAATGAGATTTTTTAAACTCGTTTTCAACACGTGTCATCATTTTAATATCTAAGAATTCGTTTCTGATTATTTCTGAATGTTTGCTCATTTATTACGAAATCTTTTGAATAATAATTTATATAATTCATCAAAACTTAAATTTGATTTGTTTTTCGTATGATTATCTTAATGAATGTCAAATTAAACTTTCAAAAGTTATAATTTCTGTATTTAAGATAAGAGACTCAGTACCCGATCAGAGAACTAGTACCCGATCACTCATGTATTTTTATATATATATTTACTAAATTTCACTAAATATAGATATACAAATACATAAATTGATCGAGTACTGGTCCCCTGATCAAGTACTAGTTCTTTTACATCATTTGACAGTTGAATTTAAAAATATAATTGACTTTTAGCCATTTATTAGCTCGTAAAGTTAACTGATTTTCTGATTTTTTTTTACTTTACTCTCAACATTTTCTCTTTGGTATATATATATAATTATTTTATTCACCATAAAATATAAATTATAATAACCATTACTATAAGTAAATAATAATCATAATTAAAAATTTTTTGAAATTTCTTTTATTATAAAATATAGAATAATTCTATGAGAATAATAAAAAATTGATAAATAAAACTTTTTAAAAACTATAGTTTCAATTTATAACTAAAAAATATTTTTTTTATACTCAAATGTTAATAGAAAAAATTATAAATAAAATTAAAACCTAATTTAAATTTACATTAATTACTTTTATTTATTTAATTATTTAAATATGTAATGCTTATAATGTAATTTAAACGAAAACAAGAAAGGTCAAGGATCATGTAGTTGAGAAAACGATTCTGAACAATATCGCAGTGCATAAGCGTCACTCGTCCGGGGCGATTGATTTTATTATAATTTTATTGAATTATAAAAATAAATTAAATTTATTTAAAATGCAAATAAAAGACAAAAAAGCTATCGTTATTGGCACAATTAATCGACTAGGAATAGCTTTTTGTCGTGAATTGCTACGAAATGGTGCTGAAGTAAGTTTTTAATGATAAATAAATGTAATATTTTATTATTATTAAAATTAATTAATTAATTAAATAAAAATTCAACAGAAAATTGTAATGATTGGAGATGAAGAGATTCATGACAGTGAAGTTTCTCCAATCGAAAATTTAAATGTCGAATTTGGTGAAGAAAAAGTTACACATTTTAAAAATGATATATCAAAAAGTAGTGAAATAGATGGTAAATATTATTATTTTCTTTTATTTTATTTAGATAAAAATTATAAAATTATTAATTAAGATATATTTTATTAAATAGTCATATTTAAAGAAGCAATAAATTATCTTGGAGGGCTTGAAATTCTCATTAATAATGCAGACCTTCTGAATGAAACGGACATAACGAAAGCTATTGACGTTAATATCGTAAGTAATGATAAATATTATCAAAATATTTTTTATACTTTTTAAAATTATATTTTTTCAATAATAATTATCTTGAATTTTTTTACCGACAGTCTACTGTAATTCGTAGTAGCCTTCTAGGAGTACAACAAATGGGAAAAGATATGGGGGGTAGAGGAGGAATTATCGTTAATGTTGCAACAATTTTTGGCCTTGAACCTGTACCACAACTCCCTATTTATTCAACTGCGAAACAAGCAGTTATCAGTTTTAGCCGCTCATTTGCAGTAATTATTAAATTACTAAATAAATATCATTCAATTATGTCACGGAGAGAAAAGAATAGTAATGATTACCATTTGACGTAGTAACCAAACTCTTTCTTTGTCAAATGGGAAATAATGCTATGTAGAATAGGATTAATACCATTTTTCTAGTAATGATTACTATGTTACATTGAAACAAGTAAAATGGTAAAAATAACTGTCTAGCAGGGGAACCAGGGCTATATAGAATGCTACTCAGTCCCATGCTTGAACAGAGTGGCCACAACTCGGGAAAACCAGGAATATCGGGAATTATCAGGGAAATGTTAGAGAATTTCGAAAAGTATCCGGGAATTAAATTGCGACAGTTCAAAATTTAAAAAACTTTCAATAATACACTAGTTACAAAAATTGAGGGCTATTAATGAAGTTGAAAATTTTTGAGTGATTTTCAACAAAGTGTAACTCGAAGAAAAATAGTCATGCGACAAAAACAAAAAAGGCAAATTGTAGCTTCAAGTGTCTTGTTTTCTGATCTGGTCTTGAAAATTTTTTATTATGTGCGGTTCCGGAGTAATTCTAAGAAAACTATCGAAAAATAAATTTACCAAATTTTTGCTCGTCTTAAAAACGGTTTTCGTCCTTCAATAATTTTTTTTGATAATTATGATTGATTTTTGATTGATCTGTAACCGTGCATAATGATAAAATTCCAAGACCAGATCAAAAAACTAGACACTTGAAGCTACAGTTTAACTTTTTGTTTTTGTTGTACGACTATTTTCCTTCGAGTTACAAACTGTTGAAGATTAATAAAAAATTTGAAATTTTTTTTAGTGTCTCTTAATTTTTGTAACTAGTGTATTTTGAATTTATTTGAATCATAAAATTTCTTATTAAATATTTTAACTTATACATTTTTGACATCGAATAATCAAAAGTAGGCAATATTAATTGATTTTTATCAAATTCAATTATTGAAAATAAAAATATAATAAAAACTCTGAATATCTAAATGATACGAATAAAATTTCTAAATCAGGGAAAAATGTGAAAAACTTTGCTGGAAAACCGGGAAATATCAGGGGATTTTAAAATCATTTCTTTGTGGCCAACCTGTTGAATAGCTGTCATTAAAGTTTAACAAACATATATAAGACAACGAAGCAAACAAACGAAGTAAATAAATTGTTTATTACTAAATATTCTAATTTTTTAAATTATTCTTTATCTTTTATTAAAAAATAATATTTTATTATGAGCAATAGAGTAACTCAATTTCTATATATATTTAAAGTAACATGAGTTATTTATTTTGTAACAATCTTATTTACCAAAATAAAATAAATAAAAGATCGCAAATGTTGCTAGGTAACATAGCAGTGATGTCCATTTACATAATTTTCTCGTCAATGTACAATGGTAATCATTTCTATGCTAGCATAGCCAACGTTACCCTGTAGACTGAGGGAGATTACTCTGTTCCGTGACTCTTGACACTAAAAAATCGTTGCTATGTAACATAGTAATGGTTATTCTACATAAGAATCAAAACTATTCTTTTCTCTCCGTGTATAAAATATAAATACACAGAAAAAAAAGTTATCTTGAGTCAAGAAAATATTTTTGAAGACCACCGTTTTCGGGAACCAAGTCAAGATTTTCTTGAGCTAAGAGAATTTATCTTGGTCAGATAAAATTACTACTTTATCTGAGAAAGTTTAGGTCTCCAAGAAAATTTTCTTGAATTAAGAATATTTTCCTTCAACCAAGAATTATTTTTTTCTGTGTAGTTTCATTAAGTAATCGGTATTACCAATAAAAAAATGAATTATTTATTTTTAGCAACCTTATCATTTTAAGAGAACAGGAGTTAAAGTCGTTGTACTTTGTCCAGGATTATCAAAATTACTAACCTATCCATGTGAAATAAGTCAAAATGATGATATGGAAATTATTGAAACCGAAAGTGCAAGAGTTCATCCTCAAAAGTAATTATGATTAAAACTAAAACCTGTTAACCTGTGGGCTATCCTTAGAACTTATCGCTGTCTGCAAGCTCAAAAAACTCGAAGACGTTATTCAAAATATTATTTTTAATTATCTGAGGTCAAAAAATTATAGAAAATTCAAATTTAAGTTAACAATATCTCTGAATATTCCGATTTATTTTAATAATTCTTAAAACAGTTGGTAAAGTTACATGAGTTGAGAGATCTAATGAAATTTTTAAATTAATAAATTTGATAATTTTTTAGTTTCCTGGAAAATATTTAAAAACCAAAAGTTTTTGTCTTTTTGAATGCCAGATAAATTGTTTATTTCATTGGTCGAATAATTAAGTAAAATACAAATCTTGATAATTTCTTATCGACAAAAATTTACTCGAATTGGTGAATTTGTGTAAAAGATTAAGGTCATTCTCAGACAGTGCACTGATAAAAAAGTTGACTTGATTCAAGAGAAAAAATTCTTGAGCCAAAAAATAATTCTTGGTTTAAGTAAATTTCTCTTGGTTCAAGAATTTTTTCTCTTGAATCAAGTCAACTTTTTTATCAGTGTGCCCACTCATTTTTTAATAATTTTCAAAATGACTCAACTGCCATAAGCGCATCAAAATTTTATCAATTAATTTAAAAAAAAAAATTAAATCATTAATAGAAAAGGACAACGTCGGTACAATGTTCCTGAGATACAGAATTTGAAAAAAAAAAATTACTTACAATTGATATCGATTGTAAGTTAATCGAAACTTGGAAAATAAACTTTAATAAAAACCATGTCAATTTTATAATTCAAATTTTCAAATTTTTTAGGCCAAAATTATATTTTGTAGGCGGTCTTATTATATAATTCAATATTAATTTCCTCGGTATTGACCTAATGATTTGTGCGACACAAATCTAAACATTGTCATACTTTTGATTTCATTGAACAGTTATCAATAAATATATGACCTTGAAAAGTGTGAATTATGTGACTAGAATAATTAATAAGTAATGTTTTTATTTAATGATTTCAGAGTTGAAACAGTTGCTCATGGATTAGTCTATGTGATAAGATGCGCACAGAATGGGAGTATCTGGATAAGTGAAAATAATAAACCAGTTTATGAAGTACAACTTCCGGATGTACTGCCACCAAAACAAAAAGAAGATGATTCTTCAAATATTTAAACTATGAGATTTTTTTTTTTCAATATGTTTATTTGGAGAAGGGGGAGAGAGAGAAAAACGGGGTACCCCCAAAATTTTATAAAAAAAAATTTTATTCTTTAAATGTTTTTTAAACATTCAAAAACCAGTTTTGTAAATATAATTAAGCATTATACCAATAAAATATTTTTTTTCTTCCCTTACATTAAATAATTGTGTAAAATGTAATTTTTCTTGATGTAAATTGCTTACAAAAACAATTAATTTAATCAAATTTTATTTAATATGCAGAAATTTTTTTTTTCACCTTTTTTAGGGGGTACCCCATTTTACCCGCAAAAGTAAAATAGTATACTCCACACGCGAGGAAGTAAAGTAAAAAATGTCTCAGATCACATGTAGTTGTTGACTGAGGCGATGCCATTAATAAACAGTCATTATTATCCTTGTTAAATTACCTAAATTTGAATATTTAAAATACAGCATTATTATTTTGCCGCTCTATCGGTCAGAAATTGGCCTGTTTTGACTGTCACCAGACATTAAAATACCCAGTATATACAGGATATGAAAAGTATAATGTGCAGCACAGGATAAAACACGATTTCAAACATTGGAGGTTGTTAGCTAAATTTACCTTTGCCTGAAATCGTCTTGTTTCATCCCTGATCGCACAATATACTATAATCCTGTTTCGGTATAAATTTGTTGATGTTATACCTATTAATTTTTCACAAAATTCATATCAATAAAACGTTTCGTTTAATATTCAATAACAAAATTTATTTTAGTTTATATTTATCCTTAAATTATTAACTACATTTATAAGATTGTATCTATTTGCTAACAACTTATTTAATAAGATGTTTTAATACTGAGATATTTCTAGAAATTTCTATTGATATTTTAATTCTAACTGACCTTGTAATGTTTTATCTGAATTATAATTTATATCTAATAATAATATAAAATTAATTTGTTAAAATAATCCGTCAATTATTTTATAAGATGTATAAGTAGAAAGAATAATTATTTTGCATTTTTTTTTGTTCATTATAAAATAATACTCTTATATTTTTCTATTTAACCATTTTACAACTGTTTCAAAATTTAGTTATATATTTATGAGTCTGAATGCAGCTGGTATCAGACAAATTTAAAATTATAAATAAATAAATAGTTGAAAAACGCACTTATTAATTTCAAAATTTTTCAAATACGCATTTTTTTAAATTTAATTTTATTAATTATTTACTCTATTTATTTATAATTTTAAATTCGCCTGATGTCTGATACATTCACACTCATATATATTTGTGGTAAAATTTAAAAAATATTTATTACTGATTAGATTTGAAATTTTTCAAAATTTTTATCTTATATTTTTCTAATCGTTCATATTTCCCTGTATCGATAATAATTTATTATGATAAACAATTTATTGTTTCTAAAAATAATCCGGGTAAAAATATTTCGCCGGAAATACGCTGAAAAAAGGCCGAAATGAAAAATTGTTTAATGAAGCCTAAATTTAGCTGAATTTTCGTCAAAGCCATAGAAATTTTATTATTTTTAATAAATAATCCGAGAATTGGAAAAGAAAATTTTCAAGTTCTCGGCCTGAGATAATTTTCGACTTTGTATCCATTGTAAAAATCTTTCACATTATTTACTATTGGTAAAATATTATTTCTAATTAATGATTAAAAATAACTACGATATAAATTTAAAAATAACAACAAACGTTACATAAACTAAATATTTATATACGTGATTATTATTCGAAAGTTATCTTAAGACGATAAAATAATATCAGAAAAATTGTAGTGTCTAAAGTTTAAAGATATACATGTATGAAGTCATAAACTTTTAAAATTATATTTATACTATAAAAGATATCAGTGAATTCTCTCGAAATCCTCAAAAGTGTCCACGTGATCAGTTTTAAAATATAATATCATTACAAATATTACGACTTTTTTAATTGTAAGGTCGAAAAATAATTCAGATTAATCATGTGAATAATATCGTAGTGATACTTTATAAGATAAATATGTTTTTTATCTCTAAATAAAGAAAAAAAAAATTTCGCATTTATAAAATTTAAAAAATAAAATTGAACTATTTTATAATATACTTTAGAAGATTTCTATTGGTCTAGACTATCATGTTCTTCCCCAGTTTCGGTATAACTCGGGTGCCCTCGTGCCAAGAATCTAGAAGGGAAAGTCGCGTGTCTGATAAGAGACTGACGTTTCATTAATTTTTATTGACTTTTCTTCACCTCTTGTTCGAAGAAGATATCCACAAACCATAGAAAATATTAACAATAATATACATATATATGTGAAGAAACATCGAGATTATTCATAGCAGTTAGAAGCAGTTCAATTATGAACTTTGAGTTCACTATCAGTCACTAGAAATAACTTTTATAAATTTTATAATATTAACTTATATGTTTAATCAGAATCAAATTTTTTATTTTGACGTATATATCAAAGATCATACAGGAAAGATCAGTAAAAAAAAGTTATATTTTTTAATACATATAATTTTAATAATTAAGTCGAGTGTGCGCAGTAAATAATTCATCGACCACAAACAAAATCATTATTAATTTGACAAATATTTAAGGGGGACCACTAGTGTGAAATTTTGAAAAATTATTTTTTTTTGCATACTTCGATAGTCTATATCTTCAAAAATAACATAGTACAATTTCTAGTGCATATTTCGAATAATTTTTTTGAGTTACAACCATCTGAAGAGCAGCCGCTTATAGGTTCTCAAAAATACATTTTTCAAAATTACTGCAGTTAACTCGAAGACAAATCATTCGATTGATTTGATTTGAATTGTAGTTTCTTTTATATATGTTTCTACGTACCATGAACCTCCAGTTTTTCGATCGAATCAAAAGTATAATTTTGCCAGGCCAAAAATCATCAAATTTTCGCGCGAAATTTGAAATTTTTTTTAAAAACCCCGCCATTTTGTTGAATTTCAATTTTTTTCTTGGCCCGAGGGTCATGGTACAGCAAATACATTGTAGTTTAATAAACTTTTTGGTTTTTTTGATTTCATAGACTGTGAAGGTCGCTATCACTGCAACAGTGGGGGACTTTTTTTTAGCGGGAGATTGTGAATAACTCGCTGAATTTTGAATTTTTTGGTCCAAAAATTTGATCTTGTATTCATTATATATCCACAAATATATTCTTAAAACATTAAAACATTCCATGCAGTAGTTTCCTTAAAAAAATTCCAAAAAATCATCTTTTTTTCATGCGGTCACACTAGTGGTTCCCCTTAAATATAAAAAGTAGATATTAAATAATATTAAATCTTTTTATTTTAATGTGAAAATGATTATCAATATGAGTTTTTAAAAGAAGTGAACTCTCCCCTCTTCAATCTGCGCGTGTCGCGACTGATTATTTGTCTTTTTAAATTCAAGGAAGGGACGGACACGCGGTGGCGCGTGGATACAATTACGTTGTTCTTCGACAGATATAAATATAAATTTGATTAGCATTACTAACTTTAGTTTTATTCTCTCTACTCATTGAGACGAAGAAATTCGCTGTTCAGTATTTTAAAATTAATCGTAATTAAATTTAAAAAATCTAAATAAATAATATTTTAATTTAATATGGGTAAGTTTTATGCATTAAATTATTTTATACATTTTAAATAATTGAACATTTATGTTATTACTTATATCACTATACTAATTAATTAAAATTATTTTAGCCGATTTCCCAGATCGTAAAAGTCGTCGTGCGTCTGCTGAAGAAAAAGCTAAAGAACTTGAAATAATAAAAGGTCTTGTTTGTGGGAAAAATGTTATTATAACTGGTGGAGCTTCTGGATTGGGTTACTCATTTGTTAATCATTTTCTTGAACATGGTGCAAAGGTATGTTAAATATTAAATACTAAAATACTCTCACCTGCTTCACTTTTTATGTAATTGTTGGTAATTTATATTTAAAATATTTAAAAAAATAAAGAACCAGTGATATTTTGAAATAAGGTTTTTAGTTTTGAATAAATTTTCATTTCTATAAAAGCTTAAAATTTTAAAGAAAATTCATTGAAGAATAAGCTGATGAATTTCATTGTCAGCTGCTATACCATCATCCTAAAAACATTTATCGATAACTACCAGATACATCATACTCTATAAATCGAATCAAATACTTGATCTAATTGACAGAGAATATTTAAAATTCACTCAAATAATGTGACTAAAACAAATAACATTCAAAAGGACGCATCAATAACACAGGTTTAAACGGTGGCAAAAATGAACACAGTAGCGAATAGTCAACTAACCGATTCAATAAGATCTCATTTTTAATTTTACTTTGAAAAAGGTCTTTCGGTATCCGAAATGGAAGTAGATTTCTTATTGTTTACTTATTTTGAAGTATTAAGATGAAATTGAACTATAAATACACAAAGAAAAAACTAGTTTTCTGAAATATGAAGAACATAGTTCAATGAAGCCTTCACTATTACCCTCAGTTCAGATAACTAATATATAGTTGTAAGATGTACGATGATATCATAGTTGTTTTAACTGTGTTATAGTTCAATGAACAATGACAATAGCGAACGTAACTAAGTAAAAAATGCTATTCTTATTACAAAACAAATAATCAAGAAAAAGCCTTAATTATATTCGTCGAAGACTTAAATGATGCTAAATTAATGAAATTATAATCGTATAATTGCTGAATCATTTGTGATTCTACTGAAGTATAAGTTCTGAGAAATAATATTGAATAGTTACCACAACAAAACAAATGCTTAGTGAAAACTACTACTTTCAAATAGTGTCGGGCACTATGATATAGTTCAAGAAACTAGAAATATTAGTTAAGATGACTATTTTTTCATTTCTATCCCTTTCTAGTTACCACAAGCATGCACTTTTCTCTCAGTGTAAACTTTTATTGACATTTTTAGTGAATTTCGAGGTCTAAAACCGCCCAAGATAAAATAATGGAATTTCAGCCATAACACAGAATTCAATAATTTAACTTTAAGCCTTTATGAAAATTCAAAAAATTATCCTAAAATACAAAGTAAAAGAAGGAAAATATAGTTTATTTTATCAGCTTTGACGTCATTTTCACCCAATACAAGTACATGTTTCCGTTAAAAAGTTATTTAAGAAAAAATAGCAGTAGCATTTTCCGTTAACTTGAATATTAAAAATCGCTGTCATTTCTACACTGGTTGACCGATTTTCCTCATCTCTGAACTTAACTGAGATAATCATTCATAGAATATGTGTGGCAAGTTTCTGTAAAATTAATTTATAATAGTGGGTAACAAGACGCATTATATTACATGTATAATAATTTGGAAATTCTACTATAAGGTCAAATACAATATTTAGACTTCTATGAATTCTACTATAAATATATTCGTTTCGTAAAATTTAAAATGAGACCTTGTTGAATCGGTAATATAAGTTGATTATTCGATACTTCGCTGTCTTGCCACCGTTAAAGACTGTACTCTAGTTAGAATCACTTCGTGGTATTTTTGTAACAGTTTTAGTGTAACCATTTTATAGTTTTGTCGCGATTCATTTTGGTACATTTAAAATTATTAATGCGAGTCTTTTTGAATGTTGTTTGTTGCTGTAGTGAGATAATTTAAATGAACTTTATAAATTCTTCATCATTCAAGTCAAGTACTTGATTCTATTTGCAGTATGATAGATCTGGAAAATATTTAAATTACCTGACTTTTGTCGAAAAGTAAATTTTCTTACTTATTCTTAGAAATTAGTCTTTCTAATTTATTAGTATACCATTTTCATAATAATTATATAAAATACATTATCAGACAATAAATGTATTCAGGTTTAATCGAAATAAATAACGATTTTTGTAAATGGCGCGAAAACTTAAATAGTAAATTTTTCAAATTAATAAAAAGTTTATTACTGACAAAAATGAGTGGATGTAGCAGATGTCAGACAAATTTAAAATTATAAATGAACAGTAAATAATTAAAATAATATTTATAAAAGATGCACGAATTTCAAAATTTTTCAAATGCGCATTTAAAAAAAATTTAATTTCATTAATTATTTACTCTACACGGAAAGAAAATTATGGAAATGGTTCCTATAATTTTGTGAAATTTCATCCTATACCAGTATAGGAATGATGACAAATTATGGGAACACGTCCTATAGATATAGGAATATTACCCATAATTATAGGAATAGTTCCTATAATTATGGGAATGATACCTATACCATTATGGGAATAGTTCCTACAATTATAGGAATGGTTCCTATGATTTATGGGAATGGTTCCTATAATATTATAGGAATGGTTCCTATAATATATAGGTACGACTCCTATAAATTATAGGAACCATTCCTATAATTATAGGAGCTATTCCCATTTTCATAATGTTATAGAAATGGTTCCTATACTATTATAGGAATAGTTCCTATAATATTATAGGAAAAGTTCCTATAATAGGATAGGAATGGTTCCTACAATACTATAGGAATGGTTCCTATACTATTATAGGAATGGTTCCTATAATAGTATGGGAATGGTTCCCATAATGGTATAGGGGTGGTTCCTATAATATATAGGAACCATTCCTATAATAATATGGGTACAATTCCTATACTATTATAGAAACCATTTCTATAATGCATAGGAATACTCCCTATAATTTTCTTTCCGTGTATTTTTTTATAATTTTAAATTTGTCTGATGTCTTCTACACTCACTCTCATTGATAAAAATATAAATAATTAAATTTAAATTATTAAATTTAACAAAATATATAATTTATTTTAGAAAATTGCAATTATTGATGTGGATACATCAGCTGGGGAGCAAGCTGTTAGAATAGTAACTAAGACCTATGGAGAAGAAAAAATTATTTTCATCAATGCTGACACATCAAATCATTCACGAATGTTTGGTAATTATTTTAAAATTATTAATTAAGTAAATTTAAAATTCAAATTATTTAAAAACCTTTTTTTTTAATTATTAGATACATTTACTCAACTATCGAAGTCTATGGATAGTATCGATATTGTAGTTAATAACGCAGGTATTTTAGATGAGCGACGATGGGAAAAAGAAATCGCAGTCAATGTTGTAAGTTATTTGTAATATATCAATATTTAACAATAAAAATTGTTTAAAGAATTTAAATTTGAATAATAGTGATAAAAATGATAAATTAATTTTCTATTTTTATCGATAGACTGGAATGTTATCTGTTGCAACTCTTGCATTACAATTTATGGGCAAGGATAAAGGACACAATGGAGGAGTTCTTGTAAATATAGGTCAATATTTTGATTTTAAAACAACAGCTCAACTTCCAGTTTATACTGCAACTAAATATGCAATGATCGGGCTTTCACAATCACTTGGTGTAAGTTTTTTTTTCTTTTTATATATTTTAGCAGTACTAAAATTTAATAATTCATTTAGTTATTCAAAACATATATATACTGATAAAATTTTTTTCGATTTTTAAAGATAATTGTCATTAAAATTTAATTAAATTTATTAATATCGATTTGTTTACATAATTTAAAAAAGTAAAACATAATATTTTATGAAAAGACAATGAGACTATTTAAAAATGTATAGTCTATGTGATTATATAATCAAAATATTGAGTTGAATTTAAATTAAACAAATTTTTAAAATCCAGTACTAATTTTTGTTTTTTAATGTTGATTAGTTTTTGATGATCGTGTTTATTAAAGTCTTGATACGAAATTCTTCGTACTTAAAAACTAATTATACATAAAAAAAAAAGTTTTCAGTTAAAATTGTAGTTTGTAAGATAACTATCAGCTTTAAAATTAATATTATTTAAAATTAATTGACTTTTAGACAACAAAAAAATAATTATTGATATGAAATAAAATAAAATACGTGATTTTAATTTTTATATTTATGACTTAAAAATTAAAAGTAAAAATAAGTTAATTTATGATGGTATTTATATGTTATATAAATTAGGGTGGTCGTTAAAAAATAAATTTTAGGCGTCCCATAAAAGCTTCTCTTTAGTGAAAAAATACCTGGGGAATTTCGTTTATTCTTTTTGAGTAAAAAAAACACGGGCCTCAGGACGATCAAAGTTCATTTTTCGATAGATCGCTTTTTTTTTTTTTTAATATCTCATGAAATATGCAGATTAGAGTAAAAAATCATAGGAACAATTTTGTAGGAAATTAAATTCTTGACGAAAAAGGTCATGTTCATTTTTTCTATAAAATGAGTACTTATGAAGATATTTTAAAAAAACTTTTTTAGATCTGATGAATTGAGCGTTTTAACAATTACATATGTTGAAAACAAAATTTTTCTAAGTATATAGAAACTATAACAACCATTAATGATTGTTACGAGTTACGAAATTGTCTATGTTTGAGAAAAAACGTTATTTTCAATATTCGTAATCCTTTAGATGCTCAATTGATGAGATCTAAAAAAGTTTTTTTTAAATATCTTTGTAAATACACATTTTATAAAAAAAATGAATACGACCTTTTTTGTCAAGAATTTAATTTCCTACAAAATTGTTCCTATGATTTTTTCCTGTAATCTGAATAATTGATGAGATATTTAAAAAAAACCGCGATTGCATCGAAAAATGAACTTTGATCGTCCTAAAAAGAAACTTTTTACGGGGCGCCTCAGAAAGTTTAATTTTTAACAACTACCCCACTATTTATGACTGATTTCAACTTGTCAACCCGCACAAAAAAATATATAAATGACATATATGTCCCATATAGCCAATACATCAATACATATATGTCACATATATATTTTTTTGTATGGGAATAACTCCAAGTAATTTTTTTTTAATTTTAAGAAAAATCTTTAACAGTATATATATTGTTATATTATAAAAATAATAAAGTAATACACAGTATTTAAATGAATTGATAAATTTAATAGGCATCTTATCATTACAAGAGAACTGGCGTACGAGTAATGGGTCTTTGTCCTGGACTAACAGAGACTGCGCTTACTATCAACAGTCCAAATAGACTATTATCAAGAATAATGAAAGCAGACTTTGTTAAAAACCTAGAAAATTTATCTATCCAAACGTAATTATCAACTTGATATACTTAAATAACGAATGTAATAATAATTTATAAAGTGTTTATCAGTATAATAATAAATACTTTTAATTCCAGACCTTATATCGTAGCGAAAGGTTTGATGACGATTCTCAAATGTGGTGAATCCGGCAGCATATGGGTTATTGATAATGGACAAACACCATACGAAGTACTGACACCACATTACAAATCTTTGAAAAGATGTTACAAGAACAATTTTATTCCCACGTTTAGTCAACCAATGACGAAAGGACGGCCAATGAATGAACTTAGAATTTACGACAATAATATACGAACAGGACTTACAAGTTGTGCTTAGAATTATAATTAACACTAAAAGCTAAGATAAAAAATAAATTTTAAAATTAAATTAAATACTTTTTAATGTAGAAAATTAGATTTAAGTTAAAACTTTTTTTTTTATACATTTATTAAATTACAGAATGAATGAACAAAATGAAATCAACAATATCATTTTAGTTTCAATCGTTTTAGACTGAATAAAAATTTTATATTTATAATAAGAAATGTATAAAAAGTACTACGGATAATTGTAAATATTGTGAAGAAAAAAAATTAAGTAATAAATTTAAGAAAAAAAAACCATTCAAGTACATGAAAATGATTATTTTTTGTTTTTCATTTAATTATTATTATTCAGCATCATGAATCACAGTGTCCACTGTACAAAAAAAGTTAATTGTCAGTAATTGTTCATGCTGCTTAAATTACATGCGAAGAGAATTTAACATATGCATCGACATCATCTACAATAACATTTTTTTTCTCTCTCTTTATTTAATTCTCGCTTACAGCCTCACAGAAAAAATTTAAATTGTACTGACAATCGAATTATACAATCTGTATAAACAGTATTTATATTTCTTAATAGAAAATGATATTTTAGTTAAATCAATTAACATGAGTGTGGAATATTTTTTTATTAATTTGAGGTGTAGACATTACATATATAAGAGATGACTTAATTTAAGTCTATAAAAAAATAACAGCCGCAAACAATCAATTAATAATTATCAATAAACATTTTTTTTTCTTCTCAAATTGTCTAATAATAATCATACAATTTAAACTTCAATTTTTATTTTAAAATCTAAACTCAAAACAGCGTGAGATTCATTTAAACCCACACATACTTCTGTCGTTTCAAAAAAAAAGAAAATAAATTCAAAACCCTACAGTAAATATATAAAAGTAAGATGTGCAAATAGTTACAGTTATCGTTGGCAATTATTAATATAAATAATAAATTTTTCAAATAATTTGTTTGTTTTATTTGCTCGTAGTCATTAATTATCAAATAAATTTTCTTTTAGGGTTTTATTATATCATAAACAATATATCATTTATGATTTATAATAATGTAATTATTTTCAAATACTCTGACATTATAAAAAAAAAATGATTTATATAATTTATTTCCACACGCGGGTAATTTAAACTCGATAATTATCATTTTCAAATCTCATTAAGCCAAATCTTTAACTTTATTTATTTATTGGCAATTAATTTTCAGTAATACCTTTGTAACACGCGGCATAATTTTGAAAAATTTATTATCACGACACACTGCTCATATCATTCTTATTATTTATAATTTTTTTCTTAATTATTATCAATTTTACTTTTTTAATATTTATTTATATCCTATTTTACATTTCACCGTTACATATTATATATCTATATATATAGTATAAAGCATGACATTAATTTTACATTTAATTTTCTCAGAGAAAATACGTTACCGATTGATAATTTCACTCGGTCAATGATCACATCCAATACGTTAATTCATGCGAGTTCATGATAAGCAATCAATGTTTAATGATCGCGAGCATTGTATTATTACTATTGTTATTAATTTTTTATTTTTTTTATAAACAGTATTTACGAGAGAACAGCGCATTACGACGTCATACAATTTTTATTTAATTAATTAACTTATAATTACATTATTCAAAATATTTCAAAATTATTTGATAATTATGAGGAGACAGATTTGATTGATAACAATCCTTGGCAATAAAATAATCCATCGACTTCCGTCAAAGCGGATACAATCCAACTACGCCTTATATTTCCATCATAGTAAATCCTTCCTTTTTTTTTTAAAACAAATATACGCTTATATAAACATACATTGTTTATTATTTTATGCCTTAATTATTATCAAGTTCTACTTATAGGAGAGTTAAATCAAATCTGCTTCTATTCAGTTCATGTCTTATATTTATTAATATTTTTAATTGGAATTTTTTAATATTTTTATTCTTTTTTTTCTCATATTTTTTACAACTTAAAACACTGAAGAATAAATTTATTCGTTTATTTTTAATTACTTAATTTCTCCCCAAAACCCTTTTCTTATTCTTCATTTTATTTACCGATAATATTCTAAATACTTTTCACTGATGAAACCAAAAAAAGAAAAATATAACATAATTAAATCGATAATATTAATAGTAATAAAAAAAAAAAATGTAACTTCAAAAGTACGAGATTTAATGCATTTATATCGCGGCTGATGATTATATCCTTGGCTACTTTTAAAATTATAAACGCAATAATATTTATCATTTTAAATGAATTTATAGAATACGAAGTTCTGTATACTTTATCGCAATGTCAAAGTTTTTTTATTATTTTTTACAATGACATTAAATCCACATTAATAATAATTTAATCGAAATACTAATTAAAATTATTATTTTATCTTACTTTCGATTATTTTTATTTCTCTCGCTATTGTAACACCGCACACACAGTAAAAATCTTAAGCTAAGTAAATACTTATAAAGTATCGCGTTGTTTATTTATAATTGTATGTTTAATCCCGTTCTAGTGATTAATAATAATTGTATTGGGTTCAGGGGAGATATATATACATATATTTGTATGTATATATTTATAAATTTAATCACTTTTACGCGGTACCAGTAACAAGACGATTTTGACTTGTACTTTGATTATTGATAGGACCGTTTTGTCCACCATTACTGTTACTACCGTGATTTTGCCCTCGTTTATTACGATTAGCCGAATTGTTACCTCGATTTCCTCGATAATTTCCACGGTATCCACCTGATCCAACGTTTGCTCCACCTAATGGTCCACCAGGTCCAGTATTATTATTGCGATATGTACCACCACCCATTCCACGGTTATAGTAGCCTCTACCACGGAAACCACCACGTCTTGTTGATGATACTCCAAATGTTTCTGAATTCAATTTACGTTCTGTTCGCCAATCCGTACGTTGAGATCTTCTGTATAATAAAAATTTTTAAATTTTACTTAAGATCTTAAGCAGCATTGTCATAATTAATGTCAATTATCATGGTGACCACAGAATTTTGAAACTGAAATTCCCTGACTTTCAGGTATTTTAGTCAAATAATTTAAAAATTCCCTGACCATATGTAGTAATATTAAATCATTGGAAATATTTATTTAATTCAAAATAAAATGGTACGTCAGTTCAATAAATAATCAATCATTGTCGCTAAATGAAACTATGTTATTATTTGTCAATGCTCATAGGTTTTTTTTATTTATCAAATGAATGATTATTTATTCTTTATTTTAAATCTATGATTTTATATAACTTACTCTATAATAAAATATAAATAAATTTTTCATTTTCACTAGAATAAATTTCATAAATAAAAACGTTTTATAGAATATTAATAAAATATTAATCAAGTACGCGAATAATAAATATAGTGAAACTTATTAGTTCAATACTTATGTATACTTTTAATGTTTTTGGTTTTTTAACTTGTCAATATGCATGTTAATAGCTTGAAGACCCCGACGATTGGTTTCTACTAAGACTTTTTTTTCTAACAGCCTTTTTGATTCTAACTGCTTCATTTTTTCACTATTGGAATCAATTTCTACTAATTTTTTTTCAAGATGGTATTACAATCGCATTCGCGCCGCGCCACTTTTTGAACAGTTTTGGACAGAAAAAAAAAATTTATCGGATTTTTTCAGTCAAAAAAGGAAAGTAAAAATTTTTCCAGCATTGTGAAGAAATTTCCTGACTTTTCCCTGATTTTTCCAGTATATTTATAATTCCCTGACATTTCCAGGTTTTACAGAAATGTGGCCATCATGATTATTTAATTATATAATAAAAAATTATTATTAATGATATTAATAATACTAACCCTTTACTTCTCTCAACAGCTTCACAGCTAATATTATCAAAGAACGATTTAGCTTTGTCATAATGAACAACATCAGTTTCTTCTTCAGGTTCTCCTTCACCAGCGCCTGTCTCATTTCCGCTGTCATCTTTCTTTTCATTTTCTGTACCCACATCAATCTTTGTTTTAGCCAATCGAGACCTAAACAAAATAAAATAATTTTTTTTATTTATCAATTACTGTCACCTAAAAATTATGTTGTAAGTAAAACAAATAATGTAAGTACATCGCGTAAACCGAACGTCATTAATTACACGACGGCTTTAATAAATGTACAAATTTTATTTCGCATGATATCCACATTCATCATTTCACAATAGTATTGAAACAAATCCGGCACAAAATCATGCGTTATTATAATAATAATAAGTAATAAGTAAATAAAAGCTTACCTAAGTTCTTCGAATTCAGTATTTGCTTGTTCAAAATCATAATCATTGTCGAATTTCAAAGTGTTTTTAGGTTTACCACCAGCATTACCCGCTTGATTTTGTGGAAAAGCACCACCACGTCCTCGTCCACGCCCGCGTGAAACGTTGCCACGTGGGATCCATCCACCACGACTGCCACGACCACCCTGAGGTCCATGAGAACCTTGGGATCCATGAGAGCCACGAGAATGTCTTTGATTGTGCATCTGATTATCATGAGTAACTACATCACGTTTTCCGTCGCTGTAATGTGACATTCCACTGCCAGTCCGAGCACGATTTTGTCTACATAAAATATTTTTATTATTTTATTAATATAAAATTAAAATTCATAAATTTTTAAATTTAAATAAAAATATTACGTGTCGCGTTCACGATGTTGTTGTGGATGTACAGTTCGATGAGTAGGTTTCTCGATAGCTTTTCCAACAGATTGTTTTTGTTGTTGCTGTTGTCCTACTTGGGTTCCTTGATCCATTGTTGGGCTCTTTCTAGTAAGCAATGAAGATGTTGGTGTCGTTGAACGTGAGCCACTTATTAGGTCCATAACACCTATAATTTAATTAAAAAATAATTACTATTTTAATTACTACTATCAATAAATGATAAATAAAATATATTTTGTAATGATTGGTTGAGAAATTTTAATTGGAGTTTCTATTTTTTTTTCTTTAATTATTACAGTGAAAATATGTAAAATCATAAGACGTAAAAGTAATCAGGAATTTAAATAAAGATGGTAAATTCAGTGGTTATGATTAATATTTGATATTAGAAAAGTATTTTAAAAGAAAAATTTTGTTTAAAGAGTAAGTAGTTTTAGTGAAGTATCTAAATGTTAAATTGAATTTAAATTTAAACTATTTGATAACGGAAATCTAGTTTAAATAAATTTTTTATGAAAATAATTATAGATGGTAAAAATAAATTATGGTTTTAAATAAAAGTTTATTGTGGTTTAAAGTATAAGAATTATATTGTTATAGAAAAAATAATATTTAATAGACGAAAAAAGTAACTACGAACTATATGTATATATTAGGGTGGTTGTTAAAAATTAAATTTTCTCAGGTGACCTATAAAAAGCTTTTTAGGGAAAAAATACGTGGGGAATTTGGTTTTTTTCTTTTTAAGTAAAAAGAACACGTGCCTCAGGACGATCAAAGTTCATTTTTCGATAGATCGCTTTTTTTTTTTTTAAATATCTTATGAAATATGCAGATTAGAGGAAAAAATCATAGGAACAATTTTGTAGGAAATTGAATCCTTGACAAAAAAGGTCATGTTCATTTTTTATTTAAAATGTGTATTTGCGAAGATATTTTAAAAAAACTTTTTTTAGATCTTATGAATTGAGCGTCTTAAGAATTACAAATGTTGAAATTAACATTTTTCTAAGTATATAGAAACTATAACAAGCATTAATGATTAATGTTACAAGTTACGAAGTTGTTTATATTTAAGAAAAAACGTTATTTTTAACATTCGTAATCCTTTAAATACTCAATTGATAAGATCAAACAAAGTTTTTTTAAAATATCTTCGTAAATACACATTCTATAAAAAAAATGACTATGACCTTATTTGTCAAGAATTTAATTTCCTACAAAATTGTACCTATGACTTTTTCCTCTAATCTGCATATTTCATGAGATATTTAAAAAAACGCGATTATATCGAAAAATGAACTTTGGTCGTCCTGAGGCACGTGTTCTTTTTACTCAAAAATAAAAAACCAAATTCTCCACTTATCCTTTCGCTAAAAAGAAGCTTTTTATGAATCATCTGAGAAAATTTAATTTTTAACCACCCTAATATATATATTGTTTATATAGATACTAGAGAGCAATTAATATAACCGTAAGCGATGCGAGTTTAAATGAAAATGAATGTTTCAAAAATAAAGCTAATAAAAAGCAATAGGCATAATTAAGCAAATTATCAGCGATAAAAATCAAAGCTTTTTATTGTACCATGCCAATAAAAAGGAAATAATACAGTGCAGAAAGTGTGGCAAATAAGCAGCAGATGAAGACATGCGTCATTTGCAGACGATAGTGTTCATAGCAAAAACCGTTTACCATCTTCAAGAGATTGATCTTTTGTCAACGGCTTGACGTTGGCCGTCGGCAGTGTATTGGGGATATTGATGACGTTGGAATCGATGGGTCCTGAGGTCAACTCACTTGGAGGTTTATTCATTGTTCCTCGAGGATCTCTAACTGGAGGCATCGTCATTACTGGACCCATTGCTCCCATGGCCATGCCATACGGCGGCCCATACTGTCCACCCATTGGAGGCATTTGACCCATCATCGGATGTCCATATCCAGGCTGCGGTTGGTATGATTGTTGGTTCATCGTTGGTTGAACTGTCATCTAAAAATAACAACACATATTTATAATTAGTTAATTATTATAATTATATTTAATTATTTATTATTTACCTGAACAATCGCCGGATCATTAGGAATAGTGTTGACATTGTTGATAACCCGAATGTCCTTAATATCAGAGCCTCTGAAGAGAATGTACTCGTAAATTTGATTTTGTGGAGCGACCGGAAATTGCGTGTCCCGATCCTCGGTACCGAACGAACGTACTGTAATATTAAATAAATTATATTTTACAAAACAATTGTGACAACAAGTACAAGGGCTTAAGTACACAAGGTATTAAAGATTAAAACTGGTGACTCATCGATATATTTTCATTTAATCTACCAATCAACAAGTTTGAGAATTTTTCATCAGGAAAAGAATGTAAATGTAAACAACATATAGTAATTCATTAATGGTAACTAACTGTTGCTCAAACGCGATAATAACAGAAGCTACCGACAAAAAAAAACATATAATATTTCAACGTAAAATTCCTAGATCTTGATAATAATTTTTTTTTTCTTTACTTTTGAATCTGCGAGGTCAAAACTTTATGATAAATTTTTTTAAAAATTCTTTTTTTTTTCTTTTTTAAATAAATTAATTTTTTTATTTTGTCATTGAAAAAAACACTTTTAAAAAATTACAAATAATATTTTTCAAGGACTTGAATTTAAAAATCATTTTTTAAATATAAAATAATAAAAAAAAAATTTATGAGCTCGAAAAAATGAAATTTATAACTGGAAATATTACGAGGTGAATATGATTGTTTGTAATAGTAATTAATGAACAAAGATGATTTCATATGAGATAAAAATGATGATAATTAAATTGAGTGAATAGAAAATGAGAGGATTAAAATATAAATGAAAATGTGTTGTTAATTTTAAATAAGTTGAGCCGGAAAAAATGGAGCAATGATGCTTACAAATTGTACTCCATCTTGAAATGATACTATGTTACAAAAAGACTCACCATTAGCGAGAGCAATTGTACACTCTTGAGGATCAACAGTAAAAAGTCTTCCTTCATAACGAATATCAGCTTTGGATATTAAGCTGATCTTAGAACCAAGTTCTGGCATTCCAGAACTCATCTTGACCGTTTTATTATTTATTCTTAAATAAAAAATTTATATATATATCGTTAGAGAACCCGCGATACCATCTGACCAAGTGAACAAGCCGACACCAATATGCTGCTGAATCTCGTGCCTGTGTCCTGTGTCGCTCTTTCCAGTTTAGCCAACATTTTAAATTAACCGCGCATGCTCTCATTGACTACTATTCAAAATTAAATACTATTCTATTTAATTATAGCGATAATTGCTTCTACAATAATTAAATTTTTTAAAAAATAGACTATTTATTTTTTCAAAATTATTCTTTTACTTTTTTTTATCATGAGTAATTTTGAAATAAGAAAATAATCAATTATATTTTTTTGAAAAATGTTGGTAGTGATGATTAGTCAATTGATAATTCAAAGTATTTTATAAATTGAAATAATTTGTGGAGTTATTTTTGAATAATTTAAATAATATTAAAAATTTTATATATTTTTTAAAATTTTATTCAAAAATTCACAATATTTTATAAATAAATAATTAATAATAATTATAAGTTTTTAATTTGAGTTACGTTCTTTGCACATTTGCACCTCTGGCCAACATGGCGGCATCGCTTGGACGTATTTGTCGATCTGGATTTTTAAAATCAAATAATGCAAGTCTATTTAATCAGGTAAATTTTTAAATAATTAAATTAATTAATATAAATAATTGTTATTATTTATGTGATTTTTTAAATCAACATCTTAGTCATGATATCATCACTTAATAATTCATAAATTTTTATACCCTTCCATTACGGCTAGCATGTCCTGTCGGTATTATGACATTTTTTTAAATTTATTATTTTAAACTCACATGTTCTATTTAATTGTTATAGTTACTTATTGTTAGTTAATACTGCCATAAACATAAACAAATGAATTTTTGTAATGATTTCATAATTGTTATGTAATACTTATTCGATGAGAAAACAGAGATCTGCCATGATTATTTTGTACTAACCCTACGGTTACACCATTACATGTCATGTTAAAATTATAACATCTATTCAAATTTTTAATTTTTTATTCACTTATTTTTTCTTTTCTATAAAACGAAATTTAACAATTTTTATTTATTACATTTTCAAAATGATTTGATTATGTAGTTAATACTATTTGTATTTCAGAGCACCCGACAACAATTAAGAAAATTAATGCTACATTTTGTTATTTTATATTTTTTATAGGCCAATCAATTCTCGACAGTCAAAGACTGGTCCAAAGGTCGTAAAGCGGTGAGTATAATTTGAAAATTTAAGGAGGAAGCGGGTCTGAGATACAAAAAAAAAGGCTATTTTTGTGATTTTTTTTTCAGAGTTCCTTCTTTATTAAAATTCTTAAAATTTGTGACATTATTTAAGCATCATTCCAAAAATATTCTGCTAAATTTTCATAAAAAAATATTGATAAATGAACCAGTGGTAGAGGGGAGTGCCGAGTCACTTTAAAAAGTCTCCATGCCGTAGGCAGGATAACTCATGACTGCCTCATCTGAAATCAAAAAACCAAAAAGATTTTTTTAGTACATAAGTTTATCTTGGATTTGAATGAAGGAATAAACAAAATTTTAATTTTTAAATTTTTGCTAAAGGTGCAATAAAAAAACTCTGATTTTTGCCAAGAGTTGCTCCTTTTGTTTAATTAAAAAATAAGTAGTTATTGAAAAGAAAAAATCATTCGTTCAACTCTAAGATAAACTTATGTACTTAAGAAATCTTTTTGGTTTTTTGATTTCAAATGAAGCATGAGTTATCCTGCTTGCGGCATAGAGACTTTTTTTGACTGACTCGTCTCTCCCTACTGCCATTGGCTTATTTTTCAGTATTTTTTATAGAATTTAGCAAAATATTCTTGAAACGATGCTTAATAATGTTACAAATTTTAATAATTTTAATAAAGAAGGTACTCTGAAAAAAAATCACAAAAGTATCCTCTTTTTTTTGTATGAGACCAGCTTCTCTCCTTAAACAAAAAAAATGTTTTAAATATCTGGCATTTTGTTGCCAAAAAGAAAAATGATAATAAATTTATTCAAATAATTTTTATGTTAAAGATGGTATCATGTTTGGGAGTAGCAGTCGGAGGTATCGGTGCTTTGATTTATACATTGGAGAACTCAATAAAAGCATTTGAATTAATAGCTCATCCTCCACATTATCCATGGAGTTGGAATGGGTTTATAAATGCGATTGATCATGCTAGGTAATTATTATTATATTAATTTTAAAAAACAAATATATAATAACGTTTTGACATTCTTTAGTATGAGACGAGGATGGGAAGTCTACAAAAACGTGTGCTCAGCTTGTCACAGTTTGAAATTTGTTGCTTACCGTCATCTTGTTAATGTGACGCACACTGAAGATGAAGCCAAAGCTCTGGCAGAGGAAATTCAAGTGCGTTCTTTTGCTATTATTAATTTTTTTTATATCTATATCAATTTATAAAATCTTTAATACGATAATATAATTAACAACAAAAAGGTAAAAGATGGTCCTGATGACAAAGGAGAGTACTTTATGCGGCCGGGTAAACTTTCGGACTATATTCCAAACCCCTATCCTAATGAAGAAGCAGCTCGTGCTGCCAATAATGGAGCTTATCCACCAGATCTTTCATACATTATTAACGCAAGACATAACGGAGAAGTGAGTTACAACTTTATTATTATTAAATACTGATAGAAACACCTAAGTTTTAATTATTGGTTTTTTTTCTTCATCGAGTCAATTGTCTTTAATTATTATATTTTATTAATTTTAGAACTACGTATTTTCATTGTTAACTGGATTCTGTGATCCACCTGCCGGAATCCAACTTCGAGAGGGTCAGTACTTTAATCCATACTTCCCTGGAGGTGCTATTGGTATGGCTCCGGTAAGTGAATTTTTGTTTACGTTAATAATTTTTTAATAATTGAAATTTTAACTTTCAAACCAAATTATATATAATAGTAATATTAATCAAAACATTTATATATTTTATGATTACTTACAATTAAAAAAAAATAAAAATTCGTTTGGTGATATATTGCATAACTAATTCATAATATATGATTACATTTATAAGACTTCTAGTTCAAGACAAAGTAATTTTTTTATTTCTGTAATAAAATATTTGTACACAATTTTATTTAAATGTAAAAAATTTAATAATTACTTATTCATTTTAACCAAGCCCATCTACGATGAGATAATTGAATACGAAGATGGTACTCCTGCAACAGCATCTCAAGTTGCTAAAGATGTTACCACCTTCCTTATGTGGTCAGCTAATCCCGAGCACGATGAACGGAAATATTTGTCCATAAAGGTAATTTAATATAATTTAAATAATTAATTATACATACGGGTATAGTAAAGTAAAAGACTCTAAACCTGATGAGTACCAGTATTCACTAACTTTAACTGATGAATGCGTTTTTATAATTTTCATAAAAAATGATCTCTAGTAAAAAAAATCATTGATAAATAATTATTTGTGAATTTAAGTATATGAGAATATGACATATCAAAGTATTTTATAATTTATTATAAAGTTAAATTAAGTGACTACTGTAAAAATCGCGCCCAGTCAGCCATTTTTTACTTTACCGTTCATTCTATAGATTGAATTTAGGTTCAGGTAAATTCTTTGACAATTGTTTTCATTATATTTTATTCAATATACCTAAGTTTTAAATTTGTGAAAATTAAATAAAGGAATGTAAGGTAAAAGACCCAGTCATTAACCCTGGCCCAGTATCTGGACTTTTCAACTTTTTTCTACCTTACTCAAAAAACTACAACTTTAGTAAGAAAATCAATTTTTTCTTAATTTACAGTCATTTATTCTGTGCCTAATTAATGGTAATTCAAAAAACATAGAAAATATTAACTGAAAAAAAAAAACAAATTTTAGCTATAAGTGGCTGAGGAAGCCATTTTTTAAGTAAAGTCTAAACAGTTTACGTTAGGAAGTACGACGATTAAATCGGTGCAATAATTATCATGTAAATAAAAAAATGTAACTAAAAATATATGCATAGATCAATATTTAATTAAAATTTATTTTAATACATTAATAAAACATATTAAAATGAGTTTTGTTGTTGAAATTTGAGGGTTGATTAGGCTCAATTTTAAAGGTATGATGGACTTGACCCTAAAATTCTAACTTACTGCGAGCGAGATTATCTGTTTAATTACATGTCTATAAAATGTAAAAATATTAATATTTATAGTTTTCAAAAACTATTTTATACTATTTTTCATAATACAGTAATAAATTAACATTTAATATTCATTTTTATAAATAAAAGATCATAATTAGATCTTGAAAGGACATTCTTAGAGTGATAAAATTATTGTGAAAATAATGTCAATATCGATAGTATTCAAATTGTTATGACTCTTAGTTGAATTATATTTTTATTTAAATGTTTTTTTATTCAAGAGTTGGAAAAAAAAAACGAGCTACGATGAAAAATAATGAGAACAGGCACTAGTCAAAGTGACTTTAATTATTTATATTTTAAACTTTGAAAAACCATGTTTTTGTTATAATAAATATTTAAGACTGGGCCGCACCTAACAAAATCTTGAATTTAAAAATTGTAATTATTTATTAAGTAATTATCATAACAGCAATTTTCTTAGCTTCCGACTAAAAGCAGAAGACGAACTTCCTCGGAAGATTTTCATCATCCCAGTCCCATAAATATTCAAAAAGTAATTAGAATTCTTAAATTTGAGATTTCGTTAAGTACGGCCGAGCTTTAATTTATTAATCTAAATAATAATTGTAGTTTATTCAAACTTAGTAAGTACTTCATAACCTAATCGTGGTTTATATGTAATTTGAGGTTCAGAAACTCGGCCACTGTGAGACTCAGAAACTGGGTCTCTGAATGTCAGTTTTTAAAACGTGAATTTAAATTATTAATTCAATTCAAATAATTATTTTATGCACATGACTTTATTTGAAAAATTCTAAACTAGTCGATAAAATTATTATTTTTCTCATTAAGTTAAATCTTACATTAATTATTATAGTACACGGAAAGAAAATTATGGGAAGTTTTCCTATGCATTATTGGAATAGTTCCCATGATAGTATAAGAATTGTCCCCATACTATTATAAGGATGGTTCCTAGATATTATAGTAACCATTCCTATAATAGTAAGGGTACAATTTCTATATCATTATGGGAACCATTTCCATAATGGTATAGTAATAGTTCCTATACCTATATGGAAACCGTTCCCATAATATTATGGGAACTCTTCCCATCATGGTATGGAAACCATCCCTATAACATCATAGAAATTTTTTTTTACAAAATAGTGTAGAAATTTTTTCAAAATTTAAGATTTTATCAAAATTTCAATTTTTGTTTTCAAAATTTGAATTTTCTTGAATGTTCTGCGCTGACAAAAAATTTTAATGTTTTTGCCAAATACGAATTTTTTTTTCAATGTTTGAATTTTTGTTTTTATATTATCTAATAATATTTCTGTGTATTGTAGAAGTGATTGCCACACTTTTCTTTAAATTAATATTTTCATGATAGTATGGGAACCATTCCCATAATATTATAGGAATGATTCTCATAATGGTATAGGAACTATCTCATACTATTATGGGAACCATTCTTATAATGTTATAGGAACTGCTCCCATAATTTATGGTCAAAATTCCTATACTGGTATAGGAAAAACTTTAACAAAATTATGGGAACCATCCCCATAATTTTCTTTCCGTGTATAACCTCAACTGGCACTCTTAAAAGGTCAGCAACTGGGCCTTACTTTATTTTATTAATTACTAGCAAGTCCTGCCCGCGTGCGGGGTAATAAAAAATTATTAGTAATATAAAACATGTTCTTGATAATTTTGAAAAAAAAAGGTCCTGATAAGTTATTTTTTGAAAAAGTTAGAGCTTATTGAAAAGCCTTTTTTTTGTAAATTCATAATTTTTGTTTAGTTGGGTAAAAAATTTGGCAATATTCTAAGATGTGTTTTCAAATTAAAATTTTACTCTAAATTTACTAATTTATATTGAATTGAATTTCACTCCAATGAAAAGTGAGCGAGTAACGGGTTTTTCATGTTACAAAATAATATAATTTTTTTTTTTTTCAAATTCCAGTTTCTAGCAGTTGGTCTAGTATTACTAGCTGGTACATACTGGCTGAAGAGACACAAGTGGACAACTGTAAAATCTACCAAACTAGCATTCATCCCACGGGAAAAAAAGTAGAAAAATCATAAAAATGAATAATTTAATAAATATCATATTAACTCAATTTAAAAACGATCTAGCTCGAAAAATAAATTACATATTATAAACGTGTTTAGCAATTGATAACGCCATCAGTACTGATTGGTATAATTAATATACGTAGTTTTGATAATTTTAAATTTATTATTTAAAAACTAAAAGAAAACGTTTTTAATGATGGTATTATCTAAATAAAATTATGCTTGAAGTTATTGAGATAATGGTATTGATATGCCAATTGTGACATATAATTTAACTCTCAATAACTCAGTCGTCAATTCACGCCGTATGAATGAATTCGTACAATGTACATAGATGCCAACAGTGACATCAACATCTTTAATAAATCGTTGAAAAAAATAACTTATTAAATTTTTTATAGTTATTCATTTTATTTTCTTTCTTCTAAACTTCATACTATGGGAAAACTAAATTAATCCTTTATCCTTTCTTATAAGTATAAAAAAAAATCCTTATTGAATTGATACTCAGATAAAATTAAAAAAATTATAAATATTTTACAAGTCAAAAATATTTAAACATATTTATTGTTATGGCTATGAATATTATAAATATATATAAGTTTTATCATAAGATATTTAATAAACTAATACACTCTAAATATTCAATTTAATTTTAAAATGTTTTTAAATTAATTTTAATTTATTATTGCATTATTTTTAAATTACAGTCGGACCTCGTTGTAAGACTATTTCCTGACTTTTTTTATAATCCAGATATTGCGATAATTTGAGAGAATCGAATAGTCTTATAACGAAGTCCTACTGTATATTTTTATTGAAAGTTAAAAGAAAGATTCTTATTTTTGCACTATCATAAATTAATTATTAAATATTTTTTAAGCATATTCATTTATTTATTTATACATGAAGCTACATAAAATGCTGATTGCTTTCTTTTCCAATTGTATAATTTATTTTTATCTATTTTAATTTCAAAAAACACAAGATTTACTTTATCACTGATAATTAAAAAATTTTTAAATTCAAACTTCAGTGACTCATATTGACAATTACTTTTTTTTAGCTAACTTGTCATTAAATGTAATCATACAAAAACAGATTACAATAATTATTTAATTAGTTTTTAACGACTGCAATAATCTCAATTGACAAGGAAGGGTAAAAATTTTTGAAACTTATACGCAATTTGTTATTTCATTTAATAAATATACAAATTGTTGTTTTGTTCTTGATAATAAAATTGTTTACTCTATAATTACAATTTTACAGAAATAGCTTAAAGGAAATGCACAAAAATTTATATTAATTATAATATAATAGAGAAAAAATATTTTCAATTCAATAGCGCTCAAATAAAAGTTAATGCAATCAAAAAAAAATTCAATACAATTTTAAAGTTTACATTTTTTTTTTTTTTTTTTTTTTTTTTTTTAATGAGAATGACATAATTTCTTTAAGAAATTTTTAAAGGCAAAATTTATTTTTACTGAAAAATATTTATCATTACATCATCCACAATATTTTTTTTTTAATGCTTTAAATTTCAAAATACAACTTTAATTCATTTACACACCAGAAAAAAAAAGTATTAATTTTTTTTTCTACTAAATGTGTATCTGTATGTATTTATGTGCCTGAATTACTGTATACTTAACTTATAATGTTTCTATCCTTTTTATTTCAAGGGGATAAAAGGCCACCAAATAATATTAATAATAATAATTATAATAATATTAATAATAGTAATAATAATAATAATAATAATAATAGAAGTAGGATTTATTTATTTGGTACACCTTGATGTTGCCTCTTGCCGCTGTAAAAAGGAAGATACGAAATGTTGCTGTTGCTAGGCTAAAAAGTACTACCCTCAGGGGGTTGAGATAATTTCATATTTTCTTTCAGTGTCATTAAACGACGGAGTTCCTGTAAAACTGTTTTAATTGTATACTCCCGTTGCCACTTTACCAACATTGGCACACTGCGATTATCCACCTTTTAATAAAAATATAAATAACAAATTAATATCTACAAGTTCTGATAAATTAATTTTTTAACAATTATATTTGATACAAGAAAAAATATCCGAACTATTTCATGCCTTATAATTCAATAAATAAAATAAAATTTTTATTTTTATTAATTACACAGGTCCAAAAAAAAAGTGTGTACTAGGTGACTTTGATTTTTTGGTGTATTTTCCCCGCTGAACACGAATCTGAAGTCAGAATTGGCATTCAAACTACAAATATTCGAGAAAAACCGATAAAAATTACGATTTAGTAATTTTTCTCGCATAATATTATTATGTCGCGGTTTTTGCTTATTTCTCTCTGTAGTATTCAACCATAATTTGTAATTGCATAGATTAATTGCCTATTGTGTCTCATTTGTCTTACACACCCAGCACACACTTTTTTGTGGACCTGTTATTTAAAAAAAAATATTAAGCAAATAAAATTTGAATTTATGATTGAAACTTCAGACTTCAAAATATTTGTATCAATTATAATAAAATTAGTAAAATATGTATCGTTATAAAATAAATATATAATTATTATACCGCTCCAGTGTTGCTGTTGATACAATTCATGTTGATTCTACTTAAAAATCTTACACTTGGTGCATCATCTGGGTATCTTTGCCCACAATCTATCTTTAAACTGTACATTCTATTCTCATATGGTGTCTATAAATTGAAATAATCATAATAAATTGTTTAATTTAAAATAATCTCATAAAAAATTCTAATCAATACGAAAAAAAATATATGGATCAATAAAAAATTACCCGAGGTGGTCCAATAATCATTCCAGTCCAATGAGTCAGGGTCATGTCATCGTCATTTTCTAATCCCCAACTAATGGTTCCATCTCCAACGCCTTTTTGTCCCTGCTCCAATTCTTCAAGTAAACGGAAATTTCTAGGGACCACTAGATAAAAAAATTCATAAATGAATAATATTTTTTTATTTATTTTATTTTACGACATAATATTTTATAACTTGATAATAATTTTTAAATTTTATTATAATTTTATTAATTTAAAAGTAATATTTTGATTTAATGGAATGTCAAATAACCATTGAACTAATTCAATTAGCATAAAATATGAATTAGTTAAATATTCAAACAATAAGATATGTATACATAAACTACAGACGGACAAGTGTGACGTGAAGCTGATTTTGTAATAATTAAAACTGTCAAATAATTAATAATTATTATTTTCCTTGGATTTTATATTTAAAATTTTAAATTAAAATGAATAATTAAATATAAATGAAAATAAAATACTTATCATATTTATATGTTTAAAAAAAAATAAAATATATATATTGTAATGTAATAAAATTTAGCCTTACCTACACCGGCCGTAGGCACCGCCATGATCTCGTAATTCAGCAGAACACGTTATTTTATTTTTTATAACTCCGTATAACCGGATATCCTAATATATTATAAGTAAACTTTTTATTAATAAGTTAATATTTATTTATATTTTAACAATGTGATATTATTTAAACAAAAATAAAACACGAACCTGAGTTTATTATAATTATTAAGTTACAATGTCAAATTATTTTCGCCAAACTTCAATCAACCTCCCTTTGAGGTTGTCTCGTAGCATAAGCTGTGTCAGTAGGAACAAGATTGTGTATACTTTTATATATCTAAAATACAGTATAATTTTTTTAAGTTACTATCAATAGATAGCAGCTCTTTTAAATTTTAAGAAGCGCATTCCATGTTATCGGTGAAACGGAAGCGAAACTTACAAGTGGTGACGTTTTCAAGCTTAACGTTATTTAATTACTGCCGCACAAATTTTAAATTTAAATATTAATTTTTTTTATGATTATTACTACTAACAGAAAGTTATTGACCTACGAGAGTCACTAATTTTTTATCTAGATTTTAAAATTTTTGCGCCACTAAAATTATCATTTTTTAATGTCGCATTTAAATATTTTAATTAAGGGGGGAAAGGGTTTGAGATACAAAAAAAAAGAGCATATTTTTGTGATTTATTTTTTTTCAGAGTTCCTTCCCTGATTAAAAAATCTAATTTGGAATGATTTGAAAAATCTAAATTATTTCATATTGTATGATATCATACAATTATAATTTGAAATTATTCAAAATAATTTAAAATTCTCAACTTCGAATCATTTTAAATTATAAAATTATGAACCAGAAATTGAGATATTATTTTCTAATTTGAAATGATTCAAAAGTTCAAATTATTTTAAATAACTGAATTGTCTGAGGAACCAGAAATTGCGATATTGTTTCCCAGGTAGCACACTTGCCTTTGTGGCATCTATAAGATATCAGTTTTTAGGCTACTTTTTGACTTGTCGATAAGGCATCAATATGTTAATAAAACGATGAGAAATTTATGTCACAGAGAAAATATCTACTTAACACAAGTGACGACAAAAAGTAAATTACAAATAGTGGTAATATAAGTCATCTAAACGACTTTTCAATTGACATAAGACAGGAAAAACAACACAACTCGTCTCTGTCTCCGGAACCAACATTTGCATGTCGTATTCATACCAAAAAAGATGACTTTCAGACAAAAAAAAATTTGTCTTGTCCCCTTTAAGACATCTTAAAGTTGACTCTGTGCTACTTGAGATTTCTAGTTTAATTTAATTTAAAATGATTCGAGAGTTCAAATCATTTCAAATATTCTCAAATTAGAAAACAATATTTCATGATTTTTTAATTCAATATAATTTAAAATGATTCATTCTAAAATTTATACTCGAAAGCAAAATAATTCAGACAATCTGGAATCGCATCTTTACCAAAAATTCAAAAATGAATATTTTGTTTATTCCTTCTTTCAAATCCAAGATAAACTTACATACTAAAAAAATCTTTTTGGTTTTTTGATTTCAGATGAGGCACTCATGAGTTATCCTGCCTGCGGCATGGAGACTTTTTTTTAAATTGACTCGTCTCTCCCCACTACCACTGGCTTATTTTTAAATATTTTTTTATAAAAATTTAGCAGAATATTCTTGGAATGATGCTTAACAATGTCACAAATTTTAAGAATTTTAATAAAGAAGGTACTCTAAAAAAAAAAATCACAAAAATATCCTTTTTTTTTTGTACCTCAGACCCTCTCTCCCCTTAATTAGTCAAATTTTTACAAACCTAAATAATAGTTCATTAATATCAAATTTCTAAATATAATTTCATAAAAACATTTCTTTAAAAATTAATTTAAATAGTTTAATATTTGTGTTTTTTTTCTTTTTTGTAGAGGTCGGCACTTGATAAAGTACAAAAAAAAACATATTTTCCATCTGGTAGTGGGATTGGCAGTGGTGTGATTAGTAAGCGCCTTAACCTATAATATTTAAATATTGTTATCAAAATAAAAACAAAAAAAAATAAACAAATAATTATCAGATTCCGAGAAGAATATTAAGTTTTTAAATATTCTGTGGTAATTTCAAAATTTAACTTTTATATCGTTTAAATTATTAATATTTATTTACAAATATTACATTAATTTACTGCTAAAAATTTATAATACATCAGTTTAACTGTCACTGTTTTTTTTTTTAAATTTTATTTTACATAATTAATTTATTTATTATAATTTTTATTGCAGAATTTAACGCAGGTGAAGTAATAAAAATAAAAAGATGGATAACTTCAAACCTGTAAAACGTCCTAAACCTGGAGATGGTGAAGAAGAACTATTTCGAATGCAAGAAGAATTTATAAAATCACGTCAAGAACCCTCTGCTAAAGTTATTAATTTACGAGCTCAATGCAAGCAAGCAGCTACCGAGTCAAAAATAGAAGAAGACAAACAATCGAATCAAAAGTTTCGATCAAAATTCGCTGAACGTAAAGCAATGAAAATTACTGATAAATTATCTAAACCACAGTCTGATGAAAATGCTGTCAGTGACCAGCCATCTTCAAGTGATGCTCAAAGTGTATCTACGTCTAATTTACTGGATCCAGTAAGACATGTCCCTTTGGATGCATATAAACCTTTACTAGGAAACATAGTCGAGAAGAAACACAATCCTAGTGATAAAAAAGTATTTAAAAACATAGATAGTACTTCAAATGATACTGGTTTCCCATCAGTTTTTGTTGTTGATCGTAAATCACCTGCCAGTACTTCAACCAGTTTATTTTATCAAACTGCTTTGGCTAGCAATGAATCAGTACAATCTGTAACACATGAACTGGACAATAAAATTATTGATACTGACACTAATGCTAATCAGAGTAATTTAATCCAGGACTCGCTGGTATCAGAAATTCATAAAAGTAATATAGAAAAGTTAAATAGTATGACGAAAGAAGAAATACTAAAAGAAAAATCACGATTGGAAAATACTCTTGATCCCAAACTACTGGAATTTCTTCGTGCCAAGAAAAAACCAGCGGTATCTGAATCAAAAATAAAAGTTGAAAAGTCTAAACCAGTATTAATTGATAGTAAAGAAGAAATAAGAATGGAATGCGAGACATTGCCGCAAGAACCACCAGCTCCTGTGTCAGAGATCGTTGAACAAGCATCAGATAAAGGTTGGGTTCACATGGACAAAGTGGAACCAGAGAAACTTGAATGGATGAAAGAAATAGAACCCAGTAAAAATGACGGATCCACACCAGACGAACCTTACAATGCACGTTTCGACTTTGATGGTTTACTTTTACCTTTCAAAGATGACGATTTATTAAACAAAGGCTTGCATAATCATGGCGAAGAGCCTGATCGTCCAGGTTATACTCTTCAAGAATTATTACAGCTCAGTAGATCTTCAGCTCAACAACAACGTTGCACAGCACTTACCACTTTAGGTAATATTATGGAAAAAAGTCGTAAAGGTTGGTATGACAATGCACTAAATCCTGCACCTCTCGCTGCATTAAATGAAAGAAATATTATTTTATTACTGAGATTTTCTATGGATGATAAATCTGTTGCGGTTATTACTGCAACTCTGCAAGCTCTTAGATCATTTTTATCCAGCGAAGCTGACGAAATATGTATGGATAGACTCTACGGATGGGAATATCCCGATGGAATTTGTCGAGTTCCTGAATTATCAGCACCTAAACATGACGTTGAAGATACAAGTACTTTGAAAGATCATCAACTAGCACAATTAGACAGTATTGCAGCTACTATGAGATCAGATATTGTTTTACGTATCAGATATATATTAAGTGAAATAAAACCACCTCCTATAGGAGTCACATCAGCTTTAGAAATATTAATTCGTCTCGCGCGACATTCACATATCATTGCTTTAAATATTGCAACAACTCCCCAACTATTGGATACCATTGTTAAAAATTTTATCCCATTAACGACTCAGCGGCTTGTAACTCTTGATACTGAAAATGCTTATGGGGTTCCCAATGTCACTGCCATTCGATTATGCCGAATACTACTGGAGTACGCTGGAAGACCTGTCGCAGATCGTCTTAATAATTTGAAAATAATTCACTCTTTTCTTTCGTACAGTAACAGCGATGCCGGTGAAGCTGGACTTCGGCTGGCTATCGAAGCTCTGCGTCTATGGAGACTGATGTATAATCACGGAGTCGCTACAGACAGTATAAATGGAGCGAGATCAATACTAAGCTCACAATTACATTTTTTACTCAGCAATCATGATCTGACAAATGCTTCTGAATTGTCTTGTGAATATGCTGCAGCACTTGTTGCTCTTTCTTCACGTGAATACAGTTTGAGACCAATGGTATCAACATTATTAACCAAGTGGAGTACACAATTAGCTAAAGTTTCTTCAGCTACATGGAGCAACACTAAATTAATTGCTGTTACGTTAAATTCACTTGATGACATTTCATCATTAAAAACAGAATGGATTTCTAATAGTAAAATATTCATAAATATTTGTTCTTGTTCAAATTTGTTAAGCAATTGTGTACCAGCAGCTGAAAGAGATCCATCAGCACTTCCGAGTTTAGGAGTACTCACTAAAAATGGTGAAATTCAGCCGGCTGTCTCATTAAATTGTTGCTTACCATTTTTAGCAACAGTAACTGATGCGATGATAAAAACGTCAATGTTTCATGAGTTTGAAATGATTATTCAGAATCCAGATGTAATTAAATACTTCAGACAATTAGTTAATCACGAGTGGTCATTAGAAAATAGTTGGTATACACGAGCTGAGTTATTTTTTATTACAACAATTGTTAGAGCTTGTGCTAAATTTCCTACAAGTGATCTGATAAATGAAATCATTTGGAAAATTGCTGTTAAATTAATATCAACATTACCAGCAGACGCTTCTTGTGCTGTAAATCAAGTTCTTGATATTGTTCTTTCCAATGAAAGATTGGCAGTTGATCGACTTACTGAAGATTTAAATATTATGAAATTAAATTGCGGCAATGAAAAAATAACACTTGAATTACCAAATAATATTTCAAATATTTATAAACAGTATGTTGCGTCAGAAAAACGTTGGGATGAAGCAGCAATGCCCAAAGATTGGCCATACTTACCATTAGTTGACGCTTATTCAAATCTTAAAAATAAAGTTGGTTGGAATGATAACGATACTATGAAAATAAATATTGTGTTAAGTTTAGAATTAGCTATGCGTGAAATTTTTTATAGTTTAACTCCGACTATCAGATTTTCACGATTGGTACTCGTGTATCTTTGTGATACAGTATATTTAAATAATAATGTATCAATTTTACTCAAACGAGCAGTATCTAAATTAGTGAGCAAATATTACAAACGATTGGATTTTTCAAATGATTTACCAGGAGTTAGTTCATTTAATGACATCTTCACATCAATATGCGAGTGTTTTGTTGCTAATTCTTACGGTGATGAAGGATTTGCTATGTGTTTATTAGTACCGATTGCTCAAAGGCATGATGTACATTACAGAAAATTATTATGGTCTGAACACGCTGGTGCTTTAAGATATTTAAGAATATCGCCGGAAAAATTATTTGTTCCGATTGATGAGTATTTAAGTCCGCTTGAGCAAGATGTGACGTTGATAGAAAGCTATTTGACAGCTTTAGTGAGGAAAACAATAAGAAAAGAATGGTGTCCTTTGATGTACATGATTGCTATCCATCATTCAGCTATGTTTATACGTGGTACTTCTAAGTTGGCAGTTAAAATGCGTGACAAAATAAAAACAATACAAGATATTTCTTTGGCAGAAAGTTTATTAAATTACGTACCACCTACGTACTGATATTTCTATTCTATCTCAGATTACGTTAATTTAAAGTAATTTTTCACATCTATAGGGTGCGATGCCATCACACTAAAAACGTTTGTCGACAGGTACCAGATGGATCATACTACAAGTTTAATCAGATAGACGGGAAATTTAGAAAGTTCACTTTAGGGGGGAAAAAGGTCTGAGATACAAAAAAAAAGAATGTTTTTGTGATTTTGTTTTTTTTCAGAGTACGTTCTTTATTAAAATTTTGAAATTTGTAACATTATTAAGTATCATTCCAAGAATATTCTGCTAAATTTTCATAAAAAAATATTGAAAAATAAGCCAGTGGTAGGGGGTGATCCAAGTCACCTCAAAAACAAAGTGTCCATGCGATAGTCAGGATAACTCATGACTGTTTCATCCGAAATCAAAAAATCAAAAAGATTTCTTTAGTACATAAGTTTATCTTAAATTTGAACGAAGGATTTTCTTTTTAATAACTACTTAATTTTTTTAATTAAACAAAAGGAGCAAGTTTGGCAAAAATCAGAGTTTTTTTATTGCAACTCTACCAAAAATTCAAAAATAAATATTTTGTTTATTCCTTCGTTCAACTTCAAGATAAACTTATGTACTAAAGAAATCTTTTTGGTTTTTTGATTTTAAATGGAGTTATCCTGCCTACGGCATGGAAACTTTTTTTTAAAGTGACTCGGCTCTCCCCACTACCACTGGTTTATTTTTAAATATTTTTTTATAAAAATTTAGCAGAATATTCTTGGAATGATGCTTGATAATGTCACAAATTTTAAGAATTTTAATAACGAAGCTACTCTAAAAAAAACACAAGAATATCCTCTTTTATGGTATCTCAGACCTTTTTCCCCCCTTAAATAATGTGACTACTGAAACAAACAACATTCAAAAGGACTCGTATCAATAATTCCAAATGTATGGAAATTTTTTTTTAAAACTATGAAGGGGTTACACTAGGGGCGTGTTCAGAAATACAGTCTGGAGGTGAAAAATTACCTACCCAGGTGTAATTAGTACCTTTGTAATGTTAAATCGCACCTCTGATTCGACTCGAGGATATTTCTGAAGGCAGGAATTAAATATTTCTCTTCCAGAGTGTGTTTCTGAACACGCCCTAGAAGTATTACCAAAATATCCCGAGGTAATTTAAACCAGAATACAGCTTTGAACCGTGGCAAAACGACACAGTACCGAATAGTCAACCAACCGATTCACCAAAGTGTCATTTTCAATTTTACTCCAAAACTGATACATTTTTTCAAAATATAATTTCAAATGAGACCTTACGAATCGGAGTATTTTAGTGATACTTCTATTCTAACCATTTCATAGTTTCGCTGCGATTAATTTCAATACATTTGGAATTATTTACGCGAGTCTTTTTGAATATTGTTTATTTTGTAGTCACATTGTTTAAGTGAACTTTATAAATCCTCCGTCATTTAAATTAAGCATTTGATTAAATTTGTAGTATGATGTATCTGGTACTTGTAGAGAAATGTTTCTAGGATAACGGTATGGCACTTCACCTATACACATCGTGTGTATAAGAATTAAAAATAGATATAAATATATAAATATTGTAAATAGAATTATGATATTGAAATTTTTTTTACTTATTTACTTAATAATTATTATTACAACTGATTAAGATAAAATAGTAATCGCATTATTAATTTTAGGATTGTGTTTTTATTAATAATTATCAATAAATAAATAAAATAAAGTATGTTTCTTGTTGACTTTGAGCTTTGTTCTGATTATTTTAACCATTAATTATTTAATAAAATCTAAAACGTATTAAAAAAATTGAAAAATCCTTACGCGCATTTTAGTAAATTTTATTATTTCAACTAATTAATTTATTTATTTAAAATTTATACATCAGCTATTTTACACTCATATTTTTAGGTCATGAAGTCATCAAAATTAGAATTTCATTTTTGTGTTTTAATTCAATAATTGTTTTTATTATTGTACATAAGTCAATAATTTATGTTCCTGGAATTCACAGACAATCAACAATTTTGGGATTTTTTTTTCAAAAAACTATAAAAAAAAATGCAGTTTTAAAATTTTAAAAACTATAAGTACAATTTTTTGAAATATTTTTTCCTATAATCTATCGTTTTGAAAAAAAAATTCAAAAATTATTAGACGTCGACTAAATTCAGTATCACAATAATTTTTCTATTAATCTAAATATTTTGAATGTTCAAATATTGGCGCCTTGGGCGTTACTTTGTTCTGTTTGTTTGTAAGAAAGACAGAGAGGAAATATATACATCTGCTTCTTTCTCTCTCCTCCATGACTGCATGTGATATCTCCTCAATAGTAAACAATCTGAAAATAAAATACCAAACCTGCTATGAAGACATCTTATTATTTAAATAGTATCATTTTAATAGAATAAAAATGCATAGCTTTAATTTCATCAGTATTATATTGAAGATAATCCAATAGAATATAAACAAAGTATATTTAATTTGACGATAAAGATAAATCTTTAAAATATATAACAAATAAACTCATCAATGTATTATTTACAATTTATACTTAAGTTAAATTATTTAAATTTAAAAATGTACTTGCTTCAACCAAATTAATTCATAAAAAACTTAAATTTAAAGTGTTACTTATTGTATAATAAATCAGTCTGTCACTTGATGATTCAGCATCTAAATATTTTTTTTAATTATCATAGAAAATCATAACATGGTGGAATTTTTGTTTATTAAATTAAAACATAATTAAATGTATAATAACAAACAAATTTAATAGTTTTGACAAATGGTTTTTGTAATTTATCTAAATTGATATTCAAATATTTTAAACACCAATGTTAGGCACAAACAGACGATCCTATAAATATTATTTGCTTGAAGCTTTTATTGCTGGTATTTGTCTGCTGGTCTACTGTGAATATTTAAATTATTATGTTATCCTTGCACAAGTAAGAATAAATAATTATTTTATATTAATTTTAAGAATGTATACATTTATTTAATAAATATTTTTAGTGCTCGTGGCCAGATCTTGATGATTCTAAAGCAGATCCAACAATTGAACCTTCAAAACCAGATGAAAAACCTGTTAAAATAATTTTTATAGCAGATACTCATTTATTAGGATCTATAAATGGACATTGGTTCGATAAACTTAGAAGGTTTGTATTTATTTATTTATGTAAAACACTAGCTGATATTCTCCAATAGGAGAGAAAAGAATAGTTCTAATTCCTATGTAGAATACTGTCAGAAAAAAGAATTATGTGAATACATCTCAAAAGTTACTTAAATAAAAAAAAAAAGTCCTGAAATTTCAGCTCTATATCTCAAAAAAGTTCTCTTGTCACACGCTTAAAGTTGATAGAAAAAAAGTTGTAGGAGTTGAAACTTAAGAGGAAAAAGTCGAATTTTTAGGATAAAAAAACTCCTGTTTTTTATTCGTTAATTAGCAGGATTTTTTTAATTATTATTTTGCAATTAAAGTTCTTATAAAGAATTGAATTATCTATGAAAATGGTCCTTAGATTAATTTTAATAGAGCTCATAGAAAGAAAGTTACAGAGCTGAGCTCTAAAGTTGAGAAAAATTAAAGAATTAAAGAATTTATTTATATTTTTAGAGAATGGCAAATGCACAGAACTTTTCAAACATCAATGGTTCTCCATAAACCTGATATTGTTTTTTTCTTAGGTTTGTAATATATTTAATTTAAATAAATAATGCAGAGCATATTCTTTAATATTAAATTTAATTAATTACAGGAGATATATTTGATGAAGGACTTCGAAGTAGTCCAGATCAATTTGAAACTTATGTTAATAGATTCCACTCTCTTTTTGCGGTACCAAAGAATACTTATTCTTATGTGCTTGCTGGAAATCATGACATGGGTTTTCACTATGGTTTGTTTACTCAAGTTATTCTTCACCAATAATTATTATTGAAATATAATTATTACAGCAATAACACCTTATACAAATCAACGATTCATTGATGGTATGAAATCACCAAATGTCCGAAGAGTCAGTATGCGAGGAAATCATTTTGTACTTATTAACAGTATGGCCTTTGAAGGAGACGGATGTTTCCTTTGTAGGCCCGCTGAAGTTGCCACTTATAAAATATCAAGTATGATCTTTAATTATTTGTGAAGATAAATATTTAATTTATTTTTGATTATTAAATTTTTTTTTTAAATAGAGCAATTAAAATGTGCAAAAGGCATACAAGCTGATTGTTTAAAGTCTACGAAAAATAAAATTGGAAGATACAGCAGACCAATTTTACTTCAAGTACGTCAACTGTTTTTATTTTTTTACTTAAGGAGAGAAAGGGGTCTGAGATAAAAAAAAAGAGGATATTTTTATGATTTTTTTTTTCAGAGTATCTTTTTTATTAAAATTCTTAAAATTTGTGACGTTATTAACCATTACTCCAAGAATATTCTGCTAAATTTTCAGAAGAAAATATTGAAAAATAAGCCAGTGGTAGTGGGGAGAGACACCTCAAAAAAATTCTCCATGCCGTAGGCAGGATAACTCCATTTAAAATCAAAAAAACAAAAAGATTTCTTTAGTACATAAGTTTATCTTGGATTTGAACGAAGGAATAAACTAAACATTCATTTTTGAATTTTTGGTAGAGTTGCAATAAAAAAACTCTGATTTTTGCCAAACTTGCTCCTTTTGTTTAATTAAAAAAATTAAGTAGTTATTAAAAAGAAAATCCTTCGTTCAAATTTAAGATAAACTTATGTACTAAAGAAATCTTTTTGGTTTTTTGATTCCAAATGAAGCAGTCATGAGTTATCCTGCCTACGGCATGGAGACTTTTTTTTTGAGGTGACTCGTCTCTCCCCACTACCACTGGCTCATTTTTCAATATTTTTTGATAGAAATTTAGCAGAATATTCTTGAAATGTTGCTTAATAATATCACAAATTTTAAGAATTTTAATAAAGAAGGTATTCTGAAAAAAAAAAACACACAAAAATATGCTCTTTTTTTTTGTATCTCAGACCCCTTTCCCCCCTCAATAATATAGATAATAAAAATAAATTTTATTTAGCATTATCCAATGTATCGAAAGTCTGATAGTCTCTGCAGAGAACCAGATCGAGCACCAGATGAAATCAGAGACTTGAAATTTCGAGAACGATGGGATTGTATATCAAAAGAATCATCTGAACAAGTAATTTAATTTAAAATTCATTTATTATTTTTATTGTTATATATATTTTAAAGTATTAATTTTCAAATTAAATAAAATGGACAGCTTTTGGAATTATTGAATCCAAGATTAATCGTTGATGGCCATACGCATCATGGTTGCAAGCTTATGCACGGTGAAGACACACTAGAAGTTACAATTCCTTCATACAGTTGGAGAAATAAAAATAATCCATCATTTTTAATGGTAAATAAATAAAAACTTTAAATAATTTTAAACAATCTATTGAATTATTATTTAATACAATTAATTTTAATATCTATTTTATATACTTATTTAAATATTTTATATAATTATTTTATAAACTTTATTTTAGGGAGTTTTTACACCAGATAATTACGCTTTATCAAAATGTTACATGCCTGTTGAAAATACCGTCATTACAATATACACTATTGGTGGAATTTTAATTATTTTTTATCTTTTGTTCCGAATCAAGCAAAAGAAGAACCGTCATCATCACTTTTTAAAACTACACTGATTATTATCAATTAATTGGATATAAATAAATAATGATCTCTCATTTCTTTTTTTTTTAACAAAGCTCTGTACATTAAATGATATATCAGATTTTTCATATTTAAAATACTGATATTGTCTATATTATTATCAATTTTTATTGTACTTACATATGCTTAAGTGTACTGAGAAAAATATTCAAAAATAAAATATACTGGCATTTTTAAATAAATTTATTTATGATTTTAAATATTGTAAGTACTAATAAATATGACAATGATTTCATTATTTGTTACTTTTTTTTTTTAAAGCATCAAAGTAATAATTTAACTGAGGATGCGTATTTTGAAAAGTTTTGTTTCTTTAAAATATATATACTAAGTATAATCTTAATTATTTTATATTATTAATTATATTTAATCATTCGTTCTATCGTTCACTTGATATATTTATTCAGTTGCCAAAAATTAGGCAGAATGAGTTTTCGCACATATTAATATTAATAAAAAATTGTCTCTGTTTTTATTATTATTATTATTACTTTTTTTTTTAATTATAGAGAAGTCGACTATAAGAAAATTAAGGACTAGTCAATCTTTACTGCTGCATATATTTTACGAATAAATGCATAAGCAGCAAAGAAACCTATTGTTCCAGTTAATAACCAAAATGTCAAAACCATTAGTCCTGTATAACCGAAGTACATTAATGTTGGCACTAATTCGGTAATTTCAAGTTTTGTCATAAAGTAAAAAACTGAATAGGCAAAAACGTAGACAGCTGATCCGCCACTGACAATAAAACTTCTCCACCACCATCTGTAATCCTTTAAAAAAAAACAGGAAAAGTAATTAATTAGTAATTATTGAAGAGGGGAAAGAGGTCTGAGTTATAAAAAAAGAGGATATTTTTGTGATTTTTTTTTCAGAGTACGTTCTTTATTAAAATTTTCAAAATTTGTGACATTATTAAGCATCATTTCAAGAATATTCTACTAAATTTTCATTAAAAAATATGGAAAAATAAGCTAGTGGTAGTGGGGAGAGACGAGTCACTTTAAAAAAAAGTTTCCATACCGTAGGCAGGATAACTCATGACTGCTTTATGTGAAATCAAAAAACCAAAAAGATTTCTTTGGTACATAAGTTTATCTTGGATTTGGATGAAGAAATAAACAAAATATTCATTTTTGAATTTTTGGTAAAGCTGCAATCAAAAAACTCGGATTTTGGCCAATAATTCTTCCTTTTATTAAATTAAAAAATAAGGAATTATTGAAAAACAAAAGAATCTTTTGTTCAAATTCAAGATAAACTTATGTACTAAAGAAATCTTTTTGGTTTTTAGATTTCAAATGAAGCAGTCATGAATTATCCTGCTTACGGTATGGAGATTTTTTTTTAAATGACTCGTCTCTCCCCACTACCACTAGCTTATTTTTGAATATTTTTTTATGAAAAGTTAGCATAATATTCTTGGAATAATGCTTAATAATGTCACAAATTTTTAGAATTTTAAAACGAAGGTTCTCTGAAAAAAAATTACAAAAATATCCTTTTTTTGTGCCTCAGACCAGCTTCCTCCTTAACTTGATAAAAAAAAATAATAAAATAAAAACTACTTACTTCTCCGCATAGTTGAAAATAGGCCATAACAATTGATATTTGTGAGCATGAAATAACCAGGATGCAAAATACGAGAAACAGGAAGCCAAAAAGATAGTAAAATCTATTTTCCCATAGAGCAGTTAAAATGAAAAATAATTCAATAAATACTGCTCCAAATGGTAAAATTCCAGCCATTAGTGTACTAAAAATAATTAAAAGTAATTTATTATATTTATTTATTTATTTAAATATTATTTATAAATGATAATAATTTAAAGTTACCATAAAAATGGATTCATGTACCACAATTGATCGGGTACTTGTCTTGGAATTTGATTTGTTCTAACTGGATGTGTGAATGGTTGTTTACGATAACCGAAAAAGTATCCTAAATAAACGAGAGGAAGAGAAATACCGAACCAAAGACATAGTAATGATAACATTGTAGTAAATGGTACTGCACCGGAACTGTGTTTTCCCCAAATAAAAAAATTGAGGAAAAAACATGTGCCGAATACTATTCCGGGATAAAATGTTGCTGTTAAAAGAGCTGCACGTTTCCATTGTCTACCACGTATTGTTTTATATAAACGCGCTGAAAAATAACCGGCGACTAAACCAGAAAATGCGTAGAAGAATATCGCACAAGTAGCAAGTGCTCCTCTGCTTGCCGGTGAAAGCATTCCCAACATAGCAAAAACTGTTGGAAAGAAAAGTTAAAAGGCATTATAATAACTTTTGAATTTTCAATAATAAATATGAATTACTGATTAATAAATATTCCTTACATATTGTGATTAGTGCCATAAAAAATATTTGAATACCACTTCCGATAACAGCAGCAAAGAGACGTGAGTTTGTTGGTGGTCTGAATACATCACCGTGTACCAATTTCCAACCAGTTTCTTCAATTGATTCATCCAAACTTGCAAGACTATCACTGTCGCCAGCATTATAACGAGCAATATCTCGTCGTAATGTTCTTACCATAATCATTGTAAGAATTCCTAATAAAGTAATAATTATTATTAACGACATGTTATATTATTATAACTTGAAATTTTACTATCTATCACTAGTGGTCTCCCTTAAGACATTTTAAAAGTATAACTTTTTTTTGCGGATCAAGAAGATTAAGAAAACTACCTGTGGCCGTTAAAGTTCAAAGCACATGTTCCAGTTTAACTAAATTAATAAATTATATTTAACAATAATTAAACATTACCTGATAAAAAGAATACAACAACAAGAGAATTGATAATTGAAAACCAATGAATTTCAACATCATTCATTCCCAAATAAACGTCCCATCTACTGGCCCAACTAACATCTGATTCAGTCCATTCAACAGAATATAAAAATAAAAGTCGTGTTCCTTTTGGATTAACATATTGTGGGGAAACATCACCCGGTGGTTGACAGTTGTTGTCTTTAAATTCTACTTCGTTGAAATCAACAGATCTTGCATCCACTTCAAACCCGACTACTCTGAATTCATTACTGTAAAATTATAATTTATTTAATTAATAATTCATCAATTTTTTAAATCTTCATGACGAAATAACTTTTAAATCATGTAAAAACCTATTTCCCGCGTACTTTATATTGGAGTGAAATTAAACCAGTCAATATAAATTGGTAAATAAAATAAAGAATCATTTTTTTTTACAGTTATTGTTTGAAGAATAATTTTTACTTCGAATTTTTTTAATAAAAATTACAAAAACGCTTTAATTAGTTAAAGTGAATAACAAATGATACTGATCGAGTTTAGGGTCTTTTACCTTAAAGGGGAAGCTGGTCTAAGATACAAAAAAAAGAGCATATAGTTTTTCAGAGTACCTTCTTTTATTAAAATTCCTAAAATTTTTGACATTATGAAGCATCATTCCAAGAATATTCTGCTAAATTTAAAAAAAAAATATTGAAAAACAAGCCAGTGGTAGTGGGGAGAGACGAGTCACTTAAAAAAAAAATAATCTCCATACCGTAGGCAAGATAACTCATGACTGCTTCATCTGAAATCAAAAACCAAAAAAATTTCTTTAGTACATAAGTTTGTCTTAGATTTGAATGAAGGATTTTTTTTTCAATAACTACTTATTTTTTAATTAAACAAAAGGAACAATTTTTGACAAAAATCATAGTTTTTTGATTGCCCCTCTACCAAAAATTCAAAAATTAATATTTTGTTTATCCTTTCATTCAAATCTAAGATAAACTTATGTACTAAAGAAATCTTTTTGGTTTTGTTATTTCAGATGAAGCAGTCATGTGTTATCCTGCCTATAGCATGGAGACTTTTTTTTCATGACTTGGCTCTCCCCTCTACCACTGGCTTATTTTTCAATATTTTTTTTTGAAAATTTAGCAGACTATTCTTGAAATGATGCTTAATAAGGTTACAAATTTTAAAAATTTGAATAACGGAGGTACTCTAGAACGAAAACCACAAAAATATACTCTTTTTTTGTATTTCAGACCTGCTTCCTCCCTTAATAACTAAATAATCAATGTATGGCGTATCATTTATCAAATAACATTTGTATCTAAGGATAAATGCTGATAATCATTTATGATTAAAGTTTTAATTTTACAAAATAAAAATATCTTTATAATCGTAAATTATATTAATACTCACTCTCCATGTTTATGATAACTCAGCTTAAGTTTAAGATAATTGTTTATGTATACTTGATCACCTTTGACACCACCAAGCCGATACCCATAATAAACTATGGTGTTATCATCTTTGTGAGTTTTTTTAGTGGCGGCAGGTAAATTATCTATCAATCTACATCGTCAATAACAAATAAATTTACAAAATTTAATCAACAAACCCACGAATTTATGAATTAAAAATTTTTTTTACTCACAAATGAACTGTATATTCATGCTGTATTCGTTCGATAACCGTTTTCGATTCTTTTTCATTCCAATTCATGGGTTTCTGCGGCGAATGACATAATAATCTACAGCTTATATCTTCTCCCATCGCTACTTCATACGGCGTGTTTACAATTCTAGTTTAATATAAATATTAACAATAACATATACTTGTAAATATATATAAATAAATGATTAAATCTCACCGATCACCACGAAGAACTTCACCCAAATTTTCTGACATGTAAATGACAGTTCCATTTTTTGGCCTACAAAATCCCAATGAATAATATTCATATGGTAATTGCGTACGTGTACTTGTCATTTTCACAGCTTTAACATTTATCTTTTGGCCTTTTTTAAATTCAACTGGAGCTACTCCAGGAACATAAAAGGCATCTAGTTCTAGTATGAAAAATAGCAGTCCTATAACTGCACTCCATTTTAATCTTCCCTGTAAATAAATAATTAAAAATTTTTTAACTTCATCATTCATTAAATAAAATATAGTATCAATTACATCATTGAACAGTCCATATATTTATTTAAATTCACATGACTAATTGTTGATTAAATCTTTTAAAACAAAATTCAAAAAACATTGTTGATCTTATAAAAAAAAGATAAAACAATTTTGATTGTTGATAGGTTAATTTGTGATAAAGTTACTTAATTAGTTGAAGGAAATTATTTAAATAATGGATATTATTTACCATTGTGTGACGTTAATTGTTGATGGAGCCGCGCCACGCCGACTGCACAATTTAATTTCAATCACCTACAATGTCCACAACAATTCGCAACACACCGTTTTTGCATTACATCTGTGATATATATTCAGGTATATGATATATTCAGGTATAAGTGAATCGTGACATACACACATAAGTTTCTTCGTTCAGTTTCATTTCAACAGTGTGAAGTTAGCGCTTTTTCAAATCTTGACACGTAGAGGAGGATCTCTTTACCGGAAATAAGTAATAGCGCACAATATTTTTTACTTTTGTTTTTTGAAGATAAACATTACAAGTTATTTACGAAATCCATGTTGAGAATTCATTATTATTCTAATTTAAAATTTAAATTCAATTAATTATTGATAAATCAAAAAACGATTATGATCCTGAAGTTGGCAGACAATTAATAATTTTTTGGATTTTTTTTCAACAATTAAAAAAAAACTAAAAAAATGCACATGTAGAAAATTAAAAAAACTATAAGTGCAATTTATTTAAATATTATTTTTTTATAATTTATCGTTTTAAACAAAATTCAAAAACTATTAGACGTCGGCTAACTTCAGTATCATAAACAATTTTGTAATTTTAAATTTCCCGGTAAATAATTTTATACTTTTAATAGTGTGTGCTCATGTAAATTTTTAAAAAGACTTATTTTCTTTAGATTATGCAGTTTCAATTAAAATTAATGAAGCCCAGTTAGAAAATAGTCTTATTGTAAATGGACATGAGAATATTAATTTTTTTTTAATGTGAATGTAACAGACATCAGACAAATTTAAAATTATAAATGAATAATTTAAAAAGTAAATAATTTTAAAAATGCACTAATTAATTTCAAAATTTTTCAAATGCGCATTTTTTTAAAATTTTATTTTATTAATTATTTACTCTATTTATATAAGTGTGAATGTAGCAGACATGTGACAAATTTTAAATTGTTAATAAATAGAGTAAATAATTAATAAAATAAAATTAAAAAAAAAATGCGCATTTGAAAAATTTTGAAATTAATAAGTGCATTTTTTAAATTATTTACTCTATTCATTTATAATTTTAAATTTGTCTGATGTCTGTTACATTCACACTCATAAAAAACCAATATTGTCGTACAATAAGACTATTTTTTAACTGGATGTCATTAATTAAAATTGCATTATTGAAAGAAAGTAACACGTTTAAAAATTTACATGCGTACACACTAATAAAAATATAAAATTATTTACTGGGAAACTTAAAATTACAAAACTGTTTTTGGGTTGATCGATAATTAATGAAATATTAAAGTAGAATAATAATGAATTCTCAATATGCATTTCGTAAATAAATTGTAATGTTTAGATCTTCAAAAAACAAAAGTAAAAAATATTGTGCGTTATAATTTTAAATTTGTCTGATGTCAGTTACATTTATATTCAATAGTTTTTTAATGATAGTAATTATGCTTACCATTTATTGAGTATGAATGGAACAGACAGTTGTCAATTTTTTTAATTTTATAATAAATTAATAAAATGTAAGTAGAGTAAAAATTAAAAAATGCATTTATGGATAAATGCAAAATCCGTACGCATATTTTATTAAATTTCATTATTTTAATTTATTTCAAATTTATAACTTGTCTAATGGTCTGCTACATTCACACTCATATCATTTAAGATTAATGAAATAAAGATTTGAATCCTATTTCAGGTGGTTTGTGTTCATTTTAGATTTTAAAATTTTTTTTTTAAATAGTTTTGAGAGGTGATAGAGATAAGTAGATGCATTTTTATAAAGTTTGGGAGTTATTAGATCCTTCCATGGGAACACTTATTTAATTTGTCCTTTGAATTTTTCAAATCGAAGGCATACCCACCCAAAATCTGTGAAAAAAGGGCACAGTACAATTTCAAGCATATATATTGATCTATTTTTAATATCACTCAAATTTTGCATGCAAATATATTAAACATTTCCGATAAAAGGGAACCGTACTATTGATATTGAAAGTATTTATATTATAAGATGTTTAGTCGAGGATATTTTATCTTTCAATTATTTTTAGTCCGGGGATATTTTATCTATCAGATAAATTGTATTCGGATAAAAAATGACAGTACCTTTTTTTTTGTATCTCAGACCACCTTCCCCCCTTAAGATTTGTCAGCAAGATTGTATTTCGTACGTTTAAAAATTAAACTATTTTTATAAACTTATGAAAATTCGATGGACTTAATTAAATGTTTATTTAGTATAAGATAAGAATTAAAAAATAGTTTTTTGATATGATGTTTATTTTACAAAACTCAATTAACTAAAAAATATAATAAATGTCCCAGTTGATAATCTTTTATAAAAATTTTTTTTCATGTTTAATTATATTGAATGAAACTCAAAAAACCCAAAATTAATTATTCATTTTTTTTCTTCAAATTATATTAAAAATTAAATAATCTAGATTATTATACCCAACTAATCGTCTCAAAGTTAATTTAAATAAAAAAAAACGAAACATCTATTCACAAAGTATGTGTAATATTAATACTTTTTATAAACATTAGTATGTTCAATTTACTAGAAATCATTTTATTTAAAAAGATACTATCCAACGGGACATTTACATAAATTCTACAACAATGTGCTACAAAATAAAAATATTTATTTCAGTCATTCAAATTTTTATCTAAACGTATTTAATGATAAACTTTATCTTATATAAGTAAATGAAATTAGACATTGAAATTATTCATTTATTTTAATGAACAATTTTTTTTCCAACTACTTTAAATTAATTTTTAAAAAAATTAATTTAAATCTAATTAAATTTAGTACTTGTATTGTATTCAATATTTTTACTATCAACCTGATTACAAAAAAAAAATATATATATGTAAAATATTGAATAAATTTATAATACTAAATATTATATTAATAAAATCGTAAAAAAATAGTATAAACAAATAAAAATATATGTATGTTGAACACAAAAAAACATGAGAATATTAATTTTATTTTTTTATTTATTTTTAATTTAGTGGGTTTATATCATCAATGATAATAAGATTGATTTTATTTAGGAAATGTCGGTGTTATAAACAACATTGTTCAATACAAAAGGAAATAGGGGTATGATGCATTAAAAAAAAAATTTTATCTCTAAAAAATATGTGAAGTATTCAGCGGAATACTGTAATAAGCTTTCATATCCTCAATTTCCTTCACATCCGCATACCGACTCCTCCCAAAATTAATTTACAATCATAATATCATAAGTCCTTATAAATAAATGCGAGAGAATATTATGTAATTCAATGACGTTGCTTTAAGATTTTACAACACAATTCAGTTTTAATCATGTGTTAATCGTAAGGCAACGGGTGAATTATAAAATATTATCTCCAGCAAAACAATATAAAAAAAATTTCGTTTAAAATTCATTAATTTTTTTTTTTTTTTGTAACAATTTCTTAAAATACTTGATTGAAAAAAAATATTGTATAATATATATATATATATATTTATAATAATTAATTGGTAATAATTTTTTTTTAAACCATCAATAACATTTTATGAAGTACAGATAATTCAATCCTAATTTTTTAGTTGAATAAAATAAAATTATTCAACTTTTTTTTCTTATTCATTATGGAAAAATTATAAACTTTTAAATTCGTATTAATTCCCGGTAAAATATAACTAAAGAAAGATAAATTTAGTTAAAGTTTTACTGATGAAGGAAGAATAAGATACGATAAATTGGAAGTTAAGAAGAAACAATAACATTGAGGGGATGGCTGAAATTTCGTCAGATATTAATTATTTGATAATTAACTTCGATCATTATTGATAAATAAAATTTTAAACGATATTTTATTCGTAATTTCATCGTGTTACTTTGCCCAAGCGGAAGACAAGTTAGGATAAACATACCGTAAAAACGAAAAAATAATAATAATAAAAAGCGACTATAGAATTTAATTTGATCTATTTATATTTTCGTTTAATATGTATTCCACAAGGGCAATAATACTGCGAGTAAATTATAAACGCGATTCGACAATTATTTCAAGCGATCATTATTACTGCTAGTTCCTTGCTTCTATGTCAGCGATTTAATGTATATAAAAAAATATAATGAAAACAAAAAAATAATATAAAATCAAAAAACAAAAAAATTAAAAACTAACAAAAAAAACACGCTTTATGACTGTTATAATATACGAAGCAAAACGTACTGTAAAAAATGAAACTTGTCGTGATTCAATTTTTACAAATCAACGTTACTTGTCGATCGCTTGATTGAGAATATTATTTTTCGCTTGATTTTTAGTCTGCTCATTTGGAGCAGATGGTTCTTTTTTTTGTGTATTTGTAACGCTATCCAATCCAAGTTTACTAAGAGTACGTAGAGCTGTAAGTGCCGCTTGATCTCTGCTTGCACTTGTAGTCGGGCCATGACCATGACAAACTTGGGGCGGATCAGTACTGAGTGATACCAATGACAAATACTCCTTGTATACACCCTGAAAATTCTATCATTTTAAATCATTGCATGTAATTTTATTAATAGCATAAAATTTAATTAATGGAAAAAAAGTTAATCAATTAATCATAAATAAATAGATAAAAAAAACGTATTATTAAAACGTACCTTTGGAAAATCACTGAATTCTACTTCAAAATTAAGAAGTTGTGCTAAATATTTCAATTGCTCCTTTGGAGATATACCGGAAGTATTACTCTGCTGCTGTTCTCGCAATTCTTCAGCTACTGCTTGAACACTCGGGCCACTATTTACTTTATTTTCTTGACCACCATCTACTAAAAGTAATCCTGGAACTAATTGACGTCCAATAGTACCACCAACTGGATGACTTTGAGTTTCATTTTGGTGCTGATGTTTATCATCTTCAAGAAAAGTTACTTTCCTTGGTTTACTTTCACTAGTTGAATTTTCACTATCAGCTGTTTTAATAGACGACTTAATTGGTTGTACTTCTGGTTTACTATAACCGAGTTTAGACAAAAGAGCTTCAGCTGCTGCTCGTTTCCCGAGTTTTTTATTTGGCCCAATTCCTCGTGCCGAAATATTACCAACAGAAACTTCCATAAGAAACTCTCGTCGTCTAGGTGCACCTTTTTCTTCAACTAATGAATATGTTGGTTCTGGTTTTTTTTGAGCCTGCTGTATTTGAACGAGACGTGAAATAGGGTTAACTTCATCGGCAATCTCAGAATCAGATCGTGGCTCTTGATAATCTTTTATAAGATTCCGTGATTTTTTTTTAGTAGCCGGAGGCTTACGTTTCATACGAAGTGGTCGACACTGTACCGTTGTAGGTAAAGGTGGAAGCCTTTTTAATTCATCTAACATAAGTTCTGCTGCACGTTTTTTCGATACTTTTTTCGAAGATCCTTCGCCATGTGTTACAGTATCTCCAACACTGCACTTGGTTTTAAATATACGAATATGTGGTTTACCACTTTCAGATACAACTTCAAAGCTTACAGATAATCCTCTTTTCAATGCTGTCTCATGAACCAAAGAAACTGGACTCTTAAGTTCAGCATTAAGATCTTCAATACCTGGGCTTGCACCATTTTCGTTAGTAGTCGTTTGTACTACTTCTTCAGGAAGTGGTAACTGTCGTAATTGTTCTAAAGCTCGGCTTGCTGCATCGTGCCGAGCTGCTTGACCAGTAACACCTTGACCAATAAATTCACGATCACCAACTTTCAATGTTACTACATAAAGACCTTCTGGTTTAGCAGTTAAAAAACGATGATTTATATTACGTGAATAATTTGGGTTAAACATCCGAGGATCTGGTATATTATTGAAGGGTATATTTGGTGGTGGAGGTGCATGTTTATATGTGTACGTTGTTGGCTCACCACGTTTCATAGCCAATGCATTGAGCTCAACAGTCGGTGGTAAATGACTCGTATAATTTCCACAGCCTGTTTGACTTTTTGTTGAATGACCAATTCGTATAGATCTAGGTTTTGGTGGTGGTTGTATATACAATGTTTTAGTAAGTGCTTCTGTTGCTGCACTATGCTGAGCTTTTTTAATACTAGGACCGTCAGCAACATATTCTTCTTCTCCTAATTTTAATGTTACAGTAAATCTTTTTTTATGGGCTGGTCCTTGTTCATTCGTTAGTCTGTATTGATGTTGAATTTTATTAAATCGCGCCAATTCATTTACTAAACACATTGGAGTTTTCTCTTTCATGTTTGCCAAATTTTGATTTGTAGTATTTGCATGATTTTGATTTGACGGACTATGATTTCGAGATTCTCTACTGTCATCACGGGTAGGTGATTTATTTTCACCTGGATTTGACTGTTGTTGCTGTTGTTGTTGCTGCTGTTGCTGTTGTTGGGGTGAATTTACTTGCTGAATGTTACCTTGATATTGATACTGTACAACTGTTTGACTAACTGGAACTGCTGGGTCCGACTGTCTATTCACGCTGATGCTTACCATCGTGCCTAAGCACATAGAATATCACTCATTAATTTAATTATCATTTTTATTATATACATTAGAATGTTAATATTATTAATAGATTATCATTGTATATATTAAGAGGGGAAAGGGGTCGAAGATACAAAAAAAAGAGGATGTTTTTGATTTTTTTTTTAGAGTCGTCGTTATAAAAATTTTTAAAATTCGTGACATTATTAAGCATCACTCCAAGAATATTCTGCTAAATTTTCATAAAAAAATATTGAAAAATAAACCAGTGGTAGAGGGGAGAGCCGAGTCACCTCAAAAAAAAGTCTCCATGCCGTAGTCAGGATAATTCAGGACTGAGAACAAAAGGAACAATTTTTGACAAAAATCATAGTTTTTTGATCGCACCTTTACCAAAAATTCAAAAATGAGTATTTTGTTTATTCCTTCGTTCAAATCCAAGATGAATTTATGTACTAAAGAAATCTTTTTGGTTTTTGAATTTCAAATGAGGCAGTCATAAGTTATCCTGCCTACGGCATGTAGACTTTTTTTTTTAAAGTGACTCGTCTCTCCCCACTACTACTAGCTTATTTTTCAATATTTCTTTACGAAAATTTTTCAGAATATTCTTGAAATGATGCTTAATAATGTCGCAAATTTTAAAAATTGTAATAACGACGACTTTAAAAAAAAATCACACGAATATTCTCTTTTTTTTGTATCTCAGATCCCTCTCTCCTTAATGAAAGCATTCGATAACTGGAAAAAATAAAACATAAATAGTATGGTTGCAAAAATAAACAATTTTTACAGATGAAAAAAAAATGTTATAAAATAAACAAGCCTCAAAAACTTAAACATAATAAAAATTTAAAGCAGTATAATATTTCAAAACAAAAACACAAAAGTGATATGATTAAATTACTTCAAAGAATTACGAGAGCAGATAAACTTTTTAATGATGTATCGACAAGTCTTAGTCCACATATATATTTTACATTTTTTCCGAGAAACTTTACGATTTTTTAAACAAATTAATTGTTTTTTTTTTTTATTTTTCAGCGAAAAATTTTGTACATATATTAAAATATTGTTTCAATAATTATTAATTGTTGAATCCCAATGTTAATCACAGATGAAAATTAGTTTGGTAAAAAAAATAAAAAAATTCGAGGTAATGAAATAAATAAAACCGACCTTCGATACATCCCGTTGGCCCAAATAACAGGTCCAAATTTTCAATATTATAAGGTAAGTTTGGCTGATGTTTTTTAGCTTCCATACCAATTATAAGGGCACACAGGCAGATCACGGTTAAAACGTGCCGATATCCTAACAAAATTAAACATACGGAGGATGTAAGATTACTTTATTTAAATTTTAAATTCGTTTTCCGTAATGATTTCATTGTTTTCGTTATCTAGAGAATAATGAAGTAGAGTCAAAAAATAGTACAATGTAACTTAACTAGACCTTTTACAAAAACTCTGATGTAAATTTTTTATTTGTATCACTGCTTATAAAACGATTGAATGATAGATAAATGTTATAAATAAATTATAAAAAATAGCGTGCAAAATGACAATGCTAAGTCAGGAAACCTCTAAAATCACGATAACGATTAATCAGCTGTAAAATATAAGAATACCACATGCCAACCTACAATAGAAATCAAATATAAATAATACTTATGTTACTGATATTTATTTTAATTAATTACTATAGACAATATGATTGATAATATATTAAACAATAGAACAAAGTTACTCATAAAATATTATCTATTTGTGACTGAATATTCTAGAGTTTAACATTAAGCTCAATAAAATAAATATTTTATTAAGGGGGGTCACTAGTGAACTGTATGAAAAAACGATGATTTTTAGGAATATTTTTAAAGAAAACTTCTGCATAGAATATTTTAATGTTTTAAGGATATATTTGTGGATATATAATGAATACAAGATCAAATTTTTGGACCAAAAAATTCAAAATTCAGCGAGTTATTCACAATCTCCCAACGCCCAAAAAAAAGTCCCTACTGCTGCAGTGATAGCGACCTGCACAGTTCACGAAATCAAAAAAACCAAAAATTTTATTAAACTAGAAGGTATTTTCTGTACCATGACCCTCGGACTAAGAAAAAAATTGAAATTCAACAAAATGGCGGAGTTTTTAAAAAAAATTTTAAATTTCGCGCGAAAATTTGATGATTTTTGGCCTGCCAAAATTAAGTTTTTGATTCGATCGAAAAACTGGAGGTTCATGGTACGTAGAAACATATAGAAAAAGAACTGAAATTTAATTCAAATCGATCGGACGATTTGTCTTCGAGTTATAGAGGCAGCAATTTTGTAAAATGTATTTTCGAAAACTGATGAGCGGCTGCTCTTCAGATGGCTGTAACTCAAAAAAACTATTCGAGTTTTACACTGGAAAGTGTAGTAATTTATTTTCGAAGGTATAGACTATTGAAATATGCAAAAAAGGAAAATGAATTGATTCTTCAAAATTTCACACTAATGGTCCCCCTTAAAGCTAATATCTTTTTTTTAAGTTTTCTTTGATAAAAAATAATTTGTAAATAACAAATTTGTAACAAATATATTATTTGTATGAAACACACAATAATATGTGATGTAAAATATAAAGAAGTGATTTGAAACGATTTGTAATGTTAAATGCCCATAAGGGCGATTTAAAAGTATTCAAAGTATTTAAAATTTTTTTTTTCTAATCACTTTAAATCGCTTCTTTTAATAAGAGATTGTAATTATTGTACGCAAACATATTATCTACATCTGATTTCTATAAGTTTATTACAAATGGAGTAAACAGGAATTCTAATATAAAAAGACTAATTACAAAAAAAAAGCTTACCATTTGGATTTTGTGCGTTAGCACCAATAATGAGAGGTTGTCTAGGTGGTCCGGAATGTTGAAGATGTGCATGCATTGCTTGATGACCAGCAATCGAAATAATTTGTTGTGGAGCATGCATACCACGGTGCAAATGCATATGTGGCTGAGGTTGATGTGGCGGCATCATATTCCCCTGTGACATTTGACGAGTTGGTCCAACCATTCTACGAAATAATTAGTAACTTAAATTATTGACAGCAAGTGTGATTTAAACCATTTTATTTAAATAATTAATAAGGCCGTCGTGACTCTAACCTGTTCTGATCTCTTAACTGATTTTGCATTGAATGATGATGCCGCAACATACTCCAGTCTCAAATAATTTGTGATTAATCTGTTAAAAATTATTAATAAATTTATATATACTTATAACTTGGAGTATAGAGAATAGAATGTACTATTTTTTAAAATGAGAATGACTTTTACTATTGAGTTTTTAAAAATGATCATGCTAAAATGTAAATTTATAAAAAATGAATATTTCATAATAATTAACTGACAAATTATTTTTCGCAAGATATTTGCTATAAATAAATTAGTCGATAGACAATGGGCTTGGCCCGGCAAAGTAAGATAGAGATAGAAATATAAAAGACGAAGAAGCAAGAGAGTATTCGAGAAAAAAAGAGTAGGTAGATAGATGAATAGAGAAAGACCGCTACAAGTGCTAGAACATAAAAAAAAAAAGTTTTATAAATCTTTGAATATTTACCGAGTTTTTAAATAACTCTATGATTTAATTTATTTAATATATTAATTAATATTCATACAATTTATGTATTGTCACTATCATAAACCCACAATATTTTTAAAAATTATAACTGAGCCATTGGCAAACAGCAAAGAGAGTCGTATCTCTGCAAACTAAAATGCGGCCATTTTGATTTGATAACTATACAAGTATGTTGAAAAATTTTTTAAATAACTTACCAGGTAATTTTTAATTCGATTGGTTATTTCTTTTAGATTGTTGCTGTTCATTCGTCGAAATTATTCGACATTTTTATTTAAATTTTAATATTAATAACATTATTTTTAAGATTTATTTACATGAAAAAATTCGCAACTATTTTAAAATGTGGACTTCATAGTTGGCAAAATATAATTAAATATTGCCGCTCTTATAAATTTATTCAATTTTTGAATATCTGATTTTTTTTTATATTTATTTTTAGAATTTATCAATGAAACAAATTTAGCTGTCAAACTTTATCATTCAAATAAATAGAAAAAATAATATACGTTTGAATTTTTAAATTAGTTACATGTAGTTTTAATTAGTATAATTAAAATTTTTTAAATATATAAAGATTGAAGTCTAATTAATTAGCAGTTTTAATTTATCCTTAAAATCTAAAAGAAAAAACTTTTGTAACGGTAGTATCTAATGGGATGAATAATTAATAAGTAATATAGTTGAATCTTCATAAGAAATTTATATTTATAACATTTCTGATGGTATTTACAGTGATTTATTATGTACAGAACGATAATAATATTTTTAAATTGAACTTTCGTAAAAAATACAATATTTACAAATAATTAACGTGTAATATTTATTACCTTTTAATTACACATGAATTTAAACAATTATGATAATAACTTAACATTCATCATCTTTTGTTTTACATTTTTTTATATATAATTCATTATTTTAATAATTGAAAAAGTTAATAAAGCAATTATATTTATTTATTTATTTTTTTAAATCAAGCGATCAACAAACATATCAATAAAGTACATTATTTTTTTAAAATAACAATGATTTTTTAGTTAAATTTTTTTAATCTAAATAATATTTTTAATAATTTTTTTTAAAGCAATCTACTTTTATATTTAATTAAAAAAATAATGATAATAATAATAATAATGATAATAATGACTACATATGAGTAGTAATTCGTAAAATACATACATTGATGATTAATAATCAAATGAAAAGTAACAATTGAATTTACTAATAATCTAATAACACGAGATATTTGGCCTGATGAGAGAAATCAACAGATGAAAGATACTATACTCGTTTGGTCCATCATAATTTAAAATTTTCCTTATTAATATTTATTTATCATCATACCTCTTATTTTATTATCTCTCATAAATTCAATTTGACTTTTAATTACAGAAAAAAAAAATAATAATAACATACAAATTTTACAATATATTTAAGGGGGGAAATGGGTCTGAGTTGCAAAAAAAAAGAGCATATTTTTGTGATTTTTTTTTTAGAGTACGTCCTTATTAAAATTCTTAAAATTTATGAGATTATTAAGCATCATTCCAAGAATATTCTACTAAATTTTCATAAAAAAATATTGAAAAATAAGCCAGTGGTAGAGGGGAGAGCCGAGTCACCTTAAAAAACAGTTTTCATGCCGTAGGCAGGATAACTCATGCTTCATTTAAAATCAAAAAACCAAAAAGATTTCTTTAGTACATAAGTTTACCTTAGATCTGAACGAAGGATTTTTTTTCAATAACTACTTATTTTTTAATTAAACAAAAGGAGCAATTTTTGGCAAAAGTCATAATTTTTTGATTGCACCTTTACCAAAAATTCAAAAATAAATATTTTGTTTATTCCTTCATTCAAATCCAAGATAAACTTATATACTAAAGAAATCTTTTTGGTTTTTTATTTCAGATGAAGCAGACATGAGTTATTCTGCCAACCGCATGGTGACTTTTTTTTCAAGTAACTCGGCTCTCCCCTTTACCACTGACTTACTTTTCAATATTTTTTTCTGAAAATTAATCAGCAAATTCTTGAAATGCTTAATAATGTCACAAATTTTAAGAATTTTAATAACAAAGGTACTCTGAAAAAAAATCACAAAAATATCCTCTTTTTTTTTTGTATCTCAGACCCCTTTCCCCCGCACCAACCATCTGCACGATTTTTTAGTTTTGTTTCTGTGTAAATAACAAACCACTCTGGAGTGCAAACATCTGTACATTTATTATATAATTAAAGAAAAAAAAATGTATTCAATTTATTTTAGTTGCACCATTGTGATTAATTTTACAGTTCGTTACCCAACCATCTTCTTGTATAGTGCACAAATAATCTTCTAAAAGTTTCGCCAAAGTTCGGCGTTTAAATCGCAGTGATTCCTTCACAACTTCGCGCACAAAGGCAATTCGAATGTCTAAAGTCCCTTTAACTTGGTGTATATAAGAAAATAATGTAGCATAGTTAGTTCCTCTTTTTCTTACTTCTTTATGTATCACCTCTCTAATTGATAAATTATGTTTCCTTACATCTTCCAATTCTTTTTTCGTCAAAGGTTTATCTTTTTCTAATTTTACATCGTGTTTTTCATCTACATGATTACTTAATCTCTCTTCTTGTTTACTTTCAATATCAACACTATTCATACTATCATCATTTATATCATTAATTATTAAATCACTAGGCTCTGATTTTATTATTTCTATTTTTTCATTTTTAACTTCAGTTTTAATTGTCTGAATGTTGTTTGATATTATTGGTACTAAATCAGGAGGTGTTTCATAATGATTTTCTGGTATTTCAGTTGGTGAAAATTCAAAAACAGGTAAAGTTGCTGTTGTTATATCCGAAAGCCCATTTGTTAATTTATCGTTCGTAGTTATTGTGGGTAAAATTGAATTAGATAATATTGGAATCGATTGATTTGTTGAATTCAATGATGGTGATAAATTCGGTGGATTTATTTCTAATGGAGTAAATGTTGATCGTTTAGGTTCAACAATTTGAGTCCAAGGTAAAGGCGAAGTAGAAGGTGATGGTGTTGGTGACGTATACGAAGGTCTTCTAACTGTAAAATCTTTCGGTATAGGTCCAGGTTTTCTTTTATTCGCTGGTGGTCGAGTTAAAATGGGACTTATGTTATTTCCACCATTATTGTCTAAAGAACGCTTTAGACTTTTTGAATTTGATGTTGATGGTAAAACTCCTGATGATAAAGAATTACCAGGTAGATTTGATGGTGATGCCGAATTTAAAATCGATGGGTTTCCGGTTGAAGGAGAGTTAGATGCTGATGATGATGAAGGACTTCCAACCATATCCATATCTGCTTCATCAACCATCATTCGTTTGTCAATTTTGAATGGATTACCAAACATATGTTGTCGTACTGGTGCACTCTCTATTTCACGTAACGGTGGTGTCATACGTTTAAGATACTCTTGGTAATTACCCATTTGTGCAACAGGCATTGAATGAACATAATCATCGTCTAATAACTTGGTATGCATCAATCCAGGTTGAAGAAAATTAGCTCTCATCCGTACAACTTGATCCAATAAACTTTTTCTTGGTACATCAAAAGCATTTCTGTAACTGTGCGCTCCACGCTGTTGCTGCTGATTTCTCACAAGACCTACGACAAAGCCACCAAATTCATTTAGTTGATCACGAAGTCCTATAAACTTGTCCTGAAGTAAAGGATGGGAAACTAAATCTTTTTTAAGCGGACTTCGGGGAATTACTCTAATTCCTTCCGTCACTGGTGACGTTGTTCCATTGACTAAAAATTTATTAGCATTTGCATTAGCAGCTTGTTTGGATATTACTTCGGTGCATAATCTGTCAAACTCAATTTTAGCTTGATTTTTCAAACGCTTCAAGTAATTTAGTACACTGTAAGACAAAGAGTTATCCAAATTATCTGGGATGAGTGTTTGAGCTAAAGGTGCAGGTGCCCCCATTCTCGTCAGAGCTCTTCTCAATGATGCTGCATAATACGTAGGCATAGTTCTCAAATAATTTTGAAATTGCGTTCTCCATTCACTTGTCGGTTTTAATCTGTGAACTTTGAATAGTTCTTCAAGTAATGGTAATAATACAGGATAATTATAAGGCATGACAAAAAGATTAACACATGTAAGATTGGTGCTAGCCTTTAGATACCCAAAAGGATGTCCAACTTCACTTGATTTATATGAATTGGCCACAAAAACTTGCCAGCAAGTTGTTGGTTGTTTTCTAGCTAGTATATATTGTGTTAGAGGACTTGGTTCAAGTTCATATTTATCAAAAGGCAAATTTTCAATTACCATTGGCTCTTGACTAGTACAAGTAAATTTAACATTAGGATGAGCAGATCTTGGTGGCAAAGAACTTGCATTTAAATCTGGCCAAAAACTTTCAGGAATGGGCCAAAAACCAACGGCAAAACCTTTCTGTGCTTGTCGAGGAACATAAATAAGTCTACGACATGAATGCCAAGCAGTATTTCCCACTGCCACAGGAATAGGTAAATACTGTGATTTTATTCCATTAGCTGTGGTTGATGAATTTTCATCATCATTATCTTCATCTTCCGGTTGTATTACTGGTTGTGGTTGCATCGGTTGTTGTTGCTGGGTCAGCTGTTGTTGCGGTAATATTTCATTCGCTAAAGGTGGTGGGTCTGGGCCTATTTTTTCAAAATTAATCACAACTCCAGATTGGACTTTTTGTACCAAAGAGTCAATGCACTGCATCATCATTCTATGTGATGTTATGCAGTATGATCGTCCTAAAAAAATTTAAAGTAAGTATTATAAAATATTACATATATTTTAAGGTAGTTAAAAATTAAATTTTCTCAGGCGCCCCATAAAAACGTTCTTTTTAATGAAAAAATACATGGGGAATTTGGTTTTTTATTTTCAAGTAAAAAGAACACGTGTCAGGACGATAAAATTTCATTTTTCGATACAATCGCGTTTTTTTTTAAATATCTCATGAAATATGCAGATTAAAGGAAAAAGCATAGGAACAATTTTGTAAGAAATTAAATTTTTGACAAATAAGGTCTTATTCATTTTTTTTATAAAATGTGTATTTATGAAGATATTTTTAAAAAACTTTTTAGATCTTATCAATGGAGCATTTAAAGAATTACGAATGTTAAAAGTAACGTTTTTTCTTAAATATAGACAACTTCGTAACTCGCAACGTATCAACCATTAATGCTTGTAGTTTCTATATACTTAGAAAAATGTTATTTTCAATATTTATAATCCTTAAAACGCTCAATTCAGATCTAAAAAAAGTTTTTTTAAAACATCTTCGTAAATACACATTTTATAAAAAAAAAATGAACATGACCTTTTTTGTCAAGAATTTAATTTCCTACAAAATCGTTGCTATTGTTTTTTCCTTTAATCTGCATATTTCATGAGATATTTAAAAAAACCCGCGGTTGTATCGACAAATTAACTTTGATCGTCCTGAGGCACGTGTTCTTTTAATTTTTAAAGAAAAAACCAAATTGCCACGAATTTTTTCACTAAAAAGAAGCTTTTCATGGGACTAAGAAAATTTAACTTTCAACGACCACCCTAATATAAAATAATTACCTCCAGTAACTTCACACATTGCATCAATTGGTGAAGCATCACTAGCTACTAAACCAGTGTCTCTATCAATTGCTGGTGTTCCTGAGAGTCTTAGTACTAATGAAAATAATCTCTGGTCCCATCTAAACGGTTCTTTGGTCAACTCCGAGCCGGGAATCGGTGCGTGCATGGGTAAAGTGAACTAAAATAAAAAAAGTAAAATAAAATACCAATATAAATAGTATTAACATAAAATATTAATAACGATAAAATAAATAAAATTACATCTTGTTGAACTCCACTAGTAGTCGTGTATTTTCCACCATCTGTAATTAACACAATTACAGAAGGTTCTAAATAAAAGGGACATCTTCCTTGACCGTAGGTGTCGATGCCTGTTTGCATACGATTTATATTTAAAACATCTAGTGCGTGTTTCAAAGCTGCACCTAAAGTAGTTAAGCCAACACACTGAAGGTTTTTTAACTCATTCATAAACGTGGCAAGATTTTCTTTCCATCCTGCTTTTATATTTTGTGGAGGATCTTCAAATGTTAAAAGCATATATCTGTCACACCGACTTTCGGGTGACCTCTGCCTCACCTGTAACATAAAATATATATCATAAGTTCACTAGCATCAACAAAAAAATAGTAGTAAAAAAAAATAAGGTTATTTTATTTTTATTTTTTATTTCTTACAACTAAATAACATGATATGTATGCATGTATGTATGTATACATAGTAGACATACGTATATGTGTGATATATGTTTCTATCTATACATTAAGATTTACATGCATATATATTTGTACGTATGTTGTTTTTATACCTTAACAAAAGTTTCAACTGCGCTTTTAGCAACGTCAAGAAGTGTCGGGCGTCCTCCTAAATATGCCCTTTGATTCATTGAAGCAGAAGTGTCGATGAGAAAGACAATTATGGTCATCTTTAAGATTTAGAGCGCTAACCCCGTGTACAAAATTTAACGATGCTACTTGCACTATCTCGTTTATACGGCATACCAACCGTATATGACAAATATAATATTTGTAATTATCAAATAAATAATATTTTAATAAAACATTTATAATTATAGTACCATTATTATTATTGTTTTTTAATGGATTAATTTTTAAAATTAATGGTTACTTGGGCAGATATGAACCAGCCCTTGTTTCGATGCGTCCGAGCCGACTGTGCCAGTAAGAGTGAGTCCTATACTATTCTGCCCAGTTTTGCTACACTCCACTCCACTACAATCTCTTTTCTTTTTTTATATATATAATATATACATACACATATATATTTGTATGCATGCATGTACCTGCTACATACATCACGACATCACTCCATATCCAACTAACAGTTTTTAAAGATTTTAAAGTAGGGATATGAGAAAAATAAAATCTGATTGCACAAATTCCTCATCGCGTCAATTCCAACTTATAACCCAACTAATTTAAGCTGCATACCGCATCCTCAACTAATGTAATAATTATTAATTAACCTGTAATTATAATAATTCAATAATAGCAACTTATTTTTAATTATGAATCAGAGATACTTATAACTTTTTGTGGGTTCATTTTTTTTTTAAAGCTAATGATGAGCACAAGTGTTAATGACAGCAAAGTTGGCGGACATCTGACAATTTTTAGAACTTTAAAACAAACTAAAATTTTTTCAATAAAAAAATTTGAAAATTGACTTTTAGAAAATTCTAAAGTCAGTACATGCATTTTTTTTTTACTTTATTAATATAATTGTTTAATTTTTTTATAATCCTGAAATTAACACGGTCCTGAAGTTAGCAGACAATTAAAAATTTTTTGATTTTTTTTTTGAACAATTAAATTAGAAGAAAAAAAAAATAAAAATATGCACATGTAGAAAATTTAAAAGACTACAAGTGCAGTTTTTTATAATATTTTTTTTTTGTAATTTATCGTTTTTTAAAAAATCCAAAAATTATTAGAAGTCGGCTAATTTCAGTATCATAACAGACAATCGAGAATTTTCAAAAATTTTTTTTAACAAATGAATTACAAAAAAAAAAACAAAGTAAAAAAACGCACATGTAGAAGATTAAAAAAACTATAGGTGCAATTTTTTGAAAAAATTTTTTTTTTATAATTTATAGTTTTTAAAGAATCCTACAATTAATAGACGTCGGCTAACTTCAGTATCATATTTGTTTTCTATGTAATTTTTACACTCATCAATTATTATTGTATGTTAAATTTTAACGAGTTTGAATGTAGCAGATATCAAACCAATTTAAAATTATAAATAAATAGAGTAAATAATTTAAAAAAATACACTTATTAATTTTTAAATACGCATTTTTTAAATTTTATCTTATTAATAATTTACTCTATTTATTTATAACTTTAAATTTGTCTGATGTCTGCTGAATTCATACTAATAAACTAACAATATTTCATAATAAAATTAAGTTCTCAAATACATTTATTTTATCAATCATATTCGTCCTTATCCATATTAATTATTTTTCAATTATATAATAATCATCGTAATCGATAAAACGATGTCCTGATTAAAAAAAGAAAATTTTAAAGTATTAAAAATGATGAAATTTTAATTCTTTTCAATACTTCTGAATACTTTCAATACTTTCCAATTCCTTCTATTATGGAGCTTTAACATTGTAGATCATTTTTAATTTTTTTTAAATCTGGGATGTTGAAGAAAACATTGAAAAGTTTGGTTCATTTTAAATGAATAAGTTAAATACTCACAGAAGTAAATTATTAAAAATGCATCTGAAGAACTTTTCGTGCATATTTTTATGATCCAGAAGTTGACAGACAGCTAAAAAATTTAGGATTTTTCTTTCACTAAATGAATTACAAAAAAATAAAAAAAAAAAAAAATATGCACATATAGAAAATTGAAAAAACTACAGGAGCAATTTTTTAAAATATTTTTATTTTTATAATTTATTATTTTTTTTTTTTAATTCAAAAACTATTAGACGTCTGCTAAATTCAGTATCATATATTTTTAACAATTTATTCTAATGACAAGTGTCTCATTAATTAATTCATTAGAGTTCTTAAGTGGCTCCTACTTTCAGGATCATTCAATAAACAATTTTATTAATTTACATAATTTAAATTGGTCCCGCGTAACAACAAACGGGCCATTATTCAGAAGGTGGCGTAAGTTATGATTCTCTAGTTACCTCCCAGGATATGACATCATTCATTTACAACTATAGAGATGTTTTTTTGTTATTACAAATTTTTTAAATTATATTTATTTTCTTATATAATTATTTATTTATATTATAGAAGAGTGTAATGGCACAATTTAAATTCTGCCATAGCCCAAGATTACTAGAATTGGTTAAATTGTCACTGGTTCCTTTCTAGGAAAAAATGCTACTGACCAATCAGCTTTCCCGAAAAGCAATTTGGTGAGTTTTCAATACACTGCAGATCGCGAAACTGGAATTTGTACTTTACAAGTAATTGAAAGTGAAAAAAACTCAGTAGATAAAAAGCAGCAGAAGGTAATATTTAAATTTATTGAATTTGAAAACTAGATGCCGCTGATTGATATGAAAAGTGCAGAGAAAATATTGCAGTAGAAAATAATTATTTTCAAATTTTCAATTTTGACAAATTTCTCAATTAACAAAATTTGACTTATAGAACCAGAGCAATACGATCGTTTTAAAATTTTAAGCAAAAAATATTTTTCTTTTTTTAAATGTCGATTTTTTAACTCCGTGAAATATAAAATGGTCTTTTCAAAATTAATGCAAAAAATTTTCATGAAAAAATAATTTTATAAAAATTTATATATAATTATTTTAAATAAGTTACATTAAAAAAAAATTTTCATCGAAATTAGGACTTTTTATATAAACTAAAAGACTGCGATGATTGATTTTAAATAAATTTAAGAAATTAAATAAATGTCAAATCTGAGTTGGCAAGTTTTTAAATCAAAAAGTTCTTTACAGTATTTATATTGTATATATCACCTGTTGTGTGCAGATAAAAAATACTAAAGTAATAATTGAACATATGTTTATTTTATCATCTTAAAAAATTTAATTTAGTAAATATATTTATGTTAAAAATTACAGCCTAAAATTATTTATATATTGTTTAATTTATTAAAATAGTTTTATGTCATAACTTTAGCCATAAAAATACGTCGACTAAGTACAGGGTTTTTGATAATTTTTTTTACAAAAGTCAGAGAAAATTAAAAAATTTAAAAATGCGAATTTTTTATAAAAATCTTTTCAAGTAAATTGTATATTATTTTTTAATATTGAGTAATAGTTACTCAGTTTCATTCTTTATAGAAAAAATCATAACCTGTTTTAAATTTTTGTAAGTATATACTGTTATTGATTATTTTTAAATGTTATTAATAATTAACTGAATCATGTAATTATTTGTCTAGGAAGATATAATTTATTTTATACAATTATGGATTCCAATGAAATTCTTGCAATGCTCAATGAATTACGTGAACAGAAAATAAGTGGCGAGATTGATGATATTGATAATTTATCAAATGAGCACGAAAAATGGAGAAATAAATTAAATTATAATTTGTTGGATAAATATATTAAACATTCCTGCGAAGAAGTATGTCCTGAAGTTATTACTAATTATCAAAATAATTTATTTAACTTTATGTATATTTATTTATTTATAAACATCCCTCGGCAATTATACATAGGAATAATAACAAAAGTAATATAAAGTGTGAATAATTAATCATCAACGCAACTATAACAATAATAATAACAAAAACAAAAACCATGCCCAGAATTCTCAGTTTAAAATTGCCCTTCTAGCTTTCTTTTTGCAACTGTCCAATGATGCTCCAAAAAAATCTACTTCTGTGGCATCTTCATTGATAATTTTTGAAATTCTGTACAGTGGAGAGCGTGTCGAAAACGTGATCTTACTAAGGGAATTTATATTATCCTATAAGATCTCAGGTTTATATTTCGCACTGCAAAACCCGACATACCAAGCAGCTCTGAGGCATCAAGATGCCTATTAATAATATTAAACCCACAGCACAATGTTAGATATTTTCTCCTATCAGCTAAGGAAGAAAGTCCCGTATACTCATAGGCTTGATGTCTGTCCAACAGGATTCCCTTCCTGCTATTGCGGTATCTGATATGGCTTAAAAATTTTCTTTTAACCGATTCCAATTTTAAAATCTGATTGTTATAAATGGGATCCCATATAACACATCCATATTCAAGTACTGGTCTCGCTAAAGAGCAAAATAGTTTGATTAACCTGCTATCCTGCTTGAAATCGCTACTAGACGTCAACAGACTGCCCAGAGTTTTATTCGTCTTAGCATCTATATTGTTTAGATGTCCTTCATATGTTAGCTTGCTATCAATATATATCCCCAAATCTCTTATTTCATCAACTTGAGGGACAACATCATTCTTGATGTAGTATGGTGGTGATTATAATTGTCTCTCGAAAATATATGTATGTATATATTTTTTTTTACAGATTCGAATTACTACGCTTAGTCTTCTAGTTGAATCTAAAAAAAGTACTTTACGTTTTTTAGAAAAAGAATTGAATGTGATAATGGAATTTGTAAAATTCAATCTTGGAGAAAAATTTGAATTCGTTCCGCTTATAAAAAAAGTAAATGATTATATTTATATAATATAAAAGTATATTTTTTATTTCAACTCAATAAATTATTTATACTAATTTCATTTACCAGGTGTTTAAACGAATCAATCAAAGTCTTGCTGTATTTCGAAGGAATGTAATGCAAATCGAAAAATTTAAATCACGTGAAAAAGAAGCTACTGAAGATTTAGAATTATATCATCAACGTGAAAAAGAGTATGTAGAATTAGCTAATGATTCGCTCAGTTCAATAGATAGTTACCGCATATTTTTTATTAACATTCGCGAAGAATGTTTGAATGGTATACGCATTGGAGCAACTCATACACGAAAAAAAAATAGTTTATCTATACTACAATTACAGCAAGATATTTTAGAAAATGATTTTAATGACTTGTCATGGAGTAATGAACAAGTAAATAAATTATTTCAATGCTTATTACTCGATACATATGAAACGAATAAAGAAATAACTTTTAAAATAATATCAAAAATAAACCCAGTTACATTGAACTTGACAAATTTTGAAAAAGTTGATCAACTTTTAGACGTAGCAATTAATTTGGCGAATTGCATACGACCACTTGATAGTATTACAGCATCTTATATGTTAAGAGTTTGTCTTATGTCGCCAATTATTGATCAAGTATTAAAGAAATATAATATTCAATGCAATAACGATACTTTGTCTCAATTAATTATAATATTGCTGGAACACGCAAGGGTAAAATTTAATTTTCATTTTTTTTTTGTTTTTAAAATTTTATAGTAATTATCGCTTTATTTATTTCTAATTATAGACTTCTGCAGAATTAGCGAATGAAAATATTATCGTCGCTGTTGCTAAACATTCCTTGTACGGATATATATTTTGTATAAGAAAATTGATCTCATCCTGTGATCTTAGGTAACCTTTATAATTATAATTAATTAATTACAATAATAAGCAATGACTGTATCTAAAACAATAAACGTTTATTTCATTTGTTTCAGAAAAGTTGAAAATAAATTTTGGTCAGTTATAATTAGGGATGTAATATCTGTATGTTTAAATTTATACACTGCAGTTTCTTCGGTAGTAAATAATTCATCACCAGAAGGACATTTTCCGATGGATCTCAACAAAAAATATTTGGGTGTTGATGGAGATGAATGTGAATTGATGAAAGTAACACCGCAAATGGTTTTATTGTGCTCTTGGCGTACTGTCAAAGAAGTCAGTCTATTATTCGGTTATCTGATGATTAAATCACCGATTGCGAATGATGATTCAACGATTGGTTTACTGTCTGAGCAACAGATTGTTGATATTGGTGATCATTTAGTTACGTTACTTTGTGAAACTAAGCATAGAGGTGCATTTGAACAGGCACATGTTGGATTTGAACAATTTTGTACACGTTTATGGCGACTTAAGCAGAATCATTTAAATCAATTACCAAAAATATGGTTGTACCAATTACTAATGGCAATTACTGGGTTATCTCCGGGAAATTCAAAGTTATGTGCTACAAGACGTAGTGCGGGTATACCTTTTATGGTTCAGGTAAAAATTTTTCTGTTTATTTTTTATCGGTTGCCGTATTTTCTTTTAATTGATATATTATTTTAGGCTCTAGTTGCGTCAGAACCTTCAATTAAAAATAAAACTGAGCCTGTTGTTTTCAACTCGTTAATGAAAATTTTGTTAGATTTAACTAAAATTGAAGATGAATTTGAATTATCTAAAAAAGCAATGAATCTTGTAGAACAAGAAAAATTTTTTTCTAATCTTAAAATTGATCAGTTAAAAAATTATTCAAGTGCAATTACTTCAGGAAATTTTTCTGATAATGTAACAATTACAGAAGTTAAAATGCATGTTTTAAATATATTACGTGCATTATTTAAACACGCTCAATTAAGAGATTTGTCTAAAGTATATTCTTCAGATGGACTGATTGCTGCAATAAATAGTTATGATAAAAAAACATGGGCTGTAAGTTAAACTAAAAGTAAACTAAGTACTTAAAAATATTTTTTTCTTAACGAGTCAGGGTCTGAAGCATGAAAAGAAAACACTTCTTTCACGGATTTTTTTCAGCTATATGAATAGAGTCAATTAATTTAAACTTTTTTACATTGTTAAGTGCCTTTCAAGAACATTTCCTAAAATTTTTACGAGAAATTATCCACAAACAAGCCGGTGACAAAGCTTTCCCAAGAACGCCTTTGAAAAAAGACGATTTTCAGTGATCACTGTATCTCAGTTAAAAATTATCTGAAGTTGAGTACCCTTAAAATAAAGTTAAAGTCTCATCAAATCCTCTCCTCAACGATCTCTGATAATTTTTTTTTCATTTCTACATGTTTGGTGGTCATGTAAAGTGAAAAGTGCTATTTTTCACGAAAAATTCCGTCATTTTGGGGGTGGAAAATTTCTTCAATGTAAAAAAAATCTCAAACTCAACGTTAGGGGGAGGTATTTTATATGTAGGAAGTGTGCATCAAGTTTGAAATAAATCGGTCATGTAGTATATAAATGGCAGTGATCACTGACTTTGAAAAAATAGTTTCGAGAAAAATGCGTTTGAAGTTTTAGAAAATAAAAGTGGAAAATTTTTTTTTTAACGTAGGGCAGGAGGGGGTGAAAAATCTCGCTGGGGCAAAAAGGCCGCCCTGAAAATTTGATCACAAAAATTTTTTTTTTCAACTTAAGGGAGGGTGAGGCAAAGGTTGCTCTGTTGACTTGAAATTCTTTGATTATATTCTTGAAATGTTTAACTATAAGAAAAGACAAAAAAAAGTCGATTTTTTAAAAGTACAAGACCCTGACCCTCCCTTAAAACTAATTGTAATATTATCATTAATTTTAGGAACGTAATGCTGCGACATTATTATTTAGTGCTTTAATAACAAGAATTTTTGGTGTCCAAAGAACAAAAGATCATGTTAATTTGACGGTACACAATAAAATGACTGGTCGTTTATTTTTCGAAAAATATCCACAGCTATTACCATTCATGCTCAATAAATTAAACGCATTTATTAATGATAAAAATAATCCAATAAGACCTAGTATTCAATCGATTCTTCTCCTCTTATCTCGATTATACCTCGCATCAAATTTAGATGCTAATTTCGATTGGAAGGTTTGACTAATATTTTATTCTATAATTGCCACGCTACTACTGTACCTTTATCATTCATTATTCAAAGCAAATTGTTTTACAAATTAGGTTGATGAATTTGTTAAATTAGTTTCAACTTGTGCTAATAGTAGAATATATACAACACGAGAATTAGCTGCTAGAGCTGTAGTACCTTTACTGACAGAGAGAACCGTTTGTTTATTTCTCAATGAGTTATTCAAGAAGATTAATACTGAAGCAAGTAGCGGCAAACCATCCAGATGGAATTCAATACACGGTTACATATTACAGGTTTCTTTGATGTTTATTATCATTAAATAAGTGACTTTTTTTTTCTTTTTAATATAATTAATTCGTGAATTATCAGGCTTTAGAGATTACAAAGAGTAGTTTACTCATGACATGCAAATTATCTGAAATATATTTAGAGGAATTTATTAATAATTCAATGTGGATTATTCGTAATGTTTCCTGTTATAATAATAGATCAGCGTGTTATCCATTAGCGGCCGCTTATATTGATCTTCTTTATGAATTTATGAAACTCTATAAATACAAGTAAGTTTATAAATAATATTTGAGTATTTGTTAATTTAAACTTCCAGGTATTTGAATCGTAATTTAAAATTACATCATTAATAAATTTAAATAATAAAATATGATATTTTATTACTTTATGATTTATATTTTAAATTTTAGAAAAGAACGATTTCCTTTTACGTTATATCATAAAGTATTATATGAGTCTGTAACATATGTTATAAAAAATCAATTGAAAAACCAACCGGGAAAAGAGATTTTTGAATATTCCACGATTAAATTTTTTATAAACTGGCAACTCATAATAAAACTAAAGTATACTTTAGAAGAAGATGAATGGGTAAAAGTATGGGGTAATATATTGACCCATACTAATATTCAAGTGCAAATATTGGCTTGGACAAACATAATAGAAACTGTTCGTCGAAAATCTGAAGAATTTCCCGTACCCACAAAAAATCCATTACTAGTTTTAGCAATTCATCGTGCTTGTGATGAATTATATAAAGAAGAAATCGATCCGGATATACAAGATGCCATACAAGACTTTTTATTTGAACTCGACGATAAAAATAATTTTAATAATCTTGAAATTGACGAGTATACATATTGTAATATAATATGTCCAGCAGTTTTAAATACATTTAACAAAAATATACCTCACAGTCCTAGTTTTTTAAGATTATTTGGGAAAGTATTCGGTAAATTATTAGCCAACTATACTAGTCAGGTATGTTGTCACTCTAATTACTACATTTCTGTATTACGGCAGTAAATTTATGTCCTTGAATTTAATTAACGCATTAATTTATTTATATGAATTATAGTTATCAGTACAAAAAACCATAGATTTAAATTGTCAACCATATGAAATATTTTATAATAATTCTTGGACGAGTTCAGCGGGAATAGATTCCAGACTAGCGATTGCTAAAGTTATATACGATATTTATATTGATATAACAACAGTAAAATATGAATATATAGGTATAAATTATTAATATCATCATTATTGAAGAATAACTTTTTAATTTTTTTTTATAAAAATAATTTATTTAATTTATTACAGATAATTTAAAAGCTTTACTTAATTGGTGGACCATTTTATTGAAATTATTAGTAGATGATAATTCACAAGTACGAACAATGGCTTTATCGGCTCTGTCTAAAATAGAAACACCAGATAAAATTGAATGTAATTCTAAAGAATCATTAGAAATTTTATTTAAAAAATTTTCCAATTGTGTATCAGATAATAATGCAAAGTTTGCAGCATACTTTGTTTGGAGTCTTTCGCTATCGGAAAACGATTTTGAAATGGATGATAGTGATGTAAATATACACTTTATAATAACATTCTTTTAAAATTAATAAAAAGTTTATTTTTAAAATTTATTTTAATATAGGTTTTCAATAAGTGTTATAATTACGAAGCGTACGAGCCGCTACGTATTTCCGATATGTGTGGTCGTTATTTGGAAGTACAAATCCACGATAAGTGGAACACTTCATCCATTTTTTCAACTAATTTACAGCAATGGCTTAGTCAAAAATTAAATATGCAAATTTCTAAATGTACAAATGCGCAAACTTTAATTCACGCGTATAAAAATCGTTTGCCAAAACTCAATCAAACTTTAGACGATATATTAGATCCAACTTATAATGACAAATTAATTCAAATTTTAGCGTTTAAAAATTTTTTGGTACTTATTGATGAAAAATATTGTTTTGATATTTGGAATTAATCACTTGTTAATTATTTTGTATACTTGTCAATAATTATTTCAGCTCAATTAGAATGTATGGTAATTATAAATAATTTTTACATTATATTTAATGATGATATTATTGTATATTTAATTAGAATTTTTCAAAATGTTTTTTAATTAATAGAATTTTCTATAAAAAAAAATTAAATAACTTGATTTTATTTGTTCTTTATTTCATTTTATGTACACATGATAAATGAGTCTTTTATTTATTTAATTAGTTTCAGCTTTTCATCAGAGGGTTAATAAAATTCAAAATTAATATCTTATATACTTAAAATTAAAATAATTTAGATTTTGTAATAATAGTATATTACATACCTAGGGCAGTAAAATAAGAAAAGTCTCAGATTACATGTAATTGTTGGCCGAGGCTGATTACACACCTAGGGAGGAAAGTAGGACATTTCAACCCACGTGTTTTCCACCCTCGTCTTCTGTTTGGATAGGCAATTACCCTGGCGAGTTGCACTCTGATTAAAAAAAATGATTTGGAATAATTCAAAACAATTCGAAATGATTTAAAACAATTTGAATCGACTAATATATAGATATACACTTAACATGGAGCAAATCATTTTTCTTAATTAGGACAATGTCCTATTTTCCTCCTTAGGTCTAATATATTTTCATGATACTGACATCGAAAATTAAAACTTCAGTACCTCTACAGTCAGTCGAAATACAAGATTATTTCAGTCAAAAACTACAAATGAATATTAGCAAACGCCTAATTTCAAATGCCTTCAGTCAGCGGGCAGAAACAAATGTGTTTCGTCTCCTGGAAAGAAACAAACAATACTTCTGCCCGTTAACTGAAGGTATTTGTAATTTTAACTCTGATACTTATCATTTACTTAACAGTAATTTCAGACTCTTAATTTTATTTAAGTAAATGACAGTTCTGACTTTGTGATTAAGTTTATGCTTAATCATAAATTGTAAATGACAATTTACGCTTACACTGATAGTTGATAACACCATTGGACTTCCCTGATTAAACAAAATGATTCACTCAATGATGAATGTATATCTATATAGTATTAAAATAGAATCGTTTTGAATTGTTTCTTTAAATCATGGTTAAATTAAATTCTTTCTGACTGGCTGACACTAAAACTGTAAGTTCCGATGTAGGTAATCATGAAAAATATTGTGTGTAACACAGGATGAAAGACGATTTCAGACTGCGGGTGATGTCAGCCAACTTCACCCTGGTCTGAAATCGTTGTTTCATCCCTAGTCACACAATATACTATTTTATAAAAAAGTTGGATTAATTTATAAAAAATGAAATGGCAAAGCCACTAACTGATGTTTTATTTGCTAGATGATAACATAAATAAGAATTTCCCATTGTCTATTGAATGACATCTCTTCTAAAACATTACATCTAGTATATTAATATACATATAACGGATATGAATCCGCAATGTAAATTTGCTGTCACAAAGTACAGGAAATTAAAGTTTCAGAGTAGCATTTGGTGAAAAGTTTGTAAAGTTATACTTCAACGACTAGTACAGCATGTGAAATTTTAAATAAAGATTCACGCATGACTGCGACACTTTAAATTTATTAATTAAAATTTTATTTCTATTAAAAGTAACATTTATAATAATAATAATAAATACGACAGTAAAGTTTGAATTAAACTAATTTTTGAAATTTCATACATTAAATTATAATCTTATACATTTCACTAATTGGTTCAGCTTATTAGTTAATTGCTTGTATAAAACGCATCATTTATTTTTACGTTGCAAGTTCATTAGAAAAAAAATTTTTTTTTTAATACTCATGAATGTAAAACGATTTTTAATTTAAAAATTATTTAAAATAAAAGAAAAAAATTGTTTGAAATTCAAAAAAAAAAATTATGTCGTCATTACATTGCAGAGGAAAAAATAAGGTCAAAAACAAAGTGTGTAATGAGCGTTAATATAAATACTGAAAAAGTAATACTTGAAGTCAAGGAGTCGTACGTGTATGAGAGTATGTACAGAAAAAAAAAAAACAAAAAAAAAAAAAAAAATAGAAATTACGAGTAAAAGTAGAAAACGAGTAGAATATAAGTGACAAGTAAAAAGCTTTAGTACAAAATTAAAAGATCTCTCAAGACGCTCCAGTTAGTTTTTGATGATGATGATACGATGTCTGTGTTGGTAACTAGAAATGTAAACAGGTACAAGTGGGTACAAGGGTTGGTATGTGATGCAAAATCTGTATGATATTGAAGGAGTTTAATTCAAAATGATAGCATGAATAAGAATGTATATGATGGATTTTTATTAAGAGATTAAAATGAATATTGTCACCCGTTATGCAGATCGAAATGGGAAATGGCGAATGTATAGGATTGGATCTGGATGTAGGGCGATGGTAAATGACAAGAGAGTCCGAGTAGTTGGCGCTTCAGTCGAAGCTCGTAGGCTGGCTCGTTATTATAGTCGTACATATATATTTTTAGAATAATTTGACGATTTGGTCTTGGTCGGTTTCAGTCGGTGAATAAATGTGTGTTGATACTTATAACTTTATTTACTAGCACTTGTTTAAATTCAATTATTGTTGTTTATGTTTACATTGTCACTGTAATAATTTTTATTTTATTATATATTATAATAACGCTGTACATATAATAAGGGTGAACGAACGACAACGATTGTGCGTGTAATACAACTAAGCATGGAGTGGATTTTGTGTAGTTTTAAATTACTTGCAAGTATTGTCGTTTATCCTAATAACAGGTGAGTTATTACTATTATTTTTGAATTAATTTTCAAATAAATTACAACATTTTTTTTAAATACTCTAATATTTTTACTTTTTATTTAAAATTTTTTTTTTTATAAAAGTTTATGAGTGTGAATGTAGCAGACTTGACAATTTATAAATTTTAAATAAATAAATTAATTAATTCAAATAATTGAATTTAAAAAAAGCGCGTACTGAATTTTAAATTATTTAAATACGAATTTTTTAATTTTTTTCTACTCACATTTTATTTATTTTTCGAAAATTCGAAAAGTTGTCAATTAGCTGCATTCACACTCATAAAGTTTCACATTTTTTATCTGTCAGATTTATAGGATTTAATTATTACTATTTTTTTAAAATTTAAATTATATAAATAATTTAAAAAATTGAAATTTTAAATTTATTTACTTGGGGAAACTAAAAATTATATTTCGTACTGAATAAAAATTGTTGTCATATATATATATATATACACTCACCTGCTAATTTTATAATTAATTTTTTTATGAGTGTGAATGTAGCAGACATCAGACAAATTTAAAATTATTAATAAATGTAGTAAATAAATCAAATTAAATTTTTAAAAAAATGCGCATTTAAAAATTAATAAGTGCATTTTTTTTTATAAATATTATTTTTTTAAATTATTTACTCTATTTATTCATAATTTTAAATTTGTCTGATGTCTGCTACACTCACACTCGTGTTATGACAATAAAGTTAGCAGACATTTGAAAATTTTTGAATTCTCTTTAACAAAAAAATAAATATAAGAAAAATATTTTAAAAAATTACACGTATAGTTTATTAAGCTTCCGACATGTGCATTTTTTTAGAAATATTTTATTTTCATTATTTATCTGTTAAAGAAAATTTTTTTAAATTTCTAATGTCTGCTAACTTTACTATCATACTCGTGTTTTTTTGTTTATCTACTTTAGTAAGTAATAAGAATGTTTAGTAATAGTACAAGTCCGATAAATATTTAATATATTGAATGAGAACAAGTCTTGAAGATAGAATTGCGTGTAGTTAAGACGAGATTTTTTTTTTTGGAGTAAACTACATTCCGCGTACGACATAATTAGTAATTTTCGTAATTACTAAAAAAAAATAGTAAGTTTTTTTTTATAGACAATAATATTTATTTGTCAATATATGTCACATTAATAATTCTTCAACCGGTTATTTAACATATTTCATGTTGTTTATTAATTTAATTATTAATTACGTTAATAATTATCTTAGTTAAATTATGTCAGTCAATTTATATTGTATTTGACGTTATAACAAATGCGTGTTGTATGTGCGTTGGCGTTACAGACAAAATGATGACATCCGCATGCTCATTATTTGTTGAATACATTTAATTTAATAAAAACAATAGTAATTAAGTGAATTTTATTATTTTTCTAAATGAGTGTGAATGCAACTTACCGGTGGGAATTTTAAAAATTTAAGAATAAATGAATTAAATGTAAGTAGAATATAAATTTAAAAATTCGTACTTAGATTAATGAAAAATCCGTACGCGCATTTTTTAAAATCATTTATTTATTTATTCAAAATTAATAAAATGTCTTATGTCTGCTACATTCACACGTATTTGTGTTAATATATATTTTAAACTTGCAGTAATATTAAAATCCGAGTTAAATGTATTTTGGTATAAAGTGATACAGATAAAGTAATTTAAACTTTTTCAATGAGTATCTAAAAATAAAATAAAGTATTATTGAATTGAATTGAATTGAATGAAATTACAAAAAAAAAAGTATATATATATTTAAACTGTGATTGTTAAGATTCGATGATATTAGATTTATCGTGAGATTTTAATAGAAAAAAGCTCCTCGTTGTTTTCTACTTTTATATCACCGAAGACTTTAGAATAAATAATCCTCCACTCGCAGTAATGCTCTTTCGGTTAGCCTCTACTAACCTGGCCCCTTGGGGACACATAAATTTTGCGTAAAATTGACTGGAAGAAAAGGCATACATTAGCCCGAGGATCTGGTAAAATATAAATAATACATGATAGAGATGACTGAGAATCGTAAACGTGAGGTACCTTAACGGATAAAAGAAATACGTTCGATATTATTCATATAAAATATAAAAAAGATTTTGTATACTGATAAAGTATTTTTTATTTTATTTTATTATTTATGAATAAATTGTTTTTATTTTATTTTTTTATTCTTATATTTAAAAAGATGACCTTCAGAGTATTTTATAGAAAATTTATAAGTCTAGAAATTTATTTTTAAAATTTTTTTATGCAAATTTATTTTAGTTAGTTTTAAATCTATTTATGATCATAATGAGCTCACGTCAAACCATTACACATGTAAATTTATATTACGAGGCTGCACGTATTGCTTTTTAATAGAGTAGACTACTTGAGATCATAATAAAGAAAAATTAAACGCAAGTTACTACCTATGAATATGTAATCTTAATTACACATTTTTTTTTCAAATTTATTACATTGTTATTTAATATTCCATTCGATTTTAGTTTTATTATTTTATAAATTTATTCAAGTACTAGCAGATCCCGCCCGCTTCGCGGGGTAATGAAAAGTGATTAGAAATATAAAGAATATATGTATTTATAGAATATATTGAATATATTAATGGGAAAATTGAAAAAATTTTTTTAAATAATTGGATAATTTTTTCAAATCCAATTTGAAAACGAAAATTTTGAATAAAAGGTTCTGATAAGTTAATTTTCTTCGTTTTTTAAAGTTATCGACTATTGAAAGAAAGCCTTTCTTTTAAATTCATTTTTTTTTGTACGGGTAAAAAAATTTGGAAAAATTCTGAAAACCATTTTTGATGCAGTAGAAAATGAGGAAAAGTTTTCAACCAAATCGAAGGGGATTGGGTTCCAAAGCGGTCGATTTGACGTGGAATGCCCCATATATAATGTCTCAGGAGCAATCGAATAATTAACACTCCAAAGATCTAATAAAAATCTACGTAATTAATGGACCGTACAATAGAATAGCTAACCAAGTAACGAGTTAAATTCAGACATCGAATTTTTTGGTCTTTATCAGTTTTTCACTCAAATATTAAAAATTTTCTTAATAATTAATCAAGTTTTTTCTTTCCTCAGTCAAAAAAGTCAAAGTTGAATTATAATTGAATATGTTTATCTTTTCAAATCATAGTTTTCTTTATATCTGAATCTATATATTCTGTAACTAGTTGTGTATACCCGATTGACGTATGTTATTAATAAATAAATAAATAATGTTCTTTTAATTTCTTTAAAAAAAAAGAACAATCGATAATCGATAAAATTTATTGAAATGAAATTTAAAAAAAAAGTATAGTTCTTATCATTGAAATGATAATAATATATAGCTCAAAACCTTGTTTGAAATACGTAGAATTTTCTGGTGTAAATTTAATGTCAAAATATTCAGTAGTTTTTGCGTGATGCACGTCCAAAAAGAATACCTATCAATTTGTAGATATAGACACCTTGTTTTATAATAAATAATTCCTTTCTATTCATGAAATATTTCGTTTCTGTACCTTGCCTCTGCTTAGTTTCACTTTTTTTTGCCATCTTCCCACTCTTGTCTTTCTTTTTGTCTGCTAGTCAACATTTTCACTTCGTATTCTTTGGCATAATTGATTATTGTTTTTTCCTGCTCCGTACTTAGTGTTTCAAGGATTTTTTCTGTTATAGTTTCACTCTATTTTTTCGCCTTGAACGTCTAGGCCTTAACCGTCTCGTGCTTCATTAACTTCCTGATCTCTGGGCATATCCAGATATCTTCCAAGTCTTCTTCCTGCCTTGAGCACGATCTGCATTTTGTTTCCTTGGGCCTTTTACTTTTTGTTTTGCCTAGGTTTCGCATCTGATTCTCGTTCATTGCTCTTTCTCATACGCTTCCAGCTTCTTATCTTCCCAGTATGTCTCCGGTCCTAAGACTTTCTTAAGCTTTTGGTATTCTTTCCAGTAGTTGGACTTCTATTTTTTCCCAGTGAATTTGTAATTTACTATCCATTGCGCCGTTTGTAGGTTTTTCTATATATATATTGTATATATTTTTTTTAGTAGATTTCATAGAAATCTAACTATTGTATTTATCTTCATGACGAAATTTTAGAAAAATTTTCAGCTCGACAAGCTGAGTCAGGAAATATATATGGTTCAAAAGTTTATATATTTATACGATAGAACGTTGCTTGTCACGACGATAGCGTCCACAGTTCTCAACCGTTCTCAATGAAACTTAGCACACATTTTTTGTAGACGATTTTCGAGATCAAGTTCGAAGATAAATGAAGTTGATCAATTAGTTTAGAAGTTACAGCATTTCAAAATGTCGAAAAATCATATTTTTACTGATTCTTTCTTCAATAACTTTTTGAATGTAACAACTTATCGAATTTCTTCAAAATGAATCTGAAAGCTCTTTGCATTAGCTTTAATTTTCATGCCTGGACAAAAGTGTATATGCCTAGACTAAAGAAATTACTTATCTTACTACTCATTAAATGAAATTTTGCTATTGCATTCGTTATTGATGATATTCAAAAAAACTTTTTTGTGGTTTTCCCAATGCTTCCGATTCTGGTTATACACTTTTTACATATATGTATTTATACATAAAGATATCTACTTCTGTTTCGGCTGCTGAATAGCTTTTTACCTAATAATACCTTTTCAAATATTTTTATACTTTTATTTATTTCACATTATTATTACATTAATTCATAGTACAAATTTTTTATTTTTAAATCGTTGAAAAATATTAATTCAATAAAAAAATTTAATAATTGAAACTAATAGCTAATATTGCATTATTATCACAGTGATAAAATTTCAAAAGTTCTTGAAATTTCTAGATTTAAAATCGTTAAAGTTTTTTCATAATTATTATATTTCTAGTTGAGAGAAAAAAGAACAGTAGTATATTCAATTAAAAAATTAATATTAATTACGATAAAAAAAAATAATTATAAATTATATGATTATATTAGAAGCGAAACAAAATAGCATTACCATTAATACAAAAGATAAAATTTACAAATGTTAAACATGACTTCATTTTATTTTATAATTTTTATTATCACTGTCATTTTTGCCATCATAGTGAGTTTTCCTATGACATTCTTTCGAAGGTACTTGAATAATAAAAATTATGTCCTTCCCACGACGGGACCAATTAATTTAGAGTATAATTCAAATAATGTTGCTTCAACTGAAGAATTTTTGAATTTACAAGAACCTAATCATGCTCCCACTCCAACTAATGATAATTGGGAATCACTGCAAAATGATCAAGTTCTTTCAGCGGGAACATTTAAATCCAAAGAGCCTGTATCAAAAGAATCACTAAACAAACTATTAAATTTAAATAGTATCGATACTGATACTACCGCTGATGATAAATTTAACGATAATTTCAAGAATATTATAATACAAACAATAAAACAAAATATCAAATATCTTTTAAGTGATAACAATAATTATGAAACACACTTATCTTATCCTGATAATTATGTACAAGATATACTTAAAAATATGAAAGGAAATGAAACTAGTAGTTTAAAAGACTTGTGTAATTTTGGTATTAAAATATTAGACATGCATTTAACTTCACAGAGGAAAAAAAAATTTTATATGAATTCATTGATTAATATCATTAAAAATATTAATAAAATAATTGTCCCGCTAGTTAATTTAAACGATAATATACCAGAGGCAGATAATTCGAATTGGGATAATACTATCTTTCGTTTATTAATTCTACTCGCAATGTATGAGTACATTGGATACAACAGTTTAAATAAATTATCTACTTGTCATAATGTAATAAAGTCTATTATTCAAAAGTTTCATGAATCAGTTGGAATGCCCTTTGATAACGATATTAAATTTATATGTTTAACAATACCCACATTACTAACAGATTATTTATATGATCGTCATAACTTTGATGATAAAATCAAAGAAGCCGTTGGCTATTTAGAAAATATATTTTATAAAGTTGATTATAAAAATAACTTTTACTTTAGTATCTATACAATATTTTCAAATGAATTGAATAATTAAAAAAAAAAAAAAGTACATTTGTTATTGAAATTAATTAAATTTTTTTTAATTTTTTGATTTCAGAACTCAACGACTCGAGTGTTAGTCAAGAACAAAATTATTATTAAGTCATTTTAATCCAACGAATATTTGAAAAAAAAACAAAAGAAATTATGAAAATCTCAAATGTGATGATAAAAAATTTTGAATTAATCGATATTATGGTTATCTATCGTGAACTTACGCGATTTCCTAATAGAAGACACTGAAGTTTCTTGAAACCATCTAAGTAATCGTAGAGATGCCAACGTAAACGTTTACGAAAATATTGTTTGATGTAAGTGCATGTATGCGTGTATATATGCACGCGTGTGTGCGTGACAACGAGGAGGAGGGTGATGGATGACATACGAGGCACTTCGGCAGGTCGCCGACTTTCCCAGATCTTCGATCCAATCGCCCGACTCGCCTCGGATTTCGGTTCTAGTTCTTCAGCTCCATGTAGCCCACGATTGGGTTTAAATAATCGGACTTATGAAAATGCCAGTGTCTTTGAATCAAATAAATCACGTGGAAATAATAAGACATCAGATGTTAATCATGAAAATACACGATTACTATCGAGACAACGTAGCGGTAGTACAACACGCCAAGTATCGGTATTACCATCTAATAGATCACAGCAATTAAATGATTCACCAGTACATTCTCGAAGCTTAACGTCGACTTATGTCAATGTACCATGTGATAACTCACATCATGGACGTCGAGACAAATCTTTTGTCGATAATAATAAAAGTAATATTGGGTATATTGAACTAAGATCTAAAGACAATAAATCTCTTTACCATGGTGTGATGCCACCACCTTTTAGCTTTAGCTCTGAATCAAGTGGTTGCGTTGAATATGCTGACAAAAAAAATCTATATGAAAATAAATCGGATAATTTCAGTTCGTATGGTAATTTTGAAAATGACTCGTCATCTGATGCATCTTCACCTTTATTTGAAAATGCCGGTGGTGAAGGTGGCTCATCATTGAGTTCAAATGTTGACAGGATATTGACGGCATTTGGTGGTGGTAAGCAACAGCAATTTCGTAGAGCATCAATTGATCGTGATGTTACCTTCAATTCATCAATGTCACCAGCAACGTCTGCTAGTGACGAACCGAGAGAACGATTTGATGGTCGAACTACGGCTTACTCGTCTTCGAAAAGTTTCGATGCTGGTTTTGCTGCTACGGTAGAAAATCTAAATTGGCAAGAGAGATGTTTAGAGTTGCAACTTGAGCTCCATCGGAGCAGAAGTCAAGCGACGAGAGTACGAGATATGCTACGAGAGAAGGTAAGTTGATGGAAGAAATTTTAATTAATAAATATAATTTTTAAGTGAGTTGAGTTGGTACTCATGAAAGTTTAATGGCTTTTTTGAGATGATTTTATCCAAAGTTTTACTTTGTTGACATTGAAGATGTATGATCTATGTTTAAAGTGTCCTCTTTAGTCCACTCGATTCAAACTTGGACTTTGCAACCTTTTTTCATACTGGTGAATAATTAAAAAGGACCAGTAGTATGAAATTTTGAAAAATCAGTTCATTTTTTTTTGCGTATTTAGATATTCTATACCTTCAAAAATAACATACTACAATTTCTAGTGCATACCAGCCGCTTATCGGTTCTCGAAAATACATTTTTCAAAATTGCTGCATCTATAACTCGAAGACAAATTATTCGATTGATTTGATTTAAATTGCAGTTCTTTTTCTATATGTTTCTACGTACCATGAACCTCCAGTTTTTCGATCGAATCAAAATTGTAATTTTGCCAGGCCAAAAATAATTAAATTTTCGCGCGAAATTTGAAATTTTTTTTTAAATCCGTCACTTTTTTAAATTTCAATTTTTTTCTTAGCCCGAAGGTCATGATACGGGAAATACCTTCTAGTTTAATAAACTTTTTGGTTTTTTTGATTTCGTGGACTGTGAAGATCGCTATCACTGCAGCAGTAGGGAATTTTTTTTTTGAGCGTTGGAAGATTGTGAATAACTCACTAAATTTTGAATTGTTTGGTCCAAAAATTTGATATTGTACTCATTATATATCCAAAAATATATCCTTAAAATATTAAAACATTCCATGCAGTAGTTTCCTTAAAAAAATTCCCAAAAATCATCGTTTTTTCAGGCAGTCGCACTAGTAGCCTCCCTTAATCATGGTTTGAATTTTAAAACAATAATTTTGATCCGATTAAAAAAATAAAGCTAGTTTTCAAAATTCAAAATCTATTACCATAAATAAAGTTTTTTTGTCATGATAATGAAAGTACTTTTTTCGTAAAGTGAATCTATTTTGCTTTTTACTTCGTTGTTGTTCAAAACGTATACCCGATTATCTTGACGTGAGTGCTTTTGCTCTTACCCTGATATGTTTTTTATTTTTTTTTATTTTTCCTTAAGCTTCCGTTGGGAGCTATCACTGAGATATTTGATCCGTGACAATGCAATGAACGGTAACATTTGAGCCTGTCTCTCATCGGGATTACTACATTTTCATTGTTGACTGACCATATTCTAACAATTTATTACTTGAAAAACTTATGTCTTCAAACCAATTCATTTATTTTTATTACGGCTTCAGATCATATATTATAAAATAAATGATAAGAAGCATCAAGTATACAATAAAAAAATATAATTTATAGTTGATTGTGATATATTTCGATGTATGAACATCCTTGAGACTAAATAATTGTATGCGCGGTCACGTTCAATAAACTGTTATATACTATGGATTAAAATAAGATAAAGCACGTAAGAGTCATCACCCTTATTTTAATATAAAATAATTCTGCTTATGACAGAAAGTTTAACATCTTTTCATTTACCAAATAATTCTTAGATTCAGAATTATTTTAAAAAATAGAATTAGATTAATGCATCAAAATATACTATTATTATTACTCGACATAACCATTTTATTACAATAGTAATAATTTTTGTCTGATATGCTTGCTAATATAATAAACCATTTGTTCAAATATGTACAGAAGATGCGTATATTACACTGCTAAAAATCCGGAGGGAAAATTTGAATTCACTCTGTCATGCGGAGTTCTAGAGTTTTACAAAATCACTACGCATACGGAGTAAAAAGGGAGTTTGTTTTTTCAGCGGAGTGGTTTGAATTCTATTTAAATCCACATTAACTCCGATTCGGAGTTTTAATATTAAAATGACCTCCCCTTCGAAGTGATTTTCATTACGAGAGATTTAAATAAATAAACAGTTATCCGCTTTGCAATCACTCTGCATCCACTCCGGATTTAATTCGCGTTCACACCGTAAATTTTTTACAGTGTACCATTTCCTAACTTAAAAATTGGTTGTACATTTAATTTTTGCGTGACTCATAATGCAAAACATTAGAGAGTGCTTGCCCGCATGAAAAATTTTTTTCGCTTTCTTTCTACAACTATTTCTGTTACTATCGTCTTATTAGTACACAGAAACATCTTTTATGCATCATTGTACAGATAATGCAGTAGAGATTATTTCTACAATTTTCAAAAACTATTTTTCGTTACTGGGAAAAAATTAACTGTTTTGAAGAGTACACATTTTTGCGTTGAGAAATGAGTTTATTACGAATTAGCAATAAATAGATCACTTAATACAAGAAGTGCTTTTTTGTCTGAAGAAAAATTATCTTAGCAAAAAGAACAGTATGACCCAAGTGTCTTTATTTAGAATGAAAAAATTTATTGGAAATTTGAATAAACTCTTAAATGACACCAGGTGTCCTCAGTTAGACTCCCAAGAAATTTTTTGGAAATTTTTTCACGCTAGGGTTATACGTCATTTCACAGGTGTGTGTCATTTAAGGGTTTAGCACTTAGTCCATTATAAGAATTAATTTTTTTGAATTAAGAAATGAAAAACTTAACTATCAAGAGTTATTTTTTTTTAAAACATTTTTTTTCTCAGAGTTAAATAGCACAATTTTCAATTCGTAGAAAGTCTATTGTAATATTTTTAAATATTTCTTTCATTTTTAAACCAAAAAATTGAAGATGGTCGTTTTGCTTTGATAATGGCAGCACCCCTGCTTTACCTTAGTATATTATACGTTTATATAAAACAAGTGCTTTAACTCAACCAGCTTTATCTTAATCTTCGTTGGAAATTCTAATTTGTTTGTCTATAAAGTTTGTACCGTTGCTGTTTAAAGTAAAGCAGAAACAAAAGTAAAAGTTTCATTTAAAATTTTGAATTAAATAAATAAAATCCATAAAATAAATTTTTTTAAGCATAATATTTTTCATTTACTTTTCTTTTTGACATTTTCTGCTAATTATGATGTAAATGTTTCAATTAAAATAATCAGGTTTTTAATCAAATAAATACAGTTATGAATTTCCATAATTCTATCTAATAACACAGGTCCACAAAAAAAAAGTGATGTGTGCTAGGTGTCGGACTGATTATCTGGCGTATTTTTTCCCGCTGAACACGAATCTGAAGTCAGAATTAGGGATCAAACTGCAAATATTCGAGAAAAAACCGATAAAAATCGCAATTTAGTGATTTTTTCTGCATCACGGAAAGAAAATTATAGGGAGTATTCCTATGCATTATAGGAATGGTTCCTATAATGGTATAGGAATTGTACCTATACTATTATAGGAATGGTTCCTATATATTATAGGAACCACCCCTATACCATTATGGGAACCATTCCTATACTATTATAGTAACCATTCCTACAATATTATAGGAATGGTTACTATACTATTATAGGAATGGTTACTATAATATTATAGGAATGGTTACTATAATTATAAGAACCATTCCCATAATGGTATAGGTATCATTCCTATAATTATGGGTAATATTCCTATAACTATAGGACGTGTTCCTATAATTGTTGGTCGTCATTCCTATACTGGTATAGGATGAAATTTCATAAAATTATAGGAACCATTCCCATAATTTTCTTTCCGTGATGATATTATTATGACGTAATTTTTGCTTATTTCTCTCTGTAGTTTCCCATCATAATTTGTCTAATTATAATTATACTTGGATATTACATAATGAACAATAACTAATTGGTAAAATTAACGTCAAATTAATCCTTATTATTTTAATTGTAGTTACATAATCGTTGAATATTCATTGTTTTCAATAGAAATCAATGTGAAAATATTAATGGTGTGATAATTGGCTAAAACATTAGTGTGATTAATCTAGCTAATAAATAATTTTTGTTTGTACATTTAGTAAAATGTATGACTTACATTGAGTATTTACGAAAATGATAATATACTATATAGTAGAGTGAATAAAGAGAAAACTCAGGGGAGTAATATCATTCGGTTACCTATTACATTACCGTGAAATATGTCCCATTATCTTGATTTGTCTCTCAATAACTTGAAAACTCATTATCATTATAATTTACATGATGACTTTCGTGTTTATATCTGAGTTGACAATTGTCGGTGTCGATTTACTTCACTTTATAAATGTCAAACACGTAAAAAAAGGTGTAATTAAATTTATATTAATAATTCGAGGATACATATACTACATTGACTAGTAATATATACGATTACTACTTGTTTAGTCACGGTTACTAGCCTACGCAAATTTCAGTAACATCTACTACTGTCATAAAAAATAACTTCTTGGTATATGACAGCTGTGGTTCTTACTACTCCACAATATAGCTTGAAATTTTTTATTCATAATTTATTTGAATCGTTTATTTGAGAAACCCCATAAGTTATGTTTTTTCGAAATTGGGTTTTTTGGATGTTTCCCCATAGAAATTGATAAAAATATCCATCAAATCAATGTTTAAACAACAATTAATGGGGTGACAGAAATTTTATTTTATTGAGAAACCCCATATATCAATGACTTATGGGTTTTTTTAAATAAACATATGCAGTTTTAGTTTTATAGAAATAATTTTTTCTTTTTTATTTAAAATTCGCGCTTTTTTTGGAAATAAAAAAATTATGTGGCTAATTAAAATACTTAAATTAATTATTATTTTTTGTAATTTCTGAGTTTCAGAATTTAAATACATATTATATACTTCATTTTATCAGTCTAATAAATTATTAGAGTGAAAAAAAATGAAAAAAAAATGATTTTATAACTTTTTCTTCCGTTTGGTTGAGAAACCTCATAAATCAATCAACTTTAAATAATTTTTTTAAGTTGTTTAAATTAAAAAATTGAATTTTTATTGTTTGAATATTTTATAGAGACGCTAACATTATTCTCTTCAATTATTTATTTATTATTTCAATGGCAAGTTTTTCCAGAAAAATGTTTTTTGTGTTTCCTGAAAAATTTTGTTTTCTTGACTTATGGGGTTTCTTAAATAAACGATTCAATTTATTAAATGAAAAAAAAGTATTTTTATATTTTGATCGATTTAACGTCCTTATATTAAGAAGAAGAAAAAAAAACTTTTTTTAGATATTCCGCAGTAATAAATTTTCTTGTATATCTTTTTTTATTTATACAAAAATACAAATGACTGAGCTTTTCAAAGCTGATGTCTCAAGATGAGTAAAAGAAATGAAAGGGAAGAAAGATGTAACGTGACAATATTCCATTTGGAAGACGAAAAAGTGGCGCCGTGACGCCTTGGCGTCGGTGAAACTTCCGCACTAATACAAAGTGGTTAGCCGCATCAACCAACTACGTACATATATATATAAGATATACATATATATATAAGATATACATATATGTACAGCAGAGACATAAAATATCTCTCTTGGTAGTATTTAGCTCTTGCATTGATCCTGTAAAGCCGCCTCCTTTGTATCGACTCATGACACAGACAATTAAATAAATAGTCTTCCTAACGATACAGATTTCGGTTTAAAATAAATAAACTTTTTTTTTTTTTTTATAAATTAGAATATTTATATTTTCTATCAATATCATTTATAAAATTGTTTTTATCAAACCAGATTGATAACCTAGTCAATTCTATTGTAAACTAAATTTTTTTGCAATAATTGTAATCTAAATTTGCCATCTATACATCAATGATATCAAAAGACTTTACTCGAGATAAAATTATCTTAACTTTCATATCTCTCTTTATTTTTAAAAATTTTTCAGTATAGAAAAATTGAAAAACTTTAAAATAGAATGATATCTCAAGTATTCTTTATTGAAAAAATTTTTTTATTGTCGTCTATTGAGTAAAACTTTATTTTTAACAATACGAAATTCTACAAAGATTAATCATTCGAGTTGTTTACTGAAAAATTTTTTTATTATCTACGTTTTCCCCACATTTCTAAAGCTAATTTATCAATTTATTTAGACAGTTTCAATATCGATTCATTTTTTTAATAGATTTTTTTCGAAGACCTTTTTGTTTAATTTTAATTCATGAAAAAATTTAGCTGCCACTTTTTTATTACTATTATTTTTATTACTTCTTGCATATGGAAACGCCGTATATTGATCACTTTTTATACTTCTTTTTTTCATTTTTTTGTGTTATGATTATTAAGGTAAAATCAACTTTTTTTGCATTCGACGCTTTAATTGATGCCTGTACTTGTATATTTTAATTAATATTTATCAATCTAAATCAATGACTGGGGTTATTTAGACTATGAATAACCTGAAATGAATTTGAATGATACACTTACATTTGAACTGTATATTGAAAACCATTTCTGAAAATACGATTTCTCTAAATGAAATTGTGCAAAATTTTCAAACTTCTAGTGATAGTGGTCGACTTGAAACAATAAATTTTGTTTACAGTGAATAGTTTATACCCCTAAATAAAATCGAACTATTTTTCCATCTAAAAATATCAAATTGATAAGAAGTATTGAACATTGTGATTATTCATATAGTTAATTAAAGAATTAATAAATTAAAATAATATGTCAATAGTATGAGCCTTGTTAATAATGGGGGCTTTTACTTTAGTATTAACAAATTTACGGAAGATTTTCTTTTTTATTCTACTTTTCATTATACTTATATAATTAATATTATTATTATTACTAGTATTTTATTTTTTAAACGAGCTTTGCACGTTCGAATTTTCAAACTTTCTTTATTTTCTTTCAAAACACGGTCTTCATTATCGCAATAATGAAAATCTTCAAGAATGAAAATAAACTTTAGATTAAATTTGAATAAGAACCACAATGGTATCAATTTTTATCAATATGATTCGGAATGAAAGTAAATAAAGTACTTGAAATACCTTTTTTTTGGCTTATCTAGATCTTTTCTAAACGACAAGACCATTATTGTTACTGAAGCCTTCCTCGCCTCGTTCGTCTTCAAATGCAATTACATTAAAAGAGATTCGTTCACCTTTCTTATGTATATATATATAAGTATACATATAAGAAGCTACTGAGATTGGACACTTCAAATTAACGAGTTCGGACACGGGCAAGTACTTCTGAATACTTGACTGAAGAAGTAGAAGTACTTTAAAGCACGGCTTTAATCGTTTTTTAAGCAGAAGAAGCTCTAAGAACACACTCAGATGTGTATCAACTATATACTTTTTGTCTATTTTCTTTTAAGGAGATATATATTTGCATAAAAAAAAAAATTTCGTAAACGAAAAGCGTATTATAATATAGGATGTATTGAAATTACTGATAATTTATGTATTTAAATAATCTAATCAAAGTCAGAACGGTGAACGTAAAAAAATGATAGAGTTAAATTTACCACACTAAATTAGTAATAATCAAACTATACTTTGTGGTCATCGTAGCGACAAATGGAGTAGCATAAATGACACTCTATAAGATTAATCTCTACTGTAGTAGTTCTATTTACTATTCGACTGGGATAAAAATTTGTAGGCCTAGTAACTACTCAATGTAGTATGGAAAACTCATCCTGTGGTTTCTTTAACCACACAATTTTATAAGATTTAGTTGGTATTACTATTTTTGGAGTACGCAATATCACATAATTTGTACAATCTACTCCAATGAGGAGTAAAATGACTGACAAACGAAAACGACAGCGTCACCTTAAACTTTTTTACCCCACTGCGTGGTTGTACTAGCTCCACAATTGTAGTTAAAATTACTACATCTTTAAATGTGGGAATTATAACCTTTAAAATTACGTGCTTGTATTTTATATCAACAAAAATTAAATACTCAATGAAACTATGTGAGTAATATAAGAATTAATTTGTCATAAAGATAATTCCAAATGATAAATAAGTATCATGACGTATAGAAAAAAAATGTACTTTAAAAATTTAGTGCGTGTAATATTTCGAATTTATTACTTATCAATCCATTTTAATATATTTAAAAATTCTTTGTGCGAACAATATGATATACATTTTTTAATTTTTAAAACTTTAAATTCCATGAAAATAATAAATATCGATTAATATATATTTGAAAAAAAAAATGAGGATAAAAAATTAGAAACTATGATATGGAGTAGTAAGAACCACAGCTGTCATTTACCAAAGAGTTGTTTTAACCAACGACTGTAGTAGATGTTACCACAGTTTGTGTACCACAATAGGCTAGTAGTCATTACTAAATATGTAGTCATCCTATATATTACTACTGTGTAGTATATGTACCCCCAATTGTGGTAAATTCAACTACACCTTTTTTTACGTGTAATAAATAAATAATCAATCGCAATTTATTAAAATATAATAAATTTTGTGGAAATGAATATCATGAAATAAACTACATAATCTACAGATAAGCTATATATTTTGTTAGTGCAAGCTTGCTGTCTCAGCACAATTTCAATGCACGTTCAGAGTACAAAGACAGAAAGAAAATGAAGAAAAAGATAGGAGAGTATGGTAAAAAGAAGATGAGAAAATGAAATGTGTAGTAGTGAAAATAGTTCAGAAGGTATTGACTATTTATCGAAGCGTTCTCTTTGGTGTGAAGTATCTGGCTACGTGTGGCTCGTCACTTGGACAGAATAAAGGATATACCATAGAATAACATCCTTATATTTTGTTCATCTCTAGTTCTTATCTATATGTATCAAGATACAGCAGTCTTCCGACTATATATGTAATATATTTTTCTTCCGACAACAGGACATAGTACTGATGCCAAACAATATAATATAGCGTAGCACATAAGTAACCAACACAAATAAAATGTATGTCAGATAAATAATCGAATCTTTTTTTTTTTTAACCAAAACAAATTTGTCTTGAGTCGTTTATTGAAGAGATTGTGTAAAGATTCTTTTTTTTTTTAAATTCAAATCAGAAATGATGAATTGTATTATTTGTTTCTTTTAGTAAGGGGAGGACATTTAGTATAGACATATGATATGATTGATGATAATAAGTACATCTCATATTTAAATATCTGCTAATGTACTAAGTACAAAGAGGTTTTATAAATTTGTCGTATTACATGTACGACATTTTGAATGACTAAAATGATGGATTTTAAGCAGACACCAAATAAAAATAATAACTATAACATTGATTACATTCCTGAATGGTCTAACAAAATGTTTTACTATTAGTACAAATATAATTAAATGTATCAATGAATATTTACAATTATCAATTAGTTTTTTCTGTGTAAATGATAAAGCGAAATGAATGTCGTTTATAAAAATGATTACTACTCAGAAAAAAAAAATTGTACAGTGCTTAACCCTTTCACGCATAAGGGACACATTTGTCCCCGCATAATTTTTCCGATTTACAATAACATACTGGCTTATTAAAATCTTTTTTGGATTTATAATCTTTAATTTTATAGGGCTTTTTCAAGTGTTTGCGTAACACCTTCACATGTAATGGCAAAAGTTAGTAATAGAAAAAATACAGTGCGCTAAACGTCACCTGGAAAATCGCACAAGTAATACATGCTCTCCATGTAATTTTCATTTCTGATATACTTCAGATCGTAATTGTTTTGTAGAATTTCATACTATTTAGTATTATAAATAAGTATATACATTTAATAAATTGTATTTTCTACCATAGTTTGTGTTTGTTTTGCAATAAAAACATGAAGTATTTTATTGTAATTCATTAAAAAATGTATATCTTAAGGCATATAGGAATATGTGTCCCTTTTCCAAAAACACAAAAATATACAAAATTTCTGTCTTATGTATTACTTTTATGTTGAATTAGATCAAAATAGATAGATATAAATAAACAAAATCATTTTTACTGGCTTGGAATAGTTATGAACGTGTAAAGGTTAATTACTCAATTTCGTTTCTCGTAACCGAAAACTTCATACTTTAAATCCGCTAAAAAATTTTAAAACTAATTTATTTTAACGAATGAAGCCGAAAAATGAAAAAAACGTAGTTTTTTTTTGTTCATCTATTGAACATCTCGAATGCGAAGCACTGAATGTGCTCTAATCTCGCTTAAAATTTTTTTACCAATTCAATCTCATTTAGTTTTATCTATAGAACGTGTACTGCACTGAAATTATACAACAAGTACACTATTATGAAGATAATATTATAATGAATAAATTAAATAGTATTTTAAATATTCAGAATAAAAATCAAACTTAGTTTTTAATTTCATTGGCGTCAGTTTCTCTCTTCATCTAAATTTTTTTGCGTAAACACAGTGAACACATTTTGCTTGCGCTAAATCATTTCTATACTTTTTTAACTGCATCAAGATAGATTTAATGGTATACCAGTATAAAGACAATTTATTAAAAAACAATTTCGACCTATAGTATTGTTGACTTATCATTCCGTTGAATTATAATAAAGTAATCTACTCCAAGAAGTCAATTCTGTGAATTGTTTTGTACGAAAGTTCGTAAATACGATAAATTTCGATACACATAATTAATCAATCTAATGGTTTTTTTTATCAGCTTTGTATTTTTCATTTTAGAACCTTTATGTAACTCAACTCAAATCCTTCTGGTTTGATTGAAATCAATAACAAACTCAAAACTGATAATTCATGAAAAATTTAGCTGTCATTTTTATTTTTACTGTTGTTATTTTTTAATTTTTTGTCTCCATCAGTTACTAGCGACAATATTAGCGTGACAGTAGAATTGAATAAAAAAATCGGTCTGTCGGTTGACCCTGCGGGCCAGCCCCAAAACTTCCCGCCCATTTCGAGCTCCTTGAGCTCGAAAATATTGTCAGAAATACAGCTTCGAGCTCAAAGAGCTCGAAAATACTTTTGCATGCCGTTGTTTTTGAAAAAAATGTTTTTTACCGTTTCTTTCTCTCACAAGATTTCATTGACAAATGATTTGATTTTCATGTTTGAAGCAGCAATCGACCCGTTTCGATAAAGTTTAAAACTGATCAGATTTTGAAATCGTTTGGTTTAGTTGTTTTAAAGATATTTGCAAAAAACCGTTTTTCATCGTTTCTTTTTTCCACGATACTTAGAAAAATAACCCGATTTTGATGGTTGAGCTAGCAATCGACGCCTTTTACTAAATTCTGAAGCTGATCAGATTTTAGAATCGTTTCCTTCAAGTGTTTCAAAGATATTCGGAAAAAACTGTTTTTTATCGTTTCTTTCTCCCACGATAACTCTAAGACAAATGATCCGATTTCGATGGTTGAGGTGGCAATCGACGCGTTTTAATAAACTCTAAAGCTGATCAAATTTCGAAATTGTTTAGTTCAGTTGTTTCAAATACATTCGCAAAAAACCATTTTTCACCATTTCTATTTCCCACGATAACTCTAGAACGAATTATCCGATTGAGATGGCTAAGGACGAAATCGACGCGTCTTATTAAGCCCGAGAGCTGATTAGATTTTGAAGTCAATCGTTAGACTCGTTTCTGAGAAATCAATAAAAAACTAAAAAAAAAAAAAAATTTTTTTTTCGTAATTCGTCAATATTTTCGAGTCTACGTAATGAAATGATCTAAAATTTTCAGAAAAGTTGATGGCCATCAAGCCTTTTCGATTGCCGCCTCAACCATCCAAATCGATTCATTAGTTAAAAAGTTATAGCCCGGTCACATACACACACACACACACACACACACACACACATACATACATACAGACACTCGGACATCATTCTAAAAATAGTCAGAATAGCTTCCTAAGACCTCAAAACGTCGACATCTGATGAAATTTCGATTTTCGCAAATCGGGGTGAAAACAATAACTTCCCGAAATTTTCGAAAATCGTCGATTTTCTTAGCGGGAAGTTAAAAATGAGATCTAAAATAAACAGATGGGATATTAAAAATAAAATTGAATAGAACAGTATTCAATTGATAAGAAAAAATTAAATAATTTAAAACTTGATTGAAAATTCATAATAAAAAAAAAATAATATAAAATAAAAGTATATTGATCAAAAATTAAATGAGCGGTTGAGCTGTGCACTTTTAGATTTTCCACGATTTTTTTTTTTGTAGTAGCTTTAGATTTATCAAAAATAAAATTCAGTCGAATAACCCTTTCATTACATACGCAGTAGACACGTTTGTTTTCTTATTATTACCTGTATCAAAATTTCAAGTTTCAATTCTTGTTTAACTAGTCAAAATAAGCCAATTTCGATAGTTTTGAATTTGTACATTCACCATGTCTTTCATTGTCTCGTTTTGCTTGGCTTCAGAAATTCAAACTCTGCTTTAACCCTTAGGATTCTAAGGTTTACAGAACTAATGTTTCTATAAGAACACATAAGTCCTCATGCTTATCAAAGGGTCAATGCAGGCACAATACACTATTATTTACCCTGTCGAGTACTGTTGACATTATTGACGTGGTAGTATTATTAAACGAAATGGCGACTGTTAAAAGAAACAGGAAGTGGAACATCCAAAAAGTTATTATGCTCTTATAAAAAATTATCATGCCGCACCACAATTATTATAATGTATAAAAGTAATTGTTATTGAAGCTTATCGATAAGTTTCTCGCACGTAGTAAGTATTGTGATACAGCATAATAATTTTTCGTACAAGAGCTTAATAATTTTTTGGATGCTTCACTTCCTGTTTAAAGTTTGGTTCACATAATAAAAATTGGTAGGTTTCGAGCCAAGATTTTTCTCTCTGTAAAATTTTCTACGTGTCTTGTATAAATTTAATATTATGATCAATATTATTTATTTGATATGATGTAATATTTGTCAAATTAAAAATTTTAGTTAGTCAGACAATGCACAAGAATGCAAAAGTCCATTTTACACAATAATAAAAACAACAAAATAAGTTGAGTTTCACGGTAGTTAAACAGAGAAAGCAAAAGAGTTGAAAGTAGCAAAAACATAGAAAAGCTACAATATAACCCCAGGGTGCAATTTATCATGAGAGCAAAGAGGTAAAACTGGTGAGTAGAAACCAGTAGCCATGTACTTTTATATATACATACATATTTTATATACATACATATATATGTTATGAATATTTATATTCAAAAAGAACTTTTTCATTATTGTTAACGGTTCTTGTTATATGTGTCCACGTTTTGAAAGAAATCGGCTACCATTAAAAAAAACTCTTTAAAGTAAGTCTTACAATAATTATATATATAGTTTTAAAATTTTTTTTATATGTTAGCTTTAAAAGGAAAGAAAAAAAAATCTTTCGTTACGAAAAGTATGCAAGTCCAAGTTATATGACTTTTATAATACCTTTTCACAAAGTATAGAATATAAATAGTGATTCTACTTACAATGATTATAAACTTTTTTTATTCATTTTAGGCTAAATGTTTTATTATTACAACTACTATATTTTCTAATCAGGGGTTTAATAACTTGTATCCCGGTCGTGCATAAGCAAAAAGTATTTTAATGAATACGAATTAGTAATACCCTTCACACAAAAAGAAAAAAAAAACAATATTTTAAATTGGATTTTAGAAATTTTTATAAAAAAAAAAAAAATAATGGTAATAACAAAATTCATATCTACTGAAAATGGGTGGTCGTGAAATTGAATGCGCGTAATGGCTTTTTTTATTGTTGTTCAATTGAGATCGATAAAAATTTAATGTGGGAATTTTCACAATATCTAGTCTGATGATCACAATCTATACGCAAAAAAATATATGCTGTATGTATATATGTATATTTATGTTTATTTATATTGATATTAAGTGTTGATACTTTCTAAAAGCCAAAAATTAATTTTTACAATTTAAAAATGAATAATTTATCGATTGAATAAATATATAAGCGATATAACGATAATTGGTATTGTGTTAAAAATTCCAGTAATTAAATCTCTTGCCGTCGTGGTTTGAGTTTTGTTCCGATGTAGGTATACAGCAAACTATTGGCAAGTTAATCAACCTGTCGAATTAATTAAATCTGCTGAACGGTAGCGTGTATATATTGTAAAGGACTTTGGTTCACCAGCATAGTTGTGTTGAGCATATTTTGCTAGAATAAATTTAATTAATAATGATGATAATTAATGAATTTATTTGATTTCTAAATTAATTGTTTTGATAACGCAATTAATTACAATAAACCATTTCATTCATAAATATTCATCTTCGCATTTCAATACCATTGATTCAGTTCGTATTTTATATTTATAAATATGCTTGTTGATTTAAGCGTTTGAATATAATACACATTATTAACTTTACTTATTCAGGTAACATATATGATGGCATTTTTTTTTTTTTTTTGTAAATTTATATGCGAAAAATAGGGTTAAGAATTTAATAATAATAATCATAATAGAATAACAGGAGTCAAAGGAAGAAAATTACAATTGCTAATGAAAAATTATTTCCTGTGTTTAAAAAATTTTGACTTATATGCATAAAAAATAAAAATTTTTTGTTGAATATTACTATTGATTACAGTAGTTCAATAATTTAAAAAAATTACCTTTTAAGGGAGACCACACGCAAAAAAGAGCAGTTGAAAAATTACAGTTTCTACTGTAAATCAGGCTTTCCGGGTAAAAATCTGTAAACATTAAAGTTCAAACTGTAATTTTAGAAATTTGTTGTAGCAATAAAATTAATACAATTTTAAGCAGCAAATTTTACAGTTTAAATCGACAATATCGAGTTTGAAACTGTAATATTTGTTATTTCTGTAAAATTTACTGATAAAAAATGTAATTTCTACAGTTTCAGACTCGGAGCGCTATAGTACTAATTAATACTATACGAAACTGTAATTTTTCAACTGCTCTTTTTTCCGTGCACTAGTGCGAAATTTTGAAAAATTAATTCATTTCATTTTTGCATATTTCGATAGTCTTTCTTCAAAAATAACAGTACAATTTCTAGTGCATATCTCGAATAGTTTCTTTGAGTTACAGCCATCTGAAAAGCAGCCGCGTATCGGTTCTCGAAAATACATTTTTCAAAATTGCTGCAGTTATAACTCGAAGACAAATCATCCGGACGATTTTATTAGAATTGCAGTTTCTTTTATATGTTTCTACGTACCATGAACCTTCAGTTTTTCAATCGAATCAAAAATGAAATTTTGCCAGGCCAAAAATCATCAAATTTTCGCGCGAAATTTGAAATTTTTTTTGAAAACTTCGCCATTTTGTTGAATTTCAATTTTTTTCTTAGTCCGAGGGTCATGGTACAGAAAATACATTCTAGTTTAATAAACTTTTTGGTTTTTTTGATTTCCGGTACTGTGAAGGTCGCTATCACTGCAGCAGTGAGGGGACTTTTTTTCAGTGTTGGGAGATTGTGAATAACTCGCTGAATTTTGAATTATTTGGTCCACAAAAATTTGATCTCGTATTCGTTATATATCCAAAAATATATCCTTAAAACATAAAAATATTCCATGCAATAGTTTTCTTTTAAAAATTCCCAAAAATCATGTTTTTTTCAGGCGGTCACACTAGTGGTCCCGTAAGTACTTGATTTACGTAAATCAGTTTCGATTGCAATTATTTTATTAAACACCGCAATCTTTTTATACATACCTCAAATGTTATTGAGTATATAACTCATATAAGCTAATATGAGATCATAATGATGATTTTGATGAGTTCATATTTTGGTATAATCATGAGATCATTATGAGATCGTTATAAAAATAAGATTTGAAGATGCAATAAGCATATGCTTTTTGATTCAGAATAACAAATCTCAATAAGGTGTTACTGATCACTAAATAATTGCATACTTCAAGTGCAAAAACTCCCAGGCCTGAGTGTGTACTTTGCAATAACTAAATTATTTTTATTAACAAAAAAAAAAAAAAAGAATCATTGGACTTTTGAATCGTTTTAAATTTGCTAAGCCATACAGTAATTTCCTCTTACCTTATATTTTTTATGTAAATTTTTTTTATTAAACACTATTCGTTAGCATGTTTTTAAAGAAAAAATAGATAAATAAAATATAAAGTGAGAAAAAGCAGAAAAATATGTTAGATAGTAAAAAGCAAGATTATATTTTCCTGCATTATTTTATATAAATATGCATTTGTATATGAAAATTTATACATATATATCTGCGTATGTGCGCATGGAGTTAACGCGGGGGCGCGTATTTTCGTTCGCGACTTGCGCGCGCGCGTAACGTTGTCTAGACTTAACTTGAGAAATCCACGAGTGACACGCGCCGGAAACTCCAGTGCTTCGTACCGCGATACTCAGTGAAGTGTCTTTATTTTTGTCGCGGTTTCACGCTTGGTTTTGTACCCTTTAAGCCAAAAAAACAGTTTAAAAAAAAGTAAAAAAAAACTTTGTGATGTGACACTCATCATTCACAATTTTTTATAAAATATGAAAACTTTTTTATTTTTAATTTTAAAATAAAACCAACTATACCGAAATGTATAAAAATTTTTTAATTTTTTTAATTATCATTTTCACACCACTTTCGTTTTTTTTTCTTTTTTGAAAACTAGTTATTTATATATTTTGTTTCTCACTTTAAATCGAAAATATCATAACTAGAACTATGTCAATAAAACAAAACCTTGAATTGAATAATACTACACATAAAACAAAAAAAAATATACATGAGTTAATAATGAGCGTGTTGAATTTATTTATTGATTGTGACTACTGCAATACATGAATACAAAATTCAAGGTACTGTAAATAACAGACAGGTGTATATGACAGCTTGTACTAAATAATGATCCATACAGAGTGGATCAATCGAGCTGAATGAACTTGTATATTCGGATTGATGTCATGTTTCAAGGGGACTCTATTCATTTCAGTATCAATCGTACTTGTCATCGTTCATTAACGGCTTTCTCTTCAATTCCTATATTCTCGCTGAATTTTTTTCTATCTATTTTTATCTTTTGCTTTTAATAAAACTTGAATTGTAAAAAGTTAAAATGACCTTTAGCAATTCTCGTAACTTTGTTGTCACTGTGACACAACTGTTAACGAATTTACAAAATTAAATGACAATCACATTTGACATCTAAAGTCTTGTAAATATTGACATTCACTGAAATACATTGTATTCTATTTTTATCAATGCTGAATATATATTATGTAATATTTTTGAAATCAATTTTATCGAGTTTCTTAATTGCTTTCTAAAAATAGTTATTCTATAAAAAAAAAAAATAATAAATAAATAAAGGATTTAATTATCTCACTTGGCTTATCCTTTAGAATTCATCCGAGTATATATAGTAATAATAAATACATTAGTTGATCTAGCAAGTGACTCATTAAGAGTGTACACACTCTTATGTACATAGGCTACTTTGTAAATATAGCAATCTCAGTGGTCAATGATTTACACTTCATATGCTCCAGTTTGTTGTCATAAGCCATTAAAATTTTATATACATACATATATTTATATATCTATGTATGTATGTATATAATTCCGGGTAAGAAATATATATATAAATTATCAAAGATATTTTAGTTAAGGTAAGAGACTCATTACCCGCTCACTTTTCATCGGAGTTAAATTAAAAAATCATTTTTTTTTAGTTATTTTTTGTAATTTTAAATATTAGGATAAAATTTTAATTTGAAAAATAATGTCGATAATTAATTGTTATTAATTTTTTAAATAAGGTCGTTAAATGCACCCCATAGTCGCTCACTAAAAGTTGTGACTTACCATTATTTGATCAACACATGGCCCTATACTTGCTTAAAGACAATATCAATTGAACTTCCTAGTGGACCCGAATTACGGTAAATTGTGGTAATTATCATACTTTACCGTAAAATGACGCACCTCGCGGTAAAAAGCCGTATTCACTGAAAGAAATAATTGGTAGCTACTACCGATTATTTTTTGGTAGCCGCTACTGACTATTTTTCGATAGCCGCTACTGATTATTTTTCGGTAGCCGCTACTGATTATTTTTCGGTAGCCGCTACAGATTATTTTTCGGTAGCTACTACCGATTATTTTTTGGTAGCCGCTACTGACTATTTTTCGATAGCCGCTACTGATTATTTTTCGGTAGCCGCTACAGATTATTTTTCGGTAGCTACTACCGATTATTTTTTGGTAGCCGCTACTGACTATTTTTCGATAGCCGCTACTGATTATTTTTCGGTAGCCGCTACTGATTATTTTTCGGTAGCCGCTACAGATTATTTTTCGGTAGCTACTACCGATTATTTTTTGGTAGCCGCTACTGACTATTTTTCGATAGCCGCTACTGATTATTTTTCGGTAGCCGCTACAGATTATTTTTCGGTAGCTACTACCGATTATTTTTTGGAAGCCGCTACCGATTATTGCAGTATCCGTTATTGATTGGAATCGGTAGCAGCTACCAAAAAAAAAATCAGTAGCTGTTACCGAAAATTAGGTAACTGGTACCGAAATAATCAGTAGTGGCTACCGATTATATTTTTCAGTGTCTTAAGGTAATTCTTCTAAATGTCATAAATTATGGTATTTTGCCGCATTATACCGTAATTTGCCGCAAATTCCCGTAAAATACGCTAATTTACCGTAATTGTAATCCGCTAAAGAGCTATCATAAGTTTACTGATTTAAAGAATAATTTATAAAATTCATTACTTTCTTTAATTTTCGCAAATTAAAAATATATAATTAAAACAATTATTAAAGAACTTAACTGAACATAAATTTAATCTAACAAACAAACGTTAAAGTAAACAATAGCTGACTGAGTGCAATTTTGAAAGTAGTTGGTTAATTTAAAAATTAATAAAAATTATATAAACGCATTAATCAGTTAAAGTAAGCGACTAATAATACTGACCGAGGTTAGGGTCTTTACCTTAATATTTAATTTTGTTATTAAAACATAAATTTTATTTTATTTACACATACTTTATTTCAACATTAAAATGTTATTTTTAACTTCAAAAATTTTTTATTATTTTTATTATCATAATCGTAGATTTTTTATTGTCAAAGAGTTTCATCCTCATGAAGATGACGCGCCGGCAGGAAGCACATTTATTTTTTGTCATTGCCAGTGCACATAACACTCACCAAAACAACCATTGTCGTTATTGTTGTTTTTCGTACTCTAACACCAAACGCGGCTGTAAAAATATCCTCTCTTAAAATAGAACCTGGCTCTTGACTTTTTTATTTTTATTTCTACCAATTTGTTATGAGAATTCTTTTTTCATTCTTCATTGGTTTACAATATTACACACCTCAAACACCAAGCGCTCGAGTGGATTTTTCTATTTTTTTGTTCATCTCTTATCTCTAGGAAAAAAACAATAAAAAAAAATTAAACTAAAGCACAATTACAAGCATGAGTATATAGCGAAAAGTTCGAAAGTGTACGTAAAAAAAAGACAAATAGTTTAACCTCAGGCGACGTATAATTTATACATTGGTTAAAATAGTCTCTGTAAAAGATATATCATCGAGAATAGAAAGCACGAATCGTATATGCTCTCTTTTTTTTCTTTCTTATTTCCGAACTATTCATCGTAATTCTTTTCTCAAGTGATTCCATAATATTTTATTTTTTTAAAAGATTTTTCTCGATCCTTTTTTCTCCCTTTGCTCGGCTGAGTTCTTATTTATTGATGAAAGACACGCAATTCTATCATTTTTTCCTTTTTTCTTATAATTTTCGGCAGATTTCTTTTCATATTTTCTGCTGATAAAATAATTTCATTGAATTTATTCAAAAATTATAATTTATTATCTATTATAATACATAAACAAACAAGTACTCGATTATAAATTTAAAAATGTCTATATAATATATATTTAAGTGCGGTAGTTAAATATGTCTGCAAAAATTAGTTGACTAAATTCCGTTTGATGTCAGCAAGATGTTCTAAGTTAATTTGTTATAAATTACATCAAACGAGAAGTTTGTCAGTCGCGAACTTTAATTGATTCAACGTTTAATTATGAAATTGGAGCTTCATTATAAATGTTTAGTAGTTAAAACTTAAACTTAATAGTAATTTATAAGGAAGTAGTAATCCTAATAATAAATGGCCAAGTAATATTCATAGTTGACTTTGATAAATATGGCATAAAGCGTAAAAGAGATATGAGTATAATCTATTCACTAATTTAAAGATTTATTAATTTATTTATATAATCTGGTAATTTATACACATACTAACACAGAGAAAATAAGATTTACGTATTAGCTTATCACCCCATATCTGTATATAGTTTGTGTATTCCAATCAATAATTCGGCATATTACGCGCGGGTGAATCCCGAGCTGAAATACTTACAAATGGTTCAACCCGTTCAAGCAGAAAACGAGTCAACTGTTAACATGGAGTCTCTTGAGGAAATGCTTCGCAAGGTAATAATTTATTTTATTACATAAAATTCAACGTTGATATTTCTCCAGATTTATTTACTCTTTTATTTTTTTCTATTTTTATTCAAAATTATCTCTAATGATTCAAAAACATATTTTACTCTAAAGAACGTTTGTTATTATCTATAGTAGGGTGGCCCAAAAAAACCGGCTATTTTTTTTTTTCGAGTCTCTTATGAAAATTTTTTGGCTTACGAAGTTTTAAGAAGCCTCTCCAAAAATTGGCTCGATAAAAAATTTTCAAAAGGTCGCTCACGAATTTTGAAAATATCAAAAATGATTGAAATTCGGAATTTTTGCATCCAAATTTTTTCTTTGTCGTGGCAGCAATAGTTTATATTTATAAAATCATGTCTATGCTGAAAATTTCAGCCCAAAATTTAAATATTCAAACGGTGCTCAGAAATTTTGAATATTAACTGATAATATGTAACTCATACTTTGAATTAGTTTTTGGATTTTTTTATAACTCAATTATTGTCATTTCACTAAAATATAACTTTTGCATGACCAAAAATATACGGGACAGTCTTAAACAATAAAATCTGGTAAGTTTTGAATAAGCGAAAAAACCTAAAAATTGAATTAAGAAATAAAAAAGTATGTAAATAACTTATTATTTCTATTTCTCGGGTTATATTTCCATTCATTCTGATGCAAATTGATGGTGGGAAAATCGAGAAGCTTGATTATTAATATTCAAGGGTTGCTCGAAAACGATCAAAAGATAGCACTCGGAAGCATTCAAAATTCTTGAGCGAGGTTTAAATATTTTAATTTTGGGCTTAAATTTTCAGCGCAGTCATGATTTCACAAATATAACTATTGCTGCCAGAAAGAAACAAATTTTAAATAAAAAATTCAAATTTCGATCACTTTTGACATTTCCAAAATTTGTGTGCCACCTCTTGAAAATTTCTTATTGAGCTGATTTTTGGAGAGGCTTCTAAAGACATCGTAAACCAACAAATTTTCATAAGAGACTCGAAAAAAAAAGAATGTTTTTTTGGGTCACCCTAATCTATATTATTGAGAGAATAAGAAAAATTTTGTTCCAGCCATATTTTTATGATAGAATTAGTTAATGTTATTAGATTCGTTCCGTTGCAAAGGTCTCGACTAATTTGTGCCTTGTCATTTAGCTTTAGCTTATTTTTGTCAAATATCAATGACGAGTCAAAAAACAAATTTGGATTTAAGTCTCAAAGTTCTCAATGAGGTTTTTGAGGATCAATTTAGAATTTGAAGATTGACAACAGTATAGAAAGCTTTCCAAGTTTAGTCCTCAAAATAGTATTTATGACCAATTTTACCACTTTGAAGACTAAACTGAAAGAACATAATCTAGATTTGAGCCTCAAAATACTCAAAACATAAAGGAATAATTTCATCCGCATTTGAACCTCAAAAGTCGCATTTGGCATTTTCTTTCCTCTCCCCTTATCCACAAATAAAATTACTCTCCTCTTTTTTCATAAACGCAGTATTGCTGATAAATTGTTATAACAGCATAATTAAATGTCGAAATCAAATGGTATGAGTGTCAAAACTGTTGAACAGTTTCAGTTTGAACGCTTTGTAATTAAAAAAATTTAAAAAAATTTTCAAAGTCCGAAGTATAACTTTTCATTCGTTGAAGATTTTGAGGTCTTACTTATAATTTAAAATTGATAAATTATTCGCATTTAGACCTCATAGTTCTCATTGAAGATTTTGAGTACTAAAGTAAAGTTACTTTCTGGGCGGCAAATAAAACATAAAAAGATAATTAAAGACTGTTTTATTGAACTTTAATGATAAAAATTTAACAAAAAGTTTCTGAGAGTTTATTAGTAAGGATTTAATTAATAATTAAATTTAAATTATATTTAATAAATTTGGTAGTGATACTCGGACAGTCACGTAATGACTGTAGGTTGTTCGTTACCATTATATTTTACACCAAAAAGAACTATGATCCATTATAATACACGTACGAAAAGATATAATTAAGAGAAATTATTAATAAATGAAACATAGGGCATTAATTTAATTTTACAATTTTAAACGAAAGATATCAAATGTAATTACATGGATACTGTACTTAAATTTTTTACACTCAACTGTCTGCTGTACGTAACATCCCATCATTCAAGAGCGGAGTTGGAGCACTCTCTAGAGACTATAATCATTCTAAGGGATTTTTTATTGTTACTGATCACATCGCATTTTCCGTATGATTTAAGGGAAAGTTTTTTCACAAATTACTTTATTACACTGCGAAAAAAAAAAAATAATAATAAATAAATAAACTGGGAAAAATAATACCCATGAGAAAATATTTACTTTATCAATATTATAAATCATGTAGATAATTATACTTTCATATAATCATAAATGATAAATAGTATATTAGTTCAATTATTTAATTTTATATTGAACAAAAAATTAAAACAAAATGATACATTTTTTTCGTTATTATAAATCTCCAAGCATTAATGTCATCTTAATAACCAACTAAACTGACAGTTGTATTTGACAGATTAAAAAAACGAATTTATAAAAATAATATGAGTTCTAAGAAAAAGGAAAAATTTTTTAATCAATATAAGAAGCGATTACTTTCTCGGTTAAATTACTTGAATTTTCATATTTCAAATACAGCATTATTTTTTTTTTCTATACAATCAATCAGAAATCAGTTTTCAAATATATAAATAATAGATTGAAGTCATACGATAATGTATGAAATCATATAAGAGAAAACATATATAGAAATATAATAAAATCGGCCAAAATCTATATATAGTTTTATATAATATTTCATGTATTGTCACCTATATATTTATATCTGTAACATATATTTTTGAATATATGTTTACCATATATAATATTTTCATGCGGGTAGAAATTAAAACTTCCAGTTTCAATGTAAGTAATATAAAATAGTATATTCTGTGACAAGGGATAAAACAAAACAATTTCAAACCAGGGTGAATCCATACGAAAAAATATATATATCGGGAATATATGCCGGTAAAATAGCATACGACAATACTAAAGATATAAGCCGGGTTTATACTATTTTGCCGGGATATATATTTTTCGAGCGGGAAGTTGGTTGCCCGAGCCATAGGCTGCTGAATTCACCCGCAGTTTAAAATCATGTTTCATCCTGTGTCACACTATATTTTTCATGATTACCTTCAGAACTTTAAATTTTGTTATCAGCAGCCAGTCAGAAATGTTAGTTTAAGACCAATGGTGTCATCAACTATTAGCGTAAGCGTAAATTGTCATTTGCAATTTATAATTAAGCAGAAACCATCAATTCTATTTATCATTTACACTCATTTCTATAAAACTTAATCACAAAGTCAGAACTGTCATTTACGTAATTAAAATTAATGGTATGAAATTACTGTTGAACAAATGACAGAATCAGAGTTGAAATTGCGAGTGCCTTCAGTTAACGTGCAGAAACATTATTTGTTTCTTCCCACGGGACGAAACACATGTTTCTATCCGCTGATTGAAGGCATTCGCAATGTACGCATACACTCATATTTGTTCACGGCATTGGTTTGAAATTATCTTTTTTCGACTGGCTGTAGCGACACTGAAATTTTAAGTTTCAATGCTGGTATAATGGAAAATATAGCACATGATTCAGGATAAAATATAATTTTCAACTTCGGGTAATGTCAGCCGTCGCCTTCGGCTTAGGCAGCAAACTTTACCTTCATCTGAAATCGTCTTGTTTTATCTCTGGCGCCCAATACACTATTACGTTGCTCAGCTATGAAAATTTGATTCTTCACTTATCAGTTTTACGGGTGAATAGTTTTTAAACCTTTGAAAAAAAAAAAACAAATTTGTCAGGATACATTACATTTTTTTATTGGAAAAATTTTTATAAAAAATTCAAATAACTATCAAAAAAGTGTCATGTTTATATTCAAAAAAATATAGAGTAACAACTTTGATGTTCTATGAATAAATTATACTTACAATACAATCTACATGACAATGTAATTTTCACCAGTCTAAAATAGATATAACAATATCATATATGTTTTTATTTTCAACACTTTGTTCTGGAACGATTTTTCAGTAATGGCCAATGAAATATATAAAAAACTATATCGTTTTCTAACATTCCATTTTTTATACCTTTTTCTTTCATTGGTCTTGTTTTCTTCACCCCACGGAAAACCGTATTTTTTGTGGTTGAAATACGTATTATCGATCGCGGGAGAATTTTCCATATGTGTGTTTTCTGCAGACTCACAGACAAAAATTAATCCTTGTACTAAAGGTGGAGTCGTAGCTTCTGCAGAGACAACCGCACCACGTGCACTAAAGTACCCTTTCTAACAGCCAACATATAGCTAACTGGGTCGGAGTTGTATCTGTGACTTTACTGCTGTCCTAATTGAGCCAATCTTAATGTTTTTTATGGAGCAAAGAAAGTACTGTGGATAATTATGTCTGTAATCTTACATTTTTTTTATTTACATCTCAACTCCATAATATCAAAGAACCGTCGTTTTGCCAAGTACAAGCTATTTAAATAACAAAGGATATTCTATACATTTTACATTTTAATTTTCGAATTATTCATTCACTTTATTCTTGAGATTATTGTCAAGCAAAAGAAATTTTCTTATGTAACAAAATTAACCGTACAATGTTTATTATTGAGATATTTTGTCACGGCTATAAAAAGTTATTCAATATTTTATCCATTTAAGGCAGTATTCTACTTTGGGGGTGCGAAAAAAAAGCTATTTTTTACGAATTTTTAATAAGATTATGAATAAAGATATACATGTAGGGTTTGTAAGGCTTAATAAATACACTGTTGAAACACATTTCAAAATATTTTCTTATATATTTTATATACTTTTAACATACAAAAACATCAGTCGAATACAACGCCTCGATTAGCAGGTGGGTCTGCGCTTGGTGTTAGAGTTTAAGAAATGAACAATCTGAAACAGAAAATTTTTGAATTTTTAGATTCAATATATCACTATCAACCGGCTGAACTAAGATTTTTGTATGTGGGGTATTCCATGACAAATCACCGAGGTTCGACCCGACCCCCTTCGATTTCGCTGAAACTTTTTTATCATTTTCTATCCTACCAAAGACATTTTTCTTAATTTTTTCAGATTTTTTTACGCAACCCAAAAAAAGTTGCAAATTTTTTTAAAAAACCGCTCTTTTTTTAAATCGCTATAACTTTTTCACAAATTAACCTTTCGGCACTTTTTTTTTTTTAAATGTAGTTTTCAGAAAAAAATACAAAAAGTTTCAGTGAAATCGATGGGAGTTGGGTCAGAACCTCGGTGATTTGGCATGGAATACCCCATGTACATTAATGAATGTATTTCAATAGTGTATTTATTAAGCCTAACAAGCCCTACATCTATATCTTTATTCATAATCTCATTAAAAATTCGTAAAAAATAGTCTTTTTTTCGAGCGTTCAAAGTAAAATACTGCCATAAAACGTCTCATGACAAATAATTTCTAGTATCTACTCATTATTATTGAATTTTATTTTGACGATTTCGTTATCTCAAAAGTATCATGGTTTTAGAACAAACTGGTAACTGTATATACTTATTAAGAATTGTGAAAAACAATAAAATACAAAGAACGCGTTAAAGTTTCGAACTAAAAGCCGTGAGCTTATTTCTTTATCTTTTGGTGAAGAGAGTATGCTATTCTTTTTTTTCTTTTATAATGTGAAATCCTCAAGCGTCTGTCATTACCAACCTCATTTTCCGCTAGAATGCATAGTTTTCTGTCTTTTATTATACTTTTCATTTCTTTTGTTGCATTTATAGCAAAAGTAATTTTAGTAAATCTCTAGACATCACATGTATATTATATATATATTTGAAACAATGCAATAAGCTATGAAGAGCTTTACTTTTTAGTAGATATACGATATTTATAAGAGCTTGCAATTTCCGTACTTTACAGTATACAAAAGAAATAAAGCTTTATGTAGTTTGAAATATGATATTAAAGTAAGAAAAAAAAATCTCTCATGAAACGAAATAAAATTTTTCAGTATTATTGAGTTAAAATTGAGCAACAACAATAACTGTTGATTATTTCACAAATTAGTTGATGTAAACGTTATGGGGTGATACCTTTAGATGGGCATTCACGGACATTTGCTTTAGTCTGGCACTTGCATCATCTTGGTTGTATTTCTAACATCATCGTACTTCTCTTTTCCCACGGGAAAATCCTCCTAACCGCAAGAGTACGCTAGAGAACTACTCTTCCATTATAATTAATGTATGAGTCTCTAGGGATTGAAGGATTTAAGCTCAAGTCCTCACTATCTCTCTTTTTAGGCAAAGTAGAGTAACTCATCATATCAAACCATTTCTAATTTGACTTACTTCTAGTCTCGGAGGTAAGGGATAAGTAAATCACAAACTTTCGCACTTCTATAAGAAAGGAAATAATATTTAGTTTTTAAACCTTTTTTTTTCTCTTGAAACACTAGTTATTATTTTTATAACAATATATCGTTAATTATAATTATTTCATTATAAAAGAATTAAAAAATTTGGAAAATTGTATGAACAATTTTTTTTCAATTATTCTAAATTCATATTATTTTGCTATACATATATTTTTATAATGGTGTGTGAGCAGACACTACATCGACAGGTTCACAATTTAATTAGATGGATAATTGAATTTTTATTGATCATAAAGGGGAATTTTATTACAGTTTTTACAGACTACATTTCAAAATCTATAATGAAAAAATTAAGTTTTCACTGTATCCCCTTTTTTTCATTTTTTAACCCTTTCACGATTAAGGGACACATTTGTCCCCGCATAATTTTTTGATTTACAATAATATGCTAGCTAAGTAAAATTTTTTTTAGATTTATAATTTTTAATTTTATAGTGCTTTTTCAAGTTTTTGCGGAACACCTTCACATGTAGTGGTGAAAGTTAGTAATAGAAAAAGTACAGAGTGCTAAACGTCACCTGGAAAATCGCACAAGTAATACATGCTCTCCATGTAATTTTCATTCACGTTATACTTCAGATCGTAATTGTTTTGTAGAATTTTATACTATTTAGTACTATTAATCAGTATATACATTTAATAAATTGTATTTTCTACCATAGTTTGTGCTTGTTTTGCAATAAAAACATGAAGTATTTTATTGTAATTCATTGAAAAATGTATATCTTAAGGCATATAGGAATATGTTTCCCTTTTCCAAAAACACAAAAATATGCAAAATTTCTATCTTATGTATTACTTTTATGTTGAATTAGATCAAAATAGATAGATATAAATAAACAGAATCAATTTTACTGCCTTGGAATAGTTATGAACGTGTAAGGGTTAATATGATTTTAATTAAACAAATTTATATTTTCAAAAAATTCCTTATTACTTAAAGTAGATATTTTAGATTACAAATAATTGTAATATATTTTCAACAAAGATCATTTAAATAAATAATTTAAAAAAAGTATTATTTTAAAAATTCTTTGTTGTAATATCACAATCTATATGATCGATTGAATTTCAATTTGTACAAAATTAAAGCTTTGGTAAACCTCACTGATTTTTGCAAAACTCATGTAAATCGGTTCATTCGTGTGAGAGATGTATGGAACATATTGATTTACCTGTCATAAATATCCATGGGTATTATTTTGAATATACAGTCACAATACTGTCTAGGACTTCAAAAGCTTCACAACCACAGAAATCTCGATTTTCGATGTCTGGTTTAAACTCAAAATGTTTACTTTTTTTGAAAAATTTTAAACTTTAATAATGAAAATTTAAAAACATACGAATGGTTTTAAAAATGATAAGTCTCTCATATAATGCTACCAAATGATGTCTGATAAATCCCGAGCTATGATACTCAATAATTTTATGGTAAAACCTATCATTCATATAAATCGTTACTTGAAACTGTAAAATTTAATATACACTGTCAAAAAACTGAGAGTTAATTTTAAATTTGAATTAACTCCGTCACTAGAAATTTAGGAGGGAATCAAATAAATAAAAAATCATCAACTCCGGATTTAATATGCGTTTATTCCACACATTTTTAAAATGTAATGATGATGATCTCGTATTTTTGAAGTATAAAATGTATAGTAATTTCTCAAGTAGTAATAATAATGTTTCATTCTTGCCGAGATGTGTTCCAGCTCGTTGCTATTCACATGTATCATGATTGACCCAGGGACCGCGTGAATTGCACTCAGAGTCCGTGTCGCGACCTACGGATTAACCTCCCTTTTAATTAATTACCCCGTATACATGGTACGCCAGTGGCACTCGATCTAACACCCGGAGGACTATCTCCCTATTTATGGCTAGTGAATGCAGCCATTTTCGCTACAATGTACAATCAAGTAGTCTCTCTAGACACGACACTCTAATACTACTGAAATTTAGCTATTATAGGTAGATTAGTTCCATTAAGTGTCATAAACATTGTAGTTAATGGTACCATTTTATAGTAAAGAAGTAATGAGACTCGATCTTTATTTTATAAATTATACTGTAGTATAAAAATATTTGAAAACCAAAATATCAATATTGATTTGTATAAAAATTTTTCAGCATAATAAAATGATTTTAAATCTTGAAATATATTCGCTGAAATATTAAAACATAAATTATTTTTCATAAAGTAGCTAGACTTTTTTTGTTCACTTTGGATTAAGTCTCCTTTGGTTTTCTGGATTTACACAAAAACCTTATTTATCACTTTTTGATATAAACGTTTTCAACGTCAGTAACTCTTATTTTTAGCTAACGTCGTAGAACTTGAGTATATAGAGACACTCTCCACACTGCGGCTTACTTTTCCTTGTAATATTGTTTTTTTTTCTTTTACTGGCATTTGTCCAAATAGCCGTAATATATATGTTGGCCAACAATAATTACTGTAAAAAAAAAAAAATATTTCAATGATGATTGTTTTATTTTGTTCTGAGTAAATGTTATGAATTTTAATATTAGTTTCATTCATTATAATTAAAATAGTCATTTATCAGGCAATTTTATTATTGAAAATATATTTTAAAATTACATGAATACACTTATATATTTATTTGATAAACAAATTTTTCTTTTAATATACAAACATAAATTTCTGACAGTAAACAATAACTAAAAAAATCCGGACACGGGTTGACCCTGTGTACCAGCCTCAAAACTTCCCGATATTTTCGAACTCTTGAGATCAAAAATGTTATTGTGAATGCATTTTCGAGTTCGAAAACACTCTTCAATGCGTTTGGTTTTTTCTTTTTTTTTTTTTTTTTTTTTGAGCTCTTCAAACTGAAAAAAATTTATGTATTTCATTCAACTACGAAAATTAAAAAAAATCTCAAATCATTGATAACAGAAAACTTTAAACTTTTATGTACGATTATTCTTCAGAAAACACATAGATTTTGGCAGAGCTCAATTTAAGTAATCCTTATAAAGAGTGAAAGGAGTAACGAATTAGATCATAACCTCAAAATATGAAATATCCGAAAACAGTTTAGAAAACAGTAATTTCTTTTCTTTAAAGTATTGTTGACGATAGATTCTCAACTAATGAACCGATTGCAATAAATTATTCAGTGATTAAAAAAAACCGTAAAAGTAAAGACATGGTATAATTATTCAAACATTTAGTATATCATATTATGAGGTATCTTAAAGAAAATTTTTATTTTTTAAATTTTTCGGTATCGATATCTCTTGAACGAATAGATTTTGATGTCCAAAACAGGTCTTGACAAGTTTTATCAAGTTCTAGAGCTGATATATTTTTGAAATTGATCGGTTTAGTCGTCTCTTGAAGATATTCTTCAAACGAATCAACGTATTGAGACGATTGTTGCAGCAATCGATGCGTTTTATCAAGTTCTAGACCTGGTTAGATTCTAGAATCAATACATTTAATAAGAGGGATGTTTTTATCATTGTCAATGGCAATTTATTTGAATCAAGTATAATTTATTTTACAAAAATAACATGCTTATATTTTGATATTACTAAGTGATTGCATGTATGTTGAGCTAATAAATGTACCTCGCCATTTTTTCAGCTTTGTTTTCATCATAATTTTTCTTCAATATATTGCTTTTATTTTTTTTCACGATAACTGTACTAAATATTTTAATTTAGCATAATTAATTACGATGCAGCTAGTAAAATTTTCTGAAACAAATTTTAACTTGTTGCTTTGTGAAAATTACAATGCGCATTGTCAATTCTGTTCGATGTAATTGAAAAATTTCTATGTTATCAGTAATTTTTATCATAATCCCATACTATCTTCATGATAATATTACTATAGCAATCGTCCTATAAATTTTTTTGTAGAAAAAGATCGTTAAATTCTCTGAGTGTATAAACATAAATATGTACCAAGTATTTAGCACAATTGATTTCATATGCAGACGGGTCATAATCGTATTAGAAGGCAATTTGACCATTTACAATTCAAACCATGATTGCCGGAGGAAGAGAAAAGAGAAGCAAAGCCATTTAATAACTAATTAACTTGAATTCCATTACCCTCGCCCTTTCCTTAATAATTATTTTCCGTTAATTACCCAAATATAAACCGTTAAATTTAGTATTCAAAATAACATTTAGTGCTAAGTTAACTATACCATTTCTAATAATTATATTTTTAATTAACAATTATTTTTCACGTTTTATTTATAGTTTGCACAAAAAATTTTAATTAATGGAACAATTTATAATTTTGTTACAGCTTTCGGAGCTTGAACAACGAGTTCTTGATGCTGAGGGAAGAGCAGATGAAGCCGAAGATAAAGTAAGTTATATTTTTTTTATTTATCTAAAATTTTTTCAACCTCATAATTAAAAAATATAAATGTAAATTAATAAACCTTCAGGCTATTGCACGTGCAGTCACAGTAACAATATTTTTATTAATTAATGTAACTATGTTGATGTAAGCAATTTATTTCCACTTGTTTTATATGCATTTACTATTTACAAAACCATGCGAAATTTTGTTTTATTAATTCATTTATATAAATATTAAATTAATTTTCGATTCGATATTTACATTGTTTACTTTGTACACAGGAGTTATGTACATTGTGGGTACTAATGAAGTTTTTCGTTTATTTTTAAATTCAGCCGTTTTTTTTAAATTTTATACATGTTAACTATGAGCTGTTTTATAAATTTACTGTATATGTCCCCTTGTAAAAACAACTCGTTCTAAAAATTATCCAAAAAGGTTTATAAAAATGAACTTCCCAATTTGAAACAATTCTGAACTTCAAGTTGATCATCATTGGAATTTTGAAAACATTCAAGAGAAAAAAAATTTCAACTGAATGCTTTTCAGGTGTTTGTTAATTTTTTAAGCAAAAATATATCATTCGACTCGAAAGTTTTGCTGGTTTGAAAAAGTTTTAGCAAAATGTAGACAACGGTTGACCCTGTGGTCCAGACCCTAAATTTCCCGGTGTTTTCAAGCTCCGTGAGCTCGAAAACAATATTGTGAATACTTTTTCAAGCTCGAAAATACTCTTGAATGCGTCTGTTTTTTTTTTAACTCTTCAAGCTCAAAAAAGTTATGTATTGCATTGAACTACGGAAATTAAAAAAATCTTGTAATCATGATAAAGAGTGAAAAGAGTTTTAAATTAGATCATAACTTCGAAATATCCCTGATAAAAAAAAATGATTTGAAATAATTCAAAACAATTTGAAATGATTTAAAACAATTTGAATTGACTAATATACATATATATATATATATATATATATATATATATATATATATATATATATATATATATATATATATATATATATATATATATATATACACTTAACATGGAGCAAATCATTTTTCTTAATCAGAGATGAAACATCCGAAAAAGTTTAGAGAACAGTAACTTTTTTAATGTTTTATTGACGATAGATTCGCAACTAATGAACCGATAGTAATAAATATGCAGTGATTAAAAGAGACGATGATGGTCAATTTGGTGTAATTGTTTAAACAGTTAGTACATAATATTAGAAGGTATTTATGGGGAAATTTGATTTTTTTAATTTTTCGGCATCGATATTTCACGAACGAATAAACGAATAAAAATAAAAAAAAGCAATTGTTTATGGCAAAGGGTTTTGATTTAATTATGACTTTTTTAAGCTTAAAAAATAAAAAACCAACGATGAAATATAAAATTAATTTATTGATTAATTGGCAAATCAAAACCACATAAAATAGCGAATAGATAAATTAGCTTGCTTATAAATTTTCCTCTATTCGGTTTCTTCTCTTTTTTTATCTCGTTAATTAGAATTTCATACATTTCGAGCTGACTATCCAATATTGAATATTGTTTAATGAACATTTTCGTTCATAAACTCCAACAAATTGAAAATTCTTTCAACATTATTATATATTTACGCGGTACTCGACGCGAGCGATTATTTAATGATGCATTCAAGAACTCAAAGGCAAGATAATTATGAAATCCTAAATGAGAAGATATCATCACAAACTAAAATTCTAAAAATATAATCAAGAGTTCATAAATTTAAAAACAAAATTTAATTAGACACACACACGCTTCGACGTCATTATATATATGATGATTTTAAAGACACTGACATTCAAAAAGAAAAAATACTTTGAAAATTGGATTAAAACCACGAAGTTCGTAGTTCGTTAATACTTTTCATTTTTTGAGCAGAAAACTGAAAATTATTTATTCGGTAATTCTCCAAAAAATCCAATAATCTAAGATATCAAATTTATATGTATCAGTTGAGTAAATTTATAAACTTGCTAAGAAAGTGATATCTACTGTGATAAGTTATCTTATAAATTATGCGTGTTTAATACTCTCGGATTAAAGGCAATTTAATGGATCGCGTGAACTATTTATATGAAGATATAGAATATGAACTTTCCAAATATCTAATGAAGATAACGCATTGTTTATCTTGCTCTGAAAGAATGTATTTTCTAATTGTTGATTTTTTTAACATATAATACATCAAAAATTATGAGAAAAGTTTATAGAACTGTAGTTTTTATTTTTATAAAAATCAGATAATAAATAATTATTTTTTGTCATAAAACAAAAATAAAGGGTTGATAGAAAAAAAGTTTTAAAAAAGATACGTGAACTATTCATACTTTATGAAATATTTGTACCGAATAATCCAATTTATCAAATATTTTTAGTAAGTCCATTAATTTTCGACTTTCCAGGCCAATGAAATTGTTCAAATAAACTATAAATTGACACTCTTTCCGGTCTTATCACTTGCTATTTATCACTCACTGATATAAGATATATGAATACACCGTCGGTATAAAAGATACCAAAGCTCATGTAGAATGAAAGCACACACTATTTCTTGTTATCGACTTTGTCGACGACCAGCAAAACTACCCTCTAAAACTCCACTCATATCTCGTGGCAATCAACTTCACATTAAAAACTGAAAAAATATAACGGGCGCACGTACATCGATTGCCATATTGAACACTAGTTGGAACATAATTTTAAAAAATAAATAATTTATATTCCTGATATGAATCAAAATTTTTACTTCAATATAACTATGAATATAAAAAACAAATTATCTGATGTTTCCTCTAATTTTTAAAAATTAAAGTCATTATTAAATTTTTCATATTAACTCATTCTTATCAGCCCCTTTACTTATTTGAAATAACAGTCAATATTCATTTTTTTTCTCAAATATAAATGTATAATTATATATTGTAGTTTTAATATCATGAATGATATTCAATCGTCGAAACTAATATTTAGAATTTAAAGAAGAGACTTGAAAAGTATTTCAAAATTTAAATCAAAATATGAAGAAGAAAAATTAATATTTTTATGAAAAGTTATTGCACATCTCGAACGCGAAGCGAAGATCTAGGGCTTTATTGTCGAAATGTGCCACCCCATTTTTTTATATTAAATCGTGTTTATTGCCTTTTAAGTCCGTTGTCTTTTTTTAATTGAACAACACGTATTATTATGAAAAAATTAAATCGCCGCCCGTTAATCTGCGGTTCAAAAATAATGTGCGGCACATATATCTCCAGAACGACGACGAAATAACCTAATTTTTTTTTTTTCACCGTCTTCAGAATCATTCAGATATGGCTCCTATCGAAAATCACTTCTGTAGTCTTTTTCGTTTTTTTTTATAATAAATCATTGCTGATAAAATTGACAGTTTGAAATTCAAACAAACACTATGCAGTCAATTTTCATTGACTGTTGTTGCCACCACCGTAGCAGCACCGGCATGACAATATTCATGGAAAATGGCTGATTCAAAATTGTTTTTCTTCTAAATTTTATTTTCATTATAAATGTTTTCAAGTATCGTTGTGTATTTCATTTAAGTCTCATTAATTTTTTTTGTTTTATTCATTTTTTAATACTCTTTGTTTAGGTTAAGAAAAGAATTTTTGGTATCGTGAAGTCAAAAAATATTCCATGTTAATTGAATAGACAAAATACTTTGTTAGCTTCAAAAAGAATACACCTTTTGATAATTTGTAGAAGTAAATTAATTATTTAGAATATAACACGAGCGTTTGAGGTGTGCATTTTTGAACTTTTCAAATTTTTTTGTATAAATTGATTGGTGTGCATAATAGATTTTTTTTTAGAATCCTTTGAACATGATTTCTGAAGAAATATAAAAAAGATAATGCGTAATTGATTATGAAGCTATATAAAGTTTTGAATGAAAAAATTGTAAAAACAAAAATAAATAAAAATAACGATATAATATAAATTATAAAAATATTACCATAGAATATCACTATCGCGCATGCTAAAAGTCATAGCACATTGATTTTTGCAGCGTGCTATGTGCCAAGATGGCAGAACGCTTCCCCGGCATTGCTATTATCTTATGAATTCTTATCACGTGGATTTTAAGTATTTTAAAAATACATTAGAAATAACTCGAAAATCAATTTTATTAGCTATATATTCATTTGTGCACGTGATTTTTTTATTATTCAAATTTTTTTATCAAATATATGTTTATGAATATGGTGTGTTCTTCAATGATGCACTCTATCAGATGACACTGATGAAAGGTAATTTTAAATTTTAAAAAATTATAAACTTATGCATACACATTAAAAAGAAATTCTTTTTTGTATTAATTATTTTAATTTAATTTAATTAATCAGCAATATAAATTTTGTTATGAATCATATTGTGACACGTAATATCAAGAGTTTTGTTGTGAGTGGTTATCAACTACAATCATCGGTCTGTCTTAATCAAAATACTGTGAAAATATAAGATAACAATGGAAGAAAGTAAAATATTGATTTTAAATTTCAGTTTATTTTTTTATTTATATGACAATAGAAAGAAAATCATTTTAAATATTGTAGACAATTAAAGTTATCTCTTAATCATATGAGAACAAATATTGGTCCTTAAATGGAGATTAAATATATGTGATTTTTATAACCCATTTTATAAAACAAATAATGTATTTATTTAATCAATCATAATTCAATTAAAATGTATGATTCAGAAATAAAATTATAAAAAGTTCTTGATGTAAAAAGTACAGATAAATTATTGACTAGATAGGCTTAGTGTTATTTTTGAAATAAAAAAAAAAATACTATCATAGTGTCAATTTTTTTTTGTTGAATTTATTTGTTATTATATTAACGATAATATTTTCAGTTCAACTTTTTTTCTTACAGTAGTGTATTGACCACTTCGTTTTTATGTCCTATCGCATAGATCGAAGAGTGCAGACATTAAATATTTGATAGGTTCATTTCTATTTTCATCTTACGTTTTAATATGACAGCTTTTTATTCAAATAGTAAAACAATCCTTCTGTGACATTAAGATTCAATTCATTAAGATGAATTGCTCTTTTCAATTTTTAAAAATCCAAAAACTACAATAATTATTATTTTAGTCACAGTAAGCACGTATTCGAATTTTTTTTAAATTCATAACTAACACAGTAAAAAATATTGTGTTAAATTCAACATAATTCGTGTGTTAGAAATGACTCATACAATATTTAGATTTTTTTTAATACAGACTATTTGTTGCAAATTTTAATATCACTAGTGACACACAAAAAAAAATATTTTTACATTTTATTTTTGTACCATGAACATTCATTAAATATAATTTATATATATTAATATATAGACATATATACTGAGGTTATTAAAAGTGACAAAAATTACTATTTTAGACTCAACTATTTTTTGATAGTGAACAATGTTTTTATTAGAGTCAAGATTGAAAAAAAAAATTACGTAATATTTCATACCAGCTGCAACTGGTAAATGAACTAATTTCTCGAAAAAATAATTTTTACATTACATAAAATAATTTGAAAATTATAACTGAATCTCTTTCATTAGTATAAAAAACGTTTCAGTAAATGGTAAATTTGATATAATAATAATAAAAATTTTTAAGTTAGAATGACATTTAAAAAATGTCGATTTCACTTTCATTGTTGTAATAATTTTTCCTTGACTATCGATTGATTATTCAACATAAATTTACAGTTACTTTTGAAGTAACACAATAAATGTTGATCATTTGAATTTTTGAACCAGGTAACCCTTTCAAAGTGTTAAATAGTAGACCGATTTTAAATTTTGAAGCAACACAGTGAAATATGTTGATTTAACACAGACCGTTAATATATATATGCCCAATATTTCTTACTGTTTATTTAAAAAAAATTTTTTTTACTTATAAAAAATTTCGAATTACTCGTAACTTTTTTTTAAAATATGATTTAAACTTTTCAAAGCTTAGATAAAAGTCAAAATATGTAGACAATAAAACTAAATCCATTATTTTTGTTATTAAACTTAAAAGAAAATTCAGCTCAAAGTTAAACACTGTCTTCAATATTAAAATTCCTTATGCAGAGTATTTTATTAAACTTTTTCGTTACATAAAAGCACTTTAAATCTTTACTTGATTTTTTTTTAATTTTTAAAATAATAAAAGAAGTTATGCTTCAAAAAGACAAGTATTAATTTTTAAAGTTTAGCGTCATTAAAAATTTTAAAAGCTTTACTGATAAATTAAAAACAATCTCATGTCTCTCGCAATTCAAAACTCTGGTTTAATTTCATTTTTATTATTAATCATAAAATCACATATCGACGTTCTAATTAGCAAATTGTCGAACTTAATATTTTTTAGTAAATGATTCTGTGCAAGTTTCAAATAGTAATAATGACAAAAAATTTATTTGAGTAGCCTAGACAAAAATATTATACATATACTCGATATAGAATTAATTTTTAGATACAGTCGGACCTCGTTATAAGACTATTAGTTTCTCTCACAAACTATCGGGATACTTGGTTTATAAAAAAAAACAGAATAATAGTCTTATGACGAAGCCCGGCTGTAAAAAACAAATTTTTTAAGCGTTTTTTTTCTCACATAAATGAAGGATTTTCAGAAATGGAGTTAGACAATCTGCTAATTAGAACGTTGATATGTGATATAGCTTATAAGACAAAAAAATATTTGATAAACATGTGTTGAAATTATAATTTTAACCTGAGATTTATTATGCTATCTTTTATAAGATAAGAGCAATTATATTATTACTCAGCAATATTCATTAATAAATATACATAATTTTTATGTGATTCTAAAAAAAAAATCTAATCTCACGAAAGAAATCACACGTATAACTGAATGTTAATATCGAATACAATTTCTTCATAAAAAACTTATATTTTAAATTTATTTTCTTCGGGTACACTTAAAATTCTATAAAAAAAAACTTTTATAATATTTCGTTAAATTAAATCTTGTAAATTTTTTTATAAGATTTACTTCCGAAAAAAAAAGATTTTCTTCATTCCATTGACCTTTCAATTGCAGTAGATTATTGATTCTATTTAATTCTTTATGTTATCTTTTTCTGGTCTTATCTTCTTCATATCGATCACAAAATAAACCAAAGAAAAAAATAATGTATATATAGATATATTAGCATTTAAAAATGTAATCAATTATAATTACAGAGATTAGAAAAATAATTTCTGTTGATAAATGAAATCTTTATTTATTATACATTAGAATCATGATAGTAATTAAAAAACCTCTTTCATTTTGTTTGTCAACCCACCGAGCACCTTTCTTTACCCCCATATAGTATATACGCGACGATAAGTTGCGTTGGCCACGAGCCAACATGAGTCATCGACTCCGAGAAACCCTCGCAGCTCGCATCAGTTTGATGTTGGACGTAGTGCCGACGAATACATTGCGTTTAGACAACTCGACTAGACCGGCTACTCACATCACAACTCACATATGTTTTTTCGTCGCTTCATTTCTCTCCCTTGCATTACATTATTAGTATATAGAGTTTTTAGTTTGTCGTAGTCTTTACTTTATCTTCTTGGCACAGAATTACCGAGTCGTTGATTCAACACACAAATCAAGTTCAACTATCACGCTTTTCAATGTGTCTGACGTTTTAAGAAAAAAAACATGATGAAAATAAAATAAATAAGCTCTGCAGGGGATAATTTAACAACTTTTTCCTTAAAATTTATATTAACTTCATTTTTTAAATTTACTTTTACGGAGTGAACATTTAAAACAACCAACATGAATACTTTTAATTATTTTGGTAAGATCTTTATTGTTATTCATTTTATATATTTTTACATAAATTATATTTTACGTGTTTTTTATATTGAAATTTTATTGGAGTAGCTGTTTTTTTTAGTCATCAAAAAATTGTTTTTAAAAGTATATTAGTAAGAAAAATTAAAAAAAAATTTATTTACTATTTTTACGGCTATTTTATGGTATATTTATATATAATTATAATTATAAACAACATGTGTACAATTGTATGTATGAAACATGCAACAAGACAGTAAACGATATTGATTTTTGACAGCTGCTGCACATATTCACCAAAGACTCCGAGGGGTGCCAACCGAGACATGGTTGGATGTCATCCTCCTCCACATTAATACTATTCTTTTTTAAATTACTTTTATTTTTAAAACACTTATTTTACTATTTATTCATTGATATCAAAAAATAATTTTTTTTTTTCAATTTGATATTTTTATATTTTCTGTTCATATATATTTTCAGTATATGTACAGATTTTTTCTGTAAGCTAAAAGAAACGATTTAATTTTATGCTCGATATTTTTCCATTATTATTTTTACGATAATTATAATTTAAAATTTAAAATCATTCATCTTTAATCTTAAAAATAAAAATTTTCTAAAAGCAGTAATATGGGTATCAAAAGTAAATTTAATTAAACTTTATCCTAATAAAATTTTTTTTTTCTAACTTTGCGTGTAATTGATATTTATATTTATTATACTTATTAATATGACTGAATGCAGCAGACGTCAGACGAATTTAAAATTATAAATAAATAGAGTAAATAATTAAAAAAGTAATTTTTATAAAAAATGCACTTAATAATTTCACAATTTTTTAAGTGCGCATTTTTTAAAAATTTAATTTTATTAATTTGGTACTCATTTATTAATCTTGAAGATCTTATAAATAAAAAAAAATAATAATTATAAAAAAAGTTAAACTTATTCACCATCGATGAGTCAGTGTACAAAAATAATAACAATTTTGTCTTTTACTATTTTCAGGTACGGATGATGGAGGAACGGTTGGTAAAGGGTGAATACAGCCTGAGCACATCTGGAGTAGGTTCCCCAGCACACTCATTGGCGTCTACCTCGGGTACTCAGAATGACAAAATTGAAGAAGTTCATTGCGCTTGTATTTCAAAATTAGAAACACAAGTTGAAGAGCAGGTAAACTATTTTATAATTTAATTATTATTGACTATAATATTTATAAAAAATATATTATTTGCAGAGACAATTACGACTTCAAGACGCGAAACAAGTTGAAGCAAAAGCCGCACGAATAAAAGAGTGGGTTACTAATAAATTAAGAGAGTTAGAACAACAAAATCAACATTTACGCGAGCAAAACAACAAGTGTAATCAACAGCTAGAACTTTTACGAAACCACATTACCAACATTGGCCTAAGACCTCTGGTAAAGAATTAAAATAAAAGATTTCTTTTATTTTAAATCAAATTGACTCTAAGTAACAAGAAAAAAAACTTTTTAATTTATAGGTGCCTGCTACAAGAGCATCTTTATCTTTAGAAGTTGATCAATCTTTACGCAGACGCTCAGAAAGTTTAGAAACAACACCACAAGTCATTTCTGAAAACGTTAATCAAACAACTACTGGGGACTTCCCACAGATAGGAATTCGCCATAGGCGACATCTATCCGCTTGTGGAACTATCCATCAGGGAATCACAACAAATATGGATTCAAGGTTATTAATTATTTTTTTTTTTATTAAAAATTATAACAATTTCTTTTTATACACGTTTTATTTTCTTTTTTTTTTTTTTCTTTGAATAATTTTTTAATTTAAACAGTACGATTCTCCGTGGGAGGCCTCACGACGTGATAGTGGCTTCCGCTTTTTAAATTTTGGTACCCTGTAACGTCCTGGGACTTCCTGAGGAGACCTAAGTTTCATTTATTTTTTCAAATCAAAAACTTTATATATTTTTATGAAACCAATTCCTTACACTATATCCTTTACAAGAATATATCATTTATAATAATAAAAACATAGTATAATCTATGTAAAATAGAAAATGCAATAATAGGCTCACAATTTGGCTTAAAATCTGTTAATTAATTCAATTGTCGTTCAAACAAACATCAAGTTATGTATAACCGGTATCACAAATCATAGGTCACTGTTGACAATGGACAGTCGAGGTACTTGAATTTCGCACTGGTTTGAATCAGTGAACTCAGTACTCACTGCTTTACCAGTAAGCAACTTTGAATTTCACTGATTCACCAGTAATTTTTTTACTCCCTGAATAAACCAGTGAAGTTCTCACTGATTTAAATTAAGAGTACAGACTGGGTACAAAAAGGATATTTTTAAAAAATAGAGAACTAGAATAAACAAAAAATCTTACTTGAATATGTGATTTCCGATGCAATAAACTAGAGAAATTTCAATTATAAATTCTCTAGGATTAGAAAAAACCCAAGAGACAAAATTACAAATTTTAAGTTTTCAAAAAAGAGATTGTAAGGATAGCATAAGACAGATAGTAATAAAAATTAGGTATTCAACAACTTTCGTAGGTAGAAAAATAAAAATATTTGTTTAAGTGAATAAAAAAATAGATTATTATTTAATTTTAGCTTATTATCTGAGGAGTTAGCTGCAGCTGTGGAAAATTTGGTTATGCTGCCGAGTATACCAGGTGTCTCAGAGACAAGTCGTGACAGTGGTAGTTCAGAAGCTATACATGACTATGCTGAAATTTATACTCCTAGTCGTGAAGATATAAACTGGGCAAATCAATCTGGTGGTACAGCTGCTCCTCGACCACCAACACCACCTTTGCATAGATTTCCAAGTTGGGAAGCTAAAATATATCAAGTGATTAAAATTTTATAGTAGACAACTAGATAAATTATTATATTTTTTACTCATGATTGTAAAAAATTTTTAAATTATCAAACAGGTTGCGGATGGTGGACTTGGTATTGGGCCTCCTACAAATGAAGATACATCAGGTGTTCCTTCATCTACATCTAATACCACTTCGTCAAAACACTCTCACACTACGGGTCATAATTTGACAACCCATAATTCTCAAGGATACTGTGATATATCTGTACCAGTCTACGCTACAGTTAAAGGTAAGTTTTAATTTAAAATATATTATTTGTTTAGAATATTATACTTACAATATTTATAGGTCGGGCAAGTCAAATCAGATCTATGCCATTTGGAGATAGCTCTGATGACAGTTCCGATGGTGAAGAACACGCGAATCCAACTGAGACAAATACAAGAATAACGAATAGCTCATCGGACAATACTGACACATCACTTGGTAGTGGCAGTAGCCCGTCGAAAAGCATTAAAACTACCAGTAGTCTCAGTCCAGCTAAACGAAGTTCAAGTGGTTCTCCAAGTAAAAGCGTAAAACGAGGTTAGTAAAAGATAAAATTGCTCAGCTCAATTGCGAAGCATTGAGATGTGATCTATTACGCTTACTCGGTTCCGCTGATTCTGTCACGTAGAAAACATATGTACACTCATTCACATATTCTCAGCTGGAACTAAATTCATATCATTTGAAAGATAATTTATTAATGAAAGAAATGAACACGATTTTGAATTACTTTTTTGTAAAATAATTATTGAAAAAAAATCTGTGATATCCGTCAGTTTGGATGTTGGTAAACACAATAACTTCAAAAATATACAACTGATTGATCTATCTTCTTTTTTTGCACTTTAATTCTTAAATAGAAGAACCCTCTTGAAAATCACTATCCGAATTCTTTTTGTTTAATTTTAATTCATATAAACTTAGAACTGGCATTCAATGAAAAAAATTTAGCTGAGCCAATTTGGTTAATAAGTTTAAAAGTAGTTCGTGTTTCAAATTTTTCGACAATTTTTTTTTTAAATTTATACGAATGTAACTTAAGTTAGTCAATTTAATATTTAAAATTTGATCATTTATTTGAACTATAGTGATTCAAACTTTATGTTAGAAATTTTTAATGTTGCTTGCTGTTATTAAAACTTTTAACGGTTTAATAATAAACATATTATGAGAAATCTACTTCCACCTCGGCTGTCGAATGACCTTTTTTAAAATTTTTTTTTCTTATTATTATTAATACTTTTTGAATGAGTAAATGAGTTATGCCTATTTGAATTTTCAAACTTTTTTAATTTTTATACATTACCCTAGCAGATTCAAATTACAGTAAATTGTCGTATTTTACAGTAAAGTACCATATTTTATCACAAAATACCGGAATTGACCCGCTTTGCGGTAATTTACGGTAGTCAGACGAATAACCGTAAAATACCACAAACTTGCAGTACTAAACCGCACTTTTACCGTAAGATATCGCAGTATTACCGCAAATTTACGATAAATTTCCACAATTTTATTGTAAATTTGTCGTTAAATGCGATATTTTACCGCGAATTACCGGATTTTTACAGTTAAATACCGAATTTTACGGTAATTTAGTTGAGTACGGTAACTCCCAGTATTTTTACGGTAAATTACCGTGATTCGGATCCTCTAGGGTGTTTTTTCGTTTAAAATATTACATTTAAAATGAATTATTTATCCAACAGATATATCGTTAGAATCTGGTCTATCTGAGGACTATGCTATTCCTCCTGATGCTTTAAGTTCTACCTCAATTGAATCTAGTATGCCGAGTTTATTAATGCGTGTAGCTGGCGAAAGTCCAAAAAAATTAGAATCTTTGGAGAAAGCTGGCCATCTAGCTAAGCTTGGCGGTAAATTAAAAACTTGGCGAAAAAGGTGGTTTGTATTAAAAAATGGGACTCTAATGTATTGGAAGAGCCAAAATGATGTTAATAGAAAACCTCAAGGCCAAGTAATATTGGATGATGTTTGCAGGTAATTACTTATTATACTTATTTAAATACTAATTTAACTAACTGATGTAAAATAAATTTAATTTATAGAATAAATAGAGCTGAAGGTGCTGCTACTTTTGAAATTTCAACGGGCAAAAAAACATATTATTTAACTGCAGATTGTATTGCAACTATGGAAGACTGGATAAGAGTTTTACAAAATGTTCAAAGGCGAAACGCAACAAAGTTATTGCTCAGTAGAGAAGACAATAAACCAACGATTCAGGGTTGGTTGACCAAAGTTAAAAATGGTCATGCCAAAAAATGTTGGTGTGTGCTTATTGGAAAAATGTTTCTTTATTTCAAATGTCCTAGTGATACGGTAAGTATCCATCCAAAATTTATATCATCATAATTTTATGCTTTATACTTAAGTAAAACCATTAATAATAAATTATTTATTGTATTCATTAGAATCCTATCGGCCAAATAAATATGCGAGATGCACGTGTTGAAGAAGTAGAACATGTTTCGGATAGTGATAGTGAAGAAAGAGACGCTGAATGTCCGCATGAAAGAACAATTGGAATTTTTCCAACTCATCAAGGACCCACATATTTATTAATGCCTCACAAACAAGATAAAGATAATTGGCTTTATCATTTAACAGTAGTTTCTGGTGGTGGTCCAAATGCTGGTACTCAGTACGAACAATTGGTTCAAAGATTGATGGAAACTGATGGTGACCCTGGTTGTGTTCTTTGGCGACATCCGTTGTTACTTCATACTAAAGAAAACATCACTAGTCCATTAACAAGTCTTACATCGGAAGCATTGCAATCTGAAGCTATTAAATTATTCAAAGTACGATTATCAAAAAAAAAAAATGTATATTTTTTTTAAATAAGTATTATAACTTATGTTTTTTTCAGGCATGCCAACTTTTTATGTCAGTGGCAGTAGAACAAGCTGGAATAGATTATCATGTGGTACTCGCACAAAATGCACTACAACAGTGTTTAGATCAACCTGAACTACAGACTGAATTTATATGTGCGCTAGTAAAACAGACAAGCCGTCACACACACCAGCGCTTGGGCGTACAGGTAAAAAAGGCCGCCAGACTTGTGTCGCTGAGTACTGCGCGTGTTGTAAGTCTTGCTTATTGTTTAACAAAAGATACCAACTCGTATACCATTTTTTTAACGATCAAAATTTATTTATTAATGTTAAATTTTTATTTTTACTTTTATTGCTAAAATAAGGATTGCCCATAAATTATTTATTTATCGTAAAGCTCAAAAAATGGTATAACGAATATACTTGGTCAAGTATTATTTTATATAATTATAACAACTGTAACAAATGTGTGACTAACTCAATTACTTAACATCAACTATCACAGTAAAAAATATTGTGTTAAAATCAATAAAATTCATGTGTTAAAAACGGTCCACACAATTTTTTTTTTTTTTTTTTTTTTTAACACAGACTGTGGTGAATTTCCATACAAAATATGAGTTGAAAATTAAAAACGAAATTCGAGAAATACGATAAGTAAATTTAACACTTTTTACTGTCTGCGGCGGCACTCAAAAAAATCTTAACTTTTACATTTTATTTTTGTACACTGAATATTCATTAAATATAATTTATATATACATTAAAGTTATCGAAAGTGACAACAATCATTGTGTAACATTCAACAATTTTTTTATAGAGAATGTTTTTATTAGAATCAATGTTGGTAATTTGGATTTGTGTACTAGGTAATACTTTTAAACTGCTAAAGGAAAAGGGGTTTGAGATACAAAAAAAGAGGATATTTTTGTAATTTTTTTTTTCAGAGTGCCTTCTTTATTAAAATTCTTAACATTTGTGACATTATTAAGCATCATTCCAAGAATATTCTGCTGAATTTTCTTGACAAAAAATTGAACAATAAGCCAGTGGTAGAGGGGAGAGACGAGTCACTTAAAAGAAAAGTTTCTATGCCGTAGGCAGGATAACTCATGACTGTCTCATCTGAAATCAAAAAACCAAAAAGATTTCTTTAGTACATAAGTTTGTCTTAGATTTGAACGAAGGTTTTTTTTTTTTCAATGACTACTTATTTTTTAATTAAACAAAAGGAGGAATTTTGGGCGAAAATCAGAGTTTTTTAATTACACCTTTACCAAAAATTCAAAAATGAATATTTTGTTTATTTCTTCATTCAAATCCAAGATAAACTTATGTACCAAAGAAATCTTTTTGGTTTTTTGATTTCACATAAAGCAGTCATGAGTTATCCTGCCTACGGTATGGAAACTTTTTTTTTAAAGTGACTCATCTCTCCCCACGACCACTGGCTTATTTTTCCATATTTTTTTATGAAATTTTAGGAGAATATTCTTGAAGTGATCCTTAATAATGTCACAAATTTTAAGAATTTTTAATAACGACGACTCTGAAAAAAAAATCACAAAAATATCCTTTTTTTTTGTATCTTTGACACCTTTCCCTCCTCAAGTAGTAGATTGATTCAAAATTTTTAAGTAACATAATGTGTTGATTTAACATAAAGTAATCAACCCAAAAATTTTACTCCGGACCGTTTTCAACACAAACACACAATATTTTTTACTGTGCAGTGTATTGTTTTTATAGTTATTAATAATTGCACACCTCGAACGTGAAGCGGAGAGCTAGTGCTCTACTGTCACTAAATTTTGTATTTTCTCCACGGAGTTAAATAACAATTCACTTGGTACTATTTTTGTATTATTTATTGCAAATAGTTACGCACAATAATACTTGACTAAGGACTAATTAAAAAAGAAATTTTAATTTATAACATCCATTGTCATTTTCATTTGCCGCTTTGAATGCGCTATGTTGTGCGCTTTCTAACATTTAAGATGCATGAATGTATATTTCCTATAATCGTTTCATACCATTAACATGCACCAATTAATTAAGTACATTTGTTTAATCACGTATGTTTTAATTAATTCATTATATCAAATTATTATCTTAATCATAATCCCTCACGTGAAATGAACGTAATTTGATAAATTCTTCTCTACTATAATTCATCAATACATTAGAAAGAAAAAAAATATATTTATATATATAAAACTAAATAAATAATATAATTAGATAGTTAATATTTAACTATACTATTATGATAAATTTTTCAAAATGCGTTTATTTACACATACACTTGCAAAATGGTATGTTGGTGTACATCAGAACCAAAACACACAGAACAACATTATTAGAATCAACTTTTTGCCTCTAATCAGTTGATTTCGCAATTAGATTGAGATACTTATTTTTTTTGTCGTATGCTGCTTAATAAATTAAGTTATAGTTAATTATTACAGCAAAATATTATACCCGGATTTAATTAAGCTAGAAATTTTATCTTACACTGAGTGAATTACAACGAATGATATGAATAAAAGAGTGAACCTTTGGTCCCCGCTTTTAATTATCATTGTTAAAAGTGACAATGCGTTGTGGTTGTTTTTTATTCAAAATGCCATTAAAATATTTTTTTTTTTTGTTAATAACTTCATTGCTTTAAATTCACATTATTTTATTTATTAATCAATTTATTTGTAATTAACATACCGGGATTTTTTAATATCTTGCACTTCATTTATTATAGTCTACTGAATAGTAAATATATAAAATAAAAAGCCAATAATTGTTTTATCAACTATTACACATTGCTACATATATTTTTTCTTAAATAATTATTCGACTTAGTTTCAAATTCTCTTATCGCTTTTTTATCTTTTATTGTTCATCGCCATTATTTTAAATTATAAAAATATTTTTATAACAAAAAAAAACTCAAATTGAAAAGAAATAAAAATTAAGTACTTGTTAGAAATGAGGGCAGATATAAATTGAATTGATAAGGGGTTAGATATAAAAGATAAAAAAAAATTCGACAAGAAAGGTATTAGAATATGTTAGGTGTGGGTCCAAATGCACGGATGATAGTAGTACGCCAGCATACCATTACAGCAACTCCTTCTGTGCGCCACGCAATCGCTCTTCACTTGCGATACGCAAAGCCCCGCGGCAAACGGCGGCGGTGAAAATGCGGATGCGCAGTCGACGGCCTCAACTTCTCACAGTCCTCCGCTCACGCAGGGTCATTCAACATCAAATATTTTGGACTGCAAAACAAATCCTGCTCAGTACGTCCTCGTCCAAGGATGGCAGTTACTCGCACTTGCTGTTTCACTCTTCTTGCCAAGGAACAATCGTCTACTCTGGTATTTGAAGCTCCATCTCCAAAGAAATGCTGATTCTAAGTAAATATTTTGTTTTATTACTTTTTTTTGTTTATAATAATTATAATTCATGGTGGCCACATTTTTGGAAAACTTGGAAATGTCGGAATTATAAATATACTGGAAAAATCAGGGAAAAGTCAGAGAATTTCTTCACAAAGCTGGAAAAATTTTTACTTTCCTGTTTTGACTGAAAAAATCCGATAAATTTTTTTTTCTGTCGAAACTGTTCAAAAAGTGGCGCGGCGCGAATGCAACTATAATACCGTCTTGAAAAAAAATTAGTAGAAATTGATTCCAATAGCGAAAAAATGAAGCAGTTAGAATTAAAAAGGCTGTTAGAAGAAAAAAATTTTACTAGAAACCAAGCGTCAGGATCTTCAAGCTATTAACATGCATATTGACAAGTAAAAAACCAAAAACATTAAAAGTATACATAAGTATTGAACTAATAAGTTTCACTACATTTATTATTCGCGTACTTGATTAATATTTTATTAATATTCTATAAAACGTTCTTATTTATGAAATTTATTCTAATGAAAATGAAAAATTTATTTATATTTTATTATAGAGTAAGTTATATAAAAACATAGATTTAAAATAAAGAATAAAAAATCATTCATTTAATAACTAAAAAAAACCTATGAACATTGACAAATAATAACATAGTTTCATTTAACGACAATGATTGATTATTTATTGAACTTTGTACCATTTTATTTTGAATTAAATAAATATTTCCAATGATTTAATATTACTAAATATGGTCAGGAAATTTTAAAATTATTTGACTGGAATACTTGGAAAAGTCAGAGAATTTCAGTTTCAAAATCTGTGGTCACCATGTAATTACTTAATGTATATTAATAATTAAATATATTTATTTATTTTTAGAACGGAGTGTGGAAAATATGCAGCATACTGTGAACGCGCACTGGAAAGAACTCTTCAGAATGGAGGAAGAGAAGTCAAACCTTCTCGAATGGAAGTGTTATCAATACTATTAAAAAATCCGTATCATCATTCGCTACCTCATGCTATTCCAGTTCACTTTCTCAATGGAACTTATCAAGTTGTTAGTTTTGATGGCAGCACGACAATTGAAGAATTTTTACATACTCTTAATCAAGAGATCGGCTGTCGTGATGCTCATCAATCTGGCTTCACTTTATTCAGCGATGATCCTATTGAAAAAGATTTAGAGCATTTTATTGATCTTCAAGCTAAGCTTTGCGATATTATTTCTAAATGGGAAACAGCATTACGAGAAAAAGGTTCGGGAAAATTTGAAAATACTCGAGTTATACAGCTGACGTACAAGTCAAGATGTTATTGGCGATCAGCGGCTAAAATGGAAACTGATCGAGAACGTCTGTTGTTGTGCTACCAAGTTAATCAACAAGTTGTACAAGGAAAATTTCCATTGAATCGTGATTTAGCTTTTGAGCTTGCTTCACTTATGGCACAGGTGAGTTTATTATTTTTAAATTTATCAATGCATGCTACTTATTCATTTTGTTTTTAATATTATGTAGATTGACTTCGGAGAATACAACCATGACAAAATACGTGGAAGTGGACCTGCTAATAATCCAAGTCATTTAATACTTCAGGCATTAGATAAATTTTTCCCAATACGTTATCGATCAAATATTTCAACGGATCAATTGAGGTTTGGGTTTTATTATTTATTAAAATAATTTTTATTTATTGTTTTATATATATTTATATAACGAAATATTGATTGCAGAGAATTACAAGAAAAATTGCAAGAAAAATGGGTTGGATTACGAGGTCGCAGTGTAATTGATTGCGTTAGAATTTATCTTACTTGCACTCGAAAATGGCCTTTCTTTGGTGCAACTTTATACCAAGCAAAAGTATGTTATTAATTTTTTCGACTAAGTACTTTCTCCACGACAATTTAACACACAAATAATAAGTAATCAAGCGTTTATTCTTGTTTCCTAAGAGTCTACTCTTATTAGTGATGCGAAATTACCTTCATTTTTATGGTCAGTCAAATCACGAGAAATTTACTAACAATTGTTTGTCAATTGATCTTAAAAATAACGACCGATTTGTTTATTCTAAAAAATTCTTAAAAATTTCTTCCCCTTTCGATTTAAATGCTAAATGACAGTAAAATACTGTCAACGTTTTATAAAATAAAATGGTAAAATCATAGGAGAGTAGACAGTAATTCGAAAATTATAATTTAATTCTGACCATAAATCGGACGCTTCGTCCCTTTATTGGGACTTCTTCAACAACTAAAACAAGTCATAAATAATTTACAAAATTATATAAATAAACAATTAATGTTACAATCCTATGGTGCAACGTAACCAATCACAAATATCACATCTTACCTTGATCATATAAATTCTATCATCTACTAGATGTTTTTGAGACACGTCATCTTGTTTAATGATATAAAAATTTAATATTCAATATTTTAATTACAATAACTAAATAACAGTTCAATAAAATAAAAATAAACTCCAATCCCAGTTTTATAAAATATTTTCGTAAACTAAGATATTTGATTTTCATAAATTGAGCGAACCGACATTAAATTTAAAAAATGTCTGTTGGTTAATTTTTCGTTGGTCAATTGACGTCAATTGTTTAAAAATTGCCAGACAACTTTTCTGTTTTCCATCACTAACTCTTACAGTGTAAACTGGAGGCGTGTTCAGAAACACACTCTGAAAGAGAAATATTCAACTCCTGCGTTCAGAAATATCCTCTGGTCGAATTAGAGGTGAGATTTAACATTACAAAGGTACTAATCACACCTGGATAGATAGTTTTTTGTCTCCAGAGTGTATTTCTGAACACGCTCTGGGTATACGAGCACTGCATGTATATATTTACACACAACTATACATTCATCAGTTAAAACTATAACATGACACCCTCTTAAAATATTTGTAATAAACTGAAATTTGATCGCAAATATTTCCTCCATTTAACGAGCGAAATTTACGATTAAATCGATTTGCAAGGAAATTACATTCTTTGAATAATTAAAATATCTTAGTACTGTAAAAAATAATTAAATAATATAATTGTTGATTTTTTTTTCAGCTCAAACAAGCAGAACCTATTACATTATGGATTGCAGTCTCAGAAGATAGCGTTACATTACTCGAATTACAATCAATGGCAGTAATGTATCGTTATAATTACGCCAACATAATAACATTTGGTGGATGCTTGGATGATTTCATGCTCGTTGCGTGTCCTGATGAAGGCGTAGCTGAGCAAAAATTAATATTTGCTCTTAGTAAACCCAAGGTATAATTAGTTATTAATTAATACAAGCGCGTGTTAATTATTCAAATTAATGATAAATTAAAATATAATTTTTTTTACTTATAGATTTTGGAAATAACTTTACTAATTGCTGATTATATGAATGCTTTGGGTCATACTTTACCCGGCACTCCTCAAATGAATACGTTAACACGAAATGGATCACACAGATCAATTAAATCTACAATGAGACATACCACTGGTAAATTAATTTCTTTATAATATTAATGGTATTCTCAGACAATACTCTCCACTTTTTAAAAATATTCAATGACTTTAAAAAGTTAAAAGTCATTGAAAATTTTTAAAAAGTGGGGGGGGGGGAGGTAATGTCTAAGAATGCTTTTAAACAAACCAAACTAACCCAAGTAGCACGGAGGCAGCTTTAAGATGTCTTTAGGAGGGAAAGGGGTCTGAGATACAAAAAATAGAACATATTTTTGTGGTTTTTTGTCAGAGTACACTTGTTATTGAAATTTTTAAAATTTGTGACATTATTAAGCATCATTTTAAGAATATTCTGCAAAATTTTTATAAAAAAATATTGAAAAATAAGCCAATGGTAGCAGAAAGAGCCGAGTCACCCAAAAAAAAGTCTCCATGCCGTAGGCAGGATAACTCATGACTGCTTCATCTGAAATCAAAAAACCAAAAAAATTTTTTTAGTACATAATTTTATCTTGGATATGAACGAAGAAATAAACAAAATATTCATTTTTGAATTTTCGGTAAAGGTGTAATCAAAAAACTCTGATTTTTCCCAAAAATTGTTCCTTTTGTTTAATTAAAAAATAAGTAGTTATTGAAAACAAAAATCCTTCGTTCAAAGTCACGATAAACTTATATACTAAAGAAATCTTTCTGGTTTCTTGATTTCAAATGAGGCAGTCATTAGTTATCCTGCTTACTGCATGGAGACGTTTTTTTTAAGGTGACTCGTCTCTCCCCACTGCCACTAGCTTATTTTTAAATACTTTTTTATGAAAATTTAGCAGAATATTCTTGAAATGATGCTTAATAATGCCACAAATTTTAAGAATTTTAATAACGAAGGTACTTTGAAAAAAAATCACAAAAGTATTCTCTTTTTTTTTTTATATCTCAGACCCCTTTCCCTCTTAAAAAGGACAAAGAAAAATTTATTTTACCTCAAAACCAAACTTTTTTTATATAAATAAGACTTTCAGATAATGATTCAAAGATTCATATAATATTCATCTTCTTTTTAATAAATATTATTTCTTTCATTATTTGTAATTAATTTTTTGCCGGCGTTTGTCAAGTCTTTTAAGCAGATATTTTTTTTATGACATTAACTTCTGATTGTTGTCAACATTTTGGTGCCTTTTCGATAGGTCAAAAAACTGTCTCAAAACTGCTACCTTGTAGATGTCATGAAGCCAAGTGTGCTACTTGGGACTTGGGAAATTATTACTTAAATAACTCTATGGTTTGAATTTATTTTTTTAAAAATAATTAATAGGTTCAAGTTGTCTTCCGACTCAACCTGATATTCTAAAATCAACACCAGATCATCAAAGACCGTGAGATGTATATTACGATAAATATTTATACAAGCTTAGAAAATAAGGTAAAACAAATAAATACTTAATATAGTTGAATCATGTGGCGTTAACGACATACTCATAGACGTTTAAGTAAATAAGTAAATACGATTGAATGCTCTGCCTAAAAATAGTAATGATAAAAAAAAAGAATAATGATAAATAAATAGTTTTGATGATAAGATATATTAAAAGAACATGATTAATAGGTAACTGGAATTAATCCTAGCAAAATATATTTTATTTCTATGATTGCTTGTACATATAACGAATTTAATTGTGACGTAAGATTGTGAAGTATAAAAAAAAAATTAAAAAAAGTAGGATTATTGAATCTAATCATAATAAAAAAAAAAAATAAACTGATGTGTAAATAGTAACTCTTTGTCGTAATCAATGTGTAGAGTTCTGAGTTAATTATAAGGGAAGATGCAGGACATCGGACTCTCATAATTTGAGATAACAAGGGCCGGTTTTCTTGCCAATGACACAAGCGTTAAATTAACCAAGACCCTTTTTTTGTAAGGAGCCATACTTAAATTATGTAACAAATTTAAGAACAAGGGGGAATAAATTGAATTTTTTAGTGTAGAAGAAGGCGTTGAAAATGTTAGTACGTAATTTATACAAAAAATTATAGAACTTGATAGTAATTAGTAAAAATAATTTTAATTTAATTTGCAGCACCAGAATTCGCTTATATACATGGTGACCACAGATTTTGAAACTGAAATTCCTTGACTTTTCCAGGTATTCCAGTCAAATAATTTTAAAATTCCCTGACTATATGTAGTAATATTAAATCATTGAAAATATTTATTTAATTCAAAATAAAATGGTACAAGTCAGTTCAGTAAATAATCAATCATTGTCGCTAAATGAAACTTTATTTTATTATTTGTCAATGTTCATAGATTTTTTTTATTCATTCAATGAATAATTTTTTATTCTTTATTTTAAATCTATGATTTTATATAACTTACTCTATAATAAAATATAAATAAACTTTTCATTTTCACTAGAATAAATTTCATAAATAAAAACGTTTTATAGAATATTAATAAAATATTAATCAAGTACGCGAATAATAAATATAGTGAAACTTATTAGTTCAATACTTATGTATACTTTTAATGTTTTTGGTTTTTTACTTGTCAATATACATGTTAATAGCTTGAAGATCCTGACGCTTGGTTTCTAGTAAAATTTTTTTCTTCTAACAGCCTTTTTAATTCTAACTGCTTCATTTTTTCGCTATTGGAATCAATTTCTACTAATTTTTTTTCAAGACGGTATTATAGTTGCATTCGCGCCGCGCCACTTTTTGAACAGTTTCGACAGAAAAAAAAATTTATCTGTTTTTTCAGTCAAAAGAAAAGAATAAATTTTTCCAGCTTTGTGACGAAATTCCCTGAATTTTCAAGGTTTTCCAGAAATGTGGCCACCGTGATATATAAATATAATTAATTTTAATAATCAATAAATTGTTCTCACCAATACTTGATCTCTTCCAATCTTCTGTAGATTTTTATTACAGATGTCATTCGTCAATAATTATGAAAGTAATCCAAATATGGATTAAAATTTGTGAGAGTAAAAGAAAATTACGTAAAATATAGAGAACAAATAGAGGCTGGAGGATGAGGGTAATATTTTGATAGGCATTGTACCTTAAGAAGGGTAGGGATCAAAATGTGATCCCAAACGCGTTATGTAATTTAAGTACTGCCCCTCAATACTATTTAAAATAATTAATCTCATCACATTCATTATACAATTTTTCGCGATCAATTTTTAAAAATTTTGACTTTTTATTGTATTGACAATTAAAAAACGTTAAATTAAGTACAATTTTAATACTTTATAATATAAAATTAAACTGCGTATTGACAAGCGAAAATTAAATAATGATTATTCGATTGTTTAGTTAATTTTATTTCTAAAAATGATTTTTAATTATTAATAAATAATTACTATTGTAAATATTTGAATAATAATTTTTGTAATTACTTATAACGAAAGGTGTCACAGTAAAAATAAATTATGTTGTTAACTTTTTTAAATTTAATTTGTAAAAATAATGCTTGAAATCGAAGTATTTAGATTAAGATATATTAATCTCGATGTTCAATAAATTAATACGTCATTGATATTAATTAATTACTTTTTCAACAATATATATGTAATTTTAGTTTACAATAAATATTTAATTTTTCACATACATATTAATATTTATGTAATTAAAAATATTAAATTGTTTACTTTCTTTGCTTTAGGTTCAAATTTTTTTTAAGTATCGACATTCAAACACTTATAATTGAGAACAATTAATTTTTTTTTTGATAACTGGTTTTTTTATCAACTTTTTTTTGTTAGCATTTGAAATACAACTTAATTTTTAATTGAATCTATAATTTTTAATTCAGATAATTAATATTCTTTTAAAAGAACTTTTATTTTATAAAAAATATATTATAATCTACGGGAAAAATGAAAGTTTTACACTAAAATTATTTATTTTGAAAACTACATAATTAAATAGATTAACAAAAAAATTTAATTCCATGTAAGAAACATAATAAATAATTTATTTATTTTGATTTTGTTTATTTACATTTACAAATAAAGTATACAATAATTACCTACAATTTAATTAATCTAAAATATATATATATATATAAATATACACCAATATTTGCTATTACAACAGAAAATAATGTAAAATAAGTGCTCGAATATTAAATATATTTCAAGGAGAGAAAGAAGTCTGAGATAAAAAAAAAGTGAATATTTTTGAGATTTTTTTTTTTTCAAAGTACGTTCTTTATTAAAATTTTTAAAGTTTGTAACACTATTAAGAATCATTCTAAGAACATTCTGCTAAATTTTCATAAAAAAATATTGAAAAATAAGCCAGTGGCAGAGGGGAGAGACGAGTCACCCAAAACAAAGTCTCCATGTCGTAGGCAGGATAACTCATGACTGTCTCATCTGAAATCAAAAAACCAAAAAGATTTCTTTAGTACATAAGTTTGTCTTAGATTTGAACGAAGGATTTTTTTTTTCAATGACTACTTATTTTTTAATTAAACAAAAGGAGGAATTTTTGGCAAAAATCAGAGTTTTTTGATTACATCTTTACCAAAAATTCAAAAATGAATATTTTGTTTATTCCTTCGTTTAAATCCAAGATAAACTTATGTACCAAAGAAATCTTTTTGGTTTTTTGATTTTAAATGAAGCAGTCCTGAGTTATCCTGCCTACCGCATGGAGACTTTTCTTTTAAGTGACTCGTCTCTCCCCACGACCACTGGCTTATTTTTCCATATTTTTTTATAAAAATTTAGCAGAATATTCTTGAAGTGATCCTTAATAATGCCACATATTTTAAGAATTTTTAATAACGACGACTCTGAAAAAAAATCACAAAAATATTATCTTTTTTTCTATATCTCAGAACCCTTTCTTCCCTTAATTACTTCTTGTGCCATGGAGGTATTCAAGTAAATCTGTTATTAAAATTCTAAATATGATCCATATTGTCACTGAAATTTATTATTTTTAGTACTACGAATAGTTGAAATAAAAAAAAAATAATTAAGTATTAAATTAAATTGTAGTTTTATACGTTAATAACAATAAACTCGAGCGAATGTAGAAATAATTACTTTTTTTTATTAATTCTCTTTATATCAAAACAATGATATATATTATTATAAAATAATATTGAGGATATTCTGGTAAAAACTAGTCTTTATTTATAATTAATGAGTATTATATTAAATTAACCAAACTTTTATACAAACTATTGATATTAATTTACAAAAAATATTAATATTAAAAAAATATATATATATGTAAAATCTTAAAATGTAAAAGAAATATTAATGCGGATAAATTACGGACGTCTTCCCTTTTAAGTAAAATAGGAAAAGAAATAAAAAAAAAGAAGAAAAATATAAAGCTGATAAAATTGACTTGTGATACGCACAAGTTTTCATTTAAATATATATTAAATAACCATTCCTGGTAAAGCGATTTAAAAAAATAGCTATACAATTAAATGATAAATATGTATAATTGTTCAATTTATTTTATAATTTAAAATAAATAATTATGTCATTATAGTGAATAGTACAAAGAATAAAACACAAACACGACAATTTGTTGTCTAATTTTTTATAAATAAACATTATTATGCTATCACAAAATGAATGACGAGTTTCTGATGTAAGATATTAAATATGTGTATTTGAATGTTAGAATTAAGTAAGTAAGGTAAAAGACTCATTACTCGCTCACTTTTCATTCGAGGGAGATTATGCCACTCAATATAAATTGGTAAATCAAATGAAAATCATTTTTTTTTATATCTATTCTTTGTAGTTTTAAACAATAGAATAAAATTTTTATTTAAAGAATAATCTTGATCATTTATTTTTTAAATAAGGTGGTTAGTGCACCCTTAGTCGCTCACTAAAACTTGGGATGTACCATTACTTGATCAACACATGGCCTTATACTCGCTGAAAAACAATATCAATGGAACTATCATAAGTTTATTGATTTGGAGAATAATTTATAAAATATATTACTTTATCGAACTTTTACAAATTTGAAACATATATTGAGTAACATATAATGAAATCAACTATTAAAGAATTTGATTGAACCTAAATTTAATCTAACGAACGAACGTAAAGAGGGGAAAGCGGTTTGAGATATAAAAAGAGAGCATATTTTTTGGTTGTTGTTTTAGAGTACCTTCTTTAGTAAAATTTTCAAAATTTGTGACATTATTAAGCATCATTCTAAAAATATTCTGCTAAATTTTCATAAAAAAATATTGAAAAATAAGCCAGTGGTAGAGGGGAGAGACGAGTCACTTTAAAAAAAATGTCTCGATGCCGTAGGCAGGATATCTCATGTCTGCCTCATCAGAAATCAAAAAACCAAAAAGATTTCTTAAGTACATAAGTTTATCTTGGATTTGAATGAAGGAACAAACAAAATACTCATTTTTTAATTTTTGGTAAAGATGCGATCCAAAAACTCTGACTTTTGCCAAAAATTCTTCCTATTGTTTAATTAAAAAAAAAAATAAGTAGTTGAAAAAAAAAAATCTTTCGTTCAAATCTAAGATGAACTTATGTACTCAAGAAATTTTTTTGGTTTTTTGATTTCAGATGAAGCAGTCATGAGTTATCCTGCCTACGGCATGAAAACTTTTTTTGAGGTGACTTGTCTCTCCCCACTACCACCAGCTTATTTTTCAATATTTTTTTATGAAAATTTAGCAGAATATTCTTGGAATGCTGCTTAATAATATCACAAATTTTAAGAATTTAAATAACAAAGGTACTCTAAAACAAAAACCACAAAAATATGCTCTATTTTTTATATCTCAAACCGCTTTCCCCTCTTAAAGTAAAAAATGGCCAACTGAGCTTGATTTTGAAAACAGTCACTTAAGTTATAACAAATTACAAAATTCTTTGATAGTAATATTCTCATATATTTAGATTCACAAATAATTATTTATCAATGATTATTTTTTTACTGGAAATTTTTTTCCTATAAAAATTATAAAAACGCATTTATTAGATAACGTGAGCGACTAATGGTACGGTTCGTCTTTAGGGTCTTTTACCTTAATTGTTTTTAGGATAAAAAAAAAATTAAAAGCCATTTTTCATAAAAAATTGTGTGTAAACTTAGTCTATTGTTAATGTAATATTTTATTTCCTGTGTATTATTTACAATTGAATGAGAAGACAATTTATGATGATTCAGTTTACCAATAATTGTACTTTTGTACAAGTAAATTAATAAAAATTTCATTGTCAAAATTATTACTATCATTGTCATTAAACTCTACATCTATTATACTAGACAGTAGTTGTTATTAGACATTATAAAATTTATAAATTATGAGTATATTTTTAAAAAAACCATCTGAAATATTCTGAGTAATGTTTAAACATAAACCACATCCATATTTGCTTCGTCAAACCAATGTCATTCAACTTCTTCTGGTCGTACTGGATGAAGTAAAGGTATGACTGATTGTTTTAACACATCCCGTGATAAAGCTTTTCTCATATCTATATAAAGAAAAATATAAATATTATTTATCACAACTATATATTAACTATAAAATATTAATTTCTTTTTTAACTTGCCGTATGCATTTTCATCTGGGTCTCCATTGTAATATTCTAATACAGTTCGATAAACAATGTAGCCTAATTGTTGGTACATCTGTATTGCCACTTTATTACTGACACGAACAAATAAATCCACGAAGTAAGCTTGTTTTCTAAAAAATAATAAATATAATAATTAACACTATGAATATACACTTAAAATTTTCTTAACTCAGTTAATTGATTAATTAGTTTATGAATTAATTATAATAATTGACAATTGGTATAAGAAAATCGGTAGATTTAAATTCCACAACTAATTTTGTATCGTAAAAGGCCAAAGTTTGAATGATGTCCATAAATTTTGATTTTAATTTGACTAATGATTCCGACTATTTGAGAACTTGAAAAAGTGACAAGAAGAAAGTGACAAAACGTTTAAAAAAATAATGTTTTGATTAATTGATTAACGATATTGTTTTAGAGTGCTCCTTATATCAATTATACAAATATTTAATAGCTTTTAATATTTTTTATGAATTATAAAAAAGTCAAAATTGAATATTACTTTTCAGAAACTTCTTCTAGGTATTTCATCAGTTTTGCAGCAAGACCCAATCTTCTGTAATCTGGAGATACCGTGAGAGCAGTTACATGTCCATGCCATGATTCTCCACTTCCTTCAGCTTTTCCCATAACTTAAAAATTATTCAAAATTATATATTCATTAGTTTAAAAATATTATCACTGAAAAAAGTTCAATTAAGGGGTAAAACTCAAGTCAACAGATGAAAAGAGGACAAAAACTGCGATTTTATTTCTTGATACTGAATCGTACTATTATTAAATAAGTTAAATGACTTAAATTTCAAAATTTAAAAAATTCATCATTTTTAGCTACATTCACATATAAAATCAGCTTGAACTAAAAATAAATTTTCCGTATAAGAAAGATCTTACGCATTTGTTTCCAAAATTTTTATAAATTTGAGATTTATTAATTAAACATCATTTTAGTTATTCTGCTTATCAATTTTTAAAATATAGTTTTGAGATAAACGCATTTAAAGTTTTTACTAGTAATATCGTACCCTCGGATTCATCGTCAGGGAAGGCAAAGAGTTCAGAAACGTTACTACATTGCTTAATCTTTACTCCTCATGGGTGAGACCTATTATGGAGTATAACTCGGTCATCTAGGCACCTCGTACCGAAACGCTGGTTACTAGGCTTGAAAAAATCCAATGCAGAATCTGCAAGTTCTTATCCTACTTTTTACGACAGACAGACCATGACTTGAATATCGACGCAGTATATGAGTACCTTCATATTAATTATTTGGCGAATTTAAGGCAAGTTAACGACATTTCGTTCTTCTACAAGGTAATCAAGGTACATTGACTCTCCAGAAATACTTGAACGTTTTGAATTTATCTGCTCTAAAACGGGCCTACGACATAGCCGGCTGCTAAATACTACACAATCCTCCAAAAACTATATCCGTTTTGGGCCTATCAACAGAATATCTAACTCGATCAATGCTATTTGCTTGGATGTGAACTTCTTTGGTCGTCCCTACCTATCCTTTCGAACATCTGGAATACAACGACTAACCACGAATTCCTCCACGTGCGATCTTTTTGTCTTAATTATTTTTGTATATCTATGTTACAATCCATCGCTCAAAGCATTATTTCGCCTGTTTTACTCTTCTTTTATATCGTATGTCAATTGTTATTGTACATTGCCGATTGGCGTTAAATAAATAAATATGTATGTTAACATCATTTATATAATTTTACCCCTTAAATAAACAATTGATAAATAAAATCTTACTGTATCCCATTATTTCTCCACTAGGAGATTCAGCTACTTGAACATATTCTGGCCAATGAGCTAGATAAAGCATATAAAACGACAATCCATACTATTACTAATTAAGGAATAATTATAAGAATAATTTCGGAGTAAAGTAAATTGATGGAATAATCAAGAACAATTTACTGCTGTCAGTGATAAGCACTATCGTAATTGTTACGTTTGTTGAACAAATTACTGAAACTTTGTTTCAATGCTGGTATCATGAAAAAAAATTTACAGCTGTTTGCAAAAACTATCGTTAATAGATTAAACCTATGCATACATGCATATATATTAAATAACTATAATATATATTCAGTATAGTACTTATACATATATGTTAATTATAAAATGATAAATAAATGAAATATAAATGTAATTAAACTGTTTTTTTTAAAAAGGATACAGTCTCAGTCAATGGATCAAGGTTTCTGAAACAAAAAATAATAAACGTTTTACAATGAAGTGAGCAACAAAAAATTTGATTTATGTTTAAATAAAAATATCAGAAAACAAAAAATAAGTAACATAATAAATTGTCAAGTATTAAAATTACATGCTTCCTTTAAAAAAAAAAAAAAAAATCATATTTGTTAATTAAATTTTTGTTCACTTACACATTATTAAATTTAAATAAATCATCACATGTAAAAGGTCTGATAATCGACATTTTTATCCTTGTAATCTCAATAATTTACGTAAGTATAATTATTATTATAACAACAGTAATTTTATTTATCGTATAAAATTAGGTTAGACACGCAACTTACAAATCAATTTAATTTATTATAAGTATTAAATTATCATATCGGACAAAAAAAATATATACTCTAGCGCACAAACTATATCAATAAATTTGTCTATAAGTTATTACTTATATCTTTACAACCGTTACATAACATGAGTGTGAATGTAGCAGATATGAGACAGATTATAAGTTTTAAATAAACTAATGAATTAATTGAAATAAGGAAATTTAAAACAATGCGCCTGCTGATTTTTAAATTATATAAATACCCAGCTCTTAAATTTTTATCCTACTGACATTTCATTTATTTATTTAAAAATTATTTAAATTTACAAATGTCAGCTACACTCGTAACAAAATAAATATTGACAGGAAGAAATTTTAAAAAATAGGTGGAAGAATTTTTAAAAATTTTATTGTGTACATTTTTTGAAAATTTTAATTATTAAAATTAATTAGGCAATTAAAAAGACAAATTTTATGAATGAATTAATTAAAATACGGAAATTAAAAGCAATGCTCCTGCTGATTTTTGTACTATCTAAATACCTACTTCTTAAATTTTTATTCTACTGAAATTTCATTTATTTATTCAAAAATTTTAAAAATATGAGTGTAAATGTAGCACACATACGAAAATTTTTTAATTACATACAAAAAAATTAAATAATTAAAGAAATTAAATTTTAAAAAATGCATGTACTGAATTTTGAATTGTCTAAACATGGATTTTTTAATTTTTTTTCTATAAACATTTAAATTTATTATTTCAAAATTTTAAAATTGTCAGGTGTCCGCTAACTTTCTTATCATAATTTAATGATACTGAAGTTAGCCGACGTCTAATAATAAATTTTTGATTTTTTCTAAAACAATAAATTATAGAAAAAAAAAATGTTTAAAAAAATTGCACTTATAGTTTTTTTAATTTTCTACACGTGCATTTTTGGAATTATTTTTTTGGTAATTGATTTGTTGAAAAAGAAATCCGAAAATTGTAAATTGTCTACTAACTTAAAGATCATCAAATTTAAAATTATAAATAAACAGAGTAAATAATCAAAAAAATAATATTTATAATATAAAAAATGCACTTATTAATTTTGAAATTTTTTAAACGCGCGTTTTTTTTAAATTTTATTTTTAGTTCTCTACTCCATTTATTAATAATTTAAAATTTGTCTGTCAGCTACATTCACACTCATAAAATAACAAATATTGACAGGGAAAAATTTTAAAAAACGCATGTAAGAATTTAAAAAAATAGTGTGTACATTTTTTAAAAATTTTAATTATTAAAATTAACCAGGTACTAAAAACAAAAATTTTATTTTGTCAGCAACTTTCATTCATACCTTCACACACTATGTACATTACTGCTTTCCATACTTATACTATAGATATCTACAGTCTTATTGCATACTTCATTTTATTAAATTTGTTGTTTAGATTTAACATTCAGTCAATGATAGTCGTCAATGATTACGGTAGTGTTTACTCGTAAATAAAAGTTTTATTGTGTACATACATTACTTCAATCAATTAATTTATTTATTTAAAACAATGAAAAAATTATTTATTATTTATTTATTTATTTATTAATTATTGTTAGTGTTAATTACAATTATTTAAAACAGTGAATATACTTTAAAACGTAATAAATAAAAAAAATAAAAGTAAAAAAAACAAGTATAGTTTAAAATAAGCGAATTTAGCCAATCACGATATGATTGCCATCGGGTTAGGTTATAAATAATGAAATCCATTGGACAAAGGTTGCTTTCAATTCTTTAAACTCAAATAATTTATATACATATCTATGTATACATGTAATATTATATATTATATGATATAATAATGTGTGCGCGTCATAAAGACAAGAGAAGTTGATTGAAAAACCTCCAAAAATATTATTTAAGATAACTTGTTTATATTTTATTTTACAAGTTTACATTTTTACAAGGTAATTCATAAAACTAAACTTTATTTTATTTGATTACTTTTTTTTAAATCTTTTAGTTTCTCTATCAGAGAATTAAATATTTAATGCAGGTCAAATAACCATAAAAAGTTAAAGATCTAAATATTTAATTTTTTAAATTTTTAAATCGATGATTTTATTTACGTGCCGGCAATTGACCAGTGATTCATATTATTGATGACGATTCTTTCGTCTACTCCATTTAGCTTTTTTATTCTATTACATATATATTGGTATACATATATATATGTGAGTGTATATTTATATCGTCACCGGTAATTAACAAAATTTTAAAAGACCTCTATATTTATATCCATTCTTGTGTGTTATATATATAATAATAATAATAAATATAATAAATTTAATTTCAGTAGCAATATAATAAATTAAATAACGGATACCAGTGTGCTTTATATTATTATTCATGTAACATATATATTATGTAATTTGAGTTTTAAAAAATGCTATGGTGGACATAAATTGTGCACGTGAGAGCTACTCGATATTGTATGACGGGTGGCATTTTCCAAAGATGACAGATTCATCATCTTCGCCTTCATCGGCTTTTATTAAGTGAGTTTTACCCTCTCTATATTATTTATTTTATTAACGTATGTTATTTTATTATTCACTAAATTGTGGTTATGTTTAGACATAATCGATCATTACATCAGATTTTTATTAAACTATATTAATTTAATGTGCATATATATATTTATTGAGCAATCGTAAATTTAATTTTATTTTATTTACTGGTCATTTAAATACACATCAATTTTATTATTTGTTATTTAATCGTTATCCATATATGTCATAATACTTGACTCATTTAAGATTGACTAAATTTTTATTTACATGGGTTTTTTTTTTTTTTATTTAAATCGCGGTTATCTTTAACCGGTTATTGCATCATTTTTATGATGTATAAATTAGTAGTTTTAGTTATCGGAGTATTCATTTAAAAAAACATATATTGTCTACTACCAAAGTCTAGTTTATGTTTCATTGTGATGTCATAGATAATATTTTGAAATATTTGTTTTTTATATATAGCTAGTAACTCAAGTAGCATAGAGATAATTTTAAGATGTCATAGAAATGTATTAAAAAGGACAAGACGAATTTTATTTTGTCTCAAAGCCAAATTTTTTTATATAAATAAGACGTACAGAAACGGGTCTTAGAAATGATATATAAGCTGTCTTCTTTTTCCCGTCTTAAAAAAGTCATCTTAATTGACAAGTCATTCAGATGACTTATTTGTTATTAACTTTTTGCCGCCATTTACGTCAAGTCTTAAGGGGAAGCACTAATGTGAAATTCTGAAAAACCAATTCATTTTTTTTTGCATATTTCGATAGTCAATAGCTTCAAAAATAACACTACAATTTCTAGTGCATTTCTCAAATAGTTTTTTTGAGTTACAGCCATCTGAAGAGCAGCCGTTTATCGGCTCTCGAAAATACATTTTTCGAAATTGCTGCAGTTATAACTCGAAGACAAATCATCCGATCGATTTAATGTGAATGACAGTTTCTTTTATATGTTTCTACGTACCATGAATCTCCAGTTTTTCGTCCGAATCAAAAATGTAATTTTGGCAGGCCAAAAATCATTAAATTTTCGCGCGAAATTTGAAATTTAAAAAAAAAAATCCCGCCATTTTGTTAAATTTCAGGTACGGGAAATACCTTCTAGTTTAATAAACTTTTTGGTTTTTTTGATTTCCGGTACTGTGAAGGTCGCTATCACTGCAGCAGTGGGACTTTTTTTTAAGCCGTAGGAGATTGTAAATAACTCACTGAATTTTGAATTTTTTAGTCCAAAAATTTTATCTTGTATTCAATATATATCCACAAATATATCCTCAAAACATTAAAACATTCCGTGCAGTAGTTTTCTTTAAAAAAATTCCCAAAAACCATCATTTCTTCAGGCGGTCGTACTAGTGGTTCTCCTTAAGCAGATATTTTTTTTGATCATATAAAGCTCTAATTGTTTTGTTAACATTTTGGTGTCATGATAGGTCGAAAACAGTCTCGAAACTGCTATTTTATAAATGTCATAAAGCCAAATGTGCTACTTGGGTCTACACATATTTATATAGTCTTTCGGCGGGAAATATAGAAACTTACCGTTTTTAAAAACAATTCAAATAGAAGAAAAAAAGATATAAATTTTAAATAAAAATAAAAAAATAGTTATAAATATATTGATAAAAATTAATAGATTATCTAACCCTCGGTATAAGTTGTAATTTAATAATATAGGTCGTATCCAATTTATATCATCTTGAGGATATCTATCTCAATTCTTAACAATATAATTGCATAAGTGGATAGTGCAAAGGCTTCATAGTCATATAAAATACGATCTTTCAAAGATAGATTGTCTATATATTTTATATAGCAAAAAATTTATTTATATATATTTAAAACGTTAAAACAATATATGAATCAGGTTTTATCGGAATCAAATTATGATAACATGTTTTAATGGTGATGACGACTTTTATATCAGTAATTATTATTTGTAATGACTAAAAATTTTAATTATCGAAAATATTTAGTCTAGTTATCAAGGTTAAATATAAATAAAGTTATCAGACATTATTAATCAATATCTATTATTAGTATTTAATTTATTGTTCTAGTTTTTAATAGAACATTAATATTTTTAGTTTATTCAAATAATTTTTCGACATTTTATTAAAAAAAAAAGCTTTTATTATTACAATATTTATCAGTATTATCATTGACATTAAATTGATAAGTATGAATTAAAAAATATTTCCATTACTAAAAATTTTAATTAAATAAATAATATCTTATTTATTAACAAGAATAATTCGATAAATATTCGACAAATAATAATGAATACTCATCTCAAGTTTTATACATTTAAAATTGATTTTTCCAAGAGAATTCTACGTGTATAATGCATGTATACAATGTTAAATCCGCATTAAAATCGATTTAGTTGTTCTCTAGTTAAAAATAAACACGCATAGTTATACAGAAACTATGTTTTACATATTATCTATACTTGACTTTTTATATTTCTTAAATGAAAAAATAATTACTGAGTTTGTACAATTTATCAACTATTATTATAAATATTTTGCTTTGTAATGATGATTTTTCGTTTTTCTATGCTTGTTTTTGTTATACAATGATGAATATATAATCGAGATAAAATGATTGAGTAATCTGTATATTTATAATAATAAAAATACTATTGTAATTTAGGAATAAAAATTTTGATAATATCTTGTATGATTACAGCATCATCAACAATATTTTTACTGTTGTAAAAGCCGTACTTCGCATCGGATTTGTTATTCTTAATAATATTTATTGTATACCACCATATGTAATATGGATGATGTTATTATCGCCTGTAAAATTATTTCAACCAAAAATTTATTGGAGAATAGAAGGTCTTTTTTTTCATTGGCTATTGGCGATGGTATCGATGTGGTCTTGGTCAGCTGGTTATGACAGTAAGTTTATTTTATAAAAAATAATATATTTCATAAGGTAAACGACCCTAAACCCGATCAGTGTCATTAGTCGCTCACTTTAACTGATTAATGCATTTTTATAATTTTTAAATTAAATGACTGCTTTCAAAATTGCGCTCGACCGCCCAGTTTTTACTTTTACGATCGTTCGTTCGTTAGATTGAATTTAGATTCAGTTAAATTCTTTAATTGTTTTAATTACATTTTATAAATTATTTTCCAAATAAATAAACTTATGATAGTTCAATTGATATTGTCTTTCAGCAAGTATAGGGCCATGTGTTAATCAAGTAATGATACATGACAAGATTTAGTAAGCGACTATGGGCGCATGTAAGGGGGGGGGGGGTTGAAACACAAAAAAAAAGAACATATTTGCGTGATTTTTTTTCAGAGTACCTTTATTAAAATTTTTAAAATTTGTGACATTATTAAGCATCATCCGAAGAATATTCTGCTAAACTTTAATAAAAAAATATTGAAAGATGCGCCAGTGGTAGAGGGGAGAGACGAGTCACCTCAAAAAAAAGTTTCCATGCCGTAGGCAGGATAACTCAAGTTTCATTTAAAATCAAAAAACCAAAAAGATTTCTTTAATACATAAGTTCATCTTAGATTTGAACGAAGGATTTTTTTTCAATGACTACTTATTTTTTAATTAAACAAAAGGAGGAATTTTTGGCAAAAATCAGAGTTTTTTGATTACACCTTTACCAAAAATTCAAAAATAAATATTTTGTTTATTCCTTCGTTCAAATCCAAGATAAACTTATGTACTAAAGAAATCTTTTTGGTTTTTTCATTTGAAATGAGGCAGTCATGAGTTATCCTTCTTACTGCATGGAGACTTTTCTTTTAAGTGACTCGGCTCTCCCCTCTACCACTGGCGCATCTTTCAATATTTTTTTATAAAAATTTTGCAAAATATTCCTCGGAATATTGCGTAATAATGTCACAAATTTTAAGAATGTTAGTGAAGTAAGTACTCTGAAAAATTACGAAAATTTGCTCTTTTTTTTGTATCTCAGACCCCTTTCCCCCTTTAACCACTTTATTAAAAAATTAATAATAATGCATTATCAAGATTATTCTTCAAATTAAAATTTTATTCTAATATTTAAAACTTAAAAAAAAAAGGATTTTTCATTTTATTTACCAATTTATACTGAATGGTATAATCTTACTCCAATGAAAAGTGAGCGGGTAATGGGTCCTTAACCTTGCCGACATTGAACTACACAATAAAATAAATAAATTTTTTTGTTAACAGTCGTTGAATACGGTGATGATTTACAACCAATAATAAATGACAGAACACTGGTTATTGCAAATCATCAAAGCACTGGAGATGTTCCAATGTTAATGGCTACTTTCAATGCTAAGCCGAACGTACTACCAAATCTTATGTGGATAATGGATAGGATATTTAAATTTACAAATTTTGGAATTGTTTCTTTACTGCATCGAGATTTTTTTATTTCTTCGGTAATTATGGATTATTATTATTATTTTATTATTTTTTCGTATCATCTGCATTGAAACTACGAATTTCAATGCCTGTTTAGCCAATCGGAATAAGTCAGTGTCAGACCAATATGAAATACCGAGTTTAAAATAAATATTTTCTTCTCTAGGACATAAATCGTCCAGTTTTCGTTTGCTATAAAGTTTCTAACTTTATTTTATACTTTTCAAAATCGCATAAATTCATTGTAAATTTTTTAAAACTCATTACAATAAACGTGGTTAAAAATAAATCATTTATTACACTCGACGTCACCGGTTGTCTACGATAGTTTATATAATTAATGTTCAAAATCTCCGTCGCTATTATTATAATAACATGATACTGAAATTAGCCAACGTCTAATAATTTTTGAATTTTTTTTAAACAATAAATTATAAAAAAAAAAATATTTGGAAAAATTGCACCTAGAGTTTTTTAAATTTTCGACTTGTGCATATTTTTAGTTTTTTTTTTTCTTAAATTAAATATACGTGCAATTTTTCCAAATAATTTTTTAATATTTTTTTATTAAAAAAAAATCCAAATATTGTTCAATGTCTGCTAACTTTATTGTCATTCTTCAGGATTATATAATAATTTGTTTTTATAAAAATATATATATGTATTTATTTTGTCCAATTTATTTATTCAATTATAAAAAAAATACTAGAGAATTTTTTTTATTATTGACGTAGCTTTGAATAAAGTCGAGATCACCTTGGTCACCTATCTTGAACATCTCGATAACTTGGGTGATAGAGTAGTATTATATCACACCCATTCTTGTCGGACCGGATTAGAGAGGATGTACTAGTGCTTTTAGAAAAATTAAACACTGCATGCGACCAGTCAGAAATAATCAGTATTTAATGCAAAAGTTTATAAGACCAGCTGCTCAGAAACATCTACTCAGGATGCGAATCTACTCTTGAAAAAACTGTCAAAAACTAACTTATTCTCTAAGTATAATATCGTTTAACGATGAGGTCTTACAATCGCCACTTGTTTTACTGAAATATCGATGTACAAGTTCAAAATATATGCCTGAAATTTGATACAAAGTACATCGTCTTGCATTTTTACTTAAAATTAGTATCTCATGACATCCTTGAATCGTTTTTAAAAATACAAATAAAGATAAATATTCGAATAATTATCTATCATTCTTATCAATCACGTTGCAAATTGAATTTTTACATGGGATATTGGTCTTAAATTGTCTCGGTTTGATTAGCATTAGACATTTACAATCTAAATTTCGATGTAGGTAATTACATATTAAAAATATAACATATAGCACGGGGTAAAATATTATTTTAGATAATATTATAGACATCCACAAATATAAACTTTTATAGTAATTAATTTTGTATGTTTAGGGTCGAAAACGGAGAGAAGAAAGTCTTAAGCAGTTAGAACTACACTTGGATAATTCATATATACCACTTGAACGAAAGTGGATGGTACTCTTTCCGGAAGGTGGTTTTTTGTGTAAAAGACTGGAAACTTCACAGAAATATGCGAAAAAAAATAATTTACCGATATTAGAAAATGTTACTCTACCAAGAGTTGGTGCTATGCGAACAATATTTGATAAACTTGGTCCTGCTCAAAATATTGATTCTTCTGAAAATCAGTTGAACACTAGATCAAGTAAGTCATAGCTTTCTTTTATTTATTTATTTATTTTTTTCGTTACAATAGATTTTTACTAAGTAAATAATGTAATGCATTACTTGAAGGGGGTCAGGGTCTCGCACTTTTGAAAAATCGATTTTTTTTTGTCTTTTCTAAATTTTATCAAAGACCGTTAGAAATATAATAACGAAAAAAAAAAAAAAAATGTATTATAAAATCACTCACTTATACTTATGTACAATATTAATTTACAGATATGATGATAGTGAAACCGGAAATTCGTTGGGTCCTTGATATAACAGTAGCATATCCTCAGGGTAAACCGATCGATTTATCAACGATCATTACGGGGTCAAGGCCACCCTGTGAAACCGTCCTATTTTATCGATTGTTTCCAAGTTCTGTGGTAAGTATCAATTGACTAGACATTAAAAATTAAATTTATTAAATTATGTAGTGAAATTGAAAAAAAAAAATCTATAATTTGTTTTTTTCAATAGGTTCCAAAAGATCCAGATTTGTTGGCTAAATGGCTGTACGATAGATGGGCAGAAAAAGAAACATTGTTAGATAATTTTTACAAGTATGGATCATTTGTTGGTTCACGTGATTCAATGCAGGAAGGATCAAAAATACAACAAGATCCTCTACGATATTTAGTGCTTCATCTATTTTTTTTAACATCTAGTTATATACAATACCATATGTTTTCTTATGTGTTATCGTGCATTTGGTGAAATTTATTTAATTTATTTTCATACCACCAGTCTACCATTATCACTAATCATTAGTAATGTCATTATACAATTCTGTTAACAATTGTCACACATATTTGCACGATTGAAAAACATCACTGAAGATATATATTTATTGAGGTATACATATTTTTTTTTTTTTATTAATTAAGAGTATTATAAAAATTATAGAACATTAAATGTTACCTCTGCATTTTATTACAATTTGTAAAATATTCAATTAATTAACACTGTTATCAGTGTGAACAATCCAGTGAATGACTTAAAAATCATAAATCATAATAATTTTTTGAGTGAGAATTTTGTTAAGTAATAAATTTATTTGATAATATTTTGTATAACAAAACATGTATAACAACATAAGATAATATTTTCTTTTTTTTTTTTAATTATTTAATAATTACTATTGAATCATTGAAAAAATATTTTTATTTTTGTTTCTTTTAAGATTATTAATTTGTGATAAACTCTAAAAGAAAATAAGTTGAACAAAGATAGATGAAAGAGGATGAAGAAATATTTTTTAAGCACATAATTTATGGCAATGAATATAGAATTTTATACGTCCGAATATACGTGTTCCTGGAGTGTAAATTTTATATCATATTAAAATATATACGTATGTATGCATGTATATAAACTTATATTTATCGAAATTTATAATTTAAAAACAATTTGAATCTCGCAATGGGATAAAAATTTATCAATAGTGATTTTTTTTTTATGAGATAAATTTACACATTTTTTTTTATCTTCATTTTTTAAATTTCACATTAAATAATTCATAGTGTGATTTATAAATATTTAAATATTTTTGCATTGAGCAAAATCTTTATACTTTTTGTTAATAAAAAAAAAATTGAAATGAAAAAACTGTTTTCATAAGTTGATAAAATTCAAATCAAATAACTAATTTATAAATTATAGACTACACACAATATTTGGTTTAAAACAGTAACACAAAATTTAATTTTCTGTTTCTAAATTTTCTATATCTGCTATAATTTATCAATATTTACAATCAAAGTTTCAATCATATTAAAAAATAAATAAATTTTATCAACGTACTTTAAGGCGCCTTGTTATGCATTTTCTGAACAAGTATTTTTGGACTTGTTAAACAAAAACAAGCAGCCTAAATACTCAAATAAATGTAAATAATTTATTGACATTTAAAACGTTTTTTTTTTGACAATTCCACTTGCACAGTCCGTTTTATAGTCATTGTTTCAAAATATTTAAGTAATTTGATGGCAAGTATTTTTATCATCAAGTCAATGTTTCAAAGAAATATTTTTTAAATTCTTTGATTTTTAGTGTTCTTTTGCAATAATATTTATTGACAATAATAATACACGACCGTCCATTTTTATACAACATTTAAATCGATTTATTTTTCTCATAAAATTAAATTTCACTAAATCGTGAATTTCTTTGGGTAAATTTTGATCATTAAAATAATTTTATTTTATTAAATAAAATCAGATTTATTTTTAACTAAAAATTCAAATCACTACCAACCACCAGTATTTTGACATAAAAAATTATTAATATTTTGTAATTTTTAATTACTATTTAAAATATTTAAAGTTTTCCATTGTCAATTTTTTGTTTATAATTATTAATATTTTACATTAAGCTATCATTTGATAATTGTCATATAATTAATTGATGGGCTGCAAAAGTATTATTGTTTAATTAAACAATTTATTTTAAATATTAAATTTTTGTATTATAACTGTGTAATATATTTTCTAAAATGATAAAGGCGTCTTAAGTATTTTATTAAAAGATAAATTGAATCATAATGAAATTTGAAAAATCTGTATATACATCAGACTGATTTAAAATAATCAACTATTATTTATTTTTCAAGGACACACTTGTAAAAGTTTCAGCAGGATAGAAAAAAAAAGCTTGTCAAAATTAGAGCTTTTATTATCAACGAATAAATTTCCCGAGAAGGTCTGTACATATTTTTGTAGAGAATTTAATGTTCTACAAAAAAATTCTCTTATCAATTTTTGATGACTTGAATCCTTCAAAAGTTATTCGAGATTAAAGTTGAATTTATAAAATTTTTACTATTTTTCGACTTTTCTGTTTTAACTATCGACATTATAAAATTATATAGGACGTTTTTTATGGACCGTTTCACTTCCAACAAATTATCCCTTGCGGATTTTTAAAAATTCTTGAATGCTTTTTAGTTATTGCAGAAAAAAAATCAGTCATAATACCACTGAAGAGCATTCTGGAGTTTTGGAAAGTTTGTAAAGGATACTTTCTTGGAAATGGAATGATCTATAAAAAAGGTTCTATATTTCGTGATAAGTTTGATAATTTCACCAGAAAATTTAAAAAATAGTGAAAATTTTACAAATTTAACTTTAACTTCAAAAGACTTATAATAATCAATTAATCAAAAAATGATAAGAGACTTTTTTATAATTCAATTCTCTACAAAAATATGTATTGATCTTTCCGGTATACTTAAGGTAGAAGTATCATTTGTAACCACTGCTCCATTTTAGGACATTTAATTCTTTATTGTAATCAATGAAAACATATTTAAAAAAAAAATCCATTGTAATAGCGCGATAAAAGTATCTTTAAACAAATTTAAAAAATTAATTATGTCATTGCGTTTTTTACAAATTATTTTATTTTAAACTTTTCATGTAGTACCAAAATTTTAAATATTTTTTTCCCATGTTATTAAAATATGAAATGGAAAATTTCAATCAAGAAGTACTTGAAGCTCATATTAAAAGCTCTAATTTCATACGACGTTTTTTTACCCGACTGAAACTTTTGAAAAATAAAAAATAGCCGATTTTTTTAATCAGTCTAATAAACTTGTATTTTTTTTACATTTACATTTCAAAATTTGTTCAATTGTTAACTCACAATATTATAAATAAATTACAATGAATTATATAATTAATAAAATTTGATTTCGATCGTATTCAAAAATTTATTATTTAGTAACATACATTTATATTTGATTACAGCTACTTTTAATTAGTCATTTATTAAATATACTAACGATTTAATTAGATTTATAAATTATTTGTAAGAATAATCAAGAGCGAATTGAGTAATTGCAATACATAAGAAACAAAAACAAATGTGTTTTAACGCATTATTCACCTTGTTATAATTTATTTCATTTAAAAAACTTGCCAATTGTTTAAAATTAACATCTAGTCTCATTTTTCCTGTAATTATGACAATTGTTTGTATAGTTATTTATGCGATATCAATATAAATAAGCGCTATTTGAAAACAATTATTATTTTTATTTCTTATTATATTATATTTTATTCATGTATAATTCGTAGCAGCGTAATATTATTTAATAATTATCATATTTATTCTATAATTAATAAAATTATATTATATAGTACACATCATCTTTACATGAGTAGCTATTTTAAATTGTATTTTCAAATAAAATTATTCATAAATTTTTTTATTTTCACTTTAATAAATTTTATATTCATAAATTTAAAATGATATTTATTTCATTAATCATTTCGATTACGGCAGGTGATCTATGCCCTTATTCTCCATGCTTACGACCAGTTTCAAAACCTACGACTCCTGCGACTTTTTCGAATGAGATCCTACGGGGACTCGATCATTCATGTGAATATAAGTATTAGGGTGCTTCGCTTCCGGTGAAAGTTTGTTTTTCGTTGCTCATTTAGCAAAATATTGTTCTATATGCTGAGACAAAAATCCCTGTCAAGTTAGAGCTCTTAATTTAAATCCAAAATACTTTTCATTTGATTTCAAAGATGTCCCATTTAAAATACATGTAAATTAAATTACTTTTCTTTTTATTTTCTAATACTCGGCTGCATTTTATGATATCAAAGAGCCATTTGTTGCAAATTGTAGGGAACAGTATTCTTCAAAAGTGCCCATAGATTTAATCTGTTTCACTTATGTCCGTTGCAGCAGTCATTTTTCCTATGAATTCACATTTATCGGCTTGCAAAATGTAAATCAATGAAAGTACACTATAAAAACTTTAATGGGAATTTTATAGGAAATTTTATTCCCTGCAAAAAAAATTCTAAGAGTCAAATCACGCTACGAGACAGATTAAAGACACGCTACGAGACGGATTGGAGACAGATTCGAGACAGTCTTCGAGACAGATTGGAGACAGTCTTCGAGACAGATTCGAGGCAGTCTTCGAGACAGATTCGAGACAGATTCGAGGCAGTCTTCGAGACAGATTCGAGGCAGTCTTCGAGACAGATTCGAGACAGATTGGAGACAGTCTTCGAGACAGATTGGAGACACGCTACGAAACAGGTTGCAGACACGGGACTACGGCCCGTATGTACATATGTATAAATATATTTAGAATACATATGTTTATATATATTTAAAATAATTCATTAATTATATATTTTCCGTTGTTTTATTTTTATTAGTGTGTTCGGACCTGCCACCCAGGGTACTTGGACGCTTTTTTCGCACACGCAATTAACATTAATTTCTAATTATTAATGATCGATTTGAAATACTAAGATCTGTTTCACTTAAATTTTACTTTAATCAATACACTGATAATTAATACATTTTTTTTTTAATTGGTAATTCACTTTTTTTTCTACTCATTAAATTCAATTATGAATTTAAATTTTCCCGGGTATATTGCAAGCGCCCCAGTGCGCTGAGCGGAGAATCCAAACAGACCATTAATTTTCAACGCTCAAAACTGTTTCACGTTGTGCGAAATTTAAAAATACGTGGGGGATCATACTTATAGTTAATTTATGTTTTTTTAATCTACGAAATTCTATATTTAACAAACTGTTGTCTTATAAATATCGCATTTTTAAAGAAATTTCTTTTGGACGTCTCTGGCCAGCATGAAAAAGCGCCTTTAAATTTATTCTCATGAACACGTCACGCACAATAACGGAAGTACATAGATCGATTCTCTCACAGCCTACGGCTATATAAGTATAAAACGCATGCGTTTGTTCAATTTTATTGCAAAGATTCCAAGTGTAATATCATAACCTAATCTTCAACCATAAGTTAGACGACTGTATTGTGCCCTTGCCGAAAAACGTAGGACTCCTAAATAAATTTTAAATCAAGGTAAATATAAAATTATATACCAATTAGTTTTTATCTTTAGTAACAACATATATATTCTATTCATTCATTTAATTATTAATTTACGTAATTAATTGACTCTTTTGACTTTGGCATGTGCCGTAACAGCATAATCTATCGGATAAATCTTATTTAAATATATAACTGTTATTTTATTAAATCGTATTGTATAAATATGAAGTAAAAATTTATATTAAAATTTTCCAATTCAAATATTTATATCAACCGAAATTATTTTTCTCACATATGTGCAAACTATGATTCTGAAGTTAGACAATTCAAAATTTTCAAATTTTTTTTCGCGTCAATTACAAATAAAAAAAAACTCAAAATATACACATGTAGAAAATAAAAAAAAACGTGAAATTTTTTATAATTTATCATTTTGAAAAAAATCAAAAAATTATGTCGGCTAACTTCAGAATCATGTAAAAATTTACGTGAGAATGTAGCAGTCATCTGACAAATTTAAAATCAAATAATTAACAAAATAATATTTATAAGAAATGCACTTATTAATTTCAAAATTTTTTAAACGCGTGTTTTTTTAAATTTAATTTTATTAATTGTTTACTCTATTAATTTAAAATTTTTCTGATGTCTGCTACACATTGATACTCATAAAAATTTATGACTAAAAATGATAACTTGTTATAGTAATTAAAAAATGAGGAATACTTTGCGTTAGAACTATGAATATTAATTTTAAATTGCAGAATCTGCAAACAATTTAAAAATGTCAACTTTCGGTGGTTTAATTGAAGAAATACCAGGAATTTCAGTGGATCGTTTTGACGGGGAAAATTTAAAATCATCTATTTTTTTTTTAAGTCATTGTCATACTGATCATATGAGAGGATTATTATATACCGAGAGTCAATGTTTTATTGATAAATTACTAAAACATAAACAATATCTATATTGTACTCCAGTTAGTAAAAAAATACTCGAATACAAACTTTCCAAGTTTGGTTCTGACGCCGAATTTATTAAAACAATTGATTGTTGTTCGCCGGTTATCGTGGATTATACAGTAGACGATAATAAATTTTATTTAACAGTAACATGTATACCTGCTGGACATTGTCCTGGTTCAGTTATGTTCCTATTTGAAAATGAAAAAACCTCTGTTCTTTACACCGGTGATTTTCGTATTGATTCAAGCGATTTATCTAAATTAAAACCTTTACACAACGACGTTAATAATATAATGATACCAAAAAAGTTTGATAGTATTTATATTGACACGACATTTTTTAATCCTATTAATAAATTTTTCCCAAGTCGACGTGATAGTGTCAAAGAAATTTGTCGAGTTGCTAATGATTGGATCCGTCAAGATGTTAATAATATTGTTGTATTAGAATGTTCTGCTCATTACGGACCTGAGTATTTATTTATCGAATTATCCAATGCATTAAATCTCCGAATACATGTTAAAGACAAAGTCTATGAAAGCTATACATTTGTTCCGGAGTTATCAAAATGTGTGACCAATGATCCTCATTCAACACCTATCCATGCTTGCATGAATAAACCCAATCGTTTTAGTAATGTTATATTAGAGTGTCGTCGTAATGTAGAATCGAAATCAGTTATCACTATCGTACCATCAGTATTGCGGTGGAAAGATAAAGATGTAACAAAAGGTATCACTGAATGGGACGGTTGTAACAACAAATTTAATGTTTGTTATTCATGTCACTCGTCTTATGACGAGCTTGTTGATTTTATTAATTATTTTAAGCCGAATAAATTATATCCGTGTGTTGTTCCGAAAGAAATAGAATTTGAGGATTTTAGTAGTACATTAAATAAACTTCTGGACAATTATAAAGAAGCTAATGATTATTTTACCGGTTATGATATGGACCTTTCAAAGCCTGAGCCGCTTAACAACCCCAGAGTTGAGGCTTGTAATTTAAGTGATGTTGACGATGATTAGTGTATAATAATTGATCTATAGGCTTATTGACTTGAGGCTTTTAAGGGATTTGAAATTTTGAACAATATTTTATAATTATTAAGAAAGCGATCAAACTAAATTAGTGTTTTTTCATAAATCTTGTTGATAAATATTTATAATCATGTTTAATTCTATTTTAAAATTTAATAATCATGTTTAGATCATAATTAACTTTGTATTTTATATTTTTATAAAATAAATATATGTTATCATTAACAGATCTCTGAGTTTTAGTAATTACACAGTTTTGCGGCTCAAAATAAGTATAACATTCATTCAGGAATTCATAAAATCTGTTAAGCTTTAATAAGCATTAAAGAAAACAGGTAGTAGAATCGAAATTAAAATTCGTAGCTTAAGCTTCGTCCTTATTGGTTTAAAAGTAGAGTCGATAATTTGTTGTATTATTAAGGAGGTTCGAGCGAATCTGATGTAAAGAGGATTTTCCAACTTTAAGATTTGAACTTAGTATGTATATAAATAAGTACTTTATCGATGTATTCTCAAAATTTGAATATGATTCACCGCCTAGTTTCTTAGAAAAAAAGGTGTACTTGAAGACCAGAACGTTTTTTGCAAAAGGAAAATAAAAAAAATAAATGAAAAGTAAAAAATCTACTGGATCTAGACTTTTGAAATGTTTCACACCCAGCCGAAAATTACAGGTCACCTCCAACTACCTTTTAAAGTCAAATCATATATATATTATTTACATTTTCGTTGCACGAAAAACGTTCCGATCTTCAGGTGCATAAAAAAAGATTTAAAAATAACGTTGTTAAAGTTCTTATACACAGGCTCTTATGGGGGACAAATTTCTGTTATGACTTATTTGATTTTTTTCATTATTAACCTTCCAGGTTGAAGAAATAAAATACCACTTGTCGTAAACTTAAATCTTTTTAGAATATGATAATATTTTAGTAATATAGTGTTACCGTTGTAATTATTTAAATAATTGAAGTTAAACTTTATTTTTTAATCTCGTTTACCGACAGAGATACATATTATTTAGAGTTTAGCAACGTCGCGGAAGTAACTGAGATAAAAATCAAAGATAGCCATACATTAAAAAAAAGACAAGATTAGAAATAAATGTTTCCCGCTTTAATTTGAATATAGAGTTTCAGAAGTTAGAACGCGCTGTTGTCAAATCTTTTTATTAAATCATATGAGTCAAAAATAATCAAGTAATTTCATTACTTTCTTTCATTAAATAAGTAATAATTATTAATTTATGAATTCGTTATGTTAATATAAATTAAAATAATGAATTTTTGAACCTCCTTAATGTTACATTTATTGTTTTCGAGTAATAAATGTAGCAATTTTGAAAAATGTATTTTTGAGAACCGATTAACGGCTACTCTTCAGATGGCTGTAACTCAAAAATATTCGAGATATGCACTAAAAATTGTAGTGCTATTTTTGAAGCTACAGACTATTGAAATATGCAAAAAAAAATGGATTGATTTTTCAAAATTTCATATTAGTAGTCCTTAAATAATATATTTATAAAAATCTTTACAATGAATTCACAAAGGAAATGATGTTAATTTTATATACAATGCAATTTTTACCTAAAAATGATAATTATATTTTTTTCTAATATTTTCTCGACATATTTAATTTTGTTACAGAAATATTTTAATTTTTCGTTGTTGTAATACAAAAATATTTTTGAAAAATGGCCGTATCCGCACTCGCTCAAGAAAAATTCTGGATTAACAAATCAGCTTACGATGCAGCTGAGCGTTCTCACTTTGAACGTCTCTACAAGGTGAGATAATAATATTTATTTTATTTAATTATTATGAAATTAAAAATTAATTCAAATATAAATAAATATTTTTAAACATATTAAAAAAAGATTATTTAAATTACGCATAATTTTCAAATGAAACTTGGCAATTAATTTAAATTTAAATTTATTTACATGAACACTTTTATTTTTGATATGTTTAAAAACTATGGGCCTCATATCATAGTAAATTGACATTAACACTCATTCTTATCGTTCATATTAATTATTTGGTTTTTTATAACGTTAATAATGCACGAGGAATATCTGGTGACAGTATTAATTAACCTTTTGCTCTTTTTTTTTTTGCATCCGACTTTATCTGTATCCAGATCTGATAAATTATTAATAAAATAATTGATAAACGTGTCCGCTCATTTTTTCTTCCTCTATGTATTTATTAAACTAGTGATGCGAAATGACCGTCAAAAAAAACGGTACGGTAAAAAATATTTTCGGTTTTCTGAGTAAAAGTTTGCGCGAGAACCGGCATGAAATTTAAAAAATTACCGCTGGTCAATTGTCTGATAATTGCTCAAACAGTTTCTCTGCTTTACATCACTAATAGAAACTATTACGGTTAATTTTGTAGACAATGTTAGTAATAAAAATTGGTAGTTTTAAATATTAAAAAAAAATAAAAGTGGAAATTAATGGGAACACGTTTATTTTTTAAAGAATTTTATTAAATAATCCCGTGAATAATTTTAATTTGCGTTAGGAAATTATTATTTGCAACTTACTGCTAAAAAAAGTTTTTATTTAACATAAATAAAGTTTTTTAAAATTGAAAAGTACATTTTGTTGTAAGGAACATTTTATTATTTTGAAATTGTCAATATAAATAAACCATAACTGTAAGTTGAATAGTTAAAAAATGTTACAAGGTGGCCTCTCGTATAATTTTGGAATGCGATGTTTCGGAAAAATTAATATCAACTAAAATAGAAGATTTTGTACCGGCAAATTTAACAGCAAAATCATCATCAAAAAAATCTAAAGAGAATAAAAATAAAGCAGATAAAAAAAATAAGTATTTAAAAAATACTGAACACGATTCTGCTGATAAGAAAGAAGTTTCTAATCAGGTATATAATAGAAATGAAAGTTTAATAATTTATGCTATAAATTATTTTTTTGTAAATAGTTTGTTTTATATTTATTGCTATAATAGATTATTTTCCATTATAGTTTTTATTATATGAAAATATTTTAATGTATCGATATCTTTAGTAGAAAATCGTTTAACTTAAATCTTATTATATCTGGAAACATAAATGAAATATAGATACTGTTTTTCAGAAGAAAATTTTCTTAAATAATGTGCAATTTTTAATAATTAAACTTGAGCACATCGTGATGTGTCGGCTTTACGACAGTAGATTACATCCGGCGCTTTCTTGTTCGAAGTGAAAAGAAAAAAAAATAACAATTATTTTAGGAATCAGTCTCCTTTTTTTTCAGAGTACTTTCTTTATTAAAATTCTTAAAACTTGTGGCATTATTAAGCATCATTCCAAGAATATTCTGCTAAATTTTCATAAAAAAATATTTAAAAATGAGCCAGTGGTAATAGGGAGAGACGAACAAAAAAAGTCTCCATGCCATAGACAGGATAACTCATGACTGCCTCATCTGAAATCAAAAAACCAAAAAGATTTCTTAAGTACATAAGTTTATCTTGGATTTGAACAAAGGAATAAACAAAATATTCATTTTTGAAATTTCAAAAAACTCTGATTTTTGCCAAAAATTCTTCCTTGTTTAATTAAAAAAGAACTAGTTATTGAAAAAAAAATCCTTCGTTCAAATCTAAGATGAACTTATGTACTAAAGAAATCTTTTTGGTTTTTTGATTTTAAATGAAACTTGAGTTATCCTGCCTACGGCATGGAAACTTTTTTTTGAGGTGACCCGGCTCTCCTCACTACCGCTGGCTTATTTTTCATTATTTTTTTATAAAAATTCAGCAGAATGTTCTTGAAATGATACTTAATAATGTCACAAGTTTTAAGAATTTTAATAACGAAGGTACTCTGAAAAAAAAATGACAAAAATATTCTCTTTTTTTTGTATCTTAGACCAGCTTCCCTCCTTAATGATGCTAGAGATAAGAGACTTTCAATCGTCAACTTTATGACTTGAGAAGAACTGTCATTTTTTTCTCTTTCATACTCTAGCAAGCGAGCAGTAATATTTTTGTTGCACTTGCTTAGTAAACAGAAATTTCGTCTACTGTTTTCTCATCAACAAATGAAATTTTTAAAAAATCAAAAAGATTTCTAGATCATAGAGAGTTGTGTCGAGCCTCGATATTTGTTTTGCATTTCAAATATTTGATTGAGAGAAAAGACAAAAATAACTAACCCATCTTAAAAATTATAAAAAAAACGCGTAACAGATTTTCTACTGAAGATATCGCTATTTTAGTTATTTTACTGTAGAGCATGAATTTTTTTAGGCTTTTGCCTTTGAATTGTCATAGGTAGTCTGTTACTTTTAGATTAATTGTTATTGTAATTTTATAATAGGATTTTTAAAAATAATTTAACGCGTCTTGTTGATTGTGTATCACTTATAAATATTGCATCAATTGTTTTATTTACTTATTTTAAAATTTAAAGACTAATAAAATAATCGCTTTCTCTGCATCATATATATTTTTAAAATTTAAAGCATCATAGAAAAAATAACAAAATATAAATTTTTAAAAAATTAATTCGTTTGGCATAAATTTATCATTCATATCGGTGGGTGCAGGAAAGCCGAGTGTCTGGTTGCTCAGAAGATCCTGCCAGTGGAAGTTTGGCCAATGAAGTTGCAAAAGCACGACAACACATTAAAAAGGGTTTACAGTGTGTGAGTACCGTAAATTTTTGCTCACGTCTTGATTTAAATTTTTCGTTCTATTTAATTTTTATTCTTTGTATTTTTTATTTTTATTCTTAAAAAAAAAAAATAAAATATAAATCGGTTTCAAAATTCTTTGAAAGAAATTATAACGAAAAAATCACGGATTATTTTTTATTACTGACGTGTCAAAATCATAAATTTAAATTTTAAATAACTTGTATAATTCTTCTATCAGTATGTGGCATCAAAGCACTTTAATAACAAAAACTTTTGGTATATTGGGAAAAATTCATCAGTGGGCTTTTACTAATTTATATTTTTCATAAAATAACCATCTCATATATCTAATTAAATTGAATAATAATTATTCTTTCAAGCTAATTGTTAAATCTAACAAAAATAAAAATGTTATATAAGTGTATTCTTTCTTTGTGTTTATAAAATGATGTTTGAATTAATTAAATAATTTATTTTTTCATTTTTTTTATTTTATAGCTCAACAACATTTCCGGTGATTCAGCTGTGCCTTCCCAAGATTTAATGGGACGCCTTACTTATCTGGAGAATGATAACCGAGAACTTCATGCTACAGTAAAAGCATTGAACAAACGTAGGGCAAAATTTTTTTTTTTTTTTTTTAATTTGAATTCTGAGTGCCTGCTCTACACTAGCTGATGATTTGAGGCCGCGATTCGTGTGTGATTTTTGTGCAAAAAAATATATTTCTGTACTCTAAGGTGGTCGCTAAAAATTATATTTTCTCGGACGCCTCATATAAAGCGTCTTTTTAGTGAAAAAATACACGGGGAATTAGGTTTTTTCTTTTTAAGTAAAAAGAACACGTGCCAGGATGATCAAAGTTCATTTCTCGGTACAATCGTGGTTTTTTTAAATATCTTATGAAATATGCAGATCAAAGGAATAATCATAGGAACAATTTTGTAGGAAATTAAATTCTTGACAAAAAAGATCATGTTCATTTGTTTTATAAAATGTGTATTTATGAAGATATTTTAAAAAAACTTTGGTAGATCTTATGAATTGAGCATCTAATGGATTACAAATGTTAAAAATGACGTTTTTTCTTAAATATAGACAACTTCGTAACTCGTTACAGATTAATCATTGAAACTTGTTATAGTTTCTATGTACTTAGAAAAATGTTATTTCCAACATTTGTAATCCTTAAAACTCTCAATTCATAAGATCTAAAAAAGTTTTTTAAAAATATCTTTATAAATACACATTTTATAAATAAAATGAATATGACCTTTTTTGTCAAGAATTTAATTTCCTACAAAATTGTTCCTATGACTTTTTCCTTTAATCCGCATATTTCATGAGATATTTAAAAAAAACTGCGATTGTATCGGAAAATGAACTTTGATCGTCCTGAGGCACGTGTTCTTTTTACTTAAAAATAAAAAAAACCAAATTCCCCACGTATTTTTTCACTAAAACGAAGCTTTTTATGGGGCGCCTGTGAAAATTAAATTTTTAACGACTACCCTAATCTACACTCTTGTTTGGCGGCTACTGCAGGCTTTCATAGTGCGAACGTAGAGCAAGCATTTAATTTTTTTTTAATGGTAATAAATATTTAATTTTTTTTTTTTTTTTTTTAGATATAACTGATTTAGAAGCCGCTATTAAAAAACTAGAAATAACAGTATCTGGTCCAGAGCCAGCTCCTTATCTTTGCATTTGTCCTGCAAAACCCCCTTCAGAAAAAGCTTCACCAGCAGAAGATGATGACGATGACGTTGATCTATTTGGTTCTGACTCAGAGGTAAGTTAAAATTTATTCATCATAAAATAGTAATATAAATAAAAATTATCAATTAATACTAAAATAATTGCTTGTATTATAAATTCATTGTGTATAATGTCATAAAGTTAAATACTAGTAGTTATAGATTATTGTATTATACAAAAAATATTTAGTTTTGTTAGATAGTTTTGCACGATCTTTTTCTTGTCTATAGTTTACGAAACGATTTTAAAATTTGTGATCTACTTCTACTGGTTTCTTAACACAAAATCTATTTGTACAATATTTTATTAAATTTAAATGTCCTTTGATATGTGAAAATAAATTTATAAATATTAAATATTTTTTTAACTCTAATTAAATTATTAAATTAATTATTTTATAAATGATTCTGCAGTTTAATTAAAGGATATAATGATGTTTTACACCAGATATTCCTGATATAAACGTCTTACCGTAATTAAAATACTTTCCATGATATATTTATTCTCAAATTATTTTTTTTTATATTCATAATCATCGTTCCATTCATTGAATATCAATTTCCATTAATCATCATTGATTAAACATGTTTTTTTTTCTATATTTCATTAGATCACATTCATTAAAATTGTTTCATTATTTATAAACTATAAATTCAAATTCATTATATTAATTTTTAAGGGTGAAGATGCTGAGGCTGCTAAGATAAGAGAAGAACGTCTTGCTGCATATGCTGCGAAAAAATCTAAAAGTTAGTAATTCAATAAATTAAAATTATATTGAGTTATTTAATATTAATTATTTAAATTTTATTTGCAGAACCAGCGGTAATTGCTAAGTCAAGTATAGTTTTAGATGTTAAGCCATGGGATGATGAAACCGATATGAAAGCAATGGAAGCTGAAGTAAGGAAGATCACTTGCGATGGATTATTATGGGGAGCAGCTAAACTCGTTCCACTGGCATACAAAATCCATAAGCTTCAAATCTCCTGTGTTATTGAAGATGACAAAGTTTCAGTCGATTGGCTAACTGAGGAAATTGAAAAGAATGACGAGATTGTGCAAAGTGTAGACATTGCAGCATTCAACAAAATTTAGAAGATATTTAATTCACAATTAATGCCATTATTTTAAATAACGATAATTTATATTAATTCAATGACATATTTTGGCATTATTTTCATTCCATTATCAATAAATAAAGTTGCATTGAAAATTTTACTCTTTACTTATATATTTATTTAATATTCCCCAGAAGACAAAACAAACTTAATTATAATATTTTATAAAAAATTTAAATAAATTTTTTTTTGATTATTTTATTGTCAGATTCATAAAATGCTTATAATAATAATACATGAAAAACAAAAGATTTTACTATTTATATCAACGCTTTGATCAATTAAAAGTTTAACAATATCTGCATGCCCATTATGTGAACTTACAGATAATGCAGTCATTCCTTTAATATCTTTTGAATTACAATTGGCGCCTTTAGCTATCAAAACTTTAACGGCTTCTATTTGACCGTGACTAGCTGCTACATGTAAAGGTGTTTGATTGTTATTATCTTTAATATTAATTGATGCACCATTATCCAATAACAATTTAGCAATTTGCTCATTACCTTTTATACAAGCAAAATGTAATGGAGTGAAACCTTCAATATCTTTAACATCGAGTAGTGCTTTATTTTTTATTAAAATATCTACAAGTTCTAAATGCTGATACAAAGCAGCAAAATGTAATGGTGTCATTCTTCTTTTAGTTTCAATATTAACTTTCGCTCCATATTTTAATAAAAGCTTAAGAACATCAAGATGACCATATTTAGCTGCATGATTTATTGCTGCATAATTATCAGGATTATAAATACTATTTAATTGAGCACCGTGTTGAAGTAAAATTTCCACTATTTTTTCACGCCCAGTTTGAACAGCATTATGCAGAGGTGTAAGTCCATCAACAGAGGCAATGTTAATATCAGCTTTGTTATAAATTAAAATTTTTATTACCTCTAAATGACCGTTGAGAGCTGCTTCATGCAAAGGTGTTTCATTTCTTCCTGTCTTGGTATTTACATCTGCTTTAAGATCGACTAAATATTTAACAAGATCTGTGTGTCCATGCTCAGTAGCTAAATGTAATATGGACTTATCATCCAATGATTTACTGTGATCTACGCTCTTTTCTTTTTTTAATAACATTCTCACAACATCCTCATGACATACATTTATTTAATATTCCCCAGAAGATAAAACTAACTTAATTGTAATATTTTATAAAAAAAATTTCACTGATTTTTTTTTTTATTTTTTTAAGTTTTATTATCAGATTTATAAAATACTTATAATAATACATAGAAATTGAAAGATTATATATTTTTATACTTGACAATAGAAAATAAAATAAAATTTTTAAATAAAAACTGGAATTGTTCGTTGGTAATAAAATAAAAAAAAGAAAAGAAATGAACATTTATTATTTATGTTAAAAAAAGTAATTGTTTTTTTTTTAAATTGTAATAAGCTTTTAGATATATATGTAAACAAACATATATACACTAATGTGTTAATGTATTATTATCGCTATTACGTGCATTTTTAATTATCTCTAATTCATTGCCCGTTAGTTTTTTTAATTTAGAAATCATAACGCTTTTATTAATTTTTAAATCATTGAAAAGTTCATTGAGAAATTTTAATAATTTAATGATATTTTCATTTTCACAAATATCAAGAGGCGTTTTATTGCCAACAAAATTTCTTGCGTCGTAAGTCGCTCCATATTTTAACAATAATCTGACAATTCCTTCAAAACCATTTTTCGCCGCAACATGCATGCACGTCATTCCACCAGCCGTTGTTTTGCAATCAATAAACGAATGTAATGTAGTATTATTTATTTCTTTTACGTGTTTCAGTAAAATGTCAACAATTATCTCATTGTTTTTTGAAACGGCACAATGCAATGGCGTATTGCCTTTGTTTGAACTTAAAGTGCAATTAGCGCCATTTTTTATCAAAAATTTAACAATATCTATATCACCACTATTAACTGCATAGTGTAAAAATGTAAATCCACTTTCATCTTTACTATCAATGTCCATTCCATTTTCTATTAAATGTTTAATCAAATTCTTGTCACTGGCTGATTCAGAAATAATTCTATTTTCAATATTCTTCAATTGATTTAAATCTCCAGTAGATTCTAATGCTCGTGTAATAGATGTTATATTTTTCGACAAAGTTAAGACATCAGGATGATTTGATCCAACAGCTATTTTCATTCGTTCAAAAGCTTCTTTGAAAACTTTCAATGCTTTAAAAACGTCGTTTCGTTTGAAAAATATATTCCCCAACTGAACTTGAGTGTTCAAAGTATCTAAATGATTAGATCCCAATATTTTCTTTTGAATATCGAGTACTTGTTGGCAGGAAGAAACTGCTTGGTCATAATTTTTTTGCAAAACATAAACTTCGACTTTGTTGTAAAGAGCTCTCAAAGTGTCAGAATGATTTTGTCCTAAAACTTTCTTTCTCAACTGATAAACATCTTCATAAGTTTTCAAAGCTTCTTCATATTTTCCCTGATGAGCTAGTACTTTTGCTATATTATTTTGTACTACTAAAACTCTGGGATCATTAGCGCCGAATTTAATTTTGTATTTTTTAAAAGTATCATAATTTATTTTTAAAGCTTCATCAAATTTATTTAAAGCCATTAATACTAATGCCATGTGAGATTGAGTGTAAAGTAACTTTTCGTCATTCGCATCCAGTAATACTTTTTGCTTCTCAAGCGTATCTCTATAAACATCAATCGCTTCTTCATTTCTTCCTAATTTATAAAAAACTAAACCCATCATACTTCTAGTTTGTAACGTGTCTTTACTATCTACACCCAGTAATTTTGACTGTTTGCTATAAATTTCTTGATAAATCTTCAAAGCTTCTTCATAATTATGTAGAGAGCAATTTAATTGTGCGATTTCCAGTTTAATATCTAAACTTCCTAGATCATCAGGCCCTAAAATTTTTTTCTGCTTATCATAAATCGATTTAAATACAATCAAAGCTTCTGAATATTTTTCTTGAGCAGATAATTTATGAGCTTTATTTATTTCCAATGAAATATTATTAAGAAATCCAAATTTAAGATTTTCAATATTCGGAAAATTATTATTAGCTGCTGCAACCATCAACGTTTCATTTTTGCTATTACGAGCATTAGTTATCATTTTTATGTCAGAAGCTTCAATTTTTCTTAATTCTTTAATTACCGTCGTGTCACGAGCTTCTACTTGGAGAAATAATTTATCGATTAATTTTATAATTTTAATAATATCTAATTTATCTGATAAGTCTACTGGTTTATTATTTTTATTAGTTTTAACGTCGTAAATAGCACCGTGTGATAATAAAAGTTTAACGATATCAGAATGTCCAAATTTAGCAGCATAATGGAGAGGCGTGGAACCATTTTTAGTTGCAATATTAGGATTCGCATGATTCATCAATAAGATGTTAACTATTTCTGTAAAACCATGCCAGGAAGCATAGTGTAATGGACTAAATAAATTTTTATTTACAACGTTAATTATCACTCCTTGATTAATCAAACTTTTACAATCATCTAAATTATTTTTATTGACAGCTTTAAATAAATCATCAATGACAGCTAATATTTTAATTACAGAACGATGAGTAGTCATTTCTCGTGGTGTTCTACTGAGTTTGTCAAAAATATTGTAAGCCGCTCCATTATTCAACAAAATTTCAACAGTTTCTTTACTTCCATAATGAGCAGCTATATGTAATGGTGATATTCCATCTTGATCACGAATATTGACATCAACTTGCTGGCTTATTAAATATTCCACAACTTCTTTCTTATCTGTTCCAGCAGCGAAATGCAACGGTGTTCGATATCGGTCACCCGAAGTATTAATGTTCATTCCAATACTCAAAAAATATTCTACAATACTTTTGTGACCTTCTCGAGCCGCGATGTGAATAGGTTTAGAACCAAAAGCATTGGCAGCATTAACATTTGCACTTTTTTCAACTAAGTACTTTACAACATCTAAACACCCTTCTTGAGCTGCGATGTGTAACATTGTAAAATCGTTTACTCCTTTATTATTTATTTTCATTTTAGTATACTGAAACAATAATTTAACAATGTCAAGATGTCCTTTTGAAACTGCAAACTCTAAAGCTGTTCGTTTATCATCATCTTGAATATCCGGGTTTGCTTTGTTTTTCAACAGAGTATTAACGATGTCCGTGTAACCTTTGTCTGCTGCTTCAAAAAGTGGTGTTCCATTGAGACATTTAGCGTTTATATCTACTTTGTTAGCTATCAATGTCTCAACAATATGATTGTGGTTGGAACTAACTGCTAGATGTAGCAAATTCATTTTTGTACCTTGTATTAAATCGTTCACATTAATATCTTTATGTTTTAGAAATATATCGACAATACTTTTGTGCCCAGAAACTGTTGCTATTACTATAGGCTGCATCACTCCGGCTTTTACATTTGCTCCGTGTTTAATTAGCTGTTTCACTATCTCTACATGATTTAATTTAGCCGCAATCATTAACGGAGTACGGCCTTGTTTATCAGCAATATCAATGGAACATTTTTCAAGTAAAATTTTAACAATTTCTTGATGGTTACCTTCAACAGCAGCATGAAGCGGAATTAGATCACTGCCAGCTTTAATATCAGTTTTAGTATTTACAGACAGTAAATATTTTACTACTTTTACATGGCCTTCAAACGCGCTTATATATAATGCTGAAGCTCCTTTAGAATCGATGACGTTAACATCAGCACCAGCTTCTTTTAACATTTTAACAATTTCCTCATGGCCAGTACGAGCTGCTTCATGTAGTGAGGTTCCGCCATTAAAATTTTTACTATTTATATCAACACCTTGATCAATTAAAAATTTAACAATATCTGCATGCCCATTATGTGAACTTACAGATAATGCAGTCATTCCTTTAATATCTTTTGAATTACAATTGGCGCCTTTAGCTATCAAAACTTTAACGGCTTCTATTTGACCGTGACTAGCTGCTACATGTAAAGGTGTTTGATTGTTATTATCTTTAATATTAATTGATGCACCATTATCCAATAACAATTTAGCAATTTGCTCATTACCTTTTATACAAGCAAAATGTAATGGAGTGAAACCTTCAATATCTTTAACATCGAGTAGTGCTTTATTTTTTATTAAAACATCTACAAGTTCTAAATGCTGATACAAAGCAGCAAAATGTAATGGTGTCATTTTTCTTTTAGTTTCAATATTAACTTTTGCTCCATATTTTAATAAAAGTTTAAGAACATTAAGATGACCATATTTAGCTGCATGATTTATTACTGCATAATTATCAGGATTATAAATACTATTTAATTGAGCACCGTGTTGAAGTAAAATTTCCACTATTTTTTCACGCCCGGTTTCAACAGCATTATGCAGAGGTGTAAGTCCATCAACAGAGGCAATGTTAATATCAGCTTTGTTATAAATTAAAATTTTTACTACCTCTAAATGACCGTTGAGAGCTGCTTCATGCAAAGGTGTTTCATTTCTTCCTGTCTTGGTATTTACATCTGCTTTAAGATTGACTAAATATTTAACAAGATCTGTGTGTCCATGCTCAGTAGCTAAATGTAATATGGACTTATCATCCAATGATTTACTGTGATCTACGGTCTTTTCTTTTTTCAATAACACTCTCACAACATCCTCATGACCGTTCAATGCAGCGCAATGCATCGGCATATAGCCAGAATGATTAAAAATCTTCATTTTACAATTATTTTTAATTAAAATTTCAACTAACTCTCGGTGGCCCCGTTGAGCTGCTATATGTAATGGTGTTTCTCCATAGTTATCTACGACATCAATACTTGAAATTTTTTTCGATAAAAAAAATCTAACGATATCGGTTTGTCCATACTCGGCTGCTACATGTAAAGGACTTTGGCCATTAATATCTTTTACATTGACTTCAACTTTTTGATCAAGAATAAATTTTATTACTTCACAATTAGATCCTTTAGCAGCAAAATGCAGAGCAGTCCATAAGCGATAACTTCTAGCATGAATATCAGCCCCTCTGGCTAAAGTATTTTTGAAAGTATCAAAATCGCCCCGCTCCAGTGATTCAAACATAGCTTCTTGATTAATAACAGTCATTAAATCTTGTTGGTATTTTGACTTCAATTCAGTTAAATTATTCTGTATTACTTTACCGACTTTTTTATTACACTCAATAACATTTTCCGTAGTAAGTTTAGTAGCATTTAAAAATATCGCTATTGAAGAATCAAATAACAGAATGTCAATAAGAGCATTGCCGTGAGCTAAATGATTTCGCAAATTTTTTCCAATTAATAGAGGAGCTGACTTATCTAAGAGTAGATGATTATCAACTAAAATATTTTTAGAACCATCTAAAATAGACATTACATCCAGCACCAGCATTTCAATTACTGCCTGTAGTTTTTTATTCTTCTGATAAATAGTAAGATCCTCATTTAAATTATTACTTTCAATTATATTTTTCAGTGTCGACAATTTTAAAATGTACTCTTGTTTTGACCTTTCAGATGAATTTTTAGTTTCTTTTAAATTATCTCCGTTATTTATTTTCTTCAAATCCCATGAATAGTTACTTTTATACAACTTATCGCGTAATTCTTCAAGCCATTTCATATTATGCATACCAACTCCTATTCGAGTAAAAATAGTATTAATAACTTGCATTAAATAATCATACTGCTCGGGTGAAATTCTAGATCCGCTACTACCTACTATATTAAATAGCGTGTTGAAAATAATTTTTTGACAGTTTTTTAAATCAACATCTGGTGTCATATATAACAAAGCTCGATTAGCAAAATATTTTATTTCGTTGATACCATTATCATTTATACTATCGTCATTAATACGCTTACGCATCTCTTTTAACAGTAGTAGTTTAGAAGTATAATCTAAATCATTTTCTGAAGAATAAAGATGCTTTGAAATTAATTTCAATTTATCAAATAATAAAGTTTCGTAAGAAGTTTTATTTGTTATAATAGAATTTAATTTGTCGATTAATTTCTGTAAAGAATCATTTTCATAAAATTTGAATTTATCTTCGAACCAAGTGGAGTTTATTTCAAAATTAAAAGTTTCCAATGCACTTTTTATATCATTTCTAGTCTGACTCGAAGCGATAGTTTCTAAAAGTGTTGCAATATGATGAGTTTGAGTTTTGTAAAGAATATTTTTTATCACAGAACTAATTATTTTAGTGTCATTTTGAATGTTTGAAAAAAAATTACTTTTAGAATAATCATTTTCGATGTTAAGTCTTTGCGATTGAGAATTATTGTGAGACAATGAGTTACGGAGATCAATAATTATTTGTCGTGTATTTGAAGGCAATGATGAGAGTAATAATTTACTTGTGAATTCTGACATTTTTGGCGACTCCCATGTATTCTTTACATATTCTCCAATAACTTGTAACGTTCTTGTTATAACTAATTCCCCTTCTTTTTCACTAGCATCCGCAGATAATGACAAGTCTAAATACTGATTAATTATTTCCAAAGAATAAGTGTCTCTTAGCTGCCTATAATCATCATATAATTCCTTAAACTCTGGACTAACTTTAACAATATCATCAATACCTTTTTCACGTGAGCATTTTGGTAAAGTCAACAATCTATTAATTGAAATTTCATTAATAGTAACTTTTTCGTCATTAAGTTTACGTGAAAAAATATCAAGATGACTCAGTAGTTTACTTTTACTTAAAAAAAAATTAAAAATTGGCAATTTAGTTTTTTGTTCAGAATTAATGTACGCAATTAAACAAAACTCAATTTCTTCCCAAGGTAATTTACAATATGTAAATTTCATTTGACGTTTTAAAATATTTATATTCTGAACAATAAATCTCGCACGAAGAAAAAACTTTTCATTTAATTTATTTATATTCGAAAATTCAGCTTTAAGTAAATTTATATTATCAACCACCAATTCAATCCGCTCTATTATATCGCAATGAGAAACTTTTATACTTTTAATCTTATCTGAACTGTCAGAATAAAATCTATAATTAATCAATCGTTTTTCGACAAGCGTTATAACTTCATCTAATAACACAACATTTTTTAATTTCAATTCTTCATATGCTTGAGCGAGAAGTTCGTATACTTTATCTAAATTTATTAAATACTGGGAAGGCCACAAATCCAGAAGAGTTTCAATGAGCTTACAATTACCAACACGTATAGCGTAATAAAACGCATTGTGATTCTCTTCATCTTTATCCTCCAGGTCAATTAAACATTTATCACTATTTGTGGTACTGTTTTCAACTATATATTTTAAAATCTGATATCTATTATATTTGCATGCAAGAATAAAAAAATTATAATTTTTAAGTGACTTATCAGTGCTCTCGTTGAAATCCTGCAGAGTCTTATCTTCAAAATCTTTGATGAGATCAAGTAATTTGAAGTATCGTTTGAAATTGTTTACGTCATCAGCTTTGGTGATAGTGTTAGCCACTTGAGTTGCAATTTGTGAATGAAGCTTTGCTGCATGAATTTTGTCATATTTTTTATACATCTCGATAAATTCTTCTTTTGAACAGGAAACGAGTGAGTACAAGTCCGATAAGCTCGGAGTGTCCATATCGTTCTGCGAAGGCATCGTAATATATATGACAACAATGCTCTTGATAAAGTATCCGATTACTTAATTGATTTATTTAGTCATCACCTTATCAAATCTAAAAATATATTTAAATATTAATTTGTATACAAATGATGTTGAGAGTAGTAGACATTCAAGAATTTTTTCCTATAAACAAATTATTTTAAAAAATATACAGATTTTTAAAAGTTCATGTCTCTGATTTAAAAAAGTGATTAGACAATATTTTAAAAAAATTTTAATGTTTTTTAATCTTTTTGCATTTAAAATAAAAATTAAAAAGTATTCGAAGCGATTAAATAATTTTTCAGTGATTGAAAAGTATTTGGAAGTATTCAAGAAACTAGAGTACTTTTGAATTATTCTAAATTGCTCCACAGATCGAAATTTCACGATTATTTAGTGATTAAAAGTTATTTAAAAGCATTTAAAAAATTGAGTATTTTTGAATTTCTCTAAGTCTCTCCATGAATCGAAATTTCAGTATTATTCAGTGATGAAAAAAAAATTCAAAGTATTCGAAAATTATAATATTTGTATATTTTTCTAAATCTCTGTATAAATTATAAATTCAATCATTATTAAGTGATTAAAAAGTATTTAAAAGAAACTTAATATTTTCGAATCATTTCAAATCTCTTAACGATCAGAAAATTTGACTATTATTTAGTAATTAAAAATTATTGTAGTTTTTAGAAAATTGAATAACTTCGAATCTCCCCAAATAATCGAATAACGGATGATTGGGAACTTTTTAAAAAGACTATGCTTAAAAATTGGGAGAATTTGAAGCTTATGGAAGTATTTAAAAGTATTAAATTTTTTTTTTTAATATTTTCAAATCACTTTTCTTAATCAGGGATAAATATTTAACAACACTTTTTTTATAATATTAAATTTGTTTATTAAAAAATTATCAATTGTTTGCTGATTTCATTTTCATACATAAGGTATTTAGATATTATATAGTGAATGATTATGGTTTTATTACCTTATTGTTCAATATAACTGATTAAAAAAAGTCGGAATAAAATCTTGATTCAATGTGCGGTGTAAATTGAACTACGATGACGCCATCGTTACTGTAATGCAATTCCAAAACAAATGAAGACCGGAATATATAACTGCGCACTTAAAAAATAAACTCTTATTATTATTATTATTATTATTATTATTATTATTATTATTATTATTCCCTGATTAAACAAAACGATTTGTGACGATTAAAACTGTTTTAATCATTTTAAATCATCATGAACCGTCAATTGAGGATTCAAGAGGATTAAAAACGATTAAATTTTGAACCGTTTTAAATCGTTTTTAATCTTCATGCAGGACCAGAAATTGCTATATATTATTTTACGATTAAAGATGATTCATGACGATTTAAAATTTTCAATCGCCACGAATCGTCTTTAATCTTCATGCGGGACTAGAAATTGCAATATTATTTTACGATTAAAGACGATTCATGACGATTTAAAATTTTTAATCGTCATTAATCGTTTTTAATCGTAAAATATTAAATCGTCACAAATCGTTTGTTTAATCAGGGTTATTATTTATGTTTTCGAGATAATAATAATTATATTTTTAATCACTGATCAGTTAAACTGGCGGTCAACTAACGAAAAAAATTAAACTATCTTCGATATGATGTTAAAAATAGCAGACATTCGACAATTTTAGTGTTTTAACGATTAACTTGTCATAAAAATAAATTTTTTTAAATATACCGACTAAAAAAATCTATCAAAATTCTCAAGATGCATTTTTAAATATTTTTTTTTCTCAGTATTTAATTATTTGATTTACAAAAGAAAAAAAAATTTAATTATTACCTTCAGTATCATTTTATTCCGTCAATATATACAAAGAAAATTAAAACCTTTTCCAATTAATTTTTTTTTTTAAAAACACTAAACACTACAATAATATGATTAAAATTACAAATCAAAAAACAATTCAAATACTTGTTAAGTAAATTTGAATAAAGACGCGATCTTCTTTTGATGCTGTAAGGTCTTAATTGTCATGCCTTCTAGTCGGTGAGATTTTTACATATTTTTATTCGACGGCAAAATTAGGCGGGAGAAAGCGGAAGTCAAATCTTGGACTCAAGCTTTGCGCTTGCTTAGAACAAAGTGTAGTGTACGATGATATTCCCGCCTTAACTTCAAAAAATTGAATAAAGAAATAATGAATACATAAAACTTGATACTTTTTGATTATAATCGAAAATATGAATGTTATTGATAACGACATTGATAATTTTATATAAAAAATATATCATAATTTTATATATAAATAAATTTAGCTTGAGTACAAACAATTTATAGATCTATACTCTAAAGATCATTATTTTTTTGCAGATGAAATCTACTAGCAGTCAACATTATAAATTTTGAAAGCAACTTACCGTTATATCGCATATGTTGATTCATATTTTTTTAAAAATTAAAGTAAATATTTCCGTATATATTTTAAATAAAAAATAGGTATGTTTCAAAAGAAAAAAATAATTGATCTATAATTAGAAAAATACTTAATAAAAGTTTAATGAACCTTGAAATAGACAGAGTTGCACATTTTAACTTAGTAATTTATCTGACAAAATAAAAAATATTTTAAATTTTGAGTTTCCTTACACTTGTATTTTGGATAAGAATAAAGTTAATTAATATTATATTACTTTGCTAATTCAAAAACGTTGTTTTAAATATTGTACAAAATAATACTTCTATTGTACTTTACAAAATATACAATTTTTTTTACAATATATCATATTTATTGGATTATAAATTAAAATTTAAAAATCGCTGTAATAAATTATTTCTTTTAAAAAAATATTTAGCTTTCATCATCCATAGATATTTGTCCCATAACTTTAAGATCAGCAGCAACAGAAAACTCACAACCGGTTGAACTAACAACCTCGCTGATGTCAACATTAGGAGCTAACTCAATTAATCGTAAGCCTTCGCCTTCAATAACTTCGAAAACAGCCAAATCCGTAATAATCAAATCAACACATTGTTGGCCTGAAAATAAAATATAATTACATGATTAATATATAAATTAAAGTATGTATTGTTATAAAATTTATATAAAAATAAATACCGGTGACGGGCAATGTACAAGTTTCCAAAATTTTAGGGCTGCCATCACGAGCTGTGTGTTCCATCGTGACGACGACTTTTGTTCCTGCGGCAGAAACTAAGTCCATTGCTCCACCCATACCCTTGACCATCGATCCAGGAATCATCCAATTGGCTAAGTCTCCATGCTTAGATACCTGCATGCCTCCAAGTATTGTCAAATGAATGTGACCACTGTACAATTAAAATTATAATTATAATATATAACGATCGTTTCTTTTTTCCTGATAGCCACCATAACCGCAAGTTAACTTCAAGCTACGGCTGGAATCTGAAGTCAACTAAACAGCAAAAAGTTACGGTTAAGTTGACAGTAGATTGTCACTGTCAGATGACATTAAGTTGATTGAAAGTTTCAATTTGAATTGATGGCAAGTTTTTCTGTAAAATTACATTCAGTTTACGGTCGCAGATTTACATCAACTTGCACGCAAGTATTATCCAGCCAAAGCTTGCCAGAAACTTTTTGAGCAAGGTAGGGCTATCAGGGTTATTTAAATTCAACTGCTGTAACTTTTTACCCTCTTATCATAGCGAAACTTTCATCACTGCCAAAGAAAGATGCACCAGGAGCAACAGTTACTGATTCTTTACCAGCATTTATTAAATCTGGGTCAACTTGATTTTCATCTGGATAAGGACCAAGGCCCAAAATTCCATTTTCAGATTGAAGCGTCACATTCATGCCTTTCTTAATGTAATTAGCAGCTAACATTGGCATTCCAATTCCTAAATTAACTATTATGAAAAACAAAAAATTCGTTATCAAACACTTCTAGTGCAAAAGTTAATTAATAAAAGTGATTATTTGATAAATTGGTCTTACCATACATTCCATCTTTAAATTCTAAAGCAGCACGTCGAATAATTTTATCTCTAGCTTTACTTGCTGGCGTTGATTTTTTCGATTTTAATGAAGAACTAGTTTTTGTTTTCTGTAAAAATTTTAATAATTAATAATACAACTCTAATCTGTGTTATATTAAAATTAATGATTTATTCCTTACTTCAATACGCTTCTCATAATTACGTCCTTTGAAAATTCTATCTACATAAATTCCGGGTACATGAATATTATCAGGATCAAGCTGACCAATTTCAACAATTTCTTCAGCCTCAACAATAGTAACTTTGGCAGCTTTACACATCACAGGATTAAAATTTCTTGCTGATTTATTGAAAATTAAATTCCCAGCTTTATCAGCTTTCCATGCCTTTATTAATGCAAAGTCTCCAGTAATAGCAGTTTCCATAACATAATTTCTTCCATCGAATTCTTGAAAATGTCTTGGTTCACCAGATATTTCAGGATTCCCATTAGCATCATATTTAATTACAACGTTACCTTCTTGAATTATCGTTCCAAAACCAGTTGATGTAAAAAATGCTGGTATACCAGCACCTCCTGCTCTAATACGTTCTGCTAGAGTACCCTGTGGTGTTAATTCAACTTCAAGATTACCACCGAGATATTGTTTTTCAAATTCAGCATTTTCACCAACATAAGATGCAATCATTCGTTTTATTCTTTGCTGTGATAAAAGTATTCCCAAACCAAAATCATCAACACCAGCATTATTTGATACAACTGTTAGATTTTTACATCCTTTCTTACTGATTGCATTTATCAAATTCTCAGGTATACCACATAGTCCAAAACCACCCACTAATAATTTAGCACCATCAGGAATATCAGCTATAGCTTGATCAACAGATTTGAAATATTTTCCATCCCCAACTGGTGCTTTCAATTCTGTGCTATCAGTTTGCGTTTCATCTATGTCACTTTTTATTGAAAAATTAACAGCACATGTCTAAAAAAAATTAATGAATTAAATTAGTAAACATTTAATAATAATAACATTCGAGGGACATTTATGATCACCACCATACTACATCAAGAATGATGTTGTCCCTCAAGTTGATGAAATAAGAGATTTGGGTATATATATTGATAGCAAGCTAACATATGGAGGACTGAACAATATAGTTGCTAAGACAAATAAAACTCTGGGCAGTCTGTTGAGGTCTAGTAGCGATTTCAAGCAGGGTAGCAGGTTAATCAAACTATTTTGCTCTTTAGCGAGACCAGTACTTGAATATGGTGTGTTATATGGGATCCCATTTATAACAATCAGATTTTAAAATTGGAATCGGTTAAAAGAAAATTTTTAAGCCATATCAGATACCGCAATAGCAGGAAGGGAATCCTGTTGGACAGACATCAAGCCTATGAGTATACGGGGCTGTCTTCCTTAGCTGATAGGAGAAAATATCTAACATTGTGCTGTGGGTTTAATATTATTAATGGACATCTTGATGCCTCAGAGCTGCTTGGTATGTCGGGTTTTGCAGTGCGAAATATAAACCTGAGATCTTATAGGATAATGTAAATTCCTTTAGTAAGATCACGTTTTTCGACACGCTCTCCACTGTACAGAATTTCAAAAATTATCAATGAAGATGCCACAGAAGTAGATTTTTTTGGAGCATCATTGGACAGTTGCAAAAAGAAAGCTAGAAGGGTAATTTTAAACTGAGAATTCTGGGCATGGTTTTTGTTTTTGTTATTATTATTGTTATAATTGTGTTGATGATTAATTATTTACACTTTATATTACTTTTGTTATTATTCCTATGTATAATTGCCGAGGGACGTTTATAAATAAATAAATAAATAAATAATAAATTTATATTAAAATGTCTAGAGACAAATAAACAAATAAATTTTATTTGTAAATTAGAGGTTATATATATTATTTACCTTATTTATTTGTAATTTATTTCTACAACCAGCTCCAAATCTAATATATATATTTCTACTGATTATACCTAACACCATTATTAATAATTAATTATTAAACGTCCTATTTTATATATTTATTATCTCTTTAATTGAAGTATATTGAGTGTACAAACGTCTTGCCACTTGACCGGTAAAATCAAGACTGAGAACTGAAGCTCAACTGATTTGTAACTGATTAATTTCCTCTACAATCAAATAAAATATATGTCAGAAACACATGTATATTTACAAATCGATTATTATTATACTTTTATAAGGTTGAATAACTTCTGTAAAATGATAAATATTTTTTTTCATTTTTAATTTAAGTGATAAAATTTATTATGATTGTGAATGTAGCAAACTGGCAATTATTGTAATTTTGAAATAAATGAACGAAATTTATATCAAATAAAAGTAAAAAAATGCACATTTGTAAAATTTAAAAATTGGTATGCGCATTTTTTTAAATTTTCATTTTTTTAATTGTTTAATTATGATTTAAAATTAGTCTCATGTCAACTACATTTACACTCAAATTTAATGATCATAAAGTTAGCAGACAATTAAAAATATTCGGATTTATTTCTTAATAAATAAATTACAAAAAAAAGAAAAGCTAAAAATATGCACTTGTAGAAAATTCAAAAAACTACAGGTGCAATTTTTTCAAATATTTTTTTTTTTTATTATTTACCGCTAAAAAAAAATCTAACAATTATTAGACGTCGACTTCAGTCTCATTCAAATTTATTTAATTTAAAATTTTAAAAACCGGCTTACAGTGCTCGAGGTCAACAAAGTTACTCGATTAATTTTAAAAACTTATACGATCAATGCCTCTATCCTGATACGATAAATAAATACTCGTTTTTATTTTTTTATTTTTCGTTATTTAGTAATAAATTAAAGAAAAGAAAACGATTGTTATGTTTATGAAAACATGCCACATTTATCTTCCATAGATTACGTTTGTTATATTAATGCATAATATATATAATAATGTCAGTAATTCATATTTTTTAATTTATTATAAATAATTATTGTTAATCATTTATTTATATTTACAAATTAAAAATTAAAGTACAACAAATTTGATAAAATAAATATCAGTACATGAATGTATGTATGAATGTAAAAAAAAAACGTAAAATTATAATTATAATTATATTTCAAATATTTACTATTATATTTTTATTAAATATTGTTATTTTAATCTTGTAACTTGTTTATAAAACACAAAGTAAGTATTGTTTCTGTAAATAAAAAGTAAAGAATAATAGAATAAGAAGAAAAAAGAATTAAATTATGATATAAATAAATTTTTTGATGTACCATGATAAATAGCTGAGTTGATATAAACATGTATGGCAGATATATTATTTTTTATGCGACAGTTGTATTATATATAATTTTATAATTATTGTATAAAGTTAAATTTTCTTTTATTATCAAAAACGACCACTTCTTGCATCTGTAATTGCACCCCACAACTCAATAACAAAATCATCACTAAAGCCAAAAGCTTCTAGATCGGAATTATCAATAGCTTCTGCAAAATCCATACTATTGGACTTTCCCTCAGATAGTTCCCAAATTTGTGTTGCTAATTCATTGTCATTTATACCCATAAAACTTTCAAGAATGTCATTTATTTTTTCAACCCCAATTGTTGATGAATCATCAACCTGAAAACAATAAAATATAATTTATAAATTTATTTTCATGATACCAGCATTGAAACTTAAAGTTTCAGTGTCTCTACACTCAGTCAAAACAAGTCGATGCTGCAAACAACTGCTAGCGAATTCGTAATTCACAAATATCTTCATACAGCAGGCAGAAACATGCGTATTTCTTCGCAAGGGAAGAAACACAATTGTTTCTGCTCGGTGTTAGTTATATTTAATGTTCATTTGCAGCCTTATTACTCTCACTTGTTTGCTTGTCACTCCAGCTTACCCATTTTATTTTTTAAGTGACGGTTTAAATTAATCAAATAAAATTACTAAAAAATTAGCATAAATAAGATTTTTGTCTTATTTACTATCTAATAAGTGACTGCAAATCACAGATTTCTCATTCTCTAACAATTCTCCGCATCATCGGCTTGAAATTAACTTGTTTCTTACTGGCTGCTAATACTGAAACTAAGTTCCGATGCAAGTAGTCATGAAAAATATTGTTTGTAACTCAAGATGACACACGATTTCAAATTGCGAGTGACGTCAGCCAACCACCCTAGTCTGAAATCGTCTTATTTCATCCCTTGTCACACAATATACTGTTAAATGAATTAAGAAAAAAATAACTACCTGTTGAATTTGAGTACTACCGTCAGCTTTAAACCTAAGTGTTTCTTTCCCAGAGCCATATCCAGATTTTTTACCTTTTTTTATATCACCTCTAGGTCCAATACTACCAAATCCACTTCTTTGAGGTTCTATTAATCTCAAAGTAAATGTAGAACCCTTAGGTATCTCTTTTAACATTTTAGCAACTTCATAATGTCGTCTACCAACTAAATTTTCAGAATTTATTCGCTCTATATGATCACCTACTTGTATTACTTTAATTTTATCAATTACTGAGCCTTCTTTTATTCGTTTTATAAACGCGTAACCAGCTCCATTATCAGTAATCGTTAATCCTAATGCGTCTTCTGTTTTTATTAATTCGATTTCTTTTGGTCGACCTGAAATATCAAAAATAATGAAATATTGTTGTTATTTATTTTTTTAAATAAAAATAATTTATCTTATTTACTTTTTCGATGAGCAAATATAAAATCATCTAATCCTATTTGTCCGCCCAATAATTCAGACATCTCGACCTTGTGGGTATTCAGTGTACAAAAAAGAATCTAAAATGATACAATTTTTACAATATATAAAACAATACTAATTTTATTAAATTTATCTTTGGAAAGAAGTATTTTACTATAAAATATCGTAAGTTACTGCGAATTTGCCACATTTTACGGTAATTTACGTTATTCAGGCGAACTACCGTAAAATACCGCAGCATTGTCGTAAATTTTACCGTAAATGTACCGTAGGTTATCGTATTCAGGAGAACTACCCTAAATTACCGTAAAATACTGCAGCATTGCCACAAATTTACGGTTAATTGCCGCGATTTTATCCTAAATTTGCCGCTCTGTATGGTATTCAGAGAAATGACCGCAAATTATGATATTTTGCCGTAAAATACCGCAGGATTGTCACAAGTGTGCGGTAAATCATTGTAAATTTGCCGTAATTGATGGTATTCAGACAAACTACCGCAAAATCTACAGTATTGTCGTGAACTTACGGGGAATTTCCGTAATTTTACCGCCAATCTGCCACGCTTCATAATATTTAGAAGAACTACTGTAAATTACGATATTTTACCGTACAATACCGAAGGATCGTCGCGAATTTGCGGTTAATTGTCATAATTCAACCGTCAATTTGCCATAATTTAGGGTAAAAATACCGTATTTTACGGTAATTCTTCTGAATGCTGTAAAAATTACACTAGAGAGACTAAATTAATTTTTTAAAATAAGTTAGTATTCAGATCGTGGTCAGTTTAATAAACATCTCATGTGAATTAATTATCTAATGTCTTAATAATTATTAATAAGTTAATCATAAATATTTTTTGATTATAAAAATGAAGTAATAAGTTCATTTTAAATTTATATTAATAAATAAAATTTGTTCGTCACGATAATGTATAATCGCGAAGAGAAATTCTGTGAAACATATTAAGCCGAAGCCGAATGGTAAATTGCGCAATTTATCTGCATTACTAAGTGTGTTAACAAGTAACTGTTAAAATCATTGACCTATCTAAACTGTTTCGACATGTATATTTATTACGGCACAATATCACAGTGATGCAATTAATTTAAAATAAAAAGTAGAAATCAATTAAAAACAATGATAATAACAAATATAAAGAGAGAGGAGAAAGGCTTAGGAGTGTAAAAATTGTTAAGTAAATTTAGAATCCAGAGGGATATCCGGAACGCTGGCAGGGTCATGAACCATGACCAATGTTTCCGGTATCAAATAATGCTGATGTATGATGTTGATGATGATGTGCTTCTATATCAACACGACTTTGCAGACAGTACAACAAGTAATTATTGTAAAACAAGATTTTCGTATTACGATTCAAAAGCAGTAAAGATAAAACAATAGTTATAAAGATAAAACTTACTTCACTTGTCGGTATATCGTAGCACTCAGCTATTTTCTGATAAAGTTCACGTACATTTTTAAAACCCGATATAAATCCCGTTGGACTACCATGTGCTAACTGACAGCGAAAGACCAGATGTGTTTTACTTGAGTTTTGATTATCATCTGTTGACTCTGTTTGATCTTGATGACCGAACTTGTCCCGTTTACCAGTTCCATTTATGTTGTTGTTGCTACTACTACTGCTACTCACGGTTTTATGACCTTCATGATTATGAGCTCCGTTACCAGTAGTCTTCTCTTGTGCAACAGGACTCTTTGACATTGTCTTGGATTTAAATAATGGCATTTTCCTAAGAATAAAGTACACAAACAAATAAATAATGTAATATAAATATTGCTTTTTATATTTTTAAATAATTATTCATTGTATAGTTTAATTATAATTATACCGTAACATTTTAATATTGTAAACGTCATCGTTTCAACCACAAAATAATAATTAACTATTTAATAAAAATTATAATTTGTGAATTAAATATCCTGTAATATATAATAATCAAGACCTATGATTGTTTAATGTATCATATGTTTCTGCATCAGTAAACAAATGGAGGAAGCATTATATCTTCACAGAAAACAGCATCATCATTTTTAATTTTTTTATTTTACTTTACTGTTTATTTTTAATTAAAAATAAATTTATAAAATATTTTCATTTCTTCTTAACTTCACAAATTATATATATATATGCGTATATTTAAATTTAGTTAATATGACTAACGTGAGTTAATGGTATTTTTTTATGAATGTAATAAATTATTCTTATCTTTAAAATTACAATTGATAATGCACCAATGTGTATTTAATTGTTTTAATAAAAAAAAAAAATAAATATACATACGCTGTAATTGATCTGATGAAAAGTACTGTTAAATGTAATAAACTGTTGAAGTAAACTAATTAAAAACCATCGCACGTAAATATAAAGCCGTGAACATAAATGTATTCCATAATAGATTGTGTAAAATTATACTGTTCGAACAAAAAACTAAATATGTCTTATCGTTTTTATCTTCATGACTATGCTGAGTTTATCAGAGATCTGTTATCATATCCAACAATAATTTAATTTTTTTTTTTTCATTGCACTTGTAACTATTACGTTGTAAGATTATTAGTTAAATATCTGTATAATTATTTTTAAATAATTAGAAAAAAACCAACAAAAATTATAGACATTTTGCTTTATAAAAGATATAATGTATGTAACTTTGTTAAGAAAACACTTGTTCAACTCGACAAGATAAACCAGTAAATGTTTTTTTTTATTGTACTTTAATTTTAATACACGGTTTAACAATTGTAGTCTAATAAAAAGCATACAATATATAAAACTACTAGTTGTTTCATGACCCTCTCATGATCAAGTTCCCCACCAACTACAGAACTTGGTACGTGGTACATAGTTGTATGTACCTCACCTTACTCCCTCTCAATTTTTCTTATTCTCTCAACCGTTTCAACTCTCAACACACAACAGCCATAATTTACTCATTACTCTTAAAAAAAAAAAAAAAATAAAAAACAATTAAATTCATTATTAATGAATTACAATAGCTCGTTCATTAATTAGCACCATTGGAAATTAAGTTTAAATCAATTAGAAATCGTAATTTTTAATAGTGAGCAAATATTTATTTTATAAACTATTACGAATGTCACTTAATTATTACAGAGAAAATATTAGTACAAAAAAACATTAATAGTAGTAACAAAATACTTATAATAAATATAAAGAAATATAAATTTGACTTTACCCTATTTAAATCACAGTTATGCAAAATAATTATCAGACAATTTTAATTATTTAAATAAAACTGTATTTGTTTGATATAAATTATATACTACGTTATTTATTTTTTTAAATTGTCATACTTGAAAAGTCCATAAAAAAATTTATAAATCACTGGATACTAGTTTTTTAATTACTTAATTATTTCTTTAAAGTACACAGTAGTTTATAGAGAGCTAAATAATACAATGTTTAAAAAAATTCTATTTTAAAATATCGATGCCGTATTTTTACGTATTATCTTTCTTTTAATAGTTACTATAAAAACATTCATTATAAACATCAACATTTATAGTTTTAATATTTTCAATAATTATTATTAAGCTAGTAAAAATTGGCAGTTAGAATTTACGACAACAATTTTATCTAAAAATAATAACATTTTATGTTAATTACACTCTTATCTTATAACTAGAAACGATACATCAAAAATACGACATCGATATTATCAAAAATTTTAATTAATTCTCAGATAAATTTCTTCATAAATTCTGATCTTTATAATAAACTTGTATAAAAAATTATTTCGGGTATCCGCTGTATTAACATTGTAAACAATTTATTATCATTATTACTAATATTTTACTGTATATAAATTGTCATAATTTGTTTGTGTAATATAATAAATTACAAAAAAAAATATAGCTACCTCAAAGAATGCAGCTATCATAAATAAATTGTGTATAGAAAACCTTTATTCATTAATGAATTGCATTAAAAAAAAATTTTCATATAAAACTCATCTTATTGAGCATCAATAAATTAGTTAATATAATTATTGCCTATATAAATTTCAGGTTGTATTATAAAAACCTTCCAAACTTTACCACAATGAGAATTATCATCCATCATCAAATAAGTCTGCATTGGTAAAAATAAATTTTCATATTTATCAGTACCAAATTGGTACTGTTGCATTGCTCGAAAGACTGCCCGAAACGGAGGTTGTTTTTGTGAATGAAACGTACCTCTCGATCCATGAATAACTAATGCACCTTCTGTTTCTGCATTAGTACACACAGACATATACATGCAATGATCTGGTCTATAGTTGTAACGGCAAGGATAAATGTACAATCTTTCTGGATGATAATGAAATATGATGTTAATAATATCCTGATCACCCCATGTTATTTTTAATCTATACTCTTTATGAATAGGTATCACATAATCTGTCCATCTAAATTCACGCATTCGTGTTAAATTCATCAGCATAACACCTGAATTAACACCAAGTTTTCCATAATATGGATGTTTGGCGAATCTATTGTACCATCCTGTATTAGGATCTTCATGTTCAGGACTTAGAGCGGCTAATTGAGTTGAGTTCATTTTTTTAAATTCATCCCAAACTAATTCTGGTGGTGCTAGGAATAATGTATCCGTATCGACGTACAGTATTGCATCAGTGTCGTTTAATAAAGCCTGTAATTAAGATATATGTATTAGAGTTATCATTGATAATTAAATTTTATCAGACGTCTCAGAAAAAGCTTCTTTTTAGTGAAAAAATACATGAGGAATTTGATTTTTTCTTTTTAAGTAGAAAAGAACACGGGCCTCAGGACGATCAAAGTTCATTTCTCGATACAATCGTGGTTTTTTTAAGTATCTCATGAAATATGCAGATTAAAGGAAAAACTCATAGGAACAATTTTGTACGAAATTAAATTCTTGACAAAAAAGGTCATGTTCATTTTTTTTATAAAATGTGTATTTATGAAGATATTTTAAAAAAACTTTTTTTAGATTTGATGAATTGACCGTTTTAAGGATTACAAATGTTGAAAATAAAATTTTTTCTAATAATGAAGGTATCCCGTGTCTCTCTCGAATTTCGATGACACTGAGATATATTATTCTCCGTCGAAATCTAAGAGACTAGAACTTCGAAAGAATAGAAAGAAACAGTCGATTCCTGTTATGGTATTAAAATATAGATATATTTGGAGTGTAAACTACTATTGAATAAGATTACGTTAGTTCATGAAATATATGCGTTTCTTATAGGTTTGCGTGCTTGCATATTTATTATTTATTTATTTATTTTAACACCAAAACAGTTATCTACTGTTTCTTTCTACTTTTTCGAAGTTCTAGTCTCTTAGATTTCGACGGAGAATAACATATTTCAGTTTCATCGAAATCGGAGGACACTTGGCATTCTTTCCTTGTTAGAAAAAATTTCATTTTCAACATATGGAATCCTTGAGACGCTCAATTCAAAATATCTTCATGAATATACATTTTATAAAAAAAATGAACATGACCTTTTTTGTCAAGAGTTCGACTTCCTACAAAATTATTCCTATGATTTTTCCTCTCATCTGCATACTCCGTGAGAAAAATGAACTTTTATCGTTCTCAGGCACGTGTTCTTTTTACTTAAAAAAGAAGAACCAAATTCCCCAGGTATTTTTTCATTAAAAAGAAGCTCTTTATGGGGCGTCTGAGAAAATGTTAACATAATTTTATTATTAAGTAAATTTATTAATTATAATAATTACCGGTAAAAAAAGTCTTTGTGCAGCACAAGGTTTAAATAACCTTTTCCACATAGAGACATCACTATTATTCGGAAATTGTATCGGTCTCAATACAAATGTGAATGAATTATTTGTTAAATATTTCCATTCGTTTAATTTCTCATCAAATGCAACGATCAAATCATCTTCAGCTATAACAATTAATTTTAATGGTCTTTTTGTAAATACTAATGCAGATTTAAACATCGTTAGCGATTCATCTAATCTATCGCCGCAAACAACAACACAAATTGTAACTTCTTGATTTATTTCCATCGATTCTTTTTTAAGACGTCCTCGAGCATGTGGATCTCGATGATTTAAAATTATTGAAGTAACTGAATCTTCATTATTTTTATTATTACTATTTGATGACTGTGACAAAATATTTAAAATAATTATTATTCCAATAATTGAAATAAATATAATAATGAACCTGTAGATCGATTTCATTGCTCCTTATTTTGTATTCATTGCTGTTATTTACAATACTGATTATAATTGCAATATTTTAAAAGCATAATTAACATTTTCATCTATACTACAACTAATTAACACATAACTTTTACGAATTTTTTTATTTATTCTTTTTTGAGGTTCGAGTAAAAATTAATCTCATTTTTAACATTATTATTATTTTGTTTTCACATGACAATGTGTCAAATTATAAACACTACAGATTTTATATTATTTTATCAATAACAAAATATCAATAATACTTTTATAATAGTCACATTTATATATTTTTTTTTATAAAATTCTTATAGTATTTTAACAATAATTATAAATAAATAAAATAATTTCAATTATTGTTTCAATTTTAAATAATTTAATCCGTGTAGTTCCAATTCGCCATTTTGAATTATCTTTAAAAGTTTACAAGATAACAGATAATTTTATATTACAAAAATTTATTAAGGTTTTTTAAAGATAATCTAAGATATTTTTTAGATAATTAATATTTTATGAGGTGGGGGTAAGACGATCCTGAAGTTAGCAGATGTACGAGTGTGAATATAGCTGAAAATTGACAATTTTTTAAATTTTTGAATAAATGAATAAAATGTGAAGAGTAAAAAGAAATGCATATTTAAAAAACTGCAAGATCCGTATGAGTATTTTTTTTAATTTCATTATTTTAATAAATTTATTTATTTATTTTAAATTTATAAATTGTTTTATGTCTGCTACATTCATACTCATAGCAGATGTACTGAAGTTAGCCGACATCTAATAATTTTTAGTTTTTTTTTAAACGATAAATTATAAAAAAAAAATATTTGTAAAAAATTGCACCAATAGTTTTTTAAATTTTCTACATCTGCATATTTTTTTTTTTTTTTTTTGACATATTTGTTGAAAAAACAAAATCAAAATATTGTTAACTGTCTGTTAACTTAAGGATCATAGCAGATAATTAAAAATTTTCAGATTTTTTTTCAACAAATCAATTACAAAAAAAAAATATGCACATGTATAAAATTTAACACACTATAAGTGCAATTTTTAAAAATATTTATATTTTCTTTTTTATAATTTATCATTTTGAATAAATTCCAAAAATTGTAAGACGTCGGCTAACTTCAGATTATGAATGTAGCAGACATCAGACAAATTTAAAATGATTAGAAAAATAATATTTATAAAAAATGCAGTTATTAATTTCAAAATTTTTTAACTGCGCATTTTTAAAAATTTAAATTTTATTAATTATTTTCTCTATTTATTAATAATTTTAAATTTGTCTAATGTCTGCTACATTCACACCAATAATATTTTGTAATTTTATTTATTTTGAATTCTTGAAAAATAATAAAAAATTTTTTATTAAAATCATAAATTAAATTTTGTACTATTTTTAATTTGAAAAATGAACAATAAATTTTACTTGTATGTTAATTTTTCATATTAAAAAAAAAAAAATTAATTGAAGCAGATAATTTATAGATAATAATTATGATAACAATCTAGACTCTAGCGGTAAATTTTAAAACTAAATTGTAACGTAATTTATTCTTTAAAAGTAAATCCAATGGCGGGTGTATGGAACTGTACTGCTGCTTTTGTTTATTTTTATTTCAAAACTCCAATTTAAAAACGTGTAAAAGTTTATTACTAAAGTGTGAAAATATATTCAAGTAATAATTAAATCTATAAGTGTTGCATAAAAAAAATTTAATTTTAAAATTCCCGAGATGCCGCCGATGTCCAAAGGATTCGGCGAGCATATCGAGGTTAGTATTTTAAATTTCATCATTTAAATGTCTTATACTTAGTTAAATAATTTATTTATTTGTTAATACTAGGATTACAAAATACTTGAATTTTTGGGCAAGGGTGGATTTGGATGTGTTTATAAAGCAAAATGTTTAAATACAAGAATAGACGTAGCGATCAAAATGGTATGTATTGACTTTGATGAATTTGTGGCTTGAGTGTAACGTATATTTTACATTACCTGTTGCATCAAAACAAAACACCATATGTACTAATGAGCGGTTGTTTTTATTGTAGATCGACAAAAATTTAATGCAACGCCATGGAATGATTGGCAGAGTACGTGATGAAGTAGCTATTCATTCACGTTTAAAACATCAGTCTATTCTAAAGCTTTATACATATTTTGAAGACGCTAATTATGTTTATATGGTACTAGAATTGTGTCCTAATGGAGATTTACAACGTTTTTTAAAAGAACATTATCCTCAAGGACTATCAGAAGATGAAGGTAACTTTATATAATTCATATTATTTATTTGACATGGTGGCCACATTTCTGAAAAACCTGGAAATGTCAGGGAATTATAAATATACTGGAAAAGTCAGGGAGTTTCGTCACAAAGCTGGAAAAATTTTTACTTTCTTTTCTTTTGACTGAAAAAACAGATAAATTTTTTTTCTATTAAAACTGTTCAAAAAGTGGCGCGGCGTGAATGCGATTGTAATACCGTCTTGAAAAAGAATTAGTAGAAATTGATTCCAATAGCGAAAAAATGAAGCAGTTAGAATTAAAAAGGCTGTTAGAAAAAAAAAGTCTTAGTAGAAACCAATCGTCATGATTTGAAGCTATTAATATGCATATTGACAAGCTAAAAAACCAAAAACATTAAAAGTATACATAAGTATTGAACTAATAAGTTTCACTATATTTATTATTCGCGTACTTGATTAATATTTTATTAATATTCTATAAAACGTTTTTATTTATGAAATTTATTCTAGTGAAAATGAAAAATTTATTTATATTTTATTATAGAGTAAGTTATATAAAGACATAGATTTAAAATAAAGAATAAAAAATCATTCATTTAATAACTAAAAAAAAACTATGAACATTGACAAATAATAACATAGTTTCATTTAGCGACAATGATTGATTATTTATTGAACTGACGTACCATTTTATTTTGAATTAAATAAATATTTCTAATGATTTATTCCTACTACATATGGTCAGAGAATTTTAAAATTATTTGACTGGAATACCTGGAAAACTCAGGGAATTTCAGTCTCGAAAATGTGTGGTCACCATGATTTGATTGTAAATATTATTGACTAGTTTCATTAAAATTAAATTCATTTTTTAGCTGCCAGAGTTATAAAACAAGTATTAGAGGGATTGCTTTATTTACATAATCATAAAATACTCCACAGGGACATGTCTCCTTCTAATTTATTATTGACTGCAGACATGCAAGTGGTAAGTAAAAAAAATATACTGTAAATAAATTTTTTTATTTGCTTTCTATAATTATTAATAATTGTAATATTCTCGTAGAAAATAGCTGACTTTGGACTGGCAACATTATCAAAACCTAATGAAAATCATATGACTTTATGTGGTACGCCTAATTACATTTCACCTGAAGTAAGAACATAAATTTATGGTTTATTTGTTTTTTATATATTGTAATGATATTAATGAAAAAAAAATTATTTAACAGGTTGCGACGAGATCATCACATGGCCCACAAGCCGACGTATGGGGTTTAGGATGCTTGTTGTACACTTTATTAGTAGGAAAAGCTCCATTTGATACTGACGGTGTAAAAAGTACTTTGACTCGTGTTGTTATGGCTGATTATACAATACCATCTTATTTATCTGACAAAGCAAAAGATTTAATAAGTCGTTTATTAAAAAAAAATCCACACGATAGAATTGAATTGCGCGATATTTTAAAGCATCCATTTATTACATCCAATGATCAAAAATTCCAGGTAATTATTTTATTTACCATTAAATATTTTTTATAGTTATTGTAAAATTATATTTATGTGTATATTTTACGGTAGTCGTTAAAAATTAAATTTTCTCAGACGCCCCATAAAAAGGATTTTGTTTAGTGAAAAAATACTTGGGGAATTTATTAAAAAAAATCACCATTGTATCAAAAAATGAACTTTGATCGTCCTGAGGCACGTGTTCTTTGTTATCTAAAGAGAAAAAACCGAATTCCTCTCGTATTTTTTCACTAAAAAGAAATTTTCTCTGGGGCGTCTGAGAAAATTTAATTTTTAAAGACCATTCTAATATATAGATATTTTTGATTTTATTAGGAAAAAGTTTTATTGAGCAGAGCATTATCGCGAGATAGAATGGCTGATTCAGGATTAGGTAAAACAATGTCTTCAGTTGATCGAATGCCTCGAGGTCGCTCTCGTTCAGAAGAGCGTGCTTCGATGGTGCCATCAATGTCTTCTCCGTTAGCTCCACAGTTTACTGTCAGAAGTGATCCTTTAACTGAGAGAAACAACTATCAGAATAACTTCGCTTATCAAAGTAAGCGAAATGATTATTCTCGAGAGCAGGCATCTGTACTTTCAGGTATACCACCACCTCGCAGTAGAGTATTTTCACGAACTTCTCAAAACAGCTGCGAAGATATTAATCGTCAGAAAAATGATAAACAGAGATGTCGGGAGCAAGCTGTTGAAAGTCTTAAAGATCAAGATGTCAACACAAAATTACAAATTCCACCGTTGAATTCTCAAAGACTTTTGCCGGCAAGACATCGTACGAAAAACGCTGTTCTTACAATTCTAGATAGTGGAGAAGTTTGTATTGAATTTATAAAGAAAAAGAATAGTAATATGGTAAATTTTTCCATTTTAATTAAATGTTTATAAATAAAGCTATTTTTATTATTTTTTCTAAGACTAATTGTAATTAAAATTTTATTTAATTAGGAACGCATTGGGGAAGTTTGTAGAATATCAAGTGATGGTTTGCGAATCGTTATATATAAATTAAAAGAATCTACACCAATCGGTGATGAACCACCTCCATTACCTTCTTATGGCGCTGATAATATTTATTCATATGAAAGCTTACCGTCTCGACATCATAGGAAATATATTTATGCTGCAAGATTTGTTAAACTTGTTAAAGCAAAAACACCTAAAGTAACATTATACACTGAACGTGCTAAATGTCAATTTATGGAAAATGGACCACATCCAGACTGTGAATTACATTTTTACAATGGTATTAAAATAGTTTGTGTTGACGGTGTCGTAAAAACAACAGATTCAGTCGGCAATAGTTATGGAGAAGGAGAAGTACCACATGAATTAGAAGAATATTATGAACATTACAGAGAATGTTATAAACGTTGTTTACTTCTTGAAACAACATTAACTTCATTAGAATCTGCTACAGGTCATTCGTATTTTCCAGCAATTATTGGACGGAAACCTCTGTCTGCTGGAAGTATTCCTTCTTTGCAAGGAAAAGAAAATGTATCACGAATGACAAACAGCCCACCTGTGGTACATTGATAAATTTATTTATTGTCTATTAAATTTATACAATTACATATATTTATTTATTTATTTAATTTCTTTAGATGCCTTCGTTTGATGCCACTTGTTCGGTAATGTCTGCAGTAACATCAAGATCTAAAAGAACAAATTCTGTTCGTTCATCACAGTATGCATTTAATAGAGTTATTATTCCCGGAATTGGAGTAGCAATTCAATTACCAAATGGAGATGTTAAAATAGAGTATAAAGATGGATCTGCAATAACAGTTCGTCCAGATAGCCGTGGTGGTGGAGTATTATACGAAAACGATAATGGCGCGATTACTAAATATTCTAAAAATCATCATCAAAATGTTCAAATGCCTTATGAAGTGAAGGAAAAATTACGACATTTACCTACAGTCATTACTCATTTAGTACAACCGAGGCATCGGAATATAAGATAATCAATTTTATTTTTTTTTCTTTTTTACAATTCAAATGACAATAATTTTAAATAAATTTTTTCAACGTTAGTTTTTAAGAAGTAATTGCATATAAAGATTATATTTAATATTAAAAAAAATATTTTACTTGTAAATCATATTATTTTAATATTTTTAAATAAAATATATAATTACTTTTATCATAATGACAATTATTTTTATACTGTTTTATTGTAAATCATAAAATATTGCAATAAAATTATTTTAAAAATTATTAGTACAGAAGAATTTTATAAATTGATATATAAAATTCATAAAGATGATACATATGTATGTGGTCGCTAAAAATTTAATTTTCTCAGGCAGCCCATAAAAAGCTTCTTATTAATGAAAAAATACGGGAGAATTTTGTTTTTTTTTTTTTTTTTTAAAGTAAAAGAACGCGTGCCTCAGGACGATCAAAGTTTATTTTTCGATACAATCGCGGTTTTTTTTAAATATCTCATCAATTATTCAGATTACAGGAAAAAATCATAGGAACAATTTTGTAGGAAATTAAATTCTTGACAAAAAAGGTCATGTTTATTTTTTTTATAAATGTGTATTTAGGAAGATATTTAAAAAAAACTTTTTTAGATCTTATCAATCGAGCATTTGAAAGATTACGAATATTAAAATTAACGTTTTTTCTTAAATATAGACTTCGTAACTGGTAACATATCAAGTAGATAGGCTTGAATCTATACAGTGCAAGTTTATAAAGTTGATCGTTCACAAACTAGGAACGAAAGGAATAATAACGAGTGTCGAAGAGCAATATGATAAATTAAAACTGTGGAAATTAGCTACTAGACTGGAATATTCGGAGTTATGTTTCTTTTTTAAACTTATTAATAATATGATAGTTTCCCTGGATTTATTTGGATTTATAGATTTCATTATTCCCAAACAAGAGCTCAGATAAACTCGATTAGTAAATTTTCCAACCACTGAAAGAATTATGTGAAACATTGCTCTAAATTTAAACTTTTAAATACGGTGAATAAATATTTTGAAAACTTAAATTATTTTGCTATTCTTTCTAGTTTTAAATCTGCTGCTAAAGCTCTACTGAATAATTGTTAGTGTATTTATATATTGAAAAATTCAATGTGTAATTCTCTTTTTACTTACATATCATACTTAATTCATAAACCGTAAAAAAGTTTTTTTAAAATATCTTCGTAAATATACATTTTATGAAAAAAATGAATAAGACCTTTTTTGTCAAGAATTTAATTTCCTACAAAATTGTTCCTATGACTTTTTCCCTTAATCTGCATCATTGATGAGATATTTAAAAAAAACCGCGGGCTTATCGAAAAAAGAACTTTGATTGTCCTGATGCACGTGTTCTTTCTACTTAAAAATAAAAAACCAAATTCCCCCGTATTTTTTTATTAATAAGAAGCTTTTTATGGGCTGCCTGAGCAAATTTAATTTTTAATAACCACCCTAATATATATAAGAAACTATGTTAAAATAATTCATTGACCTCTTAACAATCTGTGTCAATTTCCATAATTATTGTTTTACTTCCCACGTTTTTGCTTTCAAACACTTATTCATTTATATTATTATTTATAACATAAATTCTATATAATATAGTATAATAAAATTAATTATTTAAAATAATATGTGTAAATAAATCTACCAATTATTTGATTCTATTAATCTGTCATTTAAATTATAGTTATTTCGTTTTGTTTCTTTTTTTTAAATTCAAATTCTCTTAAGAGAATTTTTCTTGGGCCTTTCACCTGTTCGATAAAGAGAATATATATACAATGTATATAAAGAACTGACTGCACCACTATGTACATTAAACGTAAATCTGAGCAGGTATAAAACATTCTTTTCGCCATGTTGGATTCATTTACTTGATCCATATCTTAAAATATTTAAAACGTCAAAAATAGACGTAATATAAACGATCAATAAATTTTAAACCTGTTACTAATAATTTATGTTATCTAACTTATATTTATAACAATATATATGAAAAATAGTAATAATAATAATGATAAAAAATAATAAAAATCTGTCATGAATTTGTAAAAAAAATTTGAATTATTTAAAAGTAATATTTAAAAACGTAATGGATTATTGAAAGAATTTAAAATAAAATAATCGTGACGTGACCGGATCTGTTAATAAACAAGTTTTATGTGGGATGATATATATTATATCTATGAGACATTTGAGTGTACATCAATTATTGTACGTTTAATTGTTAAGCCCAAGGTACAGTTAGTGAAATCACAATCTCACTCAAGTACGCACTCAATAGAAAGAGCACACCCATTTAAAATAACCTGTAACAATTTATTTAACTGAAGTTACACATAAAAAATGGGTAAGTCTATTTTTTACAGCTTATACTTTTGATCTATATATAATTTAATATAAAAATATTACTGATAATGTTATCTAGTACGATTATAAAATTTTTGAATAAAAATTTTTCTTCCGTGATATAATCTTATCTAAAGTCAATTAAATTTATTATTATTAACATTAGTCATGATTGAGTTATTTCGTTGTGGCTTTTATTAAATTTAGTGTTAAAAAATATATGAATAAATAAATAAAATAATATTATTAAATAGTGAAAGTATAGTTTTAATTATTTCATTCTATAATTTATTTTAATTATATCTAAAACAATGACAACAAATAGTAGGTTTAGAAGATGCTATTCTGAAAGTGGTGCTGTTGTTATTCCATTAAACAAAAGAGCTGTTAGTAATTTTAGTGTTGATAGATATTCCGAAACAAGTATTCATAATGAATATTTAGATGATAAATCTTATGGTGAGATTATTAGATTTTATTTTATTGAGTAATTAATAATTATTCATGAGAAGGGAGTATTCATTTGTATAGTGTTCGTTTATTTAATTCAAATTACGAGCAACAAGCACTACATACATTATCATAATCATTGTTCATAAGTTTTCATTTTTTAAATTTAAATAATAGATAAATTATTAATACGAGCAACCTAGTCACTACGTGACTACTGTCCGAGTATTACTACCAATTTTATAAAATATCATCTGAATTTTTAAATCTTTATTTAAATCTATACTCTAAAATTAACTCTAGAATCTTTTGTTCATTTCTATTATTTGAATTTAATGAGACAAATCTCATCATTAACTCGCAAGCATATTGATTTCGATGGTTGTACAATCATGGGATTCTTGAAAAAAAATCACGGTCAAAATTTTTTTATTAGTCTAATATATTTTTTTTCACTGATACCCAATTAAATTTTTTAAATTTTTATTATTATAGAAGACATGGCATAGACTTAATTTTTCTTATTTTCTCTTAATTATATATATAACAGTTATATATATTCAGTCATATTCAGAGACAGAATAATTAAAATATTAATTTATTTGAAGAAAATAAATACGATCGTTTTTTTCCCGCGTAATTTAAATGTAATTCGAATAATATAGATAAATTTATTTATCTCGAAACTTGACAATTAAAGAGTTGAAACCATGAAAAGGCACAAATTTTAGTCAATACCTTTTCAACGATACCAAATTTAATAACATTAAGTTATTCTATCATATAGATATGGCTGGAAAAAAAATTTTCTTATTCTGTTAATAATATAGAATAGATCATTATCAAGTTTTTATATTTATTCACTTTTTTTTTTAGGGAACATGTGTAACGATTGTATGACCAGAGTGCCGTACGCGACACTCATTGCAACAATTATGTGTTGCTTGGGTGTTGGAATATTTTGTGGTACAATGTATCGAGCTGCTACATTAACTACTCTAATGATGAATCAGGTATTTATACAAAAATTGTTTTATAAAAAAAAGCCATCGGTAACACGACTTCATCTCTCTGGACAAAATCTGTATGGCCAATTCTCTTCAGGATTAAATTTAAAAAATATTTTTTTATCAGTCCAATGATGGCCATACTATCTCTCCAAAAAGTTGACGTTCAGTGATTTTGATTAAATTCAGGGTAAGTTTACGTCAAGTTCTTGCAATTGACGATGATGTCAAATTTGGGCTGGGAATTTCCCATGATTTCCAAGTAGTTTGATCTTGCTCTAAATTGGCCACAAGCTCGCGTCAATTACTTATACTATTGATTATTAGTGCTCTATTTAACGTTAAATACCTGATATAAATTATGATTATATACATTATGAGTATGATATACACATAAAATGTGAAAAAAAAACCTGAATACGATTCTGGTCGTAAGTGTAGAAATCATTATAATTACATAGATTATTATAAGATCTCGTTTATAAAGATCGTGTCCAACAGATTTTGTCCTAGAGAGATTTTGTCGGGGAGATATCATGGTGGAACCAGCCATCTGGACTCATCCAGAGTAGAATGGTAGATTTCTTATTGAGATACAAAAATTTGTTAAACTTCTTGGAAACCGATCTACTAAATTAAAAATTCGCTACAGTAGTGTAGTTAATACTTATTTTATGAGCTTCATTATATGAATTTCAAAGATTTGTTATGCCTTATCGTTCAGAAGTTATTAGAGGACTAAGCTGCCAAAATAAGCTTTTTTAATTTTTTATTAAATTTTCGAGATCATCACATTGTTAGAAAAGATCTTGAAAGAACAAGTCATAGTGAAAATTAAAGCTAATCGTACGAACTTAAAGATAAATTTTACAGAATTAAATTATCACTTCCGGTTCGAAAGTAAAAATAAAAAAAAAATCAAACACACAACTTTTAAACTAATCGACTGATTGGGCTCATCTTCGAACTTGATCAAGTTAATTGTCCAATTAATAAGTGGATAAAATTTCATTAAGATCCGTTAAGAATTGCGGGCACTATCGTGATGACAAGGCGCGTTATATCGTATATATATAAGTATGTATATTTATATACATATATAAACTTTTGAGTGGCTGATATTTTTTGACTCTACCCAGTAAAATAAGACATGGCAAAATTCTTTGATAATTCTATCATGAGACCTATTGCAGTAGTTCGATTTCTAAAGAAATCTACCTAATTATTAATACTATTTATTTATTGATTATTTTTTTTCAAGGTCTTTAATTTAAGACTTGGCTGGCTAGAAGCATTGCAATTAATTTTTGCAACGATTGCTGCAAGTATGGCTGCTTTGGGATTCATGATACTTTGTGTTGGCTGTCTTGCAACTGGAGCAACAAGACACAAGGTCTATCGAGCCTGGAGAACACGCGTTGGTGGTCGGATTTCATGTGCCGTGGTACTTAATTTATTTATTTATTGATATCAATACAAAAATTTTAAAAAATACTCATTACAATTTATTATTTAATGTATCAACTATTTATGTAATTTTTTTAGTTCATGGTAATTACATACATACTTCAAATCGCCTGGCTGTTAATTTTTGCATTCTTAGTTATCACAACACTGATATTCACAATATTTTGGGGTCTTTGTGAAAATCCTCGTGTTGGATCTCATACTGACTGTATTGATTTCAATCAATTTAGTAAGTTTTTATTTAAATAATTATTTTAAATATAAAAATATATTATAATGAATAAATTATTTTAGGTTTTATGTTTCCAAACTATACGAGAAATGAAGATATGAAAATATGTGGACCACAAGAAGTTAAATTATTTTGTAAAGATTTCGTTGAGAAAGCTGAAGTGATGTTTATTTTAGCAACAGTTGCTTCCATGCTAGTAGTACTTAGTCTTATTCACTACTTAATGTGTCTATCAGCAAATTACGCACACATTCGTGATCACGAAAAATTCCAAGAGCTACAGGAGCTTCAATATCTACAAGATCCTGGTGATGGTGACTCACCTCAACATGGTATGGATACTTTGAGCTCTCATCATCATAGCAAAGATAGATTCTAGGATACGGCCCGCGAGATCTTCTCTCTGAGCTCCAATTAAATGTCTCCCCATTTCTTCTGCTTTAAAATATAAGAAAGAATTTTAAAATATATAATATATACATAATATCTTATTGTATTGTGTATATGTGAGGTCTACCGTTAGATATATATATATAATAGGTACATTTTGGCAAAGTTATAAAAGTACCTAAACTTTCCAAATGCTTACTCTATCGCTAAATTAAATATCTTTTAAACTGGAAGATCTTGCGGGAAATTTATGCCGTCCATTACTCTATATAAAAAACAATTTTTTAAATAAATCTTTATTTATGAGTTAGCAGTCAAATTTCTATATAAATTATAAAGAGCATTCTATGACATATCTATATTTGTTTTTTTTATTATTTAAGAATTTTGGCTGCTTACATACTCTGCTGTAAATCAGATGATTTACATGATATAGTATTAATTATAGTAATGTGTTAGTAATAATTTCATGTTTTTTAACGCATTTACTCTTTTTATTATCGATTTATTACTAAGTATTATGTGTTAATTATTACATTCCACGATTTTAACATTTATAATTAGTTTAATTAATTTTTTTATTTTTATATATTTAATAAAATAAAATATATAACAAATTTTTAATTTAAAATTCATTTTTTTTTATGAATACGGACTTGGTGAAGTGGCGCATATCAGTTAGTATAATTATAAATTTAAATAAAAAAAATATTGCCACATTTTATTTATGGGTTTTATTATTTTTTACTAAAATAAGTAATTGTCATTCTACTTATTGTCAATCATTATATATTATTATTATTATTAATATTAATATTAAAATAAAGTAGTAAAGAAATATAAAAATCTTTTGGTTGTATTGGAGTAATAACTATTAACTATTAAATCAAAATTATAAAAAATAAATTTACAAAATAATAATTATTTTTTTAGAATTTTAATTGTAAAAATATAAATTTAGAAATGAAATAATTTATGATAAAAAAATTATATCCACTATAGAAATGCGTCATATGAGCCAATTTTTTATTAAATTTTATCTAACAATAAAATTATTAATTAAAAAAAAAAATATGTACAATCAAAAACAAATATGTTATGGCCACATAAGTTTAGCACAATGATTCAAAGTATTTACAAATTTTAGAATCTTATATAGTTCTTTTATACATCTATTAATATTATACAATATTATATATACATAATTATATTAGTATATGATTTTACTACTATGTATTTATAGCGAAAAATATTGTTGCAATATTTTAATTCTGTATCTTTATAGGTCACTTATTATAATTATATTTTATTTACATAGGCTTTAAAAAAAACTTTACATCGATGTACGGTACTAAAATTTTTAAACTCTATATTTTTTTTATCACTCCAGTCTTAAACTCAAAAAAGTTTTTAAATAAAAGAAAAATTTTAATTAATTTATAAGTTAATATTTGGATTTTTTGTAAACACTGTTTTGATATGTATTAAATTATTTGCGACTGATTTAAATTAAGTACATACAAAGTAATTATAAATAAATTTATGAAAATGTTTTTTTTAGTGTAAATAAAATTTTTTTTTGATAATTACTGATTACAAAGTTTGTGTAACACTTGAGTGAGGATTTTTAGCTTAGAGATTATTTGTAATTTAAATATTTTTACTTTAATGAAAAAAAATTAAAAAAAAAAAATTGTTTGTGTTCAAAACAAAATTTTAAGTTAAATGTTATTTCCAATAATTAAAAGAGTAATTCGTGATAGAAATTCTCTTGCTCATTTTAATTTACAATAAATATTTTTAATTATCGTGCCAAATTGTCGATATTGAATTACAATAAAGCCTAATGGTGATATTTAAAAAAAAAACTACGAACACATAAAACTACAGAAAGTGTTAAAGAATATAGATTCTATAAAAATAATATAAATAATATATATACTTATTCAACTGACGTTAGTTAAAAAAATAATTTTAATAATAAAAATTTAAAAGAATATAAATGTATTAGAATATTATATTAATTAACATTGGGTATCAGATATTTTCGGCTGAGTTTTTCTCGGAACCAAAATTTCTTAATACAAACTACAGATAGCACATTAGAGTGGTCGTTAAAAATTAAATTTTCTCAGACGCTTCATAAAAAACTTCTTTTTAGTAGAAAAAAATACGTGGGGAATTGGGTTTTTGTCTTTTTAAGTAAAAAGAACACGTGCTTCAGGACGATCAGATTTCATTTTTCGATACAATGGCGGTTTTTTTCAAATATCTCATAAAATATGCAGATTAAAGGAAAAAGTCATAAGAACAATTTTGTAGGAAATTAAATTCTTGACAAAAAAGGTCTCATTCATTTTTTTCATAAAATGTATATTTACGAAGATATTTTTAAAAAACTTTTAGATTTTATCTATTGAGCAATCAAATAATTACGAATGTTTAAAATAACGTTTTTTCTTAAATATAGACAACTTCATAACTTGTAACATATCAATCATTAATGCTTGTTATAGTTTCTAGATATTTAGAAAAATGTTATTTTCAAAATCTGTAATCCTTAAAACGCTCAATTCATAAGATCTAAAAAAGTTTTTTTAGAATATCTTCATAAATACACATTTTATAAAAAAAATAAAGATGACCTTTTTTGTTAAGAATTTAATTTCCTACAAAATTGTCCCTATGAGTTTTTCCTTTAATCTGCATATTTCATGAGATATTTAAAAAAAACCGCCATTGTATCGAAAAATGAACTTTGATCTTCCTGGCACGTGTTTTTTTTTAATTAAAAATAAAAAACCAATTCCTCAGGTAGTTTTTCACTAAAAAGGAGCTTTTTATGGGGCGTCTGAGAAAATTTATCTTTGAACGACCACCTTACAGCACTTTGATGCATTACTGTCTAATCTAGCGAAGTGCGCTCTAATTTTTAAATGAAATCAAAATTTTAAATTCATTTAAGAGGAAAACTCATCCGAAGTTCGTGATTACTGCATTAGAGCAACAAAGATATCATTCGCCTACTTTGGTGCGGGAGAGAAAAATGCAAGAACGCCTGTTAATTAAAAATCTATGAGATTATTAAACAGATTTTAAAAGTTAAATATTAATAGATTATATCTCTTAGCGCAATTAGACGTAGAAAAGTTTATTAGTTTCGAAGATTAATGAAAGTTGTATTAAATATTAAAATCTATAGCGTATTTAAAAGTTGCTAAATTTTAAAGTTTAAAATGAATATATAAGAAAAAAAAATAACTCCGTTAATTAATTGAAGTAATTGTGGCGATGTAATTAATCTTATTCATAAATATCTTGTTCGATATCAACATGCTTTATTAAGTATTTTAATAAATAATTCTTTGACCGTTTAACGTAAAATAGTTATAGAGATTTTAAAAATTGTATCTTTGATTCTAACGTTTAAAATAAATAAAATTAAATATTCGAGTGAATATTAAAAGTTTATTTTTATTTGTTATCATAATTATAATTTTTATTTTCACTGATTTTTAAAATTTTATGTACAAGTTATAATTATTATTTATAATTTACATGAAATATAAATACAAAGCGTTTTTTTTTAAATTTAAATTTAATAATCAGTCGTCATCGTATTGAAGATCAAATTCCAAATCTAATGCATTCATTTCATGAAGAGTATTTATAAATGTATAACGTGAAAACATCATATATAATTTACGAAACCACACATACTGAGATTTATGAGCCTTCATTGCAGACTAAAAAATATTTAAATAAAGTATTATTATTATGAATAATAATTTAAAAAATAAATTACTTACATGTATAACTTGACGCTGCTCATAAGTGACTAAATACCAATAGGAAGACGTCAATAAACTGATTGGTAAATCTAATAGCTGTACATATTTTCTTATAATATTTACAGATTCAAGAATATAAAGTTTACAATCTGAAAAATTAAACAATTATCAATTATTTATTAACAAAATAAATGTTTAAATTAAATACTTACATGAAGGTATTTTATTTTCTATGCATAAAGAAGCAATGGCATAATATAATGATATATGATTTTTATGGCCACTCACACCACGCTTATCAAAGGTAACTACAGCATTCATTTTATATGTTTCGATATAATGTAATATATTTTCGGAGACAATATTGCCGGGCCATTGTACTTTAGGATCATCAGGTAACTCTGAATTTCTACAACAATTTAAATAATAATAAATTATAATTCTAATTACTTTTATAAGCATACCAAGTATTTATTGCTCTCACTAATTATTTATAATTTCTCTTAAACTAGAATTAATTACTTACATTATCTTCCAGTCTTTTATTATCTATTCTATTCTATTCTATAATATTAAGAGAATAAGTAAAATATTTAATGTTATTAAATATGATATTGTTGAAAAGGTATTGACTAAAATTTGTGCCTTTTCATGGTTTCAACTCTTTAATTGTCAAGTTTCGAGATAAATAAATTTATCTATATTATTCGAATTACATTTAAATTACGCGGGAAAAAAACGATCGTATTTATTTTCTTCAAATAAATTAATATTTTAATTATTCTGTCGCTGGATATGACTGAATATATATAACTGTTATATATATAATTAAGAGAAAATAAGAAAACTTAAGTCTATGCCATGTCTTCTATAATAATAAAAATTTAAAAAATTTAATTGGGTATCAGTGAAAAAATATATATTAGACTAATAAAAAAATTTTGACCGTGATTTTTTTTCAAGAATCCCATGATTATACAACCAACGAAATCAATAAGTTTGCGAGTTAATGATGAGATTTGTCTCATTAAATTCAAATAATAGAAATGAACAAAAGATTCTAGAGTTAATTTTAGAGTATACCCAGATAGCAAAATGACGTCTTGATGAATTCTGAATGAGTTCCTATTTATGATTTGGACGTCTTATCAACATTTTAGAAAAGTCTTTAAGAAGTTCTCAAGATGTCGAATGAGCCACCTAGCGAACTCAGCAAGACCTCTTTAAAAAGAGTTCTTTTTTCTGACTTCGCAAATAAGACCAGTATGAATTTACCATGACGTCTTTAAGGAGCTCCTAATTTTGACTTCATAAAGAAGTTTAAAAAAGAATACATTTAGTCATCACAAAACTGACGTCTTATATATGGAGTCTTCAAGAACTCTCAATTAAGAGTTCTTAAAAATGACACCTTTAAGAAGTCATTATAAGACTTCTTGATGACTCCTTCAAAAAGACGTCGTAAAGCAGTCATTTCGACTTGAATTCTGTCTGGGTAGAGTTTAATAAACAGTTAAATTAAAATCATATTTCAGAAATTTGACAGTAATTTTCGGGCAGTCACATAGTGACTGTAGGTTGCTCATTATTATAAAACTTCATGTAAAATCTATCAGAACTACATTTCTATAATATTTATCTAGAAATTAAATAAGTACTTGCTTGTCTATGAAAAAATTTTCAGTCATAAAAAAAACGTTTCTTAGAAATAAACTAGTTGGTCTAAGTAGCAAAAGTAATATACATAATTAAAATTTGAATATTGCTACCAATAATAAATTTACTCGGAAATAACATGTAATAACTTACATTATTATAGTAATATTAGCTTCTGGTATGCCTATTATTTTAGCAGCAGCCCATAATTCTTCTTTTCGTCTTTTATGTCCACCTATAAACACACTTACATATATTGATAGACACGTTATCTGGTATTTATTACAATATATTATAAATGTTAATAAAAAAAACTTTATAAATTAAATAAAATAATAAATACCATTAGTAAAGCATAATAAATAAATGCTAGTAGTTTTAAATCTACTTAGCCAGTAAATCATGGGTCCAAAAAACATTATTTCATCATCAGGATGTGCTGTGACAAATAATATCTTTGACGGTGGTCCTGGTAATTGCCATGCTTGATGATTAACTCGTTTCAATATAAAATAAAGTACAATGCAAACCAATAAATATGCAATCGGTGTTATAATTAGTTGACACGTTATTTCTCTTATGTACCATGACCACCATTGCCCTATTTCATTGATTTGTTCATTAATAAAACGAGTTGGTGATTTTATATCAAACATTTCTTTTTTTTTCCTACTATCAGTATCACTGATTGCTTTTCTTCATTCACAAATTACCGGGTACCGTCATTGCTTCTTCACCAGAAAATCTTATTTTATTAGTGAGGGATAATTTAATCATTTAATTTCATAACCATATATAAGAAATACATTACAATAGAGGTTATTTTATATCAGAATTATACAATTGGCTCTGATGATAAAAACTACTTCTATCGACCAATTTAAACGGCTATCTTATCACATGACTTAGATGTCATTTGAATTTGCCGCTATAGTTGAATCGATAAGTTAGTATATGGAACTCATCGGTTGTAGAAATTTTAGTCCTAACGACTAATGATTGTTCATATATATTCATGTATGTATCTAGTCTCCGTAGTAAATTTCCCGCAATAACAAACTTCATTTTCATTTATATTTCTTACATGAAATTTCGCCTTGAGTTGATTTAAATTAACTGATTTTTTTTTGTATTTTGTAACTTTTAGTCTGGAACGTCTAGAAATTGTAGATTATAGATTTAAAAAAGAGTGAGAACGTTTCATTGGTTATTATTTCATACTTGAAATACTGTAAATATTAAGTAACTTATTATTGAAGTAAGTATTTAAAAATCATTTTTTTTAGAAAGTATAAATATATTCTAACCAAGAAACAAATTAATTGTCTAAATTTATTTTCTTTCTAACCTCAAGCCACCACTAAATTATTTTTTGTTCAAACATCACTTGTTAAATTGCTTAATAACAATTTAATTTTTTATGGAACAATAATTTTTTTTTTTTAGATGGAACCAATGACTTTAGGTTCTCCAGTAGGTAGTCCAATGCAAAGTCCCAGTAGTCCAAGTAACAATTCAGCATATCTTCCAAGTTTTTTGCTGGGTGAAGCTACTACTGTAAGTAATTAATAATGACAATACTTATTATATTTTTCTGTTCCAGTAATTAATTATAAATAATATTAGTTAAGGCCAATTGATATTCATAGACCGTTTTGCTAGCTACCCCAAATTTTATCGAAACTACTTACATACACTCCTATATTGATTCCTATGGATTCTTACATAAATTCAAACTTTTCTAAATGAGTTCCCATGCAATCCCACATGGATGTTTTTAATAAATAATTTAGTTATTACTATTAAAAAAATTCTTATGGAAATCCAACCTCGGTTCTTATGTGGAAATTTCCACATAAGAACCGAGGTTGGATTTCCACATGATTTTCTATAAGAATGTCAATCAGTTCTTTCATTTCTGTTCACATATCAATGGACAATTGACATAGAAATCCAGATACGCCGAATTTTATAGAAATTAGTTATATAGAAACCCACATTTCTACATGAATTTTCCACAAAGAAATCCAAGTTCCTATATGAATACAGGTACCGACAATTTCCTATGTGGGTTTCTTTCATGGGAATCTATATAATCATAGTTTCCTACATGAATTCTCATATAAATCCATGCGCTCCTACGTTAATTCCTATGGATTCTTACATAAATCCATACTTTCCTATATGGATTCCTATGAGTTCCCATGCAACCCCGCATAGATTTCTTTATAGACCAATAATTTACTCAAGATACCTGAAGATGCCACCGACTAACTGTACACGACACGTCGTATCATGACATTAAAATAAAATTTAGAAATAAACAGTATAAATATCACGTGGCCTCCACTAATATTAACAATATTATTTATAAGAACTTGAGTAATGTAAAATTAATAAAAGCAATTCTTCATTCAATTTAAAACCAGCCGGCAAGATTAGGACCAAATGTAGCAGAGTCGACACGATTTTCAAATGTAGTTAGTTCAAATTTACCATCGCCAATTCCCAGCTATTCAACTCCAGACTATCGACACAATCGACAAAAAGCGATATTTGCAAATGTTACAAGTCCTGGCAGTCCTAGAGTCGGAAATGAAAGCCATGTCGGTGGTCCACCAACTCGAGGTCTCTTTGATACACTAGACGTAACCCAGACTTCGGAGCCATATAAAAACGCTGAAAATTTAAATCTTTCGCGTAATCAAGCTCGGGTTAACACGAATAATGTCAATGATTTATTTTTTATGGACAACAACACAAGTATTAGCAACAACGAGCCATCGCAAGGTCTTCTCAGGTGGATAACAGTATTTGGATTTCCATATGACGCCATAAATACTGTTTTATCTCACATATCAAACCGAGTCCGCATAGTTGATAAGCATCCAGCTCCTCATCCACAAAGTAATTGGATTCATTTGAAGTGTGCGACAGAACAAGAAGCTCAACGTGCGTTACTGTGCAACGGCAATATTGTATCAGGGTCGATAATGATCGGAGTTACGCCATGTACTGATGAAGGTGTTATTCTAAACCCGGATAAAGAAAATCGCGGTAATTTAAATAGAAGTATGAGAATCTTTTCATCCCCCACTAAATTGAATCAAAGTGCAGACTACAGTAATGTCGTGCGTTCTCCAAAAATACAAAACGCTCGGCCATTGGCTACTGGTTATAACCACCATTTGAATTCTCAATCAGTTCGATCACCAGAAAATATTCCACAAAAAGCTTCTGGTATTGTGTCTAAAGCTATGGAATTAGTTTTCGGGTGGTAATTATTTTATTTAAAACTCGATCAATGTAATTCTTTTAATTGGTAAATTTATATCGCGTCACTACTTTCAAAAGGACTGATTTTTATACGTTAGGTTTAATCGAGCTTAAAAAATCAAAAGGGCATATAATTTTTTTTTTAAATTGAAAATCATATTGTAGACTATATTCTAAAGCTGAAAATTTAAAAAAAAAATTTGAGCGCCAAAAGAGAGTATAATTACGTACCTGAAGATTGGAAGGTTTTTTTACGGAATGAAAATTAAAAAAATTTATGGAATTCGACTGTTTCCAGAGATTAGAGTGCCCTAAGATTTTCAACTGACATACCAGCATCTATATGCGAAACATTTTTGAAATTTAGTCATCCAGTAGATTTTTTATTTTCCAATTTTTTTTTTCATTACGCGAAAAACTTTCCGACCTTCAGGTACGTAATTTACTCGCTTTTGGCTTTCAAAATTAAAAAAAAAAATTTTTAATTTTAGAAGAAGTTTACAATAAGACGCATTTAAAAAAAATTATATGTCCTTTTGGTTTTAAATTCAGTGGCTAAACTTAAATGGCTTATAAAAACATATATTTTGAAATTAGTAACGTGATATCGATGCTCACATGAATTTGTATTTCAAAACATTTCCGTTTTAGTATAGGTTATCAAATAAATATTCATAATAAATAAATAAATCAATTTTATAGCTATAATATAATTTTAATATCATTTATATTGTATTACTTATTTGTAATTATAAATTTGTGATTATAAATATTTAAAAGTTGGAACTTTTGTAATAAGATAGTAATTAAATCTTTTTTTATTATATTTGAATATTTCTTATATTATATCTACAATGAATACATTTCTATTGTTTAGTTTTAATTACCATGTACGATATGATACAATTATCGACGATTATAGATTCTTTATATTAAATAATATTTCATAATTTTTCAAACAATATTTTATAATTTATTTTCTTTTAGTATTGAAATATTATCTTACGCAAATCGAATACAGATGAAATAATTTACATTGTGATGAACAAGGAAAAAAAACCAATCTAGATTAAAACAAATAATATAGTTGAAATTTAAATCACCCCTAGTTATTTTCACGTGAAAAAATCCTGAGCTACATTTAAGACTAATATTAATATTAAATATATATATATATATAAATGATTTTCAAACTATTATTATTATTGAATAGATCTCGATTTATTTAAGGGCATTCTCAGACAGTGCCTCCATTTTTTTCAAATTTTCAATGACAACTGTCATTAGCGTATTAAAGTTTTATTAATTAATTAAAAAAGAATTAAAACATTAATTAAAGAGACAATTTTGTTGAGATAGAGATTTAAAAAAAAAATACTTAGTTGATATCAATTGGGAGTTAAACGAAATTTGGCAAATTTCAGTAAATTCATGCCAATTTTATAATTTGAATTTTTAAATTTTGTTTAACTCCTAATTGATGGCAATTGCAAGTAATTTTTTTAAAATTCTGTCTCGGTGAAATTGCAACGATGTCCTTTTTTCAATTAAGGTTTTAATTTTTTTTTAATTGCATATTTTTAAAAAGTGAAGGCACTGTCTGATAATGCCTTTAATAGTCCTCATTTGAATTCGGTTACTTAGGACTCTCAATAGTTGCACTTCCTAAATCTGTCATTTTTGGATATTTAACTTTTTTCTTATCTAATTCATCTTGCGCCCACAGAATCATTTTCAATAAATTATTTAATCTTGGGTTTGTTGATTCTCTATGTTCCATTTTCAAAATAGCTGTATTTAATTCACTAGCAATCTATAAAAAAAAAGACAAAAATAATACATTGAGAGATGAGGGATCAGAGAATATGAATGCAGGTCAGTGAAGTGGTCATCCTAAGCTAAAGCAAAGGGCTGACAACACCTATGCCTGCATTTATGTTTTATGTAACTAAATTTCAATGTTTCAGATCAGTCGGATCAAGTTAATAGTACTGGCTACTATCCCGGATTATAGTCAGTTATATCTGAGGTAAAAAAAGTTTCAGATAGTAACTACTTATATCTAAATTATATTCAGTTCTATCCCAGATTTAACTCAATTAAATTTCAGATTTAACTTCGCTACTTCTTAAATTTAACTGAGTATAATCCAGATGTAAGTGATTACCATCTCAAATTTTTTTTACCTCAGATGTCACTGAGTATAATCTGGGATTGTGTCTAGTACTATCTTGTTCTTTCCATGTAGGCAAGAAACTGATGAGTTTCTGCCTACAAAATCGCATCGGTTTGAAACTAGCCTGATTCAATTGACGAAAAATACATTGAAACGCAGTTTTAATGCATCTGAAAAAAAAATTTTAATTTATTAATTTTATAAATTATTACCTTTTGTCTATGAGATGGATGCAGTAAATCACTGAATGGACTTTTCTGTGGTTCTTCAAAAGCTAATAAAGCAAGAGTTCTTTCTAATTCACTCAGAATATTGTCATCTGATTCCCCAGCTTCGCTTAATTGTTCCTGGGCAAACTGTAACGCTTCTTCAATCCGTCCAGTTCTTATTAACTCTATTAAATGTAATTGCTGCAGATGAAAATATAAATATCTGTCATTGTCAAGTAACTCCGGATGAAGTTGATTGACTAAATCAGTCGCTTCTTGGATACGTCCATTTTGTACAGCGTCTCTGATACGAATCCTATCATCCATAGAATTCAATTCAATTGTCGGACCAACTCCAGATTCTTGCTGAAATTTTTCAGCCGCTTCCTTGAATCCTTCTAAAAAATTATATTGGAAGATTTATTATTGTAACAGCTTACAAAAAATTTATATTTATTTAATACAGTCGACTACTCGTCACAAGCCTGGTCTACGAGACGTAGGGGAAATTTTTCTTTGAATTCGTCTCCTCACTACCGTGTGCTGAGTTTTGTTCTCGACTACCCGTTATAAGCCTGTATTATTTAATATAATTTTAAACGTCATATTTACATTTTGCTACATACGCGACTGTCCCGATTTTCCTGGTGCTTATAGCGCTAAAATAAATACTTATCTTTTTACACTAATAATAATTTAAATGCAAAAAATTATAATGATAACGGTATTGATCACAGTAATAATAAAAATAATAATTTTATTGATCAAATTAATGCTCAATAAAACTTTTAAATTGTAACAGAAGCTTTGAATGTAATTCATAATTACAATTATGAATAATAAATTATATTTTACTTAATAATGATTAATTTATTATCCGCGAAACATAGATAGTAAATTTTCATCATTAATTTTGATATTTTTTCCTATTGTTAGTTTATAATTTAGACAATTTTAACGGAGGCTTATAACGGGTTCTCTAGTGCGAAACTCTTGAGAGTGATTAAGTGGGGAAGCTGTTTGGACTCAGTAACTCCAGATTGAGGGGAAGAGGCTTGAAACGGGTAGGCTTATGACGAGTAGTCGGCTGTGTAAAAATTAACCTGTCACTAAATAATTCATTATTAAATTATTCATAGAGACTCTTTGGATGTGAGAGCCAACTTCTGCTCCCCATTCATCCTTTGAATTCCCGTTTTTTTTATCCATCAAATTTTTAAACCTAAAAAAAAAAGTTATTGATAAAAAATTTTTTTAATCACAAATCTTAGCTAATAATTTATAAATATTAAAATAAAATATATAATTTATATAAATATAGGTATATATTTATTCATTACCAAATTAATGAGCACGAATCCAAGTCTTGTCTCAATTTTGTTTACTCATCCAATGGCAAATTGCAAAGTTACAATAAATTATCATGGATGTTATTGAAATTTCAAAACTTTTTATTTTAAATCAAGCTCACGAGAAAGATAATTAATTAATTTTTTAGTTTTTTACAAACTACAATAAGAAATCACATACGATATTATATTTTTGTACATAATAAAGGTACGTAGGTCAAAACAAATTCAACGTCACTGTATGTTTGTGTACATATATGATTCGTTCTGTTTTCACTATTTTTTTTTTTTTTTTTGTAGTCGTCAATGAGGATCCGTTTACAATAAGTTCGATGTAGAGGGCAGCGGTGTTTCAAGTTGGATATTGCAACTTTATGAAAAGTGTTAAGGAAGTTCGCGCACGAATCGAGAGTTAAATGATGACGTCTAACTTTTAACTTTACGAGGCTTTTCAATTTTTTAAAGTATCTCAATAATTTAAAAATTTTTTTGAACTATTGGAAATTTTATGGTACTGAAGTTAGCTGACGTTCAATAATTTTTGGATTTTTTTCAAAAGATTTTTGTCATAATTCAAAAGTGCAAACCTCAATCGCTCATTTTATTTTTAATTATTAATTTTTTTTATTATTCTTTTTTTAGCTCTTTCTCGAAAGTCCGTTTCGAAACGTATAGCTAATTTTTTTTTCTATTTATAATAAGTTATTTTTCGAATATTTAAATTTACCGCGCGAGTAATAAGAATAATTAACAAATTATTAATGAAAAATAACAAGTTTAGAGCATATTTTTTGGTCGAATCAATATAATTATTGACATAAATAAATTTTAATAAAATTATTAAATTTCAATTTTGAAATTTCGCGCCAAGATCGTGTTAGTGCATGTCGCTGTGATCGACGTTAGAATTTTTGCTAAAGTGGGGAGGGTCGAATGAATCGCAAAGTCGATTGCTTTGTATCAGCTGACGGTTCGATAGCGGCAGTCAGTATCATCGACAACGGCAGCAGTAGTCTAGATCTTTCTTTACGTTTAAATAGAAACACAGTATTGCAGTTAATTCGCGGAATTATCCATAAAATTTATTGCTCATAGCCATTGTTGAATTAAAATGTGCAGTGTTTGTAAAATTTAAATTGTGCAAAGTGTCTGTGGTGTCATTGAGTGTTGAGTGTTGAGTGCTAGTGTAAAGTGTTGCTGATAGCTGATGCTGATACCTTCCTAGTTCCTGAGCAAATTCATCTGGCATCGTCTGGTGGGAAATAGCAGTTAAGTGACGTTTTTTAGCTGCAATACACTTGGAGCAATTTAAATTAAATATCCAAGTGTATTAGGACACCCTTCTGCATATTATTTCTCCACCAAGGTTTGTTCAAACACTCCAGTGTTTTTTTTTTAAATTTTTTAAATATTTTTCTATCATATTCTGCTGCCACTTCATTGTGACTTACGATTTTTAGTTTTCTTCAATTTCTATTAATTTATTTTTCAAATATGATCCTGAAGTTAGCAGACAGTTAAAAAATTTTGAACTTTTATTTCATCAATTTAATTTAAAAAAAAAGAAAAAATAAAAATATGCACATGTAGAGAATTTAAAAAACTATAGGTGCAATTTTTTGAAATATTTATTTTTTCATAATTTATCTTTTAAAAGAAAATTCAAAAATTATTAGACGTCTGCTAACTTCAGTATCACTTTTCAAATATTTAAATTTATATCGTAAGTACTGAGAATAGTCAATAAATTATTGATGAAATTAAAAATTTTCGAGTATACATTGTAGTATAATTAATATAATTATTGATACATATAAATTTTAATGAAATTATTAAATTTCAATTTTGAAATTCCGCGCCAAGATGGCGCTACTGCGCGTTGCTGTATTCTACGTTTAAATTTTTGCTAAAGTGGGGATGGGAGAATAAATCACAAAGTCGATTGCTTCGTATCAACTGGCGGTCCAATAGCGGCAGTCAGTATCATCGACAACGGCAGTAGTAGTCCAGATCCTTCTTTACGTTTGAATTGGACATAGTATTGCAGTTGCGTCGTGTAAAATTGTGCAGAGATTATAAAATTTATGTTTTGTTAATTAAATTGTGCAAAGTGTCTATTGTGTAGTTAAGTTTGAGTGTTCAATGCTAGTGTAAAGTGTTACTGATAACTGATGCTGATACCTTCCTAGTTCCTGAGCAAAATCATCTGGCATCGTCTGGTGGGAAATAGCAGTTAAGTGACGTTTTTTTAGCTGCAATACACTTGGAGCAATTTAAATCAAATCTCCAAGTGTATTAGGACACCCTTCCGCATATTATTTCTCCACCAAGGTTTGTTCAAACACGCGTGTTTTTTTAATTTAATTTTTTAAATATTCTTCCATCATATTCTGCCGCCATTTTATTTTGACTTTCAATTTTTAGTTTTCTTCAATTTCTAATTTCTATAATTACGCAAATAATAATAATAATTAATAAAGGCGAATTTCAAAATGTGCTACGCTACAACTGCTCGCAGCGCATTTCAGAATGCATTCCAAATGCTAGTGCTCCTGCTAGTAATTGACAGAGAGAAAAAATGAAAAAAACAATAGCAACAGGAAAAATAAAAATGCCAGCTAAATTTTTTGTGAGCTACATTTTTAATTAATTACAATTTAACCAAAAGGAATTAAGTGGTGATTTTCATAAGTATTCTTGTGATACAAAATTAAAAGACAATGACAAAAAAGTAAGGCCGATTAAATGTGTCTGTCGAAAGTTAGGGGAGAGTGGGGTCAATTGAACCAAAAATACTTTGACATTTTTTTTTTATATGAATAAAAGCAAAATGATAACTTTTTTTTTTACAAAATTATAATTTATTATATAGACTATCATTTCTCATAAGCACATAACTTAACAAATGATGAAAATTTTCAATAAATACGAAATTGTGCAACTGCATCAAATGGTTCAATCGTCCCCTTTGCGGGGGCAATTGAACCACTAGTCGGGGACAATTGAACCAAGAGTATTAGAACCACCAATGAATGACTTTAATGAATATTTTACTATTCATTACAGCTTAAAACTAAAATTACAACACTTCTAATAATATTTATTATTTTATATAACATTATATGTTATAACAATCACTTTTAAAACTTCTGTCAATATAATTATTTTTTCTTGGTTAGTTTAGCTTGATTACACATTCTGTCAAGATGCGCGCGCATGTCGGATTACTCACAGTGTGATTCGTGTGGTTCAACCGTCCCCGAGAGTACTGGTTCAATTGACCCCATATGATTTTATTGAAATAATTAGTTTAAAAAAATATATTCAAGAACTATTTTACTAAAAGTAAAGCTAGAAATTTATGACTAATATATGTAAGAAGGTATTACAAAAAAAATTTTAAGATTTCATTTGAAAATTAAAAAGTTATTAAACAATTTGCCAAGAGGTGAAATCAAGGTTTAGATACCTAAAAACACAAAAACTTGAATTTTTTAAAATTAAATCATCATATTGGTTCGAAATTTTGATCAGACTAAGGTTTAGTGTATTAAAATATAATTCCAAGATGACGACTCATTTTTATATTTTTTTCGATTTTTTAAGCTTACTGGTTCAATTGCCCCGTGGTTCAATTGACCCCCCTCTCCCCTATCGTATTTAGGAAGTTTCATACATAGCAATTGACAGCACTGGTTTCCTGAGTTAAAATAATTTATTTTCAACAAATAAAATAATGAATGGATTTAATGTTAAGTTCAAATTGATCCTTACTAAATTCTCTATATACTCGTATACAATTTGACCTATTGTGGTGTAATTAAAATAGTGTAGAAATATTTTTGTGTGAGTAAAATAGTCGGAAAAAAACCGCTCATAAATCACCCTCAGCAAGTTCGCGCTGGAGGTGTGCAATAACAGACTTAGTTAACGTGTGTAATTGTTATTAATTTTTTTAAAATTCAATTTTATTATATTTCATGACATCATGATAGTTATCTAGATAGACTTGTACGACTTATAAACCACATAAAAATTGATATTTGACATTTTAAGTTGTATGTCACCAACGTTGTTAACATAATAGAGTTGTATGTCAGATAATTTATCATTTCTGCGAAACTCACAATTGTTGAAATTAAATATGCCTTGACCACAATAAATCAATAATTTCCTCGTTATAAATAAATATTATAAATATATAATCCATACAGTATATACAATTAACTGGACTGTATTCGGACTAAATGGTCTATATTTGAACTAGTTTATTTGTCTTTGAATTTTCATAACAATAAGCTAATTTTGATCTAAAGACAATCAAAAATAGACTAAAAAAAGACACACTGAAAAAAAGATTTATTTGAGCTGAAAGTCTCGTATATTTGAATATGGTCGAATAAATATTTAATTTTGAGAAAGATATAATTTATTTAAGCAATTTCATTGCATGAAATAAGTTATTAATTTGTGGTATAAAAATATATGTTAAGTATCACCAAATTTTCCGTTATTCGTCACAAATTTAATATCTTTACCACAAGTATATCATTTACTTACCGCAAATAAATGATATACTTCAGTCAAATTATAAAATTATATGAATCAACTGTCTTATTTAGTTAACCAAATATATTTATTTGTCATTAAGAAATACTAAAAAAAAAAACCACAGAGAAGTTGATTCATTTGGGACAAATATTTCTTTTTTTTTTCGTGCAGAAATAGTCTACACGAAAAGAAAATTATGGAAATGGTTCCTATAATTTTGTGAAATTTCATCCTATACCAGTATAGGAATGACGACCATAAATTATGGGAACACGTCCTATAGATATAGGAATATTACCCATAATTATAGGAATAGTTCCTATAATTATGGGAATGATACCTATACCACTATGGAAATAGTTCCTATAATTATAGGAATGGTTCCTATAATTTATGGGAATGATTCCTATAATTATAGGAATGGTTCCTATAATTTATGGGAATGATTCCTATAATATTATAGGAATGGTTCCTATACTATTATAGGAATAGTTCCTATAATGGTATAGGAGTGGTTCCTATACTATTATAGGAATAGTTCCTATAATAATATAGGAATGGTTACTATACTATTATAGGAACCATTCCTATAATTATAGGAGCTATTCCCATTTTCATAATGTTATAGAAATGGTTCCTATAATTATAGGAATAGTTCCTATAATTATAGGAATAGTTCCTATAATATTATAGGAAAAGTTCCTATAATAGTGTAGGAATGGTACCCATAATGGTATAGGGGTGGTTCCTATAATATACATTCCTATAATAGTATGGGTACAATTCCTATACCATTATAGGAATCATTCCTATAATGCATAGGAATACTCCCTATAATTTTCTTTCCGTGTAATTTTGGTCGAGACAAGAACAAAAGATGACAAAATATTTTGAGAAAAAAGTCTGATTTTGATTTATATGCGACAAAAATCATACTATAAATTATTGGTACCAAGTCTGAAAATAGTTTAAGTTAGGAATAGTACAGGCAAAACTCGTTTAAACTTGACATGCTAATTCAATACAAATAAAAAGTAAAGTTGAATAGAAGTAACTTCAAATTTTTATTTGCATTAAGATATAATGCAAGGGTAGAAACGAAAATTATATGAACGGTTTTTTAAAATTTCGGGAGTAGACCTTACATAAATAATATGGTAAAAATGCTCACATAATATTTTGAAAATGACCCCTATAACAAGGAATCATTACTTTATAATGTATGGGGTTAATTCCCATGGATTCGAAACCACTCCCGTATTATTATTGAGTCTACTCGTTATATATGCAAATGAATTATTCCTAATATATATGATTTTTTTTCCTTGGCAACATTTAAAGTTGAACCTCCAAGTTGCTCTAAAAATTTTATCGGACGTTGTAAAAAATAACTGATCTTAAATTTTAATCGAAATAATAAATTTAAATTAATATTTGCAGAATTATGAGTTCAATAGTTTGTTTATTGGAAACTCAATAAAGTAGTCTTTTATTTAATTAATAATATGAATTAGTTAAAAGGCATAGAAAATGACATTATTTACATTGAGAACAAACGGCGCCAAGAATAAATCAATATTGCATCATCTTTATAATTGTCTTTGTGGTACTGTTGAGTTTAATGATCGTTTGTTGTATTGATGATTGCAATGATCTAAAGTGGAGCTTGTCTATGTCCCTAAGTGAATGCAGGCAATGTGTGGGCATAGTCATCATATAATTATATTAAGTTTCTTCGACTCATTTTAATTTACATTTATAGATGTAAATTAAAATAAATCGAAGATACTTCATAATAAATATAGTTTTTAAAAATATCTATTAAAACTAAGTGACAGTAATATTTTTTAATGATTAATTTTTTTTTTTTTTTGATCAACCCAAGTATATTAATCTAATCCCAATACAACTTTTGTCACTTTAGTAAACAATTAGTTTGATTTTCTGTTATTTTTTGAAAAAACAAAGTTATAAGTTATCCTCAAGTAAAATCAGAATTAAAATATTATTGAATCTGACCATAAAAATATAAAAGTTGTATGTAATTATATTTAATTATCTGTTAGGTCCTTTCAATCGTCGCCATAAGTACGTTCAAATTGGTTGATTCAGTTCAAAGTTATCGTACCACTAAAAATAGTTTACACACACGAATATCCGCCTGGAAATAGAATATTAATGAAGATTCAATTCGTTAAAATTTTCATAACGAGAAGTTAAAGAAAAAGAAGTTCAACATACATATTTTACTAAACTCATATTTCTTTCATTTAGGAAATTATTTTGATTCGTATCTATGAATTCTTACACCAAAAATATATCAAATTGAAAATTTTGGAAAGTATATTTTCTTGTAAAAATAAAAATCTGAAAAACTTTTGACCGTGTGGGCCAACCCCAAAACTTCCCGCTGTTTTGGAGCTCGGTGAGCTCGAAAATGTTATTATTGATATACTTTCGAGCTTAGAGAGTTTTTAAAATTTTTATTTTTCGTATAATCTGTAGTCTACTCGACCAATCAACTCCAAAATCTAATCAGATTTAAGTCTTGATCAGGCCTTTCGTAGTTTACACACACATGCGCGGACGTTTATCCGGAAATAGTTAAAATAGCTTCCTAAGGCCTCAAAACGTCGAAATCTGATGAATACTCGATTTTCGAAAATCGGACCGAAGCCAATAACTTCCTTTTTTTTAAAATTTTCATTTTCCATAGTCGGAAGTTAAAAATACATTTCTAAAGGTTTTTTTTCTCAGTCAATCAATTGTATAAATCTTTGGATATTTCCAATAAGATCCATGCGAAATCTTTCTAGGAAAAAAATTCCATGCTTTTGATAGATCTATGATAAGTATGGGAAATATATCCATATATTGATCACTAATAACTGATAAAGTGCAGATTCGCTGTCAGTTAATGATGGAGATTGCATGTCATTTTTTACTTAAAACAACCTTAAAATTTTGATTTATGTTATTTTCGTTAAAAATAATGTCTTAATTCTCAATCTCATTATCGCGTTTGCAAATTATATGTCATTATTACTTTCATCTTTGAAATATATATAATTTATATAAGCTCGTGGGCTCAATGATAAATAATGGTCGATATTAATAATAATGATATTTTATCGACTTTTTATAAACCAATAATATTCATAAAAAAAAGAAAGACCTAGTTATGTCTCTTATCTTTTAACTTTTAATGAATAACTAAAAATATGTCAGTAATATAAATATTAAATTTGAATGCTAAAAGCCCAGGTTCACATATCGCATATGTCTATTATGGTTTTATCTTGATTTGTTATTAACGTACTCAACAGTTATTAATAATTAAAAATAATTGAGTAATAGTTATTTATGAAAAATAGTTTTTTTTAGCTTCAGGATTAATATTACCCTGGACCAAATAAAACTTACGAGATGGTATGCAGCTGCAATGCCCTGTTCCATCTGTACTTGCAGGAGCGAGTGCGCAGAAGATGAAGCATGACGATGGTAGGGAAAAGAGTAAGAGTCATACACTCTCTTTTAACGCTTGTAGCGATATGGTGGGGACGAAAGTCCGCGAGTAGACGGGAATTGACTTGCTGGCTGATGAAGCAAGAGAATATAACTTTAATATTTGTAAGTGTGAGTGAGATATGTATTCCGAGGCCACAATTGCGGGTGTAAGAGGGGGTCAAACCACCCGGGCTTTTGAAAAAGTTTTATCTTGTCGGCGCGTACGGTCTCTCAGACGCTACCGAACGCCGGTACGGTGCGTATGTTGCGGTTTTAATCGTTCACTTAAATTTTTACTGTGACTATTGAAGAATAATCGTAATCGTTTTAACTTAGTTTCTTTTTTTACATACGCTCGGATAGGCAAATTATTTTACACGTAGTGATGATAATTATGGTTCTCATTCCTTTTGATTAGAACAATCGGTAATGGCTCGTAATCGTGATTACTGATGAGATTTTAGAGTTAAATTTTTAAATTTACACTAAAAATAGAGTATTTACCGCTCTTATTTTTATTCATAAGACGATATGGTGTTAATCAAGACTGCCATCGTGGCAATTTTGCTGCTACAATTATTACTTCTGAATGTTGGGATCGGGAATAGTTTTGAGGTGAGATTATTTTTATTACATATAATACAGTCGGGCCTCGTTATAAGACTATTTGCTGTCTTTTATAAACCGGTATCGCGATAGTTTGAGAGAAGCTAATAGTCTTATAACGAGGTTCTGTAGTAACATTTAATCGCAAAAGTATCGATAGTCGATCAGAAATTTTTTTTATTCAAATTTTTTTAAAAATATTTTTGGGCGATAATTAGTATAGTGAATTACGGACTGATTTTACTGTAAAATTACTTTATGATAAATTTGAGGAAATTTATTTATGTCAAATTACGCAAAATTAGGTATAACAGCAAATCGAAGAAAGAATAATCACTGACATGATGTGATTTGATCTTGACGATGTAAGAAGAGCAGAAATAGGCCGAAACGTTGGCACTAAAGTCGCCAGACCGTTTTCTGAGAATTCTCTTCGAACGATATTGCTTGGTTTATTTAGTTGTGTTGATATTTTTTTAATAGATAAAATATTGATAATAAATTGCGTGGGATGCTCAAGAATAGTATTACTATCATGTTAAAATTATTAGGATTCGTATACATTTTTTGTATATAATAGAAATAAGTTCACAGTTTTTTGGATAGTAGGTGTTATAGTTAACGTTTATTGACGATTTTTGTACGTTTCGATTTCCCGACTTTTTCAAGTACTAGAAAGACAAGAATTAATAATCAACATATATATCTATATACATAAATTAAAGTAACACTGAGAAAATAATAACTTTTGTGAATACAATATTTTTTTCGAGTAATAGATCGGTTAAACTATTGCATTATTAATTTCATATCTGACGCGAAGAATCATCTTCTTGATGGAGAAGATCGAAATTTTGTACACTACTTCAAAAAAAAAGATCAAAATATCTGTAAATAATCTTAGGTTTCTTCGATTAAGAAAATTATTTTGAATGAAATCGTAAAATTTTTGCAGTAAAAATATATTAGATTGAAAATCCTTAGCATAATTTCTGGTGGTAAAAATATACAATGATTCGAAAAGATTTTTTTCGCAGTGTAGTAAAAATTTTAATTGTTAAATTGAATTCATACTGGTTCAAAGATACAAATTAACCACAGTTTTCAATAATGACTTTAATTATTGAACATTAATTGTTAAGAAAATGAAAAATGATTAAGACAGTGTGATATACTACACAGTCTAAGAAGATTTTTTTACGCAAGAAATTTTTTATGGTCCTAAGAAAATTTCTGTCTTTTTTTTTGTGTAGTCATTTCTTCTGCGCGCTCATGTTACTAATAATTGTTGAAAAAAATTTGAAAATTAATATAAACTGTTTTACAAAGTTAATATTATTAAAGCTAGTAGTATTATCGTTCACTATATTATTTAATATTGTGTTCTATGAATGCAGTCTTATCGACAAAGATTAAATTATTTTTATAGATTTGAATGCACATGAATTTAGTATTCTGATTTATATTCATTGATATGATCTTGAAGTATGAGTGTGAATGTAGACGACAATTGGCTATTTTTTAAATTAAACAGTAAATAAATGAAATGTAAGTGAAATAAAAATGAAAAAATGCGTACTTAGATGATTGAAAAATCAGTACGCGCTTTTTTTTTAAATTCATTAATTTATTTATTTAAAATTTATGAATTGTTCCATATCTGCTACAGTCGCACTTATTCCTGAAGTTAGTAAACAATTAACAATTTTCGGACTTTGAATAAATTAATTACAAAGAAAAAAAAACTGAAAATATGTACATGTCGAAAATTAAGAAAGCTATGGATGCATTTTTTTAAATAATTTATGGTTTTAAAAAAGAACAAAAAAATATTAGACGCTGGCTTATCTCGGTATCATTAATTGGTAACATATTTTGTGATTAGTTTTAATAAAAAATTATTTTTATTTTGAATTAAATCTGTTTGACATGAAAATATAGTTCGTAACTCAATGAAAATTGACAATAGGTTTCTGCGAAAATACAAGTCTATATATTTATATATAATAATAAAATAAGTTAATTTATATTTTATTGAAAAAAACATTGATTTATTAGTTGAAATGTCTTTCATTTCAATAAAATATTTTCAGAACGAAATTTTAACTCTTGAAAAGGAAGCATTGATATGAATCAGTAAGAAATAATGAAGCGATATTAACTTAGTTTAATTTAATATGGTGGGATTTCAATTTGTTCCGGTTAATTTATAGATTTTGATTAATTTTTTATTACATCCTATTGATTCACCTTATCTTGAATTATCATTATTATTATATTATAGGTCATATTTAATTCATGTAAATATATATTTATAAGTACATACATACATACATATATAAATTACATACAGAGTAATGCAAATGATTCAGAAGCTATAGAAATGAATTGTTTTTTATATCGATAAAGAATAATTATGCAGAAGTAGAAATAAGCCTCACCTATTTTGGTCTGGAAAATATTCATGCGGTTTTAAAAGTGAGATTTTTAAAATTATTTTTGTAATCGGTGGATTGATAAAAAAAAAATGAATGACAGAATACTAAATTAATAAAAGATATCGCTTACTAATTCTGAAAGCGCTTATATTTTTATACGCCCTTTTCACTTTAAAAAATTTTTTTTTTCTAATTTTTAGTTTCAAAATTTTGAATTTGTCTACAAAACGATTGGCTATATAACAGAAAAAAATATACACCCTTTTTGTTAAAAACAAATCTAAATCCAAAAGGGCGTGTCAGCATATATAAGTTCTTTTGGAATTAGTAATGCGATGTAGAGAATCGAAATTTGAGAAAAAAAAATTTTTTTTTAATTAGTCATAGTATCTCAGAAGCGACATATTATTAGACATGGATCTTTACAGAGTTTTTCAATTTTTCTCCGAAACTCAATAAAAAATCATGATTTTTATAAATGGTCGGATATTTATATAGATGAAAATAATTGAAGCTTTCCGTCTGCATAAATAATAAATAAAGCAATTATAAGCGATGAAAGATATGAATTTTGCGACAAAGTAATTAAATTATATATACATGTTTGATAGACTTGTCAATAATTTATAGATTTGCTGGACGATAATAGAAGATGATTTTATTCTACCATTTAAAATTCTAATTAAATTTAATAAACCGGTTGATTATTATTGATATATCTATTTTAGTATTATTCAGCTTCTCTTATTTCTACTTTCAACACATATCGTTATTATCGAACACAGTCATTTCTTGAAAAATAATGATTTAATAAAGATTTCCGTTCATTTAACTTATAGCGAAAACTTTTTTTTTTTGCGCAGTTTAAAAAACTCAATAGTAAAAATGAAAATAAAAAGGACAGTTAGTATAATCAGGGAAAATTTTATCAAAAAAAAAAAAAAAAATTAAGAAATGAAATCAATCAGCCCCCCTCCCCCAATTTTAAAACACAGCAACTGACAAAAATAAATTTAAAAAAAAAAAAACAAAAAATTTAGCCGAAGTTATAATTGATATTTTTTTCAAATTTACATCACAGGGACAACTTGGGTGATTTGGCTAAAAATTTAATTTTTTTAAAGCCTTATGGACTATAAAAAAGATATAAGGTATATAAATATTTATAGCAATGAATCATAAGATGTCTTAAAAAAAAATTATATTTTTCAATAACTTTCACTTGGAAGTTTCTCAAAATATGTTCTTTAGAAATAATAAAAATAAAAAAGTAATATTTAATGCTTTTTTTATTACTAATTTTTTATCTATTTTCTACGGCTTTTTTAAATTTTTGATGATGAAAACAATGCCGAAGCCAAACTTAACGTGAACCGTAAGATATTTGAGTTGTAAATTATAGGCTTCACAATTTTAAAGTTTATGTAAAGTTTTTGATATCATACTCATCACATCTGAATTATAAAAACAGCATAATAAAATTAAATTTTTCTTTACTCTTTTATAGATTCAATTAGTATATCTTATGATAACAATATATATAATCTTTATTTATAATTATAATTAATGGCTTAATTGTCTGAATAAAAATCATTGATGATTAAAGTTTTTTATTTGTATATCTCAGAAACTTATCGCTTAATTTAATTTGAATCAAAATCTATTTTTTATCATCTAAACAATATATCTGTAACCGATAGTATATTAATAATTTGATACTTTTAGATGAATATTTTGTCGTAATCGCACAAATATCATAAGTTTTAAAAATACTAAATTTAAGAAATGTTATTTTTAATTTCAAAGAAGATTATTAACACCTATTTTTTGGTGAAAAAAATTAGAATCATTCATAAAATTAACTTTATTTATATGATATATTTTTTTTTATTCGATAACATGGTTTTTGATACATTCACTTGCGAATTTTACAAATTACGCGCCATGAGTTTTTTTTTGCAATAAATTATAATCACTATCAGAATAGGTTTTTAAAACAGATTGAATATTTTGTCAGTGATTAATTTTTCTCTTTTTATTTACTGATATATTATCTATTTAGATTTTAGATAGACATTTTCTTTGACATAAAATATAATTGATCAGTTTTACAATTAGTCAAAACTATTTATGTATTATCAACAAATAGAATTAAAAATCCCTAATTAAACAACTGAATTCGATCGAATTAAACAGAATTAAATTTTTAATTCAGATAAATTCTGTTAATTCGGTACCTAATTTAAAAATGAATTCTGTCTAATTCGGCACGAAAACCAGAATTTGTCCAAATTAAAACGAATTTAAATAATTCTATTCGGTTTAATTATGATTAATTCAAAAATAGTTCTCTAATTTCTGGTTCTGAATCCGAATTAAACTGAATTAAAGCGAATTTGAAATTTTTAAATTGGTTTCATTCTGTTTAATTCAAATTCGAATTTTCAATTCAGTTGAATTCCGTTTTGCAGAGTTCGACAGAATACAACAGAATTAAAATTTTGAATTCGGTTAAATTCAGTTGTTTAATCAGGGATAACTTTGAATTTCTAGCCGAAACTAGCTCTATAAAAAAAAATCTATGCTCTTAATATTGCTAACTGTAAGTTTACGTATTTCGAAAAAACATTCTATTAAAATATTTGGTTTCGAGTCGACTAAATTTGTAATAACTTGAAAAAACTAGGATTTAAATTTGTACTGGGTGCCCATGAAACAAAAAATATATCTGGGCAAATCTAAATATATGTTGCATATATAATATATATTCAACTTTGTCTGGATATATAATTTTTTCATAGGGGCGATTATTGTCAATAACTGTCGTTATTTTTGTACATGAAAATTAAAGTCTTTTAGACTACAATTATGTAAATGATATGCCATTATTAAAATACCAAATAATATTCATTTTGTTTTGACAGTATGTAAATTATTCATCAGCATTATTTGACAGCTCAAACTTTAATAGCATACACACTCAAAGTTTGTGAATTTATTTTAATCATATTCTTCATGGCTATTTATAGTCTAAAAGACTCCATATATAAAATTTACATTTCCTGTAATTATTTAAGTGTAAGTTCGTCATTTCAATGATTTTAATTCGCTCATACTGAGGGTGGAACAATTTAACGAGTCCTTAAAATAAAGAGTTTAAGTCATTTATTTTAATATATATAATTATAACTTTGAGCTGTAGTTTTTTTTTTTTTTTTAATATTTTGCATATATACTTATTAAAAACAAAATAGTGCAAATACACTATTAACGGTGAGAACTATATTACTGCTTAGAATTATGTGCAATTATAAGGCTTATATTTTATATTTTCCCCTATAAAAATTAAAAAAATGGAAGTTATTGGTTTCGGTTTGAGTTTCGGGTTTCGAATTTTCAACAGATGTCAATGTTTCGAGATCCGATGATTTGTTACTGACTGTTTTTGAGGTACGATCTATCTGTCGGCCCGCGTGTGTGTGAACTATTTTTTGTCGGACGACAGTTTTGACACGAATTAACGTTGCACGTGTTCCACGGCAATCGTAGAAACTCCTCGAAACTTAGAAAAGATTAAATTTTTAAGCCGATTGGTCAATTAGTTTTTAAGTTATTTAAAAAATAAACGTTATAAATATTTTTCCTGTCACCTGCGTTATAGTTGCGAATTTTAATGACTGTTTTGCCAGGGGAAACAAGCCGATTTCAGACCAATGCAATCTAGTGGGTAGAAATTGAGCAGCCCTTTCTCTAAGAAACGAAACTCGTTATTTTATAACCGCTCAATTAGTTTTTGACTTCATGTTATCCCCGTCAGAATCTCATAGTTTATTGTAAACTTATGAATATTTATGTCATTCTAATAACCAACCAAACTGACAGCCGTGTGTTGGAAACTTAAAAATAGTATATAGTGTGACAAGGGATGAAATAAATCGATTTCAGACCACAGTGAAGTTGGTTGACATCATCCATATTCTGAAATCATGTTTCATCCTATGTCACGCAATAATATTTTTCATGATTACATGCAATAGAATTCATTGGAACTATCAGAGTTTAAATTGCGAATGCTTTTAGTTCGCGGACAACATCATTTGTTTCTCCCAAAAGACGAAACATGTTTCTGCCTTCGACTAAAGGCATTCGCAATTTACGCACTTGCTAATATTTGTTTGCGACATTGGACCGAAATTCGCTTGTTTCGACTGGCTGTAGAGACACTGAATAGACCGGACCAGTTTCGATGTTGGTATCATGATGAATATATTGTGTGGTACCAGATAAAACATCATTGCAGACTTCGGGTGATGTCAACTTAGCCTTCACCTGATTGTCTCGTTTCATTCCTTGTCACACAATATACTATGTTTTAAGTTTTTGTCACATAACTTCCAAACTACCAACTACTTTGCCTTAAAATTTTATCAGATCTGTCTTAATATTTATAAGCTCTTTGATTGCTGCAAATCACATATGAATCGATTAATTAGTTTAAGAAATATAGCGATACAAAAATATTGAGTAGCTTGGGTAGTAAACAATGTTTTGACGGATTATATAACGGTGGCTAAAGTTGATATAAGTGTTTGATTTTACCAGAAAAATAGGATGATATGATTAGAAGTATCAAATTGCTATCCAGTAAAAGTATAATGTATTGGGTAAATTGATGGCCTATCCTCTGTCAACGGCATACATATCGATGTATGTATACTAAGTGCAGACAATAAAAACAACAAAGAGTTGAACAAGCGGAAAGAGAATATTAGATTAAATCGAGTGTATTTAAATAGTTTAATTAATTTTTTTTTAATTCTTCAAAACGTTATTAATCTCCGGCATAGACGAATGAGTTCGTTTTACTACTTAACTGGGCAAATCAATATAAAAAACTCGCAGTGAATCGATAAACCGTATAAAAGTATGCGCTGGTTATAAGCTTATCCGAAATAGGATGCAGTCGCTTCTTGCCTCAAGAGGATTTCAATATGATTTTCACCGGGGAACTTCGACGCTTGGGCAGGTAGAGTCCTTAGTGCGGTGTTTGAACCATCACGCATACTCAATCTAAAGATCTCAAATTATCTTATGTACCTCGATTTTCACATTCGCTCACGCGCATGATCTCGTTAAGTTCACTTATTAAACTTTTGCTGACCCTTGCCTCTGTTTGTATTACATGAAAAAAAAATGTACTAAAGCAATATAGTTTAATGAACTGACGAGTTATTTTACTTATAAAAATTAGTACTGTAATATCCTTTGTAATCAACGGAAAATAATCGTAATCAGTTCGTTTTACAGTAATTTCATTTATCACAAGGTTTGACTTTTTGTGATTCAAGACATTGTACATTATTTTTTTACGGGAGAACCTCTGTGTTTGTATATAGACATTAAAATTCATAGCTGATTAGTTTTTGACATCAATTAGTCATCTGGATCAAAAAAAGAACTTAAATTTGACTTTCCGACTAAGTCAACTAAGCCGAAACCAAGTCCAAATTGACTTTTTTGATTTTAATAGATACTAAGTAAATCACCAGACAAAAACAAGTCGAAGTGAAATATGTTTTTCATTCGCATTTGATTTTCCTTTTTAGATGTTGACTTGCTTGGTATCCATTTATGTCGAATTTGACTTGGTTTTGGCTTCATTGACAAAGTCAAAAAAGTTAGATTTTTTTGACTCGGGCAAGCATTTTTTTATTATCAAAAAATTTAGAGTATATTAGTTCAAAATATAACGTATATTTAAATCAACTTCTTCAATTAGTATAGGAAAAGTTCTCGTAATATCTGAACGCCAGAGATTTGAATAGAGCCTATTCATGTGTAATTTAGTGGCGCTATACTAATTAATTATGTTTTGATTTATATCTTCTATGGATAGCCGCCAAAGTCATCCAACGTAATAAATTTCTATGGCGGTTATCATGGATCAAGAATAATTTTTTTTGATGATATATTCTAAATAAATCAACTGGTTTAAATTAATTTTGTGGTTACTACAAAAATGTATTGAGATTCGAATTTTCGTTAAATTTTAAATCTATTTTCGCTTAGTAACTTTTTATCTATTGGCTGTCTTTTATGATCTTACAGTTTAAGTCTTTTTGAAATTAGAAGTTTTGTTCTACGTGATGAATTTAGCTGATTTCAGTTGGTCTGTCAGTCAGTAAATTACTTTTGCAATAAATCGTACTTAAAATTGTTAACGAGATCTTCATTATTTATTTGAAATTATTAATAAGAATTGATGCATTTTTTCTAATTTATAAGATTTTCTTGTCGATATCGATCTTTTTTTTGAAAGATGTGTAATCGAGTATTTATTTTACTTTCTTATATTATGTGTCTACTGTAAATAATTCAATGATGTATAATTTTGACGGAAAGTTTTTGAAGATCTTTGAGCTCCAAAACATATATTCCGTAATATGTCTTTGAGCTTTCAGACAACAGAAAGTTCGAGGGCTTGGCCGGAGGGCCGACCGGTTTTTGTGTCTTTTAACTTCGTAATGTTTAAAAATTCTAATATATTTCTTTTTCTTATTAACGTTCAGTGGCATTATACATCTCTCATGAAATGCGTGGGCGACAAGTCAAACTGGTTTTAGAGGGCGGTGTACTGGTTTACAGTAAGGCTTACACGAGAAAATGATGACAAAGAGAAGCAAAAATAATTTGCGAATTTGTTCTACTTGTTTTCTATTTTTTTTTGCAAGTATAGCAGGTCAGCCGATTCGATGTATTATAATTTTTGTAATTGAGATGAATACTCAAATATGTGGGTATAGACACGAATAATAAGATGAAATGATAACTTTGTGTAACTATAGTTCGAATTGAGTGAAGTGTGGCGATCGATTCGAGGGGCATTGAAAGCGATAAAGTTGAAAAATTCCAGATACATGAGATGTGAATAATGCACAACACGTTAGCATCACATGGTGTAAGATTTGGCTTCACTCATGTTTATTTAAAATTTTTTCTTTGTTAACTTATACATGACGCCATATACAATGATGATGCACACATACGTAAAAACAGTTTATAAGTTGATTTCAAGCGTATTAAAAATATGTTGAATTGTTTTATAAATTTAAGCTATTAACCTATTCTATATTATAAAGAAGACAAGTTTATGAGTTTGTTAGTTCCGGGTAATCTCAAAAACTACTGAACCGGTTCCAATAATATTTTCACTGTTTTATAGGTAATACTTTCTTTTAGGTCATGTGCTATAAACAAAAATTATTAATTGTGAAGGAAGAATCGATTGTCTTTTTTATGTTTATATAAATCATTGTATGTATAAATGTTGCACATTGTATCACGATTTACTATCAACATTGGAAATTTTACTATGGTCAGTAATTTTTGCATGCTTATTTCAATTTCCATCAGGTGGCCATCATGTCCGGCTTTATTATGACATCACAAAATTTCAAACGAGAATAATTTCTCCGAGTAAGCAAGATTCATGCCACATTCTTCTGAGATTATTCTAAAATTTCGCAAATATTATGTAATATTCTAGAGCTTCCTAAAATACTATTCCGAAAAGCAACAAAGACTTGAGCCAGATTTCTCCTCAATCACTGTACAACAGAAGCATTCTTAAAATTGTGGAACATGTTAGAGCTTTAATGAAAGTTCTGACATATTCAGAACCACTATATTAGAAAATTTTCGAATATTTCGTAACTTCTTAGAAATTAGTTTCGTACATTTTTAGAAAATTCTGGCCCATTCAAAACCGGATGAACTTATAATGAAATCAAAACCTCAAGTGAATTTAATGTCAATTCCGCGTGTGCAAGAGACTAGTTAATAAAAACCCTATCAAAAAAATTCATATGGGAATCCAGCCTAAATATGTGGGTTCCCTCATGGCGTTTCCGGATGGATTTCCATTTGGTTTCTTGTAGGAATCTAGCATAGATCCCGATATAGATTCTCACATGAGTTCCTATAGGAATTTACACCATTCTATATCCATATGGGAATCGTATAGAATCCCATGTAGATTTTTAGCTTGATTTCCTATGGGAATCTACGCCATGTCAAAATGGGAATTCAGGTACCGACAGTTTCCTATGTGGATTTTCCAATTGAGAATCCAGATACCCATGGTTTCCTACATGGATTCTTATATTAATCCATTTATGAATTCCTATGGGTTCCCATGCGATCCCCCATGGGTTTTTTTGATAGGGAAAGTAGTAAAAAGTAAACAACTGTAAAATATCTTTCTATTGAACTGAAGTTATATTTGGTCAAATAAAATAATATTGAATTTTGTAAATTCAGCAAAATCATATCTTTTAACATCTTATTTGTCAGCATATATTCTATTATTTATATTACACCTTTCGTAAAACGGTGAAATGGACTGCTTGGCGAGGTTGACAGCAAATTTTTTAAAGCATATAGTTAAAATGGTCCATAAGCGATAGGCGGTACTTTCCAATGAAAACTGAATATTTGTCTATTATAAACATTACTAATTTAAACTAACGCGTTAAGTGTTTAAATTAACATATTGTGACTTTCAGTCTAATCCTTTATTTAATAAAATAGTTCATGATGACTCAGATTCCTGAGAAATACTTATAGTATTAATTGATTAAAAAGTAGTTTTTTTCTTTACGATCTGTCATTTTACAGCAGAAAACTTCCATTTTTAGCATAGGTAATAAAATAATATATAAAACTTGAGAATGTACATTTTATATATCGTAAATTTTGTCAAGACGTTTTTTTCGATAGCTAAATTCATAGTTATTAGACTTATATCGTTAAACAACTGAATGACTAAGAGATCAAGACAGAAGAATATTCATCTTGAAGGAAATTTAATCGCTTTATTACAAAGTTCTACTTATGAAAAGATTTATTAGCGACTTGCCGCCTAGTGATGGTTTCATTAATAAATTCAAATAAAGTCTCATCGTTTGCTTTGCAAATGGGTATGAAAAAACCATATGTACTTCAATTCAATGTAAAATGTAAACTTAATTATATTAATAGACATTCGTAACAGCTTTAGAACGTCTTTATGCCAATTGCAATCGAGCAGTTCATTCAACTCTACTAAATTTCACTCAATATTGATTGAAGTGTATTTGAATAAATGCTTTAAACAATTATTTAGATAAGTGGATATAAAAATTGATTTTTTGAATTCGCTTCAATGTGTTTTAATTATTATTAATATTTCTTAAACTCGACTAATGCCAGATGTTTGAGTAAATTATATATTTTGATAAGTAAAAATTTGTTTTTTTTCGAGCGAATATAAGGTGATTAAGTTCCCAGGTATTACAGTGAACGAAAGCTTCGATGCTGTATTAGTTTATGCAAGATTTATAGCAATCATATCTCTATTGATTCAATTGGATGCTAATCATATTCTTTATGGGATCGACGAAAAATTATTTTTGTGTTTCGGTCTTCTGAAAATAAAAAGTAAACGAAAGGTCGAATAAATTTGATAATGCAGGATTTGACCAGCGAACAAAATTTAAAAAAATAGTTTTTTCGCCAATAATTATTCTAACGCGTTTTTATATCATAAGGCATCGAAGGTAATTGATTTTGAGATGGAATATTCTTCATTGGAACAGTATTGTTTTTAGGAAATTACCACATTTTTAAAACACTTGGAATTATTTACTATGCCTTATCATTGCTTATTCTCGAAGTTTTTTAAGAAATTAAAAATAAAATTCTTATGAGTGTGCAAAGTTAAAAATAAGTAAATAAAATATAAAAATGAAAATTAGTCACATCTGGCATCCAGCCATTGGTTAATTCATAAATATATCACAACGAATAGCCTAAACAAAAATTAATTCCCAGTTGCTAACTCCGAGAACAACATTTGTCCGTCATATAATCATACAATTTGATTTTATATGTTTACTTCGAGATGTATGTATATATATATTAGAGTAAATTGTTTTGAACGAACATTTTTTTTTCACTTTTACAGCGTAATATTGATGTACATAATAAGAACGAAATTCTTTAAAATTCGTGGCCTTTTGATTTTTCCATTTAAACTGTATAGGGAATCTTACTATTTTCCTTCAATCCTCTAATCATTCGCCCTCATCATTCGCGAAATTTCGTAGGGAATTTGATGATCTTCAGAAATTTCCATAGTAATTTTACTGCGGCTCTAATTGTTTTTTCTGTATTGGTTCTGAGTTATTTTTTTTATGATAATTTGGGTTTTTAGTTGATATTGACTAAACAACGAAATTTACAGTAAAATGCAAATGACTATTTTGTAGGAAATTTAATTCTCTACAAAAAAGGCCCTTTTAGTTAAGCGGCTCAGGCTCTTCGTTCGCGTGATAGAGGGATTTTATTAATTTCATAAACGAAATATTTGTCAGAAATTCGACTAAATGCCTTTTAATTTTTATGTTAAATCAGTAAATAACTTTTCTTTATTTATTCGACCCATGTATGATTGTACGAATGTCCTCGACATTTAATTCTCATGTAAATTTGATAAGTTTTTTTAAGTATTTTCAAATAGACAGATCTAAATTAAGTTGTGAAAATTCCCAACAACATAATAAATTTTTTTCAGAGTTTAATTGGATATTTATACAAGAATCATCTGCTAATGCCACTTACACATGAACTCGAATTTGTATTTCAGAAGAAGTAAATGTTATAAAATCTTTTATATCAATAAATTATTCGTTATCGAAATAGTCATAAATCTTAGTTACCTTTGAGAATCATTGAAACATGCAAACTTATTTTATTTTCCACGTTTGAAAGAACCCAATGTAATATATGTCAAATTACGAACGAATAAATTTAATTTTTCCATTTCAATTATTTTCTATTACGTTTACTACAATTTATATTTGCTCTTGTTTTTTCAAATATAGCTTTTATAAAATAATATTTGGGCATAGACTTCTATTCGTTAACCATATAACTGTTATCAGTATATTATATAAGTAGTATTTTAGATTCAACTTTTTTTTTTTTGTGAGTTAAAAAATATTTTTTGCGTTCAAATGAATGTTGGACGTATACTAGACGCATTTTTTTTACAGATTGAACAACAGTTCCAATAGATTGATAACTCGATACACTTAGTGTACGACTATTATCAACAACTTTCGTCAAATTTATTTTTTTAGACACAATATACTGCTATTTTAGGAAACATAAAATTATGATTTCAATATCTGTTCTACCTAATTTTTAAAAACGGATGACCTGTCGAAGAAATTCGGAAATTTTCTGCTTTGCGCTTGAATTGCTTAAAAATATTATTTTTGAACAAGTATTTTTGCGCATTTGCTCTTTTACCCCTGAAATATAATTAGTTTCCCGTTATAAAAATCAAAAAAATGTTATTGCATTTAGTCTGATTTGCGGAATCCGTTCGCGTCAGATCTTGACATTTTGAGGTCTTAGGTAGAAATTCCAACTATTTTTAGGATGATGTCCGAGCGAATTGCAGTGTGCATGAGTATATAATTATCAGAAATATCATGAACGCAATTGCAAAATAATAGATTTTTTATGTTTTTTTTTTAATCTCTCGTAAACTACTCATTGAATCAGTAAAAAAAATTTCAGTATTTTGCACGCAGAAAAGAAACCGTGAAAAATTGAAGTGCGAATGGTAAAAACGAGCTTTCCAAACGCATAAGTATTAAAATTGAAACTTTGATACTGTAATTTTATAGTGTCTTTTAAAAACCATAGCATAAATTTCAATTTGCATACTGCTGTGTTCGAAAAATTTTTTTTGCTAATCACTCTATAATTCGTGAAGGTTTTTTTGCGTACAAGTTAACAATATCTACCGATTGCACAAAAATCACTTTAATTGATCAATTAGCGCTTGAAGAGCTTAAAAATATAATTAAGCTCTACAAGTCATGACTGCGGAAAATTATAAAGCTGACCTGCTAAATCAATCTTTTGCTACATTTTTAGAAGTGTTCTATTATTTTATAAATTCAAAGGTTTAACCGTAGAAAATGGAATATATTTACAGAAATAAGTGCAAACGTGAATAAAACCGACTTATTAAGCACACGGTTTCAGTTCGACTTTATGGTTTCTGTGTACCAAATAATTGACTAAAGTTAGCGCTCCCGGAAATTACGAACCAGTCATCCCTTTAATTTTTATCATTAGATTTTTTTTTTTTTCGACTTAATAAGATATTTCTGTAAGGCCAATGATCTATTTCTATCATAAATAAACTTATAGCTACAATTAAAAGAACATTCAAACAAATTTCTGTTTATTATTGTGGGTGTGTTGGATTCTAGAAATGTTTTGTTTAGTTCGAACCCAAGAAAACTGATGCAATGCACATTGCTAGGGATAAATATCCAAATCCGAATAATGGATGCAGAAAGTTATTTTTATCTTCCCTGAAGAAAAAATCATTTATGCACACTAAGTATTTATGGATATTTATGTAAAATCTATTGTTGTTTACCGATAATTAAATACTAATATATAAAATCTATTATGTTTACTTTGAAAAGATGGAAAAGTAGTCTCGCGTTCTATGCGCTATTAAGAAATTCATACTTGGCGCCAGTCAATGTGTCTCGTTTTTGAAAATTGAATATGTATGAATATTATTTTTTTCTTGGACATATATTTTTGTTATTTAAATTTCTTCATAGCAGACTATGATTAATGAGTATAATTTTTAATTTGTTTATACTAAAATAAATGAACAAGATGCAGTCATGTCTTGTAGACTCTTCTTAAATACTTCTAAGAGGGCAACTGCAAATAACCCGTGACATCATTGCTCGTTTCTAAGCCATAAAATCCAAGTTCGAAAGTTATATACCACATTATTCTTCAGTCGTTCTAAATCTTTATTTATAAAACTCACACTTCGCTATTTCAGCTAAGATCCGACCTCCTTAGTAATATTATTAATCTTTTAGTGTTAGACAAACTATCATAGATCATATAATATCTGATAATAGTTATTATACATTGTAAAAAGAGCGGTATTAAAATTAACTCAATTTAACACCGCACGGTGTTACAATTGAATAACACGGGTGTAGGCGGTGTAATTTTCTGATGTTAAATCGGTGTAAAAAAATTCCACGTATAGAAATTAGAAAAAAAATCTATTGCAAAAAAAAATTTTTTTTAATTTAATGAATATCTGGAAATTTTTTTAACACCGGCAAAGAATATTTGTACCGGCGGTGGTATTTTAACACCGAAAATTTTAACATCTAAACTACCTGGACTTACCCCGGTTTGTTTACAGAGTATTTATTATATCATAAAATATTGATTACACTATTCTATAAAATAGTTTAAAAATTATTTGATTAATTCGTCCTTGAGTAATTCAAATACTAATTCAACTATATATGAATCACCTTTGATAAAGTACAAGGATTTTCGGTCTACTTTTCTCAGTGGGTGACATTATCAAAAAAAATTCTATGCTCACACCTGTTTGTGACTGCGATAAGAATAGATTCTTGTAAAAGATCAACGTTCTTTCTATCCTATGAATTTGTCAAAAAAAAAAAAAAAATTATGTGACAAATACTAACTTTATTTTATGACCATTTTCCTGTTTAAATTCATATATCAGTCAGGTACAAAATTGAATTTTTTTATTTTCTATTGATTCAGATTAATTTTCATTTTCACTATATATTAAAAATATATACAAAAATAACTTTTTTAGAAGTAATGGATGTCGAACGATAAGTTATCTGCCAAACAGTGGATCTCAACTACATTAGTATACATTACATCTGCGGAATTGATTATTTATTTGTGAAAAAATTTCAAAGATTATAAAAATTTGTGACTTTTTTAGTTTATGACAATAATCTAACATCAAGGTTAATCATATAAATAAATATGATTAAAATTTATTAGTTTGTTTAAAACAATATAATTGTGCTTTTAAACAAATATTGAATCAATAAAAAAAAAAAAAAATTGATTGATATTAAAAAAAAATGTAATAACGATATATTTGTTTGAAATTTAATTACTTATTTTTAAACACAACATTTTGTCCCCTTTTTTGGTGTGTAATCAGAAGTGACCTCGGGAGTGCGGTCGAAAGTCGAGCGAGAGAGTCAAAAAAGAGGACAAAAATAACACACATAAATAAGGAACAGAGATATTATGTATTTTTATTATAAGGTTACAAGATGCTTAAATGACGCGATCCGATATGATGTAAAAATCGATATTTTATATGTATATAAGCTATATTTTGCAGCAATTCGTATACTCGATGTTTACGCAATATTTTCTTCTTTTCTTTACGGCAGAAGAAAGATTGTTTGACTCATATACAATTTTTGTTTATTGTAGAGAAAGTGCTGTATCGAATTAGGGCGAGTGTTAAAAGCACTAATGTGTATCTTAATGTATGAACATCATAGTCTCACGATATAAAAACAAATCTGTGTTTATATACAAAAAAAAAAACAAAAATAAATTTAATTACTCACGTGCAAAGGTATATACAGTCGGACCTCGTTATAAGACAACATTATCGGCTTTTTTATAAATCAGGTATTGCGATTGTTTAAGAGAGAAACTAATAGTCTTATAACGAAGTCCTACTATAGTTCTAAAATATACTTCAAATCATTCAACAAATATGTATATATTTGTTGAATACAATTAAAAAAAACCGGGGAAAGTCCAGAGGTGTTAAAATTTTCGGTGTTAAATTTCAAAACTGGAAACAGTGTTAAACAACACAGCCGTCGGTGTAAATATTCTTTACCGATGTTAAAAAAATTTTTCGGTGTTAAAATATTTGAGAATATTTTTTCTTACTCGATCACTACAGTTAACACAGTGTTTTTATTAATTAATTAAATTTTTCGTGATTGAAACAGTGGGCGTGAAATTGTGTAATTTTTAAATAAATTACATATGACATAAATAATTATTTAAATGAATATATATCAAAATTACAATCTTCTTCAGATAATATTCTTTAAATTTTTATATATTTTTTATATATGGGGCGTTCCACGCCAAATCAGACACCATTTAGCTTTTGCATCTCAGATTTTTTTGAAACTTTTTTATCTTTTAGTATAGGTTGAAAGAGGCCCTCATGATTTTTTTCAAATTTTTTCCTCCAACCGTTTTCAAGATATTGAATTTTGAAAAATATAGAGATTTTTTTTCAAATGCCTACAACTTCGTGAAAAGTAGTTTAAATAAAATTTTCACCGAGACAAAATATGTTTGTTTTTAGACATCTTTTCAGTAAAAAATAAAAAAAAAAAATTTTTGAACCACGCTACTATTGAAATTTTAAATTTTAAGTATAAATTGTCGATTTACAAAAAACACGTACTGATCGATTTTCCTCATAATTTTTCACAGCAAACTGTCACCTTTTCTACAACTTTTTCAGCGATGCTCATAATGGGATAACGATGGGATCTATTTTTTTTCGATTTTTTGAATTTCACATTCCAGTTTTTTTTAAAGAAGAATGTGTAAAAAAAATATCATGCTCAGGATTTACTATTAATAATTATCTGACACACAATTATCATCAAAATTTTCAAATTTTATTTCCACAGAAAAATTATTATTAATTCACATCTATTTCCTGACACGTTTAATACTTATACTTATTTATACTTAAAATTTAAAATTTCAATAGTAGCGTGTGGTTCAAAAATTTTTTTTTATTTTTTACTGAAAAGATGTTTAAAAACAAACATATTTTGTCTCGGTGAAAATTTTATTTAAACTACTTTTCACGAAGTTGTAGGCATTTGAAAAAAAAATCTCTATATTTTTCAAAATTCAATATCTCGAAAACGGTTGGAGGAAAAAATTTGAAAAAAATCATGAGGGCCTCTTTCAACCTATACTAAAAGATAAAAAAGTTTCAAAAAAATCTGAGATGCAAAAGCTAAATGGTGTCCGATTTGGCGTGGAATGCCCCATATAATACATTTATTTTAAATTTCTATGTGGAATTTTTTTTACACCGATTTAACACCACCTACATCACTGTCACTTCATTTTAAAACCGCGCGGTGTTAAACTGAGTACATTTTTAACACCACTCTTGTAACAGTGTATTACTCGTTATTGTGTAATTAAAATTATTAATTGTATGTTATGAAATAACGAAGTGGAATATCGAAATAAAAATAATTCATTTAACAAAGTAACTATGGTCTCATCGCAGAAATAAGTGGCACAAAGATCGAAACACTATAGATAAGTTTAATTGTTCAAGGGATCATAGATAATGCTATGATATAAACATATATACAATTTCGGAATAAAAAATAATTGCATCACATTGAACTACTATTTGTGTAACAAAGAAAATTGAATCAATAATGAACAAAATATTGCCATTGTCATTATTATTATGGATTATATCTCTAAAGTGTCAAAAAAATTGGGTAAAATTAATAACAATGATTCTTGGAATAAACTCGAGATAAATTTTTTCCGTGGCGAGATACCCCCCATATTATCGCATTAGCTCGCATGAACTCTCCTCTTCCGAGCCCATTATCGTATGATAGCTAACGATGATTACATGGCGATCGAACAAGCAGATATTTGTGGTAAAGTTTACGAAAATTTCAGTTATAATTGGGAATTTGAAACCGACGTGGTCTATAGATGTATATTTCACCGTTCGTATCTCTTGGTATAATTAAATATCATGTTTGTTGTTTCATAATGATTTGAACGATTAATTTAAATTCGTAGTATTTAACCATTATTTATAAACTATTTATTAAATGTGAGACTTCCAAAACTCTCATGAATATGAACCTCTTATTTGTATAAGTTGAACGTGGAATGACGCGAGACAATTAGCGTCAATTGCCGGAGGTCGCGAAAGTGTCAAGTGGTAAAAATGAATAAAATGTAAAATTTTCTTTTTTTTTTTTTTTAAGTTCACAGCCATTAGCATCGTTTTTTTTCAACCGTTTAAAGCTATAATAAAATTATACAAATATAGATGTATATACATGTATGATATTGTATACGATATGTTTTTTCGCATCAGAACGGAATATACAAAAAATTTCAAAGCTCGTAAAATATACGTGCATAAAATATTTATTTAGCGACTGCTGTATTCATCTTCTATTCTAACTACTGTACTTTTAATTTTTTGAGCTGAGCATTTGAAACCGACTTTTACTGTTACTTTTATTTTAATGACATCATAGCGATAGTGAGTAAACACATAGAATGAGTGACATGTGAGCGAATACTGGTGTCTTGTCGTCAGCATCACTTGTATACCTATAATATGTAACTTTATATATTTATGATAATAATAATAATACACAGAAATTTTGTGTTAAATTTAACACAAATCGTCTACACAAATTTTAGTCTTAATTCAACACACGAAGTTTGTGTTGATCTTTAACACAAATTTTTTGTTAAATAATTGAACACAAAATCTGTTATTTCTACAGAAAATTTTTGTAAATTTAACAGACTTTTCGTGTTGAAATTAACTAATAAATAAAAGCACATAACCTAACGAACTCAAGTATACTGATCTAACCTTAGTACAACTTATGTCAATTTAGCAAACAATTAGTTCGATTTTTGGAGTTTTTTCAAAAAAAACGGAGCTATGAATTATCCCGTAAAATGAGAATAAAAAATCATTGAACCTGATCATAAAAATATTAAAGTTACCTATGATTATATTTAATTGTAAATCAGTTATAATCCAAGTTTTCGTGCAGACAATGCTGCTACAATGCTTTGCTTAGTTATAGTAATGAAGAAACGCGCGGGAGTTTAGCTAAACAACACAAATTTTGTGTTAATTTTCTTATAGCACAAGAAATGTGTTACATTACAGATTTTCTAATCATTTAACATAAAAAATCAGTTAAAGTAAAAAACCACAAATGGTTTGTGTTGAATTAACAGATTTTTGTGTTGAAAATCAACACAAAAAATTTAACCAAATAATTGTTTAACACAAATATACAAAATTTCTAACTGAGTAAAAAAAAAATGAAAGACTTTTTAGGCTATCCGATTTATTTGATAAAATTAGTGCAGAACTAGACTAAAAAATGTCACTGAGATTTATGAGGATATGAAGAGAGTTAAAAAGGATAAGAAAGGAGAGACGAAGAGAATTAGACTTAACGCAGGATAGAACGAGTTGGTTTGTGAGATGAGGTTTTGTCGCTGCGGTCTTAGACAATGGACTATTAGAGCAGTTCATGGTAAGCTGCTTCTGTTTTTCTCTTTCACTCACAGACGCGCGATGTCGAGTGTTGTGTAGAAGAGGATTGAGAGGGTGAGCTTGCTTGAGTGTCCTCTTCCTGAACACTTGACGAGTTGCGAGCAGCTCATATAGTAACTCTTTCAACGGTTATTTATCCCTTCTTCTTATTTCTCTTTTTCATTTTTTCCTCAAACCTGTCGGTCTCATGTCCGCCGGCGACTTTTCGCTATTTCTCCCACGCAATCATAAGATAAGTTGAAAATAAAGTAAAAGGGCACTACTGGAGACATATATTTTTTTATTTTCTCGGTAATGAAAATAAATACGACAATAGACTAAGTTGTTTGTTGAGAAGTTATTGAGAAAATTCAATTCGATAGAGTAAATATAGATTCCAAAGGCATTTGGGCTTATTGATATTCAATGATGTGATCGATAATAATTCACTACCGTGATGGCTAGGTTGTGACGCAACTTATAATCGCTCAACACTTTTCTAATTTACATTACTCGCTAAGTATAACTGGTGATGTCACGATACATATCCATGCATATACATAAGGAGATATCTTTCTTTGTTTACTTTTAAAAACAGCACTCTGAACATGAATACTCTTTCATTTGTCTAATTTACAGTAGTTAAAGTCAATCTTTCGTAATAAAATTTTCCATTTTTTAATGTCATAAATTAATCATTCAAAGCAGATAATTAAAAAAAAAATATGTCTTTTCATTTATAAGACGTGAAAAAAAGTTGAATCATTGAGTTTGCTCTTTTTTGCAATGTTTTATGTCTACTGTGACTTACCATTCATAACACCCGGGGCTATTATGAAGTAAGCTCAGTACATCCAGTACATAACTTGATGCGCGTTATACAGACAACGAAAAAAGTAGAACTTTTCTTTTATCTCAAAATTCGTACACTGTAAAAAGAATGGACTCAATTTAACACCGCACGGTGTTAAAATGCCGGTGTTGAATCGGTGGAAAACGTAATTCTATGTATATAAATTAGAAAAAAAAATGTAATACATATAAAAATTTTATGAATATTATCTGGAGGAAATTTCAAGTTTTCTATAAAATATCTTTAAATACGTTTAAAAAATAACCTGCTTTGATATTTGACGACAGTAGAGCACTATCTCTCCGCTTCGCGTTGGAGGTGTGCAATTAACTATGTCATTGTATTTTTTAGAATGTACATTTTGAAAATTTTTTTTCCATCGGTTTTCTTAAGATTATTCTGGAACCGTGCATGATAAAAAAATTTGAGGTCCAGATCTGAAAGCTAGAAACTTGAGGCTACAATTTGCTTTTTTTTTTTTTTTTTCTACGACCATTTTTCACCGAGTAATAGCATGTTGAAAATCACCTAAAAATTTCGAATTTTTTTTCTATCCCTTAATTTTAGGGACCAGTGTATTTTATTTAAATTTTTTGAGTGCCAAAAACTGGCTCTAAAGTGCCCACAAACGGTAGCTCTACACAGAAAAAAAGAAAATTTTCATTTGTCCGAATAAATTTTTTCAAAAATTTTTCTTGCGCCAAAAAAATTTTTTTTTCTGTATACCCTACATTCTATACTATATAACTACGTCACTAATGATATTTTAATAAATTGAATATATTTTTTATAGCAGTCGATTACAATTATTTATAAGTCAAAATCTGAGTATCATTTTATCAATAATTAGGCATTATATTTCATATACAAATTCGTCAATACGTTAATTTACTGAAATAAGAATTTTTTTGTTATTTATACTCTATTATTAACTCCATTCTCTTTTAATCAGAAATGAAATATTGGCAGATAAATTTTTATAGAGAAATTATCGTATAATGTAAAGTATTATAATTAGATATTCAATCTCAACAATGATAGACTTAATTAAAATCATCTACTTGTCAACTTGAATTTAAAATTATCCGATTATTTATCTTCACAAAACTTTTGTCTTATTTTATCTTTAGCGTTTTTTCAAATAATCGGTTGGCAATAGGTAGCTACTACCGATTATTTTTCGGTAGTCGTTACCGATTGGAATCGGTACCAGCTAGCGAAAAATAATCGGTAGTAGCTTGCCAACCGGTAGCTGCTACCGATTATTTTTTTCAGTGTATATTTTTCTTTTTTTTCTCCATCAACTACTGGTAGCAGCACTAGCCTTAATACAAAAAAGCGGGATATTTAAAAAAAAATTAAACTAAAAATAAAAAATAAACAAATCAAAGTAACTTGAAAGATGGATGAAAATTTATAATTAAAAAAAAAATAAACTAATGTTATAAAATAAAAGTAATGATTAAAAATGAAATGAGCGATTGAGGTGTGCATTTTTGGATTTTCCAAGATTTTTTTTTCTTTTTATAAAAAGAGTTGCATAACACTTCCTCGAGTTTTTTTTTTTCAGAAGCCGTTAAAATGCAAAGGTGTGGTTAAACGAGGTTTTCTTCGGCAGATTTGGGGACACAGACTCGTTAGTATTCTACTTGAGTATCCTCCTCCCTCATGATCTCTTACTCGTCGGTCGAGTGGCGTCTCTTACATGTAGCATGTTCTTCGCATTAATATACCACAAGTTAAGACAAAGAACAAGAATAGCAACGTCTTCTTATTCTCTCTTTGTTCTCACCTCTATACTCTTCCTGAATACCTCCTTATTTCTAACCAGCACCAGTCCTGTTACCAAGCTTCTAAGATCCTCGAGAAAAGTCCGCACGTCCAACGGGCCAACGTATATTTTCGTTAAGTTGACACGATACCAAGTCTCTTAAATTGGGAATTTTTCTCGGTTCCGTGTTAGACAACTTTTCTCCCGATCTTTACCAGCCGATCAATTTTATACAGTTACGCCTATAGAGTCCAAGTGTCATTTTATGTCCAGGCGAACGCAAAAAGAAAGATGAGAAATCACTATTTTTTTTTCTTCCTCTTCTTTAACTGAGAGAAAGGGAAAACGGCTCGAGATATGAGCAGCTGAGACTGGTTCTCATGATGACTCATCGCTGCTTGCCATTGCATATGCGAATTATTGCTTATCGGATCAGCGAAAAATTTCTATATAACATACATGCAGTATGAAGTTAATAAATTTTATAATTACCCGGCTTCAGGCACATATATTTTTTTTCTTTATTGATAATGTCAAGTCACATAAATAAATATTATTAAATAATCATCTCTGACAATATTTTCTTTCATATTAGGTGAGTCAGAAAGTGAAGATAGCACACTGATATATTATTCATTAAATCATTTAAATTTAAATATCACGTTTATTAAAACAGCAGTGTATTTCTGTAATCCAGCAGAAGTGTAATTGACACTTTATTATAATTATTATGAGGATAAAAATTAATTGATACTTGAACTATTTTATATTATTGACGCTTTTTAGCGATAGTTATATAAATATGTTATGAAACTATGGAAAATATTTGACAAATGACGTGATCGCGAAGTCTCGTTTAACAAGCACAAACACGTATTTCCCATCATCCGCGTCTCAAGGATTTCGGACTATACGCGACGAGCCATGTTTTGTCGAAGTATGAGCACGTAGTTGCCGCGCGAAAAGGATCATGGAGTGGACTTAGCGTTCAAATCCCCGGTAAAACTTGCCTAGAATAACAAAGTTTCGCTAGCACGGAACCAAGACAGGACTACAAGCAGTCACTACTTGCGTCCACTTTTCAGAAATACCTTTTTTCTTTTTGAATTAACAGGGGATAAAAGAGAGTTGAGAGTCAAAGTATCTTACAAAGAAATTATCATCAACTAAGATATGCCTCCATTAATTTGTAACGCTCTTATTTTTCTTTGCAAGTGATCATATCGCGTCACTAATTCCAAATGATCCTGAAGTTAGCAGACAATTAGTAATTTTCGGATTTTTTTTTCTACAAATAAATTACAAGAAAACAAAAACTAAAAATATGCTCGTGTAGAAAATTTTAAAAACTACAGGTGCAATTTTTCAAATATTCATTTTTTTATTATTTATTGTTTGAAGAAAATCTAAAAATTATTAGACGTCGGGTAACTTCAGTATCATAATTATGACAGTAAAGTTAGCAGGCATTTGAAATTTGAATAAATTTTTTTAACAGACAAATAATAAAAAAAAAAAAAAATGCTTCTGAAAAAATGCTCATGTAGAAAATTTGATAAACTATACGTACAATTTTCCAAAATATTTTTTTTTCAAATTCGTTTTCTTGTTAAAAAAAATCAAAATACTGTCTGCTGATTTTATTGTCATATCATAATTCCAAAAGGACATATTTTTAGTGACAGAGTTTAAAACCAAAAGGACGTATAATTTTTTTTTTTAATTACAAATCATATTGTAGACTTATTTTAAAGCCGAAAATTGGAAAAAAATTTTTTAGCTGTAAAATACGTCTAAAAAACGATTGGCGATGAAAAAAAAAATTATACACCCTTTTGACTTCAGAAAGTTTCCAAAAGAAAGGGCATATAAAAATGTATGTGAAATTTTTATAATTGTCTTTAAAAAAATTACAAATTCATTTGGTGATACAAACACAGCATGACTTAACGAGTTCTGCATACCTTCTCATAACGGGTCCTTTTGACGGATAAAACGGCCCTAAGCCGTAAATTTATTACCTTTATTTATTACGGTACCATTAAATTGCAGATTCAATTATTGCACTTTGATTCTCTGACGAATTTAGTTCGATTTTCAATTAATAAATAACTTGAGACTGTAAAAAGTTTAAGGATTAAAAGCGGATTTAATTCAGAGTGAATGCGGCGCGAATTATTTTTTATTTATTTAATGCCTTGGAGTGAAATCCACTCCAGAGGGAAGTTCATTTTAACACTAAAACTCCGGATCGGATTGAAATAAAATCCGAATCCACTCGCGATTGTTAACCTCCTATTTTAAGTTTGGTCGACAGCATAATAAAAATTCGTACATTTCTTGTTCACTTTTTCCGTGCTTTAAGCTGGTTCGTGTTTTATGTATCATATTAGTATATTTATCATGATTACTCGCATAGAAACTTACTCTTTTAAAATGAATCAGTGAAAAGTACACCAACCAGATGTTCACTGAAGAAATAGTCTGAAGTATGTCACTAATTCAATCAGTGATATACTTAGGACTGATTTACATTGAATATTCACTGATTTGCAATACTTTTCACTGATTCCGTGTAAGAGAATAGAGTTAAAATATTTGAAACCAATCAAAATTAGCTAAATGAAGACCAGTGCATGTGCGAATGCAACTGCCACTTGGTTAGAAAGACGTATGATTATTGTTTCTGAAAAATGACGTCGATCTTAATACACGGAGAGAAATGTATGGTACCTATCGCCATACTCTTATTACAGTATTGCGGCAAGTACCATAAGTATGGCGTTATTCACCATACTGTATAGTACCGAAAATTTTGCGTAGCTTACATGTCTGTATAGTAGAATTGACCAGACAAGTATGGGCTTGAGGCCCATACTACATTGAAGAAACGGCAACGCCACTAGGGCATTCCGCAATAGATCTTTGTGCGGTAGTCAACACACTATCGGATTATTACCCATACCGCATAGATGTAGCTGCAATACTCCGTCGATAAATAGATGAAAATTTATTAATGTAAACAAGTGTATGTATCATTGTGTATGTTAGGAAATAATTATTATTTAAAATATATGTGCGTGTAAAATATAAAAAAAATATATTTTTCATATAAAAAACATGTGTTAAAAATAGATAAAAAATATATAAATATGTGTAAAAATATATTTTAAATAGCTAACTTTTGCCCGATTTTCGTATATATTTTAAATAAATTAAAAATATATCTTAAAGTACATAAATAATTATACATACATAGTTATAAAAATATAAAAAACATACATCGAAATACATTTCTTTATATAAATTTTATATATTTTTTTCTTAGGTTATGGATTACAATAAAAATATAATTTTTATATATATTTTTAACATTTTCATAATTTTATTTTTTTATATTTCAAATATATTGTTAATATAATTCTTTTATATTTTTTATATATGTATTTTTAAGATATTCTCAGATAAATTTTTAACATACTTAAAATATTTAAGAAATATATGAAAATCGCCTAAAGGTTAGCTATTTAAAATATATTTTTTATATGTTTATATATTTTTAATATATTTTTTTTGTTTGAAACAAATATTTTTTTTATAAATTTTTTTCATGGGGAATATAACCTATTTTTTTAATTAAATAAACTTTGGTCATACTACTATGTAAGCATAAGTAATTTGACAATATTGAATAGCGTTATCTACCAGAAGCATTGTGGATATCGCCAAGCAGTATGGGCTTGACGCCCATACTGACATAGGCTCATCCGCTATGACTATGGTGAATGTTACCATTCCCGTGATGGTCAAATCATCTATACTTACAATTTTTAAACGAATGAAAAAATCCTTGCTACCATACAGTATGGTCGGAACGACCATACAGCATAGTAGTATCCGCAAAAAATTTCTCTCCGTGTAAGGTTAGAATTAAGTCAGAAACACTCTTTTAAAATGAATCAGTGAAAAGTATTTGTCAGTGAAAATTCACTGCACAAATAGTGCCAAGTGTGCCACTGGTTCAATCATGGTATACTTGGCACTATTTGTGAGCAGTGAATTCTTACTGATTAGAGTACTTTTTACTGATTCATCCCAAGAATCTAAAATTGGCTTTGTGTCGACTGTTTAAACTCGCAGTTTCAATGAAGGCGATATGTTCTGAGTTTTTCTGACATTAAAAAAATCTATGAAATCTATACAAATTTTTAATTTTTTTCGATTTGATATATTATTTAAGGTTTTAATTTTAAGCTACACCATACAAAATCTTGATAGTTTTATGCATATCTTAAAAAATTTATATAAAAGTAAAACATTGCAGTTAAATTGGGTAATTTTTTTTAAATTTCCTCGAAGCTTACATAAGTGAAAGAGGCCTCAGCATGCGTAGGCATATAAGAACCAAATCACTATTTTATTTTTGTCTCTTGATACTTGATTCTTTCGTCATCGTCCTCATTTCTTCTTTTTTTTTATTTCTTCATTGATTTTGTAGTTTTTTGTGTTAATCCAAAGTAAATCCCCTGTATATTATTCTCATCCGCTAAAAGTGCCGGTGTAAAAGATATACCATCTGCTACACCATTGAAATGTAAAAAAATTCCTCAACTACCGTGAGCAGCTGAGTAAAAAAATCACAGTGAAATAGTGAGCTGCGATGAGATATGAATGTCTGAATGAAGTGCAACTGTATATAAATATCGGGAGGAAGATCATTCATTCTACTGTTTTTCTTTATAGCTTGCAGAATGGCTCTTCGATCTTGAATTTATATGGTGTGTTTAGGTTGGAATTGGTTCTTTATAAGTCGCACGTGAGGATACTTGATACGACCTAAGCCAAATGCTGAACGTGTAGTTACTATCATAGATTTACATTATTATCACAGAAAACTATATTTATTTACAATTTCACGTCATTATTTAGTAATAGGCGATATTTTTATTTAAATTGATAATTTATGATAATTTACATAAATCTTTATTTTATTCTTTAATTTTTAGAATGTTATTCAGAAATAAATATTGAAAAATTAAAAAGTGCACACCTCAATCGCTCATTTTTATTAAACTTTTAAATTATTAATTTGGTTTTTTTATTTTTCTTTTTCAGTTTAAGTTTTTTTTAAATATCCCGCCTTTTTGTTATAGATGCCACTTTTTTTCAAATTTTACTGTTACGCTAGTGCTGCTGCCTGTAGTTGGTGGGAAGAAAAAAAAAATAATAACAATAGTAAAAATAAAAATGGCAGCTAAATTTTTTGCGAATAATGCGTTTTAGGTTTTTAATTAATTACAATTAAACTAAAAGGATTTAGACAGTGGTTTTCCATAGAGTCCTTGTAATAAAAAATGAAAAGATAATAAAAAAAAAATTAGGTCGAATAATTGTGTCTATCGAGAGTTATCGTGTTTACTAAGTTCCATATACGACAACTCGTGTGGGATTAAAATAATTTATATTTAATTAATGGAATAATTAATCGACTTAATATTGGGTCAAAATTATTCTCTAATAAACTCTTTATATTGGTTTACAATTTAATCTATTTTTGTCTAATCAAGAGTGTAGAGTTAATTCAATGTGAGTGAATTAGTCAAAAATAATAGACCAACAAGTTTTCGGGTCAAAAATTCATTATTTTATTTTATTTTTTGTTTTTTTTGGTATACATGTGTAGTTTTGAAGCTCTGTTCATTTTTGCTTGTAGGAATACTTGATAATTTTTTTATAATTATATATGTTTCATGAAAGTTGTACATATATGACCTATGTATGCCCTGAGTCATTTTGATCGCAAGTTGACGGAAATATACAACCGAAATAGGATGTCAAGTTGAAAATAATAATCAACGTTAAAATTTATAGTTTTAAAAAATATTAAAATAATTGACTTATATAATAATTTCAAATATTTTTTTCAGACTGACGATTTAGGATTCGAACAAGAGCAACTGCCGTATAGTGAAAACGAAACAAATGATTTATTCAGTAGAGTAAAACGTGGTATTGCCGATTGGTTCTCATGGGGAGCGCCTACCAGCACTACGGAAGATCCAAGTAATAATTACTAATACAAATATCGCGTCCCTAATGCCAAAAAGGCATATGCTTTTTTTTTTTTTGCTCAATCGCTTAGAAATGATTTGAAATGAATATTTTGATAATAAAAAAAATTAAAACCAAAAAGGTCTATAAATATACATAGGCCTTTTTGCTTTTAGGTACAATGATCATTAATGCCAAAAAGGCATATAAACAAAAAAGTATATTACCATGAAATTAAACCCGTGAATTCAAATTTAAATATACTAAAGGAAAAAATTAGTCAAAAAAAATTTCGAAATTTTTCAGTGAGTTTTGAGTAGCTGTATTTATGTAGTTAAAAAAAAAAAAAAAACATTTTGAAGCTTGACGATTTTAATTTTCAGATTTTTCGGTGAAAACTTTTTAGGAGCCACTTCTCGCTATAGAATCACGAAATTGATCAAAAAACAAAAATTAAAATATTAATGCCAAAATGGCCTATAACAGCAAGTATATGCCTTTTTGGCATTAATTTTATTTTGAATTTTTTAGTTAATGCTAAAAAGGCGCATAAATAAAAAATCATTAAAATATTAAATTCACTCATTTCTTGTTAACAAATATTCAATTGAACCAATTCGTTGATTTTATTGATTTTTTTATTTATACGCGATTGGAATTCGAATGCCAAACAGGCATATAATATTTATATGCCCTTTTGGTATTAGGGACGCGATATCATTTGATTAATTTCAATATTCATTATATCAAAAAAATTGGTCAAAAATAAACTTTTTCTTTTTCTTCTTTTCAATAATTTCATATTACTTTCAATGCTTTGTATCGAAAAATACTTTTTAAAAAAAATTATTTTCGAGCTCGAAAACACGAGTTTCACAAAAATCATTATAAACATAAAAAATATATGTAAGTAGTTAACGTCTTCGATCTTGTAAACAGCGAAAAGTTCTGTAAGACTAATCTACAGTTGGTCGATTGTCATATTGTTTGAATTACGAGTAACCTACTCTACAAGTGGTGTATAACTATCAAATATTATGTCATTTAACAAACGTTAAGTAGCAATTTGTGGCTATTGTTTATATCTCTTGTTATAAATGAAACGATAATAATTCAACTCTTATTCATGTCCTTGCATTCTGTATCAATTGAAACGCTGGTATCTTAAGAAATACTGTTTGTGTGTCAATGATTAAAAATAAACACATTCGAATGTGATGTATATATTATTTTTAAAGGTCACTGCTTATCGCCTATCATGTACATGATGATTAGCTTTTTGTTACTTCATAATTCACATAAGAAATTATGAAAAGAAGAAAAGGAAAAAAAGAATGAAATAAAGACGATATCTTAATTTATTTTGAGAAATATAGGTCGCGTCTTAATTAAAGTCTTCAAAGTAGTTTTTTAAGAAGTGATAACCAACAATTAATATTATTTTTTTTTATTTTTCTAAATTAGCAACGACTGAATCATCAGGTGCTCTTCATCGAATATCAAGAAATAGTGGAGAAGAGACTGATGATACTAATGATGTTCTCATTGATGAGAAGAAGAATGATCAGGTAAAAGTAGTTTATATATCTAGCACAATTATGTATAAGACGCGAGTCGTTAAAATTTAGATCTGAACTAAAGGCGAGAAAAATATTCGAAAGTACTCGAATGAGAGCCTGTATAGATAAGAGGTCACACTGTAAAAAATCGGGAGTGAATCTTGATCCTATCAAAAAACCCCATGAGATTGCATGGAAAACCATAGGAATTCATATAGAAAAATATGGATTTAGAATCCATAGGAATTAGAGTCATGTGGGGCAAGTGTACGTAAACTCATAGATTTCAGTCCGAAATGAATGGGTTTACATGCATTTATCCTCCGCGCACACTTGCCCCATATGATTCTAATATAGGAGATTATAGATTAATATAAGAATACACATAGGAAACCATGGGTATCTGGATACCCATAAGGAAAATCCGTATAGGAAACTGTGGGTACTTAGATTCCCATATCGGAACTTGGATTTATGGATTTCTTTACGGGAAAATCATATAGAAATCTCGGTTTTCATATAAGTAATTTCTATGGAATATCTTAAAAAAAGAACGGGTTAATATTCCAATAGGAAACCATATGAAATCCATCCGAAAACGCCATGTGGGAACTCACATAGGAATCTAAGCTAGATTCCCATATGGATTTTTTTGATAGAGGATAAATACAGATTTAACTTCAATCCGAATAAAATTAAAATGCAAAAACGGGGGCGCCACGTTCATTACACCATCGACTAAGGGTTAAATTACGTAACTCATTTAAGATCACCGACTCCCCCTGCCCTTAATTTGTTACGTAATTTAAGTACGGCCTCTTATTTGCTGTATGATATAAAATTAAAAGTTTTATTTTTAATTTTAACCTGCTGATCATAGGCTATTATTAGATTATTAATAAGAGATAAATTTATTTGAAGATTATTTATTATTTTAATATCCCCAGGATAATAATCTTGGTAATGTAGCTGCGGGTCGATTACCCAGTGGATTATCGTTTGGTAACACTGATGATGAAGATTTAGTAGCTGGATCTGGTGAGGTTGAAGGCAGTGCAACTGAAGAATCAAAACCTCACACTACTCAGGAACCTGAAAGTCGACAAGCTCGTAAGTTTCGTTTGTAAATTAAAATTTAATTTATTATACATTAATATAATCCTGCAGCAGTATTAAACTTTATACACATTTTTTTTTCTTTAGGTTTTCATCGAGTAACTTTAACAGTAAACGAACCGTACATACCAGAATATGCTGATACTAACAGTCCAGATTATATTACTTTAAGTGGAAACCTGACGCAAGCGTTGGAAGAATTGTTGTCTTCGCGGATTCCAAACTTCGATCATCTAGCTAATGTTGTTAAAATATCGTAAGTTTTATTTTCTAATTAATCAGAGTTAATAAGAGTTTTAAAACTAGGAAAAAAAATCTTCTGATGCTGGTTCATTGACTATTAAATGGGAAGTAGGGTAATCATTAAAGACAATTTCACTATTCCAAGTCGGTGTTTTAGTTGTCTTTTGGTTCTTTCAAGTTTTCAAAATTTTGCTTTTGATTCTCCTACATTTCCCTTACATTTCTTTTGATGCTCTGACATTCTCTTCGCGTTTTTTTTGATATACGTTTTTTAGTTTTTTATATGTTCCCTATTAATCAATTTCGAAAAAAATTGAAGTATTAATTGAGAAAAAGACAACGCAGTTATAATTTCGCCGAGATATAGATTTAAAAAAAAAATTACTGGCAGTCGTTATCAACTAGGAGTAAAACAAAATTTGTTAAATCAATTTTAGCCTAAAAATTTGACCTTACAAATTATAATGCTGAAATGGAGATCTTACTGAAATTTACTTAACAAATTTCGTTTAACTCTTAATTGATATCAACTGTAAATAATTTTTTTAAAAATCTCTGTCACACGGAAAAAAAAATATTGTGCTCACCACTCTACGGTATCGTGATATTCGTTCTCCTCGGTTGGTTATACGTTGTGTACAGAAAGTCTTGGTCTATTGGATCGTGATTATCGTGATCCAGGCGGATCCCGAAATCATAAGATCATTTAAGGAAATCATAAAAACATTTGAGGTTAAAGTAGATGAATTTTTAACTTTAACTTCATTACAATATTTTTTTAGTTGGAATTAATAATTACATGTTAATAATTCTAATAAGCGCAATAAAAAATTATTATTTAATATGAAGAAATGTAATCAAGTAATAGAATATACGCAAGTAATTGATGTAAATTTTTTATTAAATAATTTGGTTATGAGTGGTGGCGCTTGAAAAGTAGATCGCGATAATCACGATCCGTTTTGGTATGATATGGATACGTTAACTGACGATCACTATACATTTAAGGGCATGTTCAGAAACACACTCTGGAAGAGAAAATATTCAAATCCTAAGTTCAGAAATATCCTCTGGTCGAACCCGAGGTGCGATTTAACATTACAAAGGTACTAATTACACCTAGATAGGTAATTCTTCACCTCCAGAGTATATTTCTGAACACGTCCTAAGTATATTCACAATCCGTAGGATCATTATAATAAGTATCTACTGTTTCATTCATATTGATATATATATCATGAAAATCAAGTAACAATTTAGTACTAATCACGATACAACTGTCTCTCTCCGTTAGTGAGCGATAAGCGCAATATTTTTTTTTCCGTGCACAGCAAAAATGTAACTGCGTTTTTCTTTATTCAATTAATACTTTAACTAGTTTTAAAATTAATTATCAAAATTTAATACGGTCATTACAATTGAAAGTATTGAATATTTTTAAAAAGTGTGGGGGAGGGGAGGGGGAGACTGTCTAAGAATGGCCTTAAACAGGGTTGTAATGAGAAATTTTGTTTCCGAGAAAAACTCAGCCGAAAACATATAATATCCCCCGAATTTATAAAACATTAGCATTAAACTGTAAATATTTTCTTTATGGTTACATTACAGACCAACGGAAGATCGATTTAATTCCAAAGTAACAATTGACATTGGTTCGACTTATCCAAATGAACATGAAATACGAAGAATTTTAGAAGACCAATTACATTACCACTCGTTAGGCAACATTCAACTTGAGCCAACAGGTTTCACATTTAGACATATCCAAGGTAATTAAATATTTCTGTAAATTTAAGATACATATGTTTATAATTATTTATACAGTCGAAGTCCATTAACTCGGAACTTCTCCTCAATCTTGAGTCCCACTACGAGCCTCGCTGTCCCCACTCTATCCTATACATTTGTATGTGTCTGTGTATTGGCAGGGTGCGGAGTATAAGGTGGGGACAATCGAATCGATTGCAGCGCTCGCAGTGGATGAAATACGCGTTAAATCGCACTTGTATTGTGAATAGTCAAATGAAAGCAGTGTTAAAAAATGAGAACAAATAGTTGATATGTTGTTAATTGCAAAAATACTGGCAACAAAAGTAATTGCAAGTTTTGCATATTTTTATCCATGATATTCATTTTTGGCTAAAAATTACTACGGGGAATTTTTTTAATTACAAATTTTTAACACAAAGTTTTCTAAATTATTGATTTTTGAAATTTTAAATTACGAATAATTGAAATCACTTTAATTTATTTACTTAATGCTAATTAATATTTTTAAATTCGAAAAAAATTGTAATCATGATTATTTTAACTTATTTGTTATTATGACCATTATTGTTGTTATTGTTGCTATTACTAGCTAACCTTATATCGTTCAAAATAATATTTATTTTGTATTTATTAAAATTGTTTATACTTAATTTTTTTAGCACAATCTGATTAATTTTTTTCTACGTTTCAAATGTAGTGTTGCACATATATTTCGCGATCTTTAAATATTTTAATTATTTGTTTATAAAAACATGCCGTATTCTCTCTGTGCTTTTTGAGGATGATTTAATGCGGTCGACAGATGTCGTTTTCGTCGCGCACCCAGCCAATATATTTATGTATGCTTTCTTGTATAAAGAAAGGCGCGTGCGCTGTAGTTTACTCTTTAAAGAAGAAGTGACATTCGATAAGTCGAAATTTCTGCTCCTCCGTAGACTAAATGTCCGAGTTACAGTAGAATCTCCATAATGTGACTTCCGTAGTGTTTCATTCCCTCTAAACTTAACAAGATTTTCTACCTAATGTTAACAATCCTTTCTCCCACTATGTTTTGTCGCGCGACCAATAAAAAAAAGCTTAGTGGCAGGTAATTCAAATCCTGCGTCCATCTATTCGGTTAAATCTTAACCTAAAAATGTTATTTTTTCGTACATTGCGCATTTTACCGCGCAAACCTGCCTACATTAGAGATTTTACTGTAATGGAATTCGACTGTAAATGTAATTTTATTGTTATTTTGTTACAATTATGATTTCTTTGTGTTAATTAAATATTTTATTTTATTTTTTTATTATTATTTATTTTATTACAATACACGTCAGAATGCTCCGACCCTACCAGTTTGAGGTGTCGAGATGGTTCCTGTGTACCTTTGAATTATCGTTGCGATGGTGTTCCTCAATGTCCTGATCAGTCTGATGAATTAGACTGTCCGTCATTTGAGCATCTTGATAATGCCACTCGAATCCTTTCAACAAATAATTGCCGTGGTGACGATACAGTACGATGCAGCGATGGTAGTCGTGACATTTGTTCCGTTCAAGTATGCGATGGAGTACCTGATTGTGATGACCATGGCGATGAACGGAATTGTGATGGTTCTAGTATGATTTTTTTTGTTTATTTAATCTATTATTTATTATTATTTCTTGATTTAAATTAATTTATTTTATTATTTGATTTAAATATATTATTATATTGCATTTAATTGAATGTAATCGTTCATTGATATTTTAATGATAATTAATATTGTTGAAATTACTTTTTTTAGGCTGTAGTGAAAACGAATTCAATTGTGACGTATCTCGATGTATTTTGGATAAAGACCGCTGTAACTTTATCCAGGATTGTGAAGATGGAAGTGACGAACGTGGGTGCAAGTATCCAGGTAAGTTTAGTGTGATAAGCTATTATTTCACAAAATTTTTCATAACTATGTACATTTTTATCGTACAATCTAGTTACAGTTCTGAAAAAATTGAATTCTTGTGCACAATATTATTATTTGAAGTGCATTTTTTTGAAAATAATAATTCCGACTAGTAGTTACACTACTACTATATTTAATTAGTCTTTTTAAATACTTGATTCACAGTATTTAATTTTATGGATTTATATATCTGATTTATAAATTTCAGTAGGTACTTCAACAAAGACCTTTATAATTTTATATTGAAAGACTGAATATCAGCTCTACTAAATAATTAATAACTTTTAAAATAATATTGGATTAATGAAGAATTGAATGAATTTATATATTATTAAACAGGCTTTTAAGAATTTAATTCTAATTTATACTCTAAAATATTAAGGTGAATCTCACACAGTTGATAAGAGCTATCGCATTTTTTTCTTTTGCACTCAAGCGGAAGAACAGTACTATTCTTGATTTACTTACCAAGTAAATATATTCATATGGGTATATATAGCCATGGATAACCATACATAGCCATATATGAAATCACTTGAAAACTATATATGACTTATGTGGTCACATATAGCTATATATGATCCATATGACCATATATGATTCATTTATGACCATTCATAGCCATATATGAAATCATTTGGAAACTTTATATGACTTATATGGTCATATATGGCTTTATATGATCGATATGGTCATATATGATCCATTCATAGCCATATATGAAATCACTTGGAAACTATATATGACTTATATGGTGATATATGGTTCTATATGATCCATATGGCTATATATATTCCATACATAGCTGCATATGAAGTCACTTAGAAAGTATGTATAACCGATATGGTCATATATGGTCCATATATGACCATACATATACTTACATGAAATCGATGTGGAAATATATATGGCATATATGGTCACATATGTCTACATATGATCCATATATGTTCATATATAACCATAGTCACATAAGAAATCACTTGGAAACTCTATGAGCCGTATACGGCTATATATGATCCATATAAGGCCATATATGTTTCTTTTTTCCTGGATAGAAACTTTATTCACGTTTTTTTCTTCAGTAAATAAAAATTTTCAAAAATCAATAACGTAAACTGCTTAATTATAGAGCTTGATATCAAATCTCACATTTTTATCCTTTTGTTAAAATTCTGTAGACCATTAAAATTTTTTTTTTAATTTTTTAAATCTTTATCGGTGAATTGAATTAAATCATAAAATAATTTGCCATTACTATGACCGACAAATCGTAACGTCAAAATTGAAAAAAACAAAATTCACCAGATAAAAACAGTTTCTGCGCAACTTAGTTACGGAGAAACAGTTTCGGTCAGTGTGCTGTCAAGTTGAGGGTAACATTTTATTATAACTATCCAAATATCCCTGATAGCTAAGCTGGTATCATTCTGAGAAAGTTGGTGGCAAAAGTTGACATTCCATTGTTCGACGAAAAGTTGATTTCAGTTTTCCCAGCAAGTTGGCCACAGGGTGCGGCATAGATTATTGTCAGCTTGATCGCAACTAATTGACATCAACTTTCTGACCAGAAAGTCTTGCTAACAGAATATTGGCCATAAGTTGCCTTCAATTTTCTCAGAAAATTGGCGACAATGGGTTGTACGGGTGAAGTTGCAATATGAAAGCAACTTAACGAAAAAAGTTGCCGTCAAATTGTTGACTTCACGTTTCGGCTGCAAGTTTACGCCAAGTTGCGGACGAAACGGTTATCTGGGTCCATGTTTCGCAGAAAACTAGTTTTCCAAAGTTTAGTATTGCAATTTACCGACTGTAGCACGTCGATAAAAGAGGAAGTCGCAATAAAGTTATTGTTCTATCGAGAAAAAAAAATTAATATGAAGTAATAGTTTAATTAGCGCTCTGATGTTTATCTTAGTCATTAGTTTAATTTATAAAAAAGTTTACAAAACGAAAATTAGTCATTTTTATAATAGTATCTATAATAAAGTAATAGATTTTTTATATTTTGCAAAATAGCATATAATATTTCTACATAAAAATAAGGTCGCTAGAGTTAGTAGCAAGCAACGCTAGCGGAACGATGAAATGAATATTCATTAGCAAAAAAGAGCTTCGTCTCCTTGACGGCGAGACTCTTGTCGCTTCCACACGACCAACTAGAGGATCATCGTTGAAGTCAACAACGTGGAAAATATCCGGAAATTTCGGAGCTCTATATCCTCATTTCTCTTCTCAAATACTTTTAATACTGAGTTTCTTCTCTATTTCCGAAGCTCAAAACTCTATTCAACTTTCGCGCCAGCATTTCCATTGTTCTCAGGAACCATAAGCTGCTGTTGAATTTCCGGATAGAATCAAAATCAATTCTCATTACATTCTCTTGCGTCTTATGCACCCCAGCTAATGTTCCTAAGTTTTCACAGATACTACCTTTCAATATACATATTGAATACCGTTTCGAAACACCTGTAAATACATGGAGATCGTTGTTGTCAATTTTAAGTTAACTATTATATGATCTTGTGTATGAATATATTATTTAAAACTTCATACGGCTCTGAAATAAGTTGAATTTATCATCTTTTCTCCACAAAAAAAAAAAAAATGGATTTCTTGACACAAAAAATTTCTATTTGCCCTGACAAAATTTTTATTTGCCCCAATAAATTTTTTGCTTTATGAATTGAAAACAAAAATTTTCTTGGAGACGGATTTTATTTCAATCTGCGCTCACTCCGATTCGGAGTTTCGATACTTAAATAAATTTATATTTAATAGAAATTGCTGTCAATTAGAAACATTATTATTTTAATAATTAATTAGAAACATTAATTATTATTACTTTAATAATTAATTGATTCAGATATTAATAATTAAACTTAAAATATATAATACATAGTGTAAATATTAAATTATTGAGTAGCTATAGTGACAGTTTTTATGGGAATATTTTATATTTCGGTACAATATGAAATGTTATCTCGTGGTATGATTGATGTAAGTCATACGAGAGTTTGACTCAGTGGAATTAGATTTGTGAAAATTTTATTATCAGCTGGTTATAATTTTAAAAATCATTTCGCGTGAATATATGGAAAGGGAGCTCGTAATTATTTCCGTACTTAATATAATAAATGTCAAAATATCAAAGACCTAAGCTCACTTTGTATTAGTAATTTTTTTTATAATTAAAATTTTCCAAAACTCCCCTTCGGAGTGAAATTCACTCCGAGAGAATTAAATAAAAAGACATTCACTCCGCGAATTTTTTACAGTGCATTGAATAGAAGTTTCGGAGTAAAGCTTGAGATTGAAGAGAGTTATTCTGAGTAGAGATGTTCTGGAGTAATCAGGTCAAGGATTAGTTTTATTTTACAATAGATATGTTTTAGGTAAAAAAAAATGCTAGAGTTGTCTGTGCATAGAGAGATTTAGGAGCGACTTGTCATAATGCCTTGTTTCCTTTCATAATGCTAAATATTTCTCGCGCCAAGAATCTTTTTTTCCGTGTAATCTACATGCAATAAAAAAACACAATCGATATTAAAATATTTATCACGATACTACCCAAAAAAATGAAACAAATATCACGAAGAGTATCTTCTCATATTCTAAAAACCGTTTTTTTTTCTTTTTATCTTTTTCTTGTCATACTCCTTGTAGAAAATTCTCTAGGACAATTATGAATTGCAGACAAGGGGTTGGGTTTTTGATGCACGCAAGGCACCACCACGACAAATGTCAACTTTACTATCTTTGGGTATTAATTCCTTTTATATATATAAGATGTACATAGATATATATATGTAGAACACGTATTTTATGACTCGAAGTAAATTTATATCATTTTTGCGTTGTATGTTCTGCTAAGTAATCATTATATATTTAAAACTACATAAAGATTTTAGGTCATCGTTAATTGAATGCAAAATTATTTTAGATTTGTTATTTTAATCATTAGATAAAATGTTAAGTAAGCTATTAAATGAAATCAATATCGTCTGATTTTGACGACAGTGTTAAATAGGTTTTAATTGATTTTATGTTAGTTTAATATTAAAATAGTATATTCTTATACATTAATATTGAGTTAAATGTGGTTTATATTATACACATAAATATGCGGGTGCGAGCTTATGGTTTAGCGCTATTGAATTTTATTATACAACGTTTAAGCGTATGATAGGTGACGGGTATGTAATGAGTCTACGGTTATTTAAGTTCTTTAACGATTATTCTGGCGAGTCTGGTATATTTTAATACATATTTCATGAGTTAAGTGTATAGAAATGATGTAATAATTTATATTAAACAATGAGTAAATAAATTCTTGTGAATTGAGAAAGTAATAAAATATAAATAACACAGATTCATTTGATCGTCATCATTGAAATTATTGAATAAATAAACTTATCAAGAATATACTTTTAAATATTTATGTATATATAATTTCATTATAATTACCGTGAATAATCCTACACAACTGTGATGGTTTTAAAGAGCGCGCTTGTGTCTGTCGGTCTTCAGATGCGGTCGGGTTTACTCAATGCGATTCATGAAAAAAAATTGATAAGGAATAAAGTTAATGTGTTTTTTACTAATCTCGACGCATTTTATTCAAATTCATTCTTTTTTTTTTTTTTTTTTTTTTCATTTTAATATCGAGAAAAAAACAGACGTTGTATAGTACACAGAAAAAAAAAAATCTTGGTGCAAGAAATATTTTGCATTATGAATTGAGGACAAAAATTTTCTTAGGACGAAAAAATTTTTAATTTTTATTTTATTATGCAAGGAATTTTAGGGTAGAAGAACCGTTTTTGGGCACTTAGAAATTTTGAATAAAAAATTTTTAAAATACTCAACAACATAATTAATTTTTTAAAATGTGTTTGAATATATTTTTATCACTTTATTGCAATGAAATTTTTTTTACACGTTTCCATTGTTGAAAATAAAGTATTAAATGTCCAAAAACGGAGCAGTGACCACAGATGGTACTTCTACCCTATAATGCAAAAAAATTTTCATTAAAGCATTGCATAGTTTACACTGAGAAAAAAAATTTTTGAAAATAGTATTCTTGGTTCAAAATTTTTTTTCTTGAATCAAGTCAACTTTTTTTATTAAAAAAAAAAAGATGATATCTTGAAATAAACTTGGATTTCTTCGATTAAGAAAATTATTTTCAATGAAACCTTCAAATTTTTACAACAAAAATATATTAAATCGAAAATTTTTAGTATCATAGTTTCTTGTGTAAAAAATATCCGATTCAAAAATATTTTTTTTCTTTCAGTGTAAATAATTTTTTAGTTTTTATTGTAATATTTTCTGCAAATAGTTTATTCCAGTTTTTCGTTAACATTAATTGCATTAGCCGTTGGCTTGCAAACGATTTCATCAGGCGTACAATGAATAAGTATTAATTTTTTATAATTCATTTTTGGTAAATTAGAAGTACGAAACCGTCTTTCACTTTTGTAGCTTAGGTGTGAGCAATCCACGGAATTAAACTCGCCCTACTCTTATTCTATATCTCTCTCAATGTGATAAGCGACTGCTCGTACTCTCTACTAGTAACTAGATTGGTAGGCGTTACCTTCTGAGAGCTTGCCACCGTAATAATTTTCATAACTCTTTCGCCTATAAAACACAATATGACTTGTATAATATTGTATATACATTCGTGTACACTAACAATGAAACGATGAAACACCGCGAAGCGACTATACGCATATTCCATGTGTGAGTGTTCTTGTTCATGGACAGTGGAGAGATACATATGCCATGTTCATTGAATTATATATGTTTACTTTTGTATTGCAATCCTGTTTTATTATTTTTTTTTTTTTTTTCACATTTATCACGGCTATTTTTTATAAATCGCACCGCACCTTTGCGAATATTACTAGATGAAAACTTTACTACATATACTAGTACTTGCCACCTTGTAATTAGTGGAACATCAGACCTAATTATTACATTATTCTAAAAATTTGAATAATACTCTTAAGACTCAAAGAGACGGTGGAGGGATATGAGGTCGGGACAAGTTTTCGTTACTTTTTTTTTTTTATAATTATATAGTCTATTATTACGGGGAATAATGAAAGAGACGATACACAATGTTTCTAACTTTGAACGTATAACTTAAAAAGTGCAGTGTGACATAAAAAAACGCATTTTTGAAAAAAAAAAAATAAAAGCTTAAACATGAGTTTACTCTCGCAATTCAAATGTTGCGTATTTTGATTTTATAAATTTTTATTCGAATTTTAACATCACAATATAAATATATACTGATGTTAAAATCACATATTTTTGTAAAATAATTATTTATTTTTTGTCGCTTAAAAAAACTTCTTTTTTTTTTTTTAATTAATTTCTTTTAAAGTTTTTTATCAAAATTATTCATTTGTAGAATATATAATATATTTTTTTTCTAATTATGACCTACTTATATTTATCATAAACTAGATATTTTATCTTCTCTTTCTAATCTTGATTTTTTTTTAATAATTGACTAAAAGACTATTCGTAAAAAATATAGACAGTAACATATCGTGCAAAACCTGTAATTTTGAAGATCAAGGGTCGAGGAAAGAAGGGATTTGAAGTCTTTAATTAAATTTTTTCGGCAATCAAATAAAATATATTACTAAAAAAAATTTTCCAGAATCTATTGATCACATATTTTTGTTTTTGCCCATGTCAAAATTTCGTTTAAAAAATTCCTGTTTTAAATTTTAGTTAATTCGTATTTAAAAATTAAAATTATTTATTCTACAAAATATTGAGATTCTTTCTGAGTGAAAAAATTCAAATTATCTCTATGTTAAATTTCATAATATTTTTTAACAGTATTTTACTGAAAAAATTTACTTACACGGAGAGAAGTGATTGGTATATTCTCCAATGTAACATAGTAATTATTACTATGTAGCATGGTAACCAGTCCTATTTTTCAAAGCATAGGAGTTATTACTATGCAGCATGGGAATGATTACCATTCTTCTGGTAATATTTACCATTCTACATAGTAACCATGCTACTGGTAAATATTACTTTGCAGCATAGTAATCAAAACCATGCTAGAATGGTACTGAGTCCCATGCTGAATAGCGTGAAAGCAGTTTCAATATTAAGCGCTGCTATATAGTATATACGTCTAATATAACCTGTACATATATTAAACTTAATTACTACTTATATCAATGAATATTATTTTAATGAAAATTATCAATCATACTAAACTCAAGTATTATTTGACAAAGTATCATTGTCTGTTGTATTCTGATTTAAAATGTTGTTAATGGATTTAATATATTTTTATTTTAGATAATTGTTAATTTCTCTGCATTAATAATTCATAATTAATAACTTTACTTACAATAAAATATTAATTAAATGTCTTTCAATAAATAATTAAATTAGTATAATATTTTTCTAATAAAAATAACCCATGTTAAAATTTGTTAATGTTAATATTTATTATTTTATTTCAAAATTTTAGTTAAAAATTTATTTATTATTAATTAAATAACCTAATCTTTTAATTATAAAACCTTATTTTAATATTAACCTTTTACTACCTTCAATTGGAAGCAGCTTCATCGAAATTGTAATAATTCCAATGTAGCATAGGAATGATTCCAATGTAGCATGGTAATCATTCCCATGCTAGCATGGCTAGTGTTACCATTCAACATCGGACAAATTACTATGTCAAATAAATAATACGGCTAAAAAACTTGCGTTACCATGCTACATAGTAATAATTACTATGTTACATTGGAGAATATACCATTCACTTCTCTCCGTGTCTAGAGCGCAAGTATTAATTTGAAAATCTTAATTTATTTATAGTTTTATTGACAAAAAATATTTTAAAAATATTTTTAAAAATATCATTACATTGAATTACAATAATTCTAAACATTCTTCATATCTAAATTACACTCTATTTTACGTTACGAAAAAAAAAAAACAATGTTAATAATTGAACAAACACATGGTTCACTTTTCAGAGAATATTTTATTAACTGTTTAACTTATTTCGTAAACACTATTTTTAAAAGTCTTTTAAAGAATAATAGCTTTTAAGGCACGTCTATGTCGAAGAAAAACTGAACGTAAGACTACCATAGTCAATAAGTTCAAAAAGTCCATTAGTATGAAAATGCGATACGAGATAGGTTTGAATAAACATGCTTTTTTAAACATACTACTTCTTTGTACGTGTATTGTGTACCTTTTCCAGTCTTGCCATGAATTTTTTTTATCTGGTTGAAACTTTTATACGTCATTATTATTTGAAAATTATTATTTCTCAGATATTTAAAATTATTTCATGTGACTATAGTTATTCAAAAATACAATATATATAAATATAATCATTAAAAAAAGTATTTTTCATTTATAATCAAGGATTGAAGTACTTATAAGTTGAAGCATTAAGTTTGCTAATGGAATGGAAAAATCGGGTAATTGTATGGAAGCGGGACTAGCCTACACATTCGATAAGCAAAAATCCAATTTTATACATACTGTTCTGAGCTAAGGATTTTCAGCAAGTGTCGGCGGATTAAAGACATTTTTGTTTAGTTAGATCTTTTCTAAGCATCAATAATTTAAAATTTACTAGACTTAACATGCTCGCTTCGCTCGCCTTCATTCTTTCAAAAATCCCGCCAGTATCTCAGTCGACCAATTGACAACCGAATAAAATAGTCACAGAAGTGACGTAAAACAATACGACATCCGGTCATCAACTTTTTAGAAGAGGATACATAAGTATATCATATGCTTAATTTCAATATTATCTTTGAAATTTTCAAGTTCCATGCAATCATACAGTATTGGGCATAATTTCCTTATTGTTCTTTGTATTGACTCTTAAGTGAACCACCAAAACTTAAGTATTCGCGTCACTAATTTCAAAAGTAGTTATATTTTTATACGTCTTTTTGGGTTTAGTCACTAAATTCAAAACCAAAAGGGCGTATAATTTTTTTTTTGTTTGCAAATCATATTGTAGACTTATTGTAAAGCTGAAAATTGGAAAAAATTTTTAGCTATGAAATAAGTCTACAAAACGATTAGCAATGAAAAGAAAAATTGTACGCCCTTTTGGCTTCAGAAAGTTTCCTAAAGCCAAAAGGGCATATAAAAATGTTTTTTTGGATTTAGCAACGCGATATTTAAATGTCCACAATAGATAGTAGTTTTGTCCCAAATATGTTAACGGGCTCGTCAGTAAGGCTATGCTAAAGTACTCTTACCTTGGACACCCTATACAAGTACGCATCGAGCTACAACTCTGTTGTGGGCTTTGGTGTGCACTATACTAGTAGAGGGAAGTGGATACTGTCCAAACTCCTTACATCTTTGTGCTAGGTGAGCTGTTCTACACTGTAAAATTTATAAAATAATTGAAATATGTCAATTTTCAAGTACTCAAGAGCTCTAAATTCTTAGAGCTCTTAGATCAACCTTTAAAACACCGTACATCTTACGGCTTTATCTTAAAATTGTTTTATATATTCAAAAATTTATTTTGAAAAATTTGTAAGATTTCATGATATTTTCATCAACTTTTTGCCTTTTAGGTGCAATCTTGGACAGGTATCATATGTTAGACTAAACAAAGGTCAGAAAATTTAATCCGCCGTGTAATTCAACGCGTGGAAAAAGTTTATTTATTGATATTTGAAATGTGAGCACACGGAACTTTGAAAATTGTGAACCCCACTTCTATATAATTACCTAAAATTTAAGATATTTAATTCCCACCCATAACTTAAAAATTTTTTGTACATCTTTCCAGTTTAATTTTCCAAAAAACAAAATACTATTTTTTTTAATTTAATAGAAAAAAAAATTGTCATCTTAATTAAAATTATAAATTTCAAATTTTGTGGATAAAAAAATACAATTTTGTCAATAGCTATTCCACTAGTTTACTTATTTAGCAATTAAAATTAACAAGAGTACCGTAAGACACTCTATAGATGTTGTATTTTTTGTATATATTTTAATAAGTACATGGTGCATACTTGAATTTTTTATACAACAACATTGGGAACGTGTCGACTTATGTAATAGTAAGATACAGAGTGTTGATATATTGAGATGTTTGTTGATTTAAAAAAAAAAAAAAAGGTTTTTAAAAATAGTGAAATAGAAAATTTAGTATTAGGAATATGTTAAATTTAGGTGGTAGTTAAATTGAAGATCTATGCGTGCGCATCATCTAAGCGGTAACTCTGAAAAGAAAGCACGAACAATCTCGCTAAAATAACGTCGAAATAATGTGCATTATGTAGTCCCACGAAAGCGAGGGCGTACTATAGTTGTTCGCTTTAGCACTTTACTCTCAGTCAAATTCAATAAAATATACTTTTTGTTAACTAATCGTATCGTGTTCCAACTGTTTCGGTGCTTAAAAAAGAAGAAAATAACATCACGTAGGTGCGTGGCTTAACGCTCTATACTGGAATTTGTTAACTCGACTATTTTTGTCGTTTCTTTGGTTTCGTTAAGCGTAAAATAAATAAAAAGGAATAATAATGTCAAACATCGGTTGAAATTAATTCTATGGTTTATCGACTAAACATAGAATGTCTTTGAAAAGTCGCTGTACTACTGTATTTAATTTTTTTTTTTGATTTTTTTTTTTTTTTAAGACAGTACTCAGACAGAAAAAAAAATTTCTTAGCGCCCGAAGAAAATTTTCTTGATGCGAGAAAAATATTTTTTGAACCAAAAAATTTTTTCAAGTCCTACACAGAAAAAAAAATCTTGAATTAAGAGAATATTTTACAAGACAAGCGTTTTCGAGAACTAAATCAAGATTTTCTTGAGCCAAGAGAATTTGTCTTGGTCAGAGATTTTTACTTTGTCCCAGGAAATTGAGGTTTTCAAAAAAATTTCTTGAATCAAGAATATTTACCTTCAGTTTTTCTTGCGTCAAGAAATCTCTATTTTCTATGTAACCTCTAAAAATTAATAAGAGTTGTACCACATGAAGTGTACAGAAAAAAAGTTAATTTAAGTTAAGAGAATTCATCTTGGTCAGAAGAAATTTTTACTTTATCCCAGAAAATTTTTTCTGTGTGTAATTATAGATAATGTTTATAAACTACAGATAATTACCAAATATGTAATGAAAAGATGAATTTATTTATAAAAAAATCTGATACAATATTAAAAGTAACCAAGTGCCTCCCACGCTATTCCTTTTGTATCAGAGGTGGGGTATTAGTCGCGCGAAGAGCTTTCTAGTTGGTTCAACGTTTGGTAGGTTGTTGGGATATTCACCACGCGGCTGCTGGCAGTTTCGTCAGGTTTGCTCGGCGCGACAGTTACCCTCCAGTTTCTCTACGATACTTTTATTCTGATAACAATAGAGAATTTTAAAAAACCAGCTGATAAAAAAAATTAAATTTCACCAAATTGGTTATGATTGATATCAAAAATTTCGATAAAGAATTGTTGAAAAATATCTTATTTGGTATTCAATTATTCAGGCAAGTTATCGCAGTCTGTGATTTTTTTTTTTTTTTCAAACAATAGTTTGTGATTTTGAAAATAAAACGACCGGAGAATCTTAAAGTTGAAGTAAGAAACCAACTTTAGTTATCACGTGCATTTAAGTCAGAACGAATGACGGGTTGAGGAAATTGCGCGAGTCATGACATTTCGAATTTTCGCGCGTCTCTTTGGTTTAAATAAAAGTATTGTCGAGTGTCGAGAACTAATGATAACATGTTGACATTGCAATTGTTAACAATAATTAAATTTTGTATTGTATTTTGAAACAAAGATTTTATTTTAATAGAGCGCTGATGAAAAAATAATTAAATTTTGCCGTAAAAAAAAAAGAAAAGAAAAAAAAACACGTATATATGCCTAAAATTGCTTACTATTGTTTCTGATTAAAATTGTGGCAGGTTAAAAATAATTTTTCTAGAGTTTTCTTTGCTTGTTCCCTTATTCAATTCAGTTAATCCGTTAGAAGAGAAAAAAAAATAAAATCAACAATAAAAAGAATTTGCCGCCGAGATTAAATAATAAAAAAAAGTGTCAACTCAGAAGCGTGTACTAACTCGACAAATTATCACGGATTGCGAACAATATCCCCGTGTGAATATATACTAGGGAGAATACGAAAGTTTGTTTTTTCATCGCACTATAATGCGAATAAAATTTCGATGCTAAGTTTCGTATTTTTTTTTTAATAGTAACTTGATCGCATATTTTATACCAGTAGGAAATCATACGTAAAGATTATAAATGGAAAGTGAAGCTTGAAAAAAGTTAATAATTCAAGATGAGTAGACGAATACTGATTTTCCTGATACTATCATGTATTTCGATTACATTTACTCATGCTCAACGACGTTATGATGAACGACGTTACAGAGGTAATATTACATGATTAGTGATTCTGAAGTTGGTGAACATTTAATAATTTTTTGATTTTTTTTCAATGAATCAATAAAAAAAAAACTAAAAATATGCACATGCAGAAAATTTAAAAAACTGTAGGTGCAATTTTTTTAATTATTTTTTTTTTATAGTTTATCGTTTTTAAAAAAAGTCAAAAGTTTATTAGACAGCTAACTTCAGTATCGTATATAATTAGCATATTTTTTTATATTATTTATATAATTTTATTTATTGAAAAATTTTTGGAAATATACACAGAAAAAAATAATCTTTGGCGCAAGAAATATTTTGCACGATGAAATGAAATCAAAATTTTTCTTAAGACTAGAAAAAAATTTCTTTTCAAATCATAGAGTAAAAAATTTTCTGAGGATGAGTTAAAATTTTTTGAGTCAAGAAATTGCTGTTTTCTATTTTTTATTTTAATGGATATTTGATTGATTAAAAAAGAAGTTTTTGTTCTTTTCAGCCTCACCCTTTAAAAAGTATGTAGTGTAAAATAAAATTCTATAAAGCTTAAGATCAGAATGTTAAATTTAAGTCGTTCAAGAAATTCGAAATTTTCCATCTTTTTAAGTGACTTACGAATTTTTATTTTGAGTCGAAAATTTCAAGAGATCTATTTTTTGTGCAATAATATGATGTGTGACGAAAAAAAAATTTTCATCACAAATCATAAGCTTCAATTTTTCAGCTAAAACTTTTTGAAGGGTGAAATTAAAACTACAAAAACAAATTTTTTTCCTAGAGTTTTTCTAATGGAAACATGCAATGGTTGTTCGTTAATTATTTTAAAAAAATGTCAAGTTTTTTATCTATTATTTTTCAATGTATCCGTGATATTGTCGCATAATTATGGATTGAAAGAACAGTCGTCACGAATAAAACGAGCACACGTAATCGCTCGTACATCTAGTGAATAATGCAAATATTGTGTCTTTTTAAAATTAGTTGTAGTAAATTTCTAAAGCTTCAATATTTATATATTTAGTTTGAGTTTTAAACGTGAGTTATTTAAGTTAAAATTTATACAGTAAAAAATATTGTGTATCTGTGTTAAAAACGGTCTGTTAACTTTTTGGGTTGACTATTTCATGTGTTAAATCAACATATGTCACTGCGTTACTTTAAAATTTCAAATCGATCTACTATTTAACATTTTAAAAGTGTTACTTACTACTTAAATTCATATAATCAACATGTATTAAGTGTTACAAAAAAATTAACACTATATTTATGTTAAAAACTCAATCGACAGTCACGGAAAAATTTTCAGAAAAATAAAATATTTCAACATGTCATGAGTGTAGAAAAATTTTCACATTGTTAAAAGTAAAAATTTTCCAAGAATTATTTTGTGATAGTCGAGAGTATTTTTAACATTTGTTGTGTGTTAATTTGAGAGTAACAATTAAAAAGTATTACTTTCGAATAAAATAACATTTTTGTGTGTTAAAAAATCAATGAATTAAAGCTGGTCAAGCAAGATAACAGTGTGTTGAATTAACACTTGAATTTTTAACACTCTTTTTTTTATATTTTTGACTCTAATAAAAAAAAAATTGTTTGCTATAAAAAAATAGCCGAATGTTAAGTAATAATTGTCATCACTTTTGATAACCTCGTAAATATCTACGGTGCAAAATTAAAATGTAAAAGTTAACATTTTTTTGTATCGTCACGAACATTTAAAAATCGGTCTGTCGGTTGACCCTGCGGGCCAGCCCCAAAACTTCCCGCCCATTTCGAGCTCCTTGAGCTCGAAAATATTGTCAGAAATACAGCTTCGAGCTCAAAGAGCTCGAAAATACTTTTGCATGCCGTTGTTTTTGAAAAAAATGTTTTTTACCGTTTCTTTCTCTCACAAGATTTCATTGACAAATGATTTGATTTTCATGTTTGAAGCAGCAATCGACCCGTTTCGATAAAGTTTAAAACTGATCAGATTTTGAAATCGTTTGGTTTAGTTATTTTAAAGATATTTGCAAAAACCCGTTTTTCACCGTTTCTTTTTTCCACGATACTTAGAAAAATAACCCGATTTTGATGGTTGAGCTAGCAATCGACGCCTTTTACTAAATTCTGAAGCTGATCAGATTTTAGAATCGTTTCCTTCAAGTGTTTCAAAGATATTCGGAAAAAACTGTTTTTTATCGTTTCTTTCTCCCACGATAACTCTAAGACAAATGATCCGATTTCGATGGTTGAGGTGGCAATCGACGCGTTTTAATAAACTCTAAAGCTGATCAAATTTCGAAATTGTTTAGTTCAGTTGTTTCAAATATATTCGCAAAAAACCATTTTTCACCATTTCTATTTCCCACGATAACTCTAGAACGAATTATCCGATTGAGATGGCTAAGGACGAAATCGACGCGTCTTATTAAGCCCGAGAGCTGATTAGATTTTGAAGTCAATCGTTAGACTCGTTTCTGAGAAATCAATAAAAAACTAAAAAAAAAAAAAATTTTTTTTTCGTAATTCGTCAATATTTTCGAGTCTACGTAATGAAATGATCTAAAATTTTCAGAAAAGTTGATGGCCATCAAGCCTTTTCGATTGCCGCCTCAACCATCCAAATCGATTCATTAGTTAAAAAGTTATAGCCCGGTCACATACACACACACACACACACATACATACATACAGACACTCGGACATCATTCTAAAAATAGTCAGAATAGCTTCCTAAGACCTCAAAACGTCGACATCTGATGAAATTTCGATTTTCGCAAATCGGGGTGAAAACAATAACTTCCCGAAATTTTCGAAAATCATCGATTTTCTTAGCGGGAAGTTAAAAATTTTCGAAAATCATCGATTTTCTTAGCGGGAAGTTAAAAATAGTGAATTAACTTCTCATTTTACCCAAATTTCGTGTTTAAATTTTAACACTAATAGTCTGTTTTAAAAAATAACTAAAGTATTGTATGGACCGTTTTTAACACACGATTATGTTGATTTTAACAGAATATTTTTGACTGGTTAGCTATCAAGATATAATAAAATTGATTGTAAAAAGAACTAAGCAAGGCAAAGTACAAATTGAATCGTATGATTAGTTTAATTTAAGGCGGTGAGTAAAGTATGTCCGCATTATTTATAAATACATTTATAGTTCGGTACTAAAAGCTCAGAACTTTCCTTCTGGAATGTACGGGAAAGTGCCTAATGCTCTCGAAACTCAGAAGTTCCATAAACGTATGTTTAATGATGCGTCGTCGCTTTTATATGTAAACTACGATGACAGTGTAGTACTAACATGATATTGCCGTCGAATTATGATTCGTTCATTGTTTTTTTTTTAATAATTAAAACAAATCACCAAGTTTAGCAATAAAATTAATAATCATTTTTACTAAATTACATTTTCATATTATTCTCAAAAGCGCCTTGAAGTTGAGTAAAAAAAAAAGTTAATTTGCCATTTTTTCTGAAACTTTAAGATTTTGTTCTTGTTCTTTCAGGGGTAAATTTTCGTGCTTTAAGTCCAACTAAAGAATAAATATACTCTATATCTGTTATATTTTACGACCCATGCATATTACATCGGGCGCGAACGAGTCGAGCATAATCGATTTTATCTGTCAACGCGCATAAGACCACATTAAAATACAAAAAAAAACGCTACATCTCGCGACAGAATATACATTCACTGATAGAAGGATTTATTACAGAGTACTAAATGGATTTAGTAACCAAATTTTTAGTCACTTATTTGGGAGAAAAAAATATTTTGTACCCATTACCATAATTTATTATAATTTAATAAATTATTTTTTTATCTCAATTAAATCTTATTATGGTAAAATAAATATTTGTTTCCATCAAAAAAATATTTGGTAATCGGTACTAAATATTTTTTTGGTAAGTTTTGTCGGTAGATGGCTTGTTTAGGAATAAAAACTACGTATGTATTAGTGGGGAAATATCAGTGTGGCGTGTGTGTGTGTGAATATATTGCCGCTTTCACAGTATAGTGCGTTTCGTCTCAATCGGAGTTACTATTGTGATTTCCAAATCAATTTATTGATTTTAAAAACAATTATTTTCAATTGATTAAAATGAATTATTTCAAATTATGGAGGAGCTCTTAAAATCTTATTTAACTAAAAATTTGTTATTTATCTTAAATAAAAAATTATAATAAAATGAGGTTATTTTCTTTATAATAATACTATATATTTTTACTTAAAATTATTTATTATTCTTATTTTAATCTATTTTAATTTCAAAAATTCATTTGACGAAAAATTTGTTATTTATCTTAAATAAAAAATTATAATAAAATGAGGTTATTTTCTTTATAATGCTCTATATTTTTATTTAAAATTATTTATTGTTATCATTTCAATTTATTTTAATTTCAAAAATTTATTTGACGAAAAATTTGTTATTTATCTAAAATAAAAAATTATAATAAAATGAGGCTATTTTCTTTATAATACTATATATTTTTACTTAAAATTATTTATTATTCTCATTTTAATCTATTTTAATTTCAAAAATTCATTTGACGAAAGATTTGTTATTTATCTTAAATAAAAAATTATAATAAAATGAGGCTATTTTCTTTATAATACTATATATTTTTACTTAAAATTATTTGTTATTATCATTTTAATTTATTTTAATTTCAAAAATTCATTTGACGAAAAATTTGTTATTTATCTAAAATAAAAAATTATAATAAAATGAGGCTATTTTCTTTATAATACTATATATTTTTACTTAAAATTATTTATTATTCTCATTTTAATCTATTTTAATTTCAAAAATTCATTTGACGAAAGATTTGTTATTTATCTTAAATAAAAAATTATAATAAAATGAGGTTATTTTCTTTACAATGCTCTATATTTTTATTTAAAATTATTTAATGTTATCATTTCAATTTATTTTAATTTCAAAAATTTATTTGACGAAAAATTTTTTATTTATCTAAAATATAAAATTACAATAAAATGAGGCTATTTTCTTTATAATACTATATATTTTTACTTAAAATTATTTGTTATTATCATTTTAATTTATTTTAATTTCAAAAATTTATTTGACGAAACATTTGTTATTTATCTAAAATAAAAAATTATAATAAAATGAGGTTATTTTCTTTATAGTACTATATATTTTTACTTAAAATTATTTATTATTATTATTTTAATTTATTTTAAGTAGAACAATTAGGTTATGCGCTAAAATAAGTTAAAAAAATTAGTTCTTTAATCCTAATAAATGATTTATTGTGTCCCAATAAATCATTTCTTAAATACTACAAAATATTTATTTGGTGGAAATAAATGAGCTTTACTAAATGATTTGGTTCCTGTAACCAAATATTTAGTATTACAAATTCGTTACTAAATCATTTGGTACATACAACCAAATCTTGTTAAATACAACTAAATCCTTCTATCAGTGTTGAGATTGGGCTGACGACCAGTCAATGTTAGCGTTGCATTATTATTTTTTTTTTGTTCTTTAGTATAGACTTTTGTTCAGATTACTTATAATAATTTTTAATCTTATAGGAAATAGCAATTGGTTGTACGTAAGTGATGATAATTTTTAGAACATGCGTAATTATACTATGGACTGAGTGAAAAATGGAAATTTTCATGAAAAAATGCTCGATTTGAGTATTTTAGTTACTTCAATAGTAACAAGTTATCATTTTCTTTACTGAAGTTAAATAATTACTGAATTCAAGTACTTTATTTATTTGCTTAATTCTAAGAAAAAAACTGTATTTTGTTCGAAAAATATTACTAGACATTCGGGTGAAAGTGTTGGGTAGAAAATACGTCGAAAAGGCTACGTTTGATCGAAATCATAGAATTTCATTCACATCCCGCATGAGAAAATATATATCTCGGCAGAATAGTATATATTCAGCTTATATCTTTAGTATTGTCGTATGTATGCTATTCTGCCGGCATATATTCCCGGATATATCTTTTTCCTTGTGGGATAGGCCTAAATTCCAGCGAAATCGCACTGAAACCGTAGAATTTTGTCGGGAAAAAGCGAGTTGGCCGAAATATTGTTTTTCTTAATAAATAGACCGAAAATTGGCCGATAAATTGAATCTACTTATTTTCGGGTTCTTTAGGTCTAATTATCGGTCATTTTTTGGCCTAGCCAGTTTCCAACTTTGTGTTCACTGCCTGAGCCACATTTCGGCTGAGAAAAAAATTTTATTGTTATTTTAGTTTGAAATTTTTCTATCCGGCTTTTTTTTTATCAACAAATAATTTGACCCTGCCTAAGATTCGAACCTAGACTAGTCACGCGAGACTTTTATGACCTACGTTATAGCACGCTCAGCTGTGGTGGCTTATTGGAAATCATGTTTTTAATAAACTCCTAAGTTATTCTTCGATGTTTGTCATCTTAAAATTTATTTACACAACTAAATAATAAAATTTGAATATTTAATAGTTTATAAAAGTAGCTCTCGAAAAAAATAACATATTTCATATTTATATCAATACCAATGAGAAATTCCATTTGGTTATAAAAACAAATTTTTTCCTAAGCGCAAGAATTTTTTCTAATTTTAAATTATATTCTTCTTGAATTCCTTTCTTTTATTCAAGCAAATAATTGCTTCTTTGAAGTTTTTAATTGTAATAAATTTGAGAACGTACCAACTTAAGTGAAGAGATATTTGCCTGAATTAAGTAATTCATGCTTCGAGAAATTTATTACTAAAATTAAGCAATAGTTTTTTAAAATAAAAACTATCAATTTAATTTTCGTAAACATTACTTATTTTCAGTATTTATGAAAACAAGAAAAATAACGAATTTAATTTTTTTTTTCTCAGTAGTAATTTTTCATCATTTACAAAACGATTTTTAGACTCGTGGACTGAATAAATAAAAATTTAGTTTTATTATAAGCCTTACAGTTTATCAGAGAAGCTTAAATGGTTTTATGAGTCTCACTAATGATGCAGCTGCTGTAACAAATCAGTTATCGGGAGTTTGCACGAGACCGCCAGAAACTTTATCGAGAGTTTTGTCTATCTTGACATATGTTTTTCAATTATTAATAAATACATTTGCTTATTCTTAGTTTAACTTTTTTTTCTGTTACAAACGAATACTTGTTACTTTTCAAGATGGTCTCTGATAATTTTCCGAAACTTCTTAACTTATAGATTTTTTTTTTTTTTTTTTATAATGTTATATTATTGAATATTCAATTTTTTACGGGTAGTAATGAAATAATCAATCGTAACATCTATATATATACTTATATATAAATATATAGTTACATTTTTTAGAATAATTTCATAGTGAAGTTACCGGAACAATTTAATATCGCAAAGCCGCCTTGTAAGCAAGTAAATTTCCTCCATGTAAATTATTAAATATAAGGTTTTATTAACATATATATATGTATACATACATGTGTTTATATATCATTTTTTTAAGAATAGAGAAGAAGTATGAATGCTTGAAAGATTTCATTGCAGTTTCAGATTGTTTCGATAATAATTTTTAGTAAAATATTCATTGCTCGTAAAACGAAACAATATTGATTTGTAAAAAAATCAAAAATTTATTTTTCGAGAAAATTATATACTAGATATTTTAAAAAATAGTAATTTCTGTTTACCGATTTTCCATTTAATTTTTTAAGACCTTTAGTTTTTTTTGTTCCGATGATTAAGAAATTCTCAAACATATTTTACACAAATAATATGTTTGAAATTATTAGTATAGAGTGATAACAGGTAATAAAAAGAATAAAACACCATTAAATCGCTGTATTGAAACTGTAACTTTTTTTCTGTTGCTATTTGATATATATATAGACTTTTTTTTTTCTTTTTCTTTTATTTTCCGGATATACTTCGTCATACCCGGTTCGTACTTCCGTGCTAAGGTGCTCGTGAAATTTCTGTCATATCAATAAATCGGTAACCGGATACGTCATAAAGATTATTGACGATCTCTGCCATGCTCATGAATTCTTTTTATTTATTTATATGTATTTCTTACTTCATATTTTTTCACAGAAGATACTCATGTTAAAACGCTTGACTAATTAATGCTCTATTTTAAAATCCATTCGAATCCAATTTTTAAAATTCCTACAACAATTATTGAGATCTATATAAATATTAATCATATGAAAAAAAATTCATTCCAAAATTTTGAATATTTTTATAATCTTTGCAACAAAATATTCGATATCCTAACTTCCCGAGTTAAAAAACGAATTCTAGTTTAGTTCTCAAAAACGATAATATTACTCAGATTTCAGCAAATAAATAAAAATGAATGTTCAGGTTATTGAAGATCAGTATTTTATTTGATGTTTGAATTATATCTAAATCCGCAACGTTTCGTTGACAATCTAAACTTCATCAGGCGTCTTTGAAAGAACTTATTTGTTCTCAAAAACCTCAATTCCTTTGATGTTTTAGTCGGCGCCCAAAAAATAAGTGGCGCCTCAAAAGCCTCAATCAGAACTATGAGGTCTAAATGCGAGTAATTTATCGATTTTAAACTATAACTAAGACCTCAAAATCCTCGATGACTGAAAAGTTATGTTTCGAACTTTGAAAAATTTTAGATAGAAAAGGGAGGGAAGAGAATACGCCGAATGAGACTTTTGAGGTTCAAATGTGGATAAAATTATTCCTGTATATTTTGAGTATTTTAAGACTCTAATCCAGATTATGTTATTCCAGTTTGGTCCTCAAAGTCGTAAAATGGGTCGTAACTACTATTTAAGAACTAAACTAGGATAACTTTCTGTACTGTTGTCAATCATAAAATTCAAAATTGATCCTCAAAAACTTCATTGAGAACTTTGAGACTTAAATTCGAATTTGTTTCTTGAGTCGGGAGTTTGCTTGAAACCCTGATCTTTTATCGCTTTTACAGCTACTTTTGGACCTTGAACTAATTCACTAAAAATTTCTAGAACCAGTAATATTTACTAAATGAACAATTCCTTTTTATTTACGTTTATTACATTATTATTATTTTTTTTTCAATTTTACTTTCGTATAGACTTATTGTGTAAAATGTCACAGGACTCGACAATATCAGAGCAAGCGATATTTGCCCGCCTATGAAGAAAATTTATTAGATTTTCAAGCTTTCGAAGCAAACATACTTTCCGCGAGGTACACGTTTTACCGCAATAGATGTTTCCTTGATATAATACTGTCACAGGAAAATCTTTTGCTACCATCTTTGTTATAGAACCTGCAAGCTGTATTTTTACCACTACTTGTTTCTATGTCTATGTGCCACTCCGTTTATTTAAAACCATGTCAGTATTTCACATATATTATGTTCAATGTTTTTTGACAATTCCGACCACTTCATTAACTTTATTCAATTACAATAAAAGAAATGTTAGTTTTGACTTATATAAATGCCCGTCAACTTTTTTTATTGTTAAATTTAGTACAGAATGACAATATGAGATTAAAAAAATTAACAGAAATAATTTATGAATCTTTATAGGTTGAATATATCGTCGGAGAAAATTATGTTTTAGTGTAAAAATAGAAATGCTATTTTTGTTGATTACAAGCAATTGATATTAAAATATTATCAGGTCAAATTTCGATAAAACGTTTTGATTTCTACAGTTTTATGTTATCTTTTGAATAAATCGGCCGATCTTAATTAATGTTACGCCGGCAATCAAAAGAGTTTATTAAGATTTAGATCTTCAACGTTTTGATGCTTATAGATTGACGCGATATTTTGATAAATTACTCATTTCAATAATTATTTCAAAAAGTATTTTTGATCATTAAAGAAAAAATTTAGTGTTAAATTTAACACAAATCGTGTGGGGCAAAAAGTCTACACAAATTTTAGTGTTAATTCAACACATGGAGTTTGTGTTGATCTTTAACACAAATTTTATGTTAAATAATTGAACACAAAATCTGTAATTTTGACAGAAAATTTTTGTAAATTTAACAGACTTTTCGTGTTTAAATTAACTAATAAATATGAGCACATGACCTAACGAACTCAAGTATACTGATCTAACCTTAGTACAACTTATGCCAATTTAGCAAACAATTAGTTCGATTTTCGGTGATTTTTCAAAAAAACGGAGCTATGAATTATCCCGTAAAATGAGATAAAAAATCATTGAACCTGATCATAAAAATATTAAAGTTATCTATGATTATATTCAATTGTAAATCAATCATAATCCAAGTTTCCTTGCAGACAATGCTGCTACAATGCTTTGCTTGGTTATAGTAATGAAGAAACGCGCGGGAGTTTAGCTAAACAACACAAATTTTGTGTTAATTTTCAAATAATACAAGAAATGTTATATTACAGCAATGGTGAAGTCATAGGGAGGTGGACAATAACTCAAAACTAGAATTTAATTTTGACCATACATTGGACGTTTCGTCCCTTTATTGGGACTTCTTCAGCAACTAAATGACGTATGTCTCAATAACATCCAGTAGACAATAGAATGTATATGATCAAGATATGAGTGGATCATATTTGTAATTGGTTATGTTGTACCATGTGATTGTATGAATAATTGTTTATTTATTTTATAGTTTCGTAAATCTTTATAATAACTTGTTTTAGTTGCTGAAGAAGTCCCAATAAAGAGACGAAACGTCCAATGTATGGTCAAAATTAAATTCTAGTTTTGAGTTATTGTCCACCTCCCTATGACTTCACCATTGTATTAATTTGATCTGGACACGATTTTAAATCAGTTATATTACAGCTTTTCTAATCATTTAACATAAAAAATCTGTTAAAGTAAAATAACATAAACGGTTCGTGTCGAATTGAAAATCAACACAAAAAATTTAACAAAATAATTTTTTAACTCAAATGAGACACATGCAGACTTAGAGATAACAATTGACATTTAAACTAAGCATTGATCCCTTCCTATACTACTAATCTACATTAATCAAAATCAAATGATTGTTGATTTATCAAAGACTGCTAATCACATTCTTGCAGTCTTTCATAGTTTGCATATTAACCTTGGCACGTTTCGATAACGAGATGTACATACGTCTTATATCCCGATTTATGCCGTACACGGCATAATGCATGTGAGTTTACCAATTGATTTAACGATTAGCGCAAAGGCGCACCGCAATGTCGTTGGAATTCACTTATGTGATGCAATTTAATCTGATAGTTTTTAAATTTGTTTTCTTTTTTTTTAATATTATCGCGGTTTTGAATAAAATTAATATATAACGCTTATAAATATTTAAATATTAGTAATAGTTGATGTAAGAAAATATTTAGTTGCATTTAAAAAATTTTAATTATTCATTTTTGGGATTGCCATTAGGAATGTGTAAAAATCGTCACTCCTCTGACTAGTCATCATAAAGTTATGCGAATAAGAAATAAAAGTGAACTCATAATAATTAAAGTGGCAAAGGCGCCTCTGACACAATTGATGATGTAGCTAGAGCGAGATTGTACATTACATCGGTTAACTGTACGGTGACGACAGCTAATAAACATAAAACCTATTGCTGATGATTTGATATGACCTGTACTATAAGTGAAATTTATGTTTATTTACACACTTTTTAAGTGATATGACTTTTGTTGATTGAAATGCTGAAGAAGCAACTCTTAGAGCTAGTTCTAGTAATGGCCCTCGTAAAATATATACTCTATTTTAATAAATTATTGGTCAAATCATAAATCTAATAGTCACTTATTTATTGTCAAAAGTACATATCAGTCATACTATGTAAATATTGACGATTATTATTATATACTCGTATTCCGAATGTGGAGATAAGCGAGGAGGTGTTTCCCCGAGGTCTCGTTAATAATTTGATAGTTACTCGAAAACGATCGCTAACGATAAACAAATTAACTGGAACGTTGACTTGCATTGAATGATGTAGTAGTATAGATATATATACATTAAACATTTATATATGAGTCTTTGATGTATATGATAAACTTGCATGAGGTCGTTGTCTTTTCTGAGACGCACTGTTTATATATTTATTATGTGCCGGTTTGTAATTTGAGATTACTTATGATAAACATACCCGGCGCGCGCTTATCTCAAGTTTTGTCTTCATGAAATTCCTTTAGATATGGTACTGAGCTTCAAGCTTCAAGTACTTAACTTGTGTTTCATTGATACTGTACAGATTTTTTTTGTTGGAAGTATTTTTATGATATGTATATTTACATTTTAATTAATGGCTAGTTGTAATATGCAGAAAAAAAATAGAGTTATATAATTTTTGCATAACTCAATTGCGAAGCAATTAGATGTGTTCTGCTAACGCTCACTCGGTCCTAGCTGATTCACGCGCGTAAAAATCATATTTATAAATAGTCAAATATGCTGGCTAGAACATAATTCGTACCAATTGAAAGATAATTTATTACCTAATAAAATGAACACAATTTTGAGTCATTTTTTTTTAAAATAATGATTGAGGAAAAAAACCTATGATGTCCGTCAGTATGTATGGATGTTGGTAAACACAATAATTTAAGAAATATACAACAGATTAACCTATTTTTTTTTTTTTTTTATTACACTTGAATTGTTTGATGGAAAAACTCTTTTCAAAATCACTATCCAAATTCTTATGGTTTAATTGTAATTAATTTAAACTTAAAACTGGTAATTCATTCAAAAATTTAGCTGCCATTTTTTTTACTACTTTTTTTTGTGTGTGGGGCGCCATCTATTGATCACTTTTTGTATGAGCCAATAAAATGTGCACGTTTGGATTTCCCAATTTTTATTTCTTCGCCTTAAGGGGATACGCTCCCGGACTTCTTTCTCACACTCAGAAAAATAAACGGGACTGTCTTTGTTGCACTCGTAGAGTAAATGAGAATTTTAGAATGATTTTTATCGGAGACGAATTAGAACTTTTGAAAATACGAAATTTCTAGCTCTTTGTTTAGGCTATAAAAAACGCTAAAGACTATCTATTTTAGGTTTCTAGAGTTTGTCTGTGAATTAAATTGAATTGAAAATCGGTTACCGTAATTCCTTAAGATGCATTTTATTGTGTATTAGAAAGTAATACACTGTAAAAAATCACCGGGGTAAGTCCAAGCGGTGTAGGTGTTAAAATTAGCGGTGTTAAATTTCAACACCGAAATCGGTGTAAAAATAACGCCGCCGCCAGTGTAAATATTATAAACCGGTGTTAAAATAACACTGCCGCCGGTGTAGATATTCTTTACCGATGTTAAAATATTTTACTTTGTGAATATTTTTACTTACTCGATCTCTATACTTGTTAATAAATCATATTTTTTATTAATTTTCATAAAATACTGACATTTTTTGTGTTTTATAATCTTTAAAGTTGATTCTCCAAGCAGACGCAGTTTACCCCGCTTTTACACTGGTTACCTCGCTTTAACACCGGTTCTACTCCATTTTTACACCAGTTACCCCACTTTAACACCGGTATTTTTAACACCGGTGAATTACTCCTCCTACATCGGTGTAATTTCATTTTTACACTGGGCGGAGTTAAAATGAGTCCATTTTTAACACCGTTCTTTTTACAGTGTAGATTCTTTTGAAAAAAGAAAAAAGTATTTCAGTATTTTTAGGTGTTCCACTAGTTTTAAAAATATTAAATCGACACCATTTATTGGGCAATTTTGAAATAATTGATCGGAATTTCTCAAAATATAGTAATGTTTATGTCAAAGTCACCCTAAGGTAAATAAATATTTTGAACTCGTCAATTGACAGCAATATTTTACGTACTTTTAAGCCAAACACATTTTTTAATTTTCAAAATTAGTAGGACACCAAGATGTTGAAGTAAATTTTCTTGCTTTCGAATTTTTACTTTTTTATACACTGCGCAGAAAAAATATTTCTTGACGAAAGAAATTTTTTGCATCATGAATTGAAAACAAAATTTGCTTGGGTAAGAAATTTTGTGTTTTAAATTCATAGTGAAACTAATTTCTTGTGTTTCAAAATCTTTTGTGTAAAATGTACTTTAAGGTAAAGGTAAAAATATTTTTTTGCATTCTACTTAATAAATATATATATTATTACGTTATGTCTATTATCACGTAATATATTTTTTTTACAAATTTTATATTAAAATCGATGTTAATTTTTTTATAAAATAATTATAGCAGCAACCTATGTGACAATCATGTTAACCATACGAGTTTTAACGACAGGATTTCTATTGTCCTTTCAATATTTTCACTAAAACAACTAAAGTGTAAATTAACCATAGATTTTTCTTTTTATTTAAATGCAAAAAGTAGTACAATATCAAAGTATAACTTGCATTAAATATGATTTCGCATCGTAATTTTAATTTATAAGACTTTCAAATAATAGTGCCATCATATATTTCTATTTAATACTAAATCTTAATTCAGATTTCAAGTTGATAAATAAATAAAAAGAAAAGTATAAAACTTCATGTAAATAAAATTAAAAAAAAAACGTGTACATAAACGTTACATAAATGTTATCGGTGGTAGTAGTGGTGTTGGGACAAAAATTTTCCCGGTGGTAGTCCATTAGAAGTGCACGGACGATTTAGCGGGGCAGAGAAGAGGGATTCGTTGCTCTCTGAGCGGCTTTTAGGTTCAGAAATTTGATGTTAGCTGCTTGTCATGCTAATATATGCAGTTTTATACTTACTTTTACAAGTAAATAAATATTTATTTTTTTTTTCTTTAAATATCTAAGTGACATTATTTTCTAATGCTAAAAGAAGAAATAATGGTGGTTTTACGTTAAAAACTCCAGGACAATGTTGCCACAGACATCAGAACAATGGTATTTTTTCCTTGTTATGTACTTTATAAACGCTCATTACTTAGCAACGTTGTTTTATTATCGTTTGTGTTGTTACACTGATACAAAATTATATTAAGCGAATAGCCAAGTAATGGCTAACCATTACTTGATCGTCTACGCAGATCACATCATCGTATTATTTTCCACGCTGTTATAATATTAATAACAGTCATGAGATTTCTTCAAGCGAGCAGTTTAATGCTTTGCTTTATTGAACGTTGAAAGAGTACACTTTGCAGACTTATTTCCAACGCATATTCTAGTATTATGGTATAAATATATATATCATATGACTACGTATATAATTTAAGTACATAATCCTTAACTAATTGTAAAGACGCCTCGTGCCATTAATACACTTAACTTCATCTTTTTCATATTTTTTTTGCGCATATTAAATTAAATTTAATATTTTATTGGAGGGTAGATAAAATATAATGAATAAGTTTTTTTTTACAATTCCTACTAGGGTATGCGAATCGTGTTTAAATCGAACTGAATAGTTGTATTCGATTCAAAATTCGAATCGAATGATTTGAAAAAATCGAATTATTCGTAACTTTTTGAATTACTCGATTCGAATTCGAAAATTTTTATCAGCTTTCAAATATTTAATTTTTATTTAGTACAGAGCTTAGTTTTTTAAAGTAACCAAAAATGAATATTTCGTAGATTTGTGTCTGAGTTCTTTTTACTTCTGATAAAAATTCGAATAATTGCGAAAAATATTACAATTTTAAATCGTTAAAAAAAATTTTGGAGTTATTGGTAAATTTTTGAATTATTCGAAGCTTTACAAATTAATCATAGTTTTGAGTAATTTTGAAATTTACGAATTATTCGAATTATTAAATTCGATTCGATACAAAAAAATTTGTAAGTTCGAACTACGCGCACACCCCTAAAATTTCTAGGCGTCTGTACGATTTTTCATACTTTGATTAATTAATTTTATTTAAAACAAGTTTTCAGAAAAACGAAAATTATTAAATTTTATTTTATTCTCGAAATTCATTTTTCATCAAACGCTAAAGCTTAGAGCTTTTTGGAATCATTTTTTATTATCTTTAAGAATACTTCCAGAGAGTGTTTGTAGACGTCATACAAGTTTGGTGAATAAATGTATGCGTAAACACTCTGTATCTCTCAACTGTTAGATAAGATATCAAAATTTTAAACCCGTGATATTTTTAAGTCAATCCATCAAATATATTTTTATTTTTTTTCAAAAATCCAATGAGCGAAAAAATTGCCTTCTAAATTTTTTTAATCAGCAATTTTAAAAAATACATTGATTAAGATAGAAATAATTAAATTTTTTTCTGTGCTTATAATTAACAATTTTTTAAAAATTTAAAATACCATAAAATTTTATAGTTTATAACTCAAAAATTTATACACTGATCGAATTTGGTATAAAACGACCCATAGAAATTTTCGACATTATTATTTTTTAGTTGGCATAAAACTACTGACCATTTGATCTGAAAATGAATACAGTTTTGAATTACACGTAATCGAGTAATCTTTTATTTTTAATACTTTTTATTTTTTTACAGATTAATTAATTATATTTTGTGAATTTATCTATCATATACTCTTAAAAAATAGTTAATTTATATATTCAATAACAATGACTTCTATGTGAGGTTAAGAGTCATTTTTATAGGTCCCGTAGTACAGGGTTTAATTTGAATCTCAGTTTTGTTGGTATTCACAGGTAAATAACATACCGGTGTCAAGTGCTGATATTGAATTCTCGTGTCTCGTGACAAAGCTTGACATACAGGGATGATCTCTTGTATAAGGATAATATGATCCTATTCTCTTGCTCAATTTACTATTTTCATTTAATTTCTGAACCACACTGGTTTCGCTTTTCCATAATTTGAACTTTTGGAATTTCACAATGCCAAAGTGAAAAAGAAATCGGAAAAATGATTGACCCTGTGGGCCAACCCCAAAACCTCGCTATTTTCGAGCTCAGAGAACTCGAAAATGTTACTATTGATAAACTTTTGAGGTCGTCGAGCTCAAAAAACAGTTGGACCGAAAAATAATTCATTTTGCTGAAAAGAAAGTAGTTTCTGCCCTACGATAACTTTAAAACAAATCAACCATTTTGCTCTTGCTTTGCGGCAATCAATAGGGAGACTTGAGACTTAGATTTCAATAAATTTTATAACAAATCACTTGGGATAATCTCGAGTTATGCAACAAAAACCACAAAAAAAAATTTTTTTAATTCTTATTTTCCAATTATTTTGAAACTACTCGTCTGACCGACTTCAAAATCTATCAAGACCTAAGTCTTGGTAAGCCCATCCGATTGCCCCTAAGTACGTTCAAATCGGTTGATCCTTCCCAAAGATTTTGTACGACGAAAATTAGTTTACAGACATACAGACACATGAACGAACGAACTTCCATTTGAAATGTGTCAGAATAGCTTCTCTCTAAACATGAATTAGTGAATATTCACTTACTTCATTAATTCATGTTTAGAGAATTCCTAAGATCTTACAAAAACTCGATTTTTGAAAATCGTACCGATATCAATAACTTCCTTTTTTTGATAATTTTCAATTTTTTTAGCGGAAAGTTAAAAAAACATGCATAGATTTTAGATCATATATTGTAGCAAATAAGTAAAAATTACTCGGAGAGAAAAATATCGCCAGATTAAGTATACGTATCGCTATTCTGGCTATACGCTGTATAGTCAACTTACTTAACAATACGCCGTATAGCCAATTCAGCTATACAGAGTATTCTCAGAGTGGATCGCTAAAATGACGATCTGCATCCTTATTTTAGATATACATTTCATGTATCTTTGACATGACTATTGTGCAAACTCTGTATTTAGGCAGATACCTATATTAACAAAACTACATATCGTTACAAAGGCTATTCGTCGTATTGTTAAACTAAATAAACGAATACTTATCCTAGTCTAAATACGTATCTTTATTTTAACAATACTATACATTATTAAATTAATATGAGAGTATTCCTAAATTAGGTATACGAGTCGTTATTCTGACGATACGTCATTGGAGGGTACATTGGATAGTCATTCTGGTGATACTTTTCTCTCCGTGTGCTCTCTTAAAATGGATTAGTATAATTTTCACTAATTTAGACAGTGGTTTATTTTGTAACAGCTAAACTAGTAGTTTTCGAAATAAGTTAGTAAAAATCACTTATTTCAGAGTAACTAAGCTTACATTTATAACTCAACTAACCTTATAACCTAGAAAAAATAATTCATTTCTTCTTTCATTCCCTGAAGAAAATTTAAGAGACAGTAGTCTCTATTTTCTATCGAATAATGAATTTCACATCATTTTTATAAAAATTATATAAGATTCTATTTATTCTTTGTACAAATATAAAATTGTCTTAATTTATCCATTGATTTGTTTCTAATGAGAATTAAATCTATTTTGATTCCAGCGTGTATCCAAAATGAATTCAGATGTAGAAATGGTCAATGTATTAACAGTCGATATCGATGCAATGGAGCCACTGAGTGCTACGACAAATCTGATGAATTAAATTGCCGTAAGTATTTTTTTAATGTTGTATATCTTCATAAGTCTATGATTATTCTCGTAACAGTAGCTGTACAATTTATTTCTTTTCAAATTCATATGTAAAAAAAAATATACACATATCTTCTACACCTCAAATACAAAACGCTGTATGCTCTATATTCACTTAAAAATTCTTTATAAAAATTTATTAGATTCTTTTCTTTTTTCTACAAAAGAAACCAATAAATTGAATTGTTTGTGCAGCTATTGTCGAGTCTAACAAATGACAGTCTTCAGGGCTTCTTGAGTTTTGTTATGTCATACTATTTTCATGTACATTATTTACTCGATAAAAATCTCATACACTTATATTATAATATATTATTCTAGCTGTTCATTGTTATAAGCATGTATTTATTCTATTAATAACAAAATTGTTATCTTTGTTAGTTTATACACATTTTAAACCTTTGTTTTTTATTACTAAAACTACTAATATGTTCTATACAAAGATATATAAAAAATTAAGATTTTTGCTTCGATTGCAATTTTAAAGTGATTCATAATTTATGTAACATTTTGTCAACTTACACTGTCTAAAAAATCTAGTGGGAATCCACACGGGGAAAAATACTTGGGGTACTTTATTAAAAATTGTTGATCACAATTACTAAATTGATATTGCGATGCTTAAACGCTATTGAACTTTACAATTTTTATCGGAGATTCAATTGTGATTTATATTTACTAAGTTTTATTACGTAGTTTAGTAAATTTTACTGTATTTGAATATAATTAAATAAAATATAGTAGGTTGTGTAACATGGGATGAAACAAGACGATTTCAGACCAGTGTGAAGTAGGCAGCCTGAGCCGTCGGCAAGGACAGTGTTATATATATCTACTTACAACATCGCTATTCAAAATAAATAGTTAAAACTCTGTACTTATATCTTTATTCAACTTCAACTAGATTAAGCGATAACACTCAGCTACAACTCTACTCACTCCCAATTAGAAAAAACGATTCGAAACGATTTGCAATGTTAAATGCCCATAAGAAAGGTAATTCAAAAGTATTCAAAGTATTCAAAAGCATTAAAAAGTATTTAAAAATTTTTTTTCCTATTTGTTTTGAATCGTCTTTTTTAATAAGGGACAAAAAATTTCTATTTTATCGATAGGCTATCATCTGTGAGTAGAGTTGAAGCTGAGTTAAAAAATATTTGAGTTAAGGCTGAGTAAAGAAGTAAATGAGTAGAGTTATAACCATTTCCCTTGAGTAGACATGTGCTCTCTGAATCTAAAACAGTGACTATTCACTGTTTTACAGTTATAAGTCTACCAAGTGGTATACTTACAGCTGTAAAATAGTGCATATACACTGTTTTTTAGTGGTTTTCACTGTTTCAGATTTAGAGAGTGACTAGGCATGTAATTTTGCCCTTTACTCTGCTTCAACTATAGACTCAGCGACAACTTCACTCAGCTACAATTCTACTAGCGCATGTTAGCCTATCGATAAAATAGAAATTCTTTGTAGAGTTGTAGCTGAATAAAGATATAACTGAGTAGAGTTGTAACCATTTCCCTTGAGTAGAGATGTTGTGAGTAGACATATAATACTGCAGTAAGCGAGAGCTGACATCACTCATAGTTTGAAATCGTGTTTCATCCTTTGTCTCACACTATATTTTTCATGATTACCTACATTGTAACCTCAAGTTTCAGTGTCAGCAGCCAGTCAGAAACAAGGTAATTTAAGATCAATGATCAGTGGTGCGATCAACTATTAGCGTAAGCGTTAGTTGCGATTTGCAATTTATGATTAAGCTGAAACAATAAATACTATATGTATCATTTATACTCAAAACTTAATCACAAAGTCGGAATTGTCGCTTACGTAAACAAAATGAGTAGTCTGAAATTACTAATAAACAAATAAATTACAAGTATCAGAGCTAAAATCAAGTAAAGTCGGCTTTTAGTGAGCAGAAATATTATTTGTTTCTCCCCAACGAACGAAACAAATTTTTTTCTGCCGACTGATTGGAAGCATTCGCAAATTGCACATTCGCTAATCCTTGTCCGCACTGAAATTCCATTTTTTTGACTGACTGTACAGACATTGAAACGAAGTTTTGATACTGGTATCATGAAAAAATTTCATTTTCCAACGAAGCCACCAAACGATTAGCAATGAAAATAAATTATACGCCCTTTTGGAAGCTCCCTAAAGCCAAAAGGGTGATTAAGAATATGTCCTTTTGGATTAAGTAATGTGATATATTTAAAAGCTTAAATAGTATTATAAATAACATAACTATACTATGATTTTTTTATGGAATTGCAACTAACACATTGCAAGCATACTACGCGTACCTATTGTAGATTTTAAACATAACCGACTATGGAATGGAGAGTCACCGATCCTCCTTACTAATGTCACCTTTGCTCGAGCCGTTATTTATGTAATGCTTGTGGGGTCATACGTCACGGTGCTAGTAAATAAATGGGGTTAGAAGCTTTGCATGTCTCACTATTCTGAAACTAATCGTATTGCGGGTTTCAACGCATTATGATGGGACTCAATAATTATAATAATTGTAATAATAATAATGGCGTGACCATGGATAACTGATAAATCTACCATGTACGCACGATGTTACTTTGCCGAGTATTTAGTCAGTAAAATACGTAAGGTCACTGCACTAGAATTTAATTCGTTTATTTATTCATTTTTTCTCTGACAAATACGTCAGCATAAATATTATGAGAATTTATAAATCTTTCCATGTGAAAATAGATGATAGTTTGTTAAAATAATTAGTGATGCTTCAATTTACCAATACTATGTTATGAAAAATATGTTGTCAAGGTACGTTGAGAGGAAAGTCTCTTGGAATGGAATTTCGAGTAGCGTTTATTAGTCGGCCTAATAACCGTCCGCATATTAATCTGACGTTAATCTCTAGGGAAACTCTCATGTATTGAAGCCCGAAAGTTTGCAGCGAACATGACTACGATGGATAAAAATTTTAACATTTTAGCTCAACGGTTATAATCGAATATACGTTGGGCATTTTCTCTTTCCACGCATTCTTTTTTATTTAAATCGTTTTTACGTGACGTTATTATAATATATGCAGATTTTATTTTATTTTCAAAAATATCGATGTGTAAAATCAATATTTTTTTTTTAAATCGTTGCTTTTATTGTGCTTGTTGTATAGTAAAGACATCCGTCCAATAATTGATGTCATTTTACATCTGACTAATTTGTCATTTCATATTTTTTATGTATACATTGTAACAAATTTTTGGTGTCAAAATGGTCCCCGAGGACTACACTGCTCGGTGTGAAATTTTCTGGGTGTAAAATATCAAGTGGTGTACTTCTAACGTAGTATGAGTATTTTCTTTTACACCAGCCGGTGTTATTAGTTCAAATATTGCTCCATAATATAATCTGAAATTAACAATTATCAAACAATATATAGGTTACAACAAATAGAAATTTTGTGTTAAATTAAACGCAAATTGTGTGGGGCAAAGGATCTACACAAATTTTAGTGTTAATTGAGCACATGAAGTTTGGGTTGATCTTTAACACAAATTTTATGTTAAATAATTGAACACAAAATCTGTTATTTTGACAGAAAATTTTTTTAAATTTAACAGACTTTTTGTGTTTAAATTAACTAATAAATATGAGCACATGACCTAACGAACTCAAGTATACTGATCTAACCTTAGTACAGCTTATGCCAATTTAGCAAGCAATTAGTTCGATTTTCGGTGATTTTTCAAAAAAACGGAGCTATGAATTATCCCGTAAAATGAGAATAAAAAATCATTGAACCTGATCATAAAAATATTAAAGTTATCTATGATTATATTTAATTGTTAATCAATTATAATCCAAGTTTCCTTGCAGACAATGCTGGTTATAGTAATGAAAAAACGCGCGGGAGTTTTTAGCTAAACAACACAAATTTTGTGTTAATTTTCGAATGACACAAGAAATGTTTTACATTACAGATTTTCTAATCATTTAACATAAAAAATCAGTTAAAGTAAAAAACCACAAATGGTTTGTGTTGAATTAACAGATTTCTGTGTTGAAAACCAACATAAAAAATTTAACCAAATAATTTTTTAACACAAATACACAAAATTTCTAAGTGTAGTTAGTCACTATTATTGTTGATGTAGATTATTTTATAATAGAAATGAAATATCACACCAGCGGTGTTGAAAATTTTAACACCAAATCAGTCACACCACACCGCAGACTTGAAATTTTTTACAGTGTAATTTATCGTTTTATGTTATTTCTCGATCTTCCGTGATCATTATCTCACACGAACTGAAGATTATATTCTATTGAATACATCTAAGCTGTTCTTCTTTTTGTGTCTTTGTCATTATTTGTGTTATCGTTTTCTACATCTCTTCAACTATGTGATGTTAAAATATTCGACAGAAATTTTCATGACTTAACATGATCAAAGAAAAAGAAACAGAACAATAATGTTTACAGCGTGCAAAGAAGATCAATTTGAATGTGCTGCGCTCTATTGTATTCCAAAAGCGCGACAATGTGATGGTGTAAATGACTGCTCCAATGGTCGCGATGAACTCAACTGCGAATTTTACAGTATGAATTATTTATTTGATTAAGTATTAGTTCAATTTTATTCAATCAATTGGTAATCTTCTTTATAATCAACAAATTACTGTAGTTATATTAAGTCAAGCATAGAAAATAATGCTTTCATTTTTTTGTCTTTCGATAATTCGAAATAAAAATTCATAAAATTTTAGCAGAATGAATTATTTAGCTACTTCGATTATCGATTTCTGAGACATTTAAATACACGTGTAGAAATTTGTTAGGTTGAAACTTCATTGGATAATTGACCTGAGAAATTATTGAAAGCTGCTAGAGTATAAGATATGGTTTGAATCATTAAACATAATTTTTAACAGTACTGCATGAAGTATAGCTGACATTAATTATTAATTATGAATAATATATCAGTCCCAATGTTAAAATTTTATTTAATATTTAAACTGAAGGGATATATTATCATATCTGTCATCAATTGTTTGAATTTAATTTTTATTATTCATCAAACGAAATTTATATTTAACTTTTTTTTTTTAACTCTACAATATCATTAATTTGGATTGTATTTTCATTCAATTTATAATTTTTTTTATCCATGTATTTAAATTTATTTATTTATTTTTTTTTAATCATACGATTTATTGCTCGAGAAAAAAAGTAACATTTTAAATCAATTTAAATTCTATGAACTCTTATTTATAGAAAATTTATTAAAATGTATGTCCTTTTCATTAATATTTTATTGTAATAATTATATCAAATATTTTTAGTTTCAAAAATTCCCTCTACTCATTCGTTATTTATTTTAAAAATGTGTAATATTTTTTAATTTAATTATTCTATGATTTTATTATTTTATTTATTTTTATTTAAACCATTTAGCGCCATCACATTGCCTTTCTGGCCAGTTTAAATGTCACGATGGTCGCTGTATTAATGGATCTCTTCAATGTGATGGTAGAAGTGACTGTCCAGATCGTTCTGATGAATTAAATTGCACTGGTATTTTTTTCATTTTATTATTTTTAATTAAAAAAATATTTTAAAATTTAATTTAAACCGTGTTATTATTTTTGCACACCTCAAGCGATCGTAATAAGTTTTTTGACTAATTTACTCACGTTAAATCATCTCTACACTTCTTTTATTACACTAAAATAGGTTAAATTGTGTTCTAGTACAAAGATAATTTATTATGGAATAATTTCGACTCGGTATTAAGTCGATTCATGCTTCCATTGATTTAAAATGACCGTATGAACTTTTGGAAATACGATAACTTTTGAAAAATCTTATAAAATGGCCTAATTTTTTTTTTAGTACCTTTGTATCTTTTACCGCAAGAACCCTATGGGAAATCAATATCTAAATCTTTTTTGTTTAATTCTAATTGATGAAAAACTTAAAACCGGTAATTCATTAAAAATGTAGCTGCCATTTTTTATTTTTATTATTATTTTTTCTTTTTTTTTTCTTCCACCAACTACTGGCGGCAGCACTAGTGGCAGTAGGACTAAAAAACAAAAAAGCGACATCTACGAAAAAAGGCGGGATATTTAAAATTTTAAATAATAGAAATTAAACTGAAAGAAAAAACTAAAAATGAAAATAAACTTGATAATTATCATGAGCGATTGAGGTGTGCACTTTTGGATTTTCCACCATTTTTCATATTATATATTTAAAATATAAATTATTATATTTGCAGTAACGACATGTACCAGTGATCAATTCCGTTGCGCAGATGGCAGCTGTGTGAGTATCGATAAACGATGTAATAAAATCAATGATTGCAGAAATGGCGAGGATGAACATCAGTGTGGTAAGCTATTATCTGTAATTGTCAATTATTTCCGTAAATTTAAGTAGATAAAAAATTTTCAATAGAACTCTACAAAGTTATCATCCATATATTAATTACGCTATTAATACCTCAAATTAATTCATATGTAATATAGACATATTTTATAACCCGAGTAATTAATCTAAAAAAATAAAACGTAGTATGAATAATAACGCGAGTAACATAAAACCAATGAATTTGTAATTGAAGAAGCGTCGGACCCTCGATTTTCTACGCTGACCGAACTTTCGCGGTAGAGTTATCGGATCGATAAGTTGATTTTAAAAATTTAAACGTTAGTAAAATCTCGTAGAAGATTCTTCCAAGCTTGTAGAGTAGTAGGTGATGGAGCAATCGAAGGGTAAAAAGAAGGTGGTAGCTGTTGATTATTGTTATAAAATTTCGCATGAGTGGTGCTTTTTGCTATGTGGATCAGGTTGTGGAGCTACCGAGTTTCGTTGCAACGATGGCCAATGTATCGCCTACGAATTGCAGTGCAATGGCGTGAATGATTGTCGTGATGGATCAGACGAAAACGATCAATGTGGTAACTATTATTTATTTTATTTCGTCGCGCTATTTATTTACTTACAAAATATATATAATTTTAATATTTAACAATGACAATTCATTTACATTCATTATTAATAATATAATATTATAATCATTAACTAATTACGTATACTAAATAATTTCATATAACATCTCCCTGGTGGATCTGAATTACAGTAATTTACCGCATTTTGCCGTAATTTACCGTAGAATACGGTATTTATATGATACATTTGATGGAATTTACGGTAGTTAATAATATTTTACTGCAATTCACAGTAATATACCGTAATTTACGGTATTTTTAAGTGAATTACTCTAAAGTACTCATAATTTACGGTATTTTACAGTGAATTACTGTAAAGTACTGCAATTCATCGTAATTTGTGGCATTTTTACAGTTTGTACAGTACAAAACTTCACTTTATGGTAAAATACCGCAGGCTTGCTGCAATTTTACGAGAAATAATCGTTCTCTTACTGCAAATTTACGGTACAAATACCGTATTTTCGCTGTGAAATACCGTATTTTACCGTAGAATATCGTGTTTTACCACAAATCACCGTAGATTACGGTATTTTACCATAAAATACCGTAAATTTTGCCGCAAAATACCGTATTTGACCGCCAAACATCGTAAATTGCGGTATTTTACCGTAAAATACCGTGCGTTTACCGTAAAGTAGTCTGTTTTACTGTAGAATATTGGATTTCACCGAAAAACACCGCACATTATGGAATTTACTGTAAAATATTGTACTTTTACCGCAAAATACTGTATTGTACCTAAAATACCGTACCTTGCCGTAAATTACCGTATACCACTGTATTTTACCGTAAAATACCATACACTTATCGTAAAATATCACATTTTGGTAGAGTATTGTATTTTACTGTAAAACATTGAAAAACACAGTATTTTGCCGTAAAATACCGTAATGCTCCCGAATACCGTAAATTACGGTAAGTACTGTAATTTATCGTAAATCGGATCCGCCAGGACTTTCATTATTTCATTATTAACATTCATCGACATATTTTATCGTAGACAAATACACATGGCGTAATTATTACAACGTAAAAAAAATAATTCCACTAATAAAAAAAAAACTATTATCGAAAAAATTGAGAAAACTTAAAAAAATCAGAAGAATTAATTATATAAAGTCAATGAAAAAAAAAAAACTTAGTGCACTTATACCGCATTCGGGAAAAAATATTATCGACCCAATTTTAGAATCGTTTCCGGATTTATTTTCGATGTTGGCAAGTGATGTAACGAACGACAAAGATATTAATTCACCCAAACAACAATGGGAACTGATTAATGCCACTGATAGTAAATATCTACTATCCAATCAGCATAAACTTTTTTTGTCCTCTCAAAAAAATGAATCACATTTTACTAGAGCATTTAAAATTAAATCAGCAATGGAAAAAATAATAAAAGTAATTGCGGAGTTAGATAAAGATCAAATTAAACTGACTTCAAATCCACCAGATAATTTTAATGAAATGAAGAAAAATAAACAATTATCTTCACAAATTATAAATCGAAGTTACTCTAATGACATTTATAATAAACGAATAATTGCTGAAGACATTATGGATAGGCTATCAAAGTATAAAAGTAATACGAGTGCTGTTTATAAATACTTGAAATCGTTATTGGAATCGCAGAATAATTCAATTGCGAATGTAATTGATCCTAGTTCTACATCACAATCGACTAACATTACGACTATTTTTTCAGTAAATAAAAATGTACCGAAAAATTTCAATGAATGGATCGATCAAACAAATGAGCTTCGAAATAATTGGTATAAATTTCGTAAAAATTTATTTTATCGCAATAAAAAAAATCGAGCTACAAAAAAAGTTGGTGAAAATAATGAAATAGTGGTAAAAATAATAAGCTATCCAAAATTTATGATTTCAATGAACCCACCGAGTCGTCGGCAAGTTAATAAGTATCCAAAAAAAGATAACGATAAATTTGACTATGATGTTCTTAATGGATCTTTATTGACTGTAATTGACAGTAGTAACAGTCCAAGTTATTTAAAAAAAATGAATAATTATTCAACAACAGATTTAAGGGGAAAGATATTAGTTAAAAATAAAACAGTCTGGGTGTCACAAATGAATGAATTAACACCTGGATGGCAATTTCAGCCGATAAATTTAAATTTAAAGTCAAATATTTCTGATCCCGCTTTTTACAGCGACAATGGGTCATTAGAAAATCGTAAATTTTCTCTTAATCACCGCATATTGGATGTAAATTCTTCTATTTCGCTGATTAATTATCCTACAAATTATTATTTAAACAAGAAAAGAAAAATTTACAACTATTTTAAAAAATGGAACGTAACGAAATCGAATCCTAAATATTTTGATAGAAACAAAACCTACAAAGTGATAAATAAAACTGAAGCACCTTTTTCTCGACATAAAAGATCAGATGATAACAGTTTACCAGAGTTACATATAAATGTGAATGCTACTAATGGCAAAAGTATCAAAAACCGAAAGTTAAAAAAAGGAACAAATAAAATTAATAAAAAATCCAATAAGTCATCCGTAGATAAAACTGTAACTGAACATTCCGAGTTATCGGATAAAAATATCAACGAGTTAACAAGATTTAATTTGGGTAATAATTCAAAATTACCTCAAGGTTTAGAAATATTTAACGTAACAAGTGATGAAAAGATGTCAATTGATTCAAACTTGTCGATATGCAACAGTGATTGTATGCATTATCGGAAAAAATTGCATATCGATTCAGACGACAGTCTTACATTGAATGAACCAACGGAAAACGTCAATTCAGAACAGATAAATTTTAAAGAATCCAATCAATCAGTTTCGAATACACTAAAAATGGTGACACCGGTTGTTGAATCAGAAGAGATAATTAAAACAGAAGCTAAAGATGACAAAAAAGTTAATAAAAAGGTACTAAAGCAAGAGAGGAAAAGAAAGGGACAAAATAAATATGCTAATGGAAAAGGTAAAAAAGGTAAAAAAACTAGTACTACTTCTTCATCTACAAGTGTTACCACTTATTTAACCTCATCAACCATTGAAAGTATTACCGCGCCATCTTCAACTGAATATTTTTCAAATTTTTCTGATGACATTAAAAATACCAGCAATTTTTCTTCAACACAAGCTTCCATTTTTACTACTACCGTATGTTCATGGTGGCTTTTTAATTGGTTGTGGGGTTGCCCTGTTCCTGATTTTATCCCGGTTAGTTCTGAAGAGAATACAGAAAAATTTATTGACGAACCTGAGCTTAGTAGATCAAACTCAACGGAAGAAAACAATTGGCGAATTTATGGTGAAAATAAGTCATCAGATATTCCTGATGATAATGAAATTACTGATGAAAATAATTTGAATTTTTCTGTAAAATTATTAGCAATGAAAAAAAACGAATTGATAGCTGATGATAACTTGGAGTTTAAAGTTTCGAGTGCAACACAACAACCAGCATTTGAAGATAATTGTCATGATAACCAGCATTTTTGTGATCATAACAAATGCATCAATGAAGAAAAGATTTGCAATAAAATATCTGATTGCTTAGATGGTTCTGATGAAAACAATTGTGATTATTTCAATGACTTGACAAATGATGTTGCGTCAAGAGCATTGCAATCTGCATCGCTTCAAAATTCAAGAAAAAAATCTGCAGATTCTTTGTCAGTGACAAATAACGATCAAAGAACACTATCATGTGATAAAAATAACCAATTTCTTTGCAATGATAATACATGCATTCCCATGAATTTATTCTGCGATGGTATCAATAATTGTGATGATGGATCAGATGAAGATCCGGAGTTGTGCAACTATTACGATTACGAAGGTATCAAAATGTTGTCAATAAAAATAATATGGGATCTTCAATATATTTTTGTCTGTATCTGCACAACTTGCTGTAAAATAATAGCTTTCTTGAAAATGTACATAAGAAAGCAACCTTGTTATTTTTTCTACAACTTTCAATTTTATTCTGCGTTTCAAAGTGAAACTAAAATTGGAAAAAAAAACAATGATTATTTATACTATTTTTTGTCAACTATTCTTCGCTTGTTTATATTTTAATTATTCCGTTACTATGAAAGTCCTGTATTACTATATATAAATGTATATATTTGTGTATAGTAAATCATACGTTTCAGGTTTACATTACACGGTTACTTGACCGTTGATCCGAAAACAATTGATCCGCCGACAATTGATCTGAGTGATAATTGATACAAACGGCAATGTATACAATATTATTGATTTCATACGTCAGTATCCCCGAATAAAATATCAATTGAATGTCAAGATACAAACATGTGCAATGATAGTGTGCCCTCTATCACACTGTAAAAAATTTTTGGTGTGAAAATGGTCCCCTGGTTTTTTACAGTGCAGGTTTTGGGTGGTATAGTTACAAGAATATATAAACACACGTGCAATAGTATTGTGCCCTTTTTCACAGGTTTCGTATAAGGTACCGGCGGGTAATAAGGCCTAGCTAAGGGAAATTTTTAGTAGAATTGAAAATATTGCATTCAATTATCGGAATGTATCATTAATCTTTATTTCAATACATAAGCCATGAAATGTAATGAAGTAATGGTAATTTTTACCATAAAGAAACAAAAAATTATACTTTTACAAAAACCATATGAATAGGCCTTATTTTACTACGATAGGGTAATAAGGCCTACGGGTTAAACAAACTGAGATAGTTTAATTATACACGGAGAGAAAATTATGGTAACAATTACAATATATTATGGGAATAATTCCCATACTGCATGGTAACTGGTTTTTTTGAAATGTTAATTATAGGAACGGCACCCATGTATATTATGGTAATCATTCCTATAATTATGGGTATAATTCCCATATGGTATCGGAATAGATCCTATGGAATCATGGTAATCGTTACCATATAACTATGATAATGGTTACCCTAATATTATGGTAATAGTTATCATGATATTATAATAACCATTACCATAATATTATGGTAATTGTTACCATAACATTATGGTAATTGTAACCATAATATTTAGAAATTATAGTAAATTTTTTTTTTGTAATAAGCGTTTTTTTTGTATACTCAAAATTTTGTAATATTTTGTAGTATAAAAAAAAAACGCTTCTTACAAAAAAAAAAAAAAATTCTTATAATTTCTAAATATTATGGGAATTATTACCATGATATTATGGTAACCATTCCCATACTATTATGGTAACTATTCCCATAATATTATGGTAATCGTTACCATAATATTATGGTAACGGCTACCATAATATCATGGTAAGAATTCCAATACATTATGGGAATGATTACCGTAATATTATAGTAACCATTATCATAACATGATGGTTATGTTTACCATAATATTATATGAATAGTTACCATAATATATAGGACTTATTCCCATATACACTTAGGAACCATTACAATGTGGTTATAGGATCGTTTACTATTTGCTTATGGGAACTATTCCTATGAGTATGGTAATCATTACCATGATTCTTTCACATGCAATATGGGGACTGTTACCATAATGACAGGAATTGTTCCCATAATTATGGGAACTTTCCCAGAATGTATGGGTCTATATCCCATAATCCCAAGTAATCATTACCATAACGGTATGGGATGATATTTCATAAACGTACTAGGAACAGTTACCATAATTTTCTCTCCGTGTACTTAATAAAATTGGTATTAGAGATGAATCATCACTTAAATGTAGCAACAATATTTTTTAAGAATCAGAAGACTAGATTGTTTTTTACAATTTCTTCTGCGTGACGACAGCATATGACGGATGACGAAGTATAGATGACAGGGAACGTGGTATCGAGATTCTATAAATTTGTCGTAACATCTCTATGTAAGACCCTTTTACTAGAGAAGCCTTTAGCGAAGGCAGTTATTTTAAATATCATTTCTGTCACTTAGGCTTTATTACCCGACAGGCCTTATTACCCGCGAGTACCTTATATGTAATTACAATCGTATATTTTATTACCACACACACACACTGTAAAAGATTTTGAGTTCGTGGTGTGGTGAATAATTTGGTGTTAAAATTTTCAACACGGTGTGAAAGTTACACAACGCAGTGTTCAATTTTGAACCGTACAAATTGAAACGTTCAAACCACCTACGGTAAATGTAAAAGTACTTTATTTAAAATTCTCGACTCCCGTGTAAAATCCTCAGGGATCTTCCAAAAATTTTTTGCTCTACATGCGTGCAGAAAAAATTATATAGTGAAATCAATTAACACCAGAATTCAGTATTCTGAGGATAAAGTACCATCGAATCATATCATTCGATCAATTGTCACTCAGATCAATAGTGTCTCAAATCAATTGTTGTCGAATCAATTATTGTTCGGACCAATTGTCGCTAGGATCAATTCCGAGAGGATCATCGGTCGTGTCACCACATTACACGCATCATAATTTACTTTTTCATATTACAGTCATATTCATGTCACTTCATCAATAATCGACAACTGTATATAAATTAAAAACGTAGCTTATGATAGGAAGCTTTAATAAGGAAAAATGTAATTGTTTTTAATTGTTATAACAGGGTAATTAAAAATAATTAGATGGCGCTTTTATGTATTAATGTTATTTATTACATAGCCGCTTTAAATGTTTACATCTGTATTTAAACTTAGTACTCACTTTCATTTACCAGCGTCTCAATTTAATTGGATTATTGTATCAAGTGCAGATTGACACTTAAAAAATGATCTTGACGTAAAATTTAAATAAACGTTAATTAAAGGCATCTGATATTTAAAATAACATGTGAATTGAGACGTTAGATAAAGAGCTATACTTTTATTATAACTGGCCACTGCAGGTTTGGCGCCTTGCCCTTCTATGGACTTCACTTGTGGAGATGGCTCTTGTATTCCACAGAGTTCAGTCTGCGACGGATTCGACGATTGTCCGCGAGCAGAGGATGAGCTTAATTGCGGTATAGAAATTTTATTCGTGAATGCTTTGCTTCTTAAGTTTATTTTTTTATATAACAAGAAAATTATCACTACTATTAACAAACTAACTTTTTTAAACCAAACAATTATTAGTTTTTATATTCATTTCTTAGGGTAATGCGATATAAATTTATAGTCAACGGTAATTGATTTTTTTTTTTAGTTTTACTTTAGTTTAATTTAGTGATTAATATTCAAGCCGTCAATCAAATGTAACAGTAAAGTCATTATTTTGAAAATGTTATATATAAAGTACATTATCTCAATCAATAATACTCGACGGCCCATTTATTTTCAAAGATGATTGAGTTATATATCACACTTATTTTTATACATGAGTACTTAAGGTAGTTTTTTTTTTTTTTTATTTTATCTTTCATATAATGAATACGTATGTAAGCCAATTGTGTGTTTCAATTTGTTTTAATCGATTTAAAGTTCTACCACAAATATAACAAACAAGTACTTAAAACTTGTCGATTTAACTTTTTTTAAATATCTGTTACTTTCTTATGTTTATGGAGTAAATTTGTAGTCACGAAAACCAATTAAGTACACAGGAAAAAAAGAACCTAAATCAAGAAGAGTTTACTTGAGCTCAGAATGAAGAAAAAAAATTTTTTGGTTCAATAAAATTTTTTTCTTGTAATTGATATTCTTGATTGGAGAAAAAGTTTCTTTAATCGATAAATTCAAATTTTTGACCCGAGTATAATTTTGTTCAATTACCCTGATAGCTAAGTTGGCGAGAAACTGGCGTCAAACTAACAGCCGCAACTAGACGCCAAGTTGGCCGCAAAAGGTACTTTCAAAGTTGATAGACACTTTCTGAGAAATTTGGTGGCAAAAGTTTGAAATCCAATAAGTTGAGTCACTTTCTGAGAAAGTTGGTGGTCAAAAGATGGCAATCATAAGTTGACAGAAAGTTGCCTTCAATTTTCTCAGAAACCTGTTTTCGAATTGCGGCTTCTTCCTGGCGCCAATTTTCTCAGAGAGTTGGCGGTAACTTGAAGCCAAAAGTTGCAAAAGCTAGAGTTGTCGACAACTTATCAAGTTGGTCGCAAACTAATGAAAATGAATGCCAACTTTTTGACGAGCAACTCGTGCTATCAGGGTAAAGAAAATTTTTTTTGCTCAAAGAACCTCAAGTTCTTGTTCCAATTGTATTACTGACTAAAAACAATGGTAAAAATTTTAACCCTGATTAAACAAAACGATTTGTGACGATTAAAAACGATTAAAAATTAAATCATCATTAATCGTCATGGATTTTCAGATTTAATCGTTCCAAATCATCAAAAGACGATTTATTATTTTACGATTAAAAACGATTAATAACGATTAAAATTTCAAATCGTCATTAATCGTTTTTAATCTTCATTCGAAAAATTTAATCGTTATTAATCGTTTTTAATCATCAATTGACGATTTATGACAATTTAAAACGATTAAAACAGTTTTAATCGTCACAAATCGTTTTGTTTAATCAGGGAGGTTCTACACTGATAGAAGAATTTATTTGAACTAAATAAGATTTATTAATAGTTAATAAATGATTTATTTGAAAGTTTAACCAAATAAATATTTATTAATAGTTAACAAATGATTTATTAAATGAGATTTATTTGAACCAAATAAATATTTCTTAATAGTTAATAAATGGCTTATTTGAATAGGAAATGACACATGAAGCTAATTAAGTAGGGTTATGACAAATAACTTATAGTCCCATTTAAGTTTATATTTTCAAAGAAAATAATACGCACAGTAATTAATTTAAAAAATATTCAACATTTTCTTTATTTATAGAACAATATTTAGTTGATTATGTTTTGAATTTGTTACACTAGACAGTATACTGAAAGGTATTGTAAACAGAAAGTGGCGCTGTAGTCAAAAATCACAGTGATGTTCACTCAAATATGAGATTTATTAACTATTAATAAATCTATATTTGAGGCAAATAAATGCTTATTTCAGTCAAATAAGGCTGAAAAACTCTTTCAAATAAATACATTCATTAATATCAAATAAATACTTCTATCAGTGTAATACCTCGGAGTAGTCAATCTACTGGATAGCAGGCAAAACTTCTATTTGAAAAGACGTGAATTCGATCCCGTCCAAATTCAGTTTTTTAAAAATTAAATTAGAACATCAAAATATTGAGTTACTTTCACATGATTTTCTTAATTTAAAAAAGAAAGTACATAAAGTTACAATTTGAATTTAGTCGCTAGTGCCTCAAACCAAGAGAATGAAATACTTGGAATAAGAATATTTCGCTATTACTTAAAGAATAAAATAATTTCGTTCAAATCATTATAATTTTTGATTAGAGAATAAATTTTTTTAAACTGAAATTAAAATGCATAAATGAAAATAAAAAATTTTCTTGTTCTTGATGCAAGCAAACATCTTTTCGAATTAAAAAAACAGATTGTCTTAGAACAAAAATTGAATTTTGAAGAAAACAAAATTCTTGATCAAAGTTGAATTTTTTTCTGTGTAAAAGAATACACATAATTATCGTTTTTAATTCTTTTATTTATATACATATAATATTTTAAAAATGAAGAACTTTATGTTTCAATATATAAATTTGAAACAGCCGCTTAATTGCTTATATTATAAGTTTGTGTGTCTATATTTTTTTTTTTGGCAATCATCGCTGCTTCTAACAGATCGAGGTTGCACACCTACGCAGTTCAAATGCGCCACTGGTGGTAAATGCATCGAAGACATCTATAGGTGCGATGGACATCCAGATTGTCCAGATAGAAGTGATGAGAACTGTGGAGTGGAGAATCTCTCAAACAGTACCATTACTCACATCACCTACTCACCTCCCAGTACGCTAAATTTCCTCTTTATTTTTTATTTATTTTCACTCTTGTTACCGAATGAATAACATTGTCGATTGCTTATTATAGAATTTCCTAACAAATTATTCAGACCGCTATTTTTATTCAACTCAGCAAACTTTTGCATTAATATTTTTGCTTAATTTAAACTTCTTCAAGCAGCTTGATTATAAAATATAAAAATAACAAAATTCAGTCCTTATTTTTCTTGATTAATAATACAAAGTTTTATTTCAAGAATGTAATTATTATTATGTAAGAGCTGGGCAAAGTAAAGTTATTTAAAAAATTTTTAATTTACGATATTAACATACGAATATATTTCTGGAATCATTGAGTCATTTTCAAAATTCTTTATTTTTTAAAAAAATTATTGTATAGCCATTGGTTCATAAGAAATTAGATATCAAAGTTATATAGTATATTGTGTGACAAGGGATGAAACAAGACGATTTCACCCGCAGTCTGAAATCGTGTTTTATCCTGAACCACACACTATATTTTTCATGATTACCTGTATCGGAACTTGAAGATTCAGTGTCAGCAGCCAGTAAGAAATAAGTTAATTTCAAGCCGATGATGCGGAGGACTGTTAGAGAATGAGAAATATGTGATTTACAGTCACTTATTAAATAGTAAATAATACAAAAATATTATTTTCACTCATTTTTTAGTAATTTTATTTGGTTAATTAAAACTGTCACTTAAAAAATGAAATGAGTAAGCTGAAGTGACAAGTAAACAAATGAGAGTAATAGGGCTGCAAATGAACATTAAATATATCTAGCACAGGGTAGAAACAATTGTGTTTCTTCCCAAGGGAAGAAACACGCATGCTTCTGCCCGCTGTGAAGGGATTTGTGAATTACGAATTCGCTAGCAGTTGCTTTCAGCATCGGCTTGAAATTAGCTTGTTTCGACGGGCTGTAGAGACTGAAACTTCAAGTTTCGATGCTGGTATCATGAAAAATATGATTTTTTCACCATGTCTGCACTGAAAGTTTAAATTCCTGCCTTGTTAAGAAGGAAGAAAGCCGTTCTATTCTTCTATAAGAAAACAAATGATAAAAATTAGCGCATGTGCTATTCTTCCCTTAAACAGAGACAAACATTTAAAGTGTTAGGTACAGGCCTGGTAAAAAATAGTATACACACCATGAAAGATGTCTTAATCCGCGTGTTTGCTGGCCTCGCTTTCAACTTGGGTAGGCAATTATACACGCAGGTTGGAATGATCTACTTTTCTCCCTGGGTGTGTAATGTACTATTAAAAAGTATTTGATGAAGAAGTTAATTTTCTTGATACTATCGAAACTTCAAGTTTCAGTGTCTCTACAGCCAGTCGAAACAATCTAATTCCAGTACAATGTCGTAAACAAATATTAGCAAACGCATTATTTCTGAATGCTTTCAGTCAGCGGGCAGAAACAAAGTTGTTCCATCCTCTGGGAAGAAAAATAATGTTTCTGCCCGCTAAATAAAGGCTTTCAAATTTAAACTCTGATATTGGTCATTTGTTTAATAGTAATGTCAGACCATTAATTTTACTTTTTTTTTTCAATTGTCATCTTGTAAACACGCAAAAAAGAGCAGTTGAAAAATTACAGTTTTTACTGTAAAAACAGGCTTTCCGGGCAAAAATCTGTAAACATTAAAGTTCAAACTGTAATTATAGAAATTTGTTGTAGCAATAAAATTAGTACAATTTTAAGCAGCAAATTTTACAGTTTAAATCGTCAATATCGAGTTTGAAACTGTAATATTTGTTATTTCTGTCGAGTTTACTGATACGGACTCGGAGCGCTTTACTACTATACGGAACTGTAATTTTGAACTGCTCTTTTTTCCGTGAAGATTTTATCGGAATTTAAGTTATTTTACTGAAAAAGCTGTTTCCGTTTCCGCTGTCGGAAAACATTTTTTAAAAATAACTTCGTTTTTAGGTTACATTAATTCTTGTGAGAAACACGTTGTCAAAATTATATACATGCTATGAAAATATAAATATCCTGATAATTTAAAACCTCCATTGTAATTAATTTCCGGGTTGATAAAAAAATATAAAACATATTTTTTCTTAGAATAAACTTATGAACTGAAAATTCAATATTTATTTTTAGCATGTAAAAACTTTTAAAAAACGTTACATCTGTAAATTTGCCCAGGTCTTCTATATTCGATAGTATAACAAATAACTGATCAATCTGCTACAATAATATTTATTGGAATGGTATTAGTAACATTAAATCATTAAATGGATAAATATATGAACGTTAAATTGCTAATGTGAATTATATAGTTCATGAATTGTCTTTTCATTTAGTAGCAATTTAAAAATACGATCTGAATATTTTTTTCTCAGTAGCTAACAACTTAACTCTGCATCACGATGCTACTTTTTGTTTGCTTGTTAACTCATAGCATTATGTTTATTAATAAAATGTGAAAAAATATGCTTAATATTTGCTTGCTAGATGTAGATATATTACGGAAAATTATCGTGACCGTTGGGTGTGTATATCCGAGTAGATTTGCCAGTCCCTGGACGGGTCCCGGAAAGGCCAACAAAATGTGACACGGGAAGAACTGAGATGCGTTGTGGAGATGGGAAATGCATTTCTCTCCGTCGCAAGTGCGATGGTATTCCCGATTGTTCAGACAACAGCGACGAGCGTGATTGTGGTAAGACGGATGCATTGCTTTTGGAAAATTTTATTTATCTTTTTTAAAAAAACAATCAAAGATCAAAGCAGCGGTTTTGCTTGCAATATTTTCGTTGTTTTTTTTTATTTATAATTTTGTTTATTTTTAATTTTGAATGCTTTATAAATGCTTATCTATATGGTACAAAGGAAACTGTGCGATCAATGAATGGAGATGTAAAAGTGGTGAGTGTTTACGCGAACATCAAAGATGTGATGGTCTAAGTCAATGCCGTGATGGATCTGACGAAGCAAATTGCGGTAACTATTTTCTGCTTGATTTTTATAGTTAGAAATTTTGTGTTAATTTTCTAATAACACAAGAAATGTGTTGTATTCTAGATTTTCTAATTATTTAACATAAAAAATCAGTAATGTTAACAATTAACGATTAATAGTGTCAAATGTTTGATATTACGGCGAAAATATTGGTGATATAAAAAAATTTTTCAAATAAAAGTTGTTCAAAATTTAATTTTACAAAAATATTGTCTCTTATAATTTTTGATTAGGACTAATAAAAAAGCCGTAATTTCAAAATTAAGATTTGCATAATTAACAAAAGTTTGAATAATTTATTAAGAATCTTAATTTTTGAATTACGGTGAAAATATCAGTCATATAAGAAAATCATAAGAGACATTTTTTTTAGAAAATTAAATTTCCTACAACTTTTGTTTGAAAACTTTTTTTCTAAGACCATTATTTTCACCGTAATTTCAAAATTAAGATTTTCATAATTAAGAAAAATTTGAATAATTCATTAAGAATCTTAATTTTGGAATTACGGTGAAAATATCGGTCGTAGAAGAAAATCATAAGAGACATTTTTTTTAGAAAATTAAATTTCCTACAACTTTTGTTTGAAGACTTTTTTTATAAGACCATTATTTTCACCGTAATTTCGAAATTAATATTTTCATAATTAAGAAAAATTTGAATAATTCATTAAGAATCTTAATTTTGGAATTACGGTGAAAATATCGGTCGTAGAAGAAAATCATAAGAGACATTTTTTTTAGAAAATTAAATTTCCTACAACTTTTGTTTGAAGACTTTTTTTATAAGACCATTATTTTCACCGTAATTTCGAAATTAATATTTTCATAATTAAGAAAAATTTGAATAATTCATTAAGAATCTTAATTTTGGAATTACGGTGAAAATATCGGTCGTAGAAGAAAATCATAAGAGACATTTTTTTTAGAAAATTAAATTTCCTACAACTTTTGTTTGAAGACTTTTTTTATAAGACCATTATTTTCACCGTAATTTCAAAATTAATATTTTCATAATTAAGAAAAATTTGAATAATTCATTAAGAATCTTAATTTTGGAATTACGGTGAAAATATCGGTCGTAGAAGAAAATCATAAGAGACATTTTTTTTAGAAAATTAAATTTCCTACAACTTTTGTTTGAAGACTTTTTTTATAAGACCATTATTTTCACCGTAATTTCAAAATTAATATTTTCATAATTAAGAAAAATTTGAATAATTCATTAAGAATCTTAATTTTGGAATTACGGTGAAAATATCGGTCGTAGAAGAAAATCATAAGAGACATTTTTTTTAGAAAATTAAATTTCCTACAACTTTTGTTTGAAGACTTTTTTTATAAGACCATTATTTTCACCGTAATTTCAAAATTAAGATTTTCATAATTAAGAAAAATTTGAATAATTCATTAAGAATCTTAATTTTGGAATTACGGTGAAAATATCGGTCGTAGAAGAAAATCATAAGAGACATTTTTTTTAGAAAATTAAATTTCCTACAACTTTTGTTTGAAGACTTTTTTTATAAGACCATTATTTTCACCGTAATTTCAAAATTAATATTTTCATAATTAAGAAAAATTTGAATAATTCATTAAGAATCTTAATTTTGGAATTACGGTGAAAATATCGGTCGTAGAAGAAAATCATAAGAGACATTTTTTTTAGAAAATTAAATTTCCTACAACTTTTGTTTGAAGACTTTTTTATAAGACCATTATTTTCACCGTAATTTCAAAATTAATATTTTCATAATTAAGAAAAATTTGAATAATTCATTAAGAATCTTAATTTTGGAATTACGGTGAAAATATCGGTCGTAGAAGAAAATCATAAGAGACATTTTTTTAGAAAATTAAATTTCCTACAACTTTTGTTTGAAGACTTTTTTTATAAGACCATTATTTTCACCGTAATTTCAAAATTAAGATTTTCATAATTAAGAAAAATTTGAATAATTCATTAAGAATCTTAATTTTGGAATTACGGTGAAAATATCGGTCGTAGAAGAAAATCATAAGAGACATTTTTTTTAGAAAATTAAATTTCCTACAACTTTTGTTTGAAGACTTTTTTATAAGACCATTATTTTCACCGTAATTTCAAAATTAATATTTTCATAATTAAGAAAAATTTGAATAATTCATTAAGAATCTTAATTTTGGAATTACGGTGAAAATATCGGTCGTAGAAGAAAATCATAAGAGACATTTTTTTTAGAAAATTAAATTTCCTACAACTTTTGTTTGAAGACTTTTTTTATAAGACCATTATTTTCACCGTAATTTCAAAATTAATATTTTCATAATTAAGAAAAATTTGAATAATTCATTAAGAATCTTAATTTTGGAATTACGGTGAAAATATCAGTCGTAGAAGAAAATCATAAGAGACATTTTTTTTAGAAAATTAAATTTCCTACAACTTTTATTTGAAGACTTTTTTTATAAGACCAATAATTTCGCCGTAATATCAAACATTTGAACCATTTATTTAAAAATTAAACAAATTTATATTTAAAAATCACAAAAATTTAACCAAATAATTTTTTAACCCAAACACACAAAACTTCTAACTGTATTTTATGCTTAATTTTATTGAGGGTTATAAAAGTTGCTTATATATATACGTAAATATATATTCGAATGGAAAAAATATTGTAGTTACCAAATGTCCGAGTGGAATGTTTCGATGCAATGATGGATTATGCCTCGATGAAAGACGTCGTTGTGATGGTCGTCCCCACTGCCGTGATGGATCTGACGAAATAAACTGCCGTACGAATAATTATTTATTCACTATTGATGTATATATTTATTTACTAAAATGTATATCTTGTTTTAATCAACTTAGATACTTCATTATTTTATGCTTTTATAATAACAGATTATTTTTCCGGCACTCATTACTAGCACGTCGAATGTCCATTCAGGATTTTCAGGATGTATATTAATATATATTATCGAATTAAATAGCAACTGCATGATAGAATGAAAATGTCACTGACTTAGTCGCGTTATCGCGATGCCTGTTACTAATTAACGTTCTGATAACCGGAATGAAACTTTCGCGCCCTGTATCGTCTAATAAATTTATTTATTACTGTCTTGTATTTTTATATTTCAGCACTAATTATAATTATCTAGTGAACGATTTAATTGTTTACACTATATATCATTAATAAATATTTTAATTTAAAGGTTCTCGATAAATTATAAATAAAAATATGTCAGAAAAAGATTAAAGTTTAAAAAAAAAATTTTTTTATTAAAAATTTATTATGGAAGTAAATTTTATAAAGAAATTCTGTTAATTTCAAAAAGTTTTCATGAATAATCGCATTGGAACTGTCAATTTGTCAAATAACGCTTCTGTTCATTAACGTAACAATCTACAATGAAAATTTTTAACTTTAATTAAAACATTGTTTGTCATCAAATCATAGATTATTGATTGCAAAAAAGTGCCAGCTTGTAGAGCAAAAATACACAGGAAAAAAAGATTTCTTGACGCAGAATATTTTTTCTCGCCGCAAGAAAATTTTTGTTTTCAATTTACACGAAGAGAAGTGAATGGTATATTCTCCAATGTAACATAGTAATTATTACTATGTAGCATGGTAACCAGTCCTATTTTTCAAAGCATAGGAGTTATTACTATGTAACATGGGAATGATTACCATTCTTCTGGTAATATTTACCATTCTACATAGTAACCATGCTACTGGCAAATATTACTTTGTAGCATAGTAATCGAAGCCATGCTAGAATGGTACTGAGTCCCATGCTGAATAGCGTGAAAGCAGTTTCAATATTAAGCGCTGCTATATAGTATATACGTCTGATATAACCTGTACATATATTAAACTTAATTACTACTTATATCAATGAATATTATTTTAATGAAAATTATCAATCATACTAAACTCAAGTATTATTTGACAAAGTATCATTGTCTATTGTATTCTGATTTAAAATGTTGTTAATGGATTTAATATATTTTTATTTTAGATAATTGTTAATTTCCTCTGCATTAATAATTCATAATTAATAACTTTACTTACAATAAAATATTAATTAAATGTCTTTGAACAAATAATTAAATTAGCATAATATTTTTCTAATAAAAATAACCCATGTTAAAATTTGTTAATGTTAATATTTATTATTTTATTTCAAAATTTTAGTTAAAAATTTATTTATTATTAATTGAATAACCTAATCTTTTAATTATAAAACCTTATTTTAATATTAACCTTTTACTACCTTCAATTGGAAGCAGCTTCATCGAAATTGTAATAATTCCAATGTAACATAGGAGTGATTCCAATGTAGCATGGTAATCATTCCCATGCTAGCATGGCTAGCGTTACCATTCAACATCGGACAAATTACTATGTCAAATAAATAATACGACTAAAAAACTTGCGTTATCATGCTACATAGTAATAATTACTATGTTACATTGGAGAATATACCATTCACTTCTCTCCGTGTAGAATTCCAAAAATTTCTTAGGGCAAGTAAATTTTTCTTGGGGTGTGCGAATAACTTGTAATTGAGAATTATTCATGATAAATCGAATAATAGTGTTCGATTTAAAATTCAAATAAAATTTTAAAAAAAATTAAAAATCTTTGAATTATTCGTAAATATTCAAATTTTAGTGAACTTCGTTCTTTAAAAATTCGACGAATTTGAAATGTTCGAATTATTTGTAAATAATTGTGATTAATTCTTAGTAATTTATCGCGAATTTTTTAAAAATTTCGTGGTAGAAGTTAGAATATTCAAATTCCAATTTAATTATTCGAAAGTTTATTGATAATTCGAAATCTTACAAACACTTGGTTTGAATAACTCGAAAACTTACAAATAATTTGAATTTATGAATTATTCGTGTCAAATCGAATAGAAATGTTCGATTTAAAATTCAAATAAAATTTTTAAAAAATTAAAAATCTTTGAATTACTCGAAAATTTTCAAATTATTTGTGAGATGTCAAGTCCTTCAAAAATTAAAAGTTTAAAGATTCGAATTAATTATAAATAATTGTGATGAACTCTTTGTAATTAATCACAAGTTATTTAAAAGTTTGATGTTACAAGTTTAAATATTCAAATTCTAATCGAATAATTTGAAAATTTGTTGATAATTTAAAATCTCATGAATACTCCGTTTGAATAACTTTAAAACTTACGACTAATTTGAACACTTGCCAATATTACGGTAATTCAAGTTCTTCGATTCGAACATTATTTGCACAACCGTCATATTAATAATTAAATTGACGAAAAATGAATCATTAGTTTGAAATATTCTATTTAAATTAAATGTCATTACTCTTTTTAAACATATTTTTAATTTTACACGAGGGTCTTTAATTGCATTTTAAATATTACTGGCATTCACTGTCTTCTTTTCTGTACATCACTATCTACCTCTTGATCTATTTAAGCACAGGTTGCCTGATTACGTGTACACGATAAATACATTTAAACTAGTACCAATAAGTATATAACTGAGTAGCGTAGCTCTTGGTAGAATCATATGATTATATCATATATAACACTATCTTTATGCACACATCTATTTCCTTCTCACTTTACAGGTCACATTTTCGACCATAAAAAAAATAATTTGTTTGATTTACCTTTGTCTCTTCCTAGCTTAAAGTCGATAACTTTTTTCGAGTGCAATCAATAATTGCATGACAAACGGCAATGTGCACGTAAATTTATTTTTTTTTTTTCACGTCAACTGGGAGCGCTCAAATTTTTTTTTATTGTCTTTTAAATTAAAAAAATATTCTTTCGTATTAAAAATTTTTATTCTTTTATTTACTTTTTTAAATTTTTATTTTGTCTATTAAAATAAATTTAACTATCGTGCACATCGCTATTTTGTACATAATTTTTCAGAGTCACGTAAATTTTATAATATAAAAAATAATATAATTATAAATAAAATAAAACTGTTAAAGTTAAATTTTTACAGAAAATACTTCCTGTCCTGATGGTCAATTGCCATGTGCCAATGGTGTCTGTATATCGAAACAATTCTTCTGTGATCGCCACGTGGACTGTCATGATGGAAGCGACGAAACGAATTGCTGTAAGAAAAATATACTATTTTTATATATTAATATTAAGTATAGTGTAAAAGATTTTCTGCCCAATAGGTATGATTTTTATAAAATAATTACCAAGTTTAATTAATTTTGCTTTAGCTGGGACTTCACCGCGTCCACCTGTAACAGAATGTAGAAGCAATGAATACACTTGTCGCGATCGGACATGTATTCCATTGTCAGCAGTGTGTGATGGTCGACCAGATTGCTCATACAATGAAGATGAACTGGATTGTCACAGTTAGTTTCTGTTATTCTTTTTTAATGTTTAATTAATTATTATTTTATTCAATTAAAAGGAAATTACGTTAGCTATAATTATTTTTAAAAATATTTTTTCTTTCCTTAGTGGATCCGAATTACGGTATTTACCTTAAATTACCGTATTTTACCGCACTTTATGGTATAATACCGCAGGATTGCCGCAAATTTGCGGTGAACTGCCGTACCTTTAGCGTAAAATACCGCAGTTCTTACGAACGCCGTAAATTACGGTAAAAATTGTAATTTACCGTAATTCGGATCCATTTGAGCTTATACTTTACAAAAAAAGAAATCATACAGTAATTAACCAAACATGGTTTCAAAAAAAAATAATGCAGCTGAAGCGGCCGGAATAAGTAGCGGCCGCGCAAAAAATTTCTGGCTACTACTTTTACGGCCGCTAGCTTCAGCTTCATAAAAAAATATAAAATTCTTTACAAAAATGATCCTCTAAGTAACTTTTATCAGAATGAATAATTTAAAATCAAATTTTTTGAACCTTAATATTATTTAAATAACTGAATTCGCGCGAGTATTACTGTCAAATCACTGAATCTTAAATTAATTTCATAACAAGTAAAATTTTTGTTCAAAAACAATTATTACTAAAAATAGTAATTTCTTAGATCAAAAATGTATTTTTTTTGTAAAAGAAATTTCCTCTCAGTATAAGACACTTGCAAAAGTTTTTACTAAGCGTTCATATTTTTTTATAATTTTTTTTTTACTTGAATGATCAATGACTAGCCTTAACATGTATGTAAATATATTAATAATCTTTAATTTATTCATACATAATAGCAGTTGTATTTAAATACTATATGAATGAATGAAGTAATAAAACAATAACCAACACCGTCGTGCGTGCTTGGGCTACTTCTAGGTTTAGATGCGACTTCGCATAAAAGTTCTACAACAGTATGGAATCCAGGGAGTATGGCAAAGTCTCAGGATAATGCGAATTTAACTTCATCGAAGAATTGTGGAGTGGGAAATTTTGTTTGTGCTGATGGCACATGTATTCCCGTGGCTCATCGATGCGATAATTTTTATGATTGTCGTGACTTTACGGACGAACAATTCTGTTTTGGTTAGACTCTTCAGTCGACATAAAAATAATAATTTAAAACTTTATTTTGTTTTTAAAGTTTTTTACTTGTGACTATACGTATATTCGTTTATTATAAAAACTATTCATCGTTGTTATAGCGTCTAATAGACCATAAGTAGGCCATTGGTGTATGAGTAGAATGTTGACTATACGTCTCGCAATTATTCTACGGAAGTATTTAGTAGTGCATCTTTGCCTGGTATATTATACATACAATAATTAGATTAATATAATTTGGTTAAAAGTTCGTCCCATTCATCAATTACAGATTCCATGAAATTATTTTTTTTAGGTATCATAAGTAATGAGGGAGTATTTTTTTTTTTTTTTTGATTGATTGCAAATTTGAATTGTGTATTGCTTCCAAATTTTACCGAAAAGGTTCAAACTAATAAAATTTTCCGATATTGTTTTTGAAATTCTTTTATACATTCAATTATACTAAATTTTTACAAATATATACACGGAAAAAAAAAAAATTTCTTGGCGCGAGAAATTTGTTTTCATCCCGAAAAATTTTATGCGACAATAATTTCTGGCGGATTCGAATCACGGTAAATTACGGTAATTACAGTAATTTACGATACTCGGCAGAATCACAGTATCATACGATAAAATACCAGAATTTAAGGTAAAATACGACATTTCTCGTCAAAAGAATAGTATTTTCATAATAAATTTACAGTGCAAGAACGGTTATTTATCGAAAAATTGCGTAATTTTTCCACAAAGTGAAGTATTGCACTGTAAAAATAAAAAAGCATATGGTGCTTACAGTAAAAATCCCGTAAATTACCGTATGTTACTGTAAATTGCCGTAGATTGTGGTAAATTTATCGTAGAAATACTGGAATTCACCGTCAACACATTTTTTCAAAGCAAGTACGGTACTTTTACTATAAATTTGCAGTACGAGAACGGTAATTTATCGCGAAATTGTGGTCAAGCCTGCGGTATTTTACTTAAAGTGAAGTATTACACTAAAAATAAAAAAGCGTATGGTGCTTACAGTAAAAATCCCATAAATTACCGTATGTTAGTGTAAATTGCCGTAGATTGTGGTGAATTTATCGTAGAAATACTGGAATTCACCGTAAACACATTATTTCAAAGCAAGTACGGTATTTTTACGATAAATTTGCAGTACGAGAACGGTAATTTATCGCGAAATTGTGGTCAAGCCTGCGGTATTTTACCGTAAAGTCAAGTCTTGCACTGTAAAAATAAAAAAGCATACGGTGTTTATGGTAAACATGCCGAAAATTGCCGTATTTTACCGTAATTAGCCGTAGAATACCATATATTACTGTAAGTTGTCGCAGAATTACCGTATCTCATGGTAAAGTATGGGCGGTAAATTACCGTAATTTGGATCTGCCAGGGATTTAATTTTTGTTTGACCTGATTAAAACAATTAAAATCTGTTATAAATTTTATGTTCTATAAATTTACTATGAATGATTAAAGTTTGCAATCATTAAAAAAAAAAATAAATTATATATTTGCATCGTTAATAATGTAATTTTTAGTTATATATTTCAAATAATTAATACATTGAATTAAAATTTAAAATAGTTTACAGCTTTCTTTGATTTGTTCGTGTAAATCATTTCTCATTATTCATGTATTTGTAATGAATAATAGTTTTTTTATTATCATCGCAACATCTTTGACTTCAGTGGTAGTTCGTTCTAATATGATTTAAGTGCTAGTTTGCAATTTATATTAAAAGTTTTAATGCCGTTGGTATATTTCGCGCGATAATTGATTTTTTTTATGTTTGTTGGAAATTTATCGATATTTATTATTTTTTAATGCCATTATAATGTTACTAAACATATAAATAATTTTATTTTTAGGATGTGCAAGAGGTCAATATCAATGCATAAATGGTGACTGCATTTCCGGAGAGCAGAAATGCAACGGAGTCATCGATTGTGATGATGGCTCAGACGAGGACGGATGTGGTAAATAATGATTGTAATTTAAAATAAATTAAATATAAAATTCAATCATAACACTAACTCTTTTCTTTTTTACCTACTAATCATCAAAAATAGAATCATCGACGATGCCATCTGAACATCATCCTCATCATCATTGTCCAGCAGGGCAATTTACATGTATGTCAGACAGAACTTGCGTTCATAATTCAGCTCGTTGTAATGGTATTCCTGAATGCAGTGATGCATCTGACGAAAATAACTGTGGTACGTAACTAATGAATTAATATTCATGATTCCTGATTATGATTAATGTGGGTTATCTATTTTTAGAAGGCGAAGATCAAAAAGGTGAACTAAATCTCAAGACATATCCCAGTGACCAGATCATCAAAGAAAGTAAGTATAGAATTCATTATTTTTTATATATTATAAATTTTAATTATTATACGATTAATCGATAAATGCAATGTATGGTTTTATGTATAAACAGTACATTAAGAATATTCTTATTAAGACTTCGTCAGTTGAAGAGTCTCATATTCAAACCACTTTTTTTCAGCCACCAATTTTCAGACCATGTTTGTATTAGGGTGTTTGTTATTTCCCAAATTAGATTTCTTTACTTGGCCATGATATAAATTACTTGTTTATGACTCAAAAACAATATAAAAAAAAAAAATTAGTGTATTTCAATGCAGTTTAACTGCGCTTAAGAAATCATACCTTCAATTTTAGTACAATGAGAAAAATTTTATTAGTCGCTTCAAAATAAGCGTAAAGCTGTAGTTCTAAGTTTAGTAGGAAATTTACAGCACTTCAAAAAAGGTCTTATGTTTTTTTCGTGAATCCAACAATTTAAAAGATATTGAATTCAAAGTTTGGTTTGTTTCTAAAACTCAGCAATTTTTTTTTAAATTTTATTACTTTTTAACACATAGAAATACAATTAAGCGCTATAAATTTTTTTGTAGGAAATTTACTGTTCTTTAAAAAAGGTACCTAATGTTTTTTTGATAAATCTAACCAAGAGATACTTGCCATATTTATAAATTTTGTAGTGATAGTGAACTTGTCGTTACGTAGTGACTGCTGTTTGCTTGTTTCGCTTCATTCAATTTAATACTATACAGTGTCATTATAAGTAAAACTCAATTTCTTCCATGACAATGCGTTGCGTTGCTCTTGAAGTTCGAATCATTAATTCATTAAATTTTTTTATTTAAGATTATGAAGCAGATTAAATTATCTTATAAAACAAATCCAATATTCATTATGAAATTACGAAAAAATATTTTTATAATTATGGTTGGAAGAACATGAAATTTTTTATGAAATAAGTGTGAGAAAGCTATTAATTTTTAATCAATTGGGTTGAGGATATTAGTGAAGAAGAAGGTTTTTATAGATAATTTAATTGATACGGAACCGAACTTGAGCAGGATCTATCGTAACTTTTTTATAGGGAGACTAGTTAAAAAAAGTAAGGGATTAAAATATTATAAATAATTTTATAAATGATGTACACGGAAAAAAAAATATTGCGCTTATCGCTCACCAACGGAGAGCGACAGTTGTATCGTGATTAGTATTAAATTGTTACTTGATTTTCACGATATATATATCAATATGAATGAAACACTAGATACTAATTATAATGATCCTACGGATTGTGAATATACTTAAATGTATAGTGATCGTCAGTTAACGTATCCATATCATACCAAAACGGATCGTGATTATCGCGATCTACTTCTCAAGCGCCACCACTCATAACCAAATTATTCAATAAAAAATTTACATCAATTACTTACGTATATTCTATTACTTGATTACATTTCTTCATATTAAATAATAATTTTTTATTGCACTTATTATAATTATTAACAAGTAATTATTAATTCCAATTAAAAATAAAATTGTAATGAAGTTAAAGTTAAAAATTCATCTACTTTAACCTCAAATGTTTTTATGATTTCCTCAAATGATCTTATGATTTCGGGATCCGCTTGGATCGCGATAATCACGATCCAATAGACCAAGACTTTCCGTATACAACGTATAACCAACCGAGGAGAGTGAATATCACGATACCGTTGAGTGGTGAGCACAATATTTTTTTTCCGTGTAGTTAAAAAAAATAATCATAGACGCAGTAATTTTTTAAAATATTTTTAAAAATTGATTGAAAATAACGCAGCTTATGTGTTCCGTGTACCAGTACAAAATAAGAGATATCATGGTGTAAATTTTTAGAAATTATATATTTATATTTGAGCGCTTGGAGGTTGATAAAGAATAAATATTAAGTATTGGCATAATCGATAAATACGATAATGATGAATTTATTAATAAAACTTTGTATTGTTTGTTTGTTTCTTGCATTGGCCAGACCCGGTACGGCAAGGTAAGATTTTCTTAAAGGAAGTAGTTTTGGGAATCATTGTACGAGTGCGCTATTCAAAATTCATTATACCCATCACAAATATTCATAATAAAAAATTAATTATTTTATAAAAATATAAAATCCATTTCAGTAACATTTATTGAGCCATAGTGATAATGGAGATATTTCTTGAAGAGTTATAATTAACTAACTAATGTGTTTAGTAAGGGTGTGCGAATAGTTTAAAGTTACAAATTATTGGTATCGAATTGAATCGAACTGTTCGAATTTATCGTGTATCTTTATTTTCGAACGACTTAAAATTCTAATATTTTTTACAATAATTCAAATTATTGTCAGAGGTAAATAATGCTTAAACACGAATTTACGAAATAATTTTTGGTTAAAGTCCTCCCAGAAAGTAAATCGCCATCGGGAATCTTCGTAAATTTTCGGTTTGTGATGTTAATGTATAATAACGGCGTGAAATGAGACTTGTTTTTAATAGTAGGGGTAGAAACTGACGGTAACTTGATCTCTAGGAAAACTCCACTTTAAAAACTAACCTCTCCAGAGGGTCAAATAAGATTGAATATTTGAATGCTGATCAGAATTTTCTCGAATCTAGTAATTTTAAAAATTACAAATAATTCAAAAACTTTCGGGTAGTTCAAAAATTGATGAATAATTTTAAAAATTATTCAATTCGATTCGATTTGAACACGATTCGCACACCTAGTGTTTAATTTTAAAATTAAAATTATTTCATGTTACAGTAGTCCCAACGAAAAAGTCGTCCTAAAATGGATAGTGGGGGTATAGGAAATACGTGCTAAGTAATGGTAGTGGGACGACGACTTTTTGGTTGGGACGACTATGGAGAATGTACATTTATAATCATTATTGAATATATACATAGAATTTTACCATTTAATACATTACCATCATTATATAGGTATTTTAATCGACATAAATCAATCATGAGGCACAGGAAATATTATTTTTGCATGTGAATTGAGTTCACTAACCATCATCCTAAATATGGATCCGTTAATTTATCATAATTTTCTTTTACTTTACCCAGGTTACGAAGTTGTGTTTCATTGTCGCGATGAAGGATATCTTCGTGCTGACGTACGATGGTTACGAGGAAACAATCTGCCTCTTCCACCGGGTTCTCGCGATATCAACGGCCGTCTTGAAATTCCAAATATCCAAGTAGAACATGCTGGTCCATACATTTGCGAAGCCGTAGGATATCCTCCATCTGTACCAGGGCAGCGTGTTACAGTCCACCTAGAAGTTGAGAAATTCGAATTGTCGACCTCACGGCCTCCCCAAGTTTGCAAGTACGATGAAGCAACTTGTAGCAACGGCGATTGTATTTCGAAACTTTTTGTTTGCGATGGTAAATTCGATTGTACCGATGGCTCCGACGAAATGCGATGCAACCCACACGGATGTGAGCCCAATCAATTCCGTTGTGCAAACAAACAATGCGTTAGTAAGATTTGGCGCTGTGATGGCGATAAGGATTGTGCTGACGGAAGTGACGAGGAAAATTGCGGTACATCACCACCCGGCTCTCCTTGTCAATACAATGAATTCAGGTGTAATCAATATGATCAGTGTATTCCAAAGAGTTACCACTGTGATATGGAAAGAGATTGTCAAGATGGTAGTGACGAAATCGGTTGCTCACCAGTATACATCACAAAACCACCCATCCCCATGGTTGTTCTTGAACCAGGCGACACCATGATTCTGGTTTGTACGGCTATTGGTGTACCCATACCAGAAATAAACTGGCGTTTGAATTGGGGTCATATTCCCGAAAAATGTAGCTCTGAGTCAACTAATGGCACTGGTACGCTCACGTGTCCCGATATTAGCGTATCTGATCAGGGAGCATACTCTTGCGAAGCCATCAATATTGGAGGATTTGTATTTGCAGTCCCAGACACAATTCTCGTCGTTGAAAAAACATCCCCGGTTTGTAAAAAGGGAACCTTCAACTCGGAAGCAAGACACCCTGATGAATGTATTTCTTGTTTCTGTTTCGGCGTTGCCACTGAATGTAGAAGCGCGAATCTATTTACGTATCACCTTCCTCCACCTTTTGATCGACACAAGGTTTTAGCTGTTGATGTATCATCAGCAAGTCCGAGAATCCGCAGTGAATTAGGAAGTCAGTCGTTGGAAGTAGTACCCGTTGGTCGAGACGGCGTGGAAATATCGATTCCTTACTCTAATGAGTTGAGCTCATATGACATTCCGTACTTCGCCTTACCGGAAGTTTATCACGGAAGCCAATTGAAATCGTATGGTGGATATCTGAGATATAACATTCGTTACAGTGGTGACGGAAGAAACAACAGTGCGCCATCTATTATTCTTAAAGGAAATGGTAATTTATTAACGCACAGAGGCCAACATGTGGTTCTTAATCAAGAAACAGAAGTATCTGCTAGATTTTTTTATGGCGAGTGGTATAAAATAAAGGATGGATACGAAAGATTGGCAACTAGAGAAGATATAATGATGACTCTTGCCAATGTTGAGCAAATTCTTATTAAAGCTAAATATGATGATTCACCGCAATTAGATATTTCTATTACTGATATCATAATGGACACTGCAGACTCTAGAAATACTGGTTTAGGAAGCGCTTCTTATGTTGAAGAATGCTCGTGTCCAACAGGTATTTATAATTTTCATCTACTTTGAATTTAAAAAATGTTTCTTTTATTTACAAACTGAAATGCAGATAATTTTTGTAGAATTTATTATTTTAAATTTCAAAAAATTTTCATCTTCTAATTTTTCAAATAATAGTATTTTATGCTACATGTGTACTAAGGAACCAATAATTTGACAATCATGTCGCGCCATGAGCGTTAAGCTTATGATACATTGACATGAGTAAGCGACAACTATATGAATTTTCAGGCGTCAATGTATCATAACCTTAAAGCAAATCAATCAGGATTGTTATATTCGTTTTCAGTCCATCAGTAGAATACACTATTTTTGCAAATCAACTATGAAAGTTCAATTTTCGAGAAGTAAAAATTAAAAATTTTATTTTAATTCAAATTTTTCAAGGATATTGAGTTGTCTATCGTATACACGAAGAGAAATGACAAGTAAATATACCTTTGCAGCATATTAATGGTTACATTACTCTATAGTTTGTGTCACGCCGCTCTTATGTGACTGCTTATACAAACTATAGAATAATGTAACCATTACTATGCTGTATAGGCATATTTACTTGGCATTTCTTTCTGTGTACTATTACATATCTCATAAGCGACAAAAAGTAATGCGTTGTCGCAACGTGTGGTGGCGTTTTACTCGACTCAAGTACAATCACGTCGTTAGTTATAGAGAGCAAAATTAAATAAAATCACTAGTCGTGACATAGTATAGTACAGTAAAAAAAAAAACTGTAAAGTTATAGGTTACTTAGCGCACAAGTGCGGTTAAGTAAAATGCATATCAAGGCTGAATATATTTGGCGCTTCCAACACGGCTTATAGCGCTCGAAAATTGAACTTTTAAAGCAAGTGTTGCCAAAAGCAACACTTTTATATATAAAGACATTGATTACAGCATCTAATAAACATTAATAGATTACATTAGAATGTATTTATTTTCATGAAATACAGGATACAGTGGATACTCTTGCGAAGATTGCGCTCCTGGTTATCGCAGACGTAAGAGTGGCTTATGGCTCGGTGAATGTACCAGTGAAAAAGACATGGGATCATGTCCTCCTGGTTACTATGGAGATCCAGTTCGAAACATCCCATGCTTGCAATGTCCATGCCCTCTGACAAATCCTTCCAATCAGTAAGTTACTTATCTTACCCAATGAATAGATTAATTGGCTCACTAATAGACTTGTTTTTATTTACGAGATTTATAATTATTGTCTGTGTAATTTACACAGAAAATTGTCATTCTTTTATGTCATAGACACATCAATAATGTTGTGTATGAATTATTTTTTATAGATTCGCTCGTACGTGTAAACTTGGTTCCAATAATCGACCGATCTGTGACTGTCCTCCTGGATATACTGGAGAGAGATGTGAACGTTGTTCCGTCGGTTATCATGGAAATCCAATAATTCCAGGTGACATGTGCGTACGTGATCAGCAGTGCGATCCTAACGGAAGCTTAACAACTTCTCTAGACGTTGATGGAAAATGTCGATGCAAGGTATGCAAAAGTTTAATCATATTCAAATTCAATACTTGAATAATAAAATAAAAAATTATCTTATATACTTTTCACTGCTTTCATATTTATAAATTTTTTATTTGGGATATGATATTTGAGTAAGTATTTAAAGACCCGCTAATGAACTGTAAACCAATAAAATTTTAATTTCTGTGACTAGCGATAGGACAATAAACGAAAATAAAATATTTAATTACAGCAATACGCAACTGGTTTAACTTGCGATCAATGCAAGCCAAATACATTCAATCTAGCTTCGAAAAATCAATTCGGATGCATCAGCTGTTTCTGTATGGGAATAACTGACCGATGCGTTGCTTCTAATTGGTTCAGAAATGAAGTAAGATTTCAGCAATAAAATAATAAAATCTTGGAAATTTTTTTTCCTAACAAACTTTATTACTTATAATTATAGATTCACGTTTCCTTTACTAATTCTATTCGAGATTTCTCACTTATTGAGTCACTAAATCCAAATGCACCAGCAATAACTTCGGGAATTCGTCTTGATTCAAATAAACGAGAAATTATTTACGACGACTTTCCTAACCGTGGAAAAGGTGACGTTTATTACTGGCAACTTCCCAGTATCTTCTTGGGAGATCAAGTCACATCATACGGCGGTAATCTGAAGTATACTGTAAGATACGTACCCTCTCCCGGCGGGCAAAGCTCAAAGAATAACGCGGCAGATGTTGAATTGATAAGTTCCAATAACATAAATCTCCTGTACTACTCCAAGGAATCAATTGAGCCGAACACTTTGCAATCATTTACGGTCCCACTATTAGAACAGTTTTGGCAACGAGCGGATGGTAGCCCTGCCAACAGAGAACATTTACTGATGGCATTAGCCGATGTCCAGTCAATAAGAATCAAAGCCACGTACACTACACATACTGACGAAGCTGCATTGTCGCACGTGTCATTGGATACAGCTGAAAAATATAACACAGGAAAAGAACGCGCCGTTGAAGTTGAAGAATGCAGTTGTCCTGTCGGCTACACAGGACTTTCTTGTGAGGACTGTGCTGTTGGATATACTCGTGCCAACGAAGGTCTTTATCTTGGTATCTGCGAACCCTGTAACTGCAACGGACACTCGAGTCACTGCGACCCAGAGACAGGAGTCTGTGAAAATTGCGCGGATCATACTACTGGAGATAACTGTGAAATTTGCGAGCCTGGTTACGATGGTGATGCGACAATCGGAACTTCCGAAGACTGTCAACGAGGATATGGAACACCACCTCCGAGTTGTAACTGTAATCCAGCTGGTTCTCGATATGATCAATGTATTGGCGGACAGTGTACATGCAAATCAAACGTAGAAGGACCTGAATGTAATCGCTGCAAGCCTTCGACTTTCGGACTGTCGTCAGATAATCCTAACGGGTGTAATGAATGTTTCTGCAATGGTGTTACTGATCAATGTTATGAAAGCTCATTGTATGTACAGCAAATTCCTTCATGGTTTTATGATTCTCATCATGGCTTTACACTAACCGATGCTTCGCGATCAGACACGATTGATGATGGGTTTGATATTAACGTTACAAGCAATGAAATCGGTTATCATTACACTCGGGCAAATCGCAATCGTAGACTATTCTGGTCATTGCCATCGACTTTCACCGGTAATAGAGTTAAAAGCTACGGTGGTAATTTGACATTAACTCAAAGATTTAGCGCGTATCATGATTCTAAGCCTCTTAAAGATCAAGATGTGATGCTTGGTGGTAATGGTATTACACTTTATTGGGTCAATCCACGAGAACCATATCCTAACACATCAATGACTTACACGGTGCCATTAAGAGAAGCTGAGTGGCGAAGATTATCAACAGAAGGACCTAAAAGTGCATCGCGATCTGACTTGATGGTTGTACTGTCGAATTTGGAGACAATTCTTGTAAGAGCTTCGTACAGTGAAGGAATGATCAGCACATATATAAGCGACATCAGTCTGGACACTGCGGTGGAAAATCCTACAGGCAATAGAAGAGCTACTCAGGTTGAAGCTTGTCGATGTCCTCAAGGATACACGGGTACTTCTTGCGAGTCATGTGCCCGGGGTTATTATCGCAACTCCACTGACAGATCGGACAGTATTCTTGGATCTTGTAAATTATGTCCATGCAACGATCATGAAGAAGGCTGTGAATTGAGTCGCGGAGGACAAGTCAAGTGTCACTGTTTGTCTGGTTACAACGGTCAATACTGTCAAGATATTGGTAAGTAATTATATATATTCATTGAGCAATAGTATATTGTGTAACAAGCGATGAAACAAAACGATTTCAGACCTGGGTGAAGTTGGTTAATATCACCCGTGATTTGAAATCGTTTTTCATCCTGTGTTACACACTTATTTTTCATGATTATCTGCATTGGAACTTAAGGGTTCAGTGTCAGCAGCCAGTCAGAAACAAGTTAATTTAACCTTCAAACGCTTATGTTAAAATATTAATTAATGCGAATTTTTTGAATAATTAAAGTTTATAATATCATTAAGTCATATCTTTTTCATAAAGGTATAGTTTTATTCATTTAAATAGATCAAGTCCCGTTCTCGAAAGTAAAAAAACCGAGTGTACTTCTAATAGCGGTTTGTCAGACCGGCATTACCCGTAGGCCGTAGCGTGCAAGTTTTTAGGGTTACCATTTAAAGGTTATAAGACCAATGGTGTGATTAAACCCTGATATCCAGAGTTTCTGATCAGAAAGTTGGTGTACCTGAGTTGCGACCAACTTGATGACAAGTTCTCGACAACTTTCAGCTTGTGTAACTGTTGACTACAAGTTGCTCAGAAACTTGGCAACAATCTACTGCCGCAACCTGTCACCAAGTTTCTGAGCAATTTGTAGTCAACTTGTCGGCAACAGTTACACCAGCTGAAAGTTGTTGACAAGTTTCTCGGAAAGTTGCCGTAAACTTATGGAAATGCCAACTTCTGCGGCCAACTTAGCGATAGGTTGCGGCAGTAGGTTCTCGACAAGTTGCGGCCAACTTGGCTATCAGGGAATATTATCGTAAGTGTAAATTGTCAGTATTGGATTGAAATTAGTTATTTTTGACTGGCTGTAGAGATATTGAAACTTAAACTTTCGATGCTGATAACATGAAAAAGTTATTGTTTATTTTTTTGCATTAAGTAACAATGCATTTTATCTGTTGCATTATCTTAATTTAATTGTGTCATAACTTATTATTACATATTATCTAACAATTATCTTTGGGAAATAATATTTACAAATAAAATATCAGAAACGTGAAAACATTAATAACATACATGTATAATACAATAGTGCATGATGATTTAGCTGAACTGCGTGTAGGCTTAATGCCTATTAAACCGGAAGTTACACGCAATTCTACTGTGGAGTTTAAGTGTGAATACAATCATCCTTATTCAATGTTTATTCACTTTGAATTGAAACCTTATGATGGATCACCCTTGACTGCATGGGCCATGGATCCGGGTCCTGTTGTGCCTACTAACAATGGAGCATACAGAACATTAAATGTTCACGTTGGGGAGTATCCTTGCCACGTTGAATGTTATGTTTCGGATCGCTATGGAATTAAATTAGCCGAAATTTCCACACCGATACTACCAGGTTGGCCGAACGAAAGCTTTTTTCGTTCAGCTTACGTGTTTGTTCAAAGTTTATTGTCTCTTCTTTCACTCATCAATTGTCAAAAATCTTTTACATTTACAGTCCAAGTCCATTAACTCAGAACTTATCCTCAATCTTGACCCCCAATATGATCCTCACTGTCTCCCATTCGATCCCATACTTTTGTATGTGTCTGTGTATATTTATATATGCATCATATATATATATGTAAGGGCGCATGCGTGTAGTTTACTTTTTAAAGGAGAAGTGGCATTCAATAAGTCGGGATTCCCAGGAAATTTCTGCTCCTCTGTAGATCAACTGTCCGAGTTAATGGATTCGGCTGTATTTGAACTTTTTTCTCTTTGACGCAAAATTATATTTATTGTGGCTTTAAAAATGGGCGCTCTGAGTACTTACATATATGTATACATATAAATGTTTTTGCTTGATTTTAGTAATAATCTTAACTTGACAATTATCTCATTGCATGTAAATAAATTTGTTTGTTTTTTTTAGCCGATTATCCAACAGCGACAAACCCAACATACCCTCTTTTAAAACCACCTAGGATTGCTGCATCAGTTAAAGAAAATAAATTCCAAATAGTACATACGGGAAGTACAGTGAGATATCATTGTTCTGGACGATCATCAGATAATGTACGGAATATTGTTCTCTTTTACAAAACACTTTTAAGTAAAGCGTACATACTTAATTGGATTAATGTTTATGATTATAGGCACCTCTTAGTATCCGATGGGAAAAAGAAGGTGGAAGATTACCAGATCGCAGTTTAGATGATGCTAAAGGTCTTCTTATTATTCGTGATGTTAAGGTATCAGATAGTGGTGTCTACATTTGTCAAGTGAGCGATGGTGTTGATGTTGCCATTGAAAGAGTCACTCTTACTGTAGGAGGTAAGTAGTAAAATATTATAATTATCTTATAAGATAATATAATCATAATTATGATTAGTTTTAATCTCACAGACATCAATTCTAATTACTCAAGATAACTCAATATATTTAGCCCATTCTCCTCTCTTTCTAGCAAATATAAATAATATTTTTCTCTGAATTCAACTAAAATTTCTGACAACATTATACTTGGTAGTAACGCATTCCAAAGTCTACAACCTGTTACAATAAAAGAATTAAAATATGCATTTGTTCGTGCAAATTGAACTAGCAACGTATCAGTAACGATTTTTAAAATTCAAATAATTTTTCCTGCTTAGACAATAAATTTTAATATTTCTCCTATAATTACTTACGTTTTAACCCTTTCCCGGTTGACCTTGAGTCCCTGCTCTCAATTTGAATCGTACGTCTTCGTCTTAAAGCGAGAGAGCGCTAGTCTGTTGAGAAGAGAAGGGGCAGAAAAAATAGTAGAAGGGGGCGCATGCATGCACTACTACGATCAAACCGTCACTCACACGACTAAACCGTTACTCACACAGCCTTAACAACGAACTTTGATTGGCGCTACCCCCGTAGAGCTCACAGCGATTTATTTCGATTCACACTTTCGGGAAAGGGTTAATTACAATAATTTACGGTATTCGGAAAAATTGAGGTAAAATACGGTATTTTACAGTAAATTGCGGTATTTTACGGTAAAGCTGTGGAAATTTACTGTAAAATTGCGGCAGTCCTACAGTATTTTATACTAAGTTGCTGTACTTGACGGTGTTTCGGTATTGTACGAGAAGTTGCGGTATTTTACGGTAAATTTATGGCAATTGATCGTAAATTTGTAGCAATTCTGCAGGATTTGAAAGTAAAATTGCGGTATTTCCTCGTCACCGTATGGATTTACTATAAAATTACGGTATTTTACCGTAAAGTGAAGTATTGTTACGTCTTCAGGATAAATATGGCGCCAATTACGGTAAATGTCCGGAGTTTACAGTAAATTACCGCAAACTGCGGCAAATTTGCCGTAGCAAAATACGGGAATTTACGGATTTTCCAGGGCTTTATCGTGTCTCTATACTCACCTACCGCGTCTCTATACCGTAGACCGAACCGTATTTAGCTCCAATCATTATATTCCTTGTCGTTTCTCAATTTCGATAGTCCATTTTTTCCGTTTAGTAATTTTTGCTCAAGCTTTTTTCTCAAATAAAACTTCTAACCGCAAAATTAAGAACGTGGCTCGATGCATTATTCTACAATCTTACAATCGAGGTTTTCACTGTAAAAAATCTTAATTTATTTAATTATAACTAAATAGGAGTAAAAAATAAAATAAAATTCAAAATTTATCGTACAGTATACTTTTGAAAGTGTTGATGATCAAAGTAATCTCTCGCTTCTCTCCATTATTAACAATATGATTATGATTACGATTATAAAAAATGTTTGAACCCATATAAATAAATTAAATTTATTTTTAATGGACGCAGCCTTTCCTCAAAGTATGTTATTTACTCCAGGTAGTTTATATAACGAACAGTATTAAAATAATTAGTAAATAAATAAAATAACTTTTTATCAGGTTCTAGTCCCGTTGAGCCTAAAGCCGTAATACGTCCAGCATACCAACAAATAAAAGAAGGAGAGCCAGTAGAATTCCACTGCGAAGTAACTGGCAATCCTGTGCCAGACGTCAATTGGATTCGTATTCAAGGCAGAATGAACCCGGAAGCAATTTTCGAAAATAATGTATGGAGAATACCATCAGTGTCAAAGAGCGATGCAGCTGAATACAAGTGCATTGCTAGAAACCAAATTGGCGTTAGTGAACAATCGACAATTCTATACGTTACTGATAATCCTGATAGACCACCAACAACTGGTGATTCCAATAAAGGACCTCTGATAACACCCAACGAATGGATGGGATCCAGTGGTGACGTCATTCGTATGGTGTGTACTCGATCTAATCTCCACGCGAATGTCAGCTGGACCCGATCCTCAGGACTCCCTCTCCCAGCATCAGCAAGTCAACGCGATGGTGTTTTGACTATTGATAATCCCGAACCAAAAGACTCTGGTATTTATGTCTGCATTGCAACCAGTTATCAAGGAACTCAAACAAGTACTAGTGCACAAGTGTCAATACACTCAAAGAAAACTCGACCAAAGGCAAGAGTTGAACCTGAACGGCAGACTGTATCGCAAGGAACAATCGCTGAAGTTAAATGTCACATTGATGATCGAGATCCTAGTTTGAAAGTTACGTGGGTTAAATACGGAGAGCCACTCGGTGCTAATGCTCAGCAGTACGGCAATACATTGAAAATCGTCAGAGCCCAGGTGTCCGACAGAGGAGTTTATATTTGTCGAGCCACAAATGGTCTTGATACATTCGAAGCCAGTGCTATGATTGAAGTCGAACCACGTGAAGTTCCTGTCCTCGAACTTTATCCAAGAAATGTTCAGACGGTGGTTGTTGGTGGATCTGCGGACATGCAATGCCGAGTGATTGCTGGTTATCCTGTACCAGAAGTTCGTTGGTCTCGCCAAGACAACCGGCCTCTTGGTCGAAACGTCGAACAGCTTTCAGGTGGTTTGTTACGATTTACAAACATAACTGTGAATGACGATGGCATGTATGTGTGCACTGCATCAAATCAAGTTGGTTCAACGTCAGCTACTGCGCGGATTGAAGTACAATCTCCGCCTGTCATCACAATCACGCCAAGTGGTGGAATCATTCAAGCAAAACTTCGTGACCGATTGAAATTGACTTGTCATGCGGAAGGAATCCCACAGCCAACTGTTGCCTGGACTAAACACAGCCCAGCTTACCAATTATTTACGCCACTTAGATCATCACCAGCGACACCTCTGTCCGCTGTTCTTGACATCAGATCAATGTCACTGGATGATGAAGGATCGTACACTTGTCAAGCTACAAATGCTGCGGGTATAAGTGAGGAGAGAATCCAAGTTCGTGTTGATGATGATTATAATGATGTTGACGTGAATCAACCGTGTCGAGGTGATACTCCTTGTCCGCCTAACCACAATCGCCCTGGATCCGGCTCTCAGACATTACCTCCGAGAAAACCAAATGAAGGGATACGAATCCCTGATGATTTCATGAGAATACCTAGTGGTGGAACGGTGGAAATGCGGTGTCAAGCAATCGGTCCTGATGACTCGCGTATTTATTTGGACTGGAAGAAAAGCGATCGACAGCCTCTTCCTCCTGGCAGTTCTGTTCATAATGGCATTTTAATTATTCCTGATGTTACTAAAGAAGCTGCTGGAGAATACATTTGTTTAGGATTAAATCATCTAGGGGTTGAATTATTCAGAGCTAAATCTCATTTGGAAATTATATGTAAGTATTTGTTATCTGAATAATTATATAGGGTAAAGGTACCGTTTTTTGCCACTTTAGGGTAGTTTTGGATAAGAAAATTTTTAAAATGTTTGGGAAGTCCAAAAATACACGCCAAATACTCAAGTTTTAATATAAAAGCTAACCTGTAAAACAAAATAGTTCTAAGAAATAATAAACTGACAGTTGGTTCAGTTTTTTATAGGGGGCGCTAATAGTACATACATGAGTAAAATAGATGATAGTATACGTACAGAAAACAGAGCGAGATGTATACGAACATTCTAACAGGCACATACGGGCAGATGACACTTTTGATGTCTTTCTATGAAAAGTAGCCCGTACCTTTGCTCCTGTTAGGAATAACCCATCACAATATTAACGTTTTCTGTTCATTATGATGTCCTCTAGTAGGAAAAGCCATAAAAAGTCCTAAGAATAATTTATTTTTTGAGTTAAGACCTCTATGAGGATTGGGTGGAGATGAGTGGACATGGCTATAGATGATTCTCTATAAAGAGTCGCCTCTAACTTTGCTCCTGTTGGGAATAACCCATCACAACATTAACGTTTTATATTTATTATGATGTCCTCTAGTAGGAAAAGCCATAAAAAGTCCTGAGAATATAAAAGTGGAAAAAAAGGACAGAAAGACATGGACGATAAATTTTAAGAAAAAATCTCAGAAAATTCATCGATTTTTACTGATATCTTTTAAATCAGATAGAGTTGGCTAATATTCAATAGGGTTTATCCCAAGAATGAATGACAACTTCTACAACAGGAATTAGGTTGATTTATTTTTCGTGACGACTTAAATCCAGACGACTTACAGACATACATCCTAAAAACGTCACTATAATGAACTTTGTAACTGAATTTTTCTTTGATTATAAACAATTACTTTTAATAAAAAAAACTCGACCATCGCATTAATCAAACCTAAAAGTTTCACAAAATCATTAATAAATACACAATTAAAATGAAGTGTTGAATGTCCAAAAATGGACCAGTGGCCACAAAAGCAGTGATACCTCTATCCTACATTAGCATAAAAAATATTACTGGAAATTAACCAATTTTCTGCTTTAGCTCCACCAAGAATTGAATTGAATCCAAATCGACAAGTAGTAGCACCTGGTGAAAGCCCATCTATTGTCTGTACTGCGACTGGAGATCAGCCATTAAAAATAGAATGGGCTGCAATCGGTAGATCCTTACCACGCACAGTATCTCATCATCAAGGCTTACTTCAATTCCATGGAATTATGTATGAAGATGCTGGAAAATATGTATGTAAAGCAACTAATGATGCTGGTGCTGCTGAAGCTGTAGCTGAAGTGTTGGTTAATGGTAAGTAAATAATTTCAAATCCTGCGAGCTAAATTAACTATTTACCACTAGCTAATAATTAATGATAATTATTATTATTGTTTTTATTTACTTTTTTAGAAAATACTTATGATGATGTCGGAGTGCGTGCTGTTGAGCGTGATGTAAATACTCAAGCGGGAAATTCAGTGCGATTGCGATGTGAAACAAGAGACCAAGTGTCGATACAGTGGACAAAGGATGGACAACAACTTCCACCTAATGCACGAGTCAGAGACAATTATTTAGAATTAATGAGAGTCAGACCTGAAGATAGTGGCCGTTACATCTGTCAAATTCGTAATGCTCAAAGATTTTCGAGTGATTACGTAAATCTTCATGTTTCACGTAAGTAAAATAAAAAAACGTATTTTTATTTCATATATTTTAATAGTAATTCATAAAAGATTTTCATAAAAAAAAAAAAAAATAGTATCTTATGCATCATGTGGACTCTGTATTATACTCGATGTCACTAGATGTATACAATAGTTTATGTAATGAATGCACGAAAAAAAATGCCGTTGAATGTCTAAAGTCAGTGCCATGCAGTCGGAGTCAAATAAATGATTTACTATATTATTATTAATATTAAAAAAAATATATACCATGGAATTAGATAATCTGTTTAATAGTATTAACAATAAAAGTTAAAACGACTAATAAGTACTATTTCTGCGCATACCCTTTTTAAGGACCAGTATTTTAAAAAATTTTCATGAAACTTAATTGGTCGCTTTCTTTGGAAAAAAACTGACTTGTGGAAAACATTATTTTTGACCTTTCAAGAATGATAACACTAATGAACTATCGTAGAAAAAATTTTAATTAAGTTTCCTGAAAATTTATTCTTAAATACTGGCACTTAAGAAAAGTATGCGCAGAAACAGTGCGCATTTACAGCTGCGCATGCGCAAAAAATTTTCTTCAAAGAAAACAACCAATAAGACAGCTAAATTCAAAGTGACGTCATAAGAAAGATTAGTTATTGGCTTGAATTATTGAGTGGGGATAAACTCCGCCCATTTTATTCTATTTCAGGTGTTTAATATAAAAATGCGTGATTTCATATATTTTAAATGACACTTTTAACCAATCAGAACAGATTGTATTTTAATATAAAATTTTATGAAGCTGACTTTAGCTAGTAAGTGGCGTATTCTTCGGCAAAAGTTACATAAAATATTTCATTTGCTCATAATTTATATTTAGTATTTTTAAAGTTTATTGTTATGGAATCTGAATTTTTTACTATTACTTTTCATCATTTTAAAAACTTTAAATTATTTAAAAGGCGATTATAAAATAAATGTTTTCATTCAGTATAAATTTATATAGTATAAGGAGTTTAAATATATGTATTCTATAAGATGATGAAAAGTCGTGTGATAATTATTTTTATGCCTCGTTTTGTTTTTTAAATTTTATTTTAATATTGAATGGTTTGCTTTGCATTGATAATGAACAATATTTAAAAAATAGTGTTATATTATATAATTATGATGGGAAACGTGTGACAATGGCATCATCTCTGACACCATAAATTAATTTTTATGACTTGAAGTTATTTTAAAACTCGCGTTATGATTTAGTTGTTTATTCGTTTGCGGATTGCATGCTACTATACCCTTCGGTACAATGCGCTAAGGGAGAGTTCCAATGCGGAAGTCAAGAATGCATTACGTTGGATAACATTTGTGATGGCTATGTTCACTGCAACGACGCTACTGATGAGCGCTTCTGCCGCATCTCGCGAAACCGCCAATATCTTCAACGACGACGTGGTTTGTTTTGAGATTTTTGTGTCGTGTGTGTGTGTTTAAATTTAAATATATCTTCCTGTCTCTAGCTATTAGTGCTTTTTTGTTAGTTTAGTTTTATTATTTCTTCAAATTTATTGTATTATTAATATTGTTTTTATTTATTTTTTTATCTCCAAACTTGTCCATAATTAAAAAATTCTTTGTCACTTTTTAACATCCATTAATTTTTTACTGAAAATTATTGTTAGTATTTAAATAAAATTTTTTTTTTAATTTTATAGAACCCGCTGGTCCTATTGTTCACATTGAACCATCTGCTGACATCATTAATGTTGGAGATTCATTTGAACTACGGTGTGTATTTTCTTCACGGCATTCTAGTCGTCCGCGATACCAATGGTTCAGAGCTGACCGTGACCCACTGCCATCTTCCGCACAAGTTTATGAAGATAATTTGAGAATTAGTGATGTACAAATGCGCGACAGTGGTGTTTATAAATGCCGAGTTGATTCATCTGAAGGAGCATTTGAACAAGAATATAATCTTGTTGTTCAAGGTATTTAAAAAGTTTACTATTTTATATATTGTAACGACAAACAGGAAAAATTTCTAGGGAAAACAAATTATATATAACAATATATATATATACATAATGGTCTTTTATACATAATTATATATAAATCATATACAATTGTATGTAATCATCATTTTACAGAAATGAACTATAAAATAGATGCATTTTAAACTCCAGTAAAAAAACATTATATGTAATTATATAGAATTATATGTGAAAAATGGCCCAATATAATTACATATAATTATATGAAATCATGCTATTTTACAAAAATAAGCTACAAAATAGATGTATTCTAAAAAGTAAACAGTTTCTTTAATTTCTTTTCAATCTCTAAAAATTGTGTAAAAATGTAAATGTAAGTAATTATATATAATACTCAAATTTACATACTTGAATTACTTATATTTACAGTTTACACTATTCTCAGGGATTGAAAAGAAATTAAAGGAACTCTTTACCTTTTAGACTGTATCTATTTTGTAGCTCATTTCTGTAAAATAGCATGATTTCATATAATTATATGTAATTACATTGGGCCATTTTTCACATATAATTATATATAACTACATATTTTTTTTACCGGAATTTAAAATGCATCTATTTTATATCTCGTTTCTATAAATGGCATGATTAGATATAATCGTATGTAAATATATGTAAATTCTATAGCTCGCCAAAATAATTATACATAATTATATACAATTACATACAATTACATACAGTTATATCTAATCAAATATAATTATATATAACTTTTTTTTGCCCGAGAAAGGATTTTTGGCGCCAAAAATATTAACTTGCCCTAAGAAACTGTTTGCATCATGAATTGAAATCGTAAATTTGTCGGCGAGAAAAAATTTTTTGCGCCAAGAAATTTTTTCTTCTGTATGCATAAAAATTAAACTTTTCTATAATAATCTCAATAATAAAATCGTTTTGTATTTTTTTCACTCGCACAAATTATTCGATCTTTCTTGTAAGTAATATTAAAAGAAAAAATAAATTAATTAAACCGTTAATAATAATAATTTATTTAAACAAAAAAATCTAATGTATAGGTGGGGAAAATGATGAACCAGCAATCGAAGTAAAAAATGTGCCGTACGGTTCGAGTATCGAAATGGAATGTCGGGTCACTTTAGACAAACCGATAACGTACAAGTGGAGTAAACTCGGTGGTTCTCTTCCAATGTCGACAATAAATGACGTATGGGTTTAAAAATTATTAAAATGTTTCAGTTTTTAGTATAGTAATATTGTTATTACAACTCGATGCTGTTCTTTTTAGAATAAAATTCAATTAATTAAAGTACGAGCTGAGGACGCAGGAACGTATATATGTAACGCATCCAATAATTTGGTGAGCACAGAAGTTCCAAAAGTTCTGGTAGTAACGGGAGTTGTACCGAGGTTCAATCAGGCGCCACGAAGTTACATAGCCCTACCAACGTTACCAGATTCGTATCTTAAATTCAACATTGAAGTGTCTTTCAAACCTGAAAATCCCGATGGATTAATTCTCTACAATGCCGAGTCTCCTGATGGTACCGGAGATATGATTTATTTATCACTGGCTAGTGGATATCCAGAATTCAGGTAAAAAAATAGCATATATATTTATTTATTTATTCATTTCGATGAAATATATCTATATAAATTATTAATTTATGATAGATTTGATCTCGGCTCTGGCACGACAACAATCCGGTCAAATAAATCTTTATCTTTGGGAGACTGGCATACAATCAAAGTACATCGTAATAGAAAAGACAGTCTTTTGCTGGTTGATGGCGAAGGCCCTTACAAGGCAGCGGCTGCAGGAAGAAAACAAGGACTTGATTTGAAGGAACCGCTTTATATAGGTGGAGTGCCTGACTCAATTATCATCAACGAACGAGTGGGAACGAATCATGTTGGTTTTGTCGGATGTATATCTCGAGTTGTTGTCAATGAAAAACCACTTGATATTATTGGAGATGAAATTGATAGCGTTGGTGTGTCAACCTGCGAAACTTGCACTGAAAATCCTTGTCATAACTTTGGTGTCTGTCAAGAAGCTCCTACTAAACATGGTTACATTTGTCTCTGTCGTACAGGATATAATGGGCAACTTTGTGACAACGTTGGAGAATCTTGTTATCCAGGTAAATGATCGCTTTCTTTGGAAATGTTCTACACAATTTCTGCGCACATTTGTTTTAAGCGCGAGTTCTTGGATAAATTTATTTTTACGATTGCAAAGAAGCAAAAGTAGTGAGAAATATATTTTACGAACGAGATGCTTATTCAGAGTAAGTTTTCAATTGTAATTTAATCGAAGATTACTGATAACGCTGATGTACTATCGTAGAAAAAATGTTAATTATTTTTCATGATAATTTTTTTTTTAAATACGGGCACTTAAAAAAAGTTCGCTTATATTATATTTTATATCAGGTCTTTGCGGCAAAGGAAACTGCATTGAAACAGAATCTGGATATGAATGCTATTGTCCTCACGGTACTTCTGGACAGCATTGTGAGCACTCTAGTGAAATTCACCAGCCATCACTTCGTAACGACCATTCGTTTTTAGCGTATCAAACACCTAAAGCTGTAAGACGGTAAGTAATTATTTTATATATTATAATTACTACACTATTAATGTAAAATCTTAATTTTATTAAGTTGAACCCTTGAGTTTATTCACGTAGAATTTCGCTTCTTCTGTCTTATTATTTCTATTTATTTTTTGTTTTATCATTTCTGTACTTTTGATAAGTAGTTATTACGTTATAGTTATTGTTATTAAATTTTCAGTGGGAATTTAAAAATATTATTTTATTGGTATAGAAGAAAGTATTTATAGAATAACTTTCTAGTTCCCAGTTTCCAATATCACTTTCTGACATAACGATTTCAATGTAAATTATTATTTCACATATATCTCATATTTTCACCATACCTGCACCGAAAGTTTAAATTCTTGTCCTGTTTAGAGGGAAGAAAGTCGTTCTTTTCTTACATGAAAAAGCAAATGATAAAAACTAGCGCGTGCGCTATTCTTCTCTCAAATAGAGGCAAACTTTTAAAGTTTTAGGTACAGGTCTGGTAAAAAATAGTATACACACCATGAAAGATGTCTCCATCCGCGTATTTACTGCCCTCGCTTTTGGCTTGGGTAGGCAATTATACTTGAGGTTTGAAATGTTCTACTTTTCTCCCTTGGTGTGTAATATATTATTTTTATCAATCAAATCACTATTTATTTAAGCATTGACATTTATTTAAATTTTTAAGGAGCTTGGGAATCAGATTATTTATTCTATATATTTAATCATTTAAAAAAATTTGTGTCTATTTATTCATTATGAATATAATGGAAATTGTTAATACTGTGCATACTAAATAATGATAAAATTTAATTGAAATGAGTATTTATTTAACCATTAGATACGCGGTAAGAACTTAATCTTTACCAATGTTAGATTTCATAATAATTAACCGAGGGGTTATAATAATCGAATAAATTAATACTAATTGTAAAAAAGAATCTCATTTGCTAACATAAAAAAATATGTTTGTAAATATATAATATAGCAAAATTAATATATTGACAGCCGATATTTGGTTTAAAAAAAATTCCTTCGAGATTACTACGATGTGCGATTATAAATAACTGCTAATATTAAAAAATTATTTTCAGGCCGGATAAGAGAAATACTATTAAAGAGAAACGATCGCACGGTCGGTCATACTTGGCAAACCTTAAAAAATCACGTTCGAGGCATTCACATACAAAATCTGATGAGCTCGGCGTATAAATGTTTTTTTAAAAAAAAATCATTGCATTTTATTAAGTGAATCATGTTCTTGATAAATGCCAGATTTATTATTTGTCTGCTTTTTTAACTGCCATAAGATCATAAATATAAATATATTATTACCGTGGTGCTATTATATATTATATACAATATAATTGCGTTTTACGAATTAATAAATTATATTAGAGCCTTTGTACAGCTTTCAATCGTTATAATTCTTAATAATCAACGCCTTAAGTCATTTACAATAATTAATTAAAAAGAATATACTATTTCGTTGAGTCACTGCCGAACGCATTAATTATTATAGTTTTTTGTTAAAGCATATGGTTATACTATATCAAAATATAAACATTACTCATTAACTTCGTAATAAGTGTATAAACAGACAAAAAGGATGAAAAATTTTATATTATACTATTTTATTTGTACTTATTATTTTATGCATAAAATTTAAATGATATTATGAATGTTTTGCTACCTAAAAATAGACATTATGTTAATTATAAGCCAATAAAGTTTGACATTATAATCTCATAAATTTTTTATTTTTATTTCTGTATTATTGTTTATGTTTTTAATTTTATTTCATTACATAGAAATTAGAGTTATAAAAAATACCAACGGTTTTTTAATCTCGTATGAAAATTTTACACGTTTAAACATTTTAAGAGCCCGCCAAAAATTAACAACTATACAAGATCTCGATATAGGCGAGCTTTTAATATAAATAATGAGACTTTATTAAAATGAAAAGTTTTTTGGTGATTCAAAATAATAAAAACTATCCATAAAGTGAAATATGATCACGACAATATATTTACTATCTATTTTATTTGTTTTGTGTTCTAGTTTTGTTCATAGTCATGGAAGCTGATAATAAAAAAATAAAACATCTTAATATTAATATTTCAAGTTCGCTCGAAAACATCTAAAGTATTATACTTGGAAATGTTCGAAATTCTAGAATACAATGACTTTTAAAAACTCACATTTTAAGATGAAATTTTTCGAAAATCATATATTAATTTTTGTAACGAAAAAAAACTAAGTGATTAAAAAATTTGATGTTGCACAACTTAATTGCGAAGCAATGAGTTACACAGATCCAAATTTTTTTGAATTTTTAAAATTCTCGTGCAACCTATAAAAATTGTTCAATAAAGTTTAAAGGGTTTTTGAAAAGCGTAAAACTGAAAAATTTTTCTACGAGATTAAAAAAAAAGTATGGTGTTTTTGGGTTAACCTAACCTTTGTGTTAACCTAAAAAACATATCCCTGTTTAAAAAATCTAATTTAGATTGATTTGAGATTACGTAACTCTTAATCATTTTGAATCATTCCAAATAGTCTAAATTATTTTGCATCGAGTATAAATTTTGGAATGAATCATTTTAAATCATAATGAATTAAAAAATAATGAAATATTATTTTATGATTTAAAATTATTTGAGATAATTTAAACGCTCGAATAATTTCAAATTAAATTGAATCATTTATGATATGAAACAATATGAAATAATATCAGTGTGAATGTAGCAGACATCAGACAAATTTAAAACCATAAATAAATAGAGTAAATAATTGAAAAAATAAAATTTTAAAAAAATGCACTTATTCATGTTCAGATTTTTTAAAAATTTTATTTCGTTTATTATTTACTCTATTTATTAACAATTTTAAATTTGTCTGATGTCGGCTACATTCACACTCATGAAATAATTTAGATTTTTCAAATCATTTCAAATTAGACTTCTTAATCAGGGATTATGACTATTAGCCTTGATTAGAAAATACGATTAAAAATAAGTAGAAAACATTTGCATTAAATAATATTTAACACTTAAAAATCTTCCAAATATTACATCTTTTGGGCATTTAACAACAAATCGTTGAAAATCGTATTTTTTAAATAGGGAGAAGCTATATATTACTTTGTATCACTTCACGATGAAAGCAGTTGTAACAAAATAATGAATTTAAATAAATTGAAACAGTAAATATAAATCTTTATTATGATACTCATATCGAAGTGATTAAAGGTAATCTTATTAATTAGTGTACTATTTTTTATTTTATGTTGATATTTGTATATTATGAACTTTTGTATATATTTATGTTTATGGGTTTATTATTATTTCTGTTACTATTATTTTTATTGTTTAATTAGTCGTTATCATGATATTTTGTGGCAATAGAAAATGCACATAATTTCCTGCATCGAGAAGAGATATCTACTGGTTCATGATTAAAAGATATTAGTCGGGTAAACTAGTAATTTTGAATACTATAAAACTAACTGTGTAATGATAAGCTATTTTTACACTAACTCGTAATATTAAAAAATTTTAACTTGATAATTTACTAACGAATATCTTTCTTTGCACACCTCAAGCGCGACGCGCTCTGTGTCTTACTACCGAAATTATTTTTTCGACAAAGACAATTTATTAAGGAATAATTTCGTCCCGATATTGAGTCGATTCATTATTTCATTGATTTAATACAAATTATTTTAATCCAAGAAACCAGTGCTGTCAGTTCTTACGTCTAAAACTTTGGAAGCACGATAACTTTAGAAAAATATAATAAAGTGGCCTAATTTTTTTTTAGTACCTTTGTATCTTTTGCCACAAGAACCCTATGAAAAATTAGTATCTAAATCCTTTTTGTTTAATTGTAATTAATAAAAAACTTAAAACCGGTAATTTATTAAAAATTCAGCTGCCATTTTTTATTTTTCTTTTCTCTACCAACTACTAGCAGCAGCACTAGTGATAGAACGATTAAAAAATAAAAAGCGACATCTACGAAAAAAAGGCGGGATATTTAAAAAAAATTTTAATAATAAAAATTAAACTGAAGAAAAACTGAAAAAATAAAATTTAAAATTTAAAAGTTAGCTAAAAATTAATAATGAAAAAAAATTATGAGCGATTGAGGTGTGCACTTTTGGATTTTCTAACATTTGCTTTTTTAAAAAGTTACAATTATAAACATATATAAATGAAAATATATTAACACAATTTTATGTGCAATAGGTTCAAACTGACAATGAATTTCAACCCTTCGGATAACGGAGATGGTATTTTGATGTATTGCTCGCAAAGTGATGAAGGACACGGTGATTTTATTGCCCTTGTTATCAAAGACCGACTCGTTGAATTTCGCTTTGATATTGGGTCGGGAATGGCTGTGGTACGATCCAATTACGTAATTCAGCCTGGAGTTTGGACACGAGTTACTCTTAACCGCGACTTCAAAGATGGAAAATTGTCTGTAAATGGCGAACCTTTAGTCGAGGGACGAGCTCCTGGAGTAGCGAGAACTATGACTCTTAACACTCCTATGTACATCGGAGGTGTCAATAGAAGTAGGATAACTATTAACACTAAAGTTGACGTCATTCGAAGTTTCCACGGATGCATTAATGAAGTAAATTACTTATTTTTCTAAAAATTATTTTTTTTAACAAAAAAAAAATATAAAAATATTTTTATACAGCTGGAAGTGTCTTCGTTAAATCTACATCTTCTTAAATCCACAATCGATTCATCGAGAATCGATGAATGCAAAATTTCATCAACTCCTTGGCGAATAAATTCGACACTTTCCTCGACTTCTGAAACTATGACATCTACTTATTTTCCATCAATCGCATCAATAGATGAATATGATTCTTGTAGTTTGAAACCGTGTGTGCATGGGGCTTGTCAAATTTCTAGTAATTTTTATGGCTATTCTTGCACATGTGAATACGGATATGTGGGAATAAATTGCGAAAATATATTAAAGCAATGCGAATTATTATCTCCTTGTAAAAATGGAGGATCATGTACAGATTTTCAGGGTCCGTATAAATGTGACTGTCCACTGGGATTCAGTGGAAAAAATTGTGAAAAACGTAAATATTTAAAATAATTTAATCGAAAAATAATCACTCTGGTTAAAAACTCCGATTGAAAAATTCTAACCGGAAATTTTCGATTAATTTTCAATTTATTTTAATCTGATTAAAAAATTTCAATTAGATTTAACCAAAATCAGTTGGAAAATAATTTAAAAAAAGTATCATTTTCCGATAAAACCCGATGGAAATTTAATCGGATACTTGAGTTGCTCCCTAGCAATTCTGATTGAATGTTTGTTTTCAATTGGATCTGACAAAAATCCGATAGAGTTTCAATCAGAATTAATCGGAGTTTGTAATCAAGGCAAATTATAATTTTATTGTTGGTTATATCACGTTACTAATTCAAAAAAAATAATAGTTAAATTAATAACTAATCACTAGAATTATTGTTACTATTTTGATTTCAGCGATCGAAATTGGTTATGATGTATCATTTCGAGGTGATGGCTGGCTAGAACTTGATCATTCGGTAATGACTCATGTTGAAGAGCGCGAAGTTCTTGGATTTGAAATTTCGACAAACAAAAGTAATGGTTTAATTATGTGGCATGGTCAAATTCCGACAAACTTTAATCCTGATGATTATGTTGCGCTCGCAGTTGTTGATGGGTATCAAAAATTATGCTATGAATTATTTTTTGTAATTTAAAAAAATTTTTTTCTATGACAAATAATCATTAATGATATATAATATAGATACATTGAATATCAATACAATTTGGGTTCTGGGCCAGCTGTGATTCGTGTTCCAACTCAGCGAGTGGACAATGGGGAGCGGCATAGAATTATTTTGAAACGACAGGGAAGCGATGGAAGCATAGAATTGAATGGAGATCATACTGAAAGTGGAGTAAGTGATGGTCTCCAACAGACTCTTAATACACGTGGCAACGTATATTTAGGAGGTGTCCCAGATTATGCTATGACGTATGGGAAATATCATGATGGATTCTCCGGATGCATTTATACGCTCGAAGTACAAGATTCTGGTGCCATTTACATTGGAGATAAAATGGTCAGGGGTAAAAATGTTGCCTCTTGCACAAAGTAAGTTAAACATATAATTTTATAAATGAATTAATATAAAATAAAATATATGTTGATAAATAGAAAAGGGTAGTAAATAATAATTTCACTGTTAATTGAATAGTTTTCTTTATTTAATACTCGGTAAAGTATTCGTATGAATATTTATTAAGTATTAAATAAATAAAAAAATACAATGATATGTGAAAATATTATTTATTTATTTGATATGAGTGAGAATATTAAATATGATTAGAGTAATCCTGATTTTTTAAATTTGTTGGTCTCTACCCGAATAATATGAATTTTTATCGAAGTAAAATAATAGTACATTATGTAACGAGAGGACTAAGAACCATTATTCGCCGTGCAATGGCTTTAGCACGAATTAGAGACTGTCAGTCCAGTCGCAAACTTCTAAAAATTTTTTGACTGTGGAAAAATTTATGAAGACTATTTATTTAAACAATAATTAACATATTTTAGATTGAGACAGACAAATTTAAAAAATTCGAGTATTCATTGTCATACGAATATAAATATTAGGGGTGTGCGAATAGTTCGATACGAATCGAATTAAACACGTAAAAAAAAAACGGATCTTAAAATTTAGTTGTAATTACTATGTAGAAAGTAACTCGAAACTGTCAATAGATCCGACAGCTGTTACTTTCGGCATAAGTAAAAAATTACTATTCCATAAGTAAAACATACAAAAACTTAGAAAAAATACAAGCGCTTAGTAATTTTGAATTTATGATAGCATATTTTACTAATCAATTGCGCAGTAAATTTAAACATTTGAAAAATAAATTATTAGAAATCGGAAAAAACTAAAAACCGTACGTCAAAATAAAATGGCAGCAGAATATCATAGAAAAATATTTAAAAAATTTAAAAAAAAACACTTGAGTGTTTGAACAAACCTTGGTGGGGAAATAATATGCAGAAGGGTGTCCTAATACACTTGGAGATTTAATTTAAATTGCTCCAAGTGTATTGCAGCTAAAAAAACGTCACTTAACTGCTATTTCCCACCAGACGATGCCAGATGAGTTTGCTCAGGAACTAGGAAGGTATCAGCATCAGCTATCAGCAGCACTTTACACTAGCACTCAATACTCAACACTCAACGACATTACAGACACTTTGCACAATTTTAATTTTACAAACACTGCACATTTTAATTAAACAATGACTATGAACAATAAATTTTATGGATAATTCCGTGAATTAACTGCAATACTGTGTTTCTATTTAAACGTAAAGAAAGATCTAGACTACTGCTGCCGTTGTCGATGATACTGACTGCCGCTATTGGACCGCCAGTTGATACAAAGCAATCGATTTTGCGATTCATTCGACCCTCCCCACTCTAGCAAAATTTCTAACGTCGATTACAGCGACACACACCAACGCGATCTTGGCGCGAAATTTCAAAATTGAAATTTAATAATTTCATTAAAATTTATACGTATCAATAACTTCTTAATTATTCTCATTATTTACGCGGTAAATTTAAATGTTTGAAAAATAAATTATTAGAAATCAGAAAAAACTAATGGTCTGTTCGGACCCCCCGCCCCGGCGCACCGGGGCGCCCCCGCATACCCGGGAAAATTGAAATTTATAATTAAATTATTAGAAAAAAAATAAATTAACAATAAAAAACAGTGTATGAATGATCAAATGTTTCGATTAAAATGAAATTCAAGTACACAAAGAGAAAATTATGGTAACCGTTCCTAGTACGTTTATGAGATATCATCCCATACCCTTACGGTAATGATTACTTGGAATAATGAGATAGGCCCATACTTTCTGGGAAAATTTCTCATAAGTATAGAAACAATTTCCATTATTATGATAACAGTTCCCATATCGCATGTGAAAGAATTGTGGTAATGATTACCATAACATTATAGTAACCGTTACCATATAACATTATAGTAACCGTTACCATATAATATTATGGTAATCGTTACTATCTCTGATAGCCAGAGTTTCTGATCAGAAAGTTGGTGTACATGAGTTGCCATCAACTTGACGACAAGTTGTCGACAACTTTAGCTTATGTAACTATTGCCGACAAGTCGGCTTCAAGTTGCTCAGAAACTTTGCGACAATCTACTACCGCAACCAGTCACCAAGTTTCTGAGCAACTTATTGACAACAGTTACACGAGCTGAAAGTTGTCGACAAGTTTCTTGGAAAGTTGCCGTCAACTTATGGAAATGCCAACTTCGGCGGCCAACTTGGCGACACGTTGCGGCAGTAGGTTGTCTACAAGTTGCGGCCAACTTGACTATCAGGGACAATATTATGGTAATCATTACCATAATTCTTTCACATGCGATATGGGAACTGTTACCATAATAATGGAAATTGTTTCTATACTTATGAGAACTTTTCCCAGAAAGTATGGGCCTATACTTGAATTTCACTTCAATCAAAACATTTGATAATCCATACACTGTTTTCTATTGGTAATTTCTTTTTTTTCTAATAATTTAATTATAAATTTTTATTTTCCCGGGTATACGGGAGCGCCCCGGTGCGCCGGGGCGGGGGGTCCGAACACACCATAAAAACCGTACGTCAAAATAAAATGGCGGCAGAATATAATAGAAAAAATTTTAAAAAAAACACACAAGTGTTATACATACAGCTGCTCGCAGCGCATTTCTGAATGTACTCTCGATTAAAATCGAATAATTTGAAAAGTTACAAATAATTCGAAAATTTTCAAACCCGATTCGCACACCTCTAATCAACGTATAAAATTCTATACACATGTATTGATAACAATAATATTTTCATGCTGCAAATCAGAGTGAGGTGGAACCCATCTTCTTTAGTATTTACAGAAATAGAATCTGACGGATTTGACGACTTCGAACCACCTCCTCCTGTGAATATAATCCATCCAAAACCCGCAATAAACTTTGCTTCTCGTAATTTCAAAGTCCTATCCCCTATTATTATCATTGTCCAAAATCCCGTACAATTAATGACTGATTTAATTATTGGATTAAAAATACAGCGCGGTATTTGTAGACTGCTTTTAAATATAGTTTTAGTAAATTTGTTAAAGTGCTGTCTTTATTAAACGTTGAGGATTAACTAGTTTTATTACAAAAAAAAATTATATGACTATTTTCTTCTAAAAAAACAAGTAATTCCATTGTCGGAGTTCTTGTAAATTTAAATAATTTATTAAATGTTAAAAAACAAGGAAGTAATTTGTTATGTACTTGATCAAAAATCACATGGAATCATACAAGTTATTAGAGGTTTGTTGCTACATATTTTAATAGAATAACTATATATAATACTGCTAATATACTAATATATGAATACTTCTAATGATGAAGTAAACTAAACCTTTAAATGACAGTTAATTTATTTTCAGCGATTCAAATTATTTAACCAACGATCTTCCATCGCGAGGTGATCTTGGAGGTGTAAAAAACATTATCGGATTTGCTTAATAATATTTTTATCGTACCTACCAATTGGTGATTAGATCCGTATAATGAATTCATTGTTTAAAATGAAATATCATTGAAAAGACTAATGCTAACTATGCGCATATCAAAATAATCAACATATTTCTTCAAATAAATAAAATTATAAATTTATAATCTTTGCAATTACAGTGCAAATACTTTTTTACATGAATCGTATATAGATTTAGGCATTAAAATTTAAAAATAATATAAACAGTTTAAATTTTTCATTTAGTTAGCTAATTTAATGTAAGGAAACTAATGGATTTTATTTTTACTAATTTATATATTACTATATATTACACAGGACGTATAAATACTATTATATTGTTTAACTTTCTCATGATTTATATAAATATATTTATATAAAATTTATTTCCAATGTTTTTTTAGGATTCTGAAAGTATTGAAAACAATAATCGACCAATTATATAACAAAGCTTTTGATATTATAATAAAGAAAAAACATTTTTTTGACGTACACACTTTTTACATGGATGATATAAATAAATATTGCATTAAAGTTTGATACAATTTAAATAAAAAATTGTATTGATGATTGTTTTTGTTTTTTTTTTCTGATAAGAAACAAAGTGGAAAATGTATGAAAAGCAGAAAAAAAAAACTTAACCATTTTTAAAGTTTATATAATTACTAATAATGTATAATTATAAATTAGTATATTTTGCTACAAAGTGAGAATGAGCTTTAATACTTGGGTTGATGTCACTTGTCTGCAGCTCGTGATGTCAATGCGCGCTTGTTGTTAAAAGATCATCCTCACTCAGCAGCATACGATAGTTTTCTATAAATCGCAAGAGAACATTGTAATTTATTTCAAAAGAGAGAACCACAATTTATTAAACATTTGCTATTTTTAGTCATGCTAGTACTGATACAACCAGACTGATCACAGTCTTGTTAAATTTTTTTTTATTAAGAAATTAGAAGGGAATAGGAGTCGAAGCCTATTTAGCTTCAGAATTTATGATAATATTTATTATTTTGTGGTGCTTTCCTTTGACAGTCCAAATGCATTTTCCTTGCATGAGCTGCGAAAAAATATATATTTGACAATATTATAGATAGATAATGTATTATTTACTAATTTGATAAAACATAATTATGAAAGTAAAAGATGAAAAAAATGAAAGTGTAGTGTATGTACTGTTGAATGTATAAATTATGTGAATTGAAATGACAATAAATATAATTTTGATATAAAACAACATATATTATTTAAAATATCACTTTCTTATTTATTTACAAAAAATTTAACTTTCCTTTACTTGAAACAAATTGATCTTCGTTTTATTATTTTTAGTTTTATTTCACTTTTAGAAAAATATTTAGATCATATGTAATAATTTTTATCACAAGTTTTTAGTCAAGACACCGAGTCATAACCCACATTTCATAAATTTTACATAAATGTGCACAAAATTACATACAAAAGACAATCTTACAACAACCATGTACTAATTTTATGATAGTCTCAACTAACACATGCTTGAGCAAGATTCTGGTGCCAGTGCCTTGAGCAAAACCTCTAGTCACTAGTGTCTTTTTCTACGTATGGGTCTTGCGCAAGATTATGTTGCAAGAAATAGTCAACAAGACTTGTGCATGATTTGCTTAAGGCATTGTACACAACAATATTGAAGATATCTTAGATACGGTGCAGTTTAAAAGTTTCTGGCGCATTTCTTGCACCAGTAACTTACAGTAAGTACTCACGCATGGCTTTCTCAAGATCTGCTCAAGGCTCAAGGTCGATTTTGAGCCTTGAGCAGATCTTGAGCGAGCCATGCGCAACTATTTTCAACTATAGTCTTCCTCCAGAATTGAGTTATAATCTGGCACGAATTTCTTGTATAAGGCTTGCACTGGACTTGATATTGAAATCTAGCCACAAGTATCTGCAGCAAGACATACAGGTAGGAAAAGACACCAACGTCTATCGAGCTTGAGACCAGGCTTGCTCAAGCCTTGAACAAGATTGTTTTATGAGTAGTAAGATTTGCAATCGATATTGAAATTCTATAGAAAGTTTATATAAATTCTTAAATTGGACGTTTTCTTTTTGAGTGAAGATTTATGGTTGGTAAGTAAAAATGTCAATCTGTATCATCGGGATTTGAATCATCAATTGATCTGCGTCATCGGGATCTGTGTAATAGATATCCTCTTTACTCTTTTTCATAACCTGCTTCTATATGTAGTTGCTCTGCACGAAGTCATGCTAGGGGAAACCAAATCAATGCTAGTGAAATACGGATAATTCTGGTACTTTAGGAGGACATTTTATTCTCTTGGCGTATTAAATATGTGTTAATTCTAATTTTAGTTTTTTAATTACAAAAAATTAAATGAGCCATCGTAGTTGAGTTTTAAGTATTTTATTTGGTAATTTTTTATTGATCATGCTTATTCCTTGTTAGTTGAACTGATAACAATATATAATAAGAATTTATGACTTTTCATTAGCTTTTTACATTCATAGAATTTTTTTAAGATCAAAAATTATAATTTTTAATGCAAACTTCTATTAAATTGTGTTATGGTTTATTTGATAGAGTAGATTTATTTAAATTAGCTGATTAACACTTAATATATACATATGTATATATCATTTCATTGGAGAAATATATTTAAACACAAAATTTTTATTGCTAACAAAACTCCAAATGCAAAATAAAAAAAGAGACTCTAGCATTATTCTATGATCTAATAATTAATGTTTTTCTTTTGCAAAAATTACTATTTGTTTACGAGAAAAACGTGGAAGTCTCCATTTACTGATTAAGTGCAACAAGATTGTGACCTTCGTCTTCAAGAGTGACGGAGAAAACCTTTCTAAAAGAATATATTTTTAAGTGATCTAATATACAGAAATTATCTTCAATAAAATAACTGGACTATTTATAACTAATGAGTTTTGAATTCTTTGTTAAAATCGTGAGCTGTAAAAATACTGCAGACATATATATATAATATTAACAATTTATACACCAGAAATTAAATCATTGTAAGCTATGTGTTAAGTTTATATCCAGAAATAAACGGCAACCCCGTTCCAACCTTTTCTTGATATTTAATATAATCTTCTCCAAAAAAGTTTAACAATGTGATTTCTTCCAAGATCACTCGGTTATGAAAAAATTGCCAGGATGCAATAGCATAAGCTACTATACAAACTGGGTTCTTAAGTATTAACTAGAACAAATTTTTAATTATTTATGATATTATTTTTTAATTAAAAACTGAGGGTATTCTCAGACAGTGCCCCCACTTGTTAAAAATGAATTGAATGTTCGTTAAAAAGTAGGGGGTATTGTCTGAAAATTAACTTGAGTAATAATTACCTGAGTACCAATTGACCAATAAAACCATCCAACATAACTTGGATGTCTAAACAATCTATACACTCCGTTAGTAACGAGTTTGTGAGTTTCGGATTTTTCCATTTGTACAAGATGATTAAAATTATCTCTAGCAGTAAACATGGCCAGCTTTCTTACAATTTCTCCACAGATGCAAATTATTAAGCCAGAGTAAAAAATAAAGTCAGGAGATTTCATTTGCGGGAAATAGTATCTCTCAATTAAAAATTCAACCCAACTGGAGCATGCCGCTATACTATAAGCTAAACTATGATTAAGTATAAAACTATCAATGGATATCGCTTTGGGGTTCGTCCAAGCGATAGTCAAAAATTCGGAGAAATGGAAAGTTGATAAAACAGATGCGTAAATTCCAAAACATCTCCATGACAATGGAGCTGAGAAATAAATAATTATTCCAACTCCAAAAATATAACCAAGAAATGCTGATCTTACTGCAATCTGAAATAAGTAAATTAATTATGGTAATTAATAATGATACTGAAGTTAGCCATGATACTAAATTTGGCAGACGTCAAATAATTTTTGAATTCTTAACAAACTGATGAATTACAAAAAAAAATACTTTAAAAAATTGCACCTTTGGTTTTTTAAATTTTTTACATGTGTATTTTTTTAGTTTTTGTTTTTTTGTAATTTATTTAGAGAAAAAAAAAATTCGAAAATTACTAATTCTCTGCTAACTTCAGGATCATCTTCAAGATCATTAATTAATAACAAATTGAAATAAAACAAAAAAAAATAATACTCACTTGATATAAAAACCCTTTGAATGTCAGAAATATTAATAAATTTAAAAATCCATATTGAAATAAATGAATTAACCAGACATTTACCAAAACTTCATGGATGTAAGAATTAAATTCAATCCGTAACAAAATTTCTGGTATCGTTGCAATAATTATGGAAGTGATAAAACATCCAAAGCCAATTTTTCCTTCACGACACAGTACCATTTTTAATTACGATGCTTTTATTGGATTGTTATAATAAATTTTAAATCTTGTAAACAAAACTACTAATTACGGTCATAATTTCATAATTAATTTTTTTTCTCTATGTCCAACTATTTACACTTAGTTTAATAAATTTATTTAGAACAAACATGACTAGTATGGTTTCGAGTATTTAACACATGTTTATATATTTACTTTAGAATTTAGATTTATGTCATTTATGTTTAACTAACATTGATAATCACACAACCATGTGCCATGCTTTTAGTTAGGTTAAACAAAGGTTACTTGGCACAAAATAAACAATTTATTTATACGTGCAATGTGCAGCAGGCTTAAAGATAGAATTGGGAACTAGAAATTGATGAGTGTGGATGTAGCAGAGACGTGAGACATTTTATAAATTTTGAATAAATAAATAAATTGAAATAACGAAATTTAAAAACATCCGCGCACTGATTTTTTATTGATTCAAATATGCATTTTTTAATTTTTATTCTAGTTTCATTTTATTTGTTCATTCAAAAGTTTAAAAAATTCCTACTTGTCAGTTTCAGTGCATTAGTATATATAGTTATTGACACATTTAAATTTTAATAAAATTATTAAATTTCAATTTTGAAATTTCGCGCCAAGATCGCGTTGGTGTGTGTCGCTGCAATCGACGTTAGAATTTTTGCTAGAGTGGGGAGGGTCGAATGAATCGCAAAATCGATTGCTTTGTATCAACTGGCGGTCCAATAGCGGCAGTCAGTATCTCGACAACGGCAGCAGTAGTCTAGATCTTTCTTTACGTTTAAATAGAAACACAGTATTGCAGTTAATTCGCGGAATCGTCCATAAAATTTATTGTTCATAGTCATTGTTTAATTAAAATGTGCAGTGTTTGTAAAATTAAAATTGTGCAAAGTGTCTGTAGTGTCGTTGAGTATTGAGTGTTGAGTGCTAGTGTAAAGTGTTGCTGATAGCTGATGCTGATACCTTCCTAGTTCCTGAGCAAACTCATCTGGCATCGTCTGGTGGGAAATAGCAGTTAAGTGACGTTTTTTTAGCTGCAATACACTTGGAGCAATTTAAATTAAATATCCAAGTGTATTAGGACACCCTTCTGCATATTATTTCCCCACCAAGGTTTGTTCAAACATTCAAGTGTTTTTTTTTTAATTTTTTAAATATTTTTCTACTATATTCTGCTGCCATTTTATTTTGATGTACGATTTTTAGTTTTCTCCGATTGTTAATAATTTATTTTTCAAATATTTAAATTTCCTGCGCAAGTAATAAAAATAATTAATAAGGATGTATTCCAAAATGCGCTACGCTATAGCTGCTCGTAGTCCATTTCGGAATGTACCCAATGTACTAGTACTGGTAGCGGAAAATAATAATAGCGGGAAGCGTGAGTAAATTTAAAAAAAATTTTCGATTAAAGTATTTTATTCACTGATTATAATTATGGTTCAAAATTTTAACAATAATAATATCGTTTTTTTTTATTTTTTAATTTAATTTGATATAAATATTTCATTTGTTTGTTGGCAAAATTAAATTTTCAATTCTCCCGCGCAATTTTAAAGAGAGCGCTCTATTCAAAATGGCGAGATTCTCAACAAATTTGACACGTTTGTTTATTTTTTTCTTTAAAGATAATTAAGTTACTTGAAAATATGAATCAATGGAAGTAATAAAATATAAATAATTAATAATATTTAAGTACAACCATTAATACTAATGATTTATTGAAAAATATGTGGAAAAATTAGCGGCAATTATTTATTTAATTACTGAGTATTAAAAAAATTATTGATAAATTTTAAGTAAGTTATTATTTTATAATTTTATTAATTCATAACTATTACGTTTTTATCAAAACTTGGCAATTAATCATTTTCGAGAACGTAGATTTCTCGAAAATTCAATGCCCTTTAAAAATACGTACGATGAAATGTATAAAAATAAAAATTTCTGGGTATGAAAGTTAAAAGCTGAAGAAATTTTACAGAATTACCCATTTATTAATTTGAAAGTAAAGATCAGCACGTGGTGTTCCCAAGCGGTCACCCGTCCAAGTACCGACCACATTCAATGCTGCTTCACTTGGGTGATCAGACGAGAACCCGTGCTTTTTTTTTTTTTTATAAAGAAATTTATTTATATTATTCAAATACAAGTATTACAATAAGAAAAAAAAATAATTGTTTAGTTGGCTGCAAACAACTTAAAAAATAGCTATTATTTGTATCGGTAAATTGAATGCGGTCTGTTGGGCTCTTTGAGAGTAGCTGGCAATCCTTGAATTCGTGTTAGAGATGTTTCTTTGATGTTTTAGCGTTGTCTTTAAATTCTGGTGTAATTTAAGCTGATGTCGCTTCCGTATAGTTTTAGTGCCATGGTATAAAATATGAGAGCTAAAAACCACTAAGCTTACGGTATAGATACACGGTAGGCTCGCGCCATGACACTTCACACATATACATGTGTTTGAACGTGTACTTGGCGCGAGACACTACCGTGTCTCCTGATAATGATTTAATAAAAACTCATCTAAGCACGAGGACCAGTGCATTCAGCATGATATGGCCGTAGACATTCAAAACTGTTAGTAATTTACTATTTAATATAATACCCTATCAAAAAGCTCCCCTAGAAAGCTCCACTCAAGCGGGAATTTTTGGATAGGGTTAAATCAAATTTAAAATATAAAAACAACCGTTGAGATCACATCAGTTCGTTAAAAAATTTCAATGCTTCCATTTTTACCATTAAAAGCCTATTTTTATAAATAAATTGATGTTTTCTATCATTAGTTCGCTGTAGTAGAAAATAAAGTTCAAATTTTGAATAGAAATATCATTTTATGAAAAGTTAACTTTTACGAATTTTTATTCGTTCATATAAGTAGGCAATAATCAACGTGACCTTGACACATTTCCCGTGTAAAGGATTTTACTACGTTGAGACGTGAGATGATGTTAGAACCACTAGACGTCCTGGCACCGCTACTCGTATCATAATTTCCATTATAATATTGAAGTAAAATTAAGAATAAAAATAATAATAATTACAGTTTAATTTTTATTTAATTTATTTAAAGGATCAGTTATTGTATTTGTTACTTTAAGAATTACGGCTTAGTGATCTGCTTAATTGACGGTTTTATTAGATTCTAAACTTCGGATAAGTGATTATAGGATATCATTACAATAATGCTCCCTGTAATCCCATACATTATTAGGAAATAATCAGAGACCTAGAAATAATAAATTTATATCTATGGTTTCACCCCGAGTATACTTGCTGGGCTCATCAGTAAACTTGATGCAAGTATATTCGAATTTAGACCATTTGAAAGATGATAAGGATAATGACGGTGAATTTTTCTTTATGATGGTATTAGAACAAGTATTCCAAGTTTGCTGTTACAATTCGAGAATAACTCTATTTCATTATCCTTATCATATTTCAAACGGTCTAAAGAAGAATATACTAGCATCAACTTTACTGATGAGCCTAGTAAGTATATTTATATTGCTGATTTGTTATATTTATAAAAACGAGATCGTATTTATAAATTTATCAACTTTTGGTCTCCGATTATTTTCTAACAAAGCATATATAGAAAAAAGGACTTTTCGGCATAAGAAAAATTTTGCATTAGCAAATGAAGTTTGCTCTCGGCTCAAGAAAATTTTTTCTCGTCTTAAATAAATTTTCGTTTTCAATTAATAATGCATGCATTTTTGCAAAAAATTTTTTAAGGCAAATAAAAATTTTTTGCGCCAAGAAATTCTTTTTTTCTGTGTGGGATTACAGTGAGCATTAGCGTAATGATATCTATATGTAATCACTTATACGAAGTTTAGAACAGTAGCAGATCAGTAAAGCCATAACTATTCTAATAACAAGTAATAATAATATTAGAATTTCTTCATTTAGTATTTGCAATATCATTCATGACTTTTTGGTGAATTTTAAATATTATTATAGTAACAATCAATAATCATTTTATATTTACTATTTCATATATGCATATATGATGCTTAAATGATATTCTAAAAACAACAATTGCCTGTTCTCATATTTTTTGGTAGTCAATATACCTCATAAACCTTTGATACATTATGTATCAAAGATTTATGTGGTATATTAACTACCGAAATAAAAAATAAAGATTATTATTATCATTATTATAATGATAATAATAATTTTTATTTTTGACATGAATACTGAGAAATAAGTAGAGGAAAGAAAAGAGATGAGAGATGTAGTCAGTTGATAGAAGAGGGTATTTATAAGATACTTATAGACAGGAGAGGTCCATCCATATCTCGATATCGTTGAGTGCCCGATATGAGTATACTGAAGGGTTGCATAATCATCATATCAATATTAGTAGAGCTCGCAAATAGCGGAAAGTTTCGGGGCCGGCTCGCAGGGTCAACTGTTTTCCAGATTTTTTGTATAGGATGACTTACGATACTCACCTTCACACACTTGGATATTTTCCAGAAAATAGTGAGAGTAGTTTTCGATAGTATCTCTAAACTTTGGCATCTGATGAAAATTTTAGAAAACCGAACTGAAAACAATGCATTTCGTTTTTGGAAATTTTTAAGTTTAATAGCAGAATTTGAAATTCCATACCTAATTAAAATATGAATAAAAATGGATATTTTCAAAACGTTGAACATATTCTTTGCCGGTTTCTATTGACTTCCTGTGCAAGGATAAGATATTCTTCGTTAATGAAAATAATTGTGTTTAACGAGCGCGCGCTACATAATTACGTTCGTTAATATGTAAGCGATTAGTTTATGGTAATTGACAATAATAAAATTTTCTTCTTTACTTTTTGTCATCTAATAAATCTAGCTGCAAATAATCAGATTTGGAATATCGCATGCACAGTAACACCTATTCTAAATTATCAAAATAATGACTGCTATTCGATCGCAGTTGCATGTGAAACCTAATTATACTTACCACGGAAACGAAACTCAAACCCTACATGGATTAAAATTTCCACAAACTGAACAGCTTGGTGGTCCATGTTCCGTGGTACTAATTCCTTAAATCAGTCACCAGAGGCGACTTCAAACACTACGGCCGGGTACAGATTTGCCTTGAATTAATTCTAAAATGGCTCTTTCCGTTCTCTAGTATGCATTATGGTAATCGCGTTTATCCAAGACAGCATTACTTACTCTTTACATAAATTATAAAAGTTACGATCTTTAGATAAAATCAGTTCAATTAACTGTGTACAAATACATAAGCTTTGAATGAAATTAATTTACTCTGGATTAAGACACCCACCCATATACACACACGCACACACATACATGGAACAAGAGAGCACTCATCGTTAGTGGTGGTGCCTCTATAATTTATGCATGTCATCTTTATAATGCCACTGAATAATCTCCGTAGAACAGAGTGAAATTGTTTTAACTTCATAGTAGTGGTAACAGTGAGTTCATTTTAACATCGATTTTTTAAAAAATATTGCTGTGTGTAAGCTACCAGCACGATGTTATCATTCTTAGCTCAGTGTCCCTAGAAATTTATGTGTTCTAAGAAGTACCTGAAGATCGTAATATTTTTCATGCAACGAAAATTAAAAAAATTCATTCAATTTTACTGCTTCAGGGGTAGTTTGGGATGGCCTGTAAATTTCCGCTGACGCGCGAAACATTTCAGAGACCTAGATCTTTTCTAATTTCGTTTTTTTATTGTCGTTCCGCGAAAAACATTCCGATCTTCAGCTACATGTCATTAAGATATAAGCCGTTCAGTGAAGGAATTACGGGTGAATTGTAAGGAATGTTCTTCGGGCGACTCAAAAACAAATAAGTTGCCGAGAAGCCTGTAGATTTCTATCAGATTCTAAAGACAATAAACCATAGAGGTAATAACATAACTAATTTTCAATATGATAGTAAACAGTAACGATGTAACTGATAGCGATGAGTTGCATCATTACAGCAATAAATTGTAAAATGCGACGGGGTGTGTTTTCAATTAGACTGATTAGCCATAGCTATTATTTTTTCTCATACATCTGCTTTTACGTTGATTCAAATATCCGACCTAGATTTTCTTGGGTAAAGTTTTCTACTTATAGCCTCATACTGTCGATTGTCTGAAAAAAAAACGTGCAACATTGCAAAGTGCGAATTAAGATTTAACAGAGTTAATTTTAATGCTTTTTGTAGCTACATATAAAACATCATAATATCCAACATAATGTAATATAAAATCATCAACATAGTATAAAGTGATAAATCATAAATAAACCTTTTTAAACAAGCGGAGCATCTGCCCCCATGTCAAAAATGAACGTACAAAAAATTTTGATTTTTGAAAAATGTTATCCCACTTTGGTCATGATCCTGAAAGTTCTTTAGTGTCTCGTTTATATAATCCTAGTTTTCCTTATACATATACAGCAGGACAATGACAAGTATGCAAATTAAAATCAACTTATTGACATTATGGTTTGTAAATACATATTGATGAAAACATTACTAGAGGTACATATGGATATGAGGTTCAACATTAATTTACATCGACAAAATGTCTAACTAACTAAAATTTATATATAGATCGTTTTGTCTTCTCTTTAAAAATGAATTAGTTTAATTTACTACACTGTAAAAAATCAGGAGTGATTACGGATTTTATTTAAATCCAAATTCACTCGAAGTTTTTAAAAAAATTACTCTGTATATGGAGATTTAAATTCGCAGATTTAAATAAAATCCAGATCACTCCGAAATTACTTAGCTGAAAAAACAAACTCCCAATTTAAACTGTATGCGAAGTGATTTTTTCTATTAATTTTTTGCAGTATGAAAACCAGCTATAAGTATAGGGGAGAGTGGGGTCAATTGAATCAAAAATACTTAGACATTTTTTTTTTATATGAATAAAAGCAAAATGATAACTTTTTTTTTTACAAAATTATAATTTATTATATAGACTATCATTTCTCATAAGCACATAACTTAACAAATGATCAAAATTTTCAATAAATACGAAATTGTGCAACTGCATCAAATGGTTCAATCGTCCCCTTTGCGGGGGCAATTGAACCACTAGTCGGGGACAATTGAACCAAGAGTATTAGAACCACCAATGAATGACTTTAATGAATATTTTACTATTCATTACAGCTTAAAACTAAAATTACAACACTTCTAATAATATTTATTATTTTATATAACATTATATGTTATAACAATCACTTTTAAAACTTCTGTCAATATAATTATTTTTTTTCTTGGTTAGTTTAGCTGGATTACACATTCTGTCAAGATGCGCGCGCATGTCGGATTACTCACAGTGTGATTCGTGTGGTTCAACCGTCCCCGAGAGTACTGGTTCAATTGACCCCATATGATTTTATTGAAATAATTAGTTTAAAAAAATATATTCAAGAACTATTTTACTAGAAGTAAAGCTAGAAATTTATGACTAATATATGTCAGAAGGTATTACAAAAAAAATTTTAAGATTTCATTTGAAAATTAAAAAGTCATTAAACAATTTGCCAAGAGGTGAAATCAAGGTTTAGATACCTAAAAACACAAAAACTTGAATTTTTTAAAATTAAATCATCATATTGGTTCGAAATTTTGATCAGACTAAGGTTTAGTGTATTAAAATATAATTCCAAGAGGACGACTCATTTTTATATTTTTTTCGATTTTTTAAGCTTACTGGTTCAATTGCCCCGTGGTTCAATTGACCCCCCTCTCCCCTACTACTGGTTGAATTAGTGGTATACTCATAGCTAGAAAAATAGTGACAATATATCCACTGATTCGCAGTGAATTTTACTAATTAATTTTTAAAGAGATTATTTTCATCGCCGAGATTATTTTATTCAGATTGATAAGGCGTGTCGGTGACCTTAAAACAAAAATTTTTTTATTTCTATCATTATTGTTATAGAAACCTACACTTAGTTTTTGTTATCCTTATTTACATCTAGATTATGATAAATTTTTATTGTTATATTCAACATTTTTTTTTCCAATACTTAATATATATATATATATATATATATATATATATATATATATATATATATATATATATAATTTAGCTTTTGAAGTAAAAGATTTGATTATGATTTAAAAATATAGACTAAAAATAGTGTGAGTATAAAATAAATAATAATAATAAATTTGTGTAAAAATATAATTTAGTATTTTCTAAAACAATTTAAATGCAAACGAGATGATAAATAGCACGGGTACTTCGCGCTGTTAATTTTGGTCAATTTTTCAAAATTTTTTTTATTCTTGACAGAATTTATTATTTTTACACCGGGTCAGGATGTGGAGCCAATAGCTGCATACTCGATGACTTTGCAATCTGCATTGTAAAAAGTAGTTGATTCAATCGATATTTTTTTAAATGTTATTTTTAAAAATTGCATACAAACCTGTTGTTTAGACTGCGTTCGCTTTCTGGCGTAGACTTTTAATATTTTGCAGTTGCAAGCTACGGATAGCGCTACAATGAGACCCTGCAGCACAAAGGTGTGGGTAAATGAGTATGCAAAAGAAGTGTCATAGAAGTATGAAAAAAAGTAATGAATTTAAATCTCGACCTGGAGTGAGTGTCCGGTACAAAAAATCGCCCACAATAGAGGTATTCTCCATACTCTTGCTGCTACACCACAACCGGCAATGAAACCAATGGTTAAGCAGATCTTCAGGAAAAGTATTAGCTGAAGGGTTTGCCGTTTTTTCATTTTTTCTCGTTGCTTTATTTCCAACTGCATACTATAAGTATATCTGCAATAATCAAGCAAATGTGAAAAAAAGTTATTACATCTATTACTCTGATATAATCTTTAATTTCTCTTGAGAGTTACTTAATTCCGGTTGAAAAAGATATTATTTATTGATTACCTCGCTATTATAGCAGCATTGAAAAGATAGTACCCAGAGATAAGGATTAGAAGAGTGATTGGTAGACTGTAGGTGTAGATTGTAGCCTTAGTACCTAAGAACCTGTCATTAGATGACATTAATTAATTTGTATTGGGTTTAATTTTGAGGTAAAACAAATTAATTTAAAACATTCGGTTTTCTTGTATCTGTTTGTAAGTGTAAATATTAAATATTGCGTACTCTTCGTGGTTAATTGCTGATTTGTATTTGAGATGTGAAATATTTTCTCAAATAACTTTTTGAGTTTGTTGTTGAAAATGGTCTATAGTTTTTCAAAAGAATCGGTTGAAAATAGTATGTTTTTGCTATTCAAAATTCAGGCCAGTCCGCATCGATGTGTACACAGAAAAAAATGATTTCTTGGTACAAGAAATTTTTTCTCACATTAAAAAATTTTTGTTTTCAATTAATAATGCAAAAAATTTCTTGGGACAAATGAAAATTTTTTTCAGGCTTTTTTTCTGCGTATGTATACAAAAAACAGGTGGATCATAAGTGCGCATGTATGTGTGTAGAGTGCTGAAATATTTGGTATATATATATATATTTTCATAAATTCGACAACACTTATGTCGAAAAATATATGACCTTATATATATATATATATATATATATATATATATATATATATATATATATATATACTGAGAGAAAGAATAACTTAGAAATATTGTATTTTCTTCTTATAAGAAATTATGCTATCGAAAATTTTTCAATCTAATATATTTTTAGTTAAAAAATTTGATGATTTTCAAAATCATTTTTTTAATTCAAGAAATCTGCACTCAGCTTAAGATGTGTTGATCTTTTGTTTTGGACTACTGTAAATAAATTTCGATTTTCTGCTGCTTAAGAAAATTTTTAACTTCCCGCTAAGAAAATTGCAAATTTTCAAAAATTCGGGAAGTTATTGGTTTCAGTCCGATTTGTGAAAATCGAAATTCCAACAGATGTCGACGTTTTGAGGTCCTAGGAAGCTATTTTGACTAATTTCACGATGATGTCCGAGTGTATGTATGTATGTATGTACGTACGTACGTACGTATGTAAATATCTATAACTTCTGAACGGATGAACCGATTTTGATCGTCAAGGTGTCATTCGACTCAGTTTTTCAATATCTTGAAGCTGAAAAAAAATTGAGCTTGATCGGTAGGGCTCGTTCGAAGATATTCCAAAAATAAACTTTTTTCAAAAATGTTTTTTTTGGATAACTTTTAACGGGCTCGATGGATTAATTCCAAAATGGACTGGGCTCTGGAGATTCATAAGCCGCGTCGAATGCCACCTCAAACATCGAAATCGGTTAATTCATTCAAGAGAAACCGTTGTCGAAAGAATTAAAAAAAAAAAAAATTTTCAGTATTTTGATAATTTCTCAAAAACGACTCGATGAATCAATTTAAAAATTTGATCAGTTATAGAACTCAATGAAACGCGTCGATTGCCACCTTAAACGTCTCAATCGGTTTATTCGTTCGAGAGATATCGTTGTAGAAAAAATGGTAAAAAACGTTATTTTTTTAAAACAAAAGCATACAAAAGTATTTTCGAGCTCGAAGAGCTCGAAAATGTATCTACTACAATTTTTCGAGCTCAAGGAGCTCGAAATACGCGGGAAGTTTTGGGGCTGGCCCGCAGGGTCAACCGACAGACCGATTTTTTTTTTACAAATGTTAATTTTTTTTTCAGTGTATAAATATATTTATGCGCAAAAAAAGTAATTGTCATATATTAAATGTCACATATATTTTTAACGTACATATATATGTATATGTATATACATATATATATATATATATATCCATACTAGAGAGTTTAAAGCAAGAGTAAATACACATATGTACGATCCTTTGTTCTTCTATCATTGTCCTAGAATTGTGGCAGTTAAATGCCGCGATCTATAGCTTTTCATGACCAATTTATTATCCATTGTGTCCGTAAATCCAACATTGTTATGACGTTAATAGTAAACTATGTTTTATTACATTTTATTTCACAAAATGAAAACTTAATTGAGACTGCATAAAAGTAAAAATAATTTATAATGAAATTGTGTGTATCTTAAATTGTTAACGAGAAAAAAACATTACAAGGGAAAAGTTTAAGAGCCGACTCTTCAAGATCGACCTATTTTTTTTTACTTACGGCTGAATAAGTAAAGTTAAGATATAAAAACCAACGAGTCTTGAATGATAAGTCCTCGAGAGGTGAAAAGGTCACATTAAAGCTTACCAACAGTTGAAGGGTGTTAGATCTGTGACGTTCCAAAAATCGTGGGTTTCATAAGTTTGGGCGAGTATAGACGCTCCGAGAGTAAGAAGTGGTGTTCCCCAAGCAAAAATACTGTACTTAAGATACGTTGGTTGATCATCGCATCCAGGAACTGATGCTATGGTCGCATGAAGATGATGACACATTGCAACTATCCAACAAACTACTGATATTCTCAAGTATTGAAGGCTTAATCCAAGAGCGATGCACAGTTCTGAATCCTGTTAAATTAAATAATATTAATATGATACTGAAATTAGCCGATGTCTAATAATTTTTTCATTTTTTTAAAAACGATGCATTTAAAAAAAAATATTTTTAAAAACTGCACCTGTAGTTTTTTAAATTTGCTCGGGTGCATATTTTTAGTTTTTTTTTTTTTTTTTTTTGTACACTGAAAAAAAAATATTTTTCCTCCCGGAATCCAAAGTATTATCGATCCAGTATTCCTATAGTAAGTAAACGTATTGCTACTGTAAGAAACCTGGTATAATTCCCACAGCAATACCGAGTTTTCTTGTGGGACTAAAACTTTATACTATTTTACTATAGCAAATGCAGTGGTGTCTCCAGCGCTTACATAATTATCCTATAGCAATTTTTGTTTCCCGCACTTTTACCTCATATTATCATATGAGATAGAAATAAGAGGGCAAGTGACAACAAATATTATAATAATGCGTGCAATATTCCTTTTTATAATTATAAAATTATTAATTAGTATTTATGCGTTTTTTGTCTCAATTGTTGACAGTACGTCTGTTATAATAAAAAATTCTTCTATTTACATACATTCAAGCATGTCAATAAAGTAGGGTTAAGTTTATTTTATTTTAATTGTGGTTTTACGCATACAGCAATACCGAGTTTTCTTACAGTCAGAATATGTATTGCCCCGTGAAATAAACTTTGGTATTCTTACCACAAGAATACTAGTATTGCTACCAGAACAAAACATTTACCGGGAGGAAAAAAACTTTTTTTTCAGTGTAATTTAAATTATTGGTAAAACATATCCAAAGATTCTTAATTGCCCGTGAAAAATGAATCATAGATGGCAATGTATGAAAATTGGCCAGGCATGTCATGTATTGTCATACAAAGCCTTGTATGACCATGTATGCCCATACATGGACCATATAGGGTCATATATGGCCATATATGTTTAATTAATCTCGGACATCCATGGCCATATATAGCGATACATGACTATGTATGACCATGTATGGCCATGCATGGACTATATATGGCCATATATGTTTAAGTAATCATGGGCATACATGGGCAAATATAGTCTTGTATGATTCATATATGGTCATGCATGACTATATTGAAAAAGTGTGTATGCCCATGGGTGGCCATATATGCTTCATACATGAAACATATACAACCATGCATGGCCATGCATGATTCATTTTTCACGAGCGTCTACTAATTGCAGAATCATATTTATGCCATATATTTATGCCATAGTTATTCTGCAAATTTTAAATTTATCGACATTATTAAATCTATGAACAAACCCGATTTATAATACAACGTAATATATAAATCAATACCGAAGTCGAATAATCCATCATTAAAACTTTTATGATTGTTTTATCTTCCCGCTAGAGAAGTAAAAAATTAGAATTGAAAAGGGAAGTTTTTTTAAGCTCATAGATCTAGATAATGGAAAGTTCAAGGGATGGCCAGTGGGTTTCACAATTTTTTGTATGTTTGTGGCTCTGTGGTTCAAACAGCTAGGAGATTATTGAAAATATGATGATAAGCTATTCGAATGAAATTTTTTAATCTTATAATGTAAAATATCTTGATATTTAAATCCAAGTAGACTTTAATTTTAATGAACTGTTTTAGCTACTGTTATACAAGATTAGTTAGTTAATTGCTAAAAAAATTATCATGAATAACGAGCTTTAAAATGGGCACTTTAATTAATTTGAAATGCTTCAATCTTATAATTTAAACGTGAAAAATCAATACTTGGACTCGAAGCTTACAAATGTTTACGGTTCCGAAATTCAATATCTGAGAGTAGTGAACTTGAAAACATGTTTTTTGTTGTATTTTTTTTTCTTTTTTCAGCTTCTAAACATTAGAAAGTTTGATGCTGGTGCATAGGGTTAATCGATTGCCAGATTTTTCATACTGCGCAAAAAATAGTATTGTAAGCATATTCAATGCATTCGTGATCGAGATGTGCTATTTTTTATTTTCGTATTTTATAATGTGTACTGAGAGAAAAAGAAGTATGTTCGAATCATTGTATAGTCTTATTACAAAAAATTATACTTAAAGTTTTCATTGTTATATATTTTGACTGCAAAAATTTGAAGATTTTTTTCAAAATAATTTTTTCAATCGAAGAAATCCTAGTTTATTTCAAGATATCATGATCTTTTTTTTGCAATAGTGTTAATAAATTTTGATTTATTCTGTCAAGAAAATGATTCTTCGCATTAGATATGAACTTAATAACGCAATAATTTATATCGATTTACTACTCGAGAAAATACTATTTTTACAAAAGTTATTTTTTTTTCTGTGTGCTGTTAACGCTACACCTTGCATAAAATAAATTAATAAGGCTAAATAGTACACGGAAAGAAAATTCCACTAAAATTTACCATGTTACCATCGTAATCGTGGACTAGACTTTCATTGGCGTCAATTTTTAAATGTCTTATTCCAAAATTTACTAAGGTAAGTGACCTCTCTATCGGCTAGTTAAGCGTATTTTTTTTTTTCGAATTAAGAATTAAAATATAAAAAGACAATTCATGTATAAAACAGTGATAGAACCTTGAAGCGTATACATTTAACTTCAAATTAAAAAAGAATATATGTAAAAATATTTATTAGAAATTTAATAATAAATGAAAATAACTTCAATTCCTGATGTCCCCTCTATTGGCCTAGCTGTCCCCTCTATCGGCCTCCTAGCTGTCCCCTCTATTGGCCACCTTTTAGATAAAATTTTAGCTGATTGGATGTATATAATTTATTTTTATCTATTATAAATATTTATATTTATTTTGAAATATAACTTAATCAATTTGTTTATTTATTTTGACGTTAAAAAATTAAATTGACTATTTTGCATATAAATGTTAATAACCTCAAAAATAATAAAACTAAGGTGGCCGATAATGCATACAGAGGTAATTTTCTTGTATCTATATTCGGCCACCCTATTTTTATTTTAAATTAGGTAAAAATCATTAAATTTTTAACTCTTAAAACTACTATGAAACGAGCTCATAAGATTACAAAAAAAAATCGGACTTTTATTGTTATTTTTAATTAGTAATCAGTTAATGAAAAAACAAGAATACTTAACCTCTCTGATAAGAAACCACCAGAAATCGCGTCTGACGCACTACTTTTTTTTTGTTAATTAAAAAATGAATTTTTACAATAATCAAAGTATGTTTAATATAAACTAGATTAATTTTACTTTTTTTTTAAAAAACTATTTACGCATTAATACGTACTTATTGTGGAAATATATCGATTTTTCAACCAAGTGGCCGATAAAGGGGGCCTGGCCGATAGAGGGGTCATTTACCTTATAGTCTTTGTTGAAATTACGATGTGAAATAGTAAAGAATATAACCTACATCGTAATTTTAACAAAGACTATAGTAAATTTTGAAATAAGACATTTAAAAATTGACGCCAATGGAAGTCTAGTCCACGATTACGATGGTAACATCGTAAATTTTGGTAGAATTTTCTTTCCATGTACTTTTAGTTAATTTTGAGAATATTGGATTATATTAATTGAATATCCACACAGAAAAAAATAATTTCTTGATGCAAGAAATACTTTGTATTATAAATTGAAAAAAAAAATTTTCTTACGACGAGAAAAAGTTTCTTGTTTCAAAAAATTTTTTCTTGCCCTAAGAAAATTTATTATTGCACCAAGAAATCTTTTTTTACTGAGCATGAGTCTTTGAAGTATACATTTTTGGAATTTCCCAACGTTTTTACTGAATTGGTTTTTTTTCTTTTCGTCGTCTCTAAAGTATATAACTTTCTTTTTCCACAATAAGACTTCTCTTATTGGTTTTTAAGTTTAGAAGTTGCAGAGAATTCTTTAGCTATTGCACAGTCTTCTCTTGTTTCCATTGTATCGCATTAAACTAGAAAATTTTAGTTTCCAGAATTCTGGTACATTCAGTCAATGATTTTTGTAATTTTTTATGATGATGCATTACTTTCAGATTTTAGTATATTTTAAGTAATAATCCTTTGGTGCATCATTTTTACGATAGTATGACTTATTGTAGTAATTACATTTTTATTAAAATCTACAATTAAGATATATTTTTTTTACCAGAAAATTTTCTCTATATTTTACACAGACGTTCTGCATTTGAATTTTAAATCTTTGAATGAAAATGCTTTTAAATTTTTAGTTATCATACCATTATAAAAGGATAATAGTGATAAATTTATATAGATCTGTTAGGTATTTTAAAAGTAGAAGTTTACTTTACCGAAACGTTTAGTGAGTTTACGAACAATGTCAACATATAAGAATCGTATAAAACTTAATGGATAGAAAGCGTGAATACCAGAGCAGATAAAATAAAAAATTGTGTTTATTCGTGACTATGTAGCTGATAGCTAAAAAAACTACTGGAAGGTCTGAACACCGATAGCTACTATACTTGAACGAGCGTATAAAAGTGCTTTTAACTCAACATTCTCGAGTTTCCTTGACTTTTCCATCACTTGAACAGACTTAATTGCAATTTCCAGTCTCCGTGTACGAACTGACAAACCTTTCGACTTAAATAAGATATTCCTATAACTTTGTGAATCAGATGAAGTGATAAATCTACAATAAATTTTACATCTGGAAATTTTCAAAGTTATTTTTAAAATTTTCTAACAGAATTTACCCTCGCATATATTATAGTGGATTGATTTGAGCATGTTATTAATTCTGATAAATTTTTATGATACTGTAACCGGAAATTATACTTAAGAAAAAAAAAACGAATTTGGTTGAACTAAGACTCAAAAATATAAAATTTCAAAAAAATTAAAATAGCTTTAGACAATTTATCAAATTTTATTCATGGGCGTAATTCACTTTATTTAATAATTCATTGGTTCTCATCATTCCTCAAAACTTTAATAGTACATTACACTTTACGTGGGCGAGTTAAGTCTTTATACGGTAGCACAATGTTTTTAACATGAGTCGTAGATCGTCTTAGTGTGCACCATAAACGAGTGCTAAGAACAATGTATTTGACGGATAATGACTCAGCTCACGTACTATGTACGCTCTATACTTTATTCAACAAATGTATGATTTTTGAAAATTGCAGATATAATAAGACGCGATAATCAGACATGCGTTGAATAAAAATTATATACAAATACTTTCCGTATAAGTATTCAAGCTCAGAAGAGGTTAACCGTTAGTAAAAACACAAACAATATGTTTTATGTAAGCTTTATTCTTAATAAATCTATTAATTCTAAGAATTCGCCGAGCTAAAATTCCCCGCTATTTTTCACTCTTTTTATAAAACTCGAGGACCCTTCAAAATGCGACGGGGTTGTAACCTCTGTAGGGTCGTTGGAATTAGCCGAATAAATCAGTTGAATACTTTGGGCGAAAAGAAAAAACTATGTTTTTATGCGAAATAGCAATGCAATTATCGAATTTGAAAAAAAATTAATGAATTATACAGCTAAAAATTAATTGTAACTGACATTGTCGGGTATATTAGATAATTTTACTTGTTTTCTAGTGTATAGCCGCAATTACGACCTTTTACACTTTTTGCCTTTATATCGCAAACTGCTTTACTTCTCCTCTGCCTTCCGTTGTGCGACTGTGGCCCGACTTGTGCTTATACTGTACTGCATCATTACGGTGATGCCCTGCAACCTTCCTTGTGCAATGGAGGTGCAGTGACTAGGGAAACCACAGAGAAAACCTAGCCAGCACAGTTCGGTTTAGGTGAAGCTCCAGTGATCGATAAAATTCCCATTTTACCAATCACTGGATCTTCATCCCGCGCCTAGCGATCAGAGACCTTCGTTCGAACCCGACGCGTGGCTAAACGGTCACCCAGCCAAGTAGTGATCATGCTCGATGCTACTTAACTTCGGTGATCGCTCGAGCCACGCGCGTGCCGAACGGCTGCCTCAGCTGCCTGGGTATATTAGATAATTTTATTACATGCTAGGCAATAAAAGAAAGTGTTTTGAGTAAAGGTAAGAAATAAAATCATTTTCATAGATCAGTTTTTAAAAGCTTGATAAATTGACATTACAGTTCAGCTCTGAAACTTCTCGCTGTCGTCAAGTGAAAGAAACTCAAATAGGTTTTATCAATAAAATAATTTTGAGTCACCACAGCTCAAATAATTATTTTTTTTGCGTTAAAAAAAGAACGGAATAATTTTTATGGTACGATTTCTTAGAATCAAATTTAGTTAAACTTTTTCCTTGCTATTTCTAAAAAAATCCATTAAGGTTATATATATTTGATTCAATTTTTCAATGAACTAGATCAGTGGTTAACGAGTTAAAAAAAAAAAAAAAAAACAAACAAAGCTTGTAATATTTGAATACTTGAATTTTCAAATTTCTCGATTCTAGTTTATCTGAAAATTTAATGAAATTCAAACCTCAATGAATTCTCTCGAGAGCCAAGAGAATTATTTAAATCGTTCGGTTTGTTCAGAGTACATAGTTATATAAAACAAAGATCAATTAAAAAAAATTTTTTGGAGATTTCTCTCAAACACGTTTTTACCAATTTAAATCCATCTTGCAGTAATTTGAAGTGTTTATATGTTCAAATTAAATTAGTTTTTTAAAGGAACGAAATAGATTTTTATTGAAATTTATTTTTTAATCAATTTGGAAACTCTATGTTCGATTAATCTGAAAAACTAATCAGATTTATCTCCATAAATTTTACGGTGCGTGAAAGATGAAAACAAATACATTCGAGCAAGGAAACAGTGAAAGGCCTGATAATAAATAGGGAGAAAAAAAATGGACAATGGAATTATAAGGTAGTACAGGATTTGCGGTATAATGAGAAATACTAAGAAAAAATTTTATTTTTTTGGGGAGCCTTTTCCTCGCCTATTTTAAGTATACACGTGCGGTGAGTGTCCCGTCTTTTCTACCATAATATAATCAAGTGGTATAATCAACATAGTGAATTAGTTAGTATCAGCTCATTATTGGCGTTATCCTAGGATCAGTATGATCTTTTTACATGCAGGACAGAACCAACAGCCATTACTTTTACACTCCCGGTTAAAAAAATGATATGTAATTATATATAATTATATATAATCACTAATAAACATATTTTATATAGTTTTTAGGAATTAAAAAGAAATTATAGGGATTCTTTGCCTTTTATAATGCATGTATTTTATAGCAAATTTCTGATTTCAGGCTTTCAATAATACATTTCTTATAATTAAACATATAATTACATTAGTTAATAACTCTTTGCCTTAGAAAGTAGAATGCATCTATTTTATAGCTCATTCCTATAAAATGGCATGATTATATATAATTGTATGTAGTTATATATAATGTCACTATGATAATTATATGTAATTATATACAATTACATATAATTTAATACAATTATATATAAAAAACCATTATATATATTTATATATAATTATATTGGGCCATTTTCTATATATAATTATGTATCTTTTTTTTACCCAGACTAGAATTTGGTTTTTCTCATGTCAGCTTGGAAGATTCGCCTCTAGTCTCATTTCCATGCATTGCTCGACATACCATTTACCCAAGAAGACACATATTTATTTCATTGAGTCAATTACTATTCTGCACAACAATAGCTACTATTTTTTTTCTCCCTATGGTCATGGCAAGAGATCTAGAACTTCTAATTTTTAACAGAAATTTCTAATTAATTGTAATTGAAAATTAAATTTATTTTTAATTTTAATACATTATCAAGAATAAGTCAATTTCATTTCAATACAGTGATGTTTTTACTACTCATTGAAACAGTATCTGTTGAATATAAGTATAAATTTTAATCTGGCATATAAAATGAATTATATGAGCTTGATTTGCATCGAGTTAATGAAAAACAAGAACCATTTGCTCGAATAGTGAAATTTAGTATCTGAAATGTTTATTGCTAGATTAACTTAACAAAATTTACTATTATTTGCCGGATTAGTAGAATAATAAATTTCGGTAAAATAAATTATTTTGTTCGATATTTCGTTCGTTGACTTTTTTCAGTATATTATCTTGTATACTCTGACATTTTCGGTAATTGAGAATAGAGTTTTAGGATAGGGGAGATGACAGATGTTATTTTTATACTTGTAGATCCCTTTTCAGAATGCTTGAGTTTTTTTTCAACCCCTAAGTCTTGTATGTTAGTTTCGGGTTTTTCAGGCGGTCGCTTTATCCGCTAAGCCATTGAGCCATAAAAAAACAGTAATGTATTAATTAGTTGTATTTATAATTGAACAGGGCAAATTGTGACAGTCTAAAGTAAATACGTGTTTTATCCGATATTCATCATCTTTTGTGTTTCATTTCAGTTTCGTACATCTAAAGTTTTTAGCTAGAGCTTTCTCACAGCGGAAACTTTTAGGGCTGACCCGTATACTTAGATTTGATTTTACTACTGCGGGGTTAATACCCTGCCTTTTGCCAGAAAAAAGTAAACAGTAAAAATATACACTAAATCAACCCATTTACTGTTACTTTAAAATTAACACAAAATCTATGTTGAAAACTCAATGGATAGTCACGGAAAAAAATGTTTTTTTTAGAGGTGAGTAGTTCCGGACATGTATAGTTCCATGAACTATGTCTTTTGTCGGATACGTACCCGATCGTTCCTCAAAATTTACTTTAGTATACTCACTAGTTCTTTTTTGTCCGCCATTAGCAACAAGCAGTCAAGCAGCAGAATAATTTTTAATTGGTGATTTTTTATGGAATTTTTAGTTGAATACCAATCATAAATCATTCTCTATTTAGTATAAAATAATATAGTTCGCCGTGAATTCGTCTTAAACACATAGGTCGCATAGCATAATGTTGTGTATAATGGAATATTTTGTGTGTCTACGTTTTAAATACTGAACCTTTATGAGAATTGAAAACATTAAATAGTTCCACGGATATGATTTCAAGAACTAGTTCTTTTTCGCTCCGAAAAAGTTCCAGGTTCAATCCGGAATGATACCGGAACTACCCACCTCTACACGGAAAGAAAATTATAGGAAGTATTCCTATGCATTATAGGAATGGTTCCTATAATGGTATAGGAATTGTACCCATACTATTATAGGAATTGTACCCATACTATTATAGGAATGGTTCCTATAATTATAGGAACCATTTCTATAACATTATGAAAATGGGAATAGCTCCTATAATTATAGGAATGGTTCCTGTAATTCATGGAAATGGTTCTTATAATTCATGGGAATGGTTCCTATAATATTATAGGAACCATTCCTATACTATTATAGGAACTATTCCTATAATAGTATAGTAACCATTCCTATAACATTATGAAAATGGGAATAGCTCCTATAATTATAGGAATGGTTCTTATAATTCATGAGAATGGTTCCTATAATATTATAGGTACCATTCCTATAATAGTATAGTAACCATTCCTATACTATTATAGGAACTATTCCTATAATAGTATAGTAACCATTCCTATACTATTATAGGAACTATTCCTATAATAGTATAGTAACCATTCCTAGAACATTATGAAAATGGGAATAGCTCCTATAATTATAGGAATGGTTCCTATAATATTATAGGGACCATTCCTATAATAGTATAGTAACCATTCCTATACTATTATAGGAACTATTCCTATAATAGTATAGTAACCATTCCTATACTATTATAAGAACTATTCTTATAATAGTATAGGAACCACTCCTATACCATTATAGGAACTATTCCTATAATAGTATAGGAACCATTCCTATAATAGTATAGGAACCATTCCTATAATATTATAGGAACCATTCCCATAAATTATAGGAACCATTCCTATAATATTATAGGAACCATTCCCATAAATTATAGGAACCATTCCTATAATTATAGGAACTATTCCTATAATTATGGGTAATATTCCTATATCTATAGGACGTGTTCTCATAATTTATGGTCGTCATTCCTATAGTGGTATAGGATGAAATTTTACAAAATTATAGGAACCATTTCCATAATTTTCTTTCCATGTAGTTTTTTTTTCGTTTTTCCGAAATTTCTCAGAAATGGTTTGATCTGATACATTCTTTCACAGGTCTACATAGGTTTATTTTTTTCTTTTTACTTAGTTATGTAAATATCAGGATTATTTTACCTGAACTCCGCCGACACCGATAATGAAAAGAAGTTGCACCATAAACAGAGAAGCCAGTAAATTCATAAGCGTTGTTCCCGCCAAACTTCGTAAGTCGGAAAACAGGCTGTAATAAAATATCAAAGAGTTTATATAGTATTTTCCAGTAACACTTTTTTTGTTTCTTATACATAACAATAAATAGGTAAGATTTATGAAATATTCCACATGAAACATAAGATCCATTTAGCTGTTTTCTATTTATTTATTTTTTCTATGTGAATTTTTTTCATCATAATAAATGAAATACTTCCCCGAATTTTCGGGCTCGTTGATTTTCATAGCGGAAAATTAAATTTTTTTTAACGGGCCATATTCGAGTTAATAACACCAAACGATGTGAAAGAAAACACCCATACCATGTTAAAAGTACATGGCTTGATATTTCACACCGAGCAGACCGTGTAAAGTCCTCGGGCACTATATTCACACTAAAAATTATTTACAGTGTAGTCTTTGTTGCATTTGTAATGCAATATCACATTTGATTAATTTTCTCGTTATTGTATGACATTATATGTGATACTTTTTAGTGATTAAAAGACGTATATTTTCTGCCAATATTTGAAATTAAATTCATCATATATAAATGTTGGGTTATTCAATACTAATAAAATTTGGAATGAATAAAGCGTAATTAAACACTTATTATATACAAATAAATTTAATGAATATTAAATAAATTGATTTTCAGTGTAGACAGAAAATAGCATTAATTCGGAATTATTTTTCATATTTCGACCAGTACGATATTAAGCTTAAATCCATATAGCGGTACACAAATATTGACGATGTGGGTATCAAACACTAATACAAATCATTGCTTATGATTATACGGATATTAATTATACACAAGTACGCGGACGATCATTCCATTTCACTTGTAGTATATGTATGGCACTATCGAAAATTACGCCAGAACGTGTAATTGCGGTTCGCCAATCATAGGTATATTATATTGCAAATGAGATGTGATGTGATGAGATGTATGTAGTCGTACAGTCGTTTTATTCGCGACTTCTCACTGACATTCGATGAAATCCAATAATCCTCTACATGCTTCGCCAAGCGTTCAATTGTATTTTCCATCAATAAATAAAACGTAAATTTAATGTATGTTGAAATTTTATTTTAAAATTGACTTTTTTTCAAATACAAAGAATAATAACAAATAACAGTTTATTTGACGTTAATAAAAAATACATTGAGAGAAAGGTACGGGAACGATTACAATATTTCATGGGCATTAGTAGCATAGTTTAATAGCAATACCACAAATAAACCGTTTCCATAAAAGGATCTTTACGCAGACAGTAGAGAAGAGGATCCCATAATGTCATGAGATCATTCCTATAACAGGTATGAAGTGTTATTTCTTATAATCAACTAGAAACCGTACACTGAGAAAAAAGTTTTCTTCTGGCAACTAAATTTTAGATATGACAACGAAATAATTTGATTGCCCATTGCCAATGATATATTTGGTTGTTTTAACTAAATATTTTATAATCCACCAACAAAACAAATTATTAGAAACTATAAAATATTTAGTAAAGATAACTACGCATTAAGTAGCAAGCATAAAATCAAATTGATTACCTGTAGAGCTTATAAAGTAGGCATGATGAAATACATTAGTGAGCCTTAGAGAATGAGTTATTAACAATAATTCAATATTATTTTAGAATGATAGAATATTTATTTAACAAGTAAATAAATACATATGTAGAAAAATGATTTATTTCCTTGACAAGTACTTTTTTTATGTATTGTGACAAAAATTGTTCAAGAAAACATTAATATCAAACATTAATGTCCCAGTGTAATATAGGATACCCTTATATTACTATCGAAAAGGGTTGTCATTACTCTGCTAATTAACAGAGGAGAACCCGTTTCATACATGCTTCAAGTTTTGAATATAATAACTCTGATATAAGTGTCTTACCAAGGACACTACAAAAAGTTGGCGCGATCTAGTGATGAGCATCGAACTACTCCCGCTACTGCTGCCTAGCACCACAACTTTTTAAATCGATAGTCATTAGGTTTTAATATATATTTATTAACATCAAACAAATATATATATTTATTCTAAATGAATATATTTTTTTGTGTCTAAGTAATATTTATTAGAGTTAACATAATGATATTTTGCTTTAATATTTGAGTTTGTTGGTACTACAAAATAATTTAGTTGTCTATCAAATAAATATTTTCTTAACTTTACCAAATGATTTTATTATCGTGGCAAAAGAAATATTAACGTCAACCAAATAGAGTCTATTAAATCATTTGTTAAAAATAACAAAATAGATTTTGTTGCCGTAATAAAATTAAGTTGTCTCAATTAAATATTAATTCAAAAAAATTTAGCAAAACCAATTTAATTGTCCGAAGAGAATTTTTTTCTCAGTGTACTCATATATTTCTTTCCGTGTGCGCTAAAAAAATTAATCGGTAGCCACTACCGTTTATTTCGGTAGTCGTTACTGATTGGAATCGATACCAGCTACTGAAAAAAAATCGGTAGCTGTTAGTGAAAATTAGGTCACTGGTACCGAAATAATCGGTAGTAGCTACCCAAAAATAATCGGTAGTTGCTACCGATTGCCAATTGGTAGCTGCTACCGATTATTTTTTTCAGTATGGTATTAATTGGTAAATTTTCGTCGTTAATCTATCATTAATCTGTGTGATTTAATAATAGTAATTGCTTACACATGATGAATTTTAATATGCACTATAAAATAGTTTTAGACTCCGTGTAGTGTTAACGACTCAATGTAAAAATTTTGGTGTAAAAATTACACTTAACATCTATATGCGAAACATTCCAGTTTTGTTGCGCGAAAAACCTTTCGATCTTCAGGTCCATCAATGCTTGTTTGTTGCTCATTAATCAACATTATAACAAGTAACACAAAATGGTGTAAAAAAGTAGATTACACCGTGTTAAAATTACATGGATGAATAGTTTACACCGAGGATTTCTTACTCTGTTATTTCACAATACACGGCCGTGTAAAGTTTTCGAGAACCATTTTTTCACCAAAATTTTGTACAGGGTTTGTTAATCGAGAAAATTTCAAAAATATGACTATTTTTTTAATGAACCACAAACTTATTAAAACACGTGGATTATTACCTTGTTTGTAGTTTTTTAAAGAATGCAAAAGTTGTCGATAAATAATATTTTAATCTATTTAAAAACATGTACATGTTTTATCCTTTTTTCATTAGAAGAGCAAAAAGAACTTGAGAAAGAGAATATTGAAATGGTGTAATGTATTTTTGCCATTGTAGTCATATACGACGTAATATGAATGCGAGAAAGCCACTATATGTATGTATCGTAAGACTCAAAGCTTCTAGTCGTCAGATTAAATTCAAAAGTATCTCGGGTGGGACATTTGCATGTTTCATGAAGTGGAAAGTTTTTTTCCACTTTACCTTATGAATTTAGTTAGATCTAAAATACAACTATTGCGTCTGATATACTGTTATATCTCAACCATTTTATTTTATTTTACAAACCACTACTTTTAAAGAACCATCTACAATTTTTCAATTCTGATTTCCCGGCATTAGCATTTATTTCTTTTAGAAATTATTGGACGATTTGTACCCAGGTAGGAGTCGCCAATGCTAACTATAAGCCGAACCTCGGCAGGTCACTATTGACCCAAGCTTAGCTCAGAATTTGCCTGATAGAGTGAAAACTGGAGTATAGCGGTCTTCCTAGAGGATAATTTATACCAAAATTGGATCTTTCGTTTCCTAAGGCTTGACCTTCACTGAAAAAAATAATCGGTAGCTACTACCGATTAATTTTCGGTAGCCGCTACCGATTATTTCGGTAACTGATACCGAAATAATCGGTAGCTGTTTCTGAAAATTAGGTAACTGGTACCGAAATAATCGGTAGTAGCTACCGAAAAATAATTGGTAGCGGCTACTAAAAAATAATCGGTAGCGGCTACCAAAAAATAATTTGTAGTGGCTACCGATTGCCAATAGGTAGCTGCTACTGATAATTTTTTTAAGTGCAGGTTTGGTTTCTTGTCATCCAAGGCTTAGGCCAACGCTCAACCAACGCTCAGCCGATGTTCGTCCCAAGGCTGGCCCAAGCTTTGGTCGGTGGATTTTTCATACCTGGGTGATTCTTACTTTACTAACACACAAAAAATACGTAGCAAATTTATACTTTGAATATAGTCAGTCTCTTTATACATAATAAGATCATCATTACTGTTTACGTATTATAATACTTATTTACTGTCTTTTATGAACAATGAATAATTCAACAGATAAAAATATAATGGAATTAATTTTCATATTATCAATCGTTAAGATTCATTCTCTTAACGGTATTCAAGATGTTTGGAGTTAAAAGCGTTATCTCCTGATATCTTTGCAATGAAAATGCTCTTTTTATTTTCCGTGTTATTTAACATTTTCTTAAGAAATGAAATTTAAACGGTTCTCTAAGTTTCTATAATAATAGTCAAGAAAGGGGTTTATGAATGAAGTTTGTGGTTCAATAAGAAACACAAAGAGCTACTAAATAATAAAGGCTTCCATTAACAATGCAACTGAGTTCTTACTGTAGAAGTAAATCAATTCTTTTTGTTTTATCAACAATTTTGAAATTTTTCTCAATGTATTTTTATTCCTTTTCACATAAAGATCTAGAAAACGATTTACCCTGTAAACCAGCCCTGTATTTTTCCTTCGTCCTCGAGCTTAGTGAGCGAATATGATGAAATAAGATATGTATTTTAGATATCATACAGCTTAAAAGTACCTTTATTTAGACGCAAAAAGACAGAATACGGTCAGCAAAAAATTTTGTTGTAAATATATACTTTTATATTTTTCGTAAAATCATTGCATGCCCTTATATAAAACGTATTACATTTGTGAGTATGTTAGTCGAGTTAGTCCAGATAAATAAATTGCTTTCATAAGTTTATAGTTTATATAAATTTTTTTTCTACCCGGAATTTAATAGAGGTCGAGGTCTGAATCTTTTACGATCTTTGTATTGCACACCTCAAGCGCGAAAGCGCTGAGGTTGCCTTATGATCGCTCTAAATTTTTTGACTCATTCACTCACATTAAATTATCTCTAGACTTTTTCAATTACAATAAAATGGGTCAAATTATATACTAACACAAAGACAATTTATTAAAGAATAATTTCGACCCAATATCAAGTCGATTAATTATTCCATTAATTAAATATAAATTATTTTAATCCCAGTGACACGAGTTGTCAATTGTCGTGTATGAAACTTAGTAAACCAAATAACTCTCGATAGAAACAATTAATCGGTATAACTTTTTTTTGTTATCTTTGTATTTTCGATCACAAGAACCCTATTGAAAATTACTGTCTAAATCCTTTTAGTTTAATTGTAATTAATTAAAAACGTAAAACTAATTATTCACGAAAAGTTGAGCGGCCATTTTTATTTTTACTATTGTTATTATTACAAAAGTAGATTTTTTTTTTCTTTTTTTCCTCCCCATCAACTACTGGTGGCAGCACTAGCATAAAACAGTAGGATTGAAAAAAAGCGACATCTACAACAAAAATGCGGGATATTTAGAAAAAATTTAAATAAAAAAAAAATTAAACTGGAATTAAGTAATAAACAAATCAAATTAATAATTTAAAAGTTGAATAAAAATTCATGATAAAAAAAAAATAAAAGTAATGATTCAAAATAAAATGAGCGATTGAGGTGTGCAATTTTGGATTTTCCAACGTTTTTTTTTTTAATAGTACCTCCATTCCCTTAAAACGCGATTGAGATAATGACCTGATATAAATTTACTATTTTCCAACCTCGATTTTTTTTATTTTCATTTTATGTTGCAGATTTATAAGTATGCAATATTTTTATAAAAATATTTCAATAACGAATTTTATTTAAATGGGTAAAAGCTTTAATGCCGTAAGATGAACGGTGGAGTGGGATTTGAAATTTGTGACAAAATCAAGATATACCTGTAATAACATCAAAAAGAATATGGCACTCGTTATAAAAAATACAGTGTATTTTCCACGTATATCTTGATGCAAAAAACGAACATTCCATATTCATAATTGTTTAAAATATTAATTTTTTTTTTCAAGCTAGTAGCCACGTATTCGTAAAATATTAAGAAAAATCCTCTTGCACATTTTTCTTTATTTATTCAAAGTCGCACAGTTAGAAATTTTGGGTATTTATGTAATAAATTATTTTGTTCAATATTTTGTGTTGATTTTCAACACAGAAATCTGTTAATTCAACACAAACCGTTTGTGGTATTTTGCTTAAACTAATTTGTTATGTTGAATGATTAGAAAATTTGTAATGTAATAGATTTCGTGTTATTCAAAAATTAACACAAAGTTTTTGTTGTTTAGCTAAACATTCCCGCGCGTTTCTTCATTACTATAACCATGCAAAGCATGGTAGCTTGAAAAGCTCAAAAATGCTGTTGCTCCATAAAATATTTTTGCAACATCGATAAATTTAGTGTTTCACGATCGAAAACGAATAAGATCTTTGATATGACTGTCTCTCATTTTCATTAGTTGAATATATCTGAAATAACTACTTAACTAGTAATTTAAAAATTTGTCGTACAAATAAATTAAATTTTTTCAAGCTTTGCAAGAGTTATGATTTCTATAAAAAAAAATTTTCTGTTCTTCACATTAGTATTAATCCATAATTGAAAAAAAAAGTAATCCCTCTGAAATTCCATGGCGAGTATTAAATTAAATCTTATGATCGCAAACTTGCAATATTTTTTATTTATTTAAATGTTTGAAACCTGGTTACAGATACTCAGAAATATACATTTAGATATTATCCTCAAAATAATGAGAAATAGCTTACAGTAACTCTAAACGTCTACATTTCTTTAATACTCGTTCAGAAAATCGGACAGAAATCAATAATATCTCTCTCTTTTTCTCAATCTCTCTTTTTTTTGTTAATTTTTATTGCAGGAAGTTGAAAAAAATATAAGAATTATTGTAGAGAGGAATATGTAATAAAAATAGTATGAAAAGCAGAGAAAAACTCAGTAAATACTCTGGGAAATGAATAAACTCCGCGCTCGAAAGATTTAGAAGATGCAAAAAATGTGGAAACGTTTTCACGAAATTTAATTAGATTATATCACAACTCATACGGCTTTACGCTTTATAAAACGTTAATCAAACGCGAGTTGTGTGGAGAATAAATCGTTGTCACTCGGAAAATTTAATTCTTTTTTTTTTTTGCAGTATAATTTTATTTGGGTTCCGTAACAAAATATCTGAAGACAAAATAACCGCGACAAAATATCCACGACAAAATATCCTCAGACAAAATAACCACAGGACAAAATAACCGAACGACAAAATATCCGCAGACAAAATAACCGTGGACAAAACATCCTCACGACTAAATAACCACACGACATAATATCCGCGAGATAAAATTTACCCGAAAAATTAAATCAGTTGTCGAAGCAACCGTGACAAAATAACTGTACGGTCAAATATCACGTGCCAAAAAAACGTCAAATCGATATATTTAAATAACTAATTGATAATGATTAATTAGGAATTATCAAGCGAGTTTCGATAAGTTTTATCATTGAAGTATACAATAATAATATTAATATATAACAATATTACTAATAATCTGCAAATATAATGATCTAATGACATAAATATCTTAATTCATAAATACATTCAAATTATCGAGTATACATTTGTCATGATTAAATTACATTCCAATAGCCATTTGTGACTATTGCGTACGTGCAATTACAAAAATATACCCACACACAAAAAAGCTGTCAAAAATAGCACCCTTTTTCACGAACTCTGTGTACGTGCAATTACAAAAATATACCCACACAAAAAAGCTGTGAAAAATAGCGCCCTTTTTTCACGAATTTTGTGTGTGTGCGCGATTATATAAATGTACGAACACACAAAAAAGGTATGAAAAATAGCGCTGTTTTTTCACAAATTTTGTATGTGTGTGATTATAAAAATATACCCATAAACATAAAAGTGTGACAAAAAGCACTAGAATCATGAAAAACCGCAAATGTTAATTTATTTTAATTTAATTTATTTTTTTTTTTTGCATACGGAAGACTTATTTTACAGTCAAAAATAAATAGAGCCTCACTTGAAGACTATTATATTACTTTATAAATTTTTCTTAAGGATATATTGTCGTGTGGTTATTTTGTCGTGCGGTTATTTTGTTCGCAGATATGTAGTCGTGGCACCTTTATTTGATATCGAAGTATGACAATTTTAAATTCGATTTGAAAAACTGCATTTAATAGTTTATAACTTCTCTTTTTTAAAATAAACAAAAGACTTTTCTGTGTTTATTTTTTTTTTTTATTACATAATGTCTAAAAGTTACTGCATTAGTAATAGTGCTAACGTGGAGTTTTTGAGTACTTTTTCTGGTATTTTTCTATTATATGCTTCTGTCAGCAATGATAGACGCGAGTTTGTTAAGTTTTTGACTTTTCTAATACTGAAGTTTTAACACATTTTTTTTCAATACTTGATTTAATTCAATTATTCAGAGTTATGCTTTCACTGAATAAACGATAAAACTCGATACCAACAAAATAGACCGAAGTATTTAATCTTTGTTGTAGACAGTTATTTTACTTTACTCCTTTCCACACGAACTTATACTTTTATTTTATTATGTTTCTAAGGCTTTGGCTAGTGGACGATAAAGCAAAAACTGTAGGAATAAAAACAAATTATATTTATTTTCTGGGGAATTTATTTTAATTAATGTTTTTCTTTTAAAGGAGTTTAATGAACTGTAAATGTGGCACCTATAATAAAAATCCACCTCAATTCATAGATAATTTGCATGTATGCATATTAATTTAGAATACGGAAAAAAATATAAGGAACTTTATTCAAAATATGAGTTAAAATTATTAATATTTATATGGTAAACTTAAAACGCTATTGAAATTGTATAATTTTTACTATCTTGAGAAATAAATTTTTGTCTATGTTTAGTAATTTTTTTATCATTTGAATATGGAAATAAATATAAGCTGTATTAATAAACTTAACTATATATTCAGTAAATTTTACTACCCCGTTTAGTAGCTTTTACCATATTTAAATGGGATAAAATAAAATTTTTGTTATATTTTTTTCAAATTTTTATTATTATTATTATTTTAATTATTATTATAAATGTAGGTGACAAGTTTTATATTTAAAAATTATTTTTGAGATGACTGAGATTCGAACCCTGATCTCCCGCGTGCGAATCCTGTCCTCGGTCCGTCGGTCCAATGTCTATTTAAAACGTACTCTTCGAACTTGTAATACATATTTATACATGCTATCTCTACCGATTGTGAATTTTATCGACCTACTTTCGAAAAATTACAAACTGTTTAGTGATTCTTGGAAACTCACTGGAAAAGCTTTTTGAATTCATGAAAGCAGTTTCTGTTAAATTCATTCAATTTTTTTTATTTAAATCAAAATTTTTTCTCCACAATTTATGATAAAATAGATCAAAGTTAATTTCGATTCAAAAATATCTGTTTCACGTGCGTATCTTCGGTCAGGTATGAAATTTATTCTTTCTATAAATATAACATTGACAGGTTTGAAGTCTTATGGCTCAAAATTATAACCTTCTTTATAATAAAAAGTAATTTTTCTTTTAAAATATTTTACAAGCTAGAGAATCTATATTTTTAGTATTTCTATATATATTTTTACTGAAAAAAAAAAGGTATTTTAACTAGTCTGATTTTCTGAAAATTTTCGGCTTGTGTCGAATTAAGAGATTTCTGTGTTGAAAATCAATCCAAAAAGTTTAACTAAATACTTTTAAATACAAATGCACACAATTTCTCACTATGTAAGTACGTACGACTTGACCAAATTATAATTACATTCGAAAACACTACTTAAATTACCGCAAGAAGTATTCAAATCGGTCAGTCTCTTTGCAAAATAGAATCAAAACATTTAAAAAAAGATTCTTTAAAATATAATTTTGAATTATTATTTATAACAAAGATCACTTATGAGCTTCAATAAAGTGGGAGTATTCTATGTATCTTAAATGAATTCATCGATTAGAATATTTTTTTTCGAAAATTGAAAGGCTCTATAACCATTTAAATTTGATATGGTTTTAAAGGCAATTTGTTCAATCCACTTCTATTCCAAAGCTCAATAAACTTTTTGATTACCCTTTGAACCATTTACAATCCAAAAGTGCCCGTCTCAAATGTTCATGTTGTAACATAAAAGCTAACCTTTAAAACAAAGTAAATTAAAAAATAAAAATAAACTTACGGTTCAGTTTTTTTCATAGGGGGCGCTCGTAGTACACACATGAGCAAAATAGATTGATAGTATACGTACAAAAAACAGAGCGAGATGTCCGAATGTAAATGTGGAAAATGAAAAAGACAGAAAGGCATGGATGATAAATTTTAAGAAAAAATCTCAGAAAAATCATCGATTTTCACTGATATCTTTTAAATGGGATAGAGTTGGCTTATATTTAATAGCGTTCATCCCAAGGATGAATGACAGCTTCTACAACAAGAATTAGGTTGATTTATTGTTCGTGACAGCTTAAATCCAGGTGGCTCACGGACATGTATCCTAAAGGACGTCACTGTAATAAACTCTTTAACTGAATTTTTCTTTAATTATAAACAATTACATTTAATAAACAAATCGGCTATCCCATTAATCAGACTTTAAAGTTTCCAAAAATCGTTAATGAGCACACAACCAACTAATCCCTCGAGTTATTGAAATGACTTTATGCGAGCATTTTGCGAAACAGTGGCTATTCGACAGTAAGCCCACACGGAGAAAAAAATATAGTAAAATTTACTAAAAAATATAGGAATAATTACTAAATTTAGATAGTAATCTTGAAACGCTTAAGATTTATAGGAAAAATTCATAAACAGATAAGTAAATTTTACTATCCCGTTTAGTAAATTTTACTATTCCGTTTAGTAAACTTTACTATCCCGTTTAGTAAATTTTACTATCCCGTTTAGTAAATTTTACTATTCCGTTTAGTAAACTTTGCTATCCCGTTTAGTAAATTTTACTATCCCGTTTAGTAAATTTTACTATTCCGTTTAGTAAACTTTACTATCCCGTTTAGTAAATTTTACTATATTAGAATGGAAAAAAATTAAATTAAATTTTTATTAGCTTTTAACTTTTTTTATTATTATTACTATCATTTTAATTATTATTGTTATTTATGTCATCTGTATTGGTGTTGGTGTCGATTTTTGTTTTTTAAAAAATCACTGGTTACAACCGAGATTCGAACCCTGATCTCCCGCGCGCGAGTCCTTTCCTATGTCTGACAGCTCGATGTCTCATTTGGACAAATGTTTCAGAACTTGTAATACATATTTGTATATGCTATTCCCACCAAATTTTAATTTTATCTATACATAGTAGAATTTACTATACATATAGTAAAAAAACATAATCGTATTAGCAAAAAATACATTGCGTATAGTAATTTTTAATATTTTGTATAGTAACAAATCCTATATTGTATTAGAAAATTTACTTTCTTAAATTTGTATTTATTAAAAATACTTATAGTAAAATTTACTATACAGATAGTAAAAAATACAATTGTGTTAGTAAAAAATACAACACGCATAGTAATTTTTAATATCTTATTATGTAATTATTACTAACTAGTAAATTTTACTAAATGTTTAGTAATAATTACAATACAGAATGTATTTTTTCATATCTGTTAGTAAATTTTACTATAAGATTGTAATTTTTACTATATTTTTTTCTCCGTGCACCTAAATGCTTCGCATTTGAGGCGTGCGATAATTTCTTTTATATAAATAGCTCATATTCATTTGAATTAAATAATAACTAGGACAATACTGTCCACAGTCATTCGGGGAATGTATTCAAAGCAGTCTCTTTGTGATTAATAAGTTATATAATTGCACAATGAACGACTCTAACTTAGTTGGGCTGAGATCGAAGTTTCGAGAATTATTAAAATGATATTACATAAAAGTAACATGAGAATGAAGTTATAGCTTTATTGCAGTTCCTGGCATGCCGTTGTATTCTAAATTGCAATATGTATGTGAGTGCTCGAGAACAAGACTTTTGATTCGATTATCTCACCCCTTCATTGTCAGTTGCAGTCTACCAGCTGTATCACTCTATCTTTAGCACTATCGGGAATATGTTTTTAACAAATTAACTAGAATTTTTAATTTAATTTTTTGCTACAGTATTAAAGCAATCCGTTTTCAGGCACTGAATCGTAATCTGTATTAAAACGGAACTGCAATTACTAAACGTTGACAGTGTTTTTTTTTTTTTTTTTTTGTATAGTTGCAAGGCTACTTGTGTAAGAGAGAAATTGCGAATATCAAGTTCCAATCTATTATTGATGTAAACATCATTTAAGTATCAGAGGCCGTCCACACTCGTGTTACTTTACTAAATTTAGAGTCACATCCCAGTCAATATTAGCCCATAAAAGTTATCCTTTAATTGCTCGATGACGTGACTTATTTAGCAATCGATGTATACACAGGAAAAAATAATTTCTTGGTGTAAAAAAATTTTACTTGCTCTAAGAAATTTTTTGCAATATGAAACGACCATGGAAAACGAAAATTTTTATTTAGCGCCGAAATTTTTTTTTCTCTGTATGTTATCTTATAGATATGTTTTATACATATTCGAATTTTGATATAAAATAGAATAATACACTAACAGTCTTACTGAAGTAAAATTAAATATTTTTGATTCTACTAATTAGGTTGAACAGTGAGATGTTGATTCATTTGTAATTGATCTATAGCTCTATATTTATATAATTGATATATGATTAATGATATATATTTAACCATATGCACACTGTGTACAGAAATCTAATATACGCAGTCAATAATAGATAATGACAATACTTATTACTATTTTATACTATCCTGGAATAATTTGATAATAGCATGGGGAGAAATAAAGACTATATATGGAGAAAAAAAAAAACAGTAACCATTGCTACGGAGCAGTAATCCACTCAATGAGCATGTTTGGTCGAACGATAAGTACAGTAAAAGTATATTTTACTATATACATATTTACTGGATTAATGTTCTGCACAGTAATTTTTTTTCTCTGTAGTTGTGGTTACTATAGTAGTTCCTTAAAATTTTTTATGGTTATAGTCACTAAAGGGCCATGTGCCAGATGCTATAGTATTGATCTTCTTGATCCCTTGTGTGTTTATTTTTGTTCTGTATTTTGTATACTATACTAATATAAATATCTCCTGATTAAGTTTTATCTCGGATTTTTTTGTTTTGTTTTATAACCTATCTACTAGTTCGAAAGTTAAATATTTTTATTCAATTGTTGATAACTCAAAAATTTTAAAAAATAGAAGTTCTTAATAGTGCGATTTTCAAAAAACTAAATTCATTGTTTTTTCTTCACTGGATCATTATTAAAATCACTCCATGTATTCGTTATTTTTGATTCTCAGTAAAAGTTATGAAAATTATATGAATCAACTATTTTTTCAAAATGAACCCTATTCCAAAATGTCTAAATTTAAAGGAAAGGGGGGGGGGGGAAGAAATACAAAACTTATATCCTCACTTGTTTTACTTTTTGTTAGCTAAGATCTTCATTCGCTTTCTTGAAACATAGCGCAACCCGTCGGCTCATTCTGGAACCGACCCATGCCATAATCTGTTACTTATCCGACTTATATCATAAATCGTTGATATATATTGTTCTGTTTTTACAGTTCACGTTATTGCCTTTAGCTGAGAAATTTTATAATCACTGGTGCAAGTGTGCCACAACTTTTAATTGCCGTATTGTCACTAAAAGTTATGATTCCATTTTTTTATGAAAATTTTTTTACATATTTTATGACACCTATTTATGGCGACGACCACAATTTCACAATAATTTTAAGCATTCAGTGAAAATAAAAAAAAAATTGATTTATAAGAACATGGGTCAAAGTAAGCAGGTCACAGTTTGTCATTCCTCCATTTCCCAATAATTTCCGGGAATGGGACAACTTTTATCCTGTCTGTCTGTCTGTCGTTTTGGAATAACTGTGAGGTCTGAAACTCCCGCTATCGGGGAAAATGTTTTCCAGAATGTAAATTCTGCCGGGTAAGCTCTACTTTTTGAATGAAATACAAATGTATAAGAAAAACTATTTACAAAAACAAGTACGTGGAAAAATATACAAAATTGAATTTTAAAACTTAGATAGAAACTTACTTGAAGAAACAACTACTCGTTACTTTCTATCGTTAGATTTATTTCGAAATGTAGCTATTACACAGGGCCTTGTAACACAACTTTCAGGTAGGTCTTAAAAACATTAGTGCAAAAGTATACTTATATATTATATCTTCAAATCTTTAACTGTTCGATGTAACGACTCCTGTCGTCACAAAATAGCGTGTCATATTTTTTTTTATTAATTTTCATAATATATCGTAATTACTTTGAATATAGGCATTATAGTCACATTCAATGTGATATGGAGTTGAGTAGGATCTTTGAGTAGTTGGGAATATTGAATGAAGAAACTAAAACGTCGAATGCAGATCCCTTTTCTGACACCATGTAGTATGATAATACGAAGAATTGATGAAGGATAATAGGATAAGGATTAAAAGAATAGTCAAATTGATAAATAGATCTCGAGAAACCCTATTCCGTTTGCTTTCATTTATTGATGTCGAAATTCGAATAAATCTATTATGTTTATTTTTATAGACATCATGATTTGTACTTACACTCTTCATCGTTAAACAATATCCCTTTGGGCTTTGAGAAACTCCTTAAAATCAAAAGGGCGTATATTTTTAACTTTCCGCTGAGAAATTGAAAATTTTCAAAAATTCGAGAAGTTATTGGTTTCGGTTCGATTTTCGAAAATCGAATTTCTAAGAGATCTTGACGTTTTGAGGTTCTATGAAGCTATTCTGACTAACTTCACGATGATGTCCGAGTGTATGTATGTGTGCATGTACGTACGTACGTACGTATGTAAGTATCTTCAACTTTTAACCGGATGAACCGATTTTGATCGTTAAGGTATCATTCGAAGCGGCTTGTTAATGTCTATGAAATAGATAAAAGCTGTGAAAAATTGAGCTTGATCGGTCGAGTGCGTTCGAAGATATTCCAAAAATAAAATTTTTTCAAAAATGTTGCTTTTAGACAACTTTTAATGTGCTCGATGGATCGATTCCAAAACACCGGGAAGTTTTAGGGCTGTTCCGCAGGGTCAACTGATAGACCGATTTTTTTTTTCATTGTCAATTGTTTTGTAGGCATATTTTACAGCCAAAAATTGAAGAAAAGAATGTTTAAGCTCAAAAGGGAGGTTAACTTAAATTATACGCCCTTTTAGCTTTTAAAAGTTTTTTTTTCCAATTTTTAGCTTTGAAATAAATCCTCAAAACGATTGGTAATAAAAAAAAATATAAGCTCTTTTAGCTTTAGAAAGCTCTCTAAAGCTAAAAGAGTATATAACAACGTTAGTCTTTTTGGAAGTAGTAACGATGTTATGTATAATGAATAAATATATAATTCAATACTTTGTCTATTTTAAAACAAATAAACTCGCTTATTGCTTCATATTAAAAGAGGATTTGTGGGTCTCAGCATTTAATGACTAAGTTATTGAATATATTAAAATAAAATATCAGGGTAAATTTGAATGAATCGGGACATTTGCGATTATAATTCTTACTTTGGCCATAACTCTTTTGTTCTGTGTTCAAAAACATAAATCAGCTCGATTTATTTACTTACGGTGAGATCGGACAAGAATTGATCGTCTTTATAACTTGGGTCTTTATGTAAGACGATTTTTACGAGACGAAGGGTAAATGAAGGCATAAAAGTAAAACAGAGTGTTGAGAGAGGGAGGAAATGGCTCATATTAGTTGACACGATCCAGATTTGCGATCAAATATCTCTTATGAAACTTTATTTGGACAATAAAATGGAATTTATTTAGGGTTATAGAGATAACTATTTGGTATTTTGCGTATTTCAAGAACTTTGATCACAGAAAAAAAAACAATCGGTAGTGACTATCGACGAGTGAAAATAGTGATTATTTACTGTTTTCTAGTGAAAAGTATGACACTAATTCAAGTAGTGGTATACTTTTCATTGGCAATAAATGACTATTCACTGTCAAATAGTGATTGTCACTAATTCGTTTTTAGAGACTAATATATTTTTAAACGTATCCAATATCTACATGATACTTTACACTATACAATATTCATCGTTTTGTTAGAAACTAGCGATTATTCAAATTTTTTAAGCCACGAGCTTAAATTATTCTGACGGATGTAGTTTTTGTGATAACATTTTTTTTTTTAATTTGTTTTAATGAGTAAGCAATTTTTTTTTTTTAACCTCAATATTATTTAGGGAAGCGTATTAAGCTCCGCGCCAGAAGTTTTAAAGTGAAAAATTCTGTTAATAGGAACAGTTAAATCCACTCGGTTGTAGTTGACATAAAAAAAGAGCGATTCGGGAAAAAATTTAAGACATTAGGGTTATAAACATGATTAGGGGTCTTTCATAAATTATGAAAGACGTTTGAGAGAGAGAAAGAGAAAACTTTTGACAAACGTCTATTTTATAATAAGGAAATGAATAATAAGATTTTACATGATACTTAAAATTAAAATTTTACTAATTTTATGCGTAATAGTCGCGATATCTTTTACTTGAACTTTCAAGAATACATATATGTCATACTGACTGCTATAAAGAGAAAAAGTACTTGGCAAACCCTTCTTGAAGTCTTGTAGAATTGGAATTTTATGTTTCCCTACCAGGCAAAGAGAACATGCGAAAAGTCATAATGTTTCTCGTAACAGCTTTGAGTACTCCCTTGTTAGATCAGCACGATTAAGAAGAAATAATTCGATACGTGCTGATGTCATAGATTCCCTATTTTGATTAGAAATTTACCCACCCCTGCAATTTCACGAAGAGTAATTAATTGTCTAGGAATAAATATTGGAGGTTCGATACGTTTATGTTTTTTAACGTTTTATCTTTGGAAAAATCAGTGCTAATTTCAGATTTTTTTATCTAATATCTTTTTTGCAAGACATTGTATAAAGAAATAGTAAGAACATTGTTAACTAAATTTAAAAAAATGTACACCGAAAAACGAGGATTTCGTAACACAAGAAAATTTTGCATTAGGAAATGGGAACAGAAATTTTTTTACGGCTAAAAAAAATTTCTTGGCTCAAGAAATTTTTTTTTGCAACTCATGGTAAGAAAGCACGTCTCTGATTGGTTAAAAATGACACTACAAAGAATAAATATCGCGAAGAATGTCCACATTGTTCGTGAAAAATATGACAAACGTACACTTTTTACATATATATATAGATATACTATTTATTAGTCATTAAACGATCCACCAGAAAACCCAATCAACAGCCGACTCGAGTTAGGACAACGGAAAGTCCCAGACTATAGAAAATCATCTTACTGTTATAACGGTGGGCCCTGGCTATTTCGTGTCCAATAGCCACGAACCACTGTTACTAAATTTTCCCGAATAATTAATTTAATTAATGATAAATTATCAAATCTCAATATAAGTATTAATTATCATATAGCTGGTTCTGGTACGGGAAAATATCTCAGGAATGGGTCGACTCGTTCTGACCGGACACGCGGCTGAAATATACTTATTCTAAAACGACGCTGGTGATAAGAAATTTGTTCAAAGAGACTCAATTAAATTATATATAACAAATTTTATTTAACCAAGCCCAAGTATATACAAAATTTCCCCTTTACTTATAAATTAATTTCTTTCAGCGACAATAAATTTATTTAGCGCGCAAATATTTAATGGACACAGGGTAATAAATTAAATAATTATTTAAAATGAGTATAACGTTGAAGAGAGAGAAAAGGTTTGTGACAAATTTGTCGAAACTTATCTGGTTGTACGAGGGCTTACTGGTGATATCGGTCTCCGGTCGGTTGTGGGCCTCTTGGACTCGATGTCGATCCTCTTCAGTGAATCCTCGCGGGCTCCTTGGATTCGATGTCGATCTTCTTCGTGAAATCTTTGCGGGCTCCTTGGACTCGAGGTCGATCCTCTTCGGCAGACGTTGCACACCAAACCACCACACTCACAAATTTAATTTGGTTTTCTTCAACCAGACGAAGGAGTCGCAAAATCTCCTTATTTAATTAAATTCGAATAAACAAATGTCACTTATAATAAAATAAATAATTTAATTTAATATAAAAGAAAAGTCTCAACAAATAAAATTATTTAGGTAACAGACTGACCGGAATAGAACTGAGTTTTAGAATAAATGACTAGATATAATAAACTGATGGACTAGATATTGTTAGGCCGACTCAAATAAATTGTTGAGTCCTGGTGCTAGAGTAGGACCTCGCTAAGCGTCCTCAGTCCACTCTAGGTGATGGCCAGGGCCTAAGTCCTCAAACAAGTGTTTGCTGGCCCTTTTATATGTTAATTTTGGAGGGGTGGAACTACCCCACTATCATCGAAGTTCAAATTCAATCGAGGTGGCCTCTGACATGGCCCCAAGGGACTGGGAAGTGTTAATTAATATACAAATTTTCCTAACAGATGGCCGTAGAATCAACTAGATTTTTGCGCTCGATTTTCAAGTCGTAAAAATCGAAACGCACGTTCATACTGTATTTAATTATAATGTACAATTCACTATATCAACTTTAACTTGAAACTCTAGTTATTTTTTGCTGAAAATCAATATTTTGAAAACAATAAAAATAATCTTAAATTATTATAAAAGTTAATTAAATCATTTTTAATTGTTACTATTATTATTTAACAATCTTTTGCATCAGAAATTAGACAGGAATTAATTGTATATTAATAAGATTGAATATTATTTTAGGTTAATTAAAAGATTAAATTTAATGTAGTGTCCTTTTTTACCAATCAGAGACATTCTTTCTTACCATTCGATGCAAAAACTATTGTAACGGATTGAGTGAGAAGGGCTTTCGACACTCGTGTGTTGGCAACACTCGCCTAACGGCTCGTGAACCAATCACACTCGTTGTCGAAAGCACCTTCCACTCAATGCGTTAATATACTATTCTCACCTCAAGAAAATTTACGTTTCCAATTCTTAATGCAAAAAATTTTTTAAGGCAAGTAAAAATTTTTTGTATTATGAAATCTTTTTTCAGTGTACTGTGAATGCAGTTTAAACCTAATAGGGGAAGTGGGGGCAAAATGGGCCCCCCAAATTTTTTTTACATATAAAGTGTTTGGAGTGGGGGCAGGGACAAAATGAGACATTGAGGTAAAATGGGCCACTAAGGTAAAATGGGCCACTGGGCAAAATGGGCCATTGAGGCTAAATAGTTCCCCCAAAATTTTTAACATGAAAAGTGTCGGGGGAGGGGGGGGGGGGGTAAAATGTGCTGCTCAGACTTTGAAAACCTACGAATATTTTTAGGCCAAACGGGTTCCTAAAATTTTTTTAACAAAAATGATTAAAGAATTATGATAAGGGGCAAACTAGGTCACGAGTTCAACAGCATTACTAACTATAATTTTTTTCAAAAACAATTTATTCTATGTCAACAAAATTGATAAAAATATAAGTAATCAAGTAATGAAATTAGTAGTTATTACAACAAGTGATTAAAAACTTTGAATTAAGTTATTTTAAGGTCCAAATCTGCACTATCAACTCGTTTTTATGCTAAATACATAGCAAAAAATTTCAAAACATAAAACAAGCGAGAAACATACATTTTAGTAGGGGCTCGTTTTACCCAGATTTTCAGGATTTTTTAATTTTGATAGACACAGCAAATTAACACCAAAATCTCAGCAGAGGAAAAAAAAGTGAAACAAGCTGAAAAATTCACATTATGAAAATTTTTTGAGGGGAGCCCATTTTGCCCCTTATTTTTAATATTTTTTTTTTAACGGACAGAACAAATTAAGGTCAAATACTTGGCAAGGGAGTAAAAAAAAGTAGAACACGTGAAAATAACCGAGAATTTGAATCTTTTTTTCTTAAGGGGCCCATTTTGCCCCACCTTCCCCTATATATATATGAATCAGTAAATGTGCTAATTATATATGATAGAGTCCATTTTATTAATACAACATTTCTCCATTAGTGTTTCTATGAAGTTTGTACGAAAGTGTAGAGTTAAAAGTACATTTCTGCTTCTATAAATTTAAATATTTTTTTTCATTTCGACTCTACTACTGTGGTCTTGAAATTACGAAAAAAAAAATTAATTAGTACGATTCAGAAGAGGTTAACTCAACAAACTTTACACGAATATTCGCCCTTTTGCAATCCTTAGGGTGAATAAGTAGTACCAGACTGTACTCCGTAACTACTTGTGCAGTGTTTGAAAGCACCAGAACTACTGCCGCATTGCGCGAAACGTAGATTCAACTCCTTGACGTTATGGACAATAGATGCACTTTGTCATTTGCTATAGAAATCACGCCCAGTTCATACCACTTGGTATATATTTTTTTTTATTTCATTCATAATAATTTTTTTTTCATCTTTTATTAACGTTATGAAAAATTTCAGTTATGTGAGTTATAATATTCTCTATACAATTTTTTTTACGTTAATAAAAATATCAGAATGCTTTTATTTACATTTTACGTTTCTCAGAACATCTAAAGCACTAAATGAAATTTATCATAAGCTACATGCTTTCTTTTTTTTTTCTTTTTCGGAAAAAACTCAATTCACATGGGAAAATTTTTATTGCTCTCCTCAAATTAAGACTTAACTAAATGTAATTTAATACCCTTAGATTGAACTTTTTTTTGTCTTAAAATAATGCGTGAGAACTTTAACCGATATCGCCAAAGAAACTTATGTTGCATCACAAAAGTAAAAATAAAATGTTAAATAGTAATGAACTAAAATCAAAAGTGTAGTATTACTAACCCGATGAAAAAAGTTTTTGTCTAATCATATATAATTATGCATAATCATCTATATATGATTGGATCCAAAAATTGGCCAGGTCTAATTATATATAATCAGATCTGTTTATACATGATCATTCATGAATGAATATAGTCATTTTTAGAATCTCATTTCGAATACCTTTAAATTATTAATTAAGTAATTTAATTAGGATTTATTGTTTTCATCAATATAAATATTGATTAAATTTAAATAAAAAAAAAAAAAAAATTACTATTCATTGACCACCACTTTACTACGAGGTCACCCATCCAATCAATGACCTACGCCGATGCTGCTTAACTTTGGTGATCGCTGGATTGTAGTCTGATCCTCTAGTCTGTTATGAACTTACAATAAAGGAAAGTTTATGGCATTAGTTGACTCAAATAATCAAGTCAATACATCATACGTAAATAATGCACCTAATAATGAATTTGATTTTGTACATAAATGACAATAGAATTCATTAGATACATATAATCAAATCTATTTATTTATAAACTTATAAATATTCGTATATAAATCGATATCGGTTAATACTTTTAAATTGCTGCCGAAACCTTTGAACATTTTTTAAGTATTGGGGATTTAAGTTTATTTGATAGTTGACAAAATAAAAATTTAATAACATTTATATTAAAAAATTGTCATATTATGTAATATATATATATATATATAACGACATATAACTTTATATCAGTCATGTCTGATCAGATCCAATCATACATAAACTTATGCACGACCATACATGAATTTATATTAGCCATGTCTGATCAGATCTAATTATATATAGACTTATATATAATTAGATCTGATCATATATAGACTTATATATGGTAGTAAATGGACTTGACAGCCAAGTATTATCATGTCTAATTATATATAGAGTCATATATAATTAGATCTGATCATATATAGACTTATATAGGGTTATATATGGAGTTATACCAGCCAAGTATGAACATATCTAATTATATATAGACTCATATATAATCAGATCTGATCAGATCTAATTATATATAGACTTATATATAATTAGATCTGATCATATATAGACTTATATATGGGCTAATAACAGCCAGGTATGATCAGATCTAATTATGCATGAGGTCATATATAATTATATATAATTATATATGACCCCATATATAATCATGCATGATTATATATAACTTTATATATGATTATATATAATCATATATGATTATATATATGAACATATATAATCATATATAATTAGACAAAAACTTTTTTCATCGGGAATGCATAACGATGAATATAACGTTCGAGAAAGTTAATAACGTTATTGGCGACTGATGCATGGGTGGGGCTTAATAAATTGACAGAAAAGAAGCTGCTTTTAAAAAAACATTCATGAATGTCAATAGTGTTGATTATTTAAATATTGAGTTTTCGTGAAATAATGTCTTGGCTAGTAAAATAAAAACCAATCAAATTTATCTGATGGTGAACGAATTTTATCAGTTGATCGTGTGATAAAATGCGGAATTGGTGTTGTAAAAGATAATAATGATGTAACCTGCTGCAACTGTCTGGTGCATTTCTAGCGGATCCGAATTATGGTGAATTATGGTATTTACTTTCAATTACCGTACTTTGCCGCAAAATACCGTTTTGATACGACAAGTTTTCTGCATCTTATAGTAACATGCGGTAATTTATAGCACATGGTAATTTACCGCAAAGTTCGGCAAAGCGCGGTAAGCTTTCCGTAAGTTTCGACATTTTTACCGTAAGCGCGATACAGCACTTTACGGTAAAATACCGCAATCTACCGTAGACACCGTAATTTACTGCAAAATTCCATAAATCACTGCAAAATACTGAATTTAACCGTAATTTTTGTAAATACCGTAAATTAGGGTTATTTTTGCATTTGACTGTAATTCTGACCGAATAAGGCCTCTCTTGTAAGATCTAATCTATTTTTTTGATGGGAAGTAAACAACGGAAGTTTATGTACATAAACATTATTATGTTTTTACTCACCTATAGGTTATAAAAGCGAAAACAAGCGCAACAAGGGAAAGACTTCCTCCAAGGACAACAATGAGACTGAGCACACCATCTTTATCCAAAGTTGCAGCGATTCCCGACGACATTCCATTTACAACTCCTCGGTGTTCATGGAAAGCATGAATAGCGCGGGTGTAAAATGTATCCATACCCTCACCTTAAATTGCCCCTAAAAATTTATTTACACCTTAAAATTATTAAGAAAAAAATGTTTTCATATCATGCTACATAAACTTTATACATAAGTTATATGTCAGATACATCGATCTAAATAAATCACTTCAGTAAGTACTGAAAAGTTACGAATTTTTCCTACAGTACGCGTTTACCAGATATAATATTTATATTCCATTATAACCGTGAAATTTTTTATTGTAATTGAATGAAATATTTTTAAAGAAAATACTTTTAAGGATTCGTGGGAGCTTTAAAATATCACCCTATAACATTCACCCTAAGCTACGAGCACTTTAATATTTAATACTGATCAATGATATTACACGCCCCGTATAGTTTTAGTGTAGTGTATACCAAGAAAATAAAAAAAAACTTTTGCTAAACGCTTTGATTTTAGCGTTCTGTGCACATACAAAACATACTGCATTATTCAATCGATTGGAGTCTTTATCTACAATTTGAATAAAAAAAAGTTCAAATGCTTCAATAAACGTCGAATGGCGATGTGATCTAATTTATCTATAGAGTGGGAAAATGTGGCTAAGCTGGGCTTTCAATATGACTATTATTGAGGCATATATTTTACTCAAATGATACTTCACGAACATAAATGATTAAATTATTGATAATGCTTCAATTTTTTTATCACCGTTGTGTTTAGGCGGGAGGTCTGTTATTAAAATTAGACAGTTCAGATTGTTAATATCGTCCGTTAAAAACAATTATTAGTATTTTTTATTTTATTAAAATAATATCCTATGATTTCTTTTCATTCTCCAACTTTTCGTTGTGAAAACTGAAAATTTTCAAAAAAAAGGAAGTAACTGATTTCAGCCCGATTTTCAAAAATTGATTTCTCATTTAATGTTAACATTTCAAGGTCCTGAAGTGCTATTCTGACTATTTTCAGATGGTCGTCAGTGTGTGTATGTAAACATTTTTGTCCGACGATATCTTTAGAACAAATCAACCAATCGGAATGTTCTTGGCGACAGTCGAAAGGGCTTGGCAATACTTAAAACAGATTAGATTTTGAAGTTCTTGTTTTTGTTGCATAACTTGAAATCTGCTCGACTAATTTGTTAGAGAATTTTATCTGTTTCAGTTTTTAGAACTTGAAGAGCTCAAAAGTTTTTAAATACTAACGTTTTTGAGTTCTCTGAGTTCGAAAACAGCGGAACGTTTTGGGGTTCGCCCGCCGGATCAATCGTTTTTCATATTTTTAAACCATTGTAGAAATTTCAAATTTAACAATAAATAGTTTCAAAAATATGAAATTCTTTAATAGAGTCAAATTTAAAAGAGATTAATAATAGATCTAAAAGTTTATGATTTCAGAATAAGTTATTTTTGCTTTCGAGTATCACGTGGTATCCATTTTACGACATATTCGTTTATTTTTAAATTTGCAATAGGAATGTTTCGACAACTTTCGCATTCGAATTTTTATATAAGATCAAAAAAACAAAAAACCAAATAATTAATGCATTCGTATTTATTACCCATATCAACTAATAAGTTGAGATTTCTATTGTACGACAACATTGCCCTGAGCATCGATCCGTAACTTGACTGAATACTAATTAGAACACTCTATTGACGCAGCTGAGTTAAGCGATGGTGGTTACAGATATCTAAAATCTCTTACAGAATTTAATTTTTGAATTCTTCAATGTAACTGCATGTTTAAATAGATTAAGCTATTATTGATAAATGTCATAGTTCGAAAAAATGTCAGCACAATCTAAGAACAGTTTCACGAAGTTATACTTAAAACTTTTTCACCGAGCTGTAATTAGTTAATTAAGTAATTAGAAAAAGATTTTACGAATACATTTAATCCATCTGTTGCTTGTTCGACTAAGAAACTTGTATTATTCAGGTAATTACACTAGGCGATTGCGGCACTAAAAAGAAAATTAAAAACTCCATGAAGCCGAATCGTATCGATGAAATTACTTAAGTCCACAAAAGTATAATTTAATTATACTTCTGGATGAATTTTTAAACCCTTTTCATGATAGACTAGATGAATAGAAGTGATGATTATATTAAGCGCAAATATTTGAAATAGTAACAATTGTTAAGTTTTACTATTTGTAATGGAGAGTAATTTTAAATTAAATTTCTCAAGCAATACTTCAACTGTCGGGTATTTATTTAATAAAATATTAAATATTCTTACGCCACTAGAAGACTTAATTATGTTTTCAAAACGATTTCTTACTTAAAGTAAGATTTTATACAAGGTCACCGCGTTAAGATCAAATCCGAAAACAAAAGTGATGAAACTTTGTTCTGTTAAAAAAAACAATACTATGGAAATCATAGGAATTACTTATATTTGTATGAACGAATTTCAATTATTAAAAAAAAATAATATTGTCAATTATGAGCCCATTTGGTTGAAAACTTATTTTTAAATAATTTATTAAAATTTACTTACTTGGAGTAAGATGTTTTCCTAACGTATTCTTAACAAAGTAATCGATGGCTCACTGAAATTTTTAATGTCCATATTTTTGTTTTATTACAGCAGTAAAAATTTACTGAGTTATAGTTTGAATTTATTATTTCAATAGTTTTTTATCGAAATTATACATATAGTTGGTAGAAATTTCAAATTTATGTATTAATTTGCAAAATGGATTGTATTTAATTATTGTTTATATTTTTTGATATTTATAATATTTCATATAAATTTTCGGATATGTTTTTTGAATATAATGATACGGATATAAGATATTGTACGGTGACAACAGCTCGAACGACGGAGCGCAACTGAAGTCTAGCCATGCTTAGGAAACTCGTGCAGCGCATGTTCGTTCCAAAATGTGGATAAAAAAAAATAAGGGTGGAAATAAACGCAATACCAAGGCTGTTTTATTCACTAGAATAAATGATTATATTTAATAAATTATAAAAAACGCTAAGATTGAAGAGCAACAAAAAAACTTCATTTTAGGAGAAAAGAAGGCATACATTTACAGTGTTTAATTTTTGACGGTGATTTGCGTCCATTGAATGTTTGATTTGAAGATGAAAGATTTAAATTCAAGTTAACTAATGCCAAAAGCTTAATCTTTCTCTACTTAATTTTGTATTATGTTTAGCTGTTTAGGTAATTTATAGTCCCCTTGAAAAATTTATACTGTTCTAATGAGACTAAACGTTATTTAAAGAAATTTAAGCGCGTGAACTATCAAATCAAACTTACATGAATGTTTCGTCTATGTTCTATTTCAGTTACTTCGGTTACTAATAGGTCATTTTAATATTTTGTGGAACATCCTCTATAGAGATTTTTTAAATTCGATGGTGATCGTTACGGGAAATTTAAAAAAATTAGTGTAAGGAAAGGAAAAAATAAACGGTAGGCTTAACTGAGACACTAAAGAAAAATGGACTTTTGTAAAGCTTAAACACTCTGCATCTCCTTTTTCTTACTATTTGAAAAAAATGAAACAAACTTTAGTCCCGACTAGAATTTCTTCCTGATTTGCCTGAAGTACCATAAGGACCTTATCAGGTTTATATAAGGTTTGCCTTATTAGGGCAAACCTGACAAGTTTCTTGTCAGGACCTCATCGGGATATCCTTATTCAAAAAAAAGTTATTTGCCATAGGGTTGACCTGGTAAATTCCTTGTCAGGACCTCATCAGGATATCCTTATTCAAAAAAAAGTTATTTGCCATCGGGTTAACCTGACGAGTTCCCGATCAGGACCTTATCAGGATATCCTTACTCAAAAAAAAGTTATTTGCCATCGGGTCAACCCGACGAGTTCCTGATCAGGACCTCATTAGGATATCCTTATTCAAAAAAAAGTTATTTGCCATCGGGTCGACCTGATAAGTTCCTTGTCAGGACCTCATCAGGATATCCTTATTCAAAAAAAAGTTATTTGCCATCGGGTCGACCTGACAAGTTCTTGATCAGGAACTCATCAGGATATCCTTATTCAAAAAACAAAATATCCCATTCCTTCAAGTATTTTATTTACAGACTAAAAATTAAACAAAGTACAAAAGAATATTGTATAAAAATCACGTCGATCATTGTAACACGGATTTTTTACTTCTTTATCAGTTATTCTTTGACATCACAATGTATATTATATTTACACTCCCGAGATCACATATGTATCTCAGCGCAGTAGATAGCATCGAGGATTTTGAATCGGAAGGATGCAGGTTCGAGCCCAGCAGTCATCGGGATTTTTTCATCAATAAAAACCATGTTTACTTTCTCTAATCAGTGCTCTCAGTACAATAGATAACATTCTCAATCGAATTAAAATTCTCTTATTTTTTTTTAAATAATTACTAATAAGGTAATCCTGATAAGGATTTGATGAGGATATCCTGATAAGGACCTTATAAGGCAATCCCGATAAGGACCTAATGGGTCTTAAGCGTTACATCCATATCAGGATCCTCGTCAGGATACCCCGATCGGGACCTTATTTGAAATAAGGTTAACCTGATAAGGACCTTGTCAGGTCCTTATGAAAAATTCTAGTCGGGGTGGTTTTTAAATTTCCTTTTTTTTGTTCAGGTGCAAAACGTGACACTCTTTCCCCTTTGACCTCCGGAAAATTTTTTCCTTCATTACAACAAAATTTGTAAAGTATGATTGCTTAAAGATAATTCAAGTGAAAAAGTAATTCGCATAATCATTCTTAAGTAAAACCGATCATTTTTTTTTCCAACTTTTCAGAAAAGACAAACTTTGGAAAACGGCTGACCCTGCGAGACAGCTGTTTTCCAGTTCTTTAAGCTCGAAAAAAAAATTTTGAATACAGTAATGTTTCGAATGTTTCGTTAACGATAAATCCTAGGCTATCTAATTACAATTATGCAATGACTAAAACACACTATAAAGCCGAAGATCGAGTATAATTTTTTAAACATTGCGTTAATTATAATATAAGTTACTCAGAAAAAATAAGGTAACCTTGCAAGTAAATTTACAGTAAAGTTGAAGGCTGAAAAGTACTTTCAATTGTGACAAGAACCATTCTGATCGGTTAATTAGTTAAAAAGGTATAGAAAAATTACACACACATGCGCACACGCACTCACATCGCTCTTGAAATATTCAAAAGAATTTTTCAAATTAATGGTCAACTAAATTATGAGATTGTAACCCGGCTTACAGCAATACTACACTTTAGACCTATATTGAAAATATCTATTTTATATTTTTGGGTTTCTTTTATTTTTCTTTTTTACACTAACTTGTGGTTCTGTTAAAAGTTGCTCGGCGACAGAAATTGATCCTGGGTTTGTGGGACGATGGATTTCACGCAATATCCAATAGGCTGTTACGCTTCATTGAAATCGCTCACATTCAATAGTTCACAAGAGTTTCAAACACTATAAGTGGACAACCATAGAAATTGATGAGGTAAATTTTGTTTTCTAAGCAGTGCCATCTATTTATCATACAGTATACCCTGAATTTTCTGCTAGTCTCCGGGGACGTTAAAAAGAAAATTGAGAGGCTTAAAGGTGTGGGAATACACAGTGGAGATTATTCTGTCTGAGATACGTATATCTGTGCGAATATAAAGATTTAAAGAGTATCATACACTGAGAAAAAAATCTGGAAAACGATTGACTGCGGACCAGCCCTAAAACTTCTCGCTGTTTTCGAGTCCCACAAGCTTGAAACTATTTTAGTGAATATATTTTCTAACTCTTCGTTTGAAAATACTCTTGAGTACATTGGTCTTTTGAGTTCTCAAGCTTCAAAAAAGTTATGTATTGCTATCAACTAGGAAAATTCATAAAATCACACATGATTGTAAGCGACACAACTTTCAATTTTTGTGTACGATTATTTTTAAGGAAACCCATAGATTTGAACAGAAGTAAATGTAAGTTATCGATATAAAGAGTAATTGGAGTTTTGACTTAGATCATAACTTCAAAATATGCAATATCCGAAAAAAATTCAGAGAACAGAAATTTCTTCGAAATTGGTGGACGATAGTTTCTAAACTAGTCCTGATTAAAGAAAACGATTTACTCAATGATGAATGTATACCCGGGTCATAATTTCTAGCCTCAACCTAGCCTCATCAAATCCAAGTAAACCTCAATCCAGGGTCACTGAGTAAAAAAAGCATTTCGAGCCTCAAATAATGCTCACAATGCCTTAATGAGCCTCAAATGGTGATCAGAGAGCCTCAAATAATACTAATCGAATTTAAATTACATAGTCGAGACTAGGTTCAATGAGGCTGATCGAGGCTTATTGAGGCTCAAAATGCTTTTTTTACTCAGTGAGGCTGGATTGACGCTTACTTGGGTTCGATGAGACTAGATCAAGGCTAAATATTATGACCCGGGTATCAATATACACGGAAAGAAAATTATGGGAATGGTTCCTATAATTTTATGAAATTTCATCCTATACCAGTATAGGAATGACGACTACCAATTATAGGAACACGTCCTATAATTATAGGAATATTACCCATAATTATAGGAATAATTCATATAATTATAGGAATGATACCTATACCATTATGGGAATGGTTCCTATAATTATAGGAATGGTTCCTATAATTTATGGGAATGGTTCCTATAATATTATAGGAATGGTTACTATAATATATAGTAACCATTCCTATAAATTATAGGAATAGTTCCTATAAATTATAGGAACCATTCCTATAATATTATAGGAATGGTTACTATACTATTATAGGAATGGTTACTATACTATTATAGTAACCATTACTATAATAGTATAGTAACCATTCCTATAATATTATAGTAACTATTCCTATACTATTATAGTAACCATTCCTATAATAGTATAGTAACCATTCCTATAATATTATAGTAACCATTCCTATAATATTATAGTAACTATTCCTATAATATTATAGTAACCATTCCTATAATAGTATAGTAACCTTCCCTATAATATTATGAAAATATCAATTTTCAAAAAAGTCTGGAAATCACTTTTACAATACACAAAAGTATTATTAAACATAAAAACAACTATTCAAACATTGAAAAAAAAAAAATTTTTAAATATCGCAAATAAATTAGAGGGTCTTTTCGGCGGCCATATTGGATTGAAGCTTTTTTGACTTGTGTGGGGTTTAAAAAAAAACACTCTACACGAAAGTCCAGATTGTTTTAATTTGAATTGCAATTTTTAAAAATATATAAGTGATAGGGGTAGGTTGTAGAGGGGTGTTCCGGCGGCTATATTGGATCGAAACTTTTTTGACTAGCGTGGGGTCTCAAAAAAACACTCCACACAAAAATCCACATTTTTCATAAAAGTGTCTTTAAAAAAAAAATATATTTTTAGTTGCACGAACGTTCGTAACTTCAGGGACATAAAAAATTCGTATTTGGCAAAAATCATCAAAATTTTTCAACTGAAATTTTTTCAGCATAGAACATTCAGGAAAATTCAAATTTTCAAAATAAAAATTTATATTTCGATAAAATCTCAAATTTGGGTAAAATCTCGAAAAGTTCATATAAGTTTTAATTTAACATGATACTGAAGTAAGCCGATGTCTTATAATTTTTGGATTTTTTTTAACATTAAATTTCTACACTATTTTGCAAAAAAAAAAAATTTTATTATATTATAGGAACCATTCCTATACTATTATAGTAACCACTCCTATAATAGTATAGTAACCATTCCTATAATATTATAGGAATGGTTCCTATAATATTATAGTAACCATTCCTATACTATTATAGTAATCATTCCTATAATAGTATAGTAACCATTCCTATAATGGTATAGTAACCATTCCTATAATATTATAGTAACCATTCCTATAATAGTATAGTAACCATTCCTATAAATTATAGGAACCATTCCTATAATATTATAGGAACCATTCCTATAATATTATAGGAATGGTTACTATACTATTATAGGAATGGTTACTATAATAGTATAGGAATGGTTCCCATAATGGTATAGGGGTGGTTCCTATAATATATAGGAACCATTCCTATAATAGTATAGGTACAATTCCTATACCATTATAGGAACCATTCCTATAATGCATAGGAATACTCCCTATAATTTTCTTTCCGTGTAGTATTGAAATCGAATTGTTTTGAATCATTTTTTTTTTTTTTATGAGAGAACAGACCGATTAAAATAAATAAATGCATTAATTAGAAAAGACCGTAATGAAAAGAATCTGGTATAATTTCTGAAACATTTAGTACATTATATATATGAGGTATCTAAAAAAAATAATGTAAGTTATGATTTTTGAAATTTCTTTGTCTTCGATCTCTTAAACAAAGAAACCAATTTTGATGGTTTTTACGACAATCGATATGTTGTGCGGCAGGATTATTTTTAGGGGCATCTGCATTTACTCTCTAAACATGAATAAGTGAAATAAAAATGAATAAGTGAATATTCACTAATTCTCAGTGTAAACCGAACCACTTATTTTAAAAAGTGGTTCGATTTTCACTTAAAATTAGTGAATTTGGACCAATTTCACTTATTCATGTTTACAGAGTACACATTGTACTTACCCTCATTAACTCAACGGTATGCGGAACAATCCAGATTGGCCTAACTATTGCAGCGACAACATGTAGTGTTGAACGTTCGTTTAATACGTTACGGCGCGTCAGAACGTAAAATCGGTCAATGATGGGAGACGCGAGGTTAAACGGCTTGTGTATGACTATTGTTCATAGGAAAATAAAAGTTTTGAATCAATTGAAACTCAGTAGATTCATATGAAAATTAGCCGAGTTCGTAGAGTATTTGAAATTAAGATAACAGATTATTATGAGTACGAGTATTTGACGCAAGAGTGCGTCTCTTGCCGTGTAAACAAATTTTTGTGTCAGATCGTGACACAGATATGACTTTCATCATGAATTTGCTTCAACAAATTTTCGTCTAGTAAATTCGTATCGATTCTGAAATTAATTTATTGCGTATTTGAATTGAATTTGGGATGACTTTGATAGAAACTTGACCGAATTTTTACTATATTAAACTTTTTGTCAAATTTCTCAATTCAAAAATTGCCAATAAATTTCTTTCATCAAGAAAATCAGTTTCGATTTTAAAATTATTGGGTCCATGTTTGGAATGATCAAAATTACATTTTGAGAAACTTGACTGAATTTTTACTGTACTTACCGTTAAGTCAAATTTTTAAATTCAAAAACTTTCAATAAATTATTTCTGTTCATCAAGTCAGTATCGATTGGAAAAATAACTTATCACATTTTTTAAATGAACTTGGGATCTCTGAAATTTGACTGAGTCATTATTTTACCGTGATTAAAATTGTTGAGGCAAATTTATGGTGAAAGTCATATTTATGGTACGATCTGACTTTTGTGATGAAATTTAAATCTGAATTCATTATGAATAATTTTTTTTTTAACACGGGTTGGCATAAACTCTAGTTAACGTCATTACATTCTCGCTTTTTTTATTTAAAGAGTAAACTGCAATATAGTGTACAGGGTTTTACAAGAAATGATTAACACAATTATTCTTCATTATCATTTTTATTTGAATTCTTATCAATATAAATAACGTAATTACGGAAGGTTACATTTTAGATGAAAAATTATCATCCCCAATTATTCACATGCTCATGTATGTAAAAAACTAAGATCTACCGAAATTTTTTTTTTTTTTTTACAAAGGAAACAATTACATCAAACTAATTTCATTATAAAAGCAATAAACAAAAAACCTGTACTTATTGCTGCATTATATTATACTGTTTATTAAAACGATTAGTTTTTACTTTTTTTCTTTGTATTAAGGAAGCGATCGGTTTCTGGTTAAAATATAATGTGATGGGTGGAGATGAAAATTTTTCTTTCAATTCATACAATGTTACTTTATTTTTTTATATCCATTTCGATTACCTTGCCCATCTGATCAATTTTATCTCATCGATATACTATTTTTTAAACTATATATATAGTAACGTTAGTATAACTTATATACTGACCAATTTCAGAATATCTGTGCGTTATAATTCAAAGAGACGAATTCCGCTCTTTACAATAAATTAATAGAGATATTAGTCGCAAGAAGTTATGCTCCAAATGTTATAATTATCTCCTCAAACAATGGTAACTCTTCAAATATAAGTTAACAGTGGCAACTTTACACACATGCATACCATTTCTTAAAATAGTAATAAATTTTAAATAATTAAATGGAAGTAAACCATAACTTTCTTAATCCTCGATACAATACCACACGGAAAAAAATAATCAGTATCAGCTACCGATTAATTTCTGATAACAGCTACCGAAATAATTGGTAGCAGCTACCGAAAAACAAATCGATAACAGCTACCAAAGTAATCGGTGGCAGCTACCGAAAAACAAATCAGTAGCAGCTACCAATTATTTTGATATCGGATACCGAAATAATTGGTAGCAGCTACCGAAAAACAAATCGGTAATAGCTACCAAAGTAACCGGTGGCAGCTACCGAAAAACAAATCAGTAGCAGCTACCAATTATTTCGATATCGGATACCGAAATAATTGGTAGCAGCTACCAAAAAACAAATCGGTAACAGCTACCAAAGTAACCGGTGGCAGCTACCGAAAACTGATTGGTAGTAGCTATCGACCGTTAATCGGTAGCTGCTACTGATTATTTTTTCCGTGCAATTTAAAAAAATGATTTCAATAAATATTTCGCTTACTTTTTTCATTTTTACTCATTACGGAGAAAAATATAATCTGAATTATTAGTTTTTTTATTTTTCTTAATAATATTTCTTTGTTAGGTAGACACTGAAATTAGATTCTATTATTTTAAATTTTCTATCTAATTTTTCAAAATTTTATAAGAATATTTTTTGTCTGAAAGGGAAAATAAAAAATCTTGTCTATCCCAAAATTACCGGAGAAATTATTCTTGTTTAAAATTTTATGGTGTCACAATAAAGCCGGACCATGTTGGCCACCTGATAGAAATTATACTATGGCTATAGTAATTTTTCCATGTGCTTATTGAAATTTCTTCAGGTAGCCAACATGATCCGTCTTTACTATGACACCATAAAATTTCAAAAAAGAATAATTTCTCCATGTAAATGCTACATTTCTTTTTTCAATTCATGGTAAGAAAGCATGTCTTTCATTGATCGAAAATGATAAGACTAAACATAAGTATCACTCACAATGCATACATTAGATCTCTTCTTTGGGAGGATAGTTTCCTCTCAATGAGTTTGCTTCGACAAAAGACGGGAGTAAATTATAGAATAGCAATGTTGTATACACTTTACTGTATAGATTAACAAAAATTTTTCAGCAAATTATTTTGATACATAAACTCACTCTATAGAAATTTGCATCATCAATCATTTTTAAAAGCTTTATGAGCTGGAAATGGAAGAATTCTTTAAATTGCACAATATTATATATGAAAACAACATAGGTTGTAACATTTGTTACTCAGTATAATTATCTAATAATAATAATAATAATGCACGCTTCCTGGTGGTTCGGAATTAGGGTAAATTACGATAATTAACCACATCTGTCCGTAATACACCGTAAAATACGATATTTATACGCAAAACTCGCCCTAACAGAGTAGTTTATAGCATTTTGCGGCAATTTCCAATAATACATGGGAATTTATGGTATTTTACGGCGAATTATGGTAAATACGGCAACTTACCGTAATTTTCGACATTTTTACCGTAAGCGCCGTATGCTTTTTTATTTTTACAGTTTTTACAGTGCGTTTCTTCACTTTAGGGTAAAATACCGCAGGCTTGCCTCAGCTTTAAGGTAAATTACCGTTTTATTGCTCTAAAACCGTACACGGAAAGAAAATTCTACCAAAATTTACGATGTTAACATTGTAATCGTGGACTAGACTTTCATTGGCGTCAAATTTTAAATGTCTTATTTCAAAATTTACTATAGTCTTTGTTAAAACTACAATGTAAGTTGTATTCTTTACTATTTAACATCGTAATTTTAACAAAGACTATAGTAAATTTTGAAATAAGACATTTAAAAATTGACGCCAATGAAAGTCTAGTCCACGATTACGATGTTAACATCGTAAATTTTGGTAGAATTTTCTTTCCGTGTACGTTTACCGTAAAATACTTCATTTTTACTGTAGAATACTGCCATTAACCGTAATTCTTTCGAATACTGCGTAATACAGCAAATTATGGTAATTACCGTAATTTACCGTATTTCGAATCCGCCAGGGCTGGAAACACATATTAATTTGTTTCTCCTTAAATTTTATTGTATTCCGTCAAAATATCACTCAGTAATTCAAATGACTGTTTTTTTGTTATTTGAACGAATACTGCTTCTACATTCATTCTTTACAAAAACTCCATTTTTGTATAATTATATTTAAATAGGCCTCTTCCTCCTATCTAAGAATTCGAAAGTCTAACTAAAGTATCAATGTAATTATTGCGTACAGTCATATGTCATAATTGTTTCAATTTTCATTCGACTACCAATTTTTGAAAATTTTTTTATTTTTTCATATTTTCATTCATAATCATTGCTCCATACATACAATCTATTCGGAAGTCTGTAAATTATCAAAATGTAAAACAAGTGTTCAAATAAATACATCCCCATGATCCGAAAGTTCAATCATTCATTTGTAATTATATTTAATTCTGTTCAAAATGATGTTTCGATGAAAAATTCCCGTATAATTGTCGTGAATATTTATTGCATACAGATAAGTAATTTATAGAGAAGGAAAAATGTATATACGGAATATTTCTCTTCAAATCATTGAGATCGTAATCCGAAATTTTTTTTTGTTAGATATACCCTTGATATGTTGAAATCTTTATTAAAAGTAGCATCTATAATTTTTTTCATTTTATTATCTTAATTTTTCAGGGAGTTAATTTTAAAATTCGAAAAAAGAAAAAAAGTCTATAAATTTTTTAAACATGTGTCAGAAAATCTATACATTTATTGTTTTAGAAAAATTTCTTCGATTAGGAAAAAAATAACAAATTGAAGTTAAATAAATATAAAATCGATCATATTTTCACGAAAAAATCGACTGATAAGAAGACAATGATTTATCGAAAATACGTTTTTGGAATTTACAAAAACAGAGCGAATAGTAATCCAGCTATTGGATCGGGTTCAAAATTTTTTAAATGAAAAGCATTATTTCACTTTTCTTTCAAATCAACGATTATTTTATTGAAACGACATAAACCAATGAAAAATAAACGTCAAAATTTTTAAATTTCTATACATAGAAAAAAAAGTTATCTTGAGTCAAGGAAATATTTTTGAAGACAAACGTTTTCAGGAAGTCAAGATTTTCTTGAGCCAAAAAAATTTGTGTTGATTAAAAAAAATTCGTCTTGGTCGGAGAAGATTTTTACTTTATCTGAGAAAGTTTAGGTCTCAAAAAAAATTTTCATGAATCAAAAATATTTACCTTTAGTCAAGAATTTTTTTTTGTGTATGAAAGTACATTTTAAGTCCAAAAAACGAGAAAAATGACGTGTATGACTTATATGTATTTTCAAAAAGTTATAGACGTTTAAGTATTACTATCTTCCAATCTTGAAAAATTTATTGGTCTTCCGGTAACTGAATTTAAAACTTGAAGAAATTGTGATGTCAAAATTCGAAATTATGATAAAAACAGACATACAGGGAAGCATCGAGCAAACAAAAAGTATCTCAACGAATTTAACACCTCTGTGTACATTTCGATATTAATTTTAAAAATTCGGAAGAATTTAGAAGATCTAAAATTTTTCTCTCAGTTTTCAACTCATTAACAAATATTTTTTATCTTAAGACTGGCCATTTTATGCATTGCACTTGAGTCAATATTAAATTTATGAAAAACTCGTGCGCTATTATATTACACTTGAATTTTTTATGACTATATTCAAATATATAACTTTTACATTATTTCCACTTTAACTGAGGTTCGGAATCAAACAAAGATTTAATAGTTAATTAAGGTACAGGCACTGTTCTTTTACATGATAAAGTTTTAAGTGGCTTTTTCGTAATTTTTGTTGATAGGATTATATTTACTGTCAATATGGTTAAAAAATGAATAATCTACGTAGTTCAGGTATTGATTTCGAATTTCAACTTGATATGCTTGTTATGTTTTGTTTAGTATAATTCAAAAATAATGAATTACTTGTTAAAAATGTATATACGCCACTAAAAGCAATACTGTCGTGCCAGCCAACAGTATTGATATGCTGAATATTTTCTTTATAAATTATATGATAAAAGTTAATAATTTTCTATATTGATAGGTGTGTGATAATATCGGGCAATATAGCTACTTAGATTTTTTTATAACAAACAGTTAAATATTATTTTTATATCGGCGATTAGAGTTAAATTTGTTTAAAATTTTTTTATATATCGATTATATTAATTTTATATTTTTTTTTGTTCACATGCTGTATACAATCACCACAACCAAATATCACAGTCACAATACCACACGGCAAAATATCACATTTATGGCTGTGATATTTTGACGTATAGTTGAGTCTGCAAAAGAATGGGCTTTTCTCCCACTACTTAGCTACGATAAAGTCCATGAATTACACTAACGCGCATGCGCAGTAATGACTTAATTGTATAAAAATGGTAGGAGAAAAGCCCATTCTTTGGCAGACTCGACTATAGTTAGACATTGCGTGTTGCAAACGGTCTACACAAATTTTAGGGTTAATTCAATTCATGAAGTGTTGATCTTTAACACAAATTTTATGTTAAATAATTGAACACAAAATCTGTTATTTTGACAGAAAATTTTTTTAAATTTAACAGACTTTTTGTGTTAAAATTAACTTATAAATATAAGCACATGACCTAACCAATTCAAGTACACTGATCTAACCTTAGTACGACTTATGTCAATTTAGCAAACAATTAGTTCGATTTTCGGTGATTTTTATAAAAAACGGAGCTATGAATTATCCCGTAAAATGAGAATAAAAAATCATTGAACCTGATCATAAAAATATTAAAGTTATCTATAATTATATTTAATTGTAAATCAATTATTATCCAAGTTTCCGTGCAGACAATGCTGCTACAATGCTTTGCTAGGTTATGGTAATGAAGAAACGCGCGGGAGTTTAGCTAAACAACACAAAATTTGTGTCAATTTTCAAATAACACAAGAAATGTGTTACATTACAGATTTTCTAATCATTTAACATAAAAAATCAGTTAAAGTAAAATAACACAAACGGTTCGTGTTGAATTAACAATTTCTGTGTTGAACATCAACACAAAAAATTTAACCAAATAATTTTTTAACATAAACACTCAATATTTCTAACTGCGTACCATTTCAATGTGACTATGATATTTGGTTATGTGACATTATAACTGATATTTAGATATGTAACTGTATATTCACATAATTTAACAGGCATAAAACGTTCTTAAGTCTAGAAAATCCATATGTTGTATGCAAAAATTAACTTTTTTTTTTCGTTAATTCAAAAATTGTTGCAGTTTCATTGGAAGCTTGATTATAAGATTATAATTGATAATATCCAAGTTTATGAAAGATTTTATGCTTACATACAACCGAGTATAATAATTTAAATGGTACCCTTTTATCGCTCATTCAACTATATCATGCATTATTCTTATATGTTATGCTTTGAACGCAAACAGTCGATTGCTTTTACATATTTTTTTATCGCATTAATTAAATTGACAATTAAACTCATTTAACAGTATATATCTAATAAACAATAGAATAAACATAAATTGGCAATGATCTTATATATCTATTACCATTATCTCACGTCAAGTGAAAATAAATGGAAGTCGATGGATTAATTAATAAACGCTTTGTCATATGCTTCAATTTTAGTGAAAGTTGCGTTTCGCGAGGAAATGTCTTTCTGTTTATATACGAATCTTTATCACGTAAAACAATCATCTTATATTTTTTATTATGGCCACAACGTTAACGCGTATAATACATGGTCACCAGCATATATATATTATTTTTATACTTAATCATCCCAAGAGGGGAAATTATCTTCAGGAACAAAAAAGCCTTGAGACTTAGCTTGTGATTGCGCTGTAGCATTTGAATTACTTGATACACCACCGAAATTGGTGCTACCAAATACAGGCTGGCCAAAGGCATCAAGCTGTTGTCCTTCGTAAATACTGCGATCCTGCCCATTCGCATGTCGGTGAGATGGTGATACACCTGCATGATCAGTAATTGTTAATTCTATATTGCCAACATTGTCGTTAGAATTAATAATATCATCCGGATCATTTTGTTCTAAAGTGCTGTTCTTTATTCCGTAGTAGAAGTACATGAGAAAACCTGACAAAAATTAATGTCATAAGTATAAATATGAATATAAATTTATTTTTCCGACATATAAACACTAAACTTTACCTAATGTCATCCAAACAATAAATCTCACGAGAGTTAAAATACTAAGTTTGAAAATGAGGTAAATGTTAACTGTCACTGCTATTGCTGGTACGAACGGAAGTCCTGGAGTCATGAACATTACGGTGCTTCTGGAAAATCATATGATCGTTTAGTACTATTGTTTTCATTAACAATTTCATTCTGTATGATATTGTAGTATAAAAAAAGGTATATGACTGTTTTATTAGAGTTTCGGCCTAAATCTAAGTTTTCTGTTACGCTCCCTATCAAAAAAAGCCATGTGGGATTATGGGAACTCATAGGAATCCATATAAGAAAGTATGGATTTATGCAAGAATCCATGAAGTAAACCATGGGTATCCGGATTCCCAGATGGGAAATCAATATAGAAAATTATGGGTACCTGAATTTTCATATGGAAAATCCACATACGAAACTGTGGGTACCAGGGTTCCCATGTAGGAACTTCACATAGGAAACTGTTGGTATCTAGATTCTCATTTTGACATAACGCAGATTCCCATGGAAAATCCACATGGGAAATCATACGATCCCCATATAGATTTCGCATGGAGAGGATTCCCATAGGAACCCATATGAGAATCTATATCAGGATTTATGCTGGGTTTCTATAGGAAACTATATGGGAATCTTCAAAAACGGCATGCGGGAACTCACACAGGAATCTAGGCTGGACTTCCTACAGGAATATGAATTTTTTGGATAGGGCTGTAAATATTCCATTTATGCCTTATTCCTAGTTTTCCATTACTACAATTAAAGGAGAACAGTGTCTGACTATTACCTATTTTGTGGTTTTCTACTTATCGCCAGCAATACTCCAATGATGGCAAATAAGAAACAAAACAGAAGAATTGTTGTGAAAGTTCCCATATTGCCCATGCCGACCACTATAATGAAGTCGAATATTAAAATTAGTAAATATAGTATTGCGACCATCTTCATGACGTAGCGACCGGATGCTTCGGTTGCTGGTCCTCGATCCACCCATGGAAATATTGCCGGGCATAAATATTGTGCGGCCTGAATATTAAAAAAAAATTATGATTATTATTTTTATCATCACTACAGGTCATTGCGTTTACTATTTTAGTTGTTGGTCTATTAAATGCATATAGTCAGTGAATGAACAGAGTACAGTTCTTCGGTACAATATTTCATAATTAAATTTTCTATCAAAATTAAGTATCAATGAGTAGATTTTAGTGTTTTTTAGTGCTCAGGGAAACAGTTTGAATTTCGATTTTCCCAAGTAAAAAATGAGATTTGTTCGAATCACGACTGAACTATATCTATGACATCTCATAAAAATTTAACTGTCGTTTTACCAGACTGCACTGCGTCTGTGACATTTAACGATAAATTCAAAGTCCGCATGCACGACTGAACTACCGTCGTTACGGATCTTTACGATAAAAGAAAAATATGTACGCAAAAAAATCTTAACTGTTCATTCATTGGTACATAAAATCTTTATTCTATGATGTTTATACATGGGCATCAATTTACCTGTAATCGTCGCTGAAGGTAATTGAGAGGAGGCCCAATAATTGGAGTAGTGCCAGGATACTGATGAGCGCTACTGCAACTAGAAGCAGCCGCTGCTGCATGAACGCTGCCATAAAATTTATTTTCTGTCCTATCGCTGACAAGATATTGATCATCTTTACCCAGACCAACGTCATCTTCTTCCGCACCATATGTATCGTCTGATTCTGGAGACGAACTATTTGCCCTCCGAACACGTCGCACAGTGACACGCTGTCCATTACTATTCGTTGTAAGCTCAGTTTGAGTTGCATGAACAGAATTCAAAGCACTTGCAAGTTGATCGGGACGTACTTCTTTGCTATACGTTGCAGGGGCATTACTTTGAGTCTCTTTCGGTGGCGATCGACAGGGTGTCCGAAGGCTTTGAGGCAGCAACTCAATTAGATTCGTCGAGTGAGGTTGATAACGAAGAATAAGAACGCACGTAGATACTAGTGTATAAGCTAACAAAGTACCAATTGACATCATTTCCACGAGGACGTCTAATTGAATTAAAAGCGCAACAAAAGCGGCAGCTACACCAGAGGTTAAAGTTGCTAATGCTGGAGTGCCTGTTAAGGGCAACAGTTGGCTGAAAGTACTAAAAAGACAAAACCATATCAGCCATGTAAATTTCACAGAGAAATTGTTCTCGTTTGAAATGATATGGTGTCATAGTAAAGCCGGACCAAGTTAGCCACTTGACGGAAACTGAAGTAAACACATGGAACACATTCCCCTGGCGACAAAATGTGGTAAATTACCGTAATTCGGATTCGCCAGGGTTCAGTTTTCATCAAGTGGCCAATGTGGTCCGGCTTTGCTATGATACCATAGCGTTGCAAACAAGAATAATGTCTCTGTGTGCTGCATTTGTAACATTCTATTAGTAGCATCATTTACCGAAATATAAGACCATCTTGCGCCATTGCGTAGACTATCCTAGGCATTGGAAACATACTACCAAACATGGAAACGGTTAATCCTGCAACTGCCCCCAGTGCAACGATGTACTTGCATTTATAAGCCCCAACTTGGCCGAACATATCTACTAATGCAGAATCTTGGTCGACTTGATCGTATGGGACTGAAAAATTTAAAAAATTTACATTTGATTGAAGAATGTTCTTCGAAAAAAAAAATATCTTCGTAGATGACTTACTAATTAATGTCAAAACCATACTGCTGGTTACATAAGCAGTCAAAATGATGAGTAACGATGTAACAATAGCTAATGGAATACTCCGTTTTGGATTGGTCGCCTCTTCACCCGTTGTTGCAATGATATCAAAACCAATGAAAGCGTAAAAACACGTGGCAGCTCCCGTGAATACCTAAACCATACAAACTGAGTTACTCATTGAATTGGAATAAGCAACCCTATATAATGAGCAATCGATATCTATAATCAACGACAGTATTTATATTAATCAGATTACTTTTCTCAATAAAGCATAATAATCATTTTGAGTATTTTTAACTTATAGAGACAGCCCGAGTACAAATAAGATTCCGTAAGCAAACACAGGCAATATTTTAATAGAAAACAAAATAATATTATCAATGAGTTATGTAACGTCAAAAAAAATCTTAAAAAATATGGTTTAGGTGTTGTTTATAAACAGAAAAAAGAATAAAATGAATTCTTACCCCACTCCAACCGTAAGGTAAAAATCCTTTGTGCTCCGACCAGTTACTAGAGTCAACGTAAAACATTCCAGCGGTCATGATGAAAACCCACGCAGCAAGATTGATAGCATTCAAAACATTGGTAAATACCAAGGACTTTCGGACTCCTGCCACCAACAATAGCATCATCAATAGCGTGATAACGAAGGCTGTGAAGTCTGGTGGCCTCCCTAAAATATATTAAAATTCAACATTAGTTGTTTTAAACAACTTGGCTATTGACTGAATTTTATACGGAAAATTGTCATCCAAAAGCTGACATCAAAAGTAGTTTCATAAAATAAATAATATTTACTGAACAAATCTAGCCGTTTAGTTTGAAAAACTTTACTAATCGCTACTTCCAAATCAGTTAATGACTCAGGTGTATGCTAAGCTTTGATTAAGATGCTGGTCGATAAAATCAATGCATAAAACTACACCCGACTAGAAAGTTTTAAGTGCACCCACTTGGAACCCAATGGAGATCCTACAGAGGGATGTAACGCAGATTATACTTGGGTCCCGATCGGATAATCTCTATGCGACCCTAATTGGGTAAGACCTACGTGTTCTCGAATGAACGATCCCTATAATAATTTTGAAAAGAAAATAAAAAAATTTGTATGTGATCCGAAGTATGATCTAACGTATTAGGAATATTACTTAGGGGAAGTAAACAAGATTTTGATTAATGAAAAAATCCCGGTCACAGCCGGGCTCGAACCCGCATCCTTCTAATTCAAAGTCTCTGATGCTACCCACTGCGCTGACCCACATATGTAATCGCGTTGATGTAAATAGTATATTTATTATGATACAAAAGAATGATTGATGAATAAATAAAAAATCTCTGATGCAATGATGGGCGTATTCTTTGTATAAACATTATTTTGCGCTTTGTTTAATAGTTAGACAGTAAACAAAATATTAAAAGGGATTGAAAATTTCTATGGTTAAGTGGAGATTTAAAATTTGTAGCTTCAGAAGTATATAAACTTTCAATGAATTCTCGCGATTTTGTATTTTGTCAGATTGTAGAATGTAGAGAGGCATACTATAATATTTATACATTTTTCTGAATCGACAGGAAAGAAAGTATTGTTTTTGATCTCAACAAATTTATAGCTTAAAATTGAAGTTTGCCCTTTTTGAACTTATCAAAGATTCAAATATATATTCAATACGTGCAAAATTTTGCTAAAAATGAAATTGCCTTAAATAATTTCGAAAAATTCAATGTATTTGAAGTTGCAATAGTAGTTGTTTTCTGAAATTGATCAATTATTGAGTATGCTAAAAAAATGATAGGCATATCATAATGAAGTCAAGTGTTTAATTCTCTTTGAACGATACTAATTTGTAAATACTATTGATAAGAGACCATGTGATTAAGCTCATTAATTATTTTTGCTTGAACGGTTATATATTGTTAAGACTAGTATTTATGTAATTGATATAACCCAAGAATCGAAGACACAATATCATCTATAAGTAAAAAGAAGTGACATAACTTAAAAAATACAGCAATAGTCGATGTATAACACTTCTCTTGTATAACCGAATCGGATCGATGAGGTCCACAGGTGCTCACCATCGAATGATTTGCGCAAGCGTTACTCTCCCCAAGCTTTATTTTTCACCCCTATTGCTATAACTCAACCATTTTCGGATACAAAAATAACACTGAACACTTACGAAGAATCTTATGGCTCTTCTCCACAATAAAATATTTAAAACTTTTCTGAAATACGTTTAGACTTGCTATACATTGCAGAAAAACGAACAAATACAATAAAACAAAAAAAAAATATCATGATCATCATACAATTTGTTTCCATAGTATTCTACGTACAAAATTCGAATTCCAACATCTTTACGCCCTGCGAAAATGAGCTAATTTAAGACCATGTAATGAACAAATATTGATGAACGGACCTTGAATGCTATGAAACTTTTTCTTTTTTTAGTAAAAGTGCTAATTTTAACCTATTTAAATACATTTGTTTTTAACCTTGTATTTATTTGAGAGTAGATTCACAAGAGGATGAGCTCATGCAGTGTTAATTAATTAATGCAATGAGATCGAAGTCCACCTCCATTTTACGGGCGGTCGTTTCTTCACCTATTTAAGGTATACACGCGCTGCGGATGCCCCTACCTCTTGCCCAAACGACACTCAATCGAAAAATACAATCGAGTGACTAAGCGTGGGCATTAACCGGAGGTATAATCGAAAATCCTCATTGCGTCTGGTATCTAACCACAGCCACCACGAGTCCATACTACTGCGGGACTTACACTCCTACCATCTCAGGAAATAAACTCTGATCAAAGTGGGCTTGGAAAGGTCTCATGTGGCACCAGTTCTCTGTACTGGTGAACAGGTTGTATCTGGACAAAATAGAAAGACGCATCCTCGTCTTCATATTCTAAAAAGGGTCTTCTCTATATGTTAACATTCGGTTTCGAAAAAGCTATTATCCACTTGTTCAGTCCCCGATGAATTTTCTGCTCTCCGAGACTTTAATTACTCTGATTTCATGAGACAAATCAAAGGTTGGATCCATGTTCGCCCTCATGTATTGTCAATAATTAACTCATGCAGTGTCGAAGAATCAGTCATATAATTCTAACCAACGTAACCGACAGTTATCAATATTACTCAACCGATAAATTGTGACGATAATCGCAATTCGCAAATTGCAAATGTTCAATAGTTTTGTTCACAATTTATCATAAATACAATCTATTGATTGTGACTGACTTTGGTTACATTAAAATTCGAAGCTTCCGTGTAGGGTATTATTGAAAATAGAGATAGTATTTGTCATTACGAATAATTCATATCAGCGTTTATTGGTAATTAACATTTATCTTCTCTAGTCACACTAATTACAATACTATTTTTTTGCTGGTCAAAAGCATCAATTCAAATCATTGTTCTCTGTTGCATGCAAGTTTAAAACCGAACTCAAAATCAATAATGTATTTCGGGAGTTCTTGTGTACTACATTGAAGCTATCAATAAATATGTCAAATAAGTATCTCAAGTATTACAATTATGTCTCATGTTTTAATTAGCCTATAAAAAGGTAGACCGCTAAGCTATTAAAGAAGTGTAAAACGATAAGCGGATACTTATAGTCATACAGAAACAAATTTAACGAATACTTGGGGTGTCTTATTTATGCAAACTGTCAAAATGTAAGTGATTTATTTATTCGGTATAATGTTTAAAATTCTAGTTCACTTTGTCCTGGATTCAACCCGCCAAAAGAAGTATAACTTCAAATAAAAAAACTCAATCCTTATTCAGTAATGGGTAAAAATATATTTAGATTCACAATCGTTTAAAGAAACGTCAACAGAGTAGTTATATAGTATGAGAAATCGTACATATACAAGTGTATACAACAAATATGCTAAGAGATAACTTATCATTGTTTTGTAAGTTTCTTACCAAAAAAAGTGCCAACACTATTAGCAATGGCACTGGAAACTGCACCGTCCACCAAGGCGTCCAAACAAGCGCTCAGGGCACAAGCACATGCACTGGTACCAATAAGATATTCTAACACCATATTCCATCCAATTATAAATGCTATTAACTCGCCCACTGTCACGTAACTGTACATATATGCACTACCAGTTGTATGAGGCACTCGGACACCAAATTCTGCATAGCATGCACCTAGAACAGCGGAAGATAATTTTTTAAATTAATAATTAGAACAAATATATAAAAGATATTATTTTCAGTTTATGCAAATTGTCTGGATTATTTGAAATAATTGATCGATTTCAGCTATAAATAGTCATATTCATTTAAATTCTTCCGTTAGAAAACACGCTATTGATGCAGTTTATTAAATTAGTGATCGTATTGTAGTTCAAAATTTGAATCGATTATCGGATATGATTAATTTGAAATTCAAAAATAAAATTTTAATAATCGCGCTCTTAAACACTAATTTCAAAAGATATCGTAATTTTCCATTTCTATCTTTCATTATGTTAAATAATTGATAAGTATAGAAACCTAATGATTAGCAAACAAATGATATCTTGAGCCGTCTTCCTATACATACAGAGCCATTTCTACTCCTGTTAATAGCTTTTGTAGAGCCGAATCGATTTCTTTTGTGCTTCATGACAATTTAATAACTGCTCATTGTTGTTGGAAATTACTTTCGTACTTAAAGCAGTTGCTGTCGTAAGCGACTAAATTTTGTGTAGAGAGGATAATTAATAAACTATTCATATATTTTTTTACTGACCAGAGAAGATGGAAGCAATTGCTGCGATGATGAATGAAATGATAACACCTGGTCCAGCGACGCTTCGAGCTACCATTCCCGATACCAGATACATTCCTGTTCCAACGCAGGAACCAACCCCAAGAGACGTTAAGTCTAAAGTCGTCAGGCACTTCTGAAATGTTTTCAAATAATTATATCTTTTATCTATTATCACTGATAAAGAATATTTACATCGGCGGCGGTATTATTTTAACACCGCTTTCGCTGTTGAAATTTAACACCTACACAGTTATTTTTTACAGTGTAATAGGGGAGAGTGGGGTCAATTGAACCAAAAATACTTTGACATTTTTTTTTTTATATGAGTAAAAGCAAAATGATTATTTTTTTTTTTACAAAATTATAATTTATTATATAGACTATCATTTCTCATAAGCACATAACTTAACAAATGATGAAAATTTTCAATAAATACGAAATTGTGCAACTGCATCAAATAGTTCAATCGTCCCCTTTGCGGGGGCAATTGAACCACTAGTTGGGGACAATTGAACCAAGAGTATTAGAACCACCAATGAATGACTTTAATGAATATTTTACTATTCATTACAGCTTAAAACTAAAATTAAAACACTTCTAATAATATTTATTATTTTATATAACATTATATGTTATAACAATCACTTTTAAAACTTCTATCAATATAATTATTTTTTTTCTTGGTTAGTTTAGCTTGATTACACATTCTGTCAAGATGCGCGCGCATGTCGGATTACTCACAGTGTGATTCGTGTGGTTCAACCGTCCCCGAGAGTACTGGTTCAATTGACCCCATATGATTTTATTGAAATAATTAGTTTAAAAAAATATATTCAAGAACTATTTTACTAGAAGTAAAGCTAGAAATTTATGACTAATATATGTAAGAAGGTATTACAAAAAAAATTTTAAGATTTCATTTGAAAATTAAAAAGTTATCAAACAATTTGCCAAGAGGTGAAATCAAGGTTTAGATACCTAAAAACACAAAAACTTGAATTTTTTAAAATTAAATCATCATATTGGTTCGAAACTTTGATCAGACTAAGGTTTAGTGTATTAAAATATAATTCCAAGAGGACGACTCATTTTTATATTTTTTTCGATTTTTTAAGCTTACTGGTTCAATTGCCCCGTGGTTCAATTGATCCCCCTCTCCCCTAATAATAATTATAATAACTTTTTAAAAAAATTATTACGAGAAAATTTTATATGATAAATATAATTCTCATAAGTCGTTTCTAAATAGGTTGATAATGTTCTCAAAGTGAATGATTTATAGAGGAAATATGAATCGGGTGAACGTTTACATCATGGAAATGACAATAGTAAATCCAATCAAATAGTATAATATGAACCGACAATAACATTACAAACTGCCAGTTAATATGAATCGATCAATTGATATTGATTATGAAAGACATGTGTTTGCATGGACATATCGACATTTTTGTTTCGCGTGGTCACTATTAAACACTGTTTAAAATACACTAAAATAAATTCGACCTCAAGTGCAACCCTTAATTGACACTTTAGAAAATTTCTTAGAATCTTACATAAAAGATGTCATATTAATCTTTTGCATATATATGAAAAGAGATGAAACATGAAATAATTTCAGCAGCAAAATATTTTTTTTATCGCCTGCCGAGTTTCAATGCCTATTTTGCCCGTCAAAAAAGGTTATTTTATAGCAATGTGATTTAGCCGGCAGAAACATCAGTTTCTTTCCTAGGCAATAAACTCATTAGTTTCTGTCTGCTAAATTAATTTCTGACTTCATTTCATCCTTGCCGGAATCGTATTTATTTATTGTAAACTTCTAGGTATTTACGTCATTTTAATAACCAGCTAAGCTGACAGTTTGAAAAATGAAAAGAAATAAGATGTTCCATTGAAAAAAACAATTTAATTAGTAAAAATCCTTCCTTTTCTTTGTTAAATGATTTAAATTTGCATGTTTAGAATACACCTTTTTTACCGCGCTATCGGTCAGAACGTGGTTTGCTCTCTTAAATTTGAAATAGTGAAAATAGTGACTATTTACTGTTTACTATGAAAAGTATGTCACTAATTCAAATAATGGTGTACTTTTCACTGGCAACAAGTGACTATTCACTGCAGAAGAGTGATTTTCACTAAATCGTTTTAGAGAGAATTTCGACTAGTTTCAGACATGAAATCTTTCAATATTAATGCAGGTAATATGAAATATATATAGTGTGTACTACGGGATAAAACATGATTTCAGACTTCTGGTGATGTCAGCTTTAGACCTTGACTAAGGCAATCAGCTTTACCCTCATCTGAAACCGTCTCTCTTAATCCTTTAGCACGGGGATAAAAGCGTTTATTCTTTGTGTTATCACTTTCTAGATTTTTGTAAAAGTGTTATCAAATATTCATTTTTAACAAATTTTACAACAGTAGGACTCGGATTATTACCGACTCGAATTGATCATACAATGTGAAAACGGTTGCGTAAAAACATATCCGCGACAAAATAACTACACGACAAAATAACCACACGACAAAATAGCCGCGGAAATAATATCTACAGACAGAATATCCTCAAAATGAAAATATCAAAGATATGAATTCATCAGATCAAAATTTTCATAGTTAAAATAACAGCAGAAGAATGTTATTAAAATTTATCTTTAATTCATCAAATACTTTGTGCGAAAATACATATGATTCATGCATACATAAATAGGTATGAATTATTGCGCTCTTTTTTCACGAATTTTGTGTGTGTGCAATTACAAAAATATACCCACACATAAAATGATATGAAAGATAGCGCCCTTTTTTCACGAATTTTTTGTATGTGCAATAAAATATCTATGGACAGAATATCCTGAAAACTGACGTAATAAAGGGATGAATTCATCACATCAAACTTTTCATACTTAAAATAACAGTAAAAGAAAGTTATTAAAATCATATTTTTGAAACATTTATCATTTAATTCATCGAATACTTAATGCGAAATTACATACACTGATAGAAATTTTATCTTGGCTCAAGAAATATTTTCTTGAGCCAAGAATTTATTTCTGAAGAAAAGCAATTGTTTTGCTTCAAGAAATTCTTGTCTTGAATTAGATTTTCTTGGCATTATAGGAATGGTTCCTATAATGGTATAAAAACTGTACCCATACTATTATAGGAATGGTTCCTATGTATTATAGGAACCACCCCTATACCATTATGGGAAGCATTCCTATACTATTATAGGAACTATTTCTATATATTATAGGAACCACCCCTATACCATTATGGGAACCATTCCTATACTATTATAGAAACTATTCCTATAATAGTATAGGAACCACTCCTATACCACTATAGGAACTATTTCTATAATAGTATAGGAACCATTCCTATAATATTATAGGAACCATTCCCATAAATTATAGGAACCATTCCTATAATATTATAGGAACCATTCCTATAATATTATAGTAACTATTCCTATAATACTATGAAAATGGGAACAGTTCCTATAATTATAGAAACTATTCCCATAATGGTATGGGTATCATTCCCATAATTATAGAAACTATTCCTATAATTATAGGTAATATTCCTATATTTATAGGACGTGTTCCCATAATTTATGGTCGTCATTCCTATACTGGTATAGGATGAATTTTCACAAAATTATAGAAACCATTTCCATAATTTTCTTTCCGTGTACAGGTTTTTTGTCCGCGGATATTTTGTCGTGTGGTTATTTTGTCTGCGGATATTTTTTTGCGGATATTTTTTCCACGAATATTTAAGCGTGTCACCGTAAAAACACCCCCTTAAGCCACCTGTAATTGACTACTATTTTAATCAAATGTATCTGAAACATATACTGTAAAAAAAAAGGAAATATTTACCCCATTTTCCCACATTTTTGATAGCACCATTAAGTAGCACCGCTGTTTTGTTGTGAATTCATTTTAATACCGTACCGGTGTTAAAAGTCCATTTCAACGCAGCTTTTTCTACAGTGTAGGTTTTAAGTCAGCAAAAACGTTCTAAAATAGCAAGGTAGCGTCTACTCGACGATTTGGACTCTGGCCATTAAATTAAATGAACGCGAGAAAAAGAGAAATCTCTATAATCAACTGGCAACGTATGGAATAAGTGATCCTGCACCAAAGAAGCTTGGCTGAGATCCTGTTAAATGCCGAAAACCACCCGGCATGCGAACTATGCAAATGGGGGTCCAATGTACAAAATAGTCAATTATTCCACCGGGGTAAACTATCCTGAGTTATAACTGAGAGTAACAATGTAATAAAATTGATCTAGTCGTACTTGTACTAATTTACTTAAATTAATATAACGTTATCTTAATAATGTTATTATAATCAAGTGTGACATCATTATTGACTGTATGCGTTGATTTGAGGTCAATAATGCGGCATGTATAACTACTTGTATCTGATTTGGAACCTTTGAGAAGAGTTTTGTTATGATAAAATTACAAATCATATAAATGAGTATATCTTTTCCGGAGTTGTGTTAATAAATTATATGAATAATAATTATTATCCTTTGAGTAACTATTTATTAAGCTGTCATTTCCGGTATCGTAAGTATGCTCTTTCAGCTGCATGCTATGGTGGCTGACGGTATCTTTGCCTGAAGTTTTACGGTGTTGAGTTAACACTAGAGTTTTCAAGTACCAGAAGGCCAGGATTGTCCATATTTTTTGTCGGCGTCATTTCCAAAGATAATTTGAATAATATACTTGAGGCATAACGGCACGGTACGCTTCAGGTATTACAATATCGATTAGTTATTAAACATTGCTTTTTTTAATGATAATTTACAGTAGAGTCACCATTACATATTTTAAAGTCGAAATCAATTATTAAATAATTAAAGAGGATATTTTGCATGAAAATGATTTAAAATGTCCCTAAATTTGAATTATTCACGGAAAAAAACGACTTTGTCAAAATTACTGGAAAAACTGTCAAATTTAGAGATTTACCGCTGTTAACCCAAAAATGTGAATTTTGTAAAGTTAAAAATGTTATTTTCACATTGTGGAAATTGTCAATCTGAAAATGTCGATTTGACAGTTTTTTCGATGTAATAATTACATTTAAAGAATGCAAAATTTACCTAAAAAAAAAAAAAAAAGGCCATTCGGCAGCCGAAATGGAAGTAGATTTTTCATTATTTATTTAATTATTTAAGTCTGTAAGGTAGGCGGTGGCGTTAAAAGGTTCATCTAAAGCTTATAAGATCAATTATATTTATGCTTGTCAATTTTGAAAAAATACTTTATGCATCTTTAAAGTTGAGATTTTAAAAGTGTTACACGGCAGTAATCAGAATTGGAACAGTTACATGAATCTATTAAAAAGTGTAAGAACGAATACAACAGCTAAGTTTCAATAAATAAATAGGTAATTTTCGTTGAATATAAAAAAATAGTACTGAAATATAAAGCTCATTAGATAAGCTACATAAAAATATTAACAAAATTCAACTATTTTGAATTACTTGAAAGTTATTAAATGAGAAAGTAAAAAAAAATGTTTTTTTCTATTTTTTTGAAAATTTTGAAATTCATCAAAGTACTAGAAAAAATTATCAAAAGAGTAAGCAACACAGCTTAAATTAAAGCAAATCGAATGAACATAAAGATTCAGTCACCAAAAATAGATTATCTCTTTAGGATCAAAAGTTATTTAAAGATAAATCAAGAAAAGTTGAATTTTTTGAAAAATTAAAAAATCTTTAAACGACTATAACTTTTAAACTTTTTGGCCGATTGAGCTCATCCTTGAACTGAACCGAGCTCTTTAGCTAAAGAATATGCAAAAAAAAAAATTACATTAAGATCGGTACAGAATTGTGGACGCTATCGTGGGAGAACCGCGCGTTATATCGTATAGGGGAGGGAGGGGCAAAATGGGGTAGGGGTGGCAAAATGGGGTACCCCAAAAATTTGGTGAAAAAACAAATTTTTTTTTTTTCGTCTAATTATTGTATATCCGATAGTTTGAACATTTTCAGCCCTACGCATGATACCTGGGGCAAAATGGACCAGCCGAAAGTTTTGAAAATTGATTTTTTCATATTTTTATCGTCAAATTAAAAAGAAATTAAAATGGTAATTCATTTTTCGGTTGATTTCCTGTAGTTCGGGTAAATGTGACCACTAAAAATATTCGACAATGAGATTTTACTTTTCAATTGATAAAAATGCAATTCAAAAAAATTAAAAAAAATTACCATTTTTTGAAGGGGGTCCCCTCTGCCCCATTAACAAAATTTTTTCTGCCTTCATATCCACCAATGATGTGAAATGTAATTTTTCTGTATGTATTTACATAAAACAAAATTTTATTTAATGAAATTTGATGACCTTGCAGAAATTTTTTTTTTCAACTTTTTTAAAGGGTACCCCATTTTCCCCGCCAGAAAGGAAAATTTTATTTATTAACGGCAGCAAAAAATTTTGTCTATTTACCTTGGATATCATTAAAAACAAAAAGATCTGGCGTATTTTATTAATCGAAAACTTAGTATTTCCTTAGGTACCCCATTTTGCCCCTCCCTCCCCTATATATAAACTTTTTCACCAATAGTATTTTTGGAACATACTAGACTCAAATAGATAGAAAATGTTAAAATTTTTGTAAAGTTGCGTCATGAGGACAAATACAACAATTAGATTTTTATAAAATCTACTAAAAATGTGAAATTTATATTAGAACAATAATTGAAATTGTTATTTATGAGTAAGGATTTGACATTTCGTAAAATGTAAACAATACACAAAAAAATATTCTAAAAATTGAAGTTTTAACTAAAAAAATTAGGTATTCATGTAAAATAATTGTTCAAATTTGCAAACCATAGAATTGGTTTGTAAATTTTATATGACTTGAAAAACAACTTTTTACAGGTTATTTTTGTAAATTTGACAGTTTTTCTTTGTAAATCTAACAAAATCTATCCATGTCATTTTAACATTCCCATTTCTGTCATTTTCACACATTATTTTTTTCAGTGTTGACTTATTAATCGTTTTTTCGTAGAAAATAAATGAATGAGTTATTTTAACATATTTAATAGTTCTGCGATTGCATATAAATTGTCTTGCTTAAAAATTATCATAAATTCTCAAAGAGATTTTGTAAGAATTAATTAATTCTATGAAGAGTACTATGATCTTACGCATACTAAGAGAATCCATTATTTTTAGATACACGCAGATAAGTTTTGAGTAAAAATTACCCATAAAATTAGTTACTGTAAGGACATCTAGCCAGTAGCTAAATTTTTACTATGTTGTTAGTAAAAATTGCGCTTCATTTACATGCTATAGAGTAGTATATTTTACAACGTGCATGGGAAAAATTTAGATATTTACCACATGTCCTCACAGTATCAAACTTTTTCGAAAAATTTCTCTGCATCTACGATTCTTATCAAATCTTAATAAATTTTCTATAATTCGATAGGCGACTATCACTCTAAAACCAAATATGTAGTCAAAATTAACACACTTCTCAAATAACATTGAAACGCCATAAGCAATCTATAGATATTTAATATACCGTGAAACGTGTTTTAAATTACTACAAAAAACTATAGTTTCGCTTATGGCTTTAAACATAGAACACATTTAATATGTGTTAAAATAATACACTTGTAACACACTTGGTTTTAGAGTGTACCTCGATCAAAGTCTATTACTTTTAATCAATTTGGTAATGTCATCCATTAGCGTGTGAAGATTTATTTGAACATGATTTAATTCTTTACAATCATGTGTTAGAGCGATTTTCTCGCAATCAGTTGCTCATAATGTGACCAAAAAAAGAAATTTTTAAATACGTTGATATTCTCAAGTCTTTACATGTAGTGATTATTTATGCTAAACTTTTTATTTTTTTATGCTACTGAACAATGCTGAACGCTACACTTTATTTTTTTTTATTCTAAGGTAAGTGACCCCTCTATCGGCCAGGCCCCCTTTATCGGCCACTTGGTCGAAAAATCGATATATTTTCACAATACGTACGTATTGATGCGTAGATAGTTTTTAAAAAAATAAGTAAAATTAATCTAGCTTAGATTAAACATACTTTGATTATTGTAAAAATTCATTTTTTAATTAAAAAAAAAAATAGTAGTGCGTCAGACGCGATTTCTGGTGGTTTCTTATCAGGGAGGTTAAGTTTTCTTGTTTTTTCATTAACCGATTACTAATTAAAAATAACAATAAAAGCCCGATTTTTTTTTTGTAATCTTATTAGCTCGTTTCATAGTAGTTTTAAGAGTTAAAAATTTAATGATTTTTACCTAATTTATAATAAAAATAGGGTGGCCGAATATAGATACAAGAAAATTACCTCTGTATGCATTATCGGCCACCTTAGTTTTATTATTTTTGAGGTTATTAACATTTATATACAAAATAGTCAATTTAATTTTTTAATGTCAAAATAAATAAACAAATTGATTAAGTTATATTTCAAAATAAATATAAATATTTATAATAGATGAAAATAAATTATATACATCCAATCAGCTAAAATTTTATCTAAAAGGTGGCCAATAGAGGGGACAGCTAGGAGGCCGATAGAGGGGACAGCTAGGCCAATAGAAGGGACATCAGGAATTGAAGTTATTTTCATTTATTATTGAATTTCTAATAAATATTTTTACATATATTCTTTTTTAATTTGAAGTTAAATGTATACGCTTCAAGGTTCTATCACTGTTTTATACATGAATTGTCTTTTTATATTTTAATTCTTAATTCGAAAAAAAAAATACGCTTAACTGGCCGATAGAGGGGTCACTTACCTTACTGAACATTTTTTAATTTTTAGGTATGTCTACTTTTAATTTATTATTTCTATGTATTTACCTGTAGTTTCTGTTTGGTATCATTTGAGCCAGCATGTTCATGGCTTCTTCTTTGTTGGTCACCTTGTAGATTTTCTATTTTTTTGGTCCGGATAAGCTTTCCAAAAAGCTCTAGGTTCCGCTCTCGGTTCATAATTATTTCAAACTTCATTTTGATTGCGTCCTATAACTATAATTACACTTACATTAAAATTTTAACTCTGAGTAGGTTTTTTTTTAGATATTAAAATCATAGCTACAAAGCCTTTATGAAGTATGCATAAGGAAATGAAAACTTTCTATTATCTTTTCAAAGAACAATGAAATGATTTATGTATAGCACGGTAAATATTTCTAACTCTACAAATTAAGAATTGCAAAGTTACGAGCAAATAAAATTGTTGATTTCAGTTTGATTTTCTAAAATGGAATTTTTAAAGGTTTTGAAAAGCATTTTCAATCATTTTAGGATCATATCTAAATATATTTGATCTAATTAACTTTTACAAGGTCTTGGGTAACTGAAGAGTAAAAAAAAGAGTACATAGCAAAATAGATGGCTACAGGATAACTTTTATTTTTGCGCCCGATTTTCGAGACGAAAATCCAAAACGCATTGTTATGAACATTTCACTAATTCTATCATAGAGATATGGCTCGAACAAAATTTTTTTTATTTTCTCAATGATATACATCAAAAGTACATTCGAAAAAATTTGCCGAATAATTTCTTGATTTAAATGATTATTTATATACTTTAGATTAATTTTTTCTTAGATAAGCTAATATTTTTTTCAGCTAACGAGTAATTTTCATAGCTTACATTAAATTTTTTAAGTTGCGTTATTGAGTTTAGTACTATCCCGTTTATATAATAAGATTTAGCTCAACAACTATGTCAGCTAAGCTTTTGAATTAAAAAATTTGATTATAAAAACAAGACACTTCTTTTGCAAACATAGTTCACATATAATAAATTTTTATAATTCGATCCCTGCATTCTTCAGTTATATTTATTTATAGGAAAGAACATGGTGGAACACTTTTTTTTATTTATCAATTCCTTTGAATGTGATAAAAAAATTAATATTTTTTACGCTTCAGTAGATACTTTAGACAATTAGCTTTGATAATATACGTCAATTAATTACACAAAACAATTTACTTATTTAATTTTATCTAAATTATACCATCGTTCAAAAAAATATTCAGAATAATATAAATATGAGGGCTGCTTCTGTCATAACACGGTGTGAGATATAAAAATTACGATGTTACATTGTAATTTTTAAATAGTAGTCAAGGTCCATTAAGGCGGATTCCATTAACTCGGGACTTCCCCTGAATCTTGACCCTCACTACAAGCTACCCTGTCTCCCACCCGATGCTATATATTCATATGTGTGTGTATATTTCAATCTGCATCATACATGTATGAGTAACAGCGCATGCGTGTAGTTTACTCTTTAAAGAAAAGTGGCATCCGATAAGTCGGAATTTCCAGGAAATTTCTGCTACATAGACTAGTCTTACTGTCCGAGTTAATCGAACTTGACTGTAATTGTGTCCACCGTAAGAAGTTTTCTTGTAACTTATGGCTGTTTATTTTATATTGAATTAAACTCATAGAAAAAGAAATTTAGTATAGAAAAACAAAACTTATTTGTTAAAAAAATGAATCAATCGAACGAAACTAAAAAATCTTAGTGTTTTCAATTAAACTTATGCCATTTATCAAAAACATCGAGAAGAAGAAATAGAAGTATTCTGATCACGTACATCAACTCCAATCTTTTAGGTTATATAGACATTTAGCCATTTTTTAAATGTCTTATAGTAACGACGAAATACTTGAACAGTACATTGTATGACAAGAGATGAAACAAACTGATTTCAAACCAAAATAAAGTTGGCTGCCCAATCCGTAGGCGAGGACTAATGACCCGCAATCTATAATCGTGTTTCATCCTATGTCACACACCATTTTTTCATGATTACCTGCATTGGAACTTGAAGTGTCAGAGTCAGCAGCCAGTCCAAACCAAGCTAATTTAAGACCAATTGTGTGACCAACTATTAGCGGAAGTGTAAGCTGTAATTTTCAGTTTATAATTAAGCAGAAATTATAAATGCTATTATTATTTACACATGGAAAACTTAATCACAGTCAGAACTGTTATTTATGTAAGCGAAATGATTTCACAAATGACAAGTATCAGAATTGAAATTGCGAAAGCCTTGTCAGCGGGCAGAAACATTTACTTCTTCCGAGACGAAACACAAATGTTTCTGCCCACTGACTAGAGACCTACACAATTTACGCGTTTGCTAATATTTGTTTACGTCATTGAACTAAAATCAGCTTCTTTCGACTGGCTGTAGAGACACTGAAATTTTGTTTCGATGTTGGTATCACAAAAAGTCGTCCTTTTCAACGATCAGATACTTTTAGAAGAAAAACAAATTACTGTTTTAAAATAAAGTAATTTGTTTCACTCGAAAAAATGAATTGTTTTAAAGTTCGAGTCAGCATAAATAAAAATTCACTTTCAAAATCGTATCCAAAGTCACAATGAAACATTGGTCCTGCAGTGAAATAAAATCCTTCTATAATTAATATTTATAAGCAATAAAGCCTATTATTGATTGTTTTAGTTATTACTTGATATTTAGCGTGACAAAGTTGCATTTACCGGTTAACAAATCAATTGTTTAGTCTACTTTGCGCAACCTTTTGAACTTGAGCTAGACAACACTTTTTAAAGAGAATTTTCTTTCAACTATTGTTTATATGTTTTACAAGACAAGATTAAGAAAAAAATAGTTTTTTTTTCCAAGCCACTACCATATGTATGTATATATATATCAGGGACTTTGTATGACTTACCCTCTTGCGTATTATAATCGTATACTTTTTTTAGCCTTTTATCTTAATCTTATGATCCTTTGTCTGGCACGTCGGGGAGTCGTTATCAACTTTATTATTTTTACCTTAACCCTCGCAATTATTCTCACGCCTTTATCATAAAGAAAAAAACTTTTTGCTGTTTTTAGCAAAACAAAACCTGACGTGACTTTGTCTAATAATAAAAAACTAGTCATAATTCTTGTACTCCATCATCACAATTTACTTGCGTCACGTTGTACTGAAGACTGTTTTCGTTTATTTAATTTTTTATAAATTTCGCTATATTCGACGGTCATTTAACAACGATCTCTTGAATTAATGATATTATCAATTAGTAAACGAGGGCACATTATTAAAACTTAATGTAATGGCACGGATTTTTCGCTTGTCACTCACATGAAAGGTTGTCGTTCGTCCAGGGTTATTACACGATGTCGTCGTCGAGAGGAGAGAAAGCTGTTATCCGATTTGCGTGCGCAGTGCTATTCTAAACTAATGAAATTTGATACAATATATTTCGTTTTGTCATTAGCCGCGAGTCACATTTTAGAAATTTGTTATTTGGTGCCGGCCGCGCCGTCGGACCACGATCGTAAGTTCTTATCCGCGTGACGTTCCTCCCCTATTTCGGCAATATCTGCCCTTACAAAATATACCCCTGATTCTCGTTCCCACTTTCGTATCCAAGTGTACTCACTCTCACGTCTGTTACCACTAACCGTGCGCGACTTCGATATTACCCCATGACGTTGCTTGATTCACCCCTGCTCGTTATTTGGTATATGCGCGCGGTTCAAGCTATTCCACCTCACTTTTATAGTCTCTCTTTCTCTATGTTTGCACCCTTCCTGTTTCCCGTTTACGATTCCCAGTAGTTGCTTCTATTGACGTTCTGTCCCCTCTCTTTTTCCTCTGTCTTCCCACTCTTTTTCGGATCTTACAGAAATTTTTTGTCACATCAAAATGTCTATGTTTGAAACTCCCTCGATGCCAATGCACATACTCAGTACAGCATTTTTTATCTTTACGTTACAAATTTTTAGTTCTCTTCTCTCAGAATTTTTACATTTGATATTCAAATCTTATATTTATAAGGATACCTATCATCATTATAAATCATTAATGCAATTTTTAAATTTCAATAGTCGCAGCTTTATCAGTTTAGGATAAATTGAAAAATAAATAATCCAAATGTATTAACGAATGTTAATTTTTAACAAGATAGAACGTTTTTTTATCAGTCCCTGATAGCCGTTTATCGCAAGCTAATAATAATCTACATCCCAAATTTCACGTCAAGTTGATTGCAACTTGATAGACAAGCTTTTGCATTTCAAATTATTTCCCGCAACTTTCTGTCAATCCGAAAGTACTTTACGAATTTTTCTCGTTACTTTTAGGCAATACTTTATTAAGGACTTTCGAATGCGGGAGTAGATTTACACCAAATTTTGGTTCATGTTATAATCATATTATAGTTAAAACTTGGACAGCTAGAACTTGACGTCAAATTAACCGAAAACACTAAACACCGGGTTTCTAAACAGAATGTGTAGCTATCAGAGAATGTTTCGTTAATAATTGTATGTAGTTGATAATGTAGTTTTCATTTGTTACTATCTACTGTAGTTAAAATTAATTTTAACAATTAGCCATACCAATTTAGATACGGAATAAAACGCAGCTCAAAATTAATCAATAATTAGAGTCTTGAACTAAAAAATACTTTCAGAAAAAAAAAACAAAACAAAATTTGCAATCCAAACCCAAAATTACTATTATTGCAGTGAAAAATTACATCCCGTAATACATACTTCTATGTTTTTGCAAAAAGTGATCGATAGATGGCGCCCCTGTACGCAAAGAAGTATTAAAAAAAAAAAAAAAAAAAAAAAAAAAAAAAATGGCAACCGGTGATCATGGCCGAGCGGTCTAAGGCGTAAGACCTAGGCCTCTCGAACTTGATCACTGGCCAGGCGTGGGTTCGAATCCCAGCGGTTGCCGAAAGAATTTTTCACACAAAGAGTGTGAGGTCTTTCGGCCCTGAGATTCGTCCCGTCGCCGACATTTGAAGATCGGTACAAAGAAAAAAGAATTTGATTGGATTTGGTGTAAAAAAAAAAACAGAGTAAAATCTGTGGAATGGGCATTCTTAGGCTTAATGGAACTGTGTTCCCGAGCGTTCTCGTAACTTAAAGTGACTAGGCTCACTTTAAGTATTAAAAAAAAAAAAAAAAAAAAAATTAAAAAAATGGCAGCAAAATTTTTTCATGAATTGCCAGTTTTAAGTTTTCATCAACTATAATTAAACCAAAAGGATTTAGATAATGATTTTCAAAAAGGTTCTTCTATGTAAGAATTTAAATGTAATTAAAAATAAAATAGATTGATTGGTTGTGTATTTTTTAAGTTATTGTGTTTACCAATTTGTACATCCTGACGGACATTCCATAACTTTTTAACCGATTAACCGATTTAGATCTTAAAGGTGACTTTTGAACCGGCTTATTAATTCATACAATCTGCGAAGAATTAAGCTTAATCAATACAGTATGTTCAGAGTTATTGGAAAAATAAAATTTTTGGAAAAACACTATTTTCGAATAACTTCTAACTTACTTCATAGATTGATTCCAAAATCCATCCAGATTAAAAACTCTACAAGCCGCATCGAATGCGATCTCAACGATCAAACTTAAATCACTTGTTCAAGAGATATCGTTAACGAAAAAATATCAAAGAATTGATTTTTTTGAATAAAATTAAAAACGTTCAATTGATTATTTCCAAAAAAATTTCAGGGTTAGAGACTAAAAAACCTTCAAAAGCCACCTCAAAAATCAAAATCGGTTTGTTCAAAGTAAATTGGCATTTTTTCCGGATATTTCATATATTAACACTTATTTTACATACATATTACTTACGTCATTTACTTACAACTTACCCGTGTAAAAAAAAATTGGGAAGTCTACGGTTTACGTGGCGCCGCCAAATGACATCGAATTCTTGTAAAACTTGACGAAATAAGGCTTTTTTTCAAATAGCTGTAACTTTTTCAAAAATTAACTAATTCAGACGTTTTTTTTTTTTCAAAAATTTTATCTTTGAATGTAGTTTTCAGAAAAAAATACAAAAAAAAAATTAAGATATTAAAATCTATGAAATTTTTCACTTTTTATAAAAAATCAAATTTTTCCCAAAATCCATTTTCCCGAAAACTAAGCGAGATATCAAAAAATTTTATTCTTTGAAAAAGTCTTATTTTGTTGAGATCTATATGAATTCACGGTCATTTGGCGGCGCCACAAAAGCCCTAGAATCCCCAAAAAATTGTTGAAAAAAGGGTAAAAAAGTGTTGACTATTCTAAACATTAAAACGTGACATAATGACGAACCTTTTTTAAACGATTTTAAAACCTCTGACAATACACAGCAAATAACAATTGACAATACTATAAATTAGCATTTTTCAGTGCAAAATACGTTCACAAAAAACTAATTTTGAACTATGTATCATATTTATAAATTTTTCTCTTGAATTTTCAAAAGTTTAAAAAACGTTCAAAACAAGTTCACCGTGTCATATTTTGAAGTTTAGAAGTCAACATTCTTTTAACCTTTTTTTTGACAATTTTTTTCACACGTCTATTTGAGAATATCTTCATCATCTGAAAATTAGATCAAAACAGGGATAACATTAATTAAATATATTGATTTATTTATTTTTGATTTTGTTTAAATTGAAATATTTATTGAATATTTTGGTAGTTAAAATTATTTTCCAAAATAAATTAAGCCTATTTTTACCAATTTATTAAAACAGTATAAATGTGTATTATATACGTAGTTACTTTAATTGTGATTAACATAAAAAAATGGAATATTAAATTAATGAGCATGCTAAATCCAGCTAGGTACGTTGAGAACGAAAAACTAAATTAATAAACAAAAAAATAAGGTTACCTATATTGAGATCCTTGCAACAAAATCACTTCAAGTACTTTCTCATAGGTATACATATCTTATTTTTTTTTTTTTAGATACTTCTTCATTTTTATACATATACTTATAAAAATTTTAATAAATTAAAAATACATCATCTATGATCTGATATATTTCGTAATAATTATTCCTATTTAAACGATTTAATTTAAAACTGTATTCAGCTCATTTCAAAGTTATTAAGTTATTATTTAATACGTAACAAATATGTACAAGAGCCGCGTATAAGAGACATTATAAAATATTATGTATTCGCGCCATTATTAATTAATTATTATTTTTTTTTTTTTATATAAATTAAAAAAGTTAAGATTTTCAGATACTCTTACTAACAAATATCATCGATATTAAATTACATTTTTCTTACTTTCGTATTCATAATATTGAAAAAAATCTATCTATATATATATATACAGTTTTTTTACTTTGTCATTTTGGTGTCAGTAAATGTTCGACGTTCAATATTTTACATTTCTTCTTTCCTTTTCAATTATAAAAATTAATTAATAGAGAAACTTTTATATAACCTACAAATTTTTTTGAATTTTCTATTTCTTGTATAACGAATTTTTACAAACTAAAAATCTTAAATGCATCGAGGAATTGATTTATTCAAAATATCTTTAACGAGCCAATGTTAACTTAACTTTTCCATTGTTCGCTTTTTAAAAAATGCTTATTTTTATACATAACTCTGTAAAACTCTTTCCTCTCGGCATCGATGCACTAAAAGATAAAGAAGCGTCGACACCATAATTTTCCGGTGATTTGACCGGAAAAATTGAGCGATAAATTGTAGATGAGAATTCATAGTTTATATATTTTTTTTTTTATCGATTTATAAAAATAATTTTTTTTAATTTCACCATTGTAGCATTCACGTCATTCTACAATTTTGTATGGTTTTCGAAGATTCATATCATTTTCAGCAGTACTCTTATCTTTTGTATGATAGCTTGTAGTGTCTCGCCTATTTACTTGTGAGCTACCATTGGAAATTGTATGCTTCTCGCCATTGGACAGACCATTTTCCATGTGATTACCCGCGGTACCGTTCGTGTTTGCTATTTTTGTTTCCTTGGCCTGTTTGTGTGCTTTCTTATCAATGTAGCTTTGCTTGTAAAATTCATTGAACAAAAACAAAAACATGACCGCGTGAAGTCCAATCCACCATACAAAAGCTTTTGGATAATTACATTCGATGAATAGTAACTGGAATGCATGAATCATAATAGCTATAAACTGTATCATTTGAAAGGCTGTGAGGTATTTTTTCCACCAAAGGTAAGGTTGTACTTGGGGACCAAGAGCCGCTAGGAGGTAGTAAGAGTACATGACGATATGGACAAAAGAGTTGAGTAACCCAAAGAAAGTCGAATGGCCTCCTATAAAAGTACGAATAAACTGTGTTAAATAGTTTGGTAATTTATGTTAAATAAGTTGTTAATATAAAAATATAATTTACCCGGAGTAAATTTGACTCCAAACCATACTGACATTGGCATACATCCATGATGAATTACGTGAAGAGTTGAGATATGGCGGTTCTTTTTCCGAAGAACGAAGAAGAACTGCAAGACATTCAATAATGTTTATATAACTAGAACTATAAAAAACCAAATTGTAAGAAATAAATTATCAGTACTCACCGTGTCAAAAAATTCAGTGAATTTTGAGAAATAGTACCACCAACTAGCATGGACCATCTATGTTCAAAAATAATATTTATAATTGTCTGTTTGATTTATTTGTAATAAATAAGTAAGCGGTAACAAAGTATTAGTATAGAATTTTAATCTACGAGAAAAATTTTAAGGCTATATTTATGAGGTACGATATGAAAAGAGCCAATAATATTAATACGTGAATAAACCATAATCATTTTAATTCATTACTGTAAATGTAAAGAATCATGGAAAAAAAACAAAGAGTTTTTTTAATAAGAGTTTTACATTTTCTAAATAACCATTATCAGTCCATAACATATAATACACGGGTAAAAATCACCCGAGTCTTTTTTTAAATTTGCGCTATTTTGAAATGGATATTTTTGAGAAAATTTTCTTATGATTGAAAAGAGAATTAATTGACTTAGATTAATCTGGTCATGAGATATGCATTGAAAATAAATTTTACGTAACTTTATTAAGTGGCTATCTTAAAAGTTGGTCATGTCTTATTTGTGTCGGGATGTAATTGAAATAAATTTATTAAACAATATCTCATATACCGATGACTGCATTGGTTTTTTTTTTTTTTTTAATATAACTTCATTTAATAAAAACTAATAAACTTTTCGAATTTGAGTAGTGACTAAGTAATTTAAAAATCAATTTTTTACATTTATTTTGAAATTCGTTTCGGTGATCACTCTCTAGTATTTATCGAGCCGTAAAAAAATTTTTTTATGAAATTTTATAAAAATATTAGATTGCGAAAAGAAAGTAGGGTTTGAGTATAAAATAATTAATTTTTCGTTGAAAAAATTGAGAAAAAAAAATTAATATCTTTTTACAGAGAGAGATTTACGACAAAAAATGATATGTTTAGTGGAGTACTGCCGAATGAACCTGGGTCAAAAAAAACTTGATTATGACTTGATTAACTTGATTTTGAGTATACAGTGCTCCCTCTCTATAATTCCCAACTCGGGGCTAAAATTCTAAGAATTCCTTCTGAGCGAGGGATCCCACTTTTTCTTAAGAGTACTTAACAGAGAAATGCGCGCGCAGTCATTCTGAACGTACACAAATATATCTTGTATACAATGTAGTGAGAGTAGGGGAACACATTCCCCTCAAAATGAGGGGAACTAGAATCATAACGAGGGGAATTATAGAGAGGGAGCACTGTACTTACTACTTGAACTTCAATATGGCTTTTTTAACTTAAAAATTTGTCAACTGAGTCAAATTCAAAATAACGTGACATTAATTTGATTTAGTTGGCGTAAATCGGTAGTAAGATAATTTAGTCAAAACCAACTTGACCCTAAACGGGTCAAATTGACCACACCTCACCCAGGCCACATAACGACCACACGGGGTAGCTCCCTTTTTTTGAAAGTTTTTCGACCAACTTATTTGAAAGGTATAAGATCTCTAAATTCGACTTTGGTTAACACCACATGTGTTTTCATATCTTAAAATATGTTTTCCATTTACTAAAAACCGAACTTAAACTTGACTTGCTTTTTTTGTCTTCCTAGACTTTCTTTATTTTCAATTTTTAAAATTACACCAAAATCAATTTATTGTTTTGACCCGCGAGCTATAGCAAAAACAAAAATTTTCAAAACGGTCTCTTTAAAACATCTGTAAATTGAAATATGCTATCAAAACATACATCATAGAAAGATAACTGTAAAATTATGGTTAATCTTATTTATTTTGCTTCAATAATTAAACAAGTTTTCAACATTAAAAAAATCCCATACAAATTTGTTATTAATGGAGAATAATTACCTATCCTCTGAATAAGATGATAACATTTTGAAAAGTATGATTTTTAAATATGAATACATAAAATCTCGAAATTTTTCAAAAAAATCTAAAAACTCCTTGTTTTTTTTAAATGAAATTCTTTAAATTAAGCATAATGACAAGTAAAAGAGAAAGAAAATAATGACGACTGGTACGTACTTGACCAGTTACCTCTTATGTTAATAGCCTGAAGCACATTTACATTTGTGAATCCAAAATATCAATTTTTTGTATGCACCAAAAAGTTAAAGCAAGTTATATAAAAACTACACTAGGATTTGTTACAAATCGAGCTGTTCTCGTTATCTCGACTGATAGTTTTTAATCCAGGACACCCACCCTCAGTACTTGAGGTCGGTCGCTGTAGTCTACAGGTTGGCACTTTAGTGAGTAATCTCCCGTCAGCCATCCGGACATTCCTATCTGTAACCACAGCCAGCAAGATGACGTTTAGCGATCAGACAATGTATTTAACTACCATCACCAAATTACGTTAAGTATCATTCGGAAATTATAATCCCTTTGATACTATATCATTTTTAATTTCTACAAATCATTCAATTTAAAAAGAAAAGAAATATTAAAGAAATTTGTGTATTTAATTCTGTTAAGTCGTAATATTTTGATAGTTATATAGCCGTCCATGTTGCGATTTTATTTTCCTGCCGTATAACCCCGGTGTTGAGTAAGTTCTGCGATGAGTTAACCTATAAATTTTATTTTTTGTTGCATCGTAATTTTAGTTCCACGAATCCCCAGCAAAGATCTATAATAACGTTACAATGTAGCTGTAAAATTTGTTAGTAATGATTATTGATTTGAAATGTACATTATGAAAAGATTAGAAACTTCCAATGTCTCCGTAAATAGCTATATAATAAATGTATATATTTATATTATATTATAGAATCGGAAAAAGCCAAGAAAAGCTGCTAACTACAGTAGTATCCATGAAATTCTCAATATCATCAAGATCCCAGCCTACAGGGACTTATAAAATTATTTATGTAAGATTATTAAGGTCATTAGATGATCATCTGTGATATCACGGTATTATCCTGTTGGAAACACAGAACGGTTATATACTTACTCTTATCGCGATTGGATTGTCACTATAGTCCACTGGTTGACAACGGAAACTATAATGGCCCCACCAGCCTCCCATCAGACTCTGTGATATTTCCAAAATTATAAATAAAAATATTTTCAAATCACCGTATGACAAAATCAATAAATTATAGGAAATTACAGTAGAATCTTCCTAATGTGACTCTCCGTAATGTTACACTCTCTCCAAATTTAACAAGATTCTCTCCCTAATGTTAACAATCCTCCCACTAGGTTTTTCCGCGCAACCAATCAAAAAAAGCCTCAGTGGCGAACAGTTCAAATTTTCCCACTTGCACCTATATGATTAAACCCTAACCTAAAAATTATTTTTTTTTTCGTACATCACGCATTTTGACCGCGCAGACCTGCGCACATAAGACACGAGTATTGGTATAGTGCGACAGGGTTTGTTCACATTACGGAATGGACCTGGACAGGAGTGTTAACATTACGGAGATTTTACTGTACTATAAATCCTTTTTTGTATTACTTCATTAACATAATTAATCAATGGAAAAAAATTTTGGTATAGTCTACAATTTATCAAAAGGATCCGACAAGGACCAACTCAGGTTAACCTTATCAGATCAGGATTATATGATGGGACCTTATGTAATGCAACTAATGACTCATGAGATTCGGATCGAAATCGGCTTATCAGGCTCTTATCAGGATTTCTTTATAATTATTTTAAAAAAATATAAAATCGCGAGAAAAACAAAAGATTTTAATGAAATCTGGAATGTGATCTAATGTATTAGGATCATTACTTAGAGAATATAAGGTTTACCTAATGGCAAATGTTTTTTTCAATGAAGCTATCTTGATGTGATCTTGATAAGGAACTTGTCAGGTTCACCTTATTCAACCAAACCTTATGTTAACCTGATAAGATCCTCATGGTACTTTACATGGAAAAAAATAGGCGCTGCAACAGGATGTAGTCCTGTGGGAGCGACAGGCTTTTTCTGTTACAGCAACGGAACAAAATCCTGTTGCAGCAATGGGATTTTTATGTTACAGCAACAGGGTTATTGTAAAAAATTATCATGTTTTAATAAAATATCCACGATTTATAAATAGATAATTAATTTAACAACAAAATAATTACCTCGTAAAATAACCATGCTGAAAATACAACTTGAAATAAATTGTAGGCAATTAAAACTTTCTTCAATTCAAATGGTTTACGATTTTCCATTAATTTTGGTCCTAATACTTTCACGACATATATATAAGATAGACATATAAATAACGTCGGAAAAGGTGAGTGCATTAAAAACCAATTGGTCGTTCGAGTATCTGTAATGAAAAATTAACAAATTCACCATTAGTGTTATAGAATCAAAAAACCTTTAAACGAATTTATATGGATTCAAACTAAATATTAATTGATTGAATCGAGTGATAAATGATACTATTGCTACGAAAATTTATAAAAATATATATGCTATTTTTTACAAATTAAGTAAATTAAAACTGTTGCTGTAATAAAGTAGTTTTTGTTGACTACTTGGTCTTTTATATTTCACTCGATTTGCAGTAAACGAACGTGATATTTAAACATGTTATTTCAATCGACTAATAGCGTAAATCGTGATACTGTACTCAGTACATTGTCCTGATGAAAGGTCTCAAGGACGAGCTGGTTAGCATTCAAAAGCCTTGTCGACTTTCAATGCCAATAACAGGACAATTTCTGACTTGATTTCTATTTGTTTTCACCACCGAAACTTTCAACATAATTGCTTTTTTTAGCTTCATAGACGCCAAGGATCTTTCTTGACGTGGTCTAGCTCATATATAGTATATATAGATATTATATATATTGTAAAAAAAGCGAAACTTATTTCGAAAGATTTGAATATCTAGAAAACAGGTGCCCTCATCTTATTGAATTATAACGCGGCAAAATTCAGTGAGTCACATTGACATTGAAACAGCGGTCATTTTGTATTTAAATTAACATTTCTTTCCCTGCCTCTTTCTTTACGGCTATAAATTATTGTGTTGTTATTTTTAGTTTAAAGGTGTTGATACTTCAATATAGAAGATTTATCAACTATAAGTTACTGGATATTACAATCTATTTATACATATATTTTAGTGTAGGGTCTTATTTTTGTTGTACTTGCGCAGTAAATGAAAACTTTGTCCACGTTTTTCTTTTAAACAAATAGTATATTACACACCTAGGGAGGAAGTAGGAAATTTCAACCCGCATGTATAATTGCCTACCCGAGCCGAAAGTGAGGGTGACAAACACACGGATTGATACGTCCTACTTTCCGCCGTGGTGTATATACGATTTTTTACCAGACCTGCACCTGGAAGTGTAAATTTTTGCCTCTGTAGGCAGAATGGCGCATACGCTTATTTCTATCATGTGTTTTCTCATAAAAGAAAAGAACGACTTTCTTCCCTCTATACAGGGCAGGAATTTAAACTTTCGGTGCAGGTATGGTAAAAAATACAATTTAATATCTAAATAGAATTAACGTAGTTAATTCAAGTACACGGAGAGAAAATTAAGGTAACAGTTACAATATATTATGGGAATAATTCCCATACTGCATGGTAACCGATTTTTTTGAAATGTTGATTATAGGAACGGCACCCATGTATATTATGGTAATCATTCCTACAATTATGGGTATAATTCCCATATGGTATCGGAATAGATCCTATGGAATCATGGTAATCGTTACCATGTAACTATGATAATGGTTACCATAATATTATGGTAATGGTGACCATAATGTTATGGTAATAATTCCCATACATTATGATAATTGTTACCATAATATTTAGAAATTGTAGTAAAATTTTTTTTTGTAATAAGCGTTTTTTTACTATACTTAAAATTTTGTAATATAAAAAAAACGCTTCTTACAAAAAAAAAAAAAAAATTCTTATAATTTCTAAATATTATGGGAATTATTACCATGATATTATGGTAACCATTCCCATATTATTATGGTAACTATTCCCATAATATTATGGTAATCGTTACCATAATATTATGGTAACGGCTACCATAATATCATGGTAAGAATTCCAATACATTATGGGAATGATTACCATAATATTATGGTAACCATTACCATAACATGATGGTTATGTTTACCATAATATTATGGTAACCATTACCATAACATGATGGTTATGTTTACCATAATATTATAGGAATAGTTACCATAATATATAGGACTTATTCCCATATACACTTAGGAACCATTACAATGTGGTTATAGGACCGGTTACTATTTGCTTATGGGAACAATTTCTATGAGTATGGTAATCATTACCATGATTCTTTTACATGCGATATGGGAACTGTTATCATAATGATAAGAATTGTTCACATAATTATGGGAACTTTCCCAGAATGTATGGGTCTATATCCCATAATCCCAAGTAATCATTACCATAACGGTATGGTATGATATTTTATAAACGTGCTAGGAACATTTACCATAATTTTTTCTCCGTGTATTAAGTAGTATATTCAATGACTATTTGTTGCTCATTAATCAAAACTATAACGAGTAAGACGGAATGGTGTAAAAAAAGTAGATTACACCGTGTTAACATTACACGGATGGATAATTTACACCCAGGACTTTCTTTACACCGTTATTTTACACTACACAGCCGAGTTCTCAGGGGCAATTTTTACAGTATAATATTTTTATTTTATTATAGATCTTATTTTGACAAATTTGATACTTGATATGATTATCAGTGAAAAAAATAATAATCTTACAAATAAACCAATTAAGCTGCAATTATTAGATATTGCAGTTCAATTGAGTGCAAGTTGAATCATTCTATATGCCATTTTTTGCGATTAATAAATTGTTTTTTTTACAAATTAATGATAATTTATCATATCGAAGAATCGGATTGATTTATACTGAATGAGGTTTTAATTGACGTGGAGAAACCTTTTTTTTGTGTAAATGTACTAATTCGATTCCCCTTGAAATATAACATTTTTTTTGTTTGTATCAATGTTGCTGATTGGTATCAATTAATTTTTTACCATCGCGAAAAAAGTTGATAGGTTAAACGGTTTAACTCACCTTGTTTTATGAAAGGTAGCTGACGGGCTATCGTTTATTTTTAAAATCAATGAAAGGGGATAATTTAAATTCATATGATCACTAAATCTAAATTAAGATCCAGCAAATGAAAAATAAATTCTTAAATCAAGTTAACTTTTAAAATCGATCGGCCAAGTAGTTACTAATTTATTCAGAAAAAAAAATCGGTCTGTCGGTTGACCCTGCGGGCCAGCCCCAAAACTTCCCGCGTATTTCGAGCTCCTTGAGCTCGAAAAGTTGTAGCAGAGACATTTTTGAGCTCTTCGAGCTCGAAAATACTTTTGAATGCTTTTATTTTCAAAGAATAACGTTTTTTACAATGTTTTCTACGATATCTCTCGAACGAATAAACCAATTGAGACGTTTAAGGTGGAAATCGACGCGTCTCATTGAGTTCTATAACTGGTCGAATTTTGAAATTGATTCATCGAGTCGTTTTTAAGAAATTTTCAAAATACTAAAAAAATTTTTTTTTTAATTCTTTCGACAACGGTTTCTCTTGAAAGAATTAACCGATTTTGATGTTTGAGGTGGCATTCGACGCGGCTTATGAATCTCCAGAGCCCAGTCCATTTTGGAATTAATCCATCGAGCCCGTAAAAAGTTATCCAAAAAAAACCTTTTTGAAAAAAGTTTATTTTTGGAATATCTCCGAACGAGCCCTACCGATCAAGCTCAATTTTTTTTTCAGCTTCAAGATATTAAAAAACTGCGTCGAATGACACCTTGATGATCAAAATCGGTTGATCCGTTCAAAAGTTATAGATATTTACATACGTACGTACGTACGTACATACATACATACATACGTACACTCGGACATCATCGTGAAATTAGTCAGAATAGCTTCCTAAAACCTAAAAACGTCGACATCCGTTGGAATTTTGATTTTCACAAATCGGACTGAAACCAATAACTTCCCGAATTTTTGAAAATTTGCAATTTTTTAGCGGGAAGTTAAAAAGTCTTTAAATGATATTCTTTACACACATTAGCAAAACGTTTTTTGTTACATCTATATGCTTCAAAGAGAATTTTAAATAAGCCCTCAAACGCGAAGCGAAGTTGGGTTGCTGTCAAATTTTTTGAATTACGCGTTTCAGTCACTTTGAGTCGGATTTTGTTTTTAATTACTAAATTCTAGCTTTAGCGATTTCGTCCGAGAAATAGAGATCTTGCTTAAATCAAAACCCACGATCTCGGAAAAATGCCTCCCTTATGCAATAAATTCTAAGCTAACCAGATGCAAGAATATGCAGTCACCTTATATATTAATAAGTAATGAGCACAACCGACGCACCTTAATTGAGTGATTGCCGAAGGCTGTCGAACTACTCATGATGATTTTTTTTTTTTTAATATATTATATAAAAAACATATTTTCAATGAAATATTAAATCCATCTTTACTACTTGAGTGTGTACTGTTTATTCATAAATAACGCAATTTATCATTGAATATTCTACTCCTAGTAAACAAAGAAGAAACATTTTAAAATCGACGCCTTGTTTTGTTTGATATTATTTTTTTCATATTTATTAATTGTGTCATATGATATTGGTCAGATGTGTGGATTCGATTTAATAAAAAAATCTCTTCTTTTTAAATCACAATTATACCAGACATTTATCAGACAAACAAAGCATATTCAGGGTCGTAATAAATAAAATGAAAAAAAAATCCTTTCACGGTTAGTGCCGGTTTTAAGACCTTGTAACGCGGGGTTTCCCTCTCACTGCCTATCTGATTAGTATTCACTCCATAAATACTGCGAAAGATGAGCTAATAAAAAATTTGTAAATATATTGTTTTCAAAAATTTTAAAATATTCAAATATCTTCTTATGTGGCAAAAATATAAATATACTTTCTCCACAGTTTCAAAAAATACAAAATTTTAGACATACCCGCATTTTTATCCAGTATTTCATGGAATCGGTCTACATACTGCATTACAATTGACATTCTGTCGAGCAGAAATTCGTTGGTTGTCTCAACTCAATCACTCGACAAACGTTTAAAGTCTTCCTATTTCTCCACTTCTGAAAAAAAAAAAAAAAAAAACTATCAGTAAAATAATCAATGTTAATAAAAATGTAAACAAAACCCTAATGCCCGTACGAAAATAGTATATATTCGGATTATATACGGGCAAAATTGAATATATGTCTCATATATGTGGCATATATTCAGATTTACCCGAATATATACGGTTATATACTTTTTCTGTGCAGGTGACCAGATAGCAAAATGACGTCTTGATGAGTTCTGAATGCGTTCCTATTTATGATTTGGACGTCTCACCAACATCTTAAAAAAGTCTTTAAGAAGTTCTCAAGATGTCGAATAAGCCACCTAGCGAACTCAATAAGACGTCTTTAAAAAGAGTTCTCAAAGAGTTCTTTTTTCTGACTTCGCAAATAAGACCAGTATGAATTTACCATGACGTCTTTAAGGAGCTCTTAGTTTTGACTTCATAAAGAAGTTTAAAAATGAATACATTTAGACGTCATAAAATTGACGTCTTATTTATGGAGTCTTCAAGAACTCTTAATCAAGAGTTCTTAAAAATGACGCCTTTAAGAAGTCACTATAAGACTTTTTGAGAACACTTTCAAAAAGGTGTCATAAAGCAGTCATTCCGACTTGAATGATGTCTGGGTGGTACACGGAGAGAAAAAAATAGTAATGATTACTATGTTACATAGTAACCAGACTAATTTTTTGTAAAATAGTAAATAATGCTATGTAGAATAGGACTCATTACCATTTTTCTGGCAATGATTACTATGCTACATTGAACCAACTAAAATAGTAAAAATCGCCATCTAGCATAGGAATCAGGGCTATGTAGAATGGTACTGAGTCCTATGCTGGAATAGCTGTCCTTACAGTTTAATAAGTGAGACAAGGAAGTAAACATGCGCGGACGTTTGCGCAGTAACTTATGTGTATGGGTATGCATGTATATGTGCGATGTATATTATTAAATATTTTAATTTATTTAATTATTATTTATCTGTTATCAAAAAATGATATTTCTTTTTGAGCAATATCTTAATTATTTCAATAGATTAATTCAATTTCTACATATATCTATTTATAGTAACCAGAGTTATTTGTTTTGTCATAACCTTAATTACTAAAAATGAAATAAATAAAAGATCGTAAACGTTACTAGGTAACATTGCAGTGGTGTCCATTTACATAGTTCTCTCGTCAATGTAGAATGGTAATCAGTCCTATGCTAGCATAGTCACCGTTACTATATAGAATGGGGGGGATTACTCTGCCCGGTGACTCTCGACGCTAAAAAATCCGCGTTTCTATGTAACATAGTAATGGTTACCATTCTACATAGGAATTAGAACTATTTTTTTTTCTCCGTGTATGACGGAATATATTTCAAGTGACAAGTGAATATAACAATAAAACAATACTTTTTTCCGAACAGTTTTTGATGTAATTACAATATGAAGTATTCATCTTTTACACGGAAAGAAAATTATGGTAACTGTTTCTAATAGGTTTATGAAATATCAACCCATAATGTTATAGTATATTATATTAATTACTTGGAATTTTGGGTAATACGCCCATAATTTTTGGGAAAAATTTTTGTAACTATGGGAACAATGCTTATAATCATGATAATAGTTCTATTCACTATATCTCATTATAATGATTACCACACTAATGAGAATTGTTCCCATAGTCACCAAGTAATAAATCCTATACCCACATTAAAACGGTTCCCAGACATGTATGGGAATCAACCCTATGCATTATGGAAACCGCTGCCATATGTGTAAAATATTCCCATAACATGACAGATTTCTAAGGGTTATGGTAATCGTTACCATAATATTAAGGTACCCATTACTATGATAATGTGGTAACCATTACGATAATTTTGGCCATAAGTTATGGGAATCATTATCATAATATATGATAACATATAGTACAGAATTTAATAATAGCCACTACTGTTTGGGAACGATTACTAAATCATATAGGAATTAAACCCATATAAATAGGAATGGTTACCATCTTTCATATGGGTGCGTCCTATTGTAATATTTCAAAAAACCTGTTGACATACGATATAGAAGCCATTCCCATAATATATTGTAATTGTTACCATAAATTTCTATCTATGTAGCCGTTTAATTCCATACCACTAAATATATTTATGGATATATAAAATATATGATACTAATATATATAGTAGTATTCCTTTGTTTTTCTTTTTCTATCATGTAGTTCTATAAATTAAAAAATAAAGATGAGGTTAGAGGCCCAGTACCCGATCAAGGAACTAGTACCCAATCAGAGGGATCGAGTACTTATGCTCTGATTGGATACTAGGTCTCTTACCTTATATTATATTTTTCATTGTTTTCTTCTACTTTTAAATTTCAAAAATCACGAAATTTAAAAAAAATACCGCGACAATGAAATGTTCGTAGATTTTTATTAGACATTTTAATTTACAAAATTCAAATATGAAAATATTTGAAATAAGCGAACCTAAAATATTGATAATATATATGAAGTTACCTAATTGTCAGATATATAAAAAAATATTCCACTCACGCGATTTCTGTTATTTTTGAGCTTCATATTATTGCTCATACATTGAATGTGTTTTTATTGATAATGCGGTTATTAAGTCTCGCTTACTGTGAGTATTATTCTGAAATTCAATATTTTTATGACGACAAAACTAATACGCACATGAAGACGTTTAATATTATTTCATTTACAATGATAATAGCTAAGTTAATAAATATTTATGTAGTATTTCAATAACACTAAAGGTCAATGATTTGCTTAAATAACCATTTATATATGAGTGGTTATGACCTTAGTCTTTTCGTGACATCAATCAATCATAGAACTGTAGAAATAAGCATTGCAGCTTATAGAGGTCATTTTGTGCACTTTATAAGCTACTAAACAAGTGCATTATAACAATTACGCCTACATGCTTCCTCACTTAATGAAAATTCAAGTATCATATAACTAATTGTTTAATAAATTCTAATAATGTTAATATATTTAAAAATATTTAAAAAATTTTAAATATTCAAAGTTTAATTTTTTATTAAATTTACACAAATTGCGTGTTAAGAAAATTCTGTAAAAATATTTGTGTTATTATAACACTTTATTTAACATAACCTGTTTATGTGAAGTAATAACACAAAACTTAGCCTAAATTTTAACACATTGTTTATTATTGAACTGAAAATTTATATATTTTTTAAATGTTACTGGTTACATAAATAAAATGGTAATTTTAAGTTGTTTTTTACTTTATTTTGATGTTTATTAAAGATAGTTTCGATACTATTTTAGTACGGAATAAAAATCAAAACAACATTCATTCAACATTTAGTCTATATCGTTTTATAACTATTATTTAATATACTTATATCAGAAAAATTCATGTGGGATTGCATGGAAACCCATAGAAATCCGTGTAGAAAAGTATGGATTTATGTAAGAATCTATAGGAATTAATATAGGAGTGTATACACTGTGAAAAATTTTCAACAAATTTTACTATAGGTGCATTGTAACACTGGACCATAAGAAAACTGGTACAAAATTTACAAGTGTCCCATAGTAAACGTATGCGCAGATGACCCGATTGGGACCTATACGCATACGTTTACTATGGGACACTTCTAAATTTTGTACCAGTTTTCTTATGGTCCAGTGTTACAATGCACCCATAGTAAAATTTGTTAAAAATTTTTCACAGTGTAGATATAGGAAACCATATGGGTTTATGAAAAATCTATATAGGAAACTGTGGGTACCTGGAATCCCATATAGAAACTTGACATAAGAACTTGGATGTATGGATTTCTTTGTGGAATCTGGGTTTCTATATATGCAGAGAACTTTTGAGTAAAAATTACCCATAAAGTTTGGTACTGTAAGGATATCTAGTCAGTAACTAAATTTTTCATTTGCATGCCATCAAGTCGTTTATTTTACAATGTACATGGGAAAAATTTAGATATTTATCACATGCCCTCAGTGTCAAATATTTTGGGTAATTTTTACTATAAATTTCTCTGCGTGTATAAGTAATTTCTATAGAATCCGGGGTATCTAGATTTTTATGTCTATCTATTGATACGCGTATATAAATAAAAAAATAGATTGATATTCCGATAGAAAATCCAATGGGAATCCATCCGAAAACGACATGTGGGAACCCATCTAGAAATTTAGGCTGGATTCCCATATGGATTTTTTCCTAGGGACCTATTACAAATTTCATGTTTAGTTTTGCCAATGGTACTGCTAACATACATTAGAAACTCAACAGCTGTAAGAAAAAAAAAAAGGCTAATAATATTTTCTCTGGTCAAATTGAAAGATCCATCGTCCGAATCAAATAAAAAGTAATCAATTGTTGGCTAAGATTACTCTCGATAGTATTCGGTCCTAGACACACAAACTATTAGGACATGCATGTACACACTAATGTAAGCATTCAGTTACTATTCTGAAAATAGGTAGAATGGTTTCTAGGGAACTCAACTATTCACATGTACTAAAAATTGAATTTCAAAAATCGAACTGAAATAAATAGTTTTCCTTATCATAAAAAATTTTTAATATTCATAGCGGAAGTTAATAGAAAATCATGTAGGAATAACTGCACAAACTTTACATAAAGTTTTGTAATTTTATTAAATCAAACTTACCGTGCACATGCGCACGTATAGAAAAAAACAAGCCTTGAACCAGGAGATAAAAAGTCTTTGAAATTTTTTTCTTGAACCAAGCGAAATTTCTTACTTAATTGAAGTGAACAATTATTTGGATCAATTATAGTTATCTAAATGTTCATCAGCTGACATATTTAAATTCGTTTTATTTAATCTAAATATTATGTAAATATGATGATCAAGTCAAACAAACGATATTCGAATTAAAAAATAAAATTGGATAAAACAAATGCTGGTCACATTACAAATTACAAAATGGAATCACATAAAATAAATGACGATCGGTGTAAAAAATAAACGTTTCAGATCACGACATTTACATCATTACAATCGAAAGTATAGTTCAGTGCTAAAATAAAATAAAAACAAGAGTGAAACTTAGGAACACTCATATGTTACAACTATGAGTTCATCCGAATTGAAATTGGGTATCTAGATTTCTTAGACTACATATATATCCACCAAAATGGGTATTAGGAAAATAAACTCCTAAAAAGACAAACAGAAGTGTCGAAAATAAAAACACATATTTTACTTATGACTTCCATAGACTTAAAACTTCAGTAGTACTTTTTCTTCAAAGAAGTCAAAATCTAGAATGGATACTACACAAATTAGTTAAAGAACGAGAGCACTTCCATCTTTGGGCCCATGGGCCTTATTAAAAGAAGCGATTTAAAGTGATTAGAAAAAAAAAATTTTAATACTTTTTAATAATTTGATCACTTTCAAATCGCCCTCCTTATGGACATTTAACATTACAAATCGTTTTAAATCACTTTTTTTAATAAGGGCACCGCAACCCTCTTCAGGGTTAATTTTGTAAAAAATGACCATAGATGGCGGACTCTTATCAATGTCAAAAACATCTATTCCAAAATTCTAGTCTGTAGGTTTTGAAATGTAAAAATAGGAGCATTTTTATCTTTGGACCCACGACAACTCCCTCGGAGTTGATTCTAAAAAAAATACCAGTAATGGCAGATTCTTATACATGCAAGACTTTTCGTGCCAAAGCTAATGTCTATTGGTCTATTATTTATTGATACATTAACAGTTGACAGTTAGAAGTTTTTTTAACATAGCAGTCAAAACGAAGTAAAAATGTTTACTTTCAAATTAATTTTTTTGTGATTACATACATACATAGTTGTCGATATGATACATAACCTATAATTTATACAACCGCTTGTTTTTACTGTACCTCAAATTCCATCAAAATTAGTCAAACCGTTTTTGAGTTATAAGAGAACATACAGACAGACAAAAATTTAAAAAATGGTAGAATTGAAATAAGAGAATCATCAAATGAATATATAATACGAAATTCAAGAAATAAATCAAATGTACAAGCAGAGTCTACAGATTTATATCGTATTATATATATAGATACATATACACGTGCATTCATTACGAAACATTTGCCGTTGACTATAAGAAAGTAATGACGATAGTTAGCATGAGAATCTAACATATTATGTCGATATTAGATAATACTTATAATCACTGATGTATAAATGATATTGATTGTACAAGTAATAAGTCGATTTACCTCGTCCTTAGTTGCAAAACTGTGGGCGTCTGACGGATCAACCAAAACGCGCCGAGCAAGCAAAATACTTGAGAATTGCGAAAATTGTATACATTAATGGTAAGACAAAAAGGGGCCAGGTAAAGTATAGCCAAGCTTCATGACACAATTCACTCCATTCAAAAGTGTCTACACCACCATACGATCAACAAAATTCAACTATCTCAGAAAAAAAGTATTACACGAAAAAATTTTTAATTTAATTAATTAATAATTAAATTCAATTTATCGAAATAATACCCTTAAATATCCAACTCCAATAAAAATCTACTGTCATATTTAATTACACCATTTTATACAAATGGTCTTCAAAACGTTGCATAAATTCAAAAATATTCATAAATGTCATATATATTGTACATTTGTTAATAGGATAATTTTCTTAAGTGTTTCAGTTTGTCAACTAAAACGTCATATTATTTTTTTTTTTTTTTTTTTTCAACAATAGTTTCGATAGAATTTAGTATTAATGATATTCTGTTACTTAGTAAATTTAGTTTATGATACACGCTCGATTTGATATGTATGTCACGTTCGGTAGAATAATTACTAAGGAATGTTTTTCCGCATGTGGAAATATTGAGAAAAAAAAATATAGTAAATTAATTGTTATTACAAGCCTATGAGAATAATCTCAAGTGTAAGTAACAAAAAAACTCAATTCTTTATTGTTATTATTAGTTTTTTTTTCCTATAGCAATAAATACTTGACCGAGTGAACAAAAAAATTTTTTTTATGTCTGAATACATATATATATATATATATATGATTCAATTAAAAATATAATTTAAATAGATTTCTATCGATTTTTTTTTTTTTTTTTTTTTTATGAAAAATAATATCGACTCAATATCAATACTTAAATTTGAATATTTAAAATGTAAAATTTGAAAAAATGTTAAAAAACAATTAATTGTATTAAATATGTCTTAAGTATAACCAATAAAAATGACTACAGTATATATTATGGTACACAATAACTGTGAAGAAAAAACGAAACAAGTTGCGTAAGAAAAAGCTGTATATAGTAATAAAACAATCGACGAAATGTTGCGTTGAAAGAGTATAAATTACCGATATATAAACTCTCGAAATTCACTTTCTTCATGGATCATGAATATTGAAATTGAAATTTAATTGAACTGGATTTGAAGTTTACAAAATAACAAAAATTTATAGTAACATAATTTGATAAGAAAAAGGCAATTGAAAATATTAGATTTTTTTTTGTAACATACCTCAAAAACAGTTTAGTGATAGAAATAATATATTTAAATGTCCAATAAAATGGTGGATATCTTTAGTCGTAAACTTAAATTGCCATTCAACTTGAGTTTTATGCTTCTTAATTTCGCATTACGTACTATTGATGAGGTTCACTTCTGACGTAGAAAACAAACGTCAATTATTTTGGTTGTTTATTCATTGACAAGAGAATACCGTAAAAAACTTTTAAAAAATTAGACTTATAAAAATTCATGACTTACATTATTTATTTATTTTTTTTTTTTTCAAATTTAAAACACACTTTTGCACTACATGAAATTATATATTAAATATGACAATATTTTTCTATAATAAATGAAAATTAAACTAGTAAAATAAATATATATTTTATATATATTTCATAATTTTGTTATGAAATAATATGCAGCAATCGGGAAGCGCATACGTATTCACTAATCGTCATGTATATTTTCTGTTACGTATATTTGTTTACTAATAAAAATTTATAATTCCAACGTGATTTATTTTTTTGAAATCATATCGAATCAGTTCTCCAAAACGACATGAAAAATAATTTTTTAAATTTTATAAAAATGCAACTTCCATATTTATCAGTACAATTTTGTTGTTCTTAAAAACGATTCAATCAACTTTCTTTAAAATATGATCCTCATAAATTTTCCATTACACTCAACTCAAGTAACTTAAGCCATCTAAGGGTAAATTACACCTTTAAGATTATATTTGGGCTTTTTTCATCATGTAGGGTATTTTAAGATTCTAAGCCGTCTGTTAATTACGTCTATCAAAAATAAATTAATTATTTCTCTCTATATTATTTACGAAGTGAACAATGTTACCCTTAATGACCAAAATTACCCAAGTTGACTATACATTTAGCATTTTATTTTAAAAATAATTAGATCCTTATATATTACCGTCGTGTCCTAGTACAGTTGACCATGTTGGCCACCTGCAGAAATTTGAATGCACACATGGAAAAATTACTATGGCCATTAAATAACAATTAGACCATTATTAGATAGCAAATTACTGTAAGCATTGTAAATTTTACTATGATCATAGTATTTTTTGCATGTGTTTATTTTAATTTCCGGTGGCCAATATGTTCCATGACACCATAGCATTTCAAACAAGAATAATTTCTCCGTGTAAGGTAAGTGACCCCTCTATCGGCCAGGCCCCCTTTATCGGCCACTTGGTCAAAAAATCGATATATTTTCACAATACGTACGTATTGATGCGTAGATAGTTTTTAAAAAAATAAGTAAAATTAATCTAGCTTAGATTAAACATACTTTGATTATTGTAAAAATTCATTTTTTAATTAAAAAAAAAAATAGTAGTGCGTCAGACGCGATTTCCGGTGGTTTCTTATCAGGGAGGTTAAGTATTCTTGTTTTTTCATTAACCGATTACTAATTAAAAATAACAATAAAAGTCCGATTTTTTTTTGTAATCTTATTAGCTCGTTTCATAGTAGTTTTAAGAATTAAAAATTTAATAATTTTTACCTAATTTATAATAAAAATAGGGTGGCCGAATATAGATACAAGAAAATTACCTCTGTATGCATTATCGGCCACCTTAGTTTTATTATTTTTGAGGTTATTAACATTTATATGCAAAATAGTCAATTTAATTTTTTAATGTCAAAATAAATAAACAAATTGATTAAGTTATATTTCAAAATAAATATAAATATTTATAATAGATGAAAATAAATTATATACATCCAATCAGCTAAAATTTTATCTAAAAGGTGGCCAATAGAGGGGACAGCTAGGAGGCCGATAGAGGGGACAGCTAGGCCAATAGAAGGGACATCAGGAATTGAAGTTATTTTCATTTATTATTAAATTTCTAATAAATATTTTTACATATATTCTTTTTTAATTTGAAGTTAAATGTATACGCTTCAAGGTTCTATCACTGTTTTATACATGAATTGTCTTTTTATATTTTAATTCTTAATTCGAAAAAAAAAATACGCTTAACTGGCCGATAAAGGGGTCACTTACCTTAGTGTCTAAAAGAATATAAAAAAATAAATAGATAGTATGCGAAATTGATAACTAATGTACTAATTTTACGTATTCTTTATCAAACGGTTTTGGCGGTCTTTTCATTTAAGATTTAATATACTACACATAGAAATTATTCTTGTTTGAAATACTATGATGTCATAGCTATGACTCAGTTCTAGAGTTCTAAAGACTCTTTCAGAGTTCTAAAGACTTTTGCAGACGAAAGTCCGTAAAATTTCCACCAGGGAGTAGTCGGACCATGTCGGCCACCTGCAGAAATTTAAATACCGATGTAAAAATTACTATGGCCATAGTAAAAAAATGACAACGATTATATCTCAAATTACTGTAACCATTATAAATTTTACTATGGTCATAATAATTTCTGCATATGTTCATTTAAATTTCCGTCAGGTGGCCAACATGATCCGGCAATACTATGACAGCATTTCAAACAAGAATAATTTATCCATGTACTCATATTCCAATACAAAAAACTCATTTATTGTTCACTTTATAAAAAAAACTTTTATTTCAGCGATATATAGTCATGAATATTTTTCAAAATTAAAATAGTGAACATCATCATAAGTGAGCAGGTTGATTGTCGAGAGTTTAAGAGACTGGAATTATACTCAGCGCAACATCAAGCCAGTCGAACGACCAGGGAAAGTGCATAGCTTTGCTATTAGGTTGTCGCTTTAACGCATTGGACTTGTATAGACCTCTCAATACTGGATCGTTAGTAAGTAGAGGTGGAATCATCTTATATAAGCTTTCATATTATATTTTTTAACATATTATTGTACAACATATATATAGTCAATAAAGTCTTTCCCAATTATAAGATCGCTGTGAGATTATTATTGTGATAACGTACACTACAAAAAGTTGTACCCATTATCACAATATGTAGTACACTTCAGCAACTGCAGTTGACGTCATTAAAATTTTTATTAACTCTATTCTAACTTGGCGTTGACATTTCTTCACTACAATTTGTGGTAACTTCAACTCCAGCTGTTGATATATCAACCACAATTATTTTTTCCAAATATATACATATATATTTGATTTAAAAAATGAAACAATCAGAATCTTTCGGAGAAGAAATATGACTATTAATAACTTTCAGCAATGAAAAAATTTCCATTTGATAATATCAATCTAATCAAGGAAGATTTATTCTATTAATTCAACACTTAAGATATTTTTTAATTAAAAAAAAAAAAAAAAAAAAAAAGCTTGATTGAAATATATATATATTTTTTTTTCAATTAAAAAACAATTTCTTATAATTATAGACATCAATACAAGCTACAACTATATACTTCACAGACTCTTGACATAACTTTAAATCTACCGATTAAATTTTTTCTTATATAATCATACATAACATTTGTTTTAATGAGAAAATTGATAAGTATGAGTATCAGTAATTATAATTATTTAATTGTTGATAATCCCAAGAAGGCTTTGAGTATTCTTTAAATAACTAAAAAGACATTTTGTATTAAAAATTCTCATACCGTTCGAGCCATTTTCAAACCGCATCACGCAACTGGTATTGTGGGAGCAAAATAGAATTTAAATAAATATACAATATTGTTAAGCCGCTAAGCGACAAATTATATTTATGTAAGCTTGATTATATTTCAAGTGACGATTGGCTCATTCACGATACCGTCAAATGTCTATTAGATTTTTACCATTCAAATTTCACGGCTCAGTTATTTTTTCACCATTATATTAATTATTCGAGAATTCATTAGTCTTTTTTAATCATAATAAACAGTGTTCTCGACTAGTCATATATTTTGCAAACTTCCGCTTTTTATCAAGGATAACGTGTTACAAAAAAAAAAAAAAAAAAAAAACAAAGCAAAGGAATTATACGCGAATATATCCGCGTTGTACGAGCAACTAGTGTCAGTGTCTAACACCATAGCAAAGCCACGTGCTTCGAAAGTGAATGAGCAAAGCTGACTCATCTTTTTTCAGAGTACCACTGACAGTCGAAAAAGAAGGGAATGTGCCAATTTATTTAGTTTAATATGACCTGAAGTACTGGTTGACACACTTTGTCGCTAGTGCTCGTAACTCGTGGATGGATAATCATCGTTGCGTAACCAGACAATTGTTGCCGCACTGAGACAAGTAGAAGGGATCACACGGTGTGATTATAACATCTCGACTGATAGTAAAAGAATCGTTTTTAATACGAAATGAGTGAAACAGCAATTAAACCGATTCAAAAATTTTATTTTGTCATTGTCTATAAATTGTTTAACGTGTCATCAAATTTAACAATTAGCAATAGAACTAAAATAACATTTATCAGAACATTGAACTACTAATGTCTTACCTTGATAATATTTCCGTTTTAAAGTAATTAAAACTCACAACACATCTGATACACTTATTACTTTATTTTATCGTTATATTAATCTCAATATTATTTATCTTCTCTTATATTTTATTTACTGCACGTTTATAGTGTGATTGCCGTCACTGTTTTCGTATAAATAATTTTCATTGAAAGCCAAGTAGAAGTGAACTCGTCAATGTACGATTCTACTTGTCGTTAAACTCGGAAAATAAATAAATATAAGAGATGTGGTAGTGGTGGTAGTAGTAGTAGTAATAGTAGTTCATAAGTGACACGATAAATTTAAAAAGGCGTTGATAAAACGCGGCACCGACGTGACTTTATCCCCTCAACAATCGCGGACTGTTGAATATTAGGATGGAACATTGCTTTTAACCTCAGCGCCATGTTGGTACCGTCAACTCTCTCCTTCCCCTTGTCACTGACAGACAGCCGGTTTGCAGTAGCAATACCTCAACGACACTCTACTCACCACGATCCCCAATGCGTTAGCGTATTTTCATTTTTCCTTATTACTTCAAGGTGTTATATTTAATCATCGTTTATTTATCAAAGATTACATTGTTAACATAGTGGTGATCTTTGAACCTTCACCAACCTATCAAATATCCTGTTGAGCAAACAATATATAAATTCAATTTTTCTATAAGGTTACCGGAAGTAATATAACCTTTACTTCTTATAAATTTGCAAGGATAATTATTTATTACTATTTATTTATTATTTTGTATTATATTGAACGTGATTTGTATTTGATTAAGGTATTACAATGTGTATATGTGTATATATATACGAATGTATGTACATGAGTTGTAAAAATATTGTTATTGATAAGCAAAAATATGATTATTTTTGAATTAACAAATAAATTAAAGGCTAATGTGTTAAATAATTTCAAACTAATTTTATTACTTCCCGCTTGAGTATGCATATTTTTATTTATATTACATTTCACATATTAAATATGTTTTCTATGATTTCATTCAGCGGTATTCTTACATAAGAATAATATAATAATGTTATATATTGAGAATTGATGTTATATTGGAAGTTATATTTTATTCTGACAAAATTCAATTATGTACCTATAGAAGGAGCTGTAAAAAATCTTGTGTAAAAATGCCCACGAGATATTTATACGCCCGTATAGTGCATAGTTAAAAATTTTTGGTGCGAAAATGGTCCTCGAGAACTTTACACTGTCTGTTCAGTTTGAAATATATTAAGCGTTTTTTTAACCCGGTATGAATATTTTCTTTGACACCATTAGGTGTCAAAATATTTGGTATTTTATTGATACCAACAATAGCATTTTTTTCTATGCTGAAATAAAAATTATTCCTGTGTCAAAATGGGTATTTTTACTGTGTTAACGTAGGAATATTTACTAAGTTAACAGACGAATTTTTTCCTTGTCAACTTAGGAAAATCTCCTATCTTAATATAGAAGAAATGCTCACATGGTAAAAATACCCATGTCAATATAGGAATTTCAGTAATGTCAAAAAGGGGATTTTCACATGTCTTCATAGAAACTTTTCCAATGGTATGGAAGATATCCCTATAATATATGGGTAAAATTTCGGTAAAATATGGAGTTAAATTTCCTATGATAAAGCAAAATTTGCCATGTCAAATAGTATTTTGCCTATTAAATAGTATTTTGAACATTTAAATATTTTTATGATTATTTTTCTTAGCGCAAAATTTGAATAAATTACACATTTATACACTGTAAAAAGAGCGGTGTTAAAAATGGACTCGTTTTAACTCCGCCCGGTGTAAAAATGAAATTACACCGGTGTAGGAGGAGTAATGTACCGGTGTTAAAAATACCGGTGTTAAAGTGGGGTAACCGGTGTAAAAACGGAGTAGAACCGGTGTAAAAGCAGGGTAACCGGTGTAGAAGCGGGGTAAACTGCGTCTGCTTGGAGAATCAACTTTAAAGATTATAAAACACAAAAAATGTTAGTTCTTTATGAAAATTAATAAAAAATATCATTTATTAACAAGTATAGTGATCAAGAAAATAAAAATATTCACAAAGTAAAATATTTTAACATCGGTAAATAATATCTACACCGGCGGCGGCGTTATTTTAACACCGGTTTAGAATATTTACACCGGCAGCGGCGTTATTTTTACACCGCTTTCGGTGTTGAAATTTAACACCGCTGATTTTAACACCTACACCGCTTGGACTTACCCCGGTGATTTTTTACAGTGTACGCTTAACGGTGCAAAAATTTTTACACCGCCTAAATTTAACATGATATTTGGTGTACTTTTTACACGACACCGAGTCCCAAAATTATTTATAGTGTGTGGATTTTTAATGGCTGTGAGTCATTAGAAAAAAAAACATCGCGTATCATTCAGTATATTATGATAATAGAGTCCTTATATACTGATTAATATTTCATACATTGAAAGAAAGTGTTAAACGGATGTTGATTTAATTAAAATTTTTTTACATACTATTTAATAAGAATTATTTAAAAATGAATGAAATTCCTTCATGTATGTAATCAATAAATATTTAATTTATTTAAACTGAAATGCTCGTATGTGTATTTATAAAATAATTAATGAAAAAAAAAGTTGTTGACTGAAAAATTTGACGGACAAAAAAAGATTCATTGGCTTTTTTTTGTTCTCTTAAATTAAACAGTGAAAATAGCGACTATTCACTGTTTACTAGTGAAAAGTATGTCATTATTTAAATCGTGGTATACTTTTCACTGGCAATGAGTGACTATTCAATGCCAAATAGTAATTTTCACTAATTAATTTTTGGAGAGTGTGTAAATTAATAGAGTATTTTAAATAAGTTCAAATTTTCAAACTAGGCTTGAAATTTTTTTATCTCAAAGATATTTCCCACTGTGTCTTTTGACTATAAAAAAAAATTCACGACTACAATCCGTCCGAAAAAAGTATGAGACATATATTCAATAACAATGTTATTATAACATTAAAAAAGCAGCATTAAGGCTGGGCCGTACCTACTCGGAAAAAATGGGCTCAAGAAATCTGTGAATTTTTGTTATGCGTGGTGTCAAATTGAGTCCATTTCTAAGACCGCTCTTTTTACAGTGTACAAAGAAGACATTAATTAGAAAATTGAATCTTCAATATTTTGATTATCGTATTAAATAACAACTATTATTAGTACACGATCAATTTCACTTCATATATTTATTGAATAAATTGAATTTTTAATTTCAACACTAACAATGTTTAGTACAAGTCATTGTCACGTCAATACAACCTGTTATTATTACCAAAATAGCACCAGGATTCCAGTACAAAAAAAAAGAGAAATTTCTTTAGATCGAAAGAGTATACACATACATATATACGATTAATTTTTTTCAAGACTGACTTTGGAGGTCAATAATTTATAAATTATTTCGTTTTTCGAAGCATTATGATGATGACTGATAGAAAAAATTTTATCGCCAGTAAAAAAAACTTTCAGAGATTTTACGATAAAATCATGTTTTTTTCGAAAGAAACTGAATAAAAAACATTTATATTAGGTAAATTACTTTTGAGTGGTTACAGCTTTTTAGCATTTAATCACTTTCAACCGTTTTTTGTAAAAGAATGAATTTCCATCAAAGTTTATAAGCAGCAAAATATTTATAATTGATTTTTTTTACTGCGTGACCCGACAAAACAAAGCAACTTATACATTATGCAGCGCTAAAATCTAATCCGAAGTCCTAAAATAATAAATGCCAATACATGGGTGGGGGAGGGGGGCAAAACAGGGTACTTGAGGAAATTCTAAGTTTTCGGGGGTTCAAATCCGGTAAATCTTTTTTTTTGCCGTCAAAAATGGGGACCCCGTGAAAAAGGTGCGCAAAGAAATTTCTAGATATTAATTCAATTTGTTTAAATTAAATTTTTTAAAAATTAATTTACACAAAGTAAAATTACATTTTACACAGTTATTTGATGCGAAGAAAAAATTTTTTTATAGTTTTTATCTTAAAACAAGTCTTTAATATTTTTTGACTGACTCGATTTTTGAAAAAGTTTAACAAAATAATGATCAATTATATTTACAAAAGTAATTTTGAAATGTTTGAAAAAATTTTTTTTCATAAAATTTTGGGGTACCCCGTTTTGCCTCCCTTTTCTCGTCCCCTAGTTGAAAAGTGTAATGATTGAATTTTAGTAAACAAGATCTATGTAAGCTATGTTTAATTACCATACACTGAGAAAATTAAATGATTGGAGTTATCATCTAATAATGGTAAAATTTTTACTATCAATCTGATAGTAATGAATATCATCTAGATGATTGTGTAAATCATCTAGATTGTAATGGTTACCATCTGGATGATAATTATTACGATCATGGATGTTAACTCGAGTTAATTAGGATTATTATCCTAAATAGTTATATTTATAATTTCTGATAGTAACTGGTACCATCAGAAATTATTATAGTTACCATCAAAGATAATTAGAATAACAATTAATTCGATTATAATGAAACCATCATTTTACAAGGGTAAAAAAATACTAGATGTTAATATGGGAGCCTGGGGCACGAAGGGCCCTTTCAAAAATTAAGTAAAAAAGTTTTATTTTCATTTTCCGTCAAGTTATGACCTCTATATTATTTTTATCACATTTTTAGGCCAATATGTGATATGTGGGGTAAAATGGATCACTCGAAAATAAATTTTTATTTCGTTTTCCGTCAAGTTCTGACCTCTATAATGTTTCTATTATATTTCAGGTCAATATGTGATATGTGGGGCAAAATGAACCTCTCGAAAAACAAAATTGTAACGAAAAAATTATTTTTTTTTATTTTCCGCCTAGTTAATTTTTTCGTTACCTTTTTTTTGAGTGGCCCATTTTGCCTCAGTGCCCCATTTTGCCCCACCCCTCCGCCTCAAACACTTTTCACGTTAAAAATTTTGGGCGGCCCATTTTGCCTCCAAATATTTCGAGGCATCCAAAATTTCAGGGGGCCCATTTTGCCCTCCCTTCCCCTACTTGAAATTTATTGAATTTTCGATCAATTTTTTCATAATAATAATTACCATCCCTGATAGTAACTGTAATCATCCTGATGGTAACTGTAATCATTCTGATGGTAACTGTTATCATCCAATGATCGTTAATCCTATTAACAAAAATTATAACTCTAACTATCTTTGCATTTAAAAGCGTTCTTATCATCCTAGATGATTGGGGCTAAAAATTTAGGATAATAAACACAATCATTTAATTTTCTCAGTGTATAAATTAGTCTCGCGTGTAATGCGTTGCATGAAATATTTATCACTTCATTATATACATTTTTGCTTTCTATTGTTTGAAAAAGTTGCATAAGTATAAATCGTGAAAAGCGTGGATTATTGATACCGTTAGTTGCTGACCATGAATCTGATAATTTCATAATCTCGAAGTAAAAAACACAAAAAAGCAGTATTGGATAAATCCTATTTTTCTGTTACTGAAAGTCATTCATTAAACACAGCGCTAAAAATCATGACTTATAACCCCTCTCTCCTATCGAGTCATTTGGTGGCATTCAACTACACTTCCTTCCAAGTATTACTTGACAATTATTCGGACATCCTCTTTCTCTCTCTTGTTTTTTCAATTGTATAAACTCAAATTTTAAATGAGGCTAATGACAAAACAAAATAACATTGAACCCAATTTTTTTTTTAAATAAATACAATTAATTAATTTAATATCATGATACTGAAGTTGGCCGGCGTTTAATAATTTTTCGATTTATTTTCAAGGATTTAAAAAAATTGCACCTGTAGTTCTTTAAATTTTCTACATGTGCATATTTTTAGTTTTTTTTTTTGTAATTGATTTGTTGAAAAAAAAACATCTTAAAATCGATGATTGTCTGTTAATATCAGAATTATTTAATATTTGAATTATTCTGCAACTAGTATTAATTAATAGCTTATTATTCAAATATAACCACACAAAAAAAAAAAAATTGTAAATTATGCTCAGAAGTTGATTACATTTTACTACTATATAAATAGTAACTCAGATTCCAGAATTGACATTATATGGAATACTACACGGAAAGAAAATTATAGGGAATATTCCTATGCATTATAGGAATGATTCCTATAATGGTATAGGAATTGTACCCATACTATTATAGGAATGGTTCCTATATATTATAGGAACCACCCCTATAACATTATGGGAACCATTCCTATACTATTATAGGAACTATTCCTATAATAGTATAGGAACCATTCCTATAATAGTATAGTAACCATTCCTATAATATTATAGGAACTATTCCTATAATAGTATTGGAACCATTTCTATAATAGTATAGGAACTATTTCTATAATATTATAGGAACTATTCCTATAATTATAGGAACCATTTCTATAACATTATGAAAATAGGAACCATTTCTATAACATTATGAAAATAGGAATAGCTCCTATAATTATAGGAATAGCTCCTATAATTATAGGAATAGCTCCTATAATTATAGGAATAGCTCCTATAATTATAGGAATAGCTCCTATAATTCATGGGAATGGTTTCTATAATATTATAGGAACCGTTCCTATAATAGTATAGTAACCATTCCTATAATATTATAGGAACCATTCCCATAAATTATAGGTATCATTCCCATAATTATAGGAACTATTCCTATAATTATGGGTAATATTCCTATATCTATAGGACGTGTTCCCATAATTTATGGTCGTCATTCCTATACTGGTATAGGATGAAATTTCACAAAATTATAGGAACCATTTCCATAATTTTCTTTCCGTGTACTGAGTATAAAGTCAAAATATGTACATATAATTATTTTGATGTCTATATATATAGTTTAATATTATAGTGAGTAATTTTATGAATTTTCTATAAGTAAATATACTCAAACAAACTTTAAATTTTGTCATTTCGATCTGTGATAATCTCCGAATCTATAAGTACAAGTGGGGCCCTTCTCTAAGAAGAAATTCTTAGAACTTTAGCCCCAAGTTGGGAATTATAGAGAGGGAGCACTGTACCTGCATGAAAAAATATATATCCCGGCAAAATAGTATATATCCGGCTTATATCTTTAGTATTGTCGTATGTATGCTTTTTTGCCGGCATATATTCTCGAATATACCTTTTTCCGTGTAGATAATACAATTTCATTTTTCTAAAAAAAAGCCCGCGTGTTTGCGAACTGGAATGTCCTACCCGAACTATTGTTGTTTTATATATTAAATAGTATATAGCGACCCAAGGGAAGAAAGTGTCATTCTGACCCACGTGAAAATTATAAAAAAACCCCATGGTTGAGATGACTTAATTTCTTCTCGTGGTGCGCATATTTTTTTTATCATACCAAAACCGAAAGTTTGATGACGATTCAAAAAAATCAGGAATATATGGTTATAAAAATTTAAATAAATATCTGGAAAACGGTTGACCCTGTGGACCAGTCACAGAACTTCCCTGTTTTCGGGCTTCGTGACACACGTGCGCGCATGCGCGGACACGGACAAAAATCTGATAATAGAGTAGCTTCCTAAAAATTTTTAAGCTCCTTAAATTCGAAAACAGCGAGTAGTTTCTAGACTGACCCACAGGGTCAACTATTTTTCAGATTTTTTTAAAATTACATTTGAATACGACACATCAGTTGACTTATGAGCAGCAATTGGAATTCTTAACTGACGGAAATTTAAGCTAATTAAATGAGCTTTACGAAATGCGTATAACTTTTGATATTTAAATTATTTATATAGGACTCGGCTAAAGATAAGTTTTCTGTCAAGCCTGGAAAATTTCAAATATCTACAACTTCTAAACTAATCGACTAATTTAGATCATTTTCGGACGTTATTAAGCTATTGAATTCTTATTCAAGAAGAATATATCTACCAAATTTCATATAGATCCGTCCAGAATTGTGATTATAACGCACAATATATTTACAAGAATCGTATAGTTGCTTTTAAAAGATAGAAAGAATTTTTCGTCAGAAAGTTAGTGTCGGTTATTTGCAATAAACTTGGCGGCAACGACTACACACTTCTGTAATTGTCCCCAAACCAGAGTTGCAAGGCAATAGTTGCTATCCTTTTAACGTCAACTTGTCTGCAACGCTTAGATTTCTAATAATTGTTGTCAGATTGACGTAAAATAGTGAGACAGTTTGATGTCAATCTGCTGTCGCAAGTGGACGTCAATTTAGCAGCAAAAATTGTTAAGTAAAAAATTGCTGTCAGTTTACAAACCAGTAGACATTACTTTGTTATGATTTTTTTTACTATTGTCGAATGTAATCTATAACAAGTAGATGGCAAAAAATATTTACAAATCTGCAGGCGTAAGATTGACAGCAAATTTTACTTCCGAATTTTTGTTAGCCACCTGACGTCTACTTGCGCTTTCAAATTGACCCGCATTTGAAGTCAGTGTGCAACTAAGTGGTTATTGAGATGTTGACTGCAATTCGGCTTAAACATTCCAAGAAAGTTGGCGACAAATTGGCACAGAAAGTTTTCATCAAGTTGTCATCAACTTGTTGAGAGCGAACTTATTAGATTTAACTTGATGATAAGTTGCAGCAGTAAGTTGACACCAACTTTCTGACCAGAAAGTCTTGCTATCAGGGGCAGAAAGATCAGAAATTTATTTTCTGTCGATAGTAAAGGTAACTACAGTCAATTTTCTTGGTCACCTAGAAAACCTGACTGTCAGCAATAAATTACGTAGCAACAGTTTTGATCAATATGCAATCATGTTGTGTTTAGCATCTGACTGTCCAACTATTGGCTACAATATAAATACAACTTTAACTATAAGTTGGCATCAATTTGCTGCCGCAATCTTAAGACAAATTAACACAGAACGGTTTTAAGCTGTCAACTTATCGCATTAATCTCGATGGCCAATAGATTAACGTCAACTTCCCACCAACTTGGCTATCAGTGTACCATTAACCACAGTGAGCAAAGCGTCTGAATTTTCTTATGAGATTTTACTGTATAACTTTCAATACGAAACAAGGCAGTGACATCAAATAAAATTATTGAATGAAAAAAAGGCAATTTTGAAAAAAAATTAAAATAATAGATCCTGAAGTTAGTAGACAATTAGAAATTTTCGAATTTTTTTCTTAAGAAATCTACAAAAAAACAATAACTTGCCGAATTTTTTGAAAATCATCGATTTTCTTAGCGGGAAGTTTGAAAAAAAAAAAAAACTAAAAATATGCGCATATAGAAAATTGAAAAAGCTACAGATGCAATTTTTCGAAATATTTTTATTTTATATTTTATCGTTTCTCAAAAAATCCAAAAATTATTAGACGTCAGCTAACTTCAGATTCGTATAATACAATAATTTACTGGATGTTTATACGATTTTGCGACGTTTTTTGAATATTCGTTTCAAAAATTACATGACTATCTTACATATCTGACATAAAATGATCCATGTACTAACATATATATGTATATACAAAAGAGAAGAAGAATTAAAATCGAAAATTTTCTTGGAGTGCAAAAAAATTTAGAGCCAAAAAAAAAATTTTTGAGACGAGAAAAAAAATGAGACTGAAGTTAGCCGACGTCTGAAAATTTTTTGATTTTTTTCAAAACGATAAATAATAAAAAAAAAAATATTTGAAAAAATTGCACTTATAGTTTTTTAAATTTTTTACATGTGCATATTTTTAATTTTTTTTTTTTTGTAATTGATTTGCTGAAAAAAAAAATAAAAAAATTTTTAATTGTCTCCTAACTTCAAAATTATGAAAAAATTTTCCTTGCGTAAAAAATCTTTCTTTTCTGTACATATATGCGTATATATTTAGTCAAATGAGTTAATTAATAAATTAACGATGCACATAATAATGCAATGAAAGAGCTCAAGGAATTTGAAAGAGTCATTCTCGTGACAAAAGGTCATTTGCCGATGACCTTCACGCTTTTAACAAAATTTCGTTGATTATTAATATCGGAAGAATCATAATTAAATCTGATATTTAATCTATTCATGGAATATTAAATATCAAATTTCACTGTTTTTTTTTTACTATTTGAGGACAAATAAATGGCAATTTTTATTATTATTGCGATTCGATAAAAAAACAACAAAAATCATCATCTTTCCATTCCATTGACGTCATTAAAAATTAAAATTATTTATTAGTATTCTAAAAGGTATTAAAATTTAGTCGTTAGACTTATATTTGGATTGTTTCAATATTTTAATTTTTTTATTTATTCCTTCGGTATAACTTTTTCTCAATTATGTACAAAAATATAATGAGAATCAGTAATTATTAAAATTTAACATTAGGTACATGACAACGCTGTTTTTTTGAGTCTTTTTCCTCATCAATTTAACAATTTTTTATTTTTTTTTTTTATCAATAATTACCTTGGATACTGATAATTACATTTATTTACAAGTAATAAGAGCCTTATTATCCATAGTGAAGAATTTATGTAATAAATCAATTTATATCTTTGTCCACAGGACATTCTTTTATATTTAAAAATTTTTTTCATTATAACAATTATACACCAGACGAGGATCAAGACTTATTTTAGGTGTTAAGCATTTGTTTGGTAGAAAAAAAAAATAAAAAAAAAAACAAGAAAAAAAAACGTACTTTCAATTGAAATATTCTCTTTAGTTAATTGCTCACAGTGATCTAACAATTCCAAGGCAAGACGATAGTCTTAGTAGAAAACTGTAACCGTATAAAATTTATATTTTAAATTAAATTTAATAATATTTTATCACTTTGATAATCGAATTACTCACATATTAATTTTTAAATATTTAGCACGAAAATATTTACAAACAAAAAATGTAAATAGCTATGACTTAATTTTTTTTTTTTTTTTTTTTTTTTTTTTTTTTTTTTTATACAAAAGAATTTTAATAAGATAAATTTTACATACGTTAAATTAAAGCATTTAATTTTATTAGCAATTGTGAACTTTGTTTATAAGAATTAAAATATTACGATCCTGAAATTAACAGACTACTAATTTTGGGATTTTTTTTTTCATCAAATCAATTACAAAAATAAAAAACTAAAAATATGCACTTTTAGGAAATCAAAAAAACTATAGGTGCAATTTTTTCAAATATTTTTTTTTTTATAATTTATTGCTATTAAAAAAATTCAAAAATGATTATATGCTGCTGAAATTAACAGGCTATCAATTTTTTGATTTTTTTCAACGTCAATTAAAAAAAAAAAAAAAGAACTAAAAAAATGCACAGGTAGAAAATTAAGAAAACTACATGTGCAATTTTTCAAAATATTTTTTTTTTTATACTTTATCATTTTAAAAAGACATCAAATATTATTAGATGTCAGTAGTTAATAGATTAGCAATTTTCGGATTTTTTTTCAACAAATTAAAAAAAAAAAAAATTAAAAATATGCACATGTAGAATATTAAAAAAACCACATGTGCAATTTTTCAAAATAATTTTTTTTTATACTTTATCATTTTAAAAAAATCCAAAAATTATTAGACGTCCGCTAGATTCAGTATCGTAAATATTTAAAATTTTAACTCTTATTCACAAAACATTTTTTTCCGGTTTGTTTTAATATTTCTGGATACTTTATTCATAAAATTAATGTATAGACATTTTTTTTTATCATATAACAATAAAATAATAATTACGGTATAGTTCAAAATTGTCGCGAAAAAAGTTATTAGCAGTAAAAGGCATTAAAAATAACAGCCTCTTAGTCGTGAGATTAATAATCAATTAGTTTAGCTTAGCAGTCAGTAGACAAGTCCAAAAATCAAGTTAAAAATTTTTTTTAAATGCTTGCTAAATAATATCATACAAAGTTCGATTTAATATATAAAAAATTTGTGATTCGATAGCTGGTAAAAAGAACGCAGGCAACACCTTGGACAGTGTTTTTATCAGTTACATTCACAAAAGATTCTCTAAATGGAACCTATTTATAGAAATTTGTTTCAAAGTCAGTTAAAAAAAAGCTACTGTTGTTTTTACTAGTAATATAAATTACACGATTAATATGATTAACATAACTGTTAGAAATATTTAAAAAACTTTACTTTATTGTTAAATTACGTTTTTGTTTAATAGTCAGGTTTAAATATCGAAGCTCTGAACACATTGGAATATAATATAAATATTTAATAACAATAAATTGGATAGACACCGCATTATTTTCTTATATATTTTATTTTATTTTTCTCTATCTAACCTCTCGTGTTTGTGCGTTTTTATGAAATTGTTTTGATCACTACGTTGACTTGTCGATAACTCATTTTATTTTATTTACTATTTATTTATTTACCTTTTCAAGTTAATGGAGTTAATGATTTGCACTTAAGTTATTTTATAAATCCATGTCATGGATACTTTATTATTCCATATTTAGCCCTAACGGATCCGGATTATGTAAATTACCGTAGTTTGCTGTAAAATTACAGTATTTGACGGCAAACCTATGGTATTTTACGGTAAAAGTGCGATAGTTTGACCGTAAATTTGGGGCAAGACCCGATAATTTACCGTAAAATTGCGGTATTTAACTGTAAAGTTAAGTATTGCACTGTTGAAATTGTAAAAAATAAGAAAAAACATAGTGTTTACGGTAAAAAATTCCGTAAATTACGGTAAACTGCCATATTTTTTCCGCAAGTCACTGTAAAATACCATAAAAAGTGGTATTTCAAGTAGATTACGGTAAATCCCCGTAAACAGCGATATATTTGCCGTAGAAATATCGTAATTTACGGTATTATAAGTAAATTACGGTAAATTCCCGTAAATAGCGACATATTTGCTGTAGAAATACCGTAAATCACCGTCTTATACTGTATATTACTGGCAATTGCCGTAAAATATCGTAAATTACAATAAATACCGGCGAATTTACTGCAGAAACACTGTAAATTGTCGTCAATTACCGCAAATTGCAGCATATTTGCCGTCGAAATACCGTAAATCACCGTACCATACCGTATATTACTGGCAATTGCCGTAAAATGCCGTAAATTACAGTAAATACCGGAAAATTTACTGCAGAAACACTGTCAATTGTCGTTAATTACCGCAAAATGCGGCATATTGGCCGTAGAAATACCGTAAATCAACGTCTTATACTGTATATTACTGGCAATTGCCGTAAAATATCGTAAATTACAATAAATACCGGCAAATTTACTGGAAAAACACTGTAAATTGTCGTTAATTACCGCGAATTGCGGCATATTTGCCGTAGAAATATCGTAATTTACGGGATTTTAAGTAAATTACGGTAAATTTCCGTAAATAGCGGCATATTTGCTGTAGAATTACCGTAATTCACCGTCTTATACTGTATATTACTGGCAATTGCCGTAAAATGTCGTAAATTACAATAAATACCGGCAAATTTCTTGCAGAAACACTGTGAAGTGTCGTTAATTCCCGTAATTTGCGGCAGATTTCCTGTAGAAATACCGTAAATCACCGTATCATACCGTATATAACTGGCAATTGTTGTAAAATGTCGTAAATTACAGTAGAAACACTGTAAATTGTCGTTAATTACCGCAAATTGACCTTATCAAAGCCACAATTTACTGTAAATATCATAAATTAATGTAAATTATTGTTCATTGCCGTAAATTGCGGCAAAATTAGCCGTAGTTGACTGTCGAATTCCGTATACTACTGTAAATTGTGGTAAATTTTCTGTATTTTGCGGTAAATTACGGCAAATAAGTTAAATTACCGTAATTCAGATCCACTAGGGAGACGTTTTTTAAGTCGGAACGTTTTGTTTTAAATAATTCACAAGTGACAACAACGTTGACCATAGTCTGACTTTCTTCGTTAATTATTTAGTAAATCATTAATCATTCTGTAACAGAACATTTATCTATATCGTATAAATACTATTCTTAATTTTGAAAATTATTATTCTTGCATTTACGCATTTCATGAATAAACTGTACAACATATCAAAACTAACACACTATCATTCATTCACTTGTTCATCATTCGCGCATTTACTCATATCATGTACACTCTGTTTTACAAGACACAAAATAATAAAAACTATAGTTTTTAGAGCCTGTTCAAGGCAACAGACACGCAACAAATTAATATGTGCGTCGATATTGACACGATTTTATCGTGGACACCAACAGTTCAAGTAAATAAAATAAACAAACGGCTTTACATTATTTGTAATCGCCAAAAAAAATATTTTTTTAATCGAAATTTTGACACTTGTAAGCCAAACCTAAGCAAGTTTTTTCTCAGTGTTATTATTGGCAGCGTAGCCGTTGTTGGTGCCATTGGTGTAAGAATTGTTGTATCCTTTTTTATAAATGGTTGTTGTGTATATGGAATTTCCATTCTGCTGTATCTTGTATTCATTGTCGTCTAAAACCGGCATACAGGTGCCATTATTGTTATTATTTTGTTTTGTTTTATGATTAGTCGAGGTATATTTGGTTTTATAGAAGTCAGAAAATAGACCAAGAAACAAAACCCCATGCAGTCCAATCCAGATCATAAAACTGCGTGGATAGTCACACTCAATGAAGAGCAATTGGAATTGATGACTCATTATTAGAATAAATTGAACCTATTAATTAATTTTTTAATTATTATTATAAATAATTTCGATTATTCAGAGAACTAGCAGTCGATCACTCCATTAATTTTTATATTTAGTATCTATATTTAGTAAAATTTAGGAAATATAAATATAAAAATACATGAGTGATTGGGTACTGAGTCTCTTACTTAAATATAAATTAAACTGGCTCGAAAAATTTTTGATGCTTTAATTTCTCAATGAAAATCGACGACTTTACTTCGATTTTAGAATATCGAGCTTTTAAAATGTCGAGGTTCTGAGGCCCTAGGAACCGGAAGTATTAGATGTCTACTCACAAAATCTCTACTCAAGGAAAATATTTATAACTCTACTCATTTACTTTTTTACTAAGCTCCAATTCTACTGTCAGCTCGAAATATGAATTTTTAAGAATTCAAAAAATTTTAGATTTCTTGCGCGTTCTATTAAAATTCATATTTTGAGGTTAAATTTTCAGATCATTTAATTTCTATGTATTAAAATTTACCGTAACAAGCAAAAAAATTTGAAAAAGACACTCGATTTTGTATCAAGGTAAGATTTTAAAAATTCTTAAAATGAAGCTGAAGCTAGCGGCCGTAATAAGTAGCGGCCATAAACTTTTTGCGTGGCCGCTACTTATTCCGGCCGCTAGCTTCAACTTCATAATTCTTAAACGATTTTGTAAACTCAAGTTTTTGAGCTTAATCTTGTTTAGTGAAAAAAAAAATAAATCAAAATTTTTTTGAGCCACCGTAATATATATATATATATACATATATTTCTTATCTCACCATTTGGAAAGTAGTTAAATACTTCTTCCACCAAATATATTTTTGATATTCGGGGCCCATAGCTGCTATCATGTAATAAAAGTACATTACTATATGAACGAAAGCATTCAAAAGAGCAAAGAAGGTGCTGTGACCACCCGGCGCAAACTTTAATCCCATCCACACTGAAAAAGGCATCACACCGTGATGAATTACATGAAGAGTTGAGACTTGTTGATTTTTCTTTCTTAGAATAAAAAATAACTGCAAATAAAGAACATTTTTATAATTCAAACTTTCAACCAAACATTGAATCTTAATTTTTTTTTAGTACAATCACTGATTACGTGAAACGATTCAATTTTACTACTATATAGATACATTCATCATTGAGTTAATCGTTTTGTTTAATCAGGGATAAGTGGTCTTGAAAAAAAAGTAAGAAAAGTTATCACTCAATTAACAAAAAAAATTTTTCTGTATCAAAATATATTACCGTATCAAAAAATTCGGTAAATTTGCTGAAGTAGTACCACCAGCAAACATTTACCATCCTAAGAGCCATAGGATTATTCGTATAATCTACTGGTTGACATCTAAAACTGTAACCTCTCGCCCATCCACTCATTAAATACTGAAAAAGAAAGAAACAAGAAAAAATTTTGGAAAGTCCACAAGTGCAGAAACCTCAATTGCTCATGATAATTACTAATATTTTACTTTGATTATATTACACTGATAGAAGGATTTATTTGAGAGTAATAAACTAGATTTATTAAAACTCTTGTGGAAGCTTCTTTGAGACAAATAAATATTTATTAATAGTTAACAAATAATTCTTTGGCGAATATTATCGATAGATGGCTGCATACAATCATATGTAGTTGTATATATTAGCATGAGGCTAACTGGATAGTAGTAAGCGTTGCCACACGACCATATTTTATATAAAATATAAAAATTATTTTAAATAATTGTTTGTTAATTATTTAATAAAAGTAATTTTTTTATTATAATATATTCTTCATCTTCCCACTTGAAATAAATTTTTTTAAATATTGTTATTATTTATATTATGAGAGAATTAGGTTATATCTTCAAATACGTTAAATTGCGTCAAATAAATGAATTATTAAATATTAATATATCATTTATTATACATTAATAAACATTTTTTTGGTGCAAAGAAATACGCTCTATCAAATAATTTGTTGACTGTTAATAAATATTTATTCGAGCCTGTTCATTAATAAACCATTTGTTAAATATTAACAAATCTTATTAAATTTAAAGAAATCCTTCTATCAGTGTATTATTTAACTTTTAACTTATTAATTTTATTTTTTATTTTCAATTTCATTTTTTTAGTTTTATCTATTCTATATTATTAAGAGAATATGGAAAATTTTGTTCCCTCTATATCTATATGATAGAATTAGTTGATGTTATTAAAATTGGTATCGATAGAAGGTCTTGACTTGAATTTATCGCCTTTTCATAGTTTAAACCCTTTCTTATTTCCAAGTATTGAGATAAATAGATTTATCTATATCATTCGAATTACATTTAAATTACGCGGGAAAAAAGACGATCGTATTTATTTTTTAAAAATAAATTAGTATTTTAATTTTAATTAATCTGTTACTAAATATGACTGAGTGTCACTGAATATAGCTATATTATTTTTATCGCATTACTTATTTAAAAATGACATATTTTTATACTCCCTTTTGGTTTTTGGAAGCTTCTCAAAGCCAAAAGAGCGTACACAGAAAAAAAAGATTCAATGACGCGAAAATTATTTTTCTGCATATTTAAAAAATTTAGTAGCGATATTTAGGCAGTGACTGCAGGTTTCTCGTTTTTATTATTCGAAAATTTTTTTAAACATCCCGCCTTTTTTTCATAGATACCACTTTTTATTTTTTAATCCTACTGTCACACTAGTGCTGCTGTCAGTAGTTGGAAGAAAAAAAAATAAAAAATGGCAGCTAAATTTTTCACCAATTACCGGCTTTTAGTTTTTTATTAATTACAATTAAACAAAAAGAATTTAGATAGTAGTTTTCCACAGAGTTCTTGTAACAAAAGATACAAAGGTACTAAAGAAAAATTAAGCCAATTTATTATATTTTTCTAAAGTTATCATGATTCTAAAAATTCATATGTAACATCTAACAACACTGGTTTTTTGGATTAAAATAATAAATTGACTTAATACCGGGTTGAAATTTCTCTTTGATAAATTATCTTTGTACTAGTATGCAATTTAACCCATTTTAGTGTAATTAAAAAAGTGTAGACGTGAGTGAATTAGTCGAAAAAATAATTCCGATATAAAGAAATAGCGCGTTCGCGCTTAAGGTGCGCAATTATTAAATAAAAAATAATAAAATTAATTGTTAGCAATTCTAACGCGCGTATCAAAGTACATGACAACAGTTGACCATAATAATTTATTGGAATCATGTAAATATATAGCTATGACCTCGTCGTGGTTATTGGCCTATGTCGCATAATTACCGCGGAGCAAAAATATCATTTTTTTATTGTGAGATTGTTATAACAAGCTAAATGTATTACATGTCAAGGTTATTTTTAATTTTCAAAGCTCTATTGCGAGCATAACTGTTCATACCTGAACGATTTACTTTGCGACATCATGTATTGCATTTAATTTCAGAGTATATTATCATTTACATTTATTTTATGATTGAGTCATCGGTTGTAATGACTTTTTTACTTAATATTAATGAATAGTACGATAACATTTTACGCAAAATCAATAAAGACAATACTAAATACTGTACATACGATTGAAAAACTATTTTGTTTAAATTTAAAAAATAAAAAATTCCACGTACTGAAGAGATGACAAGAATAAAGAAAAAATAACTAAATAAATAGATTGTAAATATTTCTCGGTAAGTATTTTAAATAATAATTTTCTTCTAAACATGATTAAATAGCAGTTATATCATTCGGAAACAAAGTCCAAGAGAAGTTCCAAATATCCAGAGGATTCTCGAAGATGCTGCGCATTTACATTAATTTAGATGGATTTTCTTTGTACTAGCCATTTATTGGCTGTCGTTTTATGTACTTAGTTATTATAATGACAGTGAGTGATTATGTACATACTTCCTTTGAAAGACTCTTGCATGTTCTGCATCAGCGCGTCATTTTCTCATATAATCTACTGTCGCGTGAAATATAAGCAACTCAAGCGATATACACCTTGTTCGTTACGATATAAAAAATTTTTTACTGGTTCAATTATCTTTATCACACGATTATATCCACAATTATACTCAACAATATTTTTATCAACATGTTCATTATTTCTGAACTCTATAAAATTACAGAACTATGTAACAAATTATGGAAAATTTATCAACTATTTTATCGACATTTTAAAATAATGAGAATGAGTAACCGCTAACATATTTATGTAAAATAATAGAGAAAAAGTATTCAGATTGTTGTATAATATATTTGTTTTACTTGTATGATTCCTATCGAGACTATTCTTCATGTTCAATTAATTACTAATGAGACAGCAATTAAAAAACATTTTTTTTCTTTATCGATAATAGACTTTTAATTTATCGCCTAGATAAAAATCTAAAAACCGATTAGTGGGCTGGCTATGAAACTTCTTACTGCCTTTGATGTACTTGAAGATCGGAACGTTTTTCGCGCAACGAAAATGATATATTTATGTAATTCCACTGCTTGAGGGGTAGTTCCGGAAGTTGGGGTGGCCTACGATTTTCGGCTGACATACCAGCATCTATGCGAAGCATTTCAGAAATCTAGATCCAGTAAAAATTTACTTTCCAATTTTTTTTTTTACAGTGCGCGAAAAATATTTCGATCTTTAGGTCTATTGTCTTTGAGATTAAAAGCATTTTTTAAAACTTTGCGTTTTCAAACTTTAACTTTAATAATTTTTTTTTGTAGTCGTGAGTTCACTAAGACGTAGATCTTATTTAAATTTAAGATAATCAGATTAGTAAATAAGATGCACCTGAAGATCGAAACGTTTCTTGCAGAACGAAAATAAAAAAAAGGAATGAAAAATAAAAAATTTACTGAATCTAGGTTTCTGAAATGTTTCAAAAAGCGCTAGTATGTTAGCTGAAAATTGCAGCCACCCCTACTTGCCCCTCATGTCACCCTTAAATAGAATTCCATAAATTTTTTTATTTTCGTTGCGCGAAAAACGTTCCGATCTTCAGGTACATTAAATAAGCATTACTGAAATTTGTTATTAGTGAAAATGCACACTTCGAACGCGAAACGGAGAGATAGTTGTCTACTGTCACCAAATTTAAAATTCGGGTTTCGGTAAATTTAAATTTTTATTTTTGCAATAAAATAAAAGATCTACACTGATAGAAGGATTTCTTTGGATTTAATAAGATTTGTTAATATTTAACAAAGGGTTTATTAATGAACAGGCTCAAATAAATATTTAATTAACAGTCAACAAATTATTTGTTAGAGCGTATTTCCGTTCACCAAAAAAATGTTTATTAATGTATAATAAATGATTTATTAATATTTAATAATTCATTTATTTGACGCAATTTAACGTATTTGAAGATATAACCTAATTCTCTCATAATATAAATAATAAAAATATTTTAAAAAATTTATTTCAAGTGGGAAGATGAAGAATATATCATAATAAAAAAATTACTTTTATTAAATAATTAACAAACAATTATTTAAAATAATTTTTATATTTTATATAAAATATGGTCGTGTGGCAACGCTTACTACTATCCAGTTAGTCTCATGCTAATATATACAACTACATATGATTGTATGCAGCCATCTATCGATAATATTCGCCGAAGAATTATTTGTTAACTATTAATAAATATTTATTTGTCTCAAAGAAGCTTCTCACAAGAGTTTTAATAAAGCTAGTTTATTACTCTCAAATAAATCCTATCAGTGTAATACCCGATCAGGGAACTAGTACTCGATCACTCCATATATTTGTATACTAGTTCTCTGATCGGGTACCGGAACTCTTAATTATTTCAAAAATTATTTTTCTACTCAAATAGATCAGAAAATATGTTATAAAAAAATAAGTTGTTGTCAACTCAAAAATCAGACTAAAACTCACAGCCCGATTTTATTTTTTAAAAATTCTTTATTTATAGTAGGTTTAAAAAATAAGAATTTTATTGATTGCGATATTCAAGCATATGTTTTTAAAATTATTACAAAATGGATAACATTGACCTCTAAAAATTTGTCCGACAAAATACTCAAACATAACTGTAATGATACGAGACACAACATACTAAACGTGTACTAGATGCAATCACTATAAACGTCAAATGTGTCACCGAGGTCATTCATTTAAATAGTAGCAATGTATCTAAGTGTGATAGATTTAGAACTCACCTCATAAAAAATCCATGTAGAAAATATCGTTTGAATAAAATTATAAACAATTAGGATTCTTCGTAAGTCAAAGGGTTTCCGATTTTCCATTAGTTTGGGTCCCAAAACCTTAGAAAAGTAAGCGTAAAATAGACAAATTGCCATTGTCGGAAGTGGACTACTCATCATTGGCCAGTCTTTTACCCTAGGATCTAAAATATAATTATAATAATTCAATTCGTCATTATAATCAAGATTTCAATTCATGGATTACGAGATATACATCAGGCGTTTTACGATTATTTATAGACTGATGTGAATGAAAAATTTTATCTCAGATCATTAAACTGGTGCATTTTTATTCTCACCATTTTATATTAATTCTTGTCATTAATAAATTAACATGAAATGCTAGACGTTTATATATTTCAATTAATAATTATTAATAACTAGGTCACAAACATCCGCTACCACACGTGTTATTTTTTCTACATAAATTCAGTATTCGATTATTTTGAATTAAATTAACGATCATATTACGTTTCCATAAATAATGAAAAGTCGGCTCATTTTTTCTTTCCGAGATTTCATAGCTTATGATATATATATAAATAGTCACTTGTCCACACAAATAGAATTTAATAAGGTTATTTAATAATAACAATATTATGAAGATACATTTGAGACTATTTTAATATATGCACTAATTATTGAAAGGAATAATTTATGTGCAAAAAATAAACTTTAAAATTAACGATTTTTTTTTTTATCGTCAAAATGAATGACCCACAATTGTAATGATGCGACATGACATGGTCAAACGTAATGCGTGCAAGCGTTTCATTCAATTTAACATTCGTTAATCGTGCTCTTTTTCTCTTTCGTTCTTCCCCAATCAAACTGTGCCACTTTCACGATGCGTGATTTTTTACAATGTATTTTCCAGCGTGATTGATTCTTATTTCTTTTATAAATTATGCATATATATATCATTTTTCACCCTTATAAAAACTATATTTATAATAACTTTATGATAGAAATTTTTTTAATTGATATATTTAATAAATTAATAAATAAAACCTATGAAACCTAATATATTTATAGTTATAGATGATATTTAGTCTACAAAAAATATATGTACTTGATTTTCGTATAAAAAATTTCAAATATAATAAATTTAAAAACAATTTTTTATTAATTTATCAATGTAATGTTGGAATTCTACGATTAAATGTTTCGTAATTGATGAAGTGAAATTTAATATATCTAAAGACCGGAACGTTTTTCACGCAACGAAAGAAAATTTATGTAATTCGACTACTTAAGGGGTAGCTCTGGTGGTTGGGGACCTAAAATTTTTGGCTGACATGCCAACATCTATATGCGAAACATTTCAGAAATCTAGATCCAGATTTGTTACTTTCCCATTTTTTTTTTTCGTTGCACAAAAAACGTTCTGATCTTCAGGTACATTCTATTTACAATGGGAAATTTTGATTGTTCATATATATAAATATATACTATTCTTCACCCTTTTTATAATAACTAGGGACAAGATTTTTGCTTTAATTTCAAAATGAATGTTTCAAACGATAATGATACGGCGAAAATATTGGTCTTATAGAAAAATTTTTTAAACAAAAGTTGTAGAAAATTTAATTTTCTAGAAAAAAGGTCTCCTATAATTTTTTTATACGACCAATATTTTCACCGTAATTCCAAAATTAAGATTCATAATGAATGATTCAAATTTTTGTTAATTATGAAAATCTTAATTTTGGAATTACGGCGAAAATATTGGTCGTATAAAAAAATCATAAGAGACATTTTCTCTGTAAAATTAAATTTCCTACAGTTTTTGTTTGAAAAATTTTTTTAAACGATCAATATTTTCACCGTAATTCCAAAATTAATATTCATAATGAATGATTCAAATTTTTGTTAATTATGAAAATCTTAATTTTGGAATTACGGTGAAAATATTGGTCTTATAAAAAAATTTTTTAAACAAAACTTATAGAAAATTTAATTTTCTAAAAAAAATGTCTCTTATGATTTTTTTATACGACCAATATTTTCACCGTAATTCCAAAATTAAGATTTATAATGAATGATTCAAATTTTTGTTAATTATGAAAATCTTAATTTTGAAATTACGGTGAAAATATTGGTCGTATAAAAAAATCATAAGAGACATTTTCTCTGTAAAATTAAATTTCCTACAGTTTTTGTTTGAAAAATTTTTTTATACGATCAATATTTACGCCGTAATGTAAAAAATTTCACACCATTTATTACTAATTGTTATTTTTAAATCACAGCTAAAATCCTAGTGCTAATAATAACTATGATAAAAATTTTGTTAATTGATATATATTTCATAAATTATTAATAGTTCAAATCTACTGGACTCGATATATTTACAATTATAGATATTTTATCCAAAAATAAAATAAACTGACTGTGTAAATATACTAGCTTTTTTCAAACTTAAAATTTTGAAATGTAACAAATTTAAAAACATAATTATTTATAAATTTATCACTAGAATGTTGGAATTCTATGATTAAATGTTTCATGACTAATAAAGTGAAATTTACAATGGGAAATTCTGATTACCCATATAAATATATAAATATATGAGACATTCAAATTATTAGAAATTTAAAATTTTTTTTGACGATAATAAAATTTCATCACCGTCATTTCTATCTCTCGAATACTAAACCATGAGAAATACAAATATAAAAAGCAAATACTCAATTTTAAAGGCTTGATATAATGAAACTAATTTTATATATGAATTACTTGAAGATCTAATAAATAAAATATTGAAATCAATACTTACCAGACCTATTGTCGATAACATCTCTGTAGCCATGCACCAAGTTTGCAATTACCGTCGTCATTTTTCCTATTTTCTGAAAAAAAATAAAATAAAATAAAGAATTGCACATGATTATTTTTTTTAACTCTCAAATAAATATATTATTTCCTACATAACAATATTATATACGTTTTTAAACGTAAATACTGCCAACGATAATTACTACTTATTTTAAAAATAATTATATGCTAATTTAGTGTAGATCGAGATGGGGGTTTTCCGTTGTTGTCATCGTTAACTCACTGGTAAATATTAATTAATCTAGTCATATGTACGTAATTCATTACAGCTAGTATAGGTTTTAAAGACAACAGTGTAAGAATATCGCCTTAAGTGCGAACTAGTAAAGAGACAGGCATTTAGTAACTTTCTCGTATGCTGTCGCCGGATTCCTCTCTTTTTCACTTTTCCTCTTTCGCTCTTTTTCTTCCGTGGTGACTTGGATCTACTCAAGTAAAGCTTGCCGTGAGGCTTTTACATAAGTCAAGAATAATCGGTAAATCGATGTTTACTGTAAGAGAAATGCCATGACGCCACGATGATCCCACTGCGAGTGGAACCGGATTCCGCACGTTCTTCCTCGTCTCATTGGGCTTAACTCGGAAGTTATGAAATCCTACTCAGTTTAAATAAATTTATAACGGAAAAATCAGTAAAAAAAAACACATATATATGTTATCTATCGGTTCAAACGTAATTTAAATAATTGCAAGTTTTGTACCAAGTCGCGATGGGTACGTCCTTGCTGATAAAACTACTTTGTTGTTTTTTTCCCTAACATTATTATTATTCTTATAACTGTTTTGATGATTGTCCGGCTGATTAAAAATTTTCAAAATAGATAAAATTCAAATGGTTAAAAAATTCATTGGCTTTAATGAGAATCGAAATATTCATAATCGTTATCTACTCAGTTATCGAAAGACTTTAAATTAATTTATAGATTAATTATAACATCAATTTAAATTCTGCGTTTATTACAATAATATAAATAAGGTGTGTATATAAATATATATATAGTGTATACTTTAGATGACGCTTCAAATTTGTACTAATTATTCAAGAGAAAGTTATGATCGAATGACGGTTTAGAAGACCGATTCAATTATTTATTTTTTTAATAGAAATTACAGATAGTGAAATAAAATATTTTTTTAAACTTTACTATCAATTTCAAAAATAAAAGCTTACGAAAAGTTCCACTGTCAGTGAATACCCACTTGATTATTTTAAAAAACAGCTAGGAATAAAATAAAATATATAATTTACCGTTCAAATTAAAATCTAAAAATTTCTATCGTTTAAAAAATGAAAAAATAAAGATTTAAATTCGAGCTTATTAATAAGACAATTTAACTTATAATTAATACCCATAAATAAAACTTTTACATCTATGTAATGATTGACCTACTTGCGTAATTAAAGGAAAAAAAACTAAGTAAATAAAACTACAGGAAAAAATGTTCATATACCTTTAAAATTGTCTATCGCTGATAACCGGCATTTTGTACCTGCTACGATTAACGTAGATAAGTTTAAAAAAAAAAATAACTTACGACAAATTTTATGTAATAATCATAGATAAGCATTAAAATTAATATGTAAAATACAGTTTTTTAAAACCGATAACGAGTTTAGTCAAATTAATAATAGAATGTAGGTTAGAAATTTATTTAACGTCACTTTTTACACTGAACAAAAAAAGTTTGTTGCAGAAAAAATTTAAAAAAAAATAAAGAAAAACATTAATACACACGATTCATACAAATGATAATACTAGTAATTTTTTATACTACAACTCGCAGGTCACGAAACTTCTTAACAGGGAATCGATCGTTTTTTAGGGACGCCCTAACCTCATTTATATATCTATATATATCTATAAATATATAGATATATATACATACATGTAATTAGTATCGTGCAGGTAACTTAAAACTGTAGTAAAAGTATGAAACATTTTATAAAAGTTTCATTGGCGGCAATTGGATCATTCAAGAAAAAAAACACAGTTCACTTTAAATCACAATATATTGGAAGAAAATTTATGAAATGATATTAATATATGTATACATATATATTATATATTTACATTATGTGTATATTGATGAATAGTAAAATATAAAATTTGAAATTGACGCGGAAAAACGACTCACCCACCTAATTTTTGATTTGTTTCCTTATTTCCTTTTCACTCTCAACGAGACACGCTGGGCTACACCCGCTCTCGCTCGACCCCACTAAAACGTGCTCTCGTACTGTCACCTGTCCGAACACATAGACAAGAATCGAAGATACTTGTGGTCAGCGATAACGAAACGACAAGACTAGCTAAGTCGAGAGTTACAGACAGCAATGACCACGGAAACCGCTTACCGCTATGTCAGTACACAGTACAGTAGTGTAGTGTGATTGTGATGTCTTCGGTATCACTTATTTTCTTAACACGACAGGATTATACATTATACCTTATACCAAATACCTAGTGCAAGTTATTGACGCGATGAGTGAAAACAGCGCTGTTGATACACCAACAACAAAGTATATGTATGAATTAAGGGGATCTACTATGAGTCGGAGTGACCGACTGTTGGCAGACTCGTGCGCGTAATCGTAACGGCAATTAGGGTAAAAGTACCGTTTTTGCCCACTTAAGAGACAGTTTTGGCCACTTTCAAAATTCAAATAAAACAACTTGTAAAAGACGATGTGACATGATTACTTTTTGAAATGTGTGAAAAGACACTCTTATCACACTATTGCAATGGAAACTTTATTTCATACTTCTTCATTAACTAAGGTAAGGTATTAAATGTCCAAAAATGGAGCAGTGGCCACAAATGGTACTTCTACCCTATATGTTTTGAAACTCACTTTGTCTGAATTTTATGCTGTTCTGCTGTAACACTGAGATAACCGCCTGTATGTTGGACTTTTGATTCTAATTCTAATCAGTATGTTGTAAGAAAGTCGAAACTATTTTGATTCAATGGAATACAGAATACTTCTATTTTATACCATTTGTTGACTTAAAGTTTATGCATTTTTATATGATAACTCATTATTAAAGTGGGATGTAAAGTAATTATTCACAAAAAATACTAAAGAATATTAATCAATGTGTTAAAAGTTTAATTCACCTATTTTGTGCAACTATTTTTCTAATATCTGCTTCCCAGGCACGGTCAACTAATGCTTTTTGGCTTGCAGCACAATATGATCACTGTTACGGCGCGCTTAGGATTTTCGTTTATAATATGCAACTTGTACTCCCTTCTCCCACTCAGATCTCCCACCTTATTGATGACGTCGCTTGTGCTTGACGTAATTTACCTATTTCTCACTATATAACATCGCATATACAATAGTTTATTCATATTAACTACATCTTTGCAACTGGAGAGCAACGAATCATATTGCAAACTTTTGATTTGAGATGTAGACAACTCGGCCAATAGCGGATGACCCCCAATAATTTAATGAAAAATATTTAATTGAATTTCACAATGAATATATTATAAATTCTTTTCAAAGCTATCGAACTGAGGCTGATTTCTGATTGATTCTGATAGAAAAATCTGGAGAACGTTTGACCCAGTGAAAAGGCTCGAAACCTCGCTGTTTTCGAGCTTCTTAAGCCCAAAAACGTTATCGTTTGACGTAAAATTGATTGATAACTCGATGAACGATTGAGCTCAACTGGTTATCGGAGTACTTGTTCACATGTAATTAATGCTAATGTTGCTCGGTACATCGAAATCGTTCAAAAACTGTTTTGTATAGTCGTTGCGCTCGAAGTCCGAACGAAATCTCTCTTTTTAATTTTAATCCATGCGTTGAATCGATTGCTCGGTCAAAGTTAACATTCCAACCATAGATGGCATTAAAATGTTGCTCAATGGGCAACTGTTAATTATTTTGAAATAATTCAAAACCACGGGTCGGCGTCGAATTTTCCACGGGTCACAATTCAGATATTCATATAAATTGAGAGAAGGCAAATTGCCCAGTCATTCTTAACGGCCATACAACTACAACTACCCATCAAAATTTTTGTTACCGTCAAATAATATTTAATTGTAGAAAACTGTAAAAGTCCTACTATACAGGCCAACAGGATCGTCATTGTCGGCCCAGTGTAATAATTAGAGATGCTAGCAGTCCTGTCATTGACATTTTTTTTGGTCATCGGACGGTCACAGGACCGTCACATGACCATTTATTAAATGGCGGACCAAGCAAGTGAAAATGCTGCCATCTAGTGAATATATTAATACTAATATTTAATGCTTAAAAACTATATGAAAATATATTTTATGCAATGGTTTAAATAATTAAAATGAATACAAATATTCCCTACAAGATACAAAATATTCTTTATTTAAAAAAAAGATATCGTTATTAACCTTAAGAAGGTTTACCATCTATTCTCTTTCTCACACACATGTGAACAAACGAAACGGTCCTTGTTGCACTTACATTAGCAATTTCAATTTAGGAAATTTCAAATGAGCCGTTTTCAGGTATAAACTGAAATTTCCGAACCGGAAGCATTTCATTCGATGAATAATAACTTTACGCATCGAATGACATATTTTATTTAATTATTTGGGCATTTATCTATGAAAACGGTCCATTTGAAAATCACCTGTTTCATTCTCTTAAATATGAAGCTATATGAAATCTTAAAAATAAAGATGTAATAATACCTATTAAATAAAGAAACTTTTGTGATAATAATAATATGATTTATGTAATTTCATATTTATTGCATCCTTTAATGGTTGAAAGTCATTGTAAAAGACAATTTTAAAATGGTACACGGAAAAAAAAAATATTGTGCTTATCGCTCACCAACGGAGAGCGACAGCTGTATCGTGATTAGTACTAAATTAATTTTAATAATCAAGTAACAATTGTTACTTAATTTTCACGATATATATATCAATATGAATAAAACACTAGATACTCATTATAATGATCCTGCGGATTGTGATTATACTTAAATGTATAGTGATCGTCATCAGTTAACGTATCCATATCATACCAAAACGAATCGTGATTATCGCGATCTACTTCACAAGCGCCACCACTCATAACCAAATTATTTAATAAAAAATTTACATCAATTACTTACGTATATTCTATTACTTGATTACATTTCTTCCTATTAAATAATAATTTTTTATTGCAATTATTAGAATTATTAACATGTAATTATTAATTCCAATTAAAAATAAAATTTTAATGAAGTTAAAGTTAAAAATTCATCTACTTTAACCTCAAATGTTTTTATGATTTCCTCAAATAATCTTATGATTTCGGGATCCGCCTGGATCGCGATAATCACGATCCAATAGACCAAAACTTTCCGTATACAACGTATAACCAACCGAGGAGAGTGAATATCACGATACCGTTGAGTGGTGAGTACAATATTTTTTTTTCCGTGTACATGAAAAAATTATTTTTATTCGTCTTTAAAATGATTACCTGTACAAGCTAAAACTTAAATATCTCGGTAAATTTCGGTAATACAATGATCGATTTCTTTGATAGTTTTTATTTGAGAATAAATTATAATTGAAAATTTTCTTCATAAACGCCTATTTAGATACAAATGACCAAATTCATGGCGGTTTTTAATGTGACCGTAAATTTTTCATCGATTCTCAAAAAATGCTTTATTAAAAAATTCTGTCAAAAACGTCTATATAGATGCAAATGACGAAATTTGTGATCGTTTGAAACGTGACGGTCATTCCAGCATCTCAAAATTTTTTTAAAATTATGTGACGGTCTTATGACCGTGTCCTGACCAAAAATAAAAATGACGGTCATTCCGCATCTCTGGTAATAACTGACTCAAGGCTGAAAGAGTAGGGGTAACGTAAACGGGCCCTATGCAGTGCTGCCAGAACGTGCGATATTTTTACCCCCTCTTGAGGTAAAATAGCATTGACTGTAATAGCAGGAAGGGGTAAAAATATCACACGTTCTGGCAGCACTGGCCCTATGACTCCTCAGGTATTGATTGCCACTTCTGTCCTATCAGCCAATTTGGCGGCTAATAACAGTAAATAGGCGCCTTTTCTAGTTGAACAACGTCATCGCTGGTCAAGGTGGTCCTCGTGAAATTTAATATTCTGATGAAAAACGATTTTATCTAACTATATATGAGTATAAATGATTATTTGTCTAATCATATATAATTATATATGATTAGACAAAATCATTTTTCATCAGGTTGAGTCCAACTTAAAATTTTTCATTTTAATTTTGCTAAATCTATAACTCTTACAGTTAAGAAATAGAAGTATTTTCATTTCTAACCCGCCTGTAACTTCGAAGTAAATTTGAGCAAAATACCAGTAAGTAAGTCTGTCTTATAGAAAAAAGCGGGAGTGTTTCCATCTTCCGATTCACTACAACCCGCCTCGGAGTTAATTTTTGAAAAAATAGTTGTATTGTTTGGGTGTTTATGAGTGTAAAGAATATCTTTCCTAGTTGAAATCTATATACGTCTTATAGTTACAAAACAGGACTATTTTCATTATTGACCCTCCCACGACCCAGGTTGAAGGTAATTTTTTAAAAAAAAAAACCTAGTCATAGTGACCACTTATATTTGTGAGGAACATTCGCACTAAAGTTTAAATCTATGTCATATTATTAAAAACCAGGGTATTTCCATTTTTGACCCGCCCGCGACTATCCTCGAAATAAATTTTTGGAAACATACCAGTAGTGGAAGTTTATCACAGATAGTTTTTTAGTAATCATAAAAATTCAGTAGTCACAAAATTTTTTTAATTTTTTCCTATTTCAGAAGGTCCACCGCCTTCAATAAATTTTTTTTAGTAAAGCTTCATTTAGTTTAATTTTTCTTCTTTAGCCCTTCGTCACACGCGTGTTTTTACCCGACTTCGTTACACGCACGATGAGCGCCGCGCCGCCGTGTTAAATTTCATGCGGTGTTGCCAAGTACCCAATAAATATTCCATGCTTTTATTATTGGAAAATAACTATATTTTTTATTTAGTTTTACATTGAATTAAATATTTAGCTAATTAGTAATTTTTTAAGAAATTATTATTTTTTGTTATATTTAGTAATAATTTAACTATATTTCTGAAGTAATCTTAACAAAAAATGATCTATCAATATTAATAATTTTTATAAGAATAGTAATGACGGGTAAATAATTTCAAGATTAGCCGATACTTAACAATCTTTTAATTTTCTTCACATAATTAATTACAAAAAGAGAAATTTAGACAAAATTTACATATAAATTTTTTAGTTTCAGCGGGTGCAAATTCTTTATGTTGAAAAAAAAAATCCAAAAATTGTTGAAAGTACCGGCTAATTTTAGAATCATACAGATAATTACATATTTTAGTAATGTTACAAATTGAAAAATATTATTTATTTAACTTCTATAATTATATAATTAAAAAAATATTATTATAATTTAAAAATTTAAATAAATATTTTTTAATACCAATCTTTATTAATAATAACCAGTGACTAACAACTATGGGATAGGTTACTTTGTTTACAGCTTGTATATTAAGAGCGGGAACACGAATTGGCAACAGCGCAATTTGAATTGCGATCTGGCGTTTACACGCGCCGGACGGCGCGGCGCCGCATTCACGAGATGCTCCTCAAAAATATATAATTATTAAATTTCTAAGACAACTGTATAATTATTATTAATATTCATTCCTTCTAGAAGGTCCAAAAAGAGCATTAAAATTTTTTGGAATGTTTTTTTTGGTAAAAACCATAAAAAACTATGAAAATGTAAAAAGTGCGGCGCCACGCTCATAGCGCGTGTAACGAAGGGTTAATTTAAGAGCTTCAGAAGCCTTAAAAACATTAGAAACATTAAAATGATTTTTTCAGCAATAATCTGAATTTTTGCTATCGGAAAACTTTAATTACTGCTCTAAAAGCGAATTAGCGAAATTTTTTAGCAAATAGTAAATATTCACTGATTCACTTTTAGAGAGTGAATAACAGAAATTGATAAAAAAAAAAGACGTTGTTTTTTCAATAATTACCATTTTTCACCATATTGTACCATATATTCTAAGGTCAAAAGTGTACACATTCATTAAAAAAATACTTTTCAACAAAATGTATTCCAGAATAAATTTAATAAATGTCTTGAATATGCATCCTTATTTATCGTTCGTGTCGATGATTATAATTTGAATATCATGCATTTAATTGTTATTGTTTAACGATTAGTAGAAATTTATGCGACGTAGGTACATGAAATTCTTGAACTTTTTGATGCAAGTTATATCACAGTGGGAAAAATTAACTTTTGTAGAAACCATGCTTCCTCAAGTAGGAAATCAATAAAAATTATTATATTACGAAGTTTCTGGAAATTCTCCATAAATTTTAAGATTTCTCGCTTCATCTGCGGTATATTTTAAGATGACATCAGCTTTAGCATCTTGATAATCTCTAAGTCCAATCAATGTAATATCACCCTGATTTATCCAAACTTTTTTTACGTAATTTACCTCGAATATGACACAATCGTTTTACCCCATCGAAACACATAGCCTCGAGTCTACCATTTCCGAGCATTTTTGTTACTTGAGCGTATTCTTGTCCATCTTCTTTGAACACCAACTCTCTTTTCTCTGTTTCATTTTCATTCTTACCCCTTCTCCTATTTTTTCCTCCCTTTCCCTTATTCTTCGGCATTTTGTATTATTTGGACAATACAAAATAAATAATTAATTAATAATATTTGTCGAGAAAACACAGAAAATACTACTGCACCACGCGAATGCTCACGAAAGAGCAAATTATTATATTATTAAATTCATATCTAATTTGAAGAATAATTTTACTTAAAGAAGAAAATTAAAATTTATTTACACAATTTCGAAAACAGAGAAGATTAGCATATCTTCAACTAAGCCCAGATTTCTTCGATTAAGAAAATAATTTTGAATAAAATCTTCAGATTTTCGCACCAAAAATATATTAGATTGAAGATTTTCAATAGCATACATTGTTGTAATGAGCGTAAAAATTGTTGGAAAAAAACATATATATATACTGAAAATAATAGTAATTTTTGTTTCCTGCGATTTAACCTCATGTTATTATATGATAGATATGAGTGCAAGTGTCAACAAATATTAAATTAAATAAGACTTGTAATATTATATTTTGTTCTTATTGAATTATTGATTAATATTTATTAATTTCTTGTCTCAATTGTTGATAATACATCTATTATAATAAAAAATGTTCCTATTTACATAAGGTGAGAGTAGTTCGGCTTTTGCCGCAAGATCACGCACTGACGCGAGCGTTTCTTCGGTATAGAAACGTATCCCTGGTGGAAATTTTTCGGACTTCTGTCTTAAAAACTCAATTCTAGAGTTGTAAAGACTTTTTAAGACAGAAGTCCGAAAAGTTTCCACTAGGGATGATAGAGGTTTCATATATCAAATCCGAGCTTGCTTTGTGGGGGAGGAATGAATAATTTAACTTGAAGACTATTACAACTGTAATATGTAAAAGAATAATACATACCTCTAATTTAATTTAGCTATACATTTGCTTCGATATTTATTTTGTTCTATATAAATTTATTATACAGGTTTAGTCTTAGCCAGAGTTTATGATATTAGTTATACTTAGCCAACAAAAATCTGATGATTAAAATATTTAAATATAAATCATGATATTCAGTATAATCACCATAATTTATGATAAAAAACTGTAAAAACGTGGTTTTAACAATTTTACAATTACATTAATGCTAAATAATTTCTAATAAATATAGGTTGAGTTGAAAGACCAAGAGCTATTCTTTAATTAAAAAAAGCAAAAATACATGATTATTCCTACATAATTATACGTTTATTTCAACTTTTTAATAATTAACATAAACATTAAAAATAATTTTTAAAGAAGTGTACATACAAATAATTTGTAAGGAAAATTTAGTTGAAACAGAGTCTATATTTTTTTAAATAAAAATAACGAATAAATTACTGACCAGGTTTATTTCGATGGGATCTGTAAATTTAGTACATAGAGACTCTCAATACGACATATATTATTATTAGGCCTCGAGTAATTCCATATCAGGCCAGCGTAGTCAAATTCAAATATTTTTTTTTTCAATTTTTAAACCAAATCAAATTCAATTTAAACCAGATCAAGGTCAAAGGTCAGTGACGGAATGAATCTCTGACCCGAAAAGACCTCGCACAGTGGGTAAAAAATTCTTTAGGCTCCACTGGGATTCGAACCCACGCCCGGTCAGTGGTTAAGGCTAAGCCGTACTTACGAATTTTTGAATTTTAGATTTCTATTAATTTATTAATTAATTATCATTACAGCGATTTTCTTAGCTTCCAACCAAAAACAGAAGAACTTTTTGGAAGATTGTCATCATTCGGATCCCATAAATATTTACAACGTAATTAGAAATCTAATGTCGAGAATTCGATGGCTACGGCCCATCCTCAAGTTCGAGAGGCCTAAGCCTTACGCTTCAGATCACTCGGCCATAATCGCCGGTTACGCTGCCAATAGATGGTGTCGTAAGTGGCACCATCTATTAGACGCTACTACATGAAGCTATTTTTGGGGGTTATATTGACCCTTCACAATTACAAAAAATTTTGTTTTTAAAAATCTATTCTCCATTCTGACAATCAGAAGATATTTTTTATTATTTTCCTTTTTTTTGAGATTCATTTAAGATAAAAACAGGTCTTATACTTCAAGGACCTTAATATTTGAATAATACTTATTGATAAAATACCATTACAATCTTTACAAAAAGAATTTTCACCCTGTTTTCCTACCAATGGCCTTTTCTCAAATTATTATAACACAAACTTATTTTTTAATTATACAAAATTTTTCGTTTTATTATTTATTATTCAACAGATAAATTATTAATTACAATATTAAAACTATTTATTTTTATGAAAATAAAAAATTTTAAACTAAGTATATATACTTCAATAACATCTTACATGTAAAATATAACTTAGTTTTTTTAGTACATGTCAGTATTCTCTTTCAGTCGTCAGTTCCCTGATTAAGAAAAATTATTTTAAATGATTTAAGAAAATTTGAATCGATTAATACATAGATATACACTAGGGTGGGCTAAAAAAAAGAACTTATTTTTTTTTTCTTTACTTACCGTAAAAATATCGTTCAGGATGATGGATAAAAAAATTCTGATAAGGTTTGAGCCCTTAATATTAATATTAAGAGGTACCGGTTCGTGATTTTTTATTTTCCATTTGAATAACATGGGAAAAAAAAATTATTAAGTTTGCAATTTTATACTTCGGCAATGGCTCATTGTACAGATAAGCTCAGGATATATTTTCGTAGGAAATTAAACGCTCTATACAAAAAATCTCTTATCATTTTTTGATAAATCCATCTGTTCAAAGGTTATTGGAGCTTGAACTCAAATTTATAGTAAATTTCAAGATCTTTTTATTTTACAACGAAACTATTAAACTTATCACAAAATGTCATGAAATCTTTTTTCTAGACAATTTTATTTCCTACAAATTATTATTCGTGAATTTTTTTCAAATTCCACATTGTTCTCTAGTTATTTTCATTTTAATGTCTAGCTCTTAAAAAAGTAGTATTCTGATCGATTTCAAGAGCTCGACATTGAAATGAAAATAACTAGAAAACAATGCGGAATTTGAAAAAACTTTACTAATAATAATTTGTAGGAAATAAAATTGTCTAGAAAAAAGATTTTATGACATTTTGTGATAAGCCTGCTAGTTTCGTTGTAAAAATAAAAAGATCTTGAAATTTACTATAAATTTGAGTTCAAGCTCAAATAACCTTTGAACAGATGGATTTATCAAAAAATGATAGGAGGCTTTTTTTGTAGAGCATTGTAACGGGGCAGCTAGAGGTTCGACTACTCAAATCGGTCGCGCCATTTTAGGGAGCCCTCAGTTTACACACCACCCTTATCAACGCATATTTGCTACCCGGTTCACGGAGTCTCCGAAAGAGGCCCATGGGTCAGTGTGTCAGACATTCTAGACGGAAGTTCAGGCGAAGTCACGTGGATGACCCCTTCTCGAATTCTATGGCTATATAAGGGCGAACAATCGTCGAAAAAGGCAGTTTTTAGTTCAGTTCAGTTCAGTTCAGTTAGCTTGCAATTAGCATACACTTAGTACCTAGTAATCAGCTGGGAGATGTAGAGAAGGGCTGAGGACGCCTAGCGAGGTCCTTACTCTACACTCTCCAGCTCACTAAGCACACATTGCTGCATATTTTTGTACTAGTCAAGTCTAGTCAATTCGTTGTATTGTAAAGTCCGTTATAATTTATTGTCAAGTCTGTCTATTCATTGAAAAAGTCTATTCAGTTAACTTGTTATGAAATCTAGTCAGTTAAGAAACTCCATTTAAATATGTGTAATGAAATCTGTGCCATAAAATTGAGTCGTCACCCGTAGTCTTGTCAAAGGGTCAGTCCAGTACGTTGCAAGATGTCCGACGCATTGTACGAGATCATCGATGTAAGTCTACACGCAGTTAATTATAAGTTTGTCAAACGCGGAGTTATTTATTTTAGAATTTGTTAAATTTAATTTTTCTCTTAATTTATTGAACATTATATATAAACCTTGAAAATTCATTTTGACTTGTTGATAGAAATGATTAAGATAAATTATTTAAGGTGTTACCAGAAATAGTCATATTGTATAAAGTAAATTCTTCAAACCGATTATGTTACTGATGAGATCAGACCCAGGATCTCCTATTTGCGCATTAATATAATTATTCTTTTGGATTTCCTTTCTAATCTAAATGTCCAAATATTTAGTACATAACATTTGTAAATGATCAGAACATTAATAAAATCAATTAACAATATTATAATAAAGAGAATTACACTATAAAATTAAATTCATTACACCATTCCTCTATCCTGTAATCAGGCTGCGTACTCAGTCATACTAGGTATTTCAGAACCCAGTTGCTCATAATCAAAGCAGCCGGACAAGAAGGAGTGTCCGAACTTCCTGGTACGGGGAAGCCAGGGCAGACCCTTACAGCATTTAATTTCCTACAAAATTATATCCTGAGCTTATCTGTACGATGAACCATTGCCATGTTATTCAAATGGGAAATCAAAAATCACGAATCGGCACCTTTTAATATTAATATTAAGGGCTCAAACTTTATCAGAATTTTTTTTTCCATAATCTTGAACGATATTTTCACAGTAACTAAAGAAAAAAAAATAAGTTATTTTTTTTGGCCCACCCTAATATACACAGCATGGATTAAATAATTTTTCTTAATCAGGGTTGCTATGAAGGCTTAAGCTATTAATTGATGATCCGACTTAATTAAAATAATATTATATTCTATCGCCTCCATAATATTACATTTTATCACCCCTACTTAAAAGCTTACAAGAAAGGAAAACAGTATGGATATTTTTATTCCATAATATCATAAATAATTTCTTTGGATCCGTAATTAAGAATATCCTAATTATAAGATATGTGACTTGTATGCACTTTGCACTTATGATACAGAGAACATATGAAACTGAAACTAGTTAAAAAAGGAAAAAAAAATAATAATGTATATCTATTGTTGAGAAATGTCCCAGATAATAAAGGAACGTAAAATTTATACAATAGAACTGGAAATGTATTAAGTCACACTGATAAACGTTTTGTAATTTTAATTGATTCATTAATGACTGTTAATAAAAACACGATTTCTTAAGCTATTGTCAATAGCCAAGTCATTAGTTAATTTGTACTGGTTAGAATAAATAATACCGTTTTCTTTTTTCGATGTCAGCAAATTATGGGCATTGTTATTGTATATTGGTGCAGTCTTTTCCTCTTTAATTGATGCAGGCATGTCTTTTAAATTTTTCTTAGTATACGCTTGGACATAAAAGGTTTTAAAAAGGTAAAAAAAGAGAATCGAATGCAGTCCGATCCACCAAACAAAAGCCTTGGGATAATCGCACTTAGTAAACAGAAGCTGGAATGCGTGTACCATTACAAGAATAAACTGTATCATTTGAAGAGCTGTCAAATATTTTTTCCACCATAAGTATGGCTGTACTCGAGGCCCAAGGGCAGCAAGTAAATAGTATCCGTACATAACTATGTGCACGAATGTGTTGAGCAGTCCGAAGAATGTTGAATGACCACCTAATGCATTTATATTATTAAGAAATTGATTGACCACTTGCAGTAAAAAAATTTTAATACAAAATAAAATTACCTGGAGTGAACTTAACACCGAACCACGTGGACATGGGCATTATTCCATGGTGTATAACATGTAGGGTAGAAATTTGGTTGTTCTTTTTTCGAAGTACAAAGAAAATAGTGTCTGCAAATTCTGTAAACTTAGACATGTAATACCACCAACAGCCTCGTGCCATTCTCAAAGCTTTTGGATTTCTGGAATAATCAACCGGCTGACATCTGAATGAATAATCGTTCCACCAACCACTTGCTAGTCCCTAAAAATATTTATGAAAGTTAATTAGGTATATCTCAACAACTACAAATAAGTATAAACATCATATATAACCGGTGTAAAAAAAAGTCTGAAGAAGTTTTGATTTCTAAGCTTCAAAACGGGATAGAGTGACAAACTTCTTTTAACCTTTCGTTACTCGCGTCCACTCGCCCGACGTTTTTCAGCGAGCACTGTGCCGCCTATGCTAAATGAAATGCGACGTTGCCAAATCATACTGTTATAATAAATTATTTCTAATAATTTATACATATATAACAAAAATATAGATTTCAAAGAGAGAATTGGTTAAGTAGAAAGTCACAAATACCCATACAGTAACTTTTATTGCAATTTCAGTCAAAAAGACGGTGTCACGCTCAGTGCAAGTAACCATAGGTTAGACAATTTTCTAGCTTTTAAAAATACAAAAAAAAATTTATAGTGTAAATGATCGTTTTTTGACACTTCTGTAAACTTTTTTGGACTCTAATAAAAAAGCTGAATTTTATAATTTTTGTCTGGGCAAAATATGATCAGTATAAAAGCTGCTTTCAAACTGTTTCCGAAAATTTTTTTGAGTATATTTTCAATTTGTCAATCATTGATTTTTTCTTATAATTTACAAAAGTAAAACACGTTAAAAAATTTGTCGTTGTGTCACGTTATGAAGTTTAGAATAGTCAACGATTTTTTTTTACACGGAAAAGTTTAAATTGTCTTTAATTACCTCGTAGAAAAGCCAAGCTGAAAATATTACTTGAAATAAATTATAAACTATCATAATTCGTCTTAGAGAAAATGGTTTTCGATTTTCCATAAACTTCGGACCAATAACTTTAACAAAATAAGCGTAACAAATACAAATCACAAGTGTAGGAAGTGGTCCACTCATCATGAACCAATCGTTGACTCGTGGATCTCCCTTTTTATCCATTAAGTCATGATAATTTTCCGATAAAGTTTGCCACCATCCCACCATCTGTAATTAAATAAATAATACTTCAAACTTTATAATAAATATGGTGTATACTATATAAGAAAACACATATGGTGCTAGAATTAAATGTCAAATACGATGAAATTCTCTAAAAACAAAAAAAATTTATTCTAAGGCCAATGTACATTACACAAAAAATTGTTAGACCATTTAACAAGAAACTATTTGTCAATTTCAAGAAGGTTTAAAATCTAGGTTGATCAATGACGAAGGTCTACAGACTTGCTATCGCGTAATGCGTAACTATTTTTAAACCCGATTAACTAATATCTGATTTTCTTTCATTCATTCTCTCCTTCACTTAGCACGTGATTTTGCAATCTTCGGAAGCTGAAAGGAAAAGTGGAAACTTGTTTCTACAATATTAAAACAGTCATCTATAAAACTATTTTGAATACGATGCACGAAGTATTTATATATATATTTATTTTCAATTATAAAATGAAATTACATTATTTTATTTAGAATTTTTAGTAAAGTAAAGATGAAATTAATGTAAAAACCGAAATAAAACTGCAACAAATGTACTTTCAATAGGTATTTGTTCGTATGTTTGTTCTAAACTACTTTTTCTGTTGAAAGTGTCATTCCAAGGTTATTCATAAGTAAAATAGAAGTAATGTTATCTTTATCGGTAATTGCACTAGTATATTATATACATTGTATTAGTATAACTAGAGTTCTGTAAATAAATAAAACAAACAAGAAAAAGTGGATTCGTTATCAAGAAAATAATTTTGCTAAGTAAATACGTAAATACATATATAATGTAAAAACATATATATATTAAGTTGGTTAAAACCATAAATTTTTTTTTTTTTTCATAATTAGTCTCCAAATTTCCGCAAAGGATACCAAAATATATATCGTTAAAATTTCAGCTCTTAATATTAATATTGAAAGATGACCTCAGGATATGTTTTTGTAGAAAATCAACCGCCCTATCAAAAAGGCGTCTAATTATTTTCCAAAAGTTACGTAAAGTCAAAGATGATACTGAAGTTAGCTGACGCCTAATAATTTTTAGATTCTTTTTAACAATAAATTATAAAAAAAAAAAATATTTAAGAAAATTACAATTATAGTTTTTTAAATTTTCTACATGTGCATATTTTTAGATTTTGTTTTTTTGTAATTTATTTATTGAAAAAAAAAATCCGAAAGTTACTACTTGTCTGCTAACTTCAGGATCATAGTCAAAGTTTAATTTATGATAAATTTTAGTTTTATCTGTCATTTCTGGCGAAACTATCAAATTCATGTTATAAGACCTTATTTGTAGATCATTTTATTTCCAACAAATTAGCTTCTACAAAGTTCCCGAAATTTTTGAATTCTTTAGTTATTTGCATTCAATACTTATTAATTAAAATCAGCCAGAGTACGCTTTCTTTGAATAAATTGACTTTTGAATGCAAGTAACTAAAAAATTTTTTGAATTTTGATTGAAAGTTCCGTCAGAAAAATCACAAAGTAGTTTCGACTTTGACCTATCACAACTTTTTAAAAATTGGATGTATCATAAAATGATTCGACACCTTTTTGGCGGAGTATTCGATTCTCTATAAAAATACCCTGATTAAAAGAAACGATTCGAAACGATTTGCAATGTTAAACTTCCATAAGAATGTCGATTCAAAAGTATTCAACGTATTCAAAAGCATTTAAAATTTTTTTTTTCGAATCGTTTCAAATCGTTTTTTTTTAATAAGGGTATATACTATGATCACCTTCACAATACGCCATTACCAAGTTATAATGAGTTTTCCTATGTTATTTAAGTTGTTATATATAAATATATATACATATATATAGAGTTTTTTATTTCATTAGTTACCTTTATTTCTAATCTAAAACGAACTATATCAACTGTATCGCAATTAATGCCTTGACAATGGATAATTTTTACACAGTTATATTGTGGAAGAATATTTTTGAAATAAAATTATTAAACTAATAAATATGTAAGAAATGATAATATTATTCAGTCAATAAAAAAATTAAATAAACAAATTTTAGTCTGACATTCAACAGACAGTAGTCAACTGACTTATTAAAGTTAAGACAGAGCCTTATATCCCCTCAGTGGGAGAAACGTGACGAGGTGAAGCATATAGTGTAGCTATACAGCAATTCCCCACCAACAGATAATTCCATCTTTACGTAGATAAAACATTTTATTTTATTTTTTGTTAATGTCATTCAATTAAATGATAATTATATAAAGATATTTTTTTTACAATCATTTAATTTGTCGTTTATTTCGTAAAAATGTAATAAGAATATCATAAGTTTCCAGCCGTTCTATCTCAGGTAAATACTTCGAGATATTCGTAGATCTTTCTGGATTTTCCTGCCCTACTTGTAATTATGATTCGCGCGCTCTATGCTAATGCTATATGTACGATGATCTTTACTATTTATTTGCGAAATTCCTGGAATCAGAAAAGTATTTGTCAGTTATAAAAAATATAGTAAACCTACGAAATTGGGTGTTTGTGTTTTTTGCAAAAAAGTTAAAAAAGAAAAAAGGTACTTTTTAATGAATATTTTTTTTCGTCATAAATATACACTGTAAAAAAACCAGAATAAGTCCAGGCGTAGGTGTTAAAATTTTCGGTGTTAAATTTCAATACCAAAAGCGGTGTTAAAATAACACCGTCGAAGGTGTAAATGTTCTTTACCGGTATTCAAAAAGTTTCACAGTGTTTAGATTACTCGATCACTATAGCTAAACAGTGTCTTTATTGATTAATTAAATTATTGGGGATTGAAATGGTGAGCCTAAAATTGAATAATTTTTAAATTAATTACATATTACATGAATAATTGTTTAAATAAGTAGAGCAAAATGGGACCCTTAAGAAATGAGGGCTTATATGTAATATAAATCAGCCCATTTTGCCCCACTCTCTCCTAATAGGGGAGGGGGGGGAACTTAAAATTTTGAGTGCCTTGAATGATTTGGGGCAAAATCGGCCCTTTAAATTTCGAAAAAAAAAAAAAAATTTGGTAAATTATAGGAAATTTTATGTAGAAAAGAGTAGAAAGATAGACTTTCTGATTATTTTGAGTTGGGTTCAAACCCACACTCTCAACAATCAGAGTCTCCTCTATGAAATACTACAAATGTTGAAGCAAAGCTTATATTTTTGTTAGTTTTTTATCTAGATCTCATCCTGATTAGTAATTTCGATTGATTTTTATGGAAACTCGGACTTCAATCAGTCAATCAGAATTGACTCTGGAGTGTTCCGATTAACTGATGAAATTTCAATCGGACACAATTGAAAAAAATTAATTTTTTTCAATTATTTTCCGATTAAACCCGATTAATTCTGATTGAATTTTTTACTCGGATTTAATCAGATATCTGTCATCATACTTCATGGATTAATTCAAAGATAGAATCAGCTCTCAAACTTATAAAACCACATTGAATGTTGCTTCAACTACCATAATTAAATAAATTGTTCAAGAGATATCGTTGGATTTTCACCATGGAAACGTATCGCGAGTTTACATCTGCGTGTTACTCACTACTTTTGGAAACAAGTGCTGGAGAGGAATAATGTAAATGAATGATATGAATCACAAATTCTTATTTTTATATAAGTTAATATGAAGTTTAATTTTTTTTAAATTGAAGCACTACATATATGCTTTATTTCACAGCCCTTACGGAACCAAAATTTTTAAGCTCGAAAAATTCATAAAATAAATAAATTAAATAATAATAACACGATTGGATAAAAAAAATTGTTACTTGTAACAAAACCAATAATAAATAATAAAATAGTTCCATTATTCAATAAAAATATGATGACTTAATCTATCAACTCTTTTACATCTTCCCTTGTAGGAAAAAAATTTTTTACGACGGGGCCTGTCTTGGCACAACATTGGATTACCGAGCCTCGGTTTGCTAGTTTTGGTCCAAGAGTTTGCCAATCCTTGACTCCCGAGCCTCGGTTTGTTAATCTTGGCCCAAGAGTTTGCCAATCCTCGATTACCGAGCCTCGGTTTGTTAATCTTGGCCCAAGACTTTGCCAATCCTCGACTACCAAGTGTCTTGGTTTGATAGTTGCGGCTTACGAGTCAATTTTCTATCAAATTTATTCGAGTTCGCTAATAATTATATTTTTATTTGAGTTCAAATAACTTTAAGTATTAAATATAATGATTTTATATTACTTAAAAATTTCACATATCATATAATTATAAAACAGCTAAATAACAAATACTACTTAAAAAACTCCGGTTTCTATGAATAGCCTCACAGCCTAGTGGATACGAGACTTGCCTAGCAGCCATGAAGGACCAGGTTCGAGACCCAGCAAATGCAAAAAAAAATTTATTTCCACTGGCTTACTCGATTTCTCTATGTCCAAATTTACCTCAATATCTTACCATTATACCCATGATTACCGATATAATTTTTTTTTTTTTTTTCAATTTATTTATAATAAGTATATAGCTGCTTCATTAATTATCAAAAGCCTTGGTACAATACTGACATTCGACATTGGGACAATATTAATATGCAGTCCCGGCACAATACTGGCACTCGATATTGGGCCAGGATAGAGTGTCAGGCCTGGCATGAAGTTATCATCCCGATACTCAAATGAGCTTGGGCCAGGCTTGAATTTCTAGCTTGGCCCAGAGTTAGCAAGTATTGGGCCAAGCCTCAACTAAGCCTGGGCCCGTCGTCATTTCCTACAAGGGTTACGAACCCTTCAACATCCCCCACTAATCCTTCTGCCTCTTCCATCTCCCTGACCATTAATTTGACGTAAAATTTCTGCTGATTATAAAAAGATTCAAAATAGTTTACAATGTTAAGTATCATAAGAGGTATGATTTGAAATTATTTGAATATTTGTAATTACTTAACATGATTTGAGTTTAAATCACTACAAATCATCATTTTTGATCAGGGCTAGAAACAGAGCTTCACTTTTGATATGAAAAAAGAACCAAAATTATTTATTTCATTCATAATCTTCAAGAAAGACTGAATCAAATAGTCTCAAATTAGAATCAGATAAATCTTTACTAATTCTGTCAAATAGTACGAAAAGCATTTGAATAAATTAATGCCTTTGCCAGTTGTCCAAGACAAAAAGTTAGAAAAACTTATTATTACTTTTGTTACGTTCTCGTAATATTTATCGACTAAACGAGCAAAATATATTCGAAAAGGTAAATATTTAAAAAATATCGAAGCAGTCTATCCGTAAACATGATAATTAACCAACTGAATGAGAGGTGGACTACCTCGAATTCCGTAAAAAACCTGAAATGCAGTATAGAAATGCTGTATAGATTTTTTAATATATAATTGATGCAGTGCAAAGAGAAATGCAGTTAGTCGAAGGACTCAGCAGAGGCCACAGGTAAAAAATTGGGAGGGAAACTAAACTGTTGTTGATCGCTCAGAATTAATGACATCCCAAAATAAAGATTTGGTTTCCATGAAGTGCTATAATACTCTTTGAAAAGCAGTTTCTGTGTCCTTTCAATATTTTACCTGATTCATTAATATAATAATCATATGGAGGTCAATAGATGTCGAATTTCGTGTTATTGCAATAATGAAATTTTCAAAAAAATGTTTTCTGCGGATAACTTTTATCATAACCTATGGATTAAATTCAAAATCTAATCAGCTGCACAGCTCTGAAAACTCCATTAACTATCGAAATGGATAATTTGTTTAAGATATATAGATGTCAAAAAAATTCAGAAAAGTGTTGTTTTCGAATAAAATAAAAATAGTTAAATTGATTGAATCTGAAATTTAATCAGCGTTAAAAGCTAAAAAAAAAAAATACGTTGAATGCCAAATTAAATATCAAAATCGGTTGATTAGTACAAAAGATATCAGTGACGAATAATTAAATAAATAACAATTTAGTACATTTTTCTGTAATAATTCATAATTCGTAATTGAAATTTCTAAATGTTCTGAAAATTGTATAGGCTCTTAATCACTTTTAGTGATTATGGTCTCTTTTAATCGCCAAATAATTTATTGGAATCGGTTGGTTAGTTGAAATATTGTCAACAAAGATTTGAAAAATCAGCGTTTTTTACACACGGAAAAAAGAGCAGTGGAAAAACTAGAGTTTTTAGTGCAAAAACAGGACCCTCGTACACGGAAAGAAAATTCTACCAAAATTTACGATGTTAACATCGTAATCGTGGACTAGACTTTCATTGGCGTCAAATTTTAAATGTCTTATTTTAAAATTTACTATAGTCTTTGTTAAAACTACAATGTAATTTGTATTCTTTACTATTTAACATCGTAATTTTAACCAAGACTATAGTAAATTTTGAAATAAGACATTTAAAAATTGACGCCAATGAAAGTCTAGTCCACGATTACGATGTTAACATCGTAAATTTTGGTAGAATTTTTTTTCCGTGTATAAAAACACTCAAGTATCACAGTTTGCACTGTAATAATTGAAACTACTTCTGGTAATAAAGTAATTGTAACCATAGATACCAAATTTTACAGCTTCTACGCTGATAAAAAAGTTGACTTGAGTCAAGAGAAAAAATCTTGAATCAAGAATTCCATTTTGAAGAAAATGATTTTCTTGAGTCAAGAGAAAAAATTTCTGAGCCAATAAATTATTCTTGGGTCAAGTAAATTTCTCTTGGTTCAATAATTTTTTCTCTTGACTCAAGAAAATCATTTTCTTCAAAATGTGATTCTTGGTTCAAGATTTTTTCTCTTTAATCGAGTCAACTTTTTTATCAGTGTAATGTATAAAAAAACCTGTTTACTATTAAAGACAGAAAAAGTCTAATACAAAACCGTAATAATTGCTACGCCTCAGACATAATGTTATTTTCCGTTTCGAAGTAGAGGGATTCGGCTGATATTTGAAACTGTAATAAATCCTGAAAATACATTCAATTTTTCCACTAATGTTCTCCGCGTATTTTTCTCATATATTAACACTCTGATCTAATTCAAAGTCTCACCAAACTTTCCGTCGAAATCACTTCTATTGATTTCTGTCTGACGTCATTGATTTTATCAACATGACCGTGAACACAAATTTACATATTGATTGTTTATCAACTATCTTCAGTTTCTTAGATTTTCATAGTGTATTATAACATGTAACTTTTTTCGAAAAGGCTACGAAAATACAAATTTACTCAAGAGTATTGTCGTTACCGAAAAGTTTGAACATGCACTCGAAATAAAGATCTCGAGCTCAAAGAGCTCGAAACAAGGGGAAGTTTTAGGTCTGGTTAGCAGGGTCAATCGTTTTCCAGAATTTTTTCTACCCTAGGTACATCAAACGCGAAATTCAGTAATGCAACTTTCGAAAAGTTTTTACATTAATAAGCAATAACCGCCAAATTTCTTAATCGGCACAAAATTTTAAAAATAATTGAAGTATAATTTATTTGTTCTAATCTGCCTGAAATTTTTCAACAAAAATGCTTCACTATTTTCCGATTGAATAGTGTAGAATCACATCTACTTTCTTTAAGATAGGAATGTCCGGAATATTTAACTGCGGAAAACAATAATTATATGTATATGAAATATTATCTGAAGTTTTAATCAGGAGTGTAAACCCCGATCATAATAAGAAAATTTCCGATGATCGTACAGTTATTAGAATAATAGAATATTGATCGTTACTATCGATATAAAAATGATTCATCTCATTTTTATAGTATAGTCGGGAATTACAAATCCTACGCATGTTTCCATAAATACGAAATTTTTTTGCAAAATGCATCGAAATTTAAATCTTTGGCGAATTTACCAGTACTTGAAAAGATATGTCATTTAAAAAAATTTTTTTTGCCTGTAAAAATGTTTACAATGTATTATTAAATCTAAAGAACCAACTAATTAACTATTAAATATTACGTAAATTTTAGTAGAAAAATCTAATGACATATCGAGTGTAATAGTTGGTCTTCTTAATGAGTAACAATTATATTTATGGTGTAATAAATTATTAAATAGCATAATCTAGTTTCTACTACACTCATATTTTTTTTTTTTTATTTATAATTAATTTTGAATTTATACAAAGTCGGAAAATCACTTTTATAAAGATTTTTAAAATGTCGAATTGTATCTGAAAATAATTTTCGTTGTAAATATTCCACACAAGACGGTTAATGCAGTTTACAAAAAAAAAAAATAAATTAATGAAATTTTATAAATTAGCAATAAATTAAAATCGTGGACTTTTTTCAAGGTTACAAGAAGGAGGGATTTATGATTAGTTCATCGATAATACTACTATAGTGATTGTAACAAAATAACAGTGAGATTATTCAGTAAGAATCCAATGTAAATGAAAATGAAAAAAAAGTTGATTTGGACTTTGTACCTGTCGATGTATATATATATATATATATATCCGCAACATCGATTTACTGATCTTAAGGAAGCTTCTAGGCGGTACTTTGAACATTACTTTAATCACACAGCCATAAATCGCCAACTTATAATAATTACGCAATAAAAAATGAATCAATTTATCATATAATACGATTTGGATTTTTCCTGTGAAAAAATGACATTTAAAATTCATTACAGTTTTATTTGTTTGCCTGATGTATAAAACAGGTTTTGACGACATTTAAATCATTCATTTACAACAAAATTTACCGGAATATAGAATCGCATTCATATCATTTTAAATGAATATGCAAAATCTTGTTGAATTAACATACCGAAAGTTTAAGCAATTCTAGTATAATAAGTTAAAACTTTATGGAAGACTATAATCATCAGTTGCTAAAATCCTTGACTAAACATCCGGTAGATTTGACCTTGCTTTTTTCTTTTATTAAAAAATTTTTTAATCAATAACAAACACTTCCGTGAGGTGAAATAAATATTCGATTATCGATTGCTTGGATTCATTGTTCAAAATATCTCTAGTATGAAGATACGGAACTCTTATTAAAGGCTATGATTAAAAACGATTAAAGTAATTTAAATGAAAATGATGTTCAATACTATTAAACCTTTGACATACACCTTCTTATGAGCATTAAACATTACAAAACGTTTTAAATCATATTTTTTAAACAGGGAAATAGCGGGATTTTGATCGCTCTATTGTGTGAATTAATTTTAGTTCACCTGAACTTTAAATTAAACCCTTAAATGACAGGGCGCCATTTCGACCCGAGCCCATTGTCAAATTTTTCTACATTTCAAGTATGGATTTCAGATAAATTATCTGTTACATTTGTCCTCAATAAAACATGTCAATTGCCACATTGAACATCGAAATCAGTTTATTAGTTCAAAAGACATCGGTGTGGAAAAATTTAAATTAACCCAAAATACAATTTACCAAATGGTTCCAAAATCATACAAACTCTTCGTCTATATAGTCTCTTTTGATCACCATGTCATCTACTAACGCTCTGATCTGACTTAAAATTCGAATTATTATGCATTTCAATTCCATCTATCAATTTCTATTCAAACATATCGATTTTATCAAGTATAATCGTGAATAAAAATTTAAAAAACGCATGTCCATTAATCATTTCTTTTTTTTTTTTGTATGTTTTATACATTAACTCATTTGATTTAAAGGTCATATAACTCCATCTTGATCATTTCTATGAATTTCTATCCAAAACATTAAATTTAGCAAGTACAATCGTGAGCGAAACTTTAAAAAACGGTCTTTTGTTGATTATTTTGAATTTCTCGAATTTTCGGAAATTAATACGAAACGCAACTTTTTAGCGGGAAGTTTCGGGGTAGCCGCAAGATCTACAGTTTTTTAGATTTTTTTTTTTTGGATTTCAGTTGTTCCTGTAAAGAGATTTTTCATGCAGTATGGGATAAATTTTGAACATGTCCGTAGCTCGATTTTTTACAGAAAATCTGCTTCCTGTGGATAGAGAATACAAAAAATCTTAGAAAGTGCAATACCATATATACCCGGTATTAATTCTTCAATAGTCACTTTAGCTGCTGCAAGTTGTCATCAATTTGGAAACTCAACTTGACGGTCATCTGTGGTCGGTACAAACGGTCAATTGTCAAGAAACACGTTGAAGAGCAAGTTTTGTGGCCAACTTTTCTGTCAATTTCATATGTAATATCTTTATATAGCCAGTCGGTATAAGAAATAATATACCACGGAACCGGATATATTTAATCTCTCTCTTTTCCGAGACACTCTCTGTGTTTCAGTATGCTTGACTATTCTCTAAATAACAGTTTGAGAACATAAACTTGAAAATAATTTCTTAGTTATCGATGTGATTATCTCATTTATTTAATGTTTTACTTTTATGAAAATATTCAAAACGAAACCATATGTCATATACTTATCAATTTCAATTACGAAACAATTTTTTTTTTCAATTACATAAATTGAATTACCTATACTTTATTTGAAATATGGCCAATTTTCCCTCCATTTTGCATTCAGATTGTCTGAAAACTGAACAACAGTTGACGTATATTTACCGTAAAATTGAAGGGATATCTGCTCAACAAAATTTGAATTCAATTTGCCCGAAATTTATGGCAGCAATTAGATGATAAAATGAGACTAAACTTTTTTTTAATTTTACTTTTCTTTTAATTTAATAATCAATTGTTACTATAACAATTTATAGAGCTTTGGAAAAAATGTAATAGTCAAACTTTTTCGGAAAATTTTTATCATTCGAGTGACATAATTAAAAAAAGAAAATTCGAAAATTCAGTTAGTACTGCTCACCCTTAATCCCACTACGAGTTACACTGTCTCCCATCCAGTACTTCATATTTGTATGAATATGTATATATGTACGTATACATACATTACTAATGTATTTGCGTTTTGCGCATGCGTGTAGTTTATTCTTCAAAGGAGAAGGTGCTTATCGGAAGTTTACTGCAGTTGTAGTTGTATATATCACATTCATATCATACTTGGCTATATTGTGCACAACATTACTATATTATTAAATTTACTCGGTTTACGATTTGATCAGCTGTATAATTTTTCTGAGACACATAATCTTTACAAAACCTATTTGCTAGTAATAACCACCTAAAAATGGTTAAATTAACTACAGAATTAATCCAACAATCAATGCAGTATATAAATCCTGTACGAGACAGAGAGTTGGACCTTCGAGGTTAGTAAAACACCGCCACTTTTATAAAAAAAAAATATTAATATCCTCATTAAGACGTAAATCATGTAAATAATATGAAGACAGTACACGTTTTGTTAATAGTGAATTTAATCTTGTAATTTAATTTTTAAAAAAATTAAACTAATTTTTTTTTTTGGTGTTTTAGGTTATAAAATACCGACAATTGAAAATTTAGGAGCCACTCTAGTAAGTTCATAAAAAATTAATAATTAATTTTATTACATTGATAGCAAGATTTTCTGGTCAGAAAGTTGGTGTCAATTAGTGGCGATTAAGTTGACAACAATTTGTCGACAACTTTAAGCTTTTGTAACTGTTGACTACAAGTTGTTAGCAACGTTCCCAGAAAGTTGGTGACAATCTCTTGTCGCCAACTTTCTGAGAAAATTGAAGGCAACTTGCTGTCAACTTATGGAAATGTCAATTTTTTGCGGCCAAGTTGCTGCAGTAGATTGTCAGTAATTTGATTATCAGGGCTGCAAAACTGGTTAGAAACTTGGTGTCAATTCGTTGCAATCAAGTTGACAACAATTTAAGCATTTATAGCTATTGACTACAAGTTGTCTCCTAAATTTCCTAGAAACTTGACAACAATCTACTGCCGTAACCTGTCGCCAAATTTCTGGGGAAATTGAAGGCAACTTGCTGTCAGCTAATGGGATGCCAACTTTTGCTACCAACTCAGCAAGTTGTCGTCAACTTAAGAAAATACCAATTTTTGCGGTCAACTTGAAGACAAGCTGCAGTAAATTGTCATTTGCTTGCCGTCAATTTTGCTATGGGAATATGTACATTGGAATTATTATTATTTTACTTACTTTTCTTTTTAGGATCAATTCGATACAATCGATTTTTCGGATAATGATATAAGAAAATTAGATGGATTTCCATTTCTAAAAAGAATAAAAACTTTATTTTTCAACAATAATAGGATTGTTAGAATTGCTGAAGGCTTAGAAAATTACATACCTAATTTGGAAATATTAGTACTTACTGGAAATATGATTCAAGAACTGGGAGATTTAGATCCTCTGATTCCTCTTAAAAATCTTCAGCATTTATGTTTGTTGCAAAATCCTGTTTCTGCTAAGCCACAATACAGACAATATATAATATACAAATTTCCTCAACTTCGGCTCTTAGATTGCCGTAAAATAAAAATGAAAGATAGAGCAGAAGCTGTTGAATACTTCCAAAGTAAACGAGGTAAAGAAATGGCACGAGAAATAGCTAAAAAAGCAAAAATGCAAGCAGCTATGGGCAACTCTGATAAAACAGTAATGAGTGCTGCTGAAAAAAGTAAAATTAAAAATGCCATCTCTAATGCGACATCTTTAGATGAAGTGAGACGATTAGGAAAACTGCTTCAATCGGGAAACCTTCCTAATGAGGGAGCTCAACAGAACGGTAATAAATATTTTATTGAAATTACAATTGAAAATTATAGATGATAGACAAGTAAAAAAATATACTATCGCTTAAAAGTATTCGGCCACTCAGAAGAAGGTATTTTGTAAAAGTTTGAATGAATGAAACTTTATAGTAATGTTTATTATTCACTAGTAAATAATTAGACGGAATAACAATATGTATTTTCTGGTGATATACAAACTTTGGAACCTAATAAAATTGTTTTTATAGATTTATTGCTTGTAATATAAAAAAAATACAGGTGGCCAAATATTTTTGAGCGGTCAGAAGCTTATCAATGGGCAAAATCTCAAATAAGTCAATCAAATTTTGTTAAAACGTACTGAGAGTTGGATATTCCTAGCGGATCCAAATTACGGTATTCGGAAGAACTACACTGAAAAAAAAGTTTTTTTCCTCCTGGTAAATGTTTTGTTCTGGTAGCAATACTAGTATTCTTGTGGTAAGAATACCAAAGTTTATTTCACGGAGCAATACGTATTCTGACTGTAATAAAACTCGGTATTGCTGTATGCATAAAACCACAATTAAAATAAAATAAACTTAACCCTACTTTATTGACATGCTTGAATGTATGTAAATAGAAGAATTTTTTATTATAACAGACGTACTGTCAACAATTGAGACAAAAAACGCATAAATACTAATTAATAATTTTATAATTATAAAAAGGAATATTGCACGCATTATTATAATATTTGTTGTCACTTGCCCTCTTATTTCTATCTCATGATAATATGAGGTAAAAGTGCGGGAAACAAAAATTGCTATAGGATAATTATGTAAGCGCTGGAGACACCACTGCATTTGCTATAGTAAAATAGTATAAAGTTTTAGTCCCACAAGAAAACTCGGTATTGCTGTGGGAATTATACCAGGTTTCTTACAGTAGCAATACGATTACTTACTATAGGAATACTGGATCGATAATACTTTGGATTCCGGGAGGAATAATATTTTTTTTTCAGTGTACGGTAATATACGATATTTTACCGGAAATCGTGGTATTTTGCGGTGTATTACAACATTTTTACGGTTAAGGTACGGTATTTCACTGTCAAAGTGGAGATTTATTGTAGAAATTACGGAATTTTACCATAAAGTGAAGTATTTCACTGTGTTACGATAAAAAAAGCCACAAATTGCGGTATATTGCCATATTCTACGGTAATTTACCGCAAATTATCGTAAAATGGGCATATTTACAGTACAGTAAGATAGCTTACAGTATTTTATAGTGCATTGCAGCATTTTACGGTAAAGGCATGGTAATTCACCGTAAATTTGTGGCAATACTGCGGTACTTTACGGTAAAAGTGCGGTATTTTACCGTAAATCGGCGATAACGCGATATTTCACCGTAAAAATGAAAATTTACGAGAAGATTATGGCGTTTTATTGTAAAGTGAAGTATTTCACAATGTTACGGTAAAAATTCTATAAATTGCGGTGTATTGCCGTATTCTTCAGTAAATTACACCAAAATGAGGCATATTTGCAGTAAAATAGGTATTTTTGCGGTAAATTACCGTAAGGATCTGCTAGGAATAAAAATACAAAATTTGTTTTTATTTACGTATCAAAAATTCCAGACCAATCAATGATCTTTCTTTTTTAAATCTATGATCGTAATGGGACTTGTTTCTGAGTTTTAGCTGCATGCATATTGTACACTTGTTTTCTAATATATATATTTATTATTGAGATATTTTAAAAGAAAAAATTTTTTACAGGAGCCAATGGCACTGTCGAGGCTATGCAAGAGGATGATGATTAAGTATAAAATTCAATTAAAATTTTTTCATGATAATAAAAGCGATTAAAGTCACACATACAGTAAGTACAGTGGATTATAAGAATATTTCGAATTGCTATTGTATTAAAATAATAGTATTTAAGCTAATAAGATACTTTACTACACAAAAATATAAAATTATACGATACAAAAAAAAAAAAATTGGCTTATAAAATTGGAAAAATATAAATTCTTACATATTCAATGTTAAAATAATCATTTTGCCACGAAGCGATACTGGTATTAATAAATGTTGATAATATATTTTTGTCTCTGTTCTGTCTCTTTCAGAAATAAACTTTCAGCATTATATTCTATTTGAAGGTAATGAAATATTTTCTTTAAATTCTATTGTTAAAGTAATACTGTATATTGTACATAAATTTACCTTTAATAAATTTATATCATTTCATAGAAATATTATCTTACGTTTCATTTAAATAATATTATTATAAGATAATGGTTTTTTCTTAATTCGAATTTAGATTACCCTTGTTGAAATTTTTTACTAGAAAATTATGCGCGCTTTTCTGACTATTATGATAATGTACAATTAAATTTATCAATTGTTTGCCCATTGCTGGCAAATATTCAGGCATGATCAGACCTGATGATTTTTTCCCGAGAGTACAATATGTAGTTAGATTTCTAATAAATTTACTGAAATTAATATCATCACTAATAAAATACAAACCGGAAATACTTACGATGAAAAATTAAATTTAGATGCAATTACCTTGAAAGCTTAGATATTAGATATAGTGTGATACGACACTTCTGAAGCAGATCTGGTGCAAGATATGCGTGAGTGTCAGGAAGTAATTTCTGTTGCGACTCGCTCAAGTTACGCGTAAGTAATTTTACTAACACATCTTGAGCAAAACATCTTCAATGTTCTTTTGTATAATATCATGTGCAAGTCTTGCAACCATCTTGTTTTAGAATCTCGCATTAATATCTTGTGACAGATTGATAGGTACCCGATGAAAAAAGATTTTATACAATTGGATAGAAAAAATGGGCTGATCCATTCGAATACAATCGTACATAATTATATCTTATTTGTATATAATTTGTATATAATCACAATGTTTTCGTATAGGTTATATATAATTATATACAAATTATATACGAATACAGTATATAATTGTATACAAATATATACATTTGTATTTGATTATATACTGTATTTGTATAGATTATATATAATTATATATAATTCTATATAATTGTATACAAATATATACATTTGTATATAATTTTATTATTCTTTTTTCCATTTTTATAAAGAATTATATACGATTGTATATAATTATATATCACCTCTATCCAATTGTATATAATTCATATATAATTGTACAGTTATATAAAATCTTTTTTCATCGGGTATATAAAGACGTAGACACCTAGGAGTCTTCCTCAAAATACTTTCATAAAAATAGTACAAGACTACTACAAGATTGTCTTGTGTACGTCATCTTGGGCAAATTTATGTAGCATCTATCGAAAAATTCTTGTGATCAGTGTCTTGACTAGCAACTTGTAATGAAAATTGTTACATGGTATGCTATTCATATTGTTGAATTTATTAATACTTATTACTTTTGACCAATTTGGCATTAAAGAAGACTTATGTCCAATAAAATGTAATTTAATTTAATAGATATATAAACATTCACTATAATACAATGCAGGCATAATAAGTTTTTGCAATGTCTATTTTTTTTTTCACATAATTTTAGTCTTTTTTTCGGTATTTCTATTTTATTTATAATTCTATATAAGTATATATAAATTATATGCAATATTTTTTACTAAAATAATAACTTTCGAATTTGTTGAAAATTTTTAAATTTTCTCCGTGAGAAATTAAAAATTCGTAAATTATCAGTTAACGCCTGATTGTTTCTGAATAATAGTCATAATTCTTTGAATTGTAGCCTATTGGTTGTAACCAATTTGTTTTGCCACTAAATTGCGTTTACCTACCGGATGTTACTCACCCTTTGACTTCTATTTCCTTCCTCAAAGCCGTGTTATTTTTTTTTTATCTTCAACGCCGCTCGGCCCTAAAAAATAAAACGAACATTAAAGAAAAAGTTAATTAATAACAACTAAAATAATTACATATCGTAACACGAAATGATTAGTTGAGTTTTGTCAATCAATGTCTCAAATTTGTACAGAAGTTATAAGCAGTTGAATATTATGCGCTCTTCTGACTGAGTGACAAGTCTCATAATCAATAGATTGAATTGTAGTCTTCGTAGAAACTCTAAAGGCTGCCGAAGACTGAGGGCTCCAGGTTGACGCAGTTCATTCGCGCAGCTCATAAATAATCTTATTTATTATTAATTCGCTTTCTTCAATACCTGGTAAATTGCCTCTTATTACACAATTACGCAATTTGCATAATTTTTGTCAGCGTCAATTATTATAATGACAACTTTTGAAAATTTACTACGACGAATATTTAAAATCCGAGACAATGCACTCGCCATTCCGACGTCTAAGGACAATTTACTGGTGACTAGACCGTCTGGTGACTAGACTTTTTTTAATACAATGAAAGTTCTGGAATTGAACTTCTATCTCCTCAGTATTCTTGGAGTCTGGAAACCTCGACATTGGCATGGAATAAAAGCTATTTTTTATCATATTTACCGATCGATTGTAGTAATAATCAACCACTTTCTCTTACTGTCCGGGATCTTGGACCTTGAGTTCAAAAACATTGATCTCGATGTCTTTGTCGATAACTTGTCATTGATCTTCGCAATGGTCGTCGTCCGCCAGAAAGTAATCTGCATGATTGAGAATCGCACAAGCATCGCTTATGTCCTTGACTCACTCGCAAAAGGTTCTTTTGAACTCCGAGATCATCAAGAAGAAGCCATTTTTAAGCGATTCACCGACTTTATAAGGTAAATTCAAGTCCATGGTTCAAATCCCGGCCACTGCGTTTTTAATATTTTATTGTTCTTCTTTTTTTGCAGAAACATTATCATTTATTATCCAATAGTAATTATGAGCACGTTAATGACATATTCTGCAGGGCACATGTCTGTCATGGATTCACCGCAAGTTCTCCCGTACAACGGGTGGTTTCCCTATAACTACTCGCGCACAAATAAACTCTACTGGATGACGGCTGTCTATCAACTTTACTCAGTATTCAGCATGTCGACTATTTATTTGATACTAGACTTGTTACTACCCTGTATAATGTGCTACATGTGTGGGCACATCCACATTCTGAGATATAGGTTTAGAGTAATGACAGAAAAATTGAAAGGTATGCTAGAAAATAATAATCCACAGGATGAAATCATTGTCGCTGAACGTAAATTGATGGCCGAGTGGGTCAGCTATCATATTGATATTTTGAGGTTCGTAGTTTTTTTATGATAAATGGAAGAAAAGAAAAAAAATATTTTTTTTTTTTAGTTTAGTTAAATTTATTAATGAAATATTCTCAAGCGTGATATTTGTGCAGTATACTGTAAGCTCACTTCTTCTTTGCACAATCGCGTATCTGCTGTCACACACAAAACCGACGACGATGAGTTTCGCTGGTAACTTTGCATTTATAACTGCAATGTTTTTTCAAATATTATTGCCGTGTTATTGTGCTGATAAGTTGACTATCGAGGTAAGTATTTAACCTATAGTGCATTTCAAAGAAAAAAAAACGTTAATAAAATATTTTTAGTACAAAATGGCGTAACTAGTTTAATGAGTAAAATAACCACAGAATAATGCGTCGTAAAAAAAGCAGACAAATATATGCACGGAGAGAAAAGAATAGTTTTGATTCTTATGCTAGAATGGTAACCATTACTATGTTACATAGTAACGAAGATTTTTGTGAAAATTCTGAGTAAATTTGCTGGGAAAAATCTTTAGAATTGTGGCAAAAATAGGAGTGATAGGTCATTCGATGCGGAATCGTTTTGAGGAAGATGTGTTTTTTATTATTTTAACCTCGACGCGCCATGTGACAGCAGCCGCGCGGAACCCCATTTTCCAGATTAAATAAAAATTATTGTTTATGAAACTAGAGTTCCAGAAGTCGAGTATTTTTTCAGAAATTTCCTTTTCTTTAAGGACCTTTTTTTAAATTTTCGATATCGCTTATAGTTATTGAGTTATTAACCAAAAGCTAAGATGCTGTATTTTCTTTATATTTTTTGTTAATAAAAAATTGAAATTGAATTGAAAAAAAAAACACATCGTGCTCAAATTTCGATTCTGCATCGAATGACCTATCACTCATATTTTTGCCACAATTCTAAAGATTTTTCCGAGCAAATTCACTCAGGATATTTACAAAAATCTTCAGTATTATGTAACATAGTAATGGTTACCATTCTAGCATAGAAATCAGAACTATTCTTTTCTCTCCGTGAGATATTAAAGATACAAAATTTTTCCCCCCTCAAAATATAAGAAGAACTCATAAATTTCAAATTAGGAAATATATGTTCTTTTTAAATAATCTTTCAATAAAAATTGCGGCGCTGCGCTCATAGCACGAGGGAGGAAGGGTTAAAATTAAAATGCATTTGTTCGAATTTTTGACAAATATGTTGTGTATAAGCTTTGAATCAAACCAGAGCGTTGATTTATAAAACATCTAGAAAAGGTCGAAAACAGTAATTTTTCAAAACTTTTGTTGATGATGTTATTTAAACTATAATGAACCAATTGCAATATATTATGTAGCGATCATTGAAGATTATAAAGACGAAGCCCTGATTAAGAAATGATTTGAAAAATCTAAATTATTTCATGTTGTATCATATCATAAAATTATAATTTGAAGCAATTCAAAATAATTGCAATATTATTTTCTAATTCAATTTAATTTAAAATGATTCGAGCGTTCAAATTATTTCAAATAATTCTGAATTTTCCGAGGAACCAAAAATTGGGATATTATTTTCTATTTCAATATAATTTGAAATGATTCAAGAGCTTAAATCATTTCAAATGATAAAATAACATTTCGGTATTGTGTAATTCAAAATGATTTAAAATGATTCGTTCCAAAATTTATACTCGAAAGCAAAATAATTCAGACAAGTTGGAATATTCGAAATTTTTTCAAACTTAATGCATACGCACGCTTGATCTAGAATGAGCCATGCATAATCATGCTTGATCACGAATGAGTCATGCAGGATCAAGCCTAAATTATGCATGAATTATGCACGGTCAGGCATGAATCATGCTTGGTCAGGCATGAATCCTGCATGATCATACATGATCATGCATGGTGATTTTTTCCCGGGATGATTCAAAATGATGAAGAGCTACATAATCTCAAATCATTCTAAATTAGATATCTTCATCAGGGAAGGATGGTATAAGTTTTTGAACATATGATAAATTACATTTCACGGTATCCGGGAAAAATCAAGTAAATTGTTATTTTTTTAAATTTTTCATTGCCAAAAATCTTCATCGATCTGTCTTAATTTTTTCATGGGCTGCGAATTGTATTCGAATCTTACACTGTAGCCCTGTTTAAAAAATCTCATAGAATCCAATAGTTTCTCATGAATTCCCATAGAGATTTTATAAGAATGAATGAGTTCTATGAGAAGTGTTATAGTTAAGTATGGGGCCTTATACATACAGCTATAAGAATCTATCAGATTTTTTAAACAGGGAGGGTTCGAATCTTAATTTTAATGTTTGCGATATTATCAAATAAATAAAGTTTTCAGATATATCTACGGCAATATATGATTCGAATTGGTATTACTTGAGTAACAATATCCGCAGATCAGTTGTAATTATTCTTCGTCAATCTTACCGACCTGTTGCAATGACAAGCAGCTTCTTCATAATTTTGTCCCTTGAATCCTTCACCAAGGTATATAACTTCATTGTTTATTTCATAGTCATTTTGTTTATCAATAATTACAATCTCATTAATTTTAAAAGGTCATAAAAGTTGCGTACACAATTTACAATGTGTTGCAGTGAAATGTTAAATACATCTAACGATAGTTGATATTAGAATGAACAAAAATGTTTACCGCAATTATGGAACGCGTGATACGACAATCAAGAAATCAGCAGATGTTGACATTTTTAGGACCTGTGAAGCTATTTTTCCTGCCCTTGAAATTTTAAGGACGCGGTAAAATCGCTGTAAAGTAGCAGTTCAAATGCTGTTTGAAGACGGCGTTTTTTGTGCAGTCGCGACTAGATTCGCAACACCTTTTCACAATGGTTTTACGGTGTTGTCACAGTTTTTTTACGACCAAGAACAAAAAATTCCATAAAATATATGTATAGTAATTACTTACGAAATAAATAAAAAGTAATTACAATTGGATATTCGTGTATTCTAATAGTAGATTAAGAAGCAAGAGCACAATTTTACTCCCAAACAATACTGTCATCTAAAAAAATAATTACTACTTCAATGATGACTAATAATTTTTATTTTAAAAGTTTATTTTTATGGAAATTGTTGTGCTTACATTTATTTAATTCTTGACATTCATGTGCGAATGACAATTTAGGTATCTCAGATTAAAAGAAACGATTCGGAACGATTTGAAATCTAAATGTCCATAAGAAGGGTGATTCAAAAGTATTCAAAGTATTCAAAAGCATTGAAGCTGATATATATCAGTTTAAATTGGCAGGTCCTGAAAACTGAACATCCAATTCAACGATGATAGATCGTGTAGGTATAATTCCATTGTAATCTCACTCAAGAAGGTCCTACATCCTTTCAAAATAAAGCAAATACCATTTTTCTCTAAACATTATTGAAACATATTTTTTTTAACTTTATGGAATAGTATATTGTGTGACAAGGGATGAAACAAAACGATTTCAGACCAGGGTGAAGTTGGCTGCCCGAGCAGTAGACGGGGGCTGACATTACCCGCAGTCTGAAATCGTTTTGTTTCATCCCTTGTCACATATCATACTATTATTTTTTATGATAGTTGAAAATTAAGTTTTGGATTTTTAATTACGCACAACTAATTAAGAATTAACTTTTTAAATGGAGCAATTGTAGATTCTAAAAATAAATTTAAAGAGCAATTTTTTAATTTTTTATTATTATTATTAATTAATTTTCCGCGTCAATGAGCTTACGATACCTTTGTCAATTCCAATCTGACAGAAAGTTGCGAGAAAAAACTTAAAAAAAAAAAATTACTTCTAAATTGACTACGAGTTATCGTCAACTATTTTGCATCACCAACTTTTAGCAGTCAACTTGACATCTTATTTCAGTTGTAGATTTTCGTCAACTTGCGATCAAAATGTCTACCAAAGTAAGTATTAGAAAGAAAATAATTGTGCTGTCAAGTTGATGTCAACATTTGACTATCCAACTATTGGCTACAAGTAAGCTTTTAACTTGTTTAGAAATTTGGCAGCAATTTGTAGCCACTATATGACGGCAACTCGACAAAGAAATTTTCGTTCCCTGATAACCAGACTTTTTGATCGGAAAGTTAGCGTGCATTAGTTGCGACCAACTTGACGACAAGTTGTCAACAACTTTCAGCTTTTATAACTGTTCACTACGAGTTGTCACCAAATTGTCGACAACTTTCTAAGAAAATTGAAGGCAATTTTCTATCAACTAATTAATTGCCAATTTCTGCGGCCAACTTGGCAACAGGTTGCTGCAATTGATTATCAGTTTGCTGTCAACTTGGCTATCAGGGTTGTTGACAATTTTTTACTCGTCTAACTATTGCATACAACTGCGATAAGTTGCCGTCAACTGTTGCGCTTCCCAAGAATTGACGTCAACTTTCAGTTGCAAGTTTGCGTCAGTTTGCGGACGAAATGGCTATCTAGGTATATACAGCTGTAATATATTATATAAGGAATCTTATATACGTCCCCTAGATGTCAGTAGTAGTAAAAAGTCAAAAGTCAAAATTATAGAATAAAAACTCTTAATCCTTAAAAAAAATTGTAATATTGTTTAATAGGATAAAAGAAATAATTTAATTAAAATTAAAAATGGGTAGTGCATATTCTCTGTTTATGGAACCTGATGTAACTCCTATGGGAGATGCAAAACCTTCATTCCCTACCACGTATGGATTCGAAAAGGGAAGGAAACCTCGAGGTAATGGATACTTACTAACCTTTATTTTTACAATAAAATTGGATGATATCCGTATTTTGCTATCATATTTACATAAATATAATGGATCATTATTAGATAAGAAAAAAAATTTTAAGTCGAGAATTTAAATTTATAGATGACATTTAAAATTTCAATGAAATTTTTCTAGCTCTGATTCCTTTATTTATTAAATTTTACGATGAATGAGTTGGATTTTTTTTTTCAAAACAATGAATTATAAAATAAAAGTATTTTTAAAAATTGCGCCTATAACTTTTTTGATTTTTTACATGCGCATATTTTTAATTTTTTTTTTTTAAATTAATTTGTGGAAAAAAAAATCCGAAAATTGTTAATTGTTTACTAACTTTAGAATCATAATTTATGAGGGTGATACTGTGTTATTTTGTTTAAATTATTCAATTTCAACGTCAAAGAAAATTGATAAATTAATTAATAAAAAACTCACACATCACTTTGATACTTTTGTAAAGTAGAGCAGTAATCAAATTTTGTTTCCAATCATCATAGAGGTAAAAAATTAAAAGAGAAAAAAACAATTTTTAATATGCTCCTGAAGTTAGCCGTTAGTTTAAAATTTTTGGATTTTTTTTTTTCGACAACTTAATTTAAAAAAAAAAAAAAACTAAAAATATGCACATGTAGAAAATTGAAAAAACTACAAGTACTACAATTTTTCAAAACATTTTTTTTTTTCAATAATTCATCGTTTTCCAAAAATCCAAAACTTATTAGATATGGGCTAACTTCAGTATCATTTTTTAATAGATTGCAAACCGCTCAGTTAATAAAAAAATAAAATTACAATAATTAGTTTAAATTTTTGAATTTTATTAACTTATTTTTTTTTAGTTATGATCGCTACTGAACAAGAAATGACAGCCGCGATGATTCCAGCAGAAAGAAGAGATTATTGTGCCCATCATTATTTAAAATTAGAGCAATGCCGATATGACAATGTGCCATGGATGATTAAATGTAGCGCTGAAAAACATGCTTGGGATACTTGCGCTTATGAAGAGTAAGAGATTTATAAAATTATTTTTTTTTAGTTAAGGTCTGCAGAGAAGTAAAAAATATCGTCAGGGGGTCAATTTTTGCTTCATAAATTTTTTCAATTAATCGAATAAAATGTACAAAACATTGACTACATATAAGAGTCAATATTTTCCGAAGTAGATAGAGCACTAGAAAAATTACAGTTTTTAGTGCGAAAACAGGGTCCTCGTATAAAAAACTTGAAGTATTATAGTTTGCACTGTAAAAATTGAGACTACGTCTTGTAATAATGTAGTTACAATTATAGTCACCAAATTTAGCAGTTTATAATGTATTATTAGTTTAAAGAAGCTATTGATTTCCCGCTATGAAAATTTAAAATTAAAAAAAAAGGAAGTTTTTGTTTCGGTACGATTTTTGAAAATTGAGTTTTCATCAGATCTCGATATTTTGAGGTCCTAGGAATCTATTCTCTTTCCGAATGGACGTCCATGCGCACGTGTGTATGCATGTATGTATACGTGCATGTGTGTAAACTTTTTTGTCCATCGATATCTTTAAAACGGATCAACCGATTTGGACATTTTTGGCGGCAATCAAAAGAGTTCATCAAGACTTAGATATTAATAGATTTTGGATTCAATCGATCTAGTAGTTTACAAGTTATACGAAAAATAGAAATAAAAAAAAAATTTAAGTTTTTGTTGCATAATTCGTAATTCGTTCGACGGGTTTGTTTCTATGTTTGATCAAATCTAAGCCGCAACACACGTGCAAATCGGTTAATTTTTTATGAAAACCACGTCGAACAAAAATTAAGTGCGATTTCTACTAACAACACAGTAAAAATTTAGTTACTGGCTAGATGTCCTTACAGTACCAAACTTTATCGGTAATTTTTACGCGAAAATTCTCTGCGTGTAATTGATTATACAGTACAACCTTGTTATAAGTTACTCGGTTATAAGTTACTTCCCCTCTATTTGTTTTCACTCGTCTCGAAATACTTCCCCCACTCTAGTTCTACTGACGCAGTTTTTCGATTTTCGTGAAGAGATTGGTTCTGCAGTCCTTTTATAAGTTAATAGAGTATGTGCGTAGATAAATGACAAACGTCAGCTAACTTATAAAAGGACTGCAGACACAAACACGAACACGACACATACATATACAGAAAACTGAGCGATCACCGAGTAAATGATAAGACTAGGGGAAAGCCATTTTCAAGAAATTTTTCTCCTACAACCCCTAACAATAACTTATAACCAGGTTGTACTGTATTTCTCATACAAGTATTCAGCTCAGAGGTCTTCCACTTGTGACAATGAAATACTCATTTTCATGAAAGTTCTATTATATACTATTCGATTAATTCGAAGAATTTATGTTGCAAAAACACCCCAACATTTGACAGATTTTTTTTTACCGCTCGAGGGTCTTTAAAGGTATTTTTTTTTTTATCAGGAAGTGATCATAATTCAGAGTAGCTATCAATTCTTTATTAAAAATCAAAAAGAGTTTGAAATCAACTTACAATTTTTAAAATTTTTTTTATTAATAATAAGCTTTCATCATATATTTAAATTTGAAACCAGTAAAATATTTATTATTATTATTATATCTGTTGATTTAAATGGAATTTTATTTTATAAAATTCTTTTACTTCAGTGATTTGATATGATTTGAACTGTGAGATAAATTAAGTTGATTTTATAATTCAAATTGAAATAAAAATAACCAGTTAGAATTGTAATCAACATGATTAAAAATTTTATCGCAATATAAGTATGCAAAGTATAACAAAAATTTCTTCATAAATAAATATTTATTCATACTTCCTCGCACGATAAAATTTTCCAGTCAAAGTATTATTGCAATCATAAAAAAAAATTTGAATGAATTGAGTCACTCTGAATTAGCAATTTAAGCCTTTAAAAATTTATTCAACTATATAGGGTTGATCTCTCAAAGACAATCATCTATTTATTTATGTTAATATTACATAAATTCATGACGGAAAAAATTTATTGCAGTTACGTGTTAAGAATGAAAGAATACGAACGTGAACGTCGATTATTAGTTCGACAAAAGAGAAAGCAACAAAAAGAAGCTGCTGCGGCATAAGAATAAATTCATTTATCAACATCTTTATATTTAAATTATCCTTCGTCGTTAAAAATAAAATAGCAACTAATAAAATCAACATTTTCTTGTTAGTGTATATAATATAAAATTATTGAATAAAATTTAATCTATACAAACCCATGATCGAATAAATTTTTATTATTTATTATTTAAGTTCATTTAGACACTACTTTATAAATATTAGGGGTGTGCGAATCGAATATAATCAAATTCGAATCGAATAATTCGAAAATTTTTGAATTATTCATAACTTTATGAGTTATTCGTCAATTTTCGATTTATCCGAGTTTTCAAATTATTTTTAACTTTTCAAATTGTTCGATTCAAATCAAGAAAATTCTGATCAGCTTTCAAGTATCCAATTTTTAGTTAATGAAGAGCTTAGTTTTGAAAGTAACCAAAAATACCCTGATTAAAAATACTCATTGAAAAAGATAAGAATTGAATCCTTTTGAATACTTTCTATACCCCAAGGTTTTCATCTGAACATAAATTTAATACTTTTCAATCATATTGAATCCAAAAATAATACAGCACAACCTCGTTATAATTTACTCGATTATAAGTTACTTCTCCTCTATTTGTTCTCGCTCGTCTCGAAATACTTCCCCCTCCAGTTCTACTGACGCAGTTTTTCGGTTGTCGTGAAGAGCTTGCTTCTGTAGTCTTTTTTAAAAGTTAATAAAGTATGTGCGTATAGATAAATGACAAACGTCAACACACTTATAAAAGGACTGCGGACACAAATACGAACACGAAGCATACATATGCAGAAAACTGAGCGATCACCGAGTAAATAATAAGAGTAGGGAAAAGCCATTTCCAAGAAATTTTTCTCCTACAGCCCCTAATAGTAACTTATAACCAAGTTGTACTGTATTAGAATTTCTAAACTTCCGAGGAATTGAAAAAAATTCAAAAGAATTGATATTTTTAATCTTTCTCAATATCAAGTTAGTTCCATATTTCCGGTTAAGGCTTGGATTGAAAAAAATTCAAATGAATTGACAATTTTTAATCTTTCTCAATACCAAAATAGTTCAATATTTCGGGTTAAGAGTAGGATTGAAAAAAATTTAAATGAATTTAAATTTTCAATCTTTCTGAATACTTTTCAATAACAAAATAATTTCACATTTCGGGTCACGTGGGGGGATTGAAAAAGAATTAAAATGAATTGACATTTTTGAATCTTTCTGAATCCTTCTCAATAACTAAATAATCCCATATTGGAAGGTATTGAAGTGATGAAAGATTGAATTTCTTTCAATACTTTTGAATTCCATTTTAAGAATTACAAAGAATTATAAAGAAGTACGAAGAATTAAAATGATCAAAATTTCAATTCCATTCAATACTTCCGAAAACCTCCGTATCGATTGAAAAGAATTGAAATAATTTTCAATCCTTTTCAATGAGTATTTTTAATCAGAGTAACCCTAATTAAAAATACTCATTGTCCGATTAAATTTAATCAGAATGAAACGATTTCAATCGAAAAAAAATCACGAAATAAAAGTTGTAGCAATGTGACTTGAGTTGTATAATTTTTTTTTTTTTATTGAGTCAATTTAAATACGAATGTGTAAAGTCAGTTGTAAATTATAATAGATACCAGTTAGACTTTAGCCAATTTTTTTGAGTATTAATATATATTCAACTTTTTTCAGTTTGGACTTTCGAATCGAAACAAGTTATTGTCCTTTCATTTTTAAAAATATTTGACACTTCTGAGTGTTAATTATATATTTTATTAGTAGAAATAAAAATAAAAAAAAATGAATTACATGCAATAAATATGAACATAAAATAAAAATAATTCTGTAAGTCTAAAACCGGATAAAATAGTATATGAATAATTGTGTTTTTGTCGACTCAGTAACTCATACATTCAAAAACAAATTGTGCGATAGTCATAATTTGTAGATATTATTTTCTATATGAGTAATATAATTATCAAAAATTAATCATTTTAATAAATATTATCGAACGCAAAGCGGAGAGGTAGTGCTCTATAATCGCCAAATTAAGAATTCGGGTTGCGATAAACTTAAATCATCTTCATCAATTTATTCATACATTCTACAACACAGATAAAACAGTTTACATTGAGAAAAAAAAACTTTTTTCAAGTATATACAGTAGGACCTCGTTATAAGACTACGCGTTATAAGACTCTTCCCCGCAATTTGTTAAAACTCGCTCGGAACACTTCCCCCACCAACTACTCAATAAAAGTTTTGTCCCGAAACCTCGCTATAAGACTAACGACCAGTACGACTAAAATCGAGATAAAATGTACGTACATAAAGATTGTAGATTAAATAATTTATTTTCATAAAGAATACTTCAAATTTTGTGGTATCACATAATTAATTAACAGAAAAGAACGACAAAATTCTGTTTATTTATGATTATATATGAAATAGATTCACTGTATAATAGAGTAGAGTTGAACCGAATACATAAATAAAACGCAAAACGGCGATAGTCTTATAGCGAGGTTTAGGCGCAAACGCTGTTAAGTACAATCGTGGGGGCACTTCAATTCGAAGAATTTTTTTCCCCTATAGCCCCGAGCTAGACTTATAACGAGGTCCTACTGTAAATGGTTGTATCCTACAGAGTAAATATTTGTTTAATCTTAGTAAAAATGTACTCCAATCAAGTATATTTTCTTAAAATAAGTATCGAAATTTTTAAATCAAGAAAATATTACTCGGTTGAAATACATATTTACTATGATTAAAAACATTATTGGGATGTATAGTACCGAGTAAACTTTTTTCAGATGGAGTATTTATACTTGGGAAAAGTTTTTTTTTTCAGTGTAGTTCATTCAAATAAATATGAGAAAAAATTATGTATGGTAGAAAATGATATACTCATAAAAAGACGTTCTACCCATAGATAAATTGATGATCTACATCACTATGCATTAAAAAAATAATTCTGTTTCCAATGCACAGGTGACATTTTTTTTAAGGCAAAGGCGCATAACATTCCGCCATTAGAATATTATGTAGGCTGTATCGTACAATGTAAATTTAAGGGTTCATCGAATCAAATACTTTTGTCAATTTGACTGAACAAAATCATTTGTTTCATTCAAATATATTTGTTTATAGTTAACAAATCTTGTTTAAAAATAATTACACTTGTGGCGCTACGGTCGCCACCATCTAAACAAAGATTTGTTAACTACAAACAAATCTTTATTTCATAGAACAAATGCTTTAAATAAAGCATATCTTTGCCTCCACTTAATGAATATGTTTGTCTCAAATAAATATTGATGAGGTCCATTCAAAAATGGAGTTTATTTGTATGAAACAAATCTTGTTTGGCTCAAATAAATCGTTCTCTCAGTGTACGAATAATTTTATAAAATCAATCCCATTTTAATTAAAATTAACTTGATTATTTTTGTAACATTTACTTTTTTCTTTAATTTCGTTAATTAATATGTAATGTCTAAATTAATCTAAATTTAATTAAATTCTCATACATTGTTTTTTTTTTAGCAATTTTCGAGTTAAAAATTTTGATTACGTTTTATTTATCGGAAAAAAATTCATTGTTATCATTCTTAATTTTTAATTATTATTTAGTTGCAATGTTCTTAGTAATATTCTAGTAATATAGCGGTTATTCTACTACTCTCAATTCGTGGTAATCGATAAATGAGACTTGAGTTTTCCGACTGCAACTCCTTTAATATCGCGACGTGTAAATTCCGCATTTGACAATACTCTCCTTTCTTTATTTGTTTATTTATTTTTAAAATTTGATTATTATATCATTGATAAGTGTATCAAAAACTGTGATAACAACACTCATTATCAAGGTAAAATTTTTGTATATTATCAAATTGCATTTTATAAATAAGTTATTTTTTTTATGCCTTGTAGAGTCTGATGAAATCGAAAATTATTGATAATAAATAGGAAAATTTATAACGATTTACGACGTTTCTATCCTACATCCATTTACTAATCAACTGTAATTTTATAGTGTCAATTAAAAATGATTTATTATTATATAAAAAAAAATGAAACTGAATCTAGCCGACGTCTAATAATTTTTGGATTTTTTTCATAATGATAAATTAAAAAAAAATGTATTTGAAAAAATTGCACTTATAATTTTTTTAATTTTCTGTATGTGCATTTTTTTTTTTTTGTCGATTTGTTGAAAAAAATCTGAAAATTGTTAATTGTTTGTTAATTTCAGGATCATTTAGAAAATTATCGGATAGATTAATAAATAATAAGAATAATAGTAATGGAAATATTAGTCAATAACAAATGGGAGAAAAATTAGAAGGTAAAAAATTCTTATTAATCAACTATAATTTTTAAATTTATTATTATGTAAAAAAAAAAAAGATACTTAAGTGAACCGATGATACTGAAGTTAGCCGACGTCTAATTCTTTTTGGATTATTTTAGAAACGATAAATTATAAAAAAACAATTTTTTTTAAAAATTACACTTATAGCTTTTTAAATTTTCTACATGTGCATATTTTTAGTTTTTCTTTTTTTGTAGTCAATTCGTTGAAAAAAAAATCCGAAAATTTATAAAGGTCTGCCAACTTTAGGATCATAGTTAACCGACGTCTAATATTTTTCGATTTTTTTAAAAACGATAAATTAGAAAAAAAAAAATATTTGAAAAAATTGCACTTATGGCTTTTTTAAATTTCTACATGTGCATATTTTTTTTTTGTCTTTTATTTGTTGAAAAAAAATCCAAAAATAATTAATTGTCTGGAATTGTCATAATAACAAATGGAAGAAAAATTAGAAGGTAAAAAAATTCTGAAATAAATTTACTCTTTAAATTTTCTTGTCTTATTTATGATATTTTATTTAATATTTTATTTATTGACACCGATTCTGATGCGGCCACACCAATGATTATACATTTTTATTTATACAAATTTAATATATTATGTTTTATTTTATACGCATTGCGGAATAACGAGTGCTACTGCACTAATTTTTTAAGTATGCATTGTCATCAATTTTAAATGTTAAATTTGATTGAATTGCAATAACAATAACACTTGTATGTTTTTAAAATAAATTTACAAAATATCGGATAAAATTTTTTTTAAAAATATTTAATTATTCGCAAATGACTTAAATGCCATTAAGCATACTTACAATAACTTGTAAATATTACTTACAGATCATTTATTTATGTTTACAATTAGACTGCTGAGAGATAAACTAAACAATGCTATAGTATAAATTCTATTCCTAAGAACAGTCATTAATTCATTTTTATTCTCTCAACTATATATTTATATTTTAAATAAAGAAATTGTTATATAATATTACAGTACATAAAAAATAAAGAAATTTCATTCTTTTTTTAAAGTACTTCCATTTAATTTATAGTTATACTATTAGGATACATCTAAGATCATGACTCTGAATATATTAAGGTGACCCAAAAAAACCGACTTTTTTTGTTTTCGAGTCTCTTATAAAAATTTGTTGGTTTTATATCTTTCAAGAACCCTCTCCAAAAATCAGCTCGATAAAAAATTTTTAAGGGGTCGCTCAAGTAATTCGGAAATTCCAAAAATGATTGAAATTCGGATTTTTTAAAAAATTTTTTCTTTCTCGGGGCAAAAATATTTTCTATCTGTAAAATCAATACCATATGCTGAGAATTTTAGCTCAAAATATAGATTTTTAAACGTCGCTCAATAATTTTGAATATTAACTCATAATAGGCAGCTAATACTTTGAATTAATTTTTTTATTTTTTTATAACTCAATTATTGTCATTTTACTATACAAAAAACAAATAAACTTGGTTCAAGTAAATTATTTTCTTCAAAATAATATTCTTGTTTCAAAACACCTAAACTATTTAATTAAAAAAAAATTCAATCTTGAATAAATAAATTATTAGTCTTCAATGAAGAATAAAAATTTTCTTTTCAAACATTTTATTCTTGAACAAAGCGTTTTTTGGTTTCAAACAAGATGCATATTTATTTCTCCCAAGAATTTTTTTCTCTTGGTTTGAGGCCGATAATATTGACTCAGGATAATACTGACTTAGTTAGAGTATGGCGCATTTTTTGAATCAGGATGTTTTAGGCGCCACCTGGTGTCAAAATTTTTACTTCACTCAAGTAAATCTGTTACTTGGTTTGAGAATTAGATTTATTGTGTGAAAAAAATGTACTTTTGAACCAAGCATATACAAATCTCTATTTAAGAATCTTGAAACTTCTTGAGCCAAGAAACAAATTATTGAAACAATAAAAATGGAATTTTTCAAACCAGTATTCTTGCTTCAAGAATATATCACTTGAATCAAGTCAACTTTTCTTTCTGTGTAGAATAAAATTTTTGCATAACCGAAAATATACTGGACAGTCTTAAACAATAAAATTGGGTAAGATGTGAATAACCCAAAAACCTAAAAATTGAATTAAAAAATAAAAAGTATGTAAATAAATAATTTTTTCTATGTCTCGGGTTATATTTGTATTCATTATGATATAAATTAATGATGAAAAAATTGAGACGCTTTAATATTAATATTAAAGGGTCGCTCAAAAACGTCCAAAGACAGCACTCGGAAGTATTCAAAATTCTTGAGCGGCGTTTAATTTAAATTTTGGGCTGAAATTTTCAGCATATTCATTATTTTTCAGATATAAGCTTTTGCTGGCACGAGAAAAAAAAATTTTTTTTAAATTTGAATTTCATTTTTGGAATTTTCAAAATTTGTGAGCGACCTCTTAATTTTTTATCGAGCTGATTTTTGGAAAAGGTTCGGAAAATGTTAAGCCAAAAAATTTTCATGTGACTCGAAAACAAAAAAAGACGGTTTTTTCAGGTCACCCTACTGAATACCTTTTTTTTATCTCGACAAATATTACTTAGTGTAAAAAAAAAATCAAATTAGTACACATTAATGTCATCTTTCTTTTCTAGATTTTCATATATTCATAATAAAAGTAGTTTTTAATATACAATAATTTTTTTTATTCATTCTTAATTATTTTTTTTGCTGCAGCAATAGATTTTTCTCTACGATATGCCCGAGAGTAGAAATCCAAAAATAGAACAAAGAATATCGTAGAGTGTAAAAGAAGTAATGTAGCAACAAGTTTTGGGTATCCACAGTCAAAAATGAGTGCTTGAGCGCTATGTACAAATACTAAGAAAAATTGTACCTGTAAATAAAAAGAAAAAAAAAGTATCATTAGTATACATAAATCAATGTGTTGTGAGATAGATTTAGCAATAAATTAATTCGCAAGTGGCAGTTGCGTATACCTGAGAGTTTAAACTCTTCTCTAGTCTTCGTGAGTCAGGGGGTGGCGGGGGATTTGGTGTGTACATACAAGATAGTTGAATTTATAGGTGAGGTTCTTAAAGGCACGCGGCCTATCCACAACTCGACAGTGGTCTCACAGCATATCGGAATGCCAAATTATTACGACATTTTACAGTTCTCCAGTCCAGCAAAGCAAGTTAGTCAGAATTGCCCAACGTAGGTAGATATCTACTTTTCACTTTCCCTCCCCTTCTAGTGTGAGATTTTACCCGACTATTTTAATTCACCAGATATAACCCAGAATGTCCAATCTCTAATTCTGTTGGTATCGCTGTCAAATCATTTTATCAAAAATATTCTTCTTATATTAGTGTCATTTTTTGTTTCTAATTCATTCATTTTTTTAAACGTCAATTTTTTTAACTAAAAGCAGTACTTCATTTTTACTAAAAATTACTTTGATTGAAAAAAAAAAAATTTATACGTTAGTTTAGTATTATTATTTTTTTAAATTAGCCAGACTATTTTTCACGATATGTTTATCACAAGGGGTCATCGGAGATAAAAGATTAGTTGCCCTTTATAAGTTGGCTTGGTGCAAAGTGACCGACAATCACAACGCCATGCACTTAGACCGTTCACTTTCATTTGGCAATAATTATCCGGTAATCACATATATACTTTCGCAATATTCGACAATTATGAATTAAACCATTCAATTCGTGATAATTGATCAAGGCTAACATTCACCCTGATTGAGCCCCGAGTTTCTTAACTTATTTATATACCTAAAGCATTTCTCATTTCACCACACACGTGTACTTCTGGTTCAGTACGCATTACTTGTTCTTAAAGGAGGCCGTTTGGTTTTCACTTTAAATTGCCCTCGGGAGTTTTGGTTTTATGTCAGTTTCATGTTAGTTTATTGTGTATAAATTACGATTATAACTTGAATTAATATGACCACTTACCAACTGAACTGTTGTCAAGTGTTTTTTCCACCATAGGTACTTCTGATACTCGGGTCCCATTGCAGATAGCATGTAATATGCATACATGACTACGTGAACAGCATTGTTGATGAGATTACCAAGGGTGCCGTGGCCACCGGCTATAAATTTAACGCATATCCACGTCTCCAGCGGGGTCAACGAGTGATGATATAGATGCAAAAATGTCACTTGACTGTCTTTTTTGCGCAGTACAAAAAATATCTGAAAATATAAATTATAAGCTTATTTACCATTTATTTAAAATATACTATTGTTTGCGTACAACAATGAATAAGACGTTTTAACCACCCAAGTACCACAAAGACGACTTTGAGAAGTCATAAAGATGTCTTTCAGAAGGACAGACAAATTTTTTTTTTTCTTAAAGCCATATTTATTTTATATGAATAAGACATTCAGATGTTGGTCCTACACTGTAAAAAAAGCGGTGTTAAATAAAATAACACCGGTGTAGGTGGTTTAATTTGGCGGTGTTAAATTGGTGTAAAAACAAAATTCCATGTATAGCAATTAGAAAAAAAAATGTATTGCATAAAAATTACCCAATTTTACGCCCACCATTTTATTCACCAATAATTTAATTAATTGATAAAAACACTATTTAACTGTAGTGATCGAGTAAGTAAAAATATTCACAAAGAAATATTTTCGACTCAGAAAAATATTTTTAACATCGGGAAATTTTTTTTATACCGGTAAAAAATGTTTACACCTTTGGCGGTGTTATTTTAACACCGCTTTTAGTGTTGAAATTTAACATCTACACCGCCTGGACTTACCCCGGTTTTTTTTTAAAGTATCCCTGATTAAACAAAACGAATTGTGACGATTAAAAACGATTAAAAATTAAATCATCATTAATCGTCTTAAATCGTTAGAATCGTTATCAATTTTCAGATTTAATCGTCCCAAATCATCAAAAGACGATTTATTATTTTACAATTAAAAACGATTAATGACGATTACAATTTTAAATCGTCTTTAATCTTCATTTGAAAAATTAAATCGTTTTTAATCATCGTTGACGATTTATGAAGATTCAAAACGATTAAAACAGTTTTAATCGTCACAAATCGTTTTGTTTAATCAGGGATAAGAGTCATAAGAAATTTATGTTTTTTTTTCCGTCTTGAAAACGTCATTTCAATTAAAAAATAATTTAGATGACTTATTTTACTACACTGATAGAAGGATTTATTTGAGAGTAATAAACTAGATTCATTAAAACTCTTGTGAGAAGCTTCTTTGAGACAAATAAATATTTATTAATAGTTAACAAATAATTCTTTGGCGAATATTATCGATAGATGGCTGCATACAATCATATATAGTTGTATGTTTTAGCATGAGACTAATTGGATAGTACACTGTAAAAAATCACCGGGGTAAGTCCAAGCGGTGTAGGTGTTAAAATCAGCGGTGTTAAATTTCAACACCGAAAGCGGTGTAAAAATAACGCCGCCGCCGGTGTAAATATTCTAAACCGGTGTTAAAACAAATTCTCCGGTGTTAAAATGACGCCGCCACCGGTGTAAATATTCTAGACCGGTGTTAAAATAACACCGCCGCCGGTGTAGATATTCTTTACCGATGTTAAAATATTTTACTTTGTGAATATTTTTACTTACTCGATCACTATACTTGTTAATAGATCATATTTTTTATTAATTTTCATTAAAAAACTAGTATTTTTTGTGTTTTATAGTCTTTAAAGTTGATTCTTCAAGCAGACGCAGTTTACCCCGCTTCTACACCGGTTACCCTGCTTTTACACCGATATTACTCCGCTTTTACACCGGTTACCTCGCTTTTACACCGGTTACCTCGCTTTTACACCGGTTCTACTCCGTTTTTACACCGGTTACCCTACTTTAACACCGGTATTTTTAACACCGGTGAATTACTCCTCCTACACCGGTGTAATTTCATTTTTACACCGGGCGGAGTTAAAATGAGTCCATTTTTAACACCGCTCTGTTTACAGTGTAGTAAGCGTTGCCACACGACCATATTTTATATAAAGTATAAAAATTATTTTAAAAAATTATTTGTTAATTATTTAATAAAAGTAATTTTTTTATTATAATATATTCTTCATCTTCCCACTTGTAATAAATTTTTAAAAATATTGTTATTATTTATATTATGAGAGAATTAGGTTATATCTTCAAATACGTTAAATTCCGTGAAATAAATGAATTATTAAATATTAATAAATCATTTATTATACATTAATAAATATTTTTTTGGTGAAAGGAAATACGCTCTAACAAATAATTTGTTGACTGTTAATAAATATTTATTTGAGCCTGTTCATTAATAAACCATTTGTTAAATATTAACAAATCTTATTAAATCCAACGAAATCCTTCTATCAGTGTAGGAGATTCACAAAAATATTTAGTTTGATAAATTTAAATGTGCCCTATCGAAAAATTCTATGTGGTATTGCATGGGAACATATGGGAAATCCACATAAGAAACTGTGGGTACCTAGATTCCCACTTTGACAAGGTGCAGATTCTCATGGGAAATCTTCGTAAAAATCAACATGAGGTTCCATACGATTCTGATATGGGTATGACATGCTGCAGATTCCCATAGGAACCCATGTGAGAATCTTTATCGGAATCTATGCTGGATTCCTATAGAAAACCATATGGGAATCCATCCGAAAACGTCATGAGAAATTCCACATATGAATCTAGGCTGAATTCCCATATGGATTTTTTTGATAGAGTAGTCTCCATACTCTAGTCGAAAGTCTCACGAAACTCAAAAACTTAGTTATTACTTTTATTATATAAAGTATAAAAATTATTTTAAATAATTGTTTGTTAATTAATTAATAAAAGTAATTTTTTTATTATGATATATTCTTCATCTTCCCACTTGAAATAAATTTTTTAAAATATTGTTATTATTTATATTATGAGAGAACTAGGTTATATCTTCAAATACGTTAAATTGTGTCAAATAAATGAATTATTAAATATTAATAAATCATTTATTATACATTAATAAATATTTTTTTGGTGAAAGGAAATACGCTCTAACAAATAATTTGTTGACTGTTAATAAATATTTATTTGAGCCTGTTCATTAATAAACCATTTGTTAAATATTAACAAATCTTATTAAATCCAAAGAAATCCCTCTATCAGTGTATTATTTGTCTTTTTTTGCAATCGCTTATGCCAAGTCTTAAGCAGATATAGATGTCACAAAGCCGAGTATGCTACTTGAGTAACAATATTAAAAATTTATGATAATTTGTATTTTAATATGAGATTGCGATTATAATTTATTGGTTACTTGTTTTATTTACCTTTAAATCTATTGGTTAAAACGTTCTTATACGAATTTCTTTTCAAATATTCTATTTTTAAAAAAGTGTACTTAATATTATAATTGAAATAACTTTATTTAAGTATAGACAGAGTTAATAATTAATTATATTAGATTGTTTTTAAGTATTAATAAAAATTAGTTTAGCGTGTCGATGAAGCAATACAAATTTAATCCACCAGTTTGCAATTTTCTCAATTAAGTTTGATGTAAGTAGTAATTGCTTAACAGCATGTCATAGAAGCATCTGAGCGTTTAAAATAAATTAGTGCTTGTTCATTAATTTAATGCTCTGCTATTTCATTTTACAATAAATACAGTTATTAATACCAATGATTACTTATTTAATTAAAAAAAGAATAAAGAAAATTAGTCATTAATTAAAATTTCAAAAATCGTTTTCTCAGTCGATGTAGATGTTTGAAAATCATAAATTTTGCATTTGATTAGTTTTGTACGAATGGCTTAGTGTATAAGTGTATGTGGGAATGTGTCTAAGCAAAATTTGCTTCACAATATCTATCAAATTGCTTAATTTTGCATACTGAAGTCATTTAAATTGCAATAGCAACGGACAAATATTATTATAAATTATATCAAGTTTTCAAACCGATCAAACCTGGGGCTTATAGCAAGTATAAGTTCTCAAAAAAAATTATTTTTTAATTTTTTATAATAATTTAACCACTAATTTTGCAAATAATGGTAATTATATATAAGTGAGGCTTGATGAAAAAATATGATAACTCAGAAAATAGTTTTCAGTGAAAAATCATTGAAAAACTAAAAAAACTATAAAATTTTAGATATAAAAGTGAAAAAAAAAAATAGGTAACTCAATTTTTCGACCAATTATCAATGAAGATTAACAAATCGCCGACTAGCTGAAAAAAATGGCACCAAAACGAAGTCCGTATCTCAAATACTTTTTTTTATCGCGAAAAACGTAAGCAGCCCCACTTTTATATAATTACCCAAATAATTAATAAGGTTTTATCCACAGTAATTGTCATAAGTTTTGTTGAAATTTTTTTAAGTATTTACGCAATGAAATAGAAAAAAAATTTTCCTTATTTTGTTGTAATTTCCTGAATTTTCTTTAGAATTTTAAAAAGTTGCCGAAGTGAGGCGAAAAATAATTTTTAGTCTTGCGAGTATACCATTAAAAATAATTTGATCAAAAAAATTTCAGTTTGACGTCAGTTGGATTGTTTATCGAGATGTACGTACGTAAACACGATATCTCGCGAACCATTCACTAGATGGACTTATTATTTTTTTTTTTATTATCTCCAGAAATTTGTCTAGTCTTCGTTTTTATAATTAATTAAAAGTAATGACCGACGGTAGATTTTTCTATAAAACCCACTATCCTTTTTTTCACCGGTGTAACTTCTGACGGATATTTTTGCAAGCCTCATTTTGCCTTCGACAAATTGTATACCTCAAACGCGAAGCGGGGAGATTGGACTATATTTTTTTTCTATGTATATATATATAGATATATTCTGTTATGGGCCTTCTACCAGCTGTGCTTAGACGGCTTTTTGCACACTTTTTTTTCTTCCTATTCTATTCCGTCAAATGTTGACATACAGTGACGTAATAGTAGTAAAAAGATATTAAAATTGAGACAAAAACTGTTGACGACATCTACTAGAGTATTTCAATTAAATACAAATTATAGAATTTTTTATGAGCTAAAAAATCTCGTACCCGAACACTAAGAATATTTCGTGTTAATATGCACTTTTAAATTTTCCAGATTTTCTTTTGAATACATGACCTCTGAAATATTAAATTCTACAAATATTATTTTTAATTTCGCATAGCTAAAAAAATTTCTGAATATAATCTTCGCTGAATAAATCGATTGTCGAAATATTTTATTAAAAATTTATGTTGTAATTAACAAGATAATTTTTAATAGCTATCAATAACAATAACTTAATTGCTTAAAGCATAATCATAATAACCAAAACTTACCGTATCAGCGAATTCTGTAAATTTACTAATGAAATACCACCAGCATAAATTAGCCATTCGCATTGCTGTGGGATTGTGCGAGTAATCAACTGGTTGACATTTATAACTATACTCCAATAACCATCCGGACATGAGGTGCTGCAGACAATTAAAAAAAAAAAAATACAAAATAATTTATTGTCTTTAAATGTTTAGTAGCATATTAGGTTTATTGCATACAGAAAAAAAAATTTGTTTTCATTTAATGATGCGAAAATTTCTTGGGACAAATAAAATTTTTCTTACTGCGTGTAAAAATTTTTTGTCTTAAGAAATCCTTTTTTTCTGTGAATGCGTGATAGTTTTTTTATCTAATACTTAAGCTAATCAATTTTACTTGATCGGACGGAATCATAAATTTTTCAACTAATGGACTCAGGCTATAATATTTCTTTGGTATCTCTGAGTTTTCGTCATAATTTAAAGAGTCGCGGTTGCCATTACAAAGTATTTCACGAACAGAAGCCTTGATTTATGGAAAGTAATCGAAAGAAATTCTGCAAAGAGGGAGAAAAAAAAACGGTTCGTTGCACAAACGCTCTAAAACAGGATGCGTTGCCTTAATGAACGGCAACACATGTGCAAATCGGCCTTGTGTAATCATCCATCATGTACCAAACGTGCTCACCATTGAGATAATTTTATCTTTCATCTCCAAAATCTTTTTAAAAATTTTTATTTTTCAGGTGATAATTATTATAAACACAAATATTTAAAATTTAATACTGATTTTTAATGACTTTTGTGACCGTTTGATGATGAAACAGACAATATAAATAAATATATAAATTCTTACGTGCCTATTATAGTTATTTTATTCAGATTTACTTTAGTGTATTTCACCAGAGACTAAATATTTGGGCCAAAAAGTTGAAGAACCGGTGTTTTTTTTTTTTTTTTTTACCTGTAGGCATTGAGTTACGGATCATAATGGGTCAAGGTGAGGATCATAATTTTTTGTCGTATAAATAACTTTAAAAAATTTGATAACCAAATTAAATATTTAAAAAATTAAGAATCGTATTTAATGTCTTTTTTATTTTTTATATTTGCAGTAATTGATAATTAAAGGCTGTAAAAATTTGTTTTTGCAATGTTTTTTTTTATATACAACTGCGTTAAATTCCACTTACGCAAGTTCTTGAGAGTTACCAAATAACAAGATACTTGTTTGCTAAGACGCTAACTGTAAAAATATTTTCCTTTCGATAAATTAATAGATTTTTCTGTATATACTTGAGATTATAATATATGCGCGTTAGAATAAAGACGAGTTTTATTTTTTTGTTACAGAAGAATCTATAGGGATGGATGTTATAAATTTATTTGAAATGAAAAAAAAAATTTTTTAGTATTTTTATTTTGAAGTTAATATATATTTGGCAAGTTTTATATTTTTAATGATGCTATAAAATAATATTTTGTAAAAAATTTTTGTGTAAAAATGACCCCAGAGAACTTTGCACGGCAGTGTTGTATAAAATAACGGTGTAAAAAATCCGCGGTGTAAATTAACAATCCGTATAATATTCACATGGTGCAATCTAATTTTTTACACCATTATGTGATACTCGTTATAATTTTGATTAATGAACAACAAATCGATCATTGAACATTTTTACTTGAAGCACCACCAAAATTAAACACGATATTTAGTGTAATTTTCACACCAAAATTTTTACACCGAGTTCAAAAATTTTTTAAAGTGTATCATAGAACAATTACTTACAAGTTTGAATATTTTTTTTTAAAGATTTCAACTGTTGAATTAAATAGTAAGATAAAAGTAGCATTTGTGGCCACTATTCCATTTTTGGACGTGTAATACTTTATTTTAATCAATGAAGAAGTATAAAAAAAACTTGCAGTAATAGAAGTATCTTTGAACACATTTAAGAAATCAATTATGTCATACACTCATAGGATTTATTTGAGAGTAATAAACTAGATTTATTAAAACTCTTGTGAGAAGCTTCTTTGAGACAAATAAATATTTATTAATAGTTAACAAATAATTCTTTGGCGAATATTATCGATAGATGGCTGTATACAATCATATGTACTTATATATATTAGCATGAGACTAACTGGATAGTAGTAAGCGTTGCCACACGACCATATTTTATATAAAGTATAAAAATTATTTTAAATAATTGTTTGTTAATTATTTAATAAAAGTAATTATTTTATTATGATATATTCTTCATCTTCCCACTTGAAATAAATTTTTTAAAATATTGTTATTATTTATACTATGAGAGAATTAGGTTATATCTTCAAATACGTTAAATTGCGTCAAATAAATGAATTATTAAATATTAATAAATCATTTATTATACATTAATAAACATTTTTTTAGTGCAAGGAAATACGCTCTAACAAATAATTTGCTGACTGTTAATAAATATTTATTCGAGCCTGTTCATTAATAAACCATTTGTTAAATATTAACAAATCTTATTAAATCCAACGAAATCCTTCTATCAGTGTAGGAGATTTGCGAATTATTTTATTCAAAATTCTCAAGTGTCCAAAACTAGTCCTAAAGTGACCAAAAATGGCACCTCTACCCTATTATTTTATAAACTTGAAAAAAATATTTAGTTTGATAAATTTAAATGTGCCCTATGAAAAAATTCCATGTGGTATTGCATGGGAACATATGGGAAATCCACATAAGAAACTGTGGGTACCTAGATTCCCACTTTGATTGTGTGCAAATTCTCATGGGAAATCTTCGTAAAAATCAACATGAGGTTCCATACGATTCTGATATGGATATGACATGGTGCGGATTCCCATAGGAACCTATGTGAGAGTCTATATCGGAATCTATGCTGGATTCCTATAAAAAACCATATGGGAATCCATCCGAAAACGTCACGAGGGATTCCACATACGAATCTAGGCTGGATTCCCATATAAATTTTTTTGATAGAGAAGTCTCTATACTGTAGTCGAAAGTCTCGCGAAACTCAAAAACTGAGTCATTACTTTTATTAAATACACACTATTATTTGTTTTTCATTGTAATAAGTATTGATTGTAACATAAATAAAATTTACCTCGTAGAGCATGCCTAGAGAAAAAATGACTTGAAATGCATTGTAAGCAACAAGAATACTTCTAAGTTGAAATGATTTTCTGTTTGTCATCATTTTTGGACCGAGTATCACGACACCATACAGATAAAGTAAAACAATGAGAAAGGTTGGTATCGGTGATTCCATCAAAGGCCAGTTACTAACTCTAGGATCTGATGCTGACTCTAAGATTTCCGTATATTGTTCCAAAGCCATTCTGACAAGATCTTCTGCTCCAACAAATGATCCGTTAAGATCATGTGGTTTTAGAAGCTCTGGTTCACGCTCAGCCACTAGTTCCGCTGCTGCTGAAGCCATTTTTACTGAAATATTTTCATAGAAAATTATTTATAATATGTGAAATTTACATTATTTTACATTAGAGATAGAATTTTATTTTGCCTAACAGTTGTTTACTTGCGTTAAGAAAATGTTTGCTTGCCTTAAGAAATTTTTTGCATTATAAATTCAAAATGAAAATTTTCTTAAGACGAGAAGAAATTTTCTTTAGACAAAACGAAATTTTTCGCGCCAAGAAAGTTTTTCTAGTCCGAAGAAAATTTTTGTATTATGAATTGATAACGAAAATTTTCTTAGGACAAGAAGAAATTTTCTTCAGACAAAACGAAATTTTGTTTGCCAAGAAAGTTTTTCTAGTCCGAAGAAAATTTTTGTATTTTGAATTGAAAACGAAAATTTTCTTAGAACGAGAAGAAATTTTCTTCCGTCAAAATAAAATTTTTTGCGTCAAGAAAGTTTTTCTAGTCCGAAGAAAATTTTTGTATTTTGAATTGAAAACGAAAATTTTCTTAGAACAAGAAGAAATTTTCTTCCGTCAAAATAAAATTTTTTGAAAGAAATTTTTTCTAGTCCGAAGAAAATTCTTGTATTATGAATTTATAACGACAATTTTCTTAGAACGAGAAGAAATTTTCTTCAGTCAAAACGAAATTTTTTGCGCCAAGAAATTTTTCTAGTTCGAAGAAAATTTTTTTACTATGAATTAAAAACGAAAATTTTATTAGAGCGAGAAAAAATTTTCTTGAGTTAGAACAAAATTTTTCGCGCCAAAAAATCCATTTTTTCTGTCTACAATTCTTACAATTTAACTTAAATCAATTCAAAGTAATAACTATGATTCTTATAAAAGTTCCTTCTCTATTATCATTCTTATGTTTTTAACATCGTATTTTTATCTTAATATATGAAGGCAGATTACTATAATGGACAATATGATAATAGGACCATTATTAGCGAAGAAAAATAGATTTTATTAAAAGAGCCGTAGTTATATAATTGTATTTATTTACACTCATAAATAATTTTTCTACATGCCATCTTATTTTGTTGAATAATATTTTTCACATGATCTATTGAGCAGATTTTTAAAGTTAATTCCATTAGGAAAGCATCACTAGAAAGTACTATCACGATGACACAAAATTTAAACATTACGACACAATGATTTTAATAAATCTCGGAAAACCATTAAGTTACATGAAAGTTTTTTAAAATCTCTAATATTTAATCATAAATAAATTTTTTTGTGGATGTAAATATAAGACAACTTTTTAGTTTATGAAGTTGTATGATAGCTCAAGGAGACACAGTGACTGTCCTTGTCGAGGAGATAAAATTATTTTTATTTTTCGTAGTCTTATGTTTTATAAATCATTAAGTTTGTAAGTAATTATGCAAATATTTATTATAAATTCAAATGTATTAAAAAAAAAACATAAAAATAAAAACTAAAATATTATCAAATTTAAGTGTTCATATTAAAGCTATAAAGCAAGAGTAATACGAAAAATTTACATGTTAAATGAAAAAAATCAACATATCAAATAAAAATATTTAAATTTACAAAAAAAAAAAAAAAAAAAAAAAAAAAAGAAAAGTAGTATAAGAATAAAACGAAATGCTTGTAATCTCCATCTAATTAATGGAATAAATAATAAGAGACATTAGCATCGCGTTAATAAAAGAAAAAATTTTATTTATTACTTATCAAGAAAAAGTTAGAAAAATTTTTTTAACGTTTTTTTTTTTTTTATAAGTAATCCACAAGCGTTTTATTGCTGTGAAATAAAAAAAAATTTACTGATTGAAGCGTTGGTTAAATCTTTAACGGGAAAATTATTGGGCGTTTTTGAAAATGATGATTTGAAAGAACCAACGAGATGTGTATCTTACAATCGAGTCTTTACATAGCTAGCTGATCACAGATGAACGGTACTTGTTACAGAGAAAGTTTACTCAAGCTCTCAAATAATCTCGAGAGTGAGAGAAATATCGCGTTTCACCGATTGAAACAAGGAAGATGAGGTATAGGCCGTAAGAGATGCCGTTGCCGATGGAAGAATTATCCGTTAGTGGGTTAGTGGGCCGAGAGCCTGGTTAATTGTAAATCGTTTGCAACGCCGTCGCTACTATCGACTCAAATGTTATGTTTTCGTTATAATTTATTCATTAATAGCCATGTCTTTTAGAGATAATAAATCTGTCAATAAACATAAGAATTTCGAAAACTTTTTTTTCATTTTTTTCTGTTCTCAAAAGGGTAACAGCTTCCCTGGTTAAAAATACCGATTGAAAAGAATTGACAAGCGATCACTCCATGCAAACTGTATATCTATATATTAGTGTAATTCAAAAAATAATAAATTTTTTTTTTTTCGCAAACAAGTTCAAAAGTTTCATTTAGATAAATAAGCCTGTGAAAATTAGACCTCTTGATATTAACATTAAGAGGCTCCGCATTGCACTTTTCTATTTTCCATAAGAATAACATGGAAAAAATTTTTTTTCGTCTTCTGATTTTTATAAGTAGCTAACGATGCGTCGTAGGAATAATTGGCTGGGATTTTTTTGTAGGTAATTGAATGCTCTACAAAAAGAGTTTCTTATCATTTTTTGATAAATCTATTTGTTCAGAAGTTATTTGAGGTTGAAGTCAAATTCATATTATATTTTGAGATCTTTTTACTTTTCCAGCGAAACTATCAGACCTATTACAAAATATCATGGGACCTTTTTTGTAGACAATTTTATCCCCTACAAGTTATTCTAATAAATTTTTTTCGAATTCCGCATTGTTTTCTAGTTATTTTTATTTTAGTGTCAAGCTCATGAAAGGAATAGTTTTCTGATTGACATAAATTATTTTCTTGGCGCGAAAATTTTGTTAATTCAAAAAAAAATTATCCTCATTAAAAAAAATTTTTGTTTTTCTGTTGGGTTGCAAAATTATTCTTGAGCCGAGAGTTATTTTTTCTGTGTACGTTTAAATAAATTTATGATTTATGAAGAATATATTTTTTTTTTCTGTACTTTCAAATATCAATATAATGTATGCATTCGTGATGAATCGTTCTGGATTGATGAAAAAGTATGCCATTGTTGTGTATACTATTTTCTTCGAGAAGATAAAATGAAGTTAGTATGATGTATAGTAAAAAATGCAATTAAAATAATAGAGAGTAGTTTTCAATTGCTCAAAACTAACATAAACTATCTATTAAATTTCTCAATATAAAATTGAATAAAAAAAAATCTCTTTTCCAGCATTTCTGTCCATTTCTTCACTTCTAATAACCCTGATAATTGTTCGATAATAATTAACCTACACGGAAAGAAAATTATAAGGAGTATTCCTATGCATTATAGGAATGGTTCCTATATATTATAGGAACCACCCTTATACCATTATGGGAACCATTCTTATAATATTATAGGAACCATTCCCATAAATTATAGGAACCATTCCTATATTATTATGGGAACCATTTCCATAAATTATAGGAACCATTCCCATAAATTATAGGAACCATTCCTATATTATTATAGGAACCATTTCCATAAATTATAGGAACCATTCCTATAATAGTGTAGGAACCATTCCTATAATATTATGAAAATGGGAATAGTTCCTATAACTATAGGAATGGTTCTTATAATTTATAGGAACCATTCCTATAATTATAGGAACTATTCCCATAATGGTATAAGTATCATTCCCACAATTATAGGATCTATTCCTATAATTATGGGTAATATTCCTATATCTATAGGACGTGTTCCCATAATTTATGGTCGTCATTCCTACACTGGTATAGGATGAAATTTCACAAAATTATAGGAACCATTCCCATAATTTTCTTTCCGTGTAGTTATTATTGTTATGAATTAAAAAAAATTTATTAAAATTTTTTATTCGATTAAATTTTATTTCATTGAACTTGAAAATATGTGGATCAAATTTATTTATGAGCTGTTCAGTTCGTAGGGATAATGAACTACATGAAAAGTTGTCAAGACAGCATTTTACCAAAACGTAGTGTGGGTAAAAGTAACTGAAACGTCTTCTCGTTACATACCTATCTCTTTTATCTTTTTACTTTCTTGTAGTCATCCGTGACCGTATTGACTTTTCAACGGCACATGCTTTTCGACGCAGGTTCTTACTAAAGATTATCATGGCCCCAATTACATTAAGTAGAATATTGTATTTAATCTTAACATTTATTTCTGCCTTTCCTTTATTATTTACTTCTGTCAGTTCAAAATATTTTACTGAAAATATTATAATTCTTAGCAAGATAAAAAGAATTATTTAAATTTTCGGAGTTAACGCGGTTTAAGTCTGGAGTAAATGCGGAGTAAATGACCGCGTATTTATTTAATACCCTTGAAATTAAATTTACTCCGAAGATTTTATTTTAATATTCAAACTTCGAATCGGACCGGAGTGAATGCGGACTTAAATAAAATCCATACCCCGCTGGAAAAAAATTCCGGGGCTTCGAGTGTCGAAGTGAATTTGAATTTAAATAAAATCCATGATCACTCTTGATTTTTTACGGTGTTAATAAATATTTCTAATAAAAGTAATGATTTAGTTCACAAATAATAAGTATAAGAAATTTCCTAAAGGTTAAAATGAATATATATGTATATTATAAGTAAAATATTAATTGGAATAAATGAGAAAGTTTATAACAACTGTTGAAAATTGCAAAAAGTATCGAGATCTTGAAGGATTTCTCGTTTTAATATACCTCAGGGTTTTAATTATTTAATATATTTTTTAAACAGAAGATGCAGTAATCCTTGAAAAGTTAAAACTTCTTACTCAACGAATATTTTGATCCAAAAATCATTAAGAAACTTTTATTTTTTGTGTAGTAACCTTGTACCATATACATGTACCCCGTCTTGCTAATTTTACCAAAAGCCTTTCGCAATACTTTGTCCACTTTTAATTTATGTCAACATACAGAGTAAATAATAACTATCAACTCAGGCTCAATTACATGTATAATGCAAGTTAATATTACGTTCAATTTTTTTCGGCCACTTAAATACACATATAATTATTTAACAGACATATTGCAGTATTTTTTCTATCCGATAAAATATAAACTGATTTTTAAAAATCAATCTGCTGTCAGCAATTCGTAGCCTATTTATAGGTATTCGATTGCATCATTTTACCTCAGTATGAAGAAAACTCGAACATGATCTGGTAAATTTAAATCACGGTATAACTATCAGGTTTGCGTATATAATTTCCGATCGCAATTCAAGAAATCAAGTTCGTAGATATTAAGAAAAGTTGAATGTAAAGTCAACCAGTCACTATTAAATTATAGCTGTCATTCCACACTCGAGTAATTAAAATAACTAATTTAATTATGAATAAAAAATAAATGTCACAGTCAGCATAAAAGTTGTGATGTGCGGCTGTATATATTTTTATTGTTTCAACATTTTAATTAATTGCTTACCTGCAGTATTTAAAATTTGATCAAGTTACAATGCGCTGACACTGAAATCCTGCAGTAATTTTTTAAATTTAAATCTTAATCCTTGTCTTATTAATTGCTTATCACATAATTGTTACTTAAATTTGTTTTTAACTTATTTATTATTTAAAATTATTATTATTATTGCATGATAGTTTTCACAGAACAAAATCTAACAAGTATGAATTATCGAAACGACGACGAAGGTATCGGTGCCGCGAATCCTGTTAGCCGTAGCGCGAGAACTCAACGTCACCTTTCTCTTAAAGTTCCACTTCGAAAGACTCTAACGTGGATCGTCATACGATGACCAACATCATCCACCAATCTTCTTCTTCGGCTTCCGGATGTTTCTCTTTTGTATTATACTAGTAATAGTGAATAATCTATTCTCGTACTCACTTGTCCAGTGAAATGAGAAAAAAAAATTCAATAACTGTTTTAATAATTTAGTTGTTAAATATATCGATAATTACAGATTAACACTCGATAAGTCTGTACAATGGACAGTTAAGACACAATCTTACAGACACATCGAACTACTAACCGTTGCTACAATAAGAATAGTTGGAGGCGCCGTAAACTCCGGACTTTAAATATTAACTATCAAAGTGGGGCCCCAACCAGACCCGGACACTTGGGGAGTGGGAACATTGCCTCCTATTTCCTCGCGCGTGTCCCTAAGTCATTCGAACCATGTGAATAACCGACGTATTCAAAATACAAGGTCCTTGTTTAATAATATCCTTTGTATTATAGCTACGTGTCGTTTTTTATTATTATTTAGCGTCATCGAAATTTCTATATTTTTTCGAAATAAAGTAGAGATTTTTCGACCAATGTCATTTGTAATCATTATAATAATCGATATTCATAAGCTCAATACTTGACAGTTGTGACAAAACTTTTTTTACATCAGTAGATAGAGACCACGCTGTGTCAGACTTTACTCTTCGTTAGCGTATTGTTTGCAGTGTCAAGATTTTTAATGCCCAAAAATTAATCGTTGGGTTTGATTAGATGTAATTGTGTTTAAGCGGTTAGATATAACTAGATTCAAATATTGGCAGGGTCCAACTATATATACAGTTAGAAATTTTGTGTAGGGGAAGGGGAGGGGGGCAAAAGGGGTACCCCCAAAATTTTGTAAAAAAAAATTATGTTACAGTCCTAAATAAGCTGTTTTTAATAACCATCACAATAAAAACTAATCAAAAATAACCTGATACAAAAATGACTATTTACAAAAATAACCAGACATAATAATATCCTTGTGATTAATATCTAAGTACAAAAATAACCAGATACAATAATAACCTGGTAATAAAAACTTATTGCCACCATTTCATATCAATATATCAACTAATTCATACACTAAAAAATTTTACACATTTCATTATATTGATACACTGATAAAAAAGTTGACTTGATTCAAGAAAAAAAATCTTGAGCCAAGAATTCCATTTTGAAGAAAATGATTTTCTTGAGTCAAGAGAAAAAATTCTTGAGTCAAGAAATTTTTATTAGGTCAAGTAAATTTCTCTTCGTTCAATAATTTTTTCTCTTGACTCAAGAAAATCATTTTCTTCAAAATGGAATTCTTGGTTCAAGATTTTTTTTCTTGAATCGAGTCAACTTTTTTATCAGTGATAATTTACAGCATATCAATTGAATATTATAATGTATGCAAATATTGTTAAATTAGATATTTTAGTATACAGTTTTTATTTTTATGGTTATTTTTGTATTTAGTAATTTTTGTATCAGGTTATTTTTGTCATTGGATATGGTTTAGTTTTATGGTATTTTAGCAAGGTTATTTTTATATGGGAAATTTTTTTTGTGATATTTTGAGCGGACACCAAATTATTTATATTAAATAACTTAAAAATTCCAAAATCACTTTTGTAAATATAATTGAACGTTATTTTGAATTTTTATTTTGTTAAACTTTTTCAAAAATCAATTGTTCATTGAAAAATATTAATGACTTTTGTTTTATGATAAAAACTAGTAAAAATTTTATTTTCTTCTTTTGTATCGAATAATCATGTAAAATATAATTTTTCTTTATGTAAATTACTTGCAAAAAAGTTTAACTTAATCAAATTCATTTAAAATCAAGAAATTTTTTGTTGCCTTTTTTAGAGGGTGTCCCATTTTGCCCGCAAAAATGAAATTATTTTTTTTTAATGGTAACTGAAAATTTTTTCTATTTACTTTGAATATCGTTAAAAAAAACAGATTCAGTGTATTCGAATCCTCAAAAATTGGTTATTTCCTAGGCTACCCCGTTTTGCCCCTCCCCTATGTGTTAAAAAATTATTTGTTTAAATTTTCTGTGTTGATTTGCAACACAAAAGTATGTTAATTTAACACAAACCGTTTGTGTGATTTTACTTTAACTGATTTTTTATGTTAAATGATTGGAAAATCTAGAATGTAAAACATTTCTTGTGTTATTCGAAAATTAACACAAAATTTGTGTTATTTAGCTAAACACTCCCGCCCATACAAAGAAAAAGAATCGGCCCATTACTGGGTCGTGAATGGCTGCCAATTTTCAAGCACTGGCCAAAGATTGGCTAAATATCGGATGATAACGGTATGCCAAGCATGGCAGTCGCAAGCATTGGCCAATCGTGACAATCAATCATCGGCCAAAGCTTGGTATCAAGAGCACTTGATCAAATCATTGGCCAACAAACGGCGGTTGATAGTGCGCCGTTTTTATAAGCAAAAAGACGGCTGCCAATGACCATGCACGGGCCAGTATAGTTAGCCATTCGTTGGCCAATCATTAGAAAATCAGACATCGGCCGATCTGTGGGAAAATTTCGAAGCTCGGCGACTTTGTATGGGCGCGCGTTTCTTCATTATTATGACCAAGCAAAGCATTGTAGCAGCATTGTCTGCACGGAAACTTGGATTATAATTGATTAACAATTGAATATAACCATAGATAACTTTAATATTTTTATGATCAGGTTCAATGATTTTTTATTCCCATTTTACGGGAGGATAATTCATAGCTCCGTTTTTTTTAAAAAATCTCCAAAAATCAAACTAATTGTTTGGTAAATTGACATAAGTTGTACTAAGGTTAGATCAGTATACTTGAGTTGGTTAGGTTATGTGCTTATATTTATTAATTACTTTTAACACGAAAAGTCTGTTAAATTACAAAAATCAATAAGTATATATAACCGTCATCCAATTCTCTGAATTCTAAAATTTCCAACTCGGAGACAAGAGCAATGGGCTGCGATTCAGTGTGGAATTACTTTTTTTCTCTTCTTTTCAGTCGTTTCACCTTCATTTTCGGTTGATTCTTCTTTTTACAGTCTCTGCTGACGTACTTTGTTGAACTGAATCAGGATAAGTTTTCCATGACGAATTTTTTAGCTGAGGAATTTTAATATTATTAGCTACATTTTTCGATGTAAATGTGGATGTTACTAAAGTTGTTTTGTTGAAAACAACTGGAAGCGAATCATCTATTACTTTGGGAATTACCCCTTAGGAAATATTGGAGGTGTTATATGGTAAATAATATCTGTCCGTTGACGTCAGAGTATTTACGAATGCTTTAGGACTAGATGGCCTTCATCCGACAGCGTAACAATTGACCAGATGACAAAATATCTGCGACAAAATACCTATTATTAACAACATAAACTACATCATCACGATTATTATCATCAAAAAATATATTTTATCCCTATAAAGAAAATTATCACTGTAATAATACAGTGCTTATTTTTCAGGGAATGATATGATTATTGTAGCAATACAATAAGCATAATACTCATAATAGTATAATGGTAATTACATTTCAGGGTATTAATTTAATTATTATAACATCTGATTAAATTTAATTGTCATCAATAGTAATAGAAATATTAATTAAAGTACCGGTGGGTAATAAGGCTTAGCTAAGGGAGATTTTAAATAGAATCGAAAATATTGAATTTAATTATCGAAATGTATCATTAATCTTTATTTCAATATATTAGCCATAAAATGTAATGAAGTAATGGTAATTCTTACCATAAACAAACAAAAAATTATACTTTTCCATAAACCATACGAATAGGCCTTATTTTACTATGGTAGGGTAATAAGGCCTACGAGTTAAACAAACTGGAATAGTTTAACTATACTTAATAAAATTGGTATTAGAGATTAATCATCACTTAAATTTGAATCGTTTATTTGAGAAACCCCACAAGTCAAAAAGAGTAAATTTTTCAGGAGAAGCAAAAAACATTTTTCTGTGATACGTTAGCATAAAAATCATAAACCAATAATGAATAATAGTAATGTTAGCACCCCTAAAAAAGATTCGATGATTCCAAATTTTATTAATAATAATGATTTAAAGTTGATTGACTTATGGGGTTTCTCAACAAAACGGAAAAAATAGTTATAAAATCGTTCATTTTTCAATTTTTCTCCGTCAATTATTATTTATTATATTTTTAAAATGAAGTACAAAATGTGTATTGTAACTATAATACGTAATATTGTAACACTATAATATTGTAACACTATAATATTGTAATACTATAATATTGTAACTATAAACTAATATACGTAAATTATAATAATAATCATTAATTTTTTTAGGCGCCAATTTTAATTCAAAATTATTTTTTGTACTTAAAAAATATTTTTCTGTGAAAAAACAAAAAAAAAAATAATTTCTATAAATCTAAAATTGCATGTTTATTTGAGAAACCCCATTAGTCATTGATTTATGGGGTTTCTCAACTAAACGAGATATTTATCACTCACATGGTTGAACTTTAAACGCTGATTTGATGCATATTTTGATTGATTTCGATGGAGAGATATCCAAAGAACACAAAAATGCAAAAAACCCAATTTCGAAAAAATGATGACTTATGGGGTTTCTCAAATCAACGATTCATTTAGCAACAATACTTTTTAAGAATCAGAAGACTAGATTGTTTTACTCAACAGCACTTAAAATTATCAGTATTCTTTTTAAGAGTCAGAAGACTAGATTGTTTTTTATAATTTCTTCTGCGTTACGACAGCATATGATGGATGATGAAATATAGAAGACAGGGATCGTGGTATCGGGACTCTATAAATTTGTCGTAACATCTCTATGCAAGACCCTTCTTCTAGAGTAGCCTTTAGCGGAGGTGGTTATTTTAAATGTCATTTCTGTCACTTAGGCCTTATTATCCGACAGCCCTTATTACCCGCGGGAACCTTACTTGTTTTCTAGTCTCGTACGAAAATTAATTAACTCGAGACATTTTAAGAACTCACTTCAAAAATCGGCTCGATAAAATTTATTAAGAAATCATTAACGAATTTTGATAATTCCAAAAATGTTCGAAATTTTGAACTTTTTATTTTTCTGTCTCGTGTTACTAATAAATTCTTTCTCTGAAATCGATGCTATGCTCAAAATTTCAGGTCAACATAATGAATTTCCAAACATCGCTTAAGAATTTTGAATACTCCCAAGTAATGTCCTGTTGTCAAAAATAAAAAAAAAAATAAGGTGAATTTTTATTTCAAGTCTTTTGTAAACAATATCTCTCCAAACAAATTAATCGATTAAGATGGTTCTTCTCACAATCGACGCGGTTCATTGACTTGTAGAGCCGATACGATTTCGGAATCGATTGGTTTATTGTTTTCGAAGATATTCGACAAAAAATCTTCAGAACATTGACCTGCGAGCCTCTCGGGACAATTGAACTGGATAATGAAAAGATACATTGACAAGAATCGTAAATGATTTTAGAGGTTTACTAAAATACCTCGATCGGGTTTCGCAGTCGAACCTTCCAGTTGCCCTGTTACAAAACAATATTTAAAGTAAACTATTATTTGAATGACTTACTAATCATTTATTAGTGTATAGTACTTAGGATTTAAACAATTGATCCTATTATCTCTCCTATTATCTCATGAACGAAATGTCCAATTTTCATGTTAGATACATATATATATTTTTTCAAACCCCTTCCAAGCATTAGATCACTGAATAATGTAAGCTTCGTGTAAAAAGTTTAGTGGTTTTTACATCAATCATTTTTCTTCATAATTGTAAATTTATTTGAGCCAAGGTAAACAATAAATAATAACCAATAAAAATCACCATAAATCAAAATAGATTTGATCATAGTTGTAAAAATAATAAAAAATATACAATGATTAGGATGATTTATGTAAGTGAAAGGTTGCAATAAAATTGTTTTTGCTCTGAAGATGACAAAACAAATTTAATCACGTAAACACGTAATTTTTTCACTATTTGCGAGTTACGCGCTAATGATAATAGCTGTGATTATTGCATTCGCACAATAAATATCATTCATCATTTAATCAAATGATTCATCAAAATTATCAGATTGGGAAGTATTCACTTCGCAGCCAGAATTTTTCGGATATTTGAAATTTTTTTTTGGTACTTAAAGTTATCAACTTAGTAGTAGTAATTCTTACAACCCAGATACCCATGATTTCCTACATGAATTTTTATAGTTACTCACACGGAAAAAAATAATCAGTAGCAGCTACCGATTGGCGATAAGTAGCCGCTACTGATTATTTTTCCGTAGATGCTACTGATTACTTCGGTAGCTACTACCAATTATTTCGGTAGCTACTACCGATTATTTTAGTATCTACTACCGATTATTTCGGTAGCTACTACCGATTATTTCGGTAGCTACTACCGATTATTTTAGTAGCTACTACCGATTATTTTTTGGTAGACACTACTGATTATTTCGGTAGCTACTACCGATTATTGCGGTAGCTACTACCGATTTTTTTGGTAGACACTACTGATTATTTCGGTAGCTACTACCGATTATTTCGGTAGCTACTACCGATTATTTTGGTAGCTACTACCGATTATTGCGGTAGCTACTACCGATTATTTTTTGGTAGACACTACTGATTATTTCGGTAGCTACTACCGATTATTGTGGTGGACGCTACCGATTATTTCGGTTACAGTTACCGAATAATCGGTAGCGTCTACCGAAAAATAATCGGTAGCGGCTACCGATTTTTTTTTCCATGCATACATTCCTATATTAATTCCTATGAATTCTTACATAAATTCATACTTTCCTACATGGATTCCTATGGGTTTCCATGCAATCCTACATGGACTTCTTTTTTATCGAATATATTCTACTTTACATGCGCATATTAATAAATTAAAGTATTGAGCTTTAATTAATATTACAAAAAATTTTCATAAAAGTATAATAATAGTCATTGATTTATATGTTAGAGAACATATTTATATAAAAAAAAAACGTAATTTTTGTTTAAATAAACAATTTTGACCTTAACTTTGCCGCTACGCACTTGAAAAAAATTCGATAATTGCTATACGTAAAAAAAAGGCAGCCCCACTCCTACATAAATGCCAGACAAAATATTTAAACAATCAAAATTTTTTAAACTAATTAATAATATTTATAAATTTGTATAGAAATCAAAAACTTAGATTAATTTACAACCAACGGGTAATTAATTTATAAGTTTTTAGAATAAAAAAATTGTGAGAGTAACTTTTTTATAAAATGAATAAAATTTTAACCTTTCAAAATATAGCGTGCTTGGCTTTATAAAGAATTAACACAATAGCAAATCCGTTTTCTTGCATTGTGAATTTAACAAGTGAAAAACTAATCGTAAAAAAGTTTTATCACGTTTGTTAATTTTTTACTTAAAGAACTGACATAATTAATCTTCTATTCAAAAATGCTGTCGGTAATTAATAATCTCTATTTAATAGCAAAATTAATTCTTCAACATCTTCATACGGTAAATTATCATTATTAATGAGCCAAAATCATCGTAAAATATATATTTTATTAGTTTGAAGAAATAAATGATGGAATATAATATATAGAATATATCAGAATAAAAATCAAGGACACTGTATATGCATAGTAATCCATGTATCTGGTTTATTTAGTCATAAAACTCTCTTTTCATCTCTGTGTAGATTGTGAAAGACTCAATGAAAGAATACGTATTACAGATGCTAAATAATTCAATATCGTTTTTATATACTTACGAACGATGAATACTCTCCATACTCGTTTCCTTTCTTTGTAGTCAAGTCTAATAGTTGTCGATTTTCTTGCATTTAGTAGTAAACGTCCCAGTGGTAAATTACATCACGCACATATCAATCGTTCGCTACAGCAAAAACATTAGTAGAGAGCTGTTTATTAAAATTATATTATGTATTGCATTGCATTAATCAATTATTATAGTGGTCGAATAATCGCTCTGGTTAAGAATACTGATTGAAAAGAATTGAGAAGCGGTCACTTCATGCAAACTGTATACAGTCGGACCTCGATATAAGACTATCATTCTGTCTTTTTTGTAATCCAGAAATCGCAATAGTTTGAGAGAGAAACTAATAGTCTTATAACGAGGTCCTACTGTATATACAAACAAAAGAATTGAAATTATTGAAAGAATTCAAATTTCATCATTTTTAATTCTTTTCAATCGATATTTTTGAACAGGGGTCGAATTTCAATAATTATTTTACCCACGTAAAAAAAAATTCGTTCCAAAAAAGTTCCGCATGTGGAACTTCTAAACATGGAGAGATTAGAACTTCGAATGGAACTTTTTTGGAACGTTAGTAATATTGATGGTAAAAAAAAGTTTTTCTGAGCAAATTTCGAGTCAAAAAAGGACGTTCTTGGAACTTTTTTGGAATTTTTTATAGACATTCCAAGAAAGTTATAGAAACACCACTTTTGACTTCTTTATGGACTAAATAAGACGTTCCGAAAACATTCCGAAATCACTATTTTTGCATCTTTTGTAGATTAAAGATGTTCTAGAAACATGCCAAAATAGTTCAAAAATCACTACTTTTGAATTTTTCATAGAACTGAAAAAAAATTCCAAAAAGTTCTAACAATGTTCTTTTTTTACTCTAAATTTGTTTATAAAAACTTGTTTTTTAGCATTGAAATTACTAACCAAAAATAGTTCCATTCGAAGTTCTAATCTGTCTCATATTTCGAAGTTTCACATACGGAAGTCTTTTGGAATCTTTTTGGAACGAATTTTTTTTACACTTTGAAGCACACCTTAGATTCACACTTTTGTATATGAATAACTTTATTGAAACTTTTGAAAATCTTCTATTTAATCGAAATTGGAAGCCCAGTCCTAGAACTTACTAATAGTCGGAGGTCCTGGTGACCCATTTTAATCAAGTATTTGAATCACTTCGAAATTTTGCACGGTAATACTTTTAGAATTGACTAATATCGTCTTTTGTGCAAGAGATACTGCGCATAGCACAAATTTGCAAAAAAATGGAATGTCAGAAAACTGTTTGATTTACAACCATCGTGAAATTAAAAGAAATTTAAGTAAATTTTGAAGACAAATATGAAAAAGCCACTTTTGGAAGTGTAAATATAGAACCAAACTACCCAATAGTTGTATTTTTATATTCGGAAAATGAAGTGTTTGATTCAAGCTAAAATTTTAATAGCATATTAATTATATGTATTTAAAAATACTCGAAAAAAGCCAGACACTTTTTTTGAACACGAGAACGCATACCCATAGACGTACGCAGAACGTACATACGCACGCTCCTTACAAAAAATAGTAAAAAAAATATAACTTTATACTTTGGAATGTAAACAGTTATCAAAAAAACCATTTTCGTATATCATTAAAGCCAATAATTATCTTTTTTATTGAAATTCCAATGTATGAATTTAGAAGTAAACAAAATTTTTTAAGCCCAAAGGAATAACTATTGATTTTCTCAAACTATCTTACAGATCATAAGTATGTGCCGAGAATAGTCAAATAGCCAGAGGTAAGATAAAAAGGAACATATTAAGGTGAGAGAAACTTTCTTTTTTTTTTTTTTTTTTTTTCATAATTTGACCTCGTCCCATCGTAAAAACCAAAGAATCTGGGCACGAAAAAAAAAAATAAGTAAATGAATGAACTAGTAGCTGAAATAAATAATAGAGATACTGGAAGAACGATAATTAGTAGCAACTTGCTGATGATTTGAAGAGATCGACCAAAAACAGTTATTATACTACTTTCTTGAGTATGACGTAAGTCCGTGATCAGTAAAGAAACGAGAGTTGGACCTAGGTGGGTAATAGGTGGCTGCAGTGGGGCTTTAGTTGTAGTCTGACCGAGAATCAGTCAAACTCTCCCACTAGTCTTAGCAGCCCCCTATGAGAAATCAGATTGCAAAGCCCCACTTTTTGCAAATACTATATGGAACCTACTCTTAAAGTATAGTATTTTCAGTTTGTAACTGACACCGGAATGCGTGAGACCGGTGGATACTAAATTTATTTATTGTCATTTACTTTCGTAGATTTTTTATACCTTATCTCGTTTTGAGCGAGTGACTTTTATACGCAATTATATATATATATATATATAAAATATATATGTATATAAATATATATATACTATTAAATTTTTCTCCGTTATAACTATTAATAATGAATTTGTTTTAATTATTTAATTTTTATGCAAAAAAAATTTTTTTCGGATTTACAATTGCATTAAAAACAGAACAAAACATCAGCAAAGGTCGTGACTGAGGTGAAGTTAAGAATGAAATTGTAAAGTTCGATTATTCAGACGAGTGTTAACGACTTATATTTTGTAAGTGAATTTAATTATATATGTTGATTAATTTATATTTTAATTTGAAAAGACAAAATTTTGTTTAATATTATGAGTAAAAAATATAAAAATGCACTATACATAAAAATAGAATTGAATGATAGACATAGCTGAATAACGGACAGTTGCACGCATGGCCAATCACGCAATAAGAAATACAGAAGTAACTCATATTTTTCTTTTAATTTCAGTCAAATAATATTTTTATACTACGTTATAATATAAATAAGACAATAAATAGGTCAAACATGTGGAAACATATTTAAATATTATAAATTATTAGATAAATGACAATTAACACCGTGATATTGTTCTCATTGAAGCGCAATAAAATTGTGTTTAAGCCAACGTTATGATTAAAATTTTGAACTGTTACCTGTTATGGATAAACACATTTGTGTTTGTAGATAATATTAGTACATATATATATATATATATTAAGTATTATTCCATAATTTGACACAACGCTTTAGGGTTCGCAGATAAACTTTCCCCATAATAAAGCTATCGCAGTTTCTCTTAATGAATTGACGTCTTTCTGTTTCACTTCATCCTCGGCAGAATGTTGATCTTGAGCCCATGAGATCAAACATGTCTTGAAATGTCAGTGAAAGTAAGAAGACCACATTCATCGATGTTACTTGCATAATTGCAATTATAAAATTTAACTTTACATGTAACAGTCGATTAGCATGCCACGGTTGCGTTCTATGAAAAATAGATGAAAATTGTTACCGTACCTCTGACGAGTAGAGTTACTTCTTATAAAAATTTACTTACTGTATATACTAACGACACGCGCGTTCGGATGAATATAGGCTAACGTGGTCTATGTACAATACGAGGATGTTAGCGAATTGTTTTCTTACAAGACTTTGATCATTAATTTTTTAATGCCTAAAGAAAATTTTCAAAATACGCATTTAATACCTTGGTTTTTTTTTCATTCATTAAAATTTAATTATTAATAATTATTAATTAATAGTTATATATTTATACAATAGACTGATTCAAAAAATCATCTATTTTTTTTTAAATTATACGGAAAATATTGTTCTAAATGATAAAAAAAAATACTGTTAACGTTTGAGCTCTTAATATTAATATTAACAACCACCTCATCGCAATTTTTGATTTCCCATTTAAATAACGGGAAGAATTTTTTTTTAAGTGGAATTTTATCACTCACCAGCGAATCAATGTATCGTAAAAATTAACAAAGACTTTTATTGAAAATTGAACAATACAAAAAAGGTCTTATCATTTTCCGATAAATTCAATTTTTCAAAAATTATTCAAGGTCTAAGTTGGATTCCTAGTAAATTTTCGTACCTTTGACTTTTTCGGCGAAACTATTAGACTTATCTCGAAATGTTATAAGACCTTTTTTGTGGATCATTTCATCCCCTACAACTTATTTCTTACAAAGTTTTCAAAATTCCTAAAAGCTCTTTAGTTATTCGCATTGAAACGTCAGTTCGTTTCAAGAAAATCAGTTTGTTTGGATAGTGAATGAAATAGTAGTTTAATATTTTCACTTTCATTCATAATTACAAGTGGAATTTTTATTCAGTAAACAGGTGAATTTGTACTGTAATATACTACAGACATTTGTCAATGTTTACAGAATGCTATTAAGGCACTGTACAGATAATACAACTTTTAGCAATGACGTAGTTCTAAAACTATTAAAAGTTATTATATATATCATAATGGTTTTCTAATAAGAGTTGATCTATCAACTGATTTACTTTTACTGCCATAAGGGTATAAGCTATTATAATAAAATACTTCTTATATTGTTAAATCTATATCTCAGTTATCAAACATCTGATGTAAGAAATCAATCATCGCCCGAATTTCATTTCACAGGAGATATTATTATTACGTCATCATCGACTTAGAAATCGTGCTCAAGACAAATAGGTATAATATGTAATAGTATTTTTATTTTATTTTTTTTTTTTTTTTCAAAAACCTGTTTATAGGTATCGGGAATAATGTCTTCCACGTATTACGTGTCCAAATTAAAGACTTCGATTCTCTGTCGGTTTTACACTATAAGTTAGCTGGTATTAACCCGTGCTCACGTAATCCAGACTCTTCTATAAACATATGAGGAAGTAATCATGTTGATGTTGGTTGTTCATGTAATAACTTTAGAGACATTTTCAAATAGAATGTGAGAATAGAAGGCATGGACTGTTGTTTTTCGATAGAATATACAGAACTATTTTTTATTTATATTTTATCGGTTGTATAAGTAAATATAGTTAATATATCACTGCAATCATATCCAAAACGTTTATAAATATACATTGATAAACACGTTTTTATGAAATACTTTCTCGATTGTGATTTCCGCAATTTTGATATTTAACTTAAAAAATTTTATTATACAAGCTTATGTAAAATTTAGAAATTAAGCATTCTCACCACTGTTTAAGCCTCCAAAAGTTATTTTCGTCTTCATTGATTTGGCAATCTTTGATGATTTTCTTTTCATAATAAATCATTGATAATACTATTGACAATGTATGTCTTTGTGATTGCAAATACATGCCTTGAGGTCCAGAGTAGCAAATAAATTAATCGCACTTACGCGTTCCATTGCGTTGATGGAAGGAAGTCAGAGAAATGCTCGTAAGAAAGCGTGGCGGGAAACCAATACTCGCTGTTACATAGGCCTGATATGGCCAACTTTATTCGTCCGACAAACGATTCGCAAGTCGCGTGATCATAACCTGTCTCCGTGACTCATTCTTTTCTCGCATCATATCACATGTTTAGCACTCAGCAGAAATATTTTTCTTTATTTACTCATATAATTTTTCTTAAACTTTAATTTTGACTATAAAAAATTTCATCAAATTCTAATGTTTATATTATTATTTACTGTTTTTAAGTCGAGTAAAAAATTGGTTTCTAATTTTAGATCAGTAAATAATATGCTGTAAAAACTTTTCAGAGTGAATGTAGAGCGGATTATTTTTTATTTATTTTATCCCTTTCCCAAATAGCAAAATGACGTCTTGATGAGTTCTGAATCCCAGACAGCATTCAATTTGGAATGACTGCTTACGACGTGTTTTTGAAGGCGTCCTCATGAAGCCTTATAATGACTTTTTAAAGGTGTAATTTTTAAGAACTTTTAATTAAAAGTTCTTGAAGACTATAAATGTAATTTTTTTTTTAACTTCTTTATGAAGTCAACTGAGTTCGCTAGTTGGCCCATTTGACGTCTTGAGAACTTCTTAAAGACTTTAAGATGTTGATGAGACATCCAAATAATAAATAGGAACTCATTCAGAACTCATCAAAACGTCATTTTGCTATCTAGAATGACTTCCTATTTATGATTTGGACGTCTAATTTACATCTTAAAGAAGTCTTTAGGAAGTTCTCAAGACGTCGAATGAGCCACCTAGCAAACTCAGTAAGACGTCTTTAAAAAGAGTTCTTTTTTCTAACTTCGCAAGTAAGACATCAGTTTGAATTTACCATGATGTCTTAAGGAGCTCCTAATTTTGACTTCATAAAGAATTTAAAAAAAAAATACACTTAGACGTCACAAAACTGACGTCTATGGAGTCTTCAAGAACTCTTAATTAAGAGTTCTTAAAAATGACACCTTTAGAAGTCATCATAAGACTTCTGAAGGACGCCTTCAAAAAGACGTAAAGCAGTCATTCCAAATTGAATGCTGTCTGGGTTTGGAGTATTGCACACCTCGAACACGAAGCGGATACAGAGTATATTTTACTCTGAGGGGGAGCTTTATTTACCCGTGAAAAATGAATCATACGCCGAAAAAAACAATAATAATAACTATCACCATGTTACAATGGGATTTATTATCATATTGTATGTAATAATCATTATCATTGAAAATGTATTTTTTATTTAAAGTGAGTAATTTCTTTATGTGAGTATGCAAATAAATATAAACTGCATTCGTAAATTTGACTATCTATTTAATAAATATCATTGTATATCATATAGTAACTCTTGTATATCGTATATTATTTAACACATACTTTCAGTCGATTTGCATATATTTGCAGAGTCAAAATCATTGAATCGTATAATGAAGTGTATTACTCAACGTTTAGTGATAATTGAATACACTCTTAATGGGGGAAAAAGGTGTAGGATGGCGTATTTTTAGTGATTTTCATGAATTTTTTTAACACACAAGGAATATATATATTTCATTAATATCTTGGGGTCATTTAATACCTAAATTCAAGAGTATATTCTGAAATTTTCAAACATTTTCCGCGAAAAATAACGGAGATATGAGCTGCCGCGCATTACAAGGGCGATTCGTGTACAACCTAAAAGTCACAATTTATTTCTGAAACCAATTTTGCAAAAAAATGTACTTTTATCATGTGTCTCTTCTATAAGGATGCATTGCAACTTGTAACCCCGGACCATAAGAAAACTGGTACAAAATTTACAAGTGTTCCATAGTAAACGTATGCGCATGAGTCAATCGTGTCATCTGCGCATACGTTTACTATGGGGCACTTATAAATTTTGTACCAGTTTTCTTATGGTCCGGTGTTACAATGCACCCATAGTAAAATTTGTTGGAAATTTTTCACAGTGTATAAAAAAACTATGTACAGTTTGATAACGATTGATAAAAATCTGTAGATACTAAAGTGTACACTAATTCGAAAAAGTTGTTTCAAGAAAAACGTGTTTGAAAAAAAAGAGTGACAGTATAAATTGAAATTCTATCAACAAAGAATACGAACGCATTTGCATTAGTATTTTTTACTGAAATAAATTAAATATTTCAATATTTTCGGTATGCCCCGACTAGAATTTTTCATAAGGACCTGACAAGGTCCTTATCAGGTTAACCTTATTTCAAATAAGGTCCCGATCGGGGTATCCTGACGAGGATCCTGATATGGATGTAACGCTTAAGACCCATGAGGTCCTTATCGGGATTGCCTTATAAGGTCCTTATCAGGATATCCTCATCAAATCCTTATCAGGATTACCTTATCAGGTCCTTACCAGGATATCCTCATCAAATCCTTATCAGGATTACCTTATTAGTAATTATTTAAAAAAAAATATTAAATTGCAAAAAAAAAATAAGAGAATTTTAATTCGATTGAGAATGTTATCTATTGTACTGAGAGCACTGATTAGAGAAAGTAAACATGGTTTTTATTGATGAAAAAATCCCGATGACTGCTGGGCTCGAACCTGCGTCCTTCCGATTCAAAGTCCTCGATGCTATCCACTGCGCTGAGATACATATGTGATCTCGGAAGTGTAAATATAATATACATTGTGATGTCAAAGAATAACTGATAAAGAAGTAAAAAATCCGTGTTGCAATGATCGACGTGATTTTTATACAATATTCTTTTGTACTTTGTTTAATTTTTAGTCTGTAAATAAAATACTTGAAGGAATGGGATATTTTGTTTTTTGAATAAGGATATCCTGATGAGGTCCTGATCAGGAACTTGTCAGGTTGACCCGATGACAAATAACTTTTATTTTGAATAAGGATATTCTGACGAAGTCCTGATCAAGAACTTGTCAGGTCGACCCGATGGCAAATCACTTTTTTTTGAATAAGGATATCCTAATGAGGTCCTGATCAGGAACTCGTTAGGTTAACCCGATGACAAATAACTTTTTTTTGAATAAGGATATCCTGATGAGGTCCTGACAAGGAACTTATCAGGTCGACCCGATGGCAAATAACTTTTTTTTGAATAAGGATATCCTAATGAGGTCCTGATCAGGAACTCGTCGGGTTGACCCGATGGCAAATAACTTTTTTTTGAGTAAGGATATCCTGATAAGGTCCTGATCAGGAACTCGTTAGGTTAACCCGATGACAAATAACTTTTTTTTGAATAAGGATATCCTAATGAGGTCCTGATCAGGAACTCGTTAGGTTAACCCGATGACAAATAACTTTTTTTTGAATAAGGATATCCTGATGAGGTCCTGACAAGGAACTTATCAGGTCGACCCGATGGCAAATAACTTTTTTTTGAATAAGGATATCCTAATGAGGTCCTGATCAGGAACTCGTCGGGTTGACCCGATGGCAAATAACTTTTTTTTGAGTAAGGATATCCTGATAAGGTCCTGATCAGGAACTCGTTAGGTTAACCCGATGACAAATAACTTTTTTTTGAATAAGGATATCCTAATGAGGTCCTGATCAGGAACTCGTTAGGTTAACCCGATGACAAATAACTTTTTTTTGAATAAGGATATCCTGATGAGGTCCTGACAAGGAACTTATCAGGTCGACCCGATGGCAAATAACTTTTTTTTGAATAAGGATATCCTAATGAGGTCCTGATCAGGAACTCGTCGGGTTGACCCGATGGCAAATAACTTTTTTTTGAATAAGGATATCCCGATGAGGTCCTGACAAGGAACTTGTCAGGTTTGCCCTAATAAGGCAAACCTTATATTAACCTGATAAGGTCCTTATGGTACTTCAGGCAAATCAGGAAGAAATTCTAGTCGGGTGGTAACAAAAAAATTTGATAGCTGTTTTCGAATGACTGTTCGATATTGATATTAATTTGTAAAAATTTACTATTACGACGCAAATTTTTTCGTATCACAATTCATTTCGCAGTATCTTGTAGTTGGTAAAAACTGCGAGAAAAAGTTTCAGAGAAAAAAACTACCGAAGTAGTAGTATCTTGAGCAATAACAACTGATAAAAATTCTAAGAGGAAAATACAATTATTGGCATATGTAATATGTAATATGACATACTTATATGGTAACATACGCATCTTTGTCTAAAAAAAGATAAAATACGACTATAAGCACGTATGTCGGTATATTTATGTAATATACACATATAATCTTTTTTATAGTTATTTTGAAGGCAGTTTTTTTCCGTTAATGTTTATTACCACGGCACTTTTTTCCAACAATTTTTTCTTTAATGTTTTTAATCTAGATTCGAAGTATTTACTGAATGGTTAATTATATTTGCAAGGTACAAATAGTGAGCATTATAATAGATATTGATGGGCTCAGGATTTCATTAAAAAATGCAGTCATATTTTGCTCCAAATTTACTTCTATATTTGGTATAATTCTATCAAATATAATTATTCCAATTAACGGCATTATTTACTTGATTTACACAAGTTCTTCAGTGACACAATACAACCACATGCGAGTTTCGAAATAACATAGCAGATTTGTTACTTTTTTGATTTGCAGTCTACAATTTTTTATGCAATTCCATGTTTTTTTGACACTTCATTTTTAAGAAATGCACGGTTAACAATGCAGAGTTTACTACAAAATTTGAAAACTATTAGACTTATCATACTATTCATATTCTATTTGGTTTTATATGGTTGTGCCACTCAGTAATGAAAATCTTACTTGGTGATGATTTTCTGACGTCAAAACTGATCCTGTTTTTTATTTTAGTGCAATAAAACTATACATCAGAGTAATATTTATTGATAATGTCTTATGAGATACAGAATCCAATGGTATAGTTTAGGCATCGAGAATAAACCACTTTTCAACTGCTACCTAACGCTCTAAAATACAACTTTCAGAACAGTGATTGCATTGAAACATATTTGTAATTTAGGAACCTTCCTGACAATTTTCAGTACCATATCCAAGTATGTTTATGTGAAGACGTCTCATGTGTGTGTGTATGACTGTTCCATGTTTTCAACAGATTCATTGATTTACATGGTTTATACGTCAATCAAAACATTTTGTAGGCCATTAACTTTTTTACAAAAATCATTTTGATCAGATATTTTGTTTACGAGATATATTCTACTGAATATTAGGAAAAAATGAACCTTTATTGAATTTTTCACTGAACGACCACCAGAATTCTGAATAAAGTCTCCTATAAGTCATATAATCTTGTGAATTTGATAGATATTCAAAAGTTCGAACAAACGCAATTTTCTACTTTTATCGAATATTCCGAAAAATACGAACTTAACCTCGAAAAACTACAAATGGTAGCTTCGTCACAAGCATTTTCGAGCTTGACGCGCTCAAAAATAGTAGAATAAAAATTATTTTCTTTATTAAAGCTCGAAAACAACTAACAGTTCATGTTTTGATTATCATGTTTAGGCGTATTTCAATTTTATCGAAATAAAATAAGTTTTTTTTGAGAATCAAGAGCCTAAAATTACTCATTATTCGAGCTTAGACAGTTCAAAAATATATAAGTAATCGCAATTTCAATTCCTTTGAGCTCGGGAACGGCAGGAAGTTTGGGGCTGGCTCACAAGGTCAACTAGTTTTCAGATTTTTTTTTTTATCGCGTCTAATCGAATTATTAATCATGATATGTCACTAAGAACAATCTTTACGTAGAATAGTATTGGCGTGCATAGAGTAATTAGTTAATTTAAGCAAAGTCAGCACATCTTATAATTATTGAAAGTAGGGAATATTTTCAAGGATTTTTTTTCTTGAATCATTAAAAAATTCGAATATATGTTTATAAAAATAGCTATATAAGAACATTTAATCATCATAGCGTCTTGTGTATTTTCCCAATAATTTACGTCGCAATAAATTATTATAATTATAATCATTTTTTTCTGATATTAGATTACTTCGAAATGAATGTTAGTGGAAGCCCATTGAGTAGCAAAATGTCTAACATCTACAACAATTCTCTTGTTCATTTCTGGCAACACGTATTCCATGATGTGGCAGGTAGACTTATTCAAATTTATTCATAAATAAATATTCCGTGTTATATGTATGATTAATGAAAATATTATTTTCAGATCCGAGAACGCGAGACTGGTTCCTGATGTCTTCTCCAGTTCCTGGTGCTAGTATCATGTTCGGATACCTTTACTTTGTTCTTTCATGGGGTCCTCGACATATGGAGCACCGTAAACCTTACAAACTTAAAAACACACTCGTTGTTTACAATTTTCTGCAAGTTATTCTCAGCATCTGGCTCTTTTGGGAAGGTCTTGACGCTGCTTGGTTAAAAAAGTATAGTTGGAAATGTGAACCTGTTGATTATTCTAATACTCCCGAAGCATTGAGGGTAAGATTCTACACGGAAAAAAGTAGATAGGGGTGGAACTGTGCTAAACAAGAATGATCGTAAAGTATGTAGAAACTGATCTTAGCATATTACTAGTTCTCGTTTCAATAGAGATACGTAGTTTTTACATACGACTGAGTACGATTCAACAAAGTAACCATTGCTATGTTACACATTATGTTGAAAACACGACTGGTTATCGTGTTCACAGTTACCATTCGCTTACCAGATGATACATGCTCTTTTAGCAGTAGATGTGTTACTGAGTAAAATAGGTATACCTATATATAGGCGCTGTATAAAACCGCAAAAGATTTCCTGGAAAAATGCGTTCCATTGTCGTTCAACATAGTAACCATTTCTGTGTTGGGCAGGAATTGCTGTTTTCAGTCACATATCTGACTACTGTTTAGCGAGAAATAATTTTGCCATCAGTAGTTAGGCATGTTACTGAAAACAGCAGTTCCTGCCCAGCACAGAAACGCCCAGACAGCATTCAAGTCGGAATGACTGCTTTACGTCTTTTTGAAGGCGTCCTTCAGAAGTCTTATAATGACTTCTAAAGGTTAATTAAGAGTTCTTGAAGACTCCATAGACGTCAGTTTTGTGACATCTAAATGTATTTTTTTTTTAACTTCTTTATGAAGTCAAAATTAGGAGCTCCTTAAGACGTCATGGTAAATTCATAATGAAGTCTTACTTGCAAAGTTAGAAAAAAGAACTCTTTTTAAAGACCTCTTACTGAGTTCGCTAGATAGCTCATTCGATATCTTGAGAACTTCTTAAAGATTTCTTTAAGATGTTGATGAGACGTCCAAATCATAAGTAGGAACCCATTCAGAACTCATCAAGACGTGATTTTGCTATCTGGGTGGTTACTATGTTGAAAGACAATGGAACACAATTATCCGGGAAGTCTTTCGCGATTTCACACAGCATCTATACCAGTCGTGTTTTCAACATAATGCGTAACATAGTAATAATTACTTTGTTGAATCGTATTCAGTCATATGTAAAAACTACCTATCCCTATTAAAACGAGAACTAGTAATGTGCTAAGATCAATTTCTACATACTTTACGATCATTCTTGTTCAGCACAGTAACCATTCCTATCTATTTTTTTCCATGTATTGAATATTTTAAATAAATCAATATTGTTAAATGATGACTCCATTGGCTTCATTGTTCGATCATTTTATTTTTTTAATGATTAGTTACTATACACAGGTTGCAAGAGGAGTGTATATGTATTTCTTAGCGAAAATATCCGAACTTCTTGATACCGTTTTTTTCGTTTTGAGAAAAAAAGAGAGACAAATAACTTTCTTACATATGTATCATCACACTGTTATGCCATTAATATCATGGGGAGCGACTAAATATTATCCCGGTGGACATGGAACTTTTATTGGTTTGTTTGATATTTAACTTAAAATCTAAACATTGTCTTCAAGTCATTTTTAGGTAATATTTTTTTCAGGTGTAATTAATAGTTTTGTCCATATTATTATGTATACGTATTACTTATTGGCAGCTTTGGTGCCTCAATATCAACAATATCTTTGGTGGAAAAAGTATATCACAACTTTGCAAATGGTAATGATACATTATTAATTATTATATATACATGTCAGCCCATTTTGCCCAACTCTCCCCTAATAGGAGATGGGAGGGGTGGCTACATAAAATTTTGAGTGCTCCGAATAATTTGGGGGCAAAAGGGGTCCATTTTGCCCGCCACCCCCCTCTTCCCCTAATAACGTTGCTCACGTAAAGTTATCAATTATTGACACTATAAGAACTCATTCGATTACTTTAATTAATTATAATTGCATAAACTATTCTAAACAATTAAAATTATTTTTCATTGTATCGATTATTGATACACTTTTGTACCAATGGTGGATACATCTAGAATTTATTACACATATGATCCAACATTTCTAAAATTAATATTTTATATTTGAAAATAGTATACTTACTATGGAAGAAGGTAGGTCCCAATCCGCGTGTTTGCCTTTGACTCGCGTAGACAATTATACACGCGGGTTTGAATGTCCTACTTTCATCTCTAGGCATATAATATACCAATTATGATTCTCATGAGTATCATGCTTATTAAATTGTATGATAAAATAAAAAGTATCAATAATTGGTACATTGTATATAATCGGTTTTTTAAAATTTATTTAAATAATTTTTTTTTTATTTTACAGGGGCAATTTTGTCTTGCTTTTGTGCACAGTTTACAATTACTCATTTATGATTGTGAATATCCAAGATGGTCTCTCCTTCTTATTTTACCTAATGTTACGTTCTTCTACTTCCTCTTTTTCGATTTTTACAAAAAAGCTTATGTACCACAAGATAAGAAAAAAGATGATGATTTACAAATAAACGGAAACGAAAATTTATGGAAAAAAAATAATAAAGTCAATGAAAAAGATGACATTAGAAAAACGATTACTAATAATATTTCAAATGGTAAACTTAAACGAGGATGATAGTTATAATAAAATAAAATTAGGTTTATAATTAAAAGTGTATTTATGCATGAATCGTACAGTTACATATTTACGACAGTTCCATTTCTCTCTATTCTTTCAGCAAATAAAATATTGAGTAGCCACAAGTCCATTCACAAAATGCGTGACCTAATAAATCATCATTTTTCACCCTTTTCAGCTTTATTGTGACATTATGTATACTTTATTGTACTCTTATAAAAATATTACAAGACAGTGATTCATAGATACCTCCCACCCCATTCTTGTGTTTATGGTCTATTTAAATTTGATTTCTTTAAACATAATAATAACACACTACTAAATTTTTCTACATGAAATCAGTTATTCTAACTATGACATTATAAATTAAAGACATATTCATCAAAAGTCACTTTTTTCATCTCAAGCTTCTAATATTCAATATTATGGTCGTATCAAAGATACAAAATTTACTTTTGCGCACAATCTTGCAAATTTGAGGCCATTTCAAAGTTATTAGAAATTTTTGTAGAATTTTCGCATTATTTAATCTTTGAATCCTGTAGTGATAGATCAGCTTTCACGAACCCTGCGCGAAAAATCTACTCCGCATCAAGAGAAAAACGTACTCTCTAAAAATGAATTAGTGAAAATCACGTGACAAATCACTATTTGGCAGTGATTAATCACTTATTGCCAGTGAAAAGTATATCACTATTTCAAATATAAGAGAGTAGTAATTTTTTGTTGTGGTAAATGAAATGAAATAAAAACTCACGTGCATCAACTGTTCTAAGAATAGCAAAAGTTTTAATTTTCTGTTACATGTGTGGTGAGAAATTGTATACGAGCCTAGGAAGGCTGATAGGTCGTCATAGTTCACGTGTTTGCTTATTGAATACGTGAGTTTGAATGTCCTTATTTTCTTCCTAGGTGCGCAATAGATATGCGCAATAGATGAACAATCAAAGACATTGAGATCATCTATCAAATTATACCTCAAATCATAATAGTTCCGTGTTTTGGAGATTGTGATTAGGAAGTGTCAATATTACCAAAAAATTTTAACGCTTCTGTTCAAATAACCTGAAGCAAGTACTTTCTTGCCTCGTTGTCACAAAACCCTGACGTATCTGCCCTGATTAAAAAAAAAATGATGAATGTATATCTGTATAGTATTAAAGTTGACTTGTTTTGAATCATTTTCTTTTTAATCAGGGTAGTAACTCTCCCTTTCTCAGAAATGTCACGTATTTTGTGAATACCCTGCTCAAAAAATCCGATAGATTCTTATAGCTGTATGTATAAGGCCCTATACTTAACTATAGCATTTCTCATAGAACTCATTCATTCTTATAAAATCTCTATGGGAATTTATAAGAATTTATTGGATTCTATGAGATTTTCTAAATAGGCTAGCTTTTTGAATAATTATATAAATGCATCATATTTATAACATTGTTTACTACCATAGCTTGTATATGATGAAAACATTTATGTATATGTACAAATTGATATATATGAGGGTGTATCAAATAAAATTAATATTTTTGTTTAAGTAGGATTTAGGAATCTTAAGAAAAAACATTATATTCATTGTAAATATTCTGCAGAATATAGCTAGGTTCAAAAATTCACTATAATTGTAAAATTTAAACTTCCATACCGTATTTTTTACTATAATTCATGCATAAATAATCTAAGGAACTTCATTTTATACAGAATCGTAGAGACCTGAAACCCTGAAAAAAAAGTTTTTATGTTCTAATTCCGCGAACTTAGCCAATAAAAAGTTATTGACTCGGATGTTTGATCAAAAATTTGGTACTCTTTCATATTTTTACTAGCTACTTCGAAATTAGTTATAATAAATTAGAATATTTAAATAAAATTTAAAATAAAAGTAACCAATTGCAAAAAAAAATTATTATTGAAAGAAAGCTGGAAAAAAATAGGTTAAGTACATTAATTAGCTCAACGTACATGCAATCCCTCAGAAACAACAAAATATAAGCATGTTAATTTTGTAAAATAAATTATAATTTATTTATTTGAATAAAACGGCGTTAACAATAATAAAAACAGTTGATCGACTAAATTTATCCATGACTTCGTAGCTATTCAAAATGCATATCTGAAGTTATATATTATACAAAAGAAAACTCACATGATGTTTTACATAGAGATGCTTGCTTACGCCTCAATACGTCACGTCATTCATTCTAACCTAAGTACTTAGTACTAGAATTAACGAAAAGAGCCGAATATTTCCGAATAATAGAATTTAAATTATCGTTGGTAAATTACGATACTGTGTAGAAAAATGTGTAAAGAGTTTAAATTTTAAAATGTAAATTGATAAATTTTTTAATGGACCTAGTTTTTTTAGTTATTTTTTATTGTAAATATTTAAATAAAGTAACAGATTTTTTGAAAAGTCAGAAATATTACTATGGCGTAGTAGAAATAGTTCTTTTAGAATATATTTTAATAAAATTTTATTAAAAATTACTAATTCTCAAGAATATCGAATTGTTTCAACGTTTCCTAAAATTTTTGAATTTTTACTCTAAAATTCTCTGCGTGATAGAGATTTCATTGAATTCCTGTATACTGTGATTCGGTTTCTCCAACATAGAAAATTACATCGTGAATTTTCTGCCAATCCGTACACTGAAAAAAAAATATTTTTCCTCCCGGAATCCAAAGTATTATCGATCCAGTATTCCTATAGTAAGTAAACGTATTGCTACTGTAAGAAACCTGGTATAATTCCCACAGCAATACCGAGTTTTCTTGTGGGACTAAAACTTTATACTATTTTACTATAGCAAATGCAGTGGTGTCTCCAGCGCTTACATAATTATCCTATAGCAATTTTTGTTTCCCGCACTTTTACCTCATATTATCATGAGATAGAAATAAAAGGGCAAGTGACAACAAATATTATAATAATGCGTGCAATATTCCTTTTTATAATTATAAAATTATTAATTAGTATTTATGCGTTTTTTGTCTCAATTGTTGACAGTACGTCTGTTATAATAAAAAATTCTTCTATTTACATACATTCAAGCATGTCAATAAAGTAGGGTTAAGTTTATTTTATTTTAATTGTGGTTTTATGCATACAGCAATACCGAGTTTTGTTACAGTCAGAATACGTATTGCTCCGTGAAATAAACTTTGGTATTCTTACCACAAGAATACTAGTATTGCTACCAGAACAAAACATTTACCGGGAGGAAAAAAACTTTTTTTTCAGTGTATGAATTTTTCAAATATTGTATTATAAAAACTATTTTTTTTTAATATCAATAATCTAAAATTTCGATTCATTATTTTCCTCTATAAAAAAAAAAAAAAGAAAAAGAAAAAGATTTACGTTTGTATTGATGTAAAATTTAATAATTCTTTTTTATACATAAATAAAAAAAAAATTTAGAATAAATTCATTTGATTTTTTCGGTTACAGCTTTATTGATATTCGAGAAAATAATATTCTATTTATACTTTTGGAAAAATTAAAAACTACCATTGTTATTAATAATCTAATCGGTGCTGTACTAATTAAATTAACGTTACTCAACATTATACAAGCATTCATTTTGTAATAAATTACTTTTACCACTAAAAAAAAAATTTATCGTAGATTGAGATTTGTACAAAAGAGTCACATATTCACAGAGCGTTGAGTGATAGTATCACTTAAACTGTCTTTTTCTTAATATAAGATTTTCGATAGAAATCACTGAAGAGATAAATGAAAATAACAACGTTTGTAACAAAGAAGTATGTGAGAGCTTTTGGCATCGCACAGTCCATAACAAGAATTGATATCAAGTAGATGAGCATAAGACCGAATTGAATCTAAAATAATCGTTATGAAGAGGTCAGTATTTTAAATTTTATGGATAATTGCTTAAGTCTATGATATTTACCAGTTGCATCCAGGTCATGTATTTTTTCCACCATAAATATTTTCTATATTGAGGTCCTAAAGCTGCAATTAAGTAGTAAGTATACATGACTATATGTACTGATGAGTTTAAGAAACCGATCAGAACACCCTGTTCTCCTGGCAAATATTTTAAGTAACACCATGAGAAGAGAGCTGTTATCGTGTGGTGATATACGTGAAGAAACGAAACTTGATTGTATTTTTTACGAAGAACAAAGAAAACCTGAAAATTTTAATCAAATTTTGTACACAATAACGAGATTAGTGTTTTTTTCTAATTAACCTTATTGTTCGTGGTAAATGTCTGTAACGACATAGATACTTAATTTGAATTTCCTAGACTCAGAGGTAAGAAAAAATATGTTGATTTGTAAAACGTATATTCGTTATGAGTATGACTGCAGCGCCAGACAAAATATGAACTACGGGAGGCTGTCAGAGTATGTTTTTATACGTATTTCAATAGCAAGAAACATAAAAATAAATAAATATTATTAGAGCGGCTGATGCAGCCGTTCGGCACGCGTGTGGCTCGGGCGATCACCGAAGTTAAGTAGCATCGAGCATGGTCGCTATTTGGCTGGGTGACCGTTTAGCCACGCGTCGGGTTCGAACGAAGGTCTCTGATCGCTAGGCGCGGGATGAAGATCCAGTGATCGGTAAAATGGGAATTTTATTGATCACTGCCCGGGGAAAAAAGTTTAGATCTGATCACATATAATTATATCTGATCAGATCTGACAAAATAGATCTGGCCAGATCTTTAAATTGTCTCTATCTAACGAGATCTCGCCAGATCTGATCAGATATAAATATATGTGGTCAGATCTGAACCTTTTTCCCCGGTGATCCCTACTAAAAAAAAAATATTAAATTGTGAAAAAAAAAAAAGATAATTTCAATTCAATCCGAAATGTAATCTGATATATTAGGAACATTACTTAGAGGAATTACAAATCATTATAATTAATTAAATAAATCCCGGTCACTGCTGGGCTCGAACCTGCATCCTTCCGATTCAAAGTCTTTGATGCTATCCACTGCGCTGACCCACGTATGTAATCGCGTGAGTGTAAATAACTACATATGAACAATTTTCAATAATAATACAATGTATACATGATTATATCTGAGCAGATATAATAAGATCTGATTATGTTAAGTGTTGTATTTAGTTTAGATGAAGTTATATCTAATCAGATCTTACGAGATACACGCAGATCTGACCAGATATTAATAATTTTCTATAAAAATAAGACGTATACATGATTATATCTGAGCAGATATAATGAGATCTGATTGTTTAAAATATATTTAATTCAAATGTAGTTATATCTGATCAGATCTTACGAGAAGCTCCATGGAGCTTCACCCAAACCGAACTGTACTGACTAGGTTTTCTCTGTGGTTTCCCTAACCACTGCATCTTCATTGCACAAGGGAGGTTGCAGGGCATCATCGGTAATGATGCAGTACAGTATAAGCACAAGTCGGGCCACAGCCGCACAACGGAAGGCAGAGGAGAAGTAAAGCAGTTTGCGATATAAAGGCAAAAAATGTATAAGGTCGTAATTGCGACTATACACTAGAAATCAATTAAAATAAAAAAATGAATAAATATTATAATTTATGAATAATAACAAAAAAAAAAAATTTATGAGAAATATGTGACAGTTTTATATTAATTGCAGTTTTGTTTTTTAGTTAAACGAATCAACAACAAGTAAGTATAATGATGAAAAATAAAAAGGAATGCAATAAACATCAAGGTTAAGTTGTTTGAAATTCATATCAAAGTCAAAAAATGATACTAAAGAAAAAATCAAAATGAAATATAGGGGAGAAAAATATATTTTTAATTTTTCTATAAAAAGCGACGACTATCGAAAAATTTCGGGAAGTTATTGAATTGTTTTTTGTAGGTGGTCCGTCGTGCCCCGGAATTTTTTTTTAATTGTAGCAAACTATGATAAATTTTTTTGAAACAGATCTACATAAATTGTATATATTATTTACAAGGCTTCTTCTCGCGATAATATATTCAATCAAATAATTTTGCTCAGAAATATAATTTAAAAAAATCAATCGAATATTTATAGAGCGATACTTTTTTGCCCTATTTTTTCCTTGGAGCCGTTCATATTAATGTATTAATTAACGAATTCGTTTTAATTAATAAAAGTTCAAAGATCAGAATTTATGTTCATTCTATTATATAAGTTTTCACATTATTATTTACTAGGCATGAGCTTTGTATTATTTTAATGAGTTAGCATACCGTAATTATTAATGTGTGACGATAATAGAATGCTTATCAGTAAACAAGTATTAATATCAAGATGAGTGAATAGTTTGTACATAGTTACAAAAAGTGTATTTGTATATCTATATTAAATAAATTTTACTAAATATAGATATACAAATACATGAAATGATCGGGTACTAGGTATTTTACTTTATTTCGGCTATCCGATATCACACTTTCATATATATTAAAGTCCTTTGCTTTGGATGAGAATTTATTTTCTTCATTTCCGACACAAAATTCCTTTCTAAACATTGGAACAAAAATTCCCTGTAAGATTCATCTCTTAATTCCAACTCAAACATAAATCTCAACAATTTTGAAATGTCCCACTTAAAAAGCATATAAAATCTAATAAGTTTCTTTCTTCGATTTTTGATACTTAATTGCAATTGACGATGACGTATCGTAATGAGCGTGAAAGTAATTTTCCCAATAAAATTAATCTTATTTTTAATTTAGGACTAACTACTGAACATACAATAAAAATCTTATCGATAATTTCATTATCTGTAAAAAACGTCATATAAATCAAGTCCACGGCTCTATAGTTACAGGAATTCAAATAATTTTTAAAGTAACTGTAACTCGTCAACTATAGACTTTAGTGTCTTGACTGATAGGAATTTTTTTTAAAAAAATTTAATTTCCTACAAAATTATCTCTAATGTTTTTATCGATTGTTTAGTAGTTAACCTCCTTAAAAATAAAAAAATAATTGCATTGAGAGTATGACTTTCGCAGAGAGTTAAGATTTGTAGAAATTTTTTTCCGGTGTATAGATAGAAATTGTGTACCGAGAGTAAACAAATAAAAGGTTTGTTAGTCAGTCATCTAATCACGAATTGAACAATAAGATTAATGATATATTTATTATAATCACTTATATATAGTTTTATATAAATCATAACTTACGGTATCGAGAAGTTCAATTATTTTAGCGAAAAAATACCACCATGCCCCTGATGAAATCTAAAGAATGACATGAAAAAACTGTAATTAAAAAAATTTTTTAAATTAATTGTGTAACTTACTAATTGTTGTGCACGTTCATCTGGAAGCATTTCATCGTTTCTGCAACTGCTCGGATACACGGAGTTGAGGAACCGATCATTCATGGCCTATCTCAATAAAATAATCGTGATAATTTTTTCATGCAAGATAACGCAGTGTAATAATTATAATTATACTAATTATTCGAGTAAGTATCTCACCAAGGATACGAGCCAAATGCTAAATATAACTTGAAAAGCATTGTAGAATATTAGTATGTTTTTGAGTTGGAATGCCGGCCTTGATTCCATCATCTTTGGTCCAACTTTTAAAACAAAGAGGAGATAGGTGGTGAGAATGGCAAGGACAGGTCCCGGTGAACTCATGAGAAACCACGAGTCTACTACTGGATCTATGATAAAATTTATTTTCTATTATAACTTAAGTGTAAGAGATGCTGTCAGTGTAAAATATTTTTATAGGATTTTTAATGCTTTTGTGTTCTACATTATTTTAATAGGCTCACATAAATTTCTACTCATCTACAAATAAGAGTTTACAAAGTAAAAAGCTATTTCGTTTGCTGTTATAGATATAAAAAATAATGGTTTATTTGCGAATTCTAGTTCAGGCTAACAATCAATCATGTTTGTAATTATTACACGGCAATTTTACTACTTTGCACTGTTATAATATTACACTGCACGAAAAAATATCGGCTCACAATTAAACTTATAATAACTACACTGTAAGAAATAAACGGGTAAGTCTAGGCGGTGTAGGTATTAAAATTTTTGGTGTTAAAATATTTTACTTTGTGAATATTTTTACTTATTCGATCACTGCAATTAAACAGTGTTTTTATTAAGTAATTAAATTATTAGCGGCCGTGAAATTGTATAATTTTTAAATAAATTACGCGTAACAAAAAATTATTTAAATATGTACATAACAAAATTTAAATTTCCTCCAGACGATATTCATTAAATTTTTATATATATTTTTTTTCTAATTTCTTTACGTAGAATTTTTTTTTACACCGATTTAACACCGGTATTTAAACACTGCGAAATTACACCGCCTACAACGGTGTTATTTTATTTTAACACCGAGCAATTTTGCATTATAAATTGAAAAAAAAATTTTTGCGCCAAAAACTTTTTTTTAGTCCTAAAAAAAAAATTTTTTTTTCAATCCATTAATGCAAAATATTTTTCGCGCCAAGAAATCCTTCTTTTCTGTGTAATAATTACAACTTTAAACCATAAAATCCGAGCATTGATGTATTGCAAGTATGTTGCAATTTTTCTTAAAATTTATTTGCTCAGTAAACAAAACTTTTATCATTACTTTGCAGTTATCACTGACAGGAATTTCGTATTCACGATAAATGAAGAATGCTACTTTCTTTAAACAATGAGTTTTGATACGACAGTTAAGGAAATAATTTGAATGATAACTTTATAAAATCATAAATTTTACTTCTATCGATACCGATAAAAATAAAATGTGAGCGTAACGGTAATTTGAACTTTTATTGCATTATTTCTACTCATCTTTTAAATCTTACTTTATTGTTTATGGATTAAAAGGCTTATCGTACAACCATTATAAATGAATTTACTCCGAAGTTCCGGTTTAAAAAAAATCACTCCGCATATGAAATGAATAGGGAGTTTGTTTTTTCAGCGGAGTGATTTCGAAGTGATCTGAATTCCGCATTGACTCCCATTCGGAGTTTTAATATTAAAATAAACTCTTTTAAGGAGTAAATTTCATTCCGAGGTGATTGATTAAATAAACATCCACTCCGCCAATTTTTTACAGTATAAGAATACTTAATATCGAAAACAGAACAAAAAATTTTGCGGATTGGTCTACAACTATATGTATAAAAAATAATTATATATTTACCTTTGTGATCCCCCACGATTTCATGGTAATTAGTGACCACCATTTTTATGAAGTTTGCCATTGTACCAAATAATTTTTTTTCTGTTCTAAAAAAAAAAGAAAATTGTACTTTTCAAACGGTTATCAATTTTTTTTATGTTTAATTGTCTCAAGACAAATCTAGTATTTTTTTTCTATCACTCAAGTGGCGAAATTTATTTTTGTTGCACTTGCACATTAATAGAAACTTTGTCCACATTTTTCTCTTAAACAATTAAGATTTTTTAAAAAATAAAAACTTTGATTACTAAACTATAAAGTCGTTTAAGAAAGAAATTTAGACAAAAATAAATAGACTTGTCTTCCCGAATTACTAGTATTTATTATTTCTCTAAGCTTCTCAAATCACATGAAGCTCAAGAAGAAATATAAAAACAAGATGTACGGAGAACTTTTATAATAAATTAAAAATAAAACTTACTTGAAGACTATCGGTACTACGTCGATACTATCGATGATTTAAATATATGCATAAATCACATATATACACATATATATTATATATTTAAGTTATGTCTATTTGTATGTACATCTATGTTCAAATAAATATATATATGTATGCATGTATATACTTGTATATGTATATGTATGTATATAGATGTATATAATATGAATTAACTGTACGGGTACAAACTGAACAGGTTTAAAACTTTTAGTCCTCACAACGATGTTCTTAGAGGACAAGTCTTGGAGTGCTAACAGAACACAGGCCAAAAACTGACATTCATTCGAAGCTCCTTGGTGGGTAAGCCAACACTATTGGACGTTACCCCTCCTTGAAGATTATCTTACCTTCCGCCTTTCCACTTAACGCAGAGCAATTTGACTGTATAGCTAAGCTTGACCGCAAAAGTATTAATACAGTAGTTACATCCGATTGCAAACGTCTTTTGTACCCTTTAATTATATACGATTTGACCTCTATAATGAGCTGTTAATTAGTAGGATTAATTAAAAAGCACGTTTAAATCAGATGAATTGATATAATATAGTGAGATAAAAAATAGCTTTCCACCTACAATTTAGTTTTTCAATAAAAACAATTGATTCGTTTACTTGAAAGACTTTAATTTTGTCTGTTTCGAGTAAACGAACAATTATGCACAGAAAAAAAAAAATTCTTGGTTGAAGGTAAATATTCTTAATCCAAGAAAATTTTTTTGGAGACCTAAACTTTCTCAGATAAAGTAGTAATTTTATCTGACCAAGATAAATTCACTTAGCTCAAGAAAATCTTGACTTGGTTCCCGAAAACGGTGGTCTTCAAAAATATTTTCTTGACTCAAGATAACTTTTTTTTCTGTGTGTGTATTTGCTAGTTAAGTGCGTCAGTATCTTATTTATCAAGAATAAATTTGTATGAATGTATACATTCTTACTAACGGAAATGGATACACTTAATAATTTCATAATGTCTTGTTAACACACGAGTTTATTATGTATTTATATTTATTCATTAAGAAAACCTTTGGACCTTTCTTAAATTCTCATCGCAATCATAAAATATTTGATAAATGTTAATTTTAAAACTTAGGCAATATATCTTGGGATTGAAAAAATTTTGAAATTGAATAATGAACTTTCGAAATTCATTAGAGTGGCTTATTTGCAAGATAAATTTATGTATATTTGTCCATTGAAAGTTGGTTTCTTTCATATTATAATATGATAAAAATGTTTTAATTTATAATAGTAACAATTAATAAATAATAGTAAAAAGTGGAATCTGTTATCAATAATTAGTACTATTATGTGCTTAATGCAAAGTAGTTTACTAATTTTTGTAGATTCCTAAAAACTACTATCAATTATTTCAAAAAGTAAGGAAATATTATTACTTTTAGGTATAATACGTGACTTATTAGTGAAATTTAATTAATTTATGGCATAATCTATTAAAAAGTAATGATTGGTCAAATTAAGAATTGCTATCTTAAATACTAATTTTTCCAGCCGAAAATTCCAAAAGTCACAAACTCTTATTTCATAAATTCGATATCACTGATTAATTACTAGCTTAAAATATCATTTATTCATCATTATAAATTAATTTACAATATACATAAATCGCATAAGTGGTAAACAATAAAATGAAAAATTAGTATGCTAAATACTGATTTTTTGCTCATAAAAACACCGAAAATTTTTAACTTATTTTATAAATTCTATCCCATTGACTAATAATTAATATAAAGTGTTATTTATTCGTTACTATGAATTAATTTAGTATATACATATATCGAATAAGTGGTAAATAATAAAATGAAAAATTCGTATACTCGATCTTTATATATTAATATGTACGTTTACTAATTTTTCGGTTCCTCATTTTTTAAATTTTTCTGTTTATTTGAATAGTAACAAGTGTAGATACCAATTTATCGATTCTTTTTCATATTAATTTTAATATACGAAACTACAAATTTTGCTCTTTTATGTGTATCAAATTTTAATATAAATAATAGCCATTTTGTAATATATATAATGATCCTGATTTGATATTAGTATCGAATATACTAATTTTAAGTCGAAAATACACTAGAAACTATTGAAATTTTGAGCATTATTTTTTTTCATGTAATAATACAGGAAAGTGAATTCTAAATGATCCTCTGTTATTGAAACATTTGAAAAAGTATTAAAATTCAAAAATAATTTCATTTTCCAATAATTACTTTTATATTATAATATAATTAAAAGCTATTCATTTTTATAAAATTTTAAATTATTTATTTATTTCTCGTGTTCAGTTTAATTATTATTTTTTAAATGTTTCACGTTTTTTTTTAGATGCCGCTTTTTTTCAATCCTATCCTGTTCGGCATCTATGTCAGAAAGACTTCATTATTTTATCTGGAAAATGATGTCTTTTAGAGTTCAGACAAATTTCATCTTTATGATAACTTTCTATAGATGTCAGTTTTATGACATCTAAAAGATCACTTTATGATAACTTCTATATATGCAGTTATGAGTTTGTAAAGATATTTCTGTTAACATTTTATCATAACCTAAATTAATCAGCCGATCTTTAGTATTCATAAATTTAGTGTTTATGTTAACCTAACCTATAAAATAGTTATACGTGCAGAAAGCGTTTGATACAAAAATTACGGATAGAAAACCATTTAAAGAATTATCTAAGAGGCTATTATAAAAAAATAGGCGTTTATGTAAATTTTTAATGGAATCGATAAATATAATCCCAGTCTTTAGGCAAATAAAATTATTAAGCCTCAGTCATCATTTGAATTCATAGCTGGTGGTCGACTGGATTGTCGATCGTGGTAATATGAATAATAATAGTGATTATAGTGAAGATATTAGTGATGATAGAGTTGAACAAGCTGAAGTGATTTGATTTTCCTTCTTTGGTGATTGGTGGTAATTCCAGTGAACAGGCTTCGTTATCTGCTTATAATTAAAGCTTACCAACAATACTGGCCCAGTAGCTGAATAATTATAATATTACATGTGATGCGACTGGTAAACTATTTAAAATATTGGAAGTTTCAAATTTTGAAGAAATTGATAACTTCCCTGCTTAGAAAATCTCTTCGAATCCAATAGATTCTTATAAATTCCCATAGAGATTTTATAAGAATGAATGAGTTCTATGAGAAGTGCTATAGTTGAGTATAGGACCTTATACATACAGTCATAAGAATCTATCGGATTTTTTAAGTAGGGTTACCAATTGATCCTCGAACATAACTTTTTACGCCAGAAAACCCTATAATAATCCGTAAGGTTCCCTTAAATGAATATTTCCATTATGGCTTAGAGAGAGAGCTTCAAAAGATCGATTGCGTCCCATTGATTACAAAATATTATCAATTTTTTTTTTTTTTAAATGAGGTGGTCATAAAGAGCTGGTTGCATAACATGCTGATAATCGCCTCAAAAATCAGTATAATAATATCAGCTACATGAGCTTTTAATTTCAATATGATGATAATTACTATTAATCTCATAGTATCATTATTATCATTATATTATTATTATTAAAATTATTACCATTAAATTGATTCAAATAAAAGATTATATTAATTTGTAATATATAATAAAAAAAACTAAAAAATCTTGATAATGTATTTGAGTATCGATTATAATTAAATATCCTAAAGGAGGATCTACAGTAATTTTTGTCCAAGGTTTTCGCTTTATTGTTCCAACCTCTAAACACAAAATTAAGAACGAGGCTCGATATATCACTCTATAATCTAGCAATCTACGTTTTCATTTTTTTTTTTAAATATTCATCGAAATGAAAATACTCTCGTTTTTCACGCCATACCGTACAGATTTGGCGTAGAGACAAATATTCTTCACACTCATAAAAACCCACACTGATATTTTGCCGGAAATTAATTCCGAAAGTGGTAAGAACGTCAAAAATTAAGAAATTACTTTTTTTTAATATTAAGGCTAACAGACTCGAACTCTGGAAGAAAGGATCCTGAAACTTTAATTATACTATTACTGGTAGTTTTCTGATAATCAACTCTGAGGTAGATTTCACTGAAATTTTCGAAAACGATATAGATGTCACAGAATTTACGCAGACAAAACCGTCGGTAGCGGCTCGTAATCATGTACAATCATATACTATGAATTGTAAAATAGGATTTGGTGCGATTGTACATAATCATGTATAATAATTTATATACACCCTTGATATATAACGTACATAGGGAAAAAATCAGAACATCACAACCCGAGTGACATTACCCTGTTTAGAAAATCTCATAAATTTCCATAGCGATTTCATAAGAATGAATGAGTTCTATCCATACAAAGAAAAAGAATCGGCCCATTACTGGGTCGTGAATGGCTGCCAATTTTCAAGCATCGGCCGAAGATTGGCTAAATATCGGATGATAACGGTATGCCAAGCATGGCAGGCGCAATCATTGGCTAATCGTGATAATCAATCATCGGCTAAAGCTTGGTATCAAGAGCACTTGATCAAATCATTGGCCAACAAACGGCGGTTGATTGTGCGCCGTTTTTATAAGCAAAAAGACGGCTGCCAATGACTCACCATGCATGGGCCAGTATAGTTAGCCAATCATTAGAAAACCAAGCATCGGCCGATCTGTGGGAAAATTTCGAAGCTCGGCGATTTTTTATGGGTATGCCCCTATTAAAAGAAACGATTTAAAACGATGAGAAAAAAAAATTTTGAATACTTTTGAATACTTTGAATACTTTTGAATCACCCTTCTTATGGACATTTAACATTGCAAATCGTTTTAAATCGTTTCTTTTAATCAAGGTGAGAAGTGCTATAGTTAAATATAGGACCTTATACATACAGCTATCAGAATCTGTCGGAATTTTAAACAGGATAACAGGAGCCGAAGATGAATGCGGCAAAAACGCGGGTTGCGTTGTCTTAAGTTATAAACCACCAGAATAAAAAGTTCAACTGTAATGGAAAGAAATTAATTCATTTTATAATCTCAGCCTAGAAAAAATATCGGACCTCAATTAATTTCTATTTTTCATCATGCATGTTATTTTTTTCAACTGTTGGCCAAACTATTGTTCGACAAGTATAAACCTAAAAAAAACATTTCGACGTTCTGATCAGCAAATGATCTAGATCCATTTCAGAAAATCCTCCATTTATGCGAAAAAAAGAAAGTTAAAAATTTTTTTATCTAAAAAACAATTCCATATGTAGTGTATGTATAACATTTTTGTCAAAGTTACTCAAATGATATTTTTTCTGACTATTAGTATTTGAAAATTGCACAGAATCGCCTATGAAAAAAAATCAGTTAGACAATTTGCTAATTAGAACGTCGATTTTAGGAAGTAGTGGACACTCTAATATATACATGCACTTCATAGTGATAATTCACATTGTTGCACATATATTGTTTACAAATCGCATTATTCTAATTAAAGGAAAAATATTAGCATGAATTGTTTTATTTTTGAATGACTGCAATCGAAATTAAGAGTAACCTTGGCTGATTGCTATGTGTCAAATACATAATATTTCTTGACCTTGAATATACTCGATACTTACTTGATAAAATTAAAAGATAAGTAGGGTGTTATATTCTCTTATTAATATCATTATTATTTCAACGGTTTTCATTAAAATAAATTTATTTCTTTAAATGCATGTAATTAAAAAAAGTTTATATTATTACTTGAATTTTTTAAAGTGAAAATAAGCAGAAATTCAGTATAAAGTTCTAACTAATGTTATTTTTGCAATTTGGAGTTCGATTCGAAATTGAATTCGATTCATTAATCGAAATTTCAATATTCAGAACTTATAGATTTATAAATATGATTCCAACTCTATATAAGGTACCTGCGGGTAATAAGGCCTGTCGGATAATAAGGCCTAAGTGACAGAAATGATATTTAAAATAACCGCCTCCGCTAAAGGCTACTCTAGAAGAAGGGTCTTGCATAGAGATGTTACGACAAATTTATAGAGTCCTGATATCACGTTCCCTGTCTTTTATATTTCATCATCCGTTATATGCTGTCGTAGTGCAGAAGAAATTGTAAAAAACAATCTAGTCTTCTGACTCTTAAAAAATATTTTTGCTAAATTGAAGTGATGATTCATCTCTAATACCAATTTTATTAAGTATAGTTAAACTATTCCAGTTTGTTTAACCCTTAGGCCTTATTACCCTTCCATCGTAAAATAAGGCCTATTCGTATGGTTTTTGTAAAAGTATAATTTTTTGTTTGTTTATGGTAAAAATTACCATTACTTCATTACATTTTATGGCTAATGTATCGAAATAAATATTAATGATACATTTCGATAATTAAATGCAATACTTTCGATTCTATTCGAAATCTCCCTTAGCTAGGCCTTATTACCCGCCGGTACCTTATTTCTAAAAAATTTAAATCGTTAGTAAAACTTATCGCATTAATTAAATCACTAGAATAACCTAAACCTCCTAGTTAAAATATATTTCATGGTCTCTTTTTTTAAATACACTTTTGTCAGATTACAATAGATGGAAAAACATGATTTTGTTTACGTGTAATTATTTATAAAAAAACAAAATAAAACCAATAAAAATAAATTTTTGAACATTTTACAATTGGGAATATTGAAAGATTTCAAATAAAATATAGACAAAAATATGATACTTCAAAAATAATCGAAGAAAGTGTTTAGTTTTGCACAATGGATTTGATGAATGATAATGTGTAATGAAGAGCTACATTGCGTAGTTTAATTTTTTGATTTTCGTCCGGCTTTAAATGCTTAAATGATTTACTTTATTATTTTTTGATATATATTTATATATGATAATGATTAAATTTATGATACTGAAAATCTATTCACAATTCAACATAGTAATAGATTGTTGGTAAGCTTCGATTATTGGCTTTTTGTATTACCATTAACTGTCTTTTGAGTAATACCATTTTGATCAGATTTAGATTGCGGTTTTTTTACATATGTTTTATAGTAAAAATCTCCAAATAACACCATCATGAAAAGATTTTGTGGAATGAATATCGCTGCTGGCCAAAGGGGGAAACCACAATCTCGAGTCCAGATTAATTGAGAAAAATGAATCAAAAGTAAAAAGAATTGAGTGAGCTGAAGTTGGGTTATGTATTTTTTCCACCAAGGCTTGCTTATTTTCAGTGACGTAGCTAAATAATGTCCGTACATAATTACGTGTACAAAAGAATTGATCAGGCCTAAAATTTAAATTCAATGAATTTATTATTTGTATATAGTACTGAAAGGTTAAGGCCATTTTCAGACATCCCCCCCCCCCCACCCCCACTTTTCAAAAATATGCAATGACTTTCAACTGTCACATCGTATCAAAATTTTATCAATTAATTAAAAAATAAAGCACTCATTAAAAAAAGGACAATTTCGTTGAGACATAGATTTAAAAAAAAATTGCTTACAGTTGACATCAATTCGGAGTTTATAATTCGAATTTTGAGTTCAATTCCTAATTGATAACAACTGTAAGTAATTTTTTTAAAATTCAGTATCTCGAAACTGCCGTTTTTTCAATTAAGATCTTAATTTTTTTTTTTTAATTAATCAATAAGATGTTAATACTGTCATGGCAGTTGAAAGCCATTGCATATTTTTAAAAAGTTCGGGTGAGGCACTGCTGAGAATGCTCTTAAGCTGAAAAAATATGACGTATTTTACCTAAAAATGTGACGTGGCCGCCTGGTAAAAATTTAACTCCACCCCAGGCACCCATAACCATTCCTGCATGATGATAAACGTGAAGAAAAGTAACTTGGTTCTGTTTTTTTCGCAAAACAAAAAAAACTGTATCCATTAAATCAAATAATTTAACCATGAAATAAATCCACACTGTTCGAGCAATCTAAATAGTAGTTAATTGCGATAAAAACAAGTTTAAATATAGGAATGTTTTAATATGTAAATATTAAGACGTATCATTACCTCAATCGCCCGCGGATCATTTGAATAGTCAACAGGTTGGCAAACAAAACTGTATGTTCTAAGCCATGCAAGTGACAAAGCCTAGAAAAAGCAGCTTTTTTATTCATATGTATTTCTTTAAAATACTTATCAAGTATTTATAATGTTACCTTATACACAAGATATCCACTTAAAAATATTTGTATTACATTATAAATCTGCATTACTCTATCTAATTTAAATGGTGGCCTATTGGCCATAAGTCTTGGGCCTAAAGTGAATACAAAGTATAAGTAAAATCCAAGTATAGCGAAACCTGGCCATGGTGTCGGCATTAAAAACCAATCTCTCGTTCTTGGATCTTCGTAAATAGAATAAAAAAATTAAATATTCATTGCTAACAATAGATAATTATTCCTAAATATATCTCAATTACCTGATACTTCATCATTAACATAATGATAGAGTCTCACTAGAGATTTTATAATCGTTGCCATACTTTTGAGTCCCTATCGCAAGTATCGCCTTAAGACTCACAAACACAACCGTTACGAATGTCATGCGGTTGTTTAAAAATATGTTAACGTTTTGATATTCTTTGAGTAACTTTTTTTTTATTTAAAAATGAGTATTATAAAAATAAGTAAATAAAAAATATTAAAATAAAAGTATTCTGCTTAATGTTTATCGCTTAATTTTACTAAACGTATTTTATCATAGGTCACCAAAAAGAAATAACTGTATATCCAACATCAATGTATTTAAAAAAAAAAACCCTCCAGCCCACACAACCACCGTGAAATATCGCAACAGACTGAAAGAAGTTTTTTGTTTCATTGAAGATGCGTAAGCATTGTATTGTAATCATAATGGTAGAACGGGATCATAGGTGTGTTTGTGTATATCATAATGGTTTAATTGCCTTAAAATCACAAGTTACGTACAATTGTCAGCAATAATGCCAGATACTTATCAATAGCGACTTGTGATGAAATTTCAAAAAATCCTGATGATTTCAATTCAGATATTTTTTAGAAAATGAATTTCTTCATTTGACGATGATTAAAATTTCAGATTTTTAGAATAATTTTACGTTGAAAAGGCATAATATTTCTCATTCAAATTTCCTTACTGCTATAAACTTGAAACATAGTTTTTTTTTTTCTAGTATCTTGAAGACAAACTATTTCAAAATTCATATTCATTTCGTAAATATAACAAAGACATAATGAATATGATCAATAATGTTTTCCCTGAAAACAGCATGATTTAAGAATCTAAAGCAGAATGAATATTTCTGAAAAAGTAGAGTAATAGGAAGTTATTGTCTATGAAAAAAATGTTTGAAAACGAAAAATATTCATAAAATTTATTAGTATTATAGAATAGCAATTGGTAAAAAGGAGGTGAGAAAGAAGTATTTAACTAATTATAATAACCGGAAGTGATGACAGCTCGGGTCTCACAGTCCTGACCTTACAACGATCGACCACGACAGTGAATATGCGACGCACCATGATTCGATAAATTTAACAAAACTTCAATTAACATATTTATTAAGTGGATAGTACAATATTGGTATTCTCTTACAATAATAATCGGATATTAACATTTCCTCTTTTAATAACATATGTTCAAGGCATAAGGAAAATATACTGAAATATAATGAAAATATTAATATAACAGAAAAGAAAACATAATTAAAATATCCACTTGTGTGTGGAATATCTTTGATTAATATCGAAAATATATATGCATCATAATATTTTTTGCTGATTGTATTTCATTATAAATATGTTCGAAAGATATGAATATACATGTTCTAAATATATAATCGGCAGTGGATGAAATATACGTCTATATATTTAATAATATGTTTGCAGTATATAATAAAAAATAAATCTTAGCTGAAGGTAAATATTTTTAACTCAAAAAATTTTTTGAATACCTCCCAAATAGACAGTTCAACCAACAGTCAAATTAAAGCAGATATTTCTCGCATACATGAGATCAAAAATTGACTTCAATGAAATTTCTCTAGATAATCAAGGTTTTGACTCAGAAATTGATATGAAACATTTGACATCTCGATGACGTCTAGCACACATAAAAAATTCCATTTCAATTTTTTGCTTTCCCCCACATGTAAAATTACATACAAACTTTATGTAAAATAGCGGTTTTAGTTTTACGTTAAATTTACATATTATTTTACATGAATGAGTGCTAAAAAGTTGAAAAAATTTTTTATGTAGACTGCACGTCATCGGAATGTCAAAAGTTTCATTTCAATTTTTGAGCTGAAACTCTGATTTCTTGGGCTAATTGAAATTTTTTCAGATAAAGTAGAAATCTCCTCTGATAGAAAAGGTAGTCGCTGACGGCATATAGATCTTCAACATAGGTAATAATTTTCAGTGACTTTGAAAATATTTGGGAACTCTTGACGAGTTAAAAGAGTCGTAAGAATTGTTTTTGAATTACCAAATTATTCAAGACTATGAAAAGATTTCAGCGAATGAAGACGACATCTGTTGTAAAATTGTAGAGTCTTCATTGTAGAAATAGTTTTTGGACATGATTATTACTGCATTATTTATCAGTTCAAAAGTTTCTACAGTGACAGAAGAAGATGACGTGATCAAGAGACGCTAAAAAGTCTTTTACTGCAGTAGTAAAATTTAAGAATAGTTCGATTAAGTAGGAGGTTCTTTGTTACTTTAAATAATTTTGAAAAACAGACAATGCGCGTCGTAACCATTAGAGAGTCATAACCTTAGATGAGTGCTTTGACTTCATGTCTACTGAAATTTTCATTTTTGAATACAATGTATCGAACAAGTCTAATTTGAAAGAAAAAAATAACTTAAAATGTTTTATTTTAAAAAATTTAATTATATATAATCAAAATACATAGTTACATCTGTTCAATAATAATTAAATATCTTTTGAAATATTAGGCAATATTTTCTTCGTTGCGTTCATAACTATTTCATTTAGATTTGGCATTAAAAATACATTTTATTAGTCTAAAAATTCATTTATACATACGGAACATGTCAATTGTTTGTTGGAGCTTAACCAGTATAAATAATTATAAGTCATAATAAAGTTAATAGCATTAATAACACTACCCTATCAAAAAAATCCATGTAGGATCGCATGGGAACCCATAGGAATCCATATAGAAAACCATGGGTCTAGATTCCCATTTTGACATGATGCAGATTCCCATAGGAAATTTTCGTAAAAATCTACATGGGATTCCATACGATTCCCATATGGATTTAGCATGGTGTGTTCCCATAGGAACCCATATGAGAATCTATATCGGGATCTTTGCTGGATTCCTATAGAAAACCATATGGGAATCCATCCGAAAACGCCATGTGGAAACCCATACAGGAATCTAGGATGTATTCCCATGTGGATTTTGTTGATAGGGATACGTTTAAATTGTATTAATGAAGCTAAATGCACTGATGACAATGACTAATAGCGCTAAACATACTAATGACATTAAATAATTAGTGCGCGAAAAATCTAAACCATTAGTGTTTCTTATTGGTACTCATTAGTATTCTTTTCTAATTTTGACATCATTACTATAGCATATCCCGAGTCAGAATAATGAACCTACATAAGCCTACATGAACGTACATGAGCCTACAGGACAATTTTTAATTATTTTGATCGATATTATTGTCAATTGTTTTGATTGATCAATGTAACCTTACAAAATACACTCATACCAATATTAAATAGTGCAATAAAAATAAATTGAAATAGTACCTAAAAAATTATTGTTAAAAAAATTTTTAAATTTAATTTGTAAATTGAATCATTTTAAATTATTGAGTATATTATATTATTATTAAATAGATACATTAAATTTCAGTACATAAAAAAACTGTTAAATAAAATTGTAGTAATTTGAATAATTATGTTTTTATTATAAATTTATTTAATTTATTTTAATTAAAAGCATTTCATTAAATCAATTTAATTTATAATTATTTTTGCATATAAATAAGCTATTATTCTAATTTTATGATTATTATTCTACTCCAATTCATATTTACTTAGTGGTATGCCAATGACAATTTGGTTATCTATATTAATTATTACACAAACATCAATAATATTTTTTATTGGAGTTTTTTCATGTTCTTAAATGTAATTTATCTATTTAATAATAATATAATATACTCAATAATTTTTTAGTTACTATTTAAATTTATTTGTATTGCACTATTTAATATTGATATGAGTGTACTTTGTAAGGTTACATTAATCGATCAAAACAATTGAAGATAAAAATATCGATCAAAACAATTAAAAATTACCCTGTAGGCTCATGTAAGTTCATGTAGGTTCATTATTCTGACTCGGGGAGCCCAGTAAGCTAAGAAAATGGACTATAGGATTACAAAAATACATCGAAAGAATGTTGAAAATCTTTGAATAACATATCAAGAACTTGTAGCTTCTATTAAATTTTCGGAGGTGAATTATGAATGAATACGTTACTGCTAATTATAAAATTAAGAATAGTAAAATATAAATTGAACTTGTATACCCCTTGTAAAATGAATACTTGCAAGGATAGTTTCAAAAAAATTAATCTTTTTTTAAATTTAAATATAAAAATATCGCTAAATATATTTGAAACGTTAAAAAATTAACTCTTCTAATTACAGCAACAAATAAATTTACAAATAAACTATAATTATTTTTTCATACAGTGTCCCAATATCGTGTTAGATAGATGAAGAAATTATTTTTTTTCTTTTTATCTTTTCAAAGTATTCATTTAAATCTGTAATAAATTGTATCAAATGATATAAATAAAGGAATTAATTACATGAATTCTAGAAGATGAGTTTATTTATTAATGCTTTTTAAATAAACGATTATTGCTATGTCATACTAACTTATTTACTACGTACTTATTGACGTACAATGATACTTACAATTATAAATTTAAGTTAATTATAAGTTGAAAATTGCATCGAAAACTGATTCATTTAATTTCACCTTGAAATAACTTATGGTAATAACAAATTATTTTTGAATGTTGTGACTACACGAAAAAAATGAACTATAGTCATATGGGCCAAGTGCGTGATGTGGGTAAGTGTGTGCAAACCCATTCATTTCGGACTGAAATGCATGGATTTTCGTACACTTGCCCCATATCACTCCATAAATTGAAAAACTACAAATAATGTAATGATAAAGGCATCCGTAAATACTATCATTCTAAATAGTAACTTTTAAATTTATAATTAAAATGTGAATAATTATAAGACAAGTATTAAAATTTATTGTCTATACAAGAAAAATTAATATTTGAACTGTAAAAATCGTAACTGATACTTAACAAATTTATGACATGTATTATAAAATGTATTGTTTAGAATGTTCAAAGTCTCTGTATTGACACCCAGGTTGCGGGTTATAATTTCAAACACTAATTTTTAAAGTTTATTTTTTTTCTGTGTATGATAACATTAAACGAATACTTATTTCTAAAATAGAGTTGAGAGTTCTTCATCTGAAAATCTAGTCATATTACATATAAAATTATAAATTTTAATGACTTAATTTTAATGTAAGGTACAGTCAATTTGAGTAACTTTCTTTCGACAGGATAACAATGTTGGTCCCAAAGAATAATATTTAGCCATAACTTGAATACTATTTCTTCTAACGGCTTAACCAACAGTCAGTTTAGTATCCTGTTATCTACATTTCATGGTAAAACAAAGTCGAATATACCCTTTACTAGAAGTTCAAATCGCCATGATTAGGCTAAAGTTACCAAGGTTGCCTGTAATTCTCTAATTAAATTTTAATAATTAACCTATTTCTTAACCATACATAAAAGGTAGAAAATTTTTTTAAATTTCACTATATCCGAGCGTGAGATCACGCTTTATTATTTAGATATGCAGTATTGTATAATTCAGTGATTTTCTGATCAGTCGATTTTGTCATTAGTAGTAGATGGAGTTTGAATCGATTTACTATGTTTAACTTTGCGCGGTGTGGGCGATAAATAATTTTTCACATAGAATGAACCAAACAAATAAATGAAAAACCCTGCATTGAAGCACAGTAATCCAGCAAGTGATTTTGGGAAATCGCAGTCTAACCAGAAATGCTGAATATTATGCATGAATATAATACAAAATTGAACAAGCTGTAATCTCGTCAGATATTTTTTCCACCAAAGATATTTTTCCATGTGTGGGCCAAACGCAGATAACATGTAGTATGCGTACATAATAATGTGAATGAAAGAGTTAATGAGTCCGAGAAGAGTTACATGACCACCTGGGAAAAATCTTACTCCGATCCAAGCTGTAACAGTCATAATGGCATGATGCCATACGTGAAGAAATGATATTTGTCGTTGCTTCTTTCGAAGAACAAAAAATACTGTGTCCGAGAGTTCGATCAGCTTACAAATATAATACAGCCAAACAGCACGAGCCATCTGAAAATAAATTTATCATTTTACTTTGTACATGTCATAATTATCGTTAAGTAAAAAATAGTATGCTTTACCCTCAAAGCTTTAGGGTTCATTGATCTGTCGACTGATTGGCAGCCAAAACCATAGTCGTTCCACCAACCATTTACCAGGCCTTCGTGGACTAGTACACAGCTTAGAATCACTTGGATAAAGTTATAAACGATTAATATATGTTTTAGAGAGTATGGTTTTTTATCTCTCATATATTTTGGACCGGCTGATGTGCTAAAGTAGACGTAAGTTACAACAATCATCAATAACGGTCCCGGCCCAGTAACAAGAAACCAATCGCTGGTTCTATGATCTGGAAAAATAAATTATTTGTAGATCAAATTTTTATTGCTTTGATTTAAGATAACTTTTAGGGTAAAATGTTTAATGCATGTAGTTACCAATTTTATTTTGCATGAGATCGCGATACCATTCAATAATACCAGGCATATTGGATAAATTCTTCGGTAACTGCTGATAGTCAAATCTGTAAACAAAGTATATCATATTAGATTAAATATCAGGTATAAATAGATTTGGTTTTATTTGACCAGATCAAATCGTATCTGGCTATAATCTGAATATAATTTTTAAGCCTTAGTAAAAACGTTTAGCGCTGCCCGGATAAAATTTAGACCAAAACTGGCCAAATGTTAAGCATGGGTAGATCTGATCTATGCAGATCAAACTAGATCTAGCGAAATATAATTTGTTGGTGTGATCTACGCTGAAGAAAAGTTGGGATATAATCAGAACGAAATTCCTGTGTGAATAGATAAAGATCGATTGAATTCGATCTGCTTAGTTTTATTGATATTTAACAGGATAATTTGATAGGATTTACATAGTACTAGATCTAAATAGCATCGTATCTAATAACATCATATCGCGTCACTAATTCTAAAAAAATGTATTTTTATACGCTCTCTTAGCTTTGGTCTAAGTATAAAACCAAAAGGGCGTATGATGTTTTTTTTAACTACTACCCAGACAGCATTCAAGTCGGAATGACTGCTTTATGACGTCTTTTTGAAGACGTTCTCAAAAAGTCTTAAAATGACTTCTTAAAGGTGTAATTTTTAAGAACTCTTAATTAAGAGTTCTTGAAGACTTCATAGATAAAACGTCAGTTTTGTGACGTCTAAATGTATTTTTTTTTAACTTCTTTATGAAGTCAAAATTAAGAGCTCCTTAAAGACGTCATCGTAAATTCATACTGAAGTTTTATTTGCGAAGTCAGAAAAAAGAACTCTTTTTAAAGATAGTTTTACTGAGTTCGTTAGGTGGCTCATTCGACATCTTGAGAACTTCTTAAAGACTTTAAGATGTTGGTAAGACGTCCAAATTATAAATAGGAACTCATCCAGAACTCATCAAGACGTCATTTTGGGATAATCATATTGTAAACTTATCTTAGGTATTATAAGTCTGCAAAACACACAGCTTTTTGGCTTTGAAGAGTTTCCTAGAGACAAAAGGGAGTATAAAAATATATCCTTTTAGAATTAGTAACGCGATATCAAACCAAGCTTTATCTAGCATAATATAATTTTCTAATTATAAAATTATGCTTAGATTAGACCAAATTTAATTTGATGTTACCATGATTACTTCTGATTCGATCTATTTAAATCGAATTAAAATTAAACTCAGTAATTTTATTTTTTCATTGCGACATTTATTTAACTATTTAACAAAATAAAAATGATTAATACTTATATATAATTAATTAAATATTTTCAATTTCTTATTTTATTTAACAATAAATTAGTTTAGACAAGTAATTTGTTCGGAAAATAGTGATAAAAATGAAAAATACATTTTCTTCAAACTATTCCGAAAACCGTATATTTTCATCAAGAGGTCGCAAAGAGACTAGTTCATTCAAATACTGTGGCGATAACTGGTTCTTCAATTGGTTCCCTATAAGACCAGCAACCGACAATATCCTTTCACAAGAAACTGATGTAGCGACAACGGGTAAAAATGATTCCGCGACCGTCCATAGAAATTTATATTCTATGGATTCCCAAATCTGTAAGTTATCTGCCAGGTATAAAGTCAGCCCAATATTTCTTCCTGGAGTTTGAGACTAGATGAATTCGATTGACCTATTTGTTCAGAAGTAAACTCTGTTCATGCTCTTTCACTTTGTCGAAAAAACATAGCAATTTTTTTTACATTAGATAAGAGCTCTCGCAGAATAGATTGTTTGGTACTGCAATCTACATTTCCAGCATCCCCTCCACTAGTATGGGTTTCATCAACAGGCAGTTCAATTTACCATCAGACTCTGATGGCAGTGTAATAACATTAATTTCAATCAGTCGCGGTTCTATTCTGTTAATCACATGCCCAGAACATGAAATATGTTTTTCTTCTCCAATTTCTTTCTTGATAACGCCTTTTATAGTAGAACCTCTACAGAAACAGTAACAGTGATTTCATTCTTCAAGATCCCATTGCGTAAATATGTCTCACAATTTGATGCGTAAATTCTCGACTGTTTTTTTTTCATTCATGACAAGTTCCAAGTTCCCCAGTTCTCATCTGGGCCTCTAATAAAAATAATTATTATTTTACTAATAAATATTTTGTTAATTAATTAGTAATATTGATAATTTATTTAGCAATTTACCTTCTTGATAATTGGCTCTAAACCCAAGGTATGTTAATGAGTGCGAAGATCTGTAATGAGACATACTGCTTTCACTTGTTGAAGTTTATCTTTAGCTTTGATTGTTAGTTCCAGATATTTACGAGTCATAGCAGCAGTCGTCGATTCATAGAGCTGGTACAGAAAAAAAGAGACCATTGCTGAGACAACGATCCATAGGACTATTGAAGGTTGACCATTGAAACAGGCTCAGTGACAAGTTTGAGTAGTGGGCTGAAGTGGTGAATAATTTATTTTTTAAAACTTATATGTACATAAATTTTATTAAATTTATAAATATGTATATAAATAGTTACTTTCTTTATTAAGTTGAGGATCTAAATCATTTTCTCCATTTGCTGCTGTATCTTCATTTAATCTTTTATGACAGTGATTTTCTTCTTTTATGGAAAAGCAATTTTATGAACAGATTGTAAACGACTCATCATCATAGACGTACTTTTATTAAATTAGAACACTTTATCGCACATATTACATTTTACTTTAGCACCCTATCAATTTTAGTGCAATAAATCGATATAGCACTCGGTGTCATGGTAAAATAGTTTTGATTAATAATATCAATTATATTTTTATGTATACTCGTCGTAAATCTGTGTTCTATTTGAAAATGACGGTTATCAATAATAGGCTGTATGATTTTAATTTTTTTCGGCGACATCTCTTGAACGAATAATCCAATTTTGATGACTGATGCAGTTTTTTAGCATTTTAAAGCTGATAAGATTTCTGAATCAATCCATAGAGTATGTTAAAAGTTAAGCGAAAAAATCGGGTTAGCATGTTTAAAACGATTTTATTTACGTTTATAAATGAATCGTTGATTTAAGAAACCCCATAAGTCATCATTTTTACGAAATTGGGTTTTTTGCATTTTCGTGTTCTTTGGATATCGCTCCTTCGAAATCAATCAAAATATGCATCAAATCAGCGTTTGAAGTTCAACTACGCGGGTGGTAAATATCTCGTTTAGATGAGAAACCCCATAAGTCAATAACTAATGGGGTTTTTCAAATAAACATGCAATTTTAGATTTATTTATTTCTTTTTGTTTTTTCACAGAAAAAATTTTTTTTAAGTACAAAAAATAATTTTGAATTGAAATTGGCGCCTAAAAAAATTAATGATGATTATTACAATTTACGTATATTATAGTTCCAATACACATTTTGTACTTTATTTTAAAAATATAATAAATAATTGACGGAGAAAAATTGAAAAATGAACGATTTTATAACTATTTTTTCCGTTTTGTTGAGAAACCTATAAGTCAATCAACTTTAAATCATTATTATTAATCGTAGTAATTAACAATAAAATTTTGAATCATCGAATCTTTTTTAGGGGTGCTAACATTACTATTATTCATTATTGGTTTATGATTTTTATGCTAACGTATCTCAGAAAAATGTTTTTTGCTTCTCCTGAAAAATTTACTATTTTTGACTTATGGGGTTTCTCAAATAAACGATTCAAATGGATTGTTCACGAAGAAATAAATTTTGATTAAAATTATTATCATAAGCTGTAAATAACAACTATTGGAAGAGTTAAGATGATAAACAACGTTTTTTAATAATTAAAATTTGACTACTGTCAAATCGAACCCGACTACCGTATAGAGAGATACGTACAGCGAAACCTTGTTATAAGTTACTCGGTTATAAGTTACTTCCCCTCTATTTGTTTTCGCTCGTCTCGAAATACTTGCCCCACTCCAGTTCTACTGACGCAGTTTTTCGGTTTTCGTGAAGAGATTGGTTCTGCAGTCCTTTTATAAGTTAATAAAGTATGTGCGTAGATAAATGACAAACGTTAACTAACTTATAAAATAACTGCAGACACAAACACGAACACGACGCATACATATACAGAAAACTGAGCGATCACCGAGTAAATGATAAGAGTAGGAGAAAGCCATTTTCAAGAAATTTTTCTCCTACAGCCCCTAACAATAACTTATAACCAAGTTGTACTGTAATTTCTAAAAAAAAAAAAAAAAAAAACGGTGTACATTTTTGTCTCTGCATTTTGTTTCTACTGATCAATTTGCTAGAATTTATTAAAAATGCTGTAATTGAAAACATTAGAAAATATAAATTAGGGGAAAGGGGGGCAAAGTGGGCCCCTTAAAATTTTAAAAACTTCAAAAAATATGGGGGCACAATGGGCCCCTCAAAATTTTCTATACGTCAATAAATTCGGACGGATAATAAGCTTATTGAAATTTCTTAAATAATGAGGGATAAAATAAACCACCAAAACTGTTCATTAAATACAATTTATCAAGAAAGTTAAAGATAGGAGAGCCTGGGGCACGACGGCCCCTTTCTCAAAATATTAAAAAAAAAAATTTTTTTTATTTTCCGTCAAGTTATGACCTCTATAACGTTTTTATTATATTTAAGGCCAATATGTAATATTTGGGGTGAAATGAACCACTCGAAAAAAATTGAAAACGAAAAATAACAAATTTTTTCGTTACAATTTTTTTTTCGAGTGGTCTATTTTGCCCCACATATCACATATTTGCCTAGAATATGAAAAAAACATTACGAAGGTCATAACGTAACGGAAAATAAAATAAATACATTTGTTGCCTAATTTTTGTGGGGGGCCCACTCTGCCCCTAATTTTCGATTTTTCAATTTTAATCAACGCAGCATAATGAAGTGAAAATAAGTATCAAGGGCCTAAAAATAAGTAAACGCGATGGAAAAATTAACAATATTATAATTATTTTCCTTAAGGGGCCCACTCTACCCCACCCTCCCCTACTTCTCATTCCAAAAAATAAAAACAGTGTCCTTTATTACACTCGTATTTTCATTTTCGATGACCAACTTGACCCAATTATGGTTAAGTAGCATAATTAAAATAATCTAATTACAATTGGTGATTTTACTGGATGTTTTGACCTGAGGTACGTATCGTAGATCTTTAAGATTATAGTATAATTTTTTTATTTCGATGAAAAATTTAATATAAATTGATTTCATTTTTCCTCTATCGAAAAAATCCATGTGAGATGTCATGGGAACCCATAAGAATCCATATAGAAACGTGTGGATTCATATAAGAATCCATGTAGCACCCCATGGGTATCTTCCTGACGAATTGGCATATAGAAAATCCACATAGAAAATCGTAGGTGCCTTAATTCCTATGTGGAACTTCCCATAGAAAACTATGGGTACTTGGATTCTCATATAAAAACTTGACATGGGAAACTCTAGGTTCCTGGATTTCCATGTAGGAACCATATAGAAAACTGTGGGTAGCTGGATTCCCATATGGGAACTCGGTATAGAAAACTGTGGATACCTGGATTCCTATGTAGGAACTTGACATAGGAACTTGGATAAATGGATTTCTTTTTTATGGGAAATTCACACAGGAATCTTTGTTTTTATACAAGAAATTTCTGTAGAATCCGAAGTACCTGGATTTCTATATGTATCGTCTATTAACACGAGTATGTGAATTTACGCTGGATTCCAATAGGATCATATTAAAAGAAAACTACTCTTACAAATCACATCTATATATATTTACATTTCAAAACTGACTTCTATTTGCAAACAATGATACGGTAGAGATCAACATATCTTTTAAATAATTCTTTCATCGATAAAAATTATTTCTATCCACTACAATCTCATAGAGCATTAATACTTGAGAAATCTGACAATTATTATTATGGTTATCTTTTTCTTATAAGTCCATCATTCCATCAGCTGAAATAGATAATTTTCTCTTTTATATTATAATTATAGAATGAATTATTCTTAATAACAATAATTGCTTCTCAACTTGTACGGAAAGCAATTTTGATTTGCGTAACCTTGGAGAGAAAAATTTTTCTCACTTCTCTTATATCATAGAATTTATTTTATTTTATTCTGCAGAAAATATAATAAATGATATTCTATATTGGTGTAATCATTTTTTTAAAATTTTAACTTTAAATGTTTTCAACGATGATTGGTTGTAAATCGAAGCGATTAATTTAGTATCGTGTATAGGTGTTTGATTGATCGTTTTATTTTGCACTTAATTAGTGATATTATTTTTTTTTTCCACAATAATATAATTATAATAGTATCTCTGCCCGTGATTTCTAGGGGTCTGAAGACTATGAAGGACATTGATATTAAGAGAACGTAAATCAAGGTAAACAGGATTGCAGCAGTGTACTTTTTATATCACAAAGTTTTTTATTTACTTATTCGGCTTGTTTTTGACGGTTGAATAATAAAAACTACAAAAGAAAAAATGATCATTTTATCTAATGATCTTTGTATTCCATATTTTATGCATCCCTGAACACTTTTTTTATCGTTAACAAAATCTTTACAATAAACTACTTGTTAAATTGCTTTTTATATATTATTTAATCGATCAAAGTAATAAAACAACGTTTAGATAGCTGATGTCTTATCTTTATGATTGCTAAATAAGTAAGAAAAATCTGGACTCTCATACTATTCTTGTAGATAGACAATCTTTCGTGTAAGATCAAAGCCCTCGAGGAGGAAAAATCTAAACCGGTCTTTTCAAAATATTGAAAAAAGACCATGTTTAGTATTGTTGAGTGATGCCATTCAAGATAAATGTATTATATGAGTAAATATATTCTCTTATGCGCATACTATGATATAAGTATATTATTGCATTAATCTTAAAAGCCATCACCTTTACTATCGATCAGGATTCTATTGTAAACTAAGATTGTCATTCGATTTTCACGTATTTTAGGCAATTAGTTTGTGGCAATCGCACGCCCTTCGCAAACTCGATTTTGAACTGTTCAACCTTGAAACGAGTTCCTGATGATTGTAAGTAGTTGACTTTGATTATGCTATTACCTCGACAAAGACCGTCAAGAAGCCGATACAACTAATATAGTCTCTATTGACACTTTTATATAAATAATTAACGGTTTAATTATATTGAATATCACATATTACACTGGTAGAAGAATTTATTTGAAGCAAATGAGATTTATTAATAGTTAACAAATGATTTATTAAATGAGATTTATTTGAACCAAATAAATATTTCTTAATAGTTAATAAATGGCTTATTTGAATAGGAAATGACACATGAAGCTAATTAAGTAGGGTTATGACAAATAATTTATAGTCCCATTTAAGTTTATTTTTTTTAAAGAAAATAATACGCACAGTAATTAATTTTAAAAATATTCAGCATTTTTTTTATTTATAAAACAATATTTCGTTGATTATATTTTGAATTTGTTATACTAGACAGTATACTGAAAGGTATTGTAAACAGAAAGTGGCGCTGTAGTCAAAAATCACAGTGATGTTCACTCATATATGAGATTTATTAACTATTAATAAATCTATATTTGAGGCAAATAAATGCTCATTTCAGCCAAATAAGGCTGAAAAACTCTTTCAAATAAATACATTTATTATTATCAAATAAATACTTCTATCAGGGTAGTTATAATATGTTTAGTCAAATATTTATATGCATATACACTACCGCTCAAAAGTATTTGGCCACCTGCATTATTCATTGAATTACAAACAATACATCTACTAAAACAATATTATTAGGTTTCATTGTTCGTATCTTACCACAAAATACGTATTGTTGTTACGTCCAATAATTCACTAATAAATAATTAAAGTTACTATGAAGTCGTTTCATTTATTAAAACTTTTACAAAATACCTTTTTCTGAGAGGCCAAATACTTTTGAGCGGTAGTGTGTATACAGTTAAAAATATTTCGGATTTGCGTAAAAGAAAAAGCCTGTGTTAAATATTTAACACATTGTGTGTTAATTTAAAATGGTGCTTTTGTTGTTTGATCAGTTCATTTTTAACACAAAAAAATTTTTATTGAAAACAAGTAACATTTACTGAGTGTTACTGTCCAAGTAAGTGTTAACACTTTTAAAATTTAACTTTAACATAGAGCGCGTGTTAATTTATTAAAGTAACACAAAAAATGTGTTGAATTTGCCGTACACAGTAAAAAAGGATTCGTTAAAATCACCACTCACGGTGTGTAAAACGAACGTTTTACACTTATTGATATGCTATTTTAACATGTCGTGAGTGTTGAAAAAAATTACACGTGTATGTTAGAAGAAAATTTTCCAAGAATTCTTTCGTAGTGGCCGAGATTTTTAACATATTTTGTGTGTTAATTTGACAGTAACATTTTAAAAGTATTACTTTCGTATAAAATAACATTTTTGTGATAGCGGCTGAGGCACGCGCGTGGCTCGGGCGATCACCAAAGTTAAGTAGCATCGAGCATGATCACTACTTGGCTGGGTGACCGTTTAGCCACGCGTTTGAACAAAGGTCTCTGATCGTTAAATGCGGGATGAAGATCCAGTGATCGGTAAAATGGGAATTTTCTCGATCACTGGAGCTTAAGCCAAACCGGAACTGTACTGACTAGGCTTTCTCTGTAGTTTTCCTAGCCACTACACCTCCTTTACACAAGGGATGTAGTAGGGCATTACCGTAATGCTGCAGTAGTATAAGCACAAGTCGGGCCACAGCCGCACAATAAAGGCAGAAGGAAAAGTAAAGCAGTTTGCGATATAAAAGCAAAAAGTGTAAAAAGCCAAAGAGGCTATACACTGCAACAATTAATAAATTTAAAAAATAAACAATTTTGCGTGTTCAGAGATCAATTGCGACAGTTCGTTAAAAGTAAATACTGTGTGTTAAATTGACATCCAAAAGTGTTAAAAATTCAACACTTAGAATTTTAACACACGCTTTTTTTTACACTGACGATTCGTTTTTTACTGTGTAGTCATTTCTTAAGCTTATGAAAAGTTTTATAAAAATGTTAAATTAACACTTTACGTATATTGGAGACATTTGAATGTGTTAAAGTTTAAAAACCGATAGCATGGAATGTTAACAGTTTTTTATGTTATTTTTTTTACACAAATGAATAATTTAAAAACAGCATGAAAATTTTTACAAAATGTAGTTTTAACACACAGCCTTGTGTTAATTTTTTCAAAATTTTTTTTACCGTACATATGTTTTTCTATAACAGCTATAGTTTTTAATAATTTATAAATAAATTTTGTCATCAACTTTAATTGCTACAAGAAATAAGCAGAAATCGTATTGAAAAATTACTTTTTCTTTACTGTGGTTAATCATCGAAGAAGGATATTACAAAATTCGAGTGAAACAACAGTTTAGTAATAATGATAATATTCATTGAATGTAATGTTACTGCGTATTCATTTGTTAAGACCTAAGATTAGTAACGGCGTACGATCTCAGCTATAGTTATCATCAAAAAGTGGGAGGTATAGAAACTTTAGAGTCAGTGTATTAGATAGTATATTTAAGAAAATAGGTATTATCAGGAAAAAAAACTAAATATTTTATGTTACATTATAAAATGAAATCAATATAATCCTTATGGAAGAGATAAATTTAATGTTGTCACAATTTTAAACTAAAATCAATGGGTACATTTGGTTTTCCCACATAATAGATAAGTAATGATATGTTTTGTCCACCTGTAAGAGTATAAATTGTTATAGTCACAAAAAATATTTTATCGTAATTTTTAATCACAGGAAATTATAGTGAATTGATTGGATCATTTAATTCTTGCAATTATCAGAGCAATATAAAAAACTGATGCACTGTTATTTAAAAGTAGTAGAAATGTTGATGGAAAAGTTTTTTTATTTTATTAAATCATTGGCAATCGGTCAGCACTATAATATATATTGACAGTCTTATTGGATAATATAATTTTATAGCGATAAAAACAACTCATACTTGCGCGAGTTTATGATCACACAAATAGAGTTTTTAATGAATAATGGAAATATAAATATAAATATAATGATGAAGTAGTTTGGAATTACGTATTAAGATACGTACACAGTATATACAAATCAAATCGCGTGATAAAAAATTTGCGAAGAATTGAGTAGATTAAGTATCAGTGAAGAAAATTTTAAATACACTGAGAAAAAAAAGTACTGCTTTCGAAACAAGAATTTCTTGGCTCAAGAAATCCGTTCAAAATATTTATTTTATTATTATTAATTATCAATTTCTTGAGAAAAGAGCATCAAATTTATTTTTGTTATTATATGAATTTGATATTATATTATGAGTAAACAAAAGAATAGCTTTACTTGAATTAAATAAAAATTATTTCCTTTAACTCTACGAGTTCTTGAGACAAAATTATATATTCTTGAAAATTATCAAGAATATATGTTCTTGTATCAAGTAAATGTACTTAATAAAAGTATTTTTTTTTTCTCAGTGTAAAACTATTATCTTAACAATGTATAAAATATATGTAAGAATAAAATTACTTGCATTAGATACATTTTTTAAATAATTATACACTGTCATAATTAATTACGACAAAAAAAATTATATTCGTGCAAAAACGCTTTATACTTTAGTTACATAAGCTATCATATCGTATCATGAAAAGTATCATATTTTTCAAAAGAATATCGAACTCGTTTAAAAAAATATCAAGATACTGACCTTAGTTTTTGGTTCGCTATTTGATAATTTAGGAATCAAAGACAAGTGTATTTAATTTAAAAACTATTGAATTTAAAAAAATTCGGAAGATCCGAAAAATATAAATTCCGACAGTTACAATCACCCTCACAATTTAAACTTTACTCGACGGTAAACGACTGGACCACTGACTAACAGAGTAGTGTGCCACTCTCGAAGTCGACTTGACAACCTCGGGGAATCCTTGTGGGTGCCACCGTCAAAGAGAACCTTGGTCAAGCGACAGTAACACGAGGCGATGATCTTCTATTTGAGCGTCCCCACCCCCTTACAGTTTTTTCGTAAATGTGGTGCTGATAGAGCATCGATTGCAATAGGAGATCCAAACGTTTCCTACTCCTACTTATTGATTGTTGAATCAACGTTATACTCATACTTAAATTCATTGCAGACATCTATAGACAAACAATGGAAAAATTGTTTAATAAAAAATTGATCAATGGAAATGAAAATAAAATTTTTGGCTGTGTTAGATATCAAAAACTAATCATCAGTTGCCAAAGGATAAAAGTATATTCATTAATTGGATGTTGTTTTGTTATAAGTTTTCATATATATATATGTATTAATGTAGTCGTTATTCATATGGTAACAGGCATCGATTTAACTTTCAAGTGCTAGAGTATTGAGTAATTTCTTTCACGAAAATTTAATTTTTTTGCAGACTTACATGTATACAAATTATTCATATTTCTCAATGTTTAATTAACATCTTTTATGAAATCAAGTTTTGGCTGAACCAATGTGACATCATTTCGAATAACAGATTTTGGCAATCAATAGAATTTTAAATTCTTGATAATATTTATATCATTAATTCTTTTAATAAAATACTTAATGATCAATTCAGCTTTTACTCTATGTTTATTGAAGTTCATTACAATAATTATATTTTATTATGTATGGTATATATATATATATATATAATAGATGTAGTTAGCGATCTATTTATATTATCACAAAGTTAATCTATCAAGTTTAACTAGCTACTGTATTTTGAAAATTGTCTTTACTCGTTACAAATAAGGGCCTTAAAAATCGCAAGTTTTCTAGAAATTGAATGAAAAAAAAAAAAAACAACATTTATGACGTGATCAGTCGTTTAAGTTGATAAAAATATGGAAATACTGACCTCAAAATACATTACAGTGCATGAACAAGAGGTTAATTATCGAGCATCGAGTACATTGATCACACATAAATTCAACAATTATTTATGCATACAATATTAACGAATGTTTATTTATATTTAAATATTATTTCCGTAATATTTTAGTTTCATCAACCTTGATCAACTTCCATAGCATTTAACTAATTTTTGTTAATTTCTTTTAAAATATTCTGTAATACGTACGATAGACATATACACGTTTTTAATATTGACAAATATTAATAAGGTATTATGCAGTTAAGATTTCATGTGATTCATTATTTAAAGGTTCAGTCAATAGTATTAATACCTTCGCCGCTTCGCTGGGCAACAGTGGAATATTAAGCGATATATTCTTTAGTATAGATTTCATAAAAATCTAACTATTGCATTTGTCTTTATAGTGGAGTTTTCATAGAATTTAGGCATAGTCATAATTAGGTAAATGGGTTCCAAAAGTGCACGGGGGCCCTCTTAAGCCAGTAATTATTTTTTATGGCTTTTAATATATAGGTCAACCTCCTTTGGTCCTCTCTTAAGCAAATCCATTGAGATTTTACCTAAACTCAAAAAAAAAAATTTTTTTTTCGAGCACGAAGGCCCCTTCAAAAGAAGCTTAAAACATTTTTTTTTTTTTTTTTTTTTTTTTATTGAAAAAAAAAATATTTTAAGCATAAATAGACTATTTCCGTATTATTATAAACCCATGGACTTCAAATATATTAAAAAAAATTTTATTTAGCTGATTTAACCAGTTTTATTGAAATTTTCATTTTTGATTTTAATCACAATATAATCTATTGACCTAAACGAGCTTTAATCAATAAATTTTTCAAATTCATTTTAGTTTAGATACAAAAAAATTTTCTGTAGCAATTTTTTTTCAGGTGGTCGATTATACCCCAGACAGGACAGATAAGCCTAAAATATCTTTAAAACATCAGAGGTATCATGATTTGACCGAAAATGAAAAAAAAAATTTTTTACCAAATTTTTGAGGGCCGCCGTGCCCCAGGAGCTCTTAGCACCCCGGTCTTCTATATATATTTTAGAATTAATATTACAAGGTCACTGATCGTATTTTTTGATTTCGCGCTTAATTAACATGGGAATTTTTTTTTTTAATTTAGAATTTCATACTCTTCAGCTAATCAGTGCTTCGAAAAAGTCGACACCTGTTTTGTTGGAAATTGAACGCTCTACAAAAAAAGATTTTACTATCGTTCAATAAATTTACTTTTTCAAAAGTAAGCCGAGGTTAAATTTGAATTTATAGAGAATTTGAAGTTACTTGACTTCTTCCGTGAAACTATTCGACTTATCACAAAACGTAATAGAGCATTTTTTATAGATCATTATTCACCATATATTTCCGATGACTTATCTTTTACATACTTTTCAAAATTCTTGGAAGCTCTTTAGTTCTTTGTGTTAAGAAGAAATTAATTAAAATAAGCCAGAATACGACTTCTTGGAACGAATTGGAAAATCGACTCTACTCAGAGAGTAAAGAAGTAAATTAATAGAGTTGTAACTATTTTCCTTGAATAGAGATGTTGTGAGCAGACATGTAACACTCATTTATTTACATAAATTTCCTCTTTTTAGTTTTTTTCTCGCACTGAAGCCATTTCAATGCTCCCGCGCGAATCACTTCCCAGTTGGTATCTCACCTGCAAAACTACAGTTGCAATAAATTCCGCGAGGTGGAAGCATGACAAGTCAGCATAAATCTCTGTAACCGTATCATCAGTGTACTTCAGCTGGGGAACCAGCAGAAGGAAAGAAAAAAGCAGCATGCTGAATAATGATAAAGTCTCAGCTCTCAGCAGACTCAGTAGAGTTAGATGCTTGTTTCCTTGTTGGAACTCGTTTTTTTTGCTGAATGGTGGGAGTATAGGAATTGAATAGTAGCAAGAAGCAACCAAAGAGAACATTGTCCATGGTATTGTAGTTTACACAACGACTATTGTTGCTTATAGATAGCGGGTAAAAATCATTATTATAAATTTTTAGCAATAATTGAAGGTTCATGTTAAAAGAGGTTTCATTCCATTGCTTTGTTATGTATTGTAATTTATCACTGTTAAATAAGTAAATCAACAGCTTACTGCCTATAAGGTTAAATGATTTCTCTTATAATAACTATTTTAGGTTTATTATTGACATTTTTTTACATACACTACCGCTCAAAAGTATTTGGCCTCTCAGAAAAAGGTTTTTTGTAAAAGTTTGAATAAATGAAACGACTTCATAGTATTTTAATTATTTATTAGCAAATTATTAAACGGAATAACAATACGTATTTTGTGGTGAGATGCAAACAATGAAGCCTAATAATATTGTTTTAATAGCCCTGTTTAAAAATATTGATTGAAAAGAACTAAAAATGATGGAATTTGAATTCTTTTAAATAATTTAAATTCTTTTGTTTGTATATATAGATATACAGATTGCATGGAGTGACCGCTTCTCAATTATTTTCAATCAGTATTTTTAACCAGGAAGATGTATTGTTTGTAATATAATGAATAATGCAGATGGCCAAATAATTTTGAGTAGTAGCGTATCTTAATTAATTTTTGAAATTTAAAAAATGAATTCCTTTCTTTTTCTACGTAGTTGTGTACTTTAGACTAGCATAAATAATAAATGTATTTAATGCATAAAAATAATAAGAAAAACGAATTCATTTTAATTGATTGGAAAAAATTAATTTACATCAGGCACTTGCAATACAAGTATAAAGAATAATGTCACGTGGACACTGTTTTGTAAAAATAACGGACTTGCAAGCTGAACCCAAGGTAATCAATTGAATAATATTGCTAAGTTTAAATAAATCTATAATATCGAAAATTTATATTGATAAATTTTTACAGCTCAAAGGATTTAAAGTGACAGATGCAAATAGAACACGAAAATTTGGGGTAGCTTGTCGAAGTTTTCAAGAACTTAAGCAAAAAGCTTGTACAAAGTTTAATGTAAGCAAAAAAAATTGGTATTATCTATACTATTAAGGATATATTATAAGGAAAATATTGTTCCAGCCATATCTGTATGATAGAATAAATTAACGTTTTTAAATTTGGCATCGTTCGAAAGGTCTTGACTTGAATTTGTGCCTATTCGTGATTTGAAATCTTTTTATTGCCAAGTTTCAAGATAAAGCAATTTATCTGTATCATTCGAATTACATTTAACTTAGGCTGGAAAAAAATACGATCGTATTTATTTTCTTTAAATAAATTAATATTTTAACTATTCTGTCACTGAATCTGACTAAATATTAAACTAATATATATATATATATATATATATATATATATGTAATTTAAAAAAAATTTAGTCTATGCCATGTCTTCTACGATAATAAAAATTTAAAAAATTTAGTTTGGTATCAGTGAAAAAAAATATATTAGACGATTAATAAATAAAATTTTACTGTGTAGATTTTTTTTTAAAAAATCTCATGATTATACAATCGCCGAATGAATAAGTTTGCGAGTTAATGATGAAATTCGTCTCATTAAATTTCAATGTTAATAGTAATAAACAAAAGATTTTAGAGTTGATTTTACAGTAGAGATTTTAATAAACAGTTAAATTCAAATCATATTTTATAAATTTGGCAGTAATACTCGGACAGTCACGTAGAGACTATATTGCTCGTATTATTTGTTAAGGATGTTCTTGAAAAAATATATTATTATATTGAAAATCATATTCAGAATTGATGAGAAATATAATTTTTAGACAGTGTGATTTTCGGGAGCGAATATTTTAGAAATGATTGAATTTGCGAAAATTTTTATATAGCATTTTCTTCAAAAAATTGCATCGAGAATTTTAGAATTCTCATTTTCCAAATAACATTGATACGCCATAAGCATTCTAAAGATATTTAACACACCGTAAAATGTGTTTTAAGTGACTATAACAGACTATAGTTTTACTTATAGCCTTCAACAAATAACACATTTAATGTGTGTTTAAATAATACAGTTGTAACACACTTGGTTTTAGAGAATTCTCTACATGGGAATTCATACTTTCCTATGTGAGTTCCCATGGATTTTTATATCACTTCATATTTTCTTCATGGATTTCTATGGATTTCCATACAATCCTACATTAATTTTTTTTATAGTGCTAATAATTAAATTTTCACAAATGAAATAGATTGACATTTGGTTCTAACAAATGTTCACTAAATCCAAAGAAATCTTCATCAAGTAAATGCATTTACTCGAATCCGAAAATTTTTATTCCTAGTGCAAGACTCCTGCCAGGTCATTAATGAATATGTATGGCCAAAAATGTTGTCGAGATGTTGACATTTACTGATCATAAAAAATGATATATGATCGTCCATGAATCATGCATAATCATAAGCATTCATTTGTCCTTCAAGTATAAATCCCTTTTATTGACATTAATTTTGAGTATTGATTTACGTAGGTAACGAATGATATAGCAGAAATCAATATGTATCTTGTAGATGGATCATTAATTGATGAAGAATATTTTTATACACTGGATTCTCAGACAACGCTAGTACTTCAAAAACCTGGTGAAAAATTGCTTTCGGGTAAGTGTACGAAAACTAAGAAAATACAAAAAATTTTTAGAAATCCAGAAATTCTTTTTGATCAATTAGATTATTTTAATTTACCCCAGCACATGGGAACACTTGTCAAACTATAATAAAGAAGTATTCAATAGTATCGAGAAAATATAAAAACAGAGTATTCGAAAAAGTTGAATTCCATTAACCCGGAGATAATTTTGAGGTTTCATGTTCTTACAATCAATGTTTTTTCAAACGACCAAGTAGATGATTATATTCATGACGAATGCACTTAAGTGGATTATGTCCTTCGCTGTAATTTAACTTAACTATCCAGGATTTCTTCCTTCGGTAGCGATAGAAAAATTTAGATGAGCGATTTGGAAGTTGCAGATAACAGTAAAAAAAAAATACGAGGAAAAATTTCACTTCCTATATTTATTATTTACTGTGGATCTTATCGAAGATTACGAATCCAAATGTCTTTGAGTTCGGTCACGTTGTATTTATGATTGGATCAGTTACGAGAGTAGATGTAAACATACGTCTCTCACTTACCTTTTGATGAAACTTTCTTCTAACACGGCAGGTTTTGTCCCTCTAGGACTTAGCAGCTCAATCGTCCTTTTCCAGGAGTTGGTTGAATAGGCGTGGTTGGGAATGTAGGATAAAATCTTATGTGCTACTTTCGAATGAAACGCAAGGTTTAAGCTATGATCTTTGCTTTTTTTATATTTAAACTTTCAATTACAATATAAGAATTCCACTTGTTCTCTACAATGTTTCACAATTTATAAATTTTTAGATTAATTGATTGGTAAGAATACAATTTTATTATAAAACACGTCCTTCGTGATCCCGAAGGCTTTATTACGCAAAACTAGATCGAATTGGATTACAAATTATATTCATTTCGTATCACTATTCGATCGAACTGAATCGGTTTAAATAATTTTTATAGCGGATTCGACTCGAGACTTCAATCGTGTCTCAACAAAATTTTCGCATATGTTTCAAAAATTTCAATTGATACTTTTGATTCAGTTATTGACTTCTCAATGCAAATGCGAATTTCTGCAATAAAACTCTTAAAAATAGAATAGAATCGGAAATTTTCTTATTGAATTTTCGACGCCGAGGCCGAATTTCTGCAATAAGATCCAAGAAATTTACGATATTCGTTCGTGGACCGTAGACCGTAGGGGCGACAAAATTCCAGTCGTTCCTCCGCAATTACCCCGTCACCCGAAGGACTAGACTCTACTAATGAGCAAGTTATTTTTGTCCGGACTGTTCGTTATCTACTTGATCTTATTGCAGATGCTGATTTACTTTATGAAACTCTCAAAAAAGTAAATATTGATTACCTTACGGTAGCTGATGAAGCATCCAAGTTTTTATCAGATAATCTGAAGAAAAAGGTTGCCATGTTGAATAGTATATTGAATAGTGATAACTCTAAAACATTATTCAGCAGAAGAGAAGATCATCCAGAATGGTTTGAAGGTTCGGAAAGCAATGTCGTAACTAAGGTTTTCTTATGAATATTTTTCATTAATATCTTAAAAATGAGTAGAAAAAAAAATCATATCTTATTAATTACTTTTCGTTCCTTTTAAGGAAGCATATATGCATCGTAGATGCCAAGACAGAATACGCAGTTATTTATATAAGACAATTGAACAAATAAAGGCATCTGAAACATGGAAAGTCAACCAAAAAGCAAGGTTACGATTGCATTGTATTATTGAATATTTTAAATTACAACTAAAAGAGGATCACTTTTTCGGATATTATTTTGATCGAAGTCGTAGTTCTAAAAGTAAATTGAACGATGGTTTAGATGCAGCGGATGGAGCTTACAATAACTGCTATAATCACTGTCCCTGTAAGCTTACCAGATTAGAAATAGAGGAAGAAATCAACGATAAAGCGACTTCATCTGAAGACGAAACTGATGCTAAGAAAATATCTTCTAATAAAAAGGTTGCAATTGAAAAACTCATAGTTAAAAGGAAAACAAAGATGCCATATGAAATATTCTTTCGAGGGGAAGATGAACAATGTGCCTTTTGTGATGCAACGGGAGAATTTAAATGTGAAGGTCTTTGGAATGCAGAACAGTGTGCTTATGGAGAAAGACATAAAATTAATCCTTACAGATCGCGTGAAGAACTGATTCTTTTTTCTACTTGGAATTTAGATCATAAGTAAGTTATGTAACTAATTTAATTGTCTAATGAAATAATAAGCGCTTTTTGACTTTTACTAAGAACTCTAATCTAACTCGTTACATATTGATTGATATAAGATGTTTGAGTTTTTAAAATTGTTCCGATTCAGTTTAATGGTCTTATGGGTGATTTTCTACTTTTATTAGCCTGTAAGTGATATTATGATAATCTGGGTTCATTTATTTTTTCCAGGATTGAAAGATCACGTACGTTAGTGCCACAGTTAATAAAATCTTCCGAGAGAGATTTCATTAAGAATTCTGATGTTTATGAATGTTATCAAAATTTATTTACTAATAAAAATTTAAATCTTGTCCACATTGTATGTCATGATAAGGGATCACATACGTAAACATGATGGAAATACATAATAAAAAAATATCATATTTTACTATGTTTGAAAGCTTATTAAATTTATCAATTTCCTAAATGTCCCACTACTGATATTTCTATCCCATCCTTTCTCAGAAAAATAATATCTTATAGATCCCTATAAGTTTTTACTTTTCTGATCTGACATCCAAAATAGTTATCTGAAAGACATCATATAGTTCTCAGAAACATCTCATAGGCGCCATCTACTCATATCATTAAAAGCTCCTTGAAGAAGAGCTTATGTATATGAAAAAGCTATTGGTAAGACAAAATTCAGGGACCATAGAAATTATTAGTCAAATTCTCAATTTTGAATCTGTTTGTTCTTTATATATGTTATTATAAAACACATCTTATCCGATTTAGTTTATCTTCGAAACCGAAAAAGTTAAATTTCCGATAGCAAATTTATTTTATGCAATACCATTCGAGTACAGTAAAACACAGTATTTCATAATGAAATTTCTCAAATATATAGTCAAGCTTATCAATGCTGCTTATCTTTTTTTCCATGCTCGCTGAATAAAAATTACGCAATTCAAATGATAACTAAATCCTCAAAATCGTAAAAATCATATAATTTCAATAGCGTTTTTACTCTACAATACTACTATAGTAGTTTTAATCCATATTTTTTAGAAAAATCCCCGCAAGTCTCGTGTTCGGTATACACTATGAGACCTTTTTTGTGTTTAAAAAATCGTTTCAATCATTGTTCAAAAATTATAACTACAATGAGATTTATTGTTTCATAAAACAGTATTAGAATGATGTTAACTTTGACGGTACCCAGAAAAAAATTTATCTTGAGTAACGAAAATACTTTGGAAGACAAACATTTTGGAAATCAAGTCTTGGTCATAGGAGATTTCTACTTTATCCGAGAAAATTGAGGTTTTCAAAAAAAAATTTCTTGAATAAGGGTATTTCCTTTCAGCCGATAATTTTTTTTTCTGTGTAAGTAATATATTATTACCAATGAATTGTTAACATAAGTATATTAACTTTTCCATACAACCAAAAAGATGGAAGCGAAATATCAACGTAACATAATATCATATAGAAAAATCCTTTTCTATTTCTATTTTTTCTCAGCTCCTTATATGCTCTTTTGCCAGTAGGCTGTATTGCGCCGGCGTTGGTGATACATATACTCTATGAGCAATTGGTGAGACGCATATTTTAAATAAAGGAAGCGAAAACCCAAAGCACCTCTTGTTCAGAACCTGAAAGAAAAGAGGGGCGCCACTGGCTCAGCCCTTCGGATTGTGACGTTTCGATCAACGAACGAGCGCTCCAGTCTGCTCCAGTCTATTCCGGGCATCCTAGTGGGGTGTGTATTTTGTAGATTTCGATATCGAAACGTATTTACTTTCGACGCAAGTCAATACCGTCATCTTATCATCATTCACTTTGATAAATTGTCATGTGCTGCTGAAAAAAATTTTTTTTTTATACCTGCTCACAAACGGCATGAGTTTTTTCGGAGTATTCATTCATTATTCGTGAAATACTCATGTCTTAACAACCATACAGGATTAATTCATGTATAGAGAAAAGCTTCCAACAGTCGATCGATAACACGCATTCTGATTTTATCTACAAATACATTTTCACGTTGAAAGCTATCCTTACTATTTTTTTAAATATACGAACTATTGTTTATTAGTGCTTATTAGTTATATACAACTGTGCTCGTGTTTTCTTAGAAATGATCAATAATTTCTGTTTTCACAGATGATTTACTGTAATTAAAAGGACAAAAATAAAGTCTGACGATTATAGTTAATAAAATGCCACCCTGGCCATAGCAGAATATTGATAATGATGCCTTCACATCATTATTATTATATTCTAAGTGCTCCTTTTATAACATAACACAACGTTTTCGTTAAATGAATTAAATTAGAAAATAAAAGTGAGCCTCATTGAATACATCTGAGCTATTTAATATTTATTTGTGAAGTGAATTCGGCATTATCATTCTGAAATGATCATGAAGAGTGTGATGTTGATTAATATAATATGAAATTCTTGTAGTTTATCGTTCTTTAAACAAGTTAATAAATAATATACTTTAAGTTAAACTGGTGCTTTATGATGATCATTAAATGGTGATTCATATAGTTCTCCAAAAATTAAGGTGGGTTAATATAAAATATAGTATTATTGCATTAAAGTTATTTAAGGTAATTAATTGAACAAACTCATAATGTTAAGGCAATACATTGAACGTATTGGACTGTCGTGAAACCCACTGGAATTAAAAGTGTATGCATGCTCAGTAATGATTTTATTCCGAAATATATATATACCATCGAAGAAGGTCAGGCAAAGTGGAGGGTCTGAAAATTTTCGTGAGATGAAATAGTATATTGTGTGACAAGGGATGAAACAAGACGATTTCAGACTAGGGTGAGGTTGGCTGCCCGAGCCGCAGGCGAGGGCTGACACCACCCGCAGTCTGAAATCGTGTTTTATCCTGAGTCACACACTATATTTTTCATGATTACCTGTATCGGAACTTCAAGATTCAGTGTCAGCAGCCAGTAAGAAACAAGTTAATTTCAAGCCGATGATGCGGAGAACTGTTAGAGAATGAGCAATATGTGATTTACAGTCACTTATTAAATAGTAAATAGTACAAAAATATTATTTTCACTCATTTTTTAGTAATTTTATTTGGTTAATTAAAACTGTCACTTAAAAAATGAAATGAGTAAGCTGAAGTGACAAGTAAACAAATGAGAGTAATAGGGCTGCAAATGAACATTAAATATATCTAGCACAGGGCAGAAACAATTGTGTTTCTTCCCAAGGGAAGAAACACAATTGTTTCTGCCCGCTGTGAAGGGATTTGTGAATTACGAATTCGCTAGCAGTTGTTTGCAGCATCGGCTTGAAATTAGCTTGTTTCGACGGGCTGTAAAGACACTGAAACTTCAAGTTTCGATGCTGGTATCATGAAAAATAGCTTTTTACAGTTTTTTTCATCTGTCATTTATTAAATTATCGGTTTCCATCTAGAGATTTCAATTTTCGGATATTATTTCCACTATACTCTCTTACTGAAATTTTTCATGTTGTTAACTTTCTTTTCTAATCGATCCACAGACTGAGAGAAAAAATTGCTTTTGGAAATATTGTATTTTCTTCTCACAAGAAATTATGCTATTGGAAATTTTCAATGTAACATATCTGTAGCGAGAAAATTTTGAGTTCAGTTCAAAATTATTTTCTTGATCGAATATCTGAGTTCAGCTCGGAAATACTGATTTTTCATGTGGCTGAAGATGGAACATTTTTCGCGCAACGAAAATGAAAAAAATTTATGCAATTTGACTTTAGAGGTGACTTAAGGGGTAGCTGGGGGAGGACTGTAATTTTCGGCTGACGTGCGAAACATTTCAGAAATCTAGATCCAGGGGATTTTTTACTTTCCATTTCGCTTTTTTATTTTCGTTCCGCGCACAACGTTTCGATTTTCAGGTACATGATTTTTCTTTGTTTCGAGTATTGTTAATAAATTTCGATTTTCTTCCGTGGTAATCCATCGGTGATTGTCCACTTTGTAACCGAAAAAAGAAAATCGTTTTGAACAATGGCATGAAATTTTATGGTTTATTGATAAAATATATTTAAATGTTTTTTAAATTAGTCTATCAAAAAACAAAACATAACTTTGGTTTTTTTTGTTTTCGCTTCTCGAAAAGTTAGTTAAGTTGTATTAAATTTTCACCAAGCTTTGAACGTAAAACTTTAGTTTCATAGACTACTAAGAAATTTTGATAATCTTGAAATAAAAAAAAATCTATTGTTTTTTTTTTCTTTTCCAAATTTGTGCCGAGCTATACATGGAGAAAAAACGACTATTACCGAGAAATACTTCTTGAGAAGAAAATATATATTCTCGATAATTGTCAAGAATATATATTCTTGTTTGAATAATATAGAAACATAATACAAAAAATATTGGTTTTATTCAAGTTTAATCATTCTTCGATCTATTCCAATAGTTTATCTGGAACTCCTTGATTAAAAACTCCAATTGAATCCGATTGCAAAATCTAAATCGGAAAATAACTAAATATATGTTTCTTTCCGACTGAATCCATTTGAATCGGAAATAGTATTATTTTTTTCGATTATTTTCCGATTGAGGCCGATTAAAGTTTTCCGATCAGATTTAATCGAAAATTAATCATTTTTTCCCAATTGAAATTTAGTCAACCGAAATGCCCCAAGAGACTTTCGATTGACCAATTGAATCCGATTGAGTTTCAATCAGACCCAATAGCATTCAATCATAGTTTTTAATCAGGAAGTCAAGTATTAATTTCCTTCCTTCAAGAAATCTTTAGCAAAATACATAATTTCTAAAAAAATTATTTAAACAAAATTTCCGAGTCACAAAAATCTGTTCTGATTAACAATACTTTCTGCTCTCAGGGTACCGTAAATATCTACGTATAAAAGAAATGATCTGAAAATCTCGCCTCGAAATATGAATCGTTAACGATTGCTCATGAGCATCTGGAGGTTGCTTGTTAATTATATATAACCATATACAATTATATTAGATTATATATAACCATATGTGATTTTTTTCGTGGCATTGTACATAATTATATACAATTATATATGATTGTATATAACAATATATATATAATTATATATAATCATCTGTGATTTTTCTCGCCGTTATGTATAATTCTATATGAATCATATAATTCTATATAAATCTTATAGAATTATATATATTCATATTAAATTATATGTCATTGTATATAACTATATATAATTATCTGAGATTTTTTCTCGGCGTTATGTATAATTATATATAATTATATACAATTATATATAATTGTATATAACTATGTATAATTCTATACGAATCATATATAATTCTATATAAATCTTATATAATTATATAGGATTATATATATTTATATTAAATTATATATCATTTTTCTTACCCTGGCAAACATCAAAAATCTGTAGAATTTCGATATTTGAGATTTTAGTGTATCTTTATAAAATTTATATTTTATGTAAAATTGTCATATATAAACTCTAAAAAAAAATGTGTTGGAAGTGTATTATTGTACCACCCATTAATGTATACTACGTTTAAGGCTTTGAACAAAAGTACAACTTTTTATAGTCGCTTAAAACACATTTCACGAAGTGTTATATACCTACAGTTTGTTTTTAGCGTTATAATGTTATTTGGCAGGAGTGTTAATTTCGACTACACACTTAGTTTTAGAGTGTATACACACCAGTCATAAGTTTTCGATCACTTTCTCAAAAGCTTGCTTTGCTGTTGTAAAATTTACAGGAGGATATTTTGAAAAGTCTAAAAATGGGATATAGCTATTCTAGTTTATTAAAAATTAACTTGTTTACATGTCGTTTTATTTTATGAATTAAATTGTTGTTTTTCCGTCTTACTTACCACAGAATCTATTTGATCGAATAATCTAAAATTTACAGGAAGGTTAACGGCTGATAAGATCTTTCAAATGCCGTGAGAGTCATCTCACTCAGTTGAGTCATTAAAAAGTTATAAAAAGTTCCCATACATACATTCACTCGGATATCACTCTGAAAATAGTCAGAATAGTTTGCTAAGACCTCAAAACGTCAACGTTTCATGAAAGTTCGATTTGCGAAATTCGGGTGAAAACAATAGCCCTGAATTGTTCGAAAATGAACAATTTTCTTCGCGTAAAATTTAAAAAATTAGGTCAATTCATTGTGTCTTTCTCGAGTTTTGATGTTTACGCGTTATTTTTAGTAATTTCATCAAAATCTAGCTTTAGCGTTTCTTTTCTTAGTGGAATTTTCAAAATTACATGATTGATTTCCGTGCTACGGTCAAATAGTATATTACACACCAAGAGTGGAAAGTAGAACATTGTAAGCCGTGTGTATAATGGCCTACCCGAGACGAAGGCGAGTCACTAATGAATCATTGACTTTATCACGAAATTTGAATTTGAATTTTAGTTGTCAAACTATATTTAATCGAACGAGTTCAAAAATATCTCAACTAGCGTAGCATCCTTCTTACACTCACTTCCGATGTTTGTCCTTTATATTCTCCTTTCGTTTGGTCCTCTACTAGTTGCAATGAATGAAACGAAAACACGTTATGCTTAGTTTATAATTCAAATATCTTTATAACTATTGAAAATTTGAGACATAGTCAGCAAGTTCTAAAGAATAAAATAGTGAATAGAATAACATTCGTGTAAAATCTTTAGGGTTAATAATTAATAACAAAGTCATTGTTTATCACAAAGTCAATTCTTTGGATAAAAAAAGTTTTGCGCATTTAATTTTGAATATAATTTCAATTAATGCATTACACGGGTGATTCTATAGTAACTATGATATCTAATATGAAAAAAAAAGAACTGATAACCAAAAATTATTTGCATTTCTCTTGCAATAATAATCCAGTGAAAGCTTTTTACTGTGACTTTGACAATATATGAGTTATATAAATAAATAGATAATTCTTAATTGACATCGGTGGCTTGAAAGTAAAATTTTCATTTATTAGCTAAACATTTCTTAACTTTTTAAATAAATTTTATTATGTTGGAGCTTATAAAGCATACACGAAGAAAATAAAGTAAGAATTATGACAGTATAAACTATGAAAACGAGTTCTTAGAATTCACAGTTGTAAAAGCTACAATCCATACTGTAATTTTTAAATTCTATGCAATGATAAAGATATCGTAACCTAACCAACAAGTTTTACAGTTTCAAAGTGTTATTTAAGTTGAATAAAATTTTAAACTATTACTGACATTTTATTTCGAAATTTTCTTTGTTTAAAAACTAGTTATTGATATATAAAACTATAGAAGTTACGATTCGCATAAAAATGTATTATTTGCTTTATGAAATATTAATTACTTTCTTTTAAAATAAAAATTGAACAATGAACTACTACTAATGGTCAAGAATGATATATTGACTGAAAAATATTACAGCTTACACTGCAATTTATAAATTTTTGTTACTGCAGTTAAAGGCACCATTAAATTTAGCTATTGAAAAGGTAATTTTAGCCACTAAAATTTGTACAAAGTATTCAGTAAATTTACGATTTGACTCTAATATTTTATGCATTTAAGTAAATCGCTAGTTTTATAATAATGATATCTGTAATATATATGAGCTATAGCTCATATAGTAAAAATAGCTCATATAGCTCATATAGTAAAAAAAAATTAAATATAAAAACTAAAAGAAAAAAAAACCATTGCGACAGTCATTTCCCTTATTTAGAAGCTAAATGTCCATGCCCAGGGTGGCCGAGCGGTCTCATAAGGCACAAAAATTATATATATATGTCCGCCGAATTTCGAGGGTTTTGATCCCACCATTCGGTAGAATGGGTATAAACGGGTATTTTGATAAATATCAAAATCACTACTATATCGTACTACTATACTAATCAGGATTTTCAAATAATAATAATAACAAAAGAACTTTCGAGGAGACTCCATTATATCTAAAATATAATTTTTACTTATTTACCTTATAAAATAGCAAAATTTACTGTTTGTAATAATAGTAAATTTATTCAGCTACTGCGTATAATTTTTAGAATAAGAAATCAAGATAGAGAAATACATTTTGCATTATGAAACCGTAAAAATTCCTTTTTATACCTCATTTTATTAAATAATTTATATTAAATATCATAGTATAGGATTGTAATTTTTAGACTTCGGTGAAGTTTGTTTTACTATAAAAGACTAAAAGATGCATTATTTGAAATGGTAATAATGGTTGTGTGGCAATAATTCTGCAATCTTCATATTTTCGTTAAAGAAGCGGCGTGTTACTATTTTAAAACGTAATATATACTCAGATATAATAATAGCTTCTGCTTTTTTTTTTTTCGTGTGATTGTTAGGGGCATCCCTCATGAAAATATATATATATATATATATATATATATATATATATATATATATATATATATATATATTTGAAGTATAAAAAATATACGCGATATAGTCTCATATATACAAAATATTAAAGAAATATGTCTTTAACATATGCTAAAAAATGTATTTTGAGTATATTTTTAATATATACTGAAAAATGCAATCTAAATATGGCGTTTCCAATACCAAAAAAGCTGTATATGGATCTACTATTAAAGCTAAAAAGGCATAATAAAAGAAATAGTAAATCACCGTAAAATTAAAAACACGAATTTAAATTTCAATATTTATATATGGCTCTGTATTTTTATGAAGGCCACGTTTACTTGTTCAAGCGTTCAAATAGGGTGGGGGTAAGCCGAACCTATTCTGTATTGGCTCTAATCGAAAAAATCCTTAAAAAAAGAAAAGAAATTGTCAATTTTAAATTTACTGGGAGTTGTATAGTTCACGAAAACACATAATCATTGACTGGGGCAAGTTTGACCCATGAGGAAAATTACTTTCACACAAATTTTATGTATGTATTTAAAAAACGGCAAAAAACAGCATATTTCGAAAATACATAATCAACATACATTAAATATATTTATTTGATATTCTGTTATATATGCAAACTATATATCACATTTAAGTTTTCAGTTTATCAATAGCATGAAGAGTAATAAATACTTAATGATTTTTCATTTACATAAAATCACCCGTATTCATACTAACACACACATTACGCACGCACGCGCGAATACCCTCATGGACACTGAAACATCTTTCAAAATAGTAAGAATAGCTCTGGGACCTCAAAACGTCAACATCTGATGAAAACTTGATTTTCGAAAAAAGGTGTCAAAACAATAACTTTATGAACTCTTTCAGTTGTTACCTTTAATAGCGGGAAGTTAAAAAGGTCGATGCTTTCCCTATTTATTTCTATCAATAGTCATCTATCCAAATATAGTCTATGCTCAGTGCTGTAACTTCATTGATCTCTTATTTATTCACTCCAACAATTCAGCTATATTGTAGCTTTTGTTAAAAGCAACTGATTTTTTTTTGGTCTGTATTGACTCGTTTTTCGATTTTGTTGCTAACTCTGGCTGATAATTTTTGTTTATCAACTTGATGAGAATTAAGAATGAGGTAGAAAAAAAAAGTATGAAATCTATTTGTAACGAACAAAAAATATTTTTTCTTAAAAAAATTTATGGATCATATTTCTATAAATAAACTTTTTCTGTAAATAATTGAGAAAGTAATTTTTAATTGAAGCTTATAAAGATTTTTAGAAAAATTTGATCTAAAACGATTCAAACTCGGAAGTTTATTTTGTCAAACAGATTCTTAACATATCATAAAATCAGGGCTTATTATTCAATTATTAGTTAATTGTTTAAAATCCCATGTCGGATCAAAATACATTCGTTTCATCCGGCAATGATACCACAACTGTTATGAAAAGTATGGCTTTTTTCGAAATTTTTCTCCTTAATCATGTCCTTAAAAGGTTAGTTCATTGTATCAACCATTAACATGGACCTTTCAAAATCTTAGCTGGAAAGCAATGACACAGAGGGCTCTGGCAAGTGCTGGAGTTTAATCAATACTGCCGCGCGTAATCGGCCAATGTGCCCGGGATGTTGAGATGTGGTTGTTGTATGCGCGATTGCGTAAGTATTACATGAACATAGAAAAGCTTTGTACTCCTTTAAGAATACTTCCATTGATGATACCTGGTCACACAATGCTCGTTTTCACACAAAAGAGAATGTACTGAATGTACACTATCATATCCCTAACTAGCTCAAACTGTAATTTCATCAATTCATCAAATAGTATTTAACCTACCAAAAATTGCCATTCGGCGAGGAGAATGGAAATAGATCTCTCATCTAGATATCTTATATAACCCTGATAAAATCCGTACAAATAGTCACTGAACAAAATAATGAGATCAAAAAATTGAAGCTTATTTTATTAGGTTCAACTTTATACTAGAAAAGTAAGCAACTTCTTTCTATTCGAGTTTCTTAGGATAGGAGCTATGGAGTTAGTGTTTTCCTTCGATTTGAAAATATCGAATTGTCAACGTCTCGCGAATACTCGATCGAAGTCGGTAATTTTCTTACCTAGTCAAGGAAATCGCCAAAACAAATGAATCTACTGTTGAAAAACATTGATTACTATGTAACAGAATCGGACCCAATGTTTTCTTCAATAACAATTTAGATTGTATGAAATGTATAATTCATGACTTGAAAAACAATCAGAATCGTTTCAACATACATTGTTATTATTATTCAGTTAACTAAAACCATTAACTTTCTTACATATAGAATACAATAAATATTTCATATCCAATGAGTCGATAATATAAAGATACAAAAAAATTTTTTACAGGGGGGGGGGGGGGAGCAAAAGTTTTTCTGATTTTTAAAGAGCTTACAGGACTTCATTTTACATAAAGAAACAAAACTATTGCTGATAAATATTTTTTTTGAGACAGAATATACATCTTTAATAGGGGAGGGTGGAGTAAAGTAGGCCCCTTGAGGCAAAGTAGGCCCCCCTAAAATTTAAGAGCAAAGTGAGCACCCTGAAATTTTCTATGAACGAGGCTCATATAAGTCACCTGTACTTTTTTACGACTATTCATTTATTACTTAATAGCTTATTTATGTCTTACCCATTTTTGCCCACTTTGGCCCATATTTTAAAATTCGTAATTTATTATGAACACAGCTTATTCATAACATTTTTACAGTGAAGAATTTAAAAAACATAAAACGAGCAATAAAATTGTCTCACACAATTTTTTTAGATGGGGGCCCACTTTGCCCCTAATTTTCGATTTTTCAATTTTAATGGACACAGCTTATCAATGTTAAATAACAAACAAGGGCCTATAAAGTATTGTAACGAGTAAAAAAAAGTAAAGATCCTCCCCTAATCAAAAACTGATTTCTTCAATTATTACCTTAACTTTCGACAGTAGATTATTAACCGCCATGAGTTTTTACGATAAAAATTTTTTTTCTTTAGCAAATTTTCTGTTTCAATTGAAGAGTTAACCCTCAACACGTTTCTCGAATAGAAAAATTTCTTAATAACATTGTTATGGTTTAAAAATTTTATGAATTCTTTAATAATCATATCTAAGTACAGTCATACCGTACAATTATAGTGGTCAAAAACACTTTGACGGAAGTTTACTATCTGTGTATTTAATAAATCAAAACATTGCAGTAAGCAATTGTTCTTTTACAACCCCTGCCTCCAGTGTTAAATATTCAAGCACCTTATAGCTTGAGTAAAATAGATCTTTTTTTCAATAATTGATGAAAATAGTACCCTGAAAACAGTAGTATTATGCCCTCGATCTTGGAGGTTCTCTTCAATCCTGGCGGGAATTTCCAATTGCTGAGAAATACCGCCATTGCGATGACCAATTTATGTTTGAGTAGGAAATTCAGCGCTCTACAAAAATATATAGTAGTAATCGCTATATGCATATTTCCTTGCGCATAATAAAATTTTTTCTCATCGCATCATGTTGGAGAAGTATCATCATTTAGACACGGTCCAGCGGCTTTGAAATAGACGACTTTTTTTTACTCTCAGTAATGAAACCTTGCTATATATGTAAAAAAACTAAAAAAAATAATAATGGTAATAGTTATATCCACTTTCAAATTTAATACTTTTCAGATAGTCGGAGTGTGATGAGGGGTATCGGATGAAAGCGCAGCTTCACAGGCACTTTGTCCGACGTTCGGAATTATGCAGTCAATCTTCAAGATTTCAAACCCATTGCTGCTTTTAATAATCATAGCAAGTAGTCAGGCATACAATTCACGACTCACAGGTAATATATACATGTGTATATTGTAACCGGATTTTAGGTTGTCTGAGAATCAGTAGCCAACCTATGGGGCACAAAAATACTATTTAATAAACAATACTTGTTCCTTCAATTGTTTTGTGAAACTTTGACCAATCCGGAAAAACGGTTCATTGGATCAATTTGAAAATTTATAGAGTTTTTGGAAGTACGTTGGGCAAAACAAAAAAAAATTAGAAAATTTTTGTCTAGGGTTATTTCTTATCATTGACAAATTAATCAAATGTATAGACCGAGTCCATAGATTTTCATAGTAGAACAAATATACATGCTTTTATATTAAAGCTTAGCTTATTCGGAAATATAAAAATATTCGTTGTTTAATTTTAAGAATTTAGTATTTCTCTTACAGTTCCTTTGGAATAATAAATTAAATTGTCGTTTTTTTTTTCCAGAATGCGCATTCCCATCAAAATGGGAGGGCACATGGTTTCAAAGTGGTGTACGCCAACCAATCCTCATATCGAAAAGCTTCCTTTCTAGCAAGGGTAAATGTCTTCGTAACGAGGGAGACAAGTTTCTGGTTGTTGATGAGTAAGTTACATTTAATTATTAGCAAAACTGACCACGCGTGCCAGTTCCAAAACTTCCATGATGGTCGATGTCAAATAGGTTTCATACATTATAAACTCATGTATGTTCAATCATTGACCTCAAAAATACTCGCTGAGAAACTAATTTTGCATTTTGAAAAGTTAAGATATGATGTCGATAGAGTGTGATCAATCATATTTTGAAAATTATAGATTAATAGATGTTATCCGTGATCTCAAAAACAGCAGCACATTTTGAAGCTTACCCGCAGGGTCAATTGTTCTCCAAAGTTTTTATTTTTGTATTCAGTTTATAACGAATTCAGCTATGGCACTAAATGATGACATAATTATTATTTTTCTTTTCCAGAAAGTCTTGCTATCGTTGTGTTGTCATTCACGAGAAACACACAAACGTCTTGCAGTACAAAGAAAGTAAGTTTTTCTTATTTAAGTGCTTAACCGATATTCTTTCAATCGACAAACTGTTTTTTTATTCGTCATTATATGTTTTGTATCCATACAACAATCTAATTCCATCCTAACGTAAAATTTATCGTAAGGTAGTTAGTTGTCTGCCATTTCATGAAGCTCTGAATCTTACCGATGAAATCCAATAGAAAATCTAGACCAAGGACTCGGTACTTGAAGAAAAAATTTTTTTTCCTGTACTTTTATGTGCTAGCGTTCTTCCAGATGACTTCTCTGAATCCTAACGAAATCCAATAGAAAATCTAGACCAAAAGCTAAAAGCAGGGTTGTTGTCTTTGTAAGTAGTTCCCAGGTGCGATAAGCCACACATCTTGCATTTGCTCGAAATACAAACAGATTAATGAACGGCTTCCCGAAACGTTTAACCTCATCTTATACACATAATTTACTAGCTACCATTCAGTCCGACGTTGGTTATACGCGATGTAAGGTCTGTCCTAGCATTGTTACGTGCGGGAATATAAGCAGCGTGAACCCAGATATTTCTTTCTTCATACTTCTCTGTTAATAACCAGTGCTACAATTATAAATACTGCTTTATGACAACTCGAGACTTTTCGCCAAAATGTTTCCCTTGGTAGCTTCTATATGGAAAGATTGTCTCTGCTATTAAACGCAAAGAACCAATAGATGCCGAAGCGATCCAGACTTTGAGCGATACTATTTACGCTACTCGTCATCGAGTGTAACCTCTCATTCACCGTGACAATTTAGTAAATTTGAAAAATAATCGACTGAGAGAAAGTTTATTATATTACATCTTTTTTTTTATTACAGCGTTTTGCCACAATAAGAATTCCTTAACGTCACTTTGTTCGTACATAACTGGTGACGCTCTACTTTACTCAATGTTTCGGGAAGAAGCAATTGCTGTCTCTTGTCCGTTCCGTGGCCCTATGACATTCACTTACAATCGAGGTCATGGAACATGTTCAAGTCCACTCAGCAACGTCGATACCTGTACTGATGACAGTAGGCTTCTCTTTAGGTACCAAGCATGCCCCGATGTACCTGCTTCAGAAAGTGCAGGTAAGCAAAAATCTCCATATAATGCATGATTTTGATTGTTCTTATTAACTTCAAAAGTATTTATAACAGTTAATGATGAATATGGTTCTGAAGTAAATGCTCACAATATAGTTTGTAATATATGATCCGATTACTTTCTGTAAATAACGCATAATGTAATGTACGATTCGTTTCATAAAAGTTACAGAATTTGCTACTCTCAGAATAAAAAATAAAAAAACAAGTTACCAAGCTTGATAATGATCAACGATGGTCATGCACATGCAAGGCTTACTACCTTTTCAATAATGTTATAAAACATGTGAAACATTGCCAGCTAAATTTTATTGTTTTACACTTTAAGCTGTAAAAGATATAAGCATGAAAAACCAATGACTTCTGTAGAAGAAATATATTTTCTATTCTGTTACAGTAGAGGAACTTGAATGCTTAGCTCTGTGGAAAGAAGGCAGCAGTCGATATTTGGTGGGTCGTTTACATCACGGTCATGCATCGAGTAATGAAGAACGATACCGATGTTTCGTATACGAGCGAGTTGGTCAAAGTATTGGTGGTCTCAGCAGAACGATTTTAGGGATCGATGCTATTGACCAAGAAATTACTTTTCCAGTTAGTGGACCCATAGTTGAGGGCGCACCAGATATTTATCGAGTAGCTCAAAGTGGAGATGCGACTTGCAATGGCCTTTTTAGCCCTATGGAAGGATCACGAACGATGACTTTGACAAAAGGTAAATAAGAAAGAATGATGAGTAAATAAATAGAAAAATTGATGAAATAGAGTACATAATTATAAATTCTTGGCGTGTGCTTTTTCATTCTGTAACCGTGACACGCGACCTGAAATACTTAACAAAATAAGAGAGGAACGGTAGTAATTGCTTTTGTCAATAAGACAGGAATTAATTCTTAGACAAAAAAAGTCCTTAATTCGAATTTATTGAAAATTTATTGATTCTGACCAAATAACTTGAAAAGCTAACGATCCGTTCGCTAAAATAGCCTTGTTTTATCAAAAAAACACATATTAAGTGATTGGTTTACTATAAATTTGCAATAAAATAACTTATCAGTGCAAAAAAGGTTACTCTTAAAAAAAAAAAAAAATTTTTTCTTAGTATAAGTTCCTACTTTGTTTCAAATAAAAACTAAATTATATTTATTTTGTTTACTTTAGTGTCGACTCCAGGAAAGTGCCGATTTCCAGAATGGCTCACTGGTTATGCGAATAATGACCTCACATGGCACACACTTGATCTGACCAGATCTTATACTTTTCATCCAAGAAACGCAACACTACATATAACGAGAACAAACTCAAGTAATTCATGGTTTGATAGTAGTTTCTCCGGTTCTCAAGACATGATTGGCAACGATGAGGAACAAGATATCAAGATTGTTTGTAATAGCATAAAACAATCAAATCCCTCACAGACAGTCACGATGCTTGTTGCTCACTTCACGGTCGGGTGGTAAGTATTACTTTGTTTTCATAAAAATTTGATTAATTAGAATAGCTAAAAAAGTCCGAATCAGAAACTATCTTACGTTAATGAAACTTATAATGGTAGGAAAGATCGGGTATGGTTGTCTCACGGGTCGGTTGTCACAGCGATCATAACAGAAAACTTAATGAATAGAATTAATGTGACGAGACTGAAGTTTGTCTCATTTTTACAGGATACCGTTTCCAAACCCTTTTGGGTATACACGCGATTAACGATCAAAATACGAGTATTGATCGGCGTCGAAGGGAGGGGGGGGATGCCTTTGCGATTCTTCAACGCTAATCAATAAATCGATCACCACCGATGACCACAACCAACCTGCGAACAACTATACCCGGCCTGCCCCCTGTTTAGAAAACCTCATAGAATCCAATAGATTCTCATAAATTCCCATAGAGATTTTATAAGAATGAATGAGTTTTATGAGAAGTGCTATAGTTAACTGTAGGGCCTTATACATACAGCTGTATATAAGAATCTATCGAATTTTTTAAGCAGGGCCTATATCAATATTCACATTATCATATAAGCAAAGATTTCTGTCTTAAATTTTTCTGAATACCATTTTATAGTCTTTTGCTCTTTAACGTGTAAGAACATGCCTCATTTATATGTAATATATGGTTAATTTTGATCATAACCCAGGAGAAAATCGTCATGCATGGTTATGCATAATTCAGGCATGTCAAAGTATAATTCATGCAAAATCGTCCTTGAGTATGCATGAATCATGTATGACTATGCATGATTTACGTAAAGTTATGCTTGATCTTGCATGATTCATGCAGTCATATTTGATCATACATAGTAAGAAAAGAACAGTCGTACATGATCAAACATGAGCATGCATGATTTGTACAAAGTCATGTTTGATCGCGCATAATTTAAAAAAACGCATACTCTCTGATAGATAACGAAGAAAGAATGGTCGTAAACGATTCCTACAACTTCATACTTAAACATGTGTGAATTGTCTATGATTCTGCATGGTAATATATTATTTATGCGAAGTTATGTTTGACCAAGTATCATACTTACGAAGTTATACATAATTATGCATAGTCTATAGGCTGTAGAACACTGTCAATAAAGCTGATTACGAATATCAAGGTTATTTTTACTGGCGTCCATAGAATCAATTGTAATAAATAAATAAATAAATAAATTTTACAAGCAATTGAGAAAAACTAACTAGAGATAATTAAATAAATTGTTTTATAAAATATTTCTTTTATAGCCAAAGTGGTTTCGTATGCATGACATTTTACAAAAGAGATGGTCACATCATGGAAGTACAAACTGGTAACACTGCCTCAAGACCCGAAGAAGCATGCGGCCTTTCTCACTATCAATCTCGCAATATTCCCTACCTTACATTAGTTAGTAAGTATATTTATAATAAATTACTTCAATTTTCAAAAATATCGTTACTGTTAATGTCAATTTATACCTAAGATATTTTTAACTTGCCTATTTCGGTAAGAAGTCTTAAAATTTACCTAGATCTAAATTTTTAAATAATTATACGTAGATCAATGTAGATTTATCTAAAAATAAAATACTAAATCTATACAATTCCATTCGACTGACCGATATCTACGGAGATCGAAAGTATTAAATATGTATGATTCAATTTCATTCACGTTAGACTACATACATCAACGTAGATCTACACATATACATTTATCGCATAAAAAAAAATACCACTCACTCACTTGCTCATTCATCACGAGATCTCCGAATCTATAGATTCTATCGACTTCAAATTTGATTTCATATACATTTCTTTCATAAAACTCCTATTCAACGGATTTTTTACCGGATTATCAGTCCCCTAACGATTGATCTGTTTCAATATCGTAATAATATCAGTAATTTCGTAAAAACTATTGTCTATAAATCTACAATAGCCTCGAATTTCGAATACGGTGGTACTGTTATGTTGAATTATGATCTGGGTAAGCTTAATATTCTTCAAAAATTGCAAAATCGTGTTTTGAGACTGATTTTAGGAGAGAATAGGTATACCAATATTAAATACTCAATACTTTAGGCTGAATGTCTATGAAACAAAAATTGATATATAATTGTTGCTTACTCATAATCAAAATGATTAATTAACTAACACCTTTCGCTAGTTGTGAACATGACTACTTTACCCGAAATAACAGTTTAATCAAGATTCTAAAAATACAAGGATTACTGCGGAAAAAACTATCATTTATCGAGGACATACGTGGTACAATGATCTGCCTAATAACATTAGAATGGAAACGAAGCTGATTAATTTCGAACGTTTACTGAAATATTGAATGTAATTTGAATCTGTTTGAATCTAATTTTAGTCATAATTGCATTAGATGGTAAATTATTCTATTATTTTATTTTAATGTTATCTTATTTTTATTTTGATGAAATATTTATGCATATAAAGTAGCTAACGCTAGTAAAGAAACACATTACATTGAAAATAATATCTGAATGCTGCAAAAATTGATATTCGAATAAAGAAAAATATTTTTTTCTTTTTGCAGCAAGTTCATCAAAACCACAACAGTGCCCTTATCTTGGAAGATTTACAGTTTCTGGCATTCATGATAATCAGAGAAACACACGGGAAAATCCACATAGTTCACAGAATTCTTTAATAGTGAAAATCCAGGAGGCGAATAAAGTCAGACATACTGAAGATCGGGAATCCCAAAAAATTGATGCTGAAACTGAAAAGAAGCGAATTAACAACAAATATTTAATCCGCGAGCGCAATGGTAGGAAAGTTAGGTCTAATCATTCTAATCGATATCATAACAATCTAAAACGAGTACGGACTCGAAGAAAGTCTAAAATAGACGTTACTGATGATACACAATATAGAATAGCAAGAAGTTCGAAAATAGAAGATTTCCGAATGCATGTGGATACAATTCCACAAGTCCCTCAATTACGATCTTTGAAATCAGATGATACTTTATTGGATGAACTCTACAACCCTAACGAAGATTTTGAAATCAACAATAAGCCACTAATAAAATTATTTGATTCAGAATCTATTTCTCTTTCTTATCATGACTTACTGCGAGTAAAAAGAAGTCTTCAATCCAATGAAAATGAAGAGTTTAGCGATGATCCGGAAAAAAGAGGAAAACGAGAAGAGGATGATCTCCAATGCAATTCTGAAATTACTACGCTCACTATTGGTTGCTCCACCGCTGATCGAATGGAATTTCAAAGTGACTGTATGGATGATACCGAATCTATAACAGGTTATTTCAATTTTTCGTAATTTCCATGAAATTATAAATTCACTTGAACAAATCATAATTATTTTATTGTTATCTACAGCTTATTCATGTCATGGTCGGTGGTTTGATTCTGAAGGAACACAGTTTGTTATAGCAACTCCTCTGATCCAAAGAACTGATTGGTCAAATGGTAACAATGAACCTCAAACCTTCAGAAACAGTCCAAGATTGTGCTTTATGTATCGTGAAAATGGAGGAGTTGTAAGTCTGACCGCAAGTCCTGTTGCATGTCAAAGAGGCATCCCTCCACCTCAGCCAATGTTGGCTTTTAATGTCACAAGCATCGGTAATTAAAATTTAATTTATTGCTACGACGTGCCCCGACTAGATAACCAAAGACAAATCGTCCGCGAGATAAAACAACCGAAAAACCCCAATCACGGTTATTTTTGTCGTGATTTCCAATACGAACAAAAAATTGATGTTATACATGTTTGTGGTGATGGTGACACGTATGACGTCATATTGATGTATAACTGAGACGTGTACACTCTAATATCTATCTAATAACTGGTCGATAATTAGTAGATGTTCGCGTACTTAGATAATGTGCAATTTACCACGTCAATTCACCAGCTTATAATCTTTATTGAATCAAGAATTCAATAGACAATATTAGGCTTCACCCGAAATATGTTACGGTTTTAAATAAAATTAATAACTAAGTATATCATTTTTTTTTCATGATACCAGCATCGAAACTTAAAAGTTCAGTATCTCTACAACCAGCCGAAACAACCTAATTTCAAGCCGATACTGCAAACAATTACTAGCGAATTCGTAGTTTACAAATACTTTCATACAGCGGGCAGAAACATGCGTGTTTCTTCCCTTGGGAAGAAACGATTATTTCTGCCCGATGTTAGTTATATTTAATGTTCATTTGCAGCCTTATTACTCTGATTTGTTTGCTTCAACCGAATAAAATTCCCAAAAATGAGTGAAAATAATACTTTTGTCATATTTACTATCTAATAAGTGACTAAGTCACAGATTTCTCATTTTCTAACAATTCTCCGCATCATTGACTTGAAATAAACTTGTTTATAACTGGCTGCTGACACTGGAACTTGAAATTCCAATGCGGGTAATCATGAAAAATATAGTGGGGCTCAGGATGAAACACGATTGTAGACTGCGGGTAATGTCTCGTTCATCCCTTGTCACACAATATACTATTAATCTATTGCGAGTTGGTAAGTTAACAGCTACACGAACGTAAATTAACGCCATCCTATGTTGTGGATATTTTGTCCGTCAATACTATACCCGCGGTTATTTAGTTACGGCACCTGTTACAAGTATAATTTATTATAAATATAAGATTTGAAGAATAATAAACTATATATGATTGAAATTTTTACAGGACGCTGCATGGATGACAGCAGCAGCATAAGTCAGCGGGCGTCCTACCTTATGATGATTACAACTGTCATCATTTTGTACCTTGAAATTCTCAGGTGATTTTGAGCATCATTTAAGTTAATGATTGAAAAAGTGAATCTTCGTGATAAATATCGCACAAATTGTAAAGTTTCTAATTATTTAGATGCGAACTCCATAAATAGTGACCTCTTATAAATAAAAAAAATTTTATGCACTAACATTTTTTAAATGTATAATAACAAACAGAGCTCTATTTGCTACACAAAAGTTTGTCATTTAGTATAATAGCGCGTAAATTTATTCTGTACAAAATTTATTAAATTTTTTTACCAGGTTGTTATAGAATTTATACTGATTAATTGTAATAACGAAACAAAAAAAAAAAACTTGCAATTAATTCATATCAAAATACATGGCAATAGATTAAATTTTTAACCACAGTAAGAAATTTAAAATTGAGTATAACGATGTCAAACATACAACAGTGGATGTTTTAACAAAAATAATGTAGATATTAATTATTAATTAGAATTAAGATTAAATTACATCAGACCATGATGTATTTAGCGAACATAAATTAGTAGTTTTTAAGGAAGTGATCCAATGCAATACAATTCAGACTGTAAAATAAGATGTTATTATTTGTATCGATGAACTTGATTGAACAGAGTGAAGAAGAATGGTTTTGGAACAAATAATAGTAGAATGAAAAAGTAAAAGTATTAAATCAAGTTTAAGAAAAATACAAAATTTTTATAAAATGGATAATGTGTAAAATGTAAATTGCTGTAACTGTGATCAACTATCTTGTGTAATAAAATAAAGAGTAAGAGATAAAAAGCCGAAATTAAAAAAACATTGCAGTATATATATATACATATATGTATGTATATACATATGCATCTTATTATCTCTTCATTAATCGCTTAATCAAGTTTATTAATCGACTGTTTTATTTTTTACTCACGGCAAGAAAATATAAAGCGAAAAAATATATGTTAATATTTCTTCAACTGATACATATAAAAGCAATAAATGACACAAAAAAGTTGTATGTATAAATTATCGATGCTGTTATACTTATATTAAAAAAAAAAAAAAAGAATAAAATAAAAAAAAAAAGATAACCTTTACAAAACAAAAAACCACGAGACAAAGTCCTCCCAGAAAGTAAGTCGTCGTCGGGAATAATCGGAAATTTTCGGTTTGTAATGTTAATGTGTAGTAACGGCAAGAGACTATACTTGTTTTTTAATAGTGGGGGTGAAAACCGACAGCATCTTACTTTCTGGGAGGACCTTATACTTCTTTTAAGAATTACTATTGTCAAGTGAATGTTATAATTAATTAACAAAATGAAATAAAAATCATAATAACAACGATGATAATTGTACAGAGAAATATTAATCATACAATGAATGAAGTTTAACTGAAAAAATTGATAATGATATTATTGTAATTTATACAGAGTCTATATGGTATTATGTAATTTTACGAAATACTCATCTTTTCAGTAATTATCATCTCAAATAAAAACGAGAAATTTTTTTAAACAATTACGTTAACGAGTTCCATATAAAAAATAGTATCGTGCTGTAATTAATACTGATATAGTTTTCAATTTTTTGCTTAATTTTTTTATTTTTATAATTTTATATTTATTCATTTGAAAAATTTAATTGATAATAAATATAGTTATAGTTTAGTCCGTAAAAGAATGATCTTTCTTCCCACCATTTTTCTACAATCAAGTCATTACTACGACTGCGCATGCGCATGAGTGCAAATTCATGGACTTCATCATAGCCTAGTAGAAGAAAAGCTCATTCTTTTGCAGACAACTATAAAAGCAAAGTATTAAGATAGTTAATATTTCTGCAAGGAAATGTCATCGTTATGAGTACAGCAATCGTTGGCTCAGTGTTTTATAGATTCAAAATTTTTTTATAAGAAAAAAAAAATTTTGATGAATTGTAAGTTCATATAACAAATTATTAATTCAGTTTGCTTAGAAATTAGTACAGTAGAATTATGCTAATAATTGAAATAAATTTAAGGTTCGTAGATTTTAAGGTTATTGTGACAGCAATCAGATGCCCTAATAGGCTAAATTTATTAATTTAGTTTTAAAATTTGACGGTATAATAAAGGCATAACTATGAGTATTGACTAATATAAAGTTAAATTGAAAAAATATGAGTCGAGTCAAGAATTTAATTTAATAAGCAGTCAAAAAATTTGTAACTAAATTATGTTCATCATTGCATTACTGACTATGGAAGCTTCGAATTTATATTTAACAATTGTTAATATATTACCTAAATTCCGATACCTATTAAAACACCTAAAAACATTGACACATCGATCGAGACTTTGCTTTTACTAAAACCCCACAAAATTAATAAATCATAATAGGCCATAAACATTGATGGCCAAACTCACAAAGAAAGCAGCTTTTAATTAAAAAATATGATCTGATAGATTAATAATATCAAAGGCATATAAGAAGTAGTATTTGAAGAATTCAGATACAGTCGGATTCCATTAACTCGGACAGTTAGTCTACAGGGAAAAAAGGAGATAGTACTGGTTACTGTTCTGCGCAGTAATCGACGAAAAATATGTGAAAAATAGATTTTAACATGACTGATTCTTATGAGAACAGGAGTGAGTCATTTTTTAAAACGTACTATTACTCTTTGAACAGTAACCAGAGCTGTGCTACACAGTACATGAAACATATGGCTGGTTACTGTTAAAATGATCGCTATTCATGGCTAGAACAGTATACAAACCTGGGATTCAACGGTTTCCGTGCCGCCGCCAAATGACCAGGGTCATTTTCTTTCATTAGTGAATTCCGCGCCACGGAAACAGTAGAACCCCGGGTTTCTATACTCTTTTAACCATGAACGGTGACTATTTTAACACCAACTAGTCATATGTTCCATGTAATGTATAGCCAAAACTGTGTGTCTTCTCAGGAAGAGAAGAAACCACATCCCCTCTTGACCAAAATGTGGTATGTCGACGAATACATAGAATTAGTACTATGGGCGAATCCTCTCCAAGCTGGCATATGGGAAACCATATGCTTAAGATTAATTGGGTTCGGACTCACAGTGGCTGTTGGTACGGCACCCACACACAAAAGGATCTTTGATCTAATCATCGATTCTAGAATATTGCCAATAATAAGTTTATGCTCAATATTTCGCTATAATCATATTATAGTAGAAGATAGGGATGTACCGGTGATAGAGGAGGCAGACCGGTCTCATTATATTAATTAATTAATGTTCTGTGTAGCACAGTACTAGTTACTGTTTTAAAAAGTGATTATACGTATTAAACAATGATTCACTCTTGTTCTAATATAAATCAGTCATGTTAAAATGTATTTTCTCTGTATTGTTTGTTGATTACTGCACAGAACAGTAGATAGTAACCAGTATTATCTATTTTTTCTGTTTACGGAGTGGAAATTTCCTGGAAATTCCGACTTATCGAATGCCACTCCTCCTTTAACGAGTAAGCTACACGCATGCGCTCTTACATATACACTTATGATGCATATGTAAATATATATAGACACATACAAATGTATAGCATCGGTGAAGGCAGTTTAGCTCGCAGTAGGGGTCAAGATTGAGGGGAAGTTCCGAGTTAATGGACTTTGACTGTATATTACTCGGTTAAAATTATTTTCAATTGTTTTTAATAATTTTTAATCATCATTTCTAAACAGGGTCCTCTTATTAGAAATATTATGCTGAATCTGATTCATATTGTAATAAAAATGTGAATGTTGTAGATGGTATCTAAAAAACAAATGCCTTCATCTTACTTTACTTAACAACGTAATCACACTTGAGTAAAAATCGTAAAAAGCAAAAATATTATACTTCTGTGAATTTCAAAAAAACACCTATTTTGACATCAATATTATCACGTTTTTACTTCTCTGACGTTGTCAATAATAATTAATAAATCTCTATTCAATATTTTATAAACCATTGTGTTATTATTCGTGATCATCACTGTTCAAGTAAAATCGAATGTCGGTGTTGTATACTTGTCTCATTTTACTTATTAGACTGTCAAATAATAATACGAAACTAAATTATCATTTATTCATAATAGTAGCATTGAATAAATTAAAAAAAAAAAAAAGGTTCGGAAAATTTTAAGTGTATTCTTCCATCGCTCATGTTATGTGTTGAATAATCAATTCACTTCCATCAATTATCGGAGAGCGATTCCTCTTGAAGAAGTTAAACGAAATGTCAATTAACTAACGAAGGGTATATATTTTGATAGTGCGATATCGGTAATTCTTCTTTACTTCACTAAAAAGGAATGGCCCTGATTAAAAGAATCGATTCGAAATAATTTGCAATATTAAATGCCCATAAAAAGGGTGATTCAAAAGTATTTAAAAGTATTTAAAATTTTTTTTTCTAATCGTTTTAAATCTTTTCTTTTAATAAGGGGGTTTTTAATAATAAATAAAATTGAAACAAAAAAAAAATTAATATAAATACTTTGATTTAGCCATTTTTTGATTCTCTTGATAACGACAGCTATCCTTCTTCAGCACTGGTTTAAACATAATTGCGTTGCGTGCAAAGATGACTACTACGACATCATCAGCATTGCTGACCAGGAAAGTTTCATCAGGTTAATCCAAGCAAATGATCATAAATAAGATTCCAGACACCAGGTCCGAATACTGAGCCCTGAGCAGCCCCTCCCGTGATTTTCATGCTGTCTTGGCCATCCATCGTGTCATACAGTAGACATCTCTTATCAATAGTCACTAAACAATCTCACAATGTATTTAGGGGTTATGCCTATCGTAGCGAGTTAAAATGGCGTCATTGACGTCGATAGTTGAGAGTATTTTTGCATAGCAATTTATGTATTCAAAGTTTCCCATTATTTATTTATTGGTTATGAAAACTTAAAATTATTTTAATAAAATTATTTACTGCATTTAATTCTATATGCATTTATTTTTTATCTATTGATATAAATACATTTATCAGCAATCAAAACACTGTCGGTGTTCCAAATATTCAAATTTATTTTCTGTTCCACCAGCTTTATTACTATTCTATCCCATCCGCTCATGTTTTTAGATCGGAGCCTACATGTGCCAACTTAAAAAATCGTTTAACAAAATACCCGCAGAACCCGAATCACTAACTCAGTGATAAATAATTTACTATACCTTCAATTTTGAGCCTATTTGAATATACAGATCATCAGGATCCAACGTCTTAATTATTCAAGTCATGATTTAGTTAGACTTTTTTTTTAATTAATATTTAAATACTCGTAGATCTACGTAATTTACGGGGATCTACATAGATCTTCGTAGATACTCATAGATCTACATGCATCAAATTAAATTGTATAGTATAATAATTTTTAATCTACTCAGACCTAATGAGATCTCTCAAAATATAAGATATATGTAGATCTGTTCCAAAATTTAGTTCTACGTATGTCTAATCCAGTTTTCACAAAAAATCTTAGCTACAGATATATGTTGAGAATTATTATTATTACCCAGACAGCATTCAAGTCGGAATGACTGCTTTGCGACGTCTTTTTGAAGACGTCCTCAAGAAGTCTTATAATGACTTCTTAAAGGTGTCATTTTTAAGAACTCTTAGTTAAGAGTTTTTAAAGACTCCATAAATAAGATGTCAGTTTTGTGACGTCTAAATGTATTCATATTTAAACTTCTTTATGAAGTCAAAATTAGGAGCTCCTTAAAGACGTCATGGGAAATTCATACTGAAGTCTTATTTGCGAAGTCAAAAAAAAGAACTCTTTGAGAACTCTTTTTAAAGACGTCTTAGTGAGCTCGCTAGATGGCTCATTCGACATCTTGAGAACTTCTTAAAGACTTCTTTAAGATGTTGTTCCTCGCGTATCCTTTGCCGAACATCGCTAGTCATACGGTAAGGAAATCGCAATGTTAATTTTAGTGCAATGTTGCCACGTCAATTTCGAAATTTCACTAATTTACATCAGATTATTAATTATTTATTTACGTTTTTTTAAAATAGATATTTTCTGTGAAATGTATTTATTATTTATACGACTAGAGTCCATATTTTTTAACCGATTGAATCAGCTGAGAACGTTCTTTTCAAATATGGCAACGTTGCACATCAAATTTTACTTACAAGATCAGCCGCACAGTGAGGGAATCCCCGAGATTTCACGATTTCTTCGCATTGACATAAAATTAGAAAATAAAATAAAGTATCTAAAATTATAGAAACTTTTTATATAGATTAGTAAGACATAAATATACGAAGTGCCGACTCGAATCGGTTAGGAAGCTAATAATGATTAATTTTTCTAAAATTATCATTACAAAAAAAACGCGGGGATTCCCTCATAGCGCAACGGACGAAAGATTATTATTATTACTGTTATACAACATAAGATAATAAAATATCATATTATATAATGATACCTATTTATAATTATACTTTTATTGCCTGCGTATCTTCATAGAAAACTAAAAAATAATTTTTTTAAAACCTCTTCACCACTGACTTCTTAAACTATTAATTGTCATTATTTGGTACATCAAATAAATTTGAATTACAAAATATTTATTACAATTCTCTTCCCTAGGCTCAATTGCATTTAAATTGACATTATTGACTATTCTTTTAGTTATTATAAGTAATTTAGTTGTTAAATCATTCTTTATATATTTTGTTTTAAATATCTTAATAAGTCTATTAAAATTTTATTGTAAAATTTATTAATTTACATTATCAAAAGTATAATAAACGATTTTGTACATCTAATTATAATTATTTATCGAATTATGTTTATTTTCCAACTAACTACAATATCACTAACTTTGTTTTATTTAGAAATAATTCATTATTAACTAATCAATTAATTAATAAAAATATTATCATAATTCATATTTACAACAATATAAACTTTTATAATGTTCAATTAATTATCTTCAATTCACGAATCATTAAATTTTATATACGTAATTTAATAACATAAGATAAAGAGCAATAAATCATTTAATCATTTAAGAAAATTGCAATACTGTTATTATAAAAATAAAACTTAATATACACCCGATAAAATCTTAATATACCATATATTTTTTAAAATTTCGTTAATGTATTTTCTAAAATCCTTCCGTTCTTCTTTATTATTATTTTTTTTTTTTTTTAGTTAAATATCAATTACTACGGAAGTGAAGAAATAATTAATATCATTTTATATAATTCTATGTACCTTAAAAAAATATTTAATAAAAGATTTTTTTTTCTCAAGAAAAATTATTATAGTATTTTTACATTACGTATTCTATAGTCAGATCCAATATTCATTTGAATAAATGATTCATATTTATGTATAATTAAAAACTATTCCTTACTTAAAAATTTATACTCTGTATTACGCTCAATCATTATAATGTGTAATAATTATGTAGAGTATTACAACAATAAGAGAATGAAAATTCAAAATATTTTTTATCAATCCAACAATTTTTGTTAAAATTTTTTCACATTCAAAAAGATTTCCATCATGAAAATTTTTTTGTAAAACAATGTTCTACTTTTCGTTATAAAATCGACAATTAGTTGTGACAATCAATTAAAATTTAATAAATTTACATATTTGTGTTGTAGTAAAACTTAAAAATTTAAAAAGTTTTTTTTTCTTTACAATTATCGATAATAAAACTCTTCCATATACTGCAAACATCGGGAGTGAATCCCGGATTTTATTTCAATTGCGGAGTGATTTCAGAGTGATGTGGATTTTATTTAAATTACCATTCACTCCAATTCGGACTTTCAATATTAAAATAAACTCCCCTTCAAAGTGAATTTTACACAATCATCTGCTCCAATTTCACTAGGATCTAATCCGCGTTCACTCCGCAAATTTTATACAGCGTATTTCAAATAATAAAAATAATTATTTTCCATCGATATGAATTATATAAATTTAGTTTTATATTTTTCGATAAAATAATTGATAATAAAAAAACTATCAATAGTTTGATTTAATTAAAATAAAGAAAATTTATGTTAACATTATATTTGTTTTTATAAAATTTATCATCTTGTTAAATCTTAAATATAATATTTTTGGTCCGTAATAAAAAATATTGCTACACATTGCAGTAAAAATGCAGATTTTTTTCGTTGAACACAATATTCTCATAAAATATTGATGTCTAACCCGTGTAAAAAAATTGTTAAAAGAAGAGTTGACTACTCTAAACTTCAAAACGTCATACAATGGCGAACTTTTTCTTTCCGTTTCGAATATTCTGATATTATTGTGATATGCTTAAAGAAAACGTTCAGAAATAGTTCAAATTAGCTTTTTCTGAACGCAATTGGCACTGAAAAAAATGATAAAATTTCACTTTTAATGGAGAGACGAAGAAAGTTTACAAAGGTGTAACGAAAAAAAAAATTGGAAAATAAAATGTCTACTGGATGATGAGATTTCTGAAATTTTTCGTAGTGGATGCTGGTATATCACCCGAAAATCTGAGGCCACCCAGTGTTAGCATTCGTCACATAATTATCGTACACATCACATAATTCAGTGGCTTGTACGATCGAACATAGAGATGTTGTTATGTGACAGAATTGTACGATAATTCAGTAAACGTAACATAATTTTAAAATAGTTTTTCTTTTAAAATATTTCCGCCAAAATTGAAATTTCTACTATGCTGCCCGCTCTTGACCTATCAAAAAAATACCTGTATGAAAAAATTATAAAAACATGAATTAATAAACCTGGGCATCGGTTAGCCCTGTGGGCTACCTCCAAAACTTCCTGCCGTTTTCGAGCTCGAAGAGCTCTTGCATAGATTGTTTTTTATGAGCTTTCTAAGTTATAATCAGATACGTTTTAAATAACTGTGCTTCATCATTTGTTACAATGATCGGTGAGCTTAGTTAAAATATTAATCATTTGCATTAATTTTAAGCGCTTAAAAAAATACTAGTGAGCCATCTAGATTATATTGTTAAAATTTCTTCAAAAATGTCGATATTTAAATTTCATTATCAATAATAGAAATAAACAAACATTTTATTCTATTGATTGTGTTTAATTAACATAACTTTAAATGCTAAAAAACAATTATTTCAAGGTACGATAATTTTTTAACACAAACGATAATTTTGCGGCCCTGAGTCGATAATGCTCTCCGCTAGAAATGCCAACACTGAGGCCACCCCTCAACCTCCGGAAGTATCCTTTGAGTCGCCCTTTAGCAGTCGAATTATATAAATTTTTTTCATTTTCGTTGCGCGAAAAACGTTCCGATCTTCAGGTACAGTTTTTTCTTTGTATTTTGTGAAGTTTAAAAATCATTTCGACGTTCTAATCAACAAAATGTCTAACTGATTATTTTTCGTAGATGATTGTGTGTAATTTTCAGATACTAAGTCAGAGAAAAAATAATTTGAGTAACCTTGACAAAAGTACTATACATATACTAGATATAGAATTGATTTTTAGATGAAAAAAAATTTTTAACTTCCTTTTTCTCGCATAAATGGAGGATTTTCTGAAATGGAGTTAGACCATTTACCAATTAGGACGTCGATTTTTAAAAAATTTGCTGTTGTGTCACGTTTCGAAGTTTAGTATAGTCAACACTTTTTCAAACTTTTTTAAACGATTTTTTTTTTTTTTACACGGGAATGTTAAAACATATTTAAACTTCATTTAATTTTTTTATACTAAAATATTCGAAATGCAATTTATCTCCACTGTTTTAGATCAATCGTATCAAAAATACTGTACTACTTATGTTAGTAGACAACAAAGGGTATAAATATACGGTTATATTTATACATATATGAATAAACGGAGAAAAATATGAGTCAAACCAGTCTAAGCTAATTCATCAGTACGTTTTCTCTCTTCTTCAACTCGTTGTCTTGTACGATTAAAGGCATCGGTTTTCAAAAAATCCACAGTTTTATAGACAGTTGTATTAGGCGGCGATTGTGCCGGTGGCAAAGTCGATGATGAAAAACTCTCAGAAGCTTCTAAGTCAAGATCTAAGTATTGTAAAACTACTAACCGACGATTTGAAGCCGGTATAAAGGTGTTATGATCTTGGTAATAGTAAATCTGTTAAATAAAAACCATAAATAAAGTACAGATAAAATTATGTAAATAATTAATAATATTTACTGACCTCTTCTTTATCATCCACAATATTGTTGTCTTCGTCAGATGTCGAATAATGTCGTGTTCCATGTCCATGAGCATGTGGTGTCGGACTGGGAGCTGCTCGAAATTTATTTTTGCCAGGTGGTGAAGCCAATTGGAGCGGTCCTATTTTTATAAATAATAAAATATTTAAGTACATATCATGCACAGTTAGAAATTTTGTGTATTTGTGTTAAAAAATTATTTGGTTAAATTTTTTGTGTTGATTTTCAGTACAGAAATCTGTTAATTCAACGCAAACCGGTTGTGTTATTCGAAAATTAACACTAAATTTGTGTTGTTTAGCTAAACACTCCTGCGCGTTTCTTCATTACTATAACCAAGCAAAGCATTGTAGCAGCATTGTCTGCATGGAAACTTGGATTATAATTGATTTACAATTAAATATAATCATAGATAACTTTAATATTTTTATCATCAGGTTCAATGATTTTTTATTCTCATTTTACGGGAGGATAATTCATAGCTCCGTTTTTTATAAAAATCACCGAAAATCGAACTAATTATTTGGTAAATTGACATAAGTTGTACTAAGGGTAGATCAGTATACTTAAGTTGGTTAGGTCATTTGCTTATATTTATTAGTTAATTTTAACACGAAAAGTCTGTTAAATTTACAAAAATTTTCTGTCAAAATAACGGATTTTGTGGTCAATTATTTAACATAAAATTTGAGTAACGATCAACACAAACTTCATGTGTTGAATCAACACTAAAATTTGTGTTGACTGTTTGCAACACACAATTGGTGTTTAATTTAACACAAAATTTCTAACTGTCTACTATTTATTAATTTTCAAATACAGTCGAGTCGCGTTTTAAGTCCAGCTTGTTTTCTTTTTCTTTTAACCAGACTCGCGTTAATATGAGAGAGACACTGAGGACTTATAACGCGACTTGACTGTATTTAAATATCATAATTTTTATCTTACCATCAGTAGGAATTTTAGTTAATGGCGGTTTTAATTTTCGATTAATCCGAGGCGGCTCAGTGGTAGCCAAGTGATCAGGACTCATTTCTGATGCTGACAAATTAGGTCCAGGTGACGGTTCATTGCTGATTATTGATGTCGTATCACTCATTTTTCTACCAGGTTTCAATTCTCGATAAACAACAGGCGGCGGAAGAACGACAGTTGAAGACACGCTGCTTGAAGAATCTCTGACAAGCGGACTTGGTAAATTTGAATATGTTGCAGTTGTTGAGCTTTCAGAACGCGGACTAGATGGTTCGTCGTCATTAAAATCATATCTAAATACGCGGTCATCAACAGATGATGGTGCTGCATTACTATAGCAGTGTCTAGGTGTACGACCGATTGTAGAAGTATCAGTACTCGTTGTATTCGGAGTGTTTAGTTGATGAGAGCGAGGAAAATCATAAGTTTCGTCGGATATAACCGCTGTTGCTGGTGTCGATGGCGCAGGAGTCGCTGGTGTTGTTGGTTTGGAACTTTCAGTAGCACCATCCAAATTTAAATAATTATGCCCGATATTTTCTAATGTCATGTGAGATGGTTTCGGCGGTCGTGGTGGAGCGCGAACCGATTCATCAACCGGTGGTCCAGCGGAGTCAACGATTCTCAATTTACCGAAACGTTTTCGGACACTCCATGAACCAATTTCAGCATCACCTGAACTGTGGGAAGGTCTTGAGTCACCAGAGGATGGAAAAGTTTCCCAATTAACGCTAGGAATTGGTGTAGTCCATTCGTCATCAGTAAAAACACTTTCAGCATCTGTTGTTGTTGGCGATCGTGATGGAGATGGAGCGAGTCTTCGTGGAGCATCGTAATGTTCAGGGCCATGGCTTATAGCTGAGCTTAGAGAGCTAGTATCATTTAAACGTCTACCGGAAATGCATTCACTTATGGGAATATAAGGGCCTGATATGGTACTTGTAGGTGATATGGGAGGTGATTCTTGAGACTCAAAGTGAAATACTAAAAAAAAAAATCATTATCATAAATATTGTCAACAAATAATATAGTTATTTATATATTTTTATTACGTTGTTGTTCTTCATCCTGAGTATATGCTTTCAATCCACAAACTTGACATATTGCATCTACCCATTTATTCATATCTGATTCACTTTCTGCCACCAAATAATAAATTCTCTTTGGTGTCTTCACATTAAACATATATTGATATTTTTGCTTGCGGTTTTCAAATCTCAAACCAGCATCAACCTGTGGTCACAATTAATGATTAAATAAAATGCGCTCATATAAAAATTATAGTAGAATCAATCAAAGCTCATGATTTATGAGAGAAAATTTAATTTATTGTACAAAATTACTTTTAATTTGTCGGTCCTAAAACGGGCATACGACATAGCCGGTTATTAAATTCTATAAAATACTCAAAAACTATATTCGTTCTAGGTCTAGCAAGAGAATATGTCACTAAAGTTAGCCGACGAATAATTTTTTTAAAAACGATAAATTAAAAAAAAAGAAATATTTTAAAAAATTGCACTTCTAGTTCTTTTAATTTTCTACATGTGCATATTTTTACTTTTTTTTTTTTAAATTCAATTGTCGAAAAAATTCAAAAATTGTTCATTGTCTTCTAACTTCAGGGTCAGTCGACTAAAGTATGAATTCTATATAATTATTTATTTTTCTTTCCTCTTTTTTATCCTTAATGAAATTTATTAATTAGTGACGTAAATAAATAAATAGATAAATAAATAAAATAAAATTATTGCAAGTAATTTTAATATAATTACGGACTTTGATCCTTTGTTATTAAAAAACTATAAACTTTGCAGAAAATTATAAATAAAATAATTTAAAATAATTACTTGTTCACATTGATCAAGATCGATATGTCCTTTGAGTTTCCGACATCTCTTATCTGTATAATATTCTAAGAAATATTGTCCTGGCAATTCACCACTATGACGAAGAGCAAACCAACGTTTTCTCCATCTCTATAAAGAACAAAAAAAAATGACACATGGATAATTATTTTTTTCCTCTTATTTTAAAAACTAATGTGATGACTATGATAAATGATAGTACAAAAAAATGTATGTATAATAGTATAATAAAACAATTACCGCTCGCCAAAGTTTAGTAGGTGGGGATTTAATGAGCCATCCCTCGTGTACAATTTCTTGAGACGTTTTGAGCACTTCCATACCCACTTTTTATTACTCACTTGCATCAAATTTGACCCGTATCTTGTCCTTTAGCCTGTGAATATCCAATTGATTTAGTGTACGTCATTACACTAAACACCATAACGTTTATCTATTTTTGTCCGTCATCAGTTCATACCAGCAAATTCATTGTTAGCAACAACAATACACACCCAATAATATACATAAAGCTTATAATGATATGATGAATAGTAATCACAAACCAAGACACTTTATTTTTCCCGTTTGATGCTCAATAAATGCTCCAACATGCTCCAATCTTCGACGTAAAAATAAAAAAAGTCAAAACAGCGAATGAGAGCGACACCATCAGGAATATACAAAAGATATACTTTTTTTTTTACTTTTTTATATATTTTTTTTCTTTTTACTGCTAGGCCCTCTGTAACTTTGCGCGCCATTTTTTAAATACTATTCAAGTTCATGAGTGTGAATGTAGCAGACATGAGATAATTTATAAATTTTAAATAAATAATTTTTAAAAATGCGCGTACTAATTTTTCATTTATCTAAATACGAACTTTAAAATTTCTATTCTGCTTACATTTTATTTATTAATTCAAAAATTTGAAAAATTCCTACTTGTCAGTTGCATTCACTTATAAAATTTCGCCATCGTACGCATTTTTGTATACATTTATGAATTAAAAATTTTACTATTTTGTCTTAGATTCTGATAAAATAAATAAATTTAAAGTAATTAAGTAATTCTTACTAATGAGATTATACTATAATGTAAGAGATCTAATTTACATATTGTCAGGTACTTTTTTAAGTTATAAATATCAGTAGAATTTTAAAAATGTGTAGAAGCATAAAATAAAATAATGAATTCAAAAGAAATTATCTATTAACATTAAATATAATTTTTAATTGATAAATTATTATGAGTGTCAATGTAGCTGACAACTGGTAACTTTTAAATTTTTGAATAAATAAATAAAATGTACCCAGGTAGCACACTCGCCTTTGTGACATCTATAAGATATCAGTTTTTAGGCTACTTTTTGACTTCGATAAGGCATCAATATGTTGACAAAGCGATCAAAAATTCATGTCACTAAAAAAATACCTACTTAAAAGACTTGACACAAGTGACGACAAAAAGTAAATTACAAATAGTGGTAAAAAAGTCATCTAAACGACTTTTCAATTGACATGAGACAAGAAAAACAACACAACTCATCTCTGTCTTCGGAATCAACATTTGCATGTCGTATTCATACCAAAAAAGATGGCTTTGAGACAAAAAAAAATTTGTCTTGTCCTTTTAAAAGACATCTTAAAGTTGACTGTGCTACCTGAGTAAATACAACCATGATACTTCAGGGTGCCATCTTGTTGTCCTAACAACAAGTTCTTTCGAGTCGAGAAATATTTCGATTAAATATTATTCCCGGTATAGTTAAGAGTCAAATGATGTTAATAACGACTGTATTTATTTCTAGTAGATGTTTGAGACAGATTTGTAATCAGTCAGTTGTATTTAATGTTGTTTCCTTTAAATACAGATGGCTGATAACAGCAGTACGATAAGGTGACTTAGTAATGTAAAAAGATTTCCAATTATGAACAGTTGTACATCGAACTGATGTCATGTATTTGCATACAGAGATTAAGTCGGATATAAAATGTTACATTCGTATTTGTTGCTATCATGAACAATAGTCTTTAATCAATTAAAACAACGATAATTTGATGCATTAGTATTTTATACTCTTTTTAAAATGAGTCAAATTGATTGAAAGCAATTTACTTATAATGCAAGTTGAATTTTTGTCTAGCCTTATTTAAGTTAACAATAATTTCGAGTCAGCGATTGTATGTTGCCAACAAACTTGGCAGCATCGAAAGTTGTAGCAAGTAGAAGTTTATTCTCGTGCGATTCTGTGGTAGCAGTATATTATACCAAATAAACTGTATACTAGAGTATATAGTGGTACCAACTTTAATAATTTTTATATCTCTGAAGATAAAGTAGATTTCGAATGGTAACTATAACATCATACGAGGGTAGGGATCGGACTAAGAACAATTACATTCATATAAATTTTCTATTAAAACAGTTATTGATAAAAATAGAGACATTAAAATTTATAATTATCATCAAATATTGTTCTTCGATAGCGGTTAATAATATTTTCTTAATGATAGGTAATTTAATTAACATATTTTTTAATAATTTGAAATATTTTATTGTCATGATATAATTTTTATGTTACTTAAAAAATTTAATTATTTACGTAGAACTCAATAGAACACGTCGATTGCCGCCTTAAACGTCTCAATCGGTATATGCGGTCGAGAGATATCGTTTGGGCTTGCAGGCGAACCGTCGAAAGTAAAAATTTCAGAAGTATACCAACTTCAGAAACTCATAGTTACGAATGTACAAAATAAAGATGGTTCATAATTCAGAATGACGAATTATCAACTTATCAAAAACATCGATTTTCTAATCTTCATATCAACACATACTCAGAATTTACAATATTCATTCTTTCGTACTAGAGAATTGACAATATTTAGAAGGACAATATTTCAGAAATCCAATACTTCCGAAATATTCAAACTACGAACGCCAATTCTTCAGAATTACATTTTATACGAAAGACCATTTTTAATAAAATTTTCTAAGGTTTACTGACAGTCGATATTACAGACTTCCCCTATGAATTTACCATTATCATGTGAGTGTTTTGGCAGATTGATTGTGTTTAAAAAATTTGTATGATTCGTTATGTAATAATTATATATGAATTTAACGAGTTTGATTTGTATTCAATAATTAAATTGAATTTATTTAATTAGGATAGTAGTGCTATTTTAGCCAGTGCTTTATTTTTAGACCTTTCGTATTTTATTTTAATTAATAAAGAAATATAAAAAAAAAAAAAACAAATGGTACGTAGAAAAATGGTACGTTTACGTAAAAATACCATTTGTTTTTTTTTTTTTATACTTCTCATTTGTTCCGTCCGCCTATCTTGTAGCTAACACTTTTCCCTACAATTCTCATCTATTCATAATTGATTTTTTCGCACACTGTCCCGACATTGGTGACCAATGTAGCTGAAACCATATTTGGGCTAAAATGCAGCTTCTTCAAAAGATCACCTTTAAACTGGCATAACTTTCGATCTACTCAAAATCTCACTTGTTCTGTCCGCCTATCTTGTAGCTGACACTTTTCCGTACAATTCTCATCTATTCATAATTGATTTTTTCGCACACTGTCCCGACATTGGTGACCAATGTAGCTGAAATGATATTTGGGCTGAAATACAGCTCCTGTAGACGATCACCTGTAAACTGGCATAACTTTCGATCTACTCAAAATCTCACTTGTTCCGTCCGCCTATCTTGTAGCTAACACTTTTCCCTACAATTCTCATCTATTCATAATTGATTTTTTCGCACACTGTCCCGACATTGGTGACCAATGTAGCTGAAACCATATTTGGGCTAAAATGCAGATTCTTCAAAAGATCACCTTTAAACTGGCATAACTTTCGATCTACTCAAAATCTCACTTGTTCTGTCCGCCTATCTTGTAGCTGATACTTTTCCGTACAATTCTCATCTATTCATAATTGATTTTTTCGCACACTGTCCCGACATTGGTGACCAATGTAGCTGAAATGATATTTGGGCTGAAATGCAGCTCCTGTAGACGATCACCTGTAAACTGGCATAACTTTCGATCTACTCAAAATCTCACTTGTTCCGTCCGCCTATCTTGTAGCTAACACTTTTCCCTACAATTCTCATCTATTCATAATTGATTTTTTCGCACACTGTCCCGACATTGGTGACCAATGTAGCTGAAACCATATTTGGGCTAAAATGCAGATTCTTCAAAAGATCACCTTTAAACTGGCATAACTTTCGATCTACTCAAAATCTCACTTGTTCTGTCCGCCTATCTTGTAGCTGATACTTTTCCGTACAATTCTCATCTATTCATAATTGATTTTTTCGCACACTGTCCCAACATTGGTGACCAATGTAGCTGAAATGATATTTGGGCTGAAATGCAGCTCCTGTAGACGATCACCTGTAAACTGGCATAACTTTCGATCTACTCAAAATCTCACTTGTTCCGTCCGCCTATCTTGTAGCTAACACTTTTCCCTACAATTCTCATCTATTCATAATTGATTTTTTCGCACACTGTCCCGACATTGGTGACCAATGTAGCTGAAACCATATTTGGGCTAAAATGCAGCTTCTTCAAAAGATCACCTTTAAACTGGCATAACTTTCGATCTACTCAAAATCTCACTTGTTCTGTCCGCCTATCTCGTAGCTGACACTTTTCCGTACAATTCTCATCTATTCATAATTGATTTTTTCGCACACTGTCCCGACATTGGTGACCAATGTAGCTGAAATGATATTTGGGCTGAAATGCAGCTCCTGTAGACGATCACCTGTAAACTGGCATAACTTTCGATCTACTCAAAATCTCACTTGTTCCGTCCGCCTATCTTGTAGCTAACACTTTTCCCTACAATTCTCATCTATTCATAATTGATTTTTTCGCACACTGTCCCGACATTGGTGACCAATGTAGCTAAAACCATATTTGGGCTAAAATGCAGATTCTTCAAAAGATCACCTTTAAACTGGCATAACTTTCGATCTACTCAAAATCTCACTTGTTCTGTCCGCCTATCTTGTAGCTGACACTTTTCCGTACAATTCTCATCTATTCATAATTGATTTTTTCGCACACTGTCCCGACATTGGTGACCAATGTAGCTGAAATGATATTTGGGCTGAAATGCAGCTCCTGTAGACGATCACCTGTAAACTGGCATAACTTTCGATCTACTCAAAATCTCACTTGTTCCGTCCGCCTATCTTGTAGCTAACACTTTTCCCTACAATTCTCATCTATTCATAATTGATTTTTTCGCACACTGTCCCGACATTGGTGACCAATGTAGCTGAAACCATATTTGGGCTAAAATGCAGATTCTTCAAAAGATCACCTTTAAACTGGCATAACTTTCGATCTACTCAAAATCTCACTTGTTCTGTCCGCCTATCTTGTAGCTGACACTTTTCCGTACAATTCTCATCTATTCATAATTGATTTTTTCGCACACTGTCCCGACATTGGTGACCAATGTAGCTGAAATGATATTTGGGCTGAAATGCAGCTCCTGTAGACGATCACCTGTAAACTGGCATAACTTTCGATCTACTCAAAATCTCACTTGTTCCGTCCGCCTATCTTGTAGCTAACACTTTTCCCTACAATTCTCATCTATTCATAATTGATTTTTTCGCACACTGTCCCGACATTGGTGACCAATGTAGCTGAAACCATATTTGGGCTAAAATGCAGATTCTTCAAAAGATCACCTTTAAACTGGCATAACTTTCGATCTACTCAAAATCTCACTTGTTCTGTCCGCCTATCTTGTAGCTGACACTTTTCCGTACAATTCTCATCTATTCATGATTGATTTTTTCGCACACTGTCCCGACATTGGTGACCAATGTAGCTGAAATGATATTTGGGCTAAAATGCAGCTTCTTCGAAAGATCACCTTTAAACTAAAATAACTTTCGATCTACTCAAAATCTCACTTGTTCCGTCCGCCTATCTTGTAGCTAACACTTTTCCCTACAATTCTCATCTATTCATAATTGATTTTTTCGCACACTGTCCCGACATTGGTGACCAATGTAGCTGAAACCATATTTGGGCTAAAATGCAGATTCTTCAAAAGATCACCTTTAAACTGGCATAACTTTCGATCTACTCAAAATCTCACTTGTTCTGTCCGCCTATCTTGTAGCTGATACTTTTCCGTACAATTCTCATCTATTCATAATTGATTTTTTCGCACACTGTCCCGACATTGGTGACCAATGTAGCTGAAATGATATTTGGGCTGAAATGCAGCTCCTGTAGACGATCACCTGTAAACTGGCATAACTTTCGATCTACTCAAAATCTCACTTGTTCCGTCCGCCTATCTTGTAGCTAACACTTTTCCCTACAATTCTCATCTATTCATAATTGATTTTTTCGCACACTGTCCCGACATTGGTGACCAATGTAGCTGAAACCATATTTGGGCTAAAATGCAGCTTCTTCAAAAGATCACCTTTAAACTGGCATAACTTTCGATCTACTCAAAATCTCACTTGTTCTGTCCGCCTATCTTGTAGCTGACACTTTTCCGTACAATTCTCATCTATTCATAATTGATTTTTTCGCACACTGTCCCGACATTGGTGACCAATGTAGCTGAAATGATATTTGGGCTGAAATGCAGCTCCTGTAGACGATCACCTGTAAACTGGCATAACTTTCGATCTACTCAAAATCTCACTTGTTCCGTCCGCCTATCTTGTAGCTAACACTTTTCCCTACAATTCTCATCTATTCATAATTGATTTTTTCGCACACTGTCCCGACATTGGTGACCAATGTAGCTGAAACCATATTTGGGCTAAAATGCAGATTCTTCAAAAGATCACCTTTAAACTGGCATAACTTTCGATCTACTCAAAATCTCACTTGTTCTGTCCGCCTATCTTGTAGCTGATACTTTTCCGTACAATTCTCATCTATTCATAATTGATTTTTTCGCACACTGTCCCAACATTGGTGACCAATGTAGCTGAAATGATATTTGGGCTGAAATGCAGCTCCTGTAGACGATCACCTGTAAACTGGCATAACTTTCGATCTACTCAAAATCTCACTTGTTCCGTCCGCCTATCTTGTAGCTAACACTTTTCCCTACAATTCTCATCTATTCATAATTGATTTTTTCGCACACTGTCCCGACATTGGTGACCAATGTAGCTGAAATGATATTTGGGCTGAAATGCAGCTCCTGTAGACGATCACCTGTAAACTGGCATAACTTTCGATCTACTCAAAATCTCACTTGTTCCGTCCGCCTATCTTGTAGCTAACACTTTTCCCTACAATTCTCATCTATTCATAATTGATTTTTTCGCACACTGTCCCGACATTGGTGACCAATGTAGCTAAAACCATATTTGGGCTAAAATGCAGATTCTTCAAAAGATCACCTTTAAACTGGCATAACTTTCGATCTACTCAAAATCTCACTTGTTCTGTCCGCCTATCTTGTAGCTGACACTTTTCCGTACAATTCTCATCTATTCATAATTGATTTTTTCGCACACTGTCCCGACATTGGTGACCAATGTAGCTGAAATGATATTTGGGCTGAAATGCAGCTCCTGTAGACGATCACCTGTAAACTGGCATAACTTTCGATCTACTCAAAATCTCACTTGTTCCGTCCGCCTATCTTGTAGCTAACACTTTTCCCTACAATTCTCATCTATTCATAATTGATTTTTTCGCACACTGTCCCGACATTGGTGACCAATGTAGCTGAAACCATATTTGGGCTAAAATGCAGATTCTTCAAAAGATCACCTTTAAACTGGCATAACTTTCGATCTACTCAAAATCTCACTTGTTCTGTCCGCCTATCTTGTAGCTGACACTTTTCCGTACAATTCTCATCTATTCATAATTGATTTTTTCGCACACTGTCCCGACATTGGTGACCAATGTAGCTGAAATGATATTTGGGCTGAAATGCAGCTCCTGTAGACGATCACCTGTAAACTGGCATAACTTTCGATCTACTCAAAATCTCACTTGTTCCGTCCGCCTATCTTGTAGCTAACACTTTTCCCTACAATTCTCATCTATTCATAATTGATTTTTTCGCACACTGTCCCGACATTGGTGACCAATGTAGCTGAAACCATATTTGGGCTAAAATGCAGATTCTTCAAAAGATCACCTTTAAACTGGCATAACTTTCGATCTACTCAAAATCTCACTTGTTCTGTCCGCCTATCTTGTAGCTGACACTTTTCCGTACAATTCTCATCTATTCATGATTGATTTTTTCGCACACTGTCCCGACATTGGTGACCAATGTAGCTGAAATGATATTTGGGCTAAAATGCAGCTTCTTCGAAAGATCACCTTTAAACTAAAATAACTTTCGATCTACTCAAAATCTCACTTGTTCCGTCCGCCTATCTTGTAGCTAACACTTTTCCCTACAATTCTCATCTATTCATAATTGATTTTTTCGCACACTGTCCCGACATTGGTGACCAATGTAGCTGAAACCATATTTGGGCTAAAATGCAGATTCTTCAAAAGATCACCTTTAAACTGGCATAACTTTCGATCTACTCAAAATCTCACTTGTTCTGTCCGCCTATCTTGTAGCTGACACTTTTCCGTACAATTCTCATCTATTCATAATTGATTTTTTCGCACACTGTCCCGACATTGGTGACCAATGTAGCTGAAATGATATTTGGGCTGAAATGCAGCTCCTGTAGACGATCACCTGTAAACTGGCATAACTTTCGATCTACTCAAAATCTCACTTGTTCCGTCCGCCTATCTTGTAGCTAACACTTTTCCCTACAATTCTCATCTATTCATAATTGATTTTTTCGCACACTGTCCCGACATTGGTGACCAATGTAGCTGAAACCATATTTGGGCTAAAATGCAGCTTCTTCAAAAGATCACCTTTAAACTGGCATAACTTTCGATCTACTCAAAATCTCACTTGTTCTGTCCGCCTATCTTGTAGCTGACACTTTTCCGTACAATTCTCATCTATTCATGATTGATTTTTTCGCACACTGTCCCGACATTGGTGACCAATGTAGCTGAAATGATATTTGGGCTAAAATGCAGCTTCTTCGAAAGATCACCTTTAAACTAAAATAACTTTCGATCTACTCAAAATCTCACTTGTTCCGTCCGCCTATCTTGTAGCTAACACTTTTCCCTACAATTCTCATCTATTCATAATTGATTTTTTCGCACACTGTCCCGACATTGGTGACCAATGTAGCTGAAACCATATTTGGGCTAAAATGCAGCTTCTTCAAAAGATCACCTTTAAACTAGCATAACTTTCGATCTACTCAAAATCTCACTTGTTCTGTCCACCTATCTTGTAGCTAACACTTTTCCCTACAATTCTCATCTATTCATAATTGATTTTTTCGCACACTGTCCCGACATTGGTGACCAATGTAGCTGAAACCATATTTGGGCTAAAATGCAGATTCTTCAAAAGATCACCTTTAAACTGGCATAACTTTCGATCTACTCAAAATCTCACTTGTTCTGTCCGCCTATCTTGTAGCTGATACTTTTCCGTACAATTCTCATCTATTCATAATTGATTTTTTCGCACACTGTCCCGACATTGGTGACCAATGTAGCTGAAATGATATTTGGGCTGAAATGCAGCTCCTGTAGACGATCACCTGTAAACTGGCATAACTTTCGATCTACTCAAAATCTCACTTGTTCCGTCCGCCTATCTTGTAGCTAACACTTTTCCCTACAATTCTCATCTATTCATAATTGATTTTTTCGCACACTGTCCCGACATTGGTGACCAATGTAGCTGAAACCATATTTGGGCTAAAATGCAGCTTCTTCAAAAGATCACCTTTAAACTGGCATAACTTTCGATCTACTCAAAATCTCACTTGTTCTGTCCGCCTATCTTGTAGCTGACACTTTTCCGTACAATTCTCATCTATTCATAATTGATTTTTTCGCACACTGTCCCGACATTGGTGACCAATGTAGCTGAAATGATATTTGGGCTGAAATGCAGCTCCTGTAGACGATCACCTGTAAACTGGCATAACTTTCGATCTACTCAAAATCTCACTTGTTCCGTCCGCCTATCTTGTAGCTAACACTTTTCCCTACAATTCTCATCTATTCATAATTGATTTTGTCGCACACTGTCCCGACATTGGTGACCAATGTAGCTGAAACCATATTTGGGCTAAAATGCAGCTTCTTCAAAAGATCACCTTTAAACTGGCATAACTTTCGATCTACTCAAAATCTCACTTGTTCTGTCCGCCTATCTTGTAGCTGACACTTTTCCGTACAATTCTCATCTATTCATGATTGATTTTTTCGCACACTGTCCCGACATTGGTGACCAATGTAGCTGAAATGATATTTGGGCTAAAATGCAGCTTCTTCGAAAGATCACCTTTAAACTAAAATAACTTTCGATCTACTCAAAATCTCACTTGTTCCGTCCGCCTATCTTGTAGCTAACACTTTTCCCTACAATTCTCATCTATTCATAATTGATTTTTTCGCACACTGTCCCGACATTGGTGACCAATGTAGCTGAAACCATATTTGGGCTAAAATGCAGCTTCTTCAAAAGATCACCTTTAAACTGGCATAACTTTCGATCTACTCAAAATCTCACTTGTTCTGTCCACCTATCTTGTAGCTAACACTTTTCCCTACAATTCTCATCTATTCATAATTGATTTTTTCGCACACTGTCCCGACATTGGTGACCAATGTAGCTGAAACCATATTTGGGCTAAAATGCAGCTTCTTCAAAAGATCACCTTTAAACTGGCATAACTTTCGATCTACTCAAAATCTCACTTGTTCTGTCCGCCTATCTTGTAGCTGACACTTTTCCGTACAATTCTCATCTATTCGTAATTGATTTTTTCGCACACTGTCCCGACATTGGTGACCAATGTAGCTGAAATGATATTTGGGCTAAAATGCAGCTTCTTCGAAAGATCACCTTTAAACTAAAATAACTTTCGATCTACTCAAAATCTCACTTGTTCCGTCCGCCTATCTTGTAGCTAACACTTTTCCCTACAGTTTTCATTCATGTATGATTGATTTTTCCGCACACTGTCCCGACATTGGTGACCAATGTAGCTGAAATGATATTTGGGCTAAAATGCAGCTTCTTCGAAAGATCACCTTTAAACTAAAATAATTTTCGATCTACTCAAAATCTCACTTGTTCTGTCCGCCTATCTTGTAGCTGACACTTTTCCCTACAATTCACATCTATTCATGATTGATTTTTTCGCACACTGTCCCGACATTGGTGACCAATGAAGTTGAAATGATATTTCGGCTGAAATGCAGCTCCTGTAGACGATCACCTGTAAACTGGCATAACTTTCGATCTACTCAAAATCTCACTTGTTCTGTCCGCCTTTCTTGTAGCTGACACTTTTCCCTACAATTCTCATCTATTCATGATTGATTTTTTCGCACACTGTCCCGACATTGGTGACCAATGTAGTTGAAATGATATTTCGGCTGAAATGCAGCTCCTGTAGACGATCACCTGTAAACTGGCATAACTTTCGATCTACTCAAAATCTCACTTGTTCCGTCCGCCTATCTTGTAGCTAACACTTTTCCCTACAGTTTTCATTCATGTATGATTGATTTTTCCGCACACTGTCCCGACATTGGTGACCAATGTAGCTGAAATGATATTTGGGCTAAAATGCAGCTTCTTCGAAAGATCACCTTTAAACTAAAATAACTTTCGATCTACTCAAAATCTCACTTGTTCTGTCCGCCTATCTTGTAGCTGACACTTTTCCCTACAATTCTCATCTATTCATGATTGATTTTTTCGCACACTGTCCCGACATTGGTGACCAATGTAGCTGAAATGATATTTGGGCTGAAATGCAGCTCCTGTAGACGATCACCTGTAAACTGGCATAACTTTCGATCTACTAAAAATCTCACTTGTTCCGTCCGCCTATCTTGTAGCTAACACTTTTCCCTACAGTTTTCATTCATGTATGATTGATTTTTCCGCACACTGTCCCGACATTGGTGACCAATGTAGCTGAAATGATATTTGGGCTAAAATGCAGCTTCTTCGAAAGATCACCTTTAAACTAAAATAACTTTCGATCTACTCAAAATCTCACTTGTTCTGTCCGCCTATCTTGTAGCTGACACTTTTCCCTACAATTCTCATCTATTCATGATTGATTTTTTTGCACACTGTCCCGACATTGGTGACTAATGTAGCTGAAATGATATTTGGGCTAAAATGCAGCTTCTTCAAAAGATCACCTGTAAACTGGCATAACTTTCGATCTACTCAAAATCTTACTTGTTCCGTCCGCCTATCTTGTAGCTAACACTTTTCCCTACACGCTGAAAAAAAAGTGGCAATACTTGCCATCTTAATGAAGTAACTATTCCTATCCTTACATTTTAATGATTCTCATTCTTTTATGTTAACTATTACTATCGAAGATGGTAAGCATTCGTATCTAGATAGTAATCATTCCTATCCGTGATGACAACCATTACTATTTTAGAAGGAAAAATTAAAAATTTTTCAGACATAAGAAATATTACGATCTAGATGGTAACTATTACTATCGGCAATAGTAATTGTTGCTATACGAGAAACGAATTGTTAACATAAACACATGATAATAATTATCACATACACGATGGTAATCATTCCCTATCGCGAGATGGTAATAGTTAGCATTTTTTTTTCAGCGTGTACAGTTTTCATTCATGTATGATTGATTTTTCCGCACACTGTCCCGACATTGGTGACCAATGTAGCTGAAATGAAATTTGGGCTAAAATGCAGCTTCTTCAAAAGATCACCTTTAAACTGGCATAACTTTCGATCTACTCAAAATCTCACTTGTTCCGTCCGCCTATCTTGTAGCTGACACTTTTCTCTACAATTCTCATCTATTCATAATTGATTTTTTCGCACACTGTCCCGACATTGGTGACCAATGTAGCTGAAACCATATTTGGGCTAAAATGCAGCTTCTCCAAAAGATCACCTTTAAACTAAAATAACTTTCGATCTACTCAAAATCTCACTTGTTCCGTCCGCCTATCTTGTAGCTGACACTTTTCCCTACAATTCTCATCTATTCATAATTGATTTTTTCGCACACTGTCCCGACATTGGTGACCAATGTAGCTGAAACCATATTTGGGCTGAAATGCAGCTCCTGTAGACGATCACCTGTAAACTGGCATAACTTTCGATCTACTTAAAATCTCACTTGTTCCGTCCGCCTATCTTGTAGCTGACTCTTTTCCCTACAATTCTCATCTATTCATAATTGATTTTTTCGCACACTGTCCCGACATTGGTGACCAATGTAGCTGAAACCATATTTGGGCTAAAATGCAGCTTCTCCAAAAGATCACCTTTAAACTAAAATAACTTTCGATCTACTCAAAATCTCACTTGTTCCGTCCGCCTATCTCGTAGCTGACACTTGTCCCTACAATTCTCATCTATTCATAATTGATTTTTTCGCACACTGTCCCGACATTGGTGACCAATGTAGCTGACATGATATTTGGGCTGAAATGCAGCTCCTGTAGACGATCACCTGTAAACTGGCATAACTTTCGATCTACTCAAAATCTCACTTGTTCCGTCCGACTATCTTGTAGCTGACACTTTTCCCTACAATTCTCATCTATTCATAATTGATTTTTTCGCACACGGTCCCGACATTGGTGACCAATGTAGCTGAAATGATATTTGGGCTGAAATGCAGCTCCTGTAGACGATCACCTGTAAACTGGCATAACTTTCGATCTACTCAAAATCTCACTTGTTCCGTCCGCCTATCTTGTAGCTGACACTTTTCCCTACAATTCTCATCTATTCATAATTGATTTTTTCGCACACTGTCCCGACATTGGTGACCAATGTAGCTGAAACCATATTTGGGCTAAAATGCAGCTTCTCCAAAAGATCACCTTTAAACTAAAATAACTTTCGATCTACTCAAAATCTCACTTGTTCCGTCCGCCTATCTTGTAGCTGACACTTTTCCCTACAATTCTCATCTATTCATAATTGATTTTTTCGCACACTGTCCCGACATTGGTGACCAATGTAGCTGAAACCATATTTGGGCTAAAATGCAGCTTCTCCAAAAGATCACCTTTAAACTAAAATAACTTTCGATCTACTCAAAATCTCACTTGTTCCGTCCGCCTATCTCGTAGCTGACACTTGTCCCTACAATTCTCATCTATTCATAATTGATTTTTTCGCACACTGTCCTGACATTGGTGACCAATGTAGCTGACATGATATTTGGGCTGAAATGCAGCTCCTGTAGACGATCACCTGTAAACTGGCATAACTTTCGATCTACTCAAAATCTCACTTGTTCCGTCCGCCTATCTTGTAGCTGACACTTTTCCCTACAATTCTCATCTATTCATAATTGATTTTTTCGCACACTGTCCCGACATTGGTGACTAATGTAGCTGAAATGATATTTGGGCTAAAATGCAGCTTCTTCAAAAGATCACCTTTAAACTAAAAAAACTTTTGATCTACTCAAAATCTCACTTGTTCTGTCCGCCTATCTTGTAGCTGACACTTTTCCCTACAATTCTCATCTATTCATAATTGATTTTTTCGCACACTGTCCCGACATTGGTGACCAATGTTGCTGAAATGATATTTGGGCTAAAATGCAGCTTCTTCGAAAGATCACCTTTAAACTAAAATATCTTTCGATCTACTCAAAATCTCACTTGTTCTGTCCGCCTATCTTGTAGCTGACACTTTTCCCTACAATTCTCATCTATTCATGATTGATTTTTTCGCACTCTGTCCCGACATTGGTGACCAATGTAGCTGAAATGAAATTTGGGCTAAAATGCAGCTTCTTCGAAAGATCACCTTTAAACTAAAATAACGTTCGATCTACTCAAAATCTCACTTGTTCCGTCCGCCTATCTTGTAGCTAACACTTTTCCCTACAGTTTTCATTCATGTATGATTGATTTTTCCGCACACTGTCCCGACATTGGTGACCAATGTAGCTGAAATGAAATTTGGGCTAAAATGCAGCTTCTTCAAAAGATCACCTGTAAACTGGCATAACTTTCGATCTACTCAAAATCTCACTTGTTCTGTCCGCCTATCTTGTAGCTGACACTTTTCCCTACAATTCTCATCTATTCATAATTGATTTTTTCGCACACTGTCCCGACATTGGTGACCAATGTAGCTGAAATGATATTTGGGCTGAAATGCAGCTCCTGTAGACGATTACCTGTAAACTGGCATAACTTTCGATCTACTCAAAATCTCACTTGTTCTGTCCGCCTATCTTGTAGCTGACACTCATCCCTACAATTCTCATCTATTCATAATTGATTTCTTTGCACACGGTCCCGACATTGGTGACCAATGTAGCTGAAATGATATTTGGGCTGAAATGCAGCTCCTGTAGACGATCACCTGTAAACTGGCATAACTTTCGATCTACTCAAAATCTCACTTGTTCTGTCCGCCTATCTTGTAGCTGACACTTTTCCCTACAATTCTCATCTATTCATAATTGATTTTTTCGCACACTGTCCCGACATTGGTGACCAATGTAGCTGAAATGATATTTGGGCTGAAATGCAGCTCCTGTAGACGATTACCTGTAAACTGGCATAACTTTCGATCTACTCAAAATCTCACTTGTTCTGTCCGCCTATCTTGTAGCTGACACTCATCCCTACAATTCTCATCTATTCATAATTGATTTCTTTGCACACGGTCCCGACATTGGTGACCAATGTAGCTGAAATGATATTTGGGCTGAAATGCAGCTTCTGTAGACGATCACCTGTAAACTGGCATAACTTTCGATCTACTCAAAATCTCACTTGTTCTGTCCGCCTATCTTGTAGCTGACACTTTTCCCTACAATTCTCATCTATTCATGATTGATTTTTTCGCACACTGTCCCGACATTGGTGACCGATGTAGCTGAAATGATATTTGGGCTGAAATGCAGCTTCTGTAGACGATCACCTGTAAACTGGCATAACTTTCGATCTACTCAAAATCTCACTTGTTCCGTCCGCCTATCTTGTAGCTAACACTTTTCCCTACACGCTGAAAAAAAAGTGGCAATACTTGCCATCTTAATGAAGTAACTATTCCTATCCTTACATTATAATGATTCTCATTCTTTTATGTTAACTATTACTATCGAAGATGGTAAGCATTCGTATCTAGATAGTAATCATTCCTATCCGTGATGACAACCATTACTATTTTAGAAGGAAAAATTAAAAATTTTTCAGACATAAGAAATATTACGATCTAGATGGTAACTATTACTATCGGCAATAGTAATTGTTGCTATACGAGAAACGAATTGTTAACATAAACACATGATAATAATTATCACATACACGATGGTAATCATTCCCTATCGCGAGATGGTAATAGTTAGCATTTTTTTTTTCAGCGTGTACAGTTTTCATTCATGTATGATTGATTTTTCCGCACACTGTCCCGACATTGGTGACCAATGTAGCTGAAATGAAATTTGGGCTAAAATGCAGCTTCTTCAAAAGATCACCTTTAAACTGGCATAACTTTCGATCTACTCAAAATCTCACTTGTTCCGTCCGCCTATCTTGTAGCTGACACTTTTCTCTACAATTCTCATCTATTCATAATTGATTTTTTCGCACACTGTCCCGACATTGGTGACCAATGTAGCTGAAACCATATTTGGGCTAAAATGCAGCTTCTCCAAAAGATCACCTTTAAACTAAAATAACTTTCGATCTACTCAAAATCTCACTTGTTCCGTCCGCCTATCTTGTAGCTGACACTTTTCCCTACAATTCTCATCTATTCATAATTGATTTTTTCGCACACTGTCCCGACATTGGTGACCAATGTAGCTGAAACCATATTTGGGCTAAAATGCAGCTTCTCCAAAAGATCACCTTTAAACTAAAATAACTTTCGATCTACTCAAAATCTCACTTGTTCCGTCCGCCTATCTCGTAGCTGACACTTGTTCCTACAATTCTCATCTATTCATAATTGATTTTTTCGCACACTGTCCTGACATTGGTGACCAATGTAGCTGACATGATATTTGGGCTGAAATGCAGCTCCTGTAGACGATCACCTGTAAACTGGCATAACTTTCGATCTACTCAAAATCTCACTTGTTCCGTCCGCCTATCTTGTAGCTGACACTTTTCCCTACAATTCTCATCTATTCATAATTGATTTTTTCGCACACTGTCCCGACATTGGTGACCAATGTAGCTGAAATGATATTTGGGCTGGAATGCAGCTCCCGTAGACGATCACCTGTAAACTGGCATAACTTTCGATCTACTCAAAATCTCACTTGTTCCGTCCGACTATCTTGTAGCTGACACTTTTCCCTACAATTCTCATCTATTCATAATTGATTTTTTCGCACACGGTCCCGACATTGGTGACCAATGTAGCTGAAATGATATTTGGGCTGAAATGCAGCTCCTGTAGACGATCACCTGTAAACTGGCATAACTTTCGATCTACTCAAAATCTCACTTGTTCCGTCCGCCTATCTTGTAGCTGACACTTTTCCCTACAATTCTCATCTATTCATAATTGATTTTTTCGCACACTGTCCCGACATTGGTGACCAATGTAGCTGAAACCATATTTGGGCTAAAATGCAGCTTCTCCAAAAGATCACCTTTAAACTAAAATAACTTTCGATCTACTCAAAATCTCACTTGTTCCGTCCGCCTATCTTGTAGCTGACACTTTTCCCTACAATTCTCATCTATTCATAATTGATTTTTTCGCACACTGTCCTGACATTGGTGACCAATGTAGCTGACATGATATTTGGGCTGAAATGCAGCTCCTGTAGACGATCACCTGTAAACTGGCATAACTTTCGATCTACTCAAAATCTCACTTGTTCCGTCCGCCTATCTTGTAGCTGACACTTTTCCCTACAATTCTCATCTATTCATAATTGATTTTTTCACACACTGTCCCGACATTGGTGACTAATGTAGCTGAAATGATATTTGGGCTAAAATGCAGCTTCTTCAAAAGATCACCTTTAAACTAAAAAAACTTTTGATCTACTCAAAATCTCACTTGTTCTGTCCGCCTATCTTGTAGCTGACACTTTTCCCTACAATTCTCATCTATTCATAATTGATTTTTTCGCACACTGTCCCGACATTGGTGACCAATGTTGCTGAAATGATATTTGGGCTAAAATGCAGCTTCTTCGAAAGATCACCTTTAAACTAAAATATCTTTCGATCTACTCAAAATCTCACTTGTTCTGTCCGCCTATCTTGTAGCTGACACTTTTCCCTACAATTCTCATCTATTCATGATTGATTTTTTTGCACACTGTCCCGACATTGGTGACTAATGTAGCTGAAATGATATTTGGGCTAAAATGCAGCTTCTTCAAAAGATCACCTGTAAACTGGCATAACTTTCGATCTACTCAAAATCTCACTTGTTCTGTCCGCCTATCTTGTAGCTGACACTTTTCCCTACAATTTTCATCTATTCATAATTGATTTTTTCGCACACTGTCCCGACATTGGTGACCAATGTAGCTGAAACCATATTTGGGCTAAAATGCAGCTTCTTCAAAAGATCACCTTTAAACTGGCATAACTTTCGATCTACTCAAAATCTCACTTGTTCCGTCCGCCTATCTTGTAGCTAACACTTTTCCCTACAGTTTTCATTCATGTATGATTGATTTTTCCGCACACTGTCCCGACATTGGTGACCAATGTAGCTGAAATGAAATTTGGGCTAAAATGCAGCTTCTTCGAAAGATCACCTTTAAACTAAAATAACTTTCGATCTACTCAAAATCTCACTTGTTCCGTCCGCCTATCTTGTAGCTAACACTTTTCCCTACAGTTTTCATTCATGTATGATTGATTTTTCCGCACACTGTCCCGACATTGGTGACCAATGTAGCTGAAATGAAATTTGGGCTAAAATGCAGCTTCTTCAAAAGATCACCTGTAAACTGGCATAACTTTCGATCTACTCAAAATCTCACTTGTTCTGTCCGCCTATCTTGTAGCTGACACTTTTCCCTACAATTCTTATCTATTCATAATTGATTTTTTCGCACACTGTCCCGACATTGGTGACCAATGTAGCTGAAATGATATTTGGGCTGAAATGCAGCTCCCGTAGACGATCACCTGTAAACTGGCATAACTTTCGATCTACTCAAAATCTCACTTGTTCTGTCCGCCTATCTTGTAGCTGACACTTTTCCCTACAATTCTCATCTATTCATAATTGATTTTTTCGCACACTGTCCCGACATTGGTGACCAATGTAGCTGAAATGATATTTGGGCTGAAATGCAGCTCCTGTAGACGATCACCTGTAAACTGGCATAACTTTCAATCTACTCAAAATCTCACTTGTTCTGTCCGCCTATCTTGTAGCTGACACTTTTCCCTACAATTCTCATCTATTCATGATTGATTTTTTCGCACACTGTCCCGACATTGTTGACCAATGTAGCTGAAATGATATTTGGGCTGGAATGCAGCTCCTGTAGACGATCACCTGTAAACTGGCATAACTTTCGATCTACTCAAAATCTCACTTGTTCTGTCCGCCTATCTTGTAGCTGACAGTTTTCCCTACAATTCTCATCTATTCATGATTGATTTTTTCGCACACTGTCCCGACATTGGTGACCAATGTAGTTGAAATGATATTTGGGCTGAAATGCAGCTCCTGTAGACGATCACCTGTAAACTGCGTAACTTTCGATCTACTCAAAATCTCACTTGTTCCGTCCGCCTATCTCGTAGCTGACACTTTTCCCTACAATTCTCATCTATTCATAATTGATTTTTTCGCACACTGTCCCGACATTGGTTACCAATGTAGCTGACATGATATTTGGGCTGAAATGCAGCTCCTGTAGACGATCACCTGTAAACTGGCATAACTTTCGATATTCAAAATCTCACTTGTTCTGTCCGCCTATCTTGTAGCTGACACTTTTCCCTACAATTCTCATCTATTCATAATTGATTTTTTCGCACACTGTCCCGACATTGGTGACCAATGTAGCTGAAATGATATTTGGGCTGGAATGCAGCTCCTGTAGACGATCACCTGTAAAGTGGCATAACTTTCGATCGACTCAAAATCTCACTTGTTCTGTCCGCCTATCTTGTAGCTGACACTTTTCCCTACAATTCTCATCTATTCATGATTGATTTTTTCGCACTCTGTCCCGACATTGGTGACCAATGTAGCTGAAATGATATTTAGGCTGGAATGCAGCTCCTGTAGACGATCACCTGTAAACTGGCATAACTTTCGATCTACTCAAAATCTCACTTGTTCCGTCCGCCTATCTTGTAGCTAACACTTTTCCCTACAGTTTTCATTCATGTATGATTGATTTTTCCGCACACTGTCCCGACATTGGTGACCAATGTAGCTGAAATGATATTTGGGCTAAAATGCAGCTTCTTCGAAAGATCACCTTTAAACTAAAATAACTTTCGATCTACTCAAAATCTCACTTGTTCTGTCCGCCTATCTTGTAGCTGACACTTTTCCCTACAATTCTCATCTATTCATGATTGATTTTTTCGCACACGGTCCCGACATTGGTGACCAATGTAGCTGAAATGATATTTGGGCTGAAATGCAGCTCCTGTAGACGATCACCTGTAAACGGGCATAACTTTCGATCTACTCAAAATCTCACTTGTTCCGTCCGCCTATCTTGTAGCTGACACTTTTCCCTACAATTCTCATCTATTCATAATTGATTTTTTCGCACACGGTCCCGACATTGGTGACCAATGTAGCTGAAATGATATTTGGGCTGAAATGCAGCTCCTGTAGACGATCACCTGTAAACTGGCATAACTTTCGATCTACTCAAAATCTCACTTGTTCCGTCCGCCTATCTTGTAGCTAACACTTTTCCCTACAGTTTTCATTCATGTATGATTGATTTTTCCGCACACTGTCCCGACATTGGTGACCAATGTAGCTGAAATGATATTTGGGCTAAAATGCAGCTTCTTCGAAAGATCACCTTTAAACTAAAATAACTTTCGATCTACTCAAAATCTCACTTGTTCTGTCCGCCTATCTTGTTGCTGACACTTTTCCCTACAATTCTTATCTATTCATAATTGATTTTTTCGCACACGGTCCCGACATTGGTGACCAATGTAGCTGAAATGATATTTGGGCTGAAATGCAGCTCCTGTAGACGATCACCTGTAAACGGGCATAACTTTCGATCTACTCAAAATCTCACTTGTTCCGTCCGCCTATCTTGTAGCTGACACTTTTCCCTACAATTCTCATCTATTCATAATTGATTTTTTCGCACACGGTCCCGACATTGGTGACCAATGTAGCTGAAATGATATTTGGGCTGAAATGCAGCTCCTGTAGACGATCACCTGTAAACTGGCATAACTTTCGATCTACTAAAAATCTCACTTGTTCTGTCCGCCTATCTTGTAGCTGACACTTTTCCCTACAATTCTCATCTATTCATAATTGATTTTTTTGCACACTGTCCCGACATTGGTGACTAATGTAGCTGAAATGATATTTGGGCTAAAATGCAGCTTCTTCAAAAGATCACCTGTAAACTGGCATAACTTTCGATCTACTCAAAATCTCACTTGTTCTGTCCGCCTATCTTGTAGCTGAGTCTTTTCCGTACAATTCTCATCTATTCATGATTGATTTTTTCGCACACTGTCCCGACATTGGTGACCAATGTAGCTGAAATGATATTTGGGCTGAAATGCAGCTCCTGTAGACGATCACCTGTAAACTGGCATAACTTTCGATCTACTAAAAATCTCACTTGTTCTGTCCGCCTATCTTGTAGCTGACACTTTTCCCTACAATTCTCATCTATTCATAATTGATTTTTTCGCACACGGTCCCGACATTGGTGACCAATGTAGCTGAAATGATATTTGGGCTGAAATGCAGGTCCTGTAGACGATCACCTGTAAACTGGCATAACTTTCGATCTACTAAAAATCTCACTTGTTCCGTCCGCCTATCTTGTAGCTGACACTTTTCCTTACAATTCTCATCTATTCATAATTGATTTTTTTGCACACTGTCCCGACATTGGTGACTAATGTAGCTGAAATGATATTTGGGCTAAAATGCAGCTTCTTCAAAAGATCACCTGTAAACTGGCATAACTTTCGATCTACTCAAAATCTCCCTTGTTCTGTCCGCCTATCTTGTAGCTGACACTTTTCCCTACAATTCTCATCTATTCATAATTGATTTTTTTGCACACTGTCCCGACATTGGTGACTAATGTAGCTGAAATGATATTTGGGCTAAAATGCAGCTTCTTCAAAAGATCACCTTTAAACTGAAATAACTTTCGATCTACTAAAAATCTCACTTGTTCTGTCCGCCTATCTTGTAGCTGACACTTTTCCCTACAATTCTCATCTATTCATGATTGATTTTTTCGCACACTGTCCCGACATTGGTGACCAATGTAGCTGAAATGATATTTGGGCTGAAATGCAGCTCCTGTAGACGATCACCTGTAAACTGGCATAACTTTCGATCTACTCAAAATCTCACTTGTTCCGTCCGCCTATCTTGTAGCTGACACTTTTCCCTACAATTCTCATCTATTCATGATTGATTTTTTCGCACACTGGCCCGACATTGGTGACCAATGTAGCTGAAATGATATTTGGGCTAAAATGCCGCTCCTGCAGACGATCGGCTTTAAACTGAAATAACATCCGATCTACTCAAAATCTCACTTGTTCTGTCCGCCTATCTTGTAGCTGACACTTTTCCCTACAATTCTCATCTATTCATAATTGATTTTTTCGCACACTGTCCCGACATTGGTGACCAATGTAGCTGAAATGATATTCGGGCTGAAATGCAGCTCCTGTAGACGATCACCTGTAAACTGGCATAACTTTCGATCTACTCAAAATCTCACTTGTTCCGTCCGCCTATCTTGTAGCTGACACTTTTCCCTACAATTCTCATCTATTCATAATTGATTTTTTCACACACTGTCCCGACATTGGTGACCAATGTAGCTGAAATGATATTCGGGCTGAAATGCAGCTCCTGTAGACGATCACCTGTAAACTGGCATAACTTTCGATCTACTCAAAATCTCACTTGTTCCGTCCGCCTATCTTGTAGCTGACACTTTTCTTTACAATTCTCATCTATTCATGATTGATTATTTTGCACACTGTCCCGACATTGGTGACTAATGTAGCTGAAATGATATTTGGGCTAAAATGCAGCTTCTTCAAAAGATCACCTGTAAACTGGCATAACTTTCGATCTACTCAAAATCTCATTTGTTCCGTCCGCCTATCTTGTAGCTAATACATCTCCCTACAGTTTTCATTCATGTATGATTGATTTTTCCGCACACTGTCCCGACATTGGTGACCAATGTAGCTGAAATGATATTTTGGCTGAAACTCAGCTCCTGTAGACGATCACCTGTAAACTGGCATAACTTTCGATCTACTTAAAATCTCACTTGTTCTGTCCGCCTATCTTGTAGCTGACACTTTTCCCTACAATTCTCATCTATTCATAATTGATTTTTTCGCACACTGTCCCGACATTGGTGACCAATGTAGCTGAAATGATATTTGGGCTGAAATGCAGCTCCTGTAGACGATCACCTGTAAACTGGCATAACTTTCGATCTACTCAAAATCTCACTTGTTCTGTCCGCCTATCTTGTAGCTGAGTCTTTTCCGTACAATTCTCATCTATTCATGATTGATTTTTTCGCACACTGTCCCGACATTGGTGACCAATGTAGCTGAAATGATATTTGGGCTGAAATGCAGCTCCTGTAGACGATCACCTGTAAACTGGCATAACTTTCGATCTACTCAAAATCTCACTTGTTCTGTCCGCCTATCTTGTAGCTGACACTTTTCCCTACAATTCTCATCTATTCATAATTGATTTTTTCGCACACTGTCCCGACATTGGTGACCAATGTAGCTGAAATGATATTTGGGCTGAAATGCAGCTCCTGTAGACGATCACCTGTAAACTGGCATAACTTTCGATCTACTCAAAATCTCACTTGTTCTGTCCGCCTATCTTGTAGCTGACACTTTTCCCTACAATTCTCATCTATTCATAATTGATTTTTTCGCACACTGTCCCGACATTGGTGACCAATGTAGCTGAAATGATATTTGGGCTGAAATGCAGCTCCTGTAGACGATCACCTGTAAACTGGCATAACTTTCGATCTACTCAAAATCTCACTTGTTCCGTCCGCCTATCTTGTAGCTGACACTTTTCCCTACAATTCTCATCTATTCATGATTGATTTTTTCGCACACTGGCCCGACATTGGTGACCAATGTAGCTGAAATGATATTTGGGCTAAAATGCCGCTCCTGCAGACGATCGGCTTTAAACTGAAATAACATCCGATCTACTCAAAATCTCACTTGTTCTGTCCGCCTATCTTGTAGCTGACACTTTTCCCTACAATTCTCATCTATTCATAATTGATTTTTTCGCACACTGTCCCGACATTGGTGACCAATGTAGCTGAAATGATATTTGGGCTGAAATGCAGCTCCTGTAGACGATCACCTGTAAACTGGCATAACTTTCGATCTACTCAAAATCTCACTTGTTCCGTCCGCCTATCTTGTAGCTGACACTTTTCTTTACAATTCTCATCTATTCATGATTGATTATTTTGCACACTGTCCCGACATTGGTGACTAATGTAGCTGAAATGATATTTGGGCTAAAATGCAGCTTCTTCAAAAGATCACCTGTAAACTGGCATAACTTTCGATCTACTCAAAATCTCATTTGTTCCGTCCGCCTATCTTGTAGCTAATACATCTCCCTACAGTTTTCATTCATGTATGATTGATTTTTCCGCACACTGTCCCGACATTGGTGACCAATGTAGCTGAAATGATATTTTGGCTGAAACTCAGCTCCTGTAGACGATCACCTGTAAACTGGCATAACTTTCGATCTACTCAAAATCTCACTTGTTCTGTCCGCCTATCTTGTAGCTGACACTTTTCCCTACAATTCTCATCTATTCATAATTGATTTTTTCGCACACTGTCCCGACATTGGTGACCAATGTAGCTGAAATGATATTTGGGCTGAAATGCAGCTCCTGTAGACGATCACCTGTAAACTGGCATAACTTTCGATCTACTCAAAATCTCACTTGTTCCGTCCGCCTATCTTGTAGCTGACACTTTCCCTACAATTCTCATTTATTCATAATTGATTTTTTCGCACACTGTCCCGACATTGGTGACCAATGTAGCTGAAATGATATTTGGGCTGAAATGCAGCTCCTGTAGACGATCACCTGTAAACTGGCATAACTTTCGATCTACTCAAAATCTCACTTGTTCCGTCCGCCTATCTTGTAGCTGACACTTTTCCCTACAATTCTCATCTATTCATAATTGATTTTTTCGCACACGGTCCCGACATTGGTGACCAATGTAGCTGAAATGATATTTGGGCTAAAATGCAGCTTCTTCGAAAGATCACCTTTAAACTAAAATAACTTTCGATCTACTCAAAATCTCACTTGTTCTGTCCGCCTATCTTGTAGCTGACACTTTTCCCTACAATTCTCATCTATTCATGATTGATTTTTTTGCACACTGTCCCGACATTGGTGACTAATGTAGCTGAAATGATATTTGGGCTAAAATGCAGCTTCTTCAAAAGATCACCTGTAAACTGGCATAACTTTCGATCTACTCAAAATCTCACTTGTTCCGTCCGCCTATCTTGTAGCTGACACTTTTCCCTACAATTCTCATCTATTCATAATTGATTTTTTCGCACACTGTCCCGACATTGGTGACCAATGTAGCTGAAATGATATTTGGGCTGAAATGCAGCTCCTGTAGACGATCACCTGTAAACTGGCATAACTTTCAATCTACTCAAAATCTCACTTGTTCTGTCCGCCTATCTTGTAGCTGACACTTTTCCCTACAATTCTCATCTATTCATGATTGATTTTCGCACTCTGTCCCGACATTGGTGACTAATGTAGCTGAAATGATATTTGGGCTAAAATGCAGCTTCTTCAAAAGATCACCTTTAAACTAAAAAAACTTTTGATCTACTCAAAATCTCCCTTGTTCTGTCCGCCTATCTTGTAGCTGACACTTTTCCCTACAATTCTCATCTATTCATAATTGATTTTTTCGCACACGGTCCCGACATTGGTGACCGATGTAGCTGAAATGATATTTGGGCTGAAATGCAGCTCCTGTAGACGATCACCTGTAAACTGGCATAACTTTCGATCTACTCAAAATCTCACTTGTTCCGTCCGCCTATCTTGTAGCTGACAGTTTTCCCTACAATTCTTATCTATTCAGAATTGATTTTTTCGCACACTGTCCCGACATTGGTGACCAATGTAGCTGAAATGATATTTGGGCTGAAATGCACACCTGTAGACGATCACCTGTAAACTGGCATAACTTTCAATCTACTCAAAATCTCACTTATTCTGTCCGCCTATCTTGTAGCTGAGTCTTTTCCGTACAATTCTCATCTATTCATGATTGATTTTTTCGCACACTGTCCCGACATTGGTGACCAATGTAGCTGAAATGATATTTGGGCTAAAATGCAGCTTCTCCAAAAGATCACCTGTAAACTGGCATAACTTTCGATCTACTCAAAATCTCACTTGTTCTGTCCGCCTATCTTGTAGCTGAGTCTTTTCCGTACAATTCTCATCTATTCATGATTGATTTTTTCGCACACTGTCCCGACATTGGTGACCAATGTAGCTGAAATGATATTTGGGCTGGAATGCAGCTCCTGTAGACGATCACCTGTAAACTGGCATAACTTTCGATCTACTCAAAATCTCACTTGTTCCGTCCGCCTATCTTGTAGCTAACACTTTTCCCTACAGTTTTCATTCATGTATGATTGATTTTTCCGCACACTGTCCCGACATTGGTGACCAATGTAGCTGAAATGATATTTTGGCTGAAACTCAGCTCCTGTAGACGATCACCTGTAAACTGGCATAACTTTCGATCTACTCAAAATCTCACTTGTTCCGTCCGCCTATCTTGTAGCTGACACTTTTCCCTACAATTTTCATTTATTCATGATTGATTTTTTCGCACACTGTCCCGACATTGTTGACCAATGTAGCTGAAATGATATTTGGGCTGGAATGCAGCTCCTGTAGACGATCACCTGTAAACTGGCATAACTTTCGATCTACTCAAAATCTCACTTGTTCCGTCCGCCTATCTTGTAGCTGACACTTTTCCCTACAATTCTCATCTATTCATAATGTATTTTTCGCACACTGTCCCGACATTGGTGACCAATGTAGCTGAAATGATATTTGGGCTGAAATGCAGCTCCTGTAGACGATCACCTGTAAACTGGCATAACTTTCGATCTACTCAAAATCTCACTTGTTCCGTCCGCCTATCTTGTAGCTGACACTTTTCCCTACAATTCTCATCTATTCATAATTGATTTTTTCGCACACTGTCCCGACATTGGTGACCAATGTAGCTGAAATGATATTTGGGCTGAAATGCAGCTCCTGTAGACGATCACCTGTAAACTGGCATAACTTTCGATCTACTCAAAATCTCACTTGTTCCGTCCGCCTATCTTGTAGCTAATACATTTCCCTACAGTTTTCATTCATGTATGATTGATTTTTCCGCACACTGTCCCGACCTTGGTGACCAATGTAGCTGAAATGATATTTTGGCTGAAACTCAGCTCCTGTAGACGATCACCTGTAAACTGGCATAACTTTCGATCTACTCAAAATCTCACTTGTTCCGTCCGCCTATCTTGTAGCTGACACTTTTCCCTACAATTTTCATTCATTCATGATTGATTTTTTCGCACACTGTCCCGACACTGGTGACCAATGTAGCTGAAATGATATTTGGGCAGGAATGCAGCTCCTGTAGACGATCACCTGTAAACTGGCATAACTTTCGATCTACTCAAAATCTCATTTGTTCTGTCCGCCTATCTTGTAGCTGACACTTTTCCCTACAATTCTCATCTATTCATGATTGATTTTTTCGCACACTGGCCCGACATTGGTGACCAATGTAGCTGAAATGATATTTGGGCTAAAATGCCGCTCCTGCAGACGATCGGCTTTAAACTGAAATAACATCCGATCTACTCAAAATCTTACTTGTTCCGTCCGCCTATCTTGTAGCTAACACTTTTCCCTACAGTTTTCATTCATGTATGATTGATTTTTCCGCACACTGTCCCGACATTGGTTACCAATGTAGCTGAAATGATATTTGGGCTAAAATGCAGCTTCTTCAAAAGATCACCTGTAAACTGGCATAACTTTCGATCTACTCGAAATCTCACTTGTTCTGTCCGCCTATCTTGTAGCTGACACTCATCCCTACAATTCTCATCTATTCATAATTGATTTTTTCGCACACTGTCCCGACATTGGTGACCAATGTAGCTGAAACCATATTTGGGCTAAAATGCAGCTTCTTCAAAAGATCATCTTTAAACTGGCATAACTTTCGATCTACTCAAAATCTCACTTGTTCTGTCCGCCTATCTTGTAGCTGACACTCATCCCTACAATTCTCATCTATTCATAATTGATTTTTTCGCACACTGTCCCGACATTGGTGACCAATGTAGCTGAAACCATATTTGGGCTAAAATGCAGCTTCTTCAAAAGATCACCTGTAAACTGGCATAACTTTCGATCTACTCAAAATCTCACTTGTTCTGTCCGCCTATCTTGTAGCTGACACTCATCCCTACAATTCTCATCTATTCATAATTGATTTTTTCGCACACTGTCCCGACATTGGTGACCAATGTAGCTGAAACCATATTTGGGCTAAAATGCAGCTTCTTCAAAAGATCATCTTTAAACTGGCATAACTTTCGATCTACTCAAAATCTCACTTGTTCTGTCCGCCTATCTTGTAGCTGACACTTTTCCCTACAATTCTCATCTATTCTGATTGATTTTTTCGCACACTGGCCCGACATTGGTGACCAATGTAGCTGAAATGATATTTGGGCTAAAATGCCGCTCCTGCAGACGATCGGCTTTAAACTGAAATAACATCCGATCTACTCAATATCTCACTTGTTCCGTCCGCCTATCTTGTAGCTGACACTTTTCCCTACAATTTTCATTTATTCATGATTGATTTTTTCGCACACTGTCCCGACATTAGTGACCAATGTAGCTGAAATGATATTTGGGCTGAAATGCAGCTCCTGTAGACGATCACCTGTAAACTGGCATAACTTTCGATCTACTCAAAATCTCACTTGTTCTGTCCGCCTATCTTGTAGCTGACACTTTTCCCTACAATTCTCATCTATTCATAATTGATTTTTTCGCACACTGTCCCGACATTGGTGACCAATGTAGCTGAAATGATATTTGGGCTGAAATGCAGCTCCTGTAGACGATCACCTTTAAACTGGCATAACTTTCGATCTACTCAAAATCTCACTTGTTCCGTCCGCCTATCTTGTAGCTGACACTTTTCCCTACAATTCTCATCTATTCTGATTGATTTTTTTCGCACACTGGCCCGACATTGGTGACCAATGTAGCTGAAATGATATTTGGGCTAAAATGCCGCTCCTGCAGACGATCGGCTTTAAACTGAAATAACATCCGATCTACTCAATATCTCACTTGTTCCGTCCGCCTATCTTGTAGCTGACACTTTTCCCTACAATTTTCATTTATTCATGATTGATTTTTTTCGCACACTGTCCCGACATTAGTGACCAATGTAAGCTGAAATGATATTTGGGCTGAAATGCAGCTCCTGTAGACGATCACCTGTAAACTGGCATAACTTTCGATCTACTCAAAATCTCACTTGTTCTGTCCGCCTATCTTGTAGCTGACACTTTTCCTACAATTCTCATCTATTCATAATTGATTTTTTCGCACACTGTCCCGACATTGGTGACCAATGTAGCTGAAATGATATTTGGGCTGAAATGCAGCTCCTGTAGACGATCACCTTTAAACTGGCATAACTTTCGATCTACTCAAAATTTCACTTGTTCCGTCCGCCTATCTTGTAGCTAACACTCTTCCCTACAGTTTTCATTCATGTATGATTGATTTTTCCGCACACTGTCCCGACATTGGTGACCAATGTAGCTGAAATGAAATTTGGGCTAAAATGCAGCTTCTTCGAAAGATCACCTTTAAACTAAAATAAATTTGATCTACTCAAAATCTCACTTGTACTGTCCGCCTATCTTGTAGCTGACCTTTTTCCCTACAATTCTCATCTATTCATGATTGATTTTTTCGCACACTGTCCCGACATTGGTGACCAATGTAGCTGAAATGATATTTGGGCTGAAATGCAGCTCCTGTAGACGATCACCTGTAAACTGGCATAACTTTCGATCTATAAAATCTCACTTGTTCTGTCCGCCTATCTTGTAGCTGACACTTTTCGCTACAATTCTCATCTATTCATAATTGATTTTTTCGCACACTTTCCCGACATTGGTGACCAATGTAGCTGAAACCATATTTGGGCTAAAATGCAGCTTCTTCAAAAGATCACCTTTAAACTGGCATAACTTTCCGATCTACTCAAAATCTCACTTGTTCTGTCCGCCTATCTTGTAGCTGACACTTTTCCCTACAATTCTCATCTATTCATGATTGATTTTTTCGCACACTGTCCCGACATTGGTGACCAATGTAGCTGAAATGATATTTGGGCTAGAATGCAGCTTCTACGAAAGATCACCTGTAAACTGGCATAACTTTCGATCTACTCAAAATCTCACTTGTTCTGTCCGCCTATCTTGTAGCTGACACTTTTTCCTACAATTCTCATCTTTTCATGATTGATTTTTTCGCACACGGTCCCGACATTGGTGACCAATGTAGCTGAAATGATATTTGGGCTAGAATGCAGCTTCTACAAAAGATCACCTGTAAACTGGCATAACTTTCGATCTACTCGAAATCTCACTTGTTCCGTCCGCCTATCTTGTAGCTGACACTTTTCCCTCCAATTCTCATCTATTCATGATTGATTTTTTCGCACACTTTCCCGACATTGGTGACCAATGTAGCTGAAATGATATTTGGGCTGAAATGCAGCTCCTGTAGACGATCACCTGTAAACTGGCATAACTTTCGATCTACTCAAAATCTCCCTTGTTCTGTCCGCCTATCTTGTAGCTGACACTTTTCCCTACAATTCTCATCTATTCATGATTGATTTTTTCGCACACTGTCCCGACATTGGTGACCAATGTAGCTGAAATAGGAAATTTGGGCTAAAATACAACTTCTTCGAAGATCACCTTTAAACTGAAATAACTTTCGATCTACTCAAAATCTCACTTCTTCTGTCCGCCTATCTTGTAGCTGACACTTTTCCCTACAATTCTCATCTATTCATAATTGATTTTTCGCACACTGTCCCGACATTGGTGACCAATGTAGCTGAAATGATATTTGGGCTGAAATGCAGCTCCTGTAGACGATCACCTGTAAACTGGCATAACTTTCGATCTACTCAAAATCTCACTTGTTCTGTCCGCCTATCTTGTAGCTGACACTTTTCCCTACAATTCTTATCTATTCATAATTGATTTTTTCGCACACTGTCCCGACATTGGTGACCAATGTAGCTGAAATGATATTTGGGCTGAAATGCAGGTTCTTCAAAAGATCACCTTTGAACTGAAATAACTTTCGATCTACTCAAAATCTCATTTGTTCCGTCCGCCTATCGTGTAGCTGACATTTTTCCCTACAATTTTCATTTATTCATGATTGATTTTTTCGCACACTGTCCCGACATTGTTGACCAATGTAGCTGAAATGATATTTGGGCTGGAATGCAGCTCCTGTAGACGATCACCTGTAAACTGGCATAACTTTCGATCTACTCAAAATCTCACTTGTTCCATCCGCCTATCTTGTAGCTGACACTTTTCCCTACAATTCTCATCTATTCATGATTGATTTTTTCGCATACTGTCCCGACATTGGTGACCAATGTAGCTGAAATGATATTTGGGCTGAAATACAGCTCCTGTAGACGATCACCTGTAAACTGGCATAACTTTCGATCTACTCAAAATCTCACTTGTTCCGTCCGCCTATCTTGTAGCTGACACTTTTCCCTACAATTCTCATCTATTCATGATTGATTTTTTCGCACACTGTCCCGACATTGGTGACCAATGTAGCTGAAATGATATTTGGGCTGAAATGCAGCTCCTGTAGACGATCACCTGTAAACTGGCATAACTTTCGATCTACTCAAAATCTCACTTGTTCCGTCCACCTATCTTGTAGCTAATACATTTCCCTACAGTTTTCATTCATGTATGATTGATTTTTCCGCACACTGTCCCGACATTGGTGACCAATGTAGCTGAAATGATATTTGGGCTGAAATGCAGCTCCTGTAGACGATCACCTGTAAACTGGCATAACTTTCGATCTACTCAAAATCTCACTTGTTCCGTCCGCCTATCTTGTAGCTGACACTTTTCCCTACAATTTTCATTCATTCATGATTGATTTTTTCAGACACTGTCCGACACTGGTGACCAATGTAGCTGAAATAGGTGGGCTAAAATGCAGCTTCTTCGAAGATCACCTTTAAACTAAAATAACATTCGATCTACTCAAAATCTCACTTCTTCTGTCCGCCTATCTTGTAGCTGACACTTTTTCCTACAATTCTCATCTATTCATGATTGATTTTTTCGCACACTGTCCCGACATTGGTGACCAATGTAGCTGAAATGATATTTGGGCTGAAATGCAGGTCCTGTAGACGATCACCTGTAAACTGGCATAACTTTCGATCTACTCAAAATCTCACTTGTTCTGTCCGCCTATCTTGTAGCTGACACTTTTTCCTACAATTCTCATCTATTCATAATTGATTTTTTCGCACACTGTCCCGACATTGGTGACCAATGTAGCTGAAATGATATTTGGGCTGAAATGCAGCTTCTTCAAAAGATCACCTTTAGACTGGCATAACTTTCGATCTACTCAAAATCTCACTTGTTCTGTCCGCCTATCTTGTAGCTGACACTTTTCCCTACAATTTTCATTTATTCATGATTGATTTTTTCGCACACTGTCCCGACATTAGTGACCAATGTAGCTGAAATGATATTTGGGCTGAAATGCAGCTCCTGTAGACGATCACCTGTAAACTGGCATAACTTTCGATCTACTCAAAATCTCACTTGTTCTGTCCGCCTATCTTGTAGCTGACACTTTTCCCTACAATTCTCATCTATTCATAATTGATTTTTTCGCACACTGTCCCGACATTGGTGACCAATGTAGCTGAAATGATATTTGGGCTGAAATGCAGCTCCTGTAGACGATCACCTTTAAACTGGCATAACTTTCGATCTACTCAAAATCTCACTTGTTCCGTCCGCCTATCTTGTAGCTGACACTTTTCCCTACAATTCTCATCTATTCTGATTGATTTTTTCGCACACTGGCCCGACATTGGTGACCAATGTAGCTGAAATGATATTTGGGCTAAAATGCCGCTCCTGCAGACGATCGGCTTTAAACTGAAATAACATCCGATCTACTCAATATCTCACTTGTTCCGTCCGCCTATCTTGTAGCTGACACTTTTCCCTACAATTTTCATTTATTCATGATTGATTTTTTCGCACACTGTCCCGACATTAGTGACCAATGTAGCTGAAATGATATTTGGGCTGAAATGCAGCTCCTGTAGACGATCACCTGTAAACTGGCATAACTTTCGATCTACTCAAAATCTCACTTGTTCTGTCCGCCTATCTTGTAGCTGACACTTTTCCCTACAATTCTCATCTATTCATAATTGATTTTTTCGCACACTGTCCCGACATTGGTGACCAATGTAGCTGAAATGATATTTGGGCTGAAATGCAGCTCCTGTAGACGATCACCTTTAAACTGGCATAACTTTCGATCTACTCAAAATTTCACTTGTTCCGTCCGCCTATCTTGTAGCTAACACTCTTCCCTACAGTTTTCATTCATGTATGATTGATTTTTCCGCACACTGTCCCGACATTGGTGACCAATGTAGCTGAAATGAAATTTGGGCTAAAATGCAGCTTCTTCGAAAGATCACCTTTAAACTAAAATAACATTCGATCTACTCAAAATCTCACTTCTTCTGTCCGCCTATCTTGTAGCTGACACTTTTCCCTACAATTCTTATCTATTCATAATTGATTTTTTCGCACACTGTCCCGACATTGGTGACCAATGTAGCTGAAATGATATTTGGGCTGAAATGCAGCTCCTGTAGACGATCACCTGTAAACTGGCATAACTTTCGATCTACTCAAAATCTCACTTGTTCTGTCCGCCTATCTTGTAGCTGACACTTTTCCCTACAATTTTCATCTATTCATAATTGATTTTTTCGCACACTGTCCCGACATTGGTGACCAATGTAGCTGAAACCATATTTGGGCTAAAATGCAGCTTCTTCAAAAGATCACCTTTAAACTGGCATAACTTTCGATCTACTCAAAATCTCACTTGTTCTGTCCGCCTATCTTGTAGCTGACACTTTTCCCTACAATTCTCATCTATTCATGATTGATTTTTTCGCACACTGTCCCGACATTGGTGACTAATGTAGCTGAAATGATATTTGGGCTAGAATGCAGCTTCTTCAAAAGATCACCTGTAAACTGGCATAACTTTCGATCTACTCAAAATCTCACTTCTTCTGTCCGCCTATCTTGTAGCTGACACTTTTCCCTACAATTCTCATCTATTCATGATTGATTTTTTCGCACACTGTCCCGACATTGGTGACTAATGTAGCTGAAATGATATTTGGGCTAGAATGCAGCTTCTTCAAAAGATCACCTGTAAACTGGCATAACTTTCGATCTACTCAAAATCTCACTTGTTCTGTCCGCCTATCTTGTAGCTGACACTTTTCCCTACAATTCTTATCTATTCATAATTGATTTTTTCGCACACTGTCCCGACATTGGTGACCAATGTAGCTGAAATGATATTTGGGCTGAAATGCAGCTCCTGTAGACGATCACCTGTAAACTGGCATAACTTTCGATCTACTCAAAATCTCACTTGTTCTGTCCGCCTATCTTGTAGCTGACACTTTTACCTACAATTCTCATCTATTCATAATTGATTTTTTCGCACACTGTCCCGACATTGGTGACCAATGTAGCTGAAATGAAATTTGGGCTAAAATGCAGCTTCTTCGAAAGATCACCTTTAAACTAAAATAACTTTCGATCTACTCAAAATCTCACTTCTTCTGTCCGCCTATCTTGTAGCTGACACTTTTCCCTACAATTCTCATCTATTCATAATTGATTTTTTCGCACACTGTCCCGACATTGGTGACCAATGTAGCTGAAATGAAATTTGGGCTAGAATGCAGCTTCTTCAAAAGATCACCTGTAAACTGGCATAACTTTCGATCTACTCAAAATCTCACTTGTTCTGTCCGCCTATCTTGTAGCTGACACTTTTCCCTACAATTCTTATCTATTCATAATTGATTTTTTCGCACACTGTCCCGACATTGGTGACCAATGTAGCTGAAATGATATTTGGGCTAAAATGCCGCTCCTGCAGACGATCGGCTTTAAACTGAAATAACATCCGATCTACTCAATATCTCACTTGTTCCGTCCGCCTATCTTGTAGCTGACACTTTTCCCTACAATTTTCATTTATTCATGATTGATTTTTTCGCACACTGTCCCGACATTGTTGACCAATGTAGCTGAAATGATATTTGGGCTGGAATGCAGCTCCTGTAGACGATCACCTGTAAACTGGCATAACTTTCGATCTACTCAAAATCTCACTTGTTCCGTCCGCCTATCTTGTAGCTGACACTTTTCCCTACAATTCTCATCTATTCATAATGTATTTTTCGCATACTGTCCCGACATTGGTGACCAATGTAGCTGAAATGATATTTGGGCTGAAATGCAGCTCCTGTAGACGATCACCTGTAAACTGGCATAACTTTCGATCTACTCAAAATCTCACTTGTTCCGTCCGCCTATCTTGTAGCTGACACTTTTCCCTACAATTCTCATCTATTCATAATTGATTTTTTCGCACACTGTCCCGACATTGGTGACCAATGTAGCTGAAATGATATTTGGGCTGAAATGCAGCTCCTGTAGACGATCACCTGTAAACTGGCATAACTTTCGATCTACTCAAAATCTCACTTGTTCCGTCCACCTATCTTGTAGCTAATACATTTCCCTACAGTTTTCATTCATGTATGATTGATTTTTCCGCACACTGTCCCGACATTGGTGACCAATGTAGCTGAAATGATATTTTGGCTGAAACTCAGCTCCTGTAGACGATCACCTGTAAACTGGCATAACTTTCGATCTACTCAAAATCTCACTTGTTCCGTCCGCCTATCTTGTAGCTGACACTTTTCCCTACAATTTTCATTCATTCATGATTGATTTTTTCGCACACTGTCCCGACACTGGTGACCAATGTAGCTGAAATGAAATTTGGGCTAAAATGCAGCTTCTTCGAAAGATCACCTTTAAACTAAAATAACTTTCGATCTACTCAAAATCTCACTTCTTCTGTCCGCCTATCTTGTAGCTGACACTTTTCCCTACAATTCTCATCTATTCATAATTGATTTTTTCGCACACGGTCCCGACATTGGTGACCAATGTAGCTGAAATGATATTTGGGCTGAAATGCAGGTCCTGTAGACGATCACCTGTAAACTGGCATAACTTTCGATCTACTAAAAATCTCACTTGTTCCGTCCGCCTATCTTGTAGCTGACACTTTTCCTTACAATTCTCATCTATTCATAATTGATTTTTTTGCACACTGTCCCGACATTGGTGACTAATGTAGCTGAAATGATATTTGGGCTAAAATGCAGCTTCTTCAAAAGATCACCTGTAAACTGGCATAACTTTCGATCTACTCAAAATCTCCCTTGTTCTGTCCGCCTATCTTGTAGCTGACACTTTTCCCTACAATTCTCATCTATTCATAATTGATTTTTTTGCACACTGTCCCGACATTGGTGACTAATGTAGCTGAAATGATATTTGGGCTAAAATGCAGCTTCTTCAAAAGATCACCTGTAAACTGGCATAACTTTCGATCTACTCAAAATCTCACTTGTTCTGTCCGCCTATCTTGTAGCTGAGTCTTTTCCGTACAATTCTCATCTATTCATGATTGATTTTTTCGCACACTGTCCCGACATTGGTGACCAATGTAGCTGAAATGATATTTGGGCTGAAATGCAGCTCCTGTAGACGATCACCTGTAAACTGGCATAACTTTCGATCTACTAAAAATCTCACTTGTTCTGTCCGCCTATCTTGTAGCTGACACTTTTCCCTACAATTCTCATCTATTCATAATTGATTTTTTCGCACACTGTCCCGACATTGGTGACCAATGTAGCTGAAATGATATTTGGGCTGAAATGCAGCTCCTGTAGACGATCACCTGTAAACTGGCATAACTTTCGATCTACTCAAAATCTCACTTGTTCCGTCCGCCTATCTTGTAGCTGACACTTTTCCCTACAATTCTCATCTATTCATGATTGATTTTTTCGCACACTGGCCCGACATTGGTGACCAATGTAGCTGAAATGATATTTGGGCTAAAATGCCGCTCCTGCAGACGATCGGCTTTAAACTGAAATAACATCCGATCTACTCAAAATCTCACTTGTTCTGTCCGCCTATCTTGTAGCTGACACTTTTCCCTACAATTCTCATCTATTCATAATTGATTTTTTCGCACACTGTCCCGACATTGGTGACCAATGTAGCTGAAATGATATTCGGGCTGAAATGCAGCTCCTGTAGACGATCACCTGTAAACTGGCATAACTTTCGATCTACTCAAAATCTCACTTGTTCCGTCCGCCTATCTTGTAGCTGACACTTTTCCCTACAATTCTCATCTATTCATAATTGATTTTTTCGCACACTGTCCCGACATTGGTGACCAATGTAGCTGAAATGATATTCGGGCTGAAATGCAGCTCCTGTAGACGATCACCTGTAAACTGGCATAACTTTCGATCTACTCAAAATCTCACTTGTTCCGTCCGCCTATCTTGTAGCTGACACTTTTCTTTACAATTCTCATCTATTCATGATTGATTATTTTGCACACTGTCCCGACATTGGTGACTAATGTAGCTGAAATGATATTTGGGCTAAAATGCAGCTTCTTCAAAAGATCACCTGTAAACTGGCATAACTTTCGATCTACTCAAAATCTCATTTGTTCCGTCCGCCTATCTTGTAGCTAATACATCTCCCTACAGTTTTCATTCATGTATGATTGATTTTTCCGCACACTGTCCCGACATTGGTGACCAATGTAGCTGAAATGATATTTTGGCTGAAACTCAGCTCCTGTAGACGATCACCTGTAAACTGGCATAACTTTCGATCTACTTAAAATCTCACTTGTTCTGTCCGCCTATCTTGTAGCTGACACTTTTCCCTACAATTCTCATCTATTCATAATTGATTTTTTCGCACACTGTCCCGACATTGGTGACCAATGTAGCTGAAATGATATTTGGGCTGAAATGCAGCTCCTGTAGACGATCACCTGTAAACTGGCATAACTTTCGATCTACTCAAAATCTCACTTGTTCCGTCCGCCTATCTTGTAGCTGACACTTTCCCTACAATTCTCATTTATTCATGATTGATTATTTTGCACACTGTCCCGACATTGGTGACTAATGTAGCTGAAATGATATTTGGGCTAAAATGCAGCTTCTTCAAAAGATCACCTGTAAACTGGCATAACTTTCGATCTACTCAAAATCTCACTTGTTCTGTCCGCCTATCTTGTAGCTGAGTCTTTTCCGTACAATTCTCATCTATTCATGATTGATTTTTTCGCACACTGTCCCGACATTGGTGACCAATGTAGCTGAAATGATATTTGGGCTGAAATGCAGCTCCTGTAGACGATCACCTGTAAACTGGCATAACTTTCGATCTACTCAAAATCTCACTTGTTCTGTCCGCCTATCTTGTAGCTGACACTTTTCCCTACAATTCTCATCTATTCATAATTGATTTTTTCGCACACTGTCCCGACATTGGTGACCAATGTAGCTGAAATGATATTTGGGCTGAAATGCAGCTCCTGTAGACGATCACCTGTAAACTGGCATAACTTTCGATCTACTCAAAATCTCACTTGTTCTGTCCGCCTATCTTGTAGCTGACACTTTTCCCTACAATTCTCATCTATTCATAATTGATTTTTTCGCACACTGTCCCGACATTGGTGACCAATGTAGCTGAAATGATATTTGGGCTGAAATGCAGCTCCTGTAGACGATCACCTGTAAACTGGCATAACTTTCGATCTACTCAAAATCTCACTTGTTCCGTCCGCCTATCTTGTAGCTGACACTTTTCCCTACAATTCTCATCTATTCATGATTGATTTTTTCGCACACTGGCCCGACATTGGTGACCAATGTAGCTGAAATGATATTTGGGCTAAAATGCCGCTCCTGCAGACGATCGGCTTTAAACTGAAATAACATCCGATCTACTCAAAATCTCACTTGTTCTGTCCGCCTATCTTGTAGCTGACACTTTTCCCTACAATTCTCATCTATTCATAATTGATTTTTTCGCACACTGTCCCGACATTGGTGACCAATGTAGCTGAAATAATATTTGGGCTGAAATGCAGCTCCTGTAGACGATCACCTGTAAACTGGCATAACTTTCGATCTACTCAAAATCTCACTTGTTCCGTCCGCCTATCTTGTAGCTGACACTTTTCTTTACAATTCTCATCTATTCATGATTGATTATTTTGCACACTGTCCCGACATTGGTGACTAATGTAGCTGAAATGATATTTGGGCTAAAATGCAGCTTCTTCAAAAGATCACCTGTAAACTGGCATAACTTTCGATCTACTCAAAATCTCATTTGTTCCGTCCGCCTATCTTGTAGCTAATACATCTCCCTACAGTTTTCATTCATGTATGATTGATTTTTCCGCACACTGTCCCGACATTGGTGACCAATGTAGCTGAAATGATATTTTGGCTGAAACTCAGCTCCTGTAGACGATCACCTGTAAACTGGCATAACTTTCGATCTACTCAAAATCTCACTTGTTCTGTCCGCCTATCTTGTAGCTGACACTTTTCCCTACAATTCTCATCTATTCATAATTGATTTTTTCGCACACTGTCCCGACATTGGTGACCAATGTAGCTGAAATGATATTTGGGCTGAAATGCAGCTCCTGTAGACGATCACCTGTAAACTGGCATAACTTTCGATCTACTCAAAATCTCACTTGTTCCGTCCGCCTATCTTGTAGCTGACACTTTCCCTACAATTCTCATTTATTCATAATTGATTTTTTCGCACACTGTCCCGACATTGGTGACCAATGTAGCTGAAATGATATTTGGGCTGAAATGCAGCTCCTGTAGACGATCACCTGTAAACTGGCATAACTTTCGATCTACTCAAAATCTCACTTGTTCCGTCCGCCTATCTTGTAGCTGACACTTTTCCCTACAATTCTCATCTATTCATAATTGATTTTTTCGCACACGGTCCCGACATTGGTGACCAATGTAGCTGGAATGATATTTGGGCTAAAATGCAGCTTCTTCGAAAGATCACCTTTAAACTAAAATAACTTTCGATCTACTCAAAATCTCACTTGTTCTGTCCGCCTATCTTGTAGCTGACACTTTTCCCTACAATTCTCATCTATTCATGATTGATTTTTTTGCACACTGTCCCGACATTGGTGACTAATGTAGCTGAAATGATATTTGGGCTAAAATGCAGCTTCTTCAAAAGATCACCTGTAAACTGGCATAACTTTCGATCTACTCAAAATCTCACTTGTTCCGTCCGCCTATCTTGTAGCTGACACTTTTCCCTACAATTCTCATCTATTCATAATTGATTTTTTCGCACACTGTCCCGACATTGGTGACCAATGTAGCTGAAATGATATTTGGGCTGAAATGCAGCTCCTGTAGACGATCACCTGTAAACTGGCATAACTTTCAATCTACTCAAAATCTCACTTGTTCTGTCCGCCTATCTTGTAGCTGACACTTTTCCCTACAATTCTCATCTATTCATGATTGATTTTCGCACTCTGTCCCGACATTGGTGACTAATGTAGCTGAAATGATATTTGGGCTAAAATGCAGCTTCTTCAAAAGATCACCTTTAAACTAAAAAAACTTTTGATCTACTCAAAATCTCCCTTGTTCTGTCCGCCTATCTTGTAGCTGACACTTTTCCCTACAATTCTCATCTATTCATAATTGATTTTTTCGCACACGGTCCCGACATTGGTGACCGATGTAGCTGAAATGATATTTGGGCTGAAATGCAGCTCCTGTAGACGATCACCTGTAAACTGGCATAACTTTCGATCTACTCAAAATCTCACTTGTTCCGTCCGCCTATCTTGTAGCTGACAGTTTTCCCTACAATTCTTATCTATTCAGAATTGATTTTTTCGCACACTGTCCCGACATTGGTGACCAATGTAGCTGAAATGATATTTGGGCTGAAATGCAGCTCCTGTAGACGATCACCTGTAAACTGGCATAACTTTCAATCTACTCAAAATCTCACTTATTCTGTCCGCCTATCTTGTAGCTGAGTCTTTTCCGTACAATTCTCATCTATTCATGATTGATTTTTTCGCACACTGTCCCGACATTGGTGACCAATGTAGCTGAAATGATATTTGGGCTAAAATGCAGCTTCTCCAAAAGATCACCTGTAAACTGGCATAACTTTCGATCTACTCAAAATCTCACTTGTTCTGTCCGCCTATCTTGTAGCTGAGTCTTTTCCGTACAATTCTCATCTATTCATGATTGATTTTTTCGCACACTGTCCCGACATTGGTGACCAATGTAGCTGAAATGATATTTGGGCTGGAATGCAGCTCCTGTAGACGATCACCTGTAAACTGGCATAACTTTCGATCTACTCAAAATCTCACTTGTTCCGTCCGCCTATCTTGTAGCTAACACTTTTCCCTACAGTTTTCATTCATGTATGATTGATTTTTCCGCACACTGTCCCGACATTGGTGACCAATGTAGCTGAAATGATATTTTGGCTGAAACTCAGCTCCTGTAGACGATCACCTGTAAACTGGCATAACTTTCGATCTACTCAAAATCTCACTTGTTCCGTCCGCCTATCTTGTAGCTGACACTTTTCCCTACAATTTTCATTTATTCATGATTGATTTTTTCACACACTGTCCCGACATTGTTGACCAATGTAGCTGAAATGATATTTGGGCTGGAATGCAGCTCCTGTAGACGATCACCTGTAAACTGGCATAACTTTCGATCTACTCAAAATCTCACTTGTTCCGTCCGCCTATCTTGTAGCTGACACTTTTCCCTACAATTCTCATCTATTCATAATGTATTTTTCGCACACTGTCCCGACATTGGTGACCAATGTAGCTGAAATGATATTTGGGCTGAAATGCAGCTCCTGTAGACGATCACCTGTAAACTGGCATAACTTTCGATCTACTCAAAATCTCACTTGTTCCGTCCGCCTATCTTGTAGCTAATACATTTCCCTACAGTTTTCATTCATGTATGATTGATTTTTCCGCACACTGTCCCGACCTTGGTGACCAATGTAGCTGAAATGATATTTTGGCTGAAACTCAGCTCCTGTAGACGATCACCTGTAAACTGGCATAACTTTCGATCTACTCAAAATCTCACTTGTTCCGTCCGCCTATCTTGTAGCTGACACTTTTCCCTACAATTTTCATTCATTCATGATTGATTTTTTCGCACACTGTCCCGACACTGGTGACCAATGTAGCTGAAATGATATTTGGGCAGGAATGCAGCTCCTGTAGACGATCACCTGTAAACTGGCATAACTTTCGATCTACTCAAAATCTCATTTGTTCTGTCCGCCTATCTTGTAGCTGACACTTTTCCCTACAATTCTCATCTATTCATGATTGATTTTTTCGCACACTGGCCCGACATTGGTGACCAATGTAGCTGAAATGATATTTGGGCTAAAATGCCGCTCCTGCAGACGATCGGCTTTAAACTGAAATAACATCCGATCTACTCAAAATCTTACTTGTTCCGTCCGCCTATCTTGTAGCTAACACTTTTCCCTACAGTTTTCATTCATGTATGATTGATTTTTCCGCACACTGTCCCGACATTGGTGACCAATGTAGCTGAAATGATATTTGGGCTAAAATGCAGCTTCTTCAAAAGATCACCTGTAAACTGGCATAACTTTCGATCTACTCGAAATCTCACTTGTTCTGTCCGCCTATCTTGTAGCTGACACTCATCCCTACAATTCTCATCTATTCATAATTGATTTTTTCGCACACTGTCCCGACATTGGTGACCAATGTAGCTGAAACCATATTTGGGCTAAAATGCAGCTTCTTCAAAAGATCATCTTTAAACTGGCATAACTTTCGATCTACTCAAAATCTCACTTGTTCTGTCCGCCTATCTTGTAGCTGACACTCATCCCTACAATTCTCATCTATTCATAATTGATTTTTTCGCACACTGTCCCGACATTGGTGACCAATGTAGCTGAAACCATATTTGGGCTAAAATGCAGCTTCTTCAAAAGATCACCTGTAAACTGGCATAACTTTCGATCTACTCAAAATCTCACTTGTTCTGTCCGCCTATCTTGTAGCTGACACTCATCCCTACAATTCTCATCTATTCATAATTGATTTTTTCGCACACTGTCCCGACATTGGTGACCAATGTAGCTGAAACCATATTTGGGCTAAAATGCAGCTTCTTCAAAAGATCATCTTTAAACTGGCATAACTTTCGATCTACTCAAAATCTCACTTGTTCTGTCCGCCTATCTTGTAGCTGACACTTTTCCCTACAATTCTCATCTATTCTGATTGATTTTTTCGCACACTGGCCCGACATTGGTGACCAATGTAGCTGAAATGATATTTGGGCTAAAATGCCGCTCCTGCAGACGATCGGCTTTAAACTGAAATAACATCCGATCTACTCAATATCTCACTTGTTCCGTCCGCCTATCTTGTAGCTGACACTTTTCCCTACAATTTTCATTTATTCATGATTGATTTTTTCGCACACTGTCCCGACATTAGTGACCAATGTAGCTGAAATGATATTTGGGCTGAAATGCAGCTCCTGTAGACGATCACCTGTAAACTGGCATAACTTTCGATCTACTCAAAATCTCACTTGTTCTGTCCGCCTATCTTGTAGCTGACACTTTTCCCTACAATTCTCATCTATTCATAATTGATTTTTTCGCACACTGTCCCGACATTGGTGACCAATGTAGCTGAAATGATATTTGGGCTGAAATGCAGCTCCTGTAGACGATCACCTTTAAACTGGCATAACTTTCGATCTACTCAAAATCTCACTTGTTCCGTCCGCCTATCTTGTAGCTGACACTTTTCCCTACAATTCTCATCTATTCTGATTGATTTTTTCGCACACTGGCCCGACATTGGTGACCAATGTAGCTGAAATGATATTTGGGCTAAAATGCCGCTCCTGCAGACGATCGGCTTTAAACTGAAATAACATCCGATCTACTCAATATCTCACTTGTTCCGTCCGCCTATCTTGTAGCTGACACTTTTCCCTACAATTTTCATTTATTCATGATTGATTTTTTCGCACACTGTCCCGACATTAGTGACCAATGTAGCTGAAATGATATTTGGGCTGAAATGCAGCTCCTGTAGACGATCACCTGTAAACTGGCATAACTTTCGATCTACTCAAAATCTCACTTGTTCTGTCCGCCTATCTTGTAGCTGACACTTTTCCCTACAATTCTCATCTATTCATAATGTATTTTTCGCACACTGTCCCGACATTGGTGACCAATGTAGCTGAAATGATATTTGGGCTGAAATGCAGCTCCTGTAGACGATCACCTGTAAACTGGCATAACTTTCGATCTACTCAAAATCTCACTTGTTCCGTCCGCCTATCTTGTAGCTAATACATTTCCCTACAGTTTTCATTCATGTATGATTGATTTTTCCGCACACTGTCCCGACCTTGGTGACCAATGTAGCTGAAATGATATTTTGGCTGAAACTCAGCTCCTGTAGACGATCACCTGTAAACTGGCATAACTTTCGATCTACTCAAAATTTCACTTGTTCCGTCCGCCTATCTTGTAGCTAACACTCTTCCCTACAGTTTTCATTCATGTATGATTGATTTTTCCGCACACTGTCCCGACATTGGTGACCAATGTAGCTGAAATGAAATTTGGGCTAAAATGCAGCTTCTTCGAAAGATCACCTTTAAACTAAAATAACATTCGATCTACTCAAAATCTCACTTCTTCTGTCCGCCTATCTTGTAGCTGACACTTTTCCCTACAATTCTTATCTATTCATAATTGATTTTTTCGCACACTGTCCCGACATTGGTGACCAATGTAGCTGAAATGATATTTGGGCTGAAATGCAGCTCCTGTAGACGATCACCTGTAAACTGGCATAACTTTCGATCTACTCAAAATCTCACTTGTTCTGTCCGCCTATCTTGTAGCTGACACTTTTCCCTACAATTTTCATCTATTCATAATTGATTTTTTCGCACACTGTCCCGACATTGGTGACCAATGTAGCTGAAACCATATTTGGGCTAAAATGCAGCTTCTTCAAAAGATCACCTTTAAACTGGCATAACTTTCGATCTACTCAAAATCTCACTTGTTCTGTCCGCCTATCTTGTAGCTGACACTTTTCCCTACAATTCTCATCTATTCATGATTGATTTTTTCGCACACTGTCCCGACATTGGTGACTAATGTAGCTGAAATGATATTTGGGCTAGAATGCAGCTTCTTCAAAAGATCACCTGTAAACTGGCATAACTTTCGATCTACTCAAAATCTCACTTCTTCTGTCCGCCTATCTTGTAGCTGACACTTTTCCCTACAATTCTCATCTATTCATGATTGATTTTTTTGCACACTGTCCCGACATTGGTGACTAATGTAGCTGAAATGATATTTGGGCTAGAATGCAGCTTGTTCAAAAGATCACCTGTAAACTGGCATAACTTTCGATCTACTCAAAATCTCACTTGTTCTGTCCGCCTATCTTGTAGCTGACACTTTTCCCTACAATTCTTATCTATTCATAATTGATTTTTTCGCACACTGTCCCGACATTGGTGACCAATGTAGCTGAAATGATATTTGGGCTGAAATGCAGCTCCTGTAGACGATCACCTGTAAACTGGCATAACTTTCGATCTACTCAAAATCTCACTTGTTCTGTCCGCCTATCTTGTAGCTGACACTTTTCCCTACAATTCTCATCTATTCATAATTGATTTTTTCGCACACTGTCCCGACATTGGTGACCAATGTAGCTGAAATGAAATTTGGGCTAAAATGCAGCTTCTTCGAAAGATCACCTTTAAACTAAAATAACTTTCGATCTACTCAAAATCTCACTTCTTCTGTCCGCCTATCTTGTAGCTGACACTTTTCCCTACAATTCTCATCTATTCATGATTGATTTTTTTGCACACTGTCCCGACATTGGTGACTAATGTAGCTGAAATGATATTTGGGCTAGAATGCAGCTTCTTCAAAAGATCACCTGTAAACTGGCATAACTTTCGATCTACTCAAAATCTCACTTGTTCTGTCCGCCTATCTTGTAGCTGACACTTTTCCCTACAATTCTTATCTATTCATAATTGATTTTTTCGCACACTGTCCCGACATTGGTGACCAATGTAGCTGAAATGATATTTGGGCTAAAATGCCGCTCCTGCAGACGATCGGCTTTAAACTGAAATAACATCCGATCTACTCAATATCTCACTTGTTCCGTCCGCCTATCTTGTAGCTGACACTTTTCCCTACAATTTTCATTTATTCATGATTGATTTTTTCGCACACTGTCCCGACATTGTTGACCAATGTAGCTGAAATGATATTTGGGCTGGAATGCAGCTCCTGTAGACGATCACCTGTAAACTGGCATAACTTTCGATCTACTCAAAATCTCACTTGTTCCGTCCGCCTATCTTGTAGCTGACACTTTTCCCTACAATTCTCATCTATTCATAATGTATTTTTCGCATACTGTCCCGACATTGGTGACCAATGTAGCTGAAATGATATTTGGGCTGAAATGCAGCTCCTGTAGACGATCACCTGTAAACTGGCATAACTTTCGATCTACTCAAAATCTCACTTGTTCCGTCCGCCTATCTTGTAGCTGACACTTTTCCCTACAATTCTCATCTATTCATAATTGATTTTTTCGCACACTGTCCCGACATTGGTGACCAATGTAGCTGAAATGATATTTGGGCTGAAATGCAGCTCCTGTAGACGATCACCTGTAAACTGGCATAACTTTCGATCTACTCAAAATCTCACTTGTTCCGTCCACCTATCTTGTAGCTAATACATTTCCCTACAGTTTTCATTCATGTATGATTGATTTTTCCGCACACTGTCCCGACATTGGTGACCAATGTAGCTGAAATGATATTTTGGCTGAAACTCAGCTCCTGTAGACGATCACCTGTAAACTGGCATAACTTTCGATCTACTCAAAATCTCACTCGTTCCGTCCGCCTATCTTGTAGCTGACACTTTTCCCTACAATTTTCATTCATTCATGATTGATTTTTTCGCACACTGTCCCGACACTGGTGACCAATGTAGCTGAAATGAAATTTGGGCTAAAATGCAGCTTCTTCGAAAGATCACCTTTAAACTAAAATAACTTTCGATCTACTCAAAATCTCACTTCTTCTGTCCGCCTATCTTGTAGCTGACACTTTTCCCTACAATTCTCATCTATTCATGATTGATTTTTTTGCACACTGTCCCGACATTGGTGACTAATGTAGCTGAAATGATATTTGGGCTAGAATGCAGCTTCTTCAAAAGATCACCTGTAAACTGGCATAACTTTCGATCTACTCAAAATCTCACTTGTTCTGTCCGCCTATCTTGTAGCTGACACTTTTCCCTACAATTCTCATCTATTCATAATTGATTTTTTCGCACACTGTCCCGACATTGGTGACCAATGTAGCTGAAATGATATTTGGGCTGAAATGCAGCTCCTGTAGACGATCACCTGTAAACTGGCATAACTTTCGATCTACTCAAAATCTCACTTGTTCCGTCCACCTATCTTGTAGCTAATACATTTCCCTACAGTTTTCATTCATGTATGATTGATTTTTCCGCACACTGTCCCGACATTGGTGACCAATGTAGCTGAAATGATATTTGGGCTGGAATGCAGCTCCTGTAGACGATCACCTGTAAACTGGCATAACTTTCGATCTACTCAAAATCTCACTTGTTCCGTCCGCCTATCTTGTAGCTGACACTTTTCCCTACAATTTTCATTCATTCATGATTGATTTTTTCGCACACTGTCCCGACACTGGTGACCAATGTAGCTGAAATGATATTTGGGCTGGAATGCAGCTCCTGTAGACGATCACCTGTAAACTGGCATAACTTTCGATCTACTCAAAATCTCATTTGTTCTGTCCGCCTATCTTGTAGCTGACACTTTTCCCTACCATTCTCATCTATTCATGATTGATTTTTTCGCACACTGGCCCGACATTGGTGACCAATGTAGCTGAAATGATATTTGGGCTAAAATGCCGCTCCTGCAGACGATCGGCTTTAAACTGAAATAACATCCGATCTACTCAAAATCTCACTTGTTCCGTCCGCCTATCTTGTAGCTAACACTTTTCCCTACAGTTTTCATTCATGTATGATTGATTTTTCCGCACACTGTCCCGACATTGGTGACTAATGTAGCTGAAATGATATTTGGGCTAAAATGCAGCTTCTTCAAAAGATCACCTGTAAACTGGCATAACTTTCGATCTACTCAAAATCTCACTTGTTCTGTCCGCCTATCTTGTAGCTGACACTTTTCCCTACAATTCTTATCTATTCATAATTGATTTTTTCGCACACTGTCCCGACATTGGTGACCAATGTAGCTGAAATGATATTTGGGCTGAAATGCAGCTCCTGTAGACGATCACCTGTAAACTGGCATAACTTTCGATCTACTCAAAATCTCACTTGTTCTGTCCGCCTATCTTGTAGCTGACACTTTTCCCTACAATTCTCATCTATTCATAATTGATTTTTTCGCACACTGTCCCGACATTGGTGACCAATGTAGCTGAAACCATATTTGGGCTAAAATGCAGCTTCTTCAAAAGATCACCTTTAAACTGGCATAACTTTCGATCTACTCAAAATCTCACTTGTTCTGTCCGCCTATCTTGTAGCTGACACTTTTCCCTACAATTCTCATCTATTCATGATTGATTTTTTCGCACACTGTCCCGACATTGGTGACCAATGTAGCTGAAATGATATTTGGGCTGAAATGCAGCTCCTGTAGACGATCACCTGTAAACTGGCATAACTTTCGATCTACTCAAAATCTCACTTGTTCTGTCCGCCTATCTTGTAGCTGACACTTTTCCCTACGATTCTTATCTATTCATAATTGAATTTTCCGCACACTGTCCCGACATTGGTGACCAATGTAGCTGAAATGATATTTGGGCTGAAATGCAGCTCCTGTAGACGATCACCTGTAAACTGGCATAACTTTCGATCTACTCAAAATCTCACTTGTTCTGTCCGCCTATCTTGTAGCTGACACTTTTCCCTACAATTTTCATTTATTCATGATTGATTTTTTCGCACACTGTCCCGACATTAGTGACCAATGTAGCTGAAATGATATTTGGGCTGAAATGCAGCTCCTGTAGACGATCACCTGTAAACTGGCATAACTTTCGATCTACTCAAAATCTCACTTGTTCTGTCCGCCTATCTTGTAGCTGACACTTTTCCCTACAATTCTCATCTATTCATAATTGATTTTTTCGCACACTGTCCCGACATTGGTGACCAATGTAGCTGAAATGATATTTGGGCTGAAATGCAGCTCCTGTAGACGATCACCTTTAAACTGGCATAACTTTCGATCTACTCAAAATTTCACTTGTTCCGTCCGCCTATCTTGTAGCTAACACTCTTCCCTACAGTTTTCATTCATGTATGATTGATTTTTCCGCACACTGTCCCGACATTGGTGACCAATGTAGCTGAAATGAAATTTGGGCTAAAATGCAGCTTCTTCGAAAGATCACCTTTAAACTAAAATAACATTCGATCTACTCAAAATCTCACTTCTTCTGTCCGCCTATCTTGTAGCTGACACTTTTCCCTACAATTCTTATCTATTCATAATTGATTTTTTCGCACACTGTCCCGACATTGGTGACCAATGTAGCTGAAATGATATTTGGGCTGAAATGCAGCTCCTGTAGACGATCACCTGTAAACTGGCATAACTTTCGATCTACTCAAAATCTCACTTGTTCTGTCCGCCTATCTTGTAGCTGACACTTTTCCCTACAATTTTCATCTATTCATAATTGATTTTTTCGCACACTGTCCCGACATTGGTGACCAATGTAGCTGAAACCATATTTGGGCTAAAATGCAGCTTCTTCAAAAGATCACCTTTAAACTGGCATAACTTTCGATCTACTCAAAATCTCACTTGTTCTGTCCGCCTATCTTGTAGCTGACACTTTTCCCTACAATTCTCATCTATTCATGATTGATTTTTTCGCACACTGTCCCGACATTGGTGACTAATGTAGCTGAAATGATATTTGGGCTAGAATGCAGCTTCTTCAAAAGATCACCTGTAAACTGGCATAACTTTCGATCTACTCAAAATCTCACTTCTTCTGTCCGCCTATCTTGTAGCTGACACTTTTCCCTACAATTCTCATCTATTCATGATTGATTTTTTTGCACACTGTCCCGACATTGGTGACTAATGTAGCTGAAATGATATTTGGGCTAGAATGCAGCTTGTTCAAAAGATCACCTGTAAACTGGCATAACTTTCGATCTACTCAAAATCTCACTTGTTCTGTCCGCCTATCTTGTAGCTGACACTTTTCCCTACAATTCTTATCTATTCATAATTGATTTTTTCGCACACTGTCCCGACATTGGTGACCAATGTAGCTGAAATGATATTTGGGCTGAAATGCAGCTCCTGTAGACGATCACCTGTAAACTGGCATAACTTTCGATCTACTCAAAATCTCACTTGTTCTGTCCGCCTATCTTGTAGCTGACACTTTTCCCTACAATTCTCATCTATTCATAATTGATTTTTTCGCACACTGTCCCGACATTGGTGACCAATGTAGCTGAAATGAAATTTGGGCTAAAATGCAGCTTCTTCGAAAGATCACCTTTAAACTAAAATAACTTTCGATCTACTCAAAATCTCACTTCTTCTGTCCGCCTATCTTGTAGCTGACACTTTTCCCTACAATTCTCATCTATTCATGATTGATTTTTTTGCACACTGTCCCGACATTGGTGACTAATGTAGCTGAAATGATATTTGGGCTAGAATGCAGCTTCTTCAAAAGATCACCTGTAAACTGGCATAACTTTCGATCTACTCAAAATCTCACTTGTTCTGTCCGCCTATCTTGTAGCTGACACTTTTCCCTACAATTCTTATCTATTCATAATTGATTTTTTCGCACACTGTCCCGACATTGGTGACCAATGTAGCTGAAATGATATTTGGGCTGAAATGCAGCTCCTGTAGACGATCACCTGTAAACTGGCATAACTTTCGATCTACTCAAAATCTCACTTGTTCTGTCCGCCTATCTTGTAGCTGACACTTTTCCCTACAATTTTCATCTATTCATAATTGATTTTTTCGCACACTGTCCCGACATTGGTGACCAATGTAGCTGAAACCATATTTGGGCTAAAATGCAGCTTCTTCAAAAGATCACCTTTAAACTGGCATAACTTTCGATCTACTCAAAATCTCACTTGTTCTGTCCGCCTATCTTGTAGCTGACACTTTTCCCTACAATTCTCATCTATTCATGATTGATTTTTTCGCACACTGTCCCGACATTGGTGACTAATGTAGCTGCAATGATATTTGGGCTAGAATGCAGCTTCTTCAAAAGATCACCTGTAAACTGGCATAACTTTCGATCTACTCAAAATCTCACTTCTTCTGTCCGCCTATCTTGTAGCTGACACTTTTCCCTACAATTCTCATCTATTCATGATTGATTTTTTTGCACACTGTCCCGACATTGGTGACTAATGTAGCTGAAATGATATTTGGGCTAGAATGCAGCTTCTTCAAAAGATCACCTGTAAACTGGCATAACTTTCGATCTACTCAAAATCTCACTTGTTCTGTCCGCCTATCTTGTAGCTGACACTTTTCCCTACAATTCTTATCTATTCATAATTGATTTTTTCGCACACTGTCCCGACATTGGTGACCAATGTTGCTGAAATGATATTTGGGCTGAAATGCAGCTCCTGTAGACGATCACCTGTAAACTGGCATAACTTTCGATCTACTCAAAATCTCACTTGTTCTGTCCGCCTATCTTGTAGCTGACACTTTTCCCTACAATTCTCATCTATTCATAATTGATTTTTTCGCACACTGTCCCGACATTGGTGACCAATGTAGCTGAAATGATATTTGGGCTAAAATGCAGCTCCTGTAGACGATCACCTTTTAACTGGCATAACTTTCGATCTACTCAAAATCTCACTTGTTCCGTCCGCCTATCTTGTAGCTAACACTTTTCCCTACAGTTTTCATTCATGTATGATTGATTTTTCCGCACACTGTCCCGACATTGGTGACCAATGTAGCTGAAATGAAATTTGGGCTAAAATGCAGCTTCTTCGAAAGATCACCTTTAAACTAAAATAACTTTCGATCTACTCAAAATCTCACTTCTTCTGTCCGCCTATCTTGTAGCTGACACTTTTCCCTACAATTCTTATCTATTCATAATTGATTTTTTCGCACACTGTCCCGACATTGGTGACCAATGTAGCTGAAATGATATTTGGGCTGAAATGCAGCTCCTGTAGACGATCACCTGTAAACTGGCATAACTTTCGACCTACTCTAAATCTCACTTGTTCTGTCCGCCTATCTTGTAGCTGACACTTTTCCCTACAATTCTCATCTATTCATAATTGATTTTTTCGCACACTGTCCCGACATTGGTGACCAATGTAGCTGAAATGATATTTGGGCTGAAATGCAGCTCCTGTAGACGATCACCTGTAAACTGGCATAACTTTCGATCTACTCAAAATCTCACTTGTTCTGTCCGCCTATCTTGTAGCTGACACTTTTCCCTACAATTCTTATCTATTCATAATTGATTTTTTCGCACACTGTCCCGACATTGGTGACCAATGTAGCTGAAATGATATTTGGGCTGAAATGCAGCTCCTGTAGACGATCACCTCTAAACTGGCATAACTTTCGATCTACTCAAAATCTCACTTGTTCTGTCCGCCTATCTTGTAGCTGACACTTTTCCCTACAATTCTTATCTATTCATAATTGATTTTTTCGCACACTGTCCCGACATTGGTGACCAATGTAGCTGAAATGATATTTGGGCTGAAATGCAGCTCCTGTAGACGATCACCTGTAAACTGGCATAACTTTCGATCTACTCAAAATCTCACTTGTTCCGTCCGCCTATCTTGTAGCTAATACATTTCCCTACAGTTTTCATTCATGTATGATTGATTTTTCCGCACACTGTCCCGACATTGGTGACCAATGTAGCTGAAATGATATTTGGGCTAAAATGCAGCTTCTTCGAAAGATCACCTTTAAACTAAAATAACTTTCGATCTACTCAAAATCTCACTTGTTCTGTCCGCCTATCTTGTAGCTGACACTTTTCCCTACAATTCTCATCTATTCATAATTGATTTTTTCGCACACTGTCCCGACATTGGTGACCAATGTAGCTGAAATGATATTTGGGCTAAAATGCCGCTCCTGCAGACGATCGGCTTTAAACTGAAATAACATCCGATCTACTCAAAATCTCACTTGTTCTGTCCGCCTATCTTGTAGCTGACACTTTTCTTTACAATTCTCATCTATTCATGATTGATTTTTTTGCACACTGTCCCGACATTGGTGACTAATGTAGCTGAAATGATATTTGGGCTAAAATGCAGCTTCTTCAAAAGATCACCTGTAAACTGGCATAACTTTCGATCTACTCAAAATCTCATTTGTTCTGTCCGCCTATCTTGTAGCTGACACTTTTCCCTACAATTCTCATCTATTCATGATTGATTTTTTCGCACACTGGCCCGACATTGGTGACCAATGTAGCTGAAATGATATTTGGGCTAAAATGCCGCTCCTGCAGACGATCGGCTTTAAACTGAAATAACATCCGATCTACTCAATATCTCACTTGTTCCGTCCGCCTATCTTGTAGCTGACACTTTTCCCTACAATTTTGATTTATTCATGATTGATTTTTTCGCACACTGTCCCGACATTGTTGACCAATGTAGCTGAAATGATATTTGGGCTGGAATGCAGCTCCTGTAGACGATCACCTGTAAACTGGCATAACTTTCGATCTACTCAAAATCTCACTTGTTCCGTCTGCCTATCTTGTAGCTGACACTTTTCCCTACAATTCTCATCTATTCATAATGTATTTTTCGCACACTGTCCCGACATTGGTGACCAATGTAGCTGAAATGATATTTGGGCTGAAATGCAGCTCCTGTAGACGATCACCTGTAAACTGGCATAACTTTCGATCTACTCAAAATCTCACTTGTTCCGTCCGCCTATCTTGTAGCTGACACTTTTCCCTACAATTCTCATCTATTCATAATTGATTTTTTCGCACACTGTCCCGACATTGGTGACCAATGTAGCTGAAATGATATTTGGGCTGAAATGCAGCTCCTGTAGACGATCACCTGTAAACTGGCATAACTTTCGATCTACTCAAAATCTCACTTGTTCCGTCCACCTATCTTGTAGCTAATACATTTCCCTACAGTTTTCATTCATGTATGATTGATTTTTCCGCACACTGTCCCGACATTGGTGACCAATGTAGCTGAAATGATATTTGGGCTGGAATGCAGCTCCTGTAGACGATCACCTGTAAACTGGCATAACTTTCGATCTACTCAAAATCTCACTTGTTCCGTCCGCCTATCTTGTAGCTGACACTTTTCCCTACAGTTTTCATTCATGTATGATTGATTTTTCCGCACACTGTCCCGACATTGGTGACCAATGTAGCTGAAATGATATTTGGGCTGAAATGCAGCTCCTGTAGACGATCACCTGTAAACTGGCATAACTTTCGATCTACTCAAAATCTCACTTGTTCTGTCCGCCTATCTTGTAGCTGACACTTTCCCCTACAATTTTCATCTATTCATAATTGATTTTTTCGCACACTGTCCCGACATTGGTGACCAATGTAGCTGAAACCATATTTGGGCTAAAATGCAGCTTCTTCAAAAGATCACCTTTAAACTGGCATAACTTTCGATCTACTCAAAATCTCACTTGTTCTGTCCGCCTATCTTGTAGCTGACACTTTTCCCTACAATTCTCATCTATTCATGATTGATTTTTTCGCACACTGTCCCGACATTGGTGACCAATGTAGCTGAAATGATATTTGGGCTGAAATGCAGCTCCTGTAGACGATCACCTGTAAACTGGCATAACTTTCGATCTACTCAAAATCTCACTTGTTCTGTCCGCCTATCTTGTAGCTGACACTTTTCCCTACGATTCTTATCTATTCATAATTGAATTTTCCGCACACTGTCCCGACATTGGTGACCAATGTAGCTGAAATGATATTTGGGCTGAAATGCAGCTCCTGTAGACGATCACCTGTAAACTGGCATAACTTTCGATCTACTCAAAATCTCACTTGTTCTGTCCGCCTATCTTGTAGCTGACACTTTTCCCTACAATTCTCATCTATTTATAATTGATTTTTTCGCACACTGTCCCGACATTGGTGACCAATGTAGCTGAAATGATATTTGGGCTGAAATGCAGCTCCTGTAGACGATCACCTTTAAACTGGCATAACTTTCGATCTACTCAAAATCTCACTTGTTCCGTCCGCCTATCTTGTAGCTAACACTTTTCCCTACAGTTTTCATTCATGTATGATTGATTTTGCCGCACACTGTCCCGACATTGGTGACCAATGTAGCTGAAATGAAATTTGGGCTAAAATGCAGCTTCTTCGAAAGATCACCTTTAAACTAAAATAACTTTCGATCTACTCAAAATCTCACTTCTTCTGTCCGCCTATCTTGTAGCTGACACTTTTCCCTACAATTCTTATCTATTCATAATTGATTTTTCGCACACTGTCCCGACATTGGTGACCAATGTAGCTGAAATGATATTTGGGCTGAAATGCAGCTCCTGTAGACGATCACCTGTAAACTGGCATAACTTTCGATCTACTCAAAATCTCACTTGTTCTGTCCGCCTATCTTGTAGCTGACACTTTTCCCTACAATTCTCATCTATTCATAATTGATTTTTCCGCACACTGTCCCGACATTGGTGACCAATGTAGCTGAAATGATATTTGGGCTAAAATGCCGCTTCTGCAGACGATCGGCTTTAAACTAAAATAACATCCGATCTACTCAAAATCTCACTTGTTTTGTCCGCCTATCTTGTAGCTGACACTTTTCTTTACAATTCTCATCTATTCATGATTGATTTTTTTGCACACTGTCCCGACATTGGTGACTAATGTAGCTGAAATGATATTTGGGCTAAAATGCAGCTTCTTCAAAAGATCACCTGTAAACTGGCATAACTTTCGATCTACTCAAAATCTCATTTGTTCTGTCCGCCTATCTTGTAGCTGACACTTTTCCCTACAATTCTCATCTATTCATGATTGATTTTTTCGCACACTGGCCCGACATTGGTGACCAATGTAGCTGAAATGATATTTGGGCTAAAATGCCGCTCCTGCAGACGATCGGCTTTAAACTGAAATAACATCCGATCTACTCAATATCTCACTTGTTCCGTCCGCCTATCTTGTAGCTGACACTTTTCCCTACAATTTTCATTTATTCATGATTGATTTTTTCGCACACTGTCCCGACATTGTTGACCAATGTAGCTGAAATGATATTTGGGCTGGAATGCAGCTCCTGTAGACGATCACCTGTAAACTGGCATAACTTTCGATCTACTCAAAATCTCACTTGTTCCGTCCGCCTATCTTGTAGCTGACACTTTTCCCTACAATTCTCATCTATTCATAATGTGTTTTTCGCACACTGTCCCGACATTGGTGACCAATGTAGCTGAAATGATATTTGGGCTGAAATGCAGCTCCTGTAGACGATCACCTGTAAACTGGCATAACTTTCGATCTACTCAAAATCTCACTTGTTCCGTCCGCCTATCTTGTAGCTGACACTTTTCCCTACAATTCTCATCTATTTATAATTGATTTTTTCGCACACTGTCCCGACATTGGTGACCAATGTAGCTGAAATGATATTTGGGCTGAAATGCAGCTCCTGTAGACGATCACCTGTAAACTGGCATAACTTTCGATCTACTCAAAATCTCACTTGTTCCGTCCGCCTATCTTGTAGCTGACACTTTTCCCTACAATTCTCATCTATTCATAATTGATTTTTTCGCACACTGTCCCGACATTGGTGACCAATGTAGCTGAAATGATATTTTGGCTGAAACTCAGCTCCTGTAGACGATCACCTGTAAACTGGCATAACTTTCGATCTACTCAAAATCTCATTTGTTCTGTCCGCCTATCTTGTAGCTGACACTTTTCTTTACAATTCTCATCTATTCATGATTGATTTTTTTGCACACTGTCCCGACATTGGTGACTAATGTAGCTGAAATGATATTTGGGCTAAAATGCAGCTTCTTCAAAAGATCACCTGTAAACTGGCATAACTTTCGATCTACTCAAAATCTCATTTGTTCTGTCCGCCCATCTTGTAGCTGACACTTTTCCCTACAATTCTCATCTATTCATGATTGATTTTTTCGCACACTGGCCCGACATTGGTGACCAATGTAGCTGAAATGATATTTGGGCTAAAATGCCGCTCCTGCAGACGATCGGCTTTAAACTGAAATAACATCCGATCTACTCAATATCTCACTTATTCCGTCCGCCTATCTTGTAGCTGACACTTTTCCCTACAATTTTCATTTATTCATGATTGATTTTTTCGCACACTGTCCCGACATTGGTGACCAATGTAGCTGAAATGATATTTGGGCTGGAATGCAGCTCCTGTAGACGATCACCTGTAAACTGGCATAACTTTCGATCTACTCAAAATCTCATTTGTTCTGTCCGCCTATCTTGTAGCTGACACTTTTCCCTACAATTCTCATCTATTCATGATTGATTTTTTCGCACACTGGCCCGACATTGGTGACCAATGTAGCTGAAATGATATTTGGGCTAAAATGCCGCTCCTGCAGACGATCGGCTTTAATCTGAAATAACATCCGATCTACTCAATATCTCACTTGTTCCGTCCGCCTATCTTGTAGCTGACACTTTTCCCTACAATTTTCATTCATTCATGATTGATTTCTTCGCACACTGTCCCGACACTGGTGACCAATGTAGCTGAAATGATATTTGGGCTGGAATGCAGCTCCTGTAGACGATCACCTGTAAACTGGCATAACTTTCGATCTACTCAAAATCTCATTTGTTCTGTCCGCCCATCTTGTAGCTGACACTTTTCCCTACAATTCTCATCTATTCATGATTGATTTTTTCGCACACTGGCCCGACATTGGTGACCAATGTAGCTGAAATGATATTTGGGCTAAAATGCCGCTCCTGCAGACGATCGGCTTTAAACTGAAATAACATCCGATCTACTCAATATCTCACTTGTTCCGTCCGCCTATCTTGTAGCTGACACTTTTCCCTACAATTTTCATTCATTCATGATTGATTTCTTCGCACACTGTCCCGACACTGGTGACCAATGTAGCTGAAATGATATTTGGGCTGGAATGCAGCTCCTGTAGACGATCACCTGTAAACTGGCATAACTTTCGATCTACTCAAAATCTCATTTGTTCTGTCCGCCTATCTTGTAGCTGACACTTTTCCCTACAATTCTCATCTATTCATGATTGATTTTTTCGCACACTGGCCCGACATTGGTGACCAATGTAGCTGAAATGATATTTGGGCTGGAATGCAGCTCCTGTAGACGATCACCTGTAAACTGGCATAACTTTCGATCTACTCAAAATCTCATTTGTTCTGTCCGCCTATCTTGTAGCTGACACTTTTCCCTACAATTCTCATCTATTCATGATTGATTTTTTCGCACACTGGCCCGACATTGGTGACCAATGTAGCTGAAATGATATTTGGGCTAAAATGCAGCTTCTTCAAAAGATCACCTGTAAACTGGCATAACTTTCGATCTACTCAAAATCTCATTTGTTCTGTCCGCCCATCTTGTAGCTGACACTTTTCCCTACAATTCTCATCTATTCATGATTGATTTTTTCGCACACTGGCCCGACATTGGTGACCAATGTAGCTGAAATGATATTTGGGCTAAAATGCCGCTCCTGCAGACGATCGGCTTTAAACTGAAATAACATCCGATCTACTCAATATCTCACTTGTTCCGTCCGCCTATCTTGTAGCTGACACTTTTCCCTACAATTTTCATTCATTCATGATTGATTTTTTCGCACACTGTCCCGACACTGGTGACCAATGTAGCTGAAATGATATTTGGGCTGGAATGCAGCTCCTGTAGACGATCACCTGTAAACTGGCATAACTTTCGATCTACTCAAAATCTCATTTGTTCTGTCCGCCTTTCTTGTAGCTGACACTTTTCCCTACAATTCTCATCTATTCATGATTGATTTTTTCGCACACTGGCCCGACATTGGTGACCAATGTAGCTGAAATGATATTTGGGCTAAAATGCCGCTCCTGCAGACGATCGGCTTTAAACTGAAATAACATCCGATCTACTCAAAATCTCACTTGTTCTGTCCGCCTATCTTGTAGCTGACACTTTTCTTTACAATTCTCATCTATTCATGATTGATTTTTTTGCACACTGTCCCGACATTGGTGACTAATGTAGCTGAAATGATATTTGGGCTAAAATGCAGCTTCTTCAAAAGATCACCTGTAAACTGGCATAACTTTCGATCTACTCAAAATCTCATTTGTTCTGTCCGCCTATCTTGTAGCTGACACTTTTCCCTACAATTCTCATCTATTCATGATTGATTTTTTCGCACACTGGCCCGACATTGGTGACCAATGTAGCTGAAATGATATTTGGGCTAAAATGCAGCTTCTTCAAAAGATCACCTGTAAACTGGCATAACTTTCGATCTACTCAAAATCTCATTTGTTCTGTCCGCCCATCTTGTAGCTGACACTTTTCCCTACAATTCTCATCTATTCATGATTGATTTTTTCGCACACTGGCCCGACATTGGTGACCAATGTAGCTGAAATGATATTTGGGCTAAAATGCCGCTCCTGCAGACGATCGGCTTTAAACTGAAATAACATCCGATCTACTCAATATCTCACTTGTTCCGTCCGCCTATCTTGTAGCTGACACTTTTCCCTACAATTTTCATTTATTCATGATTGATTTTTTCGCACACTGTCCCGACATTGTTGACCAATGTAGCTGAAATGATATTTGGGCTGGAATGCAGCTCCTGTAGACGATCACCTGTAAACTGGCATAACTTTCGATCTACTCAAAATCTCACTTGTTCCGTCCGCCTATCTTGTAGCTAACACTTTTTCCTACAGTTTTCATTCATGTATGATTGATTTTTCCGCACACTGTTCCGACATTGGTGACCAATGTAGCTAAAACGATATTTGGGCTAAAATGCAGCTTCTTCAAAAGATCACCTTTAAACTAAAATAACTTTCGATCTACTCAAAATCTCACTTGTTCTGTCCGCCTATCTTGTAGCTGACACTTTTCCCTACAATTCTCATCTATTCATGATTGATTTTTTCGCACACTGTCCCGACATTGATGACTAATGTAGCTAAAACGATATTTGGGCTAAAATGCAGCTTCTTTAAAAGATCACCTTTAAACTGAAATAACATTCGATCTACTCAATATCCCACTTGTTCCGTCCTCCTATCTTGTAGCTGCCTCTTTTTCCTACAATTTCGAGTTATTCATGATCGATTGTACCTCACGCTGTCCTGACATTTGGGATCAATGTAGCTGAGATGACGTTTGGCCTAAAATTTAGCTTCTTCAGACCATCACTTTCAAACTGAAATAAGTTTCGATCTACTTAATTTCTCACTTGTTCCGTCCACATATCTTGTAGCTGACTTTTTTTCCTACAATTTTCAGTTATTCATGATCGATTTCACCTTACGCTGTCCTGATATTCCGGACCAATCTAGCTGAGATGATATTTGGGCTAAAATGCAGATCCTGTCAACGATTCTCTCTGATCTGGAATAACTTTTGATCTAGTCAATAACATACTTAAGAAATCGTCACAGAAATTTTGACTATTTACCGCAGCAATTTAGTGTACTAGTCTTGTAGTAAACCGACCCTGGGATGGTTTGATTACTAATTATATAGCAACATACACTAAGGCTAGGCTATTTTTTAACATGTATAAGCCTGATAAGCCATACATTTCTAAGAAATCGTCACAGAATTTTTCACTTTTTACCGCAGTAATGGTTTAATGCCGCTTTATGGTTAACGGGCACTTGGATAGTCCTATTAGTAATTATATGGCAATGTGCTACTAGGCTAGGCCATTATTATATATATTTGGACTATTTCCCATCATGTTTCTCTGAAAAATAGACACATAATTTTCCACTATTTATTGCTGCAGTTTAGACTACCTGTTTAAGAGTAAACCGGCACTCAGATAGTGCAATTACTGATTATATGACAACATACTCGAAGGCCATGCTTTTTTCAACATATATAGGCTTGGTATAGCAATACATCTCTAAGTTATAGTTACAGAATTATGTAATATTCACCACAGCAGTTCAGGCTTCCCGTTTTATAGCAAACAGACACTTGGATAGTGCTATTAATAATCATACGGCAATTGCGAAAAACGCGTTTGAAGTTTGAGAAACAATTTCAGTAAAATAACTCAGATAATATTCAATACCCTCTTAGAAAATCTCATAGAATCCAATAAATTGTCATCCGTTCCTATAGAGATTTTATCAGAATTAATGAGTTATATGAGAAATGCTATAGTTAAGTATAGGGTCTTATACATACAGCTATAAGAATCTATCGGATTTTTTAAGCAGCGTACTCACTTGGAATCAATTGGCGATCCCAGGTCCATATATTGGGCCTTCTTCTTGAAAAGAACGCGTCTCCAAGTCGTTCAGCAACAGCTACCGATCAATGTGCGATTTACTGCACTTGGCCGGCTTAGATGGCGCGTCACAAAATCCTTTGTATCTCCGAAAATAATTCGAATTTTTAAAAATCCGCTTAAGGGCATATTTTTGAGAATCTAAACTTAAAAAATATACAAAAAAAAGTTAATCGATTTTTTTAAATTTTTAAACCAGAATACTCTCTTAACAAATTTTATGGGCCCTAGGAGCCTTATTCCTGGTCTTATTTTTCATCGGCGTTCTGAAAAAAAATCAACTAGACTACAATTTATTCATATATTACTTTTAAATTGCTATCGAGATTTTAATTTATGACCGGTATCTCCCCACTTCAGTCTGTCAAGGTTATACTACATCATACTCATAGCTGTTCTTGATATGAACGCTTATTCCAATAAATTTCCACAATGTTCATTTATTGCATCCAAACTGCCATCTATCTGTCGATATTGAAACTTTATTAATATTCTTCTATGTCGATAATAATTTCATTCGTGATTTTATAATCCCTGATAACACGAGTTGATCGTGAAAAAGTTGGTCATTCATTAGTTTCCGACCAACTTGACGACAAGTTATCTACAACTTCAGCTTTTGCAACTTTTGGCTACAAGTTACCGCCAACTTTCTCAGAAAGTTGGCGCCAGTATGAAGCCGCAACTGGAATGCAAGTTTCTGAGAAAATTGAAAGCAAACTTACCGTCAACTTTCTCAGAAAGTGATCGTCAACTTATTGAATTTCCAACTTTTGCCACCAACTTTCTTAGAAAATGTCTATCAACTATTGGAGGTACCAACTGTTGGCGGTCAACTTAGTGTCCAGTTGCGGCTGCAAGTTTCTCGTCAGTTTCTCGCCAACTTGGCTATCAGGGTATAGTCTTCGGGGAAATAAACCTTACCCTTAGAGTTACCATTCAAGATCTACTTTATCTTCAGAGATATAAAAATTATTAAAGTTGGTACCACTATATACTCTAGTATACAGTTTATTTGGTATAATATACTGCTACCACAGAATCGCACGAGAATAAACTTCTACTTGCTACAACTTTCGATGCTGCCAAGTTTGTTGGCAACATACAATCGCTGACTCGAAATTATTGTTAACTTAAATAAGGCTAGACAAAAATTCAACTTGCATTATAAGTAAATTGCTTTCAATCAATTTGACTCATTTTAAAAAGAGTATAAAATACTAATGCATCAAATTATCGTTGTTTTAATTGATTAAAGACTATTGTTCATGATAGCAACAAATACGAATGTAACATTTTATATCCGACTTAATCTCTGTATGCAAATACATGACATCAGTTCGATGTACAACTGTTCATAATTGGAAATCTTTTTACATTACTAAGTCACCTTATCGTACTGCTATTATCAGCCATCTGTATTTAAAGGAAACAACATTAAATACAACTGACTGATTACAAATCTGTCTCAAACATCTACTAGAAATAAATACAGTCGTTATTAACATCATTTGACTCTTAACTATACCGGGAATAATATTTAATCGAAATATTTTTCGACTCGAAAGAACTTGTTGTTAGGACAAAAAGATGGCACCCATACTTCACACATATACATGTGTTTGATTTGAATGTGTACTTGGCGCGAGATACTACCATGTCTCCTGATAAAAATGATACTGAAGTTAGCTGACATTTAATTATTTTTTTATTTTTTTCAAAAGGATAAGTGCCAGTTTTTCAAACCGAGTTTAAATTTTATTGCTGGTACACTCATTGTCATTAATACCTGGCCCCCTGCTTGGTTAAAAATTTATAGTCTGGGGGACCAGGCATGAAAACGAGTGTATATCTAATCTATACACTATTAATGTAAAAGATTACTATCAATTTTAATTTAAAGCCTAATAAAAATAATCTCGGTTTAAAAAATTGCCCTAAATCATAAAAAAAAAAAATATTTTTAAAAATTACACCTATAGTTTCTTAATATTCTATTTGTATAGATTTATGGGTTTTTTCTTGTAAATAATTTGTTGAAAAAAAAATTTGAAAATTGTTAATTGTTTGCTATCTTCAGGATCATCTATAAAATTAAAAAATCAGTACGCGCATTTTTTTAAATTTTTTTATTTTGAATAACTTATTTATTTTCTTCAAAATTTATAAATTGTCGCATGTCTGTTACATTTATCCTCATAAATTATTCATATTTTATATATTTTTTATGGCTGAATATGTAGGTGTAAGTCAAAAAATGTTATAGTTGCGCATGTATTTTATTATTCGACTCTTCACACGCCGCAAGACTTAACCTGAAATATATATTTTGTTATTTATATTTATATACATTATAAAACATGAAGTAGATATAAACAATAAAATTAATAATAAATGTATATTAATTATTTAATTGAGATAAAGTTGTAAATAATTTAAAAATATGACTAGTTTAATTTATCGGCATCTAGGATTGTACAAAAATGGATTATCAAAGTAATTATTTATTCTTTGTTATAATTAATGTATGTGCTTTTAATAATTAACTAATTATTCATTTATTTTTGTATTATAGACAATATAAATCTACACTGTTAAAGAGATTTATGTCAATGCACAAAGGTGCTTATGATGGAGATGGAAGAACAACCGTAACAATTTTAAATAAAGATCCCGAATACGGACTAATGATTGATGGTGTCAGTTGTGTAAGTGTCATTTATTATAAATATTTTTATTATACTTTAAGTAATGATTTAAAATTAAAAGTCTAATTGCCGACAGTACAAAAAGTATGAGACATTGTAATTTATTATATTTAATCTTGATGACAACTAGATTTTTAGGTATTTCTTATTTATTTATTTATTGAATTTAAATAACAAGACATGGAGCCAAATAGCAAAAATGATATACATAGTTATGCTTCATGTAATTACAATAAATACATGGATAGCTTAAATATACAAATCTTACACTACTCATATTTGCATAACTATCTTTTTATATATTGTAAAATATTCATTTTTCATTTTAACCAGCTCATTATTCACTAATTAATCGTGACTTAAAAGATAATTAAATACTTTAGTCTTAAAAGACTCTAAACTAAGAGAGTTTAGGATTTCAGGTGGCAAATCTTGCCAAAACAAATAGCTGATACTACAAACGAGTGCTCATAAGTTGTAGTAGCAAAGTTTGGAATTTTTAAGGTGATAGTGTTGTTTTTTGCAGCTATCCTATGCGATCGTCTGATAGTAAGATCTTCATCTATAAATAGAGCATGTAGAAATTTTGGTTCACTTGATGACAGTAATTTAAAAAATAGGCAGGCTAAATAGTATAACCTTCGTGAATACATTTAACCAATTTAGTGAACGTCGATAGTGTTGTATGGTCGTCTTGCCTGAGATTATAAATAATATAAATTTCTTGTAGAAATATACACGAAAAAAATGAACTATATATAAATTGAGAAACGACAAGTAATATAATGCAAGAATAATTGATATCTGAAAAAATCATCACTTAACAGGGGTTCGCACTTTTCTTTCTTATACACTTAAGTCCACGAACGGTACTATCTTTGTTGCACTTGTACAGTAAATGGAAACTTTTGCCGAGTTTTTCTCTTAAACAAACGAATGTTATGAAACAATTAAATCGCACTTCGCTAGATTAGACAGTAATGCATTAAAGTGCGGTCTGTGTTTTGTAGAATTTGTTACTGAAAATATCTAATAACCCCTGTTAAATCGAAAGCGATAACTTAATTTCGTATAATGCATCTTGAAGTTCTGGAAATCAGCTTTAATTTTGACTACATAACTTATGTTTTACAACAATTTTTTCTAACAAATTGATGATTCCAGCTATTTGAAAAAAATTGAAACAATTTACTTTCGCAGCTTCATCTTCTCATAACTTTTCAATGATACGACAACTAAAATTCGTAAATTTTATAGTGTAGCTCATGAAATAAGCATTAATTGACAGTATTTTAAATTTATTTCTAATATCATCAAACTAATAAAGACTTAAATGTATAGTTAATAATTGTACTCCGAATAACCTAGAGTATGCAACCAAACAAACACGCCGATAGATATTTATAATCTTAAAAATTTTTAAGGAAATTGAGTAAATAATTAAATTGGTACACTGTCATTAATTGGATACGATTACAATAATTATTTTTGAATAATAAATAAATTGAAAAGATAAATAATTTATTGCAGACGGGATTTAGATTAAATATTGGCTTGACTATACTAGGAGCAATGATAATATTTCCAAAAACTGTACTTGGATGGAACATAGCTTCAGCAAGTGATATACACAAGGATTCATTATCATTATTTAAAGCAGTAATTCCAAGACCGGATATAATGATACTTGGTCTAGATGATAACTATCCACGTGATGCTCCATTTATCAAAGATTTTCGTAGCATTATCAAAGACTTAGACATCAATGTTGAAATTTTACCCGTTATAAAAGCTTGTACGACATTTAATTTTCTAAACTCGGAAAACAGATACGTCGTTGCTGCACTTTTGCCACCAAGAGTTCTTGAGAAACACGATACTCAATTAATTGAAGAAGTTGCTCTTCGAAAAGCATTAAGAACCCCTGTAAAAGGAGTTACAGATTAAATTTTTAATTTACTTATGTATAATATAGTTTTATTAAATAAAAATTATGTAAAAATTTAAAATAACTTATATAATAGTTTTGTTTTTACTTTTAAATCGTAAAAGATATTCTCATTAAATCATTTAATAAAATAATCAGCTACTTAAACTAAAATTAATAAAATTTAAACGTTTAGTGTCAACTATAAAAATTTTATGATTTAACAAATTATTAAAAACAAAATAATTATTAATAAGAAAATTTTTTCTTAGTTTCACAACATCTCAATTCCTTGATATTTTTTTGTAATTTCAGTCTTTTTTGTAAAAACAATAACATAGACAAAAAGTGATGAATTTTTAACCTGTACTTGACGCAATTTTTTACAGAGAATCTGTTTTTGGTGGAATTTTTTTTTATAATTATAAAAGTTAGGCATAAAATTTCAAATATCTTTGTAGAAATAAACGACGTAATGTTATACATTATTAAAAAAATTTGTTTGCAAATTGACAGAAATTTAACGCCGATTAATTATAGACTAACTTTTTAAAGTCAATTTGACATCAAAATCCAACCGTAGATTTTGTCAACTTGCAGTCAAGTTGGCTGTTAGTGTTAGCATATATAACACAAATATACTTTTAAAATAAATAAAATAACTTTATATCACAAAAGACGATGAACATTAACGTGTCTATAGATATTAAAAATTTTTAACTCCAGACCGTTCTAAAAATTTCATTACACAAACGGCAAGTATGCAACTCAGCCATAAGCGACCCTACCAAAAATAAAACTACCCAGTTAAAGTTGCCGCAACATGTCTAGTCTACTATGAAGGGTAGAAGTACCTCTAGCCTCCATAAAATTGACGCAAGAGAAATTTTCAAATTTTCATTTGTTGAATAAGTCATAAAAATACGCAAGTTGTGAATAAATTCGATAGCGATAGGATAATTATTAACAAATAAATAGATAAAATATAAAAATATGCCGTATTTATTAATAGTTATCAGTTTTAAATATGAGTGAGGTTACAGACCTCTGACTCCAGTATAGAGACGGTAGTCTCGCGCCTATGTAGAGTCTTCCCAGAGAGTAAGTCGCCGTCGGGAATTGTCGGAGAGTTTCGGTTTGTAATACAAGTGTGTACTAACGCAGATTAGACTCATTTTCTAAGAGAGGGGATAAAAACCGACGGCAACGTACTCTCTGGGAGGATTACGCACAACCTGTGTTTGAGCGTGTACTTGGCGCGAGATGCTACCGAGTCTCCGGATAATTACACTTTATTTATTGCACCACTATAGTGTAAAATGAACTTTTTTATAGTAACTTTATATAATAATGTGGCACATAATTGTTCCTTATAATAAAAATACTAATATACAATAATATATCTATTTACTTTACATTAAAAATAGACTAAACAAAAAAATATATTTATTAAATGTTTCTACGGCTTATTAGGTGCACTTCGAGGTCTTTTTAACGTCGTGTAGCGTATTAACATAAATCCAATAATAATTAATAATCCTATAATACCAATTCCAATGCCTAATTGAATACTAGTCGCATTATTAACATGATCAAGAGCTATTTCTCTCAAAGCAGCCGCACCATCAGGCGGTTCACAAAGCGCTTGTACAATAATATCTTGTCGCTGTATTTGTTTAGCTTTGCAATTAGCTATTTTATTAAGTATCTGAGAGTTATGAATCTCTGGTAATAAAAATGACAATACCCACTCCATAGGACTGAGTTTCTGATACCAAAGTGGTAAATTTTCCAAGTGTAATGTTACACCTCCGCCTAAAGTTATTTCGCCGATTATTATACCAGAGATTAACGCTGCAACTCCACTCCATTTACAGATATGAGCAAAAAATATGCATATTAAATGTTGTAACATAATATATAGTAATCCATAGGCAAGATAATTCCAAAGCGAAGTAAAACTATCATTTAGTGTTTCATGAAGTCCGGCCATTGCAAAAGCAGGAACTAAATATGTTACGTAAACAAGACACCACGAAGGAACACTACAAATAAGCTGAAAAAAAATAATAAATAAATAAATGATAGTTCAGTTATTATTATTTTAAATAATTTTAAATAATTACCTCAATAATAATATAAATAAAACGCCCGTATAGACCATGTTTTATATCACTTTCAACGTTGGGCCTTGCATTAACAACTTCACAAATACCAATTAAACCAAGCGGCCAGAAAAAAATTCCAAAACTTGAATAATACAATCCTACTCTGTCTCTTAAATGTAAATTATTGTCTCCAGCGACATTCCAAAATATTGCCCCGAGTATAATACTCAACGATGCAGCTACAACTATTTTTTGAACAAGTCTAGTCATTGTCCAGGGTTGACTATATATAAGAGTTTTTAAAAGCAGCGCGTATATTTGAATAAATATATTCGCGTCGTATATAGCTGGTGGTAATGCTCCAGGTGGACTTGGGTCACTCAGACCTGGTAACCGTGACCTTGCTAACTCTGCAAGATGGTCTATTCTTTGTGATGACTCAAGCATTGCTTCTGCTGATAAATCATCAAGAGTCACTAAATCAACTGTAAAAAAAAATAAAATTACTTTATTAATAAAATTATTAATAAATATTGCATTATAAACAATTTACGATAGTAATCCGATGGATTTTTAAACGGCGGGCATGGAAATTCAGCAAGTGCGAAGTAAGGCAACATATCTCTTCTAGGTCCAGAGTACATTATCCTACCACCTGAAGTCAATGCAACTCGCGAAACCATCGTGAGTATTTCATACGTCGGTGGATGAAGTGTCAAGACAACAAGTCTCTGTCCTCTAGTTGCCCAATGTCTTAAATACTCAACGAGAAAAAATGCATCAAAAATATCAAGACCATGTGTTGGTCTATCAAGTGTTAGTATATGCGCATCTTGAAGTAAACGGCAAGCTAGCGATAGTCTTCTTGCTTCCGAAGTCGTTAATGAATTAATTAAGCAATGTTTAGTTGCTTCAAGTCCCAATTCCTGTAATACTGCTTCGATCTCCATATCAGATGCCCTAGAACCACCTTTTAGACACATGTAGAAACTAAGAACTTGTTGTGCCGTCAAACCAGGACTCAAACAGCATTCTGCTGGTAAATAAGCGACCCTTGATCTTTAAATATATAAAAAAATTAAATAGTAAATTAAAAGTTTTAATTTAAACAATTGTTCAATTGTTTTGTATGTCTTGTAATTGATATTGTATAATTATATGTTATTTAAATTAATTACCTTAAAGCACGCGAGGTCACTGGTCGACCATTCAGCAAAATATCTCCACGTTTTATTTTACGTTTACCAGAAATAGTTTCAATAATAGCAGTACCCTCTTTTTCAGTTGTTGCCATTATTGCAAGTACATCTGTAGCACCGGCTTCAAGTGTTATACCGCGAAGTAACGGTAAATTATCGGAAGTGGATAATTCTAGCTCGCGTAATTGCAGATGAGGATGCTGGAGTGATGGGATTCTTCGTAAACCTGCACCCAAGTAGCTTTCAAGTCCTGAATGACTTGGTACTGGACCTCCCAAAACTGTTTGTCCGTATCCTGGATCAATCGGTGCTATACTGTGACGTCTGTTTGGCCGTCCGGATTGTAAAAGATTTGCTTCACTTACACTTCTCAGTTTTGGGTGATCTCTCACGATTAATTGTGAATGGGCTTGTTCACGTGGTGCCACATGAACCTGACGGAAATCAGGGTCACTTCGAGCAGATCTCATGGCAGTGCTTGACTGGGGTGGTATTCCACTGTGAGATACTTTTCTACCTTCTTCACTTGAATCATAGCCACTGGAACCATCTTTAGCGCGTGACGGGGGCAGTACACGTGGCAGTCCAAATTTTAAATATGTGTATGAATTGTTCGCCAACGGACTCTTGGGTCCGTACCGCGGATGTCTGAGGATACTCTGTACCGTTGAATCACGAAGTTGGAAATTACCGTAAGGTAGAGGTGATTTTTCAGCTGATCCAAGCGCTGAATCCGTAAAATCGGAATTCAAATTTTGTCTGTCAAAATTTTAAAAAATTAATTATTACATTTTATTATTGTTGTTACATGGTAGCCATATTTCTGAAAAACTTGAAAATGTCAGGAATTATAAATATACTGGAAAATCAAGGAAAAGTCAGGAATTTTGTCACAAAGCTGGAAAAATTTTTACTTTCTTTTTTTTGACTGAAAAAATCCGATTAATTTTTTTTCTGTCAAAACTGTTCAAAAATTGGCGGGGCGAATGCGATTGTAATACTATTTTGAAAAAAAATTTGTAGAAATTGATTCCAACAGCGAAAAAATGAAACAGTTGGAATTAAAAAGGCTGTTAGAAAAAAAAGTCTTAGTAGAAACCAATCGTCAGGATCTTGAAGCTATTAACATGCATATTGACGAGTTAAAAAACTAAAAACATTAAAAGTACATAAGTATTGAACTAATAAGTTTTACTATATTTATTATTCGCGTACTTGATTAATATTTTATTAATATTCTATAAAACATTCTTATTTATGAATTTCATTCTAGTGAAAATGAAAAATTTATTTATATTTTATTATAGAGTAAGTTATATAAATTCATAGATTTAAAATAAAAAATAAAAAATTATTCATTTAATAAATAAAAAAAAAACTATGAACATTGACAAATAATAAAATAAAGTTTCATTTAGCGATAATGATTGATTATTTATTGAACTGACTTATACCATTTTATTTTGAATTAAATAAATATTTCCAATGATTTAATATTACTACATATAGTCAGGGAATTTTTAAATTATTTGACTGGAATACCTGGAAAAGTCAGGGAATTTCAGTTTCAAAAATCTGTGGTCACCATGTAACATCGCATCATTGCTTAATCATTTTGATACCTGTATATTGACCAAGCATGAAGATCTTCGCTTGCTGGTGGTTCCAGTCCACGTGTATCAAGTACTCCAGGTACCGAGTATCTTCTTTCGAGTTCCCAGGCCTCCGATCCCATTGTCTCGGATTACTTCAAACAAAAACAATAAAATTTATTATTTTTTAAAATAATAATAACCTTGCATTGCTTAAAAAGTATTAAAAAAACTTAATTGAAAGAGGAAGATTACGAAGCGCAGTAAAAATTTACATTTCAAATGAGGCTTCAGTTTATTTGAAATTCTAGAATGCGACTGGTTAACATTGAAGTGAAAATAAAATAAAACAACCAACAGGAAAAATTATTGCAATACCAATCTTCTTATTCTATCCGAGATAGTGGATATGACGTCATTGAACTTAGTCATGAATTTCCAGTTGAAAATTCGCTAACCAGCATTCCAGAAAGACGCATAAACGTGTTTTTCTGTTTACGGTTCTGGAATTTTTCGCTTAAATATTTAACAAAAAAACTATCAGTATACTAATGTAACTTTTTTTTTTTTCTACAAAATGACATTGAAGTCAAGCGGAAGAAGTCATTTATATTTGAAAGATAAGTCGTTTTAATTAATTGACTTGACTCTAACATGCACTTCTACTGTCAATTTACTGCAGCGTTATTAAATTATTTTTCTTCCCTTTAAAACAAAAAGTATTGAAGAGCATAAAAAACTTTATGCATACATCGCGCGTGTCTGTAACTCGGAGAAAAGAAGAAAAAATGAAATTAAAAAAAAAAACGACGATGAAATTCTTCACAGCTTCTCAACTTAACGGTTTTGTGTGAATGGCCTAAAAATCATCATCAGCAGCTGTTTATTACTGTTGATTTTAATAGCTATGCATCGTTAACTAATTACGAGGTTACTAATTTTTTATTAACTTTGTATAGATTAAAATTTAAATAAAAACCAATTTTGTGATGACACATAAATAATCATATGTGTGAAGCAATTGGAATACGATATGAAGATCATCATTTTCAAAGTAAAAGTGCTGATCCGCACATGTGTCATGTACACGAGTATGTCAAGGTATCATGTACATTCAAATTTTTTCTGTTACACCAATTTCACCAGCAGTTTCTTTGAAATTTATTTTTCTACCAACTGTTTAATTATTAAATTACTGATGACCGGCGATGAGTATTACGAAGTTATATTTTAAATAAATAATTTTAATAGACAATTTATAAAATAAATTATAGAAATAGGTCAAAATTTAAACTAAACCGATTCAACACCTGCTGAGATAAAAGTAGTAAAATAAACTTCTACCTGCACGTGTTTAATTATCAAGTCAAAAAAAATATACAATAGTGGTATACACATATATATGTTTAGCTGAGACATGTACATTCAAAATAAAAGTTAAAACTTTCTAATTGTCACTGAAACTTTTTTTTCTTCAATACGCACAGCATACCAGAGATATGGTGTTATACTAAATAAAAATATAAATAGAATCCGGAAACATGTTTCTGATGCTATGTGAATATCACGATACCGTTACCTCGTGGCGTCTGGAATCTCAGAACGTATCATAAACATAATGCACATCTACATGAATATAAGTCATTAAATATTTTCCTTTTTTTTTCTATTTAAGCCATTGATACTCATTCTCTAGTCATTCAATTACTGTAATTCTCGTTGCCACACAAAAACTAGGAGCACCGGTAAAATGCAAATCCAACGGAAAACTAACGTGGGTCTTTCTTGATAACAGCTTTTGCTATTTTCATATGAGAAAACAACTGTAAAATTAACATACATACTAAATTAATATGATATACAATGACATTTCTTGTGGAACCAATTGGAACATGAAATATTTATAAATTATATCTTTGAATTAAGTATATTTACAGTGAAAATAAAATATTGGAAAACTTGGTGACAGTTCAATGAGTTGTTACTTCATAAAATGTAAAAAAAAAAGTTAAAGCACCGTTTAATTAAATTTCTTAACTCTTGAATTATTTTAAAAGTAAGAATGAAATTATTTTTTAAGTTAAAGTATTTAATAACTTAATTAAAAAAATTATAAAATAAAAGTTTATACAACAGTTTATTAGAAATGATTTTTTCTTAAATTATAAATTACACATTTCATTTCACTTTCAAATTAACATAATTTATGCTCAATTAATTTTACAATTAATCCTTGAAACAAAAGAATAAGTAATAAATATTGTTTGTTTTTCATCTCATTGAATAACTCATATTATTGAAGTAAATAAACAAAATTATTATCGTCTACTTCACGTCAAAGTTTCATTTTCTTCTGGGCATTTAACATTTATCGCGATTTCATTAGCACAATATTTAATTTCTCTATGATACGATGTCGTTTACTTGTATACACGCAATGTTTAAAAATCCCACGCACCGGTTTCCATGCATTTGTATTATAAGTTTAAATTTCAATTCAAGTTAATAGTTGATAAAGAATTCATCACTAGCACATGTGCTTAACTATTATGCAGAACTACTCTGTGCAATGATGACCCGAATTCTTCGAAATAAGAGTACCAAGATATTCCATTATTTTTCTTAGAAATCGTGGAAACCATTTGTAAAAATTACATACTGAAGTAAATCTCTCTTTTGCGTTTCTCACATCACTTATGGATAATTCATAAATTAGAGCAAATAAATAATTATTTTTAAATAATATCTCTTAATCACTATTTTTTAAACTACTCATCATACAAGTGTAAGTGATAATAATAATAATTATTACTATTATTCCTGTGTAAAAAAATTGTTGAAAAAACTTTGACTATTTAAAACTTCAAAACGTGACACAATGACGAATTTTTTTTTAACTTTTGAAAATTCGAAAAAAAAAAATCAGTGATTATTCTACACCGTAAAAAATTTTATAATAGTAAAGTTAACGGACATCTGACAATTTTTAAAATTTTGAAATAATAAGTTAAAATGTTTATGAAATAAAAATAAAAAAATACATGTTTAGACAATTTAAAATTTAGTACATGCATTTTTTTAAATTTTATTAATTTTAATTATTTAATTTTTTTATGTGTGATTAAAAAATGTTCGTATGTCTGTTGCATTTACACTCATAAAAGTTTTTGGTGTAAAAATGGTTTCTGAGGATTTTACACGGCCTGCTCGATATAAACTCATGGTGTGAAATTTTCTTGGTGCAAAATATCGTGGTATTTTTTTAACACAGTATGAGTGTTTTCTTTAAGGCCATTCGGTGTTATTACCCAATATATAAATTACACCACGAGTATATCATTATTATCTTATCCTATTCTCAAAATAATCGAGAATTTAAAATAAATTTACACCATTGGTGTGAACGTTCTAATTCACACGGTCCAAAATTTAACACTGCGTCGTGTAACTTTCACACCGGCAGTGTTAAAAATTTTAACACCAAATCTCACACCATACCGCCGACTCAGAATATGCTAAAACATAAAACGTTCAAAAGTAGTTTAAAATCAGCATTTTCTGAACGAATTTTGTACTGAAAAACATAATGAAATCTAGCGCTTCTATGTAGAGCCAAAAAAGTTTACAAAAGAGTCTAAAAACGTTAATTTATAGTATCAAGTTTTAAAATCGTTTAAAAAAAGTTTGTCGTGAAGCTTAGAATAGTCAACACCTTTTCAAATTTTTTTTTACACAAGAATTATTATGATGATCATAAAAGATATTAATATTCACAATTTATCTGAACGTTATCTGAATTGCAAATTACCATAGTATACACTTGCATGAAGGTCACTGTATGTCTTGAACGCCCCAGCTCATATTCAAACGCCCATTTCATTAAAAATTTTTAAATTTTCTAACTTGATCCTTGTATTTACTAGTCAATAAATCATGCATTGCAATAATAAATAACAATAATGACAGCATGCAGAAAAATAAAATAAAAATAAAAATGTATAATGAAGAAAGTTTAAAAAAAAAGTAGTATCCAGTATCAATGTTCAAACGCGATCTCGATACACGATACATCCAGCGGATATCGATTCCCGGCGTATGTATGTACACAATATACCAATCGTGTGATATTATTCAAAAGAATTGTTTATAAAGATTTACTATCAGTTGTAATTAAAAGGCGAGAGTCTCTTCCTGTGCCAGGCACGTAAGTTTATTGCAAAAACTACTCTAATAAATCTTCAATTACTAAAACTTTATATGTATATATTTATATATATATAACGGCGTAAACTACTGAATTATTTTAGCAGAATCCACCAACCACAACGAAATGACTCAACGATGAACAATACTCTTTGCTATACAAGATAAAAATCATCCATAAATTAAATATATAAAATTATTTACCATTTCAAGTTATAAAAACTTAACAACTAATCAATTTAAATATATATTGTTTTATTATTACTATAACAACTTGTTGAAGAATTGTTGAATGAATAATAAATATGACTCACCCAATGAAAGTATAGTAATAATAATTAAAAAAACAAGCGATAATAGTAATCGCACTATTCTCATTAAATAAAACACCGACAATAGTGAGCCTTCATAGCTTCTCGTGCATTGAATGCGTATACATTTGAATTATAAACTGATATGAAAGAACCCGCGATAGCTGACGCTCACTTTCAGAAGTAATCTCAAGTTAAAATTAACGCATCATATTTTACTATTATGTCAATTTTTATCAATGCACTAGATCAATTTAATTTATAGCCTGTCACATTTGAAATTTTACATCAAGTTTAAATTTTTCGAGCTTACTTCTACTGTCAGAAATTATTTTTACGATTTAACTCCAAAGTCAGAACGTTGCCACGCACTGCCACGGAAAGTCGACGGCTTCAAGGTATGGTACCCAGTGGAACTAACACAGGACCAAAGACCATACCAGCCAAAGTAACTTTACAAAACCTAGTGTATATATGTATAGATATATATAAAACACGTACACCTATAATAATCTACTCTTTTATTCTCTGGCTCGCTTTTACCAATGTACTTTAAATTCTTCACTACTCACTACTCCTCCTTCTTTTCAACCATCACCACTACAAATCCTACTACTGATCCTGTCTACCTCTACCTTTGTAAATTCCCCTACCTGTTGTACTTTTTTTAATAAGGGAAGACATTCACCTCTCTGGTATTACTGCTGGAGAGCCACGGTGTGCTACGGTGAACCACACGGTGCTGGTTACAAGACCTGAAAGAGTATAGTGTTCAAGTTTTAGTTTTATTCAGTATCAGCGCTCTCCTGTCTTCTGTATTTCAAGGTATACCTGGATACTTGTTTCCCCACCGATACGAATCGTCGCATCGCCACTACACCGTTTAGTTTAATTTTAACGAATTTTTAAATTCAGTAAACATTACAACTTACTGTGGAATTATGAAATTTTATTTTTAAGAAAAAAAATAGAACGAATTATTAATCAATTGATTAATTAATTATTTTTAAAAATTAGTTATGAATTGATAAGAGGTAAGATCTTTATTTTTTTAAATTACTAATTAACGTTATGTTATAACTTTAAATTTTTTTACTGTTGATTTTATTAACTATAAAAAATAATTATTAGTTAAGAATTTTTTCTAGATAATTAATCTCTTTCTGTAAATTAGTCTCGACTTTTATCTTAAATATGTAATTTAGTATTTAGAAATCATAGTATAATTTTGTTATAAATATATACAATTATATTCTGATTATTTATTTTTTTAAACTCCTAGTTAATAAAATTAAAATTTTAAAATTAAGATGTCGTTTGAATTTATTAAATTAATTGATGACTTTTATTACAGATTGATTGAATTTGAAATAAAAAAATAATAATACCAGTAAAATGAATTTACATGAGTGTATTTTGGATGTTTCTAATGTGTCATACTCAACATCAGTTTTAATCGAAGGTGGAAGTTGTATATCAAAATCTGAACCAACAGCAGTATTGAGAGATGTGTCAGTCAAAGTACATGGAGGCGAAGTTTTGGCAGTTCTGGGTTCAAAGGGATCCGGAAAACGAGCACTACTTGACGTTATTGGTATACATTTATTTTTTAGATACTGTTATATTTTTATGTATATTAGGGTGACCCAAAAAACCCGACTTTTTTTTGTTGACGAGTCTCATATGAAAATTTTTTGGTTTAATGTATTTTCAGAACCCTCTCCAAAAAGCAACGATAAAAAATTAAGAGGTCGCTCAAAAATTTTGACAATTCCAAAAATGATTGAAATTCGAATTTTTTAAAAAATTTTGTTCTTTCAGGCAGCAATAGTTTATATCTGTAAAATAATTAATATGCTGAAAATTTCAGCACAAAATTTAAATTAAACGTCGCTCAAGAATTTTAAATGTTTCCGAGTGCTGTCTTTGGACGTTTTCGAGCGACCCTTTAATATTAATATTAAAGCATCTCAATTTTTTCATCATTAATATATATCATAATGAATAAAAATATAACCCGAGACATAGGAAACATTATTTATTCACATACTTTTTATTTTTTAATTCAATTTTTAGGTTTTTGGGTTATTCGAATCTTACCCAATTTTATTGTTTACAACTGTTCAGTATATTTTCGGTTATGCAAAAGTTATATTCTAGTGAAATGACAATAATTTAGTTATAAAAAAATACAAAAATTAATTCAAAGTATTAGCTGCCTATTATGAGTTAATATTCAAAATTATTGAGCGATGTTTAAAAATCTATATTTTGAGCTAAAACTTTCAGCATGGTATTGATTTTACAGATAAAAAATACTTTTGCCACGAGAAAGAAAAAATTTTTTAAAAAATCCGAATTTCAATAATTTTTGGAATTTCCGAATTACTTGAGCGACCCCTTAAAAATTTTTTATCGAGCTGATGTTTGGAGAGGCTTCTTAAAAGATATTAAACCAACAAATTTTCATATAAGACTCGAAAACAAAAAAAGTCGGTTTTTTTTTTGGATTACCCTAATGTAGATTAAAAATAACAAAATTATTTATGTAGCTGGAAGAGCAAGAGGTGAGAAACGCGGAAGGATAACTCTCGGCGGAAGCTTGCTAACACATGAATTATTTCGACGTCATGGTGGATATGTAGCACATAGATGTTACTTATTACCGAGTCTAACAGTCCGTCAAACTTTAACTTATGCCACTTGGTTAGCCAATTTAAACAATCGTGAGCTTCGTGTACGTCAAACTTTAGCTGACTTGGCGTTATCTCAAGTAGCGAACAGATCAGTTAACGATCTTACAAAACCGGAATACCGCCGATTGATGTTAGGAGTCCAGCTTGCAAAAGATCCAATGCTCTTACTTCTTGATGAACCAACATGGGATACTGATCCATTGAATACGTATTTAATTGTTTCAATGCTGTGGTCATACGCAACTAGACGTGGTTCAATTGTTGTATTGACAATGGAAACACCAAGATCAGATGTTTTACCTTTTGTAAGTCGAGTTACACTTTTGTGTCTCGGAGCTGTTGTTTACTCCGGGCCAACAAGAAGTATGTTGGATTACTTCACCTACATCGGATTTCCTTGTCCTGAATTAGAGAATCCATTGATGTATTACCGTAAGTTTAAACAATAAAAGTACAAACACGCGCGAATAGTTTGAATTTACGAACTATTCGTATCCCTAGCGGATTTAAATTAACGGTAAATTACCGCATTTTACAGTAAGTTACAATAAATATATGGCAATTTGTGGCATTTTGCCGTAAGCACCGTATGCTTTTTTATTTTTACAGTTTTTACAGTGCAATACCTTATTTTACGGTAAAATACCGCAGGCTTGTCGCAATTTTACGGGAAATTACCGCAAATGTGCGGCAAAAATACCGTATTTTTACCGTAGGTTTACCGCAAAGTACCGATTTTACCGTAAAAACCCGGAATTCTTCCGAATACCGTAAATTACGGTAATTATCGCAATTCGAATCCGCCAATTATTTATAAAGCTTTGAATAATTTAAAAATTTACGAATAATTCAAAAATTTTTTTTAAGTGACTTAAAATTGTAATACTTTTTCCAATAATTCAAATTTCTATCAGAAGTATAAATAGAGCTCAAACACAAATCTACAAAAATTTACTTTTGGTTACTTAAAAAAATTAATGTCTTTAAATAAAAATTCAATATTTGAAATCTAATCAGAAATTTCTCGACTCGAATCGAGAAGTTCGTAAAGTTACGAATAATTCGAAAACTTTCGGATAATTCGAAAATTGACGACTAATTTGAATTATTTGGTTCGCATACCTCTAATTTACATATTTTATTTTTAGTATGTCTGTCAACAGTAGACCGTAGATCACGTGAAAGATTTCTAGAATCTAATCAACAGATATTAAATCTTGTTGAAAAATTTAAAGCAGAAGGTGGCTTATATATTAAAGAAGCCCCGCAAGGATCTGCTAGTGTTAAAGAAACACCTGTTGGGTATTTACATAAAGGATTAGGGCGTGGTATTAAACCAGGATGTTTTTCTACACTTCTTGCTTTGTATTTGTGAGAATAAAAATTTTTTAATATTTTTTATTCTTATCACAGTGATAAATTATTTAAAAAACTATTTTACTCTTGTAGAAGAGGAATGGCAGCGACCTTTTCATTTAATAAATCAGGCTTAGGACACTTTGCCGCTCGTCTTTTGATGTTACCATTTTGCATATCTTTATTAACTATTTTGTACTCAAACTCCAGTCCTATGCAGTCGAGAATATTTTTACAAATAGGAGGTCTTGTGTTTAATTGTTTGGTATTATTTTATATTGCTGGGATAGCTACAACGGCTCTATTGTGTCAGTAAAAAATAATTAATATTGATTTAATTAAAAATATTTAATATTTTATTTTAATAATGAAATTTGGTTTCAGTTCCGGGATTTCGTGCGAGATATTATCAAGAAAAAAGAGAAGGATTGTATGGTGGAGCAATGTTCTTATCTTCATATACATTACTAAGTTTGCCATTAAGTTTTATTTCAACTATTATTACTGTTGGAATTCTGGTACCGATATTAGAATTGGATGCAGTCTCATGGGCGTATGCTTCAGGTAATATAAATAAGCAAAACAACTTACAGTTGAGTATCGCAGGATTTATCTTACTTCCATTCCTTGCGGTTATCTAAAAAAAATCCGAAAAACACTTGGCCCTGTGGGCCAATCCCCTGAAAAGAATTTGTTGAGGCTTAGATTTGATAAATTTTAGAAAGAGATCTGATAAAAACTTAATTTTTGAAAATCGGACTGAAAGTAATAACTTCCCTTTTTTCGAAAATTTCAATTTTCCTTGGGGAAAGTTCAAAAAAATCTCTGCGATACGGAAAAAACAATATAGTAGTGGCAACTCTTTGAGATAGTAGTACTATCTAGAGAGTAGTGGATACAGTCTAGATAGCACACAGTACTGTCTGAAATTTGTTTTTACAGAAAGTACTACTATATACTGTTAATTTTCAATCCAACCATCGCGTTACTAATTCCAAAAAGACATTTTTATACGCCCTTCTGGCTTTAGGGAATTCTCTAAAGTTAAAAGGGCGTATAGTTTTATTTCCATTGCTAATCGTTTTGTAGACATTTTTTATAGCTAAAATTTTTTTTCCAATTTTCAGGTTTAGAATAAGTCTACAACGTGATATTATTACCGTTTGTACATATGAAACCAATGCATTATAATCATTTACCGTAACAACTTAATACATTTAATGATTTACACCATAAAAGATATTCTTTTATTAAGCTGTAAATTATATCAATACCCCAATCGATCAAAAGCTCATTAATTAAATAAGCGAAATAAAAAAAAAACAAATCATAAACATGAAGAAATATTTTTTTTTTCTTCAGGTACCCTTTGGGCAAGTTACGTAGCAGCGGAACAAATAACGGTGGCATTTTTTATGGTTATCAAACGACCATTAACAGGCGCTATTGCTGTTCTGTATGTTATTTTAGTATTATTACTTATTGCTTCGGGTGGAGTCCGTAGTCTGAGAAATCTACCCAATTGGCTGGCGACTATCTCAATAGCACTACCGACAAGATATGCATCATTAGCAATGAATCAACTTACCGTTGATATACCAACGTTTTTAAATTTACCATATAACGAGAGCTTGTCGTGTCCTGGTATACCTGGATTGTGTAGATATCCAGACGGACGAGCATATTTAGTCGAACGTTTCACACGCGAAGGTCAAAATATATCACAAGTATTGAATGTTGATCTTAATTTACTTATTTCACTGGCCATCGCATTCGCACTGGTAATTTTCAATAGTATTATTTACCTTGTGCCCCTGCCAGCTAAAGTTAAAGCCAAGTTCCGCGAATAAAAATATTTGTTAACGCTAAAGGTAAGAGACCCAGTAACTGATCAGGGAACTAGGTCTTTTACCTTACATATATTTATATTTATTTTAATTTTTCTGTATATTGATGAGTAAGACTTATATTGTAGTTTATTAAATATAAAATTTTTATAATATATTGTGTTTATTAAATTATAAAATGAATATTAAAAATTGCTTCTGTGTAGCAGCTGTTCGCTACGTCAGCTTGATAGTTTTGATACCAATGAGCTTTGCATCTTCGTCTTTGATACGTCGGTGCTAATCATTGCTAATTACGGCAATCTATTGCCTATATTCTTCATATTCACGAACAGTTTCCATCTACGACTCGTACAGAAGTACAGATTTCTAGCCATTAATCCTTGTTAGATATATATGTGTATATATATTTATTAAATTAATAAATTTTAATCTCTTATTTGCCCCATAATTTTAAGATCATCAGCAACGGAAAATTGACAACCAGTTGAATTGATAACTGTGTTGATGTCAACGTCAGGTGCTAATTCAATTAAACGCAAACCTTCACCCCGAATAACTTCAAACACTCCGAAATCTGTGATAATCATGTCGACGCATTGTTGTCCTATAATAAAATATAACATTTATATAAGTGTATTTGAAAGTATTTTTAAAATGAATACCTGTCAAAGGCAAAGTACAAGCTTCCATAATTTTCGGACTGCCATCGCGAGTTGTGTGTTCCATTGCCACAATTACTTTTGTCCTTGGAGCCGAAACTAGATCCATTGCTCCGCCCATTCCTGTAACCGTTGATCCAGGATGCATCCAGTTAGCTAAGTCTCCTTTTTTTGAAACTTGCATCCCTCCAAGTATAGTTACATCAAGATGACTACTGAAAAATTAAAGTTGTTTTAATTGTTACCAAGTGAATAAACTAAACTACAGTCGACTACCTGCTATAAGCCTCTTCCCCTCAATCAGGAGCTACTGGGTCCAAACAGCTTCCTCACTTAATCATTCTAAAGAGTTTCGTACTAGAGAACCCGTTATAATCCTCCGTTAAAATTGTCTAAATTATGAACTAACAATAGGAAATAATAGACAAATTAATGATGGAAATTTACTATCTATGTTTCGCGGATAATAATTTAATCATTTAAATAATTATTAGTGTAAAAAGATAAGTGTTTATTTTAGCGCTATAAGCACCAGGAAAATCGAGACAGTCGCGTATGTAACAAAATTAAAATATGACGTTTAAAATGATATAAAATATAACGGGTAGTTGAGAACAAAATTAAACGCACGGCAGTGAGAAGACTGGAATTCCACGAAAAATTTACCCTACGTCCCCTAGACCAGGCTTATGACGAGTAGTCGACTGTAAAGGTATTTAATTTTACCCGGTGATCATGGCAGTAGATTCATCACAACTGAAAAAAGAAGCACCAGGTAGAACTGCTATCGGTTCTACTCCATGTCCCATTAAATCAGGATCAACCGGATCATTTCCTGGATAGCAAAAGTTCAAAACTCCTGCGTCAAAGTGTAATGACACATTCGTATCACTCTTAACATAATAAGCAGCTGACGTTGGTATTCCAAGACCTAGATTTACTGTTTAAAATATATTCAAACTTTAATTAAATGAATGATTTATCAATAATCACTTAAATTAAATGTAATTTTAGTTACTATAGCGTCCATCCTTAAATTCCAGTGCAGTGCGTCGGATAATTATTTCTTTTGCTTTAGTCACGGGTGATGATTTTGAGTTAGTTGTGATTTTTTTTATTAACTAAGCAACAATATCTAATAAACTATCACAATAATAATAAAGTTTATAAAAAGATAAATGAATATTTAAATCTTACTTCAGTATATTTTTCATAATTTTGTCCTTTGAAAATTCTATCTACATATATTCCAGGAACGTGAATATTTTCAGGATCAAGTTGACCGACTTCAACAATTTCTTCAGCCTCAACAATCGTTACTTTAGCGGCTTTACACACCACAGGATTAAAATTTCTCCCTAATTTTCTGAAAACTAAATTTCCAGCTTTATCTGCTTTCCATGCTTTTACTAAAGCGAAATCTCCAGTAATTGCAGTCTCCATAATATAATTTCTTCCATTAAATTCTTGAACAGGTTTTGGTTGACTCAGTATTTCAGGATTACCCTGAGCATCATATTTCATTACGAAATTGCCTTCTTGGATTATTGTACCATAGCCAGTTGGTGTATAAAATGCTGGTATACCAGCACCTCCAGCTCTAAGACGTTCTGCTAATACACCCTTTTAATATTTAAAAAATGTTGGGAATTTCATAAGTCTACACCTCAATCGCTCGTTTTATTATATAATATTAACATTTTTTTTTTTAATATTCCGCGTTTTTGTCTTAGATGTCGCGTTTTTTTTTCAAATTTCAAACCTATTCTGATACGCTAGTGCTGCCAGTAGTTGATGGAGAGAAAAAATAAAAAATATAATAATAGTAAAAATAAAATGGCAGCTAAATTTTTCGTGAATAATCAATTTTACGTTTTTAATTAATTACAATTAAACTAAAAGGATTTAGATAGTGATTTTTTATAGGGTTCTTGTGATAAAGAATACAAAGATAATAAAAAAAAGTTGGGCCGATTAATTGTGTCTATCGAGAGTTATCGTGTCTGCGAAGTTTCACACTTGACAATTGACAGCACTGGTTTCTTGAGATTAAATAATTAATTTTAAATTAATAAAATAACGAATCGAGTTAACATTGGGTTCAAATTCCCAGATAGCAAAGTGAAATCTTGATTAGTTCTGGATGAGTTCCTATTTATAATTTGGACGTCTTACCAACATCTTAAAGTCTTTAAGAAGTTCTCAAGATGTCGAATGAGCCACCTAATGAACTCAGTAAAACTGTCTTTAAAAAGAGTTCTTTTTTCTGACTTCACAAATAAGACTTCAGTATGAATTTACGATGACGTCTTTAAGGAGCTCTTAATTTTGACTTCATAAAGAAGTTAAAAAAAAATACATTTAGACGTCACAAAACTGACGTCTTATCTATGAAGTCTTCAAAAACTCTTAATTGAGAGTTCTCAAAAATGACACCTTTAAGAAATCATAATAAGACTTCTTGAGGACGCCTTCAAAAAGACGTCGTAAAACAGTCATTCCGACTTGAATGCTGTCTGGGTTGTTCCTTAATAAATTCTCTATATACTAGTATACAATTTTACCTATTTTGGTGTAATTAAAAGAGCGTAGAAATATTTTTATGTGAATAAAATAGTCGTACCTGTGGAGTAAACTCCAATTCTAAATTTCCATTACGATATTGCTTTCCAAACTCTGGGTTCACTCCAACATATGAAGTAATAAATTTTTTTATTTTTTGTTGTGTTAACAGTATTTTCAAGCCAATATTATGAAAACCGGCAGTAGTCGATACTACTGTTAAATCTTTACATTTTGTTCTGCTAACTGCATCGATTGAATTTTGTGGATATCCACTAAGTCCTATACCACCGATTATTAATTTAGCGCCATCCGGAATATCAGATACTGCTGAATCCACAGATTCAAAATATTTTCCATCTCCGATTGGCACTTCATTTAATTTCGGTTTTTCAGTTCGAAATTCATGTGCATCAATTTTTAATGGATAGTCAAAAGCAAGTGCCTGTAAAAATAAAATTCAAGCATTTGTGTATTCGATATCAATAATATTTGAAATAAAATAAACATATTATAAGCAAAAAAAAAATTATTTATGTAAAATCATATTGATAATAGATTTTTAAATGTCATAGATCAAAGTCTACTTGTAGAAAATTTCTTTTAAAAATCTTTTTTAAATAAAATTTATTAAATCCATACCTTATTTATTATAAAATAATTTTGTAGCTGTTTGTAATCAGCTTTTACATATTTTTTACCAAATTTAATAAAACTTAACAACATTATATTGAGTATTTATGAATATATCATAACAGACAAGCTATAAACCAGGTCTCGATCTATTTTTCAGGGGATCTACAATCAATATGCGACCTACTAACAGTCGATATCATGAATTTTGACGTTGAATTTATTATTATCTGTTTTATATTTTTTTTTTGTCTTAATCCATCATAGATCTAAAAAACTGAAAAACCAGAACGCAGAATTTAAAATGGAGATTAAATTTAAAAATCGCTTCTTTTTTTATCATTTTAAACCTCTTGAGTTTATCATACAAGACAAAATATTTTTTTCAAGAACTCGAAAGCAGCGGGAAGTTTTTTAGCTGAACCGCAGTCCTATTTTCAAACTTTTTCTTTTTCAAATAAATACTTTTTCAAATTACTAGAATTTAATTAAATGTTTATTTGGGACAGAGAAACTGAAGTCTCCAGTTAAAATTTATTTGATATTCAAATTGTTTTTATTGTGATCTTACTCCAGATGGTAATCTCATTATTCGGAATGGAAAGGTTTATAAATTCGCCCCAGGTGGCTTTAAGTCGAACCTCGATGGTGGGATTTTTTAAATTTGAGGTTATAAACACTTTACATACGTCAGATTTTGTTTACCGGTAGTTTAGAACATCATTATTTGAATCTTGTTAATCAATTTTTTATGCATAAATATTCAAATATTTAAATAATTGATTGAAAATTAAATTAAAAAGATGACATTTGTTATCGATAATGGTGCTTACACTGCAAAAGTTGGATTTTCCACTGATTCTCCCATGTAAGTTATGACCCTGAAAGTAGCAGACATCAGAAAATTTTGTAATTTTAATAAATGAGTCACTTGCAAATAAAATATAATTTTTACCAAAAGCACAAAGAGATTTTTAAAAATTTCATGTGCAATTTTAGTTTTTTAAAAATAATTTTATTACTTTATTTAATACAATAAAATTTTTTAATGTCTGCTACTGTCGGTATTTTTAATTTTTATAAACAAGTCAATTACAGAAAAAAAAAAACTAAAAATATGCACATGTAGAAAATTTAAAAAGCTTTGGGTGTAATTTTTTTAAATATTTTTTTTTTTTATAATTTATTGTTTCTAAAAAAATTAAAAATTATTAGACGTCAGCTATTTTGAGTATGAGTGTGAACGTAGCAGACACCAGACAAATTTAAAGTAATTAATAAGTTAATAAGTCGTAAATAATTAATGAATCAAATTTTTTTTAAATGCGCATTTAAAAAATTTGAAATTAATAAGTGCATTTTTTATAAATATTATTATCTTATTTATTTATAATTTTAAATTTGTCTGGTGTCTGCTACATTCACAGTCGTATTTTGAGTATCATATATAATTTTATGAGTGTGAATGTAGCAGATATCAGACAAAATTTAAATTACAAGTAAATTAATTAAGCAATTAAAAATATAAAAATTTAAAAAATGTACATACTGATTTTCAAATTTTATAAACGCGCATTTTTTAAATTTTATTCGATTTACATTTAATTCACTTAAAAATTTGAAATTTGACAACTGTCAGCTACATTCACACTCATATAATTTTTATATATGAGTGTAAATATAACAGATATGAGACAATTTATAAATTTTAAATAAATAAATAAATTATTTAAAATAATGAAATTTTAAAAAATGCGCGTACTGATTTTTTAATTATCTAAATACACATTTTTAAATTTCTATTCTACTTACATTTACGTGTGAATGTAGCAGACATAAGACAATTTATAAATCTTAAATAAATATATTAAATTAATCAAATTGCATATAATGCACGTTCTGATAAAATTCTATTTCTTTATTAAAAAATTTAAAAAACTCCCACTTGTCAGTTACATTTACACCCATCTTACATTTTATTTATCTATTTCAAAATTTAAAAATTCTTCATCTACAATCATACTCATTTTTCATATTAATTTTAATTGATTCAGTTTTTTTTCACTTATTAAACTTAATTATTTAAAAACGTCTATACTATTTTACTAATTATTATTTTAATATGTTTATACAATAGGATAATTCCCAATTGCATTATGAAAGCTAAAAGTGAACGTCGTAGACCATTCGTAGGGAATCAAATAGAAGATTGTCGTGACGCATCAGGACTTTTTTACATGCTTCCATTTCAAAAAGGATATCTCGTTAATTGGGACATACAAAAAACAGTATGGGATTACATATTTTCAAAAGAATGTTGTTCAGTTAATTTAACTCAAACTTCTGTCATAATAACAGAACCGTTATTTAATTTCACGCCTATTCAAGAAGCAACAACTGAAATTTTTTTCGAAGAATACGAGTGTCAGAGTCTCTTACAAATAAATGCGACAACTTTGTCTAATGTTAATTACAAAACGTCTAATCCAGAATGCAAAGCTTGTCTAGTTGTAGATACGGGTTACAGTTTTACTCATATCGTACCTTATATTAATGGAGTTAAATATAAAGACGGCATACGACGAATTGACGTCGGTGGAAAATTGTTGACGAATCATTTAAAGGAAATTATTTCTTATCGGCAGTTACATGTAATGGATGAAACTTATGTTATTAATCAGGCTAAAGAGGACTCTTGTTTTGTGTCGCAAGATTTTTTTAAAGACATGGAATTGGCTAAATGTAAATTAGAAAATAATTCTATTGTTAAGGATTACGTTCTCCCGGATTACACGACTCTCAGGCGAGGGTTTCTTCGCGATCCAGAACCACAAGGCGAACAACAAACACTTCGATTAAATAATGAAAGATTTGCTATCCCAGAAATTTTATTTAATCCATCAGATGTCGGAATTCGTCAAATGGGAATTCCCGAAGCTATTATGGATTCTGTAAAAGCGTGTGATGAAGAAACTTGGCCATCATTATTATTAAATATCGTGTTAACTGGCGGCAATACTAAATTTCCAGGTTTTCGTGATAGAATTTATAAAGATCTTCGCGCTTTAGCTCCTGATGAATTTAATATCAATGTAACTCTACCAGAAAAGTGAGTTTCGATTTTTTTCTTTTTTTTTAAATAAAATTTGTAGTATAGATCGATTTTAAAATTATTTATTTTTATTTTTAGACCTGAGACTTATGCTTGGGAAGGAGGAAAAGCACTTTCTAAAAAATCAACATTTAATTCTATGCTGGTAACACGAGATGAGTATGAAGAGAATGGACCAGCTCTGTGTTGTGAAAAATTTAATTTATAAATTTGTCATTAGTAGATAAGTTACAATTATTGTACATAATATTTTAATTAAAATACTTAGTTTTATACAATTTCTATGAGTAATATAATGGATAACTTTTAATTAGAAAAAAAAAATTAATTTTTGTACGATAAAATTTGTTAATAACAAAAGTTTTTCAAGACAATCCATTTTGTAATGCTTGTACCAGAGCTTTAGGATTTTCATCTTGAATGGCCGCTCTACATCTAGAAATAGTATTTGTCGAAGCACGACCCACTAAATTATAAGAAAATTTAAAATTAATAAATATAATATAAGGTAACAGACCCAGTATCCAATCAGGAAACTAGTACTCGATCACTCATGTATTCGTATATCTATATTTACTAAATACCCTGATAGCCACCTTAAACGTAAGTTAACCAAGCTATGGCCGTATTCTAAAGCCAATTTAAAGGAAAGTGTTGGAGCAAGCAGTTACCTTTAAGTTGACAGTAAATTGTCTAACTTGAATTCAAAAATTGACTACAAGTGTTACTGTCAGAGAATGACGTTAAGTTGGTGGAGTTTCACTTCAAATTGACGGCTAGTTTTTTTGTCAAATTGCATTCAGATGACGGCAGTAAATTTGCATCAATTTACACACAAGTATTATTCAGCATAGGCTTACTAGAAACTTGTCGTTAAGTTAGCCGTAGATGCTTCACTGAAGAACTTGCTAAGCAATTATATTTAAAGTGTGGCTATCAGGACATAGATATAAAAATCTATGCAATAACCGGGTAGTAGTTCTCTGATCGGGTACAAGATCTTTTACTTTAGATTAAAAAAAAAAAGTATTAATAAGTTAGAAGACCTAGTACCCGATCAAGGAACTAGTACCCGGTTACTGCATGTATTCCCTGATCCGGTACTAGGTCTTTTACTTTAAATAAATAAATTTCATAATAAACTATTACCTCGAAGTCTTGAAGCCTTTCGAACTCCTACATTTAATTCTCTTAACGTTGATGCAAGCTCTCGACTACTATTCGTTCTAATTTCATTCTCTCTCATAAGATCACTATTAACATTCTTTAGTTGTAAAAGCCGTTTCTTCATACCTTCAACATCATTTAAAATTCTAGCATCTTCTAATCGGATTACAAGATTTTTCAGTAAAGTCGAATCTCCTGCTGCATCAGCTTGGAGCCTGGCATCAACTTCACGTAAACCTAATAATCAATTAACGTTATTGTTGTCAGTATTCACGTTAATAAAAAAAATGATAGCTGATGTTTGAATTTTTGAAACAGCACCTTTGACACGTTCTAGAGCTTTACATAATTTTAGTTCTTCAATTGGAAATCTTGCTTCAGATCCAAGTTCTTGAATACCTAAGTAGGTAGCTAGGGATTGAATGACATCACCAGCAAAATTCATATCTTCTGTTTGAAGACTAGCTTTTCCTGATGCACTAGCTCGAATGCAATGAATATAACTATCTCTCATTCCTCGTAGCCAAAATTCAATAAATCCTGCAGTAGGACCTTCATCTGGCACATCAAATTCTTTAGTAAGTAAAAAACTTTGGTTCAGCCACAAAGCAATACGTTTTAGTCTCTCGGAAATCTACATATCAGTAAAATTTAAGCATAAAAATTATGTTGAAAAATTTTAGACTTCATAAATGTATTAATTTAATTAAAGTAATCACCTCAAACACTACTCCACAGTTTTTAAACTCTTCAGACAGATTTTCCGGTCGTGATATTATTTCATACATACAAAATTGTGGCAATTGCCGTACGATTTCAAAAACCTAAAATAAAAAAATTACAGTGTTTGATAATTTATATGTACACTAGACTGGTTAAAAAAAAAAACGAGTACTTTTTATTTTTCGAGGACACACTTCCAAAAGATTCAGCAGGGTAAAAAAAAATTCTACTTCCGGATTGCAATTTTCCATTTTCCATTTAAATAACATGGGAAAATTTTTTTGAATTTTATAATTTTATAACTCATTAATAAATAAGTATACCGAAAAGACCAGTACATATTTTTGTACAGAATTGATTGCTCTACAAAAAAAGTGTCTTATCATTTTTCTATAAATTCAATGTTTCAAGAGTTACTCGAGGTCAAAGTTGAATTAATAGAATTTTTACAATAATTCGACTTTTCTGATAAAACTATCAGACGTATCACTAAATATCATGGAAGCTTTTTTGTAGACCGTTTCATTTCCAACAAATTATCTTCTACAAACTTTTCAAAATTCTTGAATGCTCTTTAGTTATTTGCATTAGAATTGAAATCAGTCATAATATGACTTTTGAAACTGATTGATTTTTGAGCGCGGATAACTAAAGAGTATTCAGGAATTTTGAAAAGTTTGTAGAAGCTAATTTGTTGGAAATGAAACGGTCTACAAAAAAATCCTATGACATTCAGTGATAAGTCTGATAGTTTTACCAGAAAAGTAGAAATAATAAAAATTCTATAAATTCAGCTTTTACCTCGAGTAACTTCTAAAATATTGAATTTATCAAAAAATGATAAGAGACTTTTTTTGTAGAGCATTCAATTCTCTACAAAAATATGTATTGATCTTTTCTGTAAACTTATCCATTGATGAGTTATAAAATTCTAAAATTCTAAAAATTTTTCCCATGTTATTTAAATGGAAAATGGAAAATTATTATCAGAGTCTTCGATGTTGATATAGAAAGCTCTAATTTTGACAATTTTTTTTATCCTACTAATATATCATATATATAGTGGATAAATATAAAATTACCTGATACAAATCGGTATTTGCAGTACCAACACAGACTTTAACATGAATATCAACAGTCATATTCTCATCAGGCTTTAATTCAATTTCTAATTCTTCTTCCGGTCGAGTTGGATGCACAACCATCGTTTCACCTTCAAAAACACCCTCAGCAAATACAATTACGCAGTAAATTAATAACCCAGGACCAGCCGCAAGCGCAAGCCTAACAGCTCCTTTACCAGGAAACATATTGACGGCTAACTTAGATCCAAGATAATTTTGAAAATTCGCTCCACGTTGACGATGTTCCATTAAAAGCGCTTGTTTTTTTGCTATAAATTTTCTGATCAGTTCGCCTGGTTCCGGTGTACTTATCATCAACCCAGCTCCATATCCCCGGACTACAAAATATTACACATTACCATCGAACAAGTTAATTTACTTGATTGATTTTTTTGTCATAATACAGATAAATAAATAAATTAATTAAATTACCTTCTCCTACAATAGAAACTATCACTAAATCTGGTCGTCCAGTTCGCCGATAATCAGCTTCGACTATTCCAGCAACTCCAGCATTTAATTGTATTCTAAATGTAACATCACCAGTAACACAAGATCTTGCATCCATTTTTCCAGAACTCCAACCAGTTACAAGTTCTAATTTACCATCACCATTAACATCAAAGCTTCTTATTGACACAACTTTGTGTTTTGACTATGATAAATATACAGTTAAATTAATTAAAATATCATTATTAAATAAAACGAATAAACAAAATAAAATTTACTTTAATTCTCCATAGTCTCTGGCCACTTTCGTAAATTCCAACAGTTCCATTGTCGACTACGTAAGCAAATTGTCGTCCAGGTAAAGCTAAAAGAGCTGTTACTGGAGCAGTTTCTTTAATTTCCCATAAAATAACATCTGCTTTAAATACTTTTATTTCACAGTCCTCAGTTCCTGTTAATAACTACTCAAAATTAAATAATATTTTATAAATTCATAAGGCAAGTAAATAATTTACCTCAGATTCGCCGTCACCATCGAAGTCAAATATAGCTAGTGATCTAACGATATCACCCATAATTGTCCAAAAAATTTCATTTCCTTCTCCATCAAGGATAGTAATGGAACAATTACTACCAATTACTGTTACTTGATTTGATAACCAGCTAAGTTTACCAACGGTAATAGAATATACACCGTCTGGAATCTATTAAACGGATGGATATTAGACTGATTTAAAAGATCTACTATTTTTTTTTTCAAAAATTATATGGAGAGTATCGTTATTCAAGGTTGAAGTTGAATAAAAACGACTTAAATAACCTGAATAACTTTCGAAGGAGTAAATTTAGCAAAAAATGTTAAGAGACCTTTTTTGTAGAGCATTAAATTTCCTTCAAAAATATGTATCTTGACTAGAAAAAATTTTAATATTTCTAGTAGTTACAAAAATCCGAAATAAAAACAAAGAATTCAAAAAACAAATCAATATTTAAGGCACGGTTACAAGGAAACGGCTCGTTTTTCGTCAATTTACTAAGAGAGATTTTTTGTAGGGAATTCAATTTCCTTTAAGAATATGCATTGCTCAAATTTTTCAGATAGATGATTTACGAGTCTTGGGTAAAAAATGAAATTTCTGTCAAAAAACGAATATTTGTAACGATACACCTCTTAATATCAATATTAAGGGCTCAAAGTTGCACAATTATTTTTTTTTGGTCGTCAGGAATAATATTTTCACATTATCGAAAGAAAAAAAGAAATAGTCGATTTTTTTGACCCAGTCTAATGTACATATTTAAAATAATTACATTTTTATAAAAAAGATCAGCATTTTCTTCCACTTGATAAGCAAGAATATGAGTAAGAGTTCCAATCAAAAGAATATCTCTTTCGTCTTCTGTAAGACGACCAGTACACAGAGATAATACCTACAAGTAAATATATTAAATTAATCTATAACTTAATAAAATAATTATTTAATAAAAAATTACTTGTTTGCCAATTTGAAGTTCTGCAAGTTCTCCATTCCATTTTAATCGTTTCTCCAAGCTGTCTTCTGGAGTTTCATTTATACCTGTCGGTAGCTGTCGATGTGGACTGTGGATAAGAACATTACCTGAGGATGTAGCAACTGCAAGACAAGCATGAGAGCCATCAAATTTACCACAAGTTACAAGAGTTGGTAAAATTTTTCTATCAAGATTTAATGTAAATGCTGCCATCGTAAATATACTTGTAACATTACTTATAAAATTTTGTGTCAAAGCTACTATTTTTATACAGGTGTTTACACGTAGATATTGATTTTTTCACGACAGTAATACACGTTAGCTTAATCAATATTTTTACTTTAACGCTGTCATAAAAAATTCACTGGCATCGATTTTATTACAATTGTCTTTATAAAATATAAATAAATATAAATTTTAATAATTATGTGAATAGATTTTATTAAATCTTTATTTAAATTACAAATGCAGTATTTGGTAGAGAAGAAATAAATATTATTTAATAAAAATTATTTTTTAACAAATTAACTATTGCATTAAAATTATTGTCTTTGACCACCACCGCCTCCACCTCCAGCTGCGGCGTCAGGATTAGCTGCAGATGTTAAGACTACGAAGATTAATGCAGGAACGATATACATCCACTATAAATAATAATAAATTTATTAGTTTTTCATATTTATTATTTTACTGAAGTTAGTATATTATTTTATAAATTTACTCGAGATATTTAATATAGCAGGAATAAGTTCACAGTTTCAATGTCTACAACAATATTTTGGAGTGGGAGTGAAAAAAAATACTTTCAAATGAACCACCCTAATATTTGTACATAAATTAAAGTAACTAGTAAAAATGTTAATTGTTAAATTGAATTAATGTTAATTATTAATTCTTGTCTTTCCAGTAATTGAAAAAGTCAGGAAACCGACGAAACGTTGTACAAAAATTTTAAATAAACGTTAATTATAACACCTATCCAAGAAACTGTCAACTGATTCCTATTATATATAAAATTGATATGAATCGTTATAATTTTAATTTAATATAACTATTATCTAAAGTGATACTGAAGTCAGCCGACGTCTAATAATTTTTGAATTGTTTTTTAAAACAGTAAATCATAAAAAAAAAATATTTGAAAAAATTGCGCCAATAGTTTTTTAAATTTTCTACATGTGCATATTTTTATTTTTTATTTTTTTGTAATTCATTTGTTGAAAAAAAAATCAAAAAATTTTTAATTGTCTGTTAACCTTTGCATCATTATTTAAAGTACTTGATAGTAAATTTGATTGATATATATGACGATTCTATTATGATCCTGAGGTCAGAAGACAATTAAAAATTTCTGTATTTTAAAAAAAAAATTTCAAAAATTAAACTTCGGCTAACTTCAGTATCATGACTATTTATAATTTATGATTTAAATAGGAACTAATTACATATTTAGCCAGGAATGATCGATTGTCTTTGGTCTCGCCTCTTTCTCTTGCAGCCTTTTCATTTTCCACTTTAAGAATATATGAAGCTGTATCAGGAGTTGGACCTCCGTCAGGAGATCGTATTTGTACGCTAGTTGTCCACATCTTCGTTGTTGGTAAATTTAACATACATGGACCCGGAGAAACTTGAGTTACCGATATTGGTTCTCCTGCTATGTCCAACCAGACTGTTAAAATATCTTCAAGCTCAGTTCCGAACAGATGACACTAGTAAAAATACAATCATTATTTAATATTTTTTACAAAACGTTACGACTAAAAATATTATAATTATCTTACTGCGGGTACAGATGTTAAAAATGTAGTTTCGGATCCCGAAGATGTGCGAATAACTGCTTTTAATCGATATTTGTTTCCATTATTTGCTAGAGTTTTCATCGCTGTTAATTGCGATGGATCTAAACCAGCTTGAGCTATGCTAGAAACTCCATTTCGAATACTAGAAACTGTTATGTTTCCTCTCTCCGTAAAGTGAGCTACTGGATTATCATTCAAGGCATGATATAAACGTATTTGCAACCAGCCATCGTAATCTAATTCACTCTAAATAACAAAAAAATTAATTTAATTATCACTGTAAATAAACAGACAAATTTTAAATTTTCATTAATGAAAATTATAGTTTTTAATTTTTTAAAATTTATCAATCGCGCCAATTATTTTTAAATTGAATTTCATTTCATGAATAATTTTATAAATACCAATGATATATATTTATTGTAATTAACTTATTTAATGAATTAGGTATATATTTAAAAAATATGAGTATGACTGTTGACAATTGATGATTTTTAAAATTTTTGAACAAGAGTATAAAATTTAAGCAGAGTAAAAATTAAAAATAGGTATTTAAATATTTGAAAAATAAGTACTCGCGCTTTTTTAAATTTCATTTATTTATTTAAAATTAATTAATTATCTGATACCTGCCACATTCATACTCACGAAAAATTAATGATCATAAATTATTTGGCTAAATGAATTTAAATAAAATCATTATTTATATAAATTTAATTATTGAAAAGTATATAAATTAATTTATAATTAAAAAATATATTTTTTATTGATTAATTATTTTATAAATATGTAAAACACATACCCCTATTATAAATGGAAAAATACTAAATAATAAAACGATCCCTTTATATACAAAATTCATATTTTTTTTTTTTTGACTTGAATAATTAAATTATGATTCAAGGATTAAATTTAAAATTATGAACATTCAATAATTCATTATATTACAATAACTTTTTTTACGGTAACTATATATGATAAATAATAATATGTGATGATGATGAATATGAATATTTTTATCAAAAACTTTTTACAGAAATACTACAGCGCGTTTCTATGTCACGACTTATGACGTTTCTTTGAAAAGTTTTAAAATTTTTAATTGGTTATTTTACGAATTACAAAAATTTTATTGGCTGACAAATCATGTAAGTTAACCTTTCTTTTTTCTAATCCATAAAAAGCGCTTGCGTGGCTGTCATCTGTAGCTCAACATAAAAAAAGTTTATACTGAAGTTAGCCAACGTCCAAAAATTTTTTAAATTTATTCGAAGAAATTTTAAAAACAAAATTTTCAAAATCGCACTTATAGTTATTTTAATTCTCTGCATGCGTATATTTTTAGTTTTTTAATTTTCTGTAGTTGATTTGGTGAAAAACAAAAATCAAAAATTTATTAATTGTCATGATACTGAAGTTAGCTGACGTCTAATAATTTTTGAATTCTATTAAAAACAATAAAATATAAAAAAAAAACGTATTTAAAAAATTGCACTTATAGTTTTTTGAATTTTTTATATGTTAAGTTGATTTATTGAAAAATAAAATCTGAAAATTGTTAATTGTCTACTAACTTCATCATTAATTGATGAATGTGAATGTAGCAGACGTCAGACAAATTTAAAATTATTAATATGTAGAGTAAATAATTAATAAAATAAAATTTTTAAAACATGCGCATTCAAAATATTTAAAAACTAATAAGTGCATTTTTTGTAAATATTATTTTTTGTGGTCTGTTCGGATTCTCCGCCAGGCGCACTAGGGCCCTTGCAATATACCCGGGAAAATTTAAATTCGTAATTAAATTTGATTAGTAGAAAAAAAGTAAATTACCAATTAAAAAAAAATATATTAATTATAAGTGTATTGATTAAAGTAAAATTTAAGTAAAACGAATCTTAGTATTTCGAATCAATCATTAATTAATAGAAATTAATGTGAATTTCGTGTGCAAAAAAAGCGTCGAAGTACCCTGGGATAGCAGGTCCGAACACACTAATAGAAATAAAACAATGAAAAATATATAACTAATGAATTATTTCAGTTATATATACACATATGTATTTTGAATATATATTTATACATATGTATATATGGGCCGTATAGTCCCGTGTCTACGAGACACATTGGAACACAGGACTACGGCCCGTGACTGCAAGACAAACCTACGAGACAGGAGACTTCCCGTGACTGCAAGACAAATTTACGAGACAGGGGACTTCCCGTGACTGCAAGACAAATCTACGAGACAGGGAACTTCCCGTGACTGCAAGACAAATCTACGAGACAGGGAACTTCCCTGACTGCAAGACAAATCTACGAGACAGGGAACTTCCCGTGACTGCAAGACAAATCTACGAGACAGGGAACTTCCCTGACTGCAAGACAAATCTACGAGACAGGGGACTTTCCGTGACTGCAAGAGAAACTTCGAGACAGGGGACTTTATCCCGTGACTGCAAGAGAAGCTTCGAGACAGGGAACTTCCCGTGACTGCAAGACAAATCTACGAGACAGGGAACTTCCCGTGACTGCAAGACAAATCTACGAGACACAGGACTACCCAGATAGCCAGAGTTTCTGGACAAAAAGTTGGTGTACATGAGTTGTGACCAACTTTCCGAGAAACTTGTCGACAATTTTCAGCTTGTGTACTGTTTCCGACAAGTTGGCTACAAGTTGCTCAGAAACTTGTCATCAACCTACTGCCGCAATCTGTCACCAAGTTTCTGAGCAACTTGTAGCCAACTTGTCGGCAACAGTTAGACGAGCTGAAAGTTGTCGACAAGTTTCTCGGAAAGTTGCCGTCAACTTATGGAAATACCAACTTTTGCGGCCAACTTGACGACAGGTTGCGGCAGTAGGTTGTCGATAAGTTACGGCCAACTTGGCTATCAGGGATACGGCCCGCATTTTAACGCATTTTTTCTTTATCGACAGTTCTTACCACTTGTAGATACATTTGAGTAAAGATCCCTTCCCTGATAGCCAAGTTGGCCGTAACTTATCGACAACCTACTGCCGCAACCTGTCGTCAAGTTGGCCGCAAAAGTTGGTATTTCCATAAGTTGACGGCAACTTTCCGAGAAACTTGTCGACAACTTTCAGCTCGTCTAACTGTTGCCGACAAGTTGGCTACAAGTTGCTCAGAAACTTGGTGACAGATTGCGGCAGTAGGTTGATGACAAGTTTCTGAGCAACTTGTAGCCAACTTGTCGGAAACAGTACACAAGCTGAAAATTGTCGACAAGTTTCTCGGAAAGTTGGTCACAACTCATGTACACCAACTTTTTGTCCAGAAACTCTGGCTATCTGGGTTCAATATAAATGTCTGTGAGTAAGCATGATATATTTATGAAGTGAACTATAATGGTAATCATTACCATAATTCTTTCACATGCGATATGGGAACTGTCACCATAATAATGGAAATAGTTTCTATACTTATGAGAACTTTTCCCAGAAAGTATGGGCCTTGAATTTCACTTTAATCAAAACATTTGATAATCCATACACTGTTTTCGATTGGTAATTTATTTTTTTTTTGCCCCTCCGGGCGAAAAGCGTCAACTTTTTTCCCGCTGTGTGAAACGAAGTTGACGCTTTCCGCTTCTGTCGAGGCGAAAAATAGTATTTAAACCTTGGGCAGTAAACAAGAAAGCCTCAGATCACATGTTTGTTGACCTCGGCTTCGCCTCGGCCAACAATTACATGAGATCTGAGACATTTTTTACTTTCCTGCCCGAGGTGTAAAATATACTATTCTAATAATTTAATTATAAATTTTTATTTTCCCGGGTATACGGTGGCGCCCCGACGCGCCGGGGCGTGGGGTCCGAACACGAGTGCCATGCTGTCGCCCTAAAAACTCTTTTAATAACAGTAGGAAAATAACTAAAATCAGAATTAACACCTGTACTAATACAATGATATTGTGATTTTTACATTAGACAATCTTTATGAACATAAAATGTACAACAATGTCGTTGATCTATATTGAGATCATTAAACTATTCGTAAAAGTTTTAACAAAATAATTTTAATACGTTACTGAAATGTTGCCAACTTAACTTAATTAATGTTTATTTGAATTGAAGTCTGATTTGAGTATAAGTAAAAATTGAAAATAGTTAAAATGAAGAAAAAGAATATAATTAAAAATGTCGAACAAAGAATGTGTATTTATTTACAAAAAGTTGTAAATTAAAATAAAAGTTGATATATAAGAGTCAAATATAACGAAAAGATAGGTTTCAACTAAAAATAAAATAGTTATGTGTTTACGTTTACCGTATGAATGCCATGTCTTTCGGTGTATTTTAAAAAAAGTGAATATTTAAATCTGTTCTAAAATATGCAGGGATGATGTTGTAAACATGCGTAAATTAGTTGTAGTTGATTTTGTTATTTTACTCGGAAGATAATACTGACTGTCGATATACTGTGTTATCGTTGGTAATGTAGCATTTTCATAAAAATGTTTTTGAAATGTATAGTAGATGAATTAATTTGAATACTGTGATATAGGAAATCACGTATAAATTATTTAATTAATTATAAATAATTAAAAACTGAATTGCTATATATTAATATTATTATAAATTTAAACTTATTATTATTTTTATAATCATCATACTCCTATCACACCTAAATAATAATAAAACAAACGAAATATCGGAATTTATTGATAAAGCTGCAATAAATAATTAAATATAAATTATATTCTATAAATTTAATAACGGTACTCGCGCAGTCACGTAGTGACTGTTTGGTATTATTAAAGATATCGTTTATTATTATTATTATTATTATTATTATTATTATTATTATTATTATTATTATTATTACTATTACTCTTATGTTTATTATTATTCAAGTTTGTATTAATAATTATTATTTTAACAAAATAAACAATACTTATTTAGATTTATACTTTATATTATCAATCAGTAATAGTACATATACATTACTTTGTGTTACAAAAAGTAGATAGGAAAAATTAAAATTAGAATGAAACATTATTTTTTAATTATTTTGTATTTGTATTTACTCTGAAAGCTACAGTCGAGGGCTTCCGAAATAGCTCTAGTATATAGAAATGACAAAAAATCATTTTTTTCCAACACCGAGCCCCGAGTCTGTATTGAGTCTGTATTGACTCTGTACTCACTCTAAAAGGTACAGACGAGGGCTTCCGAAATAGCTCTAGTATATAAAATGACGAAAAATCATTTTTTTCCAACACCGAGCCCCGAGTCTGTATTGAGTCTGTATTGACTCTGTACTCACTCTAAAAGCTACAGACGAGGGCTTCCGAAATAGCTCTAGTATATAAAATGACGAAAAATCATTTTTTTCCAACACCGAGCCCCGAGTCTGTATTGAGTCTGTATTGACTCTGTACTCACTCTAAAAGCTACAGTCGAGGGCTTCCGAAATAGCTCTAGTATATAGAAATGACGAAAAATCATTTTTTTTCCAACACCGAGCCCCGAGTCTGTATTGAGTCTGTATTGACTCTGTACTCACTCTAAAAGGTACAGACGAGGGCTTCCGAAATAGCTCTAGTATATAAAATGACGAAAAATCATTTTTTTTCCAACACCGAGCCCCGAGTCTGTATTGAGTCTGTATTGACTCTGTACTCACTCTGAAAGCTACAGACGAGGGCTCCCGAAATAGCTCTAGTATATAAAATGACGAAAAATCATTTTTTTCCAACACTGAGCGCCGAGTCTGTATTGAGTCTGTATTGACTCTGTACTCACTCTAAAAGCTACAGACGAGGGCTTCCGAAATAGCTCTAGTATATAAAATGACGAAAAATCATTTTTTTCCAACACCGAGCCCCGAGTCTGTATTGAATCTGTACTGACTCTGTATTTACTCCGAAAGCTACAGTCGAGGGCTTCCGAAATAGCTCTAGTATATAGAAATGACGAAAAATCATTTTTTTCCAACACCGAGCCCCGAGTCTGTATTGAGTCTGTATTGACTCTGTACTCACTCTAAAAGCTACAGTCGAGGGCTTCCGAAATAGCTCTAGTATATAGAAATGACGAAAAATCATTTTTTTCCAACACCGAGCGCCGAGTCTGTATTGAGTCTGTATTGACTCTGTACTCACTCTAAAAGCTACAGACGAGGGCTTCCGAAATAGCTCTAGTATATAAAATGACGAAAAATCATATTTTTCCAACACCGAGCCCCGAGTCTGTATTGAATCTGTACTGACTCTGTATTTACTCCGAAAGCTACAGTCGAGGGCTTCCGAAATAGCTCTAGTATATAGAAATGACGAAAAATCGTTTTTTTCCAACACCGAGCCCCGAGTCTGTATTGAGTCTGTATTGACTCTGTACTCACTCTAAAAGCTACAGTCGAGGGCTTCCGAAATAGCTCTAGTATATAAAATGACGAAAAATCATTTTTTTTCCAACACCGAGCCCCGAGTCTGTATTGAGTCTGTATTGACTCTGTACTCACTCTAAAAGCTACAGACGAGGGCTTCCGAAATAGCTCTAGTATATAAAATGACGAAAAATCATTTTTTTCCAACACCGAGCCCCGAGTCTGTATTGAGTCTGTATTGACTCTGTACTCACTCTAAAAGCTACAGACGAGGGCTTCCGAAATAGCTCTAGTATATAAAATGACGAAAAATCATTTTTTTCCAACACCGAGCCCCGAGTCTGTATTGAGTCTGTATTGACTCTGTACTCACTCTAAAAGCTACAGTCGAGGGCTTCCGAAATAGCTCTAGTATATAAAATGACGAAAAATCATTTTTTTTCCAACACCGAGCCCCGAGTCTGTATTGAGTCTGTATTGACTCTGTACTCACTCTAAAAGCTACAGACGAGGGCTTCCGAAATAGCTCTAGTATATAAAATGACGAAAAATCATTTTTTTCCAACACCGATCCCCGAGTCTGTATTGAGTCTGTATTGACTCTGTACTCACTCTAAGAGCTACAGACGAGGGCTTCCGAAATAGCTCTAGTATATAAAATGACGAAAAATCATTTTTTTTCCAACACCGAGCCCCGAGTCTGTAATGAATCTGTACTGACTCTGTACTCACTCTAAAAGCTACAGACGAGGGCTTCCGAAATAGCTCTAGTATATAGAAATGACGAAAAATCATTTTTTTTCCAACACCGAGCCCCGAGTCTGTAATGAATCTGTACTGACTCTGTACTCACTCTAAAAGCTACAGACGAGGGCTTCCGAAATAGCTCTAGTATATAAAATGGCGAAAAATCATTTTTTTCCAACACCGAGCCCCGAGTCTGTATTGAATCTGTACTGACTCTGTATTTACTCCGAAAGCTACAGTCGAGGGCTTCCGAAATAGCTCTAGTATATAGAAATGACGAAAAATCATTTTTTTCCAACACCGAGCCCCGAGTCTGTATTGAGTCTGTATTGACTCTGTACTCACTCTAAAAGCTACAGTCGAGGGCTTCCGAAATAGCTCTAGTATATAGAAATGACGAAAAATCATTTTTTTCCAACACCGAGCGCCGAGTCTGTATTGAGTCTGTATTGACTCTGTACTCACTCTAAAAGCTACAGACGAGGGCTTCCGGAATAGCTCTAGTATATAAAATGACGAAAAATCATATTTTTCCAACACCGAGCCCCGAGTCTGTATTGAATCTGTACTGACTCTGTATTTACTCCGAAAGCTACAGTCGAGGGCTTCCGAAATAGCTCTAGTATATAGAAATGACGAAAAATCATTTTTTTCCAACACCGAGCTCCGAGTCTGTATTGAGTCTGTATTGACTCTGTACTCACTCTAAAAGCTACAGTCGAGGGCTTCCGAAATAGCTCTAGTATATAAAATGACGAAAAATCATTTTTTTTCCAACACCGAGCCCCGAGTCTGTATTGAGTCTGTATTGACTCTGTACTCACTCTAAAAGCTACAGACGAGGGCTTCCGAAATAGCTCTAGTATATAAAATGACGAAAAATCATTTTTTTCCAACACCGAGCCCCGAGTCTGTATTGAGTCTGTATTGACTCTGTACTCACTCTAAAAGCTACAGTCGAGGGCTTCCGAAATAGCTCTAGTATATAGAAATGACGAAAAATCATTTTTTTCCAACACCGAGCGCCGAGTCTGTATTGAGTCTGTATTGACTCTGTACTCACTCTAAAAGCTACAGACGAGGGCTTCCGAAATAGCTCTAGTATATAAAATGACGAAAAATCATATTTTTCCAACACCGAGCCCCGAGTCTGTATTGAATCTGTACTGACTCTGTATTTACTCCGAAAGCTACAGTCGAGGGCTTCCGAAATAGCTCTAGTATATAGAAATGACGAAAAATCATTTTTTTCCAACACCGAGCCCCGAGTCTGTATTGAGTCTGTATTGACTCTGTACTCACTCTAAAAGCTACAGACGAGGGCTTCCGAAATAGCTCTAGTATATAAAATGACGAAAAATCATTTTTTTCCAACACCGATCCCCGAGTCTGTATTGAGTCTGTATTGACTCTGTACTCACTCTAAAAGCTACAGTCGAGGGCTTCCGAAATAGCTCTAGTATATAGAAATGACGAAAAATCATTTTTTTCCAACACCGAGCGCCGAGTCTGTATTGAGTCTGTATTGACTCTGTACTCACTCTAAAAGCTACAGACGAGGGCTTCCGAAATAGCTCTAGTATATAAAATGACGAAAAATCATATTTTTCCAACACCGAGCCCCGAGTCTGTATTGAATCTGTACTGACTCTGTATTTACTCCGAAAGCTACAGTCGAGGGCTTCCGAAATAGCTCTAGTATATAGAAATGACGAAAAATCATTTTTTCCCAACACCGAGCCCCGAGTCTGTATTGAGTCTGTATTGACTCTGTACTCACTCTAAAAGCTACAGTCGAGGGCTTCCGAAATAGCTCTAGTATATAAAATGACGAAAAATCATTTTTTCCAACACCGAGCCCCGAGTCTGTATTGAGTCTGTATTGACTCTGTACTCACTCTAAAAGCTACAGACGAGGGCTTCCGAAATAGCTCTAGTATATAAAATGACGAAAAATCATTTTTTTCCAACACCGAGCCCCGAGTCTGTATTGAGTCTGTATTGACTCTGTACTCACTCTAAAAGCTACAGACGAGGGCTTCCGAAATAGCTCTAGTATATAAAATGACGAAAAATCATTTTTTTCCAACACCGAGCCCCGAGTCTGTATTGAGTCTGTATTGACTCTGTACTCACTCTAAAAGCTACAGTCGAGGGCTTCCGAAATAGCTCTAGTATATAGAAATGACGAAAAATCATTTTTTTCCAACACCGAGCGCCGAGTCTGTATTGAGTCTGTATTGACTCTGTACTCACTCTAAAAGCTACAGACGAGGGCTTCCGGAATAGCTCTAGTATATAAAATGACGAAAAATCATATTTTTCCAACACCGAGCCCCGAGTCTGTATTGAATCTGTACTGACTCTGTATTTACTCCGAAAGCTACAGTCGAGGGCTTCCGAAATAGCTCTAGTATATAGAAATGACGAAAAATCATTTTTTTCCAACACCGAGCTCCGAGTCTGTATTGAGTCTGTATTGACTCTGTACTCACTCTAAAAGCTACAGTCGAGGGCTTCCGAAATAGCTCTAGTATATAAAATGACGAAAAATCATTTTTTTTCCAACACCGAGCCCCGAGTCTGTATTGAGTCTGTATTGACTCTGTACTCACTCTAAAAGCTACAGACGAGGGCTTCCGAAATAGCTCTAGTATATAAAATGACGAAAAATCATTTTTTTCCAACACCGAGCCCCGAGTCTGTATTGAGTCTGTATTGACTCTGTACTCACTCTAAAAGCTACAGTCGAGGGCTTCCGAAATAGCTCTAGTATATAGAAATGACGAAAAATCATTTTTTTCCAACACCGAGCGCCGAGTCTGTATTGAGTCTGTATTGACTCTGTACTCACTCTAAAAGCTACAGACGAGGGCTTCCGAAATAGCTCTAGTATATAAAATGACGAAAAATCATATTTTTCCAACACCGAGCCCCGAGTCTGTATTGAATCTGTACTGACTCTGTATTTACTCCGAAAGCTACAGTCGAGGGCTTCCGAAATAGCTCTAGTATATAGAAATGACGAAAAATCATTTTTTTCCAACACCGAGCCCCGAGTCTGTATTGAGTCTGTATTGACTCTGTACTCACTCTAAAAGCTACAGACGAGGGCTTCCGAAATAGCTCTAGTATATAAAATGACGAAAAATCATTTTTTTCCAACACCGATCCCCGAGTCTGTATTGAGTCTGTATTGACTCTGTACTCACTCTAAAAGCTACAGTCGAGGGCTTCCGAAATAGCTCTAGTATATAGAAATGACGAAAAATCATTTTTTTCCAACACCGAGCGCCGAGTCTGTATTGAGTCTGTATTGACTCTGTACTCACTCTAAAAGCTACAGACGAGGGCTTCCGAAATAGCTCTAGTATATAAAATGACGAAAAATCATATTTTTCCAACACCGAGCCCCGAGTCTGTATTGAATCTGTACTGACTCTGTATTTACTCCGAAAGCTACAGTCGAGGGCTTCCGAAATAGCTCTAGTATATAGAAATGACGAAAAATCATTTTTTCCCAACACCGAGCCCCGAGTCTGTATTGAGTCTGTATTGACTCTGTACTCACTCTAAAAGCTACAGTCGAGGGCTTCCGAAATAGCTCTAGTATATAAAATGACGAAAAATCATTTTTTTTCCAACACCGAGCCCCGAGTCTGTATTGAGTCTGTATTGACTCTGTACTCACTCTAAAAGCTACAGACGAGGGCTTCCGAAATAGCTCTAGTATATAAAATGACGAAAAATCATTTTTTTCCAACACCGATCCCCGAGTCTGTATTGAGTCTGTATTGACTCTGTACTCACTCTAAAAGCTACAGACGAGGGCTTCCGAAATAGCTCTAGTATATAAAATGACGAAAAATCATTTTTTTCCAACACCGATCCCCGAGTCTGTATTGAGTCTGTATTGACTCTGTACTCACTCTAAAAGCTACAGTCGAGGGCTTCCGAAATAGCTCTAGTATATAGAAATGACGAAAAATCATTTTTTTTCCAACACCGAGCCCCGAGTCTGTATTGAGTCTGTATTGACTCTGTACTCACTCTAAAAGGTACAGACGAGGGCTTCCGAAATAGCTCTAGTATATAAAATGACGAAAAATCATTTTTTTTCCAACACCGAGCCCCGAGTCTGTATTGAGTCTGTATTGACTCTGTACTCACTCTGAAAGCTACAGACGAGGGCTCCCGAAATAGCTCTAGTATATAAAATGACGAAAAATCATTTTTTTCCAACACTGAGCGCCGAGTCTGTATTGAGTCTGTATTGACTCTGTACTCACTCTAAAAGCTACAGACGAGGGCTTCCGAAATAGCTCTAGTATATAAAATGACGAAAAATCATTTTTTTCCAACACCGAGCCCCGAGTCTGTATTGAATCTGTACTGACTCTGTATTTACTCCGAAAGCTACAGTCGAGGGCTTCCGAAATAGCTCTAGTATATAGAAATGACGAAAAATCATTTTTTTCCAACACCGAGCCCCGAGTCTGTATTGAGTCTGTATTGACTCTGTACTCACTCTAAAAGCTACAGTCGAGGGCTTCCGAAATAGCTCTAGTATATAGAAATGACGAAAAATCATTTTTTTCCAACACCGAGCGCCGAGTCTGTATTGAGTCTGTATTGACTCTGTACTCACTCTAAAAGCTACAGACGAGGGCTTCCGAAATAGCTCTAGTATATAAAATGACGAAAAATCATATTTTTCCAACACCGAGCCCCGAGTCTGTATTGAATCTGTACTGACTCTGTATTTACTCCGAAAGCTACAGTCGAGGGCTTCCGAAATAGCTCTAGTATATAGAAATGACGAAAAATCGTTTTTTTCCAACACCGAGCCCCGAGTCTGTATTGAGTCTGTATTGACTCTGTACTCACTCTAAAAGCTACAGTCGAGGGCTTCCGAAATAGCTCTAGTATATAAAATGACGAAAAATCATTTTTTTTCCAACACCGAGCCCCGAGTCTGTATTGAGTCTGTATTGACTCTGTACTCACTCTAAAAGCTACAGACGAGGGCTTCCGAAATAGCTCTAGTATATAAAATGACGAAAAATCATTTTTTTCCAACACCGAGCCCCGAGTCTGTATTGAGTCTGTATTGACTCTGTACTCACTCTAAAAGCTACAGACGAGGGCTTCCGAAATAGCTCTAGTATATAAAATGACGAAAAATCATTTTTTTCCAACACCGAGCCCCGAGTCTGTATTGAGTCTGTATTGACTCTGTACTCACTCTAAAAGCTACAGTCGAGGGCTTCCGAAATAGCTCTAGTATATAAAATGACGAAAAATCATTTTTTCCAACACCGAGCCCCGAGTCTGTATTGAGTCTGTATTGACTCTGTACTCACTCTAAAAGCTACAGACGAGGGCTTCCGAAATAGCTCTAGTATATAAAATGACGAAAAATCATTTTTTTCCAACACCGATCCCCGAGTCTGTATTGAGTCTGTATTGACTCTGTACTCACTCTAAGAGCTACAGACGAGGGCTTCCGAAATAGCTCTAGTATATAAAATGACGAAAAATCATTTTTTTTCCAACACCGAGCCCCGAGTCTGTAATGAATCTGTACTGACTCTGTACTCACTCTAAAAGCTACAGACGAGGGCTTCCGAAATAGCTCTAGTATATAGAAATGACGAAAAATCATTTTTTTCCAACACCGAGCCCCGAGTCTGTAATGAATCTGTACTGACTCTGTACTCACTCTAAAAGCTACAGACGAGGGCTTCCGAAATAGCTCTAGTATATAAAATGGCGAAAAATCATTTTTTTCCAACACCGAGCCCCGAGTCTGTATTGAATCTGTACTGACTCTGTATTTACTCCGAAAGCTACAGTCGAGGGCTTCCGAAATAGCTCTAGTATATAGAAATGACGAAAAATCATTTTTTTCCAACACCGAGCCCCGAGTCTGTATTGAGTCTGTATTGACTCTGTACTCACTCTAAAAGCTACAGTCGAGGGCTTCCGAAATAGCTCTAGTATATAGAAATGACGAAAAATCATTTTTTTCCAACACCGAGCGCCGAGTCTGTATTGAGTCTGTATTGACTCTGTACTCACTCTAAAAGCTACAGACGAGGGCTTCCGGAATAGCTCTAGTATATAAAATGACGAAAAATCATATTTTTCCAACACCGAGCCCCGAGTCTGTATTGAATCTGTACTGACTCTGTATTTACTCCGAAAGCTACAGTCGAGGGCTTCCGAAATAGCTCTAGTATATAGAAATGACGAAAAATCATTTTTTTCCAACACCGAGCTCCGAGTCTGTATTGAGTCTGTATTGACTCTGTACTCACTCTAAAAGCTACAGTCGAGGGCTTCCGAAATAGCTCTAGTATATAAAATGACGAAAAATCATTTTTTCCAACACCGAGCCCCGAGTCTGTATTGAGTCTGTATTGACTCTGTACTCACTCTAAAAGCTACAGACGAGGGCTTCCGAAATAGCTCTAGTATATAAAATGACGAAAAATCATTTTTTTCCAACACCGAGCCCCGAGTCTGTATTGAGTCTGTATTGACTCTGTACTCACTCTAAAAGCTACAGTCGAGGGCTTCCGAAATAGCTCTAGTATATAGAAATGACGAAAAATCATTTTTTTCCAACACCGAGCGCCGAGTCTGTATTGAGTCTGTATTGACTCTGTACTCACTCTAAAAGCTACAGACGAGGGCTTCCGAAATAGCTCTAGTATATAAAATGACGAAAAATCATATTTTTCCAACACCGAGCCCCGAGTCTGTATTGAATCTGTACTGACTCTGTATTTACTCCGAAAGCTACAGTCGAGGGCTTCCGAAATAGCTCTAGTATATAGAAATGACGAAAAATCATTTTTTTCCAACACCGAGCCCCGAGTCTGTATTGAGTCTGTATTGACTCTGTACTCACTCTAAAAGCTACAGACGAGGGCTTCCGAAATAGCTCTAGTATATAAAATGACGAAAAATCATTTTTTTCCAACACCGATCCCCGAGTCTGTATTGAGTCTGTATTGACTCTGTACTCACTCTAAAAGCTACAGTCGAGGGCTTCCGAAATAGCTCTAGTATATAGAAATGACGAAAAATCATTTTTTTCCAACACCGAGCGCCGAGTCTGTATTGAGTCTGTATTGACTCTGTACTCACTCTAAAAGCTACAGACGAGGGCTTCCGAAATAGCTCTAGTATATAAAATGACGAAAAATCATATTTTTCCAACACCGAGCCCCGAGTCTGTATTGAATCTGTACTGACTCTGTATTTACTCCGAAAGCTACAGTCGAGGGCTTCCGAAATAGCTCTAGTATATAGAAATGACGAAAAATCATTTTTTCCCAACACCGAGCCCCGAGTCTGTATTGAGTCTGTATTGACTCTGTACTCACTCTAAAAGCTACAGTCGAGGGCTTCCGAAATAGCTCTAGTATATAAAATGACGAAAAATCATTTTTTTCCAACACCGAGCCCCGAGTCTGTATTGAGTCTGTATTGACTCTGTACTCACTCTAAAAGCTACAGACGAGGGCTTCCGAAATAGCTCTAGTATATAAAATGACGAAAAATCATTTTTTTCCAACACCGAGCCCCGAGTCTGTATTGAGTCTGTATTGACTCTGTACTCACTCTAAAAGCTACAGACGAGGGCTTCCGAAATAGCTCTAGTATATAAAATGACGAAAAATCATTTTTTTCCAACACCGAGCCCCGAGTCTGTATTGAGTCTGTATTGACTCTGTACTCACTCTAAAAGCTACAGTCGAGGGCTTCCGAAATAGCTCTAGTATATAGAAATGACGAAAAATCATTTTTTTCCAACACCGAGCGCCGAGTCTGTATTGAGTCTGTATTGACTCTGTACTCACTCTAAAAGCTACAGACGAGGGCTTCCGGAATAGCTCTAGTATATAAAATGACGAAAAATCATATTTTTCCAACACCGAGCCCCGAGTCTGTATTGAATCTGTACTGACTCTGTATTTACTCCGAAAGCTACAGTCGAGGGCTTCCGAAATAGCTCTAGTATATAGAAATGACGAAAAATCATTTTTTTCCAACACCGAGCTCCGAGTCTGTATTGAGTCTGTATTGACTCTGTACTCACTCTAAAAGCTACAGTCGAGGGCTTCCGAAATAGCTCTAGTATATAAAATGACGAAAAATCATTTTTTCCAACACCGAGCCCCGAGTCTGTATTGAGTCTGTATTGACTCTGTACTCACTCTAAAAGCTACAGACGAGGGCTTCCGAAATAGCTCTAGTATATAAAATGACGAAAAATCATTTTTTTCCAACACCGAGCCCCGAGTCTGTATTGAGTCTGTATTGACTCTGTACTCACTCTAAAAGCTACAGTCGAGGGCTTCCGAAATAGCTCTAGTATATAGAAATGACGAAAAATCATTTTTTTCCAACACCGAGCGCCGAGTCTGTATTGAGTCTGTATTGACTCTGTACTCACTCTAAAAGCTACAGACGAGGGCTTCCGAAATAGCTCTAGTATATAAAATGACGAAAAATCATATTTTTCCAACACCGAGCCCCGAGTCTGTATTGAATCTGTACTGACTCTGTATTTACTCCGAAAGCTACAGTCGAGGGCTTCCGAAATAGCTCTAGTATATAGAAATGACGAAAAATCATTTTTTTCCAACACCGAGCCCCGAGTCTGTATTGAGTCTGTATTGACTCTGTACTCACTCTAAAAGCTACAGACGAGGGCTTCCGAAATAGCTCTAGTATATAAAATGACGAAAAATCATTTTTTTCCAACACCGATCCCCGAGTCTGTATTGAGTCTGTATTGACTCTGTACTCACTCTAAAAGCTACAGTCGAGGGCTTCCGAAATAGCTCTAGTATATAGAAATGACGAAAAATCATTTTTTTCCAACACCGAGCGCCGAGTCTGTATTGAGTCTGTATTGACTCTGTACTCACTCTAAAAGCTACAGACGAGGGCTTCCGAAATAGCTCTAGTATATAAAATGACGAAAAATCATATTTTTCCAACACCGAGCCCCGAGTCTGTATTGAATCTGTACTGACTCTGTATTTACTCCGAAAGCTACAGTCGTGGGCTTCCGAAATAGCTCTAGTATATAGAAATGACGAAAAATCATTTTTTCCCAACACCGAGCCCCGAGTCTGTATTGAGTCTGTATTGACTCTGTACTCACTCTAAAAGCTACAGTCGAGGGCTTCCGAAATAGCTCTAGTATATAAAATGACGAAAAATCATTTTTTTCCAACACCGAGCCCCGAGTCTGTATTGAGTCTGTATTGACTCTGTACTCACTCTAAAAGCTACAGACGAGGGCTTCCGAAATAGCTCTAGTATATAAAATGACGAAAAATCATTTTTTTCCAACACCGAGCCCCGAGTCTGTATTGAGTCTGTATTGACTCTGTACTCACTCTAAAAGCTACAGACGAGGGCTTCCGAAATAGCTCTAGTATATAAAATGACGAAAAATCATTTTTTTCCAACACCGAGCCCCGAGTCTGTATTGAGTCTGTATTGACTCTGTACTCACTCTAAAAGCTACAGTCGAGGGCTTCCGAAATAGCTCTAGTATATAAAATGACGAAAAATCATTTTTTTCCAACACCGAGCCCCGAGTCTGTATTGAGTCTGTATTGACTCTGTACTCACTCTAAAAGCTACAGACGAGGGCTTCCGAAATAGCTCTAGTATATAAAATGACGAAAAATCATTTTTTTCCAACACCGATCCCCGAGTCTGTATTGAGTCTGTATTGACTCTGTACTCACTCTAAAAGCTACAGACGAGGGCTTCCGAAATAGCTCTAGTATATAAAATGACGAAAAATCATTTTTTTTCCAACACCGAGCCCCGAGTCTGTAATGAATCTGTACTGACTCTGTACTCACTCTAAAAGCTACAGACGAGGGCTTCCGAAATAGCTCTAGTATATAGAAATGACGAAAAATCATTTTTTTTCCAACACCGAGCCCCGAGTCTGTAATGAATCTGTACTGACTCTGTACTCACTCTAAAAGCTACAGACGAGGGCTTCCGAAATAGCTCTAGTATATAAAATGACGAAAAATCATTTTTTTCCAACACCGAGCCCCGAGTCTGTATTGAGTCTGTATTGACTCTGTACTCACTCTAAAAGCTACAGTCGAGGGCTTCCGAAATAGCTCTAGTATATAAAATGGCGAAAAATCATTTTTTTCCAACACCGAGCCCCGAGTCTGTATTGAATCTGTACTGACTCTGTATTTACTCCGAAAGCTACAGTCGAGGGCTTCCGAAATAGCTCTAGTATATAGAAATGACGAAAAATCATTTTTTTCCAACACCGAGCCCCGAGTCTGTATTGAGTCTGTATTGACTCTGTACTCACTCTAAAAGCTACAGTCGAGGGCTTCCGAAATAGCTCTAGTATATAGAAATGACGAAAAATCATTTTTTTCCAACACCGAGCGCCGAGTCTGTATTGAGTCTGTATTGACTCTGTACTCACTCTAAAAGCTACAGACGAGGGCTTCCGGAATAGCTCTAGTATATAAAATGACGAAAAATCATATTTTTCCAACACCGAGCCCCGAGTCTGTATTGAATCTGTACTGACTCTGTATTTACTCCGAAAGCTACAGTCGAGGGCTTCCGAAATAGCTCTAGTATATAGAAATGACGAAAAATCATTTTTTTTCAACACCGAGCCCCGAGTCTGTATTGAGTCTGTATTGACTCTGTACTCACTCTAAAAGCTACAGTCGAGGGCTTCCGAAATAGCTCTAGTATATAAAATGACGAAAAATCATTTTTTTCCAACACCGAGCCCCGAGTCTGTATTGAGTCTGTATTGACTCTGTACTCACTCTAAAAGCTACAGACGAGGGCTTCCGAAATAGCTCTAGTATATAAAATGACGAAAAATCATTTTTTTCCAACACCGATCCCCGAGTCTGTATTGAGTCTGTATTGACTCTGTACTCACTCTAAAAGCTACAGACGAGGGCTTCCGAAATAGCTCTAGTATATAAAATGACGAAAAATCATTTTTTTTCCAACACCGAGCCCCGAGTCTGTAATGAATCTGTACTGACTCTGTACTCACTCTAAAAGCTACAGACGAGGGCTTCCGAAATAGCTCTAGTATATAGAAATGACGAAAAATCATTTTTTTTCCAACACCGAGCCCCGAGTCTGTAATGAATCTGTACTGACTCTGTACTCACTCTAAAAGCTACAGACGAGGGCTTCCGAAATAGCTCTAGTATATAAAATGGCGAAAAATCATTTTTTTCCAACACCGAGCCCCGAGTCTGTATTGAATCTGTACTGACTCTGTATTTACTCCGAAAGCTACAGTCGAGGGCTTCCAAAATAGCTCTAGTATATAGAAATGACGAAAAATCATTTTTAACTTCCCGCTAAGAAAATTGCAAATTTTCAAAAATTCGGGAAGTTATTGGTTTCAGTCCGATTTGTGAAAATCGATATTCCAACAGATGTCGACGTTTTGAGGTCCTAGGAAGCTATTCTGACTCATTTCACGATGATGTCCGAGTGTATGTAAGTACGTACGTAAATAAAGAGTCAGTACAGATTCAATACAGACTCGGGGCTCGGTGTTGGAAAAAAATGATTTTTCGTCATTTCTATATACTAGAGCTATTTCGGAAGCCCTCGACTGTAGCTTTCGGAGTAAATACAGAGTCAGTACAGATTCAATACAGACTCGGGGCTCGGTGTTGGAAAAAAATGCTTTTTCGTCATTTTATATACTAGAGCTATTTCGGAAGCCCTTGACTGTAGCTTTTAGAGTGAGTACAGAGTCAATACAGACTCAATACAGACTCGGGGCTCGGTGTTGGAAAAAAATGATTTTTCGTCATTTTATATACTAGAGCTATTTCGGAAGCCCTCGTCTGTAGCTTTTAGAGTGAGTACAGAGTCAATACAGACTCAATACAGACTCGGGGCTCGGTGTTGGAAAAAAAATTATTTTTCGTCATTTCTATATACTAGAGCTATTTCGGAAGCCCTCCACTGTAGCTTTCGGAGTAAATACAGAGTCAGTACAGATTCAATACAGACTCGGGGCTCGGTGTTGGAAAAAATGATTTTTCGTCATTTTATATAATAGAGCTATTTCGGAAGCCCTCGTCTGTAGCTTTTAGAGTGAGTACAGAGTCAATACAGACTCAGTACAGACTCGGGGCTCGGTGTTGGAAAAAAATGATTTTTCGTCATTTTATATACTAGAGCTATTTCGGAAGCCCTCGTCTGTAGCTTTTAGAGTGAGTACAGAGTCAATACAGACTCAATACAGACTCGGGGCTCGGTGTTGGAAAAAAATGATTTTCGTCATTATATATACTAGAGCTATTTCGGAAGCCCTCGACTGTAGCTTTTAGAGTGAGTACAGAGTCAATACAGATTCAATACAGACTCGGGGCTCGGTGTTGGAAAAAATGATTTTTCGTCATTTTATATAATAGAGCTATTTCGGAAGCCCTCGTCTGTAGCTTTTAGAGTGAGTACAGAGTCAATACAGACTCAGTACAGACTCGGGGCTCGGTGTTGGAAAAAAATGATTTTTCGTCATTTTATATACTAGAGCTATTTCGGAAGCCCTCGTCTGTAGCTTTTAGAGTGAGTACAGAGTCAATACAGATTCAATACAGACTCGGGGCTCGGTGTTGGAAAAAATGATTTTTCGTCATTTTATATAATAGAGCTATTTCGGAAGCCCTCGTCTGTAGCTTTTAGAGTGAGTACAGAGTCAATACAGACTCAATACAGACTCGGGGCTCGGTGTTGGAAAAAAATGATTTTCGTCATTATATATACTAGAGCTATTTCGGAAGCCCTCGTCTGTAGCTTTTAGAGTGAGTACAGAGTCAATACAGATTCAATACAGACTCGGGGCTCGGTGTTGGAAAAAAATGATTTTTCGTCATTTTATATACTAGAGCTATTTCGGAAGCCCTCGTCTGTAGCTTTTAGAGTGAGTACAGAGTCAATACAGACTCAATACAGACTCGGGGCTCGGTGTTGGAAAAAAATGATTTTTCGTCATTTTATATACTAGAGCTATTTCGGAAGCCCTCGTCTGTAGCTTTTAGAGTGAGTACAGAGTCAATACAGACTCAATACAGACTCGGGGCTCGGTGTTGGAAAAAAAATTATTTTTCGTCATTTCTATATACTAGAGCTATTCCGGAAGCCCTCGACTGTAGCTTTCGGAGTAAATACAGAGTCAGTACAGATTCAATACAGACTCGGGGCTCGGTGTTGGAAAAAAATGATTTTTCGTCATTTTATATACTAGAGCTATTTCGGAAGCCCTCGTCTGTAGCTTTTAGAGTGAGTACAGAGTCAATACAGACTCAATACAGACTCGGGGCTCGGTGTTGGAAAAAAATGATTTTTTGTCATTTCTATTTACTAGAGCTATTTCGGAAGCCCTCGACTGTAGCTTTCAGAGTAAATACAAATACAAAATAATTAAAAAATAATGTTTCATTCTAATTTTAATTTTTCCTATCTACTTTTTGTAACACAAAGTAATGTATATGTACTATTACTGATTGATAATATAAAGTATAAATCTAAATAAGTATTGTTTATTTTATTAAAATAATAATTATTAATACAAACTTGAGTAATAATAAACATAAGAGTAATAGTAATAATAATAATAATAATAATAATAATAATAATAATAATAATAATAATAATAATAATAATAATCATAATAATAATAATAATAATAATAATAATAATAATAATAATAATAATAATAATAATAACGATATCTTTAATAATACCAAACAGTCACTACGTGACTGCGCGAGTACCGTTATTAAATTTATAGAATATAATTTATATTTAATTATTTATTGCAGCTTTATCAATAAATTCCGATATTTCGTTTGTTTTATTATTATTTAGGTGTGATAGGAGTATGATGATTATAAAAATAATAATAAGTTTAAATTTATAATAATATTAATATATAGCAATTCAGTTTTTAATTATTTATAATTAATTAAATAATTTATACGTGATTTCCTATATCACAGTATTCAAATTAATTCATCTACTATACATTTCAAAAACATTTTTATGAAAATGCTACATTACCAACGATAACACAGTATATCGACAGTCAGTATTATCTTCCGAGTAAAATAACAAAATCAACTACAACTAATTTACGCATGTTTACAACATCATCCCTGCATATTTTAGAACAGATTTAAATATTCACTTTTTTTAAAATACACCGAAAGACATGGCATTCATACGGTAAACGTAAACACATAACTATTTTATTTTTAGTTGAAACCTATCTTTTCGTTATATTTGACTCTTATATATCAACTTTTATTTTAATTTACAACTTTTTGTAAATAAATACACATTCTTTGTTCGACATTTTTAATTATATTCTTTTTCTTCATTTTAACTATTTTCAATTTTTACTTATACTCAAATCAGACTTCAATTCAAATAAACATTAATTAAGTTAAGTTGGCAACATTTCAGTAACGTATTAAAATTATTTTGTTAAAACTTTTACGAATAGTTTAATGATCTCAATATAGATCAACGACATTGTTGTACATTTTATGTTCATAAAGATTGTCTAATGTAAAAATCACAATATCATTGTATTAGTACAGGTGTTAATTCTGATTTTAGTTATTTTCCTACTGTTATTAAAAGAGTTTTTAGGGCGACAGCATGGTACTCCCGAACACACCATTAAATTATTTAAAATTTTAAATCTCCCTGATCTCTGCTACATTCACACTCATGTTAAGTGTCTAACTTCAGATTCATAAAAAAAAATCTTCGAATTTTGAAAATAAAGCCAACAAAACGGTTGCAAACAAAATTTTTTGCATGATTTAGTTGTAAAATATAAAAAGCCGGTTTTGTTATTAACAAACAAATATTTTGTACAATCAATATTAATCGGCATAAGGTTATTTAAGTAATTTATTATAAAATCAAATGTACTAAAGGTATTTTTGTATAAAATTTCTTAGATTTATTACGTCAATAAAAAGTGTTGAGGTTATGAATGAAAATTTAAAAATTTTTTAAATTATGATAGTAATAATAATTAAATTTGCAGATGAATGAAGAGGATCCAACAGCAGTAATAAAAATGCTCAATGATTTGAAATCAACAACTGAAAATTATCGCCGTAGCAGTGGAGTTTCTCTCCGTCTTTCGGGAGCTGGATTCACAACTCCGCTATCAACGAATACTTTAGATTCTGGTGATAGATTAAGAGTTACTTCTAATTTTACATCAACTAGTAGTAATCCAGGATTACTTTTATCTGAAGCGAATGCTTCTTCAACAGTATTATCCCATGATGATGAGCAAACTCCACCAAAACGTAAACGAACGAATGACATGAGAGAATCACTTGGTAATAATCCTGGTGAAGCTGTACCTGGAAGCCCATGGGAATGGAGACGACTTCGAGCAGAAGTAAATTTATATTTTTATTATTGAATTCTTAAATTGATTAATTTGATTAATTACTTATTATTGTTTTAGGTCGTTTCACTTCGGACACGATTGTCGCATCAAGAGGGTACAGTTCAACAATTACATAAATTGAGGAATCAATTAGAAGAAGTTTTTCAAAAAGAAAAGAATATGTTGGAGATGCAAGCTGAGTTAGATAAACAGACTATTAAACAATTAGAATGGCGGATTGAGTCTGTAAGAAAAACTGCGCAAGAGGCTCGTGAGGCTCAGACAAATGCTGAAAATGAACTGTTTCAGGTACTAATTTTATAAAATTAATTATTATGTACTAATAACTTGTTAACGATATTGAATCATTAAAATAATTGTAATTATATTTCATATATTGATATGATGAATGAAATAATAAATATTAGGATATCATAGAAATACACGAAACATTCAGACAGACGTATACCCATTAGGGTAAGGAAGTTGGTGCTCAACAATAAGAATAAAAGAAAATAATTCTGTATCAAAATAACGTTCGCCAGCAAAATCGCGTGGACTAAATTAAAAGATAATGTAGTAACTGGTAACTTATAATTAATATCACTTATAGTACAATGATAACACACTTAAATTAGAAACAAGGAAGAGAATCCTGCTGGACAGACATCACTACGAGTATACGGGACTATCTTTCTTAGCTGATAGGAGAAAATATCTAAGATTGTGCTGTGGGTTTAATATTATTAATGGGCATCTTGATGCCTCAGAGCTGCTTGGTATGTTGGGTGAATGGAGATTCCTTTAGTAAGATCACGTTTTTCGACACGTTCTCCACTATACAGAATTTTTAAAATTATTAATGAAGATGCCACAGAAGTAGATTTTTTTGGAGCATCATCAGACAGTTGCGAAGAGAAAGCTAGAAGTGCAATTTTAAACTGAGAATTCTGATCATGATTGTTTGTTTTTTGGTTATTATTGTTATAGTTACATTGATGATTAATTATTCACACTTTACATTATATTATATTTGTTATTATTACTATGTATAATTGCCGAAGGGCGTTTAAATAAACAAGGAAATAATAACACCACAATTAGCAGTAAAAGAAAGGCAAAGAATGATATAGATTTTTGAATACAGATGTATGCTGTTATGCTGTCAAATTAAGACGAATTGATTTTAGGCGCGCTTCTATAAAACAAGAGAAGAAGACATTTGTTTTCTAGTTATTCAAATATTTTAAAAGATCAGTTTCACATTCGTTACAATATATTCAAATATCGAATGTCATAAAAGAATGTCGAAATTCAGGCTTTGAAAAAAATATGTCAGCAAGACAATTGTCTTGCTGATGATCTTGCTGTCGAATTATTTTCTTTTATTCTTATTGTTGAGTACAAATTTCTGTACCTTGCCCATCACCAATTGCTAGACCCTAGAACCTCGATTTTTTTCCAAATCTGCTGTAATTATTAAAAGTAAAGTTAGTAACTATTTGAATACATTACAGATGAAAATAGAACTAGAGCAAAAGATAACTAATTTAATGGAAGAGAATTCAAAATTGACAGAACATTCCAAACATAACAATGAAAATGAATCAAATTTACAGCCATCAGTATCATCACCTAAAGCTCAACCTGAAACATCAGAAACACAAGTAAAATTAGAGATGGCTGAGAAAAGAATAACTGATTTAGAAGAAAAATTGCGCGAGAATTTGGTGTTGCAAAAAGAATTTGAATTACAAAAATTAGAACTTCAAAATAATAAAATAAAAATAGACAAATTAGAATCTGAACGATCATTGTGGGAAGAAGGCAAAACATTACTTGCTCGAGCTGCGAGAGCTAATGAACTAGAAAAAGAACTACAGGCATCTAGAGAAATAATAAATGCAATGCGGGAGTCAGTAAAAGGTAAATTACTTCTTGAAGAACAAATGTCAAATATGATGCAACGATTAGAACATACTGAAAAAGTTGAACACCAAGTAGCGACTCTGGAGGTCAGATGTAGTGAACTGATGGGAAAATTGAAAGAATATGAATCAATTGGAATTGGAATTGATCCAGTGTCATTAAAAAAAGAAATTAATAGGCTGCAGCATGCGGAAGCTATATTAACATCCGAAGAGGGTCAGCTGCGTTCTCGAGTTGATTCAATGCAACGTGAAATTTATAATTTGCAGCGAAAATATGAGGATTCTAAAAAATTAGCTAACGAATCAGCCACGTCAGTTGATAGATTGAATAAGCTTGTCAGTAGATTACAGAAAAAAATGCTGTTAGTTACACGTGAGAGGGATAGTTATAGACAACAGTTGGATTTATATGAAAAAGAAATGACAGTTGATACAAATAACGTTGTTAATGAACGTATTCCTGCATTGGAACGGGCTTTAGAAGGCTACAGGTAATATATATTTGTAATTAATTGAATTAGTATTTAAATCTTTGATTGGTAGAGAGAATGAACATATTTATTCTTTATTTTTTAAGCCATACATTTTATTTTTATCTATTTGCTATATAAAAAAACATGGTGGCCAGACATTTTTAAGCATTAATCATTTTTAGGGACTTAGTGTCAAAACTAGAAGCTGATTTAGACAACGTTGATTCCATGACAACGCGAGGAGAGTGTCAAAGATTACGAGAAGAAGTTGATAAACTCAAAGGTGAACTAGAGCATCGAGCTCTCAAAGGAGACTTCAATTGCAATGCACAGATACTACATTTTAAGATGAACCCAGCAGCTATTGCAAGTCAACAAGCTGAAGAAAAAATGAAGGCGATTTTGCAAGAGGTTGAGGAATTGCGAACCAGAGTTCAGTTAGGAAATACTGAAACACCTGTCGGCGTTTCTTCAGTACAAGCTCAAGGTTAGTACTTAATTTTTTCATTACTTCTTTATCAGAAAAATATTTTATTTTTGTTCCTATTAAACGTTTATAGAAATAGCTGAGCTTAAACAAAGTCATGAAATTAAAATCGCAAGACTAAAGGATGTCTTTAAAGCATCATCTCACGAATACCGACAGGCGTGTTATCAATTATTCGGTTGGCGAGTTGACCGAACGAAAGAAGGCCGATACAAGCTATCAAGTCAGTATGCCGAGTCACCAGATGATTTCTTGTACTTCCAAGTTGGAGAAGGTGTAGATTTACTCGAGACTCCATTCTCAGCAACTCTCGAGCACTTTATTGAACGTCATTTAAAAACACAACACAGTGTACCCATGTTTCTAAATGCCGTCCAAGCTGAACTTTTCTCTCAGCAGACCGCAACCAACGTGATAACATAAGGAAAAAATTTTATTTTAAGTATAAAAATAATTTCCAATATTTTTATTATTTTTTTGTATTTGTCATCAAGTTCTGACGTAAGAAAAAAAATTTATTTTTGTTTAAATGTATTAATTTAAATAAAATAAAATAAAAAAATCAAGTCTTTGTTACTATGATAAATTAAAAATATTTAAATTTATTTACCACATCTGTATAAAAAAGCTTAAGCCAAATTTGACTACTTATTTACTAGATACATTTAATTAATTAATTAATAAATAATTTAAAAATTTTTTTTAAGTACGATTAAATAAAATTGTGTACAAGGCTTTACATTTGATTGAATCGGAAAATCCCCTAACTACAAGCTGTTGATAAGTATTTTAATTAAATTTAAATGACTAAATTTTAAGTAAGTACTCAATACTTAATGTAATTTAACTAATTTATAATTATTGAGTGTGATGTAGACATTAATGGATTTTCCTAAGTTAAAATTAATTTGTTATTAAAAAAAAAATATATATATAAATATAAATAGATTGCCAAAATACTATTAGGTATATCTTACTGTTTCTGTAAATAATAAAAGTCTTCGAATAAAAAGTATCAATATGCTTCATATTCATATGAGTATCATGATGTCTTTGGTTAAATTTTTTATGGCAGTAAGCAAACTTCTACCAGAGTAAAGATGTTAATGATGGACATTCTTGATTCATCGGAGGAGACCCGCTGTAAAATAATTATTTATTATCAAGACTGTACACTAAAAAATTTGCGGAGGGGATGACTTTATTTATTTAGTTTCTCCGGAGTGAATTTCACCCCGAAAGAGTTTCGGAAAATATTAATTGTAAAAAAAATTACTTATACATTGAGCTAGGTCTTTGATATTTAGACATTTATATTGACGGAAATAATTACGAGCTTCTTTTCCATATATTCACGCGAAATGATTTTTAAAAATTATAAGCAGCTGATAATAAAACTTTGACAAATATAATTTCACTGAGCCACAAACTGTCGTATGACTTACATCAACCATACCACGAGATTACATTTTATTTTGTAACGAAATATAAAATATTCCCATAAAAACTATCTCACTATAGCTATTAAATAATTTAATACTTTCACTATGTATTATATATATGAAATTATAATTTAGTGAGTTACTAAAACATTTTATAAATTAAAAACATAATACAGTAGGACCTCGTTATAAGACTACGCGTTATAAGACTCTTGCCCTCAATTTGTTAAAACTCGCTCGGAACACTTCCCCCACCAACTACTCAATAAAAGTTTTGTGCCGAAACCTCGCTATAAGACTAACGACCAGTACGACTAAAATCGAGATAAAATGTACATACATAAAGATTGTAGATTAAATTATTTATTTTCATAAAGAATACTTCAAATTTCGTGGTATCACATAATTCATTAACAGAAAAGAACGACAAAATTCTGTTTATTTATGATTATCTATGAAATAGATTCACTGTATAATAGAGTAGAGTTGAACCGGATACATAAATAAAACGTAAAACGGCGATAGTCTTATAGCGAAGTTTGGGTGCAAACGCTGTTAAGTACAATCGTGGGGGCACTTCAATTCTGAGAATTTTTTCCCCTACAGCCCCGAGCTAGTCTTATAACGAGGTCCTACTGTATTTTAATTTTAACTATTAATATCTGAATGAATTATCCGGAGTGAATGCGGATTTAAATAAAATCCGATTCACTCCGAAATCACTCCGCCCGGAAAAAATCCCTATTACTCCGTGCAGTGATTTTTTTTAAATTCTAGAACTCCTTATTTTTTACAGTGTAATAAAAAAATAATTATTAAATTTATAACTTACCTCCAAGTAATAAGAGGCGCTAACTTTTCAGTTAAACGCTGATAATTTCTTTCTAATTCACGTTGATAGTCACGTTGATCCGGACCAATGAGATTTTTATTTTTACGCAATGCGTCGAAACACTTTTTTGTAAAGTCTTTGAAACAAAGCCGCAATTTATGTTGAAATCTTGAAGGATGCACATTTGATTCTCTTATATTTGAGAGAAATACATTAGCCACTTCTGCTGGTCCTTGATTTACAGTTGTACCAATGCAACCTTGAAGTACCATTTGCAATATTTTTGGATCAGGTGGATCTTGATTCGTTGCAGTAGCCAGCTAATAAAAAAAACATTAATTATAAGTTTAATTTCAAATCAATTAATGATTTAAGGTAATGATCTAGAAGAGGGGATCCATCTGTTAATGTCAAGTAAAAATTCAATTTTGTACATAGGGCTTTTATTCAAGCCTCTCCCTCATTTTATTAGAGAAGTGACGTCTCGTAAAAAAAAATATCAGTAAAAACATCTCATTTTTTAGATGTTTTGACTGAAATGTAAAGAGGAATCATCGAATCAAGATTTTTCAGCAAGTATGTGTTGGTTCAAGTCCTGGGAATCTCTAAATTATTGTGGCTCTGATCAACCTTTAAAACTCTGCCGCCCATCTTACGGTTTTATATAAAAAATTATTATTATCTATTTAAAAACTCATAAGATCTCATGATATTTTCATAAATTTTTTATCCTGTAGGTACAACTTGAATAGGAATTATGTATTACAGACAAAGGCAAGGAAATTTAATCCGCTGTGTAACTGAACACGTGAAAAAAGTTTAATTACAGATATTTAAACTGTAAGCAGAAACTTTGAAAGATGTGGGCCCAATTTCTAGACCATTATGTTATTTTAAATAAACTCCATACCTCTACTGTTTTTTTCTGTATGTCTTCAATTGCCACCTCAATAGGACTAAGTACAATTTGCTTTCGAGCTACAACACGAATACGTGTTTTGAGGTATGGAAAATACGTGGCGACTGTTAAAATTGTTTTCCTTTTACATTGTTCTTTCAGCTCACCATGAGCTTTGCCACTTGTAGTGAAAGGTGTCGCATAAATAAATCGTTCTATTACAATATAATTAAGTTATTTAATTTAAATCCATAATAAAATACTATTATTCTGCAAATTTAATTACTAGTACTTACTTATATTAAAATTTCTATGAAAAACAGTTGGCCTATGTCTCAATTCATATGCTTCAAAATACGGCTCTACATACGTAATTTGAACATACGCTTTATCAGGATCCAATTTACTTACATCTACTGGATTAGAGTCTTTAATAATAACGACATTATCGACACTAAATCGTTCAATGTAAAAATTTTCAAGTCTTGAAAATATTTCAGGAAGTTTTGTAAGAGTCGGTTCTTTGTACACAAATTCTTCGCCATCAAGATCACCAAATTTGCTGCCGTAAAAACCGACTCTGAAGTAAGTACCAAAAACCCTTTTACCCGAAAGTTGGTCAATTCTCGTGTAAGCTTCATGTAGTTTACTATATAAATATAAATATAAATATAAAATAATTACTTCATTAGGATACAAAATTTAAATATTTAAATTCAAATTCTATTTACCCATGAATATTTGCCAATTTCTTATAATCATATGCAGTTTCTGCTATCGGTAGAAGGACACGATAAACATGAGGAATAGCCTCATACATTCCAGCAGCAAAAAATGAACTAGCCGCATGCTCTAGTAATCCAGCGAGTCCACTTTCAGAGAAATCTGGCCCAAGACATAGACCTTCTTCTCTCCGCGCAAGAACGTCATCACCAACAGCACTTTCTTCCAACACATTAGTAGAAACAGAACTCAAGGCGACTGCCCCAATAGGCCGGCCACCGCTGCCCGGTTCAAGCAGGTGCAGATATTCAGCAACAAGTGCCGCGCTGTGGACTAGACACATCGCAGCTTCCGTATGATTTTTACGTTCCATATGTTGCTGTGCCATATTCGCTAGCCAAGTTAGCCGTAAATCCGGTGAGCTCTGGTAGCCCTTAGCAATACGATACATCAAATCCAACAACATTTCCGGATCTTCTTGAAACTCTTTCATTTTTACGGTATCCGAAAGTATCATATGTAAATTAAACAACAAATCTTTAACTTGCTCCGGAAAACTAGTGTTTGTTAGCTCAGTGTCTCTCTCAGCATAAACCAAAACAGTCTTTAATGCCCGACGTAGCGCACCTTCACTCGGACCACGTCCGCGACCAACGAGAGTCGATAGTGATGTCGTCATTTGCATCTTGACTCTTGCAAAATTATTACCCACCTCAAAATTTTGACGCATAAGAAGGTACAGACTTGCAGCGGCATGACTTCTGATTGCACTTAATGGAGAACTGCATCGAGTAAGAAGCGTCAAGCAAAGATTGCCGCATCTCTCACTTCCGTCATCAAAAAACGCGCTGTGATATTTAACGACAAGTGCGCGCTGAGAATTAAACATATGCTGCAGTACAGAAGTGCTTTGATTTCTGGCCAAAGCTCTTAGAAGCACTTTCAACACACCATTGACTGCACCACCGGCACAGTCAGCCTGGACGATAACTTCTAGGGTATCAAGGACAATAAGCGAAGCTTCAGCAGCTAAAGCTCCTTCTATATGAGCGTCTTGTTCGACGACTCGTTCCTCAGCTGGTTCATTTGCTCTGTAAGACATTTGATCTTTTCTCCATCTAAGTTTGTCGCCAATAATTCGTTCCTTGCGTCGCATCATCATCTCACTTCTTGCACTCCCCTGTCCAAGTATCACATCTTCTAATCTCGAACGAATGTCACCAGAGGCAGCGACCTGCTGCGGCATTCTCTTTAATGCTTTTTTCCCTTTGTATTCAAACGCAGCAATACAAATATTAAGTACTTGCAGTAAACATAAAACGCGCCGGGAATTTAATTCAGAACACCACTGAATCAGGACACTGCGTTCCAGTCCCTTTAGGACCCAGAGAAAACACATAAGAAGATGCCGAGTTGCTTCTGAGCTTAATGACACTCGGCAATAGAGACTAGCAACGTCTGCTGCATTACCACCAGCAATCGCGAGCGCTACTGACTGGGTGATGGAATTTGTATCGTTGGGATACAAGTTTTTATTTTTAGAATCCCACTGATAAAGTTGGGGAAGTGAGTCCATAATGATATTTAATAACGGAAGATAAATTACTGCCACACGTGCTTTTGATGACGGGTCAGCATACCTTGGATCTTTGTCATGACAACTCATTAAATATCTCACAGAACCAATGGCTTTATTTTGTAAAACTGGATTGGGTATTTCAAGAGTTGTTGATAAATCTAACAGAATTAAACCTACGAGAAAATGTTGCTGACGAAATTCTTGACTTAGTTCAGCAAATCTTGCGCAATTACCAGGTACTAGTGTAGAAATAAGACTTCCGGTACTGCTACTGGTAGAAGGACTTGGAGACGCTGGTGCTGATCCAGATGTATATCCGGTACCGAATGGAAGATTCAAAGCAACGAAATGCTCATGAGAGCAGACTGTTCTGATAAAATCCATTTTGAGGGAAAAAAGTGTCGTGGAATCGGGAACGTGAATTGTAGCATCAGATAGCAGGCAACAGGTTGTGCGAACTAGAGACAGCACGAATCCGCGGTCCATAATTGACAGCAAATCAGATAAAAAATTAGCCAGGCTGAATATTAAATTGTATGCTGTCTTAAGATCTTTTACGTATCTATTTATCACTTCGTTTGTTAGAACATCAACTAGGGTAGAAATGTCATCACAATACTGAGGTGAAAATCTTATTTTTCGGGGTGCATCTAAATTGCCGACTTCGTAGAGATGAATTACCATTGATCTGACCATCAGTTCAAAAAAAAACCACGAGTGAATTATCGCCAGTTCACGAGCTTGTCCAGTTGAGACGACCCAGTGTAGAGCTAATTCTTCATGGAGTAGTCTTCTGATCAATGGGCAATTTATTAGTGGAGATTCTTGGCGCATTGATGCCGTACGATCTAAACCACGAGCGTGAATTTCCATCTCCAAGTCTTCTACTGACAGATCTGGGTTGCTGCGGGACCGAGCAACTCTTGGTGATGATGTCATTCGTGGTAGAGAGCATTGATATGCTGCGTATGTTGCTAGGAGTGTGTGTCTACCGTGAACGTCGACTTGGCCGTCTGGTAAATTTGTAATATTTCTCGCTAGGAGACCGATAGCTTCGAATAGAGCCGCGGCGATATTTATTGGGCATGATGGTAATGTTGGAGGGACCACTAAGTATGATATTAATTGATCGAATAACTGAGGAAGTGAACGTACGAGAGCTGAGTTTGATGCACGAGATAATTCTAGTAGTGATGATTTCAACTCTGCTTCCATTCCGGCTTCTCCGATTCTCGGAGGCACTTGGCCGGTTTCCAGATAACCGCAGAGAGATAAGAATCTGTAAAAATTTTTACAAATTATTATTTATGAGTAAAGATAGTAATTCTTTGGTGAAAATGGAGGAATAGAACAATGGTAGTATAAAATACCTATAAATAAATTTATCTTGGGGATGCACACTTGATACGGGTTCAATGATAACGTTAAATACACCGCGGTGAGCATCAACCCATCTGGTACCAGGTAAAAGTACATCCGGTGCTATATAAGAATAGTTTGACGGAGGTGGATCTAGCATAGCAGGTAATGTAAATTCACCGTACTGAAGATGTCCATCTCGTAAAAGAGGCAGCCACTATACAAAAAATAATTATATTTATTAGAATGAGTTTTTATTTTTTAAGGGCACACTGAAAAATTTTAGCAGGGTAAAAAAAATTGTCAAAATTAGAGCTTTCTATATCAACATTGAAGACTCTGATAATAATTTTCCATTTTCCATTTAAATAACATGGGAAAAATTTTTAGAATTTTAGAATCTTATAACTCATCAATGGATAAGTTTACAGAAAAGATCAGTACATATTTTTGTAGAGAATTGAATGCTCTACAAAAAAAGTCTCTTATCATTTTTTGATAAATTCAATATTTTAGAAGTTACTCGAGGTAAAAGCTGAATTTATAGAATTTTTATTATTTCTACTTTTCTGGTAAAACTATCAGACTTATCACTGAATGTCATAGGACCTTTTTTGTAGACCGTTTCATTTCCAACAAATTAGCTTCTATAAACTTTTCAAAATTCCTGAATACTCTTTAGTTATCCGCGCTCAAAAATCAATCAGTTTCAAAAGTCATATTATGACTGATTTCAATTCTAATGCAAATAACTAAAGAGCATTCAAGAATTTTGAAAAGTTTGTAGAAGATAATTTGTTGGAAATGAAACGGTCTACAAAAAAGCTTCCATGATATTTAGTGATACGTCTGATAGTTTTATCAGAAAAGTCGAATTATTGTAAAAATTCTATTAATTCAACTTTGACCTCGAGTAACTCTTGAAATATTGAATTTATAGAAAAATGATAAGACACTTTTTTTGTAGAGCAATCAATTCTGTACAAAAATATGTACTGGTCTTTTCGGTATACTTATTTATTAATGAGTTATAAAATTATAAAATTCAAAAAAATTTTACCATGTTATTTAAATGGAAAATGGAAAATTGCAATCAGGAAGTACTTAATATTAAGAGCTCTAATTTGAACAGGCAATTTTTTTTACCCTGCTGAACCTTTTGGAAGCGTCTTCGAAAAATAAACAAAAGTTGATTTTTTTAATCAGTCTAATATTTGTATAATAAAAAATTAATGTAATTAATTAAAAAAAAATTCAAATTTATAATTACCGTATAAGCAATTGGTGTTTCTACATTCGGCTGCTCAACTTTTTTCTGACAGCTAATATGATAAAAAGTAAACAACAAATGATGCCGAGCACTTAAATCTGCCGGAAGACGTATTTTTATTTCGTCATAAAAATTTGGATTTTTATTATGATACGAAACGGAAGTAAAACATTCATGAGTCATTTCAGGACAAGATGACCTCCCAAATATCGCAGTCAATGCATCAGCTTCTTGTTCTCCGCCCATCAATTGAATTCTCACAGTTATATTACGCGCTGATCCCGTTCTTGAACTAAAATTAACTTCCTTAGGATATATATATAGAAAATTACGATAAGTTAAATCAGGTGTCGCAACATCACAGGCAAATTCTAAAATTTCTTTTATCGGTCTATTTTTTTCATCAGGATACGGTATGAGCCTTCGTAAATCTGGATCTAAACACCTCGGCAATTCTTCCGGTTTCGGACTCAGATCTAATTTAAGAATTCCAGGTATACATTTCAATCGCTTTAGATTTGATCCAGGTCTGCGTAATTCAATCAAAAATTTATAGAGATCCTCATCTCTGAGTCTTTCACTTTCATGTTTAAAAAAACTCGAAACGGTCAACGTTATTGGTCGGAAACTGTCAAGACAGTTTGCGAAATCATCTGGCGACCAACTCCGTCGTTTATCAGAACTTTTACGCTCCAAAGAACCTCGTCGAGTCGGTTGTTCAACTCTTTTGCGCCAGTGCTCTAAGCTTCCAGATTTTCTATCTAATGATCCTGCACTCCCGTTGCTGTCAGAATCAATACCACCGCCATTGCCACCGCCTATTACAGCTGATAAATGTATCGCTGTCCATGCAAAGGGCATTCTGTATCGTCCTAGACGTTCACATGCTACAGCTGCTGCGACTTTTACTTTATCTCTGTTTTTATCATCACGTAGATAAGGCTCAGCACATTCTGAAATATCTCCTTGCAATACTTTTTCCAACCTAACTACTATAAATAAATCAGGACTTGGTTTGCTGATGCTGAAGACACAACTTCTTGCCAGAGTACTCGCATCGCTGTAAGCGATATGACTACCGAGCATTCTTTTTAAATTTTCCGGATTCATATCAACATAAAAATTCTCCGAAAGTTTTCTTTTTTCTTTGGCATCGTAGAGTGCGAAACTCGCAAATATTGGCTCGACTTCTAATTCTAATTTTAATTGAAGACATTTAATGAGTATTTTATGAGAAAATAATTCACTTGGTTCTAACGCTGGACTACTTTCTTGCCACTCGTCATCCTGACAATTCGACGGAGTGTAAAGTGGAAAAATTGCATCCTGTCGATCTTCAGATCGTTTTTGTTGGTTTATTTGGTCGATTGTTTCTGGGGAAACTCGATCAAGTAAACCGGGTAAGAGAGGATCGTGCTGAGAATGACGTAGATCTAAACTAGCCCATGAACCTCGCGGTGTGTCTAATGAATTTGATAAATCATCTTCATCATTTGGCGAATTGTAGAGAATATCTTCTTGATCGACCTACGTATTTAATTTTATAAAACATTAATTATTATTTTATAATACAAGTGATAAAATTTCAGCGCATTCTCAGGCATTGCCACCCACTTTTCTTAAATTTTTAATGACGTCATAATTAATTAAGAAGAAAATTAAAGCATTAATTGAAAGAGGACAATTTCGCTGAGGTATAGATTTTTAAAAGAATTACTTACAGCTGTTATCAATTAGAAGTTACAGGAAATTTGTTGGGTAAATTTTTGTAGAAAAAATTTGAAAATTTGAATTATAAAAATTAATATGATTTTACTGAAAATTAATTAACAAATGTCGTTAAACTTCTAATTGATGTCAACGGTAAGTATTTTTTTTAAATCTATATCTCAGCGACATTGTCTTTTTTATCAATTATTGCCTTAATTGTTTTTTAATTACCCAAGTAGCACATTTAGCTTTGTGACATTTATAAGATAAGTTTTGACTGTTTTTTGACTTATTGAGAAGGCATTAATATGTTGACAAAGTGATAAAAAATATATATCACCGAAAAAACATCTGATTAAAAAGACTTGGCACAAGTGACAATAATTAAATTAAAAATAATGGTAAAATAAATCATCTAAAGGATTTTTTAATTGAAATGACTTTTTTAAAATGGAAAAAAGAAGACAAATTTCCTATAACTCCTAAGACAACATCTGTATATCTTATTTATATAAAGAAAACTTGGCTCTGAGATAAAAAAATTTGTCTTGTCCACTTGGGTAATTGATAAAATTTTGATACGATTATGACAGTTGAAAGTCATTGAAAATTTTTAAAAAGTGAAGAGCCTTAACACAAATTAAATCTTTTATACAAACTTCAAAATCTTGTCGAGGAGTATCTAAAATTAATCTTTCTCGAGCAATTGGTGAAGCTTTTCTTCTATACTTTCGATGAATTACTATATAATCAGACGTAAAAGTTTCAATACATCTTCGAACATAAGGCGTAACCGTATCACTGTACAAAAAATAATTAAAATTTAACAATAATTAAATACTATGACTATGAAATTAACATCAAATAAATAAATTCTATTTCTCACAGAGATTCAAATGGAACTACAGGTTTTTCCGTCCGAATTTTACGCTTGACAACTCGCAGCTCCACATCATCCGGTGGAAAATCTAATATTGATCTCAATGGATCACGTTCAATAATCAGTAGATGTTGATTAAGAAAATCCTCATAGTCTACTGGCTCATATACTTCACAAAGTGATATCTGGTAAAATTAAAAATCAAATTTTATATTTATAAATATAAACAACAATCCTGTTTTAAATTGACGTTAAATTATGACGTACAGATGATGAAAATCCCGATGCATTGCTCTCACTTTTTGAAAGTTCTCTTGAATATGATGAAGAATTAGATATATGTCGTCTTACATCAGCAGCAAGTTGTTTGCTTAATTTATATGCAAATGTTCGATGAACTGAAGACATTATTGACACCGCCACGAGGTTTATGGTTTACATAAATTTTTTTTTCTGTTCATAGACAAAAAAAACAATAAGATTTAAATTGCCATCAAAATATTACATTTTACAAGTAAAAATAAATATCAATATGATATTATTTATATATAATGTTTATGAATAATTAGCGGCTAAAGTAATTTAAATTTTTGCGGCTCAGTTTATGATTTATTATCTAAACAAACTTACGTTTAATTTTTTATGTAAACAAATTGTAGTAACCGAGTTATTTATTAACTAATATTCAAAAATTTAAATATCAAAAAATATTTATATTTTAAATATTTAGTTTATTTAATTTAAATATTTATTTTAATTATATTATTATGTACAAAATAATATCAAGTTTGTTAAAGCCATTTTTTAGAGAGGTTATAACTTATACTAAATAGAACTGAACATGAACGTTCTTTTTACTGCAGGTGGGACATTACACATACGAATATTTATCTCTATGTATGTGAACTACAGATGTATGATGTACTTATATGAACAGGTATTTTAAATGTATTATTCAAAAACTTTTTTTTACATTTAAATAACAATGATAATCTAACAATTAAAAAAAACTCATAAATAAGTACGCAAGTTCTTGAATTAAACTTTTATTTTTAATTCATTTTATTTATTTATTTAAAACCCCGCAATTTACAAAATTTTTAAAATTCCATTCGCGTTTTCGCAGTGCGAATAAAAAAAAAACAATAAAAGAAATAATGATACAAAAAAAGGGCACTCGGCATCCAAAATGGAAGTAAATTTCTCATTAGTTCTTTATTTTGAAGTTTCAAGATCAATTGAATTAAAATATAATTTTTTTTTGACATTTCTAATAAAACTCGAGCTCAAAACCCGACAGAATTAATGACCCTGGTTAGTAGACATTTAACAATTTTTGGATTTTTTTTTAAACAAATCGACTACAAAAAAATATGCGCATGTAGAAAATTAAAAAAACTATAAGTGCACTTTTTTTAAATATTTTTTTTTTATAATTTATCGTTTTGAATAATTTCCAAAAATTATTAGACGTCGGCTAACTTCAATATCATCAGGATTAAAATAATTTGAAAATTTGAATTGCCGCCTTTTCCTAAATACTCAACTGATTTTAAAAATTTTTGAATTTTATAAAGATAATTGTCTAAAGAATACGAGTATATAAAATTTTATAATCATCCGTCAAAAACTTTTAAAGATATTATGACATTTTTACGATAATACGAAAAATCAATGATACTAAAGTTAGCCGACATCTAATAATTTTTGGATTGGTTCTAAAACAATAAATTATAAAAAAAAAAGTTTTCAAAAAATTGCACCTGAAGTTTTTTAAATTTTCTACATGTGCATTTTTTCATATTTTTTTTTTTTCGCAATTGATTAGTTGAAAAAAAAATCTGAAAATTTTTAAATGTCTGCTAACTTCAGGATCATGAAAAAATCATGGTACTGAAGTTGACTTTGATCATTTTTTTCAAAACGATAAATTATAAAAAAAAATGTTTTAAAAAATTGCACCTGTAGTTTTTTTGATTTTCTACATGTGCATATTTTTAGTTTGATTTTTTTTTTGAATTTATGAGTTGAAAAAAAACGAAAAATAGTTAATTGCCTGTTAACTTCAGGACCTTCAGAATCATACAAAAATCATTGTAAATTTGAACCTTTATTAAAATTCAAGAAATTACCGTGAAATAAAAAGTAAAAAAAAGGAAAATATACCTCATTTTATCAGCTATGACATCTTTTTTATCCAATAAGACTACACGTGTTCGTTAAAAAGTTATTTAAGAAAAAAGCGGCAGAAGTAGCGTTTTTCGTCAATTTCAAAATTTCAAATCGCCAGCATTTCTAAACTAATTGACCGATTTTGCTCATCTTTGAACTTAACCGAGCTAATCATTCATAGAATAAGTGTGCCAAGTTTCATTAAAATCGGTTTCGAATTGTAGGCACTATATTACATATATAAACTTTTGAATCAATGGTATTTTTGAAACCTACTTGACGAATTATGAGATTAGAGCGCAATTTTTTGAGAATTCCACCATGAAGACTAATTTAATAGATTCCTATGAAATCTATTAAAAGAAATAAACATACAGTTTAATTATCGAACTCAGTTTTCACTCCATTTTCGATTTCCACTCAAGTTGACATCGGAATGATTTTAGAAACCGATCAAAAAATTTACCAATTTTGAGTAGTCAATAGCTAATTAAAAAATTATATTTTTGAGACCGTTTTGTAGAAATGACTTATTGGAGTATGGGATTTTTAAGTCTATGTTCTCTTAGATTCTTATTCGGGATAAATTTATTCCAAATATTTTGAATACGAATTAATAAAACAAACTTTTTACATAATTAAAATTACTAACAATTTTCTCTAATCATTTATTTTTTTTCTTTAAATTATCAGTTTCAATTTTTACATTTTGATTTGTTTTCACATTCATGCTTTCTATATCAGTCACGGTACAATTAGTATAAAATACGTAGTAATAAAATATCCATGAGTAAATAACACCAATTGCACAGTAGATTGAAGTTAACGCTAGCGGTAAAAATGGTAAATTTTGTTGAAAAATAATTTTATGAATAAGAGTTTCGTAAATTGTTATAAATGGTAAAATTGTCACGTAAATCCATTCGTGAATTTTTAATAATGATGAATTAAATAATTCTTGTAAGCATAAAATTGCAGCTGACATGTAAACTAAATGCATTAAAATTTTTAATAAAATTAAATCAGCGGGAAAAAGAAGAGGCAGAATCGCTGTATGTCCTGCCGAGCTAAGAATTATAAATATTCTGCCATCATTTTTATTAACTGCAGCTAAAACGCTGAAAATAATTATTTATAAATAAGTAATTTTTTAAATAAAAACTATTATAATTATATATATTGTATTTTATAATAATCAAAATTAAATTATATACCTTAGTGGAATGATTGCAGTCAAAATAGCTTTTTCATGAACGTGCCATCCAAATATAAATGAACTTAATGCACACAAAACAATACATCTTAAAAAATCTTCTCGTTTTAAATCTTTGTGTTTTCTTTTTAGTATGAAATAAAGAGCGGGCTAAAATTTAAAATAAATTTTTGTATTAATGTCATAAAAACAAAAAAAAATTTAGTAGTAATAAATGAAGTATTTACTAGCATTGATATAAATGTAGCGGCAAATGTAACAAGAGGTGTTGGAGTTGGTAAAATAGTCAAAGAATCTTCTTGCACTAGACCACCAGTCATAGCTGCAGTTTTTATTCCTGATATCCAACCAAACCGTTTCCAAATTAATGACAGAACTTTATCAGCGCCTATATATAAAGCCCAGGCATTTGCAGCCCAGTATGCGTGGACTAGACCTCGCTTGAAAGGAAAAAGTCTTGCGAGTACCTGAATAAAACAATGTAAATTACAAAACTCGTGTAAAAAATTTCTGTTTTCACGGAAAAGTTGAAGTAGTGTATTAATTTAAAATAATAATATTACAAACTTGAGGTAATTGAGATATAAATGGCCTAAAGGAAGCAAACGTTATTGTTATAACGATTACACCAAGTTGGATAAGTCTTGTAAAAAATTTATTATCTTTGAAGCAATACCATTTAAGTAACCAAACAATAAATGCTGGAGCTACGTATAAATAAATATGTTTGAGATTTAATAAAATTGAAAACCATGCGGCTCCTTGTAAAATACTAATCTGAAAAAAAATTATGAATAAATATAATTTTTCTTTTATTAAAATAAAACTTTTTTATATTATAATTATTAAGGCGTTCTATAAAATTAATATAATATAATATAACATTAAATACTGAGCATGTAAAACAATAATAATAATTCATGTTTATATAAATTTTAAAGTTATGTATCTTGATGTGTTTAATACTAAGATAATTAGATTTTATTTTTCTTTGATCCAGTTTCTAAAAACTTTTTATGATATTTAAATTAAACTTACACTTTCATTTTTACAAACTCGTGCAATTGATAATAAAAGTATTCCTAATAAAAATCCATTGTATTGAAAATGTATATGATCAATCATTAGTAGGCCGATATTACACAATGACAAACAACCAAATGCCATAAAGTTATTTTGTGAGGTACAAAATACTCTTCCAATCCTATAAAACATTAAGTTAGTATTCAATGTATTGACTACTGATATTTTTGTTCAACAAATTAATAGTAAGAATAATACCCAGAAAAAAAGGATTACTTGGCGTAAAAAATTTTGACTTGCCCTAAGAAAATTTTTGCACTATAAATTGAAAACGAAAAATTTCTTGGGACGAGAAAAAATTTTCTTGCGCTGATAAATCCTTTTTTCTATGCAATAACAATAATAATAACAATAATAAGTTGGCATTCGCAACAATCGGAAGATTGATCACAAGCCTGAAATTGTGCTCTTTGATAAAACCGTGAAATTTATGTCATTAAGGTCTCAGCACCTACTGAATATGATATCACGGTTAAAGAAGAGCACAAACAACAAATATATCAGGAATTCCTGTTTGAAATTGTCAAGCTTTACCCAGGCTGCCGTGTCAATCTTGTACTTATTGTTGTCGTTCTTGGAGGAATGAAACAGTCTTTTGTATCTGCGTTAGCTAGAAAACCAACTTGTTCATCGCAAGTTGAGTTTCTGTCTTCGCGAATGCAAAAGGCTGCTATCCTCGGATCTCTCCGTCTACTTAGGCAACGAAACTTGGTCTGCTGTGCTTGCTAACCATCTTGTTGATGGAAGAATTGGACTACCGGGGATAACCCCCTGAGCATTAAAACAAACAAACAATAATGTATAAATTAACTTACTGTAGAATTCCATATAAAAATATACAATCTGCAATAATGACAGTTGTTCTTTGGAATATTATTGTTTCAGGCGATTCATAATTCAAGTTGTCTATTTTTAACATTTCTGGATCAACATATTTAGCTATTTGACTTAAAATAAATTCAAACCATGCAAAAAAAGGTGGATAATCTAATGTCCATTCTGATTTAGCATTAGTATACCATTCTTTTATTGGTAAGCTATGAGTTATTGCTAGCCAATTTCTATGAACTTCAAAATCGGTTGAATGACTGAAAATATTAATACATATATTAATAATATACACAAGTATTGTATAAATATCAGTGACTTACTATGTTGGAATCAAAATAAATTTTATTGCAGAAACAAGTATAAATATTGTATAAATTCCTTTGTTATTTATCAACTCATTACTAGATTTTGATTGGTCGCTTTTTGAAATTACTGTATTTGTATTAGTATTAGTTGTTAATTTTTTCTTTAATTGTTTAGCCATTTTTACATAATCTTAATACCAATATGTTATGATATTTATATATTTACATATTTATTTTACACGTAGGTTATTACATGTGGCGGTTTAAATATGTTTGTTGATAATTATCTTAAATTTTAGAGCCACAAGTGAAGATACTGTAAAATTATCTCAACAACAGATTGTACTTCGGGTGTTTTCGGTTTTTCTCCCTCTGGGTGTTCTCTGTACGCAATTTTCTCCCACCTTTACAAGCACAGTTTAGGAATAATCGGTAGTGGGAGAAATTTCCGAGGCTCATTCTCATTCTGGACATGCTTATATTTTACTTGAACACGAAATTTATTGACGAGTAGTTGAGAATAATTATAATTACACGATTTATTATTATTTATGTACCACGTATATTTGTAAAAAGTCTTAGGGCTGGGCCGAATACTGAAAAAAAAATAACTTTTGTAAAAACGATATTATTTTATGAAGTAAATCAATAAAAATTATTATATTATTAATTTAATACCTAAGATGAAGAATAATTTTCTTGGCGGAAGGAAATCGTCATTTTTTTACACTACTTCAATAAAAAGAACAATGTGCGAGCTGAGCTAAGATTTCTTCGATTAAGAAAATGATTTTGAATGAAATCTATGATGTGAACAGACAAGAGACAGTTTGTAAATTTTAAATAAATAAAATAATGAAATTTAGAGAATGCGCGAACTGATTTTAAAAATATGTAAATACACAATTTTTAAATTTGAATTCTAATTAAAATTTATTTATTTATTTAAACATTTAAATGTCAGCTATGGTCTGTTCGGATTCTCAACTCGGCGCACTGGGGCGCTTGCAATATACGCGGGAAAATTTAAATTCATAATTAAATTAAATTAGTAGAAAAAAAGTGAATTACCAATTTAAAAAAAGAATGTATTAATTATCGGTGTGTTGATTAAAGTGAAACTTAAGAAGGTTTGCCATCTATTCTCTTTCTCACACACATGTGAACAAACGAAACGGTCCTTGTTGCACTTACATTAGTAAATGGAAATTTCAAATGAGCCGTTCTCAGGTATAAACTGAAATTTCCAAACCGGAAGCATTTCATTCGATAAATAATAACTTTACGCATCAAATGACATATTTTATTTAATTATTTGGGCCTTTATCTATGAAAACGGTTCATTTGAAAATCACCTGTTTCATTCTCTTAAGTGAAACAAATCTTAGTATTACGAATCGATCATTAATTAATAGAAATTAATGTTAATTTCGTGTGCGAAAAAAGCGTCAATGTACCCTGGGTGGCAGGTCCGAACACACCAATAGAAATAAAACAACAAAAAATATATATTTAATGAATTATTTTGAATATATATATGTACATACATATGTATTTTAAATATATTTATACATATGTATATACGGGCCGAAGTCCCGTGTCTGCAACCTGTCTCGTAGCCTGTCTCCAATCTGTCTCCAATTGTCTGCTACATTCACACTCGTAATAATTTTAGTCTTTTTTTTTAATCCAATAAATTATAAAAAAAAAATAATTAAGAAAAATCGCACCCATAGTTTTTCTAATTTTTTACTGGTGCATATTTTTATTTTTATTTTTTTTGTAATTGATTTGTTGAAAACAAAAATATGAAAATTGTTAATTGACAGCTAACTTCAGGATCATCTTACATTTATTTATTTATTCAAAAATTTAAATAATTGCCACCTGTCACTTACATTCACACTCATAACTTTTATACCTCCAAAAAAATTTGTCATACACATTTTTCCAGATTTTCATCATTCATATGACGTAATTATTCAAAACTTACTCAAAAATCTAAAATTCAAAAATTCTGTCATTACTTCCGCAAGTGAATTTATCAAAAAAATAATTTCGATCAAAGCGCGTTCGCGCTTTCCGTGTAAAACTGTCAGAAATAAATAAAAATTTTGATTGGTCGTTGTATCCCATCATCCAACGCCTCTGGTAACATAAATAGTAAGCAGAGAATTGACTATTGAACGAGGTCACGCATTTTGCTTTGTTGTTGAGTATCGTCATTCAATCAGCTGATTATTGTTTTTATTGGAGTGAAAAAATAATCTAGTGCTTTGTTATTAATATCATATTAAACTATTTAAATAAACTAGTTTATCATTAGCGCTATCTGCAGTATAATTTTTAAAAAAATCTGTTTATTTGATAATTTATATCATACATTTACGATAATCAATAGAACAAAGGAAAGTATACATGAATAACTACTGACTACTTACTTATGTACTGTACTGACATTTTAAAATCACTACGCGCGGTGACATCATCACCACATCTCTTTTTTTACTGCAACAACAGTACATACAGTGTACCAAGTACTCCATTAAACTGTGTCTGTCAGTTGATCACAGTATGACGCAGTAGAAGGTCGTAATAATTGTTTTAAATAAATTCAATGAAATTGGATATAGTGATTATTTATTTCTGCATTATGGAAATATAATTTATTTATTTATTAAGTAAGTCAAATATATATACTGTGTTAATTATTATTACTTATATTTAAAAGTTCATTTCTTTTATTTCGCTCTGAGTTCGTGTTATTAAAAATGACGTTTGAACTTGAAGTTTCTTTGTTGTGACAAGCGCGTTGTCTATTTTTAATTGTTACTGCTACATTTATTTAAATGTGTTTTTTTTTTAGAATTATTATTATTTTTTTAAATTGTTTACATGAGTGTTTAAAATCCGCGTATTTTTTTATTTATAAAAATATTTATTTTTTTTTTTTTTTTAAATGTACAACAGCTGTACTAATTCAGTGATGTACTAATTTACTGATATGATGTATAGTTTAATATTTGTTTTAGATGATGGATTTTGTTGTTGTACTGTTAGCTATTCATTATAAATTGATTTCTAATTACACAATTTCTCAATGTCAAGGAACACTGGTGTCTATATTGTATCTGTTGTGTTCTTTATGACTTTTACATAATTACCATATATATATATATATATATATATATATATATACATATGTATATATAATAAAAACAGCATACTTTTGGAAAAATTTACGTGAATTTAGTAGAAAAATTTAAAATTATTAATAAATTGAGTAAATAATTAATAAAATAAAATTTGAAAAAAATGCGCATTTAAAAAAATTAAAAATTAATAAGTGCATTTTTTATAAATATTTTTTTTTTAAGTATTTACTTTATTTATTTATAGTTTGAATTTTTCACACTTATAAATTTACTCTGCTTAGTATAAATATTCTTTTTTATTTGTTTTCACAACTTAATTATTTTTATTTCGTAAAATAAATTGTTTTATTATTTAATAAATTAATTTTCAAAAATGTTTTCTATTTATAAAATTATTTGAATGAAATTGTTTTATTTTTTAGTAAATTTTTTTTTACGTCAATGTCAAATGATAAAAATATCGATGCGGAGTGACTGGGAATAGAAAACAGACATTTAAATAAAATTTGAATTTTATATCTAATTTTATTAAATAAAGATTTCATTTTGTGTTGTTGTAAAAACAATAATTATAAAAAATTAATTATGTGTCATAATTAAAGTAGTTAGAAATCTATTGAATGCCCTTGATTTTTGCTTGTTTACTCAGTACATTTTACGTGATTAAATAATTATGAAATCATGTTGCTTATCTGTAAAATTGCTCAGTAATTAGCCTTTCACTTTACATGGTTTTCTTTAATTTATTTTATTAAGAAATATAAAGTTAATTTATAATATATATATAAACATGAATAAATTATATGTTATTATTATTATTATTTTTTTTTTATTAAAATATAAATATTTATTATATTTTATTATTTTTTATTTCAGATAAGCAATTAGTCAATGAAAGCAAGATGTCTGCGGACTCACCAAGAAGAGGACTTCATCGGGGTATCCAAGTGGTTTCACCTCAGCCGATCAGTGATCGATCAATAATTGATAGTGTTGCTGGTATTATCAATGACATTGTTCCTCAAGTACGTTTCCTTGTTATATTTATTCTAAATTAAAATTCTAAAATATAAAAACAAATATTTTAAATGAATTTTTCCCGATTCTTTTGAAAAAAAAAAAAAAAAAAAAAAAAAATATGAAAAATGGTTGACTCTGATGACTAACTACAAAACTCTCCGCTGTTTTCGAGATCAGAGAGCTTGAAAAAATTATTGCTTGTTAATTTTTGAGCTCTTCGAGGTCAAAAAACTGTTGGACTGAAAGATTGAACGTTCATCGCGGCAATCAAAAGGACGCATCAAGACTTATACAGAAAAAAAGGATTTCCTGGCGAAAAAAAATTTTTACTCGTCTCAAGAAAATTTTTACCTGTCCCAAGAAATTTTTTGTATTTAAAATTGAAAACAAAAAGCAAGTCCTTTCGATTACTGCCAAATATTTCAAATCGATCGATTTGTTCCAAAGATATCGTTGGACAAAAATGTTTACATACTGACATACACACACCCACACATACACATGGACGTCCATCGGAAAATAGTCAGAATATTTTCCTAGGACCTCAAAACCTCGAGATCTAATGAAAATTCCACTTTCGAAAATCAGACCGGAACCAATAACTTCCCTTTATTCAAAAATTTGAAATCTTCATGGCGGGAAATTAAAAAAATGATTAGTATTTTATAATTTATATAATAATATTATATAGGAATAATTATAATATTTTAATATAGGCATATACTGGCTCACCTAACTCAGACAACAAGGAATCAATAACATGGGCACGCTTTGAGTATGCAGATGTCAATGATCCATCTTTCTTTCCCGATTATATTGAAGGATCTAGTACACCTCCATTACTATTGGTTTTAGGATACACAACTGGTGTACAGGTATATTAAATATATACATATATATTTTTATTCTTATTTTTAAAAAATGCCCATAAGTATATTTTTAGTTTGACGGTTTATTTGTTTATTTACTTGTAATGAAAGGTTTGGCTGATAGCAGCGTCAGGAGAAGCAACCGAAGTTTTATCATGGAGACAAAGTGTTGTTCGTATTTTAAGAATTTTACCAGATCCAAAACTAATTGAAGACTATCCGGATCCTTACGAACAGAAGCGACCAATAATAGCAATATGTGATTCTGCTGGGCCTGGTCCTCAATTTTGCAGTGTTAATTTTATTTCTTTAAGAACTGGAGAGCAATTGAAGAGCATTAAATTTAAAAATCCTGTTTGTGATGTTTTAGCGAATAAACGATCGATAGTAGTTACGTTTTCAGAGAAGATAGCGGTTTTTGATGCTCGAACTTTTGAAGATATTTTAACTGTAACGACTTGTTATCCGTGCCCCGGTCCAAATCCTAATCCCGTTGCTCTTGGAACAAGATGGTTCGCTTACAGGTGATGAATATATTTCATAAATTTATAAATAAAACTTAAGGGGAGAAAAAGTCTGAGATACAAAGAAAGAGCATATTTTTGCGATTTTTTTTTCAGAGTACTTTCTTTTTTAAAATTCTGAAAATTTGTGGCATTATTAAGCATCATTCCAAGAATATTCTGCTAAATTTTCATAAAAAAATATTGAAAAATGAGCAAGTGGTAGTGGGGAGAGACGAGTTACCTTAAAAAAAAGTCTCCATGCGGTAAGCAGTATAACTCATGACTGCTTCATTTGAAATCAAAAAATCAAAAAGATTTCTTTAGTACATAAGTTTATCTTGGATTTAAACGAAGGAATTTTTTTTTTCAATAACTACTTATTTTTTAATTAAACAAAAGGAGCAATTTTTGGCAAAAGTCAGAGTTTTTTGATTGTACTTTTACCAAAAATTCAAAAATAAATATTTTGTTTATTCCTTTGTTCAAGTCCAAGATAAACTTATGTACGAAAGAAATCTTTTTGGTTTTTTGATTTCAGGTGAGAAAGTCATGAGTTATCCTGCCTACGGCATGAAGTTTTTTTTTTTAAAGTGACTCGTCTCTCCCCACTACCACTGGCTTACTTTTCAATATTTTTTTATGAAAATTTAACAGAATATTCTTGGAATGATACTTAATAATGTCACAAATTTTCAGAATTTTAAAAAAAAAAATACTCTGAAAAAAAAATCATAAAGATATGCTCTTTTTTTTGTATCTCAGACCCCTTTCCCCATTAAATACCATTTGAATCGTTTATTTGAGAAACCCCATAAGTCACATTTTTGGCAAAATTGAGTTACTTGCATTGTTCGGTTCTTTGCAAAAAAAACCCATCGAACGGAGTGATAAAAAATTGGATTTACTGGGAAACCCCATAAGACAATGACTTATGAGGTTTTTCAAATTAACGCAATTATATTTTCACCAAAATAAATTTTTTTTTAATTAAAAAGAAATCGTTTCTTGCCAAGAAATAATTTCCCCAATTTGAAAATCGCGCTTTTGCCGAAAAAACGATAATATTTCCTCTGAAAAATGGGGTGCTCTTATGGGGTTTCTCAAATAAACGATTCATTTATTTAATATAAAAAAAATGTTATATTTATATTTAATACTATTATTTTAGTGAGAAAAAATTAATACCCGCACGTCGAAGTAGCGGCGGAAGCGAAGGCGAAGGAGTACAAAGTTATACAGCCGCTGTTTTGTACGCTGCTAAATCGCTGGGTAAAGGATTGCGCGGACTAGGCGAAACAGTGGCCTCGAGTTTGACTGGAAATTCAGTCGCTCCAATGACAATCAATAACAGTGGCAGTGATGTCACACAACCTGGTGTGGTAACCATATTAGATTTACATGCTACCAAGGAAGAAAAAGAACTTGATGATCCTGCTATTGAAACAGTGGTCGCTCATTTTACTGCTCACAGTGACGCGATCGTTGCTATGACATTTGATATGACTGGAGCGATTTTAATGACTGCTGATAAACGAGGACATGACTTTCATGTGTTTAGAATACAACCTCATCCAGGTGGTCCAACTTTAGCTGCTGTACATCATCTTTATGTTTTACATCGTGGTGATACTACTGCTAAAGTACAAGTACGTGAACACAAAATTGTAAAATTTAATTTTTTTTTGTAAAGAAATTAATTATGTTGTTAATTTTTAGGACATGGTTTTTTCAAGTGATACAAGATGGGCAGCTGTGTCAACGGTTCGAGGAACAACTCATGTATTTCCCGTGGCTCCTTATGGTGGGCCTGTGGGCATGAGAACCCATTCTACCCCCCATGTTGTTAATAGACTCTCTCGATTTCATAAAAGCGCTGGTCTTACTGATGACGGCACCAGGTCTCATTCTCCTGTTTCTCATACTGAGTTGCAGCCTTCGGTTTATCCGTATTCCAATCCAAGACTACCACCGTATCCACATCCAACGATAATTCATCCATTAGCACAGATCCGTCAACCATCGACATTAAATCATACTAATAACCAATCACAGCCGAGGTAAATTTAATTTTCTTTATATTATTATACATGAAGACAGACCATTTCGTCTCTAGCTTAACGTAAATCTACTGTCACATCGATTGAAATAATTTATCCGCAACTCAGTTGTATTTATAGACAATAAATTAAAATAATTTTTTTAGTAGACCCCAGCAAAGACAACGGTTGCATTCTGATGACAATGGAACATTACCTTTAAAAATTTGCGCTTGTTTTGCACCACCAAGAGCATGGATTTACACACAAAGAGATTCGACAAACAAAGTTTCTAAACGAGCTATTGACTCGTTATTCATTATGGCATGCCATGGAAATATGATTCAGTATGATTTAGAACCAAAACCAGCTACAGGTTATTACTATTACTGTAAAATAATTTATTTAATAATTAGTATTTAATAAAATACAAAAAATTTAATCGTTATTTTACTGTAGGTGTACCGAAGGAAAAAATATGTGATGACACCACAATTGAATTAGAAGTTGAAGCAAAAGGGCAATGGCCATTGCTGAGAATGCCAAATTCCTTTGAAATCCTTCCTCCTCTTTCTTCAATGAGTCCATTACTTTGTTATTCTGGATCACCGAAAAGCGTTCAGAATTTAGATAATACAGAAGACCGTTGGTTAAGCCAAGTTGAGATTGTAACTCATGCAGGACCACATCGCAGATTGTGGATGGGTCCACAGTTTGTTTTTAAAACGTATAATACATCTAGTGGGTAAGTAAATATATTTTTTAGCATCGGGTAATTTTATTTTTAAATTATTAAACTAGTAGCATACTCAAAAGGTGCCTCCCACTTTTTAAAAATATTCAATGACTCAATTGTCATAACAATATTAAAATTTTATTAATTATTTAAAATAAAAAATGTGAAAAACGGTTGACCCTGTGGGCCAACTCCAAAACTTCCCACTGTTTTTGAGCTCAGAATAAATTCCTAGGACTTCAAAACGTTGAGATCTGATAAAAACTCGAGTTTCGAAAATCGAACCGAAACTAGTAACTTCCCTTTTTTTTTTAATTTTTAATTTTTATAGCGGGAAGGTAAAAAATTAAAGTATTAATTTAAAAAAGTACAATTTCACCGAGATATAGAATTTTAAAAAAATTTACAGTTATCAATTAGGAGTTGAATGAAATTTGTTGAATAAATTTTAGCCTAGAAAATTTGAAAATTCGAATTGTAAAATTGACATGAAGATTTTACTGAAATTTATTTTCCAAATTTTGTTTAACTTCCTATTGATGTAAACTGCAAGTAATTTTAATTAATTAATCGATAACATTTCGATACGTCTATGACAGTTGAGTCATTAAAAATTTTTGAAAAGTGGGGGCACTGTCTGAGAATGACTTTCAATTTATTTTAATAATAATCTCCACTATTATTTATTATAAATAATACTTTCAGTATTAATGTGGCTGAATCTGAAGCTGTGGAAATTGGAATAATCGGAGGATCTCGACCAGCACGATCAAATCCTGTGAATATGCCCCATGCTGCGTCTCGACCTCTAGTGCCTGTTGTTATTGACGGCTCAGGAAGTGAGATATTTTAACAATAAAAAAAACTAATCATAATTAAAATACTAAATAATTGTTCAATGAATAAAGAAAATTGTAATTTATATTCTCTTTTTTTAGGCAGTTATGAACAGTCGCCAAGATTGACAGAAACGTTTGAGAATTCGGTTGAAAACGATGGTGTGGGTATCGGTAACGGTGAAAATCAACTTCGTGAAGATCTTGCAGAGGCAATGCTTGAGACTTCAGCAGCTGCTCATCGTGCACCAGGTATGTACTCACTATTCTTTACGTTTGTTAAATTTTTGTACTTGATTTGAAATAAAAAAAAATATATATTCTCATTATCCTGACAATAACCTCAGTATTAATAACATTATGCAGGTAACATAAATTTTGCAATGTGATTAATTATTAATATAAAATCAGTCATTACTACTTTTTTTCTTTTTCAAATATCATTGAGAATCCGCATGCCAATAATTACGAAACGATATAAATTTATTCTTGTAACAAAAATTTACATGTACAAACTAGTGAAATATCGTTTAATTACTTTACATAATAATTGCTAATTACGACAGATTAATATATTACTATGCCCTGTATTCTCAATGTTCACGACCGGTTTCTACCTATAACACGTACGGACTCTCGTGCATATGAATAGGAACAAAGATTTTAAACCATTGGCTCTCATTAGACTTCGCACATCCCCTGGATTATGCAGGAGACGGGTGGGGGGCAAAATGGGGTACTTGAGGAAATACAAAATTTTCGGGCACGACTTTATCCCTATTACTATAACCATTGGAAATTTTACTATGCATAGTAATTTTCGCATGTGTTTATTTAAATTTCCGTCAGATGGCCATCATGGTCCGGCTTTACTATGACACCGTAGCATTTCAAACAAGAATAATTTCTCCTTGAATATACCCTAAGTCCTATGAGGGTCTGCCAGGCCGATCCAGTCTTTATGCCCGAAAATTTTTACACATTCATGGCCGATTTCTTCATAAGAGAGATAAACTAGAGTTTGTTATTGGGCAGATAATCTTATTTCGGGGTTAAAATTTCGACGGTTCTTCAACAGACCGACGGGTTAGCTATCCTATGGTCCTATATGTATGATTGTGAGCTGTAGTACCTACTATAGGGATCCTACAGACCCAAATTTTTTATTTATACTTAAAAATTCCTACCTTCTACTACTCTGTTCCAATAAAAGTTAGTTCTTTATTATTTGTTTACGCTATCTAAAGTACATGCAAACCTAAAGTATTCTTATGATATTCTTGATTGCATCTGAGATAAAAGTGTCGACTTTTGAAAAATAAACAACAAATATTTTTCGAATGAATGAATAATTAAAAAAAAAAAATACATTTTTTTATTTCTTGAAATTGAAAAATAGATATAGAAGTATTCAAAATTCGTTTCAAGGCTAAATAATTATAAAACAAAAATTATAAGAAAATTTCTTCAATCAATTTTTTAATTATTAACAATTTATTTTTATAGAAGAAGCTAAATTGAAATAAACTATTGATCCGTGGGTTCATTTTTAAACATTTAACCTCGATATAGTTAAAAAATTCATAAGTTAACTGCCAGGTATAAAGTCAGTCCAATATTTATCCTTAGGATAAAAATATTCGGGGGTTATTTCTTAAACTAATGTACAGAAAAAGAATTCTTCAGTTAACTCACGTTAACTAACGGATAACTTTAATCGTAGGATTACAAGTGAAGAAATCGGCCAGAGGCGTAGGGATGTAATTTTCCTATTCTTCAGCACATAGTTGGGCTGAGTTATCTCGGATTCACTGAGTAAGACATTTATTGACCAACTCTGATAATGACAGTGACAAATGACTAAAATTATTAATAAATTTTCAAACTATTTTCCAACCGACTCGACCGGAAGTAAATACTCTGGAAAAATGAGGACCCAGTCCCAATTCCTGTCATATTGTAGATAAAATTGAAGAACGGCAGGTGAATTTAGCAAATGCCTATTGAATTCTATTAATTTTTTTACCCTACACCCGCCATAGACGTTCTATGCACGTCCACTAGACGACTGCTAACACGCTTCCGGTTCATCGGTTGTGACCTCAGAGGCTCTGCGCCGCTCAGAAGCTTTACAAGTCACATACATTTTTTATTTCTTATTAAAAATATTACTATTATTTTTTTAAATATAATCAAGTAAAAAAATTTACCTGTTGCCCAAAACATTTTCTAAAAAACAGATGAAATTAATTAATTTTCATTAATTAAAATTTTTGTTTTTTTATTTTATTTTTTAAATAATTTTTTTTTACAGTATCCTATAACATACATATATATTTATATATTTAAAATTATATTTATAAGATATAGTCTAATGCGAATTTTGTTAAGAATCTTTAATTTCTTTAGTGTATTAGTGATCTATAATTTATTTTAGTAGTAAATTATTAAAGTACGGGTTTCCGGTATTAACGATATGCTTAAGAAGCTTAACGTTTCTTACATACAACGAAATTAAATATTACGTAAAACACTGAGTTTTAAAACGGGCAGAACTGGCCAGAGGCAGGTATCTTCATTAAAATTGTTTCTTATTATCATAATGTTTCGATACTTTCATCACTAACTCGATATATATATTTATTTTATTGTAAATATTTTTACTTTAAAAAAAATTTCTAAACCAAGATATTAATTAAACATTTAAATATTTTAGTAGAAATGAGTTTCACTTGACCACAATAAATTTTTTTATTATCCTTTTTTTTGGTTTCTTATTTATAAGTAAAGTTTTTTAGTACATAATTTTGGTTTAGCAAATTTTTACCATAAGAGAAATGAATTTTTTTTGTTTTATAAATTAAATAATTGTTTATTTATTTGTTTTATCCTAATTGTTGTGTTGTTCCCAAATAATTTAACATCATTTTAAATCCATTGAGTGAGATTAATTTTTTTTTATTAATTAGGTTTAATGTAAAGAGAACGTCATAAAAAAATTTTTAATTATTTTCCATAAAATGATTTGAAAGTTGATGAAACACAAATGCACGTTTTTGAATTAATGATTATTATTATTAAAAGTTTTAAATTTAAATTTTGAATTATATATTTTTTTGTGAATTTTTTCTATCATAATTTAGGTTTTAGTTCATTCTATTACATAAATTTTGATTTATCAGGATATTTTGAAATTAAATTAAATATACGATAAGTAATGGCAGTAAAATTAGAAAAAAATCATTAATTCAATTTAATTCATTTTTTAATTAAATCTATTAGAATTTTATAATAATTATGAAGTTATTTATATAATACACGTATCGCATTACTAATTCTAAAAAAACATATTCTTATTCGCCCTTTTGGTTTTAGGGAACTTCCTAAAGCCAAAAAAGCGTATTTTTATTTTCATTGCCAATTGTTTGGTACACGGAGAGAAATTTACAGTAACAATTACAATATAATATGGGAATGATTCCTTATCGTATGGTAACAAATTTTTTTTAGAAATATCAATTACAGGAATGGTACCCATATGTTATAGTAAACGTTCCTATCTATATGGGTTTCAGAATTATGGTAATAATTACCATAACATTATAGTAGTTATTACCATACTGTATGGTAACCATTGCCGCAATGTTACGGTAATTATTAGCAGATTACCATACTATTAAAAGAATATTTCACATATATTATGGGAATGGTTACCATTATGTATATGGTTTATTCTTATATTCATTTAGGAACCCTTACAATGTGGATTTATTCCTATTTGCTTATGGGAACTATTTTTATGAGTATGGTAATTATTACAACACTCAGAAAATTAAGTAATTGTGTTTATTATCCTAAATTTTTAATTCCAATCATCTAGAATGATTAGAACGTTTTCCAATCCAAAAATAGTTAGTTGTAATTTTTTTTATTAGAATTAATAATTATTGGATGATAACTTCTGCAATAAATTTTGTAACAGTTACTATCAAAATGGTAATATTTACTACCAGCATGGCAATTTTTACTATCAGGATGGTAACAGTTACCATCAGAATGATAACAGTTACTATAAGGATAGTAATATATACCATCAGGATGATAATATTTACTTCTGCAATACATTTCGTAACAGTTACTATCAAGATGGTAACAATTACAATTTCTGACGGTAACTATTACCATCTGGATGATAAATATAACTATTTAGAATAATTATAATTATTAACTCTAGTTAACATACAAGATTGTAACAATTATCATAAATATAGTGAATATATACTACTATTGGATTAATAGTAGAAATTTTACCATAACTAGATAGTAGTTTCTATTATTTGATTTTCTGAGTGATCAGTTCCATTACCATGCGATATGGAATCTTTTACCATAATAATAGGAATCATTTCCATAGTTATGGAAATTCCATCATTCAAAGTAATTATTACCATAGCGATATGGGATGATATTTCATAAACGTACTACGAACGGTTACTATAAATTTCTCTCCGTAGACTTATTTTAGAGCTAAGAATATAAAAAAAATTTTGGAAGCCTAAATGGTGCATGATTTAAATTATATGCCTTCTTGGCTTTCAAAAATTTTTTAAAAATTTTTAGCCTTAAAACGAGTCTTCAAAACGATTTGCAATATGACGAATAAAAAGATGTCTTTTCGGAATTAGTAACGCGATACATTTTTCATAAATATATGACAGTTTAAATTTAATCTTTTTCATAAATAATAACACTTGAATAAAAAACATTTCATCAAACTTCAGTCTCTTATTTTATCTATGATAGAAAAACTAATGACGAATTAAATTAAAAAAAAAAATAATAATGATTATAAATAAAATAAATAAATTTGATTTATAAATAACGGAGGGCGCAGTTCGTTATTGATACCTGCCAACGGCTTTTTCTGTTATTAGGGAGGCGATTGGTAGTTGAGAGGGTGGGACAGCCGGTAACTAAAGTCGTCAACCCTCTGGGCACCGTAATAACTATCTTGGCCGACGAGGAAGACGCGAGTTCGAGGGAAGAGTTTGATGACGAAGAAGATTGTGTTCCAGATGCTCCTAAGAGCTTGTGCGCTGAGGAGGGACCCGCTTCTCTCGGAGATTTTCAATCTGAGGGCAGCTCACTTCGTAATATTACTGAAATTTGTGCTGAAATGCGTGCGGCTAGTGAACCAGCTATTGACAGTGTGCCAGATGACAGTATAAAAGACGTCCAAGAACACAAATCACTTTGTGTCGAAGCTGCGACCATGAACTCCGCCGACAATGCTATAGATTTTGAACGTGAAGGAGCATTTTGTGATATTCCTACTAATTTAAGTCTCTGTGCTGAACAAGGTGAGATTCCAAACAGTCCTATGACCCAAGCCAGGGAAAGTTCTTGGTCTAATCGTTTAGTAAAGTCCGAAGAATCTCAAATTCAACAGCACAATTTTGCTGCTGCTAAATATATCGTTAATTATGATGACCAAAATGTCGTTTTAGCCGAAAATAAATTCGACAAATCGGAGATTAAATCAATTAAAAAAAATAATGATCCATCGAATACCGATGAATCTGGACATACGTCCAAAAGATCAACTGCCGCTAATTTTCGTGTTAACAAACGCATGTCAACTTTCAATAAAGAACGACCTAAATATTTAATTCGCGAACAAGATGACAGTGTCCTTATTGAAGACACCAGCGCTCCTGTCAAAAATAAAATTATTGAGTCTGCGGATAAAAATATGTCAATTGACCTCAAAAAATTACCGGATGTCAATAAAAAACTAAACGTTGATGAGTTTAAAAAAGAGCGTAATCAAAAAATGGCCGTCGACAATACAACTGGTGCTGATAAACCGGAAGTGATGGTAGTAGAGAGCAGTAAGTCAATTGAAACAATCGATTCATTTGTCGAGTTAAAAGCAATTGATGTTTTTAATGAAAAAAGTTGTAGTTTTGAATTATGTAGAGAAATATTAGAGCCAATGGAAGCTTCTGTTGCTACCGGATGTGATATGGCGTCTTTGCCATCTGATTTACCGCCAGCACTTGATGATTTTCATTGCGTCGATTATCATATTGTTGAAGACAATGTTTTTCATATGAAGGATTCGATGTATCCTAACCAATATGACGATGATATCGAGCATATAAATACTACTGATGATATTCTAAAGATGGTCGATGTTAAAATGGACAGAGACAGAGAAATAAATAAAATTGCTATCGATGAAATAGAATCGTCCCCAATGCGACAAAGAAAAAGTAGTAAAAGTACTATTTCAGATGACGATCTTGAACATATTAATACTTCAGAGCTTACGGAATTGTTTGAAAAAGCAAAGACGCTGATAGTTGAGCAAAATGATGACGTCAATTTGTCAGACAATTATCAGTTACCAGCAAGCAAAGTTGGATTGTCATCAGACGATGAAATCGAACATGTCGTTCATTCAGAATTTACTGAAATCAGTGAATCTCCATCTCCAGTTATACCTTTGCAAGTGCAATCACCACAGCAATTATGCTTAGAATCGCCTGTAAATAAACCGCGAAAAAAATTGCTAGCAAATGATGAAATAAAAGCGCCAATTAAAATTAGAACTTCGAGAAAACGTAAAGATGTCGTTGTTATTAATAGCGAAATTACTGAAGCAGATGTCACTGTCATCGTAAAATCACTTGATCATACGGAAAATTGGGATAAGAGTAAAAGTCCTGAGAAAGATTTAGCTGAAGAAATAGACCGATGTGTAGAACCTGCGGACCAATCAGTAGAGCCGACTACGTCACAGAGTTTGCCGAAAAAAACCCGAGTGCGAACGAGCAAAAGTTCAGGTTCTGTTATACAGAAGAATTCGGCGTCAAATCTTATTGAGATTATTGATATAGACGCGATGCAAAAAGCGGAAATGGAAGTAGCGAGTGGCATTACAATACCAGAATGTAAAATTTTAGACCCGTGTCAAGATATTCCAGTTGCGCGAATGAAAAAATCACGTCGTAATAAAGAAATAGATGCGGATAATGAAAGTCCTAAAATCAGTCCAATTAATTTAATTAAATCTGACTCATTAAGTGATTCTAGACCCACTGATGGACTTGATTGGGGTATAACAGGCCAGAAAAAAGAATCAGTTGTCAGTAAAAATAACATAAAATCTGCTGATGATAAAAAATCTTCAAAAGATGAAACGATTTGTGAAATAAAAGCAACTAAGAAACGCGGTAAAAAATTATCCTCAGCTTCTGAATCTCTCACTAGTACAAATTGTCAATTTAGCCTTAATTGTGAAGCTTCAGAAGCTTATAAATGTTCTGCTGAAGATGCTTCGACTTTGATCTCAACAAGTTCTTCAATGGAAGTCACGTCATGTATAAAAGACACTAAATGTGAAGAAGATTTAGATGTAACTAAAGAAGAAAACAATGTACAAATTACCGGTGAATTGGAAACAAATGAGGAAAATTTATCAAGTAGCAGTAGTACTGATCTGCTGCAACAGCAGCAGCAACAGGAACTTAAACAAGATTCAAATGATGAAGTTGCGCCTGAGCGGTCAAGTTCTTCTGATGATCTCAATGCTAATGTGGTTCCAATGGACACGGAAGAGGACAGTGGGGTAAAAGAAGTGGTGGAAAAACCTAATTCAACAACTGCATCTCCGTCTTGGTCAACTGTAGGCAAGAAAAATAACAGATCTAAGAAAAAAAAACGCAGATGAGTAAAGGATTGCGTAGATATGCCTAAAGCAAGTCTTGCTCTCTATATATTACTCATGCAAGTTGCTGGGGTGGATTGATAATTATAAATTAATTTAATAATATTAACTAAATAAAATAATCTTATTAACTAATTGACGTAGATTGTAGTTAATACAATTATAATAGATAATAATAATTTATGATTGTTAGTAGATAGTTAATCAACGAAGTAGTTTTTGTTTGAGTAATTAAAATTTTTGTTTATCGAGAATTTTAAAAATCTTGTATTGTAGATTTGAAAAGAAAAAAAACTGCGAATCCGTCAACGTTATTAAATAATGTCGCATTTCTTAAAAAAATTTTTACGTAGTTTCGATCTCAGAAATTATGACTAGAAAAATTATATTTTTTAGTTGATATGCTTTTTTTTTTAATTGTTTAATTATTTTAGTATTAAATTAAAATTAAATTTGCGATTTTGCAAAAAGTATTATATATAGAGTGTTATAAATTATATGCATATATTTTTTTTTCTTTCTGATTAAATACAGAATTGAAAATATTTTCCTTCGTAGCGAAGAGTTTGTATTTCTAAAAGAAAAAAATGAAAAAAATTGTTAAATAATTAATCATGGATACATTATTATTAATAAATTATATTAATGAGTGATTTTAATTGATTTTTGAATGTTCGTAAAAGATACTATACTTTGTTTTGTTGTATTATAAGTAAGTGCAATAAATATATAATTATTTCTAATTACGGATGATCTATTGCCTGTATTCTCCATGTTCACGACCGGTTTCCATCTACGATACTTACGGATTCTCTAGTGCATGTTAATAGGAACAAACAAAGATTTCAAGCCACTGACCCTCACTAGACCGCACATCTTTTCGAATAACTAGATATTATACAATCAGACTCATTATAAGACTAGTTCAGGGTTGTAGGGTAAAAAATTATTAGAATTGAGGTTCCCTCACTATTGTAATCAGTATTTGCGCCCAAGCCTCACTATAAAACTATCGTCATTTTGCGTTTTAATCATCTATTCGGTTCAACTCTGCTCTATTATACAATAGGGGAGAGTGGGGTCAATTGAACCAAAAATACTTTGACATTTTTTTTTTATATGAATAAAAGCAAAGTGATAACTTTTTTTTTTACAAAATTATAACTTATTATACAGACTATCATTTCGCACAAGCACATAGCTTAACGAATGATGAAAATTTTCAATAAATACGAAATTGTACAACTGCATCAAATGGTTCAATCGTCCCCTTTGCGGGGGCAATTGAACCACTAGTCGGGGACAATTGAACCATGAGTATTAGAACCACAAATGACTGACTTTAATGAATATTTTACTATTCATTACAGCTTAAAACTAAAATTACAACACTTCTAATAATATTTATTATTTTATATAACATTATATGTTATAACAATCACTTTTAAAACTTCTGTCAATATAATTATTTTTAACTTCCCGCTAAGAAAATTGCAAATTTTCAAAAATTCGGGAAGTTATTGGTTTCAGTCCGATTTGTGAAAATCGAAATTCCAACAGATGTCGACGTTTTGAGGTCCTAGAAAGCTATTCTGACTAATTTCACGATGATGTCCGAGTGTATGTATGTATGTATGTACGTACGTACGTACGTACGTACGTACGTACGTACGTACGTACGTACGTACGTATGTAAATATCTATAACTTTCGAACGGATCAACCGATTTTGATTGTCAAGGTGTCACTCGACGCAGTTTTTTAATATCTTGAAGCTGAAAAAAAATTGAGCTTGATCAGCAGGGCTCGTTCGGAGATATTCCAAAAATAAACTTTATTCAAAAATGTTTTTTCTGGATAACTTTTTACGGGCTCGATGGATTAATTTCATAATGGACTGGGCTCTGGAGATTTATAAGCCGCGTCGAATGCCACCTCAAACATCAAAATCGGTTAATTCTTTCAAGAGAAACCGTTGTCGAAAGAATTAAAAAAAAAAAAATTTTTTTAGTAGTTTGAGAATTTCTCAAAAATGACTCGATGAATCAATTTCAAAATTTAATCAGTTATAGAACTCAATAAAACGCGTCGACTGCCACCTTAAACGTCTCAATCGGTTTATTCGTTCGAGAGATATCGTTGTAGAAAAAATTGTAAAAAACGTTATTTTTTGAAAACAAAAGCATACAAAAGTATTTTCGAGCTCGAAGAGCTCGAAAATGTATCTTCTACAGTTTTTCGAGCTCAAGGAGCTTGAAATACGCGGGAAGTTTTGGGGCTGGCCCGCAGGGTCAACCGACAGACCGATTTTTTTTCTTGGTTAGTTCAGCTTGTTTTCACATTCTGTCAAGATGCGCGCGCATGTCTGATGCTCACAGTGTGATTCGTATGGTTCAACCGTCCCCGAGAGTACTGGTTCAATTGACCCCATATGATTTTATTTAAATAATTAGTTTAAAAAAAAATATTCAAGAACTATTTTACTAGAAGTAAAGCTAGAAATTTATGACTAATATATGTAAGAAGGTATTACAAAAAAAATTTTAAGATTTCATTTGAAAATTAAAAAATTATTAAACAATTTACCAAGAGCTGAAATCAAGGTTTAGATACCTAAAAACACAAAAACTTGAATTTTTTAAAATTAAATCATCATATTGGTTCGAAATTTTGATCAGACTAAGGTTTAGTGTATTAAAATATAATTCCAAGAGGGCGATTCATTTTTATATTTTTTTCGATTTTTTAAGCTTACTGGTTCAATTGCCCCAAGGGGCAATTGACCCCACTCTCCTCTACATCTATTTTATGTATTATTACAACAAAACAGAATTTCGTCGTTTTTTTTTCTCCTAATTAATTAAATGAAATACCACGAAATTGTAAGTATTCTTTACGAAAATAAATGACTTCATCTGCAATCTATATGATGTACATTTTATCTCGATTTTAGTCGTATTGTTCGTCAGTTTTATAGCGAGGTTTCGGTGCAAAATTTTCATTGAGTTGGTGAATCGAGGTCCGACTATACACCGTCGGTTCAATAGAACATGTACAACTAAGTGGATTTTTTAAATTTTTACCATGAAACTAAAATATCATTCCTTATAATAGAATACAAAATAAATAAGTAAACAATTGGTAAATTCACGAAAGAAATAGGAATTCTTATTGTATGATGACAACTATTTATAATGAATTTCATGAATAAAGAGACTTTTGAAATGAAAATGAACATCCACAGCAGACTCTTTCCATTCAAAAAAGCTCTGCATCAGATTGGTTCTATACAATAAAGTCGAAGTCCATTAATAAGAATTATAAGTGTAGACTAATTTTTAAGTTAAGTGGTAATTAAATAAAAAAAAAATGTTCTGGAAAAATGAGGATCCAGTTACGCAGTTCTTGTCAAATAGAAGATTCCATTGACCAATAGCAGGTGAATTCTGCAAATATTCCCATTAAAATTTAATAGCTTCTAGATACGTCTTTCAGAAGTGAGACTTGTGAGTATTTTACCAATGCTGAAATTAATTTGAAATCAGACCTCATAGAATCGATCCTGAAAACTAATTTTAAAATTAGTTAGTTAAGCTATCATTATATTTTCTATATTTAATATTACTATTTTTTTCTTTTTCTTAAATATAATTGAGTAAAAAATACCACCGTTGCTCAACAGAGTTCAGGAACTCGAAAATCTAGCTCATTTTTTCCAGCCAGATAATTTCGCTAAATTAAATGGACGATAAGAAGCGATTGTAAATCATTCCTAATTCGAATTAGATACTTGTTATAATGTTATAATAATCAAGGCATAAAGTTTGAACTTTATTAAATTCTTAGTATTTCTAGAGATTTTAAAAAATTAATTAAGGAACATTAATCTACGGAACGAAAATTTCCTGGAAATTCCGACTTATCGGATGCCACTTCTTCTTTAAAGAGTAAATTACACGCATGCGCTCTTACTAATACATATATGATGCAGATATAAATATACACTCATACAGATGTATAGCATCGGGTGGGAGACAGCGTAGCTCGTAGTGAGGGTCAAGATTCAGGGGAAGTCCCGAGTTAATGGAATCCGACTCTTTTATCACAAATTGATTCCGAGCTCCTGGAAACTGACTGTGCTGCTCATAAGCATTAAAATTCTGCCATCTGTAATAATTAATATATTAATTTTATGAATAGTAACAATATAATAAAATAAGTTATCTATATTAATTTGTACAATATTTTCGCTCTTCATGATTAAAACCATCATTAAATTTAGTAAATGATATGATTCTAGAACTTTTTCATCAAAAAAATCAAATTTTTTTATTAAATAATAAAATGACATTTCAAAAATTAACATAAGTCCTGAAATAATTAATTTTTTTTTTATTTACAGTTTAAATTAAGTCTTTATTTATAATTAACTCAATAATAATTTAAATAAAAAATATTTTTTGTATTGAAACATAATAAAATATTGTTTAAAATAAGTAGGTAACCGACTTTTTTTTTTTATTTAATAAGTAATTTTAATTGTTTAAAAGTTTTAGTTCAACTGCACACATAAAAAATGACAATAATTTGGTTAACCCTTCGTTGGTCGCGCAATGAGCGATTCCCCGCTTTTATCTTTATTTTGTAATAGAAAAAAAATAATTGCTTTAGTTTTCGATCAATAATTTAGCTATCCCTTCTTCGATCTATTTAGCATACATCAAAAGAGGTTCTAAAATTCCAATGATTCATATTAATTATAGATATTAAGAATGAACGTGGAATTGCGGGGATTCCCCGTGAACGCGACCGAAGTAGACAGTGAAATTTTATTCTCAACGTTGCCAAATATACGAAACCAAAGAATGTAAAACTCATATGGATGTCATATGTTGTCAATAGATTCGGCAACGCTGTAAGAAAATTAATTAATTAATTAACTAATTAATTAATTAACACTACGGTGATTTCCCGCGACGCGACCAACGAGGGGTTAAATTTGAATATGAAATTCAGAAAAAAATATGTATGTAATAAATTATAGTTTTATAAATAATTAGAAAATGAATTTATGATTTAAGGTGGAAGTCAGTCTGTAGCGAGTTATGAGGATCTTAGTTCCAGTAGTTTTAGTTCAACAAGTAGAGCATCGTTGGATGCAAGAAGTTCTCCAACTCCATCTTATGGAGCGGAAAACATGATGGTTTTTCCTGGTGATAGTAGTGGTTCTATTTGAAATTACTTTAGGTGCGTGACCGTATTACCTCACTGGTTACGCTGCCTTAAATGAACGCATTGTATTAACATGCGATTAAAATTTCAACATATAATAATAGCTAACAACAACTTGTCTTTGTGCATGAGTATGCTCAGTGTTATTTTTTTCCACAAAATGTAATATCTTCATTTTTTTCTACTGAAAAGAAAAATCTCAAAAATACCAAGAAAATTTGCCGTACTAAAATAAAAAGAAATACGTTTTTTGTAGTTACGGTCTTTAAACTATTATGTGATGATCGATACATAAAATCAAATGATTGATATTCCTCTGAATTCCAGTGATTGCCATTTAATTTAATTGATGGATGTTAAGGGTTGTGATAAATTAATTAAAACTATCTTTTTATTATTTTTTTAATTAATCATTAAATTGATGTATTATGGAAAAAAAAATTATTTTATATTATAAATTTAATTTTATATTAATTGAGACCATTAATGTGACATTTAATTTTTATAAAATGTAAGTTGATAAAATTTTATAAACATTTTTATAAATATTATTATATTAAAATGGCGAAGGGTTAGAAATATTGAAAATAAAGTCCACAGCGGGCTGTTTGTCTGTAAAGTTTTTCACTTTGTACGTTTATTAATATTACAAAATATGCTATGCATTTTATTCACATTCTTTGTATATTTACTACTTTTTTATTATATATATTCCAGGTTTAAATTAAGAGTATTAAAAAATACTTATCCAATTTATAAACAACTGAGTAACAAAATTTATTAATTTCATATTAAAATTACTATCATTTAAAAATTTGAATGTAAAATAGAATTTAATGTTTCTAAGTTTTTTAAATATTGATAATAATATAATATTTTGTAGTTATTTATAATAATGAAACATATTTAGGATACATATTATTAAAGTAGTTTGAAAGGTTGAAAAAAGGAATGGAAAGAGAACGAAATTTATTGCGAAGTCGAAGAATGTCATTTGTAAATTTCTTGTAGTAAAACAACTTTTTCAAATTATAAAAATTTAAATAGTATTTTATACGTCATGTGGAATCGGTATTATACTCGATGTCCTAGATGTATAAAGTCCGTAAAAGAATGATCTTTCTTCCACCATTTTTCTAGAATGAAGTCAATACTGCGCATGCGCGTTAGTGAAAAAAATTAGAGGGCTTCATTACAGACAAGTGCGAAAAATGATCATTTTTTCGCGGACTTTTGACTACAATAGTCTATGTAATGAATGCACGAAAAACGCCGCTAATTGTCTAAAGTCAGCGCCATGCAGAGTTATAAAAATAATTAACTTTATTATTATTAAAAAGGATTTATGCTTTATCAAATTGATACTTTGTTTAGTACTATTCAGTTAACAAAACTTAACTCAATAAAAAAAGTCATTTTTGGTGTTGTTGTATCAATTAATAGAAATATGTAAGATTATAACATTCAGCTGACGTTACATTGATCTGCGCATGCGCAGTCTAGAAATTTTGGTCATGTTAATAAGGCAGCTAAATTCAAAGTGACGTCATATGAGAGAAAGCTGATTGATTAGTTGAATCGTTTATTTGAGAAAGACCATTAGTCATGTTTTTTCGAAATTGGATTTTTTGCATTTTCGGGTTTTTTGAATGTTCCCCCATAGTAATTAATAAACATATCCATCAAATCAGTGTCTAAAAAACAATTAATGGGATGACAGAAATTTTATTTTATTGAGAAACCCCATATATCAATGACTTATGGGGTTTTTCAAATAAACATATGCAGTTTTACTTTTATAGAAATAATTTTTTTTTTTATTTAAAATTCGCGCTTTTTTTGGAAAAAAAAAAAATAAATAATATGACTAATTAAAATACTTAATATATATTAAATGACACTTTTGACCAATCAGAAATCATTGTATTTTAATATATAATTTTTAAGGCTGATTTTAGTCAGTTAACGGCATATTCTTCAGCATGAGTTACACAAAATCTTAAAATGATAAATTCATTTTTAATAAACATTATTTCTTAAATATTTAATAAAATCAGCTATGAATGTTATCAATATTTATTCGAAATTTTACTATCAGTAAATAAAATTTACTTTAGTTATTTTTAAATTATAAAATAAATTTTTTTACTTATATTTTATTGAATAATATACCAGGCCTTATATAACCGTGCCAATTTATTTTTTATTTTTTAATTAATATTAAGCGTAAATTAAAATTATAATTACTATGAAAATTTATTTGAACAAAAATATTATAGTAATGTATATGAATCAAAAATTAATTTAGTAAAATTTTCAAATTAATTATTTTTTTTTTGAAAAATAACAATTTGTAATAGATATTTAATAGATATTTTTATTACATCCGATTGATGAAATATATGTAGTAGTTTGGATTATGCTACACCAAATCATTGTCTAAAATAATTCTATTTTTATTATGTGAGGCATGAATAGAACAGCGGCATTGTTAAAGAATTGTGAAAAAGTTTTGATTAAAAAAATTGCGAGTGGTAGAAAGTTATTCTCATATGAATATTATATTTTTATGTACTTCTTTTGTAACTGATGAGGTAAACTATATTAAAAAATAAATTAACTAGCATAATATTTGTTTTATTATTTAAATTTTAGTTATAAATAATAGTAACAATAATAATTAAATATACATTGAATTATTTATATAAAAAAAAATAGTTAAAATAGTAATTTTGAGATATTACTGATGACTCGGTTCTTGTGCTCCTTCGAATCTTACAGACTACCCAAAAAAGAATATTTTGGGGCCTTGTAAGAGATAACTCTACTCTATACTCTCTAAAGTAGCTTAGGAGCCATTAGTATTAGAGTTCTTTCCTGCAAGGCCCAAAATATTTTTCAAAAGTTGTTGAAAATTTTTATTTCTCGTCTTCTGACTACTAGATACGTTTTTTTGGAAATTAAATGTTTCCAATATAAGGTACTGGCGGGTAATAAGGCCTAGTTAAGGGAGATTTTGAATAGAATCGAAAATATTGCATTTAATTATCGAAATGTATCATAAATCTTTATTTCAATTTATTAGCCATAAAATGTAATGAAGTAATGGTAATTTTTACCATAAACAAACAAAAAATTATCCTTTTACAAAAACCATACTAATAGGTCTTATTTTACTACGGTAGGGTAATAAGGCCTACGGGCTAAACAAACTGGAATAGTTTAACTATACTTAATAAAATTGGTATTAGAGATGAATCATCACTTAAATTTAGCAACAATATTTTTTAAGAGTCAAAAGACTAGATTGCTTTGCTCAACAGCACTTGAAACTATCAGTATCCTTTTTAAGAGTCAGAAGACTAGATTGTTTTTTATAATTTCTTCTGCGCTACGACAGCATATGACGGATGATGAAATATAGAAGACAGGGAACGTGATATCGGGACTCTATAAATTTCTCGTAACATCTCTATGCAAGACCCTTCTACTAGAGTAGCCTTTAGCGGAGACGATTATTTTAAATATCATTTCTGTCAGGCCTTATTACCCGACGGGCCTTATTACCCGCAGGTACTTTAGTTTAGTTGTTTTATTGCAAGTTTTGAAAGATAGTATCTATACGCAAGTCATATTTACGGGTTCGTACGTCAATTACGTCTAAAATACGTTTTTACGGCTATTTACGTCTTCAAAGGTTGAATTTACGTTTTCAATGTTAGGTGCGTTTTCTCTGTGATTTAAATTTTAACTCGGAACTTAATCAAGAAAATTTTTTATTTAAAAATATTTTTTAATTGATTTATTCGTTTAATTTTTTACAAAACTTTTTTTGTAACTGTTTGATTAATATTATCTACATTTTTTTTTTTTTTTTTATAAAAAGATATTGTAAAGTGTAAAGAATAAAAATCACTGGTTTTAGATCTGTTTCTCTATTTTTTATTTTTAAGTTGCCTTAATTTACGGATCTGTTATTTGATAGTTTGTATTTTTAAAAAAATATGTAAAAATAAATTAAAACAATTTACATTTTTCAACAATAGCTTACGAAACTATACATTGTTCTAACTTGATAGTTATAAAATTAAACCTTGATTAATAAACAGTCCATTCTCTATTTTACGAGCGCGAATTTCAAAGGACACTGAGCGTTTGAAAGTAAACATTTTGATTCTCTAAGTATAAAAGTCGAAATACATGAGTTCATAATTTTTTTATTAAAATAATAATTAATATCACAAATGGGTAATAAAAATTCTAATCTATTAATATAGTGACGTCAGTTACTTCGTATACGTCTAATTATATATCAGAGTAATTATAATTAAACGTGATTTTACCAGTACGTAAACAATTGTTGAAACGATAAGATCCAGATAATATACATATATATTTATATGTATGAGACATAATCCAATTTATTATCGTTCATACGGGCGAGGTTTCAAATTTTCAATATACAATAATAATCGAATCTTTTTTCAACGCACTATGACAAACTATACTAAACTAACCATTTTTATAACAGAATTATTTTTTATATCCTCTTTGGCCATAGAATTTTCATATTTGGATCTTGTAAGTAATATTGAATTTACTGTCACATACTTATTATTTAAATTTCTTAAAAACGTTTATTTTTGTAGACTGAAGATAGATTCATTTATGTATGTTCACCAAATTCTGCGACGTTATACTTCCTACCGAATTCATCATATGCAGCATCAATAGTTGTCGATCCAACAAAATTTGAGTGTAGAAAATTTTTCAAAATTAACCGAGCCCCGCCATCACTCGAAATTAAATTTTCTACCTGTACATCTGGACTTAGACTATTTGACGTAATATTAGCTGACCATGGAGTTTGGGAGTGGAATAATAAGTATTATAAAAGAAAAGTTGATTGTCGATTTAGTAGTGATAAGATCAACATCAATCTTTAGAAAATTTTAATTTTATCAGGTGGGCAATTAGCGTTATTTTTAAAAAAAATTACAATAATCAACATTTAAAACTATAATTGTTATTATGATAATGCCAATTTATCATTGTGAAGTAGGGAGTGTGCGAACTATTCGAATTTAGCGAATTATTCGCTCACTTTTGAGCTCAGCAAACTTTTATAAATGAATTTGAAAGCTGGAAATAATTCAAATTTTTAAATAATTCAAAACTTTCCCAATAACTCAAAATTTTTTGAATTATCGTCAATTTTTAAACTATCCTAAAGTTTACGTATTATTTGTAAACTTTCAATTGCTTGATTCGAATCGAGAAAATTAAAATCAGTTTTCAAATATTCAAACTTTATTTAATGGAGAGCTTACATTTTAAAGTAACCAAAAATAATTTTTTTAAAGATTCGTGTCTAAGCTCTACTTACCTCTGACAAAAATTTGAATTATTGTAAAAAATATTAAAATTTTAAGTTCAAAAGAAAATTTTGAAATTATTCGTAAATTTTTTAATGATTCGAAGAGTTTCGAACTGTTTAAAAATTTACGGATAATTTAAAAACTTGATGAATAATTCGAATTTTTCGATTCAAAGTCCGATTTTATACGAATAATTCGTAGGTTCAAATTATTCGCACACCCCTATAGTAAATATATATAAATACAAATTTTTATAAATATATACTATAGAATTTTGTTCATCATAAATTGGTCAGCTCTTTAATCAGTGCCATTTTATTTTTGATTTTTATGACCAATTCTCATTGGAGTTTATATATATATATATATAATTATATAGTGTGGGAGAATCGTTTATACTTGATACTTTTACAAACAACCAATAGAACATGATATGTAATACATATAAAATAAAATACATTTAATAAAACTTAATCATTGTTGAGCGAAAATCAATCAAAATTTTTATTACATATGTAACTAATATTTTTCTTTATATATTTTCATGAGATTTATCCTGCCGAATCTGCCAGTTTCTTGTCTGATTTTTTTTATTCTGTTAAAATTTTATTTAAGAATTTTTTAAAATATTTGGTACCATATTTTTAGTACTCATATCTTTTCGACAGGTAGGAAATAATAAGTCCATTTAATTAGCCTTGATAACAAGAATAATTATCATCGGAATTTCCAAAGTTATTAAATAATCATTACATCGAAAATTTAATAAATGTCAAATTTATTTTTTATTGTACTTTTATATTTATATAATCGGTGTTTTTTTTATTGTTGATTTAATAAAAATTTATTACATAAATACTGAAGTACATATAAATTCTAAACTGCAACAGTTAATTTATAAATAGTTTATTTATCGAATTGACAAATCAATTATTTTTTATTTTTACAGCTTATGAATACAGACAGGCAATTATATAATGATAAGTATAATTGTTGGGACGTTATTTTGCCACGTACATTTTATAGCGTCTTAAAGCATTTTTACGGTTATTATTATTAATTAATTAATAAATTAATTCGAAATTAAATTTATTTTAAGTATTATGTAATGTTATAAAAATTAATATTTAAAATATTGACGGCGCTTAATAAAGTAAAAAAAAAAAAACATTTTTTTTTATTCATTATATTTTTTATTCAAAACCAAAAAAGCAAAAGGGACTGAATTTAAAAATCATACTAATAATGATCTGGAGTAGTTGAAAAAAATGGCGAATTGAATAAAAAACTAAATGATGAATATTTAAATTACCATCATTTAATCACTGCTAGGAAACGTTATCCTAATAATTGGATAAAAGTATATAAAATTAATAATAACAATAATATTGAAGAAATAATGTCATATAATCGAACAAATTGTAAATATTAGTGTAATAAATTAAAATTATTAGTATATGGAAAATTCCACGCCAAATCTACTACTTTTGAATCCAACCCTTCTTGATTTTTTTTTTTGAAATTTCATGGTTGAGACCGATAAAGAACTCGTTCATTATTTTTTTCAAAATTGACTACACGTTCTTGAAAAATTTTTTCTAACATTTAAATTTTTTTTTCAAATGCTCATACTTTTGCGGAAAATACACCAATTAGATCGTTTTTTCTTTTTTTTTTTTTTTTAATTTGTTTTTGAATGCTTTTTCAAGAAATAAATATGATTTCAATTTAAGTTATCCCCTTTATTATTCATTTTAAGCTCAAAGTAAGAAAAGAATTTTTTTGGAAGTACACAGTAAAAAACGAATCGTCAAAGTGTAAAAAAAGCGTGTGTTAAAATTCTGAGTGTTAAATTTTTAACACTTTTTTGTGAATTTAACACACGGTATTTATCTTGTTTGAACTGTCGCAATCGATTGATTTCTTAACACACAAAAATGTTATTTTATTTGAAAGTAACACTTTTTATATGTTACTGATTAATCAACACACAAAATATGTTCAAAATAATGTCAACCATTACAACAGAATTTTTAGAAAATTTTTACTTTTAACATATATGTGTGTACCTTTTTTTAACACTCACAACATGTTAAAATAAAATATATATAAGTGTAAAACGTTCATTTTACACACGATATGTGTTGATTTTAACGAATCCTATTTTACTGTGTATGCTAACTTTTGTGAGAAAATTATTTAAAATTTTTTTTATTGACTAAGAATTTGATTTCTTTACTTAAGGATATTACAAACAATATCAAAAATATATTTTTTTAAATGTTATCTTTTATTACCATTATAATTTCTGTAAATACATGTGATTTATTTAACCAATTTATAAGAAATAACTATTATGAGTTATCGCTTCGGGTTTTCGACAATCGATGTAAACTTTGTGTAATGATAGTGAGTTCGTTTGATTAAGACGATATTCGGATACAATCAAAGGAAAATTTTTCAATCCTGACGTACATTGACTGAAATCTAACTTGAATCTTGCCTCGTCATCGACTTCAAAGTTTCTTTCACAATCTTTAATGCGATGGTTAGCAATTATTGTTGAAGCATGAGATGGACGAGGTGTAAAAAATACTTTTACAGAAGTTGACGTACATTGATATTTTAAATGCCTATTATTCTATCCAAATAATAATTGATTAAAGTTTAATCATTAGAAATATATATTGCACAGAAAGAATTATATATGATTAATTTTGAGTAAATTGGGAACGCAGTAAGAATAATTACTATTTTGTATCTAAATATTGATCAATTACAGGGTAAAAAATACTCAATTTCAAATAATTTTTAAATAAAAAAGAGTCAAAAAATAAAACCTTTAGTTTTAATTTTTACTCTCATTTATTTTGTTTATGGCCCAGGCTTACTCAAAATTTTTCAAAAAATTCTCTGTGTAATATTAACTTAAATATACATACCGAAAAACGAACTATATGTGAAGTTGCAATAGAAAAAAACAAACTAAAAATTACTGCAATAAATTCGACTTGTCGGTAGTTCATGATTTTATTTTCGAATAAAATTCGTTTAAGTGAATATTGTACTACACAAAAATTGTAAAGCAAATGACTTAAAAATCAGTATGAGTTTCGCTTTATATATCTCGATGAGTTTAGTTGTATCTTTGTCGTCAATTACTGATTATCCAATAGAATTTGAACTCTAATAGCTGCAAATTACTGAAATATAGAAAAAGTGGGAACATAAATTTATTACCCACACTGTAAAAAAAAAAACCGAGTGATTACGCGCTATCTCAGTATTGAAGTATTCGGTGTTAAATTTAATTTCGGAAACACATCGAGGTAACACCGGTAGCGGTGTTGAAAAAAAGTGATATTATTTTTAAAGTATCAGAAGTCGAATTGTATTTCTAATACAAATTAGTATATTACACACCAAGGGAGGAAAGTAGGACATTCCAACCCGAGTGTATAATTGCCGACCAGAGCTGAAGGCGATTTTTCACCAGATCGGCATCTAAAAGTTTAAATTTTTGCTAGTTTGCGGAAAGAATGGCGCAAAAATCGTGATTCCGGCAACTAAAATCGGTCTAGAAAATCTAGTTATTGCTCTATCAAGCTAAAAATTGGTTTGGAAGTAGATTTTGATGCCCTAAATCGAAATCAGGCTTAGAATGAATTGAGAATCCTCAAGAAAGCCATCCAAGTGGTCCCTAAGTGGTCAAAATGTACATAAAATACCGGACCTGGTACTCTATGCCTGAGAGTAGCCTTTCAGGTCCGGCGTCCATCTTACGGCATTGAATAAATACATTATTTTGAAGGAAATTGTATGTAGAAACCTCCGAAATCTCACGCCACGGAAAGTTTTGAGTCTGGATAAAACCCAAGCCCTCAGAAGTTAGACCATTCTGCATAGTACATAAAACACCGGACCTGGTACTTTATGATTAAGAGTAGCCTTCCAGGTCCAACGCCTGTCTATAAAAAAAAAAGTTAGTTAACTTTTTGAAAATAAATCTTTTATCGATAGCTTTTCTGGACGATTCATAAAATTTGGAATCGATCGATACCTATATTGTCAAATCGATTTTTTAAAAGTTAATTAGGTCTTTAAAAAAAAAAAAATAAATTACAAAAAAGATAAAAAACTAAATTACTCCGAGTATTTGAGCGGCTGCTTACTATTATTATCATTGGCTTTACATTATTATTATTTCCCCTATTTTTCTCCGACAACGGTTTAAGGGGAATGGCGCACGCGCACTACCTCGGATTTGAGTTCGTCTCTGTAGAGCTCATATTTTTTTAAACTTGTAAGCTAAATTTTTGTTCAAACAAAATTTAAAAAAAAAATTTTTTTTTTCACATCGATTCCTTGGTGCTGGCAAAATTTTTATATGCAATCAAAATATTTTTTTTTAGTTTAACTATTTTTTAATGCAGAAATTCGAAAAACTCAAAAGAGTTCAAATAAATTCCAAAAATTTTTTTGGTGCTTAGCTGATTTTTTTTTCTTATAGCAGACAACAATAGCTGTAATTCAAAAAAAAAAACGAAGTGAATCGAATGATTTTTCGAGGAATTACACCATTTGTTTATAAGCGCTCGAGCGGAACCGCGTTTTTTTTCATTAAAAAATTAATATCTCGAAAACTATTGGTCGTAGAGACATCAGGTTGGGCTCATTTTGTTCGTTACTCATTTCTCTCAATTTCGGACGAAGCATGTCTTGACTACTTTTGCGTAATTTCGGAGATATTTTAATTTAAAGCTCAACACAAAAACTCTTTTTTTTAAACAAAAAAAAAACACACCTTCCCACATACACACAAATGTTTAGAATATTTTTCTGAGTATTTTAAGAAAAAAAACATCCAAAATCGGACCATTTTCTCGAAAAGTTGCCAACAAACCACTTTTTTTTTCCAGGCCGACTGGACTAAGACATAATGTATGATTTCTAGTGGCAAGTGGCCCAGTATGGATGATAGCCAAGAAGGAAAAAAAAAATGCGTGATTTCTAACCTTTAAAAATATATATTAAAATTCAAAATAGAAAATTCGAATTTACAAAAAATATAAGTATATATTTGTAATGTTTACCTTAAAAAATACTTCAAACTCAACGCTATTGTGTGGACCACCCACTCATGCCAGATCATTTTTATTTGAAGTAAGACAACTAAATAATTTTTAAATTTAGGGTAAACTACCAGGTCCCCAAAATTTTTTTTTTTAATTTTATAATTAAAAATTCAGTCAAGTATTAGATTATATTGAATTTATAATTACTGCGTTTGTCTTCATAGAGCAGGTTTCAAAAAATTTTATCACTTCTTCAATTAGTCGAGTTGGAAATTGCATTTGAATAAATTTAAAAAATCCAAAGAATTTCAAATTAATTTAGACAAGCCAATAGGTTATAAAAATGATTTAATTTTCCTTCAATTTTCTATTAAAATAATAATTTAATGCTTGATACTATTTGGTTTGATAATAAATATATTTAATCAGTAAAAACATAACCAATTATCTGTTATAAATTTATTTAATTAATAAAGTCTATAAGATAGTTCGTAATTAAAGTAAAAAATTTCTCATTGAATAGGCTGCCATGTACTGGGCCGAAAATGGCAATCAAGTTTTTTACATCACAGCAAGTCCATTGAAATCCTTTCCAGCTCAGTATCATGACCGTGAAGATGTGCCTCCAGCAGTATATAATATGATTAAATTTATGTATGCATTTATTTTTCATTATAAAAAAAATATATTTATCAGTAAATTTTTTATTTTTTTAATCTGTGAAGGGGAGTTTTTTTCAACATTGAAACTCCGGTTTTGAGTGAATACGAGTTTTAATAAAATTCAGATCACTCCAAAATCATTCATTTGAAAAATAAACTCCCTGTTTACTCCGTACCCAAGTAGCACACTTACCTTTGTGACATCTATAAGATATCAATTTTTAGGCTACTCTTCGACTTGTCAATAAGGCATCAATATGATGACAAAACGATCAGAAATTTATGTCACCGAAAAACTACCTACTTAAACGACTTGACACAAGTGACGACAAAAAGTAAATTACAAATAGTGGTAAAATAAGCCATCTAAACGACTTTTCAATTGACATGAGACAGGAAAAACAACACAACTCGTCTCTGTCTTCAGAACCAACATTTGCATGTCGTATCCATACCAAAAAAGACGACTTTCAGACAAAAAAAAATTTGTCTTGACCTTTTAAAAGACATCTTAAAGTTGACTCTGTGCTACTTGGTATATACGGAGTGAATTTGAATTCAAATGAAATTCGAATTGACTCTCGATTTTTTACAGTGCACTGAAAAAAATATTTCTTAAGCTGGTTAAGATTTGAGCCAAATATATATTAATTATAAGAAATAAGTGATTTATTTTTGGTAAAGAAATGATCCAATTGCTGGAAATAAATGTTAGTTGGACCATGCGCTTTAAATATATATCAGGTATCACCAAAGTCCCCTTTTTTTGTCTCAAATTTAATATCTTTACCACAAATAAATTATATATTTTAGTCAAAATCCAAAAGTATTTGAATCAATTGTCATATTTAGTTGTACCAAATATATTTATTAGTCACCAATGAATATTTTTAAAAATAGTCATAAATAAATTGATTTATTTGAGACAAATATTTATTTTTTCAGTGTGAAAAATAGTTACTTATTTTAAAATATTTATTCTTCACAGATATCTTGAAAACTATGAAGCATTGGCAGAACAACTAGTAGAATTGCACAGCTTTACGAAACTTCCATCGTTAATTTTGCTAGATCATCTCGATACTTACATCAAAGACGTGGTAAATAGTGAACTCAAAGACATGCACATCGCCAAGCTATGCGCTATTTTACATGATTCAGTAAATGCTTGTGCCAGAATTAAAAAATCTAAAGTATTTTTATGTGCCTCAGTAAGCGGTAGCAGTATACAAAATACTCCTTATTCTTTGTACTTTGATAATATTTGGTATCTAAATGCTGATAAAAACGCTGATGAAATAGTAATCAAGTTGACTGAAGCATTAATCAGCCCCGAAACTGAAGTAAAAGAACCAAAAACTTTCGAGTATAGAAAATTTCGGGATAAAACACTCATTCTTAACAAAGTATTTAATTTAAGTTAAATTTAAATAAATTTTTTGTAATTTTTGTTAATAAATTTAAAAAGTGTAAGTTAATAAAATTTGGTTTATTTTTTAAACTGACTGTGAGTTAATAGAAAATATTAGTCATAGAATAAATATTGATTAAAGTATCTGAGTTTTATCATAAGACGTCATCTAAAAATTGCATTTTATTGTGCAATATACATTGATGTAAAAAAAATTACATTGTATTGTGAAATTGCACAACATAGATTTAGTCTTATTTTCCATGTGAAATATTCAATTTTTTCTATGGTAACTCTGACAATTAACATCAATAAATCAGTGATTGATATATATTATACGAGTAATTAAAGTATACTCTTATGTACTATAAAATTACTGTCATTGCACGCTCTGACACCTGATGAATGTATATTTATTATATTAAGTGACTCTGTTTATGGCGTGAGCTGTTGGGTCTATGTAAAGTAAATAAACTGCAAATGATATAAAAAAATTACATTAAATTATGCAATCGTGATTGATGTAAAAAAATGACTCTAATCATGATAATTGTTCGATTAATTTTAATTTAAAAAATATTTAAACGTTTTGGTAATTTATTTTTTTTTTCTAATTTAAAAAATCGTTGGGTCATGAGATAAATAAAATATTTTACAAAGACGAGATTGACTGTTATTACAGGAAGTTAAATATTGTGTTTTATTCCGTACACAATATACTTTTAATAACTTTTTACGTTGAGGCTTAAAATTTAAATGTAATGGAGTCAATAAATAATTTTTTCTGGAAAACCTGTAGGTGACTTTCAACTCACCAAGGACCAGTTTTCTAAAACCGAAATTTGTATAAAACATAGAATGTATATTTTATATATATTATAGACTAAAGCCGATAATTAATAGCAGATTAAAAAACTAACTCTTATGAATCCGAAATTGTCTTATTTCAATATAAATAAAATTTAAAAAAACTTAATTTTAAAAAAAGGAATTTATAAATAAATAAATAAAAACTCAATATTATTTGTAAAAGATTATTTTTACTCTTTTCAAAGTATTCATTTTCAATAATCGAGCGGATTAAACACAAGAATGAAATAATTATTACATGGTATTGTTTGTTGGTATAATTTAATTACCAATGAAAAGAGATGCGAGATGTTTAGCATTGAACCTTTCTTCTGAAAGAACATCCTTCTGTCAGACGAGCTTTGCCACCTGTGGGTGTGCACAATATCGTGCGGCAACCATCGCACTCAACTGGTCGTTGAGCGTGTGAAAAAATGGTCTTGATAGCATAACATCCTGGGCATTTAACATCCATGAAGTAGCTGTTTGGTTTCTGTACCAATCTCTTCAACTTGTGCTTCCTCTTTTCTTCCGCTGGGCTCGGGTGAAGATAATCTTTGGCTAGCGGCATTCTGTAATTAGTAATAATTATTATTAAGTATTAATCAATTAATTAATTAATTAGAATATATGTAATAAAGAAGATGAAGAGTGTCTTAAGACGTGACTGACGATAGAGCAGGAAGGAACAGTGGAGTAGATCAGAAATTGTGGAATTTAAAAAAAAAACTGAGAAAAGAGGCAAGGTCACGAAGTTTTAAGCAAAAGGACAATCAAGATACTGACGTATGAAGTATAGAATAGAAAGAAAAATATAAAAGATACAAAATAAAAATATTATTATGATCGTGGAGTTAGCAGACAATTAACAATTTTTGAATTTGTTTTTTTAATAATTTAATTTAAAAAAAGAAAAAAACTAAAAATATGCACATGTAGAAAATTTTAAAAACTCCAGGAGCAATTTTTTAAAATTATCATGTTTTGAGAAATTCAAAAATTATTAGACGTCAACTAATTTCAGTATCATATATTATTTAATATTTATTATGTAGTGAGAAATTAGAGTAGATATATGTATGTATATATTAAACTGATGTAAAAATTTTGAAAAAAACCAAAAGTTATGTAAATAAAAATTATTTTAAATTAATTGTATTTATTAAATTATTTGAATAATTATTATTCAACACAAAATTTTAAATAATTAATTATTACTGGAGAATAAAAATTCAAAAAAAATGAATGTCACAAAATTTCCATCACCTGCAGACAAGTAAAAATTCACTAGCTCCGAGTTAGGTTATGAAAAATAAAACGTAATTAAAAAGTTAGTTCAAAAATTTACTTATTGAAAATCAAATATAATATTGAAATAATTTATTTAATTTTGAATTGTTTATGATAATAATAGTTATAACAATTATTTAAATAAAATAATTGTTTAGATAAAAAATATGGACGACATGTGAAAGTGAGTAAGCTTTGAGGCACTTATAAATGTAGTATGATGAATATTAATGAAAAATTATATAAATTATATTAAATAATAAAAATAAAAATATTTAATATCAATACTAACTTTATTTCTTGAGTAATTCACTTAAATATTGGCAATTATAACGTAAGCCACGTGTTTGTTGCACGGCGTTATAAAATGGAAAGGAATGATCAAGAAAAACTCTATAGTCAAGTCAATTAACTGCGTCATGAAACAAGCTATAGTTAAATTTAAAATAAAACTTTAGGGATTTTTTTCCCGCGCAAATTTAAAATTTATTAATTGAAAAAAAAAATAACTATACTAATCTATATTATTAAGAGAATAAGGAAAATTTTGTTCCCGGCATATCTGTGTGATAGAATTGGTTAATGTTATTAAATTTGGTATCGTTAGGAAGGTTTTGACTTGAATTTGTGCCTTTTCATAGTTTCAACACTTTTTTATTATCAATCATTGAGAAAAATCGATTTATCTGTATCATTCGAATTACATTTAAATTACGCGAGAAAAAATACGATCGTAATTATTTTCTTTAAATAAATTAATATTCTAAGTATTCTGTCACTAAATATGACTGAATGTCACTGAATATATACTATATTATTTATATCGCGTTACTTATTCCAAAATGACAAAGTTTTATATTTCCATTTGGTTTTAGAAAGCTTCTCAAAGCCAAAAAGTGTGCATAGAAAAAAAAGGATTCAATGACACAAAAAATCTTTACTCACCTAAAGAAAATTTTGACTTACCCCAATAAATTTTTCGCATTGTGAATTAAAACCAAAAAGTTATTTAGAACTAGAAATAATTTTTTGGTGCAAGGAATGATTTCTTGAGCAAAATAATCTTTTCTCGCCCCAAGAAAATTTTTGTATTGAATTTATGATGCATAAAATTTCTTGGTGCAAATAAAATCTTTTGAGGCAAGAAATCGTTTTCTTCTGAGTATTTTATAAAATCAGTTGTGATATTTGGGCAGTCACGTAGTGATTGCAGGTTGCTCGTACAGTTTATTCTTATAAGATGTAATTATAATTTATTAAATTTTATTTTTATTGTTAAAAAATTAATAATAACAAATATTTTACAAATTAAAAATAATTAAATTAAAAAACAAATTGTTTTTTTTGCTAAATATTATGAAGAAAATCATTAAATAATGTATATATATTATATTTATCTATTAGACTGATTTGAAAAATCGACTTTTTGTTTTTCAAGGATACACTCAAAAGTTTTAGTAGGGTAAAAAACTGACAAGTGGGAAACTTTTAAATTTTTGAATAAATTAATAAAATGTAAGTATTGTAAAAATTTAAAAATAAGTATTTATATCAATAAAAAATCAGTGAGCTCCAAAAGTCATATTATGACCGATTTTAATTATAACGCAAATAACTAAAGAGAATTCACAAATTTTGAAAAATTCTCAGGAGATAATTTGTTGGAAATTAAACAATCTACAAAAAAAGTCTTATAAAATTTTGTGATAAAATTGATATTTTCCTTGGGAAATTTAAATAATACTAAAATTTATCGTAAATTCAAATTTGACATTGAATAACTTTTGAAAGAGTAAATTTATAAAAAAATGAGAAGAGACCTTTCTTGTAGAGCTTTCGATTTCCAACAAGAATATGTGTTGACCTTTTCGGTACTAATTAGTTGAGTTATATATTGGAAATAGAAAATTGCAATCAGGAAGTTTTTAATATAAGGGTTTAAATTTTGACAGGCGTCTTTTTTTATGTGACTGAAACTTTTGAGTTTCCTTGAAAAACAAAAAGTAGTTTATTTTTTTAAATCGGTCTAATATATATATGTATTTTAACAATTAAAAGTAATAGCCTTTATAAACATTTTTTATAAGCGATATCACGATCTTAGTAACTTAATTACAAAATTATATTTAATTTTATGTTTATAGTCTTGGTTTTATATTAAAAATAATAATAATAATAATAATAATAATAATACATGGCAAAAATAATAACAAAATTATTTAAAAACTCAGTATTTATAGAATTACAGATTTAAATTTAAAATTTAATAATTCAATTAACGAAATAATATTTTCTTTAATAGTTTTTTTTATATGTATAAGTAAAGTTTAGCATAGCTATAATACATAAATATTTAATTCGATTATTAAGTAGGCGGAGTAAAGCATAAAATTTTTCACATACATCGAACTTCATTCAGTACATCGTCATTGTCATAATTTAATATAATGTAATTGCCTTAAACAACTATTAGTTTATTTTTTTTATATAATATATATCGTACACTATTAGGCTATACAAAAAATATGTAACAAAATTAAGATAATCTTAAATTACGTTATCAGTCACTTGCTTGATTTTGAGACATTTGTGATACTAGATTTAAAGAGTATTGATCATCAGGTAAAATTTACTGCAGGCACGCTTGAACTTTTTCTATCCATTCTTGCGCCGTGGCAGCGTCTCCCGCACAAAAATTATACGTACGTCTATTTGTACGGAGCTAAAAATAATAATTAAATATAAAATTTAGATCTATTGATGACGTTAATTACTTACATCAAAGAATATGACATAGTTACTTACATCAAAAAATGACTTGTCATCAGTTTTCTTGGGTGGTCCCGGTGTTGGTGCTGCTGGATTAACCGAAACTACTTCAGCAAGATCTTAAATATAAAAAGAAATATATTTATTACTTTCAAAATAATGTTAACTTTACTTAACTTAATAACAATATTTTGTTGTTTTATATTCTTGACAGTTAATGTTTAGTAATTGAGATAATTCATGGATTATTAATTCATCTGGGTGATCTTAATAATTTAGCACGCAGATAAATTTTTAGTAAAAATTACCCAAAAAGTTTGATACTGTTTGACATGTAGTGAATATTTAAATTTTTCTCATGCACATTGTAAAATATACCATGGATAGTATGTAAATTAAGTGCAATTTCTACTAACAACATAGCAAAAATTTAATTACTGGCTAGATGTTCTGACGGTATCAAACTTTATGGGTAATTTTTATTCAAAAATTTATCTGCGTGTAATAATTAAATTTTTACTAATTAAGTTAATGATAAAGAGTTTAAGTTGTCTCTGTGCTAACTGGATAATTGATAAAATTTTGATACCATTAAAAAAAAATATTTAAAAAATTGCACCTAAAGATTTTTAAATTTTCTATATGCGCATATTTTTAGTTTTTTTTTTTTCGTAACTTATTTGTTAAAAAAAAATATCCGAAGATTGTTAATTGTTTGCTAACTTCAGGATCATGAATAATTTCAAACAGTAGAGGTATTGTCTGAGAATGTACTTAATTGTCCAAGTAGCCCAAAGACAACTGTAAGATGTCATTTAAAAGGGCAAGACAAATTTTATTTTGTTTCAGAGCCAAGTTTTCTTAAATAAGTAGCTGTACAAATGTTGGTCCTAAAGTCATAGAAAATTTTTCTTTTTTTCCCGTCTTAAAAGTCATTTCAATTAAAAAATTTAGATGAATTATTTGTAATTTACTTTTTGTCGTCACTTGTGTCAAGTCTTGTAAGCAAATATTTTTGGTGATATAAATTTTTGATTGCTTTGTCAACATTTAGTAGATGTCACAAAGCCAAGTGTGCTGGGTGTAAGACATTGTTTAAAAATTGTACAAAAGCTTCTATGAAATATATATAAAAAAAAATTAATTACCTATGTAACCTTTGCAATGAGAATCTTCCATTGCATCGTAATATCTCAGCTGATGTTTAATACAATCAAGAACAAACCACCGTTGCTTCCAACCTTTCAACAACGCGCCGCGTTTATACAAATAGCCTTCGTGAGTGCGATTTTCAGCGACATTACTTGAAAATTGTTCGTAATATTGTTGCGAAGAAGTTTGAATAGTCGTAACACTTGAGTTAACACTTCCGGTATCATTGCCACTGCGTGTCAGAGTATGGGATTGCAAGTTATCAGCAACCGTTTTGTATTTGGTACAATTTTTGGGTACAGTGTCAGCGCACTTGTCATGACACACGTGACCACAATCAACACAACGCAGTCCAGCTTTAACTGGCCCCCACAAGACACCTGAGCAAGCGTCGCAGTGAGTCGGAGTCGCTGAGTCTAATCTTTCAAATCTATGAGGATGCGCGTAAACAGAGCTTTCATTTCCTGTTGTATTGCCACCCGCTAATTTACCGCGCAGTAATAATTCTAATGTTGAACGCTTGTGAATTAACCTGCCGTGATATCTAACAAGCGCAGTACTGAAAGACGCATGACGTGCCAGCGAATCAGTATTTGGTAGCTCCAATTTATCCCAAAGAATTTTCCATTTTTGAGGCAAATGTCCCAACTCTGTTTCAAGTTTATGAATTTCTTCAAGTAAATGAGTAAACTGATCAGGCACCAAACTATTTACATTATCGTATCCCAAAGTAACTATTTTACGATTACTTTTAGCGGTACCATCAGCAGCCTCTGATTCTTCTTCCTGTTGTGAATCTTGTTGTAGAATTTCAAGATCATAAGCCGGTCCGTGAGCTAATTCTTCTTCGAAATAATACTGCCATATGTCTAGACTCGGTAAATGTGAGACAGGTCTCAGTACAGGATGGTCTGAATTTGGTGTGTACATAAAATTAAAAAATAACGGACATCTTGCATGCTGTTTTTCAATGTAATCGAAAATACTAAGACCTAGATTACAACCAATATTAGTTCCAGCAAGTCTACCACCTGGATAAACAATTTCATCATCGCTGCCAGTGTCTACACCTTTGTGATGACTTGTAAGTGAACCCCGTTTGTCTTCCACTGCCGTTATTCCGCACTCGACTCGATCGAACTCACAGTCAAGTAAAAATGTACGAAAGCGACAGGACACTGAATGATAAGCCAGAAATCTTAAGTAATAATCATTAAATTCAAAAGCCAGGGGAAATTGTTTCTGAATTTGATGTACGATATCAAGAAACTGTAAAAATGTTGGAGTAAAATTAGTAGTCTGTGAATTGGCAGCTAAATTACTGCGATGACCAAATCTGTGTCCAAATCCAAGCCACTCTTTTTCAATTAAAGTTCTGAAACCTTCGATCGTGCGATAGTGAGGATCGAGACATATCTGCGCAACGGAACATACAGTTGTCGTTGTGTCCCATCCGTCTTCTAGACAAATAGCAACTGATGATCCCTGGACGTCCATAAGGTCTATCACTGCACCGGAGAGCTGCATAAGATTCTGCAACTGCTGTAACCACTCTGAACTCTCGATGAGTTTGTAAAAGCTTTGATCTGGTTCAACATTTGGTGAACTTGGTATGCATGCTCTCATTAATTTTTTAAATGCCGTCTTAGTGTGTCTCAAATCGCAGTACTCGACGGGTATAAAATCTATTTTAGGTGATGACTCGGCTTTAACTCCTCTCATGTGGGCTTTTTCTCCCAATATATAAAGAGCCGCTCTTTGAAAAGTATGGACACACTCAGTTCCACTGTCAGAATCTGCTGAGTGTCGGACAGTACCACGTTGATTTACGGATGTCAAAGAAGCTTGAGAATTGTGTCTTTTGTCTTTCAATGAACCCCAGCGACCAAAATTTTTCGGGCCTTTACCGGCAGAGGAACTTAAAGTACCGATTGCTTTGTTAAATGGATTTCTTCTTGACTGTTCAGGTGTAGGATTATTCCTGTCTTCTGCGGCAATCAATAGAGAATCAATACTCAGTGAACTGTCAGACATACCCCAGGCAGAGCCTTGACGTAAAACTGGTGCCGGAGTAGCGGCAACTAGTGCCATTAAATATTTTTCTTGTTCTAGCGTCGAAGTTGTTTCTGATGATGTCGTTTTTAAATTGGTGGTTGTTGTCGGGTGTGCCTTCAACATTCCTATCACACCTTTTCCGTGGTAACCGGCTCCACGAATTAGCAAAGCTTTTGTACGGGGATGCCGCCAGGTTACTACTGGCATACGACTGTGTCTGTAAAAACGACAGAATCTTCTGATACTTTCATCGGTTATTAAATTTGGTACTACGAGTAATGCTGGGTAGCTACGACACATCATGTATGCGCAGTTTACGGAAGTTAGACGAAATGGTTCGTTTCGACGGTTGTTGTGTAAATTATTTGGGCTTAGGCCTAATCTGTACCAGTCTCTGACATAACTGCGCTCTGATAATCGCTCTAGAGTTTTAGCATCTGTTGGTGGTGCTGATATAAAACCAGTAACTTCAAATTCATCAACTGGAAATTTAATTATAGATTATTATTATTGTTATTTTTATCTAGTAGATGGTAAAAAATTTGCGGAGTGAATGTGGAGAGGATGACTTTTTATTTATTCACTCCCCTTTGGAGTGAAATTCACTACGAATGAGTTATCGCGGAGCAGATGATTTTTTATTTATTTAATTCCCTCGGAGTGAATTTCACCCCGAAGGAGTTTCGGAAAATATTAATTATATAAAAAATTACTAATACATAGTGAGCTTAGGTCTTTGATATTTAGACATTTATATTGAGTACAAAAATAATTACGAGCTCCCGGTCCATATATTCACGCGAAATGACTTTTAAAAATTATAAACAGCTGATTATAAAACTTTGGCAAATATAATTTCACTGAGTCACAAACTGTCGTATGACTTACATCAACCATACCACGAGGTGACATTTTATTTTGTACCGAAATATAAAATATTCCCATAAAAACTATGTCACCATAGCTGTTCAATAATTTAATATTGTCACTATGTATTATATATATGAAATTATAATTTAGTGAATTACTAAGACATTTTATAAATTAAAAACATAATATTTTAAACTTAATTATTAATATCTGAATGAATTATTTATTTAAATAATTATGTTTCTAATTAACAGCTGTTTCTATTAAATATTAATTTATTTGAGTATTAAAACTCCGAACCGGAGTGAACGCGGATTGAAATAAAATCCGCGTCACTCCGAAATCACTCCGCCTATTAAAAAATCCCTATTCACTCCGTATGCCGAGTGATTTTTTTTCAAACTCCGGAACTCCGAGAGGGAGTGAATACGAATTGAAATTAAATCCGTATTCACTCCTGGTTTTTTACAGTGTAGTATTTAAATTTAAATAAATGTTATATCCCAGGTAATATAAGAGCGCATCAACAATTTTTTTTCTGTTAATTGACATAATTTAGATCGATAAGTACCCGGGTAAAAAATAAAATCGTTCCAAAAAAGTTTGACGTATAGAACTTATAAATTTGAGACAAAATGGAACTTGGAGTTCAATTTTTTTCTAACTTAGAATTTTAATAATAAAAAATACAGATGATTCGGAACTTTATGCGGTAAAATTTTGAATCATATCAAAATGTTTTTAAAACTTATATTTACTAGAATTCTTCTTTTCAATGTAGAGGTTTCAGATTTGGGATTTTTAAACTTTTTGAACGAAGGAAAAATGTAGCAAAAATACATTTTGAAAATTATTTTTTGAAAACGTTCTCATCCGGCTAAAAATTCGTTCGCATAAATTTTTAAATTAATAATTTTTTACCATTAAAATACTAAGAGTTCGAAAAAATTCAGACACGAAGTTTTAATCTGTCTCAAATTTATAACTTTCACATATCAGATTTTTTTTAAATCTTTTTGTAATGAATTTTTTTTTACACGGGTCTAAATATAAAATAAAAATAAAATTTGTATTTCTTCATTTTTATCATTTTAGACAAAAAGTAAATTGATCATTAGAAAAAAATTAAAAATTTGATACGCACTCATGATTCCCGGGTTATATTAATAAAGGGATATAATTATCAACAGATTAACTTACTGCTTAGATCGTCATCATGACTTAAATCATTATTATCAGTTACAGGAAGACTCATTCTACCTGGTGAAGTCATATATTTATTTCCGCTTGTGAGATTCATATTAGGTAATACATATTTCTGTCTTTTCGACGATTGCTTAGGTTTAAATCCAGCTTTTCTCGCTGTCTTCAGTAAAGTTTTTTTTGCAAAACCCCTAGAATAAAATAATAAATATAAATTTAAGCGAAAAATATATTATTAAAAATATACAAAAAAATAATAAAACAAACTTTAATGTCGCATTTTTTTCTTTGCCCTTTTGATGTGACGTAGGCGCAACAAATATTTGTCCATTAAATGCAAAATGATGAAAAATATGAGGTGGATACCGCGCTTTATTAACAAGTTTTCTTAACGTATCGATATTTTCCGGAGTAACTTCTTCATCAAAAGCTAGTTTTATAAGTTGAAAAGTACATGAGCGTAATTGTAGACCTTCTTGAAGACATTGATCTAGATGAACTAAATGTTGAACGGCAACCCTCTTTTCTTTTGTTAAAGACGTAACAGGAAAAGCTCGTACGACCATTTGTTCACAAGCTAATTACAATAATTTATTTATTTTACTGTACCAAATAAAGCTAGTATAGATGTGCGAATAGTTCGAGTTTATGAATTATTCATATCGAATCAAATTTGAACTTTCAAATAATTCAAATTTTCGTCAGAGGTAAATAGAACTTAGATACGAGTCTACGATAAAATTATTTTTCATTATTTAAAAACTACACTATAAAAAATTAGCAAAGTGAACGCAGAGTAAATCCAGAGCGAAGGCGGAGTGAATGATTGCTTATTTATTTAATTCCCTCGGAGTTAAATTTACTCCGAAGTTTATTTTAATATTGAAACTCCAAATTGGAGTGAATGCAAATTTAAATAAAATCCAGATCACTCGGCTGTAAAAACAAACTCTCTATTTACTCCGTATGCAAAATGGTTTTTTAAACTCCAGACGAGTGAATTCAGATTTAAATAAAATCTGTAATCACTACGAGTTCACTCCCAATTTTTTACAGATTAAGATCTCCGCTAATTAAAAATTGAATATTTGAAAGCTAATCAGAATTCTCGATTTGAATCGAATAATTTGAAAAGTTACAAATAATTAAAAAATTTTCGGATATTTATAAAATTGACAAATAATTCAAAGTTTGAAATTAGTCGAAAAGTTACCAATTATTCGATTCGATTCGCACACCCTTAAAAATTACATACACAGAAAAAAAATCCGGCTGAAAGTGAATATTCTTTATTCAAGAAATTTTTTTTGAAAACCTCTTTTTGTTATTAAGTATAAATCTCCTCTAAGACGAGTTTTCTTGGCTCAAGAAAATCTTGACTTGGTTCTCAGAAACGTTTGTCTTCCAGAATATTTCTTGACTTGATAATTTTTTTTCCGTGTATGTTAGAGTAAAAAAAGCTTAGTAACAATGATTACGTACCAAATGGATCACAAGGTATACCCTTAAATACTATTCGATAATTGGTGAGGAATATAGCACCTTCAGCAGGTAAGAGCGGTGGTGTCCTGGGAAGACCTACAACACTTTCTTCTCGGCCATCAGGAAGAAGATAAACTCTTAAGCCGTCCATTATAACTTCTTCGCCGGGTAACATATTCGGTGTCAGTATTTTCGGCTAAAATATTTACATATTTTTTTAACACGGGACCCATTTTATCTTTTTCTTCTGATTTATATTATGTAAGTAGTTAAAGAGTAATTATTTATATTTAAATACCTTTTGTATCGGTGGTAAAGTTTTACTTTCACGGTAAACGGCTTCAAGAGTCTCGATGTGCATATGAACGACACCCGGAACCATTTGATGAAGACACCGAACATGATCGGCACTGACACCGCCTTCCGTGCAAACGCGATCGACAAATCGTGATACCATCCTTATCACAGCAATGCCTGTCTCCCCGGGGTCAGTTTCCTCGAAACCTGACTCCGCATCGCCACTATCGCTTGGTACACTGTTTAAAAAAATGTAATAGTATTCAAATATCACAACTGATAAATATAAAAAAAAAGAAAAATTGGAAAATCTTTCTTTAATATAAAATTTTTATTTTAGTGAAAAAATTCTGGGGATTCTACAGTTTCCGTGAGGCTGCCAATTGTTGAAGAACTCGACGGAATAAGACTTTCAAAGAATAAAATTTTTCGATATCTCGGTTAGTTTTTAAGAAAAATGCGATTTTTTACTAATAAAAAATTTCATAGGTTTTAATATCTTCTTTTTTTTTTTATTTTTTTCTGGAAAGTACATTTAAAGACGAAAATTTTGAAAAAAAGTCTGGACTAGTCCATTTTTAAAAAAGTTATAGCTGTTAAAAAAAGTCTCATTTCGTTGAGTTCTTCAAGATTTCGCGGTCATTTGAAGGCTTTAATTCAAAAATAATAATTAATAATTAATGGTGTAAAACTTTTGAAATTACGGTAAAAATATTGGTCGTATAAAAAAATTTTTCAAATAAAAGTTGTGTAAAATTTACTTTTATAAAAAAAATGTCTCTTATAATTTTTTCATAAGACTAATAAAAAAGCCGTAATTTCAAAATTAAGATTTTCATAATTATCAAAAATTTGAATCATTCATTATGAATCTTAATTTCGGAATTACGGTGAAAATATTGGTCGTATAAAAAAATTATAAGAAACATTTTTTTTAGAAAATTAAATTTCCTACAACTTTTGTTTAAAAACTTTTTCGATCAGACAAATATTTTCGCTGTAATATCAAATATTTGAATCATTCATTTCAAAATTAAGACAAAAATCTTGTCCCTAGTTGTGATACTTTGCAACACCAAAATTAACACCGGGTTTAAAAAAGTGGCTTAAAATTGAGTGTGTTATATTCATTAACAAGTAATCTTTTAAATAGTACGAATATAATAAAACACATTCATCGCTTCTCAATTGAGTTGTGGAAAAAAAATATTTTGTACTACAAAATTGAATTCAAATAAAAATAATAATAATTTACCTATTAGTGACACTATTACTTGTTCTTTCATCATCATAAACATGATCTTGCCGATGTGTTTTAGCACTGATGTCCGGTGGAACTAATAAATATACCATTCGATTAGCGTAATGAATAGCTTGACTGTACATCGTACTTTCTTCACTAGCAACAAGTTCTTTTTGTTTATCCGGATCGATAGACTGCCATATTCTCATTTGTTCAGCTGCTATTTCCAGTGCCGATGGCTCTTGATTTCGATACATCGAAGTTCGATCGCGCAAAGAAAATTCTTTATATTCTCTCGGACTTATCGGACTGACAAGTCCTTCATTCCCAAGTCTCATTAAATTATCAGCTGGTAAATATAAGCGTTTAATATCTTTTTGCACATCTTGATAAAATGCATCTTCCCAAAACTGCTGATTTTGCCACACAGGATGCTCTTGAATACAAGTGTACGCGAATTGTATTACTCCGGTACATAATTTACGACAAAATGCTGTAGCTAGGGGGAGTAAAGCTGCGGCTACTCCGTGTTCATCCATAGCTGAGTCATCTTGCAATGCGCAGTTCATTAAACGAACAACTAAATCAAATTGTTGGTGTTCAAGCATCGCTTTATTACCGATAACATGTTGAGATAATTCCATACACAACGCTAACCGAGCAGTTTTACTTTTTAACGCGCGTAATACTGCTGGAAATGTTTTACGTGCATCTGATATTTTATTTTCAAATATACAATTAACGCAACTACGGAGTACTTCTAATCTACGAGCTGAATTACTAACTAAATGTCTAATATCATGGACCATCGATATGTGAGGACCTGATGGCACTATTCGAGGTTGAAGTGTTGATAAACGTACTTTTAAATTATTTTTAGTTAAACCTTCGTCTATAATTGCCTGAACTTGCTCTGAATTAATGTGCGGAAAAAGTGGCTGATGTATTCTTGCAAATGCTCCTTCCGGAGGTTTTAATATTTTTTGTACATAAACTTGGGGATTTGGATTTTCATTTTTGTCTAATTGCTTGGCTAACTCTTGTATATGCGTCAATACCAATCCTATAGTTAAAAGAAAAAAAAAATTTATTATAATATTAAATATAAATAAATAGTAATAGAAGTGACTTACCGTGATCCTGAGATTCTTGTTTGAGCTGATCACTAATATTACTATACAGTTCATCCCATATATCACAAGGTCGCCATGGTGGACCACGTTCGGCAATAAAAGAAGTAAAGAACATGCAATCTAATACTCTAATAGTGAAATCACAATCAGTGAGACCTCGTTCACCAACAAATGCCGCCTGAAACAAAAAAATTTTTATTTAATTCTTAATGGTAACACTTTCGGAACGAATCATTACGGTCACAAGGGGTCTATATATAAAAAGAGAAATTTTTTACATTAAAATAATAATAAATTTATCACTTTTTAATATTTTTAATTGAATATTTAAACAAATAAAATGTAAAAAACTCTGAATTCGATCAGTACCATTAGTCGCTCACTTTAACTGGCTAAGGTAAGAGATCTAGTACCCAATCAGGGAACTATTACTCGATTACTCATATATTTGGATATCTATATTTAATAAATTTTACTAAAAACAGTTATTAGATTGTTAAAAATGGAAATTGTATTTTTAATTAATCCGTCGAAGTTGAGTAGTTTGAATAATTCGAAGAAAAACATCTCAAAAATTACTTTAAAAAAAAAAAAATCCTTTTAAAATTTCAGCTCTGTATCTCAAAAATTGAGCATGGGGGTGCATTTAAAATACAGTAGAGCCTCGTTATAAGACTAGCTCGGGGCTGTAGGGGAAAAAATTCTTAGAATTGAGGTGCCCCCACGATTGTACTTAACAGCGTTTACGCCCAAACCTCGCTATAAGACTATCGCCGTTTTGCGTTTTATTTATGTATTCGATTCAACTCTACTCTATTACACAGTGAATCTATTTCATATATAAATCATAAATAAACAGAATTTTGTCGTTCTTTTCTGTTAATTAATTGTGTGATACCACGAAATTTGAAGTATTCTTTGAGAAAATAAATTATTTAATCTACAATCTTTATGTATGTACATTTTATCTCGATTTTAGTCGTACTGGTCGTTAGTCTTATAGCGAGGTTTCGGCACAAAACTTTTATTGAGTAGTTGGTGGGGGAAGTGTTCCGAGCGAGTTTTGACAAATTGAGGGAAAGAGTCTTATAACGCGTAGGCTTATAACGAGGTCCTACTGTACATTGAAAAAATTTTTTTTTATTCGTTAACTGGCAGGTTTTCTGGTGAAAAAAAATTTTGTTGCCTCATATTATTTTTAAGGATTATAAAGCTAAAGAACATAAATAAAATGAACCTCACTTTTTAATTTAAATTACGATTGAATTTTGTAGAAATAGAAAAAAAATATCGAAGAATTTGGATATGGAAATTTAGAGTTTAAAATTTTCTGGTATTTTCTGGAGCCCATGTGACCATTAAGGATTAAAACTTATTAAAACAAACCTTGTGAAATGTGATAACTGGTTTTGGATGAATTCGAATTAATGTAAGACAACTACGATATCCTTGTAATAATTGTGCAAAAGTTCTCATAAATACTGCTCTTAATTCTTTATCTAACATCGGAGGATCGGTGACTGGTACGACCGCAGGAAGGAATGCGTGATCTGCGGAAGTAAGTTGTGGCTGTAGAACAAGTGATAAAGCATCTTGCGTTTGCGATAACAATGGTTCGGAAAGAAGGGCCAGTGATACCCCATCTGGAACCATTATGGAACCACCATCTAAGTCAGCTACTATTACATCCATCTATAAATAATAAAATTCAATCTCAAAAATTATTATTATTAATAATAATAGGAAGAGTTTGAAAAAAATATTACTCACAAGTTCAGCTATTTCATGTTTTAACGAACTATGTACACCCATAATAAATGGTGTCGGTGTGCTAAGAACTTCAACAAGAGCAGCAGGTAATAATGGAATGTATACGTGAGTATATCGAAATGGATACATTAATGCAGTAAGCGCTCGACAACTTTCAGTAAGTCTAGAATAGCTAGCAGAATGAAATAGAATTTTGTGTTCGGTCATCACCGCACAAAATAATACTAATACATTACGAATTCCTGTAAATAAATAAAATATAAGTATAAATAATTAGTTTTTAAAATACGTATCCGAAGATCTGAACGTTTTTCACGCAACGAAATTTACTTTTTAATTTTTTTTTCGTTGCGCGAAAAAAATTCCGATTTTCGAATCCATTTTAAAATTTCGCATTTACGTTTCTGTCATAAAAAAATTTACTCAAATTATAAATTTACTTCCTTATCATACCCCTTTCCCTTCAAAACATTCTCATAACTATGATCTGTATCTGAAACTAGTTTTTAAAACGGGCATATCCAAAAAAGTTAAAATTTAGTTTCTTATAAATTTTTTAATTTTTTTTGTCGACTGCTATCAAATTTCTAGAGAATTTAATGCAAAACGTCACTTAATTTTAAGCTTACAATGTTTTTAAAAATCAGACAAATCTAACAAATAAGAAATTTTAAATCCGGATTCAAACGAATAGTTTTTTACTGTCGTTTAAAAATGAGTTTTCATTTATTTCTTAACTTTGAATTATTTATCAAGTATTAAAAACTACTTCCTGTTGTGTAAAAGTATATTTTTGAATTTCGCGGTAGTTTAAAAATATATTTGAAATTAAGCGCCTCATCTACTGATGTCATTTGGTAGAGTTGACTCGGATAGAATTATAATTTAGGTAGACCTAATTATGACAGACATAAATTATAAAAAAAAGTATATTAATTACCAAGTTGTTGGAATAATAAATTAACACTAGTGTGAGTAATTGGAAGAGATGGGCTTATCGGAGGTTGTAATGCCTGTCGATCACCAGCACCTATACTAAAACGAACTTGCGGACCACCTGCTGGTGGTACTTGAATACATCCTAGTATATTACCAACTAATGTTTCCAGCGGGATTTCATGATTTTCAACGTACACCGTATAAATAATACCCAAACAGTTCTATAATAAGACATATATATAAACATTCATAGCTAATAATAAATTTACATATCATCAGAAAATTATTCCATGTAATATTATCACGACAAAGTAAATAAATAACCAACATAATTATATTTTACACTGTAAAAAATCGAAAGAGAATCCGGGTTTTATTTAAATTTAAATTCACTCAGAGTTTCGGAGTTTTTAAAAAAATTATTTCGCATACAGAGTAAATACGGAGTTTGTTTTTTCAGATAAGTGATTTCGGAGTGATCTGAATTTTATTTAAGCCCGTATTCACTCTAAAAAAAAACTCTCCAGAGAGAATTTCCCTCTGAGGAAATTAAATAAACAATTATCCACTCCAGATTTAATCCGCTTTCACTCCGCAAATTTTTTACAGTGTAATAGCAACACAACTTATAAAATTATGAGTTAAAAAAAAAAATACGAGAATTATATTTTCGAAAAATGATCAATGAAATTATTTAGTCATCGATAATATTACGTGTTACTTTATAAAATTATTTGCTCTGAGAAAGAGCTGTCAATAAAATAAAATAAATGAATACCCGAAATGTTTCGATGTAATCTAATCTTGAAACCAACACCAGACATTTTGGCGCGTACATAATACTATGATGTGTAATTGCTGGAATAGCTCTCACTAATGTACGATTAACTCCATCAACAGGTTCTTCCTCTTCGTCAACCGGTTTACTCGGTACAATAGATACAGTTTCATTGAAACACATGCATGCACAGTAATGACGGTTCGCATCTATGTCCGTAAGGACAGACACGAAAAAACGTGGCTCCTGTCTTTCTGTCGAAAGCGCCCATCCTTGTGGCTGACAAAACTACCAAACAAATAGGAACATTAAATATATAAATATAAATATTTTAAATAAATAACATGGTGACCACAGATTTTCGAAACTTAAATTCCCTGACTTTTTCAGGTATTCCAGTCAAATGATTTTAAAATTCCCTGACCATATGTAGTAATATTAAATCATTGGAAATATTTATTTAATTCAAAATAAAATGGTACGTCAGTTCAATAAATAATCAATCATTGTCGTTAAACGAAACTTTATTTTATTATTTGTCAATGTCCATAGATTTTTTTTTATTTATTAAATGAATAATTTTTTATTCTTTATTTTAAATCTATGATTTTATATAACACTCTATAATAAAATATAAATAAACTTTTCATTTTCACTAGAATAAATTTCATAAATAAGAACGTTTTATAGAATATTAATAAAATATTAATCAAGTACGCGAATAATAAATATAGTGAAACTTATTAGTTCAATACTTATGTATTTTTAATGTTTTTGGTTTTTTAACTTGTCAATGCATGTTAATAGCTTCAAGATCCTGACGATTGGTTTCTACTAAGACTTTTTTTTTCTAACAGCCTTTTTAATTCCAACTGCTTCATTTTTTCGCTGTTGGAATCAATTTCTACTAATTTTTTAAAAAAATGACATTACAATCGCATTCGCGCCGCGCCACTTTTTGAACAGTTTAGACAGAAAAAAAAATTTATCAGATTTTTTCAGTCAAAAAAAAGAAAGTAAAAATTTTTCCAGCTTTGTCACGAAATTCTCCGTCTTTTCCCTGATTTTTCCAGTATATTTATAATTCCTGACACTTCCAGGTTTTACATAAATGTGGCCACCATCCAAACTACTCACCCATTCGATGCCTTCAATGAATGGTGTGTCCGGCCAATCTTTCTCAGGAAATCTTTGGACAATAATTCCATTACTTGTTCCAGCTCCTTTAATGTAAAATAAATAAATAAATCAATTGATTAACCAATTAATTAATAAGTTAAATAAAACCAGTAGCACTATACTTACTTTCTTTACCATGATCATAACCAACGACCACAAAATAATCAGCCAACCGAGACATCTCGGTGTATTCTGGAGGCTGTGGGGAACAGACGGTATTCAACATCCCACAGCTTAAATATAACTCGTCGTTTCATGAACTTTTAATTTAAAATCTTTAAATATGATTCCGACAATAGCTGATTATGTTGCCGTAAGCTCCATACAATTATAACTGATATATTTATATGAATCATCTTAGCAATAATTTATGAATACAAATTTCATTTAACCTATAACACTTTTTAATATCAAATGTATTCATAATTACCAACTTATAATTTTTATTTTACTTATTATTTAATGCGTATTAATTGTTATTTATTTAATTGTGTTTGTATTAAACTTTTAAACACTCGGACAAAATAAAATTTAAAACAGAAAAAAAGAAAATATAGTCAACACTGATGACAACACTTGAGCCTTGAAATTTGGACAATGAAACTGATAGATTATGTGAGATTGCGTCTAATGGTAATAAAAAAAAAAAAAAAGAAATCACAAAGTCACGGGAATATTTAATTTGAACGACATATTATTTGTTATTTATTTAAATAAGATGCCACACCCCAAATATAAGCATGAATCTATAACCTTCCAAATGAAACTAAAGCTACCAACAATCCACAATACGGATGGATGATATGGGTGATGGTATAGATATGGAAGGAAGACGCAGGATGGAGATGGAGCAGCAGCATTTTTTTTTGGCGAGCTGGCGATTCCAAAAGACGACGCAAGACGTAAGGGGAGATATAAATCAACACTACTCTTCAACCACCATATTTTATATCACTGAATTACACGGTAGCGCCAACTTTAAATATTATCAGCTCGGTTATCAAACCACTATTTTATATCATGATGGAAGTAGCAGGCATCAAAAATAATTGTTTATTTTTAATAAAAGAAAATACTGACAGGGAAATTTTTTAAAATCCGTGTGAAGAATTTTCAAATTTTGTTGTGTGCATTTTTTAAAAATTTGCTCATGATAATTAACTTGGTAATTAAAAAAAACTAAAAGTGTAGTCGGCTACTTTATGAGTGTAACTGACAGTTGTCAATTTTTTTAATTTTTGAATAAATAAAGTAAATAATGACAGGGAAATTTTTTAAAATCCGTATGAAGAATTTTCAAATTTTATTGTGTAGATTTTTTAAAAATATGAGTGTGAAAGTAGCAGACATCGGCCAAATTTAAAATTATAAATAAATAGAGTAAATAATTTTAAAAAAATGCACTTATTAATTTTAAAATTTTCTAAACGCGCATTTTTTTTAAATTTAATTTTTCTAATTATTTAGTCTAGTTATTAATAATTTTAAATTTGTCTGATGTCTGCTACATTCACACTCATTTAAAAATTTACTAATGATAATTAACTTGGTAATTAAAAAAAATTAAAAGTGCAGTCGGCTACTTTATGAGTGTAACTGACAGTTGTCAGTTTCTCAAATATTTTTTTTTATAATTAATTGTTTTAAAAGAAAATCAAAAAATTATTAGACGTCGACTAGTATCAAAAAAATTATGATCCTGAAGTTAGCAGACAGTTCACAGTTTTGTAATTTTTTTTAAACATTTAAATTTAAAATAAAAAAAATGCACATGTAGAAAATTAAAAAGATGCAATTCATATGAATATTTTTTAAATTTATCGTTTTAAAAAATAATCAAAAAATTTATAGACGTCGGCTAACTTCAGTTTCATAAAATTGCGTATTTAAATAATTGAAAAATTAGCGCGTGTTTTTTTTTCAGTTCCATTATTTTAATTTATTTAATTAAAATTTTTAAATTGTCTCATAGTTTGCTACATTCATACTCCCGGCTACTTTTGGCATCATCTATCTTGTTACTTTATTTTTTATCAATACCAATTTATTTATTTTATTATAAAAGTAATGCTGTCACAACCTAGATTACTAAGACTCAAAAGTTTTTTGTAATTTTACAATAAAATATGACAAACTGTGTACTAGTTTGTATTATGTAGTAATTTTACGACTACATAAAAATAATAGTTACGATAAATTTTTTATCAAAATCACTGGCATTGAAAATTTTTAATTTTATGACTAATGATAAAAATAAATATGTACACCCATAATTTTACTCGGACATTATTTTGAAAATACTCAAGTTTCCTAGGACTTTAAGAACTCATCTGTTGAAAACAGTTTTCGAAAAACAATAACATTTTTTTTGAATTTCAAATTTTCTTAGCGGGAAGTCAAAAAAACTAAATGAATTTATACCACAGTATGAAAATAATATTTAACACAAAATAATGATGATTTTATGCTTTTTATTTAAGAAATTTACAGCACAAAATTTTTAAATCATTTAACAAATAGTATTTATTGTTACTTAAAAACTTTTAAGTTATTATTAAATTAAATAATAATTGTTAATACGAAAATAAAATAAAAATTTGTTAGTTGTACGCTTGTTGTTAAATTTATTATAATATCATTTGAATTGACGTAAACATTGTATGGGTAATGTGATATAATGTAGAATATAGAATCACAGTGAAAGTAAAAACAAGCATTTAAATTTTTTTTTAATAATAATTATAATAATATCAATGATTCTAAATATATAATAATAAATCTACGTAATGTAATTATAGACATGAATACAATTAAATTCGTTTTATTGATTAATTAATTAATTAATTAATTAATTAATATAATATATATTTATATAAATCACTCTTACCAATTTAATGAAACACTTTTGATAATTTATATAACATAACAATAAAATTGTTTCTATTAATATATATTATTGAAAGCCCTCATTGGCTTATCAATTTTAAAGACTTAAAACTAATAAAATAAATTTAAATTATCTCTTAATTCGAATTAAACATTAATATTTTTTTTTTATTAATTATTATTTTTACTAATTAAAAAATATTTATTCCTTAAAACAGAAGATAAAAAACGACATTAATTTTATTAGTGAATTATTTATTTTAATTAATAATTTTCTATATTAAATTTTGTCATCGACAATTATTGCAAATTTATCGAATTTAAATAAATTATATCAAATAATATCGAGATTATATATATCTATATATTTTTTTATTAAATACAATTATAATTATTAATTAATAATATAATTAATTTTTACTTAACCCATTGATTTATCAATCGTAATTAAAAAATATATAAACTATATATGATTTTAAAAAAAAAAACATTTTTTTCGTGCCTTTTTATCACGACAATTTTACTCACAAAAAAATTTATTTTAAAAAATTGACTTTATTTTTCTTTACTAAAATGAAAATAAAAATTACTATAAAATTTTAAGTAAATAAATTACATAATAAATTTTTTATCAAGGGGTTAATTAAAGTTTTTAATATATATTAATTTACAAATCGATTCTAATTTTCTTAGATTATAAAATAAAATCCAAAGATCTCTTTATGCAATTTTTCATTTATCAATTAAAGATGTAATATATCAATCGGTAAGTTTGTAATAATCATATAAATTTATTACAAAGAGATCATAGGGACAACAACAAAAAAATATATATATGTATATATTAGGGTGGTCGTTGAAAATTAAATTTTCTCAGGTGCCTGATAAAAAGCTTCTTTTTAGTGAAAAAATACCCGGAGAACTTAGTTTTTTCTTTTAAATATAAAGAACACGTGCCAGGACGATCAAAGTTCATTTTACGATACAATCGCGGTTTTTTTTAAATATCCCATGAAATATGCAGATTAAAGGAAAAAGTTATAGGAACAATTTTGTAGGAAATTAAATTCTTAACAAAAAAGGTTATATTTATTTTTTTTATAAAATGTGTTTTTACGAAGATATTTAAAAAAAACTTTTTTAGATCTTATCAATTGAGCATCTAAATGATAACAAATGTTTAAATTAACATTTTTTTTTTTTTTTTTTAATATAGACAATATTGTAATTCGTAACATATCAATAATTAATGCTTGTTATAGTTTCTATATAATTAGAAAAATGTTATTTTCAAAATTTGTAATATTGAAACGCTTAATCCAAAGATTCAAAAGAAGTTTTTTAAAATATCTTCATAAATACACATTTTATAAAAAAAATGAACATGCCCTTTTTTGTCAAGAATTTAATTTCCTACAAAATTGCTCCTATGATTTTTTCCTTTAATCTGCATATTTCATGAGATATTTAAAAAAAACCGCGATTGTATCGAAAAATGAACTCCGATCGTCCTGACGTGTTCTTTTTACTTAAAAAGAAAAAACCAAATTCCCCAGGTATTTTTTCACTAAAAAGAAGCTTTTATCAGGCGCCTGATAAATTTTTAACCACCACCCTAGTATATATAATAAATAGTAATTAAACGTTTCGAAAAAATGATAAAAGAAAAATTAAAAATAGAAATACCTTACGTTTATTATTTTTGCATGCTACTTTACATCAGCATGAACTAATATAATCAGACTACTTGCATGTAACACCTTTAAATTTTTTACCATGCAAATTTTCATTCACACTCCGTTAATTTTTCTTTTTATTTTTTTAGTTATTTCTAACCAATCGACGATTATTTATTATTTATCAATAAATTATTCTTAAGTGGTTATAAATGTTGCCATTGGGTGGATATAAGATTACTCGAGGATTCAAGTGCTCTAGCAATGGCTTCATGAAGTCCGTGTCCCAACCACATTTGATTCAACTGTTTGTATTTATTTTTGCATAATTTAAGAGGATTTCCCCGTCTAAGTCCTTGGTCAGTTTCCCCATACTCATCAAGATACGGCGGGCACGTGAACGCACCTCTATTGGGACTCCGTAAAAACAAAATTTCACATTCACGTACCCGCAAAAATACTCCAACCCCAGCTCCGCATATGCTCGCATGATAATTACATGCACCGACAGTTGTTTTATTTAATTCTGATTGGCAGCAGTAACTTTGTGAGCACAACATCTCTCCGCAGACAAGACACATTGTCGGATTACGTGAATCTTCACGGTCACTTGTCGGGCACGTGAACAGCGACACGGTATTTATAAGTTCACTGTAATCCTCAGGTAAATCAACGAGACTATTTACTTTAAGCGGCTCTTTAACTTTAACTGGTAATTTAGCACGCGGGTGTTCCATCCATTTTTTAGCGAGCGTACGCACACTTTCAGAATTTAGTAGACCATCGCATGTTGTTGGTAACCCGAGATAAGCGCAAATATTTTCATAGATATCACCGCCTTTATTGGTAAGCTCTACTGGAGCAGGTACGTCTGTTATGTAATTAAAGTATAGCGCGCAGCAACGTAAAAATGGTAGACTTGATTCTTTAACTTTCTTCCAAATTTCATTTAGAGTCAAACTACCAGTTTTGATATTGATAGCATCCATTAGAGCTAATAGAGCATCACAATTTTCATTATTTTCTTCATTTGGTTCCTCATGGAAATCAACATCCATCGCTTGGTTATTTTCAAATTCACTTGTCGCTACTATTTTAGTAACAAGTGATAAGAAAACGAGTTTTAGTAAATGAGCTTCGTGGTTATCACCGGTTATTATTGGCGGTGATCGGTCAGGATTTATAGCAAACAGGCTGGGAAATGTCACGAGCAAGGGTACGAGAATTCCAAACGGATCCCACTCTGTGAAACAGCTGTCACTGTGTGGGTTTTCTATAAGCAATGACAGTAAAGTGAGCGCTTGATTTCCGAAATCTCTTCGCCGTCCGTTATCGCCGTAAGGTGACCATGTGTGACCAAGAATAGCAGATATTCTAGCGAGACAATCGAGACTGTCTCTTAATCTTGATGGCAATGAACCTAGCAGCGGTTTTTCCGAATCGCGTAACATGAATTCAATGGCGTGAATTGTGTAAGCAGTTGATTTAAAAGCAAGGAAGGGCACACGTGAGTCTTCTTCATGTGGGTCAACACCCAATCCTTTGGTGTAGGTTGTCTGAGCAAACAAATGTATCATTGATATCAAATGATCTGACAGACGTATTTCGGGCTCGGGACTTTTAAGTTCGAAAGCTGCTGCAACTTCTTTGCCCATTTCTTTGTATATTTTGCGAATAGGACAAGCCAAGTTTTCTAGTTTTGATGAACCGTCGTCTGTTGTATGTTGAAAGTTTGATGAATCCTTGCAGTAGCGACAAATCGACTCGTGATTATTTTCCATTGACAGATCTGTTATTTCTGTGATATTAGTTTTTTCCCGGCAATTCAGAGTAATTTTGATCGCATCCAGCCAAGTTTCAAAATCAATATTTATACGATTGGCTTTCGTAGGGTGAAGTGATGCTAAGGACGGTAGTAATGGTAATACAGTATTGCTGAGACACTCGCAAAGTGGACATAAATATTCTTGTTTTTCAACGTCAAAACTTGCCGGCTGTCTTAGTCGATACGGCCGTCGATTTTCCTTAGCAAGTACGTTATCAAAATACGTTTGCCAACAGTACGCGTGCATTACATGACCGCAAGTACTTGTATGCGGTGAGGCACCGAGTCTTGATGATAAATACAGTGGATTTGTTTCATTGATGTCGTCACGTGACTGACAGAGTACAGTTGACTGTTGAACAAACGCAGCGAGTACCATCGCGTCACCAGTAATACTTACACTTTGATCTTCTTGACAAAGAATACAAGTGTAAGTTTTTTCCTCAGCAAGACGGGCAGTCTGTTTAGGCCCGACAGCAACTGGCGACTGCTCGAGCGACTCTGATAAATCCATTGATGATCCGCGTTCGCTGGTTTTATTATTGACATCTAAAACTGTTTCTTCAAATAACTTTGCATTTTTTTTCATAAAATGTTTCTGCATTGCCGCTATTTGGGCCATCACTTTAGCGCGTTTTTGTGCAGCCATTTGTGTTCTCCATTCTTTGCTGTTTTTAGCTGGGTCTTTTTCAGACGCCGATGGCTCTGCTGCCTGGCTGCTGTCAGCAGGAACCTCAACCTGTGCAATAGTACTGCCAGCTGCTTGACGATACTTTTCTAGTACCCAAGTTAGTAAATCTTTGTGTGCATCAATACGAGGACTATTTAATAATTCTTCTAATAAATTATAAATATTTTTTTTAGCAGCGCGTTCTGTAAAAATAAGAAATGGATAATAACCAGTTATTTGTTCCTGCAGAGCATATCCAATTAAATGAATTATTTTGTGAATTTGGGGTTCGGAAAAACTTCTTGCTCGTAAATTACGCGCGCGTTCAAGTACTGTCTGCATTATATGAAGCATTACATCGCACTGTAATAAGTTAGCAACTAAACTAAATGATTCGGTGAGTCTTGGTAATTGTGGTGGTGGACAACACTCTAGTTCACCCATCGCCTTTCGACGTTTGCGTTGAGCTTCTTCTGATTTACTCAGTTCTTCTTTAGTGTAATGATAAAAGAAGACATTGTACTCAGCATACAAATGTGACTTTAATTCATACAATCTTTTACCAGCCGAATTTTGCAATGGCTTTTTGAAGTCTGCTACATCATTGATAACTCGTTCTAAACCTGTTTCATAATGGACACCGTCAGGTAACGTCTTATTCAACTCTGAATGTGACATTGGTTTGATACAAAGCTGCTGTATTATTTCTTTCTTCAATCTGTCATCAGCAGTAACGCGACCTACACCTGGGACATGTCTCTCCCCAATTATTGTTATCAATAACCCAAGAAATTCTTCCACAAGATTTATCGTTTGTCTTATACTGTCTTCTTCTGGATTCTTTAAAGTGTTAGTTTCAAAATCAGGGTCTGCCCAGTTCATAAGATTGAATTTATTGAGAATGTGAATTAAAAATTCATTGCTTTCAATCAATGATGCGCCAACTTGGAGTAAATTAATATCACGATCAAGCATTTCAGTGCGACAACGTACGTTGTGATAAAAATACAATTGATTTAATAAACTGTAACCATTTCTTCGCCACATTCCAGCGTGTACTTGTGCAATCATTGCTTGAGTTCTCAATACAGGCTCTATTATTTGCTCTGGTGTCAAACGATTTTGTATCATTATTTCACTGCTCTGAAAATGTAAATCGTATTTCTCTAAATAAAGAAATAGACCGGCGAGAAATCGTGATATTGGCAAGTGAATAGACACTGGCTCAGATGAAACGTCATATTGGATGCACGAAGCAGAATGATCTGCTAACTCACGCAATATTCTGGGTGGCGATGGTTCATTTTCAGATCTTTCGGCCAATTTTTTGAGAACTTGACGGAAGGTTTTTATTAAAACTGTCCTATCAGACCCACACCATTCGAGGGTCAGACTTATTACCGGTGACAATTTTATGTGGAGATTGAATGCTGACTCCCATTCGGGCTCGTACTCCATATGCTGGCTCACTTGTCGCAGCACAGAGTTCATCAGCTGCATACTCCAAAGTAATGTCAGTAAAAATGAAACTCCGTGAATGAAACCTTTGCGCAGTTCATCAGTCCACGTGTCAGGCTTCGAGCTCAGTAAATACGCAAGGTCACACAAAATATATTGAGCTCTTTTGAATGATGTATTGGGTACATTTCTTTCAAACTCAAGTTTACCAGCTGGATTACAGCGACGTGAGCTTTCTGACATGAATGTGTTTATGAGAATAAATAACGCGTCGTGATGGGCAATTAGCAGATGAGCTAAAGTCGGTACTGTAAATAATTGTACTGATAACGATGATATGGAAAATGAATGATCATGATCATCACGAATAAATTCTTTCATAACATCACCATAATTTTTAGTAAATATTATAGCAAGTGCTTTTTTACTCTCGTATTCCATCAGCATTCCGGATATGAAAAGTCGATGCCAAGCTGTTCTAGCAGCTTTCCAAAGCTGTGAGTCCCGATTTAATATTCCCTGGACAATTGAGACATCTGGTAATTTAGTATTTAATGCAACATCACTGAAAATAATTCTAAACCCTTCGCAGTGATTCATAAATTGTTGCAACCAATCAAGAAGTTTCATTGCAAATATTTGATGCGCTATAACGTGGGCATGAACAACGTGAACTTTTAATGGTTGGCTGTTGAGTCTTAATGTAAATCGTTCAATTTCAGATTTTAATTCACTACAGTGCCCGAAATCCGAGCATTTAACAACAGCGCGGCCGTTTCTGTCGATGTTTGTTACAAATTCAATGGCTTCTTTTTGTGAACATTTGAGAACTCGCACCAGAGTACTTATCACTTGTTCAAACGTATGAGTTTCATCGTTAAATAAAACAGTACAATAATTACCATTTGAACTAATTAAAGAAAGCGGATCTTCATTGGTTACCGTGAGACTTAAATCCGGTGGTAAATTCGGATTATGGTCTAGTGACAATAATTCATAGCAATATTTTAATACAGATTCAAAAGTTATTGTCGCTCTCTCAGTAATGTCTTCGGGCAACTTATTACCAGATAATTCTTTGTACTGAATACCAGCAAGATGTATGTTACAAAATGGATCTTTTTTCCAAGCTTCTGGATCACCGCAGTCGCAACATCCGCCGCCCCCAGATGTACCAATTTTGTATTTATGATTCTGATGAGCTGATTCTTTGAAACACGTCACGCAGAGCACGCATGTAGGATCCATTCCACATTCACGACAAATGTAAGTCGGCTCACCGACTTTAAAAAATTTACCGCACACTGACGGCGGCTTGTCCATCTTACGAAGCTGCTCTATCACCTCACGAGGATCTCCATTGCAGATAAATTCCTCCAGGGTATTGTATAACATTTTTTGTGCCAAGCTCTCGTTGAAGCTCCATGTCAGGCAGTTTCCATTCAACTCAGGACTGTAAATTTTGGGAACCCAAATCCGCCAGTGTTCTTTGAAGTGCGCTGATGTCAATGATCCGTTGGTCATCTTGTCCATCCATACATTAACACATGGCTTATTTGAATTTGGAAAGACTCGTAGAACCGGTGAAAGTTCAACGTCATCCATCTCTTCATTTTCATTTATCAGTAATTGGATGTTATCGTTACTCATTTTAATTATTTATTGTACCCGCGAAAGCTGTAACTGAAAATAAAAATGTGTTTACAATTAATTATTATCATTACAATGATTTGTTTTAAATAAATTAAGATATTTATTTTATTTTTAGTCCAACATATGGACAGTAATCTTTGGAAATATTTTCAAATAATTAGTTAATGTTTAATCTCGAAAGAAAAAAATTATTTATCTATTAATAATCAATAATTATGACATAGTGTTGACATCATTATTTAATTTATTTCAATCCCAGTACTGATATTTTTTAATAGCTTTTAAAATTAATATGATACTGGAGTTCGTCGACGTCTAATAATTTTTTGGTTTTTTAAAAAATCATAAATTATAAAAAAAAAATATTTGAAAAATTTGCACATGTAGTTTTTTAAATTTTTTGCATGTGTATATTTTTAGATTTTTTTTTTTTTTTAAATTGATGTTGAAAAAAAATCAAAAAATTTTTAATTGTCTGCTAACCAGGATCATAAATTAAAATGAGTATGAATGAAGCAGACGAATTTAAAATAATTAATAAATAGACTAAATGATTAATAAAATTAAATTTTTTAAAAATTTAAAAATTAATTTGCATTTATACAAAAAAAAAAAAAAAAAAAATAAATGAATGAACGTAACAAAAAATATTTAACTAAGAAAATAATTTAAAATAATTACATCATGTATATTTATATATACATATATATATAAATAAATAAAAAATAAAGCAACAGGAAATAAAATTGGCGAGTCAATAAATAGACTCGTGCGAATATAGAAAACTTGGTAGTAATTTGAAACAAAAAAAAAATAAATAAATAAAAAAAAACGATTTTATTAATTTAGGACAATGACAAGCAGAAATGGAATGAAAGAAAGGAAGTACGATTGTTAATTGTAAAAAAAATTTAACCTCGCACGGATTTATAAAAAAAAAACCTATTTTTAACTACTAAATACTTTAGAGGGTGAAATACACAAGTTAGTAAGCAGTATGACGATGACATCAAGGTTAATGAAGTTATTAAGAGATTGTTCTTTGTTCCGTAAAATGTTATTGTGTTGTTAGATTATTTATTTAAATAATTAAATTTTGGGTACATACCTGCATACAATAAATATGTTGCGAGCCAACACTCGCTCAACACGTTATGTCGTATTTATTTTGTCAATCAAAAATTTATATTATTATTATTTGACATTCCTAAATGTAAAGGACGTGAAAAGTATCACACAGCTGCTTTATACGACTCGCAAAATGGCTCTACTTACAAAATACGCAAAAATACGTATTGCATTCAATATATCATATATATACAGACATATATATATGTATATGTAGAGAGAGAATTATATGAAACGTCCGTATTGAAGTTGGTCAGAAATGAACGAAATTTAAACCCGCGCTGTTGGTAAAAATTTTTCTGTGTGAGTGTAGCAGACATCAGACAAATTTAAAATTATTAATAAATAGAGTAAATAATTAATAAAGTTTAAATTTTTAAAAATGCGCATTTAAAAAATTTTGAAATTTAAATAAATAGTCTGTTCGGATTCTCCGCTCGGCGCACTGGAGCACTTGCAAAATACCCGGGAAAATTTAAATTCATGATTAAATTTAATTAGTAAAAAAAAAGGGAATTTATGATTAAAAAAAAATATATTAATTATCAGTGTATTGATTGCAGTGAAATTTAACTGAAACAAATCTTAGTATTTCAAATCGATCAGTAATTAACAGAAATTAATGTTAATTTTGTGTGCGAAAAAAGCGTCAAAGTACCCTGGGTGGCGGGTCCGAACACACCAATAGAAATAAAACAACGAAAAATATATAACTAATAAATTATTTTAAATATATATATACATATGTATGTATGTACGGGCTGTAGTCCCGTGTTTGCAACCTGTCTCGTAGTAACTGCAACCTGTCTCGTTAATTATCTTGCAGTGCGAGACAGATTACAGTCACGCTACGAGACAGATTAAAGACACGCTACGAGACAGATTGGAGACAGATTCGAGACAGTCTTCGAGACAGATTGGAGACAGATTCGAGGCAGTCTTTGAAACAGATTCGAGACAGATTCGAGGCAGTCTTCGAGACAGATTGGAGACAGTCTTCGAGACAGATTGGAGACAGATTCGAGACAGATTGGAGCCAGTCTTAGAGACAGATTGGAGACAGATTCGAGACAGATTGGAGCCAGTCTTCGAGACAGATTGGAGACAGATTCGAGGCAGTCTTTGAAACAGATTCGAGACAGATTCGAGGCAGTCTTCGAGACAGATTGGAGACAGTCTTCGAGACAGATTGGAGACAGATTCGAGACAGATTGGAGCCAGTCTTAGAGACAGATTGGAGACAGATTCGAGACAGATTGGAGCCAGTCTTCGAGACAGATTGGAGACAGTCTTCGAGACAGATTGGAGACAGATTCGAGACAGATTGGAGCCAGTCTTAGAGACAGATTGGAGACAGTCTTCGAGACAGATTGGAGACAGATTCGAGACAGATTGGAGACAGTCTTAGAGACAGATAGGAGACAGTCTTCGAGACAGAATCGAGGCAGTCTTCGAGACAGATTGGGGACAGATTGGAGACAGTCTTCGAGACAGATTGGAGACAGATTGGAGACAGTTTTCGTGACAGATTAGAGACAGATTCGAGACAGATTGGAGACACGCTACGAAACAGGTTGCAGACACGGGACTACGGCCCGTATGTACATATGTATAAATATATTTAGAATACATATGTTTATATATATTTAAAATAATTCATTAATTATATATTTTCCGTTGTTTTATTTCTATTAGTGTGTTCGGACCTGCCACCCAGGGTACTTGGACGCTTTTTTCGCACACGAAATTAACATTAATTTCTAATTACTAATGATCGATTTGAAATACTAAGATCTATTTCACTTAAATTTTACTTTAATCAATACACTGATAATTAATACATTTTTTTTTAAATTGGTAATTCACTTTTTTTTCTACTCATTAAATTCAATTATGAATTTAAATTTTCCCGGGTATACTGCAAGCGCGCCAGTGCGCTGAGCGGAGAATCCAAACAGACTAAAAGATAAATATTTTAATTTTCACGAAAGAATTTTGAATGAAAATGAAAAAAATTTGACGAGTGTGAGTGTAGCAGTCATCAGACAAATTTAAAATTATTAATAAATAGAGTAAATAATTAATAAAATTTAAATTTTTAAAAATGGGCATTCAAAAAAATTTGAAATTAATAACTGAATTTTTTATAAACATTATTTTTTAATTATTTACTCTACTTATTAATAATTTAAAATTTGTCTGCCTGCTACATTCACACTCATAAAATTTTTAAAATGAGCGACTGCGCGCGCGCACTTTTTCGATTCGAGTTAAAATTTTGCCAACTTTAAAAAGAAAAATACACAATCGCCATATTTAAAAAATACCGTATGTGATATATATTTTTGTTTATTCACAATATATATTACTGATATTTAAAAAATATAAATTTTATTTTATTTGTAATTTAAAATCTAAAAAGTCGATTGAGATAAAATGTTTAAAAAGTAAAATAATTTATTATTGAGTAAAATTAATTGTATTTATAAAGATATCGATAACCATAAATATTATTTTCAGATTCGATGAAAAAGACAGTGTTTCTGGTGTCCAACAATTGAAATCATCGGTTCAAAAAAGTATTAGATCAAAATTATTAGAATTGTATCCTTATCTTGAAAGTCACATTGATCAGATAATTCCTAAAAAAGATTCTTTTCGTCTTGTAAAATGGTAGAGCTTTATTAATTTATGATATTTTTTTTATATTATTATCAATTATAATTATAAAATTTTGTTTTTTTTAATTATTTTTAGTCATGATCATATTGAAATTATGGTAAATGGTTCTGGGGAACTTCTTTTCTTTCGTCAACGAGAAGGACCATGGATGCCTACGTTAAAACTTCTTCACAAATGCAAGTATAATAAACTATAAATATATTTTTTATTTTATTGATATTTATAATAATATAAACGAGCAACCTGCAGTCACTACGTGGATGCCCAAATATCACAACTGATTTTATAAAGTACTCAGAAGAAAACGATTTCTTGCCTCAAAAAATTTTATCTGCACCAAGAAATTTTATGCATCATAAATTCAATACAAAAATTTTCTTGGGGTGAGAAAAGATTATTTTGCTCAAGAAATAATTCCTTGCACCAAAAAATTATTTCTAGTTCTAAATAACTTTTTGGTTTTAATTCACAATGCGAAAAATTTATTGGGGTAAGTCAAAATTTTCTTTAGGCGAGTAAAGATTTTTTGTGTCAATGAATCCTTTTTTTTTCTATGCACATTTTTTTGGCTTTGAGAAGCTTCCTAAAACCAAATGGAAATATAAAACTTTGTCATTTTGGAATAAGTAACGCGATATAAATAATATAGTATATATTCAGTGACATTCAGTCATATTTAGTGACAGAATACTTAGAATATTAATTTATTTAAAGAAAATAATTACGATCGTATTTTTTCTCGCGTAATTTAAATGTAATTCGAATGATACAGATAAATCGATTTTTCTCAATGATTGATAATAAAAAAGAGTTGAAACTATGAAAAGGCACAAATTCAAGTCAAAGCCTTTCTAACGATACCAAATTTAATAACATTAACCAATTCTATCATACAGATATGCCGGGAACAAAATTTTCCTTATTCTCTTAATAATATAGATTATTGTTTTTAAATATTTAGATCCATTTTTCCTGCCAATAGAACAAGTAGACAAAGGTGCAATTAAATTCGTTCTCAGTGGAGCCAATATTATGTGTCCTGGTTTAACATCAAAAGGCGCTAAGATGACCCAAGTATCAAAAGGAACTGTCGTTGTATCCTTTTTATTATTTTATAAAAACTAATTAAAAATAATCACGTAGAATAGTGGCTCTGGAGACCGAGTATCGGTCATGAATACTTGGAAAATTTTAAGTAAAAATTTTTAGGACAATACGGAAAAATATAACAGACTTTTTTACCATCACTACAGTGATATTTTCAGCCGGAAAAATGCACAGGACATATTTCCTTGTAAGATTTTCATCATTTGAGTCCCATAAATATTTAAAACGTAATTACAAACCAAAATTCATAAATTCGGTTAGTATTGCCGACCCTTAAATTATAATATTTTTCTTAATAAATATATAAAGGCTGTTATGGCAGAAGGAAAACAACATGCGTTAGCTGTTGGTGTGACTACGCTATCAACTGAAGACATGTAAGTATTTTTAAAAAATAATAAACCATTATTTATGGAGATTGAAAATTACGCAGAGGAAAATGGAGACAAAAAATGTACGAATTTTTATGGTGTCAACTAAATTTGAAACAGGAAGTCGGAGTCACCAAAAAACTACTAGACTTTAGTATAATTATTATTCTGAGTCTCTAATAATTTTTAATTCTTATTATAAGACTAGCTCGGGGCTGTAAGGGAAAAAATTTTTAGAATTGAGGTGCCCCCACGATTGTACTTAACAGCGTTTGCGCCCAAACCTCGCTATAAGACTATCGCCGTTTTGCGTTTTATTTATGAATTCGGTTCAACTCTACTCTATTATACAGTGAATCTATTTCATATATAATCATAAATAAACAGAATTTTGTCGTTCTTTTCTGTTAATTAATTATGTGATACCACGAAATTTGAAGTATTCTTTGAGAAAATAAATTATTTAATCTACAATCTTTATGTATGTACATTTTATCTCGATTTTAGTCTTACTGGTCGTTAGTCTTATAACGAGGTTTCGGCACAAAACTTTTATTGAGTAGTTGGTGAAGGAAGTATTCCGAGCGAGTTTTGACAAATTGAGGGGAAGAGTCTTATAGTGCGTAGTCTTATAACGCGGTCCTACTGTATTTGAATTTTTGCTATAGTAGATGCGAAAATACTTATTCGAATTTGAAGAGCTCAAAAATATATTAACAATAGTATTTTCGAGCTCAAGAGCTCGAAAATAGCGGGAAGTTTTAAGTCTGGTCCGCAGGGTCAGGTGGTTTTCAAATTTTTTGACAATTTTCCGTTTCAAGTTTCCTCGACAGCGTAATAAAAATCCGTAAATTTTTACCGTCCATTTCTCTTCTTGTGTAATTAATTGCATTAACAAAAGTAATTTATTTCAGAGCCAAAGTTAATAAAGGTGTAGGAGTTGAAAACTGTCATTATCTAAACGACGGTTTGTGGCAGATGAAACCCGTCAAGTAATTAATTAAATTAAGGTTCCTATTTATACACTAACTTATAATACAATTAATGTGAAAATTCGCGCAATCTTGTAATCAATTATTGCCACTAAATATTGATTGTAATTTTTTATTTGTATAAATGAAATCATGAAATTTATATCATACAATAGTCATTATTATTTTTTAATATATATTTTTTACCCACTAAAAATACAGAATAACTTTTTAAATTGCATTTAAATACATAACTAATTTACTACTGTGAATATCAATTAATAAAAATAATAATTTTATATATCAAAAGCATATATATGCTAATTTTATTTAATAAGATCATGTCGGTTGTAATTAATCAAAAATATTAAGTAAAAAGTACAGTAGTAAAAACAAAATAACTGAATGTCTAAAAAAAAGTATTAGCTAATAATTAGATTATTATTATTTTTACACTTATTAGTTTTATTTGTTATTATTATCGTTATATTGATGCTCATTTAGCATCACCCTGTCCATCGCCTTGATTATCAGCGGGTCCTTGTCGCTCTGGTTCCCCATGATTGGGAGCAGGTGAGTACGCAGAGTTGCCACCTTCGGCATTGGGACCAGCACCTGATCCAGCTACAGCATTACCAGGAGGATTAGTATCGCCTACTGTGTGAGGTGACTGTGGATGGTAGGGACTGTGAGGACTGTGTGGGCTGTGAGGCCCGTGAGGATGCGGTCTTCCCATGGGGTGGGGAGAATATTGAGAGTACGGTTGATGGTAGTAAGAATGAGTGTACTGGGGATAGGGTTGATGGTATGGCTGCTGACCGTAGCCGTAAGATGGATGCGGTGGTCGCGGTGCGAGTGGAACATTTTGTGCCTGTGGTTGTCCACCGGGTGGCTGGTACTGCTGAGAGTAACCTTGTCCGGGTGGAATCATTGGTGGTGGGCCGTGTGGATTCCCTGGGCCTTGAGGTGTCATTACTTGGGAAGGCATTGAATGATTGGACATCATGTTTGGTGGCTGGTGAGGATTGTGCTGCAGAGATGGAACAGGAGATGAGGATGGTGGTGTTGATGGTGGGTTTGGCATTCCTGGTGTTGAGGCTGTAGGAAGTTGAGATTGTTGGTGTGGAGATGGCTGGGGTGGGGGCGGTGGTTGATGATGAGGTGGTTGCTGTTGGTGTTGTGGCGGGGGTGGTGACTGTTGATGCTGCATTGATGGAGGCTGATGTGGCATAGGTTGTTGGTGTTGCGAAGGTGGGCCTTGATGTTGAGACGGCGGGCCTTGATGTTGAGACGGTGGACCTTGATGTTGGGATGGTGGACCCTGATGCTGGGAATTAGGCCCTTGGTGTTGTGAATTAGGGCCTTGGTGTTGAGAATTAGGACCTTGATGTTGAGAAGACAAGCCTTGATGTTGAGGAGGGCCTTGATGTTGGGAAGGTGGACCCTGGTGTTGAGAAGGTGGACCCTGATGTTGGGAAGATGGACCCTGGTGTTGAGAAGGTGGACCCTGGTGTTGAGAAGGTGGGCCCTGATGTTGGGATGGCGGACCTTGATGTTGAGAAGGAGGTCCCTGATGTTGAGATGGAGGACCTTGATGTTGGGATGGAAGTCCTTGATGCTGAGAAGGAGGCCCTTGATGCTGGGAAGGAGGACCTTGATGTTGAGACGGAGGACCTTGGTGTTGAGATGGAGGGCCTTGATGTTGAGGCGGAGGGCCTCCTTGGTGCTGTGAAGGAGGTCCTTGATGCTGTGTTGGGCCTTGATGTTGGGAAGGTGGTCCTCCTTGATGCTGTAAAGGCGGACCTTGATGTTGCGAAGGTGGGCCTTGATGCTGCGAAGGTGGGCCTTGATGTTGTGAAGGCGGACCTTGATGTTGAGAAGAAAGCGCTTGATGTTGCGGTGTAGGAAGATGATGTTGAGCACTCGGTTGTTGATGCTGTTGATGAGGAGCTGGAGGAGATTGTTGGTGTGGTGACGGTGGAGGTGGTTGATGTGGTAAAGGAGGTTGAAGTGGTTGATGTTGAGATGGCGGAGGTTGTGGATGCTGTGGAGTCGGTGCTTGAGACTGTAGAGAGGGTGGCTGAGAATGATTCGGAGGCTGTGGTTGTGAAGATTGATGTTGCGGCGGCATTATTGTCGGATGTTGAGGTGCCAGATGAGGAGGCTGTTGTGACACTTGAGACTGTTGTGATTGATGTGTTATTTGCTGTGTTTGAGGTTGCTGTGGAATCAGAGTGGGTGGTTGTTGATGCTGTTGTTGCGGTGGTAGTGGTTGGTGATGAGCTGGACTAACTGATCCTGGATAACTCATTGTATTGCCTTGAGCATTGACATTTGCTTGAACAGGAGAATCCAGTTTTCCTTCCATGAAAGGTGGAGATGGACTCCCTTTCTTCACCTCTATTGCTTTCTCCGATTCCTGAAATTTCTTCTCAGCGCCTTCATTCTCAGTCTGAATGAAGTAAAAATCGTTTTTTTTTTAATGATATATTTTTAAAAAATTTACAACAATAAGATGATAAATTTACCTCTGCAGTGTTGTCTTCGTTCATTACTGCCGGTGTCGGAGTAGGAGTAGAGTTCGGTGTTGAGTCACTGGATGCTGGTCCATCAGATCGAGTTTCATCGTTGCCTCTAACTCTTTCACGACGTAAAAGTTCATATTGACGTTCTACCATTTTATTGAACGTATCTTCATCAACTGCTGGTTTACAATGCTAAAAAAATATCAGTACAACATAATTAGAGATTTAAATTTATGTAATTAATTTTAATCAAAATCACTAAAAATTTTAATAAAATAACAACCTTTTTCAATTCCTCTTGGAATATTTCACTTGTTTCAATAAATTTACGTTTTTTAGCTTCAAATTTTTCTTCTATTTGTTGTAACTCAGCTTCTAACTTTTTCTATAAATAAAACACATTATAAGCTTGTTAATAAAATATGAAAAATGTTTCAATTTACCTGATGCATAGTAAGCGACTGGACTTGACGTCTTAGTACTTGCATTCGTTGAGTTGTGACTACAGAACGAACATCAGGAACAACAGTGTCACTAAATATTTCATTTATTAAACGATGATTCCGAGTGTAACGGGAATAAGCCACGTGTTTAACAGAGTAACCATCATCTTGGTCTGTAAATAAAATATATTACTTTTATAAGGTACACAGTAAAAAATTTACGGAGTGAACGCGGAGCGGATGATTTTTTATTTATTTAATTCCCTCGGAGTGAATTTCACCCCGAAGGAGTTTCGGAAAATATTAATTATATAAAAAATTACTAATACATAGTGAGCTTAGGTCTTTGATATTTAGAAATTTATATTGAGTACAAAAATAATTACGAGCTCCTTGTCCATATATTCACGCGAAATGATTTTTAAAAATTATAAGCAGCTGATTATAAAACTTTGACAAATATAATTCCACCGAGTCACAAACTGTCGTATGACTTACATCAACCATACCACGAGATTACATTTTATTTTGTACCGAAATATAAAATATTCCCATAAAAACTATGTCACTATAGCTGTTCAATAATTTAATATTGTCACTATGTATTATATATATGAAATTATAATTTAGTGAATTACTAAGACATTTTATAAATTAAAAACATAATATTTTAAACTTAATTATTAATATCTGAATGAATTATTTATTTAAATAATTATGTTTCTAATTAACAGCTGTTTCTATTAAATATAAATTTATTTGAGTATTAAAACTCCGAACCGGAGTGAACGCGGATTGAAATAAAATCCGCGTCACTCCGAAATCACTCCGCCTATTAAAAAATCCCTATTAACTCCGTATGCCGAGTGATTTTTTTTCAACTCTGGAACTCCGAGTGAAGGAGTGAATTCGGATTGAAATAAAATCCGTATAAACTCCCGATTTTTCGCCGTGTAATAATTTATTAATTAAACAAATAATTGCATACCATCTTCATCTTCAGCTGGCAAAATATCTATTCGTCTGTCTTGAGCCGCTTGACCTTTGCCGCCACTGGAGGAACGTTCATGAGTCTCACGGTCATCACTGCTTTGTTGTGCTACACATAATGCTGATATAAAAAAAATAAAGTCCTTAACATTATTAACTAATTTAATTATAACACTAACACCCATTTCAAACGGACAATCGCATTCACTAAAAAAATATCTAAAATAAAAAATTTTTGTTATTGTTATTATTATTTGTTACATAAAATTACCAGATTTTCCACGATTTTTAGCTGCAATGTACGCTAAGTATGCTGGTGAATTGTGGTAAGTTTTCAAACTTTTTTCATATTCAACCTAAAAAAAATTATTTATTTAAAATAGAGCTTTAAATATTTAGTTAAAAAAATAAATAAATAAATAATTTACTTTTTCGGTTTCATATTCTTCTATAAATTCGGTTTTCTCTTCCTCTGGTAAATCTCTCCACATTTGCCCGATTATTTTTCCAATTTCCCATAATTTTAATTCTGGATTTTGGGCTTTTACTTGATCCCAAACTTTACGGCTGTATCTCATGTACGGCATCAGAGGTTTCTCTGGTGGTTTCGGTGGTTTGGGTAAACGTGAGTCAGCCTAAAATTTTAATTATTTATAAATAAAACCAATACATAAATATATATGTATGGTAAGATGATTTAAAACATACTGGAGTATTTTTTCCAACTTTTTGTGGGGTAAATCCTGGGTGTCCATGTGGAGTTTGAATAAAAGGACTGGATGAATCTTTCTGTAAATATACATATAAAGAAAAAAAGGTAAATTATTAAATGAAATTTTTAAAATTTTTTCATATTCAATACTCACATTAGCACCAGATCCACTGCCACCTCCACCAGAAGCTCTTAAACGTTCTGCAAAAATAATATTATTAATAAAATATTTAGTGGAGGCAGGGGCAAAACGGAGTAGAGAGGAGCGGGGGTCAAAATTTTATATAAGCTCGTTTTTTAAAATGTTCTTTGAACATTTCAAAATCACTTTTGTAAATATAATTGAGCATTATTTTGAATTTTTTCTATCGTTTACAAAAAGTTTTTTTTTCTTATCAATTTAAAATAAAAAAATTCCTAGTGTCAAATTACTTAAGGTGTATTTTCATAATCAACTTGAACAATTTTTCAAATTTTGAAGTTTAATAAACTTTTGATAATTTTTTAATCTATTAATTTAATATATAATTGCTTTTTTTTTTTTTCAACTTTCTTTGAAATAAAAGCTAACTTAAATCTTTAACTGAAGTTAATAATAAATAGTGACCAACAAATAAAAAATTAACAATTTGAAGTAATAGTTAAACTTTTAAAAAATCAATTGTCAGTCGAAAAATGTTAATGACTTCTGCTTTATGATAAAAACTATTAAAAATTATTTTTTTTTTTCATCGTATCTAATAATTATGTGACTTATAATTTGTCTATGTAAATTACTCACAAGAAAATTTAATCTAATCAAAATTTCCATCCAGAAATTTTTTTTTACCTTTTCTAAAGGAGACTTTATTTTGTCCACAAAAAATAAAAATTTTTCTTCAACGACAATTTAAAATTACTTGTATTTATGGTAAGAAATCCAGGATCTGATTCCTGATTACTCATGTATTTGTATATCTATATTTACTAAATATATGAAGTGATCGGGTACTAGTTTCCTGATCAGGTACTAGGTCTTTTATCTTTTTCGAATATCATTAAATAAAAAAAAAAAAAAGATTTAACGTATTTGAGTCCCTAAAAATTATTATTTCCTTAAGTACTCCATTTTGCCCGTCTCTCCCCTATAAATAATAATTTAAATAAATAACTTACGGTTCGGAGTGACCATACTGGGAGTAGACAGTGCTACCTGTTTATAATTAGCAGGTAACGCCATGATAAATTATAAATCCTCAGATCGCGTTAGGATTTACTAGAAATTAAAAAGCATTTCATTAATTAAAAATCATTAAAATTCAACAATTTACTACAGTACATAATTTTTTTTTTTACTTTAAGTTTAAATATTTATCATGATACATCAAATTAGATATTATTTTAATGACGCTCATGATAATTAAATGATTAAAATAAATTAATTAAGATGTATAAGTCATGATTAAATTTTTCTAACAGCTTTTTACAATTCTAATATAATTTTAATTATAATTGATTTTTTAAAAAATGAATTTTAGTATTTTTTAATAAAATTTTTTTCTGGTTGAGTCTTTGCTTTTAATCGAACTTTTATTTGACGTAATCCAAGTAGTTGATATTCTATGGAACTTTTTAATTTAAAATATTAATATATAAAAACTAAAATTTGTTTTTAAAAAATATAGTAAATTAAAATTCAAGTGATATTTAGTCGATGATGATTTTGCTGACAATCTAAATGTAGATGACGTTAACAAAAAAAAATTGTGTCAAAAACAAATTTCTATCGGAACTTTGGTTACTTTTTTTTTTACTCCAATATGCTACAATTTTCCTAAAATAAATAACATATTTTATTCATATAAAATAGATTATAAATAATTAAATGCTGGTGTTTTATTGGAAACTGATAATGATTAGTGATTAGTAATTTTTTGAGTAAAATCATCAGTAACCAAATGAAAAACTAAAAAGGGTGGGGTTAAGTTGAATGACTTACTCATAAACGTCATTATTTTTAAACTTCAAAAGAAAATTTAAATTGGAGTTAAAAAAAAAAAAAAGAAAAAAAATTTACATTACAAAATACATAAAGTAAATTTTAATCAGTTAAAAATCAAACCAATTTTATCAGGTACTGTAACCGGTACTTAGGTGTCAAGTACGATCATTAAACAAAATTACTTGATAAAATATGAAAGCTGGTAAAAGAAAACTTACTAAGTATAAATTAATTGAATTAATTTAAAAAATTGGTGCCATTATTTAAATTAAATTACTTTGGATTATAAGTATTATTTTAATAGAGTATCGAGTGACGCTGGTGCGTCCATTGAATAACTGACGCTAAAAATTTCTTAAGTAATTAAATTATTTGAATTGAGTTATAGGTTTGTTATCTGGTTTATGTATTTATAGATTGATCGTGTTAAAATAAGTTATTACTTACGTATTAATATAATTATTATATCATTACTTGCAGTGTATGAAATAAAATTTGTAATTAAACTTCTAGTACTTTACACTCAACTTTTGTCCGCCATTAAAAAAAATATATGAGTTTGCATCCGCCATGTTGGCCGTTTGACGCGCTATTTTTGCGGCCGCTTGTCAAAATAATTTTACGGCGGGTAAATTTAAAAATCTGTATTTATTTTTATATTAAGTTAGGATTAATTAATTCGAAAAATTTAAGGCCTACTGATTTTATTATTATTTGAAAAAGAATACATGTATTTAATTACACATAATATAATTTTATAATCATTTAACTTTTCTCCCATTTTTAATAAGTTATTTTTTGAATATTTAAATTTACCGCGCAAGTAATAAGAATAATTAATAAATTATTGATGAAAATGAAAAATTTTGAGTATACTTTTTAGTTTAATTAATATAATTATTGACACAATTAAATTTTAATAAAATTGTTAAATTTCAATTTTGAAATTTCGCGCCAAGATGGCGCTATTGTGCGGCGCTGTATTCAACGTTCAAATTTTCGCTAAAGTGGGGAGGGTCGAATAAATCGCAAAGTCGATTGTTTTCTATCAACTGGCGGTCCAATAGCAGCAGTCAGTATCATCGACAACGGCAGTAGTAGTCCAGATCTTTCTTTACGTTTAAATAGAAACACAATATTGCAGTTAATTCGCGGAATTATCCATAAAATTTATTGCTCATAGTAATTGTTTAATTAAAATGTGCAGTGCTTGTAAAATTTAAATTGTGCAAAGTGTCTGTGGTGTAGTTAAGTGTTCAGTGTTCAGTGCTTGTGTATGTGTTGCTGATAGCTGATGCTGATACCTTCCTAGTTCCTGAGCAAAATCATCTGGCATCGTCTGGTGGGAAATAGCAGTTAAGTGACGTTTTTTTAGCTGCAATACACTTGGAGCAATTTAATTCAAATCTCCAAGTGTATTAGGACACCCTTCTGCATATTATTTCCCCACCAAGGTTTGTTCAAACACTTACGTGTTTTTTTTAAATTTTTTTAACATATTTTTCTATTATATTCTGCCGCCACTTTATTATGACGTACGATTTTTAGTTTTCTTCAATTTCTATGAATTTATTTTTTAGCTATTTAAATTTCCCGCGTAATTAATAAGAATAATTAATAAATTATTGATAAGAATAAAAATTTTCGAGTATATTTTGTAGTCTAATTAATATAATTATTGACACAAATAAATTTTAATAAAATTGTTAAATTTCAATTTTGAAATTTCGCGCCAAGGTGGCGCTACTGCGCGGCGCTGTATTCAACGTTGAAATTTCTGCTAAGTGGGGAGGGTCGAATGAATCGCAAAATCGATTGTTTTGTATCAACTGACGGTCCAATAGCAGCAGTCAGTATCATCGACAACGGCAGTAGTAGTCCAGATTTTTCTTTACGTTTAAATAGAAACACAGTATTGCAGTTAATTCGCGGAATTATCCATAAAATTTATTGCTCATAGTAATTGTTTAATTAAAATGTGCAGTGCTTGTAAAATTTAAATTGTGCAAAGTGTCTGTGGTGTAGTTAAGTGTTCAGTGTTCAGTGCTTGTGTATGTGTTGCTGATAGCTGATGCTGATACCTTCTTAGTTCCTGAGCAAAATCATCTGGCATCGTCTGGTGGGAAATAGCAGTTAAGTGACGTTTTTTAGCTGCAATACACTTGGAGCAATTTAATTCAAATCTCCAAGTGTATTAGGACACCCTTCTGCATATTATTTCCCCACCAAGGTTTGTTCAAACACTTACGTGTTTTTTTTAAATTTTTTTAACATATTTTTCTATTATATTCTGCCGCCACTTTATTATGACGTACGATTTTTAGTTTTCTTCAATTTCTATTAATTTATTTTTCAACTATTTAAATTTCCCGCGTAATTAATAAGAATAATTAATAAATTATTGATAAGAATAAAAATTTTCGAGTATATTTTGTAGTCTAATTAATATAATTATTGACACAAATAAATTTTAATAAAATTATTAAATTTCAATTTTGAAATTTCGCGCCAAGATGGCGCTACTGTGCGGCGCTGTATTCAATGTTCAAATTTTCACTAAAGTGGGGAGGGTTGAATGAATCGCAAAATCGATTGTTTTGTATCAACTGGCGGTCCAATAGCAGCAGTCAGTATCATCGACAACGGCAGTACTAGTCCAGATCCTTCTTTGCGTTTAAATATAGAACCACAGTATTGCAGTTAATTCGCGGAATTATCCATAAAATTTATTGCTCATAGTCATTGTTTAATTAAAATGTGCAGTGTTTGTAAAATTTAAATTGTGCAAAGTGTCTTTGGTGTAGTTAAGTATTGAGTGTTCAGTGCTAGTGTAAAGTGTTGTGAATTGCTGATGCTGATAACTTCCAAGCTCCTGAGCAAAATCATCTGGCATCGTCTGGTGGGAAATAGCAGTTAAGTGACGTTTTTTTAGCTGCAATACACTTGGAGCAATTTAAATTAAATCTCCAAGTGTATTAGGACATCCTTCTGCATATTATTTCCCCACCAAGGTTTGTTCAAACACTCGCGTGTTTTTTTTTTAATTTTTTAAATATTTTTCTATCATATTCTGCCGCCATTTTATTTTGATATACGATTTTTAATTTTGTTCCAATTTCTAATAATTTATATTTCAAATATTTAAATTTACCGCGCAAGTAATAAGAATAATTTATAAGGTTGCATTCCGAAATGCACTACGTACGCTACAGCTCATTTCGGAATGCACCTATAAATAATGTAAAATTGTATTTTCGCGCCTTTAGTTTTAAAATTATTATTCTACGCATGCGCTCGAAATATCAGAAAAATTATTTATTAATTAGTAAATAAATTATCAAATAAATAATGTTATAAATTATTATAATCATTTATTGATTAATTTTATTTTATTTTAATAATTGACTTTTTTAAAATTAATAAGTTCGAAACTGACCGGATGTAAACATTGATCACGAAAGTAACAACACGAAACATTAAAATAGTTAGTTCGATAGCACGTGGTGTTACAATCAATCATAACCTCAACATTTAAATATTTATATACATATACATATACATATAAACATTATTTATATAATCAATCAGTTATAAAAAGTGGTTAAAAATGATCCGGACATCCAGAGAAGTTTTAGTGACAAGTGATAATTCTGGAGATACATGGAGTGCATCAGTGTGGGATCCAGTGACCGGGTCTCTATTGATGACATACAGAAATCCATCAGCAATAAATCATCATTGCCTAAGTATCCTCAGTGACAGTTACATGCTGGCAGCAGACATAAAAAAATCACGTTTGTATTTCTGGGCCCTGAATAGCCAGATTCCAGTTTCAAATTTATCATCAACGACACCAGGAAAAGTTTCAGCGTTGGCTTGCGCACCCAATGGTCACTATCTTGCAGCAGCAATAAACGAAAATATATTTATTTGGCAGTTATCTACAGGAAAATTATTAAGGACATTATCAAGACACTATCAGACAGTAACATGTTTAGTTTTCAGTTCAGACAGTTCGCGATTTTCCAGTGGCGGTGAAGACAGCCTGGTATTTCTATGGGGATTGACGAGTGTAGTCAATAATTACAATGATGCTGCTCCTGTTTATAAATTTTCACATCACACTGGTCCAGTCAAAGACATTTATCTCGGTAATTTTTCACAGCGAGCCCGTCTTGTCACCGTATCCTTAGACAGGACAGCAAGAATTTATGACACGTGCACTGGAACTCTACTGCTGACGTTAATATTTGACGTTCCTCTTACGTCAGTTTCTATGGATATAATTGAATGCAATTTATTCGTCGGATGCATTGACGGTAATATCAGACAATTTGAATTACGAAATCCACCGCGTAATTTAGAATATCATGTGTCTGAAGAAAAAAATTTGATTGTCTTCAAAGGACACACTGGAAGTGTTACTAAACTATCGGTGTCTGTTAATTGTACGACACTTTTATCAGCAAGTGCCGATGGGAATGTTAATTTATGGGATATACCAAGTCAGCAAATTACAAGAACGATAACGTTGAAGGGACCGGTTGTTACAGCATTTTTTACACCAGCGTATTCAAATTATCATGCTGATAAATTTAAATCTAAAATGTTAGTGCGGCCACTCCAGAGCGCGCTTTATGAAAATGACAAAGATGCGGTTTTAGAAATTTTAACTGATTCTGATTGTCCGCTTCTCAATCCGGAGTTTTATTTAAAAAGTAATTTATCTGCGGGAAATGCCGATGACATCCAGACCAGACTGATGGAATCAAATGACGAGAACAAGAGATTGATTAAAATTAATAATGAGTTATATAATAATTTAATTAAAAATTTAATGTCTTCGAAAATGAATGGGTCATAAAATAAATAAACTCAATGTCAATTTATTTACGCTATTTTATAAATAGACTGTTTTATTTAGCCAGTCTTTGAATTGCTCTGTTGTATCTCGAGTACAATAACATGTCGCAAGGAAACGGTTGGTTGAATCTTATGAATTTGAATTTAAATCCATTGTCCTGTGGAAGTTGTGTCACTGTATTCTGAAGCAATTAAATCAATTTGAGTACTCGATATTTATTAGAATGATAATGCTTAATTTTAAAATAGTTATCACTAAAAAATTATCTAGTTTAGAAATTTATTTAAAATATATTAATTTTTTGATAAAACTTTTAATTGAAATAAACAGGAAAAATTGATGAGTTATTTTCTTCATTAATAAATTATAAATACTCGACTGTTTGGGGAATCCTTTAATTAGATTACGACAACAAAGTAGAATTATATGAATGTGATATCTTGCCTGGGTAGTCAGTGATGATTTATTTCATCGAAATAATTAGAAATTTCGGTATAAACGCGTAAAATAATTATTTTACGGGGGAGAATTTGAATGACTAATTATTGAAAATTGCGGCAGAGGATCTATGACCTGTATTCTTTGTGTTCATGACCGGTTTCCACCTACGACTCATACGGACTCACTGGTGCATGTGAATAGAATACATAGATTTCTAGCCATTGGTCCTCGTTAGACTCCGCGAATTCCATAGAATAACATGAATACTATACATACCGTCGGTTCAATGTGAACACCCACTGCAAACTCTTTCCCATTAAAAAAAGCTCGGCCCAAGATCTTCCGCACTCTGCTTTTGGTACATATAGGACTGGTAATTTTTATCACGGTTAAAAAATTATGACATAAAAGTATTAGTTTATTCGGTACAATTTGAATATACTGACCGCGATTGTCTAAATAAACTAAATAATAAAAAAAGAGTAGTATAATTTTTTTCGTTGATGAATGCCAGCACGTGGCCTTTGACGCGTATTGCTGCCTTCCAGTTCTTCAGCATATGATTGAGTTGAGTTATCGCTGATGCACTGACTAAGACATTTCTTGACCAATTCTGACCATGTTAGTGACAAATGACTAAAACTTAAAAAAAATTAACATTAAAAATATTTTTTTTATAAAAAAAAATTATTGATAAATTTTTAAACTTTTTTTAAACCGACTAGGATGCATGAGATATTTTAATTTTTTTTTTCACTTTATTAATGAGAATTTTAATTGTAGACTAATTTTTAAGTCAGGGAGTGATTGAATAAAAAAGCATTTTTTTTTTTAAATGAGTAACGAAAAATATTGATAATTATTTAATATTTTGTTACGGAACTAGAAAAAAAGTGTGGTGATAATTATTAATGACAAACTTTATATCAAATGGGAGTAAACTTATATAATTTTTATACTAGGGGTGATCTTTAATTAAAAAAAAACGTAATTGGTAAAACGTAGGTATTTGTTAAAAATATGTATCTATTCAATTAACTTTTGTCGTAAACTGATACATTTAAAATTTTTTATTTATTTTATAGTTTAAATTAAATTTAATGTTAATTTTGCATATTGAAATAAGTTAACTATAGATAAATTATTAACACTGATGAGTGATTCTCTTTACTTATAAAAATAATTTTAAGAAAGTGCAATACTTAATAATATTTAGATTCAATACTTGACCTAGAAGATATTTTAAATTTTTTGCGCAAATTGTCTAGAGAGCTTGTGGAGCAGTAGATAACTGAAAAATAATATAAGTCACGATGGTTATGACAAAACAAATATTACTAACACAGCTATATTCCAAAATACGTATTTTCTGCATAGAAATTCGTATCATACTTGTAACTATCGCTGTAGTGCTTTTACTTATTTTTAAACTAATAATGCACTACAGTGACAAGTCATTTACCCAGCTAGGTATTCATTTATTTATCCAGTAGGGCTTTCTTCCAACGCTAGTTTTGATAAATTTGAATCTCGGATTATAGACTTCCCTGATTTTTTCCGCATCTCACTTTTTATTTTTTCCCTCACAAGTTTATCTTCGGTCATCCTTTCCTTTTCTTCTCTTTATTCTCTCTGTTCTAGATTTTTTTTATCACTTCCTCACTGTAAAAAAATTTTAGGTGAGGAAATGGTCCCGATGACTTTCCACAGTCTGATCGGTGCGAACTGACGGTGTGAAATTTTTTTTAGTATGAAATATCAAGCGGTGTACTCTTAACATGATATGAGTGTATTACTTCACACCGTTCGGTGTTATTACATCAAATATTGTCTGATAATATAATCTGAAGTTAAAAATTATCAAATAATATATTATAAGTTGCAGTCCTAGTATATCATTATCATTATTATTATTATTGAGGTAGATTATTTTAAAATAAAAATTTAATATCTTGGTGTCGAAGTAATCGAGATTTTAAATAAAGAATTTAAACAACAGATAAATATAAATTTTTATTTGAGTATATATTTATTATAAAATAAACACTTAAATAATAAATATAGAATGATATATAACAAAAAATATAATTATGTTAGAATAATCTACATACATTAGGGTGCGTCAATCCGGAGCAACATTTTTTTTTAAGTGCATGTAGAAAAAATCATAGTTCAACACAAAAAAAAAGTTTTCGCGCATGAAAAAAAAAATCTACACTAATAGAAGGATTTACTTGAGAGTAATAAACTAGTTTTATTAAACTCTTGTGAGAAGCTTCTTTGAGACAAATAAATATTTATTAATAGTTAACAAATAATTCTTTGGCGAATATTTTCGATAGATGGCTGCATACAATCATTTGTAGTTGGATGTTTTAGCATGAGACTAACTGGATAGTAGTAAGTGTTGCCACACGACCATATTTTATATAAAATATAAAAATTATTTTAAATAATTGTTTGTTAATTATTTAATAAAAATAATTTTTTTATTATGATATATTCTTCATCTTCCCACTTGAAATAAATTTTTTAAAATATTGTTATTATTTATATTATGAGAGAATTAAGTTATATCTTCAAATACGTTAAATTGCGTCAAATAAATGAATTATTAAATATTAATAAATCATTTACTATACATTAATAAATATTTTTTTGGTGCAAGGAAATACGCTCTAACAAATAATTTATTGACTGTTAATAAATATTTGTTCGAGCCTGTTCATTAATAAACCATTTTTTAAATATTAACAAATCTTATTAAATTCAAAGAAATCCTTCTATCAGTGTATGTCGATTACAGACCTAGCTCATTGAAAAATTCGATTTTCCTATTTAAATAACACTGAAAAACTTTTTTTTTTTAGCTTTAAGTATTTTAAACTCTTTAACATATCAATGGATGGAATAGACTGATACATATTTTTGTAGGAAATTGAACGCTCTACAAAAAAGGTTTCTTATCATTTTTTTAAATCCATTTGTTCAAAAGTTATTAGAGCTCGAAGTAAAATTGGAGGTCTTTTTACTTTTCCGGCGAAACTATCAGACTTATCACAAAATGTTGTAGGGTTTTTTTTGTTGGCAATTTTATTCTCTACAAATTATCATCAGTCAGGTTTTTTCAAATTCCGCATTGTTTTCTAGTTATTTTCATTTTAATTTCAAGCTCTTAAAAATGTGGTTCTGATCGATTTCAAGAGCTCGACATTAAGATCCTTGATTATTATTTTGTATAAAAACGCATTTTATTTTTTAAATGAATTGGACTTAGAAAAATTTAAAAACAAGAGTGATTCTGATAATTTTTTTTTTATTTATTTAAATAATTGTTACATATCATGGTCACAAAGACAAGATAAACATCAAAGTTAAATTGTAGAAACAAGTCAATTATTTTTTACCGTCGGCGAGATTTAAATAAATAAATCACAGTTAGTAATTACTAATTGGCGTTGTCTCGAATGTAATATCACTAAACCGACTCCATTTATTGTCGCCTTCTGCTAACGCACTTTTTATAAACACTCTTACGTCATAAGTACTATTTGGATATTTCAAATCTGTTAAATTGTAGTATTTTTTATCTTGATGCACATGATCCGTAATTTCAATTACCTAAGTATCAAAATTAAATATTAATTTATCAAGTTGTCATTAAAAATATAAATAAAATAAATAGTATATTGTGTAACAAGGGATGAAACAAGATGATTTCAAACCAGTAAAGTTGGCTGACATCACTCGCAATTTGAAATCGTGTGTCATCCTGAGTTACACCATATTTTTCATGATTATCTGCATCGGAACTTAAAGTTTCAGTGTTAGCAGACAGTAAAAAACAAGTTAATTTCAAGCCGATGATGCGGAGGATTGTTAGAGAATGAGAAATCTGTGATTTACAGTCACTTATTAAACAGTAAATAAGAAAAAAATATTATTTTCACTCATTTTTTAGTAATTTTATTTGGTTAATTAAGACTGTCACTTAAAAAATGAAATGAGTAAACTGAATGACAAGCAAACAAATAAGAGTAATAAGGCTGCAAATGAGCATTAAATACAACTAACATGAAACAGAAACAATTGTGTTTCTTCCCAAGGTTTGAATTACGAATTCGCTAGCAGTTGTTAGCAGCATCGGCTTGAAATTAGCTTGTTTCAACTGGCTGTAGACAATGAAACATTAAGTTTCGATGCTGGTATCATGAAAATAATATTTATTACCTTCCATGTATCTATTGGGTCTAACTGACTTTTATAAGCTATTTTGTGATGTAAACCTGGAGGAAAAGATTCCATTGGAAAAGGCACAGACCAGTATAGTAATGCACTATTTGATGTTTTATTTATCACTGATAAATTTTCAGGTTTAGCAGGAATTACTGAAATTTTTTTATTTCATTTATATTAAAAATTGTTAATTATTTTAATTTGTTTTTTTTTTTTTTTTATATTGAATGGAGACCGACCAAAATAACGCAGACAAAAATAAGTCGGTAAAAATTTCAGACTTCGTAAATAAGACTTCATTATGAATTTATCATGACGTCTTTAAGGAGCTCCTAATTTTGACTTCATAAAAAAGTTAAAAAAAGAATCCATTTAGACGTCAAAAAACTGACGTCTTATTTATGGAGTCTTCAAGAACTCTTAATTAAAAGTTCTTAAACATGACACCTTTAAGAAGTCATCATAAGACTTCTTGAGGACTCTTTCAAAAAGACATCGTAAAGAAGTCATTCCGTCTTGAATATTGTTTGGGCAGTTACTTAATCAATAACTATATTAATTTTAATTAGATATTAAATAGTATTTTGAACATTTAAATATCTTTATTATTATATTTCTTAACGCAAATTATCATAAATTACATATTTACACCGCCTAAAGTCAACACGATATTTAGTGTAATTTTCACACCAAAATTTGTATACCGAGTTATTTACACTACACAGAGTCCAAAAATTTTTTACAATGTGAAGAACTTAAACACTTACACCAATAGTGTCGTAAACGTTCTAATTCACACGGTCCAAAATTTAACACCATGCGTCGTGTTACTTTTACACCGAATCGTTAACACGAAACCGTGAACTTAAAATTTTTACAGTTTATATAAAAAAGAAGGATATATAGTAAACGGAAACATAAGTTTTATTATAGTTATTTTGATCTAACACCATTGATAAATATAACTTACCATTTGCAATGTGATGGAAATTATAAATTTTTGTTAAATTACCCATACGGTTACTCACACCCATTATGAAACGATAGTATTCAGTTGTCATTCTGTACATGGGTTTAGTTGTCATATTCCAAATACAAAAATTTTTGGAACTGTTGATATTTCTTTCAGGACAGGGATATATTTTACGATTCACAATGAAACAAAGGGTATAGTTTGTTGCAATGCAATTTTCAACTGGATCCCAAGTGCATTTTAAAGATTCCCAGTTGTCCGAAACGCAGCTGAAGTTGTTTGGTAGTTGTGGTAGAACTTAAACAAAATTACAAAAGTAAATTAAAAGATCAAATGAAATATTTTAAAAAATTTAATTATATACTGAAGAATAATGTACAGCTCTAATTACAATTATTCTTAGTTGTCATAACTGTTTGAAGATAAAAATACAAAATTTCTGTTTTATAAAAGATAGTTTTGTTAACATATTTCTATTAAATTTCATTGAATAGAAGCTAAGAATAAAATTAATAAGCAAAAGCTCATTATAAATAAAGCAAATAATTATTTCTAGAAGGTTTTATTGATTTGAAATTCGGTGTAATTAATGTAAAACAAAAAAAAAAAATTATTAATGATAAAATTTGATATAAAAAATTCAAAATCAAAGTTTATTAAAGAACACTCAGTAATATTTTTATTTGTTTCTATATATTTATATTTATATATGATAAAATATTTTTACTTACTTTCTGACGTTTCATGATTGTTAGCACAGACATCTGCTGAATTTTCATAAATTAAGCCGATTAAAATAAAAATTATTGGTTGCCAAAAATTATTCATTTTATTGAGAGTATAGATCGTTGGTATTAAGCAGAAGTAAGTTGAATGATTGGCTTTGTTTCAAAATTTTTATAATTTAATATAAAGACCAAAGCAAATTTGATCGTAAATTATCAATTAATTTTGGTAGAAGCTATTAAATGATTTTTAATACTAGTTATTATTGTCATTATTGACAAATACTTCTTGGAAGCTTTTAAAAAATCAATTAAGAAATTTTTTTATCTTTATTCGATCTAATTAAACACTCATGGAATTCTTGACATATATTTTTAAAAAATATTCACTTTTAACTTCTCGTCATGAAAATTAAAAAAAAAGGAAAGTGGTTGGTTTGGGTCCGATTTTTGAAAATCGACTTTTTAATAGATCGTTTTGGGATCCTAAAAATCTATTCTAACCATTTTTAGATGGACGTCCGCGCACGCCTGTGTGCAACCTATTTTTTGCCAAATGATATCGTTGGAATAAATTTACTGATATCAAGCATTTGCCGGCAATCGAAAGGGCTCACAAAGAACTGAATAAATTTTGAAGTCGATCGATAAAATCGTTTACGAGTTATTCAAAAAATAAAAATTAAAAATTAGTATATTATATACCGAGGGAGAAAAGTAGGATATTCCAACCTGCGGATTGGAAAGTCCTACTTTCCTCCGTCGTTTGTACACAATTTTTATCCGGATCTACTTCTGAAAGTTTAAATTTTTGTCTCCGTTTATGATAAAAATGGCGGATGCGATAAAAAAAAAGAATGATACTCTTCCCTCTAATCAGTGCAGAAATTCAAACTTTCGGCGCAGGTATGGTGAAATAGTATATTACACACTTAGGGTAGTAAAGTAAGAAATGTCTCAGATCACATGTAATTGTTGGCCGAGGCGAACAATTACATGTGGTCTGAGACATTTCTTACTTTACTTCCCCAGATGTATAATATACTATTATTTTGACGTTTTTGCCTTATAACTCCTGAGCCACTTGCTCGAATTACCTCAAAATGTAATCAGTCCTAAGTCTTAACATTTCTTACTTTATTGCCCTAGGTGTGTAATATACTATTTTTATGAATTTTTAATAATATGAATAAAGATATACATGTAGGGGTGTTGGGCTTAATAAATACACTATTGAAATATTAAAAAAAAATTTTATTATATATTTAATACACTTTTCACATACAAAAATATCATTTGAATACAACGTCTCGATTAGTAGGTGGGTTTGCGCTTGGTGTAAAAATTTCAAAAAATGGATAGTCCAGAACAGAAAATTTTTGAATTTTTAGATTCAACACATCACTAGCAACCGGCTGAACTAGAATTTTAATGTACATGCAAAAATAACAAAATGACGGCGAAAAAGAAAAAAATAATAATACATAATAAAGCAACTCTGAAATTGAAAACAGCAGAAGTTTTAGGATAGTGGGTCGTAGGGTCAACTGTTTTTCAGATTTTTGTTTTAAAAATTGTGTTATTTACTCAATATAATATATATTAATTTTGTAATTTACTAAATAAACGCTGCAATTTAATTATTATGCAGCTTAATTTATAAATGATATCCCGTAGTTTATAATTCGTAATCAGACTTTAGTAGAGGATATTTTTTTTTATTGTATTTATATAGAAAGCCGTTTGACGTTTAGTACATGTATTTTGTATTCAAATAAACTGTCTTTAGATGTATGCAAATTACATCAATTCAGTAAAATTAAGCTGTCTAAAGTGAAAATTACTTCTCGAATGTCTTTTTTTCACTATACGGTTTTTAAGAATTAATGAATGTTATTTTTAAAATATATTAACTATTTTACAGCAACTACTGAGGTACTAAACATTAAGTATTTTTAACAATTAATTAATTTTATAAATATTTAATTATTTTACTAAGTATAAACGTAACATCATGCATTCTTTTTGAATAAAAAAATAAAAAAACATAATAATTTATTAAACACTAGTATTTTATTTTCTCGAAAAGTAATTCTAAAAGTTAAGTCCAGAGTGTACTTACAGAAACCGAAGTAGCTTTTAAATCCGATTGACCATTACCGTAGTAGATGTATTTGACATAAATAATATACTAAGCTTGGAAATTTTTGACAAGAAATTTCTGATAGTCATTGATATGTAAAAATAGATTCATTCATTTTTTTAAGAATGTGGAAACTTTTTATAGAAAACTGAAATAAATATTTATGAATACATTAATGTCATACAAGAAAGTGAGTGTTAAGCAAACAGTCACTACATTCAATAAGAGCAAGAGTTTAATAACTTAAATTCTTTTCTTTAACTATAGGATACTAAAATAAGGTTTTATAAAAATACAGCTTGAGTTTTTTTCTAAGATCTAAAAACTTTTTCTGTGAGGTAGCGGGGAGCTCTTCAAAAGAAAATTTCGAATTTTTACAATCTGAAATTTGAATCCAGTAATATAATTTGATTAAATTTTTGATTCATATTGATATTAAGTATCAATATCTGAATTAATTATTTGTTGAAATAATTATATTTCTAATTAACGGTCATTTCTATTAAATATAAATTTATTGAATGTATTCGAATTCGAAATCGCAGTCAATGCTCTCTAAATTTGAAATAGTTAAATTTTCACTGTTTTTCCTATCTCTGTAAACATGAATAAGTGAAATTGATGAAAATTCATTAATTTTAGGTGCAAACCGAATTACTTTTTAAAATAAGTGGTTCGGTTTGCACTCAGAATTAGTGAATATTCACTTATTCATTTTTATTTCACTTATTCATGTTCAGAGAGATAGTGATCAACTAATTCATCGGAAAAAAGTGAATTTTATGTAAAAATACTGAAAATTTTACTTTTTACACAGTAGATTTAAAACATTACTTTTTAATAAGTAATTATCATTAGAACTATTTACTACTAATAATTACATCGAATTTCATTGTTTTCATAAAAGCATCAGTTCACTGGGTAAATGAGTGTATATGCACTAATTCCAAGTGGCCGACTTTTAGCTGTGGCAACTAGTGAATATATACTGTGAGTTAGTGATAATTTATTATTTCAGGTTTAGAGAGTGCGGATTGGAATAAATTCCGGATTCACTCCCGATTTTTTACAGTATATTTTGGAATTAATCCTTTACACTGTAAAAAGTTTTTAAACTTGGTGTAGGGTAAATTACTCGGTTAAAATTTTAATGTAAAAATTAGATCAAATAACGTGTTAAATTTAGGTGGTGTAAATTAAAAACTCTTACACGGTCAAGCGTATAAATGTGCAATTTATAATAATTTTGCGTTAAGAAAAATAATATTAAAATATTTAAATGTTCAAAATACTATTTAATATTTAAATAAAATTAATGGAGTTATTGATTAAGTAGTCAAAAATATTCAATGATTATTTGTTGCTCGTTCATCAAAATTATAACGAGTAACACTGAATGGTGTTAAAATATATTACACCGTGTTAAAATTACACGGATGGATATTTTACACCGTTATTTCACATTACACGGCCGTATAAAGTTCTCGGGGACTATTTTTACACCAAAATTTTTTACAGTGTATAATACAGTAGGACCTCGTTATAAGACTACGCGTTATAAGACTCTTCCCCTCAATTTGTCAAAACTCGCTCGGAACACTTCTCCCACTAACTACTCAATAAAAGTTTTGTGCCGAAACCTCGCTATAAGACTAACGACCAGTACGACTAAAATCGAGATAAAATGTACATACATAAAGATTGTAGATTAAATAATTTATTTTTATAAAGAATACTTCAAATTTCGTGGTATCACATAATCAATTAACAGAAAAGAACGACAAAATTCTGTTTATTTATGATTATATATGAAATAGATTCACTGTATAATAGAGTAGAGTTGAACCGAATACATAAATAAAACGCAAAACGGCGATAGTCTTATAGCGAGGTTTGGGCGCAAACGCTGATAAGTACAATCGTGGGGGCACCTCAATTCTAAGAATTTTTTCCCCTACAGACCCGAGCTAGTCTTACAACGAAGTCCTACTGTATCTTAAAGTCTCTTAAAATCGAAATTTAAAATTTAAAAATTTTAAAAATTTGGTAATTTGCCGTTTTCGATCTACGTTACCTTTGATCTCAAATGTTTTGTCTGGGTAAAATATATATGATTAATGTTATATAACATATAATACATTATACTTAAAATACAACAACCGTATATTAAATAAAAAAAATTAATTAAAAATCTTTTAAGTAATTGAGAACTGTTCTTATTATGTTTATTTAACATATATTTTTTCACTTTTGCATGCATGCATTAAGAATGGGATGGTTGCTATATAAATAAATTTAATTTACTTGAAAACAGTTCATCAGCAAATTGAAATGCATTGCACGACCGATCAAAGACTTAGTCATTGGTGTTACAGAGTATTACTGATAGTAGATTGATTATTATAATCAATTTAGCGATGAATATGACACGTTTCCATCACAGGAATTAATCATTTAAACGAAAGATCAAACACGTGTGTTACTGCACTTCGTTTACCAAATGTTAATTTCACTGTTATCACAAATTAGTTCATATGAAATATTTCGTCACAATTATGATTAATTTTTAATTAACATAATTTTATAATTAAAAAATGATCGACAAATAGGAAAATCCACGGTGAAATGAGACACCATTTTTGAGACAAAAAAAAACTTTTTTTTTTTTTCAATGCTTAGTTACAATATGAAGAAGAAAATGGGGCAATTTAATCAGCCGGGAAATTGTAGTAAATTAAAAATTTTTTAAAATGAAGTTTTTTTTTTTAAACTAAAGAACTCTCACTCTGCAGTAAAATAGCTTTTTAAAAGGAGTTTAGACTAAGAAATAACTTTTTTTTTTTTTTAAATGGAGTTTCATTTTGTTACGCAAATTCCCTTAATTACTGATTAGTTTTAAATTGAAGATAAAAATTAATGAATAAATTTGCTGTAATTTTGATTAATTTTGCTTTTAGAATATTGATAAAATAAAATTTAAGCATATGTTAAAATTAAAAACAAATTTCATGAAAAAAGACTACTGGTATATTATTATTTTGACATTAAAAGGTTTCTTAATGTCATATTTTCTTATCGAAGTTTTGTTAATTGATTTACGCTGGATTGATCCCCACACACAATAAAAAATTAATTAATAAAAAAAAAATGACAGTCATGATATGTATATGGTAAAAATATATAAAGAACATATACTAAAACTGGGCGTACTATTTTTATAAAGGATGGATTGAATCTTGGATTCAATATTCATTTTTTTATTTAATCAACTGAAGCAGTAAAATATTGAGATCTATATATATGCATATATATACATAAAAATATGATTTTCTTATGGAGAAAAGTATATAAAATACGTTGTACAGATAAAATATAAGTAAAAACAAAGGAGAAAGGGGAAAATTAGAAAAGAGAGATGGACCGAAAGAGGGTGCGCAAGCATCAGCATCCTTGCCAGGTATAAAATCAGTTGGCGGTAAGCTCTCGGTATCCAGTATCGCGATCATCGCTACTGACAAAAGTTATACATTTGATAAATAGTGAATATTTGTTTTCGAAATTATTGTTATTTATTTTTATTTAAATTTTAGTTTAAAACTTCATTTTATAATATTTACTTATAGTAATTATTATTTTTAAATTTGCAATGAAAAGTCACTCGCGTTTAATTGTGTTTATTTTATTAGTTTGTATATCATCATTAATCAGTAAGTGTTTTAACATTATTATTGCTAATTACTGCAGATGATCCATGCCCTGTATTCTTCGTGTTCATGACCGGTTTCCACCTACGACTCGTACGGACTCGCTGGTGCATGTGAATAGAATACATAGATTTCTAGCCATTGGTCCTCGTTAGACTCCGCAAATTCCATAGAATAACATGAATACTATACATATCGTCGGTTCAATGTGAACACCCACAGCAAACTCTTTCTCATTAAAAAAAGCTCGGCTCAAGATCTTCCGCACTCTGCTTTTGGTACATATAGGGACTGATAATTTTTATCACGGTTAAAAAATTATGACATAAAAGTATTAGTTTATACGGTACAATTTGAATATACTGACCGCGATTGTCTAAATAAACTAAATAATAAAAAAAAGAGTAATATAATTTTTGTCGTTGATAAATGCCAGCACGTGGACTTTGACGCGTATTGCTGCCTTCCAGTTCTTCAGCATATGATTGAGCTGAGTTATTGCTGATGCACTGACTAAGACATTTCTTGACCAATTCTGATCATGTTAGTGACAAATGACTAAAACTTAAAAAAAATTTACATTAAAAATATTTTTTTTATAAAAAAAAAATTACTGATAAATTTTTAAACTTTTTTTAAATTGACTAGAATGTATGAGATATTTTAATTTTCTTTTTTACTTTATTAATAAGAATTTTAATTGTAGAATAATTTTTAAGTCAAGTGGAAATTAAATAAAAAAGTAATTAATTACTCTGTAAACATGAATAAGTGAAATTGGTGGAAATTCACTAATTTTAAGTGCAAACCGAACCACTTTTTAAAATAAGTGGTTCGGTTGCACTGAGAATTAGTGAATATTCACTTTTTCATTTTTATTTCACTTATTCATGTTTAGAGAGTAACAAAATATATCAATAATTATTTAATGGTTGTTACGGAACAATAAAAAAAATCTGAAAACCACCTGACCCGGCAGACCAGCCCCAAAACTTCCTGCAAAACCTTATTACTTGTGAATTTTTGAGCTTTCCGAGCTCAAAAAACTGTTATAAAGACCAAACACACATTTTACTGAAAAAAAATCATTTTTCTCTGACAATATCTTTGGAACGAATGAACCGATTCAAGCTTTTTTTTGTGGCAATCGAAAAAGCTCACCAAGATTTAGAACTAAGTATGTTTTGAGGTGATTTGGGCCCTTTCTATTGCCACCAAAAACGTACAAAACGGTTGATTCATTCCAAAGATATCGTCGGACAAAAAAAGTTTACACACACACACCCACTTACATACACTCTGACATCATCTTGCAATTAGTCCGAATAGCTTCCTAGAATTTCAAAACGTCGACATCTGATGAAAGCTTGATTTTCGAAAGTCGAACCGAAACTAATTTCCCTTTTTTTGAAAATTTTTAATTTTCCTAGCGGCAAATTAATAATGACGCCAATGAAAAAGTTCAATGACTATTATTTATCTACATATTGAAAATAATATTAAATGAAAAAAAAATTGGTCTATGAGTTGACCCTGCGGCAGAACCCCAAAATTTCCTGCTATTTTTGAGCTCCTTGAGCTCGAAAAATTGTTGTGAATACATTTTCGAGCTCGAAAATACTTTTGTATACCTTTGTTTTCGAAAAAAAAACGTTTTTTACCATTTTCTCTTCAACAATATTTCTCGAACAAATTAACCGATTCAGATGATTATGGTGGCAATCGATGCGTTTTATTAAATTCTAAAGCTGATCAGATTTTGAAATTCATTTATCAGTCGTTTTTGAGAAATTTCGAAAACACTAAAAAAATTTTTTGTTTTTATTCTTTCGACAACGGTTTCTCTTGAACGAATGGATCGATTTTGATGGTTGAGGTGGCATTCGACGCGATTTATAAAGTTTCAGATCCTAGTTGATTTTGGAATCAATCCATCGAGCACATTACAAGTTATCAAAAAAAAAAAAAAAACATTTTTGAAAAAAGTTTATTTTTGGAATATCTCTGAAAGAGCCCTACCGATCAAGCTCAATTTTTTACAGCTTTTAGATATTGATAAACCGCACCGAATGCCACCTTGACGATCAAAATCGGTTCACCGTTCAAAAGTTATAGATATTTACATACATACATACATACACTCGGACATCATCTTGAAATTAGTCAGAATAACTTTCTAGAACCTCAAAACATCAAGATCTGTTAGAAATCCGATTTTTGAAAATCGGACCGAAACCAATTACTTCCCGAATTTTTCAAAATTTCCAATTTTCTTAGCGGGAAGTAAAAAATTAGCACTAGCACACAATAAAATATGTACTGTAAAAATTCAGGTGTTAATTTGGAGTGATAACAGACTTTATTTAAATCCGAATACACTCCGTCATTCGGAGTCTCAAAAAAATTCATTCCACATACGGAGTAAATAGGGAGTTTGGCTTTTTCGCAGAGTGATTTCGAAGTAGTTTGGATTTTATTCAAATCCGCATTTACTCTGGTTCAAAGTTTTAATCTTTAAATAAACTCCCCTTTGGAGTAAATTTCACTTTGAGGGGATTAAATAAATACACAGTCACCCACTTCGCATTTACTCCGAATTCACTCTGAATTCCATCCGCGTTCACTCCGAACATTTTTTATAGTGTGAATTACTTCACTTTCATCTAAAATTAATAATAACCTTTTCATCTCATTATTTATTTATATCATCACATTTAAAAAAAAAAAACTAATAATCAAAAAATAATCCAAACATCAGCAGCTGAAGCAATCCGAGGTATTTCGCAAACGTATCTTCAACATTCGGCATTAGCAAGACAGTTAAATGGTAAAATAACTATTTTAATAACATATTTATTTTCCGAGCATTATCCTCTGAGATAAATAAATTTCTATGACTAAATAAATGTTAATTAGTTATCTAAATATACAATTAACAATGAAATTAATTTATTATTCAAGTCGTTTCTTAGCCCATGAAAGTAACAATAAACTAACATTTATAATCATGAATTTTCTGCTCTTCTTAATCTTCAACTCATCGCACTTGACATGAAATCATAAATATGAAATATATATTCTTAATTAGTCTTCTCTAATTATCAGGTATCCCCATTTATAAGCAACTAAAATTTATTTCAGTGGGCGCAATAAATATACACTTATATTTTTGAGTTTATGAGAGACAATTAAACATTTTAATTCATTATTAATTGTATATTTTTTTAACATAAAAGCTGTTTATAATATTTCATCTTAATGACTCAACTTTGATGTTAACATTTAATTTAAATATAAAAGGTACAGAGGAAACCGGATGCGACCAAAAATCTGTTGTTATTACGATAATTTATATGTTAAAAAAATTTTATTTTTTAGGATACTATGGGATACTCAAAATTTTTTTTTATTTTGTATCTTTTTTTCAATATTTTTAATTATTTACAAAAAAAAATTTCCGAGGTAAAATAAAAAAATTTTCTATCCCTTATTTTTTAGATCCTTCGTTTTACCTCGAGTACTCCTGTATTTCTCTAAGATTTATTATAGTTGCAACCTAAGTAAAAAGTTTTTGATTAAAAAGACTCTTTTTTAATTTTCTTTTTTCAAATAATTTTAAAGATGTTCCATTTTGCACTGAGTTCTTTATTTCGCTCTGAAACTAAGTATACAAAAATTTTATTCTTTCTTCCATACTCTGGTTTCCTCTTTTATATTTTTATTATCAATTTTTGACTTTCACTAATTTATATACAATCGAACTCCATTAACTTGGACAGTTAGTCTACGGGGGGGCGGAAATTTCTGGTAAATTTCGAGTTATCGAATGCCATTTCTTCTTTAAAGAGTAAACCATACGCATGCGCTCTTACATCTACATGTATGATGATATATAAATATACAAACACATATAAAAGTATAGCATCGAGTGGGAGATACCGTAGCTCATAGTGGGAGTTAAGATTGAGGGGAAGTTCTGAGATAATGGAACCCTAGTTAATGGAGCTCGACTGCAATGTATTGAGTTATTAATTTTTTAAATATTTTTTATAAATTTCAGATTGTTCGGAAGCTGACAAGTATAAAGATTTAAAACTAATTGAATTGTTTTTTAGGTGGTGATAAAATGAGTGATGTGATAACAAAGTACAATGAACGAAGAGCAGCAGGTATTTTGGCACAGCCAAGAGTGGGTAGAACAATGGGAGCCGCAAGTCTTATTCGTTCTGATGGTCCTACAGGTTTGGTTCACTATCCTCGGGTTGGACGATCGGGTCACTCTTCTTCTTTCAACAACATCAATGACAACCACTCCGTGAAGTTTAGTCCTGATTTAGGAGAACAGAGTCGTGGTAATTTCAATTCCGAACTTTCTATGGATCTCGATTATCAAGGCATGTATTTTTATTATTTATTTATTCACTTAACTTAACAGCCAATCTGGATCAAAAAATTATATTTGTTTCAAAATAAATTATGAATTCAAATATTTTTTATTTAATTTAGGTTTTTAAATCGTATTTATTTAATCGGTTTTTGTCTGTACTATTCTCTATCTAGGCCAATATCAGACTTGTTTTCGTATTATATTTAGTCTGTTTTTAATTGCTTTTAAATTAAAAACAGACTTTTGTGTTATAATTATTAGTCTGTTCAATTGATTTTAGGACAAAAACAGACTTTTTTTTACTATAATTTTTAGTCTACTTGTAATCGCCTTTAGATCAAAAACAGGACTTTTTACAAATATAAATAATAATAATAATTTAGATTTATAAATTTATTTTAATTTTCTTGATATTTGAAACATGCTAATGCGCTTTCGTAATAAGATGTCACAAGAATTCCGATAGTTTCTAATGCCAAAATATTTATCGATTTTATCCAGTAAATAATAAAAATTTATTTACATTTTAAGAGTAATTTTATTACTTTTATTCAATATTATAAATATTCAGTCAAGACAACTAAAAAATAAAGTTGTCAAACTATCATTAACTGCCGGCATTTTTAAACAAAAGACACTAAGTAAATGGTAAACAAAACATAATCAATTCTGGAACTCAAAATATTTTTATAAATATTGTCCATAAATAAAAATATGACAAGTCCATAATTTAATCTAGTTTTGTCCTCGCAAATTTTCAGAACTAAAATTTTTCAAAGTTCAAGAATTAATCTAGTTTTGTCTGCCCGTAACGCAATCGTTTTTTAAAACAACAGATCAACAAGAGCTTAAAATTTTTATAAAAGATCAAAAACAGATCAACTAGTTCAAATACAGACCAATTAATCCAAACGCAGACCAATTAGTCGAAACGCAGATGAAATTTTTCGACGCGGAAACATCATTAATGAAATGATTTATTATTTATTCAATAGAACGTCTCGACAGTGATGAAAAAACATGGAAACCGATGGACATTTCAACAAGAGGAATTTTTTGGGCTGCTACCAAACCTAGACGAGAATCAAGAAGAGAACAACAGCATTTAAGATTATTCCGCAGTGAAGGTGACAATGATGAAAACTGGATTGCTTTGCCAGTCCAATTCCAAGGTTATAAAAATTTATTGACGTACTTAATAATGTCTATCAATAAATTATTACTGTCATCTGATCATTTGTATTACTTTAGATTTCTCAAATATAGAACAACAGCAACAAGAATCCTCTCAAGATGTATCAAAGATCACCAGGGAAATAAATCATGCTTGATCGGATATTCTTAAACTTAAAAAAATACGTATTTTGATTTCCCAATGGTAAAAAATAATTTATAAAAAATAAAAAAAAATAAATTTAAAGCTTCTTCAATTGATTACTTGTTCCGCATAAAAGAAACTCGAAGGCTGGAAATAATTGGAAACAACTTTCAATACATTGAGTTACAGATTATAAAATAAAGTAACATTTAGAACTATTGTAATAAAATTTTTATAATAAGTTCAACTATTATTGTTATTCATAGCTATATAGATATATATATAAAAAAATAAAATAAAAAAATTTATGTACTTTAAAGTTTATTTATATGTACTGTTCTATGAACTGAAAAGCTTCAGTATTAAATAAATAATATACTTATGAATTTTATTTTCTTTGGCAACAAAAAATTTTATTGTTTGTTTATTTTTAACTTCCCGCTATGAAAATTGACAATTTAAAAAAAAAAGGGAAATTATTGGTTTCGGTTCGATTTTCGAAAACTGAGTTTATAACAGATCTCGAGGTTTTGAGGTCCTAGGAAGCTATTCTGACTTATTTCAAGATGATGCCCGAGCATGTGTATTATATGTTATTTTAACATGTTGCGAGTATTAAAAAAGTTATACACGTATATGTTAAATGTAAAAATTTTTCAAGAATTCTTTTGTGATGGTCGACATTATTTTTAACATATTTTGTGTGTTGATTTGACAGTAAGATATAAAAAGTATTACTTTAGAATAAAATAACATTTTTGTGTGTTAAAAAATCAATCGATTGCGACAGTTCAAACAAGATAAATACTATGTGTTAAATTGACACACAAAAGTGTTAACAATTCATCACTCAGAATTTTAACACACGCTTTTTTTTAAACTTTGACGATCCGTTTTTCACTGTATACGTATGTATGTAAATATTCTGTAACTTTTGAACGAATAAACCGATTTGACTTTTTGAGGTGTCGTTTGAAGCGGCTCAATAATTCCAGCAATATGTGAGAAATTGAGCATAATCGACAGTATGAAGCTGTTCCAAAAATAAACTTTTTTCAACAATGTTCTTTTTGGATGATTTGTAATGCACTCGATGGATTGGTTCCAAAATCTAATCAGCTCTAAAACTTTATAAGCTGCGTGGAATGCCACCTTAACTATCAAAATCAGTTTATTTGTTCAAAATAATCGTTGTCGAAAGAATTTCGAAAAATGTTTTTTTTTTAATAAAATTTAAACCGTTGAACTAGTTGATGAAAGTTTTTTTTTAACGTATCAACGTTAACTACCAAGTTAAAAACCTGCGTCGAACATCAACTTAAACGTCAAAATTGGTTCATTATTTCAAAAGATCTTGGTGATTCGAAATTAAAAAAATACCGATTTACTTCATTTCTTCAGAATAACTCATAATATTATTAATCAAATGTTTCAAAAAATTTTTTAAATTTTAGAGGTTGAAAAACTGCGACAAATGCCTTTTTAAACCTCAAAATCGGTTCATTATTTCCAAAGATATTGTTTATATAAAATAATAAACCAACGATTTACTTGATTATTTTTTTTTGTTATTGTTTATTACTTGAATTTTCGCAATGAAAGGGCTGAAACTACTATTTTCAAGCTTGAAGAGCTCAGAAATGTATTAACAATAGTAATTTCGAGCTCAAAAGCTCGAAAATGGCGGGAAGTTTTACGACTGGTCCGCAGGGTCAGGCGGTTCTTAGATTTTTTTTCACCAGATGGAGTGTAAATAAGTTTACAAAAAAAAAATTATAATAGTAATAATAATTTAAATTTAGTCATTTTTATTAATTGACAAAGCGTTTATAATAAATATCGATGTTGACGATATCATTATCATTATTTATATTATTATTATCATTATTAATTTATTAATAAGAAACGTACTTAGCAGCACGCAAGATTGTTTGAGTTCTAATAATAATTATTTTTTACGTATAATATATATGACGTAACAAATATATACACAGGTGAAGTTAACATACTAGTGATACTGAACCTCTGTTCTTTATTAGATTAAACGATTGTTAAAAGTAATTGATCCGGTATCTAAAATCATTCATATATATATTTTTATTTTATTTATTTTTTTGTTTTATATTTTTATTATTATTTCTTATTTAGAGTTATGATAACTTATACGATAGTTCAAATAAGAAAGTATTATACTGTGAAATATGTATTTACATTATGAATTTATCATCGTAACATTAATTATATATTAGCATCTATTATCATAATAATAAACATATCATTTCCAAATGCACAAACAATAACACTCATAACATTTTTACAATCAGACGGTAGTATACTAAAGTGATACTCAATCTTTTATTTATTATTATAATTATTATTGTTATTAATAATTTTTTTTTTTTTCATACGACTAGTGGACAGACAGGCAGACGACGAAACATACAAGATCAGATACATAACTAATGTCTTATTAGTAATTTTATTTTTATAGTTATGATTTAAATTATTGTTAATTATAAATATTACTATTAAATAAAAAATGAAATTTATAATTCGTTTCATAGAGAAACAAATTCAATTGGCGGCTTAATAACCGGTGGTGGGGGCGGTGATAAATGCAGATCATCCGTTAATGAAAACGTTGAACTTCCGGTGGCGGTAACACGTGGCCCCATGTTGTCATACTGCGATCCTAGTTCAGTACGTAGTGATCTGCGTGGTAGAGTCGCGAAACTTGATATCATTGATGACGCTTGTAAAGAAGTTGGAAAATTACTTTTATCAGTTATCGTTGGTGCATGAACTGGAATATCAAGTAAATCTGGATAACAACGTTCAACATCTTGTGGTAAAGCTACTGAAATAAATATATTTCCAAATATACCAGAAGGTAAAACACCGCCGGTAAATTCTGGTGGTGGTGGTGGAAATCCGGTTGTTGAACACGATGTTACGTTATTACGTAATGCCGTCGAATTAATGCTACCACACTCGGGTCTGAGTCTTTCGACGGTGACGGTTGTGGCATCACAAATGGAAGCACGTTCTGCAAGTTCTAGATCACCAGGACTACATGTATCTGCTAAACTACCGTGGCCACTTATGCGTTCATTAGTATTACAACCACTTGTACCAGTCGTTGTTACTGATAAGTCTAATAGTTTTTTTTCTTGATCACCAAAACTTGTACTACCTTGTAATTTAACTTTTTCACGTCTGCTGCGTCTTCTTGATCCACCGCAAAGACACAGGACCATCAGTACTGCTGATATAAATCCGAATAATGCTGCTGTACCACCACCAGCGAGCGTCACCCAAAGTAACCAATTGTCTGTCTGCGACAAAGTTGGTGCCGTAAAAACACGAGGTACCACAATATTCGTGGTATCCTTAGCAGTACCGGCGATATTTTTAGCATGGCATGTATATTCACCGGCATCACTGTCACTTGCATTGTAAATTGTTATGTTATTCCATCGTTCTGGCAGCTTTCCATCAGGACGATAGTGGCTGAATTCTGGTGTTGATGTAAAAGTTACGATATAAGATACCAATGGCGAATACGACGCTGTTGATTCAGTGTTGCGAGTTAAATTCAAAAAACCGCCATTCAGTTGCCACCAGAATTCGGGTAATGGATCACCGGAAATAAGACAAGATAAACTTAAATTACCGTTAACTTCTTCTTGCATTGGACTTGAGTAGACTTTAACTTGTGGCGCACAGGCAAAGTCAGCGGGTTTAACGTCTTCCCAACGACGACCCTCGAGTCTTGATGGCCCGTTGCAAATTTGTGATACGGAATATATTTTTTTTGGCACATCGGGTATTAGCCAATTGCGAAAACTCTTCAATCGGCAATCACATGACCATTTGTTTGCGTCAAGTGTAAGAGTCTTTAGACTTGGTAATGATGATATTGTCGTGTCATCCAAGTGCGTTAATTGATTATTATCAAGTTTTAATGATTCTAAACCGGGTAAACTAACAAATGCAAGACTATGAATTTCAGCCAATTCACATCTTTGTAGTTCTAAAAATCTCAGATGCTGCAGTAGCGGAAATTGATGACTTTTAAGAGTAATCAGTGGATTACCGCTTAGAGTTAATACTCGAAGCCTTTCATTGCCAAAAAAAGTATTTGGTTCTAAGCTCGCGACATGGTTGTCAGATAAATCAACTTCTACGAGTATACGCATGTCTTTGAAGGCATCCGCATGAATTTCGTGTATACCCGCGTTACGAAGAAATACTTTTTGCAAATTGACGAGTCCATTTCGTTTGAAAATTTCATCTTGCAATGCTGGTATTTTGTTACCCGATAAATCAAGTACTTGCATATCTGGATCCAGTGATGCTGGTAAAGACGTCAACCCAGCGTCTGGACAAAATGCTGATTTTTTTCCTGATGTCCATTTGCAACTGCAGACAATTGGACAGTCTGTCCAGTCGGGAAACGCAGCAGCGTCTGATAGCAGTACATATGTACTGTTTATTATCAAAAGAGCTAATACTGTACGCCCTCGAAGAGGGTGCTTCACTGTTTCTAACATAACACTGTTTTATAACGTTTCATTTACAGCGTTTCTTCCATTTTCTTTCGTACTTTTTGAAGATTGCCATCTATGTATACTGTCGTTACTTTATCATTTCATCAGACATTTTTATTTTTTTTTAATCAATTTGTATTTTCAGCAAATTTTGTCGATAAATCCAAGTTTGAAGTCTAAAATAGAAAAACAAACAATTAATTATATTTTTTTAAAAAATGTGTGGAAAAATAGTTGTACATGGAGTAAAAAATTAGTGAATTTTCTTTCATTACGTTTTTGTCTACAGTACACAGAAAGTACCCATCAGACATAGGAAATTTTTCTATTGTGTATAAAAAGTTCCTATTCTTCATACTTATAGGAATACTTTTCATGATGTTATAGGAAAAATTTCTATGCATGTATAAGAATTGTTATGCACTGAAAAATTATTCTTGTTTAAAATGCTATCAAAAATTGCTATGGCTGTACATGGTAAAATAAAATTTACAATAATTACAGTGATTTGTGATATGGTGATTGTTCATTAAACTATGGCTATAGTAATTTTTGAAATATGATTATGCCAATTATTGTAGTCAACCAACATGGTCCGGTTTTACCATAATGTCACAACATTTCAAACAAGAATACCCGGGTCAAAAATAAAACTTGATTTAAAGACTGGTTTAAAAAGTCAAAATTTGGAACCGTTTTTCACAAGATACTCAACTTTTTTTTTACAGAAATATGACATACATTGAGTTTTCGCCTTGGTTTAGACAACTGGCTACTTAGTCACGATTTAAGACGATAAAGTCGAAATTCACTTGGTTTAAACTTATTCAACTTGACTTTTAAGACCACAAACTCAAAATCAAGTTGAAATTAACTTGATTTAGACTTTTTCAACTTAAATTACAAGGCGAAAAAGTCAAAAATAAGTTGAAACGCGGAAAACACATTTTACATTAACAAACACTGCTTGTTTTTGATTTGGTTGATCAAGTCTGAAGGAAGGCGAATGACTGTCGTACTTAAAATAAAGACGAATAAGTTGAAACTAAAATAAAAAAAGTTCTAAAAGTTGACAAAATTCAATTTAAGTCGAAAAAGTCGAGATCATATCGACGTTCTAATTAGCAAAGTGTCTGATTATTTTTCGTAGGTGATTCTGTACAGTTTTCAGATACTAATAGTCAGAGAAAATATCATTTGAGTAACCTTAACAAAAATACAATACATATACTAGATATGGAATTGACTTTTAGATGAAAAAAAATTTTGAACTTCCTTTTTTTCGTATAAATGAAGGATTTTCTGAAATGGAGTTAGACAATTTGCTAATTAGAACGTCGATATAAAAAAATCGACGGTAAATTGATAACTTCAAAAGAAAATAAGGTGAAGCGAGCCTGAATCAAGTTTTATTTTTGACCCGGGAAATTTCTTCGTGTAATTTTTGGAACCATTCCGTTAATTTTCATTTGTATTATACATACATGGAGAAAATTGGAAATAAGAAATGTAAGATTTTTATTATGCTGTCAACCAAAATTAAATCAGGAAATTAAGTCGCCAAAAAATTATTAGGCTGCACTACAAAAAATGTTGTACACTTGAAACTTATTGATAAATTGTAATGAAAATTATTTGTCTAAATTAGGAATAATAGAGAATTAAAAATTTTAAGAGGCTTACAATAATAATTGTAGTACAGTATGATAATTTTCCTGTTTCAATTTTTGTTAACAGCATAATAAAAATTTGTACATTTTTGAAGCCCATTTTTCTTTGTATTCTTCATTTAATTATTAATAAAAGAAATAAAAATAAAAAATGATAGTCTTGTATTTATATAAATATTCTCTGTAAAATGTGTCCTTATTTTAAGATAAAGAATAATATAGAAATAAATATCATCAATACTATTATATATAATGGGTGACTGCGTATTGTGAAAGGACAAATGACATTAAAATGATTTATGATCGTACGTTGACAAGAAAAAAAAATACACTGAATTATTACAAATAAAATAAGTGAGACAAAGTACAAGTGACCTTTGATATAATATTCAATTATCGTGTCCATTATTAACTGAAATATAATTTATCTGCAGTGGGTGATCAAAGGGTGATAAAATTAATTGGATGATAAAATATTTTTTTGTTATTTTTGTTGATAAAAAAAAACTTACTTGATTTTTGACTACTCTCTGGGTGATAGTGTTTGCAGTACTGCCAATTTCCATTTCTTATCAATAATTATGATCATTACACAGTTGACAAATACACAATAAGACAATTATTCTTCACTGAATAAGCTTCATTATTTAAAAATCTTCAACACATTGTTTAACTTCGCTGTAATCCATATTTTTACACCCAACATATCTTCAAATCTGAAATCAATAATATCGTTAAAACTTATTGAATTTCAAGTATCCATCATTTGATGGGTAAAGGAAGAAAAGTTTTTCCTCGTTATTAAAATTATGAATAGTTTTGTGATAAAAAATAATTATAGGTGGATTCAATATTTAAATCTGCATGAGAGTCGATTATTATTATTTTCTTAACAAATTAATAATTTTTTATTTTATTAATAATTATACTCGAAAAAATTGGGAGTGAATTCGGAGTAGTTACGAATTTTATTTAAGTCCGAATTCACTCGGAGTTCCGAAGTTTTAAAAAATAATCAATCTGCATACGAAGTAGGGGAATCTGGGGCACAAAGGCCCTCCTCAAAAATTAGGTAAAAATTTTTTTGTTGTTTTCCGTCAAGTTATGACCTCTACAATGTTTTCATCATATTTTAGACCAATATGTGATATGCGGGGTAAAATGGACCACTCGAAAAAAAATTTCTTTTATTTTCCGTTAAGTTAATTTTTTTTTGTTAGTGGTCCATTTTACCCCACATATCACATATTGGCCTAAAATATGATACAAACATTTTTTTTTTATTATTTTTTGGGAGGGGGGCCTTCGTGCCTAAAAAAAAATTTTTTTTTTTATTTTTTGCAAAATTTCGACTGATTCTTCCGAAATATACGGAAAATAAACGAATTTGGTGGTTAAAAGCCACAAAAAGAAAAAACGCTTATGGGAGCCGTCGTGCCCCAGGCTCCCCTAAATAGGGAGTTTTTTTTTTTCAGCTGAGTCTTTTCGGAGTGATCTGAATTTTATTTCAATCTGCATTCACTTCGATCTGAAGTTTTAAAGTTAAAACAAATTCCTTTTAGGAATGAACTTCACTCCGAACCGGATTTCAATATTAAAGTAAATTCCCCTTCAGAATAAATTTCACTCCGAGAATGTTAGATAAATAAACAGTGAGCCGCTTCGCATTAACTCCGAATTTACTGCGCAAATTTTTTACTGTGTATTTTTAATTTTATTTAAAACTCCCTTTTTTGCTACGGAATATCTCAATTATAATTTTTTTCAATGAAATTTTCTTTTTAATTCACGAGATTATAAAATGTAAGCGCAGAAGTTAATTACACTAGTAATTTTATTTCCTTTGGCATTTATTTTATTCAACAAAATTACTTTAATTACTTTGAGCTGCATGATGTTTTAGTTTGAATAAAAAGAATTGTAGAATTAAAAGTTCAATTAGCTCAACATTGTGGGAAAATAATAATAAAAATAGTAAAATATCGCAAGGTATCGAACAGAAGGATTTTACATGAAATATGATATTAATATATGAAATATTATATGAATTTAATCATCCAGTTTTGTAAAAAATGAAAAAACTTTGTGGAATCTCGGAACAATAATAAAAAGCTTGAGGATAAGAATGTGCTTTTATAAATTTTATCATGTAAATATGAAAAAATTTCATGGTTTTATTAATGTAATAAAGTATGTCGGATATTAAAGCTGTATATAAAAATGTATATGCATGTAACAATATATGTATAGAGGAGGCTCGGGCAAAACGGACAAATCTAAAAATTTTTATTTTTATATCCTGAAGATTTTTTCTCCAAAAAATATTTTTATTTAAAATCTTTTTTCAGGAATTTTTCAATGGACTCAACATGGAGGAAAACGGACCTAAAAAATGTACAATTTTTTATTCTGCTGTCGACTAAACTTGAAACAGGAAGCCGAGTTGCTAAAAAATTATTATGCTGCACTACTAAAAATGTTATATGCTTAAAATTTATTTACAAATTGTAATGAAAATTATTTGTCTTAAATATAAATTAGAGAAAAAAAAACTTTAGAGGCTCACAACAATAATTATAGTATAGCATGATTAAATTTCTTGTTTCAAGTTTGGTCGACAGCATAATAAAGATTCGTACATTTTTCATCTCCAATTTTCCGCGTGAATGTGTTGTTGGCCACAAAAAAATATGTCTTCTTCGCTATATTTGAATTTTATATAAGTAATTTATCTTCAATCATTTTTTTTTTATTATCATCTTTACTTACTAGCACTATTGTAAATCTCTTTTTTTACTTAGATTAGACATAAACAATTTTATTACAATAATTTTTTTTACTTTTTTCTTGAGAGTGATCCGTTTTGCCCGCCGAGGAAAAAAAATTTTTTTTTTATCAACTGGTTTAATTTCTTCAATTGGAAGTCAAAAAAAAAGATTCTTCGTAATGTCGCGTTTTTGCCGCCGTTCCCGTAAAGGGGAGCAAAATGGGTTCTTTAAAAAAAAGGGCTCTATGTAATATAAATTTAAGCCCCCCCCCCCCCACACACACACAGTATTAACATATACAGTAGGACCTCGTTATAAGACTAGCTCAGGGCTGTAGGGAAAAAAATTCTTAGAATTGAGGTGCCCCCACGATTGTACTTAACAGCGTTTGCGCCCAAACCTCGCTATAAGACTATCGCCGTTTTGCGTTTTATTTATGTATTCGGTTCAACTCTACTCTATTATACAGTGAATCTATTTCATATATAATCATAAATAAACAGAATTTTGTCGTTTTTTTCTGTTAATTAATTATGTAATACCACGAAATTTGAAGTATTCTTTATGAAAATAAATTATTTAATCTACAATCTTTATGTATGTACATTTTATCTCGATTTTAGTCGTACTGGTCGTTAGTCTTACAGCGAGGTTTCGGCGCAAAACTTTTATTGAGTAGTTAGTGGAGGAAGTGTTCCGAGCGAGTTTTAACAAATTAAGGGAAAGAGTCTTATAACGCGTAATCATATAATGAGGTCCTACTGTAGATCATATTTAATTTTGAATGCAATGTAATATAAAATTTTGATTTTCAAAATAAAAAATAATTAAAATAAAATTTGTAAATTTTGTTACAAATGTATCTGTAGTTGAGTTGAAACAGATTCAACTAAATTTATATAAATTATAAAAATATTATTTTTCCATTATTATATTCTTATCTATATCATTGGAATAATTATTTGAATTTTTATAAGAAATGTGAAATTTAAATTTAAATAATACATCTTTTATTGTTGTAACAAAAATGGATTTTCCATAAAAAAAAATTTGAAAAAAAAAATTCAGATCATGTCCATAGACGAAATATGTTAAATTCAAGAGATAAAATTTTTTCTCTATAAAATAAATTTAACAATACAGATAATATACATCAATGATATCATTAAATCTTTTCAATTCGACGGTCTCTCCATATAAATCAACTTCTTTTATTTCTCAATTCTCATAACTTGACCTATTAATTTTTCCCCATTCATTTGCGACAAGTTTATTTAACAAAATTTACATATTAATAATTTTTATATTTTATATAACTATTTTTATTACACGGAAAGAAAATTATAGGGAGTATTCCTATGCATTATAGGAATGGTTCCTATAATGGTATAGGAATTGTACCTATACTATTATAGGAATGGTTCCTATATATTATAGGAACCACCCCTATACCATTATGGGAACCATTCCTATAATATTATAGTAACCATTCCTATAATAGTATAGTAACCATTCCTATAATATTATAGGAATGGTTCCTATAATATTATAGGAATGGTTCCTATAATTTATAGGAATGGTTACTATACTATTATAGGAATGGTTACTATAATATTATAGGAATGGTTACTATACCATTATAGGAATGGTTACTATACTATTATAGGAATGGTTACTATAATAGTATAGGAATGGTTACTATAATATTATAGGAACCATTCCTATAATATTATAGGAATGGTTACTATACTATTATAGGAATGGTTACTATAATAGTATAGGAATGGTTCCTATAATATAATAAAATTTTTTTTTTTGCAAAATAGTGTAGATATTTAATGTTAAAAAAAATCCAAAAATTATAAGACATCGGCTTACTTCAGTATCATGTTAAATTAAAACTTATATTAACTTTTCGAGATTTTACCCAAATTTGAGATTTTATCGAAATATAAATTTTTATTTTCAAAATTTGGATTTTCCTGAATGTTCCATGCTGAAAAAATTTCAGTTGAAAAATTTTGATGATTTTTGCCAAATACGAATTTTTTTTATGTCCCTGAAGTTACGAACGTTCGTGCAACTAAAAATATTTTTTTTTTTTAAAGATACTTTTATGATTAGAAAAATGTGGATTTTTGTGTGGAGTGTTTTTTTGAGACCCCACGCTAGTAAAAAAAGTTTCAATCCAATATAGCCGCCGGAACACCCCTCTACGACCTACCCCTATCACTTATATATTTTTAAAAATTGCAATTCAAATTAAAACAATCTGGACTTTCGTGTAGAGTGTTTTTTTTAAACCCCACACAAGTCAAAAAAGCTTCAATCTAATATGGCCGCCGAAAAGACCCTCTAATTTATTTGCGATATTAAAATTTTTTTTTTTTTTTCAATGTCTGAATAGTTGTTTTTATGTTTAATAATACTTTTGTGTATTGTAAAAGTGATTTCCAGACTTTTTTGAAAATTGATAGTTTCATAATATTATAGGAATGGTTACTATACTATTATAGGAATGGTTACTATACTATTATAGGAATGGTTACTATACTATTATAGGAATGGTTACTATAATATTATAGGAATGGTCACTATACTATTATAGTAATGGTTACTATAATAGTATAGTAACCATTCCTATAATAGTATAGTAACCATTCCTATAATATTATAGGAATGGTTCCTATAATTTATAGAAACTATTCCTATAATTTATAGGAATGGTTACTATATATTATAGTAACCATTCCTATAATATTATAGGAACCATTCCCATAAATTATAGGAACCATTCCTATAATTATAGGAACCATTCCCATAATGGTATAGGTATCATTCCTATAATTATATGAATTATTCCTATAATTATGGGTAATATTCCTATAATTATAGGACGTGTTCCTATAATTGGTGGTCGTCATTCCTATACTGGTATAGGATGAAATTTCATAAAATTATAGGAACCATTCCCATAATTTTCTTTCCGTGTACGTTATATATTTTATTACCAAACTTCTCCATTTTATATTTATGAAATATAAATTTTTGAAAACAATTTATCCAACAAACAAAAAGATAACAAGTACAAATTGTGATAGCTACGAAATGAAAAATATATTGTGATATATATGTATGACGTCATCCGAATAAGCTTTAAACAAAGTCACGGCAATAAATATTTGATATAAAAGTAATCTGAAGAAAGGTAAAATGTGATGACTCAGTTGTAATGTTGTGGTCGTTGGCCTCATAAACGCGCATGTCGATGGATAAGAAATATAAGGAAATGATTAAAGCGCGGATAATATTGAAAAGGGTGCTACGTCCTATTAAGTGGTACATGGAGGACATTACAAGAGTCTTGTTGACACGAATTTAAATGTCTAAGGCTATGTACTATTTGCCGTAACACTTTTTCTCTTTCTCATTTACTTCTTCTTCAATGTGTCTCATTCATAATGCGCAGTGGTCCAGCCAAATCTCTCACAACATTATATATATATATATATATATATATATATATATATATATATATATAATATATATATGTTGTACATTGATCATGAGCACAATATCAGTGGCAGCGTGCGATCAAGCTTTTGGATGCGCGGAACTTAATTTTTTTCATACATAATTATAAGCAATCAATTAATACTTATTGGTTATATATCGATTTTTTTATTTTTTTTTTTTCATGTTACAACTCAACATCACCATTACACTCGACCTTTTTTCAATATTACTTTCATGTTTCCTCTTTTATATCTTAACCTCGATTACTTGAGTTTTTGTAGATGCATACGATAGTCATTGCAGTGGAAATTATGAAGATTTAATGAAAATAAAAACTTTATTTCAAAATTTTTTTCTTTTAAATTTACTATAATTAATTAACTCAAAATTAATTATTTTTGTTTAGCAATAGTATTGATGAAATATAAAATTCACTGTTAAAATAATTGTATTTATTTTTTATTTTATGCAAAAAGTTTTTCTGTTAAAAAGTTAGCTAACAATTTATATTTTGTTAGTTTATTTTTTTAAAACCCATCTATATCAGTAGACAAAAGACTACAAAACTTTCTTTCTTGTCTTTCAACAAGTGTTGAATACATAATAGTTCACTTTTTAACTATCACAATGATATATTGTATTTATTGTGTTTAACAAACTTTAAATTTCAGTTATTTATTTTTTAAATGTCACTGTAATTTTCATATATTTTATATTTTACATTCTTAAATATAGTTTTTTATAATACTGAAATCAGCCGATGTCTAATAAATTTTAGATTCTTTTGCCGAAGATAAATTTATGAAAAAAAAATATTTTAGAAAATTGCACTTATAGCTTTTTTAATTTTCTACATGTGCATTTTTTTGTTTTATTTTTTTTTTAATTTAAATGGTTGAAAAAAAAATCCAAAAATTGTGGTCTACTAACTTTAGGATAATTTTTGGATTCTTTTACTAAAGATAAATTTACAAAAAAAAATATTTCAGAAAATTGCACTTATATTTTTTTTAATTTTCTACATGTGCATTTTTTTTGTTTTATTTTTTTTTTAATTTAAATGGTTGAAAAAAAAAATCCAAAAATTGTAGTCTACTAACTTCAGGATAATTTTTGGTTTCTTTTACCCAAGATAAATTTACAAAAAAAAATATTCGAAAAAATTGCACTTATAGTTTTTTTTATTTTCTACAAGTGCATTTTTTTAGTTTTATTTATTTTTTAATTTAAATGGTTGAAAAAAGAATCCGAAAATTGTTAATTGTTTGCTAACGCCAGAATCATTCTTTTCATATAAAAAAAAAATAATAATAATAAGTCTTACTAAATTAAAAAAAATAAAATGTATGCCTATGAAAATTAAATTAATCATCATAATTAAATAACCAACATATTCCGTAGTTGCAATAAAAAAATAAATAAAAAAGTATATAAATATTTAATAACTGTGTCAACAAAAGTTTTGTATTCATATAGAGACTCACTTTGAGGTTTAATCAATTATGGCTGTAGATGGTCACTCTGATGTTCAGAAACAACTTTTTTCTTTTCTAAATATTTCACGCCATTTATCATTGGCTCTATATGATTACAGATAACAATGACGTTTATGTAAAGTAAAAAATAAAGACTGTAATGGAGGATAATTGATAAAAATACCACTTACACTTTCACTGGAGAGTTTTTAAAATGTGTGGATAGTCAAACATACAAACCCGATTGATCGGAGGACGCGACTGACACCCTAATCCAGGCCGGGTGCAGTGTTCCATATCGTCCACAGCTATTTTATAATATCAAATTTAACATGTGCTTATCTTCAATAATATATAATATTTATAAATAAAGTTTACCAAGTAATATTAAAATTTGATTTGTTGCTTAAGTTCAACGTGACAGTGCAATACGCAGATTTGCCGCAGCGAAGATACAACCACGGATTTGTAATCTACCCCTCTTTCCTCCATCCCCTTTGTCTATCATCCTCTATGTTCATTTACCCTCTTACTACCCCTACGCTGTCCGCATATACCGCCATCGTGGCAGCACTGGGAAATTCCACAGCCCTCGTTCAATGAAACTCGTCTCCTCTGTATCTACTACTTGTTTCCATATATTCCGACATATACTACTACAATGACAACCCATATCATTGCTATGTACATTTTACCCTCATCGTCGACCCTTTGTACATTTACGAACGGAGAACTTAGCATATGACAAAGCCGCTTAATATTTAAATTGTAATTGTTTCTATTATTTAGACTCAAATAAAATATTATAATAGGGATTAACTTTATAAAATTTAATTAATTGGCTTTTTTTAAATTTATTTTTTATTTTTTTACAAATAAAATTATTATCATTTTTTATTAAATTAACAAAAAAAAATTCAGATTTAAAACAAAAAATATTTTTAAAAAATACACAAAAAAAAACTTGATGCAAAATATTTTTACTTACCCCAAAAAATTTTTCGAATCATAAATTGAGAAAAAAAATTTTCTTGAAGCGAGAAAAAATTAATTGCGCCAAGAATTTTTTTTTTTTTTTTTTCATTTAATAAAAAATATCCTTTGTGCTCAGAAATATTTTTTTTTCTGTGTAATATAGAAGGATATAATTCTTTATTAAGGTAATTAAGGTGATTAGTAACTGCTGACTGTATATATATATATATATATATATATATGTATGTAGAAATGTATACATTTAATGAAGAATTTATTAATCAGTCGTAGGTGCTGGTAATAGTTTGTGAGGGTATATAGTCTGAATAATTGATTACTAAGCCCTCGATGTACATACAATGCACGGAATTACCACCCCAAGTTTGTTGTGTCGCAAATCATTCCTGTCATTATTGCAGCACAGACGGATTTAATCAGATTATGGCTGATAATAAAATTAATATTGATGGGATTGTCTACTATTTGTTTGAAGTAAATGAAAAAGAAATATAAACACGCGTTTTATAAAACAAGATTGTAAGATCAATGTAATCGGTTGCTGTAATGATTGACATAAAATAAAGCTATTTATTTTAAATCATTAGTGGTCAAAATTGCCCCAGCTATAGGGAATAAGCCGCAAAATGGATTGACATATTAACTTTTTTTGATCCTGAAATTAACAGACCATTAACAATTTTTTGATTTTTTTTTCAATAAATTAATGACGAAAAAAAAAAACTAAAAATATGCACATGTAGAAAATTTTAAAAACTATAGGTGCAATTTTTCGAAATATTTTTTTTTCATAATATATCTTTTTTTTTTAAATTCAAAAACTATTAGACCTCGGCTAACTTCAGTATCATAATTTTTTTTCGATTTGAGGTAAAAATTTGAAAGAATTATTTTTTCAAAATTTTCAGCTTGTCCAATTTGCCCTAGGTGTCATGCGTAGAGCTAAAATGCGTAAATCTATTGGATTTATAGTAATTAGACGAAAAAAAAAAATTTTTTTTTATCAAAATTTCAGAGTGGCCACTTTACCCCACCCTCCCCTAAGTTTTAATTATTTTTGTTATTCAAAATTGACTAAATTTAACAACGCGGTGTTAAAAAGAAATAACACCGGTATAGGCAGTGTTCAATCGGTGTAAAAAAAAAATTCCACGTTTAGAAATTACAAATAAAAATGTATAAGTAATACACTGTAAAAAATTTGCAGAGTAAACGTGGAGTGGATGACTTTTTATGTATTCACTCGCCTTTGGAGTGAAATTCACTTCGAATTAGTTGTCGCGGAGCGGATGATTTTTTATTTATTTAATTCCCTCGGAGTGAATTTCACCCCGAAGGAGTTTCGGAAAATATTAATTATATAAAAAATTACTAATACATAGTGAGCTAGGTCTTTGATATTTAGACATTTATATTTACGAAAATAATTACGAGCTTCTTTTCCATATATTCCCGCGAAATGATTTTTAAAAATTATAAGCAGCTGATAATAAAACTTTGACAAATATAATTCCACTGAGACACAAACTGTCGTATGACTTACATCAACCATACCACGAGATTACATTTTATTTTGTACCGAAATATAAAATATTCCCATAAAAACTATGTCACCATAGCTGTTCAATAATTTAATATTTTCACTATGCATTATATATATGAAATTATAATTTAGTGAATTACTAAAACATTTTATAAATTAAAAACATAATATTTTAAGTTTAATTATTAATATCCGAATGAATTATTTATTTAAATAATTATGTTTCTAATTAACAGCTGTTTCTATTGAATATAACTATATTTAAGTGTTAAAACTCCGGACCGAACCCGAGTCGAAATTTAGCGCCTTCCTTAACTCTTCTATGGTCGGACTTATTTCGGACTTGAGGATTCAAAGTCGGAGCTGGTCCCATGTTAAATGAAGTCCGATTTTGAACCTCCAAGTGTTACAAATTTCCGTTTTCACCATTAAGGGGTCTAAAGTCGGAATTGCAGGAATAAAAATTAGTTCCGATTTTGAACCTCTGTATCCGACTTTATAATAATAATAATAATAATAATAATAATAATAATAATAATAATAATAATAATAATAAATATTATTATTATTATAACTGCACAATTAATATTATTAATAATAGAAACAATAGAAATTTATACTTTTAAAATATTATATTGTTATTGTTTAATACTAAAATTATTATGAGTACATAACTATTATTATATAATAATTATTGTTAAAATTTTTTATATATTAAATAAAGTATATGTGAAACGTTAATTTTTTTATTGATTTAAATCGAACACAGTGATGTAGAATTCCTTATAAATAATAAAAAATTACTTTTAATTATCTTTGCTAATGTTTGATGTAAAATTACTCGCAATTGATTGATTTTACTATGATAATATATTTTTGAATTATTTTAAAGAAATTTTAAAATTCAACCAATTATTATTATTATTATTATTATTATTATTATTATTATTATTATTATTATTATTATTATTATTATTATTATTATTATTATTATTATTACTATTGTGACAATAATTGTTATTATTTTCACTATTTTCCATAAAAATGATTGTTGCTATAAACTGAAGAGCCATTAAAAATTTATTTACATTTAAAAATTACCACTCGTTAGGACGATATAGTCCAAAAAAATTTGTATTATTATTATTTTTACACTGATATAACTCTGAATTGAAAATTAATTATTTGACTTCTAATTTTAGCAGTTAATTATAAGAAAAAAAAAAATAAGGTGGCTGAGGCAGCCGTTCGGCACGCGTGTGGCTCGGGCGATCACCGAAGTGCAGTAGCATCGAGCATGGTCGCTACTTGGCTGGGTGACCGTTTAGCCACGCGTCGGGTTCGAACGAAGGTCTCTGATCGCTAGGCGCGGGATGAAGATCCAGTGATTGGTAAAATGGGAATTTTATCGATCACTGGAGCTTCACCCAAACCGAACTGTACTGGCTAGGTTTTCTCTGTGGTTTCCCTAGCCACTGCACCTCCATTGCACAAGGGATGTTGCAGGGCATCACCGTAATGATGCAGTACAGTATAAGCACAAGTCGGGCCACAGCCGCACAACGGAAGGCAGAGGAGAAGTAAAGCAGTTTGCGATATAAAGGCAAAAAGTGTACAAGGTCGTAATTGCGACTTTACACTAGAAATCAATTAAAATAAAAAAAAAAATATAAGAAAAAAATTTGTTATGTTTTTATTCACTATTGCTTTGAAAATTAACACTTAATTATTGCTGAACACTCTTATAGAATAGAATATTATAATGATATCTAAATGAAGTTAAAACAAATTAAATTGCATCATGCTATTGCAATAGTAAAAATTTGAAGCATGTATAAATCATCAATAGAACAGATGTACATCATAGGTACATATGGACAACAATTTTTGTTATGATTAATTGATTTTTTATTATTCTTGATCAAAAATTATTTATCATTACATGATAAATTTAATTTTATCGGATTTGGGGGTTCAAAGTCGGACTTCTCGCGAAGCAGTCGGACTTGGGGGTTCAAAGTCGGACCTCTCGCGAAGTAGTCAGACTTGGGGGTTCAATATCGGAGCTAGTCGGACTTAGAGGCTCAGAGTAGGAACTATCTAGGACTAGGAGGATCAATGTAGGCGCTATATTTCGACTCGGGAAGTGAATGCGAATTTAAATAAAATCCGTGTCACTCCGAAATCACTCCGCCCATTCAAAAATCCCTATTCACTCCGCATGCGAAGTGATTTTTTTTTAAACTCCGAAACTCTGAGTGAGGGAGTGAATGCAAATTGAAATTAAATCCGTATTTACTCCCGATTCTTTACATTGCACAGTTTTGACTGTGAAAATACTAAAAAATCATTAGTTCTTGAAAATTTTGCTTTTACTGAATTTTTTGAATTGAGCAATCGAGTTGAAACCCCCGTCTGTATAATTAAAGTAGGACCTCATTATAAGACTAAGCGTTATAAGACTCTTCCCCTCAATTTGTCAAAACTCGCTCGTAACACTTCCCCCACCAACTACTCAATAAAAGTTTTGTGCCGAAACCTCACTGTAAGACTAACGACCAGTACGACTAAAATCGAGATAAAATGTACATACATAAAGAATGTAGATAAAATAATTTATTTTCATAAAGAATACTTCAAATTTCGTGGTATCACACAATTAATTAACAGAAAAGAACGACAAAATTATGTTTATTTATGATTATATATGAAATAGATTCACTGTATAATAGAGTAAAGTTGAACCGAATACATAAATAAAACGTAAAACGGCGATAGTCTTATAGCGAGGTTTGGGCGTAAACGCTGTTAAGTACAATCGTGGGGGCACCTCAATTCTAAGAATTTTTCCCCTACAGCCCCGAGCTAGTCTTATAACGAGGTCCTACTGTATAATTAAAAAAAAAAAAAAAAAGAAAATTTTGTTAATTTTAACTATTTAAAGAAATCGTATTGATTTGTTTAACAAATATATATGACTTTTGTGCAATATCCATTCATGTTTCATTGCTTAATTAGAGTATTTGTAGTCTGAAAAAAAAGTTGTGGGTATTTCGTGGGCGTTGACTGTTATCTATATAAAAAACAAAAGGTCAAGAGACGGCGAGTCGGTCGATTTAACATAAATACTTAAAATTTGAATTTAAAATTATCACAGTTGTATTTTCTCATGAACCCAATGTATCAACAATTGAAAGTTTCAATAAAGCTTTAATTCATGAATACACTCGTTAAATATACTATTTAATTTATGTATTTTTATTGAATGTATATAAATTTTAAAAAATTATTGAAACCGTAAATGTAAAATAAATATTGAATACCAATGACGTGAAATATAAAACATTGTACTGTTTTTTCACATAAAGTACAAATAAAAATAAATTATCATATATTATTTTGTTTTAATAAAAATGTTAATTTCACTAACAGCTATACTGAAAATGAATAAATTAAGCGAAAGCATTATTTACATATTAGATGATATTATTTTTAATTAAAAATAAAATCACTCATATAACTCATGCCGAAGAATACGCCGCTAACTGGCTAAACTCAGCCTCATCAAATTCTATATTAAAATGCAATGCTTTCTGATTGGTCAAAAGTGTGATTTAATATATATTAAAACACTCTTTTTTTAATTAAAACCACTGAATTTAAATAAAATGGGAAAAATATATCTCTACTTAACAATTCGAGCCAAAAACTAATCTATCACCTTTCTCTTATGACGTCATTTTGAATTTAGCTGCTTAATAACATAACCAAAATGTCTAGACTGCACATGCGCATTAAATTAATCAGCACGCGCATGTGTAGATCGATGCAACGTCAGCTGAATTTTATAACCTAACATATCTCTATTAATTGATATGACATAACACCAAAATTGACTTTTTTATTGAGTCAAATTTTGTCAAGTAAATAGTATTAAACGTACACGGAAAAAACAAGATAGTACTGGTTACTGTTCTGCGCAGTAATCAACGAACAATATAGGTAAAAATACATTTTAACATGACAGATTCATGTTAGAACAGGAGTGAGTCATAGCTTAACACGAACTATTACTTTTTAAACAGTAACTAGTGCGGTCTTACACATTACATGAAACATATGACTGGTTACTGTCAAAATAGTTGTCATTAATATCCAAAACAGTACTCAGCCCTGTTCTGACATGAACAGTTACTACATTCATATGTCTCTTTACTATTCTTGACAGTAGAGGTCTGTAATTGAAATCTGTCAAGTATTTAACTGCAAATTTTGGTATTTCGCTGAAATTACGGTATTTTGCGGTAAGTTACGGTAATTTTCCATAAATTTGTGGCAATCCTGCAGTATTTTACGGTCTAAGTGCAATATTTTTCGGTAAAAGTGCGGTATTTCATCGTAAAAGTGCAGATTTACCGAAAAATTACGTAAAGTAATTTATAGTAAACTACTCAAATTACTCCACTCAACGGCATGTTCCGTTAAGTGAAGTACAGTAGGACCTCGTTATAAGCCTAGCTCGGGGCTGTAGGGGAAAAAATTCTTAGAATTAAGGTGCCCCCACGATTGTACTTAACAGCGTCTGCGCACAAACCTCGCTATAAGACTATCGCCGTTTTGCGTTTTATTTATGTATTCGGTTCAACTCTACTCTATTATACAATGAATCTATTTCATATATAATCATAAATAAACAGAATTTTGTCGTTCTTTTCTGTTAATTAATTATATGATACCACGAAATTTGAAGTATTCTTTATGAAAATAAATTATTTAATCTACATTCTTTATGTATGCTCATTTTATCTCGATTTTAGTCGTACTGGTCGTTAGTCTTATAGCGAGTTTTCGGCACAAAACTTTCATTGAGTAGTTGGTGGGAGAAGTGTTCCGAGCGAGTTTTAACAATTTGAGGGCAAGAGTCTTATAACGAGGTCCTACTGTATTTGGCTATTTTGCAGTAAAAATGCCACAAAATGCGGTAAATTACAGTAATTCGCCATATGCTACCAAAATTACCGTGTTTTCATAACAAGTTACTGAATTTTACCGCAAATTACCGTATAATGCGGCAAATTTGCAGTAAAATACACAATTTTACCGTAATTCGGATCCGCTAGGAAAAATATATATCTTTTTTAATAATCATAAAGTAGATTATTTTTATAACCTCGACTGCATGACGCATACTTTGAATATTTAACGGCGTTTTTCTTCGTGCACTCCTTACGTAAACTATTGTATACATCTAGTGACGTCTAGTATTATACTCTCGTGATTTGGCAATACTCGAGTATAAAACCAATTCTACATGATGTATAAGATACTATTAATAAATGAAATAAAAAAATTTATATACAGCATTATCTAAAAAATTATACACGGTTTTTTAGGTTGTTTATATTTTTTTTTCTTAATAAATTGATTAGATTATTATTTATCGGAAGATGACAGTATAATAACATTGTTTTTTTTTATAGTTTTTTTCACATTTTTATTACAAGAATATAGTATAAATCTGCAATCAATAATCATTCATACACATAGATACGCGCATATAAATAATATTTGTATGAGTGTCGAAATGGATGCATGTGTGATATGTATATATATATTTATGTATAGATCTGTTCTGTGTATGATTCTGTTTTTTTTTTTGCATATAGTTACATTACATTCACGCAGGCCACAATAATTATAGCTTTCATCGTTTTCAGATATTATATATGTACATATATATAAATATATAAATTTCTTAATAAATTTATATATACGTACGCATACATATACATATATAATTTTATACGTTTTTACGTTACTTTTACTGTTCTAATCAACTATATAGATTATTGTATTGTGTTTATTTAATTTAATTTATTTTTTTTTTTTTTGTTCACTCAAAACATAATAGGCAAATCAGGTCTAATAAGTTTTACAACAAAGCATTTTTTTGATGTATTATTGGCGCAATCATTGTTTAATTTATATCATCTTTTTTTCCCATATGTTCTTGTTGACTTAATCATATATTATATGCACGACAATTTGTGCCACGTGACTTTACGCGAGTTGATATGTTAAATTTTTTTTTACAATAAAGTTTATAACTCTTGAAAAAGCATGTACAGCAGCAATCCATTTAATTCAATCCCATTTAGTCGGATTGTTCCCAACTATTTGCTGAAATTTAAATAATTATAATACTAATTTCATTAAAATGTTATAATATGATTAAGAGATGATGTTAATAATTAAAGTGGATCATTTATTAGTATATTGTGTGACAAGGGATAAAACAAAACAATTTCAGATACGGATGAAGTTGGCCGACATCACCCGAAGTCTAAAATCGTTTTGTATCTTGTACTACGCACTATATTTTTCATATTCCCTGCATTGACAGTGGGAGTTTTGATGTTCGAAATTAGTTGAAACAGGGAAATTTTTTTTCAACAGTGCGGCAAAAAATGCTGCATTTGAAATATGAAAATTTAAGTAATTTAACAATGAACCACAGCTTCCTATTGATGTAGTATTTTTTTTTTTATGGAAACTCATATTATGTTTTCAATTTTCCAAACACGTGTTAGTTCGGTTGGTTATTAGAATAAAATAAAGTTTTAGAGGCTTACGATAAATAAATGGGACTCTGACAGAGCTGAAATTAAGTCAGAAACTAATTTAGCAGACAGAAACTAATGAGTTTCTTCCCTAAGGAAGATAATTATTCATTTCTACCCGCTAAATCGCATTGCTATGAAATGGGTTTGTTTTGACTGGCAAAACAAACATTAAAACTCGCAGTTTCAATGCAGGTTTATGAAATAGTATATTGTACAACAAGGAAGAAAAGTAGGATATTCCAACCCACGTGTGTAATTGCCTACTCAAGTCGAAGACGTGGTAGAAAATACGTAGATTGGGACGTCTTACCTTCCTCCTTAATGTGTAAGCTATTTTTTCCCAGATCTTCGCCTAAAAGTTTAAATTCTTGACGTCGTATGGGAAAAAATGGCGCATGCGCTAATTTTTATCATTTGCTTTCTCATAAGAGAAGAGTAAGATTTTTTTCCCGCTAAACAGGGCAGGAATTCAAGCTTTCAGAGCAAGTATAATAATAGTATATTACACATCAAGGGAGCAAAGTACGCCATTCCAACCCACGTGTGTAATTGCATACCCGAGCCGAAGGTGCGAGTGGCAAATACGTGGATTGGGACGTTCTACTTTTCTTCGTTGTGTGTATACTATTTTTCACCAAATCTGCACCTGAAGGTTTAAATTTTTGTCTCTGTTTTTGTGAAGAATGGCGCATGCGCTAATTTTTATTATATTTTTTCACAAAAGAAAGAACGACTTTTTTCCCGTGAAATAGAGCAAGAATTAGAACTTTCGGCATTAGTTATGGTGGAAATTTATTCATTTAAATACTATTTTACCTTTATAATATATATCTCGATACATTGTCGGACAATTTTTCACTCCCTGAAAACAATAAATTTATCAAAATTAAATACATTGTTATTTTTTAAACTGATTTTCATCCATGTGAAAAAAATTAAGTTTTACCTGTACGCTAAAATCAATATTCGTTCGTACAGGACGATGATGAAGTAATTGTGGTGGTCTAAAATTATTTCCCAATGGTGCTTTAGAATGTCGCTTGTCACCTTGCATCAGAGCTCTTAAAGCGATGAGCTGAAATAAATTTTAATTACATAGATAATTAATTTGATGACAAGTCATTTCTACCCATATGAAAGAAAATGTTTATTTGCTGATAAAAATGAAAGGTTTATTTTGGTAAAAGAATTGATTGTTAATATTTTATGAAATTGATTTTTAAAAAACCCGGCTTCTAAGTTTGATGACAGTAGAGTACTACCCCCTTTGTATTTGAGGTGTGAAATATTCATATTTATGAATGTAACACAACTATTAATAAACAAAAATAATTTCTTATTTCTGGTCAACTTCTATTTTTGTATCACTCATAAAATAAGATTTTATAAGTTGATAAATTTCACTTCATTAAGGAATGAAATTACGAGTATTTTTATTTAACAATTATTGATATTTAATTTAATAAAACAGAGTGACTCAGGTGAAATGGGTCATTTAGGAAGTTCACTGAAATAATTTTTTTCAATGAAATTTCTATTTGTTCTACTTATGTCATGTTTTAATAAAAAGCAATTTTTTTTATTAAAATCAATTTCTTTTCTCAATTTTTTAAATTAAAAGCTTTTAATTAGATCGAAAAAATATAAAAAAAAAAATATATTAGATAAATAAATATAAAAAAATTTTTAATTACTTTTTTTTGTATCCTATTGCTTATAATTATGATTACTGTCCATAATTGATTTCCATATATTTTTTATAAATCGATAATGTTTAAATCATTTAGGAAAAAAAATTTGTTTTCTCAGGCACAATAGGACAAAAAAAAAATTAAATATTGCACAAAATATTCATTTTACCTACAATTCAAAAAATTTATACGGAGCTTTAAGTCTTTTTTACGCAAAAAATTTTTTCAGAATTTTTATTTTGCGCCAAATAAAAAAAAAATGATACTAAAGTTAGCCGACGTCTGATAACTTTTGAATTTTTTTTCAAAACGATAAATTATAAAAAAAAATATTTTGAAAAATTGCACCTGTAGTTTTTAAAATTTTCTACTTGTGCATATTTTTAGTTCCTTTTTTTTTTGTAATTGATTAGTTAAAAAAAACCCGAAAATTTTTAATTGTCTCACTTCAGGATCATAAAAAAAATGTTATAAATTTTCTCTAAATTTATCAAGTGATCATTCTGCCTCGGATATTTTGTATCGCTTTGACCTCTACAACTCGGGTAGAATCAATAAAAACTTGATGAAAAATATTTATATTTTTTTTAATCGAATTTCCGATGTACTCCATAATGCTTCCGTATATTCTATTTAATTAAATATATAATCCGTATCCATACTCCACTTTATTTTCTCTATTGAATTTACATCACAAAATAGTTCAAAACATCAATAAATAATCCACGCTCTATAATATGTATGCTTTAATTTTTAATTACAAATGTAAATTTACTACTTTATATTATCCAGCAAAAGCTTATACAAAATCGGAAAAATGTTACGCCTATTTATTGGTTTTATACTGAAATTATTTTATATATATATTTAAAGTTTTTTCTTCTACTAAAGCCACAGAATAAATAACGATAATATATGAACTAATTATAATTCTCACCTGCTGTTTAGTAATATATATTGGTTTATTGAGAATAATCCATGTTGTGGTCTCATGACAGGCTGGCATAGTGATGGAGCCTTCGTACGTCATGTAGTGATTTGTGTCCGGTAAAAGATCTCGTACAGCGAAGCGAGTAATTTCCGTGACCTCTCCTATGTAATTTTTGTATTGATCGATAACGTAATTTTAAACTTTGTTCGGTAATATATACCCATTCATTCATATCATGTATATATATATATATATATATATATATATATATATATTGATTAGGGGTATGCGAATTGAAGAATCGAATAGATATATTTGAATTGAATAATTCGAAACTTTTGCCAATTATTCGTAATTTTTTGAATTACTCGTTTCGAGTCGAGAAAATTTTGAACTCTTCAAATTTTCAATTTTTATTTAATGAAGAACTTACACTGTAAAAAATTTGAGAAGTGAATCTGGAGTGGAAGACTTTTTATTTATTTACTCCCTTTCGGAGTGAAATTCACGATTACGAGCTCCCTTTCTATACATTCACGCGAAATGATTTTTAAAAGTTATAAGTAGCTGATAATAAAACTTTTACAAGTATACGGAAAGATTAGAACTCCTAGTTACTATTCTGCACCGTACTAGGAGTACGTACAACTCCACTGAGTCACAAACTGTCATATGATTTACATCAATCATACCACGAGATGACATTTCATATTGTAGTGAAATATAAAATATTCTCATAAAAACTATGTCACTATAGCTGTTCAATAATTTAATATTTTCACTATGTATTGAATATATGAAATTATAATTTAGTGAGTTACTAAAACATTTTATAAATTAAAAACATAATATTTTAAGTTTAATTGTCATTGTTGAAGTTTCTAATTAACAGCTGTTTCTATTAAATATAAATTTATTTAAGTGTTAAAACTCCGGACCGGAGTGAATTCGGATTTAAATAAAATTCGTATTAATGCCGGATTTACTTCCGATTTTTTACAGTGTAGTTTTTTAAAGTAACCAAAAATAAATATTTTGTAGATTCGTATATGAGCTTTAAGGTAAGAGACCCAGTACCTGATCAGGGAACTAGTACCCGATCACTCATATATTTGTATGTATATATTTACAAAATTTTACCAATTATAGGTATTCAAACACATGGAGTGATTGGGTACTAATTCCCCGATCGGGTATTAGGTCTTTTACCTTATTTACCCCTGACAAAAATTTGAATATTATTGGAAAATATATTAAAATTTTAAGTCGTTCAAAATAACATTTTGTAATTATTCGGAGCTTTATGAATTAGTCATAAAGTTTCAAATAATTTGAAAATTACCCGAGTCAAAAAACAAATTCTAGTTGAGTCTTTAAAAGCCTCAATTCCTTGAATATTTTATTTGCCGCCCAGAAAGTAACTCTACTTTAGTACTCGAATTCTTCAATGATAACTATGAGGTCTAAAGCAAATAATTTATCGATTTTAAATTACAACTAAGACCTCAATATCCTCAACGAATGAAAAGTTATAATTTGGGCTGTGAAAAATTTTAGATAGAAAAAGGCAGGGGAGAGAATGCGTCGAATGAGACTTTTGAGGTTCTAATGTGGATAAAATTATTCCTGTATGTTTTGAGTATTTTGAGATTAATCCAGATTATGTTATTTCAGTTTAGTCGTCAACGTGGTAAAATGGTCGTAACTACTATTTTGAGGATTAAACTAGGATAACTTTCTATACTGTTGTCAATCTTGAAATTCTAAATTGATCTTCGAAAACTTCATTGAGAACTTTGAGATTTAAATCCGAATTTGTTTTCTGACTAGGTTTCTCAAATAATTCGAAAACTTACAAATTATTTGTATCAAATCGATTCGAACTTCGAATCAAATAATTTGAAAATTCACAAAACATTCGAATTATTCAATATATATATTATTCCAACAACTTTTTTTTGTCCGGAAGTTAATTAATTTAAAATAATATAAATGTTATATTTAAAAGAATTGATTCAAAATATCCAGTAATTCATTAATATCTTTCTATTTATTCATTTACTCTAAACAACTTTCATTGTTAAACTCACCTCCATATTTTATTTCGTTTAATTTATCTGTAAATTGTCTCAATTCAGGATTTGAAAGATCCCCTAACTGAAATAAATTTTTAAAAAATTTTTTAAAATAAGTTAACGATCAATTAATAAATATAATACATACTTGAAGTAATAAAGAAACTGCTACGATTCCTTGAGGTCTATGGAGTGCATCGGAAAAATTATTATAAAGCTGGGAATTGAATCCGAATATTTGAATCTGTTGAATAATTACATGAGTTATTAAACGGAGTGGAAAAAAGTAGTAAATATTTGAGAGATATGTTTATTTAAAGTGAAATATACCTCAGCGGGGAATGCATAACCATCTACGGTATGTTCGCTTCCATGTTGATCACTCATACCGTAATGCAAGTGAATTTCATGAAATTGATAGCGATAACTTAGTGGTCCGCCTGATATATTAACGGGATGTTGTGTACCATTGTCTACAGAGAAAACAACTCCATGTCCAGTGTTTGAGAGTATTCCACGTATAGCGTGTTTGTCTAAATGAAGTGGCTGAAGATTACGATCAAAAAGTAGTCTCTTCGGTTCGAGATCTACTGGAGATTGTCTACGTCCTTTATTACAAAGTGACCATTCTGGATTAATTAAACCCCAGAATGCGGGTCCTAGAAAAGAAGAAAATTGGAAAATCAAGATAAATGAGCAAGCGTAAGCAGAACACCTCATTGCTTCGCAATTGAGCTGTACAATTATTTTTTACAGGTTACAGTTGAAATCTATTAACTCGGAAAGTTAGTCTACGGAGGAGCGGAAATTTCTTAGAATTTTCGAGTTAACGGATGCTCCTTTTCCTTTAAAAAGTAAACTGACTGCGAACATACAAGCAGAAGAAACGATTGTAAATTTTATAAATTTCCGGTTGCTTCTTGGAAAGAAAATCAAAGAAAAAAATATATAACTAGAGTAAGAAGGGAAAAATACTACCATAACCATAATAGAGTAGAGTTCAACCGAATACACGGAAAGAAAAACATGGGAATTTTCCCCATTTTACTTAGGAGTAATTCCCTTGTTGACATGGCAAATTTTGCTTTATCGACATGGTAGATTTTACCAAGGAAAAATGGAAATATAACCATATTTTATAGGAATTTTACCCATATATGATAGGAAATCTTCTATGTTGCCATTGCAAAAATTCCATGCAACATAGCAATTTTTCCCATGTGGACATGGGAATTTTCCCCATGCCAACATGGATATTTTTACCATGTCAGTATAGGAATTTTGTTCATGTTACTGGAGTAATTTTTTCCTTGTCAACATGGGAAAAATACTCATGTCAACTTAGAAGAAATTACTCCAGTAACATGGGAAAAATTCCTATACTGACATGGTAAAAATATCCATATTGGCATGGGGAAAATTCCCATGTCCACATGGGAAAAATTGCTATGTTGCGTGGGAAAAGTCCACAAGAAGATAAAATCACTAAAGTACCAAATATTTTGGTCATTTTGATCATTTAAGCGTTAGAGCGATAAAATAGGGATATGTGAATGTATTACCGTTTACGAAAATAGAATTTCAAAGTTTCCGAAAAAATTTTGTGTAATTTAATAAAAATTTTTTTGTAGCACCTACGAATTAATCAATTTTGATTGTACTTAACAAATTACAAATTTAAAGCAGATGAACTTCGAACAGATTACATCCAAGAGCTATAAAATATTTTTACTATCATTGTACTTCACTTTAATTAAAAAGGTGCCATAATTATTAGTGTTCTGCATGTACATTTTTTTTAAATTTATACATTTGACTTGCATTTAACTTGCCATTAAATACGGCTTGTACATCAACGAATGACCCATATTTAATGTTATGAAAATTTGAAATCATCAGTTTGCAAATATTTTACTTTTATATACATGGTAATTTCTTTTTTGTTAACATGGAAATTTTTCCCATGTTGACATAGAAACAAATCCAATGTTAACATAGGAACGATTCCAATGTTAACATGGGAGTTTTTCTCATGTTGAGATGGGAATTTTTCCCATGTTAACATAGTTATTTTTTCAATGTTGATATAGGAAAATTTCCATTGTCAATATAGGAATAATTCCTATGTTACAAAGCAAAATTTACCATGTAACACAGCAACAATTCACATGTTAGCATAGTAAAAGTTATAATGCCAACAACGGAATTTTCCTCATGTAAAATTGGAAAAATTCCCATTTTTTTCTTTCCGTGTACATAAATATAACGCAAGACAGCGATAGTCTTATAACGAGTTTTGGGCGCAAACGCTGTTAGAAAGAATCGTGGGGCACTTCAATTCTCAGAATTTTTTTCCCTACAGCCCCGAACTAGTTTTATAACGAGGTCCTACTGTATGTAGAGCCTTATACATACAGCTATAAGAATCTATGGATTTTTTAAGCAGGGGACATAATTAATTTAAAAACCGTGTACAAAGATACTTTAATCACACTACTGCCATGGAAATTTTATTTTATACTTCTTTATTAATTAAAATGAAGTATTAAGTATATAAAAATGGAGCAGTGACCACAAATAGTACTTTTACTCTATATTTTTATTATTGAAAATTTATTATTAACATTACCGGATATTCCGTCATACGTCCACCATTCCTCCCAACTAACTGGTCTTGATTCTGTAATAAGAAATTTAAATTTATTAAAATTATGATATTTGCTATAAATAAACTGATTTTTATGATAATTAGTTTTTTTATCAAAGTAAATTAAAAATAAATATCATGGAAGAATTTGAAATAAATAAAAATTTTATGATAAAAGAAAACCTTCAACTTCCAATTAGTTTTTTAATTAATTTCGATATATACTTATTCATTCTATTGATGCTTTTGATTTATGAGGCTACTTTATCCCTGGCAATTTTTTATTCAATTAACTCAATATCAATGCAGAGTCGAAGTGTAACGATTTATGTAGAATGTTAATTGATTAATTAATTACAGATTAAGAATAAATATATATATTTATTAGAATATTCAATTAAATATGACAGAGAAGCTAACGAATTTTATTTCATAAAAAGCTTTATGAATTATGAGCAACTGCGCACAGCTTCACCTGATTTAATCCAATACTTTTTGTTTTAAAATTTAAATACAATTTTCATTTAAATATTCCAATGAATTAAAATATTCATTTAAATAAATTTCTCGAATTCATTAAAAATGTATAGATAACAAAATATAGTACGTCGTCGATTGTATAATTAACATCGATTATCAATTAGTATTAATACTAATTTAATAGTATATTTAGTTATTATATTTAAATAATGTGATAAGTTATGTTTAAATATATCACTAAAGGTTAAAGACCCAATTACTGACCTGGCACTAATTTTGGATTTGACATTTTCATTAATTATTCATTGTATATCTTAAAAAGTTTAATATATATTAATGTAACCATCGGTGAAAATGACAAGTGATAAGTTAAATCAGTACACTGTCAAAAAAATTTGAGTTTGCGGTGTGGTGTGAATGATGTGGTAGTCAAATTTTCTACACTGCTGGTGTGAAAATTACACGACACACGGTGTGAAATTTTTACCGCGTAAGTTAGAACATCCACACCACTAATGGAGTAAATGTATATAAGTTTTTTATTTAAAATTCTCGATTACTTCTACGCTAAGTATTCAATTTTTATTTTACAAAATTTTACATCAATAATAATAATGATATACTGGCGCTGCAATCTGGATATTATTTATTAACTTTTAATTACAGACTGTAGTATCGGACAATATTTGACGTCATAACACTGAACGATGAGAAAGAAAACATTCATATTGTATAAGATGTACAACGCTTGATATTTCACACCATCAATTCACACCAAGCAGACTGTAAAGTCATCGGGGACCATTTGCACACCGAATATTTTTTACAGTAAATGCAGACTTTAAATTTGAATAACCTTAACCACACTAGTCATCAACGTTTACTACTATATATAATTGTCACGAATATTTATCTACGCGGAAAGAAAATTATAGGGAGTATTCCTATGCATTATAGGGATGGTTCCTATAATTTATAGGAGTCGTTCCTATATATTATAGGAACCATTCCCATAAATTATAGGAACCATTCCTATAATTATAGGAACCATTCCTATAATTATAGGAACCATTCCTATAATTATAGGAACCATTCCTATAATTAAAGGAACTATTTCTATAATTATGGGTAATATTCCTATATCTATAGGACGTGTTCCCATAATTTATGGTCGTCATTCCTATACTGATATAGGATGAAATTTCACAAAATTATAGGAACCATTCCCATAATTTTCTTTCCGTGTAGTATCCTTTGCTACATATTAGAGAACCCGCTACTGCACTGTAAAAAGTTTAATATTAATACTAGGGGTGTGCGAACATCGTTTGAATCAAATCGAATCAAATAATTCGAAAAATTTGTGAATTATCGAAATATCACTGGATTTTATACTGTTTCCAATTTGAATTCCATTACATCGTGTATTAAAATATTCTACTTACGAATAATATACTTTTTGATTAAAAATCAATTACCTGGAGAAAACAATTGCTCAATTTAATGTATTTTCATCTCTGTTAGTAATATAAAAAATTTAGATACTAATATTGCCAAGAGATCGTTTTAATTCATTTTGTTTTTTTTGTAATTAATTTTCATTTGAACAAAAATTTGAAGCGAATTTTCATACACTTTTATATTCGTGTAATTATATTTCATGGTTTGAATATCGAACATAATAAACTCTGAATTCAAAATACTCGAAAATTTGCGAATAATATAGTAATTCAGAAAAAATTCGAATTTTTTCGAATCATTCGGAAGCTTTTCAATAATTTGAATTTATTTTATTTTATTTTTACAGTGTATGATACTAATTGAAAATTAAATTTTAGAATAGAAATTTCCATGAAAGTATTTTTTATTATTATCCGTTCAAATGAAAACTTATTCTTATAACTTTGTCTTTCATTGTGTGTCTATCAAAGTAATATTAACACCGTTGGTGGTGTGGTCGTTCTAATTCTCACTGCCGAAAATTTAACACGGTGATTCGTGTAACTTTCACACCAGCGGTATTTAAAATTTTCACACCAAGTCATTCACACAACACCGCCGACTCCGAGTTGTTTACAGTGTACAATGTTTTACTACAATATTGTGATTGGAAAAACCACAATTTCTTTCCATACAGGGATTAATATACTCGGTTTACAAGGGATAATTCTTGTACTAATACAGGAACTATCCCTCTGTAAACATAATAATAATTTCTGTGGTATTATAGAAATTTCTCTTATGTTAGCATAGGAATTATTTCTATGTTGGCATACAGTGAAAATTCCTATTTTAACATTGAAATTTTTCCATGCGAAAGCAGGAAAAACAGGCTTTATTTTTTCTCCGTGAAAAGCACCCACATGAAAATATCATATATGATAAATATATATGGAAAAATATATGATCAATATGGGACCATATAAGTGGCCAAAAACGATATATATTTTTTTATATATAATATAGTAAGTTTTAATATAATTAATTATATACGTAAGTTTATAAATTAATACATGTGTTATATATATTTATAATCATATATGTAAACTTATAAGTTGGCACATATATGTATTACATATATCGATAATTATATATGTAAATTTGTAAGCTAGCACACATATATATTCTGAACACAATGTTTGAATCTTATAACAGAGAGAGAAAGACAGAAAAGAATAGATTTTATTTATTCTTATATATATGGGGAGACTTATATGGTTCTATATATCGAAAAATATATAAAAATTTATACAGTTGAATACATGGTACATATATCGTGCCATATAATGATGAATTATATATGTATTCTTATTTGTTCCGTATATAAATAACATTTATGTTTGAATATATTGAAATTATAAGTTTTCAAGTATATAAATAATATATTGAATTTATACGGAAATATATGAAATCATATAAGAGAAAACATATATAAAAATATAATAAAATCGGCCAAAATCTATATACAGTTCTATAAAAGATTTCATGTATTGTCACATATATATTTATATCTGTAACATATATTTTTTAATATATGCTTACCATATATGATATTTTCATGCGGGCATCAATAGAATGCATTTAAAAAAATTGATTTATTATCCATAATAATTATGTAGATAATAATGTCGAGCATCCTTCTTATAGTCCAATTACAGGAGCTTTTACTTATTAATATAGTTAAAGTTTGAATGTTACAACGTTTAAGTGTATCAAGTAAATTGCTAAAGTGTGTTATAATTTAAGCTTTGTATTAGTGAGTACTCGAAATATTGAAGATCTGGATGAATAGTGAAGACCTACAAGCTAATATTTAATTTCTTAAGGTACATTAAATTGAAGTAATTTATTTGATTTCATTATATGAGAAATGTTTTCTACGATTTCACGTTATTGAATATATATATACACTGAGATAACGATTTATTTGAGCCAAATGAGATTTGTTTCAGGCAAATAAATCCCATATTTGAATGGACCTAATTATTGTTTATTTGAGACAAAGATATGGTTCATTTGAATGAAATAATGATTTGTTTATAGTTAACAAATCTGTATTTGACAGCGCCACCAGCCGTAGTGGAATCTTTTCAACCAAGATTTGTTAACTATAAACAAATATATATTTGAATGAAATGAATAATTTTGTTCAGTCAAATAAATCTATTTAGTTGGCTCAAATAAATTGTTCTCTCAGTGTATGTACGAGATTGATTTTTTTTTTCAATGCTAATATAGTAACTGCAGCTTTAAAAGATGTTATTGGCATCACCTGCAACATTTTTGCTCAGGTTTTGAATATAAATCGATCAGACACCAGAGAACATTCTGTGTAAGTCATAGATATTAAATGACTTAGAAAAAACATTCGGATTCATCGATTTATGCATAAAATATTTAAATTCAGAAATAGAGGAAAGAACATGCAGTTTTTTTTTTAACTGAATACGCCGATTCAAGATTCCGTGTTTTTTTTTAACCGTAATCCTTTCACCTTACTATTATTGTTATCATCAAATTCTGATTTATAAATATTTTATTTTATTTCGAGATCAAAAAACATTTTTTAAAATAAACTTTATGAAAATTTCATATTGTTTTTACAATTTGTATCAAACTTTCGTTAATACTAATTTAATAATACTATTATTTTTTTTCTACATAATGCTATTATGGGATTAAAAAAATATACCTAAAAATCAAATTAGTTTATAAGTCTACTATTATACACAGAGAGAAAATAAAAGAGCTTTTAGTTAGCTGTTATACTGAATGATTAAATTTTTTACTTTTGATTAATCGAACTTTGCGTGTTGAAATTTTATCTAAATAATACACAAAGAAAAATTTTAAAAAATCAATCCTATACTTTATGAGAGTCCGGTTTCTAATTTTATAGGAAAGGTTTCTATAATATAATGGGAATTATATTACTAATTACTAATTACTTTCATAGAATCCAAACTATTCAAATGAAATTTTGGAAATAATAACGAGAGTATAATGAAAAGTGTTCCTTCAGAAACACGGAGAGAAAATTATGGTATCCGTTCCTAGAACGTTTATAAAATTTTAACCCATAACATTGTGGTGGTAATAATAAAAATATGAGCTATACACTCATAATTTTTGAGAACGATAATATGAGAATACCTCCTACGTTATTATGGTGATTGATTACTATAGGAATATGGGAACAAATACCATAGTAGTATAGGAATGAGAACTATTTAGATAGGAATGCATATATGGAAACATATAACTATACATAGGTATATATAATAATACATGATCATATATAAAAGCGAACATGAAAAGTTCATATATTTCGATATCATACACATCGAATATAAATTAACCAATTTTTACTGTAATAACAATAATCAATCAACCAATATCATTATATTTTGCTTTTTCGAAAGTGATTGTATTCTTTCAATCTTACGTAGCACAACTAAACTTCGTTGTAACCGTCGGTTGCATAGCCTAGTCGTCAAAGCGTCGGTCTCTCGTACGGAAGGTCCCGGGTTCGAATCCTACTGAAGCGGGTGCGGTCATTAATAAGACTAGCTTTTTTTCTCTGAATTAAAAATTTCCAATTCGATTAGGAATTCAATTATTCGCAGGTCTGATTATTTCTGCGTTGTCAAAATAATTAAAAAAAAAAAAAATTTTAATTTTAGTTAAAATTTCTATACATGATCATATAAGTCATATATGGCCATATCAAGCTATATATAGTCATATGAAACTATGTATGCCCATATATTGTCAATGTCTATACATAGTCAGGTCAAGTTATATATGGTTATATCAAGCTATATATGGCTGTATAAAATTATATATCGCCAATTCCCATATATGGCTATATATGTCACATTTATACATAGCAATATATAATTCGTTTTTCCCGGGTGGTTACAAAAATTTGTATAGCCGCCGTTTCTATAATCGATATTTCAAAAAAACCCGTTATCATACGTTATGGGAACTATTCCCATAATATATTGTAATTGTTGCCATAAATTTCTCTCCGAGTAAATTAGATAGTAACTGTTCCCATAATAAAAATAAATTCATCTAGATAATATGGAAATTAATTCCATAATCTCAACTGCATCAAAAATTTTTTTTTTTTAATTTTATTCCCTATATTTAAATTAACACACAAAATTAATTGTTTTCTTTTTTTTTTTTTTTTTTTTTTTTGACAATGTTTCATTAATGAATATGCATACAGGCGAGAATATTGAATATTTAACAGCAAACTTTAAATGCGATATTTATTTCAATGAAAATATAAAAAAAAATTATTGTAGCGCTACCTAGCAGTCTTTTTTTTCTAACCTCCAAATACTTTAGTCGTATGAATAATTTTCTGCGCTATTGAATGAAATTTAATTATTCACTTTAATATTAACGTACTTTACTGAAAGCACTCAAGTACCTTAAAAGATATTACTGAGTATAGAACATAACTTCAAAAAATTATTATTATAGAAGGAAATTTAATTATAGATTTAATAATTATTGAATTTATCAATTTATTATTAATCGATGCTCTCATAAATGGCAGATCATGTGAATTTAAACAAAAAATGCCTACAAATGACAGCTAACATACAAGAATAGTATAGTGTGTGACAAGGGATGACACTAAACGATTTTAAACCAGGGTGAAGTTGGTTGACACCACCCGTGATCTGAAATCGTGTTCGTCCTGAGTTCCACACTGCATTTTTCATGATTACCTGCATTGGAAATTAAAGTTTCAGTGTCTGCAGCCAGTCAGAAACATGTCAATTTAAGACCAATGGTTTCATCGACTATTAGCGGAAGTGTACATTGCCATTTGTAATTTATAATTAACCCATCGTCCGTCGCGATATGAGCGCAGCGCCACAATTTTTATTAAAAGATTAATTGAAAATAAAATAAATTTCCTAGTCTTTTGAAGTTTTTATGAGTTCTTCTACTGTACTTTTCAGTATCGAATGAATTAATGATAATTATTTTTCCGATATTTTAAATATTCAAAAATAATTTTTTTTGTTAGAAAACCTGAGAAAGCGATTTGCCGCTTACGCGAGTAAACTCGGCGTTTAATTTATTCGGATATTCTGAGCAGTCTTGCCAGTTAACACCAGCGACTTATTTCCAGCTCATTTAATTCATCTCTTTCTTTAATATTTTTATTTATTACAAAATTTTTATTTTAGTAAAAAAATTATTTAAAAAATGACAACTGTCTAGTCGTATAAGCTTGTGTGGTTTTAGTTATAAAAAATCATAGTTTTGATACTTGCAACACCGCAATGTTAAATACACAGTGGCGGAACGCCACAGCGGGACGAACAAAGGGTGACGAGACCGCGCAACGGGCGGAAGGTTAAGCAGAAACTATAAATACTATTAATTACTGACACTAATTTTTACAAAACTCATTTACAAAATCAGAACTGTCATTTACGTAAGTAAAATTAATGGTCTGAATTGCTATTGAACAAATGACAAGTATCAGAGTTTAAATTGCGAAAGCCTTCAGTCACCGGGCTGAAACATTATTTGTTTGTTCCCTCGGGACGAAAAAAGTTTGTTTTTGCCCGCTGACTGAATGCATTCATGATTTGCGCGATTGCTAATATGTGTTTGCGGCATTGGTCTGAAATTAGCTATTTTCGACTGGATGTAGACACACTGAAACTTTAAGTTTCGATGCTGGTATCATGAAAATAATATTTTTAACAACTTGGACTCACCTTTTATTAGAACGAATATAATAACTCCCCAGATGCCCAAGTACACAGAGCTGTAGGTGGCCATCCCGAGTGGTAATTTTATTAATTATACATGATTTCTTGTTCTCCTATAATAAAAAATTATATAAACATTATTATAATACAATCTGTTATTATTGCTAATAACTATAAAAAATTTTTATAAATATGCAGAACTAGGGTTTCACTCTTTTCCTGTTTTCAAATCTGTTTGTAATTATATATGGAAAAAAAATTGATATTTTTCCTGCACTGTAAAAAATTTGCGGATTGAATTCAGAGGAAATTTGGAGTAAATGTGAAGCAGGCGACTTTTGAGATTCATTCTGAAGAGGAGTTTATTTGAATTTAAACTCTGAATCAAAGTAAATGCGGATTAAAATAAAAACCATCATCACTCCAAATTCACTTCCAATTTTCTACAGAGTATATTAGTACAGTATGACCTCGTTATAAGACTACGCGTTATAAGACTCTTCCCCTTAATTTGTTAAAACTCGCTCGAAACATTTCTCCCACCTTCTCAATAAAAGTTTTGCGCCGAAACCTCGCTATAAGACTAACAACCAGTACGACTAAAATCGAGATTAAATGTACATACATAAAGATTGTAGATTAAATAATTTATTTTCATAAAGAATACTTCAAATTTCGTGGTATCGCATAATTAATTAACAGAAAAGAACGACAAAATTCTGTTTATTTGTGATTATATATGGAATAGATTCACTGTATAATAGAGTAGAGTTGAACGGAATACATAAATGAAACGCAAAACGGCGATAGTCTTATAGCGAGGTTTGGGCGCAAACGCTGTTAAGTACAATCGTGGGGGCACCTCAATTCTAAGAATGTTTTCCCCTACAGCCCCGAGCTAGTCTTATAACGAGGTCCTACTGTATAAGAATATTTATATAGGGAAAGGGGGACAAAGAGGGGGGGGGGGTAGAGTAGGTAAAATGGGGTATCCCCAAAATTTAAAAAAAAAAATATTTTTTAAAGGTTTTTTCAACATTCCAAAATCACCCTTGTAAACATAATTGAGTATTATATTGAATATTCTTTGTAAAACTTTTTCAAAAATCGAGTATCAGTCAAAAAATATTGATAGCTTTTGATTTATGATAAAAACCAGTAAACATTTCTTTCTTCTTTTGCATCCAATAATTGTGTAAAGTTTGATGTTTCTTTATGTAAATTGTTCACAAAAAAATTTAATTTTTATAATAGTTGAAAACAAAAAGATTTTGCGTATTTAAGTCCTCGGAACCATAGTATTTTCTTGAGTTTTTGTTTTGTAAATCTTAAAACACTTATATTCAGGCCCTAATATTGCCATCGTAGTTAAAATACTCTGCATGTATACCGTTGTAACACTGGTTGGATAACACTGCTAAGTAGCATTGCTAGACTGGTGTAAGTTTATTTTACAGTGTAGTATTCAAGCTCTGTTCTTTTTCACCCAATAATTTATTTTATAAATCATTTTTTTTATTCAACTTAATGAAAAATAAAAAATAAATTATTGCGAAAATTTCAATGCCTAGTTTCTTGGATTTGAAAAGTTTGAAAATAGATGGACAAATCAAGTGCATTAATTTAAGACCCCGGAGCGTTTTACAGTTTCCAAACTCACATAACTCACTAAAGAACCGAGAATTCTATGATTTATTTGTATAATACAAATTCACTGTAAAAATTTTTGGTGTGAACATGGTCTCCGAGGACTTTACGCGGTTTGCTTGGTGTGAAATATCAAGCGGTGTACTTGTAGCACGGTATGAATATTTTCTTTCACACCGTTTGTTGTTATTAGCTCAAATATTGTCTGATAATATAATCTGTGGTTAAACATTAATAAATATTATATGAGTTGCAACACTAGTATATATATATATATATATATATATATATATATTCGTTTTAATAATAAAGACAGGTATTGGGTCGTTTTTAACTACATATCTTATGATCGAACAATGTATGAGTTATGAGGTAATAAAACCAAATGGTGTGAAAAATAACACTCACACCGTGTTAAAAGTATACCTCTTGATTAATCACACCCAAAAAAATTCACACCGTGGAAAGTTTTCGAGGACCATTTTCACACCAAAAATTTTTTACAGTGTAGTGTTGAAGTAATCGAAAATTTTAAATGAAGAACTACACGGAGAAAAAAATATAGTAAAATTTACTGAAAAATATGGGAATAATTACTAAGTTTAGATAGTAATCTTGAAACGCTTAAGATTTATAGGAAAAATTCATAAACAGATAAGTAAATTTTACTATCCCGTTTAGTAAATTTTACTATATTAGAATGGAAAAAAATAAAATTAAATTTTTATTAGCTTTTAACTTTTTATTATTATTACTATCATTTTAATTATTATTGTTATTTATGCCATCTGTATTGATGTCGGTGTCGATTTTTGTTTTTCAAAAAATCGCTTTGTTTCAACCGAGATTCGAACCCTGATCTCCCGCGCGTGAGTCCTTTCCTATGCCTGACGGCCCAATGTCTCCTTTGGACAAAAGTCTTAGAACTTGTAATACATATTTGTATATGCTATCCCCACCAAATTTTAATTTTATCTATACATAGTAGAATTTACTATACATATAGTAAAAAAACATAATCGTGTTAGCAAAAAATACATTGCATATAGTAATTTTTAATATTTTGAATAGTAACAAATCCTATATTATATTAGAAAATTTACTTTCTTAAATTTGTATTTATTAAAAATACTTATAGTAAAATTTACTATACAGATAGTAAAAAATACAATTGTGTTAGTAAAAAATACATTACGCATAGTAATTTTTAATATCTTATTATGTAATTATTACTAACTAGTAAATTTTACTAAACGTTTAGTAATAATTACAATACAGAATGTATTTTTTCATATCTGTTAGTAAATTTTACTATAAGATTGTAATTTTTACTATATTTTTTTCTCCGTGTATACATTTACACCGTTGGTGGTGTGAACGTTCTAATTCACACGGTCTTAAATTTAACACCGTGCGTCTTGTAACATTCACACCGACGGTGATGAAAATTTTAATTACTCACACCACACTGCGGACTAGAAATTCTTTAGGGTTGAATTTCCTGTCAAACAAGCGATTTTAAAATATATAAATTTTTGTAAACTTAGAAAAAACTTTTTTCTGATCAAATGGCTGCGTTCCTAGTTCTGTATATATTTGTCATGATTACACACATTTAACTATCGATATTAACCTTTTAGTAATCGGTAAATTTTATACCCAGAATTAAAAAATATAAATTATAAATATTTGAATAATTAAATAGTTGTCTTTTATGTGAAAAAAAATGTAAAGATATCAGACTGTATTCAGAGAAATTATTTGACTGTACAACTATTTCAGAGTTTAAAGAGCATCTAAGTGTTAACTTTTAAGTCTGACCTTACGAGGTCAGCTTAATTATCTACTTGTCTCGCTGCAATGCTAAGTAATTAAAACCGAAATAAAGATTAAAATTTAATCATTATTTTTTCAATTTTAATAATTAAAAAAAAATATATTCATATAATTCCATCGTAATTATTGATTTAGTTATTTTTATAAAATATAATAGTAAGAATACTTCAATGATAATTTTCAATTCCATTCATTCAATACTCTAGTAATTACTTTCCCGTTGGAGAAAAAAATCAATGATTGGGTATTATTGCAAGTATAAGTCTAATTAGTTTGTTGAAAAAAAAAAAGAAGAAATTAAGCAGCAATTAAGTTATTGTTGTATAAAAGATAATATTATCTTTTATTATAGCAAGCGGTATTATTAATAGAAGTGGGATGAAAAAACAGACAAGTGTTTTATTTCATAAGGAAATTATAATTAATTTTTATTGCATTGCTTGCAATTGTTGGTGACTATGTTATTATTATTATTATTATTATTATTATTATTATTATTATTATTATTATTATTATTATTATTATTATTATTATTATTATTATTATTATTATTATTATTATTATTATTATTATTATTATTTTTATTATTATTATTATTATTATTTATAATCATACATAAGATAATATTAAATAGAAAACCATGATCATTGTATGATTAGTTTGTATTGTAGGATTATATATTGTAGGATTATATATTGTGAAAATGAGTAATAAACATAAATACAATATCAGGATAAGGCCATTAATATCAATAAAACATACAAGAATGCATGCAGCGGAAACGTGTATAACATATAGAGGATTTAATTGATATAACAAGCTTCCTTAATCAATAAAAAATGAACATAGACTTACAAGTTTTAGACGATTATTAAACTATATTAAAAAATCATCAATGAAATAGCAAAAATATAGTAGTATTAAAAAATGAATTATGGACTTAAAATAGCTTGGGTTAAATCAGCATTATTATTATTACTATTATTATTATTATCATTATTATCTCTCTTAAAATGAATCAGTGGAAAGATCTGCAAATCGGTAAATATTCACCGCGAAACAGTCCAAAGTATATCACTGATTGAATTAGTGATATACTTGAGACTATTTGTGCAGTGAATATTCACTGATTGGAGTACTTTTGACTGATTCATTTTACGAGAAACTTACTAATAGTCACTACATATTATTATTATTATTATTATTATTATTATTATTATTATTATTATTATTATTATTATTATTATTATTATTATTATTATTATTATTATTATTATTATTATTATTATTATTATTATTATTATTATTATTATTATTATTATTACACTCTGACTCAAAGTGTTAATTTTAAAAGAAAGTCCCTTTCGGAGTAAATTTTACTTTGAGAGGATCAAATAAATAAGCAGTTATCGACTCCGCATTTACTCCGAATTCGTTTCCAATTTAATCCACTAAATTTTGACAGTGCAGGAGTTAATTCTAATTTCGAATCGGAGTTTCAATATTAAAATAAATTCCCCTTCAAAATGAGTCTTATTCCCAGGGGATTAAATAAATGGACAGTCATCCGCCCCGCATTTACTCCAGATTTAATCCGCGTTTACTCCCCAATTTTTCTACAGTATGCTAACTGTTATTATTATTATTTTAAACAATAATTTAAATACTTCTCTTTTTAAGAAAATTTTATAAAACTCAGACTATGGTCAAAAATGAGGTTAAAAATATTTGAGAATCATAAGGCGGTAGATTGCTTTCATCCCCTTCCACCCTTGTGAAGTATACATATATATACTTATATATATAACCACTGTTCTCATCTATATCTATGGATACTTGAGCCAATGTATTCTTAGGTTAGGAAAACTCAAGTAGGCTTATGTCGATCGATCGATTTGATCCCTCAAGTTACGCTTTCACAATTCAGTGAATATATATATTACGCCTATATATATGTATATACAGTAAAACCACTCAATTGGTGGGACAATGAGGAATATCATCCACGAACATAAAGGTAAGTATGAGGACTAGGTAAGTGAGTAAGATAAAGAAAGGTTTAGAAAAAAAAAATTAGATGAAACAGGGATAAAGAAAATGAATCTCAGGGCGCAGCTACTTTGTAACAATCCCCAAAGATACTGATTTATAACTTTTTCATCAACAAAAGAAGTATATATATATATTTTTATTATTAATCATAAGTATATTATCCAGTAAATATTTTTTCATGACATTGCTACGGAAATTTTTATGTTTTTTATACCGAGTTTAAGTAAAAAAATTAACTTTTAATTTTTTTATTAAATTTGATCAAGTTCCAAAAATATTATTTTATAATTAAACCAAATAAAAAAAAATTAATTGAATAATTACTAAAGAGAACAATAATTATCATGATGAAAATCGATCGATTGTACAAACAGGTGAAAATTTTCATTAGAAATGCGTAACTTGAAGAAATCAATAAGTGGCAATAAACTCAAGAGCTTACATAGTTATCGAAGTGAAACGAAAACAAAATAAAAAAACTATATTAAATAGAATTATAAAAATAAAATAAAATAAAATGAAATTTATTATTTCAAATTACACGTAAGTATAAAAACGTTTTTCCACTATTATGTCTAATTAATAAAATAAATTAAAACAAATGTAATAACAATTATCTCGATATTTTAGCAACACAAAGCAGCGACACCTCAGCAGCAAAGGGTTGTTCGACCTATAGATTTTTGTTTTAAATCGTACTGACCTAACACGGCGACGATGAACGCCGAAAAGCACAACTTAGACCACTAGTTTAATAATTTGTCTGGTTGTAAAATAAATGTAAACTCCAATTAATCACAGCTTTAACAGAATAATTAATAACAACAAGTAATTTATTCACTTTTTTATTAATAACACTGAGCACAATACTTTTATTTGGCAATAAAATAATTTGGCTAGATGGAACACGAAGGTGCAGCAAAGGAGCGACTGCCCTATGAGTAAAGTCTATTCGGGATCCGTTGAATCTGCGCCTGCTCGCGGGAATCCTCTCTCTCTACATATATCTCTATTTTCTCTGTCGCAATTCCAGTTTAACTCGAGAAACCAAGGCTCTGTCCTCGTCGTTTCTTCACCTGGATGCTACTATACCTATTGCAGTTTCTGCTGGTGCTGCTGCTGCTGCTGCTCTGCTAATCCTCTCTTTTCTTCTCTATATATTTTCCTATCCTGTGTTATCAATCTGTCCTTTACTATCTCTCATCCACCCACTCTTGTCCTTATTCCCATCCTTATATTATACTATACTCTACTCTCTTTTATTTTACTCTCGGAAAAAGCTCCCCCGACATCGACAACTTTTCTTTTAAACTATATAGTAGTCTGTACCTAGTAGTCTGTACAGAGTATGAGCAGGATGACAGCAGACTAGGACTTTTTCGAGATTATTTCGCGCGTATCTTATCTGCGCATGCGTTTAAACAACCAGTTAATAAAAATAACAACAATTTCTTTTTTAAATTAAAGTTGCTACTCAAATAGATTTTTCTTCATGAAAATTTAAACCGGAAGCTTTCAGAAAAGTTTGATCGAAATTTTCCTGATAACTTATGAATAGATATGTTTTTTTTAGTAAGAAGATAATGTACCAGAAAAATAAGACGTTACGGAAATAGATTTGAAGAAATTGCGGGTAGTGAGCTAGCACTGGTAGGAAATAGTTATCAGTCTAGTCTGGAGAGATTCGCACCTGGTCTATATGGGGTCCAGGGTTCGTCCGTACGTGGACGTGGCGAAAGGTCGTAGCGATTGGCCATACGCGTACGCGCTACTATCGATTTTCAAAGCAGCATTCTACCTAAATGCGCTCCAGTTCGTCGACGTCGCTATAACCAACGTCGATAGAATTTTATCTCACAGCTCTATCTAATCTCTATTTACTTCTTCACCTTTTTTTTTTAATTCGAATTATATATGATGATTTTATTTTAAAAAATATGTTGATTTAAATAATTTATATTCATCTGAGTTTATTATCTGGATATTTGTTTGAATAAATTTTTGTTTGACATACTAATGCCATTGATTCAATAATACAGATCATTAAATTAAATAAAATCGGAAAATCCTGTTTCTTTGTTCTCTATTTCAAGCTTTTTATCATAAAAATGATAATAATAATAATTTATGTCAACGGAGATTTTTTTTTTTTTATGAGATTCGTTTGTGAAGTATCAGATTATTTTTATTTTTCGAGCTTATAATTGTTGGGAATATGACATCGTATATAATTCTGTGACGACAAAGTAAAACTTAGTCGTTTTCTATCTCGATTCACGTGAAAAAACGCTCGGTTTATAGACTATTGTATAACTGAGATACTCATATTTCGCAATAAAAAAAAAATTTTAATATATTAATATTAGATTGCATCGTAGAAATTAATATAGTTTGAAATTTTTTTTTACATTAAAAAAACTGGGTTTTCTATCTCGGTATTAATATTTAGATAAAACATGAGTTTTTTGTGTTATTATGCTCTGGCAAAAAATTTCAAACCTATTACTTTAGGTCTTTAGCTATTTCGTATAAAAATAAATGCGAGATATTAATACACACTGTAAAAAATTTCGGTGTAAAAATGGACCCGAAAATTTTACATGCCGTGTAGTGTGAAATAACGGTGTAAAATTCTCTCGGTGTAATTTTAACACGGTAATATACTTTTTTTACACCATTTCGTGTTACTCGTTAATTTTAATTTTTGAACATGTGAACGCAGAAAAAATAGGCTTTTTTTTCTCCGTGAAAAGCACCCACATGAAAATACCATACATGATAAATATATATGAAAAAATATATGATCAATATGGGACCATATAAGTGGCCAAAAACGATATATATTTTTTTATATATAATATAGTAAGTTTTAATGTAATTAATTATATACGTAAGTTTATAAATTAATACATGTGTTATATATATATTTATAATCATATATGTAAACTTATAAGTTGGCACATATATGTATTACATATATCGATAATTATATATGTAAATTTGTAAGCTAGCACACATATATATTCTGAACACAATGTTTGAATCTTATAACAGAGAGAGAAAGACAGAAAAGAATAGATTTTATTTATTCCTATATATATGGGGAGACTTATATGGTTCTATATATCGAAAAATATATAAAAATTTATGCAGTTGAATACATGGTACATATATCGTGCCTTATAATGATGAATTATATATGTATTCTTATTTGTTTCCATATATAAATAACATTTATGTTTGAATATATTGAAATTATAAGTTTTCAAGTATATAAATAATATATTGAATTTATACGGAAATATATGAAATCATATAAGAGAAAACATATATAAAAATATAATAAAATCGGCCAAAATCTATATTCAGTTCTATAGAAGATTTCATGTATTGTCACATATATATTTATATCTGTAACATATATTTTTTAATATATGTCTAGCATATATGATATTTTCATGCGGGTACTTAATTAATAACTATATTGATATTATTTAGATATTAAATAGTATTTTTAATATTTATATATTTTTATTATATTATTTTTTCTGAACGCCTAATTATCATAAATTACACCTTTACATGCTTGATGGTGTAAAAATTTTAAATTCACACCACCTAAATTTAACACGATATTTGGTGTAATTTTCATACTAAAATTTTTACACTACACCGGGTCCAAAAAATTTTTCACAGTGCACTGTAAAATAAACCGGAGTAAGTCCAGGCGGTGTAGGTGTTAAAATTTTTGGTGTTAATTTTCAACACCGAAAGTAGCGTTTAAATAACATCGCCGGTGTAAATAATCTTTACCAGTGTTAAAAAAATTTCCCGGTGTTAAAATATTTTTCGGTGTTTTAAATATTTAACTTTGTGAATATTGTTACTTACCCGATCACTACACTTAATTAGTGTTTTTATTAATTAATCAAATTAATGGTGATTGAAATGCTGGGCATTAATTTTTAAATGAATTACGTATAACATAAATAATTATTTAAATAAGTACATGGCAAAATTGAAATTTCCTCCAAGTAATATTTATTAAATTTATATGTAATATATTTTTTTTTTCTAATTTCTATCCGTGGAATTTTTTTTTACACCGATTTAACACCAGTATTTTATCACAGCCAAATTACACCGTCGACATCGGTGTTATTTCATTTTAACCTCTCTTTTTACAGTGATTTTAAAACTCCAAACGTTTGTTCCATAAGGCAATATGCACTTTTGAAAGTTATTACTATTTTCGAATTCCCGATTGATGAAAAAAAAAAAAAAAAACGATGTCATTACTACTATTACTGCTCTGTTCACTCAATAAATCCCTCAGTGAAGCCAACAAAAATCGGATTCATTACTCACCGTATTTGCTGCGAGAAAAAGTTTAACGATTTCTTTCAAAGCATCTTAACATTCTTCAAAAATAATATGCTATAATTTAAATCCACATATGAGAATATAGGGGAGGCCGCGAAAAACGGACCGCTAAGTAAATAATGAATTTTTGTGTATACTGTTGGTAAACAAGGATGCCGAAAAAAAAAGTTTTAAGATAAGTAACATATATGAAATTTAAATATATCGAAGAAGACATCGTATGTCTTTTGTGACCAACAATGCATTGAGTCCACTGAAAAATTCCTAAAAAAAATTTTTAAATTATTTTTCAAGAAAAAATTTTGAAACACTCAAAATTTAACAAAAACAATAATAAGAGTCGTAAATGACCTTCACAAACAATTAAAAAAATTTTTATTAACTTTTTTGCGTGGTCTGTTTTGTCCACTTGGTCCAGCTTTACCTGCCCTTTCCCTAGTTTAATATTTTTTAATCAGATTCAAATAAATAAAAATTTGTCTATATAACTTATTGTTATCTCTTATATTTCGAAAAGACTATTATGTCAGATGAAACTTTTTAATCAAATATTCTATACCCATTGAAATTTTATCAAAATTTAATACGTCGGCTTAAGTGGTAGTTACATACTTAATGATACATTAATGGGTCACTATTTAATCTCATGTATTTCGACACAATTGATGACCCACTTGTTTTAGAAGTGTACATAGGGGAAAATGTGTTGACGTAGTAAATGTTAACATATGTTAAAATAGTTAGTATATATATATCAGACTAAAACAAGTGTATCATCAAAGGGTGTTTTTTTTTTTTTTATTATTAGTAAATAGATGGGCTTGAATAGTGACTACAAACAACGTGTCTTAAAATATGTTATTACTACTCTGTAAAAAATTTTGGTGTAAAAATGGCCTCGAGAACTTTACACCGCCGCGTAGTGTGAAATAACGGTGTAAAAAATCCTCGGTGTAAATTATCCATGGTGTAATTTACACCGTAAAAAGAGCGGTGATAAAAATGGGCTGAATTTAACACCCCGCGGTGTAAAAAGGAAATAACACCGGTGTAAGCGGTGTAATTTGTCGGTGTTAAAATGGTGTAAACAAAAAATTACATGTACAGTTATTTTAACACTGCCTTCGGTGTTAAAATTTAACACCAAAAATTTAACACCTACACCGCTTGGACTTACACCGATTTTTTTTAGTGTATGATCTTTTTTTTTAACGCAAAGTTATTATAAATTACACATTTACATGCTTGGAGGTGTGAAAGTTTTTAATTCACATTACTGAAGTTAAACACGATATTTGGTGTAATTTTCACATCAAAATTTTTACACCGATTCATTTACACTACACCGACTAAAAATTTTTTACAATATACTATAAAAGCCCATCGATTTAAAAAAAGTAATCTTTTTAGTTGTGATAAAATGAATGAGTCGATTTTAAAGTGGTATTGACATAGAAAAATCGGAAGTTTTGTTGCCATGGTAGTGTGAGGTATTTCACGCTAACCCACCCGGTTAAATATTCTCTTTGATTTACTCGTAAATTTTTTTATTAGTAGACTTATGCCTCCAGTCTCAAAGTTTAAAAAAAAAATCTTTTTTACTTGGAAATTTTTTTTTTTTCTAGTCAACTTTTAAAAATAAATTTGTCGAGATTATCGAAGAAATTTTTATTAACAAGGAGATGGTAATTAATTTTTCAGTTAAGAAATGTTTGAAAAATAGAAAAATAAATAAATTGCATTGGAACTTTTTTTTCGTTTTTTATTCTATTATATTCCACGGAAAAAAATGCTGATGAAAAAATATATTGAGTCAGGATGAGACTCATGAGAAACGGTCGGATAATAAAAATTTTAATTTTATATACCTTTTACTGATAGATATAATGGTTGAGTAGCACAATAAAGTTTATCGAATTTACATAAGATCTACTTTTCAAATTCCTCGACACAAAAAAATATATTATACAGGAAAAATATTGTTCTGTCTCGCTATTAAATTTATCTCGTATTATCGAAAACTACGGAATAAAAATAATCGAAATTTAAAGATATGATACTTAGATAAAAATCTTTTGTATCACGGTATCACATTCAATTTTAAACTCAGGATATGATCTTAACAACAACTAGGTAATAAATCTGAAATTCCCAGACTGATTTAATGATAAATTTTTATTTAATTTCGTCACCGCATCGTTATTAATTGTCTTCCTCAATAAAATAAATTATTTAATCAACGACAATAATAAATTGGCTAAATTAATTAAATACCACTGAGTTTTTTTTCAAAGAAAACTTTTGACGTAATTGTCTTTACATCAATATCGTAATAATAAAATTAATTAGTTAAAGCTGATGTCATTTGTATTTTTTTCTTTTATTTATCGTTAGAGATTATGTTGAAAAGAATCATTTTTTTTTAATGCAACAGACACGAAGTCTATGAATGTTACATTCTTAGTATCCTGTTGCATTTACTATTACCTAAGACTGTTGCACACCCAAATAAGCTCTGATGAATTATTTAACAGTTTTCCTGAAAAACTATTATGCTATTGCATGAATTCTGTACAATATAGAAAAAGTATCTGTTGGCAGGAAAAAAAAATCGGTCTGTCAGTTGATTCTGCCAGCCCCAAACCTTCCCACTGTTTTCGAGCTCCTTGAGCTCAAAAAATTGTTGGGAGTACATTTTCGAGCTTTTCGAGCTCGAAAATACTTTTGTATGCCTTTGTTTTCGAAAAAACACGTTTTTACCATTTTTTTTCCAACGATATCTCTCGAACGAATTAACCGATTGAGACTGTTAAGGTGGCAATCGACTCGTTTTATTGAGTTCTACAGCTGATCAGATTTTGAAATTGATTATTCAGTCGTTTTTTAAAAATTTCGAAAATACTAAAAAAAACATGTTTTTTAATTCTTTCGACAACGGTTTCTTTCGAACAAATGAACCGATTTTGATGGTTGAGGTATGGTTCGACGCGGCTTATGAAGTTTCAGAGCTCAATTAATTTTGAAATTAATCCATCGAGCACATTACAAGTTATCAAAAAAGAACATTTTTGAAAAAATTTAGTTTTTGGAATATCTCTAAAAGAGCCCTACCGATCAAGCTCACTTTTCCACAGCTTTAAGATATTGACAAACCGCGTCGAATGTCACCCTGACGATCCAAATCATTTCATCCGTTCAAAACTTACAGATATTTACATACATACATACTCTCTAAATCTGAAACAATGAAAACCACTGAAAAGTAATGTATATACACTGTTTCAGATTTAGAGAGTACACTTGGACACCATCTTGAAATTAATCAGAATAGCTTGCTGGAACCTCAAAACGTCAAGATCTGTTAATAGAAATCTGATTTTAGAAAATCGGACCGAAATCAATAATTTGCCGAATTTTTGAAAATTTTCAATTTTCTTAGCGGGAAGTTCAAAATCATAGATTACAGTGAGAAATTATTGTACTTACAAAATGTTTATTATTATTATTGTTTTACGGTTTTGGTGTGATTTCGGCCAAATTTAATAGCTCCTTTCAATACAAGCTATCGGATAAGATAAAGGAGAATTAACGTAGAGTTAAGGGTCCTCATTCAAAGCTTATTTCCATTCAAGATTCGAAGAAGTTTTTGAAAACTATGTAACATGAACAGAATTCCATAAATTTTGATAAATTTAGGTTTTTTACTATTGATCGATTTTCAACGCAAGTTCGTCTGACTCTGAAGTAAAATGGGTCACGACAGAAATTCTGTTGGTTAATTAATTTAAGTATCACAGTATGCTTTAATTTATAAAGATCATATCCTAAAGAAGTTTAAGCAAACAGTTTTGTCATTAAATATGCATATTGCTCAGGCTGATCAATTTGCCTCGTTATTTTTACGAACCGTAACTATAAGCATTTTTAAACAGACACACATTTTTTGTTATTAAAAATAGTGTCTCATCAGTCTCGACCTCTCCTGCTAGAAGATGCGTTTTTTTAATAAAAAAAATGTCTAATTCCAATCTGTTGAAAAAATAGACTTCTCTTTGAATTTTTTAAAATGCAGTAAGGCGTTAAAATGTCCCAGTCATTTAAAAGACACGAGACACGTCATTCACTTAGTTCGCTATTTCTAGAAAATGATATTTCATGAAATTTATTTATAAATTTAATCATAAAAAATGACTTATAAAGAATCCAATAATATATTTATTGACTGTCCCGAGTAATGACTGTTTCATTGATTATTTCGGTAGTTTTAGCACTTGCAATTAATATTTCACTAATTGCTGATGGAGGATGGGGGATAATATCACAGCTTTGGATATCAATTAAATCATATAAAAAAATCAATGCAGCCACTTGATGCTTTTGTGATAATGAATAGCACATACATTTAACATGAAATAATTTTTATCACTCAATGCGGCATTGTTATATTATTTGCTGTAATTACTCAGAAAAAAAATTTCAAGTGAAAAAAAAAAATTAAATTTTTCATCAGCCGAAAAGTGGCCGTCAAAAGGCCCAGGTAGTGAACTCAAAACCGAAAACTTTTTGTTTTATATTAAGCTGCATAAAGTTTTTCTGTTCTATAACTTTATTGAAAAAAAAAAAAAAAAAATACTGTGGTCGAATATCGGCCGGCTCTATTTTTTGGCCTGCTTATTAAAAATAATAAAATTTTGGCCAACTTCACCCATTTTCAATAGTTTTTTGGTTTTATCGTGATTTTGGTCAGATATCGTCTTTTCGGCTGAATATTTTTTTGATCTGGATATATTTATTAAATTTGTTGTAAAGTTAAAAACTTTATCAATCCTTCGCGAATCCGAACTACGGTAAATTACCATATTTAACCGCGAGATTTGTTGCATTGTACAGAAATTTTCGGCAAAATACTATAGAATACGGCAACTTACGGAAAAATGCGGTAATTTAGGTAGAATAAGGAGCGTTACGGCAATTTCCGGTAATTTACCGCAATTTGTGGCATTTTTTACCATAAAAGTAAAATAATTCACTTTACAGTAACAATGTGGTAATTTTACCGCAAATGTGTCCATTTACGGTGAAGTGTCGCAACGTTACCGCAAATTTTCGGTAAAATACCGCACTTATACTGTAACATATTGCGTTTTAACCGTGATTTACCGCAAAATACCACAATTTGCGGTAAAATAACGTATTTGTTATCATAATTCGTCCGAATACCGTTAATTACGGTAATTTCCGTATTTTATGGTAATTTACCGTACTCACAAATCCGTCAGGGATTTAGCTTTTATGGAAATTTTTATTTATTTCAAGAAATTTATTCATCCAAATATATATATTAGGGTGGGCCAAAAAAAAGAACTAATTATTTTTTCTTTAGTTACCGTGAAAATATCGTTAAAGGTGATGAAAAAAAATTGTAGTAAAGTTTGCGCTCTTAATATTAATATTAAAAGGACGCTCATCGAGTTTTTTGATTTCCCATTTAAATAACATGGAAAAAAATAATTTTTTAGTTTGGAATTTTTTCACTCGGCAATGGCTCATTGTACGAATAAGCCCAGCATACATTTTCGTGGAGAATTTACGCTCTACAAAAAAACTCTCTTATCATTTTTCGATAAGTACGTCTGTTCAAAAGTTATTCGAGCTCGAAGTCAAATTAGAGTAAATTTCGAGATCTTTTTACTTTTTCGGCGAAACTATTGGACTTATCGTAAAATGTTATAGATTCTTTTCTGTAGACAATTTTATTTCCTACAAATTATCATTCAAATTTTTTCAAAATTCTGTATTGTTTTCTAGTTATTTTCATTTTAATGCCAAGTTCTTGAAATCGATCAGAACACTACTTTTTCAGGAGCTTGGCATTAAAATGGAAATAACTAGAAAACAAAGCAGAATTTAAAAAAAACTTATCAACGATAATTTGCAGGGAATAAAATTGTCTACAAAAAATATCTATGACATTTTATCATAAGTCCTATAGCTTCGCCGGAAAAGTAAAAAGGTCTCGAAATTTACTCTGACTTAATTTCGAGGTCGAATAACTTTTGAACAGACGTACTTATCAAAAAATGATAAGAGAGTTTTTTTGTAGAGCGTTAAATTCTCCACGAAAATGTATGCTGGGCTTATTCGTACAATGAGCCATTGCCGAGTGAAAAAATTCCAAACTAAAAAATTTTTTTCCATGTTATTTAAATGGGAAATCAAAAAACTCGATGAGCGTCCTTTTAATATTAATATTAAGAGCTCAAACTTTACTACAATTTTTTTTTCATCATCTTAAACGATATTTTCACGGTAACTAAAGAAAAAATAATTAGTTCTTTTTTTGGCCCACCCTAATATATATTCATCCAAATTTAAAACAGCGAAAAATTTTGACTTGATAATTCTTTAATTTCGAAAATTTTAAAATTTAAAGAATTTTCGATTTAACTTCTGGGATTCTATATTCAAAACTAGAAATTAAATATTTTAAGTAAAAGATTTCATTAACACAGTTTAATAATTTTTTGGAAAAAATGTTCAAAATTTGAAACTTAAATGTTATCTTTACAAGTTCCCTATCATGAATATTTATGAAACAATTTTCATAGCAAGAGGGTAAAAAAAAAAATTAAATTTGATATTTATCTTGATACTTCGATATAGAATTTAGATGATAATAGAATTCTGTTATTTTCTTATCTCACATTCCTAGAATTTTTTGAATTTATAATCTCTTTATATCGTATTTACGTTTAATTATTATTGTTTTGCGAAAAATAAAGTTTGTAGATAAGATAAAAGGTTTCCAGGATTTCAAATCAGGATTAAAATGAATACCGATAGCCGATGGAGAAAACGCTATTATCAACCTCGAGCAATATCCAATAACTGGTTTAACGATGGGTATAAGTTCATCTGTAGATAATCAAGTAGCGACATCATATCATATGTTAATACTGAGATAATTTATCTGAGCTTTCAATTAATTCAAATTTTCCATACACCATATAGATCAATTAACAATAATTTTAATCAAATAACCAAAAAAAAGTTTATCATAATTTACGATTACCCAAAAAATATTTAAAATTTATAAATTTGCGCAGCAAAAAAATTTTACAAATATCAGTAATTCAAAAAATTTGAAGTTGTTTCTTCACCACGTACTTTAAATTTGTCTTAAATATGAAAAGACATTGTATATATTTAAATACTTATGAATGTGATATTTGATATATTAATAAATACCTAATTTTTCATAAAATTACCATAAAATAGTAATGCGATCGATCGATGGCTATATTATCTTATCTTGAAGATAAATCATCTATACTTTACTGCATGGTAATAGCATATCACTGGATTAGTAAATCGATTCCACGCACGTTCAAGTTTAAATGGTAACACGTATTTTTTTGATGTACTGTCTGGTCGTTTATCTAACAACGGGTATAATAATCTGCTCTAAGGATATTGTTGATAACAAACTGAGAATCCAAAAATTTTTTTATCATATTTATGTACTTTATCACTCAGTAGAAATAATAACATAGATGTAATACATCTAATAATAATTATTATTATTATCACAGATTTATATTTTATCAAATAAAAATATATGATGAGTTCTACTCAATTCACTATTTCCATTTATTTTGCGATTATAAATAAAAAAATTAATAGTGATATCGATTTGTTGATAACAAATAACAAAAATTATTATCCTCGACTTTGTAATTTATATCATAATTGAAATTTGAATATATATAGGGGAGGGAGGGGCAAAACGGGGTACCTAAGGAAATACAAAGTTTTCGAGAATTATTATAGTAGTTGCCGTTAAAAAAAATTTCATGCGGGTAAAATGGGGTACCCCCTAAAAAGCTAAAAAAAAATCTGGGTATTAAATATATTTTATTATATTAAAATATTTTGTAAGTGATTTACATCAAGAAAAATTAGATTTTTCAGCATTACAGTAGGACCTCGTTATAAGGCTAGCTCGGGGCTGTAGGAGAAAAAATTCTTAGAATTGAGGTGCCCCCACGATTGTACTTAACAGCGTTTGCACCCAAACCTCGCTATAAGACTATCGCCGTTTTGCGTTTTATTTATGTATTCGGTTCAACTCTACTCTATTATACAGTGAATCTATTTCATATATAATCATAAATAAACATAATTTTGCCGTTCTTTTCTGTTAATTAATTATGTGATACCACGAAATTTGAAGTATTCTTTGAGAAAATAAATTATTTAATCTACAATCTTTATGTATGTACATTTTATCTCGATTTTAGCCGTACTGGTCGTTAGTCTTATAGCGAGGTTTCGGGACAAAACTTTTATTGAGTAATTGGTGGGGGAAGTGTTCCGAGCCAGTTTTAACAAATTGAGGGGAAGAGTCTTATAACACGTAGTCTTATAACGAGGTTTTACTGTATTGGATACAGAGGAAGAAAAAAAAATTTTTAATAGCTTTCATCATAAAACAAGTTATTAATAATTTTCAACTGACACGATTTTTGAAAAAATTCAAAAGTATGCTCAATTATATTTACAAAAGTGATTTTGGAATGTTTGAAAAACATTTAAAAAAAAAAATTCTTATAAAATTTTATACCGTGTTTGCCCTCCCCCCCCCTACCTGTCTCGACACCTATTTTATATATAATTAAATTATATATATTTACATGGATAAAAAGTAAGAAACTCAGTACTTGATCTCCTATATATTTGTATATCTATATTCATTAAATTTCCGAAGTGAGGCGAAAAAAATTTTTCGATAGTAAAGCACACTCTGATGCTTCGGATCATGAATCGTGCAATTTTACTAAAATTAGCTATACAAATGTATGAAGTAATCGAGTACTAAGTTTGTAACCTTGTAATATACAAGTATATATTATTAGTATACTAATTAAATTTTTCTAAAACTGAATGCAATTAGTACTTAAATTAATTAGATTCAATAACCTATAGTAAATTTGTGTAACTTGAACTTGTCATGCAATATACCCATACGAAAAAAATATATATGCGGGCAAATTGGATATATGAGGCATATGCCTCATATATGAAATTTTTTGGGATAAATCACAAAAAAAACAATATCTTGCACAATGTCCTAAATATCAATTTATGTTTTATCCCAAGTAATCAAAATTCAGTATAATTCAAATTTTTGAGTAAAAAAAAATATTTTGAAAAGACGCTCCCAATTGCCCTCATTAAATGATAGTTACTCAGATGACTGTAATCGATCGATACTTACTTAGAAAATAGTCCGACACCGTTTTCCAACTTTTACCATACTAGGAGGGCAGCGAACAGGGACATTGATTATCGAACTTTCAATCGTTTCAATTCTTTCATCAAATGGTATAAATTTTTTCGACACTTCTGCTGGTAATTTACTTTCAGTATTATTATTACTATTATTATTATTATCAGTCATTGCCAGTGGTAGTAAAAATAATAATAAAATTAAATTAAAAAATATATAAATTTTCATGCTGTGACACATTCTATAAGACTTATATTCACTTGACTGAATTAAAGAAAAGAGTTGATCAACGCATATACGGTCGTTCCCCTCCTATTACGTATCTTTTGTCGCAATGCGCATATATATACACACCAATACTCTATTAGAATGATTTTATCATTGAGGTAGATACGAGAACTATATGCATCTGTATATAGGTACAAATTGATAATACACATATACATAAACATGTTTCAATGAAAAATAAATAGCTTCCAATTTTTTTTTATTATATCAAAAACTAATAGTATAGATAACTATTTTTTTTTTCAAATAAGCTGACTATTAATTTTTTTATTTGTTATCTATTTACAGAAAATTTATTATTTTTTATTACTTATTTATATTTATGTTTTGTGTAAAAAATTTTTTCCGTTTGAAATTGTATAAATTTGAAAAATTTAGTTGTAGCTTCAAAACGATTTCAATAAAAAGTTATCATTGTAATAAGTTTTAATAGTTTAATAAAAATTTAAACTAATTTACTTAATATAAATAAATTGTCTGACTACTGTATGAACATCTCGACTAAAAGTGTTGGTTTTATTAAGAGAGTTCTGATCTTTTTTCTCTGTCACACTTTAGTCGATGAACGGTACTATCCTTGTTGCATTTGCGCAGTAAATGGAAACTTTGTCCACGTTTTTCTCTTAAAGAAATCACCACTTGAAAAATTAAAACGTAGATTGCTAGATTATTGAGTAATGAATCGAACCTCGATTTCAATTATTGTTGCAATGTTATCTTTCGATGTTTTTTATTAATTCCAATATATCCGATTTTTTTCCCATACCTGCACCGAAAGTTTAAATTCCCGCCCTGTTTAGATGAAAGAAAGTCATTCTTTTCTTCAATGAGAGAACAAATAATTAAATTAGCGCATGCGCCATTCTTCCCGCAAGCAAAGACAAAAATTGAAGCTTCCAGGTACAGATCTGGTGAAAAATAGTATACATACCATGGAGAAAGGTAGGGTGACTCAATCCGCGTGTTTGCCACCCTTGTTTTCGGATCAAATACGCAACTGTACACACAGAAAGGGATTTCCTATTTTCCTCCCTAGCTGTGTAATGTACTATTATACTTTATAAAATTGGATTCTTTGTTTAATACTGGGTGTCACTAGATGCATACAATAGCTTATGTAACGAACGCATGGAGAAAAACCCCGTTTAGTGTCTAAAGTCAGTGTCATGCAGTCAGAAGTATAAAAATAATTTACTTTATTTTTATAAAATTGGATACTTTGTTTAAGGTAGTATTATCGGTTTTAGAATTGACGTTCAGAATTTAATGAATGTGGTATTGAAGGAAAGAAAAAAATGCGTAGAATACTTTGGTTTATTAAAATACGAGCTTTAGAGCTTGTGATAAGAGTAATTAGTAAATAATTAAGAGAAATTTGGCATATTACTTACATGTGGCAACGCTGCTAAAAAGGGTATGACGCGCGTGAAATTTAAACATGCATCAAATGCTGTATGTGGGGATCAGTGTTTTACTCATTTTTTATTACAAAACATACGATATAGTTTTTATTAATATAGTTGCATTATAAAATAATGCAACATGTACAAAATATGTAATATTGCATAAATAAACTTTAATATTACACATTTTTTAAATATTTTTTTCTTTAGTTTCAAAGTAATTAAAAATTTTTTCTAAAATTATTGACGTTAGTCGTAGGGTTAAGAGACGTGAACTTTCCATGTTTCTCATTCAATTTATTTGTTAATGCTACTTATTACAGATTTTTTTAATACTTTTTTTTCTGTGACTCTTTTCTTTTCAATGAAATATTTTTTTTTTATTATTTAATAATTTTGAATTAGAAATTTTAGTAAACAAACATGTAAAGCCAATAACTTGTATAATAGATGTTTGCGCAATAGATTTTGCGCATGATCTCATATTTTGAGTGAAAAAGAGTTACTGTAAGCATACTTCTATCTCATTTACTTTTACGCGACGTTGCCAAATATAAATACTACGGTAGTCAAATTAGACAAAGCACACATTTGACTCTTGTGGTATCGATAGTACCTTAATACTTTCCACTTAACATAACTTCACTCAATAAAAAAAAAGTCAACTTTGTTGTCATGTCGTATCAATTAATAGAGATATGTAAGGTTATGAAATTCAGCTGACGTTGCACTGATCTACACATGCGTGTGCTGATTAATTAAATGCGCATGTGCAGTCTAGAGATTTTGGTCATGTTGATAAGGCAGCTAAATTCAAAGTGACGTCATAAGAGAAAAAGGTGATAGGTTAGTCATTGGCTTGAATTATTAAGTAGGGATATACTCCGTCCCGTTTACTCGAATTCGGTGGTTTAATATAAAAATGAGTGTGTTAATACATATTAAACCATTCTTTTGACCAATCAGAAAAGATGGCGTTTTAATAAAAAATTTTATGAGGCTGAGGTTAGCCAGCAGCATATTCTTCGGCATGACTTACGTAAACTAAACTTTTTAAGGACTACAAGATAAATCGATTAAAAAATAAAAAAAAAATAATTAAATGTATTAATTGAAGACAGTTGAGCATTTAACTTCGAATGTAGATAGTTTCTAACTCAGCCACTGAAATTTTTATTATTGCATGCATAAAAAACCTTCAAGTATTCATCGTAAAATCATGTATAGCTTAGCTATAAGAAATATTGATAAAACAATTGTTGTGACAAGAGACTTGCCCAAGATTCTAGAATTAAATAAAAATGTAAATGTCATTTTATTAAATCTATTAAGATATTTACATGATAGTCTTTATACTCATTGAAAAATATATTCATTTTTAATGCGATGATTTAGAATAGTAATAGTCATATCTTTTTATTATCAATTTAAATGCCACAATATAAAACTTTACAAGATTTAAATTACTTTATCTATGTACTTGATTATTAGTTTGACATACTTTTCATGTATTATTCAGGCGTATCTGAAAATAATTTAAAATAGTTATTAATTGACATAAAAACTTTTTTTTTACTTAAATAGCTTGAAACACAATTTTTTTTAATTGAATCTAAACTTGAAATTAACAACTATTCAGTTTTCTTTCAGGAAGAAAATTTATAAAAAATTATATTAAATATATATATATATATATATATATATATATATATATATATATATATATTTAAAATTATAAAATAAATATCAGTATCATATATGATATAAAAAAAATTAAAATGTATATTTAATATATTTCTTTATATTTTTCTACATGTATTTCTTATATATTCTAAGATATATTTTTTATATTTTAACATATATTTTTTTAATAAATTTTTTTCAGGGGGATTATTAATTAATAATAACTTATAATTATTCAGATAACATACTATATCAATTCTCGGCATTCTCCATGCGGATCGCGGATTTGTCCAGATGGACATCTCGATCCGTGTTTTAAACGTGGTGGCATATCAATAATTTGTCGTGCTTCTTCTTCGGGTGCAATAATATCCGATACATTGGATTTTGGATCGCTTGAAATATTTTCATTATTCTTTTCGTCAGATTCTGAAGACTCAGAACTATCTTGTTTATTGACAGATTTGTCAGTTGTTTCTGATGAATCTTCTTTTGAAGAAGACGAATCACTGGTATTAGCATTGATTTTAAAAATACACAAAAAATATAATAAAATAATTATTTTTACTTTACGTGAGACCATCTTGCGTGTTAAATGTTTAATAGATTCAAGAGCTAAAGAGCACACTTTTATTCTCGAGGAATGGAAACTTTATGATTACGCTTAACATGATGGATGATTTGTTATTGACCTATGTCTATAAAAAAAATAAATATTATTTTAGTTACATAAATAAGTTATCTAAGCTTATCGCTTATGTATCTGATTTTTTTTTCTCATCGTAATTTAAAATGTATAAGCTATTAAAGAATATTTTAATAATTTAACATATTAATTTACAAAAAAAAATATATATATATATTTAATCAAAACAAAATTGATTTTTGAACTGTTTAAATATATTAATATTTAGAAGTTTTATACAGTACAAAAAAAAAAATTAAAATAAACCATTAGAATATGACGGAATATTAAAATATAGATATCAAACAAACTATGGAACGTGAGTACAGAGAGTTTAATTGACCGCGAGCTACAATCGGACCGCGTCTTGATAAACATTTAGATTATTGTGATATTAATCCAATTGAGTACAATCTGTCAGCAAGATCACCAGACAAAATGACCTCTATAAAAATACTATTTCACAGTACGTTTCAACAGTTGCATCATTTCAGAATTTATTGCGAGATTTTCAATTTCCTAGTAATCTTCAATTTAAAACGCGGGAAATTTGGAAATTAAATTTCGAGACAGAGTAAAAATTGGTCAAAAATTTTTCTGACGCTTATCAAATTTAATCCTTCGTATTTTCATTAATGGGTTAAATAAAATAAAAAGAAATTGGTCGAATTTTTAAAAAAATATTTTATTTATAAAATTAATAAAATTCCTATATCACGTGAACGAAGAAGTTGAGCCTCTTAAATGAGAGAAACTTTTTTGTAGAGGATAAAATTTTCTAAAAGATCGTTATCTGCATTTTTGCTGTAAATTTCACTATTTAGGCAATATCAACTTAAATCTCAAATTATCATTAAAAAATTATTTTCTGAACCAATGCAAAAAAAAACAATGAAAGTAAAATTACTTCGGAAGGTTTAGAAAAAAGCTCTTTTCAGTTTCGTCTTTAAGATGATTCAAAATTATTTACATAAAATGTATAAATGACGAGAAATTTTTTTTTACTGATTAATTTTGAAGTGGATTTTTTTTTTCACAATCAAATTAAATCTTAAGATTGTCTGGCTTGATATTGACTTCCCTAAAGCATTTTTTAAACAGCCGTCATGAATAGCGTGCGCTCACTCGCTTCAATTAGACATATAAATTATTTTCTCATATTGGTTAAAAAATAAATAATTGATATAATCAAGTTTAACTTTTTTACTTGACCATCCAAGTACTCTATTAATATTTCAGGATGTATTTAAAAATTTTTGCAGTCTTCGACTCATCATTTTTGTTTTATTCCTCATATAAGAGCATGCATGAGTTTTTTTTTTAAACCTCAACATCAATTAAATATTTCTACTTCATTTTCCAATACTTGCTACAATGTAAAAAATGCAAGGTCGTAGGGAGGGGCTAGTTGATCACTTTATGGTTTGACCTTTCGTAACTTTAAGACGATGCATCGGATTTAATCAATTCATGTGCTGTTAAGTTCGTAATTTAGTCTTCTTTAAAAGGTCTAGCGACAAGAAACAATCCGAGTGTAAATTTACAAGTTATTCCCGGAAATGCGCGAGTGCTCCAAATTGCTCAACATGTCCCACTAGTGGGACAACTAAATTTTATTACGTCAACATAATCTATTTTATCATTTCTAAAAAATGATTTAATAGACTCTATTTGGTTGCTATTAATACTTCTCTCTCTAAGATAATAAAATCATTTGATAAAGTTAAGAAAATATTTATTTAATGGACAACTAAATTTTTTTATTGTGCCTACAAACCCAAATATTAAAGCAAAATATTATTATATTAATTCTAATAAGTATTACATAGGCACAAAAAAATATATTCATTTAGAATAAATATATATATTGGTTCGAGGTTAATAAATATATATTTAAACCTAATGATTATTGATTTAAAAAGTTATGGCGCTAGGCAGCAGCAGCGGGAGTAGTTCGGTGCTCGCCACTAGATCGCGCCCACCAGTTGTAGTGTTCCTAGTAAGAAACTTATTTCAGAGTTATTATATTCCCTACTTATTAAGCATATGTTAGATGAGTACTCTGCGATAAATTAACAGAATGATGATAACCTTTTTTTGATATTAATATCGGGGTCTCCTGTATTACTCTATGACATTAAAGTTTAATATTAGTGTTTCCCTGAACAATTTTTGTCATATTACAAAAAAAAAAAATACGTGTGAAGGAATTAGAATATTTTTCTGAACATGCATTTATATCACTGTCAAATAAATATTCTTTCAATTTAAAATAATATTTAATTATTAGTAATAACTCATTCTCTAAGGCTCACTAATATATTTCATTATGACTACTTTATAAGCCCCACAGGCGTACTTATCTTTACTAAATATTTTGTAGTCTCTAATAATTTGTTTTGTTAGTGGATTATAAAATATTTCGTTAAAAACAACCAAATATATAATAGGCAATGAGCGATCAAATGATTTTGTTGTTATAACTAAAATTTAGTTGTCAGAAGAAAATTTTTTTCTCAGTGTAGGGTTGTCCAGTATTGCCAAATCCTCTCGTACTTGTACGATTCGAATAAGTACGTTTCATTAAATCGTTGATTATTTACTTCATTCACAGAGTAGTAAACTTGGTTGCTCTTTACAGCCTTGATGACATGTACTTCAAACAGATTGTCGTACACTTCCTTCATTTGATGTACATTAATTTTTGACGGTCCGATTGGTAAATTAAATTTAGTTTCATCGACAAGGATTAGGATATTCGGTATGGTGTTCATTTTATAATTTTTAGCAAATACGATGGATTTTTTACGATATAACAGTTGATAAATCAATGTGTGAAGCCGCGTAGGCGAAAAAATGTCACGATAGAATAGCCAAACATCAGGTAAGAAAAAAAAAAGTCCAGAAAACAGAAAGTTGGAAATGAATAGTAGAGTAAACAAACGAATATTATCAAACAATTAAAGCGCAGTTCACTAGATTAGACAGTAGTACATTAATATGCGGTCTGTATTTTGTATTTAGAGATTTTGTTTCCGAATAAAACTCAGCCGAAAATATTTGATAACCCCTGTTATCGAAAAGTTCATTTTTTTGAAAATAAAGTTTTTATTTGAAGAAGATCCTTGTTGAGAAAATATAAAATATTTAATTTTTCAGGCATTTTTTGAAAATTTTGTTTTACTTCAACAATTATCACATCTTTAATCTTGAGTATATTCTTTGCGAAAATCGTATAGGCAATCGGTATATAAATTTATTCGATTTTTAAATGAAGATTTAGCTCATGAATAAACCAGTCGTGCTAACATATGTAAATATATCAATTCGGTAACTTTTATTTTTATTTTTCTTGACTTCATTTAATGTTAAATTATGTATTAGTATAATTTGTCTTCATATTTACGTCATATACACGGCTATGTATTATCTTCCTCTACAAATCGTTTAAATTAGTATAACCTTTAGTATAGTTAAATTTAGCTTCTGTAGTCTTTTCCATGATCTTTGGACTCATACATTTATCCATCTCTTTCCGAGTGTTTTTACAATCGATATTTAATTTATAACATGTAGGGGAAGGGGGGGCAAAACGGGATAGGCCGGCAAAATGGGATACCCTCGAAATTTCGTCAAAATTTTTTTTTTTCAAAAAACTTTCGAAAATGGTCAAAAATGACATCTAGTATCATTTTACACTATCGAAAGCTAAAAAAAAAACATTTTTATATTTTTTGCGAAAAGTATAAATAAAAAAAATGTACAAATTTTATCGTACTACAAATTTATTTTCATGGAGTATCACAAATTAAGAAATTTATTTCTTTAATTAACTCAAGAACAATAACAACAATAATACTGATAAAAACTCTAAAGCTGTAACATTGGTAATCATCATAATTTTAACCGTTACATTGTAACTTTCATAATTTTGTAATATTTTATAACTTTAGTGCTATAATATCACATTATTAACAGTTATGTTAATTTTCTAATATTCAATATTTAATTATTTCTCTTATAAAAATAATTTCTTTGGAATGAAAACTAACTAACATTATTTTTAACATAAGTATTAAAATTTATAATAAATAACGATAACGATATATAACTGATTCATCGTTAATGAAAGATAAATCTCTAAAATTATTCACAATAATCACAGATAAATTGAGTATCGTCGTCCGAAACACCAGCACATGAATCATGAGCCCACCTATGACAAAGTTGGCATTGCGTCCAAGATTCAAACGATTCACTGTACTTTTGATCACAGTAAATACAAAAGGCGTCATCTTTGTGCTGATTTTTGCAGGGTCGACCTCTACCTTTACCGACTGTTTTTTTAACTGACTTTTTTTGTTGAACATCAATTTAGAAAGACATTATTACATCAATTTTATTCACTTGAAAAAAAAAAAAAAAAAAAAAAAAAAAAAAATTTACTTTTTTTTGGGGTATCCCATTTTGCCCGCAAAAAATAAAAATTTTTTTCTGATGGCAGTCTAAAATTCGTTATATTTATTTCAAATAGAATCAAAATGAAGCCAATTTACGATATTTATGTCCCTAAAAACTAAATTTTTCGTTAAGTATCCCGTTTTGCCCCCCCTTCCCCTAACAACAACTGTATTTTTTTAGTCTTATTATAATGGACGTAAAGCTGCTAAAAATTTTTAAGTTTCTTTTCGTCTTATTTCTTTTTAACTTCTCACTAAGAGAATTGAAAATTTTCGAAATTCGGGAAGTTAGTGGTTTCGGTCCGATTTTCGAAAATTTAATTTCTACACGGAGAAAAATGCAGCTCAAAATTAAGTAATAATTACAATTACAATGAAAAATTTCCTATCTCAGATTAAAAATTACAATCCATAAAAAAAATTACGATGATTTGTAGAAAATTAATTTTTTATTTCAATTATTACTATCTAGATTGTAATTTTCACTTATAATAATTACAATACAGCTTCGTTAAATTTTCGCTTGGAAAAAATAAATATTTACTTATTCATATAAAAATAGTTCAATCTTAAAAAAGTAGAAATTGTTATTAGAATTATTAAAAGTTAGCACATTAGTCGCAATTTTTGTTTCGTAGTTGATAAATATTACATCTCCAATGTAATTATACGTGGGTACTGTACATTTTAGAATGTCGGTAAGACAAATTGCTACTCCGAGTGATAAAATTACTATTTGAGATTGTAAAAATTACTATCTGGATTGTAAAAATTACCCGCCAGAATACATCTTTCACAAAGCGCGTTAACTAATATTTACTGAGTACAATAGTCAAAATTATTGGTACATTATAATTTTTATTTGTTGCTAGTAAATTTTATTTTGAATGCAGTAATTTTTACACAGAAAAAAAAGTTATCTTGAGTCAAGAAAATATTTTTGAAGACAAACGTTTTCGGAAACCAAGTCAAGAATTTCTTGAGCCAAGAGAATTTGTCTTGGTCGGAGAAGATTTCTATTTTATCTGAGAAAGTTTAGGTCTCCAAAAAAATTTTCTTGAATCAAGAATATTTACCTTCAGTCGAGAATTTTTTTTTTCTGTGTATAATCAACAGAAATTATTATTCTAAATAATATGGCGTAATTTTTACTTTGAGTTTTGTACAAGTTTTGATTTTTTAAACGTTTCGAGATTGCTTCTCAGTTTGTAATTTTTTTTCCAAATTTAGTAAAAATTACTTTATTTCTTTCTCCGTGCACATATGGAGTAAATAAGGAGTTTGCTTTTAGGAGAGAATTTTACTCCGATTCGGAGTTTCAGTATTAAAATAAACTTCGTTTCGGAGTGAATTTTACTCATAGGGGATCAAGTAAATATATAAGTAGTCACGCGCCATGCATTAACTCCGGATTTAATCCGAGTTGACTCCGTTATTTTTTTTAAGTGTGCATCGAAGCTCGAGCTTAATTTTACCTTTGGAGTTTTTGTTTGAAAGCAAAACGTATAAACATAAACACCGGCCACCCTTAATTTAATTATTCCACTCAATAATATTGTGAAGCAATTACTTCATTACTATTGATTTTATTTTATTTTTTTTTTTTCTAGTGTAGTGAAGTGCTTAGTGAGAAAAGTATATTATTACCAATGTAGTTAAGATGACTGTGAAGTACAAAATATATAAGACAAAAATATAAATAATAAGCCATTAAAATCTTACGCAATTTTAATAGATTTCATAGAAATCTAGAAATTATATTTCTAAAATCATTTTAAATTTAGCAAAATATTGAAGTATATATCAAGAAAAAAATTCCCTACAATTTTTAGCCCCAACTTCCAAATACTTTTATTTATAAGTTCAAGTTTTTCGGTTTAAAACGCATTAGGAATCTAACTACTGTAGGACCTCGTTATAAGACTAGCTCGGGGCTGCAGGAGAAAAAATTTTTAGAGTTGAGGTGCCCCCACGATTGTACTTAACAGCGTCTACGCCCAAACCTCGCTATAAGACTATCGCCGTTTTGCGTTTTATTTATGTATCCGGTTCAACTCTACTCTATTATACAGTGAATCTATTTCATATACAATCATAAATAAAAAGAATTTTGTCGTTCTTTTCTGTTAATTAATTATGTGATACCACGAAATTTGAAGTATTCTTTATGAAAATAAATTATTTTATCTATAATCTTTATGTATGTACATTTTATCTCGATTTTAGTCGTACTGGTCGTTAGTCTTATAGCGAGGTTTCGGCACAAAACTTTTATTGAGTAGTTAGTGGGGGAAGTGTTCCGAGCGAGTTTTAACAAATTGAGGGGAAGAGTCTTATAACGCGTAGTCTTATGGGGTCCTACTGTAAAAGTGATCAAAATTTAAAAAAATAAAAATTTTAACTCCCATGACTTTCTTTAAATAATTTTTTATTTAAAAAAGTAATTTTTTTTTCTCACTCCAGAACTTTGATTCTATTCAGATTCAACCAAAATCCGTATTCACCTTTAATTTTTTACAGTGTAATTACTTACTTGTCATAAAAGTCACCATGGAGTTCGACACTTTCCTCGTCTATCTAAAAGTTGTCCGACTTTGCATTTTATACGACGTCTCGGAACAACAATTATAGCAGCCTCCTCTTTTGGCTCAGTTAAATTTTCAAAAGATTGTGATACATCTGCACTATAGTTATAATTATGAAATCCAATGGAGCGTATAAATCTATTGTTATTTGGATATAATATATATTTTGCAATAGGCTGGGTATTGACGTATGCAATGTAAATAATAAATATAAAATTATTAATAATATAACGAACATTCATGACTGTCGCCACTATTAAGAACTTTACACTTTATGTATTAATGAATTAATCGTATGCTCTTTACTACATTGATTAAGGTCGTCAACTTGAGATAACCCATTATACCCTTCTTCGAGGCCTTCGACGTTGCACAATAATTTTGTTTATTATTTTTAAGTCATTTCGTTTTTTTAGAGATAAGAATAATTTTTTTTATACAAATATTTTTTTATATTTCAATAGTATTTTGAAATCATAATTAATATTCTAAGAAAGGGGAGGGGGGAATGTAACACAAAAAAGTTTTAAAAAAAAATTTTAAATTAGAGGGGCAAAATGAATCCGTAAAATTTTGTTTCCTGTATGAGTTTACGAATTTATGAGGGGAATTTGACCACACGGAAAAAAAATATTGCGCTTATCGCTCACTAACGGAGAGCGACAGTTGTATCGTGATTGGTACTAAATCGTTACTTGATTTTCACGATATATATATCAATATGAATGAACACTAGATACTTATTATAATGATCCTACGGATTGTGAATATACTTAAATGTATAGTGATCGTCAGTTAACGTATCCATATCATACCAAAACGGATCGTGATTATCGCGATCTACTTCTCAAGCGCCACCACTCATAGCCAAATTATTTAATAAAAAATTTACATCAATTACTTACGTATATTCTATTACTTGGTTACATTTCTTCATATTAAATAATAATTTTTTATTGCACTTATGAGAATTATTAACATGTAATTATTAAATCCAACTAAAAATAAAATTGTAATGAAGTTAAAGTTAAAAATTCATCTACTTTAACCTCAAATGTTTTTATGATTTCCTCAAATGATCTTATGATTTCGGGATCCGCCTAGATCGCGATAATCACGATCCAATAGACCAAAACTTTCCGTATACAACTTATAACCAACCAAGGAGAGTGAATATCACGATACCGTTGAGTGGTGAGCACAATATTTTTTTTTCCGTGCACCCAAAATTTTAAAAGAAAAATTTTTAAATTTTAAACAATCCTTTTTTTTCCTGTATACGTATCGAAAATATATATTTTCTGGTAGTTTGAAAATTTTTTAGTGTGTCTTATTTTGCCCTGGTCTCTTTCTTTCTATATACATATGTTTCGAAATAGAAAAAGAATGAATATATAACGATAATACAGAAAGAAGAGAAAGAATGAGAGAAAGATGAAGCGTAACACGGCTCGCAAACTCTTTATCCCTGTCACTACAAATTAGAGTAAAAACTATGAAACTGGATAGTGGTAAATAACTTACACAGCAGGAGATTTGCTTCGAAAGAAGCCGGTGAATAGTGATATTTTTAAGATGTCTATTTCAAATTTTTTTTTTTCAAGTTTTGCATATATCACCAACTATGCAATGTTATACTCTGTGTCAATGATCACAACTGATGACCATAACAATATCATAAAATAACTTTTTCAACAATATAATATTATATATATACACACTGTAAAAAAACTTTTGGACCCGGTGTAGTGTAAATGACTCGGTGTAAAAATTTTGGTGTGAAAATTACACCAAATATCGTGTTAAATTTAGGCGGTGTGAATTTAAAATTTTTACACCGCCTGTAAAGGTGTAATTTATGATAATTATGCGTTTAGATAAATAATATAATAAAAATATTTAAATGTTAAAAATACTATTTAATATCTAAATAGTATTAATATAGTCATTAATTAAGTAGTTAAAGATGTTCAATGATCATTTGTAGCTCGTTAATCATCATTATAACGAGCAACACTGAATGGTGTAAAAAAAGTAGATTACACCGTGTTAAAATTACACAGATGGAAAATTTACACCGAGAGAATTTTACACCACTTTTTCACACAATACGGCCGTGTAAAGTTCTCCGGGTCCATTTTTACATCGAAATTTTTTACAGTGAAAATATTTTTTTTCGATTATTTAAAATTAAAATGTTTGTATTTTTAGTATATTGTAAAAAGAGCAGTGTTGAAAATGGAAATTTAACACTGCGCGGTGTTATCATGAAATAACACCGGTATACTCGGTGTAATTTGGCGGTGTTAAAAAAATTCTACGTATAGAAATTAGAAAAAACAAAATGTATTACATATACTCTGATAAAAAAGTTTTGATTCAAGAGAAAAAATCTTGGACCAAGAATTCCATTTTAAAGAAAATTATTTTCTTGAGTCAAGAGAAAAATTCTTGAGCCAAGAAATTATTCTTGGGACAAGTAAATTTCTCTTGGTTCAATAATTTTATCTCTTGATTCAAGAAAATAATTTTCTTAAAAATGGAATTCTTGGTTCAAAATTTTCGCTCTTAAATATGAAATAAATATTTCTTAATAGTTAATAAATGGCTTATTTGAATAGGAAATGACACATGAAGCTAATTAAGTAGGGTTATGACAAATAATTTATAGTCTCATTTAAGTTTATTTTTTTTAAAGAAAATAATACGCACAGTAATTAATTTTAAAAATATTCAGCATTTTTTTTATTTATAAAATAATATTTCGTTGATTATATTTTGAATTTGTTACACTAGACAGTATACTGAAAGGTATTGTAAACAAAAAGTGGCGCTGTAGTCAAAAATCACAGTAACGTTCACTCGATATGAGATTTATTAACTACTAGAAATTTGAACAGCGTGTTACGCGCGCACGCGTAAATTTCAACCAATACTGAATCGTGGCCCGTTTTTTGCGAGTTTCGACCTTTGACTAACTTCAAGACTTTCATCTATTTTATAATATAGGATTAATTAATTAATAAAACTATATTTGAGGCAAATAAATGCTCATTTCAGCCAAATAAGGCTGAAAAACTGTTTCAAATAAATACATTTATTAATATCAAATAAATACTTCTATCAGTGCACCGAAAAATTTTTTTAACACGTAACAATTATCTTTTAAAGCTTATACTTAAAAACTTATTAATATAAAAATATGTATAATGAATCACCAGAGTAAAATTTAAAAATTTTGCGGTTTAAGTTTCTTTTGTAAGTTTGCTCGACCAAAAATAGAAATAATTATATTCTCGAGCCTTTATGGAACACAGACAGTTTTAATTTATCAAAGAAAATTGCATAGGTATAAATTACTATAATTAAGTTCTCATAGCAGTAGTAAATAAAAAATATTACGATACTAAAAATTATTTAAAATCTATTTATTTATTTATTTATTTATTTATTTATCAATATGATATTTGTAAGATAATCGAGATATCGTTTAAAAATCAAATGTAACCATAAGTATTAAAATTTTTGGTTAGCATTCGGTCTTGATTTCTTCGAATCGGTCCTTTCTCACTTGCAAACTGTAATCGTTCAAGCATTCAAATATCCATGAAAGGTAGCGAAGAGAAGGACAGTTTTAATAATCGGCCGTGTTCGGTAGATGGTCACCAACAATGTGAAGGAGTGGCAAAATAAAATATTAAAAAAATTTTATTTAAAATAATAAAACCGGCATGCATATAACATATTATTTATTTTATTTTCTTCACAACTAAATATATGCCAGTCAGTATTTTTAGGTGACAATTCATAAGCTATGGATTGCATGTGTTATGATGCTCGGTTTGACAAGACAGCAAACACTGAGAGGAAAAATATTTTAAAAAAGTCAGAGAAAACGTAAATAAAATAAAATAAGAGCCAAAAGCAAGTCGAAACCAACGGACAGCTTCCTTCATCTTCGTAAATGTTTGCGTGAGCCAATTCTTATTACAAAGTAATTTGTTGCACGCAAAGTGACTACTACTAGTATTTTTTTATTGGATGCATATGATACCGCAACTGCCGTCAATTATTTACCATTCTCAATTTATTTTAAAATAAATATAGGAAATAGCGGAATCGCACATATTGCGTGATTAGTCACAAGCATATCCACTTACATTCGATATATATATTTTATCATATGAAATACTGTGGCGTGATTGTTATTAGAATTTATATAAATTTTAATTATGCATTATACGAAACCATTTTAGAATTAATTTGTGAAATTTAAGTGCAAATAATCAATACTTATTATAATTTTTAGTGACGAGTGTACCATTAATTGGAATTTTCCTCACAAATTGCTAATTATTTTCATTTAATTAATTTGAAAAGAGGATACCCTAAAAATGAATTATTGAAATTCACTGTAAATCAGTTGATAGTCACTATTTCTACAGCTATAAGTATACCACTAATTCAACCGGTGGTACACTGAAGGAAGTATTTATTTGATATTAATGAATGCATTAATTTGAAACAGTTTTTCAGCCTTATTTGGCTGAAACAAGCATTTATTTGCTTCAAATATAGATTTATTAATAATTAATAAATCTCATATTTGAGTGAACATCACTGAGATTTTTGACTACAGCGCCACTTTCTGTTTACAATACCTTTCAGTATACTGTCTAGTGTAACAAATTCAAAATATAATCAACTAAATATTGTTTTATAAATAAAAAAAATGCTTAATATTTTTAAAATTAATTACTTTGCGTATTATTTTATTTAAAACAATAAACTTGAATGGGACTATAAATTATTTGTCATTACCCTACTTAATTAGCTTCATGTGTCATTTCCTATTCAAATAAGCCATTTATTAACTATAAAGAAATATTTATTTGGTTCAAATAAATCTCATTTAATAAATCATTTGTTAACTATTAATAAATCTTATTTGGTTCAAATAAATTCTTCTATCAGTGTATTTACGTATAGCTAGTTCCCAGTGAGTATTAACATTCGAAGTAAATTTCACTGATTTATTTTTACACGGAAAAAATAATCGGTAGCAGCTACCTTTGGCGATCGGTAGTTGCTACCGATTAACTTTCGATAACAGCTACCGATTTTTTTAGTAGCAGTTACCGGTTTTTTTTCGGTACTTCCTAAAAATAAATTAGTGAGATTCTCGCGAATCAGTGGATAGTCACTATTTCTACAGTTATAAGTATCCCACTAATTCAACCAATGGTATACTTATAGCTGGTTCCCAGTGAATATTCATTAATTTGAAGTGAATTTCACTGATTCATTTCTAGAGAGTAGCTGGTACCGATTTCAATCAGGGGCAGGGGGGGGGGGGGGGGTAAAAGGGGGTACCCTCAAAATTTTATAAAAAAAAATTGTATTTTTTAAATGTTTTTTAAACGTTCTGAAATCACTTTCATAAATATAATTGAGTATTATTTTGAATGTTTTTTGTTAAACTTTTTCACAAATCGAGTTTCAGTCAAAAAATATTGATGGCTTTTGATTTATGATAAAAACCAGTGAAAACTTTTTTTTCTTCTTTTGCATCCAATAATTGTGTAAAATGTAATGTTCCTTTATGTAAATTGCTCACAAAAAAATTTAACTTGATCAATTTTATTTAATATGCCGAAATTTTTGTTTTCGCCTTTTTTAGGGGATACCCCATTTTGCCCGCCAAAGTTAAATTTTTTTTTTCAACGGCAACTGAAATTTTTGTTCATTTACTTCGAATATCATTTAAAACAAAAAGATTTAGCGTATTCGAGTCCTCGGAGCCATAGTATTTCCTTAAATACCCCGCTTTGCCTCTTTCCCCTAAATGTTTAATAATCAGAAAAATTTATCAGATAATTATTATTAAAAAAAAAAGAAGTTTTAGAATAAAAAAAACCAATAATAATATTATTGTGAATGAATAGTGGAGTAAATTTCAAATAGTTATTGCGAGTTATGAAATAAAAATAAGTATTTATTATTATCAACTGTTAATTAATAAAGGCGGCATGATTCAAGCTCACCACAAAATCAGCAGGAGACATTGATAATCTTTGAAGCCTCTGACAAGCGTAAGATGGTAGTGCGGAACGTAAAAGAAACCGTGTTCAAAGCTGTGAGGAAGGGCGAGAATAATGACGGTATATAAGAAAGACTCGCGGTAAATACTTGCAGAGTCATAGTTACCCATTATCTTAACCGCACGTAGGTTTATTAAGAACACAGCGGGGGTGGTCCATCTCATTCATATCATCGATACTTCAACAGTAATGCCAATGAAAATAAAAATGTTTTTAAAAATTAAACTAAAAAAAATTGAACTGAATCAGTCAGACCCGTTAATCCTTTAACGATCATTGGCGATATATTTTTTTTATTTATTTATTTACTTATTTTTTTTTATTCTCACTCTATTATACAAGAAAAAAATCCAGCATGAAAAAATATATTCTATTGTTTTTTTTTTATTAAATTTATTTTCATACTTTTATTTATAAATGATATATCATTATTTTAATTTTTAAAAAATATTGTCGTTTATTAATAATAGAATACATGTGAAATATAAATTTAATATCGATTCATATATTTAAAATTTGCGATTATAATTATAGAGATGAGGATGAGTTCAAAATAAAAATTATAAAACTGTATCATAATGATTGGGATTTGATTCCGGAAATAAGTGTTTCCCGGACGTTTGGGTTGTTGACGGAATTGACATGACACCTATAGTATTTATCAATACTTCCGCCGGTATTTCTACTTACAAAAAAAAACTATATAATCTAAGTATATTCGTTTATTTAAAAAAAAAAAAATGTTGACTATTTTTTGATCTATAGATACGTGGGAACGATATTTAGATAAAAATGAATACCGTAATATCCTTGTTTAAAAAAAAATGCATTGGAATTTCGATTTCATACCAAAAAAATTGCGTAAAAAAATGATTTAAGAAATTTATGACTTTTGTAAGCTATTTCTCTTTTTTGTGAAAATAACATTATTATGAAAGAAAGTAATTAGAAATGGTCATAAAAAACCGCATTGAATTTTTTTATTTAAAAGTATAAAATTATCGATATTATTACTCTCTAAACATGAATAAGTGAATATTCACTAATTCTGAGTGCAAACCGAACCACTTATTTTAAAAAGTGTTTTCGGTTTGCACTTAAAATTAGTGAATTTTCACCAATTTCACTTATTCATGTCTACATAATATGCTTGCGATTTTTTTTTCTTGATAATTGTTCAGATTTCTTCATATCTGTATAGATCTGGACATTTAAACCTACCGCTGATGTTATTTTAACACCGAGAAAATATAGACACACCGGTTTTTTTGGTAGTGTATTAATAGCTTTTATTTTAAAATACAATTTGCTTAAATTAATCAAATTTACAGTACAAAAATTAATTATTGTTTTTTTTTTTTATTGATGCACAAACAATCGAAACTTTCTCTATACTGATACACTGTAATTGAATTGGGCATCTGTGAAATGAAGTGGATTAATTAATTTACCATGACTTTATAACGCTCTAATAACATCATATATATATATATATATATATATATATTTACTAGCCGTCACCCACAGCCTTGCCTGCGTAGACTATGTGATATTTATGTTATTGATGAAAATTTTAACAAAGTCCCCCTCGTAGTTGATTTTCGAAAAAATACTCTCTACTCTCTTAAAATGAATCAGTGAAATTTACTTCGAATTAGTGAATATTCACTGGGAACCAGCTATAAGTATACTCTCTCTTAAAGCTAAGAAGCAGAATTTTTTACTACTTACTCTATTAAAATGAACCAGTGAAATTCCACTGATTCAACCAGTGAACTTTTAGTCACTGGTTGAATCAGTGAATTTCACTGGTTTCAACTAGGGAACTAAAAATATATATATGTAAGCGCGCGGGTACAGCAGCATCCTGTACATGAGTGTATTTAAGTGTTTTATTGTGTCAATAAGTTATTAATATTTATTTATTATCTTTATGTAATATATTAACTAAGTTTTATAAAACAATAGTAATTATATGACAAAATTTTTACAGAGTATGAACTCTGTAAACATGAATAAGTGAAATTGGTGAAAATTCACTGATTTTAAATGCAAACCAAACCACTTTTCAAAATAAGTGTTTCGGTTTGCACTCAGAATTAGTGAATATTCACTTATTCATGTTTAGAGAGAAAATAAATAACTTTGAAGTTACTTACTCTCTAAATTTGAAATAGTGAAATTTTCACTGTTTTTCCTAGTGATCAACTAATTCACTGGAAAAAAGTGAATTTCATGTATAAATAGTGAAAATTTTACTTTTTACACAGTAGATTTAAAACATTACTTTTTAATAAGTAATTATCTTTAAAACTATTTACTACTAATAATTACAGCGAATTTCGTTGTTTTCATAAAAGCATCAGTTCACTGGGCAAATGAGTGTATATGCACTAATTCCAAGTGGTCGACTTTTAGCTGTGGCAAATAGTGAATATGCACTGTGAATTAGTGATAATTCACTATTTCAAGTTTAGAGAGTAAATAGCTAAGAGCTAACCTCAATCAAGAATAACATTTTAAAATTAAATGTTAAAAAAATAATTTATAATCATAAGTAATTGTTATTAAGACTCTTTTAGTTCACTTTGTTTTTAAATAAACGTTTATAATAAATAAAATTAAGTGGAATTCACTGGTTCAACGAGTGAGCTAAGCGATCATCTTAGTCCACTGGTTGAATCAGTGAATCGAGCGATCATCAGTTCATTTAGGAGAGTATGTTTGGACGTAAAAAAGGTGCTCTTAAATTTGAAATAGTGAAAATACAGACTATTCACTGTTTATTAGTGAAAAGTATGTCACTAATTCAAATAGTGGAATACTTTTCACTAGCAATAAGTGATTATTCACTGCCAAATAGTGATTGTCACGTGATTTTCACAAATTCAATAGAAAACAGTAAATAGTCACTATTTTCACTATTTCAAATTTAAGAGAGTGATTAAACAAAACGATTCACTCAATGATGAATATATATCTATAAAGTATTAAAATTGCATTGTTTTGAATAATTTCTTATCGTTTTGAATCGTTTCTTTTAATCAGGAAAATAAAAATAGTCACTTGTGAGATAAATATTCTTCACCGTTTTCATACAATTTATTGCTTTTAAACATAGCCTATTTTTTGCGCAATGGCATGCTTTTTCGATACCTATGGTTTTTGATAAAATCGTTCGTGTTATTTTTGAATTAGGCTCTCTAAACATGAATTAGTGAAAATAAGTGAATATTCACTAATTCCAAGTGCAAACCGAACCACTAATTTCAAAAAGTGATTCGATAGGCATTCAAAATTAGTGAATATTAACTTATTTCACTTATTAATGTTTAGGGAGTAAGAGAACATACATACAGACAGACAAAATGGTATAATTGGCCTCAGTGAGAATTCATCAGAGGTACAGACAAAACCTACAGGCTTATATATAGTAGTATAGATATATATATATATTTCATTTAATAATAAAGCTATGGAACATAAGTGTTTTGAGATATTTATTGAATTTTTCAATGTTTGATATAGATTAATCGTAAATATAAGAATAGTGATCACTTCATAAGAGGTCGCTTAGTTAATCATGCATGTTACCCGTCACTCCTATAAACATGCTAATGGCGGTTCGTGATAATAAGTTAGTGGTTCGATAGCTTTTTCCTTTGTAGGGAATTAAGGTGGCGTGTGAACATACAGAGAGGAATATGTATATATATATACTTATACAAAAGAAAGATAAAATAAAAATAAATGTAATAAAATAAAAAAGAATAACAAAAAGTTTGTCGGAGGAGTGAGTAAGAAAGAGTAGGGCTGGATTGAGCGTGTTTTACACATCGTTGCATCCAAGGAAGGTAAGAGAAGAAACGCGACAAGTGAGAAGAACGTGCACTATAAACTGAGAGGTGAGAAGAAAAAGGGTGCGAGGACGAAGGCATGCGGAGAAGCAAAAGAGACGGGTTAGTAGCTCTTGTAACGTTATCGACCCTGTCGCTGTACATCACTTCGACGCCATTCTAGTCGAACTGTTTCCACCAGCCAACTCAGTGCACCATATAAAAGCTGCTCAAACACTATTATTTCACACGAAATCAATTCTCGCTTCTTATGTCTCTATATCTGTATCCATGAGGTAGTTGTCCCCATTAGTGACCATGTCTTTTTCACTAATCAGTATTTTTTTCCCTCCCCCCCTCCCTTTTTTTTACTAATTTTATTAATTATTGCTGTTTTAAGGAAACAAATCAATATATATATATGAGGTTATATCAATAATTGACGCAATATATCTTAGTATAAAATAAAATGTGAAATTGTAAACCGGAATAAAATAAAAATTTATAAAATTAGGGGGAGGGGGGGGGGTACTTAAGGAAATACCGAGTTTTTCAGGACTCAAATACGTTAAATCTTTTTTTTATGATATTCAAAGTAAAGAGAAAAAATTTCGGACAAAATAAAAAAGGTGAAAAAAATTTTTGGATATTAAATAAAATTTTTTTGTAAGTAATTTTCATAAAGAACATTTACAATTTATATAATTATTGGATACAAAGAAAAAAAAACTTTTAATAGTTTTTATCATAAAACAAGAGTCATTAACGTTTTTCGACTGACACTTGATTTTTGAAAAAGTTTATCAATAAAAATTCAAAATATTGCTTAATTATATTTTTTTTTTATTTTTGGAATACCCCGCTTTGCCCTCCCCCCTCCCTCTTCTATATATTTAATGTAAATTAATAAAAAAAACAATAAAATTAAATGTTTATAATCTGTGACTAATTGTTTGATTGATAAAAAAAAAAATAAAATGTGAATTTCCATTTACAAAAAATAAAAAAGGAAATAAAAAGTGAACGCCTAATGAAGTCATCTAAAAGCGTAATTTATTTTATTCGAGTTATCAGAATAAAGTGCGTAAACTGAAACTAAAGATCGCTATAAAATTGAAGCAATTTGGAATATTAGTTGGTTGACTCGTGCAAAAGTCAGTATCATTATCATCGAAGATAAAATAAAGTTACAAAAATAATATTAGTAAGTGAATATAATAAAAGAAATATATACAAATAAATAGTAGTATATACATGTATAAATGTCAATGGGTGTATATAATATGAATAAACAAGCAAAAGGAAAAGTTGTCAAGTCCAGTCAAAAGAGAGATAAATAAAAGGAAGAGTGTGATAGTCACGCTATCTCACGACTTTTTTTCCGGTTAATTGATCGTTGTGGTCCGTCGAGAAACATATACGTGGCAATCAGTTCCTTCGAATGTACAATCAAAAGGATTAAATCGTTAAAAAGGTCGATGGTCAGTGGATGAGCCAATTAGCCAGCTCAGAATGCTCAGGTATCTCCATTGACCAACGAATTGACGGTTTTTATTGCAAGAAGGTGCTGCCATATTCGATGTGGTCGTTATATGTTTACTCGGCTTCTGTGGATCAAAGAGGAGAAAGAAGCTGTTACAGCAAAGCCACTACTGCATCGACCTAGAGACTAACACTGAAATAAGAAACAAGACTTGGGATAGTCCTATCTTATCCGCTGAAAAGTTTATAGCCCAGTCGAGTCTAATTGGGTGAGAAATCATCGGGCACTCCTTTTCTCCCTCCGTCAGTACGTTACTAATTCACAATCCGCGCGTTATTGCTATCCACCAGGGATAGGAATGTATACGACCAGGAAAAAAATACTCGATTTTTAACTTACATTTTTTTTTTTTTTTTTTTTAAACAACATTACAAGTTATTCAAGTTTTCGACAAAATACTAATGAAAATTGTAGCAATAAATAATTATTAATTGTCGGGAATGATTTTTAATAGCTATAAATCTGATAATTAATTTTTTTAAAAATACTTTTACAAGTTCTGTCTAATTAATATTTTTAATTGGTTTATTAAAATTTTTTTTTTTTTCTGATTTTTGGTGATGTTATAAATCAATTATAAATTTAAAAGGAATTAAATTATTTTCCCGTCTCAATAATTTATATTCGGATTTTATAGAAAGGCCAATGTTTAGATTAGACCGACAAGTTCACCCAAACCGGCGACAAAAAAACATTTAACATGATGTTTTATGAGACACTAGTTTGAATTATTATTCAGGTAATTTTTTTCGTGTTGAGATTTTTTAAGAACTTTGATAACAATTTCATGGTTTCGTTCCAACACAGACCGGTTTTCGTTAAAACCGACAACATTATGGTTGTCATAAATGGAGTGGATTAAGAGTGGTTTATATGATAATTAAGCTAATGTGGACCTTATTTTTACACTTTTTCAGACATTACTTTGAAATAAAATTTAATGGATCGAAAAAATTCTGATAATAATTTAATTACTTAGTACACAAAAAAGAAGGATTTCTTGGCGCAAGAAAAAGTTTACGTTATGAAATGAAAACAAAAGTTTTTAGGTTATTAGAATAATATAAATTTTTAAAGACAGAGAAGATACTCATTAATTTCTACCCGCTAAATCGCATTGCTATGAAATTGGTTTGTTTTGACTGGCAAAACAAACATTAACTCGCAGTTCCAATGCAGGTTTATGAAATAGTATATTATACAACAAGGGAGAAAAGTAGGATATTCCAACCCACGTGTGTAATTGCCTACTCAAGTCGAAGACGAGGTAGAAAATACGTAGATTGGGACGTCTTACCTTCCTCCTTAATGTGTATGCTATTTTTTCCCAGATCTTCGCCTAAAAGTTTAAATTCTTGCCGTTGTATGGGAAAAATGGCGCATGCGCTAATTTTTATCATTTGCTTTCTCATAAGAGAAGAGTAAGACTTTTTTCCCGTTAAACAGGGCAGGAATTCAAACTTTCAGGGCAAGTATAATAATAGTATATTACACACCAAGGGAGCAAAGTAGAGCATTCCAACCCGCGTGTGTAATTGCATACCCGAGCCGAAGGTGCGAGTGGCAAATACGTGGATTGGGATGTTTTACTTTTCTTCGTTGTGTGCATACTATTTTTCACCAAATCTGCACCTGAAGGTTTAAATTTTTGTCTCTGTTTTTGTGAAGAACAGCGCATGCGCTAATTTTTATTATATTTTGTCACAAAAGGAAAGAACGACTTTCTTCTTTCTTAACAGGACAAAAAATTTTCAAACCATCCTCATAGTTGTCTGCAAAAGAATGAATTTTTCACCCACTACTTGTCTATGATGAAATCTATGATTTTGCACACGCACATGCGCAGTAATGACAATTGTAGAAAAATGGTGGGAGAAATCCCAGTCATTTGCAAACTTAACGATCCATTTTTTTTACCGTTGATAAAAGAGAGGTTAAGTAAAAAAAAAAAATATTGTATTTTCAAACTTTGAAATGAAATTTTTTTATTTTCATGACAATTGATATTATTGATAATAATTAAAATATATATTTTCCTCTGTAATATATATGAAACGAATTGTCAAATATGAAATTAAATTTTAGTCAAACATATCTATTGTATTTTAATTTTATACATCTTAAAAAAATTGTAGGGAAAAAAAATCTAAAAACTAAAAATAAGTTTTATTATAATGTCATTTTTTATATGATAATCATAATTTATTGTAAATATCAAACAAATATAAACTAAATTCTACAATTTTAAAAATCATTGTTTGTTATGCCCCGGACTTTTTATCACATAAATTTATCACGGCAATTTAACATTTATTTGAATATTTATCATAATAAATCAGAGTATATTAATACAATATTAAAAAAAAAAGTATCATAATTGTAAACCTTCCCCACCAACTTGAACATTAATAAATTAATAATAATAGTAATAATAAAAATAAATTGAACTACATATCTTATTCAGTCAAATATTTGAGTAGCAACTCATTAACCTTTAATTGCATTTTAATTATTGTACAAATGAATTTAAAATAAATTAAAAATATATATAATATAAAAAACAAGGACATTTATATTTATATATAAATATATACACGATCACTTACATAAATAATAAAAAATAATATTAACGACCATGTTTAGTAAGTTCGAGTGGTTGCTGATCAATCCACTGATCTTTCCAAACAATTGGCGACGATGATGTAAATTCTTGATCTGAATCTTGTACATCAATTTCTTCGTCTTCATCTTCATTCGAAGATTTTAATTCAACCGATTCAGAACCGGTTTCATTTATAGATCTCGATTCTATTTTAGAATTATTCGAGTTACGCGAAGGTAAATCTTCACCGACAAGTTGACTAATCATCCTAAATGCACTGGGTTTTCTTACGGCATGAGAGTTATTGACATCAACACGTTCTGTCATCATCGGTGACGATGTTGTGACAACAGCATGAAAAGCACTATTTCTACCACCCATGCCGGCAATTGAAGTTGTCGTGTGAGACGAGTCCAGTCCAGCTCCTGACACCACATGGGAACCTGGAGATCCTGATCTTGGTGTTTGTGCTACAGACAGTTGGGATGATGGTGGCTGTGATGAAGGTGGGGGTGAACGCTTCAGTAGATTCATTCGCTGATGACGTCGCCACTTTGCCCGTCTGTTAGAAAACCAAACCTAAGAGTCACGAGTTAAGTCGTTAGAAAGCTCGTGACTTACCAATTAGAAAAGACAGTTGAATTCATTTCTGTGAATGAGGGTCTTTATATCCCTTGAAAGGGAAATGGATTTGCTTACCTGAACTCGTGCTTCAGATAAAGATGTTTTCGAAGCCAATCTCTCACGGGTTGATACACATGGATAATGCGAACGTTCAAATTCTTTTTCCAATTCTTCAAGTTGCTCTGGACTAAAAGTCGTTCGGTTACGCCGAAATTTTGGCTGTTCTGACCCGTCTAAGCTTCCGTCATCGTCATCTATGATTAATCATAAATACATTCAGATATTTAGTTATGATTTAGTTAAATTATGGAATATTGCACATCCCGTATTTATTTTGTAATTAATAGAGCTTTATTTGAAAGGGTTAGAACTCAAAAAGTATAAGAGAGAAAATGAAAATTTGTTTTTGCTTACTATAAGAAACTGGGTATCTGAATTCCGTTATGGGAACTTGGATATACGAATTTCTTCGGAAGGAATTCATATAGGAATCTGTGTTTTTATATAAGTAATTTCTATAGAATCCGGGGTATCTGGATTTTTGTCTATCGTCTATTGATACGCGTCTCTATAGCGAGGTTTCGGCACAAACGCTGTTAAGTACAATCGTGGGGGCACCTCAATTCTAAGAATTTTTTCCCCTACAGTCCCGAGGTAGTCTCATAACGAAGTCCTACTGTACAAATAATTTTAATAAAACACTAAATTAGGAACCGTACAAAGTTATTGTACTTCAGGAAATTTTATAAAAACACATACGCTTTTTATGGTATTTGTATCAACAACGTGACACTTTTAGTTAATTTTCCTAATTCCTAATCCATACAAGATTCCCATATGGATTTTGACATGGTACCGACTTCTATGGAAAATCTTCGTAAAAATCCACATGGAAATCCTTACTAGATTCCCATATGGATATGGCACAATGTGGATTCCCATAAGAACCCACGTGAGGATCTATATCAGGATCTATGTTGGATTCCTATAGAAAACCATATGGGAATCCATCCGAAAACACCATGTGAGAACACACATAGGAATCCAGGCTGTGGGACAAGTGTGCACCGTAGGTACGTGTGCGCACACATGCCCCACATTACTCTAATTGTGATAGAAGCTTAATTTTAATGATAATTATTTCACAAGCATAAGTAAAAAATTTTGTTAATTAAAAGTCTAGACTTGAATTATATTCTCGATAACTGAATAAATATCAGTAAGAACATTATTATTATTTTATAAATATCAAAAGTGTTATAATTTCGGTTAACTTTTGAATGCTAAGTTGTTGATTGAGAATGGAATTCGAGGTTAGTAATGTTTGATCAGATATTAAATATTTGTAACACAAATTGAATGCCGATGAATACATTTGTAAAATGGTTTATGATAATGTTTGGCAGCAGTAAATAACCATCACAACTTCCGGTATTACTCACTTTGAAAAGTAATCTATTGTCAGCAAACAGCTGCACAAATGTTAAGCCGTTGTATATTGCCCAATTCAAGTTAAGTGCATTGTATCTTGGACACGATTTTAAAATATTTGCCGTTACAATTTTAATGTAATTTAGTACAATTGAATTTATTATAATAACACAACATTACTATCAACATTTATGATTAATTATTTTACTATAATACTCTTAATGTTGACCGATGGTAACAACACAGTATGTGAATTAAATATATATTACTAACTGTTATAATTATTAAAGAAGACAGGGGCACTTCTTATAATTAAATTGAAAAAATTTCCCACAGAATTTACGAAGGCAAGTTTCAAAACGATAAAAAACTCAAGGTTTAAATGGAGAACTTTGAGGCAAAAATTTTATAAAAAAAATTATCAAAAATTTCGTAATTAATTTAAAATTCTCATGAATTTTGAAATGAAACTAAGTACTTAGGGTAAAACAAGTCACTTGAAAAATTTTAAAAAATTTTTTCAACCTTGCAGGGTAAAATATTGTCTCATGCCAAAGAAGAAGCCCCTAACTGGCTAAACTTAGCCTCATAAAAGCTTTTATCAAAACGCAATCTTTTCTGATTGGTCGAAAGAATGGTTTAATATGTATTAACACATTCATTTTTATATTAAACCACCGAACTTGAGTAAAAGGGGCCGAGTATGTCCCTACTTAATAATTCAAGCCACTAAAGAACCTATTAGCTCCTTCTTTTATGACGTCACTTTCAATTTAGCTGCCTTATTAACGAGACCAAAATCTCTAGACTGCACATGCGCACCCAATCAATCCGCACACGCATGTGTAGATTAAGGCAACGTCAGCTGAATTTTATAACCTTACATATCTCTATTAATTGATACAACATAACAACAACTCCAAGGTTGACTTTTTTTTATTGAGGCAAATTTTGTTAAGTGAATAATATTAAACAGTGTCTAATTTTACAAAGTAAATTATTTTTATAACTCTTACTGCATGACGCTGACTTCAGACATTTTACGGGGTTTTTCTTCGTGCATTCATTACATTAACTATAGTATACATCTAGTGACATAGTACTATAACACCGATTCGAAATGATGAATAAAATACTAAGGTACCCGCGGGTAATAAGACCTGTCGGATAATAAGGCCTAAGTGACAAAAATGATATTTAAAATAACCACCTCTGCTAAAGGCTACTCTAGTAGAAGGGTCTCACATAGAGATGTTACGACAAATTTATAGAGTTCCGATACCACGTTCCCTGTCTTCTATATTTCATCATCCGTCATATGCTGTCGTGGCGCAGAAGAAATTGTAAAAAACAATCTAGTCTTCTGACTATTAAAAAGGATACTGATAGTTTTAAGTGCTGTTGAACAAAACAATCTAGTCTTCTCACTCGTAAAAAGTATTGTTGCTAAATTTAAGTGATGATTCATCTCTAATACCAATTATATTAAGTATAGTTAAGCTATTCCAGTTTGTTTAACCCGTAGGCCTTATTATCTTACCTTAGTAAAATAAGGCCTACACGAAAAAAAAATATTGCGCTTATCGCTCACCAACGGAAAGCGACAGTTGTAACGTGATTGGTACTAAATTGTTACTTGATTTTCACGATATAAATATCAATATGAATGAAACACTAGATACTTATTATAATGATCCTACGGATTGTGAATATACTTAAATGTATAGTGATCGTCAGTTAACGTATCCATATCATACCAAAACGGATCGTGATTATCGCGATCTACTTCTCAAGCGCCACTACTCATAACCAAATTATTTAATAAAAAATTTACATCAATTACTTACGTATATTCTATTACTTGATTACATTTCTTCATATTAAATAATAATTTTTTATTGCACTTATGAGAATTATTAACATGGAATTATTAAATCCAACTAAAAATAAAATTGTAATGAAGTTAAAGTTAAAAATTCATCTACTTTAACCTCAAATGTTTTTATGATTTCCTCAAATGATCTTATGATTTCGGGATCCGCCTAGATCGCTATAATCACGATCCAATAGACCAAGACTTTCCGTATACAACGTATAACCAACCGAGGAGAGTGAATATCACGATACCGTTGAGTGGTGAGCACAATATTTTTTTTTCCGTGTATTCGTATGATTTCTGTAAAAGTATAATTTTTTGATTGTTTATGGTAAAAATTACCATTACTCTATTACATTTTACGGCTAATGTATTGAAATAAAGATTACTCTCTTAAAATGAATCAGTGAAAAGTGCTGCAAATTAGTGAATATTCACTGTATAAACACTTATAAGTATACCACTGTTTGAATAAGTGGTATACTTATAACTGATTATACAGTGAATATTCACTGATTTGCAGCACTTTTCACTGATTCATTTTAAGAGAGTAATGATACATTTCGATAATTAAATGCAATATTTTCGATTCTATCCAAAACCTCCTTTAGCTAGATTATATTATTTACAATGTAAAATTTACAATGTGATCGCTTTTTCTGTACATCACACTGTTATTGATTTAAAAACAATCAATTTATGATAATTTAAATAAATATATTAATAAATTGTTCTAGAAAATAAAAAAAAAAAAAAAAAATTAATATTTTAAACAATTATGAATGTGAAATTTTTGTTTTTACATCAAGATAGACGTGAAAAATACACTATATCTTTTATAACGAGTCCAATATCCTTTTTGATGTTATTTGCAGGTATATCTTGATTTTGTCACAAATTTCAAATTCAACTCCACCGTCCATCTTACGGCATTAATCTCTAGGCCTTATTACCCGCCGGTACCTCATTCTTTAATAACACCAGCAAAAAAAAGACAAAAAAATAAAAAAATGTTTTTTTCATTTTTCGTCACGCTCAAGTAAAAATTCAATTTTTTTTTATTTATTTAGATATTCTTGCGAATTTTTTAATAATATGAAGTTCTTGGAGTAAAACGGGGCACTTAAAAATTTTTGTGAATTTTCCTTGAGAAAAATATGATTTTCAATAAAGCCTAAAAAAAAAAATCATTTTTGCTGAGAAATCGTGTAATTCTTCAGTAAAAATTTATTTTTTATTTATAATTATTAATAAATAATAATAATTGTTAAAAAAAGATGACAACAAATAAAATATCAAGTCATAAGAATTATTTATTCGCTCACGTATACTCCATACTCCGATCTCTATTAAAATTTAATTAAAAAAAAAGTTTTAACTTTTTAACCAAAAATATTTCTGAGTATTAAACGATTCCGTAACCTTTTATTTGAACGCTTATATACTTGTTCATCATAAAACATATTGTAATTTTTTTTCACTTTACAAGACTATACCATCAATCCATTATATTATTAAATATAAAAGATCAATTCCTAAATGACTCAGTACATAAGCAATCTTTACACGCCACAATAAATAATTATCTTTTAAAGATATACAATTATAATTACAGCCGTAGCTGTATGCTGATGATTTGCATAATCATCGCATTCGTGATAAAAAAAAAAAAATATTCATCATCCATACAAATACGATTCCGTTTAAAACCTGCCACTATATTATAATAATATTTATTATTTTTAATCATCATATAAAATTTAGTTGCTTGATTCGATCGGTAGCCTCGCGATAAAAATCTACTGAAAGATATTATATAAATATAATAATATGTATATATATAATACGAAAAACCAATGAGTATTAATATAATGAGTGCATTGTAACAATAAAACATGTCTGTTGAGAAACTCTATGCATTTAAAAAAAGACGGGATGTGCTTTTTTTTTTATTAATTTTACATAAAATCTTATATAAGTGACGTTGCAAATAAGTGCAAAATTATTTATATATTTATATATTGGTCGATTATAATATTTACTTAATAATAATAATGATGAGAGTATTAGTAATAAAAAAATTCAAACCTTGCATATAACCTCGTGCAATAACATCGGCAGCACGAAGTGCATGTTCTGAATTGGCAGCGGCCGCTGAAGCGGATGTCGCTCCGGGACTAAGTGACGTTGGAAGAAGAAGCGATGAAGCAGCTCCAGTTATACCAGTAGCTAATGGTGGTATCATCCATGGATGTCCTGGAGCTCCAGGTGCTGGCCAAGTAGCCGGAAGGTGATGGGGAGTAGAAGGATGATGGTGAGCTGAATTGAAATACGGATGGGGTCCAGCGGCGTACAATCCGTATCCAGTGGCTCGTGCAAATTCAGCGGCTGCTCTTTCTGCCGCCCGATTTCTTAAGATTCTGTTAATGCTACTGACTGACGGAGCTGTTGCGTTGCTACAAACTCCTGTGAAAGTTATTTTTTATATTTTTGATTGAACAAACAAATTGTTGTGATGGGTTTATTGTTTACACTGTTAAAAATCGGGAGTGAATTCGGATTTTATTTAAATCCGAATTCACTCCCATGGAGTTCCGAAGTTTTTTTAAAAATCACTTCGCATACAGAGTAAAGAGGGAGCTAGTTTTGTCAGATGAGTGATCTGAAGTTTACTTCAGTTAGCATTCGCTCCAAACTGAAGTTTTAATACGAAAAAAAACTTCTCTTTGAAGTAAATTTTATCCGCTTTCATTCTGCTAATTTTGATGCAAAAAATGAAAAAAAACTGAAATGCCTCTTATCTCTTTTTTTTTTTTTTTTTTTTATATATGTCATCGTGATAAACTAACGAAGTAGAAAAATATATAAATTGTAACAAATAAATATTTATATCTGTTAATAAACTGTAAATAATAATTGAGGTGCCCCCACGATTGTACTTAACAGCGTTTGCACCCAAACCTCGCTATAAGACTATCGCCGTTTTGCGTTTTATTTATGTATTCGGTTCAACTCTACTCTATTATACAGTGAATCTATTTCATATATAATCATAAATAAACAGAATTTTGTCGTTCTTTTCTGTTAATTAATTATGTGATACCACGAAATTAGAAGTATTCTTTATGAAAATAAATTATTTAATCTACAATCTTTATGTATGTACATTTTATCTCAATTTTAGTCTTACTGGTCATTAGTCTTATAGCGAGGTTTCGGCACAAAACTTTTATTGAGTAGTTGGTGGGGGAAGTGTTCCGAGCGAGTTTTAACAAATTGAGGGGAAGAGTCTTATAACGAGTAGTCTTATAACGGGGTCCTACTGTAGTTCTTAAATAAATTTACCTTCAGAAATCAATCGTTCTCTAATTTCCCAGGCAAATATTGTTGGATTTTCTCGTTTATACTGTTCAATTTTAGAAACAACTGCTGGAGTTGCGACTTTAGGTTTACTACCACCGATTAAACCAGGCGGTCGTAGAGTTCCTGTAACAAAAAAAGTTTAATTCATGATTGTATTCACTTCTTTATAACGAAATTCTTAAATGAAGTTGTCAGCTATAAAAAAAAATGATAATAGTCCTAGAACTCTAAAAATATTTCTTATACAAAGAAGCACTACCGGTTTTAGACACTTTAAGTACCTGTTATGGACACTTTAAAAATTTTTATACGCTGATTTATAAAATAAGCAAATAAGCTAATATTTTTTATCATATTTAAAGATACTTGATTACTGATTACAGTCACAATATTTTTAATTAATTAAAATGAAGTATTAAGTGCCGATATGTAGTGGAACCAAAACCGGTGCTAAAACTTCAAGTAATTAAAGTTTAATTAGTACACCTTTACTAAATCAAAGATACTGTCGAAATTATAAATATATAATGATAATCATCTATTTTTTTTTTTTTCATTTCTGTAAATTACAAATTTAAATTAGCAGAATTTCTCTTTATTAATTTTTAAAGAATTTATATTTTTATGCACAGAAAAGCATGGATTTCTTGGCGCGAAAAACTTTTGCCCCAAGAAAATTTTTACTTTTGCTCCAAGAAATGTTTTGCATTTTGAATTGAAAATAAAAATATTTTTCGGGCAAAAAAAATGTCTTATGCCAAGAAATAATTTTTTTCTGTGTACGTCCTTTTGGTTTTAAGAAGCTTTTTAATGTCAAACGTGTGTATGATTTTTTTTCATTTTCAATCGTTTGGTAGGCTTATTTTTTTTTAATCTGAACTTTAAAATAAGTCTCTGATACCATTTGTAATAAAAAATAACTTATGTGCTCTTTTGGCTCTAGAAAGCTCCCTAACGCCAAAAGGGCTTATGAAAATATATCATTTTTTGTGATATGCATTGAAAACAAAAATTTTCCCTCATATCTCTTCCAAGATAATTTTTGTTCTCAATTCATAATGAAAAAAAAAAAAATTTTGGAATAAATAAAAATTTCTTGCGCTAATAAATATTTTTTTTCTGTGTAGTATTAACTTTCGAAATAATGAATCTAGTTTTCATTATTATCAGTTACTAAGAATCGGTAGCCAATAAATATGGTTGACTTACAACTTGCCAGCACATTGATTAAGTATTATGAAATAAATGAATAAAAAATTAATATATTGATAATCCTTGATTTATGAGTTTGTTTCAATTACATATTTTATTACAAATCAGTATATAATCGAAGTAAATATGGGCATGCAAACTCATTAATTTTATTATTTAAATATATAATTTTTTTCTGTAATTTAAAAATTTTGAATAACAAACTTTTGGCGCCTGATTTCAAAAACCATAAGATATAAAATTTCATGAGTTGAATTTTTTGTATTTTTACATTTCGTAATTTCGTTTGAACATATTTATGTAGTACACTATTAAATTTTTTTTGAACCTCCTATGGCCTAATAATGTATTTTTATGTCAAATATAAAAGAAATTAAAAATTGGCTCTTATTAGGTTTTAAGATTGAGCTGCCAAATTAATAAATTTCGTAAAAAAAAAAAAAAAAATAGTGTATATTATATTGAATTAATTGAATAGAGTAAATTTTCTCGATTGAAGGATTAGATCTGTTTCATAATAAATGATAAATTCAAATATTTTTTATTTACTTTAGGTTTTTAAATCTTATTTATCTAATCGTTTTTGTCTGTACTACTCTCTATCCAGGCCAATATCAGACTTGTTTTCGTACTATATTTAGTCTGTTTTTAATTGCTTTTACATTAAAAACAGACTTTTGTGTTATAATTATTAGTCTGTTCATTTGATTTTAGGACAAAAAAAGACTTTTTTTTACTATAATTGTTAGTCTACTTGTAATCGCCTTTAGATCAAAAACAGGACTTTTTACAAATATAAATAATAATAATAATCTAGATTTATAAATTTATTTTAATTTTCTTGATATTTGAAACATGCTAATGCGCCTTCGTAATAAGATGTCACAAGAATTCTGATGGTTTCTAATGCCAAAATATTTATCGATTTTACCCAGTAAATAATAAAAATTTTTTGACATTTTAAGAGTAATTTTATTACTTTTATTCAATATTATAAATATTCAGTCAAGACTACTAAAAAATAAAGCTGTCAAACTATCATTAACTGCCGACATTTTTAACCAAAAGACACTGAGTAAATGGTAAACAAAACATAATAAATTCTGGAACTTAAAATATTTTTTATAAATATTGTCCATAAATAAAAATATTACAAGTCCATGATTAAATCTAGTTTTGTCCTCGCAAATTTTCAGAACTAAATTTTTCCAAGTTCAAGAATTAATCTACTTTTGTCTGCCCGTAACGCAATTGTTTTTTAAAACAACAGATCAAAAAGAGCTTAAAATTTTTATAAAAGATCAAAAACAGATCAACTAGTTCAAATACAGACCAATTAGTCCAAACGCAGTTCAGTTAGACTAAAATCAGATGAAATTTTTCGACTCGGGTCATATAAAACTAGAGTTATCGGGATTAAATGATGATATCGTAACAAGTACCTTGAATCTTGAGATCCAATTAGATATGTCCGGGTTAAAGTACTACGGCATATTAATATTGTCAAGGTTACTTTTGCATACATTTAAGCAAAAACGTTCTCGCAAAGTTGGGTAGGTAGGTAGGTAGGTAGGTAGGCAGATAGATAGGTAGGTATCAGTTGCCAGATGATTGGATGAAACACGCACATCATTGTTGATGTGACGTAGTGTCTGACAAGGACATTTTCGACGTTTCAATAAATTAACGTAGATATAGAGGCCATGGAGGGACACAAGGAAAATTAAACGGAAGGAGAGCTCAGTACATGTTAGTATACATCATACCCAACCAAAGCACTCAAAGAATCATGGCATGATGGGTATGCACGGGTATATTCTTTCATTTTATATTACTCTGAAAAGCTAATGGAAGCCGCGACGCAGACAGGCTTGAGCAATTATCGGTCATTACGTGTTATTATTAATAACAATAATAATAATGGTGAAAAAGAAATAAAGCGTTGGTATATATCGCGTGCGCTCCCACGGGAGAAGTGCGTGCTGAGGTATAAACGATGTTACCTACCTAATAGGTATCTACGCCTCGAGCAAATTCCTTTGCCACAGTATTCATTTTTGTCTCTTGTTTTTTTATATTATACCAAGTTTACTTAACTTATAAATATATATAAATAAATATATATGTGTATATATGTATGTACTTTAGTTTTTGAATGTCAGATAGATTAATGATACTGATAAAAGCACATTGTGAGTTTAATAAATTGCTTATTGGCACTTATGTTCGAGCAACTACGTAAATCACCTTTCGTAATTATTTAAGATATATTTTAATGACAACAAATATGCTATTATATTTATCTCATTATTTTATATGCCTATTTAATAATTACTTTTTTTCCTAATTTCGTTTATTACTTTTTTTATTTTTATAAAATCTGTATTGGTGGGAAACCTTAGCTATTTTAAATTAATTTATTATTGAAAATTACAAACTTACACTGTAAAAAAATGGGAGTCAATTCGGAGTTATTACGTATTTTATTTAAACCCAAAACTCGGAGTCTCGGAGGTTTAATATTAAAATAAACTCTCCTCTGGAGTCAGTCTTATAAAAGATTCCCAGAGGATTAAAAAAATAAACAGTCATGCGCTTCGCATTCACTGTGGATTTAATCCGCGTTCACTCCCAAAATTTTTTACAGTTTAAAAATGAAAATAATTAAAAGGGACGAAATTCGAATTCTTTTAAATAATTTCAATTTTTTTGTTTGTATATATAGATATACAGTTTGCATAGAACACTGATAGAAGGATTCCTTTGGATTTAATAAGATTTGTTAATATTTAACAAATGGTTAATTAATGAACAGGCTCAAATAAATATTTATTACAGTCAGCAAATTATTTGTTAGAGCGTATTTCCATGCACCAAAAAAATATTTATTAATGTATAATAAATGATTTATTAATATTTAATTCCGCTAACTCGAGAAATATATATTTTTGAACAAAATTGTACTTCAATTATTTTTAACAATACGTAATAATAACTTGAGGCCATAATGACTATTTTTTTTTTTTTTAACTTCCCGCTAAGAAAATTGCAAATTTTCAAAAATTCGGGAAGTTATTGGTTTCAGTCCGATTTGTGAAAATCGAAATTCCAACAGATGTCGACGTTTTGAGGTCCTAGGAAGCTATTCTGACTAATTTCACGATGATGTCCGAGTGTATGTATGTATGTATGTACGTACGTACGTATGTAAATATTCTGTAACTTTTGAACGGATGAACCGATTTTGAACTTTAAGGTGTCATTCGACGCGGCTTTTTATTTACTATAAACAATGAAAATTTGAGCTTAATCGGTCGGGTACGTTCGGAGATATTTTGAAAATAAAATTTTTTCAAAAATGTTTTTTTTGAATAACTTTTAATTCGCTGAATGGATTGATCCCAAAATCCAATCAGCTCTTCAGCTTTGTAAGCCGCGTCGAATGCCGCCTCAAAAATCAAAATCGGTTTATTTGTTCGAGAGAAACCGTTAACGAAAGAATTAAAAAAATCGGTCTGTCGGTTGACCCTGCGGGCCAGCCCCAAAACTTCCCGCGTATTTCAAGCTCCTTGAGCTCGAAAAACTGTAGAAGATACATTTTCGAGCTCTTCGAGCTCGAAAATACTTTTGTATGCTTTTGTTTTCAAAAAATAACGTTTTTTACAATTTTTTCTACACTGAGAAAATTAAATGATTGTGTTTATTATCCTAAATTTTTAGCCTCAATCATCTAGGATGATAAGAACGATTTTAAATGCAAAGATAGTTAGAGTTATAATTTTTATTAATAGGATTAACAATCATTGGATGATAACAGTTACCATCAGAATGATTACAGTTACCATCAAGATGATTACAGTTACTATCAGGGATGGTAATTATTATTATGAAAAAATTGATCGAAAATTCAATAAATTTGAAGTAGGGGAAGGGAGGGCAAAATGGGCCCCCTGAAATTTTGGATGCCTCGAAATATTTGGGGGCAAAATGGGCCGCCCAAAATTTTTAACGTGAAAAGTGTTTGAGGCGGAGAGGTGGGGCAAAATGGGCCACTCAAAAAAATTGTAACGAAGAAATTAACTAGGCGGAAAATAAAAAAAATAATTTTTTCGTTACAATTTTGTTTTTCGAGAGGTTCATTTTGCCCCACATATCACATATTTACCTGAAATATAATAGAAACATTATAGAGGTCAGAATTTGACGGAAAGCGAAAAAAAAATTTATTTTCGAGTGATCCATTTTACCCCACATATCACATATTGGCCTAAAAATATGATAAAAACAATATAGAGGTCATAACTTGACGGAAAATGAAAATCAAACTTTTTTACTTAATTTTTGAAAGGGTCCTTCGTGCCCCAGGCTCCCCTATTAACATTTAGTATTTTTTTACCCTTGTAAAATGATGGTTTCATTATAATCGAATTAATTGTTATTCTAATTATCTTTGATGGTAACTATTATAATTTCTGATGGTACCAGTTACCATCAGAAATTATAAATATAACTATTTAGGATAATAATCCTAATTAACTCGAGTTAACATCCATGATCGTACAACTTATCATCCAGATGGTAACCATTACAATCTAGATGATTTACACAATCATCTAGATGATATTTATTACTATCAGATTGATAGTAAAAATTTTACCATCACTTGATGATAACTCCAATCATTTAATTTTCTCAGTGTACGATATCTCTCGAACGAATAAACCGATTGAGACGTTTAAGGTGGCAGTTGACGCGTTTTATTGAGTTCTATAACTGATTAAATTTTGAAATTGATTCATCGAGTCATTTTTGAGAAATTTTCAAAATACTAAAAAAAATTTTTTTTTTTAATTCTTTCGACAACGGTTTCTCTTGAAAGAATTAACCGATTTTGATGTTTGAGGTGGCATTCGACGCGGCTTATAAATCTCCAGAACCCAGTCCATTATGAAATTAATCCATCGAGCCCGTAAAAAGTTATCCAAAAAAAACATTTTTGAAAAAAGTTTATTTTTGGAATATTTCCGAACGAGCCCTGCTGATCAAGCTCAATTTTTTTTTCAGCTTCAAGATATTAAAAAACTGCGTCGAATGACACCTTGACGATTAAAATCGGTTGATCCGTTCGAAAGTTATAGATATTTACATACGTACGTACGTACATACATACATACATACACTCGGACATCATCGTGAAATTAGTCAGAATAGCTTTCTAGGACCTCAAAACGTCGACATCTGTTGGAATTTCGATTTTCACAAATCGGACTGAAACCAATAACTTCCAGAATTTTTGAAAATTTGCAATTTTCTTAGCGGGAAGTTAAAAAAATTTTTTTTTTAGTATTTTGAAAATTTCTCAAAAACGACTCTATAAATCAATTTCAAAATTTGATCAGTTGTAGAACTCAATAAAACGCGTCGATTGCCTCCTTAAACGTCTCAATCGGTTGATTCGTTCGAGAGATATCGTTGTAGAAAAAATGGTAAAAAACATTATTTTTCGAAAATAAACGCATACAAAAGTATTTTCGAGCTCGAAGAGCTCGAAAATGTATCCACAACACTTTTTCGAGCTCAAGGAGCTCGAAATGGGCGGGAAGTTTTGGAGCTGGCCCACAGGGTCAACGGACAGACCGATTTTTTATATTGTAACGAAAGTGAATAGATAGATAGATAGATAGATAATAGCTTTATTTGACCCTAGAGCATAAGCCTCTTCAGGGCCATCAATTTTGAAATACATTGGTTTATATTAATATAATTATAATAATGATAATATGGCTGTCTACAAAAATTAATTAGTTGATTGATTGGAGGTTTACATATTAATTGTAACAAAGTACAGAGTAATTGTTAAATCATTCTAAAATAAGTGTCATACCATATGATACAATGAAAATAATATAACATAATATAATATAATATGATACAACATAATATGATACAATATTGTAATAATTATGGGTGCTAGTTATCACATTCTATGACATAATTGAAGCAAGCAATTTTATATTCAGCCAAATTATCCGCAGCTATAATCTCAGCTGGCAGCTCATTCCAGATACGTATGCCGTGTACTAAAAATGAATTGTCATACATGACACAATTAGCCTTTGGTAAGCGCAGGTAGTCTTGCCTGACATCCCCCCTGCGTAACGCTACTGGCAAAAATTCTAATTTCGAGCCGAATAGCTGCCAATAATTTAGTCGAATTTCTTTATAGAATAAGCAAGCGATGAAATAGTCTCTTCTTTTATCTAACTTGAATACTATACATTATTATTAATATTTTTTTTTACATATTAATGTAATCTTCTGTACTTGCTTACAGGCTTCACGGCGAGAGGATTTAAAATGGATTGCGTTTAAATGTCTCGTAGAGGTTATAATAAACGCTATTCACCCCCATGGTGTAATGGAAATATGGGGTGATAAAAATTTCGAAATAAAAAAACGTATCCCAAGTAAATGGTTAACTGCCGTTTATATTTTAAGCTTTTCTAAATTTTATCTAGGTATACGCCTATTGAGCGAACTTAAAAAAAATAGAAAAGCTTGGCATATTTTTCTCATGGAAGAAATAACCAGCAGCATCTACAACATGTCAATTTTTATTGTATTTTATTGGACAATAGCCGCTTGGTTTAACAACCAATGCGAAAGGTACGTGAAACATTCTCAATATTATGTTTTTTAACTTCCCGCTTAGAAAATCGATGATTTTCAAAAATTTCGGGAAGTTATTGTTTTCACCCCGATTTTCAAAAATCGAGTTTTCATCAGATGTCGACGTTTTGAGGTCCTAGGAAGCTATTCTGACTATTTTTATAATGATGTCCGAGTGTCTGTATGTATGTGTGTGTGTGTGTGTGTGTGTGTGTGTGTGTATGTATGTATGTATGTAAACTCTTTATAACTTTTTAACTAATAAACCGATTTGGATGGTTAAGGCGGCAATCGAAAGAGTTTTTTGGCCATCAACTTTTCTGAAAATTTCAGATTATTTGACCAAGTAGACTCGAAGATATTGGCCAATTACGAAAAAAAAAAAATTTTTTTTTTTAGTTTTTTATTGATTTCTTAGAAACGACTTATACGATCGACTTCAAAATCTAATCAGCTCTAGAACTCAATAAAACGCGTCGATTGCCACCTCAAACATCTAAATCGAATAATTCGTTCGAGAGTTATCGTTGGAGAAAGAAATGGTAAAAAACAGTTTTTTGCGAATATCTTTGAAACAACTCAACCAAACAATCCAAAAATCTAATCAGCTTTAGAATTTATTAAAACGCGTCGATTGCCACCTTAAACATCAAAATCGGATAATTCGTTCGAGAGTTATCGTGGGAGAAAGGAATGCTAAAAACTGTTTTTTTTCGAAAACAATGGCATGCAAAAGTATTTTCGAGCTCGAAGAGCTCGAAAATGTATTTACAACGATGTTTTCGGGCTCCTTGAGCTCGAAAACAGCGGGAAGTTTTGGGGCTGGCCCGCAGGGTCAACCGATGCTCAGATTTTTTTTTTGATACATGGAATAATTATATAGTGTGATATTTACATGGACTTTGAATAAGTTTACCTCATTTTTCTATATTACCTAATTCTTTGAAATTTTTTTCATATATAACACAAATTCTATACAATTACTCTTTACCTGTAGTATTATTTAATAGTATTATATCGCGTTACTAATTCCAAAAGGAGGCATTTTTATTCGCCCTTTTGGTTTTAAGGAGCTTCCTAGAGCCGAAAAGCGTACTATTTTTTTTCATTGCCAATTGTTCAATAGGCTTATTTTAGAGCTAAAAATTTATTTTCAATTTTGAGCTTTAAAATAAGTTTCCAAAATAAATCGTTATGAAATAAAATGATACGCCCTTGTGGCTCTAGGAAGCTTTCCTAAGCCAAAAGGGCGAATAAAAATACGTCCTTTTGGAAATAGTAATGCAATATATTCATTCAGACAAAATCTTCAATATTTACATTAATAGTGAGCTCAAAATTATAGTGTGTGTGTGTGTGTGTAATAAAAGTTTGTAAAAAATTTATAAATAATTTTCCCCTTTTAAAAAAATGCCAGAATAGGAAAAAGTATTGATTATTGAAAAAAAAAAAATTATCGAAAATACATTATTAATCATTTTTGACTACTTTTAATAATTCAAATACTTCTTCAAAATATATTACTGCAATAAATCATTACATTAACGCTTTAATTTCTTTTAAATTATTATAAAAAATTTTTAAATAACAATCAAAGTAAAACGAAAATACTGAAAAAAAAAAATTCCGAGTAATTCTTCAAAAGATAGAAGTGTGTGCCTCACTCAATTATTAGAATTCTTTTGTATACTAAGGTGACAAAATAGTCTACACATAAATATGTATAAATTACAAAGAAAAATTAGAAATCTTAAAATTTTGGACTAACCATTTTAGTCGCCGTGATCACTATTTATTATTAAGTTGAATCCATATAATTCGAAAGAAAGTTGAGAAATATTTATCCTATCCTATTATATGCATCTATTATCTGATAAAATTTACGATTTTTGAAAAAATAATTACTTATCAAAAATATGAGTGTCTTCTAAAATTTGAAAAAATTCTTTAGTTAAGATATCGTACTGTCAGTTTTTTAAATTATTGCTCAGAATTTAATGGAGTTTGGCATATTAATAGATAATTATAAAAAAACGATCCAATCAAATTTTTATAGACTTACGGAGAACCAGTAAAATTTGGATTTTCACCAACTTTTATATAAAAATTAAAATAATTTTGATTTATATCTTTGTATCGATACTGCCCTTTTAAACTTAATCAGTAAAAATCTTACTGATTTTTCCAGTAGTTACAAAATTTACTGAAAGATCAGTAGCTTTGAATCAATTTACTGACTAATCAGTGAATTTAGCTTCACGGCAGTAAAGACCGCCATCTATACTTGGGAGCTTGTTCGTTAGACAAAGGTCGTTTGCAGGTTACAATCAAAGATTATTATTTATATTACACTATTATTACGGTAAGTTTAAAATATTTTAACAAACAAAAGTTAATTAATAATTTATATACTATAATGAAACCTATTTATTTGTCTCAATTGAATATGAGTAGAATAATTCTGAAATGTTTTTTCGTGTATGCAATTAATATACATTGTAGGTAATGCATAACCTGAAATTGTCTTATTAATTATTTCATGTTTACTAATAAATATCATTATTGTTTTCAGACAAATGTTTATAATCATTTTTAATGAAAAATTACTATAATTTAACAGACTATAACTTGATGATATTAAAATGGAAGATTTATTAAATAAACTTAACTTTCAAAACCCATTTGATGGATTGAAGAATTTGAATCAACGAATCAATGTATCAAAAGAATGCAGTGAATATGTAGAGGGTGAAGAAATACACTTGGTTACAGAATGGAGAACGTATTTGATCAAAAAATTTGAATATATGTTGATTCTATTTTCATCAACGGCTTAATATATGATCATGATATGAATTTTTGTATTTTTTAATGTGCGTTAATCAATAAATACTGATTCTTCTTCGCATCAAGAACTGAATCAGTAGTTATGACTAATTACATCTGTTACGATCACTATTTTATTCAGTAACAATTTTTTTGATTAGAAATGTGAAGCGGTTTTCACTGATTGAATCAGTAACATTTTACTGATTTGCAATGATATACTTGGGAAGAGAGATAGGGATGAGGTTTTGAAAATTATAATGGGTTCAAGTAAGACAATAACAACAGCGGGGACAATTTGCCTCGTGTTAATAGCATTATTTATGAAAAAAAAATGATGCTGTAATTTCTGATCTATATCACATTCTTGTTGAACTTTACATAAAATTCGAAGTGTTTTGGGAATGAAAAAAATTTAAGAATAAAACATTATTTTCTGAAGAATTAACCCTTCGTTGGTCGCGCTATTAGCTATTCCCCGCTTTTTTATTTATTTTGTAATATAAAATGAGATCATTTTTTTAGCTTTCAATTGAACTATTCCTTCTTTGATCTATTTAACATATATTAAAAGAGTTTCTCAAATTATAATTATTTATATTAAATAATAAATTTCGAATGAACGTGGAATCGCGGTGAATCCCCGTGAGCGCTACCAAACTAGACAGTGAAATTTTATTCTCAACGTTGCCAAATATACGGAAGCGAAGTAAATAAAACTAATATGGATGTCATATATTGTCAATAAAATTGGCAACGCTGTAAGAAAATTAACATTACGGCCATTTGATAATATATATCATTTTTATAAATTTTTTTCATGGAGGTATTTAAATTTCATTTGATTTTATATATTTTTCTCACGACTTAACGTGCTTTTAAAAAATTTTCTCGTAGATTGAACGAGTTTACTTACCAAGAAGTTTCGTAACAACAGCTCCTTGTTGATTTAACGACAACACATGGTTTGCCAGATCGTTATAATGTCTCAGAGCACCCAATCCGTGTGACAATTCAAGAAGTCGTTGACGTGTTGCTCCGCTGATTGTACTGCTGTTACCAGGGAATGCCCCAGTAGCGCAATTGGGATGGCTCACACCTTTAAATAATTATAAGTAAATATATATAAATTAACCATAAACTCATAAAACATATTTTTCATCGATACATTATAATCCATAATTTAAAGTAATTAATTTTATTTAAGTTGATTATAAAAAAATCTAATTATAGATTAAAAATGGCGAAAAAAAATCAGTAGTATTGTTGATAAATATTGGATAGTAATATTAATGTATGTTTAAGTAAAACGTATTGAAAGCGTATTTTTTCGAGTTGAAACAAAATCAACGGATGTCTTTAAATTATTGTCACTCTTCCTGTCTTCTTGTTAATGTGTGTGGTAGACGCATAAGTAACACATCATTTGTTCAAGAATTCATGTATGCTAACGAATTTAAGAGAATGTATTCTTACAGTTTCTCGGTATGCGTTGAGTAAAATTACGAGTGGCATTGAGCGATTTTGTCGCCACGCCTTGTATACCGATTCAATAGAGTATCGCCTTAGCCATACATTCTTTTAAATTAAAACAGTCACGTCGCGACTCCGTTTTCTATCTCGTCGGTTCTCATTTTTTGTTATTGTCATTAAATAATAACATGAACTAAAATAGAATAATAATTCATCGATCATTATGTTATTGTTTATATATATATATATATATATATATATATATATATATATATATATATATATTACATATACCACACGTTTGTACAATATAACTTTTAACTTCTTTTTTACATAATTGAATAATTATTTTTAACTTAAATAAAATAACAGGAAAATTAATCACGATTTATTTACTACGTAATAAATTTTTAAAAAATTAATTTATTCTAGTGATAAAAATTACCTGATTATTCACAGTTTATATACCAACACTTGTTTTTGTAATTAAATGATAGTTAATATTTAAATTTTCATTGTATTTGATAGTAAAATCTACATTTTTTAAAATTACACTTAATCATCTGATGTTATTACAGTTGTGTAAACTTATTTGTTTATTTTAATTCGTATTTTTTGCTGGAGGCTGATACCTTACAAAAAACATCGATATTTTTATTTAAAAAAAAAAAAAAAAAACAATTCAACCATTGGTATCTCAGTGAAAAATAGTTGTGCAGGCCATGAAAAAAATTTAGTCAATAAAATTTTTAATATAAAATTATATCGGTTATAGGCTCATTAAATATTTATGGGATTACTTTAATTTTGTTATTTTAGCTATTTTTAGATTATGTTTTTTTTTTTGGTCGAAATTATTTTTATTTAATTTATTACTGTTCTATGAAACGAAAAAGCTGAAGGAAGTTGCTAAGTATAACAATGGCGGGAAAATGAAAATATTTAAAAAATTTAGTAATTTTTTTTTGGCAGAAAAATAGGAAACAAAAAAAAAGAAGTTGGCGGTTGTTCTTTTTTTATAAAATGATGCCAAAAAATGTTTGAGTAAGACAGTTTCAAATTTTTTTTGGTAATAAGTGAAGAAAAAAAAATATTCGTTTTTTAAATTTTAACATTTTCCCGCCACTGCTATATGTTGCTGAAACGAGAGCTAGAGTATTTTTAAATAATAATTATTTAATTTAATAATCGTCTAGGATTTTCCTAATTGATGCAGAACTTCGACTTCACGGAGAAAGAAATGGAGTAATTTTTACTAAATTTGGAAAAATTACAATCTGAGAATCAATCTCGAAACGTTAAAAAAATCAAAACTTGTACAAAACTCAAAGCAAAAATTACAACATTATTTAGAATAATAATTTCTGTTGATTATAAAAATTACTGCATTCAAAATAAAATTTACTAGCGACAAATAAAAATTATAATGTACCAATAATTTTGACTATTGTACTCAGTAAATATTAGTTAACGCGCTTTGTGAAAGATGTATTCTGGCGGGTAATTTTTACAATCCAGATAGTAATTTTTACAATCTCAAATAGTAATTTTATCACTCGGAGTAGCAATTTGTCTTACCGACATTCTAAAATGTACAGTACCCACGTATAATTACATTGGAGATATAATATTTATCAACTACGAAACAAAAATTGCGACTAATGTGCTAACTTTTAATAATTCTACACGGAAAGAAAATTATAGGGAGTATTCCTATGCATTATAGGAATGGTTCCTATAATGGTATAGGAATTGTACCCATACTATTATAGGAATGGTTCCTATATATTATAGGAACCACCCCTATACCATTATGGGAACCATTCCTGTACTATTATAGGAACCATTCCTGTAATAGTATAGGAACCATTCCTATAATATTATAGGAACCATTCCTATAATAGTATGGGTACAATTCCTATACTATTATAGGAACCATTCCTGTAATAGTATAGGAACCATTCCTATAATATTATAGGAACCATTCCTATACTATTATAGGAACCATTTCTATACTATTATAGGAACCATTCCTGTAATAGTATAGGAACCATTCCTGTAATAGTAAAGGATCCATTCCTATAATATTATAGGAACCATTCCCATAAATTATAGTAACTATTCCTATAATAGTATAGGAACCATTCCTATAATATTATAGGAACCATTCCTATAATAGTATGGGTACAATTCCTATACTATTATAGGAACCATTCCTGTAATAGTATAGGAACCATTCCTATACTATTATAGGAACCATTTCTATACTATTATAGGAACCATTCCTGTAATAGTATAGGAACCATTCCTGTAATAGTAAAGGATCCATTCCTATAATATTATAGGAACCATTCCCATAAATTATAGTAACTATTCCTATAATAGTATAGGAACCATTCCTATAATATTATAGGGATGGTTCCTATAATGGTATAGGTATCATTCCTATAATTATAGGAACTATTCCTATAATTATGGGTAATATACCTATATCTATAGGACGTGTTCCCATAATTTATGGTCGTCATTCCTATACTGGTATAGAATGAAATTTCACAAAATTATAGGAAGCATTCCCATAATTTTCTTTCCGTGTAATAACAATTTCTACTTTTTGTAAGATTGAACTATTTTTATATGAATAAGTAAATATTTATTTTTTCCAGGCGAAAATTTAACGAAGCTGTATTGTATTTATTATAAGTGAAAATTACAATCTAGATAGTAATAATTGAAATAAAAAATTAATTTTCTACAAATCATCGTAATTTTTTTTTTGGATTGTAATTTTCAATCTGAGATAGCAAATTTTTCATTGTAATTGTAATTATTACTTAATTTTGACCTGCATTTTTCTCCGTGTTTCAAAAGTCATCCGTATCTTCAAAATATGTTGACTAAAAAATGAATCTAAATGAAAATATAATTACGAGACATGAGCCAGGTGATTAATTATATGCCATTAAACACAATCAATATAAGTAAGTATACTTGGGTAATTATATGAAGTTCCGACGGACTGTTCATTACTATCATTTAAATAAATTCACAAAAGTACACGGAAAAAAATGATTTCTTTGCGCAAAAAAAAATGTAACTTGCCCTAATAAATTTTTTTACATGATGAATTGAGATCGAAATTTTTCTTGCGCCAAGAAATCCTGTTTTTTTTGCTTACAATAAATTTAAAAAATTTTTTTTGTTTTCCCATTAATAAAAATGAGTATAATCATAAGTAAAAGTAATTGATCGACAGATTTTAATGATATATAGTAATTATTCACCTCAATACACTGTAAAAAATCGGGAGTAAATTCATAGTGATTACGGATTTTATTTAAATCCGCATTTACTCCCTTTCGGAATGAATTTTACTCCAAAAAAATTAAATAAATACAGTCATGCGCTCCACATTTACTCCGGATTCAATCTGCGTTTACTGCGAAAATTTTTTACAGTGCAATTATTCACAATCAATTTTGATCATATTATAAATTTATCATATACATATATATATGTTAATATACGGTCATTATAATAATAAATGATTTAATCTGAAATATTTAAAATAATTAAATGTGTCAAGTTAATTATTATTTAATTATCTGTTAAAAATATGGTAATAAATGAGCAATCAGTGGAAACGAGTAAAAGGTGTGAGACCACTCATTAGCTAATATTCGCTCAGGTCAGTATTATTTTGAGACGGAGATATTTTATCGGAGATGCTTCCGTGAAAGCGTTTACTCTTTGGAAGATCAGACATATATATGAGAATTGAGAATCGAGGTCCCAAGAACATTCACTTTCACAGAAACATAACTATATACATGATAAAAATGTAAATTTTTGAGTATATATATATATATATATATATATATATATATATATATATATATATATATCTTATAAAATTTTACATAGATTCAAATTACACGATTATCTCAAATATATGGAGAAAAAAATTTGTTTTTTTTTTATTTTTGTCAAAAAACCGATTAAAGAATCGAATTACTTATTTTGCGAAATTTAAATTGTGATGTACCATGATTTTATGAACATGAAACGGTTACAAAGTATAATTATTGAGGACAGAACGTCTGCTTATCTAACTGCTGTTTTTTATTACTCCATTATTAAGAAGGTTTTTATATGTTTACGAAAATAAATAAATCTTTTTAAAGAATTTATCGTCACATCAAACTTCAGTAAAAGTAAACAAGTAAAAATCCTTTTTCAATGCATCAGATTAAATAATAAAAATCAATTTTATAAGAGCAATATAAATTATTTAACAATTGGCAATCGGAGTCTTACAATCAAAAATTTATTTTTATATATTTTTTTTAACCAACTCAAAAATGGTAATTTTTTTCTTGTTTTTCGATTGTCATATCGAAAACTTCAAATTATTAAACATATAAAGTAGTGTTGATTAAAATTTTTCATATATTTGTATACATTTCTGATAATAAATAAAATTTAAAAAATTTGATATTAAAGTTCTTGAATTATTATTGACTATTTTTTTATTTTATGTATAGATCATTTTTATTTGTATCACAATATATCATTATAATTGAAAGTGTCAGTAGTTATTGATTTAATTGCCTTATAATAAATTATATATAAATAAACCATTAACTTTTTTTTAATCGATGATTAAAATTACGTTTTTTCCGTCACCATTCAATTCGTAATATTAGAAACATATATATATATATATATATATATATATATTAGGCTGATTCAAAAAAATGGAATATTTTTTTTTTCTCGATATCCCCTGTGAAATATATTCAGAGAGACAAGAAAAAACGCCTGTGAAAATCAGAGCTCTTAATATTAATATTTGGAGGTCGCGCATCGCAAATTTCTATTTCCCGTTTAAATAACATAAGAAAATTTATTTTTTAAGCTTTGGAATTTTGTAGCTCACGGTGGGATCAATACTTTTAAATGTTCAAGACATATTCTTATGGGAAATTTGACGCTCTATAAAAAAGGTCTCTTGTAATTTTTTGATATTTTCATTTCTTCAAAAGTTATTCGGAGTTAAAGTTAGATCGACGATAAATTTTTACAATTTTTAAATTTTTTGACGCAACCATCAACTTTATCGGAAAACTCAATAGGACATTTTTTGTAGAGCATTTTATTTCCTATAACTTATCTTAATGAAAATTTTCCATATTTCTCACAAGTCGTAAGTTATTTGCAATTAACTGGAAATCTTCTTAAAAAATCCAAATTTTTTCGCTTAAAATTAATTATATTAAAAATTTCAACAAATTGCAAATAACTTACGACTTGTGAGAAATATAGAAAATTTTCATTAAGATAAGTTATAGGAAATAGAATGCTCTACAAAAAATGTCCTATTGAGTTTTCCGATAAAGTTGATGGTTGCGTCAAAAAATTTAAAAATTGTAAAAATTTATCGTCAATCTAACTTTAACTCCGAATAACTTTTGAAGAAATGAAAATATCAAAAAATTACAAGAGACCTTTTTTATAGAGCGTCAAATTTCCCATAAGACTATGTCTTGAACATTTAAAAGTATTGGTCCCACCGTGAGCTACAAAATTCCAAAGCTTAAAAAATAAATTTTCTCATGTTATTTAAACGGAAAATAGAAATTTGCGATGCGCGACCTCTAAATAACAATATTAAGAGCTCTGATTTTCACAGGCGTTTTTTCTTGTCTCTCTGAATATATTTCACAGGGGATATCGAGAAAAAAAAATATTCCATTTTTTTGAATCAGCCTAATATATATATGTAACAGTATTTTATATCTTTATTCTTAAATACCTGTATATATATTTATATACCTGCCTACTCTTTATAGCCATGTTAGTCATGCGAATATTTTCTTGATTAAGATAATCTTATCGTCGATCATAAAACTCCTTTTACAAATTAATGTATCTTGTTAAAAAATTTTTATTATTCAATGCACTTTATTTGATCATCTTATTAATTATTTTTACACTGTAAAAAATCGAGAGTGATTTCGAAGTGATCTGGATTTTATTTAAATCCGCATTCTCTCCGATTCCGAGGTTTAACATTAAAATAAACCCCTTTAGGGTCAGTTTTTCTACAAAAAAATAAAATAAATACACAGTCATCTGTTCCGCATTTACTCCAGATTTAATCCACATTCACTTGGCGAATTTTTCAAAGTGTAGATAATAGGTATCAACTTTACGAAAATATATTTTTAGAGTAATTTAATACTTTGAATTTAGGGGATGGGGAGGGGGCAAAACGGGGTAGGGTCGGCAAGAAAAATTATTCGACGCAAAAAATCCTTTTTTCCGTATACTGTTAATTATATTGTGAAGTTGTCAATTATTATTTTTGAAAGTATTATGGCTGAAAGTCTTCCCGACGGAAATTTTGTTTGATATTTTTATAATAAAAACAATTAATCCAATATTTTATCACTTAATTTAGGGGAAGCGGGGGCAAAAGGAGATAGGGCAGACAAAACAGGATACCCCTCAAATTTTATAAAAAAAAAATTTTATATTTTAAATCTTTTAAATTCCAAAATCACTTTTGTAAATATAATTGAGCGTTATTTTGAGTTTTTTTTGTTAAACTTTTTCAAAAATCAATTGTCAGTTGAAAAATATTAATGACTTTTTTTTTTACGATAAAAAGTATTAAAAATTTGTTTTTCTTCTTTGGTATCCAATAATCATACAAAATATAATTTTCCTTCACGTAAATTACTTGCAAAAAAGTTTAACAATCAAATTAATTCAAAATCCAGAAATTTTTTTTCCTTTTTTAGGGGGTACCCCATTTTGTCCGCAAAAATGAAAATTTTTTTTTTAACAGTAACTGAAAATTTTTCCTATGTACTTTGAATATCATTAAAAAAGATTTTGTGTATTTGAGTCCTCCAAAATTTGTTATTTCCTAGAGTACCCCGTTTTGCCCCTCTCCCCCTACACTTTTATCTAATATATATCACTACAGTATATAGATACATAAGGATTATAAAAAGAAAAAAAATAAAATTTGGTTTTATAATAAAAATTATCATCAACTATTTTTCAAATTTTCCAAATATTTTCCTAAAATCAAATTAAAAAAAAAAAACTCTTGTAAGTAGAAAAAACCTTTACGTCAGACGTCTGAGGATAAATAATTTCAAAAAAATAATTTTGATTACTAAATTATTCCAATCAAGACTTTTAAATAATCACTCATTAAAAATAATATTAAAAAATAATTATTGAAAATTTTCCTGTTTTCAAACTTTCCAGGTGTTACTCATTAAGTAATTATCCAATTACTACTCACATGATTCTCAATAAAAAAAACCCGCCGAAATTCAATATTAAAAAAAAAAAAATATTTTTGCAACTGTAATTTAAAAATAAAAAAAAGTTCTAATAAATTTAAAAAAAGAATTTTTTTATTTATAATCTATATATAGAAAAAGATAATTATTATTTACTTTCGACAATCGGCGCTGATGAAATTCCTGAATGATGATGACTGGCATGATGATGATGACTCTGATGAATTTGAAACAATCGTGATCGGGATTGATCTAAAGTCGGTGACGGCGGCTCCCATGGCCGCGTAACAGTCGTACCGACATCCGTTGCCGTTGTTTCATTAATCTGACAGCAATATTTGCTATTGCTATTGCTCGTGCCATTGCTGATATTATTTTCCGTCACCAATTCTTCATTATTATTATTACTACTAACATTATTGTTATTATTATTGTTGTTATAATTGCCGCTATCATCGTTTATTGTTGTTCGCGTTACCGCGTTAGTTACTGGACTCCCACTGCCACTACCACTACCACTATGAGCACCACCAGCACTACTTATATTATCAACAATAATTATTTCATTAACAGTAGCTGTTACCGGTTTGGTAGTACCCGGCGGTGTAGCAACATTACCGCCTATCATCATCACCGTGGATTACACCCTTCTCAATAAATTACCCACCTAAGTTATTCTTTACAAATAAATATCCCCAATAATCTACTTTTATCACAACAATAAGATGATTTTATTCTACAGAAGTCTCTTATAAATATAATTCAAAAATTTAATTTTTTTAAAACTACACATTTGGCGCGCTTCCATAGCCACTGACACAGCCGCGAAAATTAAATAATATATAAAAAAAAAAAAAAATTAAACTCGCACAAAAATGTTTTTATGTAAAATTCACGATATATTTAATAATCGATACTATTAAAAATCTTTTTATCGTTGATGCAAGACTAATGCTCTTATATTACAAGTCTACAACTGTCTGCTGTCTTTACATTCCCCTCTTAGTTATACAGTGGTATAGCTGTTTGTTATATTAAGACACACGTTCGACCAGCCGGGTCGATATCTTAGAGTGTATACTGTGGCTGCTCGCACTCTGCCGGATTCAAGCAGATTGGCTTCCGTTCAGCGGCTCGAAGCTTGCCCAGACTACCTTCTACCTTATCCCCACCTTTATGGCTGAGGTGAGATCAAGATTTAAGGCACCTCAGAGTCGCACATGACATTACCCTACAGACTTTAGCTTGTTTCACTCATGAGTTAAGAGGAGTAGGTTTTAATCGGCTGTATGGGTGGAAAGGAGGATAGAAGGATGGGAGGAAGAGAAACAAAGGGTTAGAGGTAAGTAAAGGAGATGAAGGGAACAAGGGTACTCTGTTTGGTTGATTATTTAAGTGGTATGAGAGGTGAAGGGAAAATTTTAAGATATATATATATATATACATATATGTTTAAAAGTACGAACTGAAGAATATAATGAAGATCAAGTCGCGCACTTTCATCGCGCATCTAACCCGCCCACCGACCATTACCAACTGATCGGCCAATTGAACGGCCTCGTGGACGCCTACTGTAAAGACGCGATCATCGAGACGGCTAATCGAAATTCACCCTGACTTGGGTAAGTATGATCGACCACAAGAACCACTCACGCGTGCATTACTTTTATTTTTCATGCTAGTATTCATTTTTTAATGTTTTTTTATTAGTCATTTTTACTTTACCGCCACGCTCATGTAATGAACGACCTGACGTACGTAAGCCTTCTATCCCTCTATCTTTTTCATCTTTATATAAGTATGTGTATATATATTTCATTTAGATGGATAATGAGTCTTAGAATTGGGTATATTGATCATTAAAATTGCAAGCGAGATAATAAAAAACACCCTGAAGAATTTGCATTTTATATATATAATATATGACTTTAATGTGAATACTCTCTAAACATGAATTAGTGAAAATAAGTGAATATTCACTAATTCTGAGTGCCAATCGAACCACTTTTTGAAATTAGTGGTTAGTCCTTAGGCCTAACATTGCATCTCGCTGAAATTCCAACAAGACGGATACTCTTCTAATTCAATTTGCTCGAAAAACAACTTACCAGAAGTCATTATTAATTACGGGCTGTAATTTTTGGAACTAGCTTCCAATCGAAAATACGGCATCAGTAACTTTAAATGAATTTCGAAGTAAATGCTATTTGTATTTAATGAATCTAGATAATCAGTAGAGCCTTAATAAATAAAACTATTTGAACATAAGGAGCAGCATCTTCATGATCGTAAATAAATAAACTAAACTATTTTCACTTATTCATGTTTAGAGAATAGTGTATATACAGTATTTTTTCAGCTATATAAGTACACCATTTAATATACTTCTAGCTGTAAAACAGTGAATAGTCCGCTGTTTCAGATTTAGAGTTAGTTTCATGATTTTTCATCATTTATGGTGTGTATTGTGAATATGGGCTCTCTAAATCTGAAACAGTGACTATTCATTGTTTTACAGTTATGTATACCAAGTTGTATACTTATAGCTGTAAAATAGTGCATGTACACTGTTTTTCAGTGGTTTTCACTGTTTCAGATTCAGAGAGGGTGTCAATTTTAATATTTAAAAATCACTTGACTTAACCGAGATTTGAACCCTGATCTTCCGCGTGCGAAAACTGCCTTCAGTCTGCTGGTCCGATGTCTCCTTTGAACAAAGAGTCTCTGTGCTTGTATTAGATATTCGTGTTGGCTAATCTCTATACTAATTATTAATTTTATCGATCTGATTTAGAAAAATTGCTTTTTTAGTTTTTAGTTGCTGAATAATACTTAATACTGCTTACAGAAATCACTAAACAGATTGTAAGTTTTGCATACTGTGAATATTAAATGCATATTTTTAGTTAACCTTTATATTTTTACAGAATAAACAACATTAAATTGTAAAATGAAATAGTAAAAGTAATACATTCATTGATTGGCATTAGTGCTTCTTACTAAAATATAATAATATATTGTCGAGACTCGTTTTATCCGTGTATCAAAATTTAATTTTTGGATTTTTTAATAAAATATTTTTTGAATAATTAACGAGGATAAAGCAGACACGAAGATTCAGATATTTGATAATTTTAAAATCTTAAATGCTAGTTTCAGTTATACGTGTATATATTTAGTAAAGAATTGACTAACTTTGATAAAATATACGTATAGTCGGAGCTAAGTATGGGTGTACACCTGATGTATACTGGTCAATATATCTTAATCTAGATTTGGAAACAGATAAGATCTAGAATTGGTATGTACATAATAATTATGAAAATACGAGGGCTGACTTCTGGTTCAACTGAAAGAGTTTAAAAATATATAGTTTTCATTTCTTTTAAAAGCTTTTCTGGTTTCGCCCTCGATAATTATATGAACAGAGGTTAAAATACCTCTTTTAGAAAATTTTCCATCTCTTTAATCGGTTTACTAAGGATAATTTATGATAATTTTATATTTTATCATGAAACAGATATAACGATCATAGTAGGCAAAGGGGGGGCAAAATGGGCCCTTAAGAAAAAAGGCTTATACGGTTAGTGGTTCTCACTTGTTTTACTTCTTTATAGCCTCTTACCATGCATTTGGTCTCAATATGCTGCGATTGCTCAAAATTTAAAATCTTTAAATTTGGAGCAACATAGGCCCCCCAAAAAAAGTTTCAACTATTGGTTTTCTTTATCCCTTTTACTTTTTCTAATCTTCTGCCATGTATTCGTAATCAATGTACTCCATAAATAAGTAATTAAAGTTTCGGGCAAAATTGGCCCTCTAAGAAATCTACTAAAATTCGGTTATTACTTTCTTTCATCTTAACAGTATATTACACGTTAAGGGAGGGAAGTAGGGCAATCCAACCTAGAACCGCAAGGGTTACTTATTCTTCAATCATTTAAATGAAACAAAAATTTTGGGGAATTTATTTTGCCCCCTTCCCCCCTACTTAAAGCTGTTTCCAAGTGCATATTCACTAATTCGCACTGTAAATATTCACTACACAAATAGTTCCAAGTTATATAACTATATAATTCAATCAGTGATATACTTGAAACTGAGTCGCAGTGAATTCTCTGATTTGCAGTACTTATCACTGATTCATTTTAAAAAAGTAATAAAAAACTGCTTATTTGATAAATTTGCAGTATTAGATATCACTTCAAAACCCAAGTTCTTTTAAAACAGACATCTACATATACACAAAAAAAGTGTTTGACTCGGTCCAAAAAAGTTATTCTAGTCCTACAAATGTTTTTGCTTCCATTTCATAATGCAAAATTTTTCTTGCGCCAAAAAATCTTTTTTTCTGTGTATATATACTGCTTTTTCAAGTCTGAAGAATTATTTATCGTAAATGTATGACTCAAACTATATATGTTTCAATACACGATCTTGACCTTATTGCAGAATAATTCAAAAGGCTAACTTTAAATGCTTATTAACAGTGGCATTATCCAATGGTTATCTTTATGGGTACTAATTAAATGAATATCTCCTTATTTTGAAACACGCAATGCATTTGTTGTTTGTCATTAAATATTTCTAACTCCACTAAAATCACTGTGTCATGTAGATATAGTTGTGTGCTTGATAAAAGGTAACCTCCAAGTATAATTGCAATTGACATTGACCTTAGGTGATGTAATTATTATTGTAATAAGGTATAATTATTTATAGTTTCTCATTACATTATACGATTAGCTTAAACGTATTTTTTTCATGCAATAAAATAAAATCTCTACATATCAGACAACTATTTAAAATGGGTTTCACTTTTCGTAATTTTTTGTCAATGCTCGTTCTTACCAAAATATATATATATATTGATTAGGGTGGTTCAGTTTCAGCCCTTACTTTTAATTTTAAATAATTTACATTTGATTTTGAAGTTTTCCCATTTAAAATACATGGAAAAATTAGGATTTTTTTTTCAATTTTCCACACTGTAAAAAATAATTTGAAAATTACAATACAATAGGTATTGAATTTTCATAACTAGATATTTGAATTGTATATTCAATAAAAAAAGCTTCAAATTTAATGTACGTAATTTAATAATCAAGCTGGTATTTAAAATTAAGAAAAAAAATATGAATTTTAATAAACGTACTTAAAATTTATACTTATTCTTTAAATTTTCAAAGCAAGCATTGAAAATTCTAAGACACATTGAATTTTAATAATTCCATTTGAAATTTCATAATATTTATTTGAAAATTCAAATACTTGTATATGAAATTTTTGCGCGTGACGTGCTGCGCGTTCAGTAATCAAGGATTGTGTTTTAATACTAATTAGTTAAATATATAATAAATTTGAGTAATGTGAGCGGTGTACATCAGACTTTATTGTTGTAAAGTTTTTATTTCCTCGATAATATAAAGTAAATAAAACTTGTGACTGAACTGAACATCATTGACAGTATATGTACTGTATACAGTATTAAATGTGATATAGCATAATGCTAATAAACATAATATAGTTTTATAGTGATTTAAATATTAAAATGTGATTTAACTCTAAAATATTTATTTAACTTCTACTTTTTTAAATGTTTAAGAAAAAAATATAATTACCCGCTATATTACATTATATTATAACAATGGTTAATAAAAAAAAAATTTATAATGTTGTTCATAAGAAATTGATGACAGCTTACAAAATTTTGAAGTTCTGTCAATAAACATTTTGTTACTTAACATACCTAATAGTCTTTAATTTCCATGTAACCATACACTGTTAAAAAAATTGTTTGAATTTTTAAAACATTGTAGATAACGCAATAAACACATACAATTGTGTTTGAAATTTCATTGTAACGATCGTATAGAATTTAAAATACTCGCTTTTGAATTTTCAAATAAACGCTTCAGATTTTCATATACATCTATATGGAAATTAAAAAGAGAGTATTTGAAAATTAAATGAAAGATATTTGAATATTAAAAAAATTGTATTTGAAAATTCAAAACGAAGTATTTGAAAATCCAAAGTGTTGATTTGAAAATTCAAAAGCATGTATTTTAAATTCTATATGAAATTAGTAATGAAATTTCAAGCACAAATGTATGTGTTTATTGCGTTATATACAATGTTTTGAAAATTCAAACAATTTTTTTAACAGTGCATAGTGCAGCCGCACTTCAAGTTATCGGCCCACCATTTGCGGCATTTTGTATACAAAATAGACAATTGAATACTCTTCAAAAGTTTCCACACTGAATAAAAAAAATACTGTTGTCAAGTATCTGTGTGTTTGAATTCTCCCGAGTAAATATTTGTTTAATCATAGTAAAAATATACTCCAACCAAGTAATATTTTCTTGATTTAAGAATTTTTATACTTATTTTAAGAAAATATTCTTGGTTGGAGTACATTACTAAGATTAAACAAATAATTTTCTCGGGAGGACTCAAACACGCAGATAGTTGAATACAGTATTTTTTTCAGTACATGGCATTGTACTTAGACTTTGATTGTTTTTTCTTTATTGGTTCAAAAAATCATTTTAAATAATAATTTGGGTTTCTAGGTTATATTGACTAACTAACGAAATTTACAGTAAAAATGCAGGTAACGATTTTTTAAGAAATTCGATTCTCTACAAAGAAGGTCCTCTTATATAAATGATTCAAGTTCTTCGTTCACGTAATATAGGGATTTTAATAATTTTGTAAATAAAATATTTGTCAAAATTTTTTCCAAAACTTATCAAATTTAACCCTTTTTATTTTTATGAATTTGAATTAATAAACAGAAAATTATTTACTGATTTAAAATTATGATTAATAGGCATGCGATTGAATTTTGATACCACTAATTCAACCAATAGTATACTTATATAGCTGGTTCCCAGATGTATATATTCACTGATTCTTTTTTAGGGAGCAGTGCTTTCATAGCTTGCTTTAAAATTTTACAATTTATAAAAAAGCACTATCAGTAGCGTTGTAAATTTTATAGTATTTTCTCCACGTGAAAGGTATAAGAGTTACAAGAAAAAAAAAAGATAGACTTTCTTAAACTTTTATTATATATTTTTAAGCCCTTCTTTTGTGCACTTGTGTAATATCTTCTTTATGAATATATATATAAGTTGCTCCGTGCAAGTACAAACTGAGAAAAAAGAAATAAAAAAAAACAATCCATAAACAAAAATGTTACTCGCTAATAGTTTTTTGCAGTAGGTAAGCCCTTTGATGAGTCAGACACAATACAACTTTTATAGAAGTCTATTATTATTTGTTGTAAACACTGTAAGTCGAAGTGTATAAATTTAAAACACTTAAGTGTTTAGTTGTCATTTAAATACATAGTAGTCACTTTCTACACACTTGCAAACGTTTAGAGATTGACTACAATGTATTTAAATGGCAACTAAACACTTAGGTCCTTAGGTGTTTTAAACTAAAACACTTCGATTTACTGTGATATTGTAACATTATAACATGGCTCTATTGCTACAGAAATTTTGAATTTTTTTGTTGCAGATGCTATTTATACTTTCTCTTTAGCAAATATCGTGACAATCCAGTTTATAATAATACCATTATATTGAGAGTGATCTTACAATCAAGCGGGACCATGATGATACATGAGAAGTAATTTCAACTGCATTATTGCGGTTAACTTTACGTGTCTCCTTTTGAATGATCCAAGCCCAGAAACTTGTTCTTCAATATTCTTATTCTTAGAATTTATATTTATGAATGTATAAATGCGATTTTATATTGAACATGTTAAATTTAACTTTTAACTCCAGCCAGTTTTATTTCATTGTGAAATTATGCCCACAAAAATATATTGTATTTTATGCACAATAATATTTTGATAAATTTGACAGTTTCAAAATATTTTTTCTTAACCGAACTCTACACGGAAAAAAAAATTTTCGACTGAAAGTAAATATTCTTGACTTAATTTTTTTTTTTTTATGTAATTAGCTTGATTACAATTAAAGAATTTTTAATCTGTAAAATTTATTTATAGAAATTTTTTTCTCAATAAGTTTTTTGAAAAGAGATGCAAAATATTTCTATTTGATTTAAAACAAATAATGAGAAAGTCATTGGAGTAAGTATACGCAATTAAATTATATTGTTCTACGAATCGCCATTTTCTGCAGTCGTCTTTAAAAATTTGCATAGAGTAAGTAAAATAGTGATATTCTGGTTCAACGTACTGTATCGCCGCTTCTTTTTCATAAAATAACAAGTCACATCGGTTAGATTTCTTAAGTACCCAATTAAAAAGTTTATATATTCTGGAAGAATAAGAGATTCAGATCTATACATGTAAAACAATCTGTTCATTTTAAATGCGAAATAGCAAATAAAAATCTCTGCATAATTTTTTTTTATGTTAAATAAATTATTATTATATGAATACCATCACAACTTGTTCATCAAACTCCCATTATTATTCTTCCGTAAATTTTATACACCAATGAATCACGTAGACTATGAAATTTGTATTAATTAATTAATTAGATATTAATAAAACAAAAAGAAATATCACAATACACGAGGAAAATGGGGGTAAAAATTGAATATAATCATGACAATAGGAAATATGAAAAAACAAAATATTTTGAATAAAAAAATAATAGCTAAAAATTTGAATGAAAAATTATATGAGTTACGACTTATTCAATAGTAATTACACAGAAAGAAAAATATTGTCAGAATGACCATCCAATATATCTTCAAATGACGTTTAATTAGAATAACGATTCTCTCTTAAATTTGAAATAGTGATTATTCACTGTTTACTAGTGAAAAGTATATCACTAATTCAAATAATGGTATACTTTTGACTGTCAATAAGTGACTATCTGACTATTCACTGCCAAATAGTGATTGTCTCGTGATTTCCGCATATTCTTTTTTAGAGAGTTCAGTTACTTATATATAAGCTATAGCATATTAAAACAATACGTATTTGATTTAAGATAAGTATTGATTTATTTAATTTGAAGATATAACAAATGCCAAATAACACTGGAACGGCATAAGCAATCTATAGACATCCGGGTTAAAAATAAAACTTGATTTAGATTTGGTTTACCAAGTCGAAATTTGGAGCCGTTTTTCACAAGACAAACTCGACTTTTTTTTTACGGAGATATGAAATGCATTGAGTTTTCACTTTGGTTTAGACTTAACTGGCTTACTTAGTCACGATTTAAGACGAAAAAGTCTAAATCAAGTCGAAACTGACTTGGTTTAGACTTATTCGACTTAAATTTTAAGACGAAAAAATCAAAACTAAGGTGAAATTATTTTTATATATTAAGGCGAAAGTAAGGCGAATAAATAATTTTTTTTGACTTGGTTTAGCAAGTCAAAGGTTAAGGTGACTTACTGTCGTGCTCGAAGTAAAGACGAATAAGTTCAAACTAAGATCAAAAAATACGAATGAGTTTAAATAAGTTGAAACTAAGATGAAAAAAGTTAAAAAAAGTAGAGATCTTATCGAAGAATCGTCGGCTAATCGATAACTTCTAACGAAAATAAGGCAAAGTGAGCCTGAATCAAGTTTTATTTTTGAGCCGGGTATTTAATACACCGTGAAACGTGTTTTAAATGACTACAAAAAACTATAATTTCGCTTATGGCCTTAAACATAGAACACATTTAATATGTGTTAAAATAATACACTTGTAATACACTTGGTTTTAAAGTGTACTTAGTTATATTTGTAAAAAAGGATGGGACCGATAAATCAATCCAGGCACCGTGCAAATCAATATTTTCGACAACAATTGTAAAATGTCTCATTACATTATAAATCGAAGTGTTCAAACTTTAAACACTTAAGTGTTTAGTTGTCATTTAAATACATTGTAGTCATTTAAATGGTAACTTAACACTCAGGTGTTTTAAATTAAAACACTTTGATTTACAATGTATATGTCCCACCCTCTAAATAATAGTATACTGCAGTATGCGTGAGAAGAAACAAGACGATTTCAGAAACATAACGTTGACTACTTAATACGAAGACGAGGGCTGACATCATCTTAAATCTGAAATCGTGTTCTTATCCCGTGCCATGTACCATAATTTTTATATCATCAGCTTTGATACTGAGAGTTTTAATGTCTGGAGCCAGTCGAAACAGGCTAATTTCTGAGCAATAAACGCGGCAAAAAAATAACCCTTGATTGTAAATAAGCGAATTTAAATAACCTAACAAACAAAATAATAGCTTCTTACTGATTTAATAATTTTTTTTATTCGAACATATTATTTTTTTAATTCAACTGTCAGTTCAGTCGGTTGTTAAAACTGCATAAATATTTAGAGGGTTACAATAAATAAATTCTAACAGAGATGATATGAAGTCAAAATTTAATGATGAGTTTCTACCCCACTCTCTACTGAATGAGTGACAATTAATTAATATTCACTATTTGCTACTCTCTAAATTTGAAACAGTGAAAACCATACAGAAAAACAGTGCATAATGCACTATTTTACAGCCATAAGTATATCACTTGGTATACTTATAACTGTGAAACAGTGAATAGTCACTGTTTCAGAATTAGAGAGTAGAATTCTCAGTTTCAATACAGGTGACATGAAAATTTTATTAATATTCAATAAATTTGTCTACCATAGTGCAGAATTTTAAATGGTTATTTGCTATATATATTTATTTTACATTATTTTTTTCACATGAATTATTTTGTGTGCATATATATGTATATATATATATATATATATATATACAGTGGAAAATTTTTTCTTTACAAATTATAACCGTAGTTGGGTGCTTTTTAAGTTTACCAACAATAATTTAACTTGCCAATAGCTATTATATTTTCGTTATTATTATATCCGTCGTCATCAATGCGAAACTACCCAGTGCGACCGTCTCATCGTGCGTATAAATACGTGTGTAAACGTACATAATGGTTGGGGAGGAGTACCAACTGGCGTCAGAGTGACAAGATCTAAAATTAGAGCAGTTATATTGCGTGTCGATCGTCGCATACGCACTTCAAACGCCCTTTTCCGGCTTTGCCTTATTTTCATATACATATATATGTTACTTCTTAAATACTGTTGCTCCGGTTAGTCAGTATTTCACTTCCTTCGACTCATATCCATTTATCTTTACTGTTTAATTTTATTTTTTATTACTTTATACACATGTACTGTTTGTCAATCTTCCGGTATCCGGTTGATGAGTAAATATATTCACAAACTTGATCAAAAAAACAAGAAAATTAACAATTTAAAACAGTTATACATCTCTGCTTTACAAACTCTTTTGCATTAACTGTACCCAGAAAAAAAGGATTTCTAGACGCGAGAAATTTTTACTTGCCTAAGAAATTTTTTGCATCAAAAATTGAAAATAAAAAATTTTCTTGGGACGAGAAAAAATTTTCTTGGAGCAAGAAGTATTTTCTTATGGCGAGAGAAAAATTTTTGCGCTAAGAAATTTTTTCTAGTCCTTTTTGAAAATTTTTCTCTTCAATTCATAATTCCAAATATTTTTTGCGTCAAGAAAATTTTGTTTTCAGTTTTTAAACCAAAAAGTTTCTTGTGGCAAGTGAAAATTTTCTTGAGTAAAAATTTTTTGTGTCTGTGTACAAATAAAAAAGGAATCCTTCTTCCTATGTATATGTGTTCGGGCTATAATTTCTGTATTATAAATTATAAGAAAAAATCATTAATAATTAATCAGTTCAATACTATTGATTAAATAATTAATTCAGCAAAATTACCACCCATATTTAAGTAGATATGGTCTATGGCTGACCTTGAAATTCCGTAACTCCTATAATTTTCTACTTAAAGAAATTCACATACATAGTTCTCAAAAATATTTACTCGTCAAAAATTTATTTTTCAAAAATATTTTCCATATAAAAATTTTTTTCTTAAATTTGAATTAAATAATTTTTCAGATTTATTCGATCTGACAGGAGTCAATGTAAGGAAATAGTCAGAATAGTGTCCTAGGACTCCAAAACACTTGCAATGAAAATTTGATTTTCGAAAATCGAGATAAAAACAATAACAGTCGGAATTTTTTGAAAATTTTCCATTTCCTTAGCGGGAAGTTAGAAAAATTAATAATTATAATTAGCAATAACTTAGATTGTATGATCTTTTGAAATTATATTTTTTATTTAAAGCTGTCGGGTAAAGACTTATCAATTTTTTACATCGTTACGGATTAGTCTCAAGCGTATTGTAATATATGCAATATATAACAGTGGGTATTTTTAAAAATAATTGGAATTGTGTGATGATTGCGTAGTTTGTTTGAATCATGCATAGCTAAAGTAGTATAAAAGCTCCACCTCTGAAAACAACTGGCCAATAGGATAGCTTGTATTTCAAATGAAACGTGAATAACGCCTACGTAATATACCACGCCTTCATAATATAAACGCAAGAGAGTGTAGTAAAGAAAACTAGCAGTTTTCAACATAACGTTTTATACTATACAGATTTACACAGATATATCTATATATGTGTATACGTATATTAAATATACGTAGCAATATGCCGTGTTCTTTAACAGAATATTACAACTTGTTTGTTGAATCAATAGATTTCTTGATTTCAGTACGCGTGCGTACTTTCATATAACAAAATATTACAATACCCCCCTTCACCTGGTTCAAAAAATGGGTTAAATTTGACTGTATTGACTTAAATTTGAGTTAATTAAGCTAACACCAAGTCAAATTTAGATTTTTTTATTAAAATCGATATTAAGTAAGTCAAATTTGCCAAAAGCAAGTCAAAAAAATATTTGATTTTGACTTCTCCCGAAAACTGAATTAGTGAAAATTAGTGTCTAACTGTCAGAGTAACAGGTTTGTAGAAAAGGATGAGGTAAGTTGATCATTGCAGACAGTGCGACCAGTTCAAAATTATCTGTAAAAAAAATCTTACATCATCTAAAACCAAGTGTGTATATATAGTCAAAATTTACACACTTACCAAATAACATTGAAACACCATAAGCAATCTACAGATATTTAACACACCGTGAAACGTGTTAAATGACTACAAAAAACTATAGTTTCGCTTATGGCCTTAAACATAGAACACATTTGATATGTGTCAAACTAATACACTTGTAACACACTTAGTTTGGGTGCACTGAGAGAGCGAAAAAGTCTTTTCGAATCATTGTATATTCTTACCACTATAGAAATTATGCTATTAATATTTTCGATCTTTGCTACTCTCTAAAAATGAATTAGTGAAATTCTCGCGAACCAGTGGATAGTCACTATTTCTACAGCTATAAGTATACCACTAATTCAACCAGTAGTATACTTATAGCTGGTTCCCAGTGAATATTCACTAATTTGAAGGGAATTTCACTAATTCATTTTTAGAGAGTATATTAAAATAGATGGATCAAAAATAGTTATGAAGTTAACTGAGTATCGAACTATCGCAAGGATATGGTCCATGGTTCCTTAATGATTGAAATCAAAGGGTGCAATTTAAATTTCTGGTTTATATATATTGGGTGCTAAAATTTGAATACTTCATTCAATACTCTTTAAAGTTAATCAGTGAAATTCACTTCAAATTAGTGAATATTCACTGGGAACCAGCTATAAGTATACCACTGGTTGAATTAGTGGTATACTTATAGCTGTAGAAATAGTGACTATCCACTGTTTCGCGAGAATTTCACTAATTCATTTTTAGAGAGTAATTGTTTATTCCACTCTCTAAACATGAATAAGTGAAATAAGTGAATATTCACTAATTTTGAGTGCCAATCGAACCACTTTTCGAAATTATTGATTCGATTTGCACTTGGAATTATAGAATACGGAAAAAAAAATATTGCGCTTATCGCTCACTAACGGAAAGCGACAGTTGTATCGTGATTAGTACTAAATTGTTACTTGATTTTCACGATATATATATATATATATATATATATATATATCAATATGAATGAAACACTAGATACTTATTATAATGATCCTACGGATCGTGAATATACTTAAATGTATAGTGATCGTCAGTTAACGTATCCATATCATACCAAAACGGATCGTGATTATCGCGATCTACTTCTCAAGCGCCACCACTCATAGCCAAATTATTTAATAAAAAATTTACATCAATTACTTACGTATATTCTATTATATGATTACATTTCTTAATATTAAATAATAATTTTTTATTGCACTTATTAGAATTATTAACATGTAATTATTAATTCCAACTAAAAATAAAATTGTAATGAAGTTAAAGTTAAAAATTCATCTACTTTAACCTCAAATGTTTTTATGATTTCCTCAAATGATCTTATGATTTCAGGATCCGCCTGGATCGCGATAATCACGATCCAATAGACCAAGACTTTCCGTATACAACGTATAACCAACCGAGGAGAGTGAATATCACGATACCGTTCAGTGGTGAGCACAATATTTTTTTTTCCGTGTATTCACTTATTTTAACTAATTCATGTTTATAGAGCCACGGAAAAAAATATTAGTAAATAATACTCAGATTCTCATTAACAGCGCGCCTAGACCGAATATTAGTAAATAAAGTATCTTGTAGTTTTTCAAGGTTTAACTAGTAATTTTAAATAGTCAAGCATTATATTTCAACGATTAACTGTTAATTATTATATAGCAGTTTAAACATTAAAATCATAATTTTACTGATTAAAACGACATTAGTTATTGCACATAACATAAATAATTAGAAGTTGTTTTACAATTATTGTCGATCATTTTTTTCCGTGAGAGAATAGGAAAACATGTTAAAATTATTTAAGTTTTTTTTTGACTTAATAACATATGAAATTAATAAGAAATATCGTACAAATATTTTTATATTAAAGTTTTATTCGTTTTTCCATCCAAGTTTTTTTTTAAGTTCACAGTTACTTTTTTTTTATTTAAAAAATTTATGCAAAGTTTTCTCTTCGTTTTGCATAAATTAAACGTAAATTATTTCCTTAACGTAAGACATAGAAATCATTAATCAATTACTTGTAAAAAATTACTACAAGTAGATTGCTTTCTATTGTTTTCCATGATTAGAATAAGCTTATTCTAGATATTTATAATACAAACGTTTAGACTATAAGTAACATCATATTTCAATCGAGCAACAATTGAATTTCAGGTGTATACTCGAAAAAAATCTTAAGATTTATAAAATGATAAATGAAAATATACAGTGAGAAAATAATGATGACAATTTGAAGAGAAAACTTTTCCTAGAATGCATTCTTATTTAAAGTGTATTCAATCTAATATAATATATATGTTATGTATAATATAATATCTACAATATATAAGGGATGGAAGGCAAAACGGGGTAAAATTTTATAGAAAAATACTTTGTTTTTTAAATGTTTTTCAAGCATTCCAAAATCACTTTTGTAAATATAATTGAACATTATTTTGAATTTCTTTTTTTTTAACGGCAACCGAAAATTTTTGAATATCATTAAAAAAAAAAGATATAGCATATTTAAGTTCTCGAAAAGTTAGTATTTCCTTAAGTACCCCATTTTGCCCCCCCCCCTCATTCCCTAAAATAACATATATGTGCTTAAAGTTGAAAACATATATAAAACAAATTTAATCCTTTTTCAAATTTATATCTTCTAGTATATTAGTTTAGTAAATTTTTCTATAATATTCAAAAAATGTATTTACTGATTATATATATTTACACAAAAAGGCTGTTATTATACTATCTGCATGAAAATAGTCTATACAAATTCAGTAGCTGCAGTTTTATTTGATCAAGTGTTTCTCTATCACCATGCCTACAAAGTCAAAAATTCTTTCTATAAATAATTCAAGTTGAAAATTAAGTGAAAGTAAACTGGTTTTATAAATAAATTCAAATTTACATTCAAATACATATTCAAGTATCACATGGAAAAAAGGATACCTTGGCTTAAGAATATCTTTTACAATCAGAAGGGATGCAAAAATTTAGGCTTTTCTTCTGGATTAAAAAATTAAGTTAGTGAATTGTTATTTCGTATTTTTCAAAATTTATTTACACAACGAACTGAATGATTTAGTCCAACCTCGTTATGAAACTCTCAGGATAATAGACGAAGAAATTTTCAGAATTGAGGTTCTCTTACTTATCATTATCATGTTCGCGTCTTTTGCGTTCGAAACTCGCTATAAGACTATAGTCTATATATAGATTTACGTTGTTCAGAAAAAAAAGCTACCTTGAGTCAAAAAAATATTTTGAAAGACAAACGTTTTCGGAAACCAAATCAAGATTTTCTGAGCCACGAAAATTCGTTTGGCAGAGGAAACTTTTACTTTATTTAAGAAAATTGAGGTTTTCAAAAAAATATTTCTCTAACCAAGAATATTACTTTCAGTCGAGAGTTTTTCAGTGTATATAAACGAGCGATTTGCTATATATTTTTTACATATTTCCAGTTAAACTTTTAACGAAGGTTGGACGCAAAATGTCAATAAAGCGAATGGTGGGGGAGAGTTTCAGATAATTTTTCTCAAATTTAAAGAAAGAGTTTTAGAACATTCCCATAACGATGTTGAGCTGCACAGTCAATTACTCATTTTTAAATACTCATCTATAATTATGATGATTTATTAAGACCAGAGTACTAAGAACACGAAAGTCTTTAATTCTGTATGAAAAAAAAAATATTTCTCGAGACAGAATCTTGTAAAAAATTTATTTCAACTAATTTTTGAATTTCTTTTATTTATCATAGTAAATTTATATATCGCATGTAATAATATTTACACTGTAAAAAGAGCGGTGTTAAAAATGGACTCACTTTAACTCCGCCCGGTGTAAAAATGAAATTACACCGGTGTAGGAAGAGTAATTCACCGGTGTTAAAAATACCGGTGTTAAAGTGGGGTAACCGGTGTAAAAACGGAGTAGAACCGGTGTAAAAGCGGAGTAAACTGCGTTTGCTTGGAGAATGAACTTTAAAGATTATAAAACACAAAAAATGTCAGTTTTTTATGAAAATTAATAAAAAATATCATTTAATTAACAAGTATAGTGATCGAGAAAGTAAAAATATTCATAAAATAAAATATTTTAACACCCGTAAAGAATATCTACACCGGTGGCGGCGTTATTTTAACACCGGAGAATTTGTTTTAACACCGGTTTAGAATATTTACACCGGCGGCGGCGTTATTTTTACACCGCTTTCGGTGTTGAAATTTGACACCGCTGATTTTAACACCTACACCGCTTGGGCTTACCCCGGTGATTTTTTAGTGTATAAATAAATAAAAATGTTTTTTAACTCTATAATAGATAATATGTGCAGTTATTTTTAATTTAGAATTACGATTTATAAAGAGTTGAATAATATTTTTTTTTTCTTGTGAATATTAGAATCAAAAGACGATCAATAAAGCGTATATACTCGCGCTTGTACGTAATGTTGGACTAGCCATTTATACGATTAAAAAAAGCTGTAGAAAAGCTTCAACATCAGGTATAGTTCGTCTATAAATAATATGATGGATGTTTAGCTATCTGCAAAGATATACTTTTTTTTAATAGATTTTTTTTTCTAAAAATAAACATTTAATTCTCATGTGACTTGATATACACATGTATACATACACTGTAAAAAATCACCGGGGTAAGTCCAAGCGGTGTAGGTGTTAAAATCGGCGGTGTTAAATTTCAACACCGAAAGCGGTGTGAAAATAACGCCGCCACCGGTGTAAATATTCTGTACCGGTGTTAAAAAAAATTCTCCGGTGTTAAAATGACGCCGCCGCCGGTGTAGATATTCTTTATCGATGTTAAAATATTTTACTTTGTGAATATTTTTACTTACTCGATCATTATACTTGTTACTAAGTACAGTAGGACCTGCTTATAAGACTATTAGTTTCTCTCTCAAACTATCGCGATACCTGATTTATAAAAAAGACAGCAATATAGTCTTATAAGCAGGTCCGACTGTAATATTTTTTTATTAATTTTCATAAAAAACTGACATTTTTTGTGTTTTATAATCTTTAAAGTTAAAATTCCAAGCGTACGCAGTTTACCCCGCTTTTACACCGGTTACCCCGCTTCTACACCGATTCTACTCCGGTTTTACACCGGTTACCCCGCTTTAACACCGGTATTTTTAACACCGGTGAATTACTCCTCCTACACCGGTGTAATTTCATTTTTACACCGGGCGGAGTTAAAATGAGTCCATTTTTAACACCGCTCTTTTTACAGTGTAATATTTTTATCTTAAAATTGATCTTGAATTTTTTTTTAATGCCAGAAGTCCAAATCCATCGAATGCCTTTACGAACGTCAAAATCGATATTTCCAAAAATACTGCTAATATAAGATATACAAAAAACGAAGATCTACTTCATTAATTTTGTTTATTATTGTTTACCCCGGGTTAGAAAATTTGATCTGTTTCAAATAAAATACAAATTTTAAGTTATTTCTATTCAATTTTACTTTTTCATTGTATTCAATTAACATAAAAAATTTAATCGAGTTTTGCCCGTACTATTCCTTATTTAGACTATTTCCAGACTTGTTTTCAATAATTTTTAATCTAGTTTTGGTCGCCTATAGATTAAAATCAGATTTGTTCTCAAAATATTTTGCCTTCTTTTGCTTTTATTCAGATAAAAATTACACTTTCTGCGTATTATTTTTTTAGCCTACACGGAGAGAAGAGAATGGTAATAATTACCATTCTACATGGTAACCAGTCCTATTTTTTAAAGCATAGGAGTCATTGCTATGTAGCATGGGAATAATTACCATTCCACTGGTAATATTTACCATACTACATACACTGTAAAAAGAGCGGTGTTAAAAATGGACTCATTTTAACTCCGCCCGGTGTAAAAATGAAATTACACCGGTGTAGGAGGAGTAATTCACCGGTGTTAAAAATACCGGTGTTAAAGCGGGGTAACCGGTGTAAAACCGGAGTAGAATCGGTGTAGAAGCGGGGTAACCGGTGTAAAAGCGGGGTAAACTGCGTACGCTTGGAATTTTAACTTTAAAGATTATAAAACACAAAAAATGTCAGTTTTTTATGAAAATTAATAAAAAAATATTACTTAGTAACAAGTATAATGATCGAGTAAGTAAAAATATTCACAAAGTAAAATATTTTAACATCGATAAAGAATATCTACACCGGCGGCGGCGTCATTTTAACACCGGAGAATTTTTTTTAACACCGGTACAGAATATTTACACCGGTGGCGGCGTTATTTTCACACCGCTTTCGGTGTTGAAATTTAACACCGCCGATTTTAACACCTACACCGCTTGGACTTACCCCGGTGATTTTTTACAGTGTAGTAATCATGCTACTAGTAAATATTACTTTGTAGCATGGTAATCAAAGCCATGCTAGCATGGTACTGAGTCCCATGCTGAATAGTGTGAAAACAGTTTCAATATTAAGCGCTGCTATATAGTATATCCCTAGTAGAAATGAAATCAAGTTTTTGTCTAGCAACTGGCCAGTTTTACTATATAGAGATCCAAGAGAAACATGGCGGCTTTGAAAAAACTGTCACTTTAAAATTTTAGGTTTTGAGGTTATTAAAATTATCAGAACCAAATAAGATTTATTAATAGTTAATAAATGATTTATTTTAAAGCTTAACCAAATAAATATTTATTAATAGTTAACAAATGATTTATTTAATGAGATTTATTTGAACCAAATAAATATTTCTTAATAGTTAATAAATGGCTTATTTGAATAGGAAATGACACATGAAGCTAATTAAGTAGGGTTATGACAAATAATTTATAGTTCCATTCAAGTTTATTTTTTTAAAGAAAATAATACGCAAAGTAATTAACTTAAAAAATACTCAGCATTTTTTTTATTTATAAAACAATATTTCGTTGATTATATTTTGAATTTGTTACACTAGACAGTATACTGAAAGGTATTGTAAACAAAAAGTGGCGCTGTAGTCAAAAATCACAGTAATGTTCACTCGATATGAGATTTATTAATTATTAATAAATCTATATTTGAGGCAAATAAATGCTTATTTCAGCCAAATAAGGCTGAAAAACTGTTTCAAATAAATCCATTTATTAATATCAAATAAATACTTCCTTCAGTGTATTACTATTATATTTTAAAAATAGTGATAATTTTTATTTAACTAAAAAAAGCTCTCAACAGTAAATATCTGTATACATAATAAGCGGTAAGTTTGAAATAAAAGATAACAATTAGGGTTAAAATACTGTGAAGACGATCTAAAAAGATAATCAGAGTGATCGTTTAACCCACGTGTACTTTTTTGATTTTCGTTTGATGTAAGGATGATAGGAGGGTAGTTGTGACGCTTGCTCGAAAATCTCCATGAATTAAGTTTAAATATGCAGCCTGGTGGCTATGCGCACCGGCCGGTCATAGAATCCCAGCACCCGAGCCCACCTGTTTTGGCCACCCGTTCACTCTTTCGTCCGTCTGTGGTTCTCGGATGTGCCCCAGTTGGCACAGGTGTTCATTTAACTCACTTCGAAAGCAGTTCGCCGTCTTGTTCGATTCATTATGACACGAGCGCCACTGGTGTGTGGTAGACTAACACAAAAAAAGAGCATTAAACATTAAACAAGCCTCGATAAGGAGGGGGAATAATAGATGAGAAATTATGATACCAATGTCTTTAACAGATCATCCTTAAGGCAACACTACACATATAAGATAATATACTAACAAAGTGGTAGCATCTGTCTGTCAGTGTATTATATACCTATATATATGTGTATATACATAATATGTGAGGAGAAATGAAAAAGGTATTAAAAAATAATAATTTATTGTCACGGTTTAAAAAAGATAAATGTTTGTTGCCGAGCCAGTTCACTGTCTGTCATATATATAATATTATATTTATGTATCTATAATACATGGATATAATTATAAATATGTACGTATCAATAAAGGGTATTAACTTTAATTCTCATCTGTTCATTGCCTTAATAATATATTTGCTTAAGATTACTCCATGTGCATTCCAAATATTTTTTATTATTTATTCTATATTTAGGAAAAAGGCGGGCAAAACGGACCGCTGATGAAAAAATGGATTTTTGTGAATTTTAAAACGGTGGATTATTTTTTTTTTGAAGTTGCCGTAGACAAAAAAAAATTTTTTTTGCGGAAGAAATTTTTTCTCGTCCAAATAAATTTTTGTCACTACAAGAAAATTTTTGTTTTCAATTTATATTGCGCCAAATCCTTTTTTTCCTCAGGTGGGCAAAACGGACCACTTTCAAGAAAAAAAAAATGACTGAAGATAAATGACATATCAGGAGTGAAGAGAAAGAAACGAGAGGAAAAATCATGAAATTAATACACAGAAGCACTATCCTGGATCGAAGAGACGTGGAGTAGGATAAGGTGTGGAAAAATAGGGAGGGCGGGAAAAACAGGTTATAGAGTAGACGTGCAGGGAATGTGGAAACGAAGAAGAGAATCTAGAGCATATTTTTAAATGCTGATAAGTTTTGGGGAAAACAAGAATGAGGTGAAAGGATATATTGAAGAATAGAGGGGTAACTTGGTAGACATGGACTTTGAATCAAGCTAACGCAGACCCTGAAACCCATTAAAGAAATAGATCAAAAAAACCAGTCAAAAGAACAGAGTAAAGAAGAAGGAAAGAGTAGCAGCGAGCCAAAAGTCTAGGATAGATGTGGTGATCAAATATGAGGCTTACAATAGATGGAAGACTGATAAAAGACTTAGAAATTTATTACTAGACTGAAGAAATAGTTTTTTAAAAATAAAAACTATCAATTTCATTTTAGAAAAAGTTAGTTATTTTGAGTATTTATGGAAACAAGAAAAACAATCACTTGAATTTAATTTTTTTTTTCTCTCTGTGTAACAAGTTATCTGTACCTTGCAATAAATAAATAAAAATTACGAAAAAAAACAAACAAAAAATTGAAAATGAATAAACTATTTTTGATACTTAAAAGACAAAAATCAAACATAATTTAGATTATCAGTATCTAATCATCAGCACATTTGAATTCTATCTGCTGATGACAATCTGTTATGTATTCAGTTTTCAAAGTCGAAGTAGTTTTTATTTTATCGTTTACTTTACCTCGAAATTTCTTTTTATCCCGATTTACTCTAATTAACAAAATGTAAGAAATTAAAAATATTTTTAACAATAAAAATTTTTACTTTTCTTAAATATAGTGTTTCATTTTTCTTACAGGTTCCCTATGAAAGGTGTAAGTACTTGAAATTTTGAAAAATATTTGGAGCCACGCACTGAAAAAAATTATCGGTAGTAGCTACCTATTGGCAATCGGTAGCCGCTACTGGTTATTTCGGTACCAATCACCGAAACAATCGGTGGCTGCTACCAATTAATTTTTGGTAACAGCTACTGATTTTTTTTTCGGTAGCTGGTACCAATTTCAATCAGTAACGGCTACAGAAATAATCAGTAGCTGTTACCAAAAAATAATTGGTAGCAGCCACCGATTGTTTCGGTAATTGGTACCGAAATAATCAGTAGCGGCTACCGAAAAATAATTTGTAGCGGCTACCGAAATAATCAGTAGCTGTTACCAAAAAATAATTGGTAGCAGCCATCGATTGTTTCGGTAATTGGTACCGAAATAATCAGTAGCGGCTACCGAAAAATAATTGGTAGCTGTTACCAAAAAATAATGGGTAGTAGCTACCAAAAAATAATTGGTAGTAGCTACCAATTGCCAATCGGTAGCTGCCACCGATTATTTTTTTCAGTATAAGTGTATGCAAACGCCGGAGTCAGTTTTACACCAAGAGAATTAAATAAATACACAGTCATTTACTCCTTATTCACTTCGAATTTAATCCGCGTTCACTCGGAAAATTTTTTACAGTATAAATCAATAAAATAATAAATATTAATATTTAAAATTATATACCTCACTGTCGTTAAATTAATTTACAAAAATTAAAATAACTCATGCATAAAATAAAATTTAAACGAGATTATAAATTAATTAATTCATTATTAAAATTAAGCATGTGAAACTGACAATCGAATATCTAGGAATAGCGGTAATGGGAAAAAGTATTAAAATCGTATGCATACACACTTTCATGAGTACATACTAATAAAGCAACGAATAGTGAGTGATAAAAGGACACATGCCTGGGTGCTTTTGCATAAGAATAACCCATGGCATCTTGCGATTGCGGATAGATGCAAGTATCAGATGATATATATATACACACTAAAACATTAGTATCATTTTCTCTTACTCTACATACACAGTCGTCTAGAGCATTTATAAATACACATATGAAGGTATATATTTATATACAGAAACCGTGGAATCGAAGGAACAAAACCGACGTACTCATTGGACCTTGACTTCCTCTCATTGTTTTTCTCGCCTTACTTCATACCTTCCTCTTAACTCTTCCCGTAACTTGGATAGCTAATGTATACTTAAGAGTTGGAATAACGCCGCCCCTTATAATACATCCGATTAGCTTATTATACAAAGATCCATTGATAAATGTAGCATGGAGGTGAGCTCGAGCGTGCGAGTAGCAGTTTTATAGTGTGTGATGCATGGGTTATATATTAGTCTATATACCTTTACTTACCTACCTACCTACCTACCGACCAGTAAATATATCTACTGACTTATGTTATGTGTTGTTGTGAAAGATATAAAGAATAGCACAAGACTCAAGCACCTGGTCACAGGAAAAAAAGACTTAAATGAAGAGCCACATCAAGGTACAAACATCTGGCTGCGGTTTCGGCATTTAGGCGATGACGGATCACAGATATTTATATATATGTATATATGCATATGTATGTTTTTATGTATGTGTCCATCTTTCCTGTTGTATTACTGTAACAGGATGTGTCACCCGCCCACTAAATAGCCGCAAACCGGAAGCAACGCGCTTCGTTTATTGATTCTTGTAAGAAAAACGTTTGTAATATAAAATGATAATAATGAGGTCGACATCATCTTCTTATATGGTTTAAATTGTAAGTATGCACAACGGAAATGAATTATATCTACATTCGAGACAGTTATTCCTTTCAGACAGTTCTTCTTATTTTTTTTTATTTTCTGTGTGTGCCTGCTTATAATTCCTGTTGATTGTTGTAATGATATTCAATGATGATTATACGTTTACATTATCATTATGAAATACAGTGAAAAAATTTCTTTTATTATTCTTATTGTGACTTTTAAATGCAATTATTTATGTTAGGTTGATTTTTATGACGATTATGTGCGTGTGATCTTAAGTACTTTTTTGACAAAAGACCTGGTTATTAAAGTTGAATTAACCATTTTTTTTTTATGTATGCTATACTTTTTGCTAACCACAAAAGCTTTTACATTTGTTTGTTAAAAATGTACGTTACGAGGATTAAGTTCTTATGTTATAGGGGAGAGTGGGGGATGACGAAATTATTAGAAAATTCGCCTCGAATTTTTCATCGAAATTCCTCAGATTTTGTGACTATTCGTCATAATATACTTTTATTATTATTAGGGGAGGTTAGGGTAAGAAGGCGCCCTCTAAAAATTTGATCGAAACTTCCTTGTTTTTCTTCTAATTACCATAAATTCGATATATTTGCGCACTTTTAACCCTACTCATGATACCTGGAGCAAAATAGACCAACCGAAAATTATAAAAAAAAAATTCTTTATATTTTTATCGTCAAACTATAAAAAATGTAATTTACTTATTAATTTTTCGACTGAATGTCTATCCTTGGGACAGATTTGGCCACTAAAAATATTTGAAATTAATCTTTTTTTGATTATTTTTTACAGTATTCACCAATATACTCATTCGAATAATATATTCATCTAGACCTGCACAGTAATCATGTGTCCATTTCTTATAATTTTTACATTTAGACCATGGTTTCTTAGATTCCGAATAAAGTCCATTGCAATAAAAACAATTACAATCATCAGTTATAACTTTTGCACAACTTTTTTTTGGGTTTTAGACTTTATTTTATTTTTGCTAAGTCCAGGTTTTCTCCTTAATTTTGGCGGCAATTTTAAATTCAAATTAGAATGTATTGCAACAGTTGTGAAAAAATTATTACAACCAACTTTTTTTTTAGCAGGAGTGGGGAATGATTTACACCTTAAAAAATTTTTTTTGAGTGGGGGGGGGGTAAATGGGCCCCTTAAGAAATGAGGGCTTATATGTGATATAAATGTGAGCCTAATTTGCCCCACTCTTTTCTAATAAGGGAAGGGAGGGGGGAAGTCCCACTTAAAATTTTGAGTGCCTCGAATGATTTAGGGGAAAAATGGGCCCCTTAAATTTTGCCCCCCCCCTCCCCTAATATAAAAGTAAATATACTTGTCAAGAGAAAAAAATACATTCTTAACGTTGAAAACAATTTTACAAAACCAAAAAAAAAACAAAAAATTTTTTATATTATTTTTTGGAGGGGGCCGTTATGCCCCAGAAATTTTTTTTTTTAAAGTTTCAAAATGTCCATGAATTTTTTAAAGTAAACTGATTTAATGGTTGAAAACCACATAAAGTAATACCAGCTTAGGGAGGCCATTTTGCCCCACCCCTATATTAATTTTCGAAGTATTCCATGACTATACAATTATTAAAAATTCATAATTTGTAGTCGCATAATATTTACCGATAGCAAAAATTTAAAAAAATCTCAGAATTAATGAAGCGATAAATAAATAAATTTAAAAAAATATTTAAGTGATACTCGAACTGTTAAGAGCTGAAAGTTGCTCGTAATAATAGATCAAAAGTAATAATTTTGAATTTTTATAGATTTCACTATTTCCCGCCCGCTATGTAATTTGTCGCTGTGGCTTTATCGGCTCCGAGCAATTTTACTCTATACAAACAGACATCCACTATCATATTTCACCAATGGAGATCGCATGCTTATCATTTGTACATATGGTATCCTCCCTAATAACTTATTTAACTCAATTAATAATTTATTAAATTTAAATTTGCAAAGATGAACATAAAAGTTACGTAATTTCCATTGTACGTAGACAATGGTAAAATTAAAATGATAAATAATAGGCTTTAGCATAATGACAAGTTGAAACTTTATGAACTAGTCCGTTTACCTATTCGTGGATTATAAGCTAATCACTAGGATCAAAACTTAGTGAACAGCTGGCTTCATTTCAACATAAGTAGTAATCATCAACAAATAATATATCTGTTTCACAGAACTAAATTAAATATTCCATGTATCTAAAATCTTTTAAAATATTATAAATTTAAAATTTTGAATAGATAAAAAAATTTTTTAATCTCAAGTCAATAATTAAATTTAAATTTAACTGACAATTAAATTTAATTTAAAAAAAAAGGAATAAAAAACGGTTGTCTGGTCCTCTGTTTCCGAGCTCAGAGAGCTCGAATACGATATATTTTAATTTTTAAGCTCTTCGAGTCAAAAAAACACTTGGACCAAAAAATAATCCATTTCGCGAAAAAAAATTATTTTTGTCTGAAGATATATCTGGAACAAATTGATCGGATTTATGAGTACTTTGCGCCAATTGAAAGTACTTTTTGAGACTTAGTTTTGATTATTCGGGTCGAAAAATTTGATCTGACTTTAGTCTAACTGAACTGCGTTTGGACTAATTGGTCTGTATTTGAACTAGTTGATCTGTTTTTGATCTTTTATAAAAATTTTAAGCTCTTTTTGATCTGCTGTTTTAAAAAACAATTGCGTTACGGGCAGACAAAATTAGATTAATTCTTGAACTTGGAAAAATTTAGTTCTGAAAATTTGCGAGGACAAAACTAGATTAAGTCATGGACTTGTAATATTTTTATTTATGGACAATATTTATAAAAAATATTTTAAGTTCCAGAATTTATTATGTTTTGTTTACCATTAACTCAGTGTCTTTTGTTTAAAAATGCCGGCAGTTAATGATAGTTTGACAACTTTATTTTTTAGTTGTCTTGACTGAATATTTATAATATTGAATAAAAGTAATAAAATTACTCTTAAAATGTCAAAAAATTTTTATTATTTACTGGATAAAATCGATAAATATTTTGGCATTAGAAACCATCAGAATTCTTGTGACATCTTATTACGAAGGCGCATTAGCATGTTTCAAATATCAAGAAAATTAAAATAAATTTATAAATCTAGATTATTATTATTATTTATATTTGTAAAAAGTCCTATTTTTGATCTAAAGGCGATTACAAGTAGACTAACAATGATAGTAAAAAAAAGTCTGTTTTTGTCCTAGAATCAAATGAACAGACTAATAATTATAACACAAAAGTCTGTTTTTAATTTAAAAGCAATTAAAAACAGACTAAATATAGTACGAAAACAAGTCTGATATTGGCCTGGATAGAGAGTAGTACAGACAAAAACCCATTAAATAAATACGATTTAAAAACCTAAATTAAATAAAAAATATTTGAATTTATCATTTTGAAACAGATCTTATTCGACCCGGGTAATATCGCTTTTTTATGAACGATATCTATTTTAATTATTAAAACTATTTTTAAATTAAAGAATAATAATTTCATTTTAAAAAAGTTATTGCATAATTTTTTAATAAACATCTGTTTCGTCAATTATTAACAAATTACCCAGTTATAAAAACAATTAATTCAAACTTTCCTTTGCCTGTTTATTTAAATAAACACCTGGTTAATTAAATCCTTTTATTAATTATTCATCCATATCAAATTTTATTTAATGGAAAGATCGATCTACAGTCAATATATTCAAGACAATAATACGATTGAAAAAATAAAATTAATTAATAACTAAATCTATTTATTTATTTATTTAAATTACTTTATTAAACGACATTTTTAAAAAAATAAATTACATTATTAATATTATTAATTACGCAAGAAAAATAAAGCAATTTAAATATGACGGTTTACTTTTTAAATCGTCCAGGTTGTCATTATAACGTTAATGTATGCAATATACATCTGCACTGAATCACAACTCCAGTGTGAAATCAGAAAGACTCTCGACTTATTACAATCTGGTCCTTCATTCTTGTTAATTACCAATATTCTACAGATGTACGCGGTAATAATTTGGAACAAGAAAAAGCTTGCATCTGGCAGCAACTTTTACGACGATAAAGTGAAATTACTTTCCGCTTGCTCCAGATTTAATTATTACCTCGTTATTGTGTACATAAAATAGTAGATGACTTACTTTCGGTAATAATAAATAAGAATTTAAAAAAAAAATAAACAGCTTCCTCCATAAAAATTCAGTACATATTCAAGTCATCTGCCGAATTTCAAGTGATACAAAAAATGTTTTTTTTTATTTATAATTAATAATTATACGGTAGTATTTATTAGTTAATATTGAAGAAAAATTTTTATAAAATCAACGGTTGTTTCAATCTTATAATTATTAAGTCATTAAATTTATTATTTTATTCTTGAAATACATAACATCTGCTATACTTACTTTTATGATATTTAAATTTTTTGAATACATGGAAAAAAAACTATGGAAAGTATTCCTATGTATTATAGGGATGGTTCCTATATATATTGTGGTATAATATATAGTACAGTACGACCTTGTTATAAGACTAGCTCGGGGCTGTAAGGGAAAAAATTCTTAGAATTGAGGTGCCCCCACGACTGTACTTAACAGCGTTTGCGCCCAAACCTCGCTATAAGACTATCGCCGTTTTGCGTTTTATTTATGTATTCGGTTCAACTCTACTCTATTATACAGTGAATCTATTTCATATATAATCATAAATAAACAGAATTTTGTCGTTCTTTTCTGTTAATTAATTGTGTGATACCACGAAATTTGAAGTATTCTTTATGAAAATAAATTATTTAATCTACAATCTTTATGTATGTACATTTTATCTCGATTTTAGTCGTACTGGTCGTTAGTCTTATAGCGAGGTTTCGGCACAAAACTTTTATTGAGTAGTTGGTGGGGGAAGTGTTCCGAGCGAGTTTTAACAAATTGAGGGGAAGAGTCTTATAACGCGTAGTCTTATAACGAGGTCCTACTGTAAATATATTTACCATTCTTCACAGTAGATGTCTATTCTAACCTTTTTCTATAGTTGAATAGTTTTCTGTCAGAGTGCTTCAATGTATTTTACAAACTGATAATTTGTTATAAAAAAAAGTTGAAAATAAATAATAGTGATTTGAACGAAATTTTAATAATCTTTACTTGACAAATTTGAATTATAGACCTCTACTAAAGAATAGTAAAGACACATATAAATTTAATAATCGTTCATGTCAGAACAGGACCAAATACTTTGTTCTGGATATTAATGGCGACTATTTTGACAGTAACTAGTCATATGTTTCATGTACTGTGTAGCACAGCACTGGTTACTGTTTAAAAAGTAATAGTAACCAGTACTATCTAGTTTTTTCCGTGTAGTCTTCCTCCAGAATTGAGATATAATCTGGCACGGTTCTTGCGTAAGGCTTGCAATTAAATCTGGTCACAAGTATCTGCAGCAAGACACATACGTAGAAAAAGACTTTAGCTCCTATCAGTCTTGAGAATAGACTTGCTCAAGAATTGAAAAAGATTGTTATATGGGTTCAGTGTCTCTGCAGCGAGTCGAAGCAAGCTAATTTTCAACCCGATGCAGCAAATACTGATAGAAGGATTTATTTGAGAGTAATAAACTAGATTTATTAAAACTCTTGTGAGAAGCTTCTTTGAGACAAATAAATATTTATTAATAGTTAACAAATAATTCTTTGGCGAATATTATCGATAGATGGCTGCATACAATCATATGTAGTTGTATATATTAGCATGAGACTCTGCATAGTAGTAAGCGTTGCTACACGACCATATTTTATATAAAATATAAAAATTATTTTAAATAATTGTTTGTTAATTATTTAATAAAAGTAATTTTTTATTATAATATATTCTTCATCTTCCCACTTGAAATAAATTTTTTAAAATATTGTTATTATTTATATTATGAGAGAATTAGGTTATATCTTCAAATACGTTAAATTGCGTCAAATAAATGAATTATTAAATATTAATAAATCATTTATTATACATTAATAAACATTTTTTTGGTGCGAGGAAATACGCTCTAACAAATAATTTGTTGACTGTTAATAAATATTTATTTGAGCCTGTTCATTAATAAACCATTTGTTAAATATTAGCAAATATTATTAAATCCAAAGAAATCCTTCTATCAGTGTAACTACTAACAAATTCGCTATTCAAAAATACGTGCATACAGCGGGTAGAAACATGTGTTTAAATTTAGGTTGCTATAAATTAATAATAAAAAAGAAAACAAACTATTATATGTATGATTTCCAATATATATATATTTGTATATAAAATCTTGTACATAAAATACACAATAATAATTTTTTTATAATTTTTAAATAAAAATAAAAATGGTTATAAAAATTTTATAAAAAGACTCATCGAAAGTGATAAATACATCACTCTTAAATATATAAATTTATATTCACCGAAGACATGATTTGTCGTATAATATTAAACATAAATAAATTTTAAATGACACTGGATATATCACTTTGAGGAAGCCTTTAGTTTCTTTATTTCAAAGTCAATGAATATAAATTAACGGCAAATCCGGTTTTTTGAATCTATTATATAATTCAACTAATCAATGAATACATTGTATTAATAACTATATAAATAAACTTATTGATGTTAATTCACACTAAAGTCAAATTAATATTATAAACAATTTTAATTATAATAAATATATATTTTTTTTTTTTTTTTCGCAACCAAACAGTAAATATATGCAGAAAAAATCTACATAAGCAATTAGTAAACAACTAGAAATACCATATTATATACAATATGGCATCAATCACAACTAGAATATATATTTATATATATAAATATATAAAACTAAACGATAGATAACACAATATTTTATGCCCGTGTAAAAAAATTCATTCCAAAAAGATTCTAAAAAAGTTTGACGGAAGCCGTTCATAAAATAAGTTGGCACTTTGGGGGGGGGGGGGGTCTAAAGAATTTCTTTAGACGTTCGCAGCTTATCAAACAATTTTCCAATTTTTCTCTTGGTTTTTTAAAAATTAAAGTTTGCACAAAAAAAAATTTTCGTTACTACAGCAGCATCTGTAGTTGAGGTTACTACAAAGTAAAAAAATTCCAACTTCAACGGAGTAACCTCAACCACACATGCAGTAACGCCAACTACAATCGTCAATGTTTACTACGATATTTAGTAGTCAGTAGTATTTACGTAGTATCCTTTACTACACATTGGCGTACCCACTACTACAATGTTTTACTACAGTATTGTCGTTGGAATAACCACAATTTTTTTGTGTTTATCGTTGCAAATAATAAATACTTTAAAATATAGAAATTTGTGCACTACAGAAAAGAATTTGTGGTTCTTCTAACCACAATACTATAGTAACATGTAGTAGCGGGTACTTCAATAGGTAGTAAAGGATACTACATAAATAGTACTGACAACTACATATTGTAGTAAGCATTGATGATTGTAGTTGGCGTTACTACACACGTGGTTGAGGTTATTCCAAGTTGGAGCTGGCAATTTTTTACTCCAACTTGTAGTAACCTCAACTACAGCTGCCATTGTAGTAACTACAATTTTAATCGGTACGAATTTCTTGTGTAAGGCTTACAGTAGACTGACTATTGAAATCTATCTACAAGTATCTGCAAAAACACATAGGTAGGAAAAGACACTAACGTCTATCGAACTTGAGAGCAGGCTTGCTCAAACCTTGAACAAGATTGTTATGTGGGTAAAAGGTCCAAATGTGGCGATTTTGGAACTTTTCAGTCTATAAATCACTAATTTCATCGAAATTTTAATCTGTCTCAAATTTAGAAGTTCCACATTTCAAACTTTTTTGGAATATTTTTGGAAGGACTTTTTTACACGAGTGTATGGAAGAAATTATTTTGTTTTTTAATTTTTTGGTTTTGATAAGTAGTCGTTTCATTAAACATACAAATATATAAAAGTACACGAAACAATTAAATTATTATTTCGTATTTTTTCATAATATTGATTGCCATTGATTTAAATATTCAAATGAATCATCAAAAACATACAAGCTAATATATAAAAAGTTTCTCACAGTTTAGATATGTATTGAATATTTTTTTTCTCTACATAAAGATCGGACTTTTTCCTCCAATAAGTCAAGTAGTTAAATATTTTTATAAACTTCACGTGAAATAAACTAATTTCACTCTAATGGCCCTTAAGAATAAACTAAAAATTTATTTCGTATTATTAAATTATAAAGTATCTTTGATTTTTTAATCGTCAAGCTTTGCTACAACCTTAAAGCCATTTTTAATACAGAGATTTTTTCAGTAAGTGTTTTTTACGAAAAAAAATCTACTATAAAATTACTATACAAATAGTAATGTAAGGGCAGTATGGAATTATGGTGAAAATTACCGATAGTATAGAAATTTTTTATACCGAATATAATTTACAACCTATCCGTAATATTAATTATCATAATTTAGAATATTTAATTGAATATTCTGAAATAATAATGAAAAGTATATAGAAGTATTCGTTTGTACGTCAATGCGTCACTTAATCGCTTCATTCTAACCTATTAGTTCCAGAATAAACGAAAAGAGCCGAATATTTACGAAAACACTCGAACTACAATTTTTTTATTAAATTGTTGTCATCCTAACAAAAGATTAGACTTCGGGTGTCATCGGTTTTGACTCCTACCCTGGATGTTCTGTGTACTAAATATCTCCCACTTCTTTACGCATGCGCACTTTATAAATTTTCGATAGTGGGGGCGATTTCCGAGGTTCTTTCTCTTACTGGTAGAGGTGGATAGTTCCAGGAACATTCCGGATTGAACCTGGAACGTTTCTGGAGCGAAAAGGAACTCGTTCCTGGAATCATATCCGGGGAACTATTTAATGTTTTTAAATCTCATGAAAGTTCAGTATTTAGAACGTAAGCATACAAAATTTTCTAGTATACACAACATTACGCTATGCGACCTATGTGTTTAAGACGCATTCACGGCGAGCTATATTATTTTATACTAAACAGAGAATGAATTATGATTGCTATTCAACTCAAAGTTCCATAAAAAATCACCAATCTAAAATTATTCTGATGCTTTACTGCTTGTTGGTAAATGACGGCATTGGCGGACAAAAAAGTACTAGTGAGTGTACTAAAGTGAATTTTGAGGAATGATTGGATACGTATCCGACAAAAGACATAGTTCATGGAACTATACAGATCCGGAACTACCCACCTCTACTTACTGGGACCAAAATACTATGAATGAAGTACAAAATTTTAGAAAAATTAGAATTTAAAAATTTCCTAGCACACGGGTTTTTTTCTATTATTCATTGCGAATATTAAAATAAATTAATGAATGTTACTAATAAATCATAAATATCACTATGTAGTATAGTAAAGTACTTTTCTTGGAGTATATATATTTTTTTTATGTACGAAACATCATTTAAATTCGTAGATTACTTCTTTAGAAAATTCAATTATCCTACAGTTACCTGAAATATTTGGGTAGTTTTCACCATAAATAAAGTTTCCTGTGTATTTAAAAAAAAAATAATAATCTCAAAATGTTGGAAATTATCTAACGAACCTGTAACTTTTACATAAGAGGTTATGTAACTCAACCAAAATAATATTTTTTTCTTTCAACAATTTAAATACAATCAATATGTATATCTATAAATTAAATTAGCCTACTGGGAAGTCAATAATTTTTATATGACCACATTTATATTACCGTGTCATATATAGTTGATAACTTATAAATGCGCTACGATCCCAGGTAAAAATATTTTGCCGAAAAATAACCTAAGCTCTAAATCTGGTCGAAATCACATAACCATAAAATTGTATCGGAAAAACCCGAAGTTGGCCGAAATATTAGTCAATAATCAGGCCGATAAATAGAGCCGGCCTATTTTCGGCCATAGTATTTTTTTTTTTTTTTTTAATGAAATTATAAAACTTTAAAAAAGTTCAACCGACTTAACATAGAACAGAAAATTTTCAAATTTCCGGCCTAGTTTTTGAATTTGTTTTACCTGGGATGTAATAATATATAAACTTAATAAATAAATAATTTATAATCATGGTAATGGTATGTCTTTCCACATATTATAAATATATATATATATATATATATATATACATACATATATTTATATATATGAACACAGATTATAAAGTTGAAATTTCAACAGACAAAAGTAAATAAATAATAATGAATATTACAATTAAAATTTATGAATAAATTTTAACGTAAATTTTTTTTTAATCAGACTGCAGTACTGTCATCTGTGTTTTTAATTGCAGCAGCTGCTTTAACAATATCCCCATCACTTTGATTCAGCATAATTTTGCACTCTTCAAGAGGTAAAAATTTATGTTCCTTTTTCAGCAACGCTTGGAGACGTTCTAATTTAATAGCCGCTAATATGTCCCAATTGGCCACATCGAGAGCCTTGACACAGGATTCAGGTGTTGATTGATCTTGTAAAACTTTCAACATTATACGAACCTCATCTGATTGTGCTCCATTGTGGGGACCACGAGTTCTGCGTACATTTGGTCTGTCACACGCAAACTCAAGTAAATCTTCACATGATACGTGGTCAGATTGTCGACAAAGATCACTGACACGTGCTCGTCTATCGTCTGTAGTTTGAATTTTAGATACATTACCTGTCGTATTACTTTTAAATTCACTGTTTTTTTCAACATTTGTTTTTGCTTCATTCTCTGTCATATTTGAATCAAACGGATTCAATGAACTTGTCGTTTTATTTACTGCATAGTTCAATTCTGAGGACGCTTGAGATTTAACTGCCGCTAAAGAACTACTCGATACTTGAACTAATCCATTTATCGACATTGAATTGTTTTTATCATCTGCAATATTTATATTGTCTGAATTATTTTCAATTTTCTTATCAAATGATAGTTTCCTATCACTTAAAGTCTGAGGATTATCGGAATTTATAAAATAATTTGAATTTTTGACAGCATCACAGTTAACATTAGATTGATTTTCTCTCAAACTGTCATCTGATAAATCAGAATTTTCAAGTAAATCTTCGGATATAATTCCACAGGGATGTAAACAATTATTTTCTATTGACAATGAGTCTAAAGCTGATAATTCGGAATCGATGCGTCGTTCGAATTCATCTGGGCTGTAAAATAATTTATATATTTAAATTCGTTCTCTGTACCCATATAAAGTTACAGGTTTAATAACAAGAGGAAAATGGACAGATATCATTTTTTAATATATTTATCATTATGATTACAAATAATCAAATCACAGAAAACTACAGTTATTATAGCACCGGAAATCGTCAGTATATTCTTTGTATTCGCAGAAAAAAAAGTTATCTTGAGTCAAGAAAATATTTTTTAAGACAAACGTTTTCGTGAACCAAGTCAAGATTTTCTTAAGCCAAGAGAATTTGTCTTGGTTAAAAAAAATTCGTCTTTGTCGGAGATTTATACTGTACCTGAGAAAGTTTAGGTCTCCAAAAACATGTTCTTGAATCAAGAATATTTACCTTCAGTCGAGTTTTTTTTTCTGTGTTGGTTTAAAATTTAAAATAATATTTCGAATAAATTGTCAGTTTTTTTTCTAAGTTATGGGATGACTCCACGGTTTTCTACACAAAAAAAAAAGAATTTCTTGACGTAGAAAAATTTTACTTGCCCTAATAAATGTTTTGAATTATGAACTGAAAACAATAATTTTCTTAGGGCGAAAAAAAATTTTATTGAACCAAGAAAAAAATTTTGAAGGGCGAGAAGAAATCTCTTGCGTCAAGAAATTTTTTCTTAAGAAAATTTTTGTTTTCATTTCATAATTCAAAATTTTTTTGGCGCCAAGAAATCCTTTTTTTTCTGCGTACAATTTATTTTATTCTTCATTACCTCAAATTTTTTTTCAAATAAAAGCTTCACAAAGAAAAGAAAATTCTTACAAAAAAATAATTTTTTTTTGTTACTTTTTTTAAAATTTAAAAATTCATCTATTTTCCATACGATTTAACAAAAATGCCCTAAATATATTTACTTTATCAAAAAAATATATATATTTTTTAGTTTAATTAATTTAAGCTCTCATTCGAGTTTTACAATAGAAAATTTATAATTTACGTCATATATTCATCAATATTTAAATTACCTATTGGGTGCTGCATTCGGCGTTTGACTGGCTGTTGGAATCATTGGCGTGGAGAAAGACACATTTGGATTAGATAAATTGAATGAAGGAGCCACTCCATCAATTTGATCTTCAGCTGATGATGTTGCAATGGCTTTAGCCAGCGTTCGAGAAATTCCACCTCCAGGAATAATTAATGGATGTTTTCGTTGATGTCGCGGTAAATTTGATTTAGATTGCAATGTTCTTGATCTGTCACGCGGCGGTAATGGAATTGGATTTTCTTCAATATTATTTTGGCTCTGACTATTTTCAATATTCATCAATGAGTTGTGTCGCTCTAGAGATTGTGTAGTAAAAATAGAAATGGATGAATTGTTAACCGACATTTCACCCATCTTTGGAAATGTTGATGATCCAACGTGATAAAAATCCGTTGACAATTTATTGTTATCAGATAATCCAACGATTTCGTCAATATGCGGTGCTGTAAGACCCAAACTGAGTTGTTTATTTCCACGTACACGAGGTCTTACTGGTAATCCAGATCGCAACATTCGAAGTGGATTTGTGTCCGTCGTATTGTCTAATGTCTGTGTCTCAACCAGACTATTATATACTTCCTTAGCCTCTTCTGACAGTGTCGCCTAAGTAAGTTGCGGGAATAAAAAAATAGATTTGGGATAAAATAAAATAAAACAAAATAAAATAAAATACTGATTAGGTTTTATAAAATTAAATTAAAAAAAAAACATATATGTATACATTAGACTGATTAAAAAAAAATCGACTATTATGTGGAAAATATTGTTCGAGAAGACAAAAAAAAATTCTATTAAAGTTTGAACTCTTAATATTAATATTAACAACCGCATGATCGCAATTTTCGATTTCCTATTTAAATAACATGGGAAAATTTTTTTTTAAAGTTTGAAATTTTATCACTCATCAGTGAATCAGTGTATCGGAAAAATTAATAGACGTTTTTGTTGGAAATCGAACGCTCTACAAAAAAGTTATCTTATTATTTTTTGATATATTTGATTTTTGAAAAGCTATTCAATGTCAAAGTGGAATTCATAGTAAATTTCAGTATTACTTGACTTTTTCGGCAAAACTATCAGACTTATCTCGAAATGTTATGAGACCTTTATTGTAGATTATTTCATTTCCAACAACTTACTTTATACAAATTTTACTAAATTCCTTAAAGCTCTTTACTTATTTGCATTTAAATATAAAATTGTTACAAGAAATCGTATTCTGGCCGATTTTAATTATTTACTTCAAAATGCAAATAACTAAAGAACTTTCAAAAATTTCGGAAACTTGATAAGAGATAATGTGTAGGAAATCAAATGATCTACAAAATAGGTTATATGAAATTTTACGAAAAGTCTGACAGTTTCGCCAGAAAAGTCAAATAATACTAAAATTTACTGTGAATTCCACTTTGACATTGAATAACTTTTCAAAAACCAAATATATCAAAAAATAATAAGAGAACTTTTTTATAGAGCGTTCAATTTCCAACAAAAATGTCTATTAATTTTTCCGATACACTGATTCGCAGATGAGTGATAAAATTCAAAACTTGAAAATCGATTTTTCCCATATTATTTAAATGGGATATAAAAAATTGCAATGATGCGGTTATTAATATCAATATTAAGAGCTCAAATTTTAGCAACATTTTTTACGTTATCTTGAACAATATTTTCCGTATAATTTAAAAAAAATAAAAAAGTCGATTTTTTTAAATCAGTCTAATATATATCTATAAATAATGTTCGAGTATGCAATGTAAATATAAGCGATTTGAATATTTTAAGGACAAAGCAGCAGAAAATTTAATTTCAATCATTTTTTTTTTCCAGGTATAAAAAAAAATATCTATATATATATTAAATTAGTAAGGCTATTATTATAATTATTTTCAAGTATTAGGGTGGCCCAAAAACCTACTATTTTTTTTCGAGTGTCATATGAAAATTTGTTGATTTAACGTTTTAAGAACCGTTTCACTAGATGTAAACAATATAGTACATGTAATGAATGCACGAAGAAAAGCTCTATTAAATCTCTAAAGTCAGCTTCATGCCGTCCACCCTGACGGATCTTAATTACCGTGAACTTCGGTAATTACCACAATTTACGACAATTTGCCTTATTTTTCAGTAGTTTACAGTATTCGGACAAATGTGTCTTATAACGCGTAGTCTTATAACGAGGTCCTACTGTATGAAATTTAATAAAGCTGACTTTAGCCAGTTCACAATGTATTTCTTCGGCATGAGTTACATAAAATTTTTTATAAAACTGGTTTATGAAGAGGGTTCTTAAAAATGTTAGACCAACAAATTTTCATATAAAACTCGAAAAAAAGTACTTGGTTGTTTTGGGTCACCTTGTTAAGTATATATTGAAAAAGGATGTAAGTAATAAATATTTATTGCATTTAATGTAACTGTAGAATATCTTTTATATTTATATATAATGAGCATACAAATTATGAGCAATAAAAAAAACAAAAGGGCATAATTCAATGCAATAAATAATTCCCAATCAATCAATCAATAATTGATGATAATAAAAATAAATATATATATTTTAATTATAAAAATTATAATAGTTATGTATAAAAATTTTTTTGTATAAAAATAAAAAATATATCATATAAATGGTCCATGCAACTCAATTTAAAATTGTCTCATTCTTATAAAATTTTTACAAAATTACAATTATGCCCATTTGTTCCTCAACTTTTAAATTGTAAAAAAGTTGTAAATTGTATAAAAAATTTCACAATAACATGATAATCAGATTACTATCGATGATATAGTACAAGCATAATATCATTCTAAGCGTATATAAATATATGTAAAACATGGTCACATATATATGTATATGTATGGTAATTGTGTTTAAATATATATCGTCTCGAAAAACCGGCTCCAACAGACAAACAAAATTTAAATTATTTTTTTTTTCTTTTTTTTTGGATCTATTTTTATACCTATTCTAATTTTAGTGATTGTTATTTTATAAAACCCACTAATCTAGTCTTACTACGAGTTTATTCAATGTATTAATAAATTAATAAATAATTTTAATAATAAATATTAAAATATTACTTTTAATAATTTAAATAATAATTAAGAAGTTTATTTATTATAAATTAATATATTATATATGAAAGCATTCACATGTGAATGAATAAATAAATCACCCGCGTATAAAAAATTCGTTTAAAAAATATTCATCTTCAGTGAGCTTTAAATTTTGAGTCGATTCAAAATTTAAAAAATTTAAACATACAAATAATCATTTATTTAATTACTTTGTGCACATGTAAGCTCTTACGTAAATGATTTTTAAACTTATTCACAAAAGATTAATTTTTAATTTCTTGAAAAAAAAATTCAAATATTTTCAATTGTCTGCTAACTTCAAGATCATTGTTTTGAGTTACTGAAAGCAGCCGACTAATAATTTTTGGATTGTTTTAAAAACAATAAATTAAAAAAAAAAATATTTCCAAAAATTGCACCTATAGTTTTTTTAATTTTCTACATGTGCATATTTTTAGTTTTTTTTTTTTTTTAATTAAACTGTTGAAAAAAAAATTAAAAATTATTAATTGTCCGCTAACTTCAAGATTTTTTAATTTCTTTCATTAAAAAAAAATTCGAAAATTTTGAATTCTTGTGACTTGTTTCTTTGATCTGAACTTTTTGTAACTCAATTAACAATCAAACATATGCATAAAATAATTAAATCATAAATTTTTTATTTTTAAAATCTTCAAATTCAAAATTGCCCAAAATTTGAAAGCTCATCATTACAAATATTTTTGTAATTAATTCTTTTTTCACACGGGATATAATAAAATATATTAGTTATCAGTAATCATGAAAAAAAAAAAATTAATATTCGAAAGTATGATTGTTAATTTGATTCTATTTTCTTACGGTTGTTGGTCTAGTATGAGTAGCCGGGGTCGATAAACCGCACCGACCTTTAATACATGATCACCGTATGTACATTCAATACAGTTTCCGTTCCATTCACACGCAGTACTTGATAGTACTTGAGGGGTTTATAGCCAGTGAAGATCGATCCGACACTTCACTTTCTCTTAGTACACCTATTAAACTTATTATTTATCCTTCTTATTGTCTATTGTGATTCAAACTAAACATATATAAATAATAATACTAATAAAAATGCCTCATATATTAACACTGATCATCAAAAAATCCACTTTGCTTTTACATAACTCTATTTAAATATTAGAATTGTTAAAAATGTATCAAAATTTCCAAAGGTCTTTACTCTCAATTTTAACAATTTTTTTTCTTTTTGATTATTTTTTAAAATTATTACTCAGTTTATTTTTTTTTATACCAAATTATTGTGAATAAGGAATGTCTAAAGAGAAAGCGCGGCAGGGTGCAATTAATTTGAAAATTAATAATTAAATTAAATTTAATTTAAATATAAAATTATTTTAGTTTTATCCGTCTAATCTCACATTTCCGTTTAAAAAAAAATATTTTACAGGCCATTTTAAAATTAGAGCATACCGGATATCGTTACGTCATCGTTGTAATCAATACTAATAATTAAAAATTTAAATTCATGTGTCATTCATAAATTCAGAATATTCTGAACTAGTATCAGAGTCTAACTCCGAATTACTGGTAAAAGTTTGACTAGAACTTGGCGCGCTTTCAGGCCAAGATACCGTCTGATTGCACAACGAAAATTGTGAGGATAAAGAATTTAAAAAACTCGTCGAAGGCAGTGGTGATTTTTCCGAATTTTGAATACCCGGGTAAGATGTCGCGCCGTCATTAGGATAAACACCAATAGACTCACGGTTTTTTTTATTATAACCAATTTTAGAATTTCCCGATACTTTTTTTCGTCGTCGCTGAATTTTCAATCGACTTCGTATGTCTGTGTCCGAGTAAAAAATCGAATCTGAATCATCACTGCACTGACTACTCGAATAAAATGATCGTATGCTTTTTCTTGTTGTATTTTTTACAGCATCGGACAATGAAAAAGTACGCGGACGACATGGATTTTTATCTATATCTATTTTATTATTGTCTATTGACCCAGACTGTTTTATTATTTTATTATTCCTATTAATTAATTCATTACGACATCGTCTAGGAAATTCTAATAACCGTTGCTGTGTTTTAGAATTAATACCCATTTTATTACGTACCCCAGTATTCAAATGTAATTCTAATCCCGTGGCCGTTGGTTCATTGGTCAATTTTATTTGGGTCATATTATTGGCGCGATTTGTCGGATCGCGGATCGCGACACCATTTTCATTTGATGAAAAAAATTTATCATTTGACGGTACATCGACGCTGTTTAAATCAGACTTAATTATCGGCATTAATTCTAAATTTCGTGAATTTCGCGCCATATTTTTATTATCAAATTGCGCTGTCGCTGTATTTGGTGTCAATTTAATACCATCATCTAGTCGTTTCTTATCATCCGGATAGTGTTTTACATTTTTCGAGTTAAAAATTCCACATTGATAACTATCCCCAATTGAAATTTTACTATTAAGTTGAATTTGATTTTTAGTTTCAATATCCGACTGTAATCTCAAACGTTCAAAATTTAATCGCAGACTTTCCGATCCGCTGCTGCTGCTGATATCAATATCTTTTTTTATCGGCTCGGAAATAAAAAGGGGATTGTGTAGGATTGAGTACGGCAATAAATCGCAACTTTTTTTTTTAAATTCATTTTTCTGGTAATTTTGTGAATTAACGCGAACTGAATTTACGAAATCGTTTGAATTATCCGTTGATATTGAAGTAATTTGTTTCAAATTGCCCATTCTATTTGATGATAATCCACATGCACTATTTGCATCCTGGTTAGATAACGCACTTGCACCCGCAGTAGAACCACCCGCAGAAGTACCAGCAGTAACAACTTTTATATTTTTAATTTCATCTCCATTTAGATTTTTTTTACTAAATTTATCAAATATATCATAGTCTACAGTACGTTTATTAGGCACTGAATTTTTAAATCTTTCATCAGATTGATATTTATTTGATAAAATACTACTATTAGATGAGGAATTTTTGTTTAAGCTTTCAGCTATGTATGAATTTCTTCGTAAATTTCTAATGTCATCAAACTTCTGCTTATTAATTATTTGATTTAAATATTTAGGATCATCAGTCAGTGTATATTTAGGCTCGTCGATTAACGTGTACTTGTAAAAATTATTTGAAAATTCGTCATTACCGTCGGTTAAACTACCGCTGGATTTTAAATCTTTGTCTGCTATATTTTCTTTGTAACAATTGAATGCATCAGTCGCACAATCTAACGTGTCATCGGTGTCGTAGTTTTTTGATTGTTCGAAGTAACGATCGATGTAACTAGCGGATATTCTACGCGCGTCTTTGGTAATATTTAAATTCGGGCTTGATAAACGCGATGCTTTACCATTAATACCTTGGGTTAAATTATTACGCGAATTACCTGACACGATATTACCGTAATTACCAGCAGATTTACTGTTACTGTTACTGGCTTCTAAAAATTCTGTTGATTTGACTAGGTTTTGTTTCATTGCTTTATTGTTTAACATGTGATTATCAAATGCCATGTCCATGTATGTCGTCCAGGCATTAGATTTTGTCAAGAGTTCACGGGATTTAGCAAAACAAAATTCTGCTGAAGCTTTGTCCCACAAGGGTAATTTTAAAGTCGATGGTGCTCCAAGTGATTCTAAACTTGAAACAGTTGATGATAATGATTGCAAACTTGAACATAACCACTTTGTAAAATAAAATATTTAATTTATGTAATGCAAAAATTAAGTTATTTTATTTTTATGGTTGTTAAATAAAGGAATAAATTATTTGTAAAGTATAGGTAATGTAAAAGTAAAACATAATGATGGAGGAGGATAAGGAATAAGTGGAAAAAAAAATGTAATTATTAGTATTTTTTTTCTAACTACCAAATGCTATAGTACTTTTAAATATTTAAGTTTTCGCGCTTTTATTTTAATTGTTTTTGGTTAAGAATATCCCGGATTAAGAACTCCGTTTGAATCTGATTAAACTAGATCGGATTTCTATCGGATTTAATCAGTCAATCGGAATGCATGGGAGCGCTTCGATTAACTGATTGAATTTCAATCGAATTTAATTAATAATAATTTTTTTTTTCGAGAGGTTAGCCAAAAGATGGCTGTATTGTAAACACGTGCAATGTTTTTTCGATTATTTTCCGATGGAATCCGGCTGAAATATTTTACTCAGATTTAATCGAATTCGATTGGAAAATAAATTATTATTTTCCAATTGAAATATTTAAATCGTAATCAGTTGGAAAAAAATAATTAATTTTTCCGATTGAATCAGATTTAAATATTTTCATCGGGATCAATTGGAAAATAATCATTTTTTATTGATCATTTTTTCAATTGAAAGTCAATCGGAAATTCCTAATTAAATCCGATTGAAATACTTTAATCAGAATTAACCGAAAATTCAATCACTAAAGTAAATTATTATTTTCCCATTGAAATATTTCAATCGAAATCAATTGAAAAGTAATAATTTATTCCTCCGGTAGAAGTATTTTCATCAGATTCAGTTGGAAACAAATAATTTCTTATCAATCATTTTACCGATTAACTTTTAATTGAAATTTCCCGATTGAATCCGATTGAAATAATTTAATCAGAATTAATCAGATTCAACCGGAAAAGTAAATTATCATTTTCCAATTGAAATATTTTAATCAAAATCAATTGGAAAATAATAATTTATGTTTCCGATTGAAATATTTCAATCGGAATGAATTGAAAAATAATACAGTAGGACCTCGTTATAAGACTAGCTCGGGGCTGTAGGGGAAAAAATTCTTAGAATTGAGGTGCTCTCACGATTGTATTTAACAGCGTTTGCGCCCAAACCTCGCTATAAGACTATCGCCGTTTCACGTTTTATTTATGTATTCGGTTCAACTCTACTCTATTATACAGTGAATCTATTTCATATATAATCATAAATAAACAGAATTTTGTCGTTCTTTTCTGTTAATTAATTATGTGATACCACGAAATTTGAAGTATTCTTTGAGAAAATAAATTATTTAATCTACAATCTTTATGTATGTACATTTTATCTCGATTTTAGTCGTACTGGTCATTAGTCTTATAGCGAGGTTTCGGCACAGAACTTTTATTGAGTAGTTGGTGGGGGAAGTGTTCCGAGCGAGTTTTAACAAATTGAGGGGAAGAGTCTTATAGCGCGTAGTCTTATAACGAGGTCCTACCGTAATTTTTTATCAATCATTTTTCCGATTGAAACCGATTAGAATTTTTAAATCAGATTACATTAGAGTTTTTTATCAGGGATAGTTTCTATATTAATAAAATATAAAGTTTGAGTGATTTTTATCAAATTTAAGTTGCTGACGAACAAAAGGGCATGTTTTAATTTTTTTTTTTTTTAATTAAAATATAAATTTATTTTCGATATTTTGTAAAAATATTTTGTTAATTTTAAAAATTGTCAAAGCATTTATTATTTTAGTAAAACGCAATATTTACTATGCAGAAAATAAAATAAAAGCACCTTTATTCGTTAGCTTTGTATTTATAAAAATAGAAAAAGCAATTTTTTAAATTTTATTTTGATTCAAGTTAAAAATGTTTTTTATATTTGCTCAATATCAAATTTATGTTTTAATAAAAAATTTATTTTACGTCTGATTAAATAAAAATTTGGTATTTATGCACAAGTCCTTCACCCGCTTCTAAATAAATCTCTCATTAACAAGTATATGATGCCAAAATTATGATATTATTTTACAACAAAAATATTTTTGATTAAGAATTTACTTAATTATTGATCATCAATAAACAATATTCTCATCTCAAGAATTTATTCTGATTATTCAAAAAAATTTTTCCCGCTAAAAAATCGTCATTAAAAAATTTAAAAAATGTGTGACTAAAAGTGCATAATGACCAAAAAAAATTAATTATTTTATATTGAACGTAATAAAAACTCAATTATAATCAATCAATGATTGCGATAAATAAATTCGATTTTTAAAAAATACGCCGACCAAATTAGCAAAATTAAATATGCAGATATAAAAAAAATTTGTTTTAAAATAACATACCTGGATATCTGGTATACTCGCAGCTTCTTCAGCAAAGTGTCGCCTGTCCGGTTTAGGACTGTGTTGATGTGGTAATTTAAAAGAAAATTTTCTTCGCCTCGATGGACTCGTAGACGTCACAGGTGACTCCGGTGGATACTCAAGATCTGTCATAGAACGAGCAGTTAATTCTTGTGCCATCGCTATGGCAGAGTAAAGTGTTTTTTGATCAGCTGCTGATATTGGCTTGACCTGTTACAAAAAAAATATATTTTATATCAAATACAAATTTATTTTTTCTACAAAATAAAAAACTTACAGTTGCTTGTTTTTTTTTATTACTCTGCTTTGATTGCATTTCTCGAAGCTCATTCTTAACATTACTCGATTCTTGTTCAGCAGATGTCGGATGCCCTGGTGGTGATGAAGGAGATGATGTTCCTGTCATATAAATTAATTAAATTAATTTTACCATTACGGTGGAAGACCTAGCACCTGATCAGGAAACTGGTACTCAATCACTTCATGTAATTGTATATCTATATTTTTATTTAGTAATTATAGATATACAATTACATGAGTGACCGGGTAGTAGTTTCCTGATAGGATACTGGGTCTCTTACTTTACTAAACTGAGAAGAAAAATTAAATTCAAATAATTATTGTTCTTGTTTCCATAAATACTCAAAATAAGTCATTTTTTTTCTAATATAATATTGATAGTTTTTATTTTAAGAGAACCAGTGCTTCAGTTTAGTAATAAATTTCTAGAAGCATCAATTACTTGACAAGCAAATATTTGTTTAATTTAGTTGATACGTTCTCAAATTTATTACAATTAGAAACTTCAATAAAGCGATTATTTGGTTAAATAAAAAAAAGGAATTGCAGAAAGACATAATTAAAAATTTGAAAAAAATTATTGCACTGAGAAAAAAATTTGATTTGTACCAAATGAAATTTCTCATTGGTATTGATAAAAATATAAAATTTATTAATTTTTTCGAGAGCTACTTCTATAAACTATTAAATATTTAAATTTTATTGTTTAGTTGTGTAAATTAATATTTAAGATGACAGACATCGATGAATAACTTAAGAGTTTATTAAAAACATGGTTTCCAATAAGCCACCGTGGCTGAGCGTCATAAGTCTCGTGTGATCGGTCTAGCTTAGAATCTTAGGCAGGGTAAATTTATTTATTTATAAAAAAAATGTGTGTTAAGATATAAAACTAATCTAAACATTAGAAAAAAAGGCATGTCTAATAGTATTTTTTTGACAAAATAATAGTATATTGTGTGACAAGGGAAGAAACAAAAGGATTTCAGACCAGGTGAAGTTGGCTGACATCCCCCGCAGTTTGAAATCGTGTTTCATCCTGAGTTACACACAATATTTTTCATGATTGCCTGCATTGGAACTTAAAGTTTCAGTGTCAGCAGCCAGTCAGAAACAAGTTAATTTAAGACCAATGGTGTCATCAACTATTAGCGTCAGTGTAAACTATCATTTGCAATTTATAATTAAGCAGAGACTATAAATACTATTTATTATTGACACTAATTTTTATAAAACTTAATCACAGTCAGAACTGTCATTTACGTAAGTAAAATTAATGGTCTGAAATTACTATTGAACAAATGACAAGTATCAGAGTTTAAATTGTGAAAGCCTTCAGTCAGCAGGCAGAAAAATTATTTGTTTGTTCCCTCGGGACGAAACAAGTTTGTTTCTGCCCGCTGACTGAAGGCATTCAAAATTTACGAGTTTGCTAATATTAATTCGCGGCATTGGACTGAAATTCGCTTCTTTCGACTGGCTGTAGACACTGAAACTCCAAGTTTCGATGCTGGTATCATGAAAAAGTAATTATTCAACTTGATTAAAGAAAATAATTGCTCGGCACTATTTAAGTAACTAGAATACTTAAATTAAGTATCTTTTCTTGAAATTATAAATTATTTTCTCAGTGTATCATTACCATTTTAAATACCAATTAATATCTACATAAATTACTTGCCTAGTGACCGAAACATCTGGTCCATTTCATCCAATAAACTCGGACCGAAATCAAAATCAAGCGGCTTGTCAAATCTCAGCGCGCTGTCTTGGTTCTCTTCATCACTTATCTCATGATATTCATGATCATTATTACCAGAATTATCAATATTCATTGATATAATCGATTGATCATCATTCTTATGACTCATGTCCACATGTGTAAGTCCCGAAGCTGCATCAGACCACAGATTATCTGTAAGATAAATAAATAATATCAAACCATATATTTACTTAAATAAAAAAAGTAAGTAAGAATGAAGATAACAAAAAAAAAAGTTAAAATTACCATTTTTAGCTTGTGAATCATATGACGAATGTTTATTATTATTAACATTTGTATTGTCACGATTACTATTTTCATGATTTAGCGATTCTTGATAAAAAATTTGACTAGAATTATTAGCCGCATCTTCATGTGGTTTATAAGGAGTTACTATTTGTCGCGGTAAATGCGGATACTTACCACCAAGAAAACTTATATCGCCAAAATATGCTCCATCTAAACCAACATGTCCAGTATGACGTAAATCACCTTGCGGTGATGAAATCATATCAGTACGAATTTTACGTCTATGAGATGAAAATGCATTTTTACCATCACCTCGTAAAAATTCACCCGGTTTATTGCTCGGTAAATTTGATCCTAAATATGCAATAGTGTGAGCCGGACTAAATAATCCTGTCTTTCCATTACTCAGCACACCTTTCCACAGTAAATTATTGACTCCTTTATTTAGTACTGTTATGACATCGCCTTGACGATACGTCAATTGACCAATTTCACTGTTATCCTGCACAGCCTGTACCTGTTCAGGTTTTAAATCCGGCAGCAGTTCAATGAGCTCAGAAAATTTCGGGCGTTTTGCGGGTTCATGTTGCCAGCATTGTTGCATTAATGTGTAATACTCTTTGGGACAACAGTCTGGTTGTTCAAGCCGTTGGAAATTCGGTTCGTCAATGGCTTCTAAAATCTGATGGCCTGTCAGAGCAGCCCACGGTTGAAATCCGTAACTAAACATTTCCCAAAGTGTTACACCGTAAGCCCAAACGTCACTGGAAGATGTGAACTTGAGGTACGATATACATTCGGGTGCACACCAAGCTATGGGTAATTTTAAATTTACATTAAAATTTGTTTGATAGTAATCTTTACCAACGCCCAAGGCTCTGGATAATCCAAAATCCGATATTTTTACTTTATTTTTCGAAAATACAAGAATATTTCTTGCCGCTAAATCACGATGAATCAGTCTTTTGGCTTCGAGATATTGCATACCATCGGCTATTTGAATTGCGAAATCACAGAGTGATATTACGGGAAAACTAACACGTAAGCTTGGCTGTTTCAAACACTCCAATAGGGATCTCAATGGTGCTAATTCGGTAACAAGCATAAGGGAATTGGTATCTAATACAACTCCGTACAATCTGACAATATGTTCATGATCAATTGCATGCATTATTGCTGCTTCTTTTAAAAATTCAATTGGATTATTTTGCATTCGTTCACGGGATAGACATTTTATAGCTACTTGAATCCTTTCTCCGTCATTACTCCATACCCCTTGTTGTACGATACCAAATTCACCGATTCCCAGTTCTTTGTTAACGATTATTGCGTCTGCTGGTATCATATGTTTATTTGGAACTTTTATCGGCGGCTTATCTTGTTTTTCAATGGACAATACATTTATCGCTCCAGGAGGCGGCTCTTCACGTTTAGGCAAAAGCATTTTTTTGAATTTAGATAAATAATTTTGGGGGAAATGTTTTTGGAAATATTTTTTTAAACGACGCATTTCTGGTTTGCTCATTCCGATGGCTGTCAGATCTTCTTCAGTTACATATTTTAATTGGGCAGTCGATTGTACTTTTAGATCTCCTTTAAATAATTTCAGTTTTATTATTTTCTTATTTTAAACTAATTGTTTTATTTTATTTATTTTTTTTATTCTTACCTTTAATACCTGTGTAATACTGTTGTAACTCGGCCTCCATAAGAAATTCATATAATCCTGGACCAGAGTTACGATAAAGTCCTCCTTGGGATTCTAAATTTATTTTAAATAAACAATAATTAGTATTTATATTTTTTAAATTCTATATGGAGTGACTGAATTACGATACTAAAGTTAGCCGACGTCTAATAATTTTTGGATTTTTTTAAAAATGATAAATTATAAAAAAAATAATTTTTTAAAAAATTGCACTTGTAGCTTTTTTAATTTTCTACAAGTGCATATTTTTATTTTTTTTTTTAAATTGATTTGTTGAATAAAAATCTAAAAATTGTTAATAGTCTGCTAACTTTAGGTTCAGTTTATTATTCGTCTACATTTTACTAGAATTAGGTTCAAAAAAAAAGTACTTTTAAAAATAGAACATAATGTATAGACTTGTGGAATGAATCCTTAAAGAATATTTATTTTTAATTTCTATTGCTATGTATGCATATGCTTTTTGAATTCCAAGTAACTATTTTAGTAGAACAATTTCACTTCGACATTCTCTATTCATGACGTCTCCACTTAATAATAAACGTTCAAAAATTTTTTAAAATACTCAACAGCTAAAACTATTCCAAGTTATTTATATTCTGATTTTCGTATTGAAGACTAAAAATTAATTAATTAATTAATTATTAATCAACAATTTTAACTAAAAAAGTTTCTTTACAAAATAAATATTAAATTAACAGCAAACACCCAAAAATTTCTTTATTGTAAGAAAAAATAATTAAACATTAGTAAAAAAAAAAAAAACAAAAAATGCATACGAGGAATTTTTTAAAAACTTCGTGTGCATATTTTCAAAAAATTAATTTTGAACACCGGTTACTAGGCTCGAAAAAATCAAACGCAGGTTCTACGTGTTTTTTTTTAAATTTTAAGCAAGTTAACGACATCTCATTTTTCTATTAAATTATGAACGGTCATATTGACGATACTATTAAAATATGGTAAAAAAAAAAGTTCAGTAATAGTTAAAAATCAGTTTTTTCTGACCGTATATTTTGTACTTGAAAAAAATGATAAAATTTATCACTTTTAATAGAAAGTCAAAAAAAGTTTACAAAAGGTCGAAAAATATTTATTTATACACAGAAAAATATGATTTTTTGACACGAATAAGTTTTACTCGCTCTAAGAAAGTTTTTACTTGTTTCAAGAAATTTTTTGCATCAGGAATTGAATAAAAAATTTTCTTAGCTCGAGAAAAAATTATTTGGGGCAAGAAATTTTTTTTAGTCGTAATAAAATTTTAGTTTTCATTTGATAATTTAATAATTTGGACACTAGCGCAGTATATGATTACCTCCAAATCAATTATCTAGCAAAAATAAAGCAAGTTAACGACATTTCATTTTTTTATAAAGTGATAAACGGTCACATTAACTCACCAGAAATACTCGAATGCTTTTAATTTGTCTGTCCCAAAACGGACCTACGACATAGCCGGCTGTTAAATACCGTAAAATCCTCAAAAAACTATGGCCGTTCTGGGCCTATCAACAGAATAGCCAATTCAGTCAATGCGATTTGTTCAGACGCGAACTTGTTCGGTTGTCCCTACGAATCTTTTCGTACGATCGTTAAAAAGCTACTGGATTACAACTGACCATCAATCCCTTACATGCAATCTGTTGTTATTAAGTATTTATCTTACAATCCATCGCTCAATATGTAACTTTTGTAAAATTATTTATCTTTCTTTCCTCTTTTTATCTCTTATGAAACTTATTCATGTATACAGTAACAAAAATTTTGTAAAAATTAACACAGAACTGCGTGTTAAAATGACATTTTACCCGAATTTCTGTTATTTTAACATTGTTCATTTGTGTAAAAAAATAACACAAAAAATGTTAACATTCTCTGTTACCAGTTCTAAAACTTTTACACATCAAATGTTATCCAGCCCACGTTAAATTTTAATTTAACACTTTCATTTGTGTTATTTTGATTCTGACAAAAATTTATGTACATATAAGCTTAGCAAGTGACGATGCTAAATTTAACACATTTTTTGTGTTACTTTAATGAATTAACACACGCTCTATGTTAAAGTTACATTTTAAAAGTGTTAACACTCGTCAATATTACTGAGTAAATGTAACTTTTGTTTCAATTAAAATTTTTTGTGTTAAAAATGAACTGATAAAATAACACAAAGTCAGTATGTTAAATTAACATACAAAAATGTTAAAAAATTAACATAAAATTTTTAACACACTTTTTTCTTTACACTACGAATAATTAAATAAATAAATAAACAAATATATAGATATTGTTAATTATTTTTAAAAATAAAAATAGTCGGATGTTTGCTAGTTCTATTATTTAAATTAACCGATGGTTAATGTTATTAATCAAATTATTTATTCGAGTATTTCATTAAAATAATTACTCATTTAAAAAAAATATGCTAATTTAACAAAACGTCATTCCTTATTGATCAGCAAATAATTACTTCCACAAAACCTCGTCCATAAGCATTCGTGATTCATTCACCATACAATGTACCCACTCATTTCCACTGTTCTACATATAAGTACGTAAGAAACTCTATGAAAATCTATTAAAAAACAGCCTCTTATATTTTTGGAGCCGGTACTAAAATAAAATGTCGAGTTCTATTATTATTCTGTCCATAAAATATTAAACATTAATAATAATTACAATAAATAAATAAATAAACAATAAAATAATTTTAAAAAAAAACTTTAATTTAAAAAATAAAATAAACTCACCCATTGTAATAATTTAATGCCTAAAAATTTAAATAAATAAATTAACACTTGAATAATTATTTAAAGAAAATATTTGAAAAAAATAATTTATAATTATTTGGCGATTGTATTTTATCATTATTTTAAAAAAGTCAATGTCATGGATATTATGTTATGGATACAACGATGTGCGTAAAAAATTTTTATCATTTAAATTACACAATATTCTTTATCTTATTATTATTATTGTTGTTATTATTATTATTATTATTAATTACTAGCAGTATAAATGTACAAAAAGGTATTAAAAAACCTACTAATTACGTCTACTAAGTATTTATAATAATCATTAGCTATTTTCTATTCACCGTCCACTTTCACCCCAGCCTCCGAATCCGAAATCGGTTTTACCTATACCCTATACACACACATATGCCATATTATCCACTCAATACACATACTACGGTGGGTACAATACATACATACTCATTTCTTAAGACTTATTCTAATGACACGACTAAAGGAGAATTTAAATTTCGCTTCGCGCAGTGCGTAATTCAACATGGCGGTAGTTGCGATGTTCCCGCGCAAATTCAAAATTCAAACTTAAATGATTATTGGGATGGTTAACTTTTAAAAATTTAAACATGTAAGAAGAAACAGCCAGTATGTTTTTGGGTGGAATTAAGATAATTTTTTACACTTAATCAAGTGTTGCATTTATTTAAAAATTATCGTTTTTAAATTTGTGTTACGAGCGTAACGCATTTCGAAATGCACTCTTATTAATTAATCTTATGACTTGCGTGGTAAATTTAAAAATTTGAAAAATAAATTATTAGACATTGGAGAAAATTAAAAATCGTATGTCAAAATAAAATGGCGGCGGTATATGATAGAAAAATATTTGGAAAATTAAAAAAAAAAAACGTAAATGTTTGAACAAACCTTGGTGGGGAAATAATATGCAGAAGGGTCTCCTAATACACTTGGAGATTTGATTTAAATTGCTCCAAGTGTACTGCAGCTAAAAAACATCACTTAACTGCTATTTCCCACCAGACGTTGCCAGATGATTTTGCTCAGGAACTTGGAAGTTATCAGCATCAGCAATTCGCAACACTTTACACTAGCACTGAACACTCAACACTTAACGACACCACAGACACTTTGCACAATTTAAATTTTACAAACACTGCACATTTTAATTAAGCAATGACTATGAACAATAAATTTTATAAATAATTCCGCGAATTAAATGCAATACTGTGTTTCTATTTGAACGTAAAGAAGGATCTGGACTACTACTGCCGTTGTCGATGATACTGACTGCTGCTATTGGACCGCCAGTTGATACAAAACAATCGATTTTGCGATTTATTCGACCCTTCCCACTTCAGCAAAAATTTCAACGTTGAATTCAGCGCTGCGCAGTAACGCCATCTTGGCGCGAAATTTCAAAATTGAAATTTAATAATTTTATTAAAATTGATTTGTGCCAATAATTATACTAATTAGACTACAAAATATACTTGAAAATTTTTATTCTTATCAATAATTTATTAATTATTCTTATTACTTCCGCGGTAAATTTGATTGGTCCTGAAATTAGTAAACATTCAACAATTTTGTGATTTTCTTTTCAACGAATTAATTACAAAAAAAAAACTAAATAAATAAATATGCACATGTAAAAAATTAAAAAAACTACAGGTGAAATTTTTAAAATATTTATTTTTTATAATTCATCGTTTTTATAAAATTTCAAAATCTATTAGACGTCGGCTAACTTCAGTGCCATTCTCGCAATTGGTACCACTGGGGTCAGTATTGAACCAATAAATTTTGAGACAACTTTATAAGAAAAAATAAAATGAAAAGTCTAATTAGGCCTTAACTCCGGTTTTGAGTTAAGGTAGCCTCAAAAACAGCTGATAAATTTATTTATTTTTAAGCCAGTGTTCTAAATACTTGCATTTTATATTATTGTAAAAATAATGTTTATTTAAATATTATAATTAGGATAGCAGATAAATGATGTTGATAAATATGACATTACCACTCCGTATAGGTCACTCTAAATTATTTCCCTCTGGACTTATTAGTGGATTATGTAAGGTTAGTGACACTTAGTTTTTTTTTATTATTATATTGTATAATATATATTTTATAACTATTAATATATATATTTGTCATTAATATTATATTATTTATTACATTTTCAATATTTCATACTAAAATATGTTTGTCAATTACCCATACTTGTTGATATATCTATATATTATTATTTTATTTTTCTACTTTTTTAAAAAAATAATTGTAAAAAAATATGAGTGTGAGTTTAACTGACAAGCGTCAATTTTTTAAATTTTGGAGTAAATAAATAAAATTTAAGCAGATCACAAATTTTAAAATGTGTATGTAGATCAATAAAAAATCAGTTCGCGCATTTTTTTAAATTTTATTACTTTAATTAATTTATTTAAAATTTGTAAATTGTCTCATCTGCTACATTCACACTTGAAAAAAAAAAATAAAAATAAACTATTACTTTATTCAATGTAATATAATTTCTATTATCCATTAATTAAATTCTGTTATTACTACAGTAGGACCTCGTTATAAGACTAGCTCAGAGCTGTAGGGGAAAAAATTTTTAGAATTGAGGTGCCCCCACGATTGTTGGATCACTTGCAGCAATTTGTTACTATACTAGCCTTAGAATCTTTTAAATTGACCCTTTGTAAGTCCCAGACTGGAGAGATGACTGGATCACTTGTATCAATTCTCCAGTAATCCGCAAATTTAACAATTTTACTTTTTTGTAATATTCCTTGCAAGTCTTTCTATCTGTTAAGTCTACTTACGTTCGTTTCACGATTTATGTCTATGTAGATCTAATTCATGCCTCCATTAAGTAGGTCTAATTCGAGCTTTTACAATTATTATGTCCTAAAAAGTCTAATGTAAGTTTTCAATGCTCATTTAGATTCAAAATTAAAAAGTAGGCAATAATTAATGCATTCATTTTTCCATGAAATTAAACAACTTTGGATTATTAAAATTTATCTTGAAATTAAAAAAAAAAAAAATAACAGAATTTATATTTAGTGTTAATTAATTATAAATTATTTTAGTTAAGCCAACAAAAAAATGTGACGAAAACACAAGTCGCATTTATTACTTCGAAAATAGCGCGACAAGGGCGACCACCTCGTCCACCACCGTTCGATTACAGGAACAAATCATATACTTTTTGGGATGTATTTTTTGACCCAATGGAAGACAGATATGATGAAAATACTAAAATTGTTGTTATCGACGGACTACCAGGAGTTGGAAAAGATAAATTTGCACGGCAACTCGCTGATGAATTAGAAATGTTCTATATGCCACCATACCAATGGGACGAATTTCTCGTTACCGCGTATGGATATGACTACAGAAATCTTAATCATAAGCTGCCAATCGACGCTCAGTACTATGATTTGAATGCGTTTCTCAAAGATCCGAATGGCCGAAACAGCGCAGCTATTCAGCATGGATATTATATGATGAGATTCCGTCAATATATTTTTGCATTGCAACATATATTCTCGACTGGACAAGGCGTTATTATACAACGTTGTCCCTGGTCAGATTTTGTTTTCACAAACGCAATGTTTGATAGCGGATATATATCTAAAGGTGGTCTTACTTACTACAACAGCGCTGTATTAAACAGCCTCTATCAACTTTACAGGCCACATTTAGTCATATATTTGGACGCACAAATTCAAACAATAAAGGTAATACCCATATGGTTTCTTATAGGAATATTAATCTGTTCTTCTATTAATATACGCGTATCAAGACAACCAGCATAGAAATCCAAATACCTATATGGGAATCCAGGTACCCACAGTTTTCTACGTGAATTTCCCATATGGGAATCTAGATACCTATGGATTCCTATATAAAAAATAGACACCCACAGTTTTTTATGAGGATTTCCCATATGAAAATCCAGATACACATGGATGCCGATATGGGAATCCAGATACCCACAATTTCCTATGTGAATTTCCCACATGGGAATTCAAATACCCATGGTTTCCCACATAGATCTTTATATAAATCCATACACTCCTATATTCCTATGGATTCTTACATAAATCCATACTTTCCTCTATAGATTCCTATAGGTTCCCCTGCAATCCCACATGGATTTTTTGATAGGGCAGATTCCTATATGAATTTGCCACAGAAATCCATATACCCTAGTTGTTATGTCAAGTTTCTATACGGGAATCTAGATACCTACAGCTTCCTATGTGGATTTCCTACATAAAAATCCAGGTACTCCGGATTCTATAGAAATTATTTATATAGAAACCCAGATTCCTATATGAATTCTCTACAAAGAAAGCCATATATTCTAGTTCCTATGTCAAGTTCCTATATGGAAATCCCAGTACACAGAATTTCCTATATGAAGTTCCTACATGGAAATCCCACAATTTCCTCTGTGGATTTCCCATATAGTTTCCTTCATAGATTCTTATATAAATCCATACACTCCTATATTAATTCCCATGGATTCTTATATAAATTCATACTTTTCTATATGGATTTCTATGGTTTTCCATGCAATCCTACATGGGGTTTTTTTGATAGGGTATAAGTATATTTTTACGCCGACATTATCACAAAGTAAATACTTTTTTTTTACTTATTGAAGAAATTTTTCCTAGAGACGAAAATTACGGATAAAATATAAGACATTAAGTTAATTAATAAGACAATTATAAATTATAAATTACTATTGCAGGATCGTATCCAAAGAAATGGAACACCAGAAGAAAAACAATCTAAAGCTTTCACTACTAAATATTTAAGTGACCTTGATAAACATTACAAGAGTAGATATTTACCAACGATTTCAAAGCATGCTAATTTATTAGTCTATGATTGGACTGAAGAAGGTGATATGGATACGATTGTCGACGAAATTGAACATCTGAAATTCGAAGGTTATGACAGAGACACAGAAAAAATGGATGATTGGAAGTTTTCAACTTTGGATGAACAGCGAGGAGCGAGAGATTTGTTTTGTAATGAAGGAGAACAATTGATGTATTCAACACTTGTTATACGTTATGATATTCCGGAAATGCTTGTATCAGGACAAGATACTGCTAAACAAACTAAAGTAATAGAAGATCTCCAAGAAAATGTTAGTATTTTTTTTTATTTTTATATCTGTTTACAAATAATTTTTAAGAACGCGTGTTAATGAAATATAATTTTTTTTTTCAGGTGGGAGGTGTTCAATACGAACCGGGCTTCGACCCGAAATTGGATAAAGGAGTTATATTTAAAACTAAAAGCGAAAATAATTTAAGATAAACCAATACAGATTGATTTATACAGAGCGATATCACCGAAGCTGTTTATATAGTTTTCTCTCGATATTAATTAGTCTTTAAGACTTAGTTGTGAAGTAAATCATTGTAAAATTTATTAAATCCTTCGAGAGAATAAGTATATTTTTTTTTTAATTGAATTTATTACCTTTATTATAATTACCAATTATTCATATTATCATTCAGCCGTTTTCCTGATAATTCAATTTTTATTCAAATAATTCATGTACTCAACAGCGAAACGGCTTCAACAATTTAACTGGGATTAAATATAAAAGTATAATACATCCATGGTGTTTTTTATTACCACCTGTAAGCAAAAAGAAAAAAATTTTTTTGTGTAAAAATTGTCCCCGAGGACTTTACACGGTGTCCTGGGTGTGAAATTTTTTCGGTGTGAAAGATGGGGTGTACTTTTAACACGGTGTGAGTGTTATCTTTCACACCGTTCGGTGTTATTAGCTCAAAACTCATACGTTACAAGTTTAATTGTATTCATTAATCAAATGTTAATTAATTACACACTAGCAGTATTTATATATAAACATTTGCCATTGATATTTGTACGACCTTTATACGCTGTAAAACATTTTTGGACTCGGTGTAGTGTAAATGACTCGGTGTAAAAATTTTGGTGTGAAAATTACACCAAATATCGTGTTAAATTTCTGCGGTGTGAATTAAAAATTTTTACACCGTCAAGCGTGTAAATGTGTAACTTATGATAATTTTGCGTTAAGAAAAATAATCGTAAAAATATTGAAGTGTTCAGAATACTATTTAATATATAAATAAAATTAACAGGGTGGCCACAAACCGGGAATTATCAGGGAATTTAATACGACCGGGAAATATCATGGAAATGTCAGGGAATTTCGAAAAATATCCGGGAATCAAATTGCAACAGTTCAAAATTTGAAAAATTTTCAATAATACGCTACAAAAATTAAGGAATATGAAAAAAATTAAAATTTTTTTTAGTAATTTTCAACGGGTTGTTACTCGAAGGAAAATGGTCGTACATATTAAAAAAATAAAACTTTATAATAACAATGAAACAGTTATTTATTCTCACCATTATTTTTTACACTCAACATAATTCAATGACATTAAATTTATACTGTCAAAATTATTATCATTTTTTTACAAATTGCACCGCGGTAATAAAAAATAATAAATTTCATTATTTTTTATTTATTTGGTAAAAAAAAAAAAACATCAACGCATTTCCATCAACGGTTGCTGTCTGCAAAATAAAATCTACTTTGGCTATTAAATTATTTATATTTTTCAATTCTCTGCAATTTCTTTAGGTCTAAAAAATAAACTGCCAAAATATCCATCATAAAAATCACCAAAATTACAGGCGTTGTAACGTACAACTGGATATTTTTTATTTAAAATTTTGGATTCAGAAATTTGAATCTAGACCCGCAATTTTCTAATAGACCTAATGCCCATTTCAGAATTACATTCACAGATGTCTGAAAAATCATATAAAAAAATATGAAGTCATCTATTTTATAATAAATAATATCATTTGTACTTTTTTAATAAATGAGTGATAAATTTAAAAAGTCACAACAGAAAACCGCTAATAATTTAAAAAAAAAAATTAAATCATTTAGTTTTCATTTATTAAATTGATATTTTTCATTCTCAGTATCATAGATACATTTACTTTTTTTAAACATAAATTAAAATAAATATAAAAAAAAATATTTATTTTTGTTTCACTATTAATTAAAAGAACATTAAAAACTTAAAAATAATTCGCAAATAATATTATTATTTTACAAAGAAAATATCCTCGTAAAAATATACGATTAACTTTTAATTGGAATCATTATGATAGTGTTTAAAAATTTTTTTATATATGTATATGTATATATATATATATAGTATAACATATAAACGTCTTTATTGTACACTTTGTTGGATATATATAATAAATATATGATATTTCAAGCTGTTAAACTGCAGCATGAATTAGTTTTACGCGCTGTTTTATAAAATGCCTTTGACTGTATACTCAAACCTTCGGATTTTTGCACTAGATCATCTAACTTTTCTCCTCTTTGTAATACTGCTTCTAAAGTGTTGTGCTGAAATAAAAAAAAAAATTATTCTTCTTGTATAATAATAGGGTAGAAGTATCATTTGTGACCACTGCTACATTTTTGGACATTTAATACTTTATTATAATTAATGAAAAAGGGTAAGATAAAATTTCCGGTTACATGCGTTAATATCCCCCGATAAAATATCCTAGGAACAATATATCTCTGTGACGAAATACAGTAGGACCTCGTTATAAGACTACGCGTTATAAGACTCTTCCCCTGAATTTGTTAAAACTCGCTCGGAATACTTCCCCCACCAACTACTCAATAAAAGTTTTGTGCCAAAACCTCGCTATAGAACTAACGACCAGTACGACTAAAATCGAGATAAAATGTACATACATAAAGATTGTAGATTAAATTATTTATTTTCTCAAAGAATACTTCAAATTTCGTGGTATCACATAATTAATTAACAGAAAAGAACGACAAAATTATGTTTATTTATGATTATATATGAAATAGATTCACTGTATAATAGAGTAGAGTTGAACCGAATACATAAATAAAACGCAAAACGGCGATAGTCTTATAGCGAGGTTTGGGCGCAAACGCTGTTAAGTACAATCGTGGTGGCACCTCAATTTTAAGAATTTTTTCCCCTATAGCCCCGAGCTAGTCTTATAACGAGGTCCTACTGTAGTTTTATTCTTGAATTCGGTCCACATTGTTTTTGGGTCCAAGTCGGGAATTCAGGGATGACCTACAAGGTCAACCACTTTCATTTCCCGTATTAAAGCAAATAAATAAAAAATTTCCAATCAATTAAGAACATTATTAGAGAACATTAATTAGCTTGTTATCGTGCGGTGCCTTTTTATCATGGATTTTGTGTGTGTTTATTCAGAAATAGACCAACACATGAGTTTGTTATTGTGCTGTACCCTCTTTCACAAATTTTGTATGCACAATTTCCCTATGATTTTATGCATGATTTTTCTCATGATTTTATGCGTAATTTTTCTCATAATTTTCACTTTTTTTTATATCTGTCAAGAAAATTTTTTAAATTTTAAATTTCAAATTCCAATAACATATTTAGATTGAAACTTATTTATTAATATGATTGTTAATAGAAATTCTAAGCTATTGTGATATTTTGTCGGAGATATTTTGTCCGGGGATATTAACGCGTGTCACTAAAATTTCCAATGTAACAGTATGATAAAAATATCTTTCGACACATTTTAAAAATTAATTGTCATTTCGTATCTATTATAAACTGATTTTTTTTCCCGGAACCTTTATTTAAATTATCAGTGTCCAAAACTTGTCCTTAAGTCGCCAAAAACGATACCTCTACTCTTTATTACATTATAAAAAAAATTAGGGGATTAAATCTGGAGTGAATAGGAATTTTAACATTAAAACTCCGGATGGAAGTGAGTGCAGATTAAAATAAAATCTACATTACACTGAAATCACAACGCAAAATAAATTATACTCCGTACGCAGAGTGATTTTTCTATTTTAAACTCTGGAACTCTGAGTAAATTCAAATTCAAATAAAATTTCTATTCACTCCCGATTTTTACAGTAAATATTTCCAGTTTAAATGATAACATACAAGTATAATTTTAGTTTCATCCAGATCATTTTGCATTTTAGTTAATGAGTCAGCCTCACGAGGATTTTGGTACTTTGCGAGATATAAGTTGGCTTGTGGAAAATCACAAGTCGGTTCATTCAATGTTGGCCATGAATCTGGAGGATACTTTCCTGCAAATTCGTCTAATACTTTTGTAATAAGTGTATGTGAGACTCTGTTAGGATATTCATGATCCGAAATTAAAACGCCAGCTAAACTGTCACCTCTTACGTAAACATGACACATATATTCTGTAAATAATAATAATAATATTTTAATAGATAACTTTATCAGTTTGCTGAACTTTAATTACTATCTTTTATAAATATTATAAATAATTAAATAGATTACTCATAATAATTAAATTATTTTTACTAAATAGTTTCATAATGTAAGATTATTTTTAATCTGTAAAAAAATATTATGGTTTAAGTTAAAAAAAAATTCCCACTAGATTTAAAGTTCAAATACTTTGGATTTATTTATAAAAATTTTATAAATATTAGTCGGATTTTTTTATATCGGGTTATCATTAATCACAACTTGTATGGAACTGAGAGTTCTACAAAAGGGTCCATAGTTACTGTAACTACTAATAAATTTAATGACTAAATAAAAAATATTTTGCTACAAAACTTTAATGAAATATTAAAAGTAGGGTAAGTCGACCAGTAAATGGATAGTAGTTTCTTGTGGTATTGAAAAAAAAAATTTACACGGAAAAAAATGATGCTCAAAATTTGAATAGTTTGTAGTTTATTTTCGACTTAAAATTAGTATATTCGATACTAATATTAAACCAGGATCATTATATATATTACAAAATGGCTATTATTTATATTAAAATTTGATACACATACAAGAGCAAAGTTTGTAATTTCGTATATTTAAATTAATATGAAAAAGAATCGATAAATTGGTATCTACAGTTATTACTATTCAAATAAACATCGAAAAATTTAAAAAATGAGGAACCAAAAATTAGTAAACGTACATATTAATATATAAAGATCTAGTATGCGAATTTTTCATTTTATTATTTATCACTTATTCGATATATGTATATGATAAATTAATTTATAATAACGAATAAATAACATTTTATATTAATTATTAGCCAATGGGATAGAATTTATAAAACGAGAGTTAAAAATTTTCGGGACTTTTATGAGCAAAAAATCAGTATCTAGTATACCAATTTTTCATTTTATTATTTACCACTTATTCGATTTATGTACATTGTAAATTAATTTATAATGATGAATAAATGATATTTTAAGCTAATAATTGATCAGTATTATCGAATTTATAAAATAAAAGTTTGTAACTTTTGAAATTTTCGGCTGGAAAAATCAGTATCTAAGATAGCAATTCTTAATTTGACCAATCATTACTTCTTACTAGATTATGCCATAAATTAATTAACTTTCACTAATAAGTCACGTATTATACCTAAAAGTAATAATATTTATTTACTTTTTGAAATAATTGATAGTAGTTTTTAGGAATCTACAAAAATTAGTAAACAACTTTGCATTAAGCACATAACAGTACTAATTATTGATAACAGATTCCACTGTTAAACGAAATATAACCAGTGTGGGTGATCAGTACAAAAATTTTATTCAGAACTATGTTTTTTCTTTAAGCTAGTTAATTATTGCTCACATATATTTGTATAAATACTTTATAACTTGAAATTTAAACTTTTCATATGAACTATCAAAAAGACTGACTGTAAAAACATGCTTGACTAGCTAAAAAATTTTGTGCTATTGTTTTTGTTTTTATAAACATTGTATGAAAATATACATATAAATACTTTTAAAAAGCCTTTAATATAAATAATAAATAGTTTGCAATTAGGGCATTCATTGAATAGTGTAAAATCCTTGATACACTTTTGAGTAGCCCTAAACCTTTAGTTCAATGTAATCAATAACGTGTATATTTATAAAAGACCTAGAATTGTTTATCTTTAAGGGGAAACGCCAACGGACCTCTTTCTCACACGCAGAAAAATAAACGGAACTTTCTTTGTTGCACTCGTAGAGTAAAGGAGAATTTTAAAACAATTTTTCACGGAAGCAAATTAGAATTTTTTAAATTACGAAATTTTTAACCTTCTGTTAAGGTTTTAAAAAACGCTAAAGGCTCTCTATTTTAGGCTTCCAGTTTTGACTTTATCTCTTATTTAGGGTTGTCTTAGACAGTACCCCCGATTTTTAAATGACTCAAAAATTGCGCCTATAATTTCTTTAATTTTCTACATGTGCATATTCGTTTTTTTTTTTTCTTGTAATTGATTTGTTGAAAACAAAATCTGAAAACTGTTAATTGTCTACTAGAGGATCATAATTCTTTAGTAAGTTCAGTTAAATTTGAATTTTAACTTTAAAATATATACGATTTTTTTAAAGCTGTCAAACAAAATATTCACAATTAAATTTATAATCAACTGAAACGATTATTTATAATCATAAAAATAACGAGCAACCTGCAATCACTACGTGACTGCCTAAATATCACTACTGATTTTATAAAATACTTAGAAAAAAATGATTTCTTGCCTCAAAAAATTTTATTTGCACCAAGAAATTTTATGCATCATAAATTCAATACAAAAATTTTCTTGGGGTGAGAAAAGATTATTTTGCTCAAGAAATAATTCCTTGCACCAAAAAATTTTTTCTAGTTCTAAATAACTTTTTGGTTTTAATTCACAATGCGAAAAATTTATTGGGGTAAGTCAAAATTTTCTTTAGGCGAGTAAAGATTTTTTGTGCCAATGAATCCTTTTTTTTCTATGCACACTTTTGTTGGCTTTGAGTAGCTTCCTAAAACCAAATGGAAATATAAAACTTTGTCATTTTGGAATAAGTAACGCGATATAAATAATATAGTATATATTCATTGACATTCAGTCATATTTAGTGACAGAATAATTAGAATATTAATTTATTTAAAGAAAATAATTACGATCGTATTTTTTCTCGCGTAATTTAAATGTAATTCGAATGATACAGATAAATCGATTTATCTCAATGATTGATAATAAAAAAGAGTTGAAACTATGAAAAGGCACAAATTCAAGTCAAAACCTTTCTAACGATACCAAATTTAATGACATTAACCAATTCTATCATACAGATATGCCGGGAACAAAATTTTCCTTATTCTCTTAATAATATAGAATAGATATAAAAATTACCTCCTTCTTTGACACTTTGTCTGGATGCAATTTGTGTTCTCTCAGTAATTGTTTTGCTAACAAAACCCATAAATTCTTTGACACTTCCACGTTGAAAATATGAAAACGAATCAACGTCATAGACACATTTCAAAGCTGTCGCTGATGTTGGACCTTTGTACAGTATCGTTAATGCATATAATTTAACCATTTTTGTCTAAAAAAAAAAAAAAATAAAAAAACTTCAATACAAATAATTATTTATCCACTAAATTCTAAAGTACTATTTTCAATAATTTATGAAAATATAAACAAATAATACAATATATTTAACTAACAATGTGTCAAATTTTCATATGGATTTTTGTAAATCATAAACTATTTTTTTTTTTTTTTACAAACAATTGACAGCTGATTTCATCAAGTACTTGTATGGTTTATTAAAACTGTGTATGACCAAACCCTAAATTCTACTAATACTTTTCAGCGGACCATTGACGATTACTCTGATATCTCCAACAATAAAATATTTTACTATTACAATAAAAAAAAAAAAACACTAATGCGATTTGTCGCCACTTGTTTTTTCTATTTTGTAACATTAAAAAAAAATAATGACGTGTCCAGTTGTCAATAAAATCAAACATTTCTTTAATACCGACAGTAAATTTAAATATTCTCATATTTATCATTCACATATTGAGAAAAATATATATATATATATATATATATATATATATATATATATATATATATATATATATATATATATATATATATATATGTATAGTATATATTTTCCCTGATGACAACAATCGCCGGGTTATAATAAATAAAAATAATACATCAATTGTAATAAATAGTTTATTAACAAATATGATTTTTGTAAGAAATGCGCATTTTATATATCGAAGATTACAAATTAATACAATTGGAAGACATTGTAAATTTTCAACGACACTACAAGGTAATTATACTGCTAACTATTTTAAATTATTGAGTATAGGTTACATTTTTATTTATGATACTAAAAGAACTTGACGCCTAATAATTTTTTGATTTTTTTTTCAAAATGATAAATTATTTTAAATAATTGCACCTGTGGTTTTTTCTATTTTCTACGTGTGCTTATTTTTAGTTTTTTTCTTTTATGAATGAATATAGCAGACAAGAAATTTTATAAATTTAAAATAAATGAATAAAAATAATGAGTGTGAATGTGGCCGACGATTTAAAATTTTAAAAATTTTTAAATAAGTGCATTAAATGTAAATCGAATAAAATTTTAAAAATACGCATTCATAAAATAACTAGTGTGAATGTAGCAGACAATTATAAATTTTTTAAATTTTATAATCGATTAATAAAATGAAAGTAGAGTAAAAATCAAAGAATGCATATTTAGATAAATACAAAATCCGTATGCGCATTCTTTTAAATTTCATTATTTTAATTAATTTATTTGTTGAAAAAAAATCCGAAAACTGTTCTGTCTATTTCTGGATCATTTTAATTTACCTATTTTTAAAAGTAATTAAATATTTTATTTTATCGAGGTAATTTTTAAATATCGACTTTTATCAGAATGATTTTTTATGATATTGGAATTAGCCAACATCTAATAATTTTTTAATTTTTTTCAAAACGATAAATATCATAAAATATATAATTATAATTTATGATATCATTTAATTTATTATCGTATTAATAGTTATAATTATTTTTTAGAAGAACGTGATCCAGGACCAGTGTTTATAAATAAAGAAGTTCAAAAATTACTTAAAACACTTACGAGACCGGATTTAAAAAAAATTTACCGACAACGTAAAGATGGTACACCTATAAGAGCTCCTCAGTATAAATTCATGACTGATGAAGAACTTCAAGAAGCTTTTAGAAAAGCCAGAGAAAAAGTTGATGAAAAATTACAAATGCCACCGGTTGTACAAAAACGTAAACCAATAACTGGAATTTTGTCAAAAGATCCCGAAATACAAGGGAATGATACAGCAAAATACGTTTTTACTGATATTACATACGGAGTAAGCAACGTTGATAGACTAATTGTCGTCAGAGATCCTGAAGGTGTATTAAGACACGCTAATTGGGATGAAAGATTTCGTATGAATCAAATTTATTTTCCTATTCAAGGACGTGAAATAAATGCACCAAGAATGTTTCAAGATGAATATTTAAAAGTATTCTATTTATTACTCATAATTTCGAAATTATACACTAAAAAATTTGCGGAGTAAATGCGGATTAAATCTAGACTCAATGCAGAGCAAATTGCTGTTTATTTATTTAATCTGGGGTGTGCAAATCGGGTCCGAATTTTTTTTTATTATTTGCAACTTTTTAAAGTATTTGTTAAATAAATTTCAGTAAAATTTTTATGCCAATTTTCAAATTCGAGAATTTAAAAATAGTTCGGAAAGTTTATAATTTAAATAAAATCCGCATCACTCCACTGAAAAAAACTCCCTATTTACTTCATACGCAGAGTGATTTTTTTTAAACTCCAAGTGACGTAGTAAATTCAAATTTAAATAAAATCCGAATTTACTCCTTATTTTCTACAGTGTATGCATTTTAAATTTCAATTAAATAATTTAATTTCTCTTTAATTTAAGGATTTATTAAAAAGAGAAGAGTATGAATTCGTATTGGATCGCGCATGTTTGCAATATGACCCAGATGATCCTGAATTTCACCGAGTAACATCTGCTGTCTATGAAACTGTCAATGAAAAGTCTCAATTTAAAAAATTGCGATCAACTAGACATTATGGACCATTGGTATTTTATTTAGCTTGGAATAAAAATCTAGACAATTTATTGTTGGAAAATATAACAAATGGATTCATTGAAGACGCTGCATTATTAATAAAACTGTACAATAAAGTAAATCCATCATCGAAAGCTGCTGATATTACCCACGAGGATGATGATCTTAAATTTATCCAACAGTTTATTGAATTAGAGTCGCCTATTAGGGGCAAATTACAGGCTGCTATTCATGCGTACAAAGAACTCGAAGAAGCGCGTAAAAAAGTTGACCAGGGTATAAAAGAAGCTCATGGTATTGAGTAATTTGTAAATTTTTATAAATAAATATATGTTGTAAGTTACGTTTAGTTTATTTTTTTAAATAATTTAACTAAACTTATTACTTAATAATATAACTTTAATTTTAAACGTATCATGTATTTTATTTATTATTAGATTCTTTTCCTAAGATAATAAATTGGTTTCAATAAAGTTTTTTTTTTATATATTTTTTTTACAAAAAAAAATATAAATGATAATTACGCTGGCACTTGAGTTGTGCAAAATTACAATTAAGCCAAAATAAATTGGATAAAAAAATTTTTTTATAAAATATATTTGTAGTATTAGACAGTTAACAAAAAATTCTAAATTGACGTCAATTTTTGGTTTAAAATTTTTAAAAGTTAAAATATGTAACTTCCCAGATAGCACACTTGCCTTTATGATATCTATAAGATATCAGTTTTTAGAATACTTTTTGACTTCGATAAGGCACCAATATGTTGACAAAACAATTAGAAATTTATGTCACCGATAAAATAGCTACTTAAAAGACTCAAAACAAGTGACGACAAAAAGTAAATTACAAATAGTGGTAAAAAAGTAATCTAAACGACTTTTCAATTGACATTAGACAAGAAAAACAACACAACTCGTCTCTGTCTCTGGAACCAACATTTGCATGTCGTATTCATACCAAAAAAGATGACTAAGACAAAAAAAAAGTTGTCTTGTCCTTTTAAAAGACATCTTAAAGTTGACTCTGTGCTACTTGGGTAAATTCAAATATTTAAAGTTACGCGCGCTTTTTAAAATCGCAAGTTAAACGCTACCAGTTTTCAAGGAGCGAATTTCAAACCTCTAGGAATAAGAAGTAGGCATAAATTATAGTGTAGTAGATTGTCTATAGGTCCAGGGTGAAAGTATAGGTAGTTTGTATTATTGTTTATCTGTAATAAAGTAGGATTATAACTTTAAATCAAATGAATACTAAAGAAAAAGAAAAATATATTGAAGAGTTTGATTTTCCCCATTGTGATGAATCTTCAAAATATGAAAAAGTCGCCAAAATTGGACAGGGTACCTTTGGGTATGTAAAAATAATTATTTGCTTTAAAAAATATATTTTTAAGGTTATAATTTGATAAATTATTATTTTCATATTTTTAATTTATCATATATTATTACAATTAGATGTTTGTAATAAAGATTTTTTTTTGTTTCATGAATCAGAGAGGTATTTAAAGCTAGGGATAAAAAGAACAATAAGAAATTTGTAGCCATGAAAAAAGTCCTCATGGACAATGAAAAAGAAGGGGTAAATATATTAATATTTTTTTAAATTTATAAATTTAAAAAATTGACAAATGTCAGGTTTATTGACACTCGTATCTTTTGATGTAGTTAATTGTTTTTTTTTCTTTTTGTTCACAGTTTCCAATCACTGCCTTAAGAGAGATTAGAATATTGCAATTGCTCAAGCATGAAAACGTTGTTAATCTTATTGAAATTTGTCGTACTAAAGCCACTCAATATAATCGTTACCGTTCCACATTTTACCTCGTTTTTGATTTCTGTGAGCATGATCTCGCTGGCCTCCTCTCAAATGTAAATGTTAAATTTAGTTTAGGTGAAATTAAAAAAGTAATGCAACAGTTACTAAATGGGCTGTATTATATTCACAGTAATAAGGTATTTATTTTTTTATTTCAAACTAATTAAATTTTACAACACTAAAAGTACCAGACATCTTTACTAATTAAATTTTATTGTTCAGATTTTACACAGAGATATGAAAGCAGCGAATGTTCTCATTACGAAAAATGGAATATTAAAACTCGCTGACTTTGGGTTGGCGAGAGCATTCAGTGTAAGTAAACCTGGACAAGCAAACCGATATACCAACCGCGTAGTAACACTCTGGTATAGGCCACCTGAATTACTTCTCGGGGATCGAAATTATGGACCCCCGGTTGATTTGTGGGGCGCTGGATGCATTATGGCAGAAATGTGGACTAGGTATTATTTTAATATTGTATTTTATATGGATGACTGCAAGAAGCTTAAACTTCATAGCTAAATAAATAAATATAAATAATAATAATAATATACTAGATATGGGATTAATTTTTAGATACAAAAAAATTTTTAAATTACTTTTTTCCGCATATATGAAGGATTTTCTGAAATGGAGCTAGACAATTTGCTAATTAGAACATTGAACTGCTGATAATTTATAAATAATTAATTGATTATATTGATAAAAAAAAATATAATTAATGTTAATTATAGAATAACTTATTAATAATTTAAAACATAATTTGTTAAAGGTCTCCAATAATGCAAGGTAATACCGAACAACAACAACTCACTTTGATATCACAATTATGCGGTTCCATAACGACAGAAGTTTGGCCAGGTGTCGAAAGTCTCGATTTATTTAACAAAATGGATTTACCCAAAGGACAAAAACGAAAAGTAATTAAAATAATCTTAAGGTTTACTTTAATTAACTACACTGTAAAAAATTGGGAGGGAATTCGGACTGATTACGTCTATTCAAATAAATAAACAGTCATCCGATCCGTAATTTTTTTCCAGTGTAAATATTTTAAATAAAATAATTAACATAATTTATTATTGTTTAAGGTCAAAGAAAGGCTGAAGCCATACGTAAAAGATGCATACGCCTGTGATTTATTAGACAAACTTCTCATTCTCGATCCAAGCAAAAGATACGACTCCGACTCAGCTTTAAATCACGATTTTTTTTGGACTGATCCAATGCCCTGTGATCTTAGTAAAATGTTGGCTCAACATACCCAGAGTATGTTTGAATACTTGGCGCCACCACGAAGACCCGGACACATGCGTCATCCCCATCATCAAGTTCCTGGTGGCGCAGCCAGACCTACAACGAGTGTAACTGAAAGTGGTTATCAAGATCGAGTTTTTTAAATCATATTATCGATATTGTGTTACTCATAGCAATATTATTATGTGACTGAAGTATAGACGAAAAAAACTTCATTTTATTAATTATCCAAATATTTATCGTATTTTTTCAATAGCAATACATATTTTTTGTATTATTGTGCGTGAGTGTGTACAATGTACACTTTAAATGACTGAAAATTTAAATAAAAAAAACAAATTTTTTTTATACAAACTCTTGGTGATTTTCATATTTATTATGAAAAAATTAAATTTTTAATTTAAATTTATTTGACGATGATAATTAATTAATTTTTACTCTTTAATTACATAAATCTTCATGTAAATAAATTAAGGAATTGAATACTAATATTAATATTAATAGGATTAATGTAAATAACAATAAAGACAATTAATTTTAACAATTTAATTTTAATTATTTTTTTTAGTACACAATTAAAATTTTATTCTAAAAGCCCGCGCTTTTTTTAGCACCATTTCATGCACGCAGCAACATATAATTCCTGTTTTAATACTCATCGCTTTGCTTTATGTTAACTTACATATATATTTATATATATTTAGAGAGAGAAATAGTGATTTTATAAAATAATAAAACGTTTAAAATATTTGATTGTAGGTCAATTATAATTAAAAAGTTTAAAAAATTACAAATGTTGAAGTAGAAAAATATAAGTAATTAAAATTGATATAAAAAAGTTTTATTAATTTATAAAATCATATATTTATATATAGTGTAATCCTTAAAATCACTAGTTTTTTTTTAACATAAGATCAATAAAAATTATTAAAAATTCGTATCACATGACACTTAATCATCCGCATTAAGAAATTGATCAAGTGGATTCGGACCTAGTCTCCGGGGCTTTAAAGTTGAAGTATTTGTCGAACTTTCAACTGAAAAAATATAAATATTCATTAGTAATTATTAATTAATAACATGGATTCATTAGATGTCTTATTATTTAAGCACACGCTCAAAAGTTTCAGTAGGGAAATATTTGAAAACTGCCTGACCCCGGCGAAGAGTCAATGGGAAATAGCAAATTGCAATTTAAGGAGGACCACTAGTGTGAAATTTAAAAAAAATAAGTTTTTTTTTGCATATCTCGATAGGGTGTAGCTTCAAAAATAACAGTAAAATTTAAAGTGCAATTGAATAGTTTTTTTGAGTTACAGCCATCTGAGGAGCAGCCGCTTATCGGTTCTCGAAAATTCATTTTTAAAAATTGCTGCAATTATAACTCGAAGACAAATCACCCGATCGATTTGATTCGAATTGCAGCTTCTTTTATGTTTCTACATACCACGAACCTCCAGTTTTCCGATCGAATCAAAAATGTAATTTTGCCAGGCCAAAAATCATCAAATTTTCGCGCGAAATTTGAAATTTTTTTTAAAAACTCCGCCATTTTGTTAAATTTAAATTTATTTCTTAGCCCGAGGGTCATGGTACAGCAAATACCTTCTAGTTTAAAAAACTTTTTGATTTTTTTGATTTCCGGTACTGCGAAGCTCGCTATTGCTGCAGCGGGGGGACTTTTTTTGGAGTCTTGGGAGATTGTGAATAACTCGCTGAATTTTGAATTTTTTGGTCCAAAAATTTAATCTTGTATTCATTATATATCCACAAATATGTCCTTTAAACATTAAAACATTCCATGCAGTAGTTTTCTTTAAAAAAATTCCCAAAAATAATCTTTTTTCAGGCGAACACACTAGTGGTCCCCCTTTAAAATAAACAAAATTTGTATGAGGTAATATGGAAATAAAATTTAATACAATAATAAAACATGCATGTGTTGAGATTAAACTATTGATTTTATCTGTTACTTTTTTAAATCTATATAAACGTCAGTCTCATCTAAATAATATATGATTGTATGCAGTTGATTGAAATATTTTCTATATTTACAAATTTCTATGATATATTTGATAAATTAATTATCAAGATGATCGATTTAAATGTCTATATATTTATATACCAAATTCAAAGCCTTGGGAGATTGTCAATAACTCGCTGTTTTGAATTTTTTCGTCCAAAAATTTAATATTGTATTCATTATATATCCACAAATATATCCTCAAAATATTTAAACATTCCATATACTAGTTTTATTTAGAAAAATTCTCATCTTTTTTCAGGCGGTCACACTAGTGGTCCCCCTTAATGTTGATATTAAGATCTCCAATTTTAACACGCGATGTTTTTACCCTACTAAACTTTTGAAAGTGTGTCCTTCAAAAATAAAAAATGGGTAATTTTTTTTTTTTTAATCAATCTAATCTACATTTTTTTCATTTATTTAATCACCTCGAAGTGAAATTTACTCCGAAGGTGAGCTTCTTTTGATAACAAATCTTCGGATCAGAATGATTGCGGATTTAAATAAAATCTACATCACTTCAAAATTACTCCGCTAATAAAAAATCCACGGAGTGATTTTTTTTTAAACTCTAGTATTCCGAGTGACGTAGCGAATTTTCACTCACGACTTTTTACAGACCGTGAATATTAAAATAAAATAAAAATTACCTGGATTTGGTTGTTGGGCATGCAAGCAACTGAGCCATTCGGTCATACTGATCCTCCGATCATTATTTATGTCACAATATCTAGGTAATTTTTTTCCGCATCTTCGTAAATGCCGATTACTGGCAACCATTGTACGGAAACTTTTCCATTCTTTTCTTTCAAGTACTTTATTTTTATTTTTATCAAGCATCACAAAATGCCAAGTCGCTATTCTTTCCTCTTTAGACGCCGGCCATTTGTCCGTTGCCTCAACCGAATCTGCAGTGGATGCTTTCATTTTCTTGTCCATTAGATCTATTAAGTCTCGGAGAAATATTTCTTTTTTTGCATCCGGGCAGCCTGCATTTAATTAATAAATAATTTAAGTTTTTTTTATAAATAATTATCAAGCATACTTTAATTATATATTTTAAATTACCTTTCATCGGCCTGTTTGGTTGAGGTGCTGGATGACAATTTGGCGTTGGCTCCTTTGATGAAGTTCCAGGTATTGGTTTCCCAGTATCCTGATCCACGCAGAAACAATAACTGGAGTAACATTGAACTTTGAGATATCTTCCATCCGGAGTACATTCTGGTACGTAAAATGACTGAGTGCTGTGCTTTGAATCTTCTAATGCTGATTTTCTGTCCGTGATACAGTCGATAGCTAAAAAAATCATTATTTTAAAAATCATTCACTACAACTTTTTCCCGCCGAATTCCATTTAAAAGTTATTGTAAAAAAATTAAAATTCCAGCTGAACTAGTACAGATATGACAAAAATGTACATAAATCATTTGATAGCTAATTAAATTCTCTATAAAAATAGTCTGATTACATTTTTACGTATATCTATTTATTTATACACAACTGCAACTCAAAGTAAAAAAATAAATTCCAGTATCTTATTTATAAATTAATTGATTATTTATTTTCTCTATAACTTTAAAACTATCAAGGATACGTTAATAAGTGTAAGGACCTTTTTAGTAGGAAATTAAATTTCCTACAACTTTTGTTTGAACTATTTTTTTGTAAAATTCATATTTTTACTAGAAATTAAATTTGAAATAAATTTCACGTTTTCTTATTTTCATTTTTTCGTATTGACGTTTAGTTAAATATAAACAAATAAATATCAAATTTATATGGTTTCAAAAATTAAAAATTTTAATTTCATAATTATGAACAAGTAATACAACAACTTATTTAACACAATTATGAACAAGTAATACAACAATTTATTTAAACATAATTGTTATTAATTTTCTTACCATCACTTTCTTCCTTAGTAGTAGAGTCGTCATTAAATGTCGGCCTGGTATGAACTGGTGACGGATTTTCCTTTAAAACTATTTAAAAAAAAAACAAAAAAATTTATTTAAAAATAAAAAATAATAAATTTTCTTAGTAAAATAATATTAGTAATTACTCATTACAATCTTGTAGTTTAAAAATCCATTACCAGAAAACGAAAAAAATTCATGCTATTATAAATTGATATTAACAATAGCGCACAGTAAAAAATATTGTGTATCTGTGTTGAATTTTTAGTGTTGATTATTCTATGTTAAATCAACACATTTCACTGTGAACTGAAAATTATTTCTATTTACTTTGCACATCTTTAAAAACAAAATCAAAAAAGATTTAGTGTATTTGTGTTCTCAAAAACTTGGTATATTTTTACCCTTATTAAAAAAAGTAATTCAAAACGATTTGCAATGTTGAATGCTTACAAGAGGGGCGATTCAAAAGTATTGAAAATTTTTTTTTTCTAATCATTTTAAATCACTTCTTTTAATAAGGGTAAGTATCCCGTTTTACCCCCACCCATTCCCTAAATTTTATTTACTGAGTATCCATTGTACAAAACTGAAATTAAAAGTTAAATTTTTTTTTGTGTCGTCACTGATATTTAAAAAGTGTTGAATTCACTTCTTGAGTTACCTGAATTTAGTTCAAATTTTAACACAAATTTAGTTTTTAAATTCAGCACGAATAGTCTGTGTTAAAAAATTACGAGAAATTACCGTATTTTACTGCGAATTTGCCACATTCTACGGCAATCCGCAACAAATTACGGAAAATGACGTCAATTTGTGGTAATCTACGGTAATTTACAGTATGACGCGGCAAATTGCGGCAGTTTTTTGGTCATTCGTGACATTTTTACCGTAAATTGCGGCAATCGGAAAAATTGTGGTATTTTACGGTGAAATACCGCATTTTTACCGTAAAATCCCGCAGGAATACTGTTAATTTACGGCAAATTAATCGTAACTTTGCCGTAAAATACCATAATTTACCGCGGAATTCCGTACTTCACCGTCAATTACGGTAAATTACGGCAGCTTGCGATATTTTACCGTAATTTAGATCTGCCAGAGATTATGTTGTTTTTAACACAATATTGTTTACTGTGAGAAGTATTTATTGACAGAAAACATTAATAGCCAATTATTACATATCCATAATTATTAACATGCTTTCTTCAGGATAAACAGTCCTATATCCAAAAAAAAAAAAATGCTTGAAGCCTAACATATGAAGATCTATATGTATGAAGAAAAATATGTATTATAGAACTTAAAATAGTATAAAACTATAAAGCAAAATAAATATTAAGTATAGAGATGGTGGACAATAATCTGTTGGGGGATCGAATGGGTCATGGCAAAAGGACTCACCTTGGTCCAAGGCCCGAGTCTTCAGGGCTTCAGAGACCTCACGCCGTCCTTCTGCGCCATTGAGTGACAAGAACAAAAGTACTAAATGATAATAAATCTATGTATACGTTAATTAGCGAGTTATTATAAATGTCGAGCTGAGGCATCAGAGTAATTAACAATTCAATCCGTTTATGACTTTTTTTTTTTTTCGTAAGTCAATTTACTTTACCTTAAAAATTCCCTATTAGAATTTATGTGGGATTTCATGGGAACCCAGAGGAATCCATATAGAAAAGTATGAATTTATATAGGAATCCATGGGAATTAATATAGGAGTGTATGGATTTATATAAGAATCTATGTAGGAAACTATATGGGAAATCCATAGAGGAAATAGTGGGATTTCCATGTAGGAACTTCATATAGGAAATTCTGTGTACTGGGATTCCCATATAGGAACTTGACATAGGAACTAGAATATATGGCTTTCTTTGTAGAGAATTCATATAGGAATCTAGGTTTCTATATAAATAATTTTTATAGAATCCGGAGTACCTGGATTTTTATGTAGGAAATCCACATAGGAAGCTGTAGGTATCTAGATTCCCGTATAGAAACTTGACATAACAACTAGGGTATATGGATTTCTGTGGCAAATTCATATAGGAATCTGCCCTATCAAAAAATCCATATGGGATTGCAGGGGAACCTATAGGAATCTATAGAGGAAAGTATGGATTTATGTAAGAATCCATAGGAATATAGGAGTGTATGTATTTATATAAAGATCTATGTGGGAAACCATGGATATTTGAATTCCCATGTGGAAAATTCACATAGGAAATTGTGGGTATCTGGATTCCCATATCGGCGTCTATGTGTATCTGGATTTTCATATGGGAAATCCTCATAAAAAACTGTGGGTGTCTGGTTTCTATATGGGGATTCAGGTAAGAAACCATGGCTATCTAGATTCTCATATGAAAAATCCTCATAGGAAACTGTGGGTGTCTCATTTCTATATAGGAACCACAAGTATCTAGATTCCCATACGGGAAATTCACATAGGAAACTGTGGGTACCTGGATTCCCATGTAGGAACTTGGATCCATAGATTTCTCTGTGGAAAATTCATATAGGAATATGCGTTTTTATATAAGTAATTTCTACAGAATCTGAGGTATTTGGATTTCTATGTCGGTTGTCTATTGATACGCGTATATTAATAGAAGAACAGATTAATATTTCTATAGGAAACCATATGGGAATCCATCCGAGAACGCTATGTGGGAACCCCCATAGGAATCTAGGATTCCCATATGGATTTTTTTGATAGGTTTTAATCAAACATATTTTTTAATGAGTGAGAATGAATATTTTCGTTAAAAATTTTTTCTATTTTAAGGATAATTGTCATGGAAATTTAATTAAGTTCACTAATTTTAAATGAATGTAAAAAAAAAAAATTATAAAAATAGAATAAAACCCATTGAGATTTAAAATTTTATGACATTTATGACTCGGAATTTATAGTGATATTTATATTTTATGTATTTATGAGTGATTTTAGTTTGCTTAGAACTTAGAGTAATTCGCTTTTAATTTAAATGAAAATTTTTAATAGTGTCGTCATCATAATTATCAAAATCAACATGACTATTATCAGGAAGCTAAATAAAATATGTGGTATTAAAATATTAGTGCAGACATGATAATAATGTTCCGGACGTGGGAAGGGAAGATTTACGAATGGCATAACTAATCCGGGCAATCATACATAAACTTTTCTCAGCTACCACCACGGTTAACTTCTTTATCCTCAATTGCCTTAATTTCTTTGCTATGTGACTGCGTGTGGGCACAAACTTCCGGTTGGATTTACAAGTGTGACCGGAGTTCAAACTGTCTGTCAACAACATCCTGCTTTTATCCGTTTCCCTGACTCATTATATCAATTGTTGTTATTTTTTTTTTAGTTTATTTATACATTTACTCTTGCATTACTTTCTAACTTATATACATATATATGTGTATATATATATTAGACTGATTTTTAAAAATCGACTATTTTTTTTTAAATTATACGGAAACTGATCGCAATTTTTTCCTATTTAAATAACATGAAAAAATTTTTTTTAAACTTTGGAATTTTTTCACTCATCAGCAAATCAGTGTATCGGAAAAATTAATAGACGTTTTTGTTGGAAATTGAACGCTCTATAAAAAAGTTCTCTTATTATTTTTTGATATATTTTATTTTTGGAAAGTTATTTAATGTCAAAGTTTAATTCATAGTAAATTTTAGTATTATTTGACTTTTCCGGCGAAACTGTCAGACTTTTCGTAAAATTTTATATGACCTATTTTGTAGATCATTTTATTTCCTACACATTATTTCTTATCAAGTTTCCGAAATTTTTGAAAGTTCTTTAGTTACTTGCATTTTGAAGTAAATAATTAAAATCGGCCAGACTACGATTTCTTGTAACAATTTTATATTTAAATGCAAATAAGTAAAGAGCTTTAAGGAATTTAGTAAGATTTGTATAAAGTAAGTTGTTGGAAATGAAATAATCTACAATAAAGGTCTTATAACATTTCGAGATAAGTCTGATAGTTTTGCCGAAAAAGTCAAATAATACTAAAATTTACTATGAATTCCACTTTGACATTGAATAGCTTTTTAAAAATCAAATATATCAAAAAATAATAAGAGAACTTTTGTGTAGAGCGTTCGATTTCCAACAAAAACGTCTATTAATTTTTCCGATTCACTGATTCGCTGATGAGTGATAAAATTCCAAACTTAAAAAAAAAAATTTTCCATGTTATTTAAATAGGAAATCGAAAATTGCGATCACGCGGTTGTTAATATTAATATTAAGAGCTCAAACCTTAACAGTATTTTTTCTGTCATCTGTAATAATATTTTCCGTGTAATTTTTTTTTTACTATTATTTGTGTTTAAACAAAAAATTAATAAAAAGAATTTTCTGTTTATACTTTTTACTTTTTGTAATAAAAAATTTTCTTATTGATGAAACTTAAAAAATAAATTGAGGTATGAAGTATAAGATGAATAGACCCAAGTACCACTCCAATATTAAATTAAATAAATTGTGTTAGAAAACATCTTATAGTATGTAATAATGATAATAATAATAATATGTATGTTATATATAATATATGGCATCAGACTTACGTGTAAAGTCGTTAGCTAAGCAAGTACTCCATTCTTGTCTAGACAACTTGAGATCATGATTGAGATCACAATTTTTAGCAAAAGTTCGCGCACACTTCTTCGGTCTTATTGCTTTCTTAGCAAGTTTCCTCAATTCTTTATACTCAGCACGGTCCAGATGACCATCTTCATCTTTATCCAAACTCATAAACTTCCACGTAAGTATACGCTCGACATTTTTATCACCTGAAAATCAATTACCGTTATTTATTTTTTTTTATTTTAAACTCACATTTATTTATTATCTAGATCTCTATATATTAGACTGAGTTATTTGCAGTCAATTTTTTTTACGCTCAGTTCAAAATCATTTTCAAAAAAATTATCTCAAAATCCGAGCCGTTAATTTAAGTTTTTTAAGTAAGGGAAAAGGGGCAAAATGGGCTCCCAAGCAAAAATTTTTAATGTTTGATTTTTTTACCCCTTTTCATTTTTCTAGTCTTCTACTCTGTATTTGTAATCAACATGCGCCAAAATAAAAAATTCAAATTTGGAGCAAAATGGGTCCTCCAAAAAATCTACTAAAATTCGATTATTATTTTATCATCCAATTTTTATTTAGACGATTTAAAAGTAAACCACAATCTCGAACACTTTGCAAGGGTTTCGTATTTTTTGGGGCCCATTTTGTCCGCAGGGGCCTGTTATACCCCCCTCTCCCGTATTAAAATTAATTTTTTTTAAAATTACAAATTAAAAATTTAAAGTTCATCGAATTTTTCTACGAGTAATGATTAAAAATAGAATGACCAATTGAGGTTTAACTTTTTGATTTTCCCGCTTTTTTTTATTTTATACAATGTCAAAATTTTAGCATAAAAAATTTGTATTTTTCATTTTAAAATGTAGTAAGTATGTTAACTTAAATGAGAAACCAGTAATCAGATGCATATCAAACCCGACGATAATCACTTTAATTACATCACCGTGACAACCGGCAATTACTCCTCTTTAAGAATTTACTTTTTTCAAACCCTTTTAATTATCTCCTTTACTTTTTACTGAAGCCCGACAATTTTTTATATTTTTTTCAAACCTTTTTTTTATCAGTTTGCTTTCAATACTAGTAACATGCAAACCTCTAAGGAAAGACTGCTCAGTGATAAAGGACCTGTTCCTTGAAACTTGTAAATTGTCCTTGGCATATTTTGCAACTTATCATGGCTCGAAAGATTTAAAAAAAACATTATCTCTACACTTTGATTCAGCAATAAAATACCCTATTAAAAATTATTTAAAATAGTTAATAAATAAATAGAAAAAAAATATTTACCATTATTAGAATTGTTGGAGCGGCGATATTCAATTTTAAAATTTTCAATAAGATTACTATTGAATTTAGCTTTTTCAGATCGATCACAATTATTTCTATGCCTGTTATTAAATTGTCTCTTCTGTTTACGTTTAGGAGAATGTCTTCTCTGCTCACTCGTCACCATCTCATCTTGAATTTCTTCGGGAGATCGACTGGAAGTAACCAAATAATCTAGTGTTGAAGGCATCCTTCTTTCGGAACATTTGGGTTTTTGATTTTTAACAGAGGTATCCAAAAGTGGTCGACCCTGAGGAGTAACACACCAACAATATCCAGTTTCCTTGTGACACTGAACTGGTGCATAAGTACCATCCGGGCGACAAACTGGTCGGTCTGTTGGTCGGGCTGTTACTCTCGCTGAGAAGCATGCCGGTGTTTCTGTAATTTTTTTTATTTTCAGTAAATATCTTACCTAATATTTTAATTACATTCATAAATATTATAATTTATTTATGTTAATTATAAAACTGTTTTAGGGAATTACCTGGACAAGGGCCCTTATGTTTTATTAAAATTGACTCGCCTTCACACTGCCGGGAAATAACTTGACATTGAGATGGATAAGTTACACCATCACTCCCGCAAACTGGTGTATTTGACCCACCAAACATTGAACATTCTGCTATTCTCTTTCGACATTCTTCCTGAAATGCATTCAATTTTTTAAAAATTAATTACTAGAGCTCCACTTAAATGAAGACAATTGTCTATCAGGTGGCAAGAAAATTTTTAACGGAGAGAAGTGAATGGTATATTCTTCAATGTAACATAGTAATTATTACTATGTAGCATGGTAACGTAAGTTTTAAACACGCACACTGTAAAAATTTAGTCCACGTGTGGTGTGAAAGTTTCACGACGCACGGTGTTAAATTTTTTAGTCTTCAATTAAAAATCTTATTAGTAAAACAAAAATTAAATAACTTATAAATCCTGATTGGTTTAAAAAATTTAATTAATTTTTTTTTTTTTAATTTTAGTCATTCGTCACTAACATCATCAGAGCTGGTCAATAAATGTCTTATGCAGTGAATCAGCAACAACTCAGCTCAGTCATATGCTGAAGAACTGGAACGCAGCATTATGCGTCAGAGGCCACGTGCTGACATTTATCAACCCATTGAGATGTGCCGTGTTTTCTAACTCAAGTAATTTTGTGGAAAATTTCGAAAAACCGAAAATTATATTAGTTTTTTTTTTATTTTTCCAAGTATTGAAAAATTTATGAATTATAGTTTGCACTGTAATAATTGAAACTATTTCTTTAATAAAGTAATGACAAGAATAAATACAAAATTTTACAGTTTTTCATATATTTTTAGTTCAATGAAACTTTATTATGAATGAAATACTATTGAGGGCTGAGAAAAGTCTTATAAGAAACTGTAATAGGTGCTGAATATTTTTTACACCTCAGAAATAATGTGATTTTTTAAATTTCAAAGGAAAGGGATGAGGCTGATATTTTAAACTGTAAATTTTCTACTGTTTTTTTTCCGTATAATATCTATAGATACTACTAGTCATACTACTACAGTTGAAAAATTTGTGTTAAGTTTAACACATGTCCCAAACGGTTCACTCAATTTTTTGTGTTAATTTAATACATTATACTTGTGCCAAACAATACAGATTTAAAACTTGTTGAGGTCAAATAAGATATTCAATTTTAGATAAATTTACATCTAATGGTGCCAAATAATTGACAGTAAATATTTAACCATTGAATTTTTTTATACAGATACGGAAAAAAATGAACTATATAAATAGAGAAAAAGTAGTATAATGATAAAGTGATCAGTAAATACTATCATTCTAATTAATAAATTTTTCACTTATAATTTAAACGTGAATAATTACAGGATAAGTATGAAAATTTATTGTGTATACATTGTGAAAAATTTCCAACAAATTTTACTATGGGTGCATTGTAACACCAGACCATAAGAAAACTGGTACAAAACTTACAAGTCCCATAGGTCCCATAGTAAACGGTATGCGCAGACGACACGATTGGAACCTATGCGCATACGTTTACTATGGGACACTTGTAAATTTTGTACCAGTTTTTTTACAGTCCGGGGTTACAATGCACCCATGGTAAAGTTTAATGGGAATTTTTCACAGTGCACAAGAAAAATTAGGATTTGAACTTTAAAAATCGTAACTGATACTTAAAAAATTGACGACACTTATTGTAAAATTAATTATTTTGAATGTTAAAATGCCCCATATTGACACCCGGGTTCCGGGTTATGATTTCAAATACTAATTTTTAACAAGAACACAAAATTTTGAACTGTATATAGAAATTTCTAGTGAAATAACGGTGTAAAAAATCCTCGGTGTAAATTATCCGTGTAATTTTAACAGGGTGTAATCTACTTTTTTACACCATTCAGTGTTACTTGTTATAATTTTAGTTAATGAGCAATAAACAATCATTCAAAATTTTTAACTACCGCCTAAATTTAACACGATTTTTGGTGTAATTTTCACACTAAAATTTTTACACCGTCATTTACACTACACCAAGTTTAAAAATTTTTTATAGTATAGATATATATATATATTGTTAAGTGATTAATGTAGATCATGTCCAAGTATATAAATATCTTTTGCTTCGATATTTTTTTCATTCATATATTAAATGAATAATATAATAGTTGTCTTACTTTTTCTTGTCATATATATTTCTTAACATGTGTTTATATATAGCTCGTTATATTACTGGCGCCGAGTTAATCATTGCCATCGATCATGTGCACTTGGCAAGTGATAATGACTATTTACAAGTAAAGTAATTCCTTTTGATTTTGTGGATCGATTTGTTATCACAAACGTCACTCTTCTTTATGATCGCTCTACTTATTTCCCTCTTTTCTCTCACTTCGTAGTTCATATCAATTAATTATATATTTTTATCATTTATCTATTTCATAAATTAGTTTTTCAAAAACTAGCTGGTCATACAAAAATATATATACATTAGACCAACAGTAACTTAAAATATATATTTATATCATATATATTATTATTATAAATATATATTCAAACAAACAACGATGATCCAGTCAACCTTTTCCGGTCATTTTTTTCTATATCATTTTTTAAAAAAATTATTTTATTGTCACTTTCTCTCTCTCTCCGCACATAAAAAATTGATAACAGGTTAAATAATTTGTATAAATTGATAGATTTTAATACATAATTAAAATATTATTCGTCTTTTAGTTGCGAGTGATATATGATCTGCTATTTCCACATATATTTATATAAAATCTATAAATAATATTAAAGCAAGGACATCCGGTTATTAACTACCACATACTACGTCATATATTTTTGCCGTCCGTGATTCTGTGGCGCCTGGAAGAATTGATCTGTTAAATCGATAATTAAAACACTTATAGTGACCGCTTTATGTCACTTCCTCGTAATGCTTAAACATAATTTTATATATACACTTGAAACTCGATACACGATGTACGCGATTAAATGTTACGATATAATAATTGATGTTATGCGCGATAAATATATGATAATTTATATCAAATCATCATTATGCACGTTAATTTCTGATTTTATGCTAATTATACAGATTAATATCTTGTATATTTATCTAACTTGGATATAAAAAGTTATTCATCAAAATTAGATATGTTAATTTTTTTTTTCTTTTAATTACGTGACAAAAAATATTTAATTATACTTTGAAAATTGAAAAAAAAATATTTATTTCATTTTTTTACCAGTAAATTGCGCATATTTTAGTATTATATACGAGCAACCTGCAGTCACTACGTGGCTGCCCAAATATCACTACTGATTTTATAAAATACTCAGAAGAAAACGATTTCTTGCCTCAAAAAATTTTATTTGCACCAAGAAATTTTATGCATCATAAATTCAATACAAAAATTTTCTTAGGGCGAGAAAAGATTATTTTGCTCAAGAAATGATTCCTTGCACCAAAAAATTTTTTCTAGTTCTAAATAACTTTTTGGTTTTTATTCACAATGCGAAAAATTTATTGGGGTAAGTCAAAATTTTCTTTAGGCGAGTAAAGATTTTTTGTGTCAATGAATCCTTTTTTTTCTATGCACACTTTTGTTGGCTTTGAGTAGCTTCCTAAAACCAAATGGAAATATAAAACTTTGTCATTTTGGAATAAGTAACGCGATATAAATAATATAGTATATATTCAGTGACATTCAGTCATATTTAGTGACAGGATAATTAGAATATTAATTTATTTAAAGAAAATAATTACGATCGTATTTTTTCCCGCGTAATTTAAATGTGATTCGAATGATACAGATAAATCAATTTTTCTCAATGATTGATAATAAAAAAGAGTTGAAACTATGAAAAGGCACAAATTCAAGTCAAAACTTTTCTAACGATACCAAATTTAATAACATTAACCAATTCTATCATACAGATATGCCGGCAACAAAATTTTCCTTATTCTCTTAATAATATTAGATATTATTGACATTAACTACAGATTATTTAATGTTATAATTTTTTTTTTGTACTTTTTATTTAAGGGAGAGACAAATTTTTTTATTTATAATAATTGGAAATTGCATGCGATCGTAATTGACATGATAAAAAATTATTTCATTTGACATTTGTCACATTAATAAAATTCTTTAATTAAAATATATATATAAATTTTTTTTTCATTAATTTCAGTAATTTAGAAATTAAATTTAATTACATAATTTAAAAAAATATAATCAATTTTAAAAACATTACTCATTAAAAACTGATATAAATAATAATTTTTCAAGACTCAATTTGTCTTTCTAGCACATGTCATATATGTAGTGATTATGATAATCAATTAATTGATTATAAATATATGAAACTCGATTATTAATAAATTAATACTTTATACATATATATAAAAAATATAAAATAGATTTGTAAAGACAAAAAAATACGTTTACATATCCACTGAAAACTTCAAACAAATAATTTTATTTGAAATAAGCAATTAATGAATAATTTAATTATCGATTATTTTTCGAATTAATTTTTTCTAGTATCTATTATCATATAAATATTTATTAGTATATAAATAATGATAAAATTAAAAAAAAAATATATGTATAAATAAATTAATATTGATATTATTTGATCTACAGTAATAAAATTCAAGTGATACATTATTCTGAAGAATGTACACAATAGTATTAAATAAATACATGCCCTTATTCTTCTAACTGAACTCAACTTATTCTCATCTCAATTACAGCTTTAGATGAGTAGCATTTAAGTTCGAACGATGATATATCTCATCTTTGTAATTGATCGATTGTAATAAGAAAAGTAATCTTTCAATGAGGCTTAATAACCTAGGAATAGAAAGTTATGTCAAGTTAAATAAAAAAAAAGAATAAGAAAAAAGTGATCCCATAAAAAAATAAATTATTGAAAAAGTGTTTACTGTTTCAAATTTCAAAACGTAACAAATGATTGAAAAAAAAAAGTTCTGAAATAGTTCGAAATCAGCTTTTTCTGGCCGTATTTTGCACTGAAAAAAAATGATAAAATTTATCACTTTTAATGGAGAGTCAAAAAAAGTTTAAAAAAGAGTCTAATCAAAACGTCAATTTATACACTGTAAAAAAAAACGGGGTAAGTCAGGCGATGTAAGTGTTAAATATTGGGTGTTAAATTTCAACATCGAAAACGGTGTTAAAATAACACCGTCAAAGTTAGAATTTTTAGAAACATAGAATTTTGTAATTTTTAAATAAATAATTATTTAAATAAGAACAAAATTGCAATTTTCTCCAGATAATCTATATTATTAAGAGAATAAGGAACATTTTGTTCCCGGCATATCTGTATGATAGAATTGGTTAATGTTATTAAATTTGGTATCGTTTGAAAGATTTTGACTTGAATTTGTGCCTTTTCATAGTTTCAACTCTTTTTTATTATCAATCATTGAGAAAAATCGATTTATCTGTATCATTCGAATTACATTTAAATTACGCGAGAAAAAATACGATCGTAATTATTTTCTTTAAATAAATTAATATTCTAATTATTCTGTCACTAAATATGACTGAATATCACTGAATATATACTATATTATTTATATCGCGTTACTTATTCCATAATGACAAAGTTTTATATTTCCATTTGGTTTTAGGAAGCTTCTCAAAGCCAAAAAAGTGTGCATAGAAGAAAAAGGATTCATTGACACAAAAAATCTTTACTCGCCTAAATCAAATTTTTACTTACCCCAATAAATTTTTCGCATTGTGAATTAAAACCAAAAAGTTATTTAGAACTAGAAAAAATTTTCGGTGCAAGGAATAATTTCTTAAGCAAAATAATCTTTTCTCGCTCCAAGAAAATTTTTGTATTGAATTTATGATGCATAAAATTTCTTGGTGCAAATAAAATTTTTTGAGGCAAGAAATCGTTTTCTTCTGAGTATTTTATAAAATCAGTAGTGATATTTGGGCAGCCACGTAGTGACTGCAGGTTGCTCGTATTCATTAACTGTTTATATTTTTTTATATGTAATACATTTTTTTTCTAATTTCTATCCGTGGAATTTTATTTTACACCGATTTAACACCGCCAAATTACACCGTTAAATTGAGTCCATTTTTAACACCACTCTAACTCAATTGTATTTTGGAAAGTTCCAAAGTGATTTAAAAAAAGTTCGTCATGTGTTACGTTTTGAAGTTTACAATAGTCAACACCTTCCTCTTTATATAAAAAAAAAAAATATATCGTTGAGAAAAGTTGAAAAAGCGTGAATTTACACGAGATCTTTAGAATGTAAGCGTATCATTTATTATAAAAAGTATTAATTCAATGAAAAAATTTTTAAATAGTATAAAAAAGGGCTGATTTGAGCATGTAAACTGTGTCAAATGGTCAAGAGCATATGATAAAAATTATCAACTTGTAAAAAATAGATGAAAATAAAAAAAAGTTTTAACCAAAAGATCTAAAGTAGAAAAATTATCTTCTTTATTTTTAGAATTCATAGTCTGATTATTAAATACTTTAGTTTTTTTTTAAAAAAAGTTAACGATAACAGACTTTTATTTATATTAATTGAAAGTTATATTATTATATCACTCATTATTCTACATATTTTTTTTTTTTTTACATAACACTGATTAAGATTTATAAAAACGGAAGCCACAAATAATAATAAAAAGTTTATTTATCAAACAATAAATTTAAATGATGTGATATTAAAATATATAAATAAATCTATGAAAAAAAGAAGTATATTTTATATATAATGTAGAAATTTTATATTTTTATTATGAATATTTAAAAGGAGTAAATTGTAGATTTTTAAAATAAAAATCAATAATCAATTATTATCTACAGTAAGAAATATTAATAAAAAAATCCGGAGCAAAATTAGACATCATATTTAAAATGTCAATATGAAATGACAATAATTGACACGATCGAGTTACGAAAAAGATGTTTAGAGAATCGTTAGTTAAGTAAAAAATAAATGGATCTTAGATATAGCCGATTTTAAATTGCTTATAAATTAAAATTTTTTTTAATTGTGTCATTGGTCACTATAATTTTTTTAGTATTTTTAAATTTTACGGTCACCTCTGTTTTTAGAAGTTCCAAGCGCTTACATTTTAAATTTCCATAAATAAAATTTTTCTACATTTTCAGTTACACGCAATTTAAATTTTCTGTCCTTACACAGAAAACAAGAGATATTTGTCCCAAATAAATCAATTTATTTGTGACTTTTTTTTAAATATTTCTTAATGACAAATAAATATATTTGGTACAACTAAATATGACAGTTGATTCAAATAATTTTATAATTTGACAGAAATATATCATTTATTTGTGGTAAGTAATTGATATATTTGTGGTAAAAATATTAAATTTGTGACAAATAACCTAAAATTTGGTGATACTATACATATATTTGAAGCCCTTATTTATTTGTAGGAATTGTATCATTTCTTTACCACAAATAAATCACTTATTTCACGCAATCAAACTACTCAAATATATTGTATATTTCTCACAATTAAATATTTATTTGGCCATATCCAAATATACGATATCTTTGGCTCAAATAATTCTTAGTTGGTTCAAATAAATCTTTTTTTCAGTGTAGCTTTGTCTATATAAAATGATATCTAGGGTAGAAGTACCATTTGTGGCCACGAGTGCTTGAAACTTTACATAATTCTATTATTTCATTTATTTTATGGTGTGCAACAGCTAACCTAGTGCACGGAAAAATTGGAACCCCACTGATTACTGTTCTGCACCATACTGAGTCGGGTGCAGAACAGTAACTAGTCGGGTTCCAATCTTTCCGTGTGCAAAGATGCAAGTATTTTGGACGGTATCTGTTTCCCTTTACTAGTATAGTGCATAGAGAAGCCCGCGATAGGGTTTTATCGCGGTCCGAACTAGTATAAGGTGTAGTCCAAGATAAGGGTACATTGGCATAGCTTTGCAGTTGAGTCCGTTAGGTAATAGGCGTTTTGATCCCCAGATAAAATATACCCGACGTGAATTTATCTCAACACAAAATTATACAAAAAATATTGTTCAAGATGACGAAAAAAATACTGTCAATGTACATTTCGTCTAAGAATATTTTATCATGGATATTTTGTCCGGGGACCAAAACGCATAGAACCGTTCGTTAACGTAAAGACCAAGCTAATACCTACTATGGCACAAGTTTTGGTGGTTTACTCAAGAGTCAATCCATTGAAAAATAAGAAAGTCATGGCAAATAAAGTGTACGATAGCATGAAATGTAAAAATTTTAAGTACAATTGTATAATTTTGAAATTAAGCCTATTTTGTATGTTATGTATAAATTTATAAATTATCGATGCTTACACAAGACCTAATTAAGCAAACCATCAATCCACCGACACATGATTACTGGAAAACCCTTTTTCAAAGTAATATGTAGAAAATGGGATTTTTTAAAAATTTATCGTGCAATTTTTAAAAATATTTATTTTTTATAATTTATCGTTTCTAAAGAAGCCAAAAATAATTAGAGTCAGGCTAACTTTAGTATCATAAAAGAAATCATATCAAAATTTTTCCAATGATAATAAATTATAATAATTTAATTCAATTTATAATTAAGATTACTGTTACTAAATTTTTTAAACTCTAGTTAAAAATTATGGCTCCAATTATTTTAAAATTTTTTGAAAACTTTGAATTAGGGAAAATAATTTGAAAAAAAAAAGTTACTTTGTAGTGGAAAATAAAAATATTTCCGTTTGCTAAAACTAAAAATTTGATGATATTGGAATTAGCAGACGATTAAAGACTTTCGAAATTTTTTCAAGCAATCTAACTTAAAAAAAAAAAAAAAATTAAAAATATGCACATGTAGAAAATTTAAAAAACTACAGGTGCAATTTTTTGAAATATTTTTTTTTCCATAATTTATCGTTTAAAAAAAATTCAAAAATTATTAGACGTCTGCTAACTGCAGTATCATAAAATTTGAATTTTTTTTTCCATATTAAAAAAAAAAAATTCAAAAAAATAATTATTTAAATTTATAAATATTTATTAATTATTATAAATTATTGAGCTGATTCATATTTAAAGATTTATGAAAATAAAACATTTTAAAATTTATGAACCAGATAAAAATCTCATAAATTTTTATTTATTTAATATATTTTTAGTAAATATTCCACATCTCAAAAGAATAATAAAATTAAATAACAATAGTTTATAAAAGTGCATGTTATAGTTTAAACTCAAACATTTACTTAATGCCATTGTTATACAATTTAAATATAAATAGAAAGAGAAACTTAAATTTTTAATAGATAATTAAAATTTTTTATAATATAATTTTTGCAGCCAACAATTTATTGACCACTCATCATTTCATTAGCAGTAAATCAGTCAATAAATCCATCATAATTCAAACTTATTGATAAATAATTATTTACTGCTCTAAAATAATTTAGTAATGATAATAATTATTATTTTTCTACATGATAAAATAAAATATAAATAAATTAATTAATTAAAATTAATTACCTTCGCTGTCGTATTTCCTACTACTTGACAATCTTTGAAAGCCAGTGATAAAACCACAAGAAATAAAATCATTTTTGAAATTAACGAGTTCCCTTTGGAGTTTATAATTTTTTTTTAAATTTAATAAATTATAAAAATATTTTATTTAAATATTACGCACTATATATTTTAAATAAAAAAAAATATATATAAACTTATCACAATCATGTTCACTGAAATATATTTTTAACTCTTTGACACTGAAGATCGTTGTGCGATTTTTTAACGATCATTATTACGCGTGTAATCCTTTGAATTAAATCCTTTTGAAATGTTCATTATCACAGGGAGAAAAACTCCCTCTACAATATTTTCATTGCATTATTATTTTGAATGATAGATTTCACAAATTCAACTAATTAAATGTTGAAATTTAAAAAATTAATAAAACTTAAATGATCATTTAGACGATGACCTATTGCGGTAATGTTTAAATTTTGAATATGTGTAGATTTGATCCAATCGAGGCAAATGCTGCTGAGCAACTGGCACTTGCTACTTGCTATTGGAGCCTTCTGTCTGAGAGCTCTACTCTGCTCAGTTGGTCTTGACAGGGTTTACTGTCCAACAGAGTGGAGAAATGAAGATGGAGAGGAGCGTGTGCGATATCAAAGAAAATAAGTCAGCCGCCGGGATGGGAGAAGAGGAGGTAGACACCCAACGTTTTATATACACTCTCTCAATTTAATGTCTGTACCAATACTCTTTAATTTTTTTTTACTTTTTTTTTTATTTATTATTCTACGTTACTTACATTATATTACTTTTACTATATATATATATATATATATATATATATATATATATATATATATATATATATATATATATATATATGTATGTAGTACTTTATCTCAAAATAATTTATTTTAAATAAATTTCAATTGCCACCAAAAATTCCTAACAGTATTTTTTTAAATTTTTATTAATGAAAAAAAAAAATTCAAATATTTTGAAAAATTTTTTTTTGAGTAAATTTAAATCCATGATTATTTATTAATTTATTTTGTGTCGTTAATTGGAATTTACTCCAAAATAAAAGTTTTTCAAAAAATCAATTTTTTTTTTCATTGAAAAAAAATACTTTCAGAAATTTTATTAATAATCTTAGTTTATTTTATAATTACATCAATTCAAATTTTTCTCCGAAATGAAATTTTGGAGAAAAATAAAATTTTTCTTCATTGAGGGGGGCCACTAGTGTGAAATTTAAAAGAAATAAGTTTTTTTTTGCATATCTCGATAGGGTGTAGCTTCAAAAATAACAGTAAAATTTAAAGAGCAAATCTTGAATAGTTTTTTTGAGTTACAACCATCTGAAGAGCAACCGCTTATCGGTTCTCAAAAATACATTTTTAAAAATTGCTGCAGTTATAACTCGAAGACAAATCATCCGATCGATTTGATTCGAATTGCAGCTTCTTTTCTGTTTCTACGTACCATGAACCTCCAGTTTTCCGATCGAATCAAAAATGTAATTGTGCCAGGCCAAAAATCATCAAATTTTCGCGCGAAATTTGAAATTTTTTTTAAAAACTCCGCCATTTTGTTAAATTTAAATTTTTTTCTTAACCCGAGGGTCATGGTACAGCAAATACCTTCTAGTTTAAAAAACTTTTTGGTTTTTTTGATTTCCGGTACTGCGAAGGTCGCTATCACTGCAACAGGGGGACTTTTTTTAGAGCCTTGGGAGATTGTGAATAACTCGCTGAATTTTGAATTTTTTGGTCCAAAAATTTAATCTTGTATTCATTATATATCCACAAATATGTCCTTTAAACATTAAAACATTCCATGCAGTAGTTTTCTTTAAAAAAATTCCCAAAAATAATTTTTTTTCAGACGGTCACACTAGTGGCCCCTCTTAAATAAACTATCTTTAAGAAATTTTATCAATAATTTAAATTCATTGTATAATATTCACCGATTCAAATTCACTTCAAAATATAATTTTGCTAAACTACTTTTTTTCTACAATAAAAAAATTTTCAAATCCTTTTAGGGGTAACTTTAGTGCAACTATTAGTTATTCATATAAACGAATAGTGTTAGTGATTGTAAAAAAATAAAATAAAAATAACAATAATTAACTGGGCTTTCGGACATGGCAACGCGCAGAAATTTACCTGGAATTATATTATTTACTAGAGGCAAAGGTATATAAAAGGTATATTATAAAAAGTTTATGTTTACAGCATAATGGTGTGCAGGATCACAGTAGACGAATAGGGAAATCCTGGGTCTGAGAATTACGTATAGAAAAAAAATAAGAAAAAAAAAGTAACAATAACATCTTGCCGAGACTGTTCGGCGACGACCTGATGTGTTATGTGAGTAGACTATAAGTTAAAATCGTTGAGACGAAAGTTTTCAGATGGATGGAGTGTGACGATTTGAAAGTCGATACTGTAAGAGAAAGATAAAAAGAGTCTAAAGATTTTTGGTTCTCTTCTCTTCTCTTATTATTATTTTTATTTATTTTTTATCCAGACTCTGAAGGTTGTCAAGGCGCTCCCTTCTCTAAACGATAACGATTTCTCAGTAAATAAATTGTTAACTACCAATATAAATCAATGAAACATCGGATACTTTTGGGTACTCTGGAAATTTTATAGCTGGACAATTAATACATCATTACATATGTATACGATTACTATATTGAAGAGCGAGATATAAAGAAAATAAAATATTGTGTATTACAAGTCAAAGATAAACGTCGTACAGTCGAACTTGTCTGAAGTTTATTGTTATTGTGTCATTATTAATTATCAGTATGACTAACATGTAATAACGATATACATATTTAAAACATTGTATTGAAAATGCAACATACAATATGTAAAAGGATGTAATTATGTAGAGAGAGATACAGATGTATATTAGACCCATTTAAAAAAATCGAATATTTTATTTTTTTCAAGGACACGCGCAAAAGTTTCAGTAGGATGAAAGAAGCCTATTAAAATTTGAGCTCTTAATATTAATATTAAATACTCCCTGATTACAATTTTCTATTCAAATAGCATGGGAAAAAATTAATTTTAATTTTAAGTTTAATTTTATACCTCAGCAATGGCGTATTGTACAAAAACTAGGATACTTTTTTGCAGGGAATTTGACGCTCTACAAAAAAAGTCTCTTATCATTTTTTGATAAATTCGTCTGTTCAAAAGTTATTGAAGCTTGAAGTCAAATTTATCGTAAATTTCGAGATCTTTTTACTTTTCCAGCGAAACTATCAGAGTTATCAAAAAAGATCATGGAATCTTTTTTGTAGACAATTTTATTTCCTACAAATTATTTTTGATAAAGTTTTTTCAAATTCCGCATTCTTTTCTAGTTATTTCCATTTTAATGTCAAGATCTTGAAATCCATCAAAACACTATATATTTTTTAAGAGCTTGACATTAAAATGGAAATAACTTGAAAATGACGCGGAATTTTTAAAAACTTTATCAGAGAAAATTTGTAGGAAATAAAATTGTCTACAAAAAAGATTCTATGACATTTTGTGATAAGTCTGATAGTTTCGCTGAAAAAGTAAAAAGATCTCGAAATTCCTTATAAATTTGACTTCAAGTTCAAATAACTTTTGAACAGACGAATTTATCAAAAAATTATAAGAGACCTTTTTTGTAGAGCGTTAAATTCCCTACAAATAATACCCTAGTTTTTGTAGAATACACCATTGTCGAGGTATACAATTTCAAACTTAAATTAAATTTTTTGGACTTCTTTCATCCTACTGAAACTTTTGAGTGTGTCCTTGAAAAAAATAAAATAGTCGATTTTTCTGAATCGGTCTAATGTATATGTATATTAATATATAAAAAAGGATTTACAATACGTATAATTGTAAATCACCTGGTGTGGTAAGAGTGGGAGGCTCTCAAAAACGATTCAGAACTGGTTACAGGCATTGGAATGTAGCTTTTAACACGATCCACGGGCTATCCACGTTCGGGAGATCCCGCAGAGTGTTAGATACTCAGTCGGCATCTCATCTACTCATTCTATCTCATCTCTTTCACGCTTAAGTTTAACAAAAATAAGCTAAAGAAATAAAGGAAGGTAGATGTAAATAAAAAAAATACATTATATATATATATATACTTATACTTGGGAATGGGGGTGAGTAAGAAATGAGAACACATCTGCGAGTCCTAGTTTTGTGGCTCGTTAAATTTTAATCGATGCCCTGATTTATTGCACCTGTAACACAGAAGATACAGTCGAATTCCATTAACTCGGACAGTTAGTCTACGGAGGAGTTAAATTTCCTGGAAATTACGAGTTATCGAATGCCCCTTCTCTTTGAAGAGTAAATTACACGCATGCGCTCTTACGTCACGCGAATGGTGCGGATATAAATAAACACGGACACAGAAATATATCGCATCGGGTGGGAGACAGAGTAGTTCGTAGTGGGGTTAAGATTAAGGGGAAGTTCCGACTTAATGGAATTCGACTGTACTTGGCTAAATTTTTTTATTTAAATTAATTTTGCAACCATTTTCCTCTTTGGGAAAAAATAAATTAGGTCTATATGAATCGAAAACAAGGATTTCTTTGCGCAAAAAATTTTTACTAGACCCAAGAAATTTTTTACATGTCTCAAGAAATTATTTGCATGAGGAATTAAAAACAAAAATTTTATTGAGGTGAGAAAAAATTTTTTTTTGGATTCTGATTTTTATATATAGCTAACGATGCGTCATAGGAATAATTGGCAGACATAATTTTATAGGTAATTAAATGCTCTACAAAAAAAGTTCCTTATCATTTTTCGATAAATCTATTTGTTCAAAAGTTATTTGAGGTTGAAGTCGAATTCATATTAAATTTTGAGATTTTTTTACTTTTCCGGCAAAACTATCAGACCTATTACAAAATATCATAGGACCTTTTTTGTAGAAAATTTTATTCCCTAAAATTTATTTTAATAAAGTTTCTTCGAATCCCGTATTGTTTTCTAGTTATTTTTATTTCAATGTCAAGCTCATAAAAGAAATAATTTTCTGATTGATTTTAAGAGCTTGATATTAAAATAAAAATAACTAGAAAACAATGCGGAATTCGAAAAAACTTTATAAGAATATCTTGTAGGGAATAAAATTCTCTACAAAAAAGGTCCTATGATATTTTGTAATAGGTCTGATAGTTTCGCCGGAAAAGTAAAAAGATCTAGAAATTTACTATAAATTTTACTTCCAGCTCCTATAACTTTTGAACAAATGGATTTATCAAAAAATGATAAGAAACTTTTTTTGTAGAGCATTCAATTACCTACTAAACTATGCCTGCCAATTATTCCTATGACGCATCTTTAGCTATTTATCAAAATCAGAAGACGCAAAAAAAAAAAAATTTCCATGTTATTCTTATGGAAAACAGAAAAGTGCAATTCGGAACCTCTCAATGTTAATATTACGAGCTCTAATTTTCACAAGCGTCTTTTTTTATCGCCCTAATCTATACATTGTAAAAAATTAGCGGAGTGAACGCTGAGTAATTCCAGACTGAATAAGGAGCGGTTGTTAATTTATTTAATCAGCTCGGAATGAAATTCACTCCAAAAGGGAATTTGAAAATATGCATATTTACTTCGTATGCAGAGGGATTTTTTTAAACTCCAAAACTCCAAGTGTCGGAGTGAATTTGAATTGAAATTAAATTCATAATCACTCCGAATTCACTCCCAATTTTTTACAGTGTATAGATCAAAGCTAAAAATAAAATTTTCAAAAGCTGTCATAATTCAAATTTTTTTTCAAAGGAAACTTTGAAATCTTCTGTAAAAAAAAAACATTAAGATTTTAAAAGATTTACATAAATCTCAATAGATCTATTGATATCGATGTAGATCTAAAATTACAAAAAATTAGATCTATGTCAAAGCCAAATATTTTTGCAATTGTGCAAATAAAATTTACTAGAGCAGTCGATAAGAAAAAGCATATAAAGTTTTTTTTAAATTCTAATGAGTATTTAAATACCGGAATGCTGATTACTTGTAAATTATTTTATTAAGAATGTAATAACTGTACCGTTAAAAAAAAAAAAAATAGTAAATACCATCTGCAATTGCCTCGACTGTTGAATTCAAAAAATTTATTACGAAATAAAAAAAAATGAAATACTTGAATTATAATTTAATTAGCGCTTTATAAGGAAGAAGTATATAAATATAATTAATGTAAAAAATGTCAATGTGAGCGGCAATAATTGACACGATCGAGTTACGAGAAAGATTGTAAGAGCATCGACGTAATCGTGATAAAAAAATGTAAAATTGCAGAGCAAGTCTGGTGTGTCATGTCTTGTGGAGTAGAGTTATGGAGATAGAAAGAACACGCGGAACTGGGGAAAATACATAAAATGGGCATTGGGCCGCGATGATGGTATTTCTGGCCATCGTGCAAAATATACAGAGTAGATATTTTACTTATGTCCACGTGGTTTAACCCACCACCGATCTAAATTAACTTATAGTTGTAGCACGAGATATCCTGCTGCTTAATTTATACGAAATGTGAGTGTACGCACTCGCCCTCGCAGAATCATATGTGTATATTTACAAAATAATCTGTAGGTAGATGCGAAAGGATTAAAATCAGATCTTAGCCATCTTGCGGATCTGTTAAAATATTTAATCAATTGTTTGTTTGTTTAAATATCACGATCTCTATATTTATATATGCAGAATATATATTGCAGTTGAGATAAAAAGTATAGGAGTTTAAGGGGGGGCCACTAGTGTTAAATTTTGGAAAAATCAATTTTTTTGCATATTTCGATAGGGTGTAGCTTCAAAAATAACAGTAAAATTTAAAGTGCATCTTGAATAGTTTTTTGAGTTACGGCCATCTGAAGAGCAGCCGCTTATTGGTTCTCAAAAATACATTTTTTAAAATTGCTGCAGTTATAACTCGAAGACATGGAAAAAACAGAATACTAAAAATGAATAAATAATAGTAAAAAGTGGAATCTGTTATCAATAATTAGTACTGTTATGTGCTTAATGCAAAGTAGTTTACTAATTTTTGTAGATTCTTAAAAACTACTATCAATTATTTCAAAAAGTAACTAAATATTATTACTTTTAGGTATAATACGTGACTTATTGGTGAAAGTTAATTAATTTATGGCATAATCTAGTAAAAAGTAATGATTGGTCAAATTAAGGATTGCTATCTTAGATACTGATTTTTCCAGCTGAAAATTGAAAAAGTTACAAACTTTTATTTTATAAATTCGATATCACTGATCAATTATTAGCTTAAAATATCATTTATTCAGCATTACAAATTAATTTACAATATACATAAATCAAATAAGTGGTAAATAATAAAATGAAAAATTGGTATACTAGATACTGATTTTTTGCTCATAAAAGTACCCAAAATTTTTAACTCTCATTTTATAAATTCTATCCCATTGACTAATAATTAATATAAAATGTTATTTATTCATTATTATAAATTAATTTATTATATACATATATCGAATAAGTGGGAAATAATAAAATTAAAAATTCGTATACTAGATCTTTATATATTAATATGTACGTTTACTAATTTTTCGGTTCCTCATTTTTTAAATTTTTCTATGTTTATTTGAATAGTAATAACTGTAGATACCAATTTATCGATTCTTTTTCATATTAATTTAAATATACGAAATTACAAATTTAGCTCTTGTATGTGTATCAAATTTTAATATAAATAATAGCTATTTTGTAATATATATAATGATCCTGATTTGATATTAGTATCGAATATACTAATTTTAAGTCGAAAATAAACTACAAACTATTCAAATTTTGAGCATCATTTTTTTCCGTGAATGATCTGATCGATTTGATTCGAATTGCAGCTTCTTTTATGTTTCTACATACCACGAACCTCCAGTTTTCCGATCGAATCAAAAATGTAATTTTGCCAGGCCAAAAATCATCAAATTTTCGCGCGGAATTTGAAATTTTTTTTTAAAACTCCGCCATTTTGTTAAATTTAAATTTTTTTCTTAGCTCGAGGGTCATGGCACAGCAAATACCTTCTAGTTTAAAAAACTTTTTGGTTTTTTTGATTTCCGGTACTGCGAAGGTCGCTATCACTGCAACAGGGGGACTTTTTTTGGAGCCTTGGGAGATTGTGAATAACTCGCTGAATTTTGAATTTTTTGGTCCAAAAATTTAATCTTGTATTCATTATATATCCACAAATATGTCCTTAAAACATCAAAACATTCCATGCAATAGTTTTCTTTAAAAAAATTCCCAAAAATAATCTTTTTCAAGACGGTCACACTAGTGGTCCCTCTTAAATAAAAAAAAATTTATTTATATTTGTATTTGAATATACATTTAAAATTCGATGATTTAAAATATATGATACAATAAATACGAAGATATCTTTAACAGGGTCTGGTTGTTCATCAATTGGACAGCAAAACCTGAGCACACCTGTTCAGTCAGGTATGCGGAGGGTTTACCGTCGTCCATCGTCCGTCTTGTTTTCATCCAACAAGATTCAGTAGTTTTTTTTTTATTTTGCCAATCTACATTCTCAAAAATACATTAAATATAAAGACTTTAAAGTGTCGTAGCAAAAGAGTTTACCCGGACTTAACACTCGTTTTCTATTCATCAAAATTGAATATCGTCGGAGCAGAGTTTGAAAAAAAAAATAAAAGTCTATATTTAGAGGAAAAAAAAGTATAACTAAAGTGGAATGAAAGACGGATCATAATGATGAGAACAATAATTTAACAGGGTCCGAACTAAAACGGTTTCGTTTTGTGTCGGAATAAGAAAAACTAAAAAGAATAATAAAAAAGAATAAAAAAAAATGAGAGGATAGCTGCCGCGACAGGGGTCTGCCCAGGTGGATCCAAGACGGTGAAGATGGAAAGACCCTGGTACACTAGTGAAGCCAGACAATAGGACGCCAGAAGGTGTTTCTTATTCTTTCTTACCTGTATTGTCTTTCTCACTCGACAATTCCCCCTTAAAGTTGTTCAGACCTTTATACTCAACTTCTTCTTCTTCTTCTTGGTCTTGGTTCTTGATTCTTGGACCTTGCCTCGAAAACTTGAGAGCCGCGCCGTGTTCAACTCACCGCGTGAAACCATAATTTACGGGTCGTGTTTACGTACGTGGGCATACACTAACCGATTCCATACGCCATGGGGCTACTTTCCTTCACGTACAAGCTGCCTTATAAGCTAAATCCCGCTTTGTACGGAAAAAGTCTCGTGAGGGTTAAGTTAAGTATCCGTGTGACCTGTTCCCTACTTATGGTCTGCACAGGTGTGCACTGACTATTTTATTTATTTAGTTTTTTTATCAATCTTTTTTATTCTTCTCTCGTACGCGGCATTAATCTTTATATCTATCACAATATATATAAATATATATTTCATTTAGTTTGGAGTATTTACGGATTTATTTATTTATCGCTTTTGGCAATTTAAAAAATTTTACAAGTCATTTACGTTATCACAGGGCGAACAACAAAAAAAATAAATAAATAAATATGAACAATAGAGTTTAATTATTAGACTCAGCTTTCAGTCTATTTTCCATTTCTACGTGAATTGACTTCTTGAAATGCGAATGACACTGCGTAATTACATGAAGTATTAATTGAGTAAAATTGTGATTTGTATCGATAAACAAATTTTGAGGTCACGCTTGTAGTTTTATTTTTGCATGATAATAATCCTAAGATTTGTCATCCGTCTAATTGGACATGTCCTGGTTTTTTAAATTCTCCAGGCAACTATTTTTTTTTAAATGCCCGGGTTTTTAATTTGTTATGTCTGAAGTTTAAAAAAATTTACTAGGCGACCCTAGATTATTTATTTATTTATTTAACGCTTTCCGCAATTTACAAAATTTTACAATATTCATTCGCGTTATCACAGTGCGAATAAAAGAAAAAAAAAAACTAAAAAAAGAAATAAAAAATGATCCAAAAAAAGAAATAAACATGAACAGTCATAGAGTTTAATTATTGGGCTCAGTTTTCACTCTATTTTCCATTTCGACTCGAATTTTTTTCTTGAATGCATGTAGAGACCCAGCAAAAAAATTTACCGATTTTGAGTAGTCATTAATTTATTTAAAAATTATAGTTCTGCACAGAAAAAATTGATTTCTTGGCGCTAAAAATTTTTATTCGCGCCAAGAAAACTTTTACTCACCCTATGAAATTTTTTGTATTATGAATTAAAAACGAAAATTTTTCATCTCAATAAAATTTTTGTTTTCATTTCATGATGAAAAATTTTCCTTATGCCAAGAAATCAATTTTTTCTGTGGGACCGTTTTGTATAAATGACTTATTAGAGTATGAAATTTCTCAAAGTCTAGTTATAAGATGTGACTTTTAAATTTGACAAAAAAAATTAATAAAAGTTTTTTATCAACAGTTCGTTGGAGATGGAGTTTTCAAAGCTGAATTGAATGAGTTTCTGACTCGTGAGCTCGCCGAAGATGGATATTCTGGAGTCGAAGTGCGAGTTACTCCAACTCGTACAGAGATTATTCTCATGGCAACTCACACCCAGTGTGTTTTTCTGTGGGACCGTTTTGTATAAATGACTTATTAGCGTATAAAATTTCTTAAAGTCTATTTTCCGTAAGGTTCTTATTCGAGAAATTGAACTTGACATCCGACAAAATTTATGGAGAATCAATCAAATTATTTGTCTTAAAAAAAAATGTTAATTAATATTTAAAAGTTATATAAACTATATAAATATCTCTTACAAACTTAGTCTTTAATTTATTAATAAACAATTATTTTATTGTTATATTTAATTTTACATAACAAATATATACTTTTATATAAAAGAATGTCGATTGTAGCATTTAAAATAAAATACATCATTTTTTTATTTTTCAAAATTTTTTACAAAGTAGAAATTAAAGTCTCAGATTAAAAAAAAATTTACTGGATTATCCCAGACAATACTTTATATTTCTTTCAAATATATGAGTGAAAGTATTATCAAACAGAGTATTACTAAATAATTACTAACCAATTAATAATTTTATTATGATATGAATCAGACGGCTATAGCTTTCACGGAATTTTTCACTCTTTTTATCTCTAAAAATAATCGATTATCTAAATCGGTCATCAAATAAAATATTTTTGATCAGAAAGTAAACTAACTAATTCGTCAAAACACTTATTAACTAAGCTAGTGGATATTTACTCAACAATAATCAAATAAATCTATGATATTCTGATAAAAAATGATTATTTTATTTTTACTTAATTTATAAAATATAAATACTTAGTGATAATGAACTTATTGTTAGTGATAACCAGATAAAAAAATTGTTTAGATTAAAACTTAAATTTTTAAAATCTCTGCTAAGATTTTATTCTGTTAAAAAATATAAATTTTAAATATCAACATTACAGATCAACTCACCTGCGCTGGTATTTTTGTAAACTACACGATATCTGTAAAAACAATAGATTTTACTTTATTTTAAATATTTTTATTAAAAAGTTATTATACTTTCAGAATAAAATAAATTATTTCTTAGTTAAAATCTTAATCTTTTAAATTAAATTAACTTTTAAAAAACAATTTATATAATTAACAAGTTTTCGTTTATTTTTTCTATGTATTAATAGTAATAGTAATAATTATATAGATACAAAAAAATTAGTCATGTACATTCTCTCTTTGAAATTTCTAGTCGAAACACATAATAATTACACGATTATACGTTTTTTTTTTTTTTTAACTGTCATCAAATTCTATGATAGTTCACCTGAAGATCGGAACATTTTTTGCGCAACGCAAATTCAAAAAATTTATGTAATTTGACTTAAAAGGAAAGGGGTCTGAGATACAGAAAAAAAAGAGGATATTTTTGTAATTTTTTTTTCAGAGTATCTTCTTTATTAAAATTTTTTAAATTTGTGACATTATTAAGCATCATTCCGAGAATATTCTGCTAAATTTTCATTAAAAAATATTTAAAAATAAGCCTGTGGTAGTGGGGAGAGACGAGTCACCTTAAATAAAGTCTCCATGCGAGGCAGGATAACTCATGACTGCAGACCTGAATTCAAAAAACTAAACAGATTCTTTGAGTACATAAGTTTATCTTAGATTTGAACGAAGGATTTTTTTTCAATAACTACTTATTTTTTAATTAAACAAAAGGAGCAATTTTTGGCAAAAATCCGAGTTTTTTTATTGCACCTTTACCAAAAATTCAAAAATAAATATTTTGTTTCCTTCGTTCAAATCTAAGACTTATGTACTAAAGAAATCTTTAGTCATTTGACTTCAGATGCAGTCATGAGTTATCCTGCCTCGCATGGAGACTTTTTTCAAGTGACTCGTCTCTCCCCACTACCACTGGCTTATTTTTCAATATTTTTTAATGAAAATTTAGCAGAACATTCTTGGAATGATGCTTAATAATGTCACAAATTTTAAGAATTTTAATAAAGAAGGTACTCTGAAAAAAAAATCACAAAAACATCCTCTTTTTTTTGTATCAGACCCCTTTTCCCCTTAAGAAGTAGTTGGGGAAAGCCTGCAATTTTCAGCTGACCAACGAAACACCAGAAATCTAGATCCAGTAAATTTTTTACTTATTATTTTCGTTCTGTGAAAAATTTTCCGATCTCTAGGTACATGACAGCTTAGAACTCATGAGCTTCTAGGATAATATTACTCCCCTCCGATCTTCACTGGTGGCATAAGAGGAACTACGAACATTATTCCTTGTCGCATCAGAGTTCGGGATATGCCTTGAGACTGCAGTATTATTTGGATATCGCATTCTTCTAAAAGTATTCATTGGTCTTCTCAACGTATCACTTATCCGCTGAGCAGGTGGTTTTTTTGGGTTACTAGATGGCGTATGTACGGCGCAACATTTTATGAAAAGCCCCATAAAAATAATGAAAGCTATTCCCATTAGTAAAACTGCCCACCAATACTCCGTTACCCACTGGGCTACAGTTAAAAGCGTCTCTTTGTTGAACAGAAGGTTTTTCAGCCGAGCCAACGGACCTTCAGCATCAACAGCACGGCATTTAAGGAACACATCACAGTAGCCTTGAAAATTATCACAGGGAGAGCCTGGACGAAGGCTTATTCCGCCTTCTGGTAAACCAACATTCTGTGCGAATTCACTTGTGCTTTGGCAAGTCGACAAGTCGGTCCCATTTTGGCAGGCTAGTTCACACAATTTTCTTTTGTCAATATTAGGAATAATATTACTGGTCAAAAAGCACTCAGTTAGATTCCATATTAGACAAATTGATCCAGTGCATTCGCCATTTATGCAAAGCTGTGTCCCTTCATTGCATCGAGTCTTATTTGCTCGAGGCAAAGACGGAGGACACTCTGATGTCATACCATTGCATGTAGAGTTGTAACTACACTCTGATTCCACTTTGCATTCCATTCTAGCAGACAATGGAATGAATTGACAAGTTTCACTTGAGCAACAAGGACCCTGACTGGGGCTGCACTGGGTTCCAACTCTTCGGCTGCATCCTTTCGCGGTCTCATTTTGACTCTTATCGTAATCAGATACCTGACGAGGGTAACAACATTTGTCCGTACATTCGACGTAATCATAACCGCAGTCGCATTCTTCACCTGCTTCGACTATTTTATTCCCACAGAATGCGCCTGCGGACGCAGTGAAACAGTTGCGTTTCTGGTTGCTCTCCATAGCATCGAGAACATTACTGATGTTTCCGATACTGCACTTTGAAAATTTACTGTTATTCGGGCGATCACCGCTGGTAGCTGAGGCAAACATTATGTAGTTTCCATGCAGGCCTCCAGGTCTACACTCTGGAGGGAAGTCGTGCGGGGATCCAAAGTTGTGCCCGATTTCATGAGCTAGAGTTAATTGTGATACTTTCGGTGGAACCCGACTGTTGTAATTAACGAAAGTTATGATTCCGGTATTTAGTGATCTTTTGGTAGACTGATACATCCCTTCAATGGTTTCAGTGTAAGTTTTATATTTTTCGCATATTCCTCCAGATGCACCTGATGCGGATGCCACCCATGCCAGTCCAAGTGTACCGCCAGTAAAATCTCGGTAAGTAAAAACGTAAGCGAGACAAAAGTCTTCATGATTGCCCAGGGAATGTTGGTTCAAAAAATTACTTACGTCAATATTTTCCATACAAAACACGTTGGGTTTTGACTCAAGCGGATGTGAACATGCAGTATCGTTATCAATCTTTATTCTCTGTACTTCAAATTTGATGTTACGGTGTTCACTTTTACCATCAAATCTAGTGTCCCTGTAAATATAATTAACGGCAGTGACATGGTGAGCTATCAGAGACAGGATTTCTTCTCGTGTTTTCTCAGCGTCGCGCTGCAGGTGTTCGGAAATATGCCGCCAAATAAATGGATCTGTTTGAATAAAGAGAGAACACGTGTTTCTGTTTTCTTCTTTAGGTCGGGTTGCTCGTGTGCTTCGACGGTGATTTAAAATGTTCGCTTCTTTAGTGTATTTGTGACTGGGACTCTCCCACTTTTCACTGGATCCAATATTGCCGTTGGTATTTTTCGTAAAATTTTTGTGCGGCACCGAAGCTGATGACGGATACGGAAATACAGCTTCTGCGGAATTCTGTACTTTTGACATCCAATCAGCGATTTCTTCAGTGATACCACAGCCACTGGAATCTCCCTTTCTTATATTCGCGTACGGGTCCACGACATCGTTCTCGTGGTATATAACTGAATGCAATGACTCATTAATAGCATGATGAGGGAAATAATAGTGAGCTTTTTCAACATACCAGGCACCCGAATTAGGTGAAACGATTTTACCATGAAAAACTCCATCGCTGATGCTACCAAAGACGTAGCTGTTTGACTCGCCTACAAGATGTCCCTCGTAGATGTGCGACGAATCAATATCTTCGATTTCCCCCGAGGGTCCTTCGATCACGAGGTTGTCACTGAATGTACTCAGGTCTCTCTTGAGACGAATGTGAAAATTTCTGCTGTGAGCATTGAAGTTAATGCTGATGACGTTGTTCTGCGTGACAGATCTTTTGGCCCGCAGATGACTTTGGTGAATTTTTTCCGTGGAATACGACAGCGGCTCGTAATGACGGATGTACTCGTTAAGATGACGAATACTTTCAATCCATGGTATGAATAATATCAAGTGAATGATTACCTGGAAGGCTTTATTTATGATTTTATTAACTTTCATTTTTCAATATCGTTATATTTCACTTCACTACACTTTTAAATAAATAATAAAATTAATTTGACAGTTATATCATTAAACATATATTTTATTATTATTTATCACAGTCAAATAACCAAATTATCAGTCAATTCGTCATACATTTTAAATTTTTATTATTATAATCCACTAATCTTAATTTTTCACCTCGGATTCCCATTTTGGCGCACAAGTTTAAAAACAAAGAACACTATTTATGTATTAGAATTATTTATTATATTAATTTTATAAATATATCGATTTCTATGGGGTCAGTCTCTGTCATATAGAAACAATATAAAGTATGACACATATCAAAATTCCTCGGAGACCATTTACGCAGACATCAATTGCACTTAATATTTTATTGCACTGATTTTATTACTATTTTATTAATTTTATAAATATATTTATATCCGATTGGATTTATATATTTATATATAACTGTATTAATGTATTTTCAATTAATTACAATCAATGCAATATATTTATGTATTTAATTGCATCTGTACAGTGTTTCTGTGTGATAGAGGCCGACCTCTACCGTGTAAACAAAAAAAGTTCCAAAGACTCGGATTTAAAAATTCAAATTTTTAAATAATTTTGAGATCACTGAATTAAAAAATAGAAAACTTGGGTGGTTAAAATTTTTTGTAAACGTTTTTATAAATTTATATGAACCTTTGTGATGTTTTAGAAAAAGTTTTTGACTCCTGCATTTAAAGTTCAATATTCGAACGTCGTGTGGCGCGAGTTCACTAGACCTTTCTCTTATAATTTACTAAGCTATAGAACTATGTATGAAAAATCAGCTGTTTCGCCATAATTTTACTGTACTGATAAATAATTTGCTATAGGAATTATATAGAAATCTGGGAGCGACTGTCGTTCACAAGAGATAGAGATAATTTCCAAGTATCCTCTTATCACTTTGTTTATATACACGCGCACATGGAACTGAAAAATAAACTAAAAGAAAAATACTTTTTTGTATTTACTATTATTTTTAAAAATTTATGTCACTGAATTTTAAAATAAAATTTGAAATAATGCACAAATATATTAAATGTTCCCTCGTAGAATTTTAAATTTTTTACGAAATATTTTTTTTTTAAATTCAAATTCTTGTAATTGAATTTTAAACTAAGTTATAAAAAATATTGTTCGATACTTGATCAAAACGAGAAATTCGGTAACGGATTTTCAACACTAGGTTATGTTACATTATCACTTACATCTGTATTATCTTGTTGAGAATGCGTCAGAACCCAAACCCATCGCCGATGCAAACAAACTGCAAATTTTTTATTGAAAATTTGAATTTTAGTTGTTCGTAATAATTTTAAAAAAATTAATGTGCAGGAAATTTAAAAATCTTTCGGAAAAAATTTTTATGAAGCTGAAGTTAGCAGACAATTTTCGGATGTTTTTTGCAATAAATCAATTTTTAAAAAATATGCACATGTAGAAAATAAAATAAAGATGCAATTTTTTAAAATATCGTTTTTTTTTTAATTTATAATTTTAAATGAAACAAAAAAATATAAGAGAGTTAGTTCAGTATCATAAAATTCTTTACTGAGTTTCTGAAGTATTCAAAAAATTTTTATAAAAAAAGTATTTTAAAGAAGTTTCTTAAGCAAAAAATTTTTTAAACTTTATTTACTACACATTTCAAAAAATAATTATTTAAAATTTTCCCGAGAATTTAAATCTTTAGCCAATGTATCAATAATTTATAATTAAAGTGTACCAGAAAATGTTCTCAATTACACAGCTCGATAACAGTAAATATCATTATTTGAATACTATCATAATATTCGTATTGCAACAAAATTATATGAGTTCAAGTTTATATCAAATGATATGAGTAATTATTAATAAATTTATAAATAAACAGTTCCTAGTAAATTTTAAATTCGTTGAATCGTCTTGTCATCTCTACTTTATTACTTTTCACTCGCAGAAATTTGCTGTAGATAATAAAGTAATTTAATTTTATCAATATTATTTACGAGTTTGATATTATATACAGATATATGTATATATTACTAATACATTGAAATAAATAAAATACTTTTTTGACGAACTAAAAATTTTTAAGTCAATGATATTAAATATTATTTATGGATAGATATACTAGCAATATTAATTAAAACCCGGTTTGAAAAACTGGCCCTTAATGATAACAAATAATAAAAATAAATAGTAAATAATTTAAAATGATTTTTTTTTATTGTAAATACTCATGTAATTACACAATTATAGGAGTTGGTTGAGGTGCATCTTTAGCAGTTTTAATTTCAGAGCTTGGTTGTTGATGAATGACCTCTTCTTTTGGTTCAACAACATTGACATTATCAGGCAATGGCTTCTTAGGTCCAATTTTGCCATTTGGATCCCATGGCAACATGATTTTAACTTTGATTCCTAGCACTCCTTGTCTGAGAAGTACGTGACGAGTTGCGGTATCGACGTAATCGGCGGTGGGTTCACCAGAGTGAATCATCAATCCGTCAACGAATTTCATGCTCTTGGCACGTTGACCTCTCAATTTACCACTGACTACTACTTCGCATCCTTTAGCACCAGATTCCATGATGAAACGAAGGACACCATAGCAAGCTCTGAAATATAAATATAATTAGAATAAAAATAATTTATACTTATTTATTTATAAGAAAATAAAATGAAAAATAGTACCTTCTGACAGCAAGACCTCCAATCAATTTGTAACGAAGTGATTCAGCTTGAGCGATGGCGCAAAGACCACGGGTAGCAACTTTTTCAGCGTACAATTCAACAGTTTGATCTTTGAAGTTGAATCTTTTTTGAACGACAGAAGTCAACTCACGGATTCTACGGCCTTTTTCACCGAGTACACTTTGGGTGTGAGTTGCCATGAGAATAATCTCTGTACGAGTTGGAGTAACTCGTACTTCGACTCCAGAATATCCATCTTCGGCGAGCTCACGAGTCAGAAACTCATTCAATTCAGCTTTGAAAACTCCATCTCCAACGAACTGTTGATAAAAAACTTTTATTAATTTATTTTGTCAAATTTAAAAGTCACATCTTATAACTAGACTTTGAGAAATTTCATACTCCAATAAGTCATTTATACAAAATGGTCCCACAGAAAAAATTGATTTCTTGGCGTAAGAAAAATTTTTCATCATGAAATGAAAACAACAATTTTATTGAGACGAAAAAATTTTCGTTTGTAATTCATAATACAAAAAATTTCATAGGGTGAGTAAAAGTTTTCTTGGCGCGAATAAAAATTTATAGCGCCAAGAAATCAATTTTTTCTGTGTAGAAATATAATTTTTGAATAAATTAATGACTACTCAAAATCGGTAAATTTTTTTGCTGGGTCTCTACATGCATTCAAGAAGTAAATTCGAGTGGAAATGGAAAATAGAGTGAAAACTGAGCCCAATAATTAAACTCTATGACTGTTCATGTTTATTTCTTTTTTTGGATCATTTTTTATTTCTTTTTGTAGTTTTTTTTTTCTTTTATTCGCACTGCGATAACGCGAATGAATATTGTAAAATTTTGTAAATTACGGAAAGCGTTAAATAAATACATAAATAATCTAGGGTTGCCTAGTAAATTTTTTTAAACTCCAGACATAGCAAATTAAAAACCCGGACATTTAAAAAAAAATAGTTGCCTGGAGAATTTAAAAAACCAGGACGTGTCCAATTAGACGGATGACAAATCTTAGGATTATTATCACGTGCAAAAATAAAACTACAAGCGTAACCTCAAAATTTGTTTATCGATACAAATCACAATTTTACTCAATTAATACTTCATATTATTACGCAATTTCATTACGTAATTAAATCAAATTAATTTAAAAATATGATATTATTTATTGATAAATATTATTTTTTAAACAACAAATACTAGTGACACATCAATCACTAACCGAAGACGGTGTAATTAATCACTTGTAATCCGGGTGTATAAACAAATTTTAATAACTTAATTATAAAAAAATTAAAGATCAACGTTTGTTAATTATTTATTGAAAAGTATTTTTTTAAAAAATTCACTTTAACTTCAATATTTTACAAACCTTGCGTTTTTTCGAGATCGACCGTGCAGCCGCCATTGTGTAGAAAGAAAGGGCGAGATCGTTCACTCTACACCTCGAAATTCTACTAAACGACGGAAGTTGTGGAATCTAGAGACATTTTCACAACTAATTTGAATATAAATTTATAATTACATCTACTTGATTATTAATTATAAATTGTTTTAAATATTTACTAAATTCAATTAACATTAATTACGATATTACTTTTAAAACTTAAACTATTTTTATTAAATATAATTATTGGAAACAGACTAAATGTAAAATGGCGCGAAAAGTGACCAATCAAAAGTAACAATTTAAATTAATATTTAAATGTGTAAAAAATAACCGTACACACCAAGTTTATGAAAATTAAAGGGGTAACTTACTCTATAAAATATTTTTATTGATAAATTTAACAGAAAATGTATCAAATTTTTAATAAGAATTTTTTCATTCATTGGAATTTTTTTTTTTTATTATAAACAGGTCAACATTCGTTGTCAAGAATAAAAATTAACGAATCTATGATTTAAGTTTGAGCAGACTCTTATTTTTACTGTAAAGAATTTTATGATATTTAAATTAGTCAACGTTCAATAATTTTTGGATTTTTTTTTAACTTGTAAGTTATAAAAAAATTGTATCTAGTTTTTTTTAATTTTCTAAGAGTTCGTTCTGAAAAGGGCTGCAAGCAGCTGAAACTTAGCAGCAGATTGTGTAAGTGCAGCGTAATAGCAGCACGTTTTTTGCGAAAAATACTTGCGTGTATTTTTTTAAATATTTTAGATATTTCTATTATATTCTGCTGGCATTTTATTTTGATTTACGATTTTTAATTTTTCTCCCATTTCTAATAAGTTATTTTTCGAATATTTAAATTTGCCGCGTAAGTAATAAGGATAATTAATAAATTATTTATGAAAATAACAAATTTCAAGTAACCGTTTTAGTCTAATTAATATAATTATTGGCACAAATAAATTTTAATAAAATTATTAAATATAAATTTTGAAATTTCGCGCCAAGATGGCGCTACTGCGCGGCGCTGTATTCGACGTTCAAATTTTTGCTAAAGTGGGGGCAGTCGAATGATTGTAAAATCGATTGCTTTGTATCAACTGGCGGTCCAATAGCAGCAGTCAGTATCAATGACAATGGCAGTAGTAGTCCAGATCTTTCTTTACGTTTAAATAGAAATACAGTATGCCAGTTAATTCGCGGAATTATCCATAAAATTTATTGTTCATATAGTAATTGTTTAATTAAAATGTGCAGTGTTTGTAAAGTTTAAATTGTGGAAAGTGTCTGTGATGTCGTTAAGTGTTGTGTGTTCAGTGCTAGTGTAAAGTGTTGCGAATTGCTGATGCTGATACCTTCCAAGTTCCTGAAGAAAATCATCTGGCATCGTCTGGTGGGGAAATAGCAGTCAAGTGACGTTTTTTTAGCTGCAATACACTTGGAGCAATTTAAATTAAATCTCCAAGTGTATTAGGACACCCTTCTGCATATTATTTTCCCGCCAAGGTTTGTTCAAACACTTGCGTGTTTTTTTTTACTTTTCAAATATTTTTCTATCATATTCTGCCGCCATTTTATTTTAACATACGATTTTTAATTTTTCTCCCATTTTTTATAATTTATTTTTCAAATATACGCTACACCTAAGTAACGTGCTCGCAGCACATTTTGGAATACATCCTAAATGTGCGTACTTTTAGTTTTATTTATTTTTTTTTTAATTGATTTGTAGGAAAAAAAATTTGAAAATTGTTAATTGTCTACTAAGTTCAGAACCATAAATTTTTTTTTAAATTAAAAAAAAATTAATTGAAGTTAACAAGTTAAAATCAGGTATAAATATCATTATAGATTAACTTATTTATACAGGTTTATTTCTACATAACTTCAAATGTCCAAGTCATTAAGGTCTTAAGGGGGTATTTTGGTCTAGAAATTTAAATTAACGCGTTTTTCTCGAAACCACTGTATTCGATACAGTTGCCATGATATCCCTGATTAAAAGAAACGATTTCAAACAATTCAAAACGATTCAATTTTACGGCTATATATCTATAGATAAACATTCATCATTGAGTGAACCATTTTGTTTAATCAGGATCTTAAGTTTTAATGGACCGATTTACCTGGAATTTGGCACAAGCCGTCTTAATAATATTAAAATTTGTCTGGCGTAGGCATTTTAAAAAAAATTTTTGTTTACTTTTTTTTAAAAATGTAATAATGGATTTAGATTCAGAAATAGTTATTTTATTAAGTCCTTATATATTTTGTATAAAATTGATATATTTATAATTTTATAGAAACTTACTTATTACAAATAAAAAAATATAAGTAGTTGCTAATATAAAGTAATAAATAACAAAATATTTTTCTTGTATGATCAACTTATAAACAGAAAATATTTTAAAAAATACATAGTATTTTATTATGTATTTTTTTATGAACATTATTAACAACATCGCAAATACATGAGCATGATAATTTAGAAATTTACTTAAAATAAACAATTTTTTTTTGAAAGATTTTAGTATAATATTTCATATATAATTAACATTTTTATAACATCTTTATTAATAATTTAAGTTGAAGAACAATCGGAAGATTGAAAATAAAAAATATTTTAAGGGTGGGCAGACACTAAAAAATTTTCATATATTTGTAAAGAAAAAACTCAATGTAAGATTTTATATTAAATATTTAACATTTTTGTGTGTTAATTTAACATACTGCTTTTTCCGTGTGAAAAAAATTATTGTCAAAAAAGTTTGACATTTTGAACTTACAAATTTCAGACAGATTAGAATTTCGAGTGGAACTTTTTTTGAACTTTTATAATTTTCATAGTAAAAAACAAAAGTTTACCAAAGAATTTTACTCTTCTAATCTAATCTAAATTATTAAGAGAATAAAGAAAATTTTGTTGCCGGCATATCTGTATGATAGAATTGGTTAATGTTATTAAATTTGGTATCGTTAGAAAGGTTTTGACTTGAATTTGTGCCTTTTCATAGTTTCAACTCTTTTTTATTATCAATCATTGAGAAAAATCGATTTATCTGTATCATTCGAATTACATTTAAATTACGCGAGAAAAAATACGATCGTTATTATTTTCTTTAAATAAATTAATATTCTAATTATCCTGTCACTAAATATGACTGAATGTCACTGAATATATACTATATTATTTATATCGCGTTACTTATTCCAAAATGACAAAGTTTTATATTTCCATTTGGTTTTAGGAAGCTTCTCAAAGCCAAAAAAGTGTGCATAGAAAAAAAAAGGATTCATTGACACAAAAAATCTTTACTCGCCTAAAGAAAATTTTGACTTATCCCAATAAATTTTTCGCATTGTGAATTAAAACCAAAAAGTTATTTAGAACTAGAAAAAATTTTTTGGTGCAAGAAATCATTTCTTGACCAAAATAATCTTTTCTCGCTCCAAGAAAATTCTCGTATTGAATTTATGATGCATAAAATTTCTTGGTGCAAACGAAATTTTTTGAGGCAAGAAATCGTTTTCTTCTGAATATTTTATAAAATCAGTAGTGATATTTGGGCAGTCACGTAGTGACTGCAGGTTGCTCGTTACGTCTTAAATAATAATGCCACTCGAATGATAAAAATTTACGAAAAAGTTTGTCTTGCACTTTTGTGCTGCCGTAAAAATTGGTTAATAAATTAAAAGAAAAATAAATTCAAAAATTCAGTTCGTACGGCCCAGCCTTAAAAATATAAGTATTTTTGTTTTCTTATTTTTATATTATATAATAGAGGTATTCAAACATCTAATTAAACTCGTTAAAAAAATTAAATGACCTTATAGTATCTACTGAGAAAAATTTAATAATTCAAATTTATAAATGAACTTTTTTTAAATATTTAAATATTATTGAACTTTGCAAGTAATTTTTACATATGTATTATCTAATATAAAAATATTAACTGAGTTAATATTTTTCACGACGATAATGAATTCAATGAAAATTTTACTGGTGTACATTTAAAAATTTTAAATTTATCCTAAAATTTAAAAAATTGTTCGCTTTATCGTTAATGTTAATTTTTATTTTTATTACTGAAGATCCACTGTTGATCACCTTACATCTTTAGAAGGAAACGCATGTACAATATCCCAACTGATTAATGTTGCGTCAGACTTCATACATAAATCCATTATTATTTGTGCGTATTTATTTGCTCGTTTCACTCCTAAGCATGTACCGGTAGCAATATTGTAGATGGGTGTACCAGTCTAAAATATGAAAGTTTTAATTAGAGCAAAAATAAAATTAAAAATTATTTAATTATTCGTTAATTTTTAATAAAGAAATTTTTAGTTAATTTTTTATAAACACAACGTCTGGTCAAGGAGATGTAGTGCAGGTTAACACTCCGTTCGTTGAATAATTATAGGATATGTTAGAAAGTACTACTAATAAAAGGTTTCCTATATGGCAAGCCCATGGATACTTTACGCAATTAGTCGATGGATTAGAATATCTTCATAGCAAACGAATTATCCATAAAGATATTAAACCAGGGAATTTGTTATTAAGTCTCGATGGAACTTTAAAAATTAGTGACTTTGGTGTTGTGGAGGTATAAATTTTTAAAAATTATATTATACTGTAAAAAATTTTGGTGTAAAAATGGCCCCGAGAATTTTACACGGCCGTGTAGTGTAAAATGACGGTGTAAAAAATCCTCGGTGTAAATTATCTATCTGTGTAATTTTAACACGGTGTAATCTACTTTTTTTACACCACTCCGTGTTACTCGTTATAATTTTGAACCCTCCGTAGGTCGCGCGGTCTCGCCGACCTTCGTTCGTCGCGCCGCGGCGTTCCGCCACCATGTATTTAATATTTCGGTGTGGCCAAGTATCATAACTATGATTTTTAAAAATTAAAACCACACAAGCTTATACGACTAGACAATTGTCATTTTTTAAATAATTTTTTTACTAAAATAATAATTTTGTATTAAATAAAAATATTAAAGAAAGAGATGAATTAAATGAGCTGGAAATTAGTCGCCGGTGGTAACTGGCAAGACTGCGCAGAAAATCCGAACAAATTAAACCCCGAGTTTACTCGCGTCAGCGGCAATTCGCTTCTCAGGTTTTCTAACAAAAAAATTATTTTTTTAATATTTAAAATATCGGAAAAATAATTATCATTTATTTATTCAATACTTAAAAGTACAGTAGAAGAACTCATAAAATTTAAAAAGACTAGGAAATTTATTTTATTCTTAAATAATTTTTTAATAAAAATTGCGGCGCTGCGCTCATAGCGCGATGGACGAAGAGTTAATTTCTTTTATTATCCCCACTAAAAAAATTTTTTCTCTTATCGCATGTTCAGCGCTGCTAGACTTATGTAAGGTCTTATATAATATATAACTTACTGTTCCTTTATGATGCCATTCTTGATTTCCTCCCATTTCATGGCATTTTCCAAGTTTAGGAATTTTCCCACTACCTTCTAAACACAACATTTGTCCCAGGATCAATTCATTTTTATCCGTTTCATACCACATCTGCAACAGCAATATCATTAATTAAAATAAACATTTTTTAAAAATTCAAATATCAATAATTAAACAAAATTACTTGAGACTTAGCACGTAAACAAGGTACTAATATTAATTTAGAACCTTTTGTCTTAATGTCTTTTTCACTTTGAATACAAAGCCCAGAATTAGTCAATCTTATCTGATACTGAGCAGTATAATTTCTTATTCTTAAATGCCATGGCTGTATCGCTTGTTGATTTGCATTACTCCATTTTTCTTTTAAACTCTGTTTATTATCATCCGGAAGTGATAACTCTGGATAAACTGTTTCTAAATACCAAGCAAAGTCTTTACATTTCAATCGGTCACGTAAAGCTAAACGATCTGAAATGTCGCCGTAGTCAACTAGTTGGATATTTTTTAAAAAATATTCTTTATATTTGTCCATCCAAACATAAGCAACACGCAGTGAATTTTTCAGCATCGTGTCTACCTGACGATCATTACCATAAGGCCGTCGTCGTCTGAACACATGGCCAACTCTCGAACAAGGTATCAATTCAATACTGCCTCCGCACATCCATATTCTAAATGATATTTCTAAATTTTCTCCGCCCCATGTGTCCATTCCTGCATCATATTCCCCCATTTCAATGAAATATTTTCTGTCAATTGCAAATAATCCGCCGGCCATCGTTGGTGACTTGATGGGTTTTACAAAATCTTCCTCGTTATTTAAATCATTTTTTGGTACATTGTCCCATTTAAAATGCAGCCCCCAATTAAAACCTCCTCTGACTAGAGGGCTTGCCGTGTATTGAAATGTATCGGAATTAATAATATCGATAACTGGCATTGGCAAAATTGTTTTCGACTCGGCGATTCTTGAAAGTAAGGGCTCAATCCACATTTTATTTACTTCGATATGACTATCCAAGAAAATAAGTACGTCACCTGTTGCTTTTCTGGCTCCAAATATTTTAGCTCTGATAAGTCCTTCTCTTTTCTCTGTTTTATATAATTTCACTTTACCTGAAAAATTATCATTGACGTACTTGTTTATTTTCTGGTGCAATTCATCACCGTCACTGTAGTCGTCGACTAAAACTATTTCATGTAATAGATTTTCTGGTGTTTTATTAATAATAGAATGCAATGTTCTCAATAGGGTCATGTAGTGCTCGTTGTAGAAACAAATCACAATACTGGCATTGGGTAATTTATTTGAGTATTTTATGGATGAGCAAAGTTTATTTCGAGTATCTGGTATTAGTCTGCTTATTCCAATATTGTCTGATACTAAACCATTGAAAGCGTATTTTTTGTAGCCATCGTCTCTTTTTTTTTGATCTTCCATATTTCGTACTAATCCTAATTCGTCGAGACCTAGATTCAAATAAAATATTTTTAATTTGAAATAGAAGAATAAAATAAATTTGATGTTATAATTTTTTCAGAGGGTTTCCATTCTGGGTATGGTCGGTACTTTTTTTTATAATTGATTCGTTGGAAGAAAATACCGAAAATTTTTAATTATCTGCTAACTTCATAATCATAAAAATAAATTATTTATTTAATTTAAAAAAATCACCATATTCTAATCCAATTGCTGATTTAATTGGTACTGGTTGTAATTGTTGAATAAGTTTATCACTATTTCTTTTTATACCAACTCTACCATCACCAATACTATGGATTATTTTTTGCTTAAATACTGATTCTTCAAGTGGAATTGTATATTCCGAAACTAACATCGTAGGATTTACTACATTTGAATTTTGAGTTAGTTTTGAGTAAAGATAGAGACTGAACGCCCATGTTATTGATGCAATTATAATTCCCGAGATAAACGATGCGTATCTGGTTGAAATCATCTGAAAAAATAATTATATATATATATTATATTATTTATAGTAATTTAAAAAATAATTATTGAGTATTTATAATAATAAAAATTTTTCTTTTAATTTTGACATCTGTTAAAATTTAATAAAAAAATTTATTAAATAAATAAATAAATTCATTTCTATTTTTTATACATAATTATTTTTAATAGGAAACAATATTTTATTTGAATTAAAAAATGTTGTATTTATAAATGAAACACAATAATACAGTAGTGTATATTGAGCGCAGGCACCTAAATAGCCCCTGTGGCCTAATGGATAAGGCATCGGTCTCCTAAACCGGGGATTGTGGGTTCGAGTCCCACCAGGGGTAAGTTCATTTTTTTATATACTTTTAATAGTCATTATTACTTATAAACGTTAATTATCTTAATTACAACTCAAATTTAACAAATAACAACAATTTATTTGTTTTTAGTTTCAAAATATATATCTTTGTTTACATTTATATTTGTTTTGATCGGTTCTTATAAATTTCAGCAGATTGTATTTCGTTTAAAAAATACCTTCAACTTTTTTTTATTATTAAAATTGATTATTAAATACATCTGACGTTTCATATATTTTGTCAGTCGACCTTTTCTACGATACTGAAATTAGCATGAGTGTGAACGTAGCAGGCAGAAAAATTTAAAATTTTAAATAAATAGAGTAAATAATTAAAAAAATAGTATTTAGAAAAAATGCACTTATTAATTTCAAAATTTTTTAAATGCCCATTTTTTTTAATTTTATTTTTTTAATTGTTTAGTCTATTTATTAATAATTTTAAATTTGTCTGGTGTCTGCTACATTTACACTCATAAATTAGCCGAGGTCTAATAACTTTTAGATTTTTTTTAAAATAATAAATTATATAAAAAAAAATATTTTTAAAAATTGCACCTATAGTTTTTTTAATTTTCTACATGTGCATATTTTTAGTTTTTTCTTTTTTTTTAAATTAAAGTATTAAAAAAAAATTCGAAATATGTTAATTGTCTACTAACTTCAGGATCATCTTTTTTTTTCGTCTATTCACTATTGTTATTATTATTATTATTATTATTATTATTATTATTATTATTATTAATTAATTACATGAGTAATTTTAGTATGAATGTGACTAATTATAATGTAATATTGTCTATTAATCATCAAAGTAAAAAATTGTACATTTATATTTATATTTATAATTTTATTAAATAATTATTGTATGAGATATTATAGTAAAATTACGAGTGTGAATGTAGCGGACATCAGACAAATTTAAAATTATAAATAAATAAATAATTATAAAAATATAATTTATAAAAAATGCACTAATTAATTTTATAGTTATTCAAATGTGCATTTTGTTTAAATATTTTGTAAATTATTTACTCTATTTATTAATAGTTTTAAACGTCTGATGTCTGCTACATTTACACTCATGTAAAATTTATTAAACTTTAAAAATTTGCATACTTTTTTGGAAACTGCTATAATGCATAAATTTTTGAATTAAATACTCAATTTATAAAATTTGAATTAGTAATTGAAAATATAAATTACAAACATAATTAATAAATTTGTTATTCGAATATTGTACTTGATATTTTTATACATAAACTTAATTTTAATAAAAACATAAACTTTATATTCATACCTTGAAAAAATAATTGTATAGAAAAAAGTATGAATTATTTTCATTTTTTTTTCTAAAAAAATATATTTTAAAATTAAAATGTAACTACATAAAAATTTTACAATACTGTTTATTTACGTTATTTTTATTAACAGCTGATCGTGTTCTCTGCATCATGCGTATATACTACCATGTATATATACATATATATATGTGTAATTCATTCGCTTTTTCGAGACACTTTGCCTGTACTGCGCATGCTTGACTATTCTCTAAATAAAATAGTGGCGCTAAAAACATTAGTGTGAACGTAATTGACAGGTGTCAATTTTAAAAATTTTTAAATAAATAAATAAAATATATATCAGTAGAATAAAATATAATGTTTGTGAAATAAAAATAAAAAAATGTGACGTTTAAATAAAAAGTGCAGCGTAGTAGTAACACGATTTTTGCGCGAAAAACTTACGTGTTTTTTTTTTTTTTAATATTTCTATCATATTCTGCTGCGATTTTATTTTGATTTACGATTTTTAATTTTTCACCCATTTCTAATAAGTTATTTTTCGAATATTTAAATTTGCCGCGTAAGTAATGAAGATAATTAATAAATTATTTATGAAAATAACAAATTTCAAGTAAACGTTTTAGTCTAATTAATATAATTATTGGCACTAATAAATTTTAATAAAATTATTAAATTTAAATTTTGAAATTTCGCGCCAAGATGGCGCTACTGCGCGGCGCTGTATTCGACGTTCAAATTTTTGCTAAAGTGGGGGGAGTCGAATGATTGCAAACTCGATTGCTTTGTATCAACTGGCGGTCCAATAGCGGCAGTCAGTTTCAATGACAATGGCAGTAGTAGTCCAGATCTTTCTTTACGTTTAAATAGAAATACAGTATTGCAGTTAATTCGCGGAATTATCCATAAAATTTATTGTTCATATAGTAATTGTTTAATTAAAATGTGCAGTGTTTGTAAAGTTTAAATTGTGGAAAGTGTCTGTGATGTCGTTAAGTGTTGTGTGTTCAGTGCTAGTGTAAAGTGTTGCGAATTGCTGATGCTGATACCTTCCAAGTTCCTGAAGAAAATCATCTGGCATCGTCTGGTGGGGAAATAGCAGTCAAGTGACGTTTTTTTAGCTGCAATACACTTGGAGCAATTTAAATTAAATCTCCAAGTGTATTAGGACACCCTTCTGCATATTATTTCCCTGCCAAGGTTTGTTCAAACACTTGCGTGTTTTTCTTTACTTTTCAAATATTTTTCTATCATATTCTGCCGCCATTTTATTTTAACATACGATTTTTAATTTTTCTCCCATTTCTTATAATTTATTTTTCGAATATTTAAATTTACCGCGCAAGTAATAAGAATAATTAATAAGGGCAAAGTCTAACTTATTGCAGTCACTTCGCGTCCAACATAGCAGTAAATTAACGTCAATTTACCGCCAGAGCGACAGTGTCGCCGTCTGTAGTCAAAGTATTCTTTTTTCATCATCCCGAAATCCTGCAGAAATTTAATTATCAATAAAAACATAACCTGCCCACAATTTCGGTTCAGTACTGATATGTTTTAAAGTAAAGAACAATTTTACTTACTGAAATTTTAAATTAATTATTTTTAGTACAAAAGATAGAACAATCGTTTAAAATACGTATCAATCTGTGAATAAATTATTTATCTCAACTACTATATATTCAAATTAATATATATTCTGTCCGTGGTATTCATTAACCCCGAATATAATATCTAATTAAGGTAAAGTATAAACAATTATTTACAGTAATTAATTTTTTAAATATTTATTCCCTAGTTAGACTTAATTATAATAAATTTAAGAATTAATTATTCAAATTTTAATAAATTACCGCGTTTTTTTCTTTGGAAAACAAATAAATATTTATTTATATTTTCCAGATTTCGATATTTTTAAAACCATAGAAAATAAATAAACTCATCATGGATGAAGACGTGGGTATGTCTGTTCGTTTAACGAACGATGACTTCAGAAAACTGTTGATGACACCACGAGCATCAGCTCCGTCAGCAACTCCAGCATCGGTACCTGGTACAGTAAGAGACGCAAGTGCAAAAACAGCTCAAACTCCATCAGTTAGTGGCGGCAGTCGTGCTGAATTACGTAGAAAAAAGAAAAGTTATTATGCGAAACTCAAAAAACAAGAGGAAGATAAAATGGCTGAGCTGGCGGAAAAATATCGGGATCGTGCTCGCGAAAGACGAGACGGTACGACTGATGAATTTCAGCCTGAAGATCCAATAAATAATGCTAGTGCGTATCGAGCTGTTGCTCCGGATGTTAAATCTGGTATTGATGCTGCTGAAAGAAGGAGACTGATGATTCAACAGTCCAAGTTTTTGGGTGGTGACATGGAGCACACCCATTTGGTGAAGGGGTTGGATTACGCTCTACTCCAGAAGGTATAAAATTTATTACTTTTATTTATCATATTGTTAGTAGACCGTGTCAGAAAAATAAAATTTGTATTTCTTGCCTCGTGTAAAAAAAAATTTGTTTTACAAACTGAACTTTTAATTGACATTTTTGGAACTTTAAAATAATTACAAGTGTGAAAAATTTTAAACTAGTGTAGATTTTTTTTTGTGGGATTTTATTTTATTTATTTATTATTTAATTTTGCATGAAATATTTTTTTAATTAAAAAATTATTATTTAAGGATTTTATTTATTTAAAAAAAAATCATAACAATTATCAAAATTTTCGATATTAAATTTTTACAATTATATATATTACTCGCCCAATAAATATATGCATCATTAATCAAATACATAAAACTTATAAAATGGAAAAATTAAAAAAATTCCTAAAAAATTATTTCAATAAATAAATTTATTGCTTTACTATTAAATGCTACTGAATTTTGTTTTTTAAATTTAAAAACAATTAAATGTATGATTTAAAAATAACTGTATATAAATATAATTATTTTAAAAAATTAATGTAGTAGAATGTTGAACAATGGACCGTATCTGATTAATGATTAAATTTCTAATATTGAGGACAAACACCGAAAAGTTTTGTAGTAGCAACAATAGCTGTGATAAAGGTAACCCGTGTAAAAAAAATTAGTTACAAAAATCTTCCAAAAACGTTCCTGACAGTGAACTTACAAAATTTAGATAATTCTGAACTTTGAGTTGAACATTTTTGGAACTTCAAAATAATTACAAGTGTGAAAAATTTTTAACTAGTGTAGACTTTTCTAGCGGGTTTTCTTTTTTTTTTTTTTAAATTTTTTAAGCAAAATTGATTTGAATTGACAGTTCTGTGAGTTCATTATAAGTTCATAATTAGTTCCACTCATTTTTTGGACTATTTTTGACCAAATCAAATAGTGAAAAAAAAAAACTGATTCCCAAAAAGTTCTAATAAAAATCAAAAAATGTTCATAAATATTTTCAAATCCTTCATTTTTTTTCCTCACCTGAATAATTCTGGTAAGAATTAAAAATCATAATTCCTAATTAATTCCTTTTTTTTTCTTCAAACTCAAAAAATTGTCAAATCAAATTACTTTTTTTCAAGAAATAAAAAAAAACACGGGAAAATTTTTCACATTCTAATTTTATCAAAGTTCCAAAAATGTTCTACTTGAAGTTCAGAACTGTCTTCATTTTGAAAGTTCACCGTCATGAACTTTTTTGAAATTTTTTTACACGATTTTTCCACTTAAAATACATAGAAAAATTTTTTTTTGAATTTTAGGTTCCATGATTTTATAAAAAATTAAATTCTCTACAAAAATGTCTTTAGTGTCATTTGCTCAAAGTCAATAGAAAAAAAGTTAGAGCTCTAAAATTTTTAAAAATAGAATTCTTGTACATAAACTTTTTTTTTTCTTTTCATTTTTTTTTTCTAAAATTCGTGAACTGTAGACTTATTGAGTCCGTATACAATAAGCATGCATACCAAATTTTAATTAAATTTTCCAAAAAAAAAAAAAAATAAAAAATAAGAGCTCGAAAATAACAGAAAATTTCGGGGCTGGCTTGCAGGGTCAAGCGATTTTCAGATTTTTTTCTGACAGTTTAATTTTCATTCTATTATTTATTTATTTATTTAGGTACGAAGTGAAATAGAATCAAAAGAAATAGAGCAAGAGCAAGAAATGGAAAAATTAGTAAAGCCTAAAGAAAAAGTAAAAGAAAAAAAAGAAGTTGAAAAGAAATCAGATGAAATGCAGTTTAAAACAAAAGTTGGCCGTAATATTCACAAAATAATAACAACAATGAAATCTAAAACCGTTGAAAGAAATGAATTATTTACCCCAGGTCGTATGGCCTACGTTATTGAGCTAGAGGATGAAAACGCAGAAGTTGATATACCTACGACATTAATAAGAAGTAAAGCCGATGTTCCAACAGTCGATGCGACTCCAACATTGACAACAAATGATATCGTCATCAATAAACTTGCCCAGATTCTTTCATACTTACGTCAAGGAAGCAGACATGGGAAGAAAGGAAAAAGAAATAAAGACGGCCGTTCAAAGGGTGAGGAAATCGGTGACACTGAAATTCAAAATCGTGCACCACAAGACGACAGTATTTATGGTGACATCGGTGATTATGTACCAAGTGGGTCTAAAAAAGAGAATTCGTCATCCAGTAAAGAAAAGAGAAAAGGCTCATACTTTAATAAGCCAATTGATTCAAATGAAATAATTGATGATAAAGCAAATGCACCTCAATTGCCTAGTATATTAGCGAGAGCTGCTGAGGCAGGTGCATCAGTACCTAAAAAAATTGGAATCCATAATAAATTTGCTGCTGAACCTGAAGGATATGCTGAGTGTTACCCTGGTCTTGATGAAATGCAAGATGCTATTGATGATTCCGATGATGAGGTTGACTATACTAAGATGGATTTGGGTAACAAAAAAGGTCCAATTGGACGGTGGGATTTCGATACACCGGAAGAATATAGCGAGTATATGAATAATAAAGAGGCCCTGCCAAAAGCTGCGTTTCAGTATGGTGTCAAAATGGCTGACGGACGTAGAACGCGTAAATATAATAAAGAAAAGAATGAAAAAGCTGAGTTGGATCGTGAGTGGCAGAAAATTCAAAATATTATGAACAAACGTAAACCGGCGAGTGGTAGTAGTGCTGATGGGGCACCGGAATTTAAAGTTCCGAGATATTAAATAATAGTTTGTATTATTATCACTTATTTATAGACAATAGACTAACCTCGTTATAAGACTTGATTTTTTGTTTTGTCTAAAAGATATTTGTTGTATATAATTTAAAAAAAAAATTAAATAAAATTATTGATAATGTGTGTACTCGAGAGATTTTTTATTTATACTATACTTTCTAGTTGAATTCTTTTTTTTTTATTTTTATGAAGAGGGACCGCTAGTGTGAAATTTTGAAAAAAATTTTTTTGTGCATATTTCGATAGGGTGTAGCTTCAAAAATAACAGTAAAATTTAAAGTGCATCTCGAATAGTTTTTTGAGTTACGGCCATCTGAAGAGCAGCCGCTTGTCGGTTCTCAAAAATACATTTTTACAAATTGCTGCAGTTATAACTCAAAGACAAATCATCCGATCGATTTGATTCGAATTGCAGCTTCTTTTATATGTTTCTGCGTACCACGAACCTCCAGTTTTCCGATCGAATCAAAAATGTAATTTTGCCAAGCCAAAAATCATCAAATTTTCGCGCGAAATTTGAAATTCTTTTTAAAAACTCCGCCATTTTGTTAAATTAAAATTTTTTTCTTAGCCCGAGGGTCATGGTACAGCAAATACCTTCTAGTTTAAAAAACTTTTTGGTTTTTTTGATTTCCGGTACTGCGAAGGTCGCTATTACTGCAGCGGGGGGACTTTTTTTGGAGCCTTGGGAGATTGTGAATAACTCGCTGAATTTTGAATTTTTTGGTCCAAAAATTTAATCTTGTGTTCATTATATATCCACAAATATGTCCTCAAAACATTAAAACATTCCATGCAGTAGTTTTCTCTAAAAAAATTCCCAAAAATTATCTTATTTCAAGGTCCCCCTTAAATTTAGTTCGTCTTATAACGAGAACTAGACGCAAAATGTAAAGAAACCAATTGGGGGAAAAGTTCCGATTTTTTAAAAAGTGGAGGGGAAGAATCTTACAAGAGGTCGGACTGGATATTGATACAATAATTATCAATATACGATAAGAGAAAAATTTTATATTAATCATTATATTGATTAACTCGTAGAGTTAATATTTCATTGAAACTCATTTATTTAACAGTTTACATAAGATACTAAACTCTATATACAGGTAACTCACGCGATAACCATTCTATTTTTATTTTTTTTGTTTTTTTTTCGTTGTTAATTATATTTTTTTTGTTTATAATTAAATGTATTAATTGTGACCTGATGATTTTAATAATTAAAAGTAATAACATCTAAACAAGCTCTTTTATTTGTATTAATAGTATTAATTAACATAATAACGATACTTATTCTATTATTATTTTTAATTCGGCATACATAATTATTTTCATTTATTACATCAAAAAAAATTGGGAAGGCTTTTTTTTTTTAATATTCATACGAATGGCATTTGATAAATTTTTTTATTTTTAGTATTTATTGTAGTACTGATTAAAATAATATTTCAAATAAATTCCAGTATAAAACTTTGGTAACTAAAAAATTTTTTTATTAAATAATAAAAAAAATATTTTGATTTAAAATATTTCAGAGATCAGATACTGAAACTCATCATCTGAAAATTTGAACATTAATACATTTTGATAAAATTTATAGTAATTATTTTTAACAAATTAGTTAACATGAATTATTTTGATTTACTAAAATATACATCAATAATAAAAATATATCTTAAGTATAATATTAATATTAATAAATATACACTGATGCAAAAAATTAAAGGAACAGAAAAATTTTCGAAATATTTTAGTTATTTTTTTAAGGCTGTATCTTAGTAAAAAATAATCATATCGAGATTTTGAAATTTAAAATCTTTAGTTTCGATATTTTTTAATCGATTTTTTTAAAGTTACGGTTATCGCGCAATTTTACGAAATAGCGCGAGACAAAAATTTTCAAAATTTTTCTTTTTTTTTCAAAGGATCTATGTGCCATGGAATTTTTTTTCAGCTAAGCCAATCATAGGTCAGTTAGCAAGTTTTTTCAGTTTTGATTCAACTTTTTTTTGACTGTACGACAATTTGTCGAGATATCAGCCTTCAAACGAAAAAAAATCCTTTTGGCTTCGATTATCGCGACCCTTTCGTCATTTTTCTTCTTTTGATGTTTTTTCTATTTTTGCGCCAGTTACTCAATAAATGTAAAAAAAAAAATAAATAATTAAAACTTTCCAAAATATGTAAAAAAAAAATTCCTTTTTTTTAAATTTGTTCAAAAATTTTTTTTTTATTTTTTTGGAAATTATTTTTTCTTCCATTTTTGCATCAGTTACTCAGTAAATATAAAGAAAAATAATTTGAACAGAAAAAAAAGAAGTAAATTTTTTTGACGTTTTGGAAATTTTTCTTTTTTTTAAATGTAAGGTAAAAAAAAATAAAATTTCCAAGTCACAAAAATATTTCTAAAATTTTTCTGTTCCTTTAATTTTTTGCATTAGTGACTTGATTTGATTTTTTTATTTTTTTTTTTTAATAGAGCATTAATGACATGGGACGATTATCTTACTCATTAAATCCTCTGGTCCTATTGAACTGACTTACAAGCCTGAGAGCTTTTTAAAACTCTATAAAGCACTTTTTTTCCCTATAATGCATTACGGTATTTTTCATTTTTTTATAAACTATCCATGGGATTAACGTGTAGTCTAAAACAGAGCGAAGCTATAGCTGTGTGTACTTTGAATACTATGAGAAAAAATAGACGAAAAATTTTACAGTTTACAGTACAGTCATATCAACAATAATAACTCAAATATTTAAGAAATTTAGTGGCAAATGAAACAATTATTGTTTCATATCAACTGAAACAATTAACCGTACACAAAAATAAAGAATTTCTTGACGCAAGAAAAATTTTGTATCATGAATTGAAAATAAAAATTTTCTTAGAGCAAAAAAAACTTTTCTTGCAGCAAGAAATTTTTTTATTTTCAATTCATAATTTAAAAAAATTTCTTAAGTTGAGTAAAACTTTTTCGCGCCAAAAAATTATTTTTTTCTATGTACGATAACATATTTATTTAAATTATCAAGCTATTTTATATTTTAATAAATTTTATCCCTTTAATTATTTAATAATTATTCTGGGAATTATTCGGGCAGGATTTCTATTTTAAAATTTGATTTTTAAATTATTTATAATATATTATTTTACACAAAACTTAATAACGAATTTATGTTGTTATTGCCTACGGCTAAAATAATAAAAGTAATAGACAATAAATAAAACGGTGTAATTATTTTAGATGAAGCTGACGTAGTTTTAGGCAAACCGTCGGCTGTTAAATTTCTTCCGTAAATAGCAAAAGTCATTAAATCTTTACGCGGTTTCGTCAAAGTATATTTTAAATTAACGTGAGTTGCATTTATTTTGCTACTGACAAATGTAAAGTCGGTGACATTTAGCGGATGAAGTTCGGTATTTATACTCAATGGAAATCGTGTTATATTTGTAGAATCTTTGGCGATACTTGAAATGACAATTGAATTAAATGTCGTCGGATGAACAATAATAGTATTGGTGTCAAATCGCTGATTACAACTTGTTGGATTGTCATCGAGGCATGAAATTACACTGCAAACTTCAATACCCCCGGTAGCGAAGTTTGAAAATGATCTTACGCCATTGAACACAGCAAAGCGATATCTAATTATAATTGACAAATTGTTATTGGAAAATTTTTTATTAAATTCATATAATGACCGATGTTGAATGAATAATTAGATCTACTTCAATTAGCGAACTCAATTGAATTAACTTCTGAATAGCAATTAAATTTATTTCCTAATTGAATTATCAAGTATATTTGTCGACTAATCAATAAACTGCAGTACTTATAATTATATATAATAAAGTAGTAATTTATATTTTGACGACGTTTCCAATAGTAAAGAATTTAAATAATAGTTTTAAGTGATACGTAATGCAAGTGATTAATTGATTTTTGCATCGTTTGATACTCTTATCTATTGAAAGCCTTATCTGATCATGTGATATATATATGCGGAGAGAAAATTATGACAAAATGTTTAAGAAATGTCAACTCATATGGATGGTAATAGCCCATAGTTATGGTAATAGTTACTAGAAATTATGGACTATACACCCATAATTTTTGGGAAAAGTTTCTATAGCTATGGGAGCAATTCTATAGTTATGGTAATAGTTACTGTATCGTAAAGTAACTGAATTATAGTAATGATTACCATACTCATGGACATAGTACCGATAATCACATTGGAATAGATCCTAATAATCCCGTTGTAACGATTGCTAGGTGCGTGTGGGAACAAACTCTATACTTCATGGTAAACGTTCCTATAATGTTATGGTAATAGTTCCTATACTATTATGGTAATCATTACCATAATGTTATGGTAATGGATACTATAATATGTGATAATGGTTACCATAATACTATGGTAATAGATACTATAATATATGGTAATGGTTACTAATATATTAGGGTAATATTTACCATAAAATATGGTAATGGTTACCATAATACTATGGTAATGGTTACTATAATACTATGGTAATGGTTACTAATATTTGGAAATGGTTACCATAATACTATGTTAATGGATACTGTAATACTATGGTAATGGATACTAATATTTGGAAATGGTTACTATAATATATGGTAATGGTTACCATAATACTATGGTAATGGTTACTATAATACTATGGTAATGGTTACTAATATTTGGAAATGGTTACCATAATACTATGGTAATGGTTACTAATATTTGGAAATGGTTACCATAATACTATGGTAATGGATACTGTAATACTATGGTAATGGTTACTATAATACTATGGTAATGGTTACCATAATATTATGGTAATGGTTACCATAATATTATGGTAATGGTTACCATAATATTATGGTAATGGTTACCATAACATTTAGAATTTCCTCATACTATGAGAATCATTACCATGACATATAGTAATGGTTACTACAATATTATGGTAACGGTTACCATAATGACACAGGAACTATTACCATAATTTCAAAAGAACTATTCCCATATCGTATAGTAATGAAAAATATATAGATGGGAATGGTTACTATAACTTGTATATATATGTATATGTATATGTATATGGGTGCCGTTTCTATAATCGATATTTAAAAAAAACAGGTTATCACACGTTATTGAAACCATTCTCACAATATATTGTAATTATTACTATAAATTTCTCTCCGTATATATATATTTAATAATATTAATTATTATAAAAATTTTGATACTCTCGTGAAAAAAAATAGTTTAGATCTACGATCTTACTCCGAGATTTTCTTTCAATATACGTAGATCCATAAAGATATGTGTGGTTCAGAGCTAAGAAGTTAAACTATCAAATTATAAGAATTCAAAATTTTGATTTTGATCTCTAAAATAGTTTCATACATGGTCATGTTTAAATTCATACATAATCATATATGATTATATCTGAAATCTTATTTTATCACTAAAAATATTGATTTTTTTTAATTGCGACATTTAACATTTGCTTCAATTTATACTTCTCTCAATCTTTTGTTAAGCAATCGATAATTCATTATCAATTTATCTAGGACAATAAATGTAACGTCAAGTCATTAATACCTCAATTAATTATATAATAGTAATATCAATCGATTACATTCATTCAACATCGATCTTATATTAATGAGGCAATTATCCTCATTTCTAATTCTAGCATTAAAAAAAAAATATGAATAGCATACCTGTAATATTTAGCAGCACCTTTGACCAAATTATCATGATGTACAGTCTCGGTGGTAAAATTACAGCACAAGTCATTATTACAAAGAGTTAAATTGTGTGTTCCATTAGTAGGTTGAAAAAGTTCAGTAGTGTAGGGTGAAAGATCATCAGTTTTAAGATGTTGTTGTGGTACAGACTCTTGTTGATTAATAGTAGGAATTTCTGTTATTGAGTAGAAAAATACCATCGCGTCATTAGGATTAATTGGCTGTGTTCGTTGGCCATTTATTATTTTAGGTATTTTGGCAACGATAAGTGCATTTGCTGATTTTTCACTCCAGACACGTGCAAAGTGACCGTCTCTCCCAGCATAGATACCGGTACCACCGCTACCAGTTGACGGCTCATTATAACCAGAGCCAAGAAAGTTAACATTATGAGCGAATGACCATCCAGTTTGAATTTGATTCGCCGTTAAAAATGGCAACTCAGAAAACCAATGGCTCGAAAAAATAATATCAGTTACTTTCTTATCACGAACAAGTTTTACCGCTGGTGTACCAAAGAGTATATCGAAGCATATAAACTGGCCGAAATTAACGTCAAAATCAGTGCGGAAAGTTGATATATCCGGCTTAGATGTTCTATTCATACTGAGTTCGCCAAACAAATTCCATTTTCTGTATTTAGCTATTACAGCACCGGTTCTATCGAACACTATATTGGTATTGTATAGATTGTGACCGTCCTTGGAGCAATTTTCACCGCTACACTTTTCCTTTTCACGTACATTTATTACAATGTACATAGCATGACGTTTTGCCGCACAAGACATGGCCTTCACAGCCTGATGAAGTGAAAAAAATGTCGATTATAAAAGTTACACATCAAATACTCGGGTATTATGTGCACAGTATTTATATATATATATATGTAGTTTTAGTTTAAATATAAATTATTGGAAAAATATACATTGCACGCGTTTTAAAACTATTCTTGCGTTATGAAATTTATTTTTAAACATTAACGTAACAAATTTATATGTCAATATATATTAATTTCTAATTATAGTTATTGTAATAATGATAATTATCAACAGTCCCTTCGTGACCGCTCGAGTGTCATTAATAAATTAATTGCATATAAATTAAATTAAATTGCTTATTGATATATTTTTATTTTTATTTTATGAAATATTTATATTAATGTCGTTTAATTTTTTATTTATCGTAATTGATAAAAATTAATTTGGTAGAGAATTTAAAAATATTTGGCAACTTTTATCGATTTTATTTCGGAATATTATTGGAAATTATATTAGCGCGAAATTTGAATATATTTAGAATTATAATGATTCTGAAATTAGCCGCCTAATAACTTTTGGATTTTTCTATAAATAATAAATTAAAAAAAAAAAATATTTCGGAAAATTGCACCTGTAGTTTTTTAAATTTTCTACATGTGCATATTTTTAGTTTATTTTTTTTTTTTTTTATATTAAATTGTGGAAAAAAAATTCGAAATTTTCGGATCATGAATTATTTCAAAAACTTGAAATATAAAATTAATTATTGCAACAAAAATATATGAAACTATGAAAAAGAACTCAGTTTTTAATTTTGGTGACAATAGAGCGCTTCGCTCGAGGTGTGCAAAAGAAAAATTTAAATCGAGACATTTCCCACGATAACCGAATTTAATTAATAATATTAATAGTAATTTTTTTACCTCCATAACATTTGATGATGTGTCATGACATGGTACTTTAGATTCTTTAGGATGAGGTAAATATGTACTATGTGGTAAATAATTACTTCGTTTATCAATTGGATATGATTTACCACTAAAAAGTGCATTTTCCGGAAAAACAATTATATCAACTTCCTAAAATATTTTAATAATTTTATTTAAAAAAAAAAAAATTATTTAAAAATTAACCATACACAGAAAAAAATAATTTCTTGGCTCAATAAATTTTTTCTTGTCTCAAAAAAAAATTTTATTTTAAATTTCTAATCCAAAAAATTTCCTCGAGCAAATAAAAATTTTTTACATAAAAAAATTAATTTTTTCTGTATATTAAATATACATAATAATTAAAAATATATACATTTTCACTTGCTGTCTTTAAAAATGTCATAAAATTTTTAGCATTTTCATTAGCAATGGCAGTGCCATTATCACCCTTAGTAACGGGATGATACTCGACTACGGCACCAATGTAATAATTCGATGTTGGCGATGAAGCCTAAAATTAAATACATTTTTTTTTTATTTTATTTACTCATGAATATTATCATTCATCTTAATAATAATCAATAGACTCTATCACTAATCAATTAAATATTTTCTACTATTATATTGTAAGTGGCTATGTACTAGTGCCCTACTAAAATTTTCCGTATCGACTTTTCTAATGCACCTCCCGCACTTCCTGCAGGAACCACAACCAGGTGTCTTAAATACTTTCGTCTTTGTACAAAACAATTATCTATCTATTATTGTTTAAATTACTAAAGTTTTTAAATTTTTAAATTTATTTGTCAGGTCAATGAACTTTGTTTGATCGTTAAATTACGTATAAATGATTTGATATCATGCAACAAGAAACAAAGTTCATTTAATATACATATACGATGATTCATATATATCAATAAAATTGAAAATATTTTTATTTAAAATAAATAAACTTACTTGCAGCGTTAATCTCGCCGAATAAAAGATGCCGATGAGATACAAAAAGGTCGATCCGGCAAACATATTTGACACTAATTCAAAAAAATAAACTGCGTATTAGAGTTTAAATTTAATTGTTTTATTTTAAATAAATTTATTTATTAAAAAAATTAATAATGAATAATTAAAATTTGCAGTTATAATTATGAGTAATAAAAAAATATAAAATTAAAGGAAAATATTTTAAAAAATGATTTAAAAATATTTTTAATAATTAGTTATTAATTTTAATAGAACGAGATTTATGCCACCAAGACGTCTGACTGTCGTATGGATCCAGCGGCCGCTGATCGGTATATTGTCTCGCGCAAGAGAGAACTTTGTAAAAAGGAGATAGAATGAGAAACGAGTATGCGCGTTTATTACTGTCGATTTTATTTGCAATAAGAAAATTTAAGAAAATACATTTTAAATTATTTAAAATTTTTTGTAATTACGTCTATTGTCCGAGAGATTTAGATCCAAGTTGATTTATGATTTAAAAAAAGTTTAGTTCTACAGGCAAAGAGAGTTGAGGGTCGATTGAGAGTGGAACGAGAATGATAAGCGATATAAATTTTGCTTGGAGCAAGATTGACCCGAGAAATTTTGCGCATGTATCCAGAGGCGAACGTCGGATAGTATCCTGACCTACCGGGAAAAGCTTCATCCGCGCATGAATCAAAGTGGCCTGTGATATTTTTGTTCATATGGATAAAAAGTATCAAAACAAGTTTTTAAAAATAGCATACGCTAATTTCATTATTTCACTTTACTTTACATTTCATTTTTTTCCTGGCGCCAAATTTTAGTATTTTTTTTTTTCAGTAATTAAACTAATGACTTTCAAATAAATTCACCTTATAAGTGAGAAATTTTTATTATCTAATCTCGCCATCAATCATACGATCGCTTACATGAGATATAAATATGTATGACATTATATGTGAACAAAGAGGTTTTTCAAGTTTAAGGTTTTATTTTTTAAATTAAGATAATACCTTTTATCAGATCTTAAGAAGCATTTAATATTTATGGAATTAATAAATATTAAATTATTAGAATTTTATATCGAATAGACTTCAAAAAATTTGCGGAACGCAGATTAAATCCGAAGTGAATACGGAGCTGGTGACTGTTTATTTATTTAATCTTTTCGGAGCCCTAGCGGATCCGAATTACGGTAACATACTGTAATTTACGGAAAATACGGTGATTTACAGTAAACGTACGATATTTTTACTGTAAATTTTCAGTAAGAGAGCAATAAGTTACGGTAAGCCTGCGGTATTTAACCGTACAGTGAATTATGCACTGTAAAAACTATAAAAATGTAAAAAGCATACGGTAAAAATGCTGCAAATGGCATTAAATTACCGCACGTTGCTGTAAATTACCGCGAATTGCGGCAAATTTGCCGTAGGAATGCCGTATTTTACGGTAAATTGCGGGCAATGCGGTAAATTACTGTAATTTACCGTAGTTCGGATCCACCAGGGGGTGAAATTAACTCCAAAGGGAGTTTATTTTAAAATTATAAATCTGGTTCGGAGTCAAATTAACTCCGAAAGGATGTTTATTTACATTAAAATTCAAAATCAAAGTAAATGCAAATTTAAATAAATTTTAGATCACTCCGGAGTCACTTTGTTGAAAAAAAAATTCCCTATTTGCTCCGTATTTGGAGTAATTTTTTTTTAACTCCGGAACTCCGTTTTTAAATAGACTCCATATTCACTCCCCATTTTTTACAGTGTAAATTTTATTCTTCTAAATATTTTTTTTTATTTGTATATAGTATTTAAAAGAGCATTAATTTAAATTATGACTCATACAAAAAAAAAAACTGAATAATTAATGAATTTATTTTATTTTACACAAAAAAGATCTGCTTTGTACTAAAAAAATAAACAAATAAAAATATAACACAATATGATCGATAAATATTAACTTTTTTTTTTTGTTATCTTGAATATTTCTCTACTGATTCATATTTTACTACCTTAACTATTTTTGGTTTGGCATTGAGTTTAAAACTCTAGTTCATAACAAACTCATTGGGTATTTTGTTTACACATTAAAATAGAGACACGATGTATAACTGAATAAATATTTATTCTTGATTATGAAATGAAACTAAAAAAATTAAGTAGCATAGCGTTTAGAGATTATAAACACGTGTCACTTTTAGCATATTTGTATTTGAATTCAAATAGTATAAAGTAGCACACACTACATGATATTAAAAAAAAAAAAATGAAAAATTTGTAATAAAAGAAAATTAACTCGACTGATAAAAAAGATTATAAATTAATGATTCAGCAAATATTTTTAGTAATCTTTTGCTCAGTGTTCTTTATCTACTTATAATTAAAAAGGCAGCTAATTAATTACTGTTTGCCGTTGAAAAGTTATACATTACCAATAGATGGCATTACATATATGATGTTATTTTTTTTTATGAATTTTTATTTAAAAAAAAAAAAAAAAAAAAAAATATTGTAAATTTATCTTTTAATTTTTTTTACTACTATACTATAAAAAAACAAACAGGATTAGTCCAGGTGGTGTAGGTGTTAAAATTTTCGGTGTTAAATTTCAACACCGAAAGCGGTGTTAAAATACAGTAGGACCTCGTTATAAGACTAAGCGTTATAAGACTCTTCCCCTCAATTTGTTAAAACTCGCTCGGAACACTTCCCACACCAACTACTCAATAAAAGTTTTGTGCCGAAACCTCGCTATAAGACTAACGACCAGTACGACTAAAATCGAGATAAAATGTACATACATAAAGATTGTAGATGAAATAATTTATTTTCATAAAGAATACTTCAAATTTCGTGGTATCACATAATTAATTAACAGAAAAGAACGACAAAATTCTGTTTATTTATGATTATATATGAAATAGATTCACTGTATAATAGAATAGAGTTGAACCGAATACATAAATAAAACGCAAAACGGCGATAGTCTTATAGCGAGGTTTGGGCGCAACCGCTGTTAAGTACAATCGTGGGGGCACCTCAATTCTAAGAATTTTTTCCGCTACAGCCCCGAGTTAGTCTTATAACGAGGTCCTACTGTAGTTTTAGCAACTCGATCACTACAGTTAATTAGTGTTTTTATTAATTAATTAAATTATTAATGATTAAAATGGTGAACGTAAAATTGTGTTATTTTTAAACAAATTACGCATCACATAAATAATTACTTAAATAAGTAGGAGAGGAGGGGGCAAAGTGGGTCGCTTAAAATTTTAAAAACTTCAAAAAATATGGGGATGAAGTGGGTCCCTCAAAATTTTCCATACGTCAATAAATTCGGATGGATAATAATCTTATCAAAATTTCTTATATAATGAGGGCTAAAATGAACTACCAAAACTGTTCATTAAATATAATTTATTAAGAAAGCTAAAGATAATAAAATTACATTTTAAAATGATATCGCAGCAGACTTAGAATGATATTTTATATTATTAAAATACAATTGTTTTATAGTTATTTGCAAATATCACACGTGTAAAGAATAAAAAATATCAAATCCTAAATTTTTTGGAGGGCCCACTTTGCCCCTAATTTTCAATTTTTCAATTTTAATGGACGCAGCATAATGAAGTGAAATTAAATTTCAAGGGTTTAAAAAGAAGTAAACGTGTAAAAAAAATTAATGATATTATAATTATTGTTCTTTAGAGGCCCACTTTGCCCCCCCCCCCCTCTCCTACATAGCAAAATCGAAATTTCCTCCAGATATTCATTAAATTTTTACATTTTTTTTATATATAATAAAATTTTTTATTCTAATTTCTATACGTGGAATTTTTTTTTACACCGATTTAACACCACCTTGCTCGTGTTATTTCAGTTTACCACGCGCAGTGTTAAATGTCCATTTTTAACACCACTCTTTATACAGTGTAATAACACCGAACAGTGTGAAAGAAAACACACACTGTGTTAAAACTACTCTGCTTGACATTTCACACCGAGCCGACCATGTAACGTCCTCGGGTCCATTTTTACAAAAATTTTTTACCCTGTGGACCAAATGATTTCCTCGCACATTCCAAAGAATTTTTGACCGACATACAAGATATGAAAATTCTATTTATCTTTAAAGGAAAGGTCACATAGTGTAAAGTACACATGTGTAACATTAAAACCATCAATGAATCATGACCGTAACAATTCTTAGAATAACTGAAAAGGTTTTCCTACATATGGTCTCGTCTCAATAAGTAACAAATGGTCAACATGTGATGAAGATTACCACGATAATTTCCAACAATCGAAAACAACAGAAAAATTAAAATCAACTTCCGGCTACTTATGGAATTCCATAGCCTCAGCCTTAGCCTTAACATTTAAAACTTCTTAATGTTTTTTTTTTTTTTTTTTTTTTAGATTAAAATGTGTATTCAAATAATGAAGACCTCAAGACTAATCTATTGAATAAATTAAAATATATTATAAAAACTTTATTATTGAATATAAATTTCGATAATTTCTATTTTTAAATGAGTTATAAAAAGAATAATAAGGGAGATATTTATAGACGCATATACTGCATATAATGAATTACGGGAATAGAGGTCATACTTGAAATACATGTGTATCATATTCCGAGACAACTGATTTGAGTGCGAAATCATTGTGTTGGATTCCACAAATGTTTTATCTAAATGTATATTTATCATTATATATATGCATATCGATTTAATCAAAATGAAACCACGTAAAAGCAATTATCGCAGGCTTATATGAAGAGATTATAATCGACTTATCAGCCAACTATAACCCAGTCACAAGTAAATAAAAATTTTAACCAGATATTTCCGGTAAGTTTATTATCTCATGTTGGGGTTCACCAGAATATATGATCTGTTTGAAATTTATATCAATAATTTCATATTTTTTTCCTATGCTATAGAGATAATCGATTAAACTTTATCTTGTTAATGTTTTATTTTAATTTTTTGATTTAATTTAATATTTACACTGTTAAAATTTTTTTTTACTCCGTATGCGAAGTGATTTTTTTTTAACTCCGAGACTCTGAGTGACAGAATGAATTCGGATTTAAATAAAATTCATATTCACTCTGAAGTCACTCCCAAATTTTTAAGTGTCTCCTGTAAAAATATGATCTCTCAATATTGATATTTAAAAGTCGGGAATCAAAAGTTTCTGTTTTCCATTTAATTAACATGGGAAAACACAAAAATTTTAAGCATGGAATTTTATACCTCAGCGATGGTTCATTGTACAGATAAGCTGAGGATATAATTTTGTCGGAAATTTAACGCTGTACAAAAAAAATCTCTTAACATTTTTTGATAAATTCATCTGTTCAAAAGTTATTGGTGTTTGAAGTCAAATTTATAGTAAATTTCGACATTTCTTTATTTTTTTTTGATAAAATTTTGGGAGTAACCCGTTTTGCCCACCGTACTCCACTCCCGCCCCCTACTTATTACACTGTAAAAAATTGGGTGTAAATTCGAAGTACGGATTTTATTTAAATGCGCATTCACTCCAATTCGGAATTTTAATAATTAAAATAAACTCCCCGGAGTAAATTTTACTCCAAGGGGGTTAGATAAAAAATTATCTGCTCCGCATTTACTCCAGATTTAATCCGCATTCACTCCGCAAATTTATTACAATTCAATATTATAAAATATATTTCAGTTATTTGACATTAAAAACATTCATAGGGCCTAAGCTTTGTGACTACTTGTAAAATGCAAAGAAATTTATTTGTATTTTTTTTTAAATTTTTAATATCTTTAATTCTATTAATGAATTAATTACGAAAAAATTTTTTACAATCACTAAAAATGATTAAACTCAATTTACACCAAATTTTTATTGTCTTATTGAAATAAAAAAAAAGTCAATCTGTTTTAATGTTTAAAAATAAAATCAGACATAATCAATCTACAGATCAATGAACTATTACATAAAAAAAAAATGATTTTTTTATTGATGTACTTCCAAATAATAAACTTAATTAAAAAATATAATTACAAGATTTAAATCTAATTATTCATAAACAAATTTAATTAATAATTATAAAATACTCGTAAAAAATTAAATATTAACTGAAGATCGATTTTAAAATTATATTAGCTCTTATATTTTGATAAGCTCTTTCGATTGCAGCAACATTAATTTAAATTAGTCTCTGTTTAATAAATCTGTCATAAAAACGCGCATACAATTTAAAAAAAAACAACGAAATAATTTAATAATTTTTCTTCATATAAAAATTTTCTTCAATGTCATTTATTTATTTTATAACAAAAATTAAGAATAAATTGATCAGTATCAATTTGACCTCTAAATATAATTTACTATAATTAATTAAATTATTTTTTAATTTAAATTTACTTAAAGATTCATTAAAATCAATAATTTTTAATAATAAATTCCAATTACGCATTTAATTTTTATTCAAAAAAAAAATACACATATGTATATGCATATATATATGTATATTTGTTGTACAAATTTCTTTTAAATTTTTATTACAAATAAAAAATGAAATAATCACGATTATGCAAATCGTTAAATTGGGAGGGAGGAATCTTTGAGGTCCTGACCCTCTAATACGACAGATAACAAATTTCTTATATAAAGTCCACTTCCCTCTCTTGTAGTTCAGTAAACTTTCAATTCCCACAAGGAACCCGATCGATATCCACGTGAACGAACTTTCGTCACAGCACGTAGTCTAGAGTATAGAAACGAGACGTTTCCTAACGGCGTCTAGCACCGGTTTAGTTCATTCAAATATTTAATATTTTTTAAAATTTAAATTATAAATGTTTGCCAGTTCCCTGTTGCTACAAACTAAGCGCACATTTGCTGTTTACACGGTGAATAATTTATTATATTAATTTTAATTTATTTATTTAGAGATTTTAATTTTTTTTGCACTCCTGTTGTAGAAATTTTAATTCCATTATTTTATTTTATGTATGTAAGTGTACTTTTGGAGTAATGGTATATTATTACTGCTTTTTAGTAACTAACTTTGTGTATATTTATTTTTTTATAAATTAATGGGATTATTTTATTGTGTAGTATTATTATTTACAGCAGCTTTGAAGTTTTACGAGTAATTGTGAAGCATTTGTACTTAGTGTGTAATGTAAATATAGGTAAGTCATGTAATTTTGTTTGTTTGCATGATATTTACTAATAACGTGCATGTATATAATTTATTTTATTACTTTGTTATTCTATTTGTATTTAATCTCTGCATATTTTTTATTTTGCTATAGATTACATTTGTGATAACATTTTTTAAATTATAAATTTTTGTTTGCATATTAATATATTAATAAACGTGTATATTTATATTTTTTTACACTTGATAAAATAATTGTTTTTAAACAAAATTTTATTTTATTTTAAAAAGTAAACAATTAAGTTTTAAATCTTTAAATTTCCTAACATTTAATATTTAAGTGCTAATAATTTTTTTTTATCAATTACTAAAAAATAGTTATCAGTTACCCAATTAGAAGAGGAAAATAAAACTATTACTGATAAAAATGAAAAAAAAAAAATTAATTTTACCGGAAGGTATTTTTACTTGTAGTTTAAAAACTTAATTGTACATATGGTTAAGTTTTAATTTTAAAAATAGTTTATAAGTTTTACATTTAAAAAAAAAATAAATTGTAATTTATTTTTATGATTTAGACTGCAATGGCGCAACTTAAAGTAGCGATTATAGGTCAGAGTAATTTTGCAGCAGAAGTTTATAAACTTTTGAAACAAAACGGACATAAAATTACTGGAGTATTTACAATACCAGATAAATCTAATCGAGAAGATCCTTTAGGTAATTATAATTTATGATAACTAATTATTTTATTATTTTGATAATCAATTCAAAATTAAAGTCATACTTCTACATATCTTTTTAAATTTTTATAAAATTATATCCGGCAATTTACGGTAATTATCATGATTTGTTGATATACATTTTTTTTTTAAATTTTGAAGTCAATTAATAATGATAATTATAATTATTTTACAGCTGCAACAGCGAAAATTGATAATACTCCAGTTTTTAAAATCAAAGCTTGGCGTAGTAAAGGTGTACCGTTACCTGAAATACTAGATCTTTATAAAAGTATCGATGTCGATCTTAATGTTTTGCCTTTTTGTACGCAATTCATTCCTATGGAAGTGATTGATCATCCAAAACATAAAAGTATTTGTTATCATCCGTCAATTCTTCCTCGTCATCGTGGAGCCAGTGCTATTAGTTGGTAAGCTTAATAAATATAAATTATTATATTTTCCACTATTGAAAATATATATTTAAAAAAAAAAAAAATAAAATATAGTAATAATATTTATTTGAAAATAAATAATTTTATAACTAAACTGAAAAAATAATATCTTGGAGGAAAAAATTTTCTTAGAAAGAGAAAAAATTTTCTTAGTCAAGAAATTTTATCTCTTCTTAAGAAAATTTTTGTTTTCAATTTATAATTCAAAAAATTTGCTTCAAAAATGCATGAGGAAATTTTTTGTATTATCAATTCAAGAGGAAAATTTTCTTAGAGCGAGAAAAAATTTTTTTTAGTCAAGAAATTTTGTCTCTTCTTAAGAAAATTTTTGTTTTCAATTTATAATTCAGAAAATTTGCTTCAAAAATGCATGAGGAAATTTTTTGTATTATCAATTTAAGAGGAAAATTTTCTTGGATCGAGAAAAAATTTTCTTAAGGCAAGAAAAAATTTATTTCACCAATTACAGTCCTAAGAAAATTTTTTTATACATTTCATAATTCAAAATTTTTCCCGGGAATCAATATCAAAGTTTATAAAGACTTTAAACAAATATATACATAACGTTAACTATGAATAGTTAAATTTGTTGTAAAAACTAAAAGAAAGTTAGTAACACTTCATGTCAATATATGAAAGTAACATAATATTTCCTGATAAACCAGTTAGATAACTGTTGATATTTATTTTTTAGAACAGGTTTTCATATGATGAAATTATAAATCTTAAAAATAAACTACATCACGTGAACTAAATCGTGGCAATAGATATTAATAACTATTATTTCAGGACTCTGATCGAAGGCGACAAGGAAGCTGGATTTTCAATATTTTGGGCAGACGATGGCTTAGACACAGGACCGATTCTACTGCAAAAATCTTGTCCCGTAGATAAAAATGATACCTTGGATAGTTTGTACAATAACTTCTTATATCCAGAAGGTATTAAAGCTATGGGTGAAGCGGTAAATCTTGTAGCGAGTGGAAAAGCACCAAAAATACCACAGTCTTCAGAAGGCGCAACATATGATCCTTTATTGAACAAAGAAGAGCTACAGCGGATTGATTGGAATAAAAAGACTGCAGAGCAAGTTCATAATTTTATCCGTGCACTTGATAGTACCCCCGGTGCTTGGACGCTACTGAATGGTGAAAAAGTTCGTTTCTACGGATCTAAATTGTGGGATGAAGGGAAACTTGATGGAGATGTTGTTGATGTTGATGGCAAGTCTGGAATTGTTCATGACAATGGTTTATTAATTGCCGCAGCAGATGGGAAATACGTTAACGTTGAAAAACTTAAGATTGGAAACAAAACGATTCTTGCGTCGAAGTATGGCAAGGCCAGTGAATCAGCCAGCATCGAGTTTACAGAAGAGGAAAAGATACATGTTGAATCTATTCGATTAATTTGGAAGAGTATTCTCAATGTAGAAGTAGACAATGATACTGATTTTTTCGCTTGTGGTAAGTATCATACATTTGGGTATTTATAAATTATTCATATTTACCCGAGTCGAAAAATTTGATCTGACTTTAGTCTCACTGGAGCGCATTTGGACTAATTGGTCTGTATTTGAACTAGTTGATCTGTTTTTCATCTTTTATAAAAATTTTAAGCTCTTTTTGATCTGTTGTTTTAAAAAACGATTGCGTTACGGGCAGACAAAAGTAGATTAATTCTTGAACTTGGAAAAATTTTAGTTCTGAAAATTTTCGAGGACAAAACTAGACTAATTCATGGACTTGTAATATTTTTATTTATGGACAATATTTATAAAAAACATTTTAAGTTCCAGAATTTATTATGTTTTGTTTACCATTTACTCAGTGTCTTTTGTTTAAAAATGCCGGGAGTTAATGATAGTTTGACAACTTTATTTTTTAGTTGTCTTGACTGAATATTTATAATATTGAATAAAAGTAATAAAATTACTCTTAAAATGTCAAGAAATTTTTATTATTTACTGGATAAAATCGATAAATATTTTGGTAGTAGAGACCATCAGAATTCTTGTGACATATCTTATTACGAAAGCGCATTAGCATATTTCAAATATCAAGAAAATTAAAATAAATTTATAAATCTAGATTATCTATATTATTAAGAGAATAAGGAAAATTTTGTTCCCGGCATATCTGTATGATAGAATTGGTTAATGTTATTAAATTTGGTATCGTTAGGGAGGTTTTGACTTGAATTTGTGCCTTTTTATACTTTCAACTCTCTTTTAATATCAATCATTGAGAAAAATCGATTTATCTGTATCATTCGAAATACATTTAAATTACGCGAGAAAAAATACGATCGTAATTATTTTCTTTAAATAAATTAATATTCTAATTATTCTGTCACTAAATATGACTGAATGTCACTGAATATATACTATATTATTTATATCGCGTTACTTATTCCAAAATGACAAAGTTTTATATTTCCATTTGGTTTTAGGAAGCTTCTCAAAGCCAAAAAAAGTGTGCATAGAAAAAAAAAGGATTCATTGACACAAAGAATCTTTACTCGCCTAAAGAAAATTTTGACTTACCCCAAGAAATTTTTCGCATTGTGAATTAAAACCAAAAAGTTATTTAGAACTAGAAAAAATTTTTTGGTGCAAGGAATGATTTCTTGAGCAAAATAATCTTTTCTCGCCCCAAGAAAATTTTTGTATTGAATTTATGATGCATAAAATTTCTTGGTGCAAATAAAATTTTTTGAGGCAAGAAATCGTTTTCTTCTGAGTATTTTATAAAATTAGTAGTGATATTTGGGCAGTCACGTAGTAACTGCAGGTTGCTCGTTATCATTATATATATTTGTAGAAAGTCCTGTTTTTGATCTAAAGGTGATTAAAAGAAGACTAAAAATTATAGTAAAAAAAAGTCTGTTTTTGTCCTAAAATTAAATGAACAGGCTAATAATTATAACAAAAAAGTCTGTTTTTCATTTAAAAGCAATTAAAAACAGACTAACTATAATACCAAAAAAGTCTGATATTGGCCTGGATAGAGAATAGTACAGACAAAAAGAATTAAATAAATACGATTTAAAAACCTAAATTAAATAATAAATATTTGAATTTATAATTTTGAAACAGATCTAATTTTTCGACCCGGGTTACATCAGAACTCGGTAAATAAAAACAATTGGATCCACAGGTGCTGGTAGTATGGACGTAGTAAGACTAGTCGAAGAAGTCAAAGACCTTGTTGGCGTGGTGATACAAAACACAGACGTGTTCATGGCACCAGTTTTCATTGAATTCGCTACATCAGTTATTACAGTAAGCAGAGGAGCCTCTGGAGCTGGCAAGGACGTTAAATACGACGCCGTAGAAGTACGTGCAAACAATCTTGATTTAAAATTTCCACGTCAGCTTTTTATCAACGGTCAATTTGTTAATGGTCACGGTAAACCGATACCCAGCATTGATCCACATGATGAGCATGTTATATGTCAAGTTGAGAGTGCAACTTCCGAGGACGTTGATCTGGCAGTTAAAGCTGCCAAGAAAGCATTCGAAGAGGGAGAATGGAGTAAAATAAGTGCCCGAGAACGTGGTACTTTGCTTTTTAAGTAAGTTTTTTTTTTTAAATACTTGTTCAATGAATGCCAATAAAATAATTCAAGTTGCCTTCAAGTATTATACACATATATATAAAACATATTATTTATTCTTGTGTAAATAGATTAGCAGATTTGATGGAACAGCACAAAGAAGAATTGGCAACAATTGAAAGCATTGATTCAGGTGCTGTTTATACTCTTGCCTTAAAAACTCACGTAGGAATGTCTATTGAAACCTGGAGATATTTTGCTGGATGGTGTGATAAAATTCAAGGATCGACGATTCCAATATCTCACGCTCGTCCAAATCGTAACTTAACTTTCACTAAAAAAGAACCAATTGGCGTATGCGGTTTAGTAACACCGTGGAATTATCCATTGATGATGCTCTCATGGAAAATGGCTGCCTGTTTAGCTGCAGGAAATACTGTTGTAATGAAACCAGCTCAAGCATCACCACTGACTGCTCTTAAGTTCGCCGAGCTTTCAGTCAAAGCAGGAATACCACCTGGTGTTATTAACATTGTACCTGGTAATGGTTCAGTTACAGGAATGGCTATTGTCAAGCATCCATTGATTAGAAAACTTGGATTTACTGGTTCAACGGAAATCGGTCAGACAATTATGAAAACTTGTGCTGAAAGTAATTTGAAAAAAGTGTCTTTGGAATTAGGTGGAAAAAGTCCACTTGTTATTTTTGAAGATGCTGATATACAGCATGCTGTCAGAGTTGGAATGAGCAGTGTTTTCTTTAATAAAGGAGAAAATTGTATTGCTGCAGGTAGGGAAAAATAATTTTCATGATATTAACACCGAAATTTAAAGTTTCAGTGTTTATACAGACAAATATGAGCAAATTAATTAATGTAACGGGATCAAAGTCCACCTCCGTTTTACGGGAGACTCCTCACTGCGAGTATCCCGTCTTTTGTACCATAATATAATCATAAAATATTGAGCATAATTGACGTTACCCTAGAATCTGATCAATGATCAGATCAAAAATCCTTTTGCGTGTGCGGCGGAACAGCCACTATTCCACAGAATTCTGAACATTCGGTTCCTCTTATGCCGGAGAGAATTCACCCATAGCAATTCCATGTATTGGTCAACATACTCCTTGACCAAGAGACGTTTCTTCCCCTGCCTTCCAAAGAAGACCCAGTAATTTTCACATTAATTCATTCTGATAAAATATTAGCAAATTAATTGATGTAACAGAAGTATACATCCGTTTTACGGGAGGTCATTTCCTTACGTACTTCAGGTATGCACACGCTGCAGATGTTCCTACTTCCATACGACACTTCTAATCGAAAAATATAATCAAGTGACTAAGGGTTGACATTAACTGGAGGTATATGATAAAAAATCCTCATTGCTTACGGTATCTAACCACAGCCATCGAGTCCATACCTGCGGGTTACATCCGTTGTCTCACACTATACTATTAATTTAAAAAAATTCAATTTTATTTATTAGTGTTAGAAAATTCAGTAATTAATTATTGTTTATTTTTAGGTCGGCTTTTCGTTGAAGAAAAAATTCATGATGAATTTTTGAGGCGAACTATTGAAGAAGTTAAAAAAATAGTTATTGGAAATCCATTGGACAGAAAAACATCTCATGGACCTCAAAATCATAAGAATCATTTGGATAAATTAATTGAATTCGTTGAGACAGGTGTAAAAGAAGGGGCGAAATTGGCTTATGGTGGAAAGCGATTAGATCGACCGGGATGGTATTTTGAACCGACTATTTTTACTGATGTTAGAGATGACATGTATATTGCTAAAGAAGAATCATTTGGTCCTATTATGGTGATCTCGAAATTTAATTCCAAGGACATGGATAAATTGATAGCTCGTGCTAATAATACGGAATTCGGGCTTGCGTCGGGTGTTCTCACTAAAGATATAACTCGAGCTTTACGTTTTGCTGAAAAAATAGATGCCGGTACGGTATTTATTAATACCTATAATAAAACAGATGTAGCTGCACCATTTGGTGGGTTTAAACAATCTGGATTTGGCAAAGATTTGGGCCAAGAAGCACTTAACGAATATCTCAAAACGAAGACTGTTACTATCGAATATTAAAAACTTATTATATATATATCTCTCTACATATATATATATATATATATATAAGTTTAATTGATCACTATTTTAATTTATTCATATATAGCCTTATCACAGATATATTTTTATACTTAATATTTATAAAATATTATAAATATTTAACATTTTTAATACTCGCAATGTTAATTGTAATTAAATAAAAATTAATTAATATTATGTACGAAATATATGAAATTAAAGTTAATGATGGCGGCTTTTATATAATAAATATTACATAATTTTATAAGAAATTTATTGTGTAAATTTTTTTTAAATCCTTAATATTTTATAAAAATTAGTTATAGTTTATAAATACTGAAAATGATAGTTTTTAAATATCTAAGAACTTTTTAACAGTTTAAACAAATTGTGAAAAATATTAATATATGTAATTAATTTTCACTACTTATATTTGGATAAATTTAACTTTACACAATTGCCCGGGTAAAAAAAATTGTATATAATTATATATTTATAATTATATATAAATTCTATATAGAAAATGGCCCAATAAATATATATATATATATATAATGGTTCTTATATATAATTGTTGTATGCAGTCAGTTATTAGATATATTTATATGTAATTGCATATAATTATATACAATTATATATAATCATGCCATTTTACAGAAGTGTGCTGTAAAATTTGAATCTCGGAAAATTTTTTAAAATGTAAATATAAGTAATTATATATAATTAGGGGGGGGGGGTACTTAAGGAAGTATTCAGTTGCTGTTAAAAAATAAAATTTTATTTTCGCGGGCAAAATGGGACCCCCCCCCCCCACCCAAAAAAAGGTGAAAAAAAAATTTCTGGATATTAAATAAATTTGATTAAATTAAATTTCGTCATAAGTAATTTACATAAAAAAAAATTACAACTAAAAATATTATTATTGATAAATAATTATTTGTGAATCTAAATATATTAAAATATGATGTATCAAATTATTTTATAATAGATTATAAATTTAAATTGAATGACTGTTTTCAAAATCGTGCATAGCCGGGCATTTTTTACTTTAACGTTCATTCGTTAGATTAAATTTAGCTTACGTCAAATTTTTTAAGAATTGTTATAACTATATCTTATTAAATACATTTTTAATATTCATGAAATTTTATATTGTGAAAGAATAAAGTAGTATAATTTATAAATTATTTGTCCAAATCAATAAACTTATGATAGTTTAATTGATATTGTCTTTGAGCGGCTATAGGGCCATGTGTTGATCGAGTAATGGTACATGACAACTTTTAGTGAGCGACTATGGGTACACTCAAGGACCTTTTTTAAAAAATTAGTAATAATTAATTATCAACATTATTCTTCAAACTTAAATTTTATTCTAATACTCGAAACTTCAAAAAATAACTATAAAAAAAAAATATGGTTTTGCATTTTATTTATTAATTTATATTGAGTGATTTAATCTCACTCCGATGAAAGTGAGCGGGTATAGGGGCTCTTACCTTACTTTTTATCATAAAACAAAAGTCATTAATATTTATCGACTGACATTCGATTTTTGAAAAAGTTTAACAAAAAAAAATTCAAAATAATGCTCAATTATATTTACAAAAGTGTTTGAAATCCATGATTCAGAAATCTAATTTGGAATGATTCAATCCATGCTAGTGTGTGTACCTATATACAGTCCATTTTCCCAACTTTGAATTGTTTTGAATCATGTTTGAATTATTCCAAATTAGATTTCTGAATCAGGGATGTTTGAAAAACGATTTAAAAAAATATTTTTTTTATAAATTTTTGGGGTATCCCCTATTGTCTTCTATATTGGGCCATTCTTTACATATGATTTTTTTTACCTGGGTTAACATCACGTATTTAAAATTAAATTAATATTGTAAAGCAGGAAAGTGTGTATTCATGCACACACACATACGGGAATATATACGGTAATCGTTCCAAAATTCTCCTATTAAGTGAACGAAAATAAGGATAGAAGGGATTGGGGAGGGTAAGGAAGGGTCCTTCTTAATAAACAGTTTATAGATAAATTGAGAAAAATTATCGAATAGTCCAAACTAGGAATCGAACCCAAACCCTGTCGGTTTCGCGCCGGTGCTCTACCAGATGAGTTATCCAGCCCATGCCATTCCATTGATTTTTAATAAAAAATTTAAATGAAATTAATAGTTCAATAATCTACTAGGTTTAAATAAATATAGTAATTATGTAATTTAAAATTTTTTAAAGTGAATGACCTGAGAACGTTACAATAATAATTTGATTTATGATAGGATGTGTACAAGCACAAAGAAACTTAACTACCGATCTAAGGTTTAGGGTTTAAAGTACCAGGTGAGATAAAACATCTAAAGCAAATATAGTTTACTGTATAAAGCATCGATATTTTACTTCTCGCTTTATCGCAGCATCTGTTGAAACAGCCAGCCTTTTTTAACCAAAAGCATAAAAATTCTAGTGGAAAAATTTATATATATATGAATAAAAAACGTCTGGCGATCTTAGTGATATCTATCACCTTTGGCCTATTTCTATTCATCGCCTCGACCTCATCAGGTCATTCAAGATTCTAGTTGAATTATTTAATATTACTATTTCAAGAAAAACAAAATTTATTTAAAAAAAAAAAAGTGTTTTTTAAATATTACGTTTAAATATTTTTTTAAATTACATTTATAAATATATATATATATAAAAAAAAGTTTTATTTAATTTCAGCATACAGTAATGATGATTTTCATTTATAAATTTTTTTTATCATTTGATTTTGTGATAAAATATTTTAATATGTTATCGATGATTAAAAAATTTATGATAATTTATTAAATTACATAGCATATATATGTATATATATTATTTAAGAGAACTAAATGCTCTTATGACACAGCAACACTGTGCAGGTCTCAGCTGTTCCCATAAACATATTCTCTCTCTTCTTCGGTTCTTCCTTTGAACATCGCCCCTTTTTCATTTCATAGTATTTCAGGCAACCGAATCTGTTCAGAAGCTAAACTATATACCATACGATATCATCCCAATGCAAGTAAAGAACAGAGTTACTACTCTCATGGACCATATTCTGGACCCCTCAATCCTCATTCGTCTGTTGACTGTCTCAAACGCGCCCATCTAATACATTATGGGACTATAAACATACATATACTACTTAACATATTTATCATGAACAGGAAATGCAAATTTCCCACCCCATGCGATTGTACTCCAATCAAACGATCACATTTCTATGACCTTACACTTTTCTATTTATTTTTTTTTAAACTTCCCGCTATGAAAATTTTAAATTTAAAAAAATAGACAAGTTTTAGGTTCCGGTACGATTTTTGAAAATCGAGTCTATCAAATCTTGACGTTTTGAGATCCTAGGAAACTATCCTGGGTATTTCCCAGCCTGGGTGGACGTCCAGCCACGTGTGCATATGTATGTATGTATGTATCTGTTGATTAGTTCCAAAGATGTCGTACAAAAATTAACTTTTTTTCAGGAGAATGTTATATATTTTCTTTCCAATCGCTTTTTGACCTCGCAGAGTTTAAAAGTTTACCAATAACATTTCTGAGCTCGAAAACAGCGGGAAATTTTGAGGTTCACAGGATCAACTGTTTCTAAGATTTTTTTTTTATCGTTGTATTTATTATCAGTTATTAGAAAAAAAATGATACAGTAAACTGTAAAAAATTTGATTTAAATCTGAATTTACTCTGTCGCTTCACTGTAAAAAGAACGGTGTTAAAAATGGACTCAATTTAACTCCGCGCGGTGGTAAAATGAAATAACACTGGTGTAGGTGGTGTTAAATCGGTGTAAAGAAAAATTCCACATATAGAAATTAGGAAAAAAATGTACTACATATATAAAAATATATAAAAATTTAGTGGATATTATCTGGAGGAAATTTGAATTTTGTTGTGTACTTATTTAAATAATTATTTATGTTGTACGTAATTTATTTAAAAATTACACAATTTTACGCCCAGCATTTCAATCACCAATAATTTAATTAATTAATAAAAACACTAATTACACGGAAAAAACAGAATATTTAAAGTTAATAAATAATAGTAAAAAGTGGAATCTGTTATCAGTAATTAGTAATATTATGTGCTCAATGCAAAGTAGTTTACTAATTTTTGTAGATTCCTAAAAACTACTATCAATTATTTCAAAAAGTAAGTAACTATTATTACTTTTAGGTATAATACGTGACTTATTAGTGAAAGTTAATTAATTTATGGCATAATCTATTAAAAAGTAATGATTGGTCAAATTAAGAATTGCTATCTTAGATACTGATTTTTCCAGCCGAAAATTGAAAAAGTTACAAAGTTTTATTTTATAAATTCGATATCACTGATCAATTATTAGCTTAAAATATCCTTTATTCATCATTATAAATTAATTTACAATATACATAAATCGAATAAGTGGTAAATAATAAAATGAAAAATTAGTATACTAGATACTGATTTTTTGCTCATAAAAATACCGAAAATTTTTAACTCTCATTTTATAAATTCTATCCCATTGACTAATAATTAATATAAAATGTTATTTATTCATTATTATAAATTAATTTATTATATACATATATCGAATAAGTGGTAAATAATAAAATGAAAAATTCGTATACTAGATCTTTATATATTAATATGTACGTTTACTAATTTTTCGGTTCCTCATTTTTTAAATTTTTCTATGTTTATTTGAATAGCAATAACTGTAGATAGCAATTTATCGATTCTTTTTCATATTAATTTTAATATACGAAATTACAAATTTAGCTCTTCTGTGTATCAAATTTGAATATAAATAATAGCTATTTTGTAATATATATAATGATCCTGGTTTGATATTAGTATCGAATATACTAATTTTAAGTCGAAAATAAACTACAAACTATTCAAATTTTGAGCATCATTTTTTTCCGTGTAACTGTAGTGATCGGGTAAGTAAAAATATTCACAAAGTTAAATATTTTTAACACCGGTAAAGATAATTTACACCTTTTGCGGTGTTATTTTAACACCAATTTTAACACTTACACCATTTGGACTTACCCCGTTTTTGTACACTCTGCATACGGAGTAAATAGGGAGTTTTTTTCAAGAGTGATTGAGATTTTATTTAAATCCCAACCCCTCCGAACCAAAATTTTTTTACAAATTAAAATAAACTCCCTTCAAAATGAATTTGAATTGAGAAATAAAAAATCATTCACTGTAGATTTAATCCGCGTATTTACTGGTATCACTTAATTGAAAAGAAAAAAATGTATGTAACTCATACGAAAAATATATGCTACCGATAGATTTGTAGGGTACAATCCCTTGCAATCTCTTTACTCGGATTCTTTATATGATGGATGGTTAGATTGTATACATATATATACACATATGGGAAATAAAAGTAAAGAATAGCACATAAGCTCAGCAAATGAAATGAAAGCTAAACTCTAGATCTGGTGTAAGGCATCACCACGTGTTTCAGTTTCCCTTTCCCTCGAAAAATTTTACACTCCGCCTTAGACACCCTACGGCATGGGTCCAACATATTGAATCATACTGAACATATACATATATACACACATATATATGTTCGTTTTCGTTGTCGTCAATTCAATCCGACGCTCAAATACTGCTACCAGTGAATTAAGGCTTCAGTTTCATTTCGGGTGTCAAACTTATACCAGTGCTGTAAATTTTTTAACACATTTTTTTTCGCGCCTTTTTTTACGACACACTTTCCTCAACAATATTTGCACGCAATCAAATCAAACGTGTGAAAATATGTGATATATTTATCTAAATATCGAAAAATATTTCTAGTGATTCTTCAATAAAATTCGGTAAACTATTTATTTTAAATAATGAGTTTCCCGCTTCTTTATGAATATTCAAATTACAAAATTTCATTAATATTTAAAAAAAAAAAATTAAATTTATTTAGCAAAGTAACTATATATTATTTTTTATTTTTTAATAGATAAATAGATTATATATTTTTAAAAGTAATGCGTATATTTTTTAAAAATTTCCAATCATTAGTGTATATCTCTAATTAATAAAAATATAATAATCCGATTATATATCCGAGTTGATTGTCAGTGGATTTTACAGATTAAGATATTAAATAAATTCGAATGCGGTTGTATTATAATATATATATACATATATATATGATAGTAATGCGTGTGAAACATATTATATTAAAATATATATATTAGAGTATATTATTATACTCTTAAAAAGTGGGGCGTTGAATCTGACCCTAGTGTAAAACATAATTAGTAATTAAAAATTTTTATTTAAAAAAAATTTAATAATTAAATTGTTTAATTAAACGTTTTTTTTTCTCGATAATAATAATAATTAATAACAAGGGATTTTGATAACTTATTTTTAGAAGCAGGGTTTTTTATCAGTTATATAGATCATTAAGCCTTAAAAGTACGGCGTGTATTGGAAATAATTGATAAAAAAAATTTAATTGATATTTAATTTAATTGATTGCTGTATTAGTATCGGTATTGATTATCAGTAAAATCGTGGTATCTTTAAAAAAGATTTAAACGTTAAATGTTTCGCTTATTTAAGTTAAATGTTATTACGGTTATTTATTATTTTTTTTTTTTTGTTATTTTTTTCTAAATTTTTTTCAAGGCCAGATGTACATTTGTATTCTCATTCCAGATGTTTTCAATTTAACTATTTCACAGTCAAGTTACAACTCCCCAGGATCGTATGAATCAGGCATAGCAAGAAAAGAGCAAAACCCTGAGGGAAAAAAAACATAAAGGGAGGAAAAGAATTATTATTTTTAAAATACTATAGTCCCTATCGTTTGACAAATATATAACAAATAAATTCAATAATAATATTAATAATAATTTAATTATTATATATTTAAAATTGTATATATTTAATATTTTAATTTATCAGTAGTTTTAGAATTTTGCTACACTTAAAAAAAACGGGGTAAGTCTAGGGTGTATGTGTTAAAATTTTCGGTGTTCAATTTTAACACCGAAAACGGTGTTAAAATAACACCGCCAAAGGTGTAAATATTCTTTACCGATATTAAAGAAATTTCCCGGTGTTAAAATTTTCGGTGTTAAAAATATTTAACTTTCTTATATGTAATACATTTTGCACACCTCGAGCGCGAAGCGGAGAGGTAGTGCTCTACTGTCGTCAAATGTCAAAGCAGGATTGTCGTCATTTTTCTAATTTCTATACGTGGAATTTTTTTTACACTGACTTAACACCGGTCTATGAACACCGTTTTCATCGGTGTTATTTGACGTTTAAGAAAAAGTTTTATTATAATCCATTGTTTTGTTTTATCAACTGATAAAAAATAGTAAAAAGTATTTTTTTTTTTTTTTTTTTTTTTTGTAATTATATTTTCCTCATTTAGTTAACCCAAATGTTAATATCTCGGCTGATGGTGATTACCCGCCCCTTCCTGTTTCCGTTTTTCTTATTTTTTTAATCTCAAAACCGCAGCATCCTGTGGTCATGGTGAGACGTTGAGATTAATATAAATTTTGCCTCATAATGTCTCCTACTCTTAGTATTCAATCGAACATTAATGTACTAACATAATTTACAACAGTATATACTTTATTTAAACACACTTTTTAATAACGATGTACGTGAAATAGTTTTAAAGTGTTAAAAAAAATAATGTTGTTAATTTTCAAACTAAGTTTGTTTTGTTTAAATTTATCAAAGTGTATCCATGTTAAGTGATGTAAATTTAAATTGTTCTAATTACATTACGGCTCATCATAGGGCATCTTGCTTTATTTTAAAATGCTAGCTGCCTTTTGAAGGGCAAGGTTGTGATTGGATAAAAACAACGATACTTATTTTATAATATCTGTAATTTAAGGTTTTTATAATATTTAAATTTTTTGAAAATTATTCGACTAAAAAATAAAAATTAAATTTTTATATTTAAAAAGTTTTCTTTTCTTCATTTATTTATTGAGACATTTTTTATTTTTGACCCTACCCACTTTTCAAAAATGTGTAATAACTTTCAATTTTCAGAATTGTATTAATTAATTAAAACTAATTTTGAGAATTAGTGTAAGAAAGGCACAAAAGAGCAAGATATAAATTTAAATAGTATATTGTGTGACAAGGGAAGAAACAAAAGGATTTCAGACCAGGTGAAGTTGGCTGACATCACCCGCAGTTTGAAATCGTGTTTCATCCTGAGTTACACACAATATTTTTCATGATTACCTGCATTGGAACTTAAAGTTTCAGTGTCAGCAGCCAATCAGAAACAAGTTAATTTAAGACCAATGGTGTCATCAACTATTAGCGTCAGTGTAAATTGTCATTTGCAATTTATAATTAAGCAGAGACTATAAATACTATTTATTATTGACACTAATTTTTATAAAACTTAATCACAGTCAGAACTGTCATTTACGTAAGTAAAATTAATGGTCTGAAATTACTATTGAACAAATTACACGTATCAGAGTTTAAATTGCGAAAGCCTTCAATCAGTGGGCAGAAAAATTATTTGTTTGTTCCCTTGGGACGAAACAAGTTTGTTTCTGCCCGCTGACTGATGGCATTCAAAATTTACGCGTTTGCGAATATTATTACGCGGCATTGGACTGAAATTCGCTTCTTTCGACTGGCTGTAGAGACACTGAAACTCCAAGTTTCGATGCTGGTGTCATGAAAAAAAAATTACATAGTTATTATCAACTAGAAATTTGATGATACTGAAGCTAGCCGACGTCACATAATTTTTTATTTTTTAAAAATGATAAATCATAAAAAAAATATTTCAAAAAATTGCACCTATAGTTTTTTTAATTTTCCACATGCTAATTTTTTTCGTTTCTCGGTGAAAAAAAAATTCGAAAATTGGTAGCTGCCTACTGACTTGAAGATCGCGAAATTTGTTGGATAAATTTTAGCAAAATCTTCATGCCAAGTTTATAATTTAAAATATCTGACTTTATTGTTTCAAATTTATTTTCCAAATTTCGTTTAACTCCTAATTGATAACTGTAAGTAATACAATAGGACCTCGTTATAAGACTAGCTCGGAGCTGTAGGGGAAAAAATTCTTAGATTTGAGGTGCCCCCACGATTGTACTTAACAGCGTTTTACAACGAGGTCCTACTGTATTAAAAATAAAAAAAAAATCATATTTCAAAATTTACAGGCGGTCTTTTTTTAAATCTATTATTTAAAGTAAATAATTTTTCAATATCAACTTGAAAACTTACAAGTGTTATTTTATCAATGGAAATACCCAATAAAATTGCCATCAAAGTTCTTAAAATATCCAATAACAATATAATTTAACTAAAGTAATGAAATTGAGACTAAGATATAAATATATCTAAGTGAAAAATGTTTAATTTTGTTTTTTATTGAAGTTAATTGCCAATTAAATTTAACGATTATTGATTTTTCAAAATATAAATATTCCAGGACAACCCCTGGAGGTATTTCATCTCACGGTATAAATATACAAAATAGGGATGATCACATATACTAGTAAGTGGTTCTTTCAGTGAAATTACTTTCCCTCAAACCCCAACGACCTCGATACCTATCAATTCTACAATATTATTTTATAACATCCTTTAGCTTTCTCTTGTTGGTCTTGAGGGCAAGTCAATAGGTAAGGGTTCTAATTTGTTATAAAAGGAGTTTGTCTTTTCAGCAAAATAATTTCAGAGTGTTCTGAATTTTATTTAAATCCACAATTACTCCGACCGTAGTTTTAATATTTAAATAAACTCCCCTTCGAAATGAATTTCACTCATGTGGGTACAGCTCAGCCTTCATGTAATTGGGGAATTTCCCTCGTCTTCAAAAGTTTGAAGCTCTATGAAAATCCGCTTAAAATTGTAGGCACTTTCGTTGGCACAAGGCGCGATATATTACATATCTATCAACTTTTGAACCAATAGTACTTTTGGAACCTACTTGACTAATTATAGAAATTTTTTGAAAAATTCCACCATAAGGACAAATGCAATAGCCGGATTCCTATGAAATTTATTGATAAAATAAATTTAAAATTTTAGTTTACTGAAGGGGGGTCATTAGTGTGAAATTTTGAAAAAATCAATTTTTATTTTGCATATTCCAATAGTCTACAGCTTCAAAAATAACAGTAAAATTTGTAGTGCATATCTTGAATAGTTTTTTTGAGTTACAGCCATCTGAAGAGCAGCTTATCGGTTCTCGAAAATACATTTTTAAAAATTGCTGCAGTTATAACTCGAAGACAAATCACCCAATCGATTTGATTCGAATTGCAGCTTCTTTTCTGTTTCTACGTACCATTAACCTCCAGTTTTCCGATCGAATCAAAAATGTAATTTTGCCAGGCCAAAAATCATCAAATTTTCGCGCGAAATTTGAAGTTTTTTTTTAAAACTCCGCCATTTTGTTAAATTTAAATTTTGTTCTTAGCCCGAGGGTCATGGTACAGCAAATACCTTCTAGTTTAAAAAACATTTTGGTTTTTTTGATTTCCGGTACTGCGAAGGTCGCTATCACTGCAACAGGGGGACTTTTTTTAGAGCCTTGGGAGATTGTGAATAACTCGCTGAATTTTGAATTTTTTGGTTCAAAAATTTAATCTTGTATTCATTATATATCCACAAATATGTCCTTAAAACATCAAAACATTCCATGCAGTAGTTTTCTTTAAAAAAATTCCCAAAAATAATCTTTTTTCAGGCGAACACACTAGTGGTCCCCCTTTAAAATAAACAAAATTTGTATGAGGTAATATGGAAATTAAATTTAATACAATAATAAAACATGCATGTGTTGAGATTAATCTATTGATTTTATCTGTTACTTTTTTAAATCTATATAAACGTCAGTCTCATCTAAATAATATATGATTGTATGCAGTTGATTGAAATATTTTCTATATTTACAAATTTCTATGATATATTTGATAAATTAATTATCAAGATGATCGATTTAAATGTCTATATATTTATATACCAAATTCAAAATTAATACTAAGTATTAAATTATCTTAACATAATAACTGTAGAAAATATAACAAAATTTAAAACTATAATTAAAAATTCTTTTTTTTTAAATTAAATTCATGCAGAAAAAAAATCAAAAATTTTTCTACACAAGTTTATTGCGAAATATTTTTCATAAAAAATAATCTGAATATTTCATTACTTTTAATTATAATTTTAATCTAGATTTTTTTTTTGGTTTATTTTTAAAAATAAAATATATAAAAATAAAATAAAATAAAAAAAAATATTTTGTTCTCATGATGATAAGGATATCATCGAGTTATTGTATTACAGAAAGAAATTACACCGGTTTTTTATGAACATTAAAACTAAATTTTCATAACATAATCATCTTTACAATATTAATAACGAGTTGTCACACTTAATTAAAAGATACAACTAAATTAAACCAATGGAATTTTTTTAAATTAATTATTTAATATAAGAAATTCATTATTATTATTATCATTATCATTATTATTATTATTATTATTATTATTATTATTATTATTATCCTCAATTAGTTATGAACTAACTACTCTCTCATTAGTCGAAAGAAGATATTTTTAAAATCTTTAGTCTTAAATTTATAAATTTAAAAATTTATTCTTGTCTGCACTCGCAATGGCACTTGGTATCATAAAATTATTTTAAAATAATCCACAAAATATTTATTGACATTTTCCATTGCCAATCTTCTGTCTAAATTATAAATAATAATAATTAGTGCCATTGTTTCACAGTACAGCACTCACTTAATATCCATTGTCTAAAATCCACACCCCACATTTTCCGTTCATCTCGGACGGAGATTTTGGATGCGACGTGGCCATAAAACATTCGCAAATTAATTTCATTAATTAAAATAAAAAAAAAAAAAAAAAAAAAAGAAAAGAAAAAAACGTTAATTAAATTAAAAAATATCGACATATTTGCTAATCCATCGAAGAGTTGCTCCAAACGGTATCAACTGTAGTAATGTCCACTCGGTCGTTGCCGAAACATTTGTTTATCATCATAAATTTTTAGTTTATTTGTTTGTTTGCTTGTTTATTTGTTTAATAATTACTTATTGACTTGTAATAAATGTAAGACATTTATTTGTGGTCACCAGAAGTGTGATTGTACGTAACCACCCCCCATTCCAATCGGATTGAATCTATGGGGATGAATTTTTTCCATTCTCATAGCACCGGGTCCACCACTACCTCCATTCCCAATAAAACTTCCATGATGTCCACCTCTGGTACCAATTGATGTCGCTCTTCCAACTCCAGTTACTCCAGTAGTGACAGCTCCCCCAGTTGAAGTTCCACGTCCGCGGGTACTTCCACCTGAAAAATATTTTTTTTTTATTATGTTCATTTTTAAAAGTTTGAAAAAAAAAAAAAAATAAAATTATTATTAGTTTACATAAACAATAAATAAAAATATATATTTAGTAGCAGTTTCAAGCAAAATTAATGCTAAAGACATGACGATTTATAGATGTAATATAAATATATAATAAAGATTTATTGATAACTTAAATTTTAAAAATGCGAGCTGTAATTTTTACATAAATAAATAAATAAAATACAATATTAAGTTTTTTTTTTGAAGATGTTAAGGAAGAAATTACCTCCTGTCCATTAATCATAATAACTTGTGGATTAAAAAATTGTTTTTATTTTTTCACTTGTTCACGAATATATATCACGTTATTATTATATTTAAATGTATAAGATTATAAGTAATTAGTAGGACCAGGATTTTTGGTTTGATTTAAAAATAACAATTATTAATTAATACTGTAAAGTTTTGGATATTACGGTGAAAATATTGGTCGTATAAAAAAAATTTCCAAACAAAAGTTGTAAAAAATTTAATTTTCGAAAAAAAATGTCTCTTATGATTTTGTTATACGGCCAATATTTTCACTGTAATTTTAAAATTAAGATTTTTATAATTATCAAAAATTTGAATAGTTCATTATGAATCTTAATTTTAGAATTACGGTAAAAATATTGATCGTATTAAAAAATTTTTCAAACAAAAGTTGTAGGAAATTCAATTTTCGAAAAAAAATGTCTCTTATGATTTTGTTATAAAACCAATATTTTCACTGTAATTTTAAAATTAAGATTTTTATAATTATCAAAAATTTGAATCGTTCATTATGAATCTTAATTTTGTAATTACGGTGAAAATATTGATCGTATAAAAAAATTTTTCAAACAAAAGTTGTAGGAAATTTAATTTTCGAAAAAAAATGTCTCTTATGATTTTGTTATACAACCAATATTTTCACCGTAATTTTAAAATTTAAATTTTCATAATTATCAAAAATTTGAATCGTTCATTATGAATCTTAATTTTGGAATTGCGTTGAAAATATTGATCGTATAAAAAAAATTTTCAAACAAAAGTTGTAGGAAATTAAATTTCCTACAACTTTTGTTTGAGAACTTTTTTTTAAGATCAATATTTTCACCGTAATACAAAATATTCTAACCATTAATTCAAAATTAAGGCAAAAATCTTGTCCCTAGTAATTAGTAATATAAATAAATATTATTTATTATTCATTTCATCACTTTGTTATCTTATTATTAACATTAATGAGTTACGATTATGATTTTTAATTAGAAAAAAAAAACTAATAAAAAAGTTATTATTTATTGATGAATAAAAAATTTTATTTGAATTAAAAATAAAAAACAATTGTAGTTACACTGTTTTATATTCATCACTATTTAAATTATTTTCATAAGTTATAAATAACAATTAATTAATAATTAAATATTAATAACAGTCAAAAAAATTACAATTACATAATTTATTTAAAACATGATATAATTTATAGACATTTTATTATATAGCGGCTTGTTATTGGATGGTATTGAACATATTAATTTCCACATAAAATTTATATATTACAATAAAATTATTATTATTATTGTTATTAAATATGTTACGTACATACGGAAATTACGAGGATATTAATAAAATTTATTAGTTATTTATTTATAAATTAATAGAAGATTCTAATGATAAATTTTTTTAAATATCCCGCTTAATAGTAATTCCTAATTTTATTATTGGTGTTGTTTTTTTTTATCCAATTATTCAGTTATAATAAATATTATCGGTTCCCGTGTAAAAAGAATTCGTTCCTAAAATTTCATAACAGTGAAGTTTCAAAATTTGAGACATTTCTGAACTTCAAACTTCAAATTTAAAATTTTTGAACTGGAAAAATTAGAAAGTGAAAAATTTTTAACATGTGAAAGCTTTTCCCGCGTTTTTTTTTTATTTCTTGAAAAAAAGTAATTTGATTCGACAATTTTTTGGGTTTGAAGAAAAAAAAAATTAATTAGGAATTATGAAAATTTTTGATTCTTACTAGAATTATTGAGGTGAGGTAAAAAAATTAGGATTTGAAAATATTTATGAACATTTTTTGATTTTTATTAGAACTTTTTGGGAATCAGTTTCTTTTCACTTTTTGATTTGATCAAAAATAGTCCAAAAAATGAGTGGAACTAATTATGAACTTATAATGAACTCACAAAATTGTCAATTCAAATCAATTTTGCTTAAAAAATTTCAAAAAAAAAAAAAAAGAAAACCCGCTAGAAAAGTCTACACTAGTTAAAAATTTTTCACACTTGTAATTATTTTAAAGTTCCAAAAATTTTCAACTCAAAGTTCAGAATTATCTAAATTTTGTAAGTTCACTGTCAGGAACGTTTTTGGAAGATTTTTGTAACTAATTTTTTTTACACGAGTTATCCTTTATCACAGCCATTGTTGCTACTACAAAACTTTTCGGTGTTTGTCCTCATTATTAGAACTTTAATCATTAATCAGATACGGTCCATTGTTCAACATTCTACTACATTAATTTTTTAAAATAATTATATTTATATACAGTTATTTTTAAATCATACATTTAATTGTTTTTAAATTTAAAAAACAAAATTCAGTAGCATTTAATAGTAAAGCAATAAATTTATTTATTTAAATAATTTTTTAGGAATTTTTTTAATTTTTTCATTTTATAAGTTTTATGTATTTGATTAATGATGCATATATTTATTGGGCGAGTAATATATATAATTGTAAAAATTCAATATCGAAAATTTTGATAATTGTTATAATTTTTTTTTAAATAAATAAAATCCTTAAATAATAATTTTTTAATTAAAAAAATATTTCATGCAAAATTAAATAATAAATGAATAAAATAAAATAATTAATTGATACATTGAAAATATATATGCCAAAAATTAAAAAAAAAAATTTGATAAAATTGTAAATTACTTAATTTTTTAATTATTACTTTTTTTTCCGTTTACTCTCTCAATAATATATATATTTATCGTAAAAGTATGATATCTACCACATTACTTTACATAAATCTAAATTTGCTTGAGCGTCTTTTAATTACTATGCCCCTAATTAGTTACATAAATTATTAAATGCATTAATTTGTAAGCTTTTTGTAATTAATACGAGTTTATCTTAACCAGATGTTTACATCTACATATTGGCATTATTTTATAAATATACTATCTACTTACAGCCGATAAAGATCTAATACTAATTGCATAAATTTACTGTATATGTAATTATTATTTAATTATCAATATTAATTAATAATAATAACTTTGATAATTGTAAAAAACAAACAATACAATAATTAAATCATTTGATTACAGCCCTCACTACAATACTATTTTTGATATATTTAAAAGAAAAAACATTTTTAGTATAAATTTTTCTTTACATAAAAAAAATTTATCGAAATTTCACAATTTTTAGTCTTAATTAATTTATTAATTCCAGCATTAATTATTAAATATCTTTCATTTTTCTAAGTGATATTGACTTTTTTTTTAATTAATTTGATACAGAAAAAAAAGAATTTTTTGGCGCGAAAAAATTTGAATCTTCCCAAAAAAATTTTTACTTTCTTGGGCGGGAAAAAATTTTCTTGAGTCTTAAGAAAATTCTCTTTTTTGTATTTAACAGTGAAAAATTTTTTGCACCAGGAAATTTTTTTATTTTGTGTAGAATAATTTACTAAATAATTTAAAATTTTAATTGCATTTAAATTTAAAAGCTATATAATAATAATAATGATTATTATTATTGTTTTTTATTTAAATTTGAAAACTGCTGATATTTTTTCCTCGTTCCATATAGACACTCTCCTTCGCCGAATGGTAAGCAGTGAAATAGAAATATTTGATTAAAATAACTTCAGAGGTATGCCTCCTTTGTTATAATAACTTTTTTTTTTTTTTTTTTTTTTCAAGTAATTGAATTTTTTTTAAAATATTATCATTTATAAATTAGAGATATGAGGAAGAGAGAGAAATGTATATACGATTGAATTAATTTTAATTTGAAATTCAACGCTCATGCATATGATTATTAGTCTAATAATAATTATAGTAAAGCTTTAAATATAAATGCATTCGCAGCCAATTAAATATTACAATATTTATTTTGCGCGCTCATTACAGCTCAAGCAAATATAAAAATTTAATTATTCATTATTTTATTATTATAATAAATAACAATTATTTTATTTTAAATACTTAACTATATCATAAATGTAATATAATTTCTTTGTAAATAATTAATTTTACATGGTGACCACAGATTTTTGAAACTGAAATTCCCTGACTTCCAGGTATTCCAGTCAAATAATTTAAAAATTCGCTGACCATATGTAGTAATATTAAATCATTGGAAATATTTATTTAATTCAAAATAAAATGACTTAAGTCAGTTCAATAAATAATCAATCATTGTCGCTAAATGAAACTTTATTTTATTATTTGTCAATGTTCATAGGTTTTTTTATTTATTAAATGAATTATTTTTTATTCTTTATTTTAAATCTATGATTTTATATGACTCTATAACAGAATATAAATAAACTTTTCATTTTCACTAGAATAAATTTCATAAATAAGAACGTTTTATAGAATATTAATAAAATATTAATCAAGTACGCGAATAATAAATATAGTGAAACTTATTAGTTCAATACTTATGTATACTTTTAATGTTTTTGGTTTTTTAACTTGTCAATGCATGTTAATAGCTTCAAGATCCTGACGATTGGTTTCTACTAAGACTTTTTTTTTTAACAGCCTTTTTAATTCAAACTGCTTCATTTTTTCGCTGCTGGAATCAATTTCTACTAATTTTTTTAAAAAATGACATTACAATCGCATTCGCGGCGTCACTTTTTGAACAATTTTGACAGAAAAAAAATTCATCGGATTTTTTCAGTCAAAAAAAAAGAAAGTAAAAATTTTTCCAGCTTTGTGACAAAATTCCTGACTTTTCCCTGATTTTTCCAGTATATTTATAACTCCTGACATTTCCAAGTTTTACATAAATGTGGCCACCATGTTTCAAAATTTATAATTAGGACGTTGTAGGTCAATAAAGATAAAGGAAAGCGCTGAAATAATATCGAAAAAAATATCTGTATTTTGTGTTATACTTTTTTGAATAACATACAAAAAATAATATACAAAAATGACCTTACATTAGTACGGACCTTATTAGTACGGAAAACAATTAATTAAATTTCAACGTTAATTTCTTTTTCAAAGTCAGTAAGTCAAAATTTCAAATAATAATAATTATAATAATTAAATTAACGAAATTATTAATAGAACAAAAATTATCCTAACAATTAAATGTATTACTGGGATAGTCAACTGTCAGAAAGTAAAAAATTTGAATAATACAATAATATATATTTTATAGTAACAATAATAATTACTGTCAGTTATTAATTAATTAATTAATAATAATTAAATGATTAACAAAAATAATAAATGTATACTGTAATAAATCCAATTGACCCAGGTCCAATGACTTAATAAAAATCCTTAATTTGTTTAGAGTCAGACGTGACCAGGGTAGACCCGTTCGTTTCTTAATGTGGTCATCGTTGGAAAGGATAAGCGAATCCAGCGCCTTCATTTTTCATTTTTAACACAACACAAACACTTTTTTTTAATTAACTATTAATTAAATATAACGCTTTTTAAATGTATTCATTACTAATATATAATGTCTTATATTTTTCACTCAGTGATTATTAAACTTATTCATATATTTTTATTAACGCGAATTATTTTATTTATATATGAAATATAATAGAAAAAAAAAAGAAAACAATTAAATAGTTTGTAATTTAAATTGCATTGCAAGTCGCAGATAAATTATTTTGATTTTTCATTACTATTTTATCAGTTGTTGTTGTAGTGTATTTTTATCATTAGTATCAACTGATATATATGTGTTATTGTTTAATTAATGGATGATTTTTTTGACTATTGCGATAAGCTGTTGAGAGCCGAGTTAGGTGCAAACTTCTTATCTGGCAAAACATTTTTTTAAATTAGGGTTAAAATGTTCACGCGGACAAGTGGGAATTATTTAAAAATATAAACAAACTAGTAAATATAATAATAATAATAAATAATAAGAAACAATAATTAGTTATAGCAAACTAGCCGTCATTGGGATTTATTTTAAATATGGCGGTTTTATTTTAAAATAACGCATGCTTGATTCCCTGACCGGTTAAATATATGTTATATACGTATATATCTATCTTGTATAGATCAATATATCAATACTACGATAAATATATAGAGATAAATTATTTGTTTAAATAAGCGACGGCAAAAAAACGTAACTTTAAATGCATACCGATAAATAATACATTTACAGCAATCATGTACTTGTCAGTTGTTTTAGTAATTTAAATTTTTAAAAATTCGCGGTGACGACTGATAACAAATAGATTAATCCACTAAAATATATTTGATTAATCGGTGCATTTTTAAAATAAACTATTCATGTCTATTGCAAAATTTTCTTGCATTTAAGGCCGGTCTCAGACAGTGTCGCCGCTTTTTGAAAATTTTCAATGATTTTAAACTGTCATAAGTGTATTAAAATTTTATTAATTAATTAAAAAAAAAATTTAAGCATTAATTGAAAGAAGGATAGCGTAGTAGTAATTTCGCCGAGATATAGATTTTAGAAAAAATTACTTAAAATTGATATCAATTGGGAGCTAAGTGAAATTTGTCAAATCATGGTGACAGATTTTTGAAACTGAAATTCCCTGACTTCCAGGTATTCCAGTCAAATAATTTAAAAATTCCTGACCACATGTAGTAATATTAAATCATTGGAAATATTTATTTAATTCAAAATAAAATGGCATAAGTCAGTTCAATAAATAATCAATCATTTTCGCTAAATGAAACTTTATTTTATTATTTGTCAATGTTCATAGGTTTTTTTTATTTATTAAATGAATTATTTTTTATTTTTTATTTTAAATCTATGATTTTATATGACTCTATAATAAAATATAAATAAATTTTTCATTTTCTCTAGAATAAATTTCATAAATAAGAACGTTTTATAGAATATTAATAAAATATTAATCAAGTACGCGAATAATAAATATAGTGAAACTTATTAGTTTAATACTTATGTATACTTTTAATGTTTTTGGTTTTTTAACTTGTCAATGCATGTTAATAGCTTCAAGATCCTGACGATTGGTTTCTACTAAGACTTTTTTTTCTAACAGCCTTTTTAATTCAAACTGCTTCATTTTTTCGCTGCTGGAATCAATTTCTACTAATTTTTTTAAAAAATGACATTACAATCGCATTCGCGGCGTCATTTTTTGAATAGTTTTGACAGAAAAAAAATTTATCGTATTTTTTCAGTCAAAAAAAAAGAAAGTAAAAATTTTTCCAGCTTTGTGACAAAATTCCCTGACTTTTCTCTGATTTCTCCAGTTTACTTATAATTCCCAGGTTTTGGTAATTCGTAAAATCTTCATGTCAATTTTATAATTAGAATTTTCAAATTTTTTAAGCTAAAATTTATTCAACAAATTTTGCTCAACTCCTAATTGATAACAGCTATAAGTAATTTCTTTTAAATTCTATACCTCAGCAAAATTACTCCTACATTGAACTTTCTTGATCGAGGTTTTAATTTTATTTAAATTAATTATTAAAATTTTAATACGGTTATGACAGTTAAAAATCATTGCATATTTTTAAAAAGTGAGGGAGGGGGCACTATCTAAGAATACCCTTAAATAATATAAATAAAGAAAATAAATAATTAAAATTATATAAATAATAATAATAATAAAGTTCATTGTTTAATACTCACCACGACTCTGATTGTATCCAGCCTGCCACCCAGCATAATATGCCGCTTTTTGTTTTCCATGTTCTTCCGCGATCTTAACACATAGCGGCTCGGAACCGCCATCGGGTATTGTACCATTTAAATGATTTATTGCTTCTTGTGCTTCTTCACGCTTATCATACCTGCAGCGAAGACAAATAAATTGAATTAAAAGACATGCTAAATTACTCTTTAAGTAAATATATATCAAGTATATATAAATTTATATTTATATATACATACGTAGTCCGTATATATTTATAGTATAAGTAGACACTTATTTTAACGAATTTAACCAGACTGTTATACTTAATTTATTGTACAAATATAAATTTTTGATTGTGTGCCTTCATCGAGTTACTTTTCATAGTAAACTAGGTCACTTATAGAACAAACGTTAAATGAAATTGAGCAAAGATTCGCGCCAGGTAGGCAGTAGACTGGCGAAAATATTCTGGCACAGAATATAAGTTGGCTAAATAAATATATATACTCTGTGAAGATTTTAAATTGGAATACTAGTATTGAGATTTAATTTTATTTTACAACTCAGCTGTTTGTAGAAATTTTGAGTTTCATCCAATTTGTCTTTTTTTTTATTTAAATTCATTAAAGACTTTAATGTGCGAGTAATGGACCGATGAAATACATAAATAATTTACCTAACAAAAGCCACTCCTCTAGGTAAGCCAGTTAATTTATCTTTCAATATATTCTTCTGTACTATTTGGCCGAATTTATTGAAGAGATCCTCGATTTGATTTTCCGTAACATTTCTGTCGAATAATAATTAGATTTTATTTATAACAAAAGTGGATTATTTTAATTTACTAGTCATATTTATTTATAGTTACCTAGGAAGATTTGTAACATAGAGATTTGTTTCTTTTATTTCTTCTCCAGAAGGTCTTGCGAACGATACTTTTAGTCTTTTATTTTGAACTTGCAATCCATTGAGTGTATTTATCGCTGTTGCTGCATCTTCAGCTTTCGCGTAATTCACGAATCCAAAACCATAACTATATCCAGTCTTTAAACAAAAAATAAAGTTATTGTTACTGATTAGCCGACGTCTAATAATTTTTTAATTATAAAAAAAAATATTTGAAAAAATTGCACTTATGGTTTATTAAATTTTCTATGTGTGCATATTTTTAGTTTTTTTTTTTCATAATTGATTTGTTGAAATAGAAATCCAAAAATTTTAAATTGTTAATTTCAATGATACTGAAGTTAGCCGACGTCTAATAATTTTTGAATTTTTTAAAAAACTATAAATTAAAAAAAACAAAAATGCACCTGTAGATTTTTCAATTTTCTACATGTGCATTTTTTTAGTTTATTTTTTTTGGCGATTTATCAAAAAAAAAACCGCAAATTCTGATTCGTGTGCAAACGAAAATTTTTTTAAAAATACAAATTACTAAAAAAATTTCCCAGTATTTGAAATTCAATAATAAAACTTTTCATCTTCTTGGAAATTTCGAAATTTAAATAAATTATATTACGTACTATCACTCAAGTTATTTGTACCACAATTTCTAAGAATAAGCACAAAAAAAAACTAAAAAGAATTAAAAAATTCCAATCCTTTTACTTACTTTGTAATCTTTCATAACTCGACAAGATTCAACTGGTCCGATAGTAACAAACATACTGTATAATTCTTTTTCAGTCATACTTTGGGGTAGATAATTAATAATAAGATTAGTGCGAGGTTCATCCCCGCACATATTAAGTTGATCATTTTGTTCGGTCATTTTGAAATTAAGACTATCAGGTTCCAAAAATTCTTTTTAATTTAACTCTGCAACTCGTGTCACTCCTACGCAGAAAAACAATTTTTTGTCGTTCCTTTTTGAGGCTGTCTGTCGACACTGATGATGACGATGCGATGATTGAGTGATCCGGCTGATTGAGTCGTTGATAAACATCGGGACGTACAGCAAATACAAAAAATATAAACAAATGCATTACTACTTTTATCCCGGACTCCCGCATACCAGCAAAACTCACTGGCAATTAATATTTTTTTCTTTTTTTTTTAAAGCAGTTGATAAAAAATAAATATAAAAATAAAATTCAATAATATATACGACGCCAGACCTGCATATCAGAAACAAACAAACAAATGCAATAATAAAAAAACTACATTAATTATTACATATATATAAATATAAAATATATATTTAATATATATATCACATATATGTACTGGATTATATTCATCAACAAAAATTATTTGTTAGGTTATGCCCAGCCAAGCAACCAGTCCTTAATAAAAAAAGAAAAAAAATTCATATTATTCCAGTTGTCAAATTATTTTTTAAAATTCAAATAATTATTTAAATAATAGTTTAGAAAATATATATAAGTATATAAAAAAAAAAAAAAACAAATGACTATCGCATCATTTAAAAATTTTATTGGTTAGAAATTGTGCGTAACGTAAAGTGTCATAAAACTGATGCATTAAACTCGAAATAATAAGCTTTTATATATATTTAATAATCTACACTATAAGCATATATATGACTTTAATATAATGATAAACAATAAGTTTATAAATTTAAAAAATATATTTAAATAAGTATATAAATAAATGATAAATAAAACTCACTATGTATATAAATCGCGGCGCAAAGGCCCGGGAAAACGCGGGTGTATCCAGGCAAACTCGTGAATCGACCAAGCTGTCAGGAACTGGTGGGAGAAGTAACGCGACAGAACGAGGACGCTAAAGTAGGGATAACACTAGAGAAATAAAATGAGAAAGAGTAAATAATATTTTATTTAAGATAGAGTGAGAGAAAAATAATTACTGAGAGGGAGAGACGAGGGAGAGACGAGGGAGAGACGAGGGAGAGACGAGAAAAAGAGATGAAATTACAAGGGAAGAGAAGAGATGAGAAGAATGGAAGAAGATGACAATGAAAAAAAAGTGTTTGAAACAAAACGTGAGGGTGAAAAAAAAACTAAAGAGGTACAAATTCACTTGTGTTGTGAATTAACGTAAATATATATATAGATATATATTACACGAATATTATGTAAGCATATATTTCATGACTTATTTTTTCTTCACACACTCGTTAAATCACTGACCGACTTTTGGTCATGTCCACTAGATGTTAAATATAACACTAAATTATGTCGAACATAACGATTTAGTTTTTTCTTAGTGAGTATTTTAATTGGGACATTGCTTTAATTAGTTATTAATTGAGGGTAATTGTTTGACGTATTGGGAAATGTTTAATATTTAAATTTTAATTTTAAATAGGAAGTGATCAAATACGGCCAACGTACTGAGCAGAACTGAGCCCCAGGGCCCCAACCCTGACCTGCCTCGCGAGCACCCTTTGGAGCTCCATCCCTCCTTACACCCTCGACCAACCAATGCAACCCACTATTATACGGTAAAAAAACGCCCCTTGTATCAATTAACTGGAGTCTATAAAAAAAAATATTTTTTAATCGCTTCATTCTAAACCCGCGTCTTTATGATGCTGGTTAACTGACGTTAATAATTTTTAAAATTTAAAAAAAATGATAAATTATTTAAAAAATTATATTTGAAAAAATTACACTTGTAGTTTTTTTAATTTTCTATATGTATATATTTGTAATTTTTTTTTTTTTGATTAATCTGTTAATCAAAAGAATTCGAAAATTATTAATTGTTAACTTTAGAAGTTAACTGACTTCTAATAATTTTTGAAATTAAAAAAAAATGATAAATAATAAAAAAAATAGTTTTTGAAAAAATTGTACTTGTAGATTTTTTAATTTTCTACATGTGCATATTTTTATTTTTTTTTTTTTAATTAATCTGTAGATAAAAAATACAAAAATTATTAATTGTTAAATTTAAAAGTTAACTGACGTCTAGTAATTTTTGAAATTAAAAAAAAATGATAAATAATAAAAAAAATAGTTTTTAAAAAAATTGCACTTGTAGTTTTTTCAATTTTCTACATGTGCATATTTTTATTTTTTTTTTTTAATTAATCTGTAGATAAAAAAATCACAAAAATTATTAATTGTTAAATTTAAAAGTTAACTGACGTCTAATAATTTTTGAAATTAAAAAAAAATAATAAATAATAAAAAAAATTGTTTTTGAAAAAATTGCACTTGTAGATTTTTTAATTTTCTACATATGCATATTTTTATTTTTTTTTTTTTTAATTAATTTGTTGATAAAATAAAAATCGAAAATTAAATAAACGACTTTAAATAATTTGTTCGGGGGCAAGTCATAATAATTTGAATTTAAATGAACTAATGATGTATAAAATTATTTGGCATTGACGTTATAAGTTAAATTTTTAATATTTACGTGAGCTGAAATTAACTATTAAGTGGCATAAATAGTTTCTTGGCAGAAAACCTAAACGATGAAAATGAAAATTGGGTAAGGTGGTATAATCCACCTACGATAAGAGTATTATAGACTAAGCCCTACTTATTTAAATCGATAAAAGTGTTAAAAAATTTCTAAGTAATCTTTCATTTAATTTAAGTGCACTTGTATTTAATAAATTATTTAATAATAAAATTTTTAATTTACATAAAAGTTACACGCGAAAATTTTATAAAAAATTATCAATTCATTTGATTTAAATTTATGACATTTATAGATAGTGATATATAGTGGTAACTATTAATGAAAAAAAAACAATGATTTAAAATTTTGCCGCATTGTTTAATTATTTACCCCTTCTTTGTCTTGATGATGATAATTTTCGGGTGCAGTGTTATGTCGTTTTGCGGTGGTAGTGAACGTCTGCGCGATATAAATTTAATATGCACGTGCGCATTGACGTGCTGGTTTATATTTTTTATGCTAGAGTATTTATTATTTATAAAATATAGAAATATCTTTTTATTTAATTATTAATAAAAATTATAATCGATAGAAACAGCTTTTTTTAAAAATATATTTCCTGAAGTTAGAAGACAATTAACAATTTTTAAATTATCTTCTCAACTTAATTTAAAAAAAAAAAAAAAATATGCACATGTAGAATTAAAAAACTTATAGGTGCAATTTTTTGAAACATTTTTTTTTGTTTATCGCTTTTAAAAAATGAAATTGTAAGACGTTGAAATTTTTACAATTAATTGAATTTTTAAGTATGGAATTATTTTTGTAATTTATGTAATTAAATTGATAATCAAATAATACAATTTTTTTTAAGTCTTGAATATTTTATTTAATAAAATACTGATTACATGATGTATTAATTAATAAATATTTCATGAAACAAAGTTTATTTTTTAGGCAACAGTTTTTTTTTTAAATCTTAAAATAGTATTTTATTTTAATTAAGGACATTCTCAGACAGTGACTCCTTCCTCTGCCCAATTTTTTAAAAATATTTAATTACCTTAAACTGTCATAATTGTATTAAAATTAAACGAGCAACCTACAGTCACTACGTGACTGCTCAAATATCACTACAGATTTTATAAAATACTCAGAAAAAAATGATTTCTTGCCTCAGAAATTTTTATTTGCACCAAGAAATTTTATGCATCATAAATTCAATACGAAAATTTTCTTGAGGCGAGAAAAGATTATTTTGCTCAAGAAATAATTCCTTGCACCAAAAAATTATTTCTAGTTCTAAATAACTTTTTGGTTTTAATTCACAATGCGAAAAATTTATTGGGGTAAGTTAAAATTTTCTTTAGGCGAGTAAAGATTTTTTGTGTCAATGAATCCTTTTTTTTTCTATGCACACTTTTTTGGCTTTGAGAAGCTTCCTAAAACCAAATGGAAATATAAAACTTTGTCATTTTGGAATAAGTAACGCGATATAAATAATATAGTATATATTCAGTGACATTCAGTCATATTTAGTGACGGGATAATTAGAATATTAATTTATTTAAAGAAAATAATTACGATCGTATTTTTTCTCGCGTAATTTAAATGTAATTCGAATGATACAGATAAATCAATTTTTCTCAATCATTGATAATAAAAAAGAGCTGAAACTATGAAAAGGCACAAATTCAAGTCAAAACCTTTCTAACGATACCAAATTTAATAACATTAACCAATTCTATCATACAGATATGGCGGGAACAAAATTTTCCTTATTCTCTTAATAATATAGATTAATCAATTAATTGAAAAAAAGACAATGAAGTTAAAATTTTGCCAACACATGAATTTAAAGAAAAAAATACAAATTTGAAGGCTAAAATTTATTGAATAAATTTCTTTTGAATCCTAATTAATGACGACTGTAAGTAATTTATTTTAAAATCTATATCTCGGCAAAATTGTAACTACGTTGGACTTTTTTCAATTAATAGTTTTATTTTTTTAAAAATTAATTAATAAAATTTTAATGACATTTTAATGCTGACAGTTGAAAGTCATAGAATATTCTTAATAAGTGGAAGACAATGTCTCAGAATGCCCTTGATAGTTAATTATTGTTATAAATGTATAATTTAATCACGATTAATGCAATTAAAATAACTGTAGTTACTCGTATTCATTAAATCTCGATTAAAAATTTATCGAATCAAATCCATTAATGGCTGTACTATTTTTATAGATCGGTTATATTATAAAATTAAAAAAAATATATAAAAAATAAATTAATTTATTTTGGTTTAAAAAATACGCACGTTTGTAAATTTAAAAAAAAAAAAAAAAAATCATTTTTTTCAATTTTTAAAAGTAAATTTGTGCTCACTGGATTTTTATCTTATACTTAATAGTGTTATAGTACAAAAAATGGTATTAAAGTAAAAAAATAGCGATACCATTATTAATAATACACTGTCAAAAAGCGGTGTTAAAATGAATAACACCGGTGTAGGCGGTATTAAAATATCGGTGTTAAATTAGTGTAAAAAAAATTCACGTATAGAAATTGAAAAAAAAAAGTATTACATTTAAAAAAATATAAAAATTTAATGAATATTATCTGGAGGAAATTTCAATATTCATAAAGTAAGATATTTTTAACACCGGTAAATAATATTTACATCTTTGATGGTGTTATTTTAATGATCCTGAAGTTAGCAGACATTTAAAAATTTTTGAATTTTTTTTCAACAAATCAATTGTAAAGAAATAAAATAAAAAAATGCACATGTAGAAAATTTAAAAAACTACATGTGCAATTTTTTCAAATATTTTCTTTTTATCGTTTATCGTCTAAAAAAAGATCCGAATATTATTAGACGTCTGCTAACCAGTATCACGTTATCTTAACACCGCTTTCGGGTTGAAATTTAACACCGAAAATTTTAACACCTACACCGCCTAGCCTTACCCGTTTTTTTACAGTGTAATATAAATAATACTAATAGATACCTAGTTGATAAATGACTGGTCGAAAATTTTCATAAGCTAAAGAGATTATTCGTGTAATTTGTAATGAATTACACAGCGTATTGATTATAGTATCAAAGCGATATAATGTTTTGTTTTTAAAAAAAATCAGTTTATCTCAAAGCAGCGAAGCCGCGTTTTTTGATAAAACGGAATGGTCGTCGCGATTCACTATTTTCATTTTTCGATGACGCTGACGATGGAACGGTATCATTTTCTTTACCCCAAGCGCGTCTAGGTGATTCAATGCCAAATGGGCTGTACAATTTCGTCGGGGTACGTCCTAATAAAGTTCGCGAATAAGTCTGTGGTGTCTGAGAATTACAGGGCGATTGCTGTTCATCCAAAATTTGTCTCCTTCTCGTTGAACTCCGGAATTTCTGAAGAATAAATTTTATAATTTTATTTTATTATTGATACAAATAAATTCAAATAAAAAAAAAATTAAATAATACCTGGGAAATAGTTCCAATGGTAGTTCGTACAGATATTATTGTTTTTGATAATTTTTCAGCTCCGTTTCGTAAAACACGTCGTGAGTCCGCGGATACTGTACTCAGACTGATGTTATTCCAACTTTTATCAGCACTCTTAACAATTTTAGATTTATCTTTATTATTACCATCGGTTTTTTCTTTATCAAATCGATCTTGAAGTCTTTGGCGAAAATTTTTGCCACGATTTGCTGGAATTCTTGGAGAATTTTTTTCGGTCAAAACCTCACGGTGAAATGTAAAAGAGACGCTACGGGAATCCGGACGCATTTTTTATTTTTTAAATTTTTATTTTATCTGAAATTAACAAATTTAATTAATTTTCATTAATGAATACTAAATTATATCAAAATAAATAAATAAATAAATGAATAGTTTAGCTTTAGTTTACCTTTAGGTTTGGAAAAATTCAAAACTTGTAATAACCGTTACATTAAATCAAGTGAATAATTTGTAACGGACGCAAACCCATAAATCCGTAACTACTTATTTTTTTGCTCCACAAAAAATTATATATTTTGACTTAAATTTAATAATTTATATTATTATTGATCTGTCAATTCCTTGTTAATTATATTGTCTATTTAAATATATATAGGAAACAGAAATCAGTCGATTAAATATATTAAAATTAATTACAAAAGTACGAGCTACGATACGAGTTTTTTTTCAGTCTTTATTTGTTTCGGCTCAACTAAGAAGCAGATGCAATAAAATTTCGTTTCATTATTTAGCGGCAGGCGTCCCGTTGTCGGGGATGTTGTTATCGATCTGTCAAAAAAGTTCTTCAGTTGTTTTAAAAATTTCTTAGATCCACATTTAGAGGTCGCATCTTGTTTCATTTTACGCGCAGTTTTTTATAATTTAAATTTTTATTACACATTATTTTTTTTTTTTGTAAATAATTTTTTATTAAAAACTGCAAAATTATTTTTAATACATTTATAAAACAAAACCAAATTTGATATGGAAGTTCACTGACGTTTAATAATTTTTGAATTTTTTTTTTAAATGGCAAAACATAAGAAAAAAATATTTTTAGAAATTGCATCTATAGTTTTTTAAATTTTCTACATGTGCATATTTTTAGTTTTTTTTTTGTAATTGATATGTTGCAAAAAAAATAAGTATTAATGTAGCAAACATCAGACAATTTATCAATTTTAAATAAATAAATTAATTAATTTAAATAATAAATTTTTAAAAAAATGCGCGCGCTAATTTTTCAAATATTTAAATTTTATTTATTTATTCAAAAACTTAAAAGAATTCCTAATTGTCAGTTACATTTACACTCATGCAATCTGAAAATTGTTTGCTAACTTAAAGATCGTAAAATAATATTTGTTTAATTATTTATATTTATTGCGCACTTTAAGCGCGCAAGTTTTGAGGCTGCTTTACTGACACTTCTCTTTTTTCAACTATTTCACTCAGACAAAAATATTTCTACACTCTATTAATTACACCAAAATAGGTAAAATTGTATACCAGCATATAGAGAATTTATTAAGGAACAATTTGAACCCAACATTAAGTCGATTCGTTAATTCATTAGTTTAAAATAAACTATTTCAACTCAAAAAACCTGTGCTGTAAATTGTATGAACTTCGTAAACACAATAACTCTCGATAAACACAATTAATCGGCCCAACTTCTTTTTATTATCTTTGTATTTTTTATCACAAGAACCCTATAGAAAATCACTATCTAAATCCTAGTAATTTAATTGTAATTAATTAAAAACGTAAAACTGATTATTCACGAAAAATTTAGCTGCCATTTTTATTTTTAATATTATTATTTTTTTCATTTTTTCTCTCCATTAACTACTGACAGCAGCACTAGCGTAACAATGTAGGTTTGAAATTTGAAAAAAAAGCGATGTCTAAGACAAAAAGGCGGGATATTTAAAAAAAATATTAAACTGAAAATAATAAATAAAAAAATGAAATTGATATTATAAAATAAAAGTAATGATTAAAAATAAAATGAGTGATTGAGGTATGCACTTTTGGATTTATTGGTTTGATACCGTTGTTATGTTCATATACTCTTGGCTGGTTAACGATTCTTCAGGTGTTTCTAATTGATTGTCTAAATCATGATTACTCGTAAAATGATCAATTATTCCCGCGCCAAGAACATCAGCAATAATATTTACAGTAGTTCGTATTCTATCTCTGAAAAAACAACAGTCTAATTAATTAATCTAATTACTTTAATCTAACTGTAATCTAATGTACAAATAATAATAATAATAATTAATTTACATAAAACAGTCGATCGTTATAATTAATGTAACATCATCAGCAGGGACTCCAATCGATTCAAGTACAACAATTAGCATAACATAGCCACCACTTGGAATTCCTGCGGCTCCAATACAAGATACTGTACAAGTTATTCTAAAAGATAATAATATATACTTATAAATTATTATGGATTAAAAAATGATAATAAAAGCAGTAGATGACTGACAATTTTTCAATTTTTAAATATAATAATTTAATATTTATAAAAATATTAGTAGACAGGAAATCCGCGAAATCAAATCCTATGATTTGAAATTTGCCGCCAAAATATCCGTCAATGAAGTATCTGTCGGCTTTTCAGCAGCGGATTTATCTTTTGCTGATTTTTTTTGGGGTGAATTTATGATTTTTGCCGGACTGTAAAGGAAAATTATTATTTTCCAATTGAAATTCAATTAGTTATTCCGAACACTACTGAGTGAATTCCGATTGACTGATTGAATTGATAAAAATCCGATTGAGTTTCGATTGGACTTTTATCAGAGTTTTTAAGGATGGGGACTGGACACTTTACCATTTGTAGTTTGTTTGTAAAAATAATAAATTTTCCAAAAGTTTGTGTATACTTACGCTATTGAGATTATTTGCATTAAAGAAAAATCGAGTCCACGTTGTTGAATTATAAATAACGCGCCAATAGTTTCATACAATGCAATTCCATCCATATTTATTGTCGCACCGATTGGAGCAACAAACTGCGATACTTTTGGATTTATACCGATTTTATTGAGACATTTAATAGTCATTGGAACAGTAGCTGTACTATAAAATCGTTATTTAATTTTAGTATATTATTAAATTATTTTTAGTAATAATAGGGGACTGAGCAAAACGGGGTGCCTCTTAAATTTCATGATTTCTGAACATTTCAAAATCACTTTTGTAAATATAATTGAGGATTATTTTGAATTTTCTTTGTTAAACTTTTTCAAAGATCGAGTATCAGTCGAAAAATATTAATGACTTTTGTTTTATGATAAAAACTATTAAAAATTTTGTTTCTTTGTATCTAATAATTATGTAAAATAAATTCATTTAATATCCAGAATTTTTTTTTACTTTTCTTTAGAGGGGATCCCATTTTGCCCGCAAAAATAATTGTTTTCTTTAAGGGCAACCGAAAATTTCTTCTAATTACTTTGAATATCACTAAAAAAAAAGATTTAGCGTATTTGAATCCTCAAAAAGTATTTCCTTAAGTATTCCGTTTTGCCCCCCTCCCTCCTTCATCCATATTGTCATGATACCAGCATCGAAAATTCAAGTTTCAGTGTCTCTACAGCCAGTCGAAAGAAGCGAATTTCAGTCCAATGCCGGGAATTAATATTAGCAAACGCGTAAATTTTGAGTGCCTTCAGTCAGCGGGCAGAAACAAACTTGTTTCGTCCCGAGGGAACAAACAAATAATTTTTCTGCCCGCTTGAAGGCTTTCGCACTTTAAACTCTGGTACTTGTAATTTGTTCAATAGTAATTTCAGACCATTAATTTTACTTACGTAAATGACAGTTCTGACTGTGATTAGGTTTTATAAAAATTAGTGTCAATAATAAATAGTATTTATAGTCTCTGCTTAATTATAAATTGCAAATGACAATTTACACTGACGCTAATAGTTGATGACACCATTGGTCTTAAATTAACTTGTTTCTGACTGGCTGCTGACACTGAAACTTTAAGTTTCAATGCAGGTAATCATGAAAAATATTGTGTGTAGCTCAGGATGAAACACGATTTCAAACTGCGGGTGATGTCAGCCAACTTCACCTGGTCTGAAATCCTTTTGTTTCTTCCCTTGTCACACAATATACTATTTTATAAAATTAAACAACAAAAACCTTGAAGATGTTCCAATTGCGGTAATTATAGCAGGGCCTGTTTTTGATATTATATAATAAGGAGATTTCCGTGTACATATATAGTACAGAAGTGGTAAAATAATTAAACCATGTATTAATAATCCAGCAAATACTGTCAATACATAAATACCCAAATTAGATATCATTACTGTTAAATCCTCAGCTTCTAACATTTTTCCAGGTATAAGAAATAGTACGGCAACGGGAACTGTCCTGTACAAATATTATACTATAAAAAAAAATATCATAGCTTAACTCAAAGTTGGTAACTAATTACATTATCACCCAATCCATCATCACCATCATAGCATCAGATAATGATCGAAAAAAATCATTTAAAGGCTTTCCCTTTTCTTCCAAATATCCTATTGCAATTCCTATCACCAAACAAAATGATACAATTCCCAGCACGTTTGTTCCATCATTATATCGATGACTTATATTCCAATAATATATATTTCCATCTAAATGTTAAAAATAAGCCTCATTAAAATATAAAAAGATTAGTAGTTAATTTAAACAATCAAAGATAAGAAAAAAAAGTACCGTCATTTGAATTATTTGGGTTCGATATTTGGGTTTGATACTAAACAAAATTCATATATAACATAAAATAAATATGTATATCATTGATTAATAATTTATAATAATTATACCTGACTAAGAGATGCTTTTATTAAATTATCAGGAAACAAATTCCTGCAAAAAATTATTTATTATTAAAAATAAATACCAGTGTAAAAAAAATTCATTCAAAAAAAAATTACAAAAAAGTTCTACATGTAGAAGATAATGATCCTAAAATTGACAGACAATCAATAATTTTCAGATTTTTTTTTTAACAAATCGAAGACAAAAAAAACTAAAAATATGCATATGTGGAAAATTTAAAAAACTATAGGTGCGATTTTCTCAAATGTTTTTGTATAATTTATCATTTTGAAAAAAAATTCAAAAATTATTAAACGTCTGTTTATTTTAGTACCATAACATAAGCTTGATACAGATTAGAACTTCAAGTGTAATTTTTTTTGAACTTTTGTAATTTTTATAGACAATTTTTTTTTAAACAAAAAAAGTTTATTTAGTACTTTGTACAGGCGAATTTTGAGTAAAAAAATAAAAGGACGTTTTTGATATTTCTCAAAATTGATTCTTAATATACATTTTACCCACGTTCTGAAAAAGTTCCCTTTAGAAACTAGTAGCTCCATAACATTAAAAAAAACATCAACAAAAAGTTCCAAATTACAGGTTTTTTAACTTTTTTGGAACGAAGGTAAAAATATGTTTTAAAAACTTTATTTTTTTTTACTCAAAACTCGCTTTTATAAAGTACTAGATAAAACTTTTTTTTTTACTATCAAAATTACTCGAGTTTAAAAAAAGTTCCACTGGAAGTTTTAATCAGTCTCAAGTACTCTAATTAAGAAAAATGATTTGCTCCATGTTAAGAGTATATCTATATAAGGTAAAAGCCCCTATACCCGCTCACTTGTCATCGGAGTGAGATTAAATCACTCAATATAAATTAATAAATAAAATGCAAAAACATATTTTTTTTTATAGTTATTTTTTGAAGTTTCGAGTATTAGAATAAAATTTCATTTTGAAGAATAATTATTACTAATTTTTTAAATAAGGTCCTTGAGTGTACCCATAGTCGCTCACTAAAAGTTGCAATGTACCATTACTCGATCAACACATGGCCCTATAGTCGCTCAAAGACAATATCAATTAAACTATCATAAGTTTATTGATTTGGACAAATAATTTATAAATTACACTACTTTATTCTTTCACAATATAAAATTTCATGAATTTTAAAAATGTATTTAATAAGATATAGTTATAACAATTCTTAAAAAATTTGACGTAATCTAAATTTAATCTAACGAATGAACGTTAAAGTAAAAAATGCCTGGCTATGCACGATTTTGAAAACAGTCGTTCAATTTAAATTTATAATCTATTATAAAATAATTTGATACATCATATTTTAATATATTTAGATTCACAAATAATTATTTATCAATAATATTTTTAGTTGTAATTTTTTTTTATAGAAATTACAAAAAAACCTCTTAAACAGTCGAAGTGCGCTTTTACCTAATTAGTCGTTCCAAATTGTTTTGAATTATTCCAAATCATTTTTTAAAATCAGGGTATACAAGTTCCACATGTTGAACTTTTTTAAAATTTTTTTAACACAGCCAATAAACAAATAAATAAAATAAAATAAAATCATACCTCAGTAAATCTAAGAATGTATCAGCAGTAACAGATTTTTTGGAATGATCAAAAACAGTTGAATTTTTGCTACGATAAAATTCACCAGGTTTTATTATTTGGACGAGCGTAACACATAATATTATTCCAAGGGATGTTGTTGTTACATAATAATAAAATGCCTTTAACCCAATACTACCTGATTTACTTAAATAACAACTCGCACTTATTACACTTGATACAATTAATGGTAAAATTAAACAATTTATTACTCGTAAAAATATTTCACCAGGAAATTGAAAATACATAATATCACGCTCAGACCATGGTTGCGTCGTATATTTTTTTAATAATATTCCTATAATTACTCCACATATTACACCAACAAGAGTTAATATTGTCGATCTATGTTCTTTCATACTTATTCTATTTTATTATTATTATTCTTTATAATTAATAATTATTCTATCAGATGTTACTATATATTTAATTATAATACTTATCGTAAATTTTTCTCGAAATAAAAATAACAAGCTACGAAATATTTATTTGAATTTAAATCAGCTATCATCAGCCCGGTAATGAATTCTTCATCTGTGACATTATTTGCTCAGTACAAATATATCGTCAGTATGATATGTGTTTATACAATTGTAAAAAATATGATAAGTATTATCAGAAAAAATAAAACAATTAATAAAATTGTAAAGTTAATTCTTCATCTTTAATTTATTCTTCAACAGTCTTTTAAAAAACTGTAATTAATATTTATTAATTAGTAGCCGTATTGAGTACGTATTTCAATTAATTGATAACGTTCTTGCAAATGTATAAATCATTTTTTTTTTAAATTCATATCAAAGTAACTGTCAATATTAAATAGAAGTTTAATTGCTTTATTTTTACCTCGTGTTCAAATAAAGTTTTTGTTATCATTGTGATTTGTTATTTTTTTTGAAATGTCGAACAAATAGTTATGAGTAACGTAATAAATATTAATACCCGTTCGTTTATACCTTTGTACTTGTACTAACAGATTAATTAGTTTTTATTTACGATAAATATTATTAACTAATAGAATTATAATTATATACAAGATAGCAGATTAGCGTAGAAAAAAGAGTTACAATTTTTTTTTTTATACTTTTTTTTTTTATTAACAAATTGATAAAGTAACTGTGACTTTTAAGAGTCTCGTAGACATTTTTATCGGCACATTGGTAAGATTTTTTTTTTATAAATTAATAATTAACAATTAAATGTTGCGTATACTTAATTATTAAAAACTGACATTATTCTTTTTTAATTAAAAAATTAATTTTAATAAGAATGATATATATTAAGGTGGCCCAAAAGAACCGACTTTTTTTACTTTGAGTCTCATATGAAAATTTTTGGGTTTAACATAGAATCCTCTACAAAAGTCAGATCTATAAAAATTTAAGAGGCCGCTCATAACTTTTGAAAATTAAAAAAATAATTGAAATTCGAATTTTTTTGTAAAATAATGAATATGCTCAAAATTTCAGCCTAAAATTTGAAAAATTAAACATCGCTCAAGAATTTTGAATTTTGTCCAAGTGCTGTCTTTTGGACGTTTTCGAGCGACCCTTTAATATTAATATCAAAGCATCTATATTTTTGCACCATCAATTTTCATGATAGTGAATAAAAATATAAGAGACATGAAAAAATTATTTATTTACATACTTTTTTATTTTTTAATTCAATTTTAAGTTTTTTTGGTTTTGCAAAAGTTATATTTTAGTGGAACGATAATAATTGAGATAAAAAAATACAAAAATGAATTCAAAGTATTAGCTGCCTATTTATGAGTTAATACTCAAAATTATTGAGCGACGTTTAAAAATATATATTTTGAGTTAAAATTTCCAGCGTGGTATTGATTTTACAGATAGAAAATATTTTTGCTACGAGAAAAAAAACATTTTTAAAAAAATCAAAATTTCAATAGTTTTTGGAATTTTGCAATTTATCGAGGGACCCTTCAAAAATTTTATATCGAGCTGATTTTTAGAGTGGGTTTTTACATTTAAAAGAACCAAATTTTCATATGAAACTCGAAAGCGAAAACAAAGTTGATTTTTTTGAGTCACCCTAGTATATATGTCGTAGACATATCGTGAAATAAGACATTTCATGAAATGCAACAGGGCTTCAGACAAATCGTGTAATGTTGCAGAGTTACATGAAAGATCTAAGTTATGTAGACAGTTTTATGTAGATATTATCACAGGAATTAAATTTTATTTATTAATTCATAGTAATTAATTCATGCTTTTTTACAAGCACACCTATTAGTTGTAAATTGCATCAAAGCTTTACACGAGCATTGAAAATATCCTTGTCCATCGCTCCAATTTTTAACAGCCTCTCAAAAATAACAGAGTATTCATACTGATTTCATCCCGTAAAACTGATGCCATGCTAGCATACCATTTAATAATAAATAAAATTAAATCCGCATTCACATCTATCACTCCTAGACATTACACAATTAGCAATACCACATTAGACATTTCACGAACTGTCTAAATTACAGGAATTTCATCTAATTCTGCAACTACACGATCTGTCTGCAGTTTATGAAATGTCTAGACAGTGCATGAAATGTCTAATTTCACGATATGTCTACGACATATATATTTATATTACCAGTGGCAAGCTAAATGGCACTCAAAAGACTTATGTATTCTTGTAACTATTTAAAAACACATTTATAATTATCATTATTTTTTTTTTTCTCTAATATGACTGACTTATTTTATATTATTATTTTTGTTTAGTTACAATTAAAAGTAATTTAATAAGTGAGAAATAATAAATTTAAAAAAATTAAGTGTCTAATTAATAATAATTATATTGGCATACAATTATGTCTTATTAAATAATTATTTTAAGCACTTTTAAATATACAAATGATATTAAGATATGTACATAATTTAATACAATAATGCACAACAATAGTGCAAAGTAAGGTACTTCGAAGGCCTAAGAAATACTTTAAACTTTAATGGTATCGCGTCAAAAAATTCGATTATTATTTAATATTTATATTTATATATGCAAAATAAATATTTAATTTATATATTATCAGAGGCCATAATTGTTTATTATTATCAGCTATAATTATACAATAGATCGATAAGATCTATTTTCTTTTTTTTAATTACCGATAAATTATACTTTTAAACAAATAAATTTATCAGCATATATATTTATATACTTATAATTAAATTTTATTTTTTCACCGTTAATTTTTTATTATATTTTTTCACAAATAAACGTTTCATATATTAATATATATTACGTTTCCAACAATTTTTAAAAACTCGAAGACAATGAAAATTATAAATAACAAAAAATATTACAAAAGTGCTGGATACTCATTAACATTAAATTTATAACAATTAAAAAAAATATATATATATACATATATATAGCAAAATAACACAGACGATGATAATAAAGTGAAAGTAATTTTTTTTGTTGCACGTTTGCTAATTTAGTGAACTAAAAAATAAAAAATTGTACAATTAATTGACTTAAATACTTGACATATTAATTATCAATTATCAATTATAATTATTTAATATTAATATCACAAAAATAAATAGTCACAATTTATTTGTGACAATCTATTATATATTCATTTTATTTTATTAATATATTAATGTATTTAATGATAATTAATCATTAACATACGTACATATTATTAGATATTAGCAATACTTAGAAAAAAAAATGTACACATGTTTACTATTAAATAATTATCCTCATAAATATATTAATAATTAAATAAATAAAAAAAATATATATTTTTATGGCAGTATTTTTATCTAACGTCAAGAGTATTCAACACTTTTTATTTAAAACTTAATGAACATTCGATTAACTTTAACCGCATAATAATAATTACAATAATTATAAACAAACATTATATGTTAAGTAAATTTAATCACGATGGCTTACAAGAAGTTAATTTTTTAACACTAATACTCGAGATCGGTCTACGCCAACGTCGTTTGCTGTTACTAGGTGTTAATTTATTAATATTACCGCTGCTAGATACGCTCTTTTGATCACTACTACCTCCATCTAATTCTTCAAGTCTTCTTTCCTCTGGAAATTAAATTGATAATATTCTTTTCAATTTTTATTACTGCTATTTTTATTTTTAAATTAATCATTTCCTCATTATCTACACTAAGAAATATATCTAGGTATCACAGAACATCTAAACTCTTGCTGACGGTAGCATAGTTACCCAAGTAGCATAGAGTCAACTTTAAGAGGTCTTTTAAAAGGATAAGACTAACTTTTTTTTGTCTCAAAGTCACTTTTTTGGTATTAATACATGTAAATGTTGGTTCCGGACAGAGATGAGTTGTGTTGTTTTTCCTGTCTTATCTATATTATTAAGAGAATAAGGAAAATTTTGTTCCTGGCATATCTGTATGATAGAATTGGTTAATGTTATTAAATTTGGTATCGTTAGAAAGATTTTGACTTGAATTTGTGCCTTTTCATAGTTTCAACTCTTTTTTATTATCAATCATTGAGATAAATCGATTTATCTGTATCATTCGAATTACATTTAAATTACGCGAGAAAAAATACGATCGTAATTATTTTCTTTAAATAAATTAATATTCTAATTATTCTGTCACTAAATATGACTGAATGTCACTGAATATATACTATATTATTTATATCGCGTTACTTATTCCAAAATGACAAAGTTTTATATTTCCATTTGGTTTTAGGAAGCTTCTCAAAGCCAAAAAAGTGTGCATAGAAAAAAAAAGGATTCATTGACACAAAAAATCTTTACTCGCCTAAAGAAAATTTTGACTTACCCCAAGAAATTTTTCGCATTGTGAATTAAAACTAAAAAGTTATGTAGAACTGCACCAGATCTGCACCTAAAAGTTTAAATTTTTGCCTCTGTTTGTGGGAAGAATTACGCATGCGCTAATGTTTATTATTTGTTTTCTCATAAGAAAAAATAATGACTTTCTTCTCGATAAACAGAGCAGGAATTTAAACTTTCGATCCAGGTACGGCGGAAGAGTGAAGTTGGCTACCCGAGTCTGATTCTTTGTTTAAAATATTAATTTTTTTTCATCCTTAGTTACACAATATTTTTTATAATTACCCGCAACTAAACTAAAACTTCCCTGGTATCATGAAAATATAATTTAAATTAACAATCTCACCACTAAGTTGTCTAGCTGTATAATACATGGGTTCCTCATCACCACCATAATAATAATCCATTAAATACGGCAATACAGTCATCTTATGTCCCGTATTGCCTTTAATTGGCGGTATTTGTACTTGATCAGTTGTTCGTTCTGGTCGACAAACAGTCCACGGATGACGTCTTATTTCTTGCAATGTAAACCTTTTATCTGGTTCTTTTTGTAACATGCCTTCTAATAACGTTGTCAAACTATTCTCCACATCTTTTGGTATTGTATATTCACCTTTACCAATATTTTCATAAAGTTTATAAATATTATCACCTTCAAATGGATAAATTCCAGTTGTTATATTGTACCTAAATTCAAATAAATCCATTATTATTAAATATTATTTACTTTTAATACTTTTATAAATAAATATATGGATATCACGTTATTAATTTCAAAGACTTACATCTTTACACGCTCTTTTGACTTTAGGGAGCTTTCTAAACCCAAAAGAGCGTATGATTTTTTTTCTCATTGCCAATCTTTTGGTTCTTGAATTTTTTTTTTAAATTTGAACTTTAAAATAAGACTTCGAAGCGATTTGTAATGAAAAAAAAATAAAAAATTATACACCCTTGTGGCTCTAGAAAACCTAACACTGTAAAAAATCGGGAGTGGATACGGAAATAATTTAAATCCGAATTCGCTTTGTGACCCGGAGTTCCAAAGTTTAAAAAAACGTCACTCTACATACGGAGTAAATAGGGAGTTTTTTTCTACGGAGAGATTTCAGAGTAATCTGGATTTTATCTAAATCCGCATTTACTTCGATATAGAGTTTTAATTAAAATAAATTCCCCTTTGGAGTGAATCTTACTCCGAGGGGATTAAATAAATAAACAGACACCCGCTCCGCATTAGCTAAAGCTAAAAGGGCTTATGATAATATAAGTCCTTTCGGAATTAGTAACGCGATATATATATTTAAAAGCTAATGTTACTTACAAAGTAACACCACAGCTCCATATATCGACTTTAAAACCAGCAAATGACTCACATCCATTAGCTATTTCAGGAGGTTGAAATGCTGGTGTACCCTGACCCATTGTGCAAGTATCATCTTCAGCAAAGATATCAAAAGCCTATTGATATATAATATAGTAAATTTTAAATTAAACATACAATGGAAAAAATTTTTTGACTCGGTGTAAAAATTTTGGGGTGAAAATTACACTAAATGTCGAGGTAATTTCGGCGGTATAAATTTAAAATTTTTACACCAAGTGTGTAAATGTGTATTTTATGATACTTTTGAGTAAAAAAAAAAAATATAAATATTCAAATGTTCAAAACACTATTTAATATCTAAATAAAATTAATATACTTATTGATTAAGTAGTTAATAACATTTAATAATAATTTGTTGCTCATTAACTCTTCGTTCGTCGCGCTATGAGCGCAGCGCCGGAATTTTTTATTAAAAGATTATTTAAAAAGAAAATAAATTTCCTAGTCTTTTTAAACTTTATGAGTTCCTCTACTGTACTTTTTAGTATCGAATGAATTAATGATAATTATTTTTCCGATATTTTAAATATTAAAAAAATAATTTTTTTGTTAGAAAACCTGAGAAGCGAATTGCCGCTGACGCGAGTAAACTCGGGGTTTAATTTGTTCGGATTTTCTGCGCAGTCTTGCCAGTTACCACCAGCGACTAATTTCCAGCTCATTTAATTCATCTCTTTCTTTAATATTTTTATTTAATACAAAATTATTATTTTAGTAAAAAAATTATTTAAAAAATGACAATTGTCTAGTCGTATAAGCTTGTGTGGTTTTAATTTTTAAAAATCATAGTTATGATACTTGGCCACACCGAAATATTAAATTCATGGTGGCGGAACGCCGCGGCGCGACGAACGAAGGTCGGCGAGACCGCGCGACCTACGGAGGGTTCAAAATTATAACGAGTAACACGGAGTGGTGTAAAAAAGTAGATTACACCGTGTTAAAATTACACAGATAGATAATTTACACCGAGGATTTTTTACACCGTCGTTTCACACTACACGGCCGTGTAAAATTCTCGGGGCCATTTTTACACCAAAATTTTTTACAGTATAATATAATTTTTAAAAATTAATACCTCCGCAACACCAAAGTCACTAATTTTTAAAGTTCCATCGAGACTTAATAACAAATTCCCTGGTTTAATATCTTTATGGATAATTCGTTTGCTATGAAGATATTCTAATCCATCGACTAATTGCGTAAAGTATCCATGGGCTTGCCATATAGGAAACCTTTTATTAGCAGTACTTTCTAACATATCCTATAATTATTTTAATTAATATTTAATTTTCATGTAGCAGCATTTAAATATGAACTCAATAATAAATAATTATTATTCAAACTAATTAAAATAATAAATTACCTGCAGTCCACAAACACAAAATTCCATAACTAAATACATTTTTTCTTTTTCTTCATTGTATAATACATCAATTAATTCAATAACATTTTTATGTTTAAGTCTCTTTAATAATTGTATCTCTCTGTAATTAAATAATTATATTAATAAAAGTTAATTATCATAAAGTTTATGACTATCAGGATATTAATTACATAAAAATTATAATTGAATTAAAAAGTGATAGATCTAAATTAATTTTTTAAATTTCTTCCGATTAAAATTAATTTTTATAAAAATTTTTAATGTTTTGGCTTAAAAATAAAAAAAAATTACATCGACTTCAAGCAAAATAAATTCGACTGTAAAAAATCTATGGAGTGAATGCGGATTAAATTCAGAGTATTTATTTAATTACCTCGGAGTGAAATTTACTCCGGATTAGTTAATTTTAATTGCAAACTCCCTAATTACTCCGTATAGTGATTGTTTTTTTAAACTCCAAAACTTCATGACAGTAAATTTGAATTTAAATAAAATCCGTCATCACTCCAACTCGATTTTTTTAGTGTACAGAAAATAAGTATTTGGAGCAGATAAAATCCAGATTTGAAATACGAGCGAAAAGTTTATTTACTGAGGTAAATAAATGTTATTTAAAAAAAAAACATTATTTGAAAAATGATTACTGAAAATAGCAGGTTTTATAATTTTCTGTTCTTATAAATAAATTACATAAAAAAAAATTGTAGGACATCCGCTATTTTTAGTATCATAATTATCTAGCTGTGTCTAAAAATAAAATTTTGTCTTGTCAACAGAATGTAGCAGTCTAGATATTGATTAAACTTAATTATAAAAATAAAAAAACAATAATTATTATAATAACAATACTAATAATTATAATAAACAAAATAAAAAAAATGTATTTATACCTTTGTACGTTTTGTTCACCATTAGGTATCCTCCTTAATTTTCTTTTCTTTAATATTTTGACAGCTCGTCTAAATAATGTCTCGGAATCAAGTACCTCCTTGACTTTACCATAACTCCCTTCGCCAAGTAAATCACCCATCACATATTTACCAATTAATTTACATCGTTTTTTTTTTTCAGCATATATTATTTGATCAGAATCAACTCTATGAAAAAAATTATTTATATCATCAAGATCATAATTAATGTTATCATCATCTTCATCATCATTAAGCCAAGTTACTGGATTAATGTCACCAAATATTTCATTATTTATTTCTTCATCGTCATCATCTGGATTATATAATTTCACTCTATTGTCCATTTTTAATAACACTTTTTATTAACAATAAATATATCATTTATATATTTATTATTATTTTTTACATAAAGTAAATATTTAACCTAAAAAATACAACCGGCACCAGTAATGAACCACATACTTGACGAGTGCGTTATTATCCCGATAGAATTTTTTTTTTTTACTAGACTAGGGTGTGTTTATTTACCGGTCGTTCATTGAAAATATTTTTAAGTTTCACTCATTAATTATTTGATATATATTTTCACAAATTTTATATTTTTATTTCACTTAAAAAACAAAACTTTTAGTTTTACTTATCTGTCAGTAATTTTTAAAAATTTTAATTTACTGATAGTAATAATGTTTTGAAAAATTCGAGCACGTGCTTAGTGACTTTTTAAAATATATATATGTTTTTTTTTACTTACACTATACATTACTTATACTTTTTTTATTAACCAACAGTAAATAGTAAAATCGAGTTCTTTGTAATTTAAAATAAATTATTTTTATAAATTTTAAAAAACTCGTAATTTAAATTTCAAATTTTTTATCATCTCAAGCTAAAAAGGTAACAAATTTATAATGTTTATTAAATATCAACAAAAGCAAAATTCATTTGAATTGTTTTTGTTATTTATTATGACAGTGAAATCAGCAGAGAAAATTTTTAAATTTAAATAAAAATGAATTTTTAAATTTTCGCAAAGGAATTTTGAATGAAAATGAAAAAAATTTGAGTGTGAATTTAGCAGAGATTAAACGAATTTTTAATTGTTAATAAATAGAGTAAATAATTAATAAAATTAAATTTTTAAAAAATGCGCATTTAGATAATTTTGAAATAATTGCATTTTTTATAAATTTTATTTAATTATTTATTTAGAATTTTATAATTGTCTGATGTCTGCTACATTCTTACTCATTAAAATTTTCAGATATTAGAAATTTGATGATTCTGAAGTTAGCAGGCAATTAAAAGTTTTCGAAAAAATATGCACATGTAGAAAATTTAAAAAATGATAGGTGCAATTTTTCAAAATATTTTTTTTTAGCTAATTTCAGTATCATACTTGTATAATTTTGTTTAATAAATTATCACTTGACATTTTTAGATCGAGTACTAAGTATTCAAATTAACAATGGAAAGTCCAGAAATTGAACAGTCGAATGTAGAAGAACGACTAAATATTTCGGCAGAGTTGACAGAAGATCAAGAAACTCCAGAGGAACCTGAAAGTGTTCCAGTAGTTGATGAAGAGACAAAAGAAAAATTATTAAAATTACCTCTTGGAAGAGTTAAAATAATTGCTAAAACAGATCCAGATGTTAATTTAATAAATCAGGAGGCCATGTTCCTCATTACTAAATCAACGGTAATTAATTTAATTTTTTTTTCATTGTAAGGTAAGATACCTAGTACCCAATTAGTGAACTAGTACTCGATCACTCCATGTAGTATTAAAATTTAGTAAATATAGATATACAAATACATGAGTATTCGGATACTCGTTCCCTGTACTAGTCAGGTACTAGGTCTCTTATCTTACCAGCATCGAAACAGTCTCAGTGTCTGTACAGTCAGTCGAAACAAACTGACATACAAAAAGCATAAATAATAAATAGTATTTGTTTCTGCTTAATTATAAATTGCAAATCATAATATAAGTTTAAGCTGATAGTTGATATCATCGGTCTTAAATTGACTTAATTGTTTCTGACTGACTGCTGACACTAAAACTTTGTTCCAATGCAGGTAATCTTGACTACGGCTGGACAGTCAACTCCATCCTGGTCTGAAATCGTCTGGTTTCATTTCTTCTCACAGTTATGTTGTCTATATATATATTTTTTTATATTTGTAGGAATTATTCATTGATTCGATAGCAAAAGAAGCTTATAAATATACCGTTCAGGCAAGAAAAAAAACAGTTCAAAAAAAAGATTTGCAACAGGCTATTGATAACATTGATGCGCTTGCATTTTTAGAGGGAATGTTGGAACAGTGGACGTAATTATTTACATATATTTTAATAAGTTACGAAATTTATCATTTTTTTGTTTTTCTCTTTTTTTATCAATACAATAAATAAAATAAATTTTATACTTTTAATTATCAATGTTTATTTATTCTTACTAATTATTAAATAAGAAATAAAATAATTTTTATGAAACATTTTTTTTTATTCATAAAGCCAAATTCGATTGATTTTTGTTCCTCTTTTTTTTTATTTATTGAGAAAATATTATTTTCTCACTTTATTTTTGTTCATATATAATATCACTGATTGACAATAGTGGTCAATATTTAAATATCAGTAGTTAATAGTAATGTGGAAAAGCGACGGGGTATAAAAAAGAAAAAAATAATAATAATAATTGATATAAGAAATGGAAATGAGAAGAAAAAAAGTAACTGATATGAGTAGACAAAAAATAAACGGTGGATCCATTAGCCATAATCGATATACAAAGTGCACTGCTAAGAGATCATAAAAACGCTCATTTATATTAAATATAAAATGAATTATTTGCGTTTTGTTTTACGTCGACGATTATCACTTTTTGTGGTCGGCTGTTCTGTTGTAGTAGTCGACGTTCCCGATTTATTGTGTGTGTACAAATTATTTAAAAAGTCTTCAAAATCAGCGTCACTAAAAATAAAAAAATATATATTTACATATAAATAATAGTATTTAAAATATACTATAAAGTAAAAGACCCATTACCCGCTCACTTTTAATTGGAGTGAGATTAAACCATTCAATATAAATTGGTAAATTGAATGAAAAATTATTTCTTTTTTGTTTTTTTAATGACCTTTGGAACTTTCATGGTGACCACAAATTTTTGAAACTGAAATTCCCTGACTTCCAGGTATTTCAGTCAAATAATTTTAAAAATTCCTGACTATGTGTAGTAATATTAAATCATTGGAAATATTTATTTAATTCAAAATAAAATGGTATAAGTCAGTTCAATAAATAATCAATCATTGTCGCTAAATGAAACTTTATTTTATTATTTGTCAATGTTCATAGGTTTTTTTTATTTATTAAATGAATTATTTTTTATTTTTTATTTTAAATCTATGATTTTATATGACTCTATAATAAAATATAATAAATTTTTCATTTTCACTAGAATAAATTTCATAAATAAAAACGTTTTATAGAATATTAATAAAATATTAATCACGTACGCGAATAATAAATATAGTGAAACTTATTAGTTCAATACTTATGTACACTTTTAATGTTTTTGATTTTTTAACTTGTCAATATGCATGTTAATAGCTTCAAGATCCTGACGATTGGTTTTTACTAAGACTTTTTTTCTAACAGCCTTTTTAATTCAAACTGCTTCATTTTTTCGCTGTTGAAATCAATTTCTACTAATTTTTTTTATAAATGACATTACAATCGCATTCGCGGCGTCACTTTTTGAACAGTTTTGACAGAAAAAAAATTTATCGGATTTTTTCAGTCAAAAAAAAAAGAAAGTAAAAATTTTTCCAGCTTTGTGACGAAATTCCCTGACTTTCCCCTGATTTTTCCAGTATATTTATAATTCCGACATTTCCAAGTTTTTCAGAAATGTGGCCACCATTTTTAGGGTCTTTTAGCTTATACCACAAGTAAAAGTTAATATTTTAAAAAATAATATAAAATATAACATACGTTGCATTGGAATCCATATGTTGTCGCTTTTTATTACCACTGCTGGGTGACTGAGTCGACGGCCGTTGTCCCAAAACGATTCGATATTGAACACTATGTGTATTCGCCCGTAAATGTTTAAGATTACCAGCTTGACAAGCAGCCCAATCAGTGACATCATAAACAGCTCCTTCCATACAAGCATAATAATGCCATAAAAACCCCATAACTCGTGATTCTGCCCAAATATCTCCCTAATAATCATTAATTATAATCAATTCATTTTTATTAAAACTTAGCAAGTAATTTAAATAATTGATATTATTTTCAGCTTACTTCTTTAGCACTGTGACGAATTTTACACTGACTACAAAATCTTGCTGCATAACAAGGTCTCTGAGTCGGGATCCGTTTGTGCCTCGATCCGCAATTCGTACATCTTATTGTATTTGCTGCTTGTTCCATTTTTCGATGCAATTGAGATAGTAAATCACTTAATTCACCCCAAGCTGCTTCAACTTGCCTAGACTGATCGAATGCTTGTCTTCGTTCCTAAATAAAATAAAAAAATACATTGGGATTAAAATTTTTTATGATATTTATGACTTGGAAATTAAAAGTTATATAAAAATAAAGCATGAAAATAAGTTAATTTAAAATGAACCGTTTTCATGGATAAAGACTCAAATCATTAAATAGAATATTTCATTAGATGCGTAAAGTTATTATTTATCAAATGAAATTATTCTCTGAGAACTTATCATTTCAAATTTGCATTTTCTAATTTAAGTGCGACAAGGACCGTTTCGTTTGCTCATGTGTTTAAAAAAGAGAATAGATGGCAAATCTTCTTAAAGTAATTCGCTTTTTATTTAAAATAGAATTTTGAAAAAGAACTTACGGGTTCGCCTATGATGTCGAAAGCATGAACAAGAATTTTAAATGCTTCTTCAGCACCTGGTTGACTATTTTTATCCGGATGAACTAAGAAGGCCTGACGTTTGTAATACTTTTTAATATCATCATCAGAACACGTCGGCGTGACTCCCAGTATACTGTAAGGATCCTTTCCTTTGCAAGCAAGCAATCTTTTCATAGCTTCTTCTCCAGTACTCGGCAGTGATATATTCGTCTCCAATCTACCTGGTATCCAATTTGTATTTTCTTCTCTATCTAATTTTTTATTATTTGTTTTAATACGCCGCCAAAATGCAAATTTACTATTGCCAATCAAATTGTCTAGTCGTTTTCCTATGGCATTTAAAAAACGTATTTTCGGAAATGTCGATACTATATAAGCCCACGAGTATTTTAAATATAATACAGTGTGACACCACATGCATTTAATAAATTGAATCACAAGATTTGTACTCATACTCACTACATCTGAAATAAGATGCAGTAACCATGTACAAATTTTTATAAATAATTTACACCAACGATTTGCATATTTATTTAAATTTTTACAAAAATCTTTTATCGGAAAATCACGATTATCTCGTTTGCGATATTTCTGACCTTTTTTTATTTGCTGAGCTTTCTCTGCGTGAAAACGTTTCGAATTTTTATCTTTTATCAATTTCTTATCATCTTTACCACCTTTCCCATTGCTGTTATTTATATTATTACTACTACTGTTATTATTATTATTGAGCTGCTGATTCTTATCAATTTTTTCTGTCATCGTCGCTTGATTAAAATTACAAAATGAATTATTAAGATTATTATTTATTTGAATTGGACGTTTTTGCATACTACCAGCTGATTTAATATTTCCATTTTGTAATTTATTGTTATTCAAAGTTTCATCTTTGTCATTTTTTTTCGATGTCTTTATATTTTTACGTTTTTCAAATTGATCTGATCGATTAAATCCATCGATTTCATGAGACTCACTGTGAATTTCAAGATTGTCAAGTGAAACCCAACGGCGTGATAAATTTTGATTGTTTTTATTATCAACTGATTTTTTGGGAACTTGAATTTTCGGTGATCCATGATCGTCACTCCCCGATGAATTTTGACGTTTTAATGATCCGATTTTATTTTTGCTTTTAGAATTTTTACCAGTTGTTTTTTTAAGTCCATTGTCTGACTGTGTTTTAGCGCTCAGTATATTTAGAGGCGATGAAGGAGCCGGAGCTGATTTAGTGAGAACAGATGAGTATGAAGGTCTCATAGGTTTGACTTCAGCGACAATTCTCTGTTTTTTCGGTTGTAAATCATGTCCACTCTTGGGTAATTCTTCCGGTTCTTTCGCATGTTCACTGCTAATATTCATTGGATTTTGAATTTGAGTGACATTCGGTGAGCTACCAAATGGACTGTAAGTACCAGATTGATTGGGTACCCAGTTACCGACAAGATTATCAATAAGTTGCTTGCCATTTGTGTTCTGATGACAATTGTTATGCTGAACTGGTACTCGCGGCTCATTAAAGAGTCCATACTCACGATCTCTACTCTGGTGACCATTGAAACCAGACAAATTATTAACTTGACATTGTTCTGATACAATTACTGGTCCGTTACCGTAAATTACATTGATGTAATTACCACCGCCGACATCAATTGTCCCAATCAAATCATTGTTTTCATTTATTCCTAGATGATTAACTGTCTGGGGCGAAAAGTAAATGGGATCTCCGATATTATTGGTGTTATATCTCGATACATCTTGCATGTAAATTGGAGGTGGTACAGAATTAACTGGTAGTATATTTTGAGTCTGGTGAATCTGGTGCGATACCGGTGGCGATTGATTTGTCGTAGAATAATTTAAACTATTACTTGTCAAATAGTGTCCCCAAGTCGGTGTCGTTGTCTGTGACTGGGTTACGCCAAATTGGACGTAATTTTCACTGGGACTTTTCAAATCCGCAGTCATTGCGTCTATTATTTTATCCAATGACATACGCTTTGATTCACCAGGCGATTGTTGCCGTTCCGCCATCTCTTATTAACTTCTAAAACATATGGAATAATTAATTATTAATTCGTCATTAATTGAATATAATTAATAATTAATTTTTTTTTTAATTTCAAATATTCACTTTTATGTTTCACTCAAACAATTGTTATCATAATAAATAAATAAAATAAATACTCTACAATGATAAAACTGTTTTAAAAAAAAAAAAAAACTATTTTAAACATAACCAAACTTTTAAAAAAATATCACACATATTTTTGTCAACAACAAAATTATATTTCCTTATGTTTTGCAATAAACGTCATTTATTTTTGTATTTTATTTCACTGACATATTTTTTGTATTAAAAAAAAAAATTGATTTGTTTTATCGCAGATTTAAATTTAAAATAAACTCTGTAAACAAAAATAAAAAAAATTCCACTAGTGTTATTAATGATACGACTTAAATAATTGCTTATGATGATAATAACTATTATAATTATAATAATTTATTACTAAATAACAGTAATTAGTTACAAACCATGCGGCTAGTAGATAAAAGATTATGCAGCCATATAGTTCTCGTCACAAAATAACTCACAAATTATTCAAGACAAAGAATGATAAATAAAATTGTTATTATTATTGTTATTAATTTTATTATTATGATATTTCCTTTGTTTATTTAAATAATAAAATTATTTAATCACTTTTTTGCTGGCATATTATTTCACAACTTTTAGTAGTTTCCATATAAAGTAATGAATAGAAGCGCTATTTGCGCACATTTGCACATTGTATATATACTATATATATTTTATATATATTTATGTGTATAGTGAAATTTTATATTAATGTATACACTTATATGTACGTAATTATATTATAATTTAGAATCATTAAAATGGATAACAATTTTTTAAATTTGAATTTTTAAAGAGCGCATTTACTTTTGTTGGGAAAATAATAATTATTACTTATTATAAATGCAATTAATTAGTTTTAAAACAATTGACAAGCATTCACATCATGTACATTTTTATATAATATGTGTAGTGATAAATTGACGGTAAGAAAGAAAACTTTTTTTAAAATGATTAAATGTATAACGGATTTTTAATGTAATCCTGAAGTTAGCAGACAATTAATAATTTTTTTGATTTTTTATTCAACAGCAATTTAAAAAAAAACTAAAAAAATGCACATGTAGAAAATTTAAAAAACTATAAGTGCAATTTTTTCAAATATTATTTTTCTTTATAATTTATCGTTTTAAAAAATTCAAAAATTAGACGTCAGCTAACTTCAGTATCATATTTTCAATTTAAAAATTAAAGATGAGAGATTTATTTATATATAATATCAATTTTATTATATATATGTAATTGATACATTATAAAATTGTCATATAATAATTATATATTCATATATTTTTGTTATTTAAATTTTATTATAGAAAAAATGATCCTGAAGTTGACATGATTCTAAAATTAGCCGTCTAATAATTTTTGAATTTTTCTATTGACAATATATGTGAAAAAAAAAATATTTTGGAAAATTGCACCTGTAGTTTTTTAAATTTTCTACATGTGTATATTTTTAGTTTTTTTTTAAATTAAATTTGAAATAAAAAAATTCAAAAATTGTTAATTGTCTGCTAATTTCAGGTTCATGGTTGACGTACAATTACCGGATTGTTTTTTAATAAATCAATTTCAAAAATAAAAAAAATAAAAAAATACACATGTAGAAAATTAAAAAAACTACACGTGCAATTTTTCAAAATAATTTTTTTTTTATAATTTATTATTTTTAAAATAATTTAAAAATAGACGTCAGTTAATTTCAGTTACATAAAAAAAATCGGAGAAAAACTTATAAATTTAAATTTAAAAAATAAAAACTTCTATTTATAATAATAATTAATACTCAAGGTCTCATTATCTAATCAATAATTTTTTTATTACTGTTATTATTTACTATTAAAAAAGAAATGTCATTTATTACCTCCATATTTAATATACAATTACACTATCCATTGATCCATCGAACAAGAGCGGATGTAATTTAAATAAACGAATTAAAAACACGTAGATATATAAATATATAACAACAATAAATATTTATATGAATGTAATGATTAAAGTATAAATCAATAATCACTTTTACATATTTAATGTATGCTAAATACTGGATACAAATTAGCGCGGGAAAATTCAGTGTTTTCAATAAAAAAATTCCTAGAATTCAAGTTGACAGTTAGGGCATGTTCAGAAACACACTCTGGAAGAGAAAATATTCAAATCCTGCGTTCAGAAATATCCTCTGGTCGAACCCGAGGTGCGATTTAACATAAAAAGGTACTAATTACACCTAGATAGGTAATTCTTCACCTCCAAAGTATATTTCTGAACATGCCCTTAGCACAGGATGACGAGTTTATAGGAATTTAATTGGTCTAGACAGAACTGGCTTCATTGATATTTGAAACTGGGCTTTAAGGCATCAGTTGAAAAATCTCACTAGGCCAACAATCACCAAGATCAATTTTTTAAGAGATCCAACATCACCATCATCATCATCCTACTTGGAGCGCTTCCAGCAACGAACTAGAACTACAAAAGAGGGCCGACGTGTATCGTAGAAGGTCGTTTGGGTGTCATTTAGGGGTTATCGTCTAATTTAATAAAACCACATAAAATTTATAAACTTAAATTTTTTAAATACAACTTAAATTGTGTCAATTAATTGATTTTTAAAATTTTAAAAATGTTGCCACGTTTTATTAAACCTGCAGTTATTGCTCAAGGAGCTAAACAATTATCAACCAGCACTCAGGTAAAGTATTTAAAATTTTGAATAATTATTTTATTTATTGCAATAAATTCTATGTTATTTTATAAAACCTTGATATCGTTATCTAATAACTGCTGCTATTATTTTCCCACATTTTACGTTCATTAATAAATAATCATATTTTATAGATGATTATTTTTACATTGACGACATTGATTTTTAAATTAATAAGTTATTCAATGAATTATGCAACTGATTTAAGATAAAATAATAATAATTTTACCAGATAATTATTTAAATAAATTTTATAGTAATTTTGAATGAGTAAATGTAGCAGGCATAAGATAAATTTTTTAATTATGTATAAAAAAATTAAATAATTAAAATAATAAAATTTGAAAAAAATGCATGTACTGATTTTTGAATTTTCTAAACGTGCATTTTTTTATTTTTATTTTATTTCATTATTTAAAAGTTTTTAGAATTATCAGGTGTCTGCTAGCTGAATTGTCTTCAATTTTGAAGATTAAATTTATATTTAAATAAATAAATAAATAAATTATTTTTATATTTCTAGCGAAATGCCAAAGTCGCTGTCATGGGTGCCAGTGGTGGTATTGGACAACCATTATCACTTTTGCTAAAGCAATCACCTCTTGTAACAGAATTATCTCTTTACGATATTGTCAATACTCCTGGTGTTGCTGCTGATCTGTCCCATATCGACACCCACTCAAAAGTCAAGGGTTTCACTGGTCCTGGAGAACTGAAAGATTCCCTCCGAGGTGCTCAGGTAAATTATTTTATTGAAATTTTTTTAATTGTCTTTGTGATTTTTAAAATAAAAAAAAAAAAAAGTTTACCGAGAATTTTATAAGAGCGAATTTTGAGTAAAAATAGATTGTTTTTACCCTCGTTTCAAAAAAGTTCCCATTTGAAACCAATAACTCCTTAAGAATGTTCACAAAAAGTTCCGAATTAGAGGTTTTGGAACTTTTTCGGAATCCGGTTAAAATGTCATAAAAATACATTTTAAAAACGTTCTATTTTTACTCAAAATTCGCTCACATAAAATCCTAAATAAACTTTTTTTTTTTACTATTAGAATTATAAAAATTTCACAAAAGTTCTACTCGAAATTCTAATCTGTCTCAAGTTTAGCACTTTTAAATTCACAACTTTTTTGGAACGAATTTTTTTCCACGGACATGGTTTCGGTCCGATTTTCAAAATGCGGGTTTTCATCAGATCTCGACGTTTTGAAGTCCTAAGAAGTATTTCTGACTATTTTTGTACGCTAATTTTTCTCGTACGATATCTTGGGAAGGAATCAAGTGATTTAGACGTACTTGGTGACAATCGCAGGGCTCATCAAAACTTAAATCTGATTCAATTTTGAACTCGATCGATCTAGTAGTTTACGAGTTATACAAAAAATAAAAAATTTTTGAGGTTTTTTTTCATACAACTCATAAACTACTTGCCTGAATTGACCCAAAATATAATCAGTTCTGTCTTGATGATGTCTTTCGATTACCGATTGATTCATTTCAAAGATATCGTACGCAAAAATTAATTTTCTTGTTGTCAAATGTATTTTTTTTGAACGAACCACAAATTAACAATTTTTCGACTTCGAAGAGCTCAAAAATTTACAAAGGTAACGTTTTCGAGGATTCTGAGCTCGAAAACATTGGGAAGTTTGATTGGTTTCTTCCCTAAAGAAGAAATCGATCAGTTTCTGTCTTCTAAATTGCATCGGTTCGTTTCGACTGGCTAGCAGACATTGAAACTCAGTTTTAATGCAGGTGATATGAAAAATATATTAATTTATTTATTCATTTCAAGGTTGTCATTATTCCTGCTGGTGTCCCTCGTAAACCAGGAATGACCCGTGATGATCTTTTCAATACAAACGCATCAATCGTAAGAGATTTGGCAGTAGCTATTGCTGAAGTTGCTCCAAAAGCTTTCGTCGCTATTATTTCAAATCCTGTTAACAGCACAGTACCTATTGCCAGTGAAGTTTTACAAAAAGCTGGTGTGTATGATCCAAACAGAGTTTTTGGAGTAACCACATTAGATATCGTTAGATCTAATGCCTTCATTGCTGAAGCTAAGGTATTTATTCTTGTCATTGTGACAGATAATTTTTAATCATAAATATTTAACTGATTTTTTTTTATGATTTTACAAGGGTTTGGATCCTCAAAAAGTTTCAGTACCAGTAATTGGTGGTCACAGTGGTATTACTATAATTCCTGTTATTTCACAAGCTAAACCAAGTGTTTCATTCCCGGATGACAAGCTTAAAGCACTTACTGAAAGAATTCAAGAAGCTGGAACAGAAGTTGTTAAAGCTAAAGCTGGAACTGGTTCAGCTACTCTATCAATGGCGTATGCTGGTGCTCGTTTTGGTTTTTCATTAATTCGGGCACTCAATGGTGAACAAAATATCATCGAATGCGCTTACGTCAGATCTAATGTTACTGAAGCCAAATACTTTTCAACTCCTGTTCTTCTTGGCGTAAGTTTAATTTTGTCATTACCAAATAGATATATGTCGTAGATACATCGTGAAATTAGACATTAGAAATTAATAGAAATTAATTAAATTAGACGAGAAATTTTATTTAAATACGCGCGCGTTTGTAATTGAGTTGAAAGATACAACAATACCAAATTATTTTTTGTAACATTCAACATAATTTTCATATGGTACTGAAAAAAAAATATCAATTACATTTGGCATAGTCATATATGTATATATATAACGTAATGTTTAATACAAATAAATAAAATTATTATTTATTTACTTATAGAAAAATGGAGTAGAAAAGAATCTTGGTTTGGGAAAACTGAGTGGTTTTGAAGAAAAATTGTTGGCTGCAGCAATTCCAGAATTGAAGAAAAATATTCAAAAAGGTGAAGACTTTGTAAATAAAAAGTGAACATCTATGTAAACAAATAATAGATTATTGACACACGTAATTAATATACGTCTCAATTAAAAAAAAAAACTATAAACAATTCGTAAATAAAAACCCAATTCGCATCCTACAAAAAAAATAAATAAAATTTCGCATTTACTGCAATTAGTGCGAGTCATATCTAAGTATCACAATGTGAAATAGTACAATTGAATAAATAAATTAATAAAACGATGAATATAAACACGAATTATATTTTATTTTAGTATAGTACAGAAATAATTATAAGAATCCCGACTTTATTTAGCTTTTGAAGGTTTGTTTACTTCTTTACTATTTATTTTTGTTTTAATCTTCCAAGTACTCGATTATTTTCGACAATATCACAGTTTAAATAATTAATTAACATATAAATATATATAGTATACTAAGATTAAGTAGTCAATTGAAAGTAGTAACTAGTGTTAGATTGTGGTTCTGAAAATAATCAGGTTATTAAAGATAATTATTTATTGTAAAATAAATTATTTAAAATTTTTATTAAATATTATAATTAAAATACAATCGGAGTAAAAGTTAATGAAAGAAAATTAATGGTGTTAAATATAATTAATAAATAATAATGACATCTTCAGAGTATTTTTTGACTGATGGAAAATTAAGTCCGAAAGTTATCGCCCGGCTTAAAAAATTTGAATTAAATTTCAATATTAATGAAGATGATCCAGACTCTGGAGCGCTAAATTATTATGATAAGATAAAAGCAGATCGATTTAAAATATATGATGAAAAATTTTGTGATAAAAGTAGTGATAATTATCAACTTGATGTAATTAAGCGGCGAGCGTTGGTTGAGAAGGATGTGAATATAATGGGACCTCATTATTTAGATAATTCTAAAATAGACGAATCAAAACAATCAGCCGTCAATTTTTTTGTTGATGAAAATATTGAATTTACTCCGGGGATGATAAATGGGTCTGCTGCTAAATTTAATGAAGAAAGTAATAATTTTAATAGAGTGAGAACACAATTGAATAATTCACTGGAACCTGTTAATTTAATCGTTATCAATTCGGAGCCTGAATTTGAATCTAAAATAACAAATGTAAGTTTTTTTTAAATAAATTGTTGTCGTAGCATAGAGACAACTTTAAGATGTCATTGAGATGTTTTCCCAAGTCACAGACGGCTTTGTGACGTTTATAAGATAGCAGTTTTGAAGCTGTTTTTTGACCTATTAATAAGGCACCAAAATGTTGACAAAATAATTAGAAATTCGTTACCAAAAAAATATCTGCTAAAAGAACTTGATATCAGTGACGACAAAAAGTAAATTAAGTGACCACAGATTTTTGAAACTGAAATTCCCTGACTTTTCCAGGTATTCCAATCAAACAATTTAAAAATTCCTGAGCATATGTAGTAATATTAAATCATTGGAAATATTTAATTAATTCAAAATAAAATAGCATAAGTCAGTTCAATAAATAATCAATCATTGTCGATAAATGAAACTTTATTTTATTATTTGTCAATGTTCATAGGTTTTTTTTATTTATTGAATGAATTATTTTTGATTTTTTATTTTAAATCTATGATTTTATATGACTCTATAATAAAATATAAATAAATTTTTCATTTTCGCTAGAATAAATTTCATAAATAAGAACGTTTTATAGAATACTAATAAAATATTAATCAAGTACGCGAATAATAAATATAGTGAAACTTATTAGTTCAATACTTATGTATACTTTTAATGTTTTTGGTTTTTAACTTGTCAATATGCATGTTAATAGCTTCAAGATCCTGACGATTGGTTTCTACTAAGACTTTTTTTTCTAACAGCCTTTTTAATTCAAACTGCTTCATTTTTTCGCTATTGGAATCAATTTCTACTAATTTTTTTCAAAATGACATTACAATCGCATTCGCATACTAGGAATAATTTATTTTTCAAGTCCGGGCCCATATTAAGATAAATTAGGATGGGTGGAGATGGGTGGACATGGGTGGAGATGATTTTCTCTACAGAGTAGGCCTTAAATTTGCTCCTGTTGGGAATAATCCATCACAACATTAATGTTTTTTGTTCATTATGATGCCCTCTAGTATAGTTTATCTAGCATAGTATTTAACAGCAAATATAAATATAGTACAAGACAATTCAAAGATACCGTCAACGGTCATATCATGCTCAAACCACCAGTTCTCGTCCGATCACTGAAGTTAAGCAGCATTGAGCGTGGTTAGTACTTGGATGGGTGACCGCTTGGGAACACCACGTGCTGTTGGCACCCATTTTTTTCTCCATTTTCCTCAGATAAGAACCAAAAAATTTTTAAGTAAAATTTATTTTTATCTCAAGTCTTGTAGGCAGATATTTTTTTGATGACAATATAGCTACTGTAATATTTAATGTCATTATAATTTATATTTACAGCAACTGTCATTCCAACGAAGTACAGATGACAGTTTTATATCAAAAAGAATTATATATTCATTAATTAAATTTGAGTGGCTGAAAATACCTTTTAAAAAAATATCCACGCTTAGTAATTGGATTAAATTTTTTCTAAAAAAGGTAAACAATATTTTATTTATGCAATTAATTTTTACGAGCAACCTGCAGTCACTACGCGACTGCCCAAATATCACTACAGATTTTATAAAATACTCAGAAGAAAACGATTTTTTTCCTCAAAAAATTTTATGTGCACCAAGAAATTTTATGCATCATAAATTCAATACAAAAATTTTCTTGGGGCGAGAAAAGATTATTTTGCTCAAGAAATGATTCCTTGCACCAACAAAATTTTTTCTAGTTCTAAATAACTTTTTGGTTTTAATTCACAATGCGAAAAATTTCTTGGGGTAAGTAAAAATTTTCTTTAGGCGAGTAAAGATTTTTTGTGTCAATGAATCCTTTTTTTTTCTATGCACACTTTTTGGCTTTGAGAAGCTTCCTAAAACCAAATGGAAATATAAAACTTTGTCATTTTGGAATAAGTAACGCGATATAAATAATATAGTATATATTCAGTGACATTCAGTCATATTTAGTGACAGAATACTTAGAATATTAATTTATTTAAAGGAAATAATTACGATCGTATTTTTTCTCGCGTAATTTAAATGTGATTCGAATGATACAGATAAATCGATTTTTCTCAATGATTGATAATAAAAAAGTGTTGAAACTATGAAAAGGCACAAATTCAAGTCAAAACCTTCCTAACGATACCAAATTTAATAACATTAACCAATTCTATCATACAGATATGCCGGCAACAAAATTTTCCTTATTCTCTTAATAATATAGAATAGATTATAACTAATATATAATTTATTTAATAGAAATGCCACAGGATTTATAAATTTTTTAATTCAGAATTAAAAATTTATAATGAAAATAAAGAAGAATTAAGTCAAGTGATAACGTTATCACATAACAAGAGCACGGAAAATAATAAAATGTTATTTTTATTGACTGAAAAAATTAATGGTATGAAAGAAGAAGTATCTGAGGTAAACATTTATACTAAAAATGCCAGAAATCTGACACTCCTTTTTTTTAAACTAATCAGAATTTTATTCAATAATTTTTAAAAATCATTCGCACTTTTTTTTTTATCATTATTTAATTTATTAATTTACAAATAAAGAAAAGATGTCAGTGATCTAGTGACTTTTTTAAAATTTTAATTCAAAAACTCTATTTTATATAAAAAATTTTTCAGATCCGTACTACGAGTGAAACAATGTTTACTTTTTTAAAAAGTGAAGTACAAAGTCTGAAAAGTATGAATAAAAAATTATCTGACGACAACGATGAATTGATAAAGGAGTTGAAAAATGTTTCTCAGATTTTGGAAATAAATAAATTTAATTCGAAAGATTCTTTTAAAAAACCAGAATCTTTAGGTGTACCGCCACCACCTCCCCCACCACCACCTTTACCTTTGTCGAGGACACCCAGTGTTAAAAAAACTCCAAAAAATAATAAAACACGTACTCCAAAAAAATGTTTGATGCCACAGGAGACACGACCGGTTATAACAATGGATGATCTTCTTAAAGTGACACTAAGAAAAGCACCTCAGGTTAACGTCCTATTAAATTATTATTATTATTGTTAGGAGTTCGAATCAAAAATTCAAAAACTTTCAAATTATTCGTAACTTCCGGAATTATTCAAAAGTTTTCGAATTATTTGTAACTTTTAAAATCAAGAGAATTCTTATAAACTTTCAAATGTTCAATGACTTTCAGCTGTCATCAGCGTATTCAAATTTGATTAATTAGTTAAAAAATAAATTAAAGCCTTAATTTAAAAAAGGACAACGCAGTTACAATTTTGTCGATATAGATTTTTAAAGAAAATTGCGCACATTTGTAATCAATTCGGAGTTGAACGAAATTTATAAAAAAATTTTATGTCACTGAAATTAGCTGACGTCTAATAACTTTTCGATTTTTTTTTAAAACGATACATTTGAAAAAAAAACACATCCATAGTTTTTTTTTATTTTCTACACGTGCATATTTTTAGTTTTTTAAATTAAATTGTTGAAAAAAATCTGGAAATTTTTAACTGTGCTAACTTCACGATCATATGATTATAAATGAGCGTGAATGTAGCAGACATAAGACAATTTTTGAATTACATATTAAAAAATTAAAATAATAAATTTTTAAAAAAATGCATGTGCTTATTTTTGAATTTTCTAAACGTGCATTTTTTTATTTTTATTTTGTAAGCAATTTATTTTATTATTTCGAAGTTTTAAAAATTGTCCGCTAACTTTACTGTCTTAGGATCCTGAAGTTAGCAGACAGTTAAAAAATTTTGAATTTTTTTTTCAACAATTTAATTTTAAAAAAAAGAAAAAATAAAAATATGCACATGTAGAGAATTTAAAAAACTGTGGGTGCAATTTTTTGAAATATTTTTTTTCTCTCAATTTATCGTTTTAAAAAAAATTCAAAAATTATTAGACCGGCTAACTTCAGTATCATAAATAATTCGATAACTTAAAATTCAAATTATTCGATACGAGTAATTCGTAAATTCGAACTATTTGTACACCCCTAATTATTATTATTATTAAAAACAAATAATGAATAAATTAAAATTTTAGGAGAAACCAAAACCAGTAGATTCAGATCCTCGACCTGTGATATCCTTGGAGATGCTAAAAAATGTGAAACTTAAATCAGTTAAAAATCGAAGTCACAATTACCAAGTAAGATCACCACGTGGTCTAAAAAGTCGTAGTAAATTTCAAAATATAAATCTCTCTCCTATTATGGCAGGAGCAGTTAGTCCTCTGAGTAGAATCCTGAATCACAAAGAAGGTTTCAAACGCAAACCCAGAAAGATTCTTATGAGTCCTGGAATTAAGGATCAAACCGATAGAATCGGTGACGAATAAACTAATTGAGTTTCTAATAAAACTGACAAGATTTATTGTAAAATCTCTAATTACTTAAAATTGTTAATTAAAAGATTTATTATATTTTTAACTCCGTACTTAAAAACCTTTATCATAAAAAGCTGCATTATTTCATTTATGTAAAATAAAATTTTATTTGAAACAAAAATTTTTTGATTATCTTATTTATTTATAGCATTTTATCATGTGGCTTTACAGTTTATTTCGTTTAAATTTAAATTTTATTTTATTTAATATTTTTAAAAATGAAATGCAGTGAAAAATTTATTCGCTTTATTATTTACTGAGACTTTTAAATTTTAAAAACGATCTAGTTTATCCTGTCATAGCTCTTATCAATAATTACCTTTTTTTTTATTCCTCAATTATTAGTTATGTAGATTTTAAAATTAACCCTCGATTTTTCGTTTAAATTTTATTTTAAAAAAAAAAAACTAATTTAATTTAAATGATAATACGCCGATGACACTAAAAATTTTAATTAAACTAAAATTTTATTTATTAGTTTAATGAATAAACTATAAAATTGGTTGTTTTAAAAAAACAATAATTACCTATTATTTTTAAAAATCATGACAAAAATTAAACTACTTAATTGGTAATAAATTATGATTCTTAAGTTAATAAACAATTAACAATTTAGGGATTTTTTTTTTAACAAATCAATTACAAAAATAAAAAAATAAAAATATGCACATGTAGAAAATTAAATAAACTATAAGTGCAATTTTTTTAAATATTTTTTTTTTTATAATTTATAATTTAAAAAAGAAATCAAAAAATTATTAGACGTCGGTTAATTTCAGTATTGTTTAATTATGATCCTAAAATTATTAGACAATTAATAATTTTCAGATTTTTTTTTTAACAAATTAATTGCAAAAATAAAAAAATAAAAATATGCACATGTAGAAAATTAAAGAAAATACAAGTGCAATTTTTCAAAATTATTTTTTTTTTTTTTAATTCATTTAAAAATAAAAATCAAAAAATTTTTAACTGTCGGCTGATTTCAGTATCATAATAAATTTCTCGTCTAAAAAAACAAGTTCCATAAAAGTTCATGTAGAACTTCTAGACTTGAGACAGATTTGAACTTCTGTGAAACTTTTATTTTGTAACTTTGATAATAAAAAGCAAGTTCTTCTGTTACTCAAAATTCGATTACATAAGTTTGAGATAAACTTTTTTTTTACTATAAAAATTACAAAAGTTCAAAAAAAAGTTTCACTGGGTTTCAATCTGTCTCAAGTTTCGAAGTTCGACATGTCAAACTTTTTTGAAATCTTTTTAGACGAATTTTTTTTACACGAGATGAAAAAAATTTTCATGGAAAATGGAGTTAATATTTTTTACACATACAATAATTACGATATTTACTAATTGTAAATAAAACATGTACTTAATGTTACAAAAAGTTATTTTTTCTCTTGTTATAACATTCATTCATTCATTTATTTATATTTATCAGTTTAAATGAATATAATGTCACGGGGGAAGAATTAAAAAAAATCACGAAATTAAGGGTTTTTTTCAAAAGTCACTCACTTTTTAAAAATATTACATCTTTCGCCATTGCATTAAAATTTTACTAATCAATAAAAGAAAAATTTAAGCATTCATTGAAAAAAGGTCAATTTTGAGATAGATTTTTAAAAAAATTACAGTTGACAACAGTTGGGAAATTTGTTAAATAAATTTCAGTTAAATTTTTATATCAACTTTCAAATTTTCCCCTCAGAAAAAAATTTTTTTGGCGCAAAAGATTTTTCTTCAATTCAAAATACAAAAAAGTTTCTTAGGCCAAGTAAAAAATTTTTCTGTGCAAGCTTAAGTTTATTTACAAAATTCCGTTCGACTCCTACTTGATACGTAATTTTTTTTCAAATCTACATCTCAGCAAAATTGCAACTCTGTTCTTTTTTCAATTAATGCCTCAACTTATTTTTTAATTAATTAACAAAATTTTAAATCAATTCTGACAGTGGTCATTGAATATTTTTTACAAGTGGGAGCTATTGTCTGAGAATGCCCTTAATTAATATGAAAATGTGTTGCTTTGAAATCGTTGATATTTATATATATTAAATAATAAAGTAAAGAAAATTATTAACAAATCATGATACAGAGCAATTTATTAATTTGTAAATATTGTATTTAAGTATCACTACTGAATACAATTAACGCAAATAATTATGAAAAAATAAAAAAAAATATAGTACATATTCAGCAGATTTTTTTTTTATTGTATAATTTTAAATTCTTAAACAGTAATTAATATTAATAATATTAAATAAAGTCATGTATACATAATTAAGATTTTATTTTTCAAATAAATTTATTAACTGCCGGTTTATTATTTATTTTTTTTTCATGAGGATACAAGAGAAAAAAAAAACTTTTTATCATTAATAAAAATATGACCAGAAAATTATCAACTTATTTTTTTTTTACAATTATACTCATAATTAATAAAATTTAATATCATCCAAGTGCATCACAATCAATGAGAAATAGACTTGTGATATATAACTATTATAAATCTTACGAAAAAAAACTTACATTAATATAAATAAAATACCATTTTGTTAATTAATTTTTTTTTCGGAATAATGAAAAGTAGATGCACTGTAGTAAGCTCTAGTTTTTTTTTATTTTATTTTATTACAGGTGCTAAGCTAACGATTACCGACGAGATTGTTTATTTATTGCGATGGGTTTGAGATCCTTAATTCTATAATTGTTTTTTTATTTTAAATTCCTTAACGTCGCGATTTATTACATTTTAATTAATTCATTAATTATTTCGTACCGCTGTTATTTAAATAATCGATATGGGACAACAAACGTCTTGAAAAGATTTACAAATAATCGCGATTGTTTTTTTAGTAGGAGGGTTTTAAAACGAAAAGAGTAGAGTATTAGCCACCATGATTACTTTTTTTTCTTCTTTATAAGTATAATATTTATAATTTATAAAGTATGTGAATTGCGAGAAGGAACATTTTACACAAATGGAAATTTTTAAATCATTATAAACGTATATTTAAATTCAAATTAAGAAAAAAAATAATTAAAAATTTAATTAGTGTTTTAGTAATTTTTTTTTTTAAATTTAAATAAATTTTAATACAATGAATATTATGAAAAATAAATCGTATACATAAAAAATAAAATAAAGGGAACAATTGAAATAATAAAAATAAATTTAAAAAAGACATTTAATAATAAGTTGTTAAGTAAATCGTTCGATATGTAAAAATTTTTTAATGTTTCTTCGCGCAAAAATGTCACATTAATTAATTAGAGTACATAATACATAATACAATAATAATTAATATTTTAATTCATTTATGTACTCAGTAATTATTATTATGTTTTTGTATACATGTGCACATATTGTAAATATAGTTGTTAAAAATTTAAACTTACCACAAGATTTATTTTCATTTCCAATTTTTTAAATATAGGTTTTTTTTTTTTTGCTTTTTTTTTATGTTTTATAAGGTTGTATTATTAACGAGTTATAACTGTAAGTAAGTCACGTAATTACTAAAGATCTCACATTATTTTTTTTAAATTATCCACCCTCTCTTCCATTGTCGTTTTAACCCTCCCTCTTTTCTCTTCTTTTTCTTCCCACCGCGACATCCAACTCCCTCAATTTTAATTCTCTCATTATTATTTTATTATTATTATTATTATTTGTTGGTTTTGTTTGTTTAATTACTTAATTATTAAGAGTTTATTTGTTGTTGTTTTATTTTTATTGTGTCCCAATTGTATGCGCAAATAACACTCACTGAAACTAAAGTTACGATACATCCTGATCGTCTACATCTTGCGTTTGTTCTTTTTGTTCGCCATCACCTGATAAAGTAAATTGATAATTGAAATTAGTTAATTATATTTATGATTACAGGAGATTTATTATTAGCAAGCATACCAATCAGTAGAAGAAATGACGGGAAAAAAGGATGAAGTATAAGTGTGGAAGTAGTTTTAAGGATGAGTATCATTGTCCTCGGGTACAGGATTATCAACAGGCAGTAATGATTGTTCAGTATCAGACTCTGGATTTAAAGGAATATATATTAGACTGATGAAAAAAAAATCGACTTTTTTTTTTTCTTGAAACCCTTTATTAAATTAGTGTTAATATTTAGAGGTCGCTCATTTTCTACTTACATTTAAATAACATGGGAAAAAAAATAATTGGTTTGGAATTTTATACCTCGGTAATGACACCTAGTACTGATCTCAGGATATAGATTCGTAAGGAATTAAACGTTTTACAAAAAAAGTCTCTCATTTTTTGATAAATTTTTGGTCCAAAAGTTATTAGAGCTAGAAGTCAAATTTCAGTAAATTTGATCTTTTTACTTTTTCGTCGAAACTATCAGATTTATGACAAAATGTTATAAGATCTTTTTTGTAGACAATTTTATTCCTAACAAATTATCTCTGATGAAGTTTTTTGAAATTCCACATTGTCTTCTAGTTATTTATATTTTAATGTCAAGTTCTAAAAAAAATGGTTTTCTGATCGATTTCAAAAACTTGACATTAAAATGAAAATAACTAGAAAACAATGCGGAATTTCAAAAAACTTTATCAGAGATAATTTGTTAAGAATAAAATTGTCTACAAAAAAGATCCTATGACATTTTGAGATAACTCTGATAGTTTCGCCGGAAAAGTAAAAAGATCTCAAAATTAACTATAAATATGACATCAAGCTCCGATAACTTTTGAACAGAAGAATTTATCAAAAAATGATAGACTTTTTTTTCGGCCGTTCAATTCCCTACGAAATTATATCCTGAGCTAATCTGTAGTGAGCCAATGTTGAGGTATAAAATTCAAAACTTAAAATTTATTTTTTCCCATGTTATTTAAATAGGAAATAAAAAATTGCACTGAGCGACCTCTAAATATTAATATAAAGAGCTCATCTTCTAACAGGCATCTTATTTCACCTCCCTGCAATTATTTAATAGGGTTTCGAGAAAAAAAAAGTTAATTTTTTTGAATCAGTCTCATAGTCTTAACTATGAATATGTATATATATTTTCAAGGCAGTTTAAAAAAATAAATGGTTAGGGTAAAAGTTTATTTATAAATTTATCGGAAAACAATTTAATATCGTACCATCACCCTGCATGTCCGAGGTCCATAAAGTGAGGTTGTCCCTGAGTAGTTGCATAATAAGGGTAGAATCTTTGTAGCTCTCTTCAGACAGAGTATCGAGTTCAGCAATGGCATCATCGAAAGCTGCTTTTGCCAAACGACATGCTCGGTCTGGACTATTCAGTATCTCATAATAAAAGACGGAAAAGTTTAGGGCTAATCCTAAACGAATTGGATGAGTAGGAGGGAGTCCTGTCATTGCGATTTCACTCGCTTCTTTGTATGCTATTAAGGATTTCTCAGCGGCTTCTTTCCTGTCAGTGCCAATAGCGAATTCTGCTAGGTAACGATGGTAATCACCCTTCCTAAAAATAAAATAACAATACCTTTTATTGTTACGCAATTCAAATATATTCAATAAAAAAGAAAAAAAATCACATTCCATTCTATTAAATATTTAATAATAGCCAATAGCTTCATTTTTATTAAATACTTTATATTGAATTTTAATTCTATAAAGTTGTAGTATCAGAGCTTAATAAAATTCCAATAAAGCGAAACAAAGTGATACTGTTACTAAAAGTAAACTTTTTATTTTATTATTTAATTAAAAGTGTAGCTTTTAAAAGGGATGAAAGCTTCAGCAATTTACAACAAATTAGAAAAAAAATATTATTTTAAAAATATGGATTTCTTACATTTTGTAATAGAAGACTTTGGACTCGCCTGTTGAGGCGCAAGGAATGAGATGCTTATCGAGGACATCGAGAATGTCCGCGCAAATGTCTCTAAGCTCTTTTTCAACTTGAGATCTGTATTGACGAATCATTTCGAGTTTTTCTTCCGCTCCTTTATTTTCTTCTTTTTGTTCGATACTAGAAATTATCCGCCAGGAAGCTCTTCTAGCACCAATAACATTCTTGTATGCAACAGACAATAAATTTCTCTCCTCTACGGTTAACTCGACGTCTAAGGAAGCAACTTTTTTCATTGCCTCAACCATTTCTGTAATATTTAAACAATTTTATTTAGTCATACGAACAAAAATTCATAATCATGCACTTAATATTTTTATATTGATCGTTATATACATGAATAAGTTTCATAAAGGATAAAAAAGAGAAAATAAAAATAAATAATTATACAAAATTTACACTTTAAGCGATGGATTGTAAGATAAATACTTAATAACAACAGATTGCACGTAAGGGATTGATGGTCAGTTGTAATCCAGTAGCAGCTTTTTAACGATCGTACGAAAAGAATCGTAGGGACAAGCGAACAAGTTCACGTCTGAACAAATCGCATTGACTGAATTGGCTATTCTGTTGATAGGCCCAGAACGGACATAGTTTTTTGAGGATTTTACAGTATTTAACAGCCGGCTATGTCGTAGGTCCGTTTTGGGACAGACAAATTAAAAGCATTCGAGTATTTCTGGTGAGCCAATGTGACCGTTTATCACTTTATAAAAAAATGAAATGTCGTTAACTTGCTTTATTTTTGCTAGATAATTGATTTGGAGGTAATCATATACTGCGCTAGTGTCCAAATTATTAAATTATCAAATGAAAACTAAAATTTTATTACGACTCAAAAAAATTTCTTGTCCCAAATAATTTTTTCTCGAGCTAAGAAAATTTTTTATTAAATTCATGATGCAAAAAATTTCTTGAGACAAGTAAAAACTTTCTGGGAGCGAGCAAAACTTATTTGTGTCAAGAAATCATATTTTCCTGTGTATAAATAAATATTTTTCGACTCTTTTGTAAACTTTTTTTGACTTCCCATTAAAAGTGATAAATTTTATCATTTTTTTCCAGTACAAAATACGGTCAGAAAAAACTGATTTTTACCTATTTCTGAACCTTTTTTGACCATGCTATAATAGTATCATCAATCATTGGTTTTTCCATTGAATTTTCAAAAGTTCAGAGTATTTAAGAGCCGGCTATGTCGTAGGCCCGTTTTGGGAGACGAATTCAAAGCATTCGAGTATTTCTGGTGAGTCAACGAGACAATTTATCACTTATAGAAAAATGAGTTGTCAACTCGTCTTATTTTTGCTAGATACTTGATTTACATATATTTTTTATGAAATTTCCAGTATTTAAAAATGGCCATTTTCTTCTCATTGTCATTTATCTTAATTGAAGAAAACATTTGTATACGGTTGTAAAAGTTAACAAAAGTAAATAAAGTGTAGTGAAATTTATGTAATGAGGCTGAGAATGAGTATAAAGGTGATATATAGTAGTTTGTATAATACAGAAACAGAGGATAGCGGGTGCAGATCAATACTTTCCTTCAGCTATGACCTCCCTTTCTACACCCCACTCCCCGTTTCAAGCGCACCCTCCGTCGTCTTTCAGAACCCTCAAATTTAACCCCAACTTTTTTACACCTTTTCGTTCTTTTAAATAAAACTATTCATATATTTTTAACACTTTACATACACATACTTTGCTTTTTTTATCTCTATATCTATTTATTTATAACAGTAATAATCCTGTTAGACCCAACCGTTTTTAAAAAATTATTCAAGTAACAGCTAAATATTTTAATCCCATTTTATACCTCAATAGTTACCGTTCATTTTTTTACATTAAAATTTTATTTTACTACCCATTAAAATTCCGATAAATTAATAACTGTCTCATATAATTTCAGTACAGTAAATTATCACCTACGAGTACTAAAATGCGAAATATTTAAATCAATAAATTATTAAATTTTTTATTATTTGTTCATGGAAAATAAATGAGTATATTTTTGTAACAGCAAATTGGAAAAGTATTTTTACAATACGATCACGTGGATGTTTAGACTTCAAAATATTTTTTTTTTTTTAAGTTGAATGATTGGGTTAAGATACAGTTAAACGTTTACTATTAGAGATATCACAGTAGTTAAATATAGTTATTACTTCTATACTAAAATTGCGGCGTAACATATTTATAAATATGACATAAATATGTTAGAAAAAAAAAAATATTATCAATCTTATATATTTAAATAAATTAAATTTCGGCTAATCCTTAATAATTATGACTGCGAATGCAGACATCAAATTTAAAATTATAAATAATTTTTAAAAAATGCACTTATTAATTTTTAAATTTTTTAAATGCCCATTTTTTAAAAATTTTATTTTATTAATTATTAACTCCATTAATAATTAAAAATTTTTCTGCTGCACACTCAATAATTATCATTAATTTAAATTCAAATTTTTAAAATTAAATAATTAATATCTGTAAATAATTATTGAGTAATTCGTTTAGGGAAAAAAAAATGAGTGTAATTTAAATTTAAAAATGAAAAAAAGAAAATAAAATACAAGGGTTAAAAAATGACATCCAGATAAAAGCGAAGATTTTTAAAAAAATTATCAGACGTGATTTTTCCCATGGTCGATTTCTCAAGGCCGAGGTCAACAGGAGGTAAAATAAGGAGAATAGAGAGAGAAGGAGATAGAAGATGCGCACAACACGTTACTACGTACATAGTAAACTATGTTGATAAAGTTAGCATTTAATTGTCCTGCGTCATAAATCCAGTGATAACTTTAAACAATAATGTCTATATATTATCATAAAAAAGTAAAACCTGAGATACGTATCTATCTCGTGGGTATAAGTTTGATCAGGCCGCCTAGCAACGTCGTATCCGAGGAGCTCTTTCGATTCTCTTGTCATGAGTATGTAGTATAGGCTAAGCGACAGAATCAACCGAATAAAGAAGAGAGAAAGCGCTTGAGAAAGAGATAAAGCTAAAGAGAAAGATAGAAACTTTAAGTGAGAGAGACGAGTATTGAATGCCAACGAGAACCTTCCATTTAACCATAATATTTGTCTATGTCTATTTAAATAATTTAAATAAATTTATTGCAATTAACCGCCAGTGTAATTGCAATTTAAATTTATACAACAAATTATTTTACTACACATTACTATATATTTTTCACGTACACTTTAGTGTCCTTGTCATGCACCCTACCTACCCTCGACGCTTTCCGGTATCCTGACCATCATGACTAATTTTAATAAAATATATCCTACCATGATATTCAAATAAATTGATGATAATTGCAATTGACATAACGTTTAAAAAATAATTTATTAGAAATACCATGGACAGATAATATGTGTAGTATTTATTATTGAGCCTAAAAAGTATATAGTAAAAAAATAAATGTGTGCTCACCATCATAACGCTCCGCCTGTTCGGCAAGCTTTGCCTTGTAGACATTATCCTCACGTTCGGCCATTATTTATATTATATTTAATATAAATATGAACGTAAATAAATGATTTTAAATAGTATTATTAATAAATATATCAATTAAATATGTAGTATTACAATGAGGATAGATTTTGTTATAACTAACAACGGCTTCACGTACTGCCGCTCGTGAGCTCACTGAGCAAGATGGCGGCGCCCGCCAACAATCGAAAGCAGTTCCTGGTTGAGCGCAGAATCAAAACGTTACAAGCGTCAGATAGTCAGGGCTTCCTTCTTCCACTTTACATCAACTGTATCGAGCAAATGTATGGCACTCTATGGTAAATGGTATTACTACGCGTTAGTATGACGTCACGTTTTAGACGAAGGATCCAGGGATGATGGAATGGAAACACCTGCCCGGTGCTACTACTCGAACACCTTTTTTTTACAATGGGTTTTTATAACTGATAACTACTTGGTAATTTTTTTAAATTTATTATATGAGGTTATTTTATTATAATTCTTTTTTTAATTTTATTATTCAACCAGATGTTTATTTAAATTTGGAGAAATAATTAATATTTTAATTGTGAGAATACCAACTTTAATTTTTTGTCTGGCAGCCATAATTTTGGAAACTTGATTGGTTTAAAAAAAGTTATTTGAATACTTATCATTTTGGCGGGAATATTTAAAAATTATTTTTTTGGGACAGATAATTTAAATAATTAAAATTAGATCTTTGAATTTTTATTTATTTAAATTATTTTTTAAATTTAATTACTTGGGAAGTAATTTAGTAAAATATCAAGAAATTAATTAATATTTTAATTACAATCAATAACAACTTTAATTTTTTTGTCTGGTAGCCATAATTTTGGAAACTTGATTGGTTTAAAAAAAGTTATTTGAATACTTATCATTTTGGCGGGAATATTTAAAAATTATTTTTTTGGGACAGATAATTTAAATAATTAAAAGAATTTTTAATTTTTATTTATTTAAATTATTTTTTAAATTTAATTACTCGGGAAGTAATTTAGTAAAATATCGAGATATTAATTAATATTTTAATTATAATCAATAACAATTTTAATTTTTTTGTCTAGTAGCCATAATTTTGTAAACTTGATTGGTTTTAAAAAATTTTTCAAATACTTATAATTTTGGCGGGATTTTTTAAAAATTATTTTTTCAAGACAATGAAAATTTAAACAAAAGAAAATTTTTATTTTTATTTGTTTAAATTAATTATTAAAGCAGACATTTATTTAAATTTTTAGAAATTAATTAATATTTTGATAATTAATTACAGCTTTAATTTTTTTTATCAGGCAGCCATCATTTTGTAAAACTTTATTGGTTTATTAAAAAAAATTCAAATACTTACGATTTTGGCGGGATTTTTAAAAAATTATAATTCAGGACAATAATAATTTAAATAATTAAACAAAACAATTAAAATACTTATTAGTTTTGATTTTTATATATATTTATATTTTTTCTTCAAATCAATGTCATTCTATATAAAAAAAATCATAACAATTGTCGGTTTTTCTTTATAAATTTTATATTTTCGTAGTCATTTTTATTCTTCACACATTTAAAAATTAAATAATCATGGAAATATCAACATAAATTATTTAATAACAAAAAAAATATTATTTAATGATCTATCTAAATATTTTGCATTATGGGTAATTTTAAAAATTTATATATTATCGATTACCTTTCTCTATTTATTTTAATATTTATCCATCTGAAAACCATAGGCACTTATGATGAATTAATTGAGACTGTAAAATATTTTTACCCTTTTTTCTACTCAACATTTTCAAGTTCAACATAATTTTTTTAAAAATTCAAATTTAATTACCGATTTAATAGTTGTGCTTCAATTGTTAAATTTATAACATAAAATACAAATTTTAATAATTACGCCGTATTTAGTTGTCTTTTAAACTTAAGCAGAGTACAATGAAATTAATAAATTTGCATTAATTGAATATTCTACAAAAGCATAATGATTTAAATTGTGAATATTTATTTTCTTAGACAATAGTTTTTCTACATAAATTATTTTCTTTTAATTATTCATTATCATTATTTGTTTTTTTTTTTATTTATATTGTGTACAGATAATATATCATTTATATCGGTAACGAATCATTAAATTATTATACAATTCATTAATTAAATAATAGTAATAATTATCATTGTATATAATAAAACATAAAACAATTTTCGACTTTACTTTCTGAGACTCGGAGTTTTTAGTTTTTGTAATAAGCGAGTATTTTTATAAATATATATTATTACTAATTTAATAAACAAAGTGAATAAATCGAACGCAATACAATTGATTTGCCTATTAACAATATATAATAATATACATTAATATTATATTATATTATTTTACTTCATTTATTGATATGCACAAACACTGATTTATAATTAGGTCTTACTTTTTTGTCGTGCATATAAATATATCAATCAATGATATATGTAGGCAAATATATATTATACAATGTCTAAATAATGTCGTGTACATAATTTTCAAGAGCATTCTCAGACAGTGCCCGCTACTTTTTTAAATATTCTAAGACTTTCGATGCACCTGAAAATCGGAACGTTTTTTGTGGCGCGAAAATACAAATAATGAAATGGAGTAAAAAAAATACTGGGTTAGATTTTTAAAATATTTCGCTTCAGCCGAAAATTGCAGGCCACCCCTAATTACCCCTTGATTTACATAAATTTTTTAAAATTTTTGTTGCGCGAAAAAAGTCCCCATTTTCAGGTTCATGACTCCAACTTTCATCAGTGCATTTAAATTTTATTAAGGGCTTTCTCACACTGCCACCTTTTTTTTAAATTTTCAATGACAACTGTCATAAGCGTATCAAAATTTTGTTAATTAATTAAAGTAAAATTAAAGCATTAGTTGAAAAAAGAAAAATTTCGCTGATAGATTTAAAAACCAAATTCTTACAAAATCGAACGAAATTTGGGAATTAGTAAAATTTTTTTGTCAATTTTATAATTGGAATTTTCAAATTTTGTAGGGTTAAAATTATCCAACAGATTTCGTTTAACTCCCAATTGATAAAAACTGCAAGTAATTTTTTGGAAATTCTATACCTCGGCGAAGTTTCCTTTTTTTCAATTTCAATTAATGATTTAATTTTTTTTAAATCAATTGATAGAAATTTTAATACACTTATGACAGTTTGAAAGTCATTGAAAATTTTTAAAAAGTGGGGGCACTGTCAAAACTAAAAAAAAAAAAATAAAACATTAATTGAAAAAAAAAAAAAAAGTAATTGCAATTTCACAGAGATATAAAATTTAAAAAAATTACTTACAATTGTCATCAATTAGGAGACAAACGAAATTTGATAAACAAATTTTATCCTACAAAATTTGAAAATTCTAATTGAAAATGTTATTAAAATTTATTTTCAAAATTTCATTCTACTCTCAATTGATATCAACTGTAAGTAATTTTTTTCAAAATATATCTCAGTGAAATTTTCCTTTTTTCAATTAATTGATAAAATTTTGAAACGGTTATGACAGTTCGTCATTGAAAATTTAAAAAAAGTCGGGGGCGCTGTCTGAGAATGAACTTAAGAGTTTTATTAAATGAATATTTTGGAAGTTCGTATATCGTATTTTATTCACTTAATTCGTATTTCCTCATCTATTTACCTCACTCACTCATACATTTTTATAGCCACTTGCTCACTTAACCAGTTACTCAATTACATTAAATCATTAATTCTTCAATTAATGGCAGATTATTTTAATTATTATACATAAATTTTAAAAACACAAAAAACAAAATTTAAAAAAGAAAAATTATACTGTCTTAAATTTACCATTGATTGATTAGATAGTAATGTCAATAGATGAATAAAATTTGATTGATAACAAAGTAAGCTAATTATTATTTTAAATACTTGCCAAATATTATTTATTTTCATCTCTAAAATAACTTTTATTTAATATAACCCTTGGAAGTTTAATCGCAAGTACATAACCATTAATAATTAATTATTATTATTATTATTATTTTTAATAATAATAATAATAATAAGTTAAAATATATTTGGACATCGTGACCAGTCGCCTTTATTTTTACATTCCCAATATTCATGGTCGTAAGTATGACATAGGCTACCCGTAATCGTGTCTTCTTGTTTTGAAAACCAAACGGGTTCGTATCCTCTATATGGCAATCCTAAAATAAATAATGTATATTAATATATATATATATTTTTAAAAATACATAATTTGATTGTCAGACATAAAAATTAATGTTTTATATTTTGTTTATCATTTTAGAGCTTAAAAGGTACTAAAGGTACCGGTGGGTAATAAGGCCTAGCTAAAAAAATTTTGAATAGAGTTGAAAATATTGCATTTAATTATCGAAATGTATAATTGGTCTTTATTTCAATACAAAGGTTATAAAATATGATGAAGTAATGATAATTTTTACTATAAAAAAAACAAAAAATTATACTTTTACAAAAACCATATGAGTAGGCCTCATTTTACTACGGTAGAGTAATAAGGTCATCACTTAAATTCAGCAACAATACTTTTTAAGAGTCAGAAGACTAGATATTTTTTTTATAATTTCTTCTGCACTCAGCATATGAGGGATGATGAAACATAAAAGACAGGAAACGTGATATTGGGACTTTATAAACTTGTCGTAACATCTTTATGCAAGAAGCTTCTACTAGAGTAGTATAGCTTTTAGCGGAGGCGGTTATTTTAAATATCATTCCTATCACTTAGGTCTTATTACCCAGGTACCTTACTTATTATCTTACCCATGTAACAATTTTAATTCTCAATGATATATTACCTTGAGCAGCAGCTTTTTCAGCCTCACTCTCACGTGCACGTCTTACTGCTCTTTGTTTTTCTTCAAGTCGTAATTTTTCTTTATTCGCTTCATCCCACAACCCATTTTCCATTAACCTTTGATCGGGTCTTATTCGCGAATCTGTTGGTGCTACTCCTTCCTCAGGTTCATTTAGTTGACACGCTAATTCAGTAAATGAATAATATTTTTCACAATCTTCTCTGTAATAATAATATAACATTAATTCCATTATTACTATTTATATAAGAATTAACATAAAAATAAATTTAATAACTAAATACACTAATCATAAAAAGTAAGGCATATTAAAACAATTCTAAATTTTTAAGTGATTTTTGTCATTCTATAACTCGGAGGAAAATAGTCGGACAGTTAAAATAAAAAAAAATTGTAGCTTCGAGTGTCTAGTTTTCAGATCTGGATTTCAAAAATTTTTATCATGCACGGTTCCGGAGTAATCCTAAGAAAACCACCACAAAAAAAATTTTCTAAATTTTTGCTCGTCTTAAAAAAGGTCTATGGGCTTCAATATTTTTTTTTTGATCATCTAATCTTGAAGCTCTTTTAAATAATTTGATGTCCTTTAATTTGCCGCTCTTAGAAATCCTCTATAGCGATTTGCCGCGGAGTTATCACTGATCAAAGCAAAAAAGTCCATTTTAACTTTGACATATTGGTTGTACGGTTTTGAAAAATTTTAAATTATTCATAAGATTTGCTTATTTCTTATTTCCAGTTCATTTTTTTTTTAATTGCAATTAGAATAGCTTTTTTTTAAATTTTAAATTTTTTTAGCGGGAAGTTAAAAAAATAATAATAATAAAATAAAACTTACGAAGGCATATTTCGTTTCCAAGCAAGTGTATATGGGCCTGTTTTATATACTGGATTATCGGGACTACCGGAAGTACTGATAACAGGTGCAATTTCAATTTTAGCATCCCAAGTACCCTGAACAACCCATTTAACTTCTTTGTCAGCATTCATAACAACTCCTTTTACTTTTCGTTGACTATCACGCGAAAAATATGAGTACGGAATGTACTTGAGGTGACATTTAGTACCATCAGTATGATTAATAATATCCATGTCACCACTTTGATCTACCCATAGTTTACCAACAATAATATTGTGTACAGTAGTCGTTACTTTTCGCCACGTATAGTGATTAGACTTATCATTTATTTTTTTATCAAACTCTAAATGTGCAGTACCCAAAGGAATTACCTATGTTTAAATAAGTATCATAAATATTTGTTTATTATTATTATCACGTTGATATATATTTTAAATATATGATTATTTAATTTGTTTTACTTACTTGAAGATATTTACCACGGAATTTTGAAGCCATAGTAAATTCCTGCCAGCATCGCCACGCTCGACCTTCACAAAATTGAGCAACCATTGGAGGATGATGCGACACTTGTTCCGATATTGCTCGCCATCCAAGATCGTCAGTTCGATCACATTCGTATGTTTCACCTAAAAGAGGATTAAAGGGTTTTCCAGTTCTAGCTGCAGTTGTTGAATAACTGGAAACTGTAAAAGCAGCCACGTAGGCCATTTGTTCACAACTGTCAGTGCATTCAGCTGCTCTATTAACAAAAAAATAAATAAATAATTAGATAATAATTATTACAATATATATATAAATTAATGAAATTAATATGTACGATATCTTATTGAAATATTTTTAAGAGCATTCTTAGACAATACTTCCAACTTTTTATAAATATTCGATGACTTTCACTGCAATTTCGTCGAGATAAATACTAAAAAAAAAGTTACGGTTGTTATCAATTAGGAGTTAAATGAAGTTTGACATTTAAAATTATAATATTGACGGGAAAATTTTATTGAAATTCACTTGACAAATTTTGTTTGACTCCTGATTGATAACAACTTAATAATTCTTTTTTTTTTTGAGTAGGAGTCAATTGGGAGTCAAGCGAAATTTGGTAAATAAATTTCAGTGACATCATATCAATTTTATAATTCAAATTTTCAAATTTTGTAGGCTAAAATTTATTTAACTCCTAATTGATAACTGTGAGTAATTTTTTTTAATTAAATAATAAAATTTTAATATGATTATGACAGTTGAAAGTAATTACATATTTTCAAAAAGTAGGGGACACTGTCAGAGAATGGCCTCAAAGTAAGATAGAAGTCTCAATTATTTATACTATATGAAGTATATTATGGTTGTTATTTATTGGGTCTTTTATTTTACTTAAAAAAAATATTAAAAAATACCTGTCGAGTATATCGGCGTACTCATAATCTTCAGTCAAACGTTGTAGCATACTAAGAGGCTCAGAAAAATTAACAGGCATTGGAATTTTCGACAATTCCTTGCCAATACAATTTTTCATAATACTCCATAAATTTAATGGATAATTTGGTTTCTCTGGTACTCGAGTTCTTCGCTGTCGTTTACTTACAGTTGTCATCCCAGTATTATTCCCATCGGTATCATTTTTCCAGGCCGACTAACGATAAAAAAACAATTTAATTATTGATAAAATAATGAACGATTAATTAAATATTTACATTGTCCAGATCGGTAGCGGTTCTGGAAGTTTGTGGCGACGCTGAAGAATCGGTCACGATAAGGAAAGTGTCTGCTCTGGATGGATCGTTGGTAGACATTGGTGCTGGATCCCCTTCAGAACTAGATCCATCATCACTCCCTTGTGAATCGTTTCTGACTCGTTCACGTGATAGTGAATTACCCGTTGTACTGCCAGGGATAGCTAACGTGAATGTATCAGACTCTTCGGCATCATAAAACTCAACGTTATCTTCGTCGTCCTCCGATGGTGAAGTATTTGCTACTGAATCTATTTCAAATAAATAAACAATTATTTATTTTTAAATTAAAAAACAACTCAACTAATATTCACATTTTTTTAAATTTAAATAAAAATGTCATTGTAACCTTAAATAGTAAATAATAAATTACATCTGGGTTAACATACACGTCATCTATAGAAAAAAAGTCAGATCATCATGCAAGTACATTTATACGTATATACTTATACGTACTTATTTGGATAATTATTTTATTTTTTAATTGTAATTAAATATTGCCACTTTAAATTTTATTACTAAATATAGAATATAAATTAATAATAAATGATAAGCATTAAATAAAATTCTATTGTTTTATAAAAACATCGAGTAAATGATATTTAATTACATTTTTTTTTTAGTAATAAAAAAAATTATGAGTGAATGTAACTGACAAGTATAAATTTAAAAAATTTTCAAATAAATAAATAAAATGTAAGTTAATATGAGTGTATATGTAGCTGACAATTGTCAATTTTCAAAATTTTGAATTGAGTGAATTAAATAAAAAACGAATAAAATTAAAAATAACGCATTTATAAAATTTGAAAAGTATGTGCATTTTTTTATTTTTATATTTTTAATTATTTAATTCGTTTATTTGTAATTTGAAATTTGTTTCATGTTTCCTACATTCGCCCTCATAAATAAAATAAAAATTAAATAATTCGTATTTGAATATTTAAAAAATCAACACGCGAATTTTTTAAAATTTCATTACTCTAATTAATTTATTTAAAATTTTTGAATTGTCTCATGTCTGCTACACTCACTCATAAAAAATGATCTTGAAATTAAGAAACAATCAACAATTTTCAAACTTTTTTTTTCACCAAATCGATTACAAAAAAAAAAAAACTAAAAATATGCACATGTAGAAAATTTAAAAAACTATAAGTGCAATTTTTAAAAATATATTTTTCATATTTTATCGTTTTAAAAATTCAAAAATTATTAGATGTCGACTAACTTTAGTATCATCCTAAAATAAGTAATGATACTGAAGTTATCCGACGTCCAATATTTTTTTGATTTTTTTTTAAACAATAAATTATCAAAAAAAAAATATTCAAAAAAATTGCACTCATAGTTTATTAAATTTTCTACATGTGCATATTTTTATTTTTTTTTTTTTTTTTAAAGTAAGTCGTCGAAACAAAAATTCGAAAATTTTGAACTGTCTGCTAACTTCAGTATCGTAAATAAGTAGACAATTAACAATTTTTCGATTTTTTTTTCAACAAATCAATTAAAAAAAAAAATTAAACTGAAAATATGCACATGTAGAAAATTAAAAAAGCTATCAGTGCAATTTTTGAAATCTTTTAATAAATGTTAATGTAGCAGGCGTGAGACAACTTATAAATTCTAAATCAATAAATGAATTAAATTTAAAAAAATGCGCGAGCTGATTTTTCAATTATCTCAATATGCATTTTTTTATTCATTTTCTACTCACATTTTATTTATTTATTCAAAAATTTAAAATATTGCTAATCGTCAGTTACATTCACACAATTTTTTTTTCTTTAAAATTTGTTGTTTAAAAAAAACCTAAAAATTATTAGACGTCGGCTACTTTCAGTATCATCATAAAAAATTTAAAATAACAACAATAATAATTCAGACATTTTGTTTCCTACCAATAAAAATTATATAGGTTATTCATAAGATATAATTAAATCAATCATAACTATTAGCTTAATCACCTTTTATAAAAAATGTACTTGAATACTAGTGTAATTGAAATCTAATCTATCGAACAATTATATATTTATCAAACCTATCAAAATTTTTTTTAATATCAAACGTTTTATTTTTTTTATTGAAACTTTTTATAAAGATAACCAAAAAAAAAAATGACTAAACAAATATTTGGCTCGAGTCAGATTTATCTTACTTACTTCGGTTCACTTCTGTGATTGGTTTATTCAGTCTCGACATATATGACTATATATTACATACATGTAATAACAATACGGGTAAGAAGTAACGTAAGTGCGTGTGGTAGTCCCGGGGTCAGTATTAAAGTACAAAAAAATAAACCAATGACAGAAGTAGAGAAAAATGAAACATAAGTAATTTGCTGTGTATCATTAACAAGATTAAAATCTCAATGATACAATAAACCAGATAGATGAAAGTGTAATCCCCTCCATGTAATCTTAAATGTGCGATCTCATGTTGTTTCGCGGATTGAAAATGCTGACGCGTCAGCGCGAAAATTTAAATGACTGGATTTAAAATCATAAGGTTGGATGAATAGTTTGTATTGTATTGTAAATATTGTGGATAATTATTATTACGTGTAGAACGATGATTTCCTGCAGGTATTCCAGGTGGTAAAGCATGTTGTGCAGCCTCTTCTAGATGAGAATGTTGTCGTGCTAGTTGTTCAACCATTTTTTCAATTCGTACCTTTTGATCTCGTTCATGTTGAAGCATTTTTTTCCATTTTGGTTCTTGTTGTTGGGCCAATTGAAGGTAATCACTACTCGTCTGTATAATTTTTAAATATATTATCATATGCCAGTAGCTGCAGCATTGGTCGATGTTTATTTTAAAAAATAATTTTTTATTTATCAATTATTTGCTTCAGTTATTTAATTAACAGGGGAGACCGGGTATGGCTGTCTCATGGATTGGTTGTCACATGGGACCACAGATTTTTGAAACTGAAATTCCCTGGCTTCCAGGTATTTCAGTCAAATAATTTAAAAAATTCCTGACTATATGCAGTAATATTAAATCATTGGAAATATTTATTTAATTCAAAATAAAATGGTGTAAGTCAGTTCAATAATTAATCAATCACTGTCGTTAAATGAAATTTTATTTTATTATTTGTCAATGTTCATAGGTTTTTTTTATTTATTAAATGAATAATTTTATATTCTTTATTTTAAATCTATGATTTTATATGACTCTATAATAAAATATAAATAAATTTTTCATTTTCACTAGAATAAATTTCATAAATAAGAACGTTTTATAGAATACTAATAAAATATTAATCAATTACGCGAATAATAAATATAGTGAAACTTATTAGTTCAATACTTATGTATACTTTTAATGTTTTTGGTTTTTAACTTGTCAATATGCATGTTAATAGCTTCAAGATCCTGACAATTGGTTTCTACTAAGACTTTTTTTTCTAACAGCCTTTTTAATTCAAACCGCTTCATTTTTTCGCTATTGGAATCAATTTCTACAATTTTTTTTTAAAATGGTATTACAGTCGCATTCGCGCCGCGCCACTTTTTGAACAGTTTCGACAGAAAAAAAAATTATCGGATTTGTTCAATCAAAAAAAAAGAAACTAAAAATTTTTCCAGCTTTGTGACAAAATTCCCTGACTTTTCCCTGATTTTTTCAGAAATGTGGCCACCATAAATTAACAGACGACTTATCGAACGAAATACGAACATTGATCGGCATCGAAAAGAAGGTGAAACCTTCTTGATTCTTCGACGTCAATTGAAAAACAGATCGCCACAAATGACCGCTATCCAAACCAATTCGTACGACAACCAGACCTGGTCTCTCCTAATAATAACATTAATAACAATTAACAAAAACTTACACTGATCATAGCATTTGCAGCAATACGAAATAAAGTAGCGCGTTCACTGACGGTTTTTATTTTAGCAGCAGTATCCGGACTAGCCGATTCAAGTGACTCTAGATCCACAAGAGACCGCGTCAGCATGGTCCCACGTTTTGATATCAATTCATAGCAAGACTGTAAATCTTTCAAACGTTCCGTCAGGTCCTTTATTATTGATGTGTTCTCTCCTTTGTGGCTGTCATTGTCTTGGTACTCTTCCTCCTCTTCTTCTGAAACGAAGCGATGCTCTCATGAAGTGAGATTTGTCCTTCTCCGCTAAGTACTAATTTATACATTTATTTATGGACTTTAATTATTATTTCTATTTTATTTATACTGTTAAAAATTTTCCTTTCTAAATGAATCTTTGAAAGCTGACCAAAATTTTCTAGATTCGAATCGAGTAATTTGAAAGGTTTAAAATAATTCAAATAATTCCATTTTTAGGATAATTTGATATGGTCCGAATTATTCAAATCGAACACGATCGCGCACCTCTGATTTATAAATTTTCATGACAATTATCCTTGAAAATAAAATAAATTTTTAACAGCGTATTTATTAAAATTTTATTTGACTAACGTGTCTTTTTTTTTCTATTTCTTTAAACAATTAAAATATTCAATTATCAAACCTGACTCCATGGCTTGTATTGCTTTGGCTTTAGCTAATTCTAAAGCAGTAACCCATTGTTGTCGTTCCACTTCAGTTGCTGCTTTTATGTGAAATGTTTGGGTACCACCGTTGCTTACAACGAAAGTACATGCATCCACAGTATGAATTAAGGCCCCATGAAGTGATATAGCCCCTCTGCATGTGTGAGCCATTTCGGCTGGATTTCTAAACAAATCATATGAACACACGAGTTTCTCTATGCTACTCGTCCAAGTTATATCCGAACTCACAGAAAACTGGTTACACAGTTAACGCATATTGTTTATTTATTTAGCAAATGAGATAAATAGTATATTTTGATGATCTATTAGCCAACATTTTTTTTTAAATTCAGTATTTATTTATCTACTGATCTTTGAAAAAAGATTCAAAAGCGTTGACTTATAAATTTCAAAACGTGACACAATGACGAACTTTTTTAAACTATTTTCAAAATTCTGAAAATACAAAGAAGAAAAAAATTGACTTCAGATCAGACAGTGCTCCCATTTTTTAAAAATATTCAATGAGTCAGCTGTCATAAGCGTGTCAAAATTTTATCAATCAATTCAAATAAAATTAAGGCGTTAATTGAAAAAAGGACAATCTCACTGAGATATAGATTTAAAAAAAAATTACTTGCAGTTAATATCAATTGGGAGGTGAATGTGAGGGAATGTAAATTTTATAATTCGAAATTTTTAATTTTGTGTGCTCCAATTTATTTACCAAACTGCGTTTAATTCCTAATTAATAACAACTCTAATTTGTAAAAAATTCTATATCTCGGTGGAATTGCAACTTTTTTTTTAATTAATTAATAAAATTTTGATACATTTATGACAGTTGTCGTTGAAAATTTTTAAAAAGTCGACCCCGACTGCTGGAGAATGCCCTTAATATTAAAAATGAATAATTTTAGACTCTTCTGTAAACTTTTTTCAACTCTGCATTAAAAATTATATTTTATCAATTTTTTTCAGTACAAAATACGGCTGAAAAAATATGATTTTCATATTTTACTAGGACAGAAAAAAAAAATTTCTTGGCTAAAGAAAATTATTTCTCGCTCTAAGGAAATTTTCTTGAGGCGAGTAAAAATTTTCTACGTCAAAAAATTCTTTTTTCCTGTATTTTAAGTCAATCATTAAATTTCCTTTTGAATTTTCAAGTTTAAAAAAAGTTCGTCGTCGTGTCACCTAGTGAAGTTTATAACAGTCAAAACTTCTTCAACGTTTTTTCAAAAATTTTCTTTTACATATGATATGCGTTTACTTTTACCAGTATCATAAATTAAATATAAATTTGTTAGTAAAATAAATATTTAATTTTTAAAAATAACAATATAAAAGTTAAATATTTAAAAAAAACTACAGGTTTTAAAATATAAAAAGACAATTGTCACAGAAGTACAACTGCTGGTGCTTTGTTAATAATGTAATTGAGTACAGTGCTGTTCCTATTTCATGCATTAAATATTTATAATCTATTAGACTATACCTATGTTCAGTTTAAAACAATTTAAATGTCATTGATTTTTGTTTTTTTTTATTTTAAATTTTTGTTTAAATTTAATTATGTCAAAGTGTAAGCTTCAAACTTTCTGTCACTAAATTTGTTGTAAATTAATTACGACACGAATATTAAAAAAAAAAAAAAATTTTACACTAAGTGTGATGTCATTTTATGTGTGCACATATATATATTATAAATAATAATTTATGACCACATAAATATTGACACAATTGATGATTAAACGTTTGACGTTTGAAGTAAAAAAAAAAGTGTAATTTTAAGAAAAATATTTTTAACTTTAACTGTAAAATAACTAAGAGTGAAACGTCTGGTGGCTTAAGCAAACGTAAATGAAATAATAAAATATAATAAACATCAAGACTTATATTTACAAATGATAGAAATAACTTGAGCCCCAAAATTATTCGAATAACTATAGATTTTAAAATATATGTACGTAACATTGTGCAACTAATGATCAAATCAAACGCCAAATAATTTGGGCTTTAAGACAAATAATTATAAGCGTACAAAGTTCTTTCTAATTATGTTTTTTTTTTTTATATAATAAATATATGAGTATATACAATCCATGAATTTATTAAAATAAATTATAAAGACGAGAGAAGAAATAATTGTAATATAAAAAATATGATAGTAAATATTAAATAAAAAAATATTGAATAATAAAATAGGGTTTACAAGCAATAACTGATGAATATTGAAGAATAAACATCCATTACCATTTTTATGGAAGACTTGATAAACTTATTTGTAAATAAGTAATAAATGAAATTTTGAATTTCCTATTTTTAAAAATGTTTGTTGTTTTTCTTTTTTTCATTTTCTTTTTTTTTTTTTTTTTTTTTTGTTTTTTTTTACTTACTCGGAGGCACTGCCAGCCCTCCGCTTGCGTCTCGTCGATATCTTTGGCCCCCCCTTTGGTTCAGCCCTAAACAATTCACAAAACAAATAGGCCCACATTCACTTTGTGCTAATTTTTTTTTTTTTTTTTATTAATTATTGGTTTTTTTTGTTAGCTAAACAAAATTTTGTTTGATAGGTACACTGTAAAAAATTCAGAGCCCACGGTGTGGTGTAACTGATTTGGTGTGAAAGTTACAGGACCCACGGTGTTAAATATTTGGCTGTGTGGATTAGAATGATCACACCAGCAAGGGTGTAAATGTTACTTTGATGATAAAATGAAAAACAAAATAATAAAAATAAGTTCTCATCTAAGCGGGTGATAATAAAAAATTATTTTATAGAAATTTTTATTCTAAGTTTTAACTTTTAATCAATATCATATTAAAGGAAAATACTTATGTTAATAGAATCGTAACTTAAAAGTCGTACAAATATCAATGGCAAATGTTTATATATAAATACTGCTAGTGTGTAATTAATTAACATTTGATTAATGAATACAATTAAACTTGTAATGAGTAATTTTTTAAATTGAAAATACTTGACATTATATTTTTTTATTGCTTCAATAATTGTACTTTTTTTTAGTCATTACTAAAGAAAGTTAGTTGATAATTTTTCAAGTTAAAGTTAAATTAATTAATTTTAATATCAAAATCAGTTACTGAGTCATTTTTAACTACAGATATGATCGGACAATCTATGAGTTTTGAGCTAATAACACTGAATGGTGTGAAAGATAACACTCATACCGTGTTAAAAGTACACCCCATCTTTCACACCGAAAAAATTTCACACCAAGGACACCGTGTAAAGTCCTCGGGGACCATTTTCACACCAAAAATTTTTTACAGTGTATACTAATATATATTTTAAATGTTTGATTTGCTAAAATGATTGATAATTTTTATAACTAGGAAAGTTGATAACATATACAATTACAAAATGATAATGCCAGGTAATTATTTTAGTTTTATAAATCATAGTTTCATTAGTAAAACATACTGTGATAAAATATCTGATTACAAATAAATAATAATCACAAAAAATACTTTAATTTATTAATTCTTTACTACTGTCATCATCTATTTAACAATAAACCTGTGAATTTATTTTATCGATTGTTTAAATCTTTTTTTTTAAATATAAAACGTGATTCTGAAGTTAACCGACTAATAATTTTTGGATTCTTTTTAAAACTATATATAATAAAAAAAAAATATTTTAAAAAATTGCACCTATAGTTCTTCAAATTTTCTACATGTGCATATTTTTAGTTTTTGTTTTTTTAAAATTGATTTATTAAAAAAAAAATATGAAAAATATTAATCGTCTGTTAACTTCTGGATCGTAATAAAACTCAACACATTCGATAATAAATACAATTTTTTAATTAAAAAACAGATATCGACTATTATCAAATGAATACATAGAATATTTTTTTATCGTTAATTGTCTATTCTTAAAACATAATCACTTTTTAATGGAATTCCCTGAATATATATACTAATTTGATGAAAATTTTAAATTTAATTTTTGTTAACTTTTTAAGGTCACATTTAAAATTTATAAAATTGTTCGTTTACATCGATAATGTGGGAATGAAAATTTAATTAATGAACTATAAAAATGGAAAATATTTAAATAATTAATATATAAAGTTATAAAAAGTTGTAACAGTAGTAAAGAATTAGTATTAATGTAAAAAAACATTGACATTTCAAGTTAAAATTTTAAAAAATATAAACGAAAGTAAACGTAAAGTAAAATACGTAAATATATAAGTTAAAAATAAAATATTACGTCGGTGATATTTAAAAATACTTAATGAGATTAATTAATAATAATTAAATATCAAGAGATATAATAACAGTTATTGATATGAGTGTTTAATGAAACAACAATTCTATTAGCATTTACTATGATTTTAATTATAAGCAACCAATTATCTTCCAGATGGAATACAGCATAGCCCGGATGAAAACTTTAAAAACAATAAATACCAGATGTATATTTTTTTTGAATGCTATCATGATGACAATGGAGATATGAATAATTAAAAATAATGAATATATAAGAAAGCAATTTATTAATGAATAAATAAATATTGGAGACCTATAGAATCACCTAAAGAACGTATAAAAAATATGAATAAACTTGATTCTGAAATTAACAGACAATTTTCGGTTTTTTGCAATAAATCGATTACAAAAAAAAGGAAAAAAAAATGCACATGTAGGAAATGAAAATAAGTACAGGTGCAATTTTTAAAAACATTTTTATTTTTGTAATTTATAATTTTTTAAAAAATTCAAAATAAGTGTAAATGTAGCAGACATACGAGAAGTTTTTAATTATATATAAAAAAATTAAATTTTAAAAATGCATGTACTAAATTTTGAATTGTGTAAACATGTATTTTTTAATTTCTATTTTATAAACAATTTAATTTATTATTTAAAAGTTTTTAAAATTATGATACTGAAGTTAGCCGATGTCTAATAATTTTTGGATTTTCTTTTAAACGATAAATTATCAACAAAAAAATATTTTAAAAAATTGCACTTATAGTTTTTTAAATTTTCTACCTGTGTATATTTTTAGTTTATTTTTTTAAAAAATAATTTATCGTTTTTAAAAAAATCATAAAATTATTAGACGTCGGTTAACTTCAGGATCATTTTAAAATTGTCAGATGTCCGCTACCTTTACTGTCATAAATTAAAAAACTATTAAATGTCGGGTAACTTCAGTATCATTAATAATTATATAATTAAAATAATAATATTATTATTATTATTAATATTACTGTGTTAATATTATGCAAAAACACAGTAGCATATATATTTACTAACATGAAGGTCATTGAAACTTGTGTTAGGACATGTCATATATGATAAAATAAATAAATATTATTTAGCACAATAATTAGCATATGCAGTAAACATAAAAAATAAAATTAAAATGGAAATATGATAATACCAGAGATTTGTGAAATGACGAAGCATATTACAGTATAAATAATTATTGACAATTAATTAAAATACCTATAGTATGACAGGAGGCCATTTGACAGGACGAACCACCTCCGTTGGTAACCTTTTAGATAATTAGTCCACTTGAAAAGCCAACCCTTCATTTCTTGAGCACCGTGCTGTGCTTTTGGTTCACCCATTTTTTATAAATTATAATATTATTATATATTATTACTTTACTCTATTATTATTTTATATATAGTAAATAAACTGGTTGCACTTTAACGTTAATAATCAGACCACAATATCCACGTCGACATCATCCGTTATATTCTGTCGCCATTTTGAACGTCAACATTGATATATAAGTTTACATACACACATATATATGTATATATATCTATATGTGTTTACAAAACACACGAAAAAAAAGTTATGTCATACATTCTTGTTCGGTCGGTATATATTTGCCTTTTTTATCAATAGTTAATGTGTTACCCTAGATTCAAGATTTGAAAATAATTTGAAATTGGCGCGCTGTTTAAAAATAAATTTAAATTGTTCTGTATTATTTCGTAAATAAAAATTATACATAAGATGAGTAATTTGAATTTTAAATTGCTACTAAATGACATTTGTGTTTATTTATAAACTTATCATAATTTATTGAATAATAATTTAATCATGGTGACCACAGATTTTTGAAACTGAAATCCCCTGACTTTTCCAGGTACTTCAGTCGAATAATTAAAAAATTCCCTGAGCATATGAAGTAAGATTAAATCATTGTAAACATTTAATTAATTCAAAATAAAATGGCATAAGTCATTTCAATAAATAATCAATCATTGTCGTTAAATGAAACTTTATTTTATTATTTGTCAATGTTCATAGGTTTTTTTATTTGTTAAATGAATTATTTTTTATTTTTTATTTTAAATCTATGATTTTATATGACTCTATAATAAAATATAAATAAACTTTTCATTTTCACTAGAATAAATTTCATAAATAAGAACGTTTTATATAATATTAATAAAATATTAATCAAGTACGCGAATAATAAATATAGTGAAGCTTATTAGTTCAATACTTATGTATACTTTTAATGTTTTTGGTTTTTTAACTTGTCAATATGCATGTTAATAGCTTGAAGATCCTGACGATTGGTTTCTACTAAGACTTTTTTTTCTAACAGCCTTTTTAATTCAAACTGCTTCATTTTTTCGCTACTGGAATCAATTTCTACTAATTTTTTTTCAAAATGGTATTACAATCACATTCGCCGCGCCACGTTTTGAACAGTTTTGACAAAAAAAAAATTTATCAAATTTTTTCAGTCAAAAAAAAAGAAAGTAAAAATTTTTCCAGCTTTGTGACGAAATTCCCTGACTTTTCCAGTTTATTTATAAATCCAGCATTTCCAAGTTTTCCAGAAATGTGACCATCATGTTAATTGGACGGGTGACATTATACTCTGATAAACACAAATGTTTATAAAGTCAAATAAGCATATTATTAAAAATTGCTGTGTCTTATTTTTAACGAATAAGGATAAATGACTTCTGAGAAACTGATAAAATAAAAGTGTTGTCAATTATTATCCTGTTGAAAAATCTATCAAAAGTATATAATGTATAAAAATATAGATCCTTACCGGATGTTTGGTATGATGTATACGTATACATGTACGCAACGTCATACGTGCATGCAATCATTATATAAGACTCAAATCATTTTTTCAAATTTCATAAGACATCTTCTTTCTACAAATATTATTTATTATTTCTTGCAATACGTTTTAAAAATATCAGTAGTATCTAAATTTTTAACCACTTTTCAATTTACTTTCATAAAACATTTTTTTTAAACTATTTCATACTCATATAAATTTTACGAAATTGTTTAAATTAAATTTCAGCAGAGCAACTACAAAAAATTAATAACTTGATAAGAAATTCAAATAAATAATTAATTAAATTTAAAAATTAAAATGAAAGTGTAAAGTATATTTTTTTAAAACACTTACCTGACTTGATTTAAAAATTTTAAAATGTCATATAAATAAACTAGTTAGACCATAATTCATTATTACATCACAATATTAATTTTATCGAACATGAAAGTTTAATACTCTATACATTAATTACATATTTTATTAGATAATACTTCGGACCTGTATTTTAAATTAAATTATCCTAAATTTCACAAACAATTAGAAATTTTTGATTTTTTTTTTTCAACAATTTAATTTAAAAAAAAAAAAAAAATATGCACATGTAGAAAATTAAAAAAACTACAGGTGCAATTTTAAAAATTTTTCATTTTTAAAAAAATCGAAAAGTTATTAGACCTCGACTAAATTTTCAGTATCATTAAATTAAATAAATTCTATAATTAATTTACCTGCTGGAATTCCCATACTATTTTTTTCTGTAATAGGAAATATGGTAATGTAGTAAAAAAAAAAAAATATGTAATGAAAATTAAAACAGTAAATAATTTCTTAGTGTTAATTTATATTATTGGAGGTAAAATTACAATAGAAGCATGAGATTTTATCGCAGCGATTGAATTATCAAAGTCAAATACCTGTAAAGAAATTTAGCAGTTAAGACTAGCAGCTCTTATCACATACAAATCGTTTAAGATCTTGCATATACGTATATAAGTATACATCAGCTCGGAAAACGCTCACTTAGAAATTGTACATATAGACGGTTATTATGCGGCTGATATGACTCCAAGGCAATTAATGCTATTGTTATGATTTCCTCTAGGTAGGGAGTACAGTCTGTTACTTTTTTATGCTGCCCACATGACAGTAAGCATTGAGAGTGAGTGCGGAGACACTAAATTATATTACCGGTCAATATTCTGTAATACAATTTTCTATAAATGTATGAATAATATCAAAAAGTAATTATCTTCAAACGATTTTAAATTATTTGTACTGTGGTCAGTGACTAGATTTTTTTTTTACTTAAAATTTAAAATTTTATAAATATAATATAATTGTAAAAAATAATATTTGTGCAAATAAATTATATTTAATCGAGCGTATGTGATTTAAAATCTTATCTTATAGAGATTGATAAAATTGTCAATCTCGTTATCAACAATAAAATTTTAAAAAAAATAAAACTGAAGGATTTAATTAAATAAAAAAACTTTTTTTATCAATTAAAGTTTAAGAGACTTGGGAGTATGTGAATAGATATTTTTAAAAATCAATTCCTAAATTAAAATTTTAATAATAATTAAAATGTCGAGTAATAATTTGAGTAATTTAAATAATAATGATCTATCGAGTACCGCCACAGAGATAAGTCATAATAATTCCGAGACTGGAATAATAATTACTGGTAGTAATGATAAACGAGGTCGTATGAATGAAGATATTGTTGGTAAATGCAGTAAATCAACACAAATTGATTTTTGGCAAATGAATTGGAGGCAAACGCCAAATTATAATCACGTATCAAAAAGTAGGCCATTATCTGCTGGATTTTTATCAAAATCACATTTGTACAGTAATTCAAATTGTTCTATTGGGAATAGTTCTAAAAGTCTTCTGTATTCATCACAAAGTGAAGTTACTTTGTCACCATTAAAAACTCATAGAGTCGGTAATAATACAGGGAAATTTGTTGCAATAGACATCGCTAAGATACCAAATTTACCATTTACTACAACTTCGTCATACTCAACAAATAATTTGTCGGGTAATAATTCTTGCTGTGTTAATTGTTGTAATTGTAATAATGTTATTAATAGTGAGTCATTTCAATTACAACAAAGTGAATCGGAAAGTCCTCAAGGGTTGTCTTGGAGAAGACTTCATATGAGTCGCGCTAAACTAAAAGCCACTGCTACAACTTCGGAATTACTCAGTGGATTCGCTATGGTTTGTTTATTATTATTATTATAATTATTATTATTAGTAGTCAGGACTTTTTCCTTAATTCAAAAATATAACAATTAATAATTAATTGTCAAAATTTTGATATTACGGCGAAAATATTGGTCGTATAGAAAAGTTTTTCAAGTAAAAGTTGTTCAAAATTCAATTTTACAAAAAAAATGTCTCTTATAATTTTTTCTCAGGACTAATAAGGAAGCCGTAATTTCAAAATTAAGATTTTCATAATTAACAAAAATTTGAATCATTCATTATGAATCATAATTTTGGATTTAAGGTAAAAATATTGGTCGTATAAGAAAATCATAAGAGACATTTTTTTTAGAAAATTACACTTCCTACAACTTTTGTTTAAAACTTTTTTTTATAAAACCAATATTTTCGCTGAGATATCAAATATTTGAACCATTCATTTCAAAATTAAGGCGAAAATCTTGTCCCTAATTATTAGTATGTCAAATAAGTCAATTAAATATGATACCGAAATTAGCTGATGTTTAATAATTTTTGCATTTTTTTAAAAAACATAAATTTAAAAAAAAATATTTTAGAAAATTGCACTAATAGTTTTTTTAATTTTCTACATGTGCATATTTTCAATTTTTTTTTTTTTTAATTAAATTGTTGAAAAAAAAATCTGAAAATTGTTAATTGTCTGCTAACTTCAAGATCATAATTAAATAGAAATAAATTAATCAGATTAATTTTACAATCAAACGGAAAATTTAATTTATAAATTTTCATTTTCTAAAATTTATAAGTAACTGTAAAAAATTTGCTGAGTGGATTCGGAGTGGATATGGAGCGGATGACTTTGTATTTATTTAAACCACTCGGAGTAAAATTAACTCCGGGAGTTTACTTTAATATTAAAACTTCAAATTGAACTGAATGCAGATTTAAATAAAATTCATAATCACTCCGAATTAACTCCCAATTTTTTAGTTTTTCAAAATAAAAATTTTCATATATTTTATGGTAAACAATCAATTGATTCAATTCATTATCTTGCAACAAATTCTACTACTATTATTATTGGATAATTTAAATTAATTGCCAATTATTTTTATTATGCTCTATTATTAAAAGAAAAAAAAAAAAAACAAAATAATGATATTAAATAAATTACAGTAAATTGCTGGATATAACATTGAAAATTAAAAAAATGTGTAAAAATATGAGTTTAATTTTTAATTGATTCACAGAATGATAAAATAATTATTGTCATTATAAATTATTATCATCTTCCGATTAAAAAAATATAATTTATAAAAAAATAAATAATAAAAATTAATTTCATAAAGATATTTTATATATTTATATATATATATATTACGAGAGGTGTTTCCTGAATTATCCAATTAATTGTCAACATCAAGAATAATTCTGGTATGAGCACAGAGATATAATTGCAAATTGCCGGTGATATCGAAAATTATATAAGACAAAGACAAACAATAAATTAAATTTTATTTTTAACAATCATCTTATTAATTGCACGAAAAAAATCACAATGTTAGTTTGTTATTTTTCTACAGTACCGTAGTTTAATCATAACTTCTTATAAAAATCGCGATAATAATCTTACTCATCAAAGTTATTCTCTATTGGAATTTTGTCAAGGCTTCGTAAATAAAAAAAAAAAAAACGTCAAATTATAGACACAATAAAATAAAAAAGCAGATACCAAAAGATTCAAGAGAGACTGAACACGTGTAACTCTCGTTAGAATTTAAAAACTTGAGAATATTCAAATCAATGTCAGTAATAAATATATTCTTCATTCATCAGCAATAATTTACTAAATAAAAAAAACATTTAATACATTAGTATTGGAATAATTTACAAGAAACTTCAACTACTTCAGACTTATCTTCAATATTCGTAGCTAATCTTATGAATAATTTAAATAACCAAGTAATCAACTGTAATTGTGTACTGATAAATATGAAAAATATTGAATTTATATATTTTTTTCCAGGTAGCGATGGTAGAACTTCAAATAAATGAGCCAACAGCAGTTCCTGAGTGGCTCTTCGTAATGTTTGCTGTCTGCACAACAGTATTAGTGTCCGTACATATTTTTGCATTAATGATAAGCACTTATTTATTACCAAACATCGAAGCAATAAGTAAACTTCAAATATCCCGTTTAATAACAGAGTCACCTCATGAGCGAATGAGAGGTTTCATTGAATTAGCTTGGGCATTTTCAACGGTCCTTGGATTGTTTCTTTTCCTCGTTGAAATTGCGATTCTTTGTTGGGTAAAATTTTGGGATTATTCATTTATGGCAGCAATGGCCAGTACTATTATTGTTATTCCTGTGCTAATTGTATTTGTTGCATTTGCTGTACATTTTTATCACTCATTAGTTGTTTTTAAATGTGAGGCCTCTGTTACTGACATGGAAGAATTAGAGAGTATTAAAAAAAATTTAGATAATGTTACTGTTAATCAGAGTAGTGTTTGATTTAGGTAATAATGAATTTATAAATTTTAGGAGGGTAAGACAGCTTTGAACAAAAAAATTTCATTAAATATTAAGACAGTTTTTTAAATAATTTTTAATTTTAATATCTTGATAATTTGTAATTTATGAAAATACGATAGTATTTAGTGAGCAAATTATAATTCATTGAAGATACTCGTGTTAAAAAAATTAGTGTCAAAAATATTACAAAAAGTTCTACATGTGGAACATAATGATCCAGAAATTGACAAACCTTCAATAATTTTTGGATTTTTTTTAACGAATCAATTACAAAAAAAAAAGAAAACTATAGATGTAATTTTTTTTTAAATTTTTAAATTTTTTTAAATTTAAAAAAATTTTTTTTTTTTACTTTTTTTAAATTTATCGTTTTGGAAAAAATTCAAAAATTATTAGACGTCTGTTTATTTCAGTACCATAACTTATGAACTTGAGACAGATTAAAAATTTTTTTGAACTTTTGTAATTTTTATAGTAAACAAAAAAAGTTTATCTAGTACTTTATATGAGCGAATTTTGAGTAAAAAGACTTTTTAAAACATATTTCTCAAAATGGATTTGAATATACATTTTACCCTCGTTCTGAAAAAGTTTCAAATTACAGGTTCTTTAACTTTTTCGGAACAAGAGTAAAGTACTAGATAAACTTTTATTTTTTACATGGTGACGAAATGTTTCGAAACTGAAATCCCCTGACTTTTCCAGGTACTTCAGTCGAATAATTAAAAAATTCCCTGAGCATATGAAGTAAGATTAAATCATTGTAAGCATTTAATTAATTCAAAATAAAATGGCATAAGTCATTTCCGTAAATAATCAATCATTGTCGTTAAATGAAACTTTATTTTATTATTTGTCAATGTTCATAGGTTTTTTTTATTTATTAAATTAATAATTTTTTATTCTTTATTTTAAATCTATGATTTTATATGACTCTATAATAAAATATAAATAAACTTTTCATTTTCACTTGAATAAATTTCATAAATAAGAACGTTTTATAGAATATTAATAAAATATTAATCAAGTACGCGAATAATAAATATAGTGAAGCTTATTAGTTCAATAATTATGTATACTTTTAATGTTTTTGGTTTTTTAACTTGTCAATATGCATGTTAATAGCTTCAAGATCCTGACGATTAGTTTCTACTAAGACTTTTTTTTCTAACAGCCTTTTTAATTCCAACTGCTTCATTTCTTCGCTGTTGGAATCAATTTCTACTAATTTTTTTTAAAAATGACATTACAGTCGCATTCGCGCCGCGCCACTTTTTGAACAGTTTCGACAGAAAAAAAGTTTATCGGATTTTTTCAGTCAAAAAAAAAAGAAAGTAAAAATTTTTCCAGCTTTGTGACGAAATTCCCTGACTTTTCCAAGTTTTCCAGAAATGTGGCCACCATAATTTTACTATCAAAATTACAAAAGTAAAAAAAAAGTTCTAATCTGTCTCAAGTTTAGAAGTTCCACATGTCCAACTTTTTTGTTATGTTTTTTGGAACGAATTTTTTGAACATAGATATTACTAGATTTTCATATGAACGTTAGTTAACTCAATTTATATCAAAATTTTGACCATTAATTTAAAATTATTTCTAAAAAATTATATATTTTATTCAATAATTATTATTTATTCTACAAAATATTCAGAAATATCTCTTTCATTTTATGGTATTTTTAAAATTAATTATCATAACTCAATTTGTTTCATGTAAATTCAATTATGACTAATTTACTCATAATAATTATCATTACTATTACTTTGTAAGAAAATATAAGACAAGGATATTGGATGTTAACGAGACACGATTCGCGTTGAAACGTGAACATGATTTATTATTTTTTTTTTAATGTATAAAAAAAATGTACATGGCTGTAAACATAAAATTTAAAAATTGCAACAGCACAAGCAAGTGCCCTTACATTAACTAATAATAATTATAATAATTAATTAATTAATTATATTATTATTTACGATGCATCTTGTGAATGATGTTTATGTGTGTCTATTATTGATGGACTCTTTAGTTTTTACTCGGTTTACGATAAATTGAGTATAAAGCAATAAAATCAAATTTTTTTATTACTAAATAGTATAACAATTTTTATATACGATATATAATCATTTTATTTAAATATACTCAAATATTAATATATTTTTATTTTATACTGATTTTAGTCAATGGTATTAGTGATCATGATATTGTTCCAATAGTGAATTTTACGGTAAACCGAGAAAATTTATAGATCTTAAAAAAAATTAATACTGTGTATAAATAATTATTTTTTTTTTTTTGTATAAAAATTATAATGTTTAAATAAAATTTTATCTAATTACAAAAATGTATTTTGTTTAAGCGTTAATTAAAGTGATCATAATAAAAAAAAATTATTTTTATTTTAGTTAACTATTATTCAAATTTTGTTATTATAAATTAATACACTGTAAAAAATTTTTGGTGTGAAAATGGTGTCCGAGGACTTGACGCGGTGCCCTTGGTGTGAATTGACGGTGTGAAAGATGGGGTGTACTTTCATGGGGTGTGAGTGTTATCTTTGACACCGTTCAGTGTTAATAAGCTCAAAACTCATAGATTGTACGATCATATCTGTAGTTAAAAATGACCCAGTAACTGATTTCAATATTAAAATTAATTAATTTAACTTTAACTTGAAAAATTATCAACTAACTTTCTTTAGTAATGACTAAAAAAAAGTGCAATTAATAACTGAAGCAATAAAAAAATATAATGTCAAGTATTTTCAATTCAAAAATTACTCATTACAAGTTTAATTGTATTCATTAATCAAATGTTAATTAATTACACACTAGCAGTATTTATATATAAACATTTGCCATTGATATTTGTACGACCTTTTTACACTGTAAAAAATATTTGGACTCGGTGTAGTGTAAATGATTCGGTGTAAAAATTTTGGTGTGAGAATTACACCAAATGTCGTGTTGAATTTCTGCAGTGTGAATTTAAAATTTTTATACAGTCAAGCGTGTAAATATGTCTTATGATAATTTTGCGATAAAAAAAATAATCGTAAAAATATTTAAGTGTTCAAAATACTATTTAATATCTAAATAAAATTAATGTAGTCATTGATTAAGTAGTGAAAAATATTCAATGATCATTTATTGCTCATTAATCAAAATTATAACGAGCAACAGTGAATGGTGTAAAAGAAGTAGATTACACCGTGTTAAAATTACACGGATGGATAATTTACACCGATTATTTCACACCACAAGGCCGAGTAAAGTTCTCGGGCCATTTTTACACCAAAATTTTTTACAGTGTAAGGTGTTTTATGATTCGAAGATAAATTAACGATTCTATTAACATAAGTATTTTTGTTTGATATGATATTAATGAAAAATTAAAAGTTTGAATAGAAACTTCTATGAAATCATTTTTTACTATTATCTCGCCCAAATCAGAACTTATTTTTTATCATTATATTTTTCATTGTGTCTATCAATGTAACATTTACACCGTTGGTGGTGTGATCGTTCTAATCTACACGGTCACAAATTTAACACCGTGCGTTCTGTAACTTTCACACCGGCGGTGTTGAAAATTCTCACACCACGGACTCGGAATTTTTTACAGTGTACGAGCTCGAACTTAATATTAATCATTTTTAAAATTTATTATTTTTTCTCAAAATGATAATAAATTAAATTAAATTAAAAATTATGTTTAGTTAATAAAACATTTATATACTACATATATATAAGGTTTTTGTTATATTAATGCGACGGAATTTCGGTCAATAAAATAATACATTATCAATAAAATATTGCGACATAAATATCAAATAAATTCAGCTCGGTATAAATTCAAATATTTAAAATAGTATCGAATAAACATTAAAATAACGAATTTTAAAAAATCATCGCTGAAAGTTGATAAAAAATTATTGTCAAATGGAAGAGATTTTAAAAAATTTCTTAATTAAATTCCGTCCGCATGGTTAAAAAATAAACATTAATAAAGGTTTTTTTTTCATCAATAAATTACTTATTATTTTTAATCAGCAATATTTGTTTAATTAAATTAATAAAAACAACGTATACAAATTATTTAAATATTTTTTTTTTATCATTCATGTTCATATTACGAAATTTTTAAAATTAAAATTAAAAAATCAGAGAGACAGACCATGAAGTTTAAAAAATTTTCTATTTCTTAAATTTTATTTTATTACTTAAATAATTTTTTTAAGGTACAAACAAAAAAGTTTCGGCACATTTATTCATTAAATATTTTTTTTTCTATCTTAGAAGAATTACCTCCTATAAGAATACTCTCCAATAAAATAATTACCAAAACTTCAAGTGTTTTCAAACACTTATGAAAATGATTTATAATTAATATATTTATATATACATAACATTGTTGCTTTTGTTCGGTTTAAAAAAAAGAAACAAAAAAAAAAAGAAAAAAAAAAAACGTTAATTTTTGAGTTCATTAAATAAATTCACAACCAACACGCGTGTCTACAATTAAATTGACATACAGACACAATCGAATAAATGTCAATTTTTATTATAATTAAAAGTAATAACTATTGCCTCAGAATTTATTTACGTTTAAATGTATAATTTCTTATACAAAATAAATAAAATATAAAAAAAAAAAAAAACATAGTTGACTAATTACAAATTTGTCCGTTTAATTTATGATTATTTTACGTAAAACGTAGACTCTAATATAATTTCTCTGGATTTATAGATACTTTCAGTATTATCTTTTTCTTTTTTACATCACAATTTACCGGGATAAATAATATTTATTACGTTTAAATATTACTTATTTAAAGATTTAAAAAAAAAAATTAAATCGCAATTTTTTTTTTATCAGTCAGCCAACTCCATATATAATATTATTAATTAGATATTTAAATTAAATATCAGTAATAACTTATGATTTTACATCTAAATTCTACATATCGTTGAATCTCCATAGTGCATTTTTACAATATTCAAACGATAACATTAATAAAAGTCAAGTAATTTCACTGCATATTTTTCTTTTGGATTTCATTTAAAACGATAATGAAATAAATGTTAGTGTAAAAAAAAATTGATAATTATAAAAAAAAAAATAATTTTTCTTTAAATGAATGATAAGCGAATTTTACTTACGTATGTATGATACTGATGAAACTAAGAGTATTAAATTGAAATATGATATTACATACGTATTTAATTTTTTTTTCTTATGGCGAAATACTTGAAATGTGCGATCCCATGACAGTTGTCAAACATCCATATGTTTTGATGGTGGATGAGTTATAAACGGTTCACTCCACATTCTTCTTAAATCTCCCTTTAACATAAAAAAAAACATTAATAATAATAATGATTTTAAATAAATACTGATAAAGTATATTTAGTAGAGGTGTGCAAATCGGGTTCGAATCAAATTGAAGCTATCCACGTATTGTAATTACGTGAAGCATAACTCTATGTATATATTTTTGCCATTTAGTTCTATGAACAATTTGCGAATTGACGAATAATTCGTAAAATTTTTAATTATTTCAAAAACAATAAATAATTCGAATTATTTGCACCCCTAAAATTTATAAGTAAATATACCTTGAGATATGCCATAGTAAGTAACGGCAAAAGCGTAAATGGTACGAGATAAAGTAATGCAGGTTGGGCGGCTTTAAAGACCTCGGAGCTTACTGTGGCAGTGAGTAGACCAAGAAAATAACCGATGAGTGAGCAGTGGAAGTAACTGATACGGCCAAGATGTCTCGGAGGTGGTACACCAGCTTCACAACCACCGGGTATGAGTTGGCTTTTTTTGTAAGCGTCATAACGTAAAACAAAGCAGAGTAATAGCCCAGGCATGACAACATCACCAAGGCCAAGCATTGAGAAGTGCCCAGCTTGATGCATTGACGGGAAAACCAGTTTACCAGGTAAAGAAAGCTTAGGAGCTTCACGCGCGACTCCGCCTAGATGTAGTCGTCTTGCCACCAGTCCGACGGGGTTGTCAGCTGGCCTAGTTGCCACCTAAATATAATACTTATCATTATAATTATCAGTACTAATTAAATGAGTGTGATCAACTGATAGTTTATTTGTTTACCTTGACCATGACGTTTGTACTAAATATATAAGACGAAAAGAAAACCCAGAAAACATCATAGATGAGTAGTCCAGTGAGTAAGAGTGTGGATACCTTCAGACTAGGCAGTCGTACAAATGCTATGAAGGCAACACACAAACCCATACCCATTGCGTCCATGAGTAACCAGTGTCCTGTTAACACCCAAATACATACTATGCTAACACTAAGTGAGAATGATAACAACTCAGCACTGGTAAACCTGCCGCAAACTCCAAATGATATTTTATTTCCATCAGAACACGGTCGTATAATATACTGGCACATGGGTAGAAGAAGGAATGCTAGTGCGACCGTCGCGATAACTAATTAAAATATAAAATATCAGCAATAGATAAGAATAATTGTTGTTTGTTGAATGTCAACTTACTTGCTGTGCAAATAGCAAAAAGCATTTGCATACTATCAAAGAAGAAAAACATTATAAGTAGAGATATGGAAGCACCGAGAGGTAAACAAAGAGCGTGCATAGTATCTAGAGTTTGAACACCAGAACTAGCAGAACCATCGGTAATACCGGTACCACTCGCCAGTCCATTTAATAAATTTTTACGCTCTTTTTCTTTCTCTCTCTCTCTCGCCTCTTGTTCCATATTCAGAGATCGGAAACTCCCGTAGACAATTAATAAAATTGAAATAAGGAACGTGGATACTCTGGACGAATCCATAATGGAATAAGCCCTGGAATTAAAATTTATATATTTTCGAGCTTAACATGTTCATATTGTTGATATTTGTTAAAAAATATTGTCGGCCCGGACCGAATCTTTATGGTATTAATATTTCCTCTAACCACTGGTAATCGACTTGATTAGTGGCCATCTTTAAGAATCAGCTGGCCGCAGGCGTTTGTTGTCACAATGCGAGGGTACTATGACATTAATATGTCCCTTCTCAAATTTCTTTCCATTGGCACCTACTTCCATCCAAGATCATCTGTAAACCATTCTTTAAAAAAAAAAATAAATAATTTAAGTAAAATAAAATATCAGTAGTTACTAAGGGGGGAAATGTCTGCGATACAAAAAAGAGGATATTTTTTTTTACAAAGTACCTTCTTTAATAAAATTTTTAAAATTTGCGACATTATCAAGCATCATTTCAAGAATATTCTGCTGAATTTTTATAAAAAAATATTGAAAAATAAGCCAGTGGTAGTAGGGAGAGACGAGTCATATAAAAAGGTTTTCATGACGTAGGCAGGATAATTCATGACTGCAGCTGAAGTCAAAAAACTAGATTTCTTTAGTACATAAGTCTATCTTGGATTTGAACGAAGGGATAAACAAAATATTTTTGAATTTTTGGTAAAGGTGCAATCAAAAAGCTTTGATCATGCCAAAAGTTTTTCCTTTTGTTTAATTAAAAAATAAGTAATTATTGAAAAAAAAAAATCCTTCGTTCAAATTTAAAATAAACTTCTGTACTAAAGAAATCTTTTTGGTTTTTTGATTTCAAATGAAGCAGTCATGAGTTATCCTGCCTGCAGCATGGAGACTTCGTTTCTAAGGTGACTCGTCTCTCCCCACTAGCACTGGCTTGTTTTTAAATATTTTTTTATGAAAATTTATCAGAATATTCTTTAAATGATGCTCAACAATATCACAAATTTTAAGAATTTTAATAACGAAGGTACTCTGAAAAAAAAATTCACAAAAACAGACTCCTTTTCTCCCTTAAATTATCAAAGTACTAATTAAATAATTAAAAAAAAAGTAACAACTACCTGAATTCTTCTACATTTAGCATATTTATAAACCAAAGTTTATCTTGTAGATGTTCAAATTACCACTTGTTATAAATTAATCAAGTTACTCGTGTACAATTACTTGTCTTCATCAATATTTCTCCATCCACTCAGTCCAATAAAATAATTAAATTACTTTTAATACCAAGCAAATACACTGGACCTGTTAAAATAATAAATTTGTTTTTGTAATACAAAATAACAGTACATACATTTCGTCTCAACAATACAGGACTAAATTTCCATTGAAAAAAAAAATAATTGAAACTCTAATAACAATGCCCATTAATGTAGATCATTTTCTCAACCGTATAATTATAATTTCTAACACTTTTTTTTTTTTTATAATTTTAAAATACAGAAAGAGAAATTTTCCGAGCACCGATGCGTGGCGCGTTAGACAAATAACTCCAGTACAGTATTAAAAACAATTGAAAAAATTTTTATCACTAATAATTGTTGAGTAATTGAAGAAAGTAACAAAAGAAACTGACATATAGATAAATATTTGTCATCACAGACAATTGTTTGTCACTTGCAATGGGTCACCATTTTAGTAAACATAGATCACGTGACAATGGCCCCTGGCCCTTAAGGAACTAAACTCTTGGTGTCCCGGGTCACAAAACTTCATCTATCGTATGGGTATACATATAAAAACATATATATATAATAGATATACATATAAAGATAAAAATAAAAAAAAACAATCTTACCTGCTGAGCTGTCCGAAGCAATAACTTGCAATAATTGAATTCATCACCTTAATATTATATTTAAATTCAAATAATTGTATTATTGTAATATAAGTATATTATACATTTATATAAACCTTTCACTTGCGCTATAAATGCCAGTAAAAAATGGCCACTGGCGCTTTGCAATTTATGCTGCTGTTACAACGAACAGCTTTAACGTTGCTCGTGTTCGTGTATGATCTCAGCAACTATCGCTTGCTTACTCTCTGCTCTGTAAAATATATATATAGATATATATGAATGTATATATGCAGGTACATTTTATATATATATAAATTTATATAGGTATAGAGAATTCGATGCCAGTGGGAGTGAAAAGGGTGAATTAAAATTAGATTTTTAATGCGCATGCGCATGCGTTTGTGTGATTGGTTTAATACAAAAGCCAATTGCAGTTACGTATTATTTTCACTCTAACTTTTTTTTATTATTATTTTTTTAATAGACTCGTTAATTATTTAACCATTTCACTTTTTAATTTATATTAATCAATATTATTTATTTTAATTTTTAAATAATTTATTATCCCGCGCTTATTTCAAATAGAGCTAATAAAACTTTTATTGATTGCTAATAGTACGAAAATATATTTTATAGATTTTAAATATCATTAATTAAGAATTTTAATTAGTTATTCAAGTTTTTAAGTTTAATTATTTGAATCTTCGGTCGGGAGAATCTTTTATATTTTAAATAACAATCAGTTTTATATTTAAAATTATATTGATATCAATAATTTATTTTACTTGGGATCAGAGTTTAAATGTCGAGTTATCGCAGATCATTGATCTAGAAATAATTTATAAGTAGGATATAATTATACGTACATATGTAGATTAATTGATAAGAACTTTCTATATTTTTATACACAGTACGTGTTTGCCGCTAATTTTTATCAGAGCTACCAACTTTGTGGAATTTAAAAATTAAAAAAAAAGTATTTTATTACCGACGCGTTGTTTGACAGGCAGAGAACTAAAGTAGACAAAAGTTTGGTTAGAACCCGGGTATTATTGTCTAGATGTTACAAATTTTTACCAGGAACAAAGTAATAATAATCAATAATTAAACTGTTGATATTCCAGAGGATAAATTACTGGTAATTAGTTTTTTATTATTTTTAAATTTATGCTTGTGTTTATTCAAAAATTGCCTTCGTTTATCCGTCAATAAATTGATCTACTTGATAGGTCCAGGTTTTATGTTTGTATTTTTTTTTAATTTTCGGTAATTTCTTTTTAATAAAATAATTTTTGTGATTTTGAAATTTACGGAGGAAACAATTTTCGGATTTAATTTTCAACAAATAATTTACAAATAAATAAAAAATATAAATATGCACATGTAGAAAATTGTTTTTACAATTTATCATTTTGAAAAAAAATTCGAAAATTATTAAACCTCGACTAACTTGATCCTGAAGTCAATAGACAATTAATAATTTTCGGATTTTTTTTTTCAGTAAATCAATTGCATAAAAGAAAAAATAAAAATATGCACATGTAGAAAATCCAAAAAACTACAATTGCAATTTTTGCAAATATTTTTTTTATAGTTCATAGTTTTGAAAAAATTCAAAAGATTATTAGACGTCTGCTAACTGCAGTATCATTAATTTAAATATTTATGAAGTCAATATTAATTAATTAATTAGTAACTATTAATTTTTCACTAGTATGATGAATGTTGATAAAATCTATTGCCTGTTTAGATTTATCTCAAGGATCATCAGAGTAAATAACAAAAAGCCACAATGGCGTTACGTACATACGGAGATAAACCAATAAGTTTTCAAGTTGAGGAAAATGGAGAGTATTATTGTATTGGATCGGAAGTTGGTAATTACTTACGACTTTTTCGCGGTTCATTGTACAAACGTTATCCTGGAATGTACAGAAGATCAATTACCAATGATGAACGAAAGAAACTAGTTGAATTAGGTTTAAGTCAACACGTATTGGCCTCAAGTGTTTCTTTGTTAAGAGCAAGTGAAGTTGAAGATATTATTGAAGGGAATGATGAAAAATATAAAGCTGTTTCTGTACATTCAACTGAACCTCCAGCACCGAGAGAGGGAAAAACTAAAAAATCAATGGCCTGGGTACCTAGCTTACCAAATAGCTCTCATTTAGATGCTGTACCTCAAGCGACTCCAATAAATCGTAATAGAGTTCATAATAAAAAAGTTAGAACTTTCCCATTGTGGTATGTACTATTTGTTAATTAATTATTTATAATTATGATTGATATTTAAATTATTTTTCATGATATCAGCATCGAAACTTCAAGTTTCAGTGTCTCTACAGCCAGTCGAAAGAAGCGAATTTCAGTCCAATGCCGCGAATTAATATTAGCAAACGCGTAAATTTTGAATGCCTTCAGTCAGCGGACAGAAACAAACTTGTTTCGTCCCGAGGGAACAAACAAATAATTTTTCTGCCCGCTGACTGAAGGCTTTCGTACTTTAAACTCTGATACTTGTAATTTGTTCAATAGTAATTTCAGACCATTAATTTTACTTACGTAAATGACAGTTCTGACTGTGATTAAGTTTTATAAAAATTAGTGTCAATAATAAATAGTATTTATAGTCTCTGCTTAATTATAAATTGCAAATGACAATTTACACTGACGCTAATAGTTGATGACACCATTGGTCTTAAATTAACTTGTTTCTGATTGGCTGCTGACACTGAAACTTTAAGTTCCAATGCAGGTAATCATGAAAAATATTGTGTGTAACTCAGGATGAAACACGATTTCAAACTGCGGGTGATGTCAGCCAACTTCACCTGGTCTGAAATCCTTTTGTTTCTTCCCTTGCCACACAATATACTATTATTTTGTCAAAAACATATTATTAGACGTGCCTTTTTTATCTAATGTTCAGATTAGTTTTATATTTTAACAAACATTTTTTTTATAAATAAATAAATTTACCCTGCTTAAGATTCTAAGCTAGACCGATCACACGAGACTTATGACGCTCAGCCACGGTGGCTTATTGGAAACCATGTTTTTAATAAACTCTTAAGTTATTCATCGATGTCTGTCATGTTAAATATTAATTTACACAACTAAACAATAAAATTTAAATATTTAATAGTTTATAGAAGTAGCTCTCGAATAAATTAATATATTTTATATTTTTATCAATACCAATAAGAAATTTAATTTCGTTATAAAAACAAATTTTTTTCTCAGTGCAATAATTTTTTTCAAATTTTTAATTATGTCTTTCTGCAATTCCTTTTTTTTATTTAACCAAATAATCGCTTTTTTTAAATTTCTAATTGTAATAAATTTGAGAACGCATCAACTAAATTAAATAAATATTTGCTTGCCAAGTAATTGATGCTTCTAGAAATTTATTACTAAACTGAAGCAGTAGTTCTCTTAAAATAAAAACTATCACCCTGGTCTGAAATCGTTTCTTTCATCCCTTGCCACACAGAATACTATATTTATTATTATTATATTTTAGCTTTGACGATACTGATCCGTCAGTTAATCTTGAAAATGCTCTGCAACAAGAAATGCTCGTTCCTATACGTTTAGATATGGAAATAGAAGGGCAAAAACTTCGTGATACATTTACGTGGAATAAAAATGGTATACATATGTATTTTTTTTCTTATTGTTTAAATATTTATTGCTAAAAAGTTGATGAATGTATCAAATTATTTAAATATTTAAAAATTTCAGAAAGTCTAATAACTCCAGAACAATTTGCGGAAGTATTATGCGACGATTTGGATTTAAATCCACTGACATTTGTACCAGCAATAGCACAAGCAATTAGACAACAGATAGACGCATTCCCACAGGAAACTATATTAGATGATCAGTGTGATCAACGTGTAATAATTAAATTAAATATTCACGTGGGTAACACATCATTGGTTGATCAAGTTGAATGGGATATGTCGGAAAAGGAAAATAATCCTGAAAAATTCGCTATGAAACTTTGCGCTGAATTAGGTTTAGGTGGTGAATTTGTCACTGCTATTGCTTACAGGTAAAATGAATAATTTTGTTTATTTAACCCTTCTTTCGTCGCGCCACGACGTTCCACCGTTATGTCTAATATTTCGGTGTTGCAAAGTATCATAACTATGATTTTTAAAAATTAAAACCACACGAGCTTGTACGACTAGTCAATTGTCATTTTTTTACTAAAATAAAAATTTTGTATTAAATAAAAATATTAAAGAAAGAGATGAATTAAATGAGCTGGAAATTAGTCGCTGGTGGTAACTGGCAAGACTGCGCAGAAAATCCGAATAAATTAAACCCCGAGCTTACTCACGTCAGCAGCAAATTAATTTTCTTTTTAAATAATCTTTTAATGAAAATTGCGGCGCTGCGCTCATAGCGCGACGGACAAAGGGTTAATTAATTAATTATTTATTTTTTTTCAAGTGTACGAGGACAATTATCTTGGCATCAAAGAACTTATGCTTTTTCCGAAGCTCCATTGCCCACAGTCGAAGTTCCATTTAGACCTCCATCTGAAGCAGATCAATGGGCGCCATTCTTGGAAACACTTACTGACGCTGAAATGGAGAAAAAAATACGCGACCAAGATAGAAATACTAGGTAATTTCTTTTTAGTTTAAATTTTCATTATTTTATTGTAATAAAATTAAATTAACAATTATTATTATTTTTTTTTTAACACTAGGCGTATGCGACGATTAGCCAACACAACACCAGGATGGTAAACACAATTAACTTCAAGACATTTACTAATTATGTACCATAAACATTAAGGATCTTATTACACTTAATATTAACATGTAATCATTTAATTGAAACTTGTTTATTTCAATTTTATAAAATTATAGTATACCGAGCAGTTTTAATATTTTATATAAAATGCTCTGATTTTTCAATAAAATTTATTAATTCATATACTACTCTTATGTTCGCTAATTTTACCTATAAGTAATTTAAGTTTTGTTTTTGAAAATTTATTGTATTGTAAGTTGGATGATAAGCTCAATTTTAATTTCATATTCTTCTTAATTTTTAATTAAATGAAATAGCGTTGCGACCAAGAGGTTGCAGTTTTAGATAAAAGATTAAAATCTTGCAAAATAAGCAAAAAAATTTGCTTCGATATGTTTGCTCTTGAAAAAAATTAATATACGATACTCTGGAAAATATTTTCACACGTTTTCAATTAAAGTACACATTTACTTAACACAGTTTTAAATATGATCCTGAAGTTTGTAGACAATTAACAATTTTCCGATTTTATTTTTAAAAAATCAATTTAAAAATATGCACATGTAGAAAATCAAAAAAACTAGATGCAATTTTTTAAATATTGTTTTTTCATAATTTATAGTTTTTAAAAATATCAAAAAATTATAAGACAGCTAACGTCAGTATATTTTTTAAATCTAATAACAAATATGATACTGAAGTTAGTCGAGGTCTAATAATTTTTGGATTTTTTTTTAAACAATAAATTATAAAAAAAAAAATATTTGAAAAAATTGCACCTGTAGTTTTTTAAATTTTCTACGTGTGTATATTTTTATTTTCTTTTTAAATTAAGTTGTTGAAAAAAAAATTCGAAAATTTTTAAATGTCTGCTAACTTCAGATTCATATAACAAATTGCCATAAAATTAAATTTTAAATATGCATTCTTTTAATTTAATTCATTCGCAAGCCTAAATATTTATTTTGTCACTCTCTTATTTTTTCTAAGGACACTAAAGTTATTATAAATATAGGTTTTAAAAATTCTCATAATTAAAATATATAATTACATAATTTTAATGGCATCATAACTAATTTGTTCAATAAATAAAAATTTTTAAACCTTTAATATTTTATTTGAAAATTATTATCTACAAAAAACAATTGTTAAAATGAATTTTTAAATTTTTATGAGTTTGAATATAACAGACAAGTATCAATTTTATAAATTTTAAAATAAATGAATCAAATTTTAGTAGAAAAAAAAATGCATGGTTATCTGACACCTGACATCTTTTAAATTTATGTTTATTTTTTTGTAAATTGGACCTTACTATTTTAGTTTTGAAAAAAATAATCATCTTCATCATAATTCAAAATCGAAGTTTGAAATTTTGAATCATTCATCTCTAGGTTGTAAATTAAAACAAAAATAAAAAGATTGTTCCTGGAACTAGTCAATGTCTGACATTTTTAAAATAAAAAATTATATATAGTTGGATTAGCGAGAGTTTGCGCTTCGGGTTTTTACCCCCACCATCAAGACACAATGTCTTAGGTATTAAATTTAGATGGTGGGGGTAAAAACCGAAAATATCCGAAACGCAAACTCTCGCTAATCCAACTATAACTTTTGAAACAGATGATTTTTTTGAAATTGTTATATTGGTTTATAACTTTAAAATAAATAATTGAAATATTAATTTTCAAATTATAACCTGATCATATATATTTTATAACTAAAAAATTACTAGTTTAAATTTCGAAAATAAGAGCCGTGCAAAATAAACTCGAGTATTTTTTTCAATTCTAAAATAAAATTTTTTTTTAAAAGTTGAAAATTTTGAATTTTAAAAATGTCAGATGTCGTTTAACCAGGGTCATAAAAATGCGCATTTAAATTAATGAAAAATCAGTACGCGCGTTTTTAAAAATTATATTATTTGAATTAATTTAATAAAATTAATAAATTGTTTATGTCTGCAACATAGATTTATAAAATACAAAAAAAGTCTAAAACTTTCACTAAAATAAGTGAGTCAATTGCACTAGATGCCTTTTATTATCCTACACTCATTTTCTTGAATGAATAAAACTTGAATACGTCATATGTGTGCGTGTATTTGTCAAGTGGTTGACACTTTCCACAAGGACTCTTACCAGCAACAACAGAATGGATGACGTGGGAGCTAAGAATTTACATGGAGCGACAAATAGCTTTAAAACTATATTGACTTGGCTATAAAGAATTAGTGTCATGATGAAGCAGAAGAAAATTTAGTTTTAGTAGGCCTCCAGCATTTACCGGTTGGAGGTGGACAGGGTTAGCCTAAGTACAAACCGCAGTTCGTTAACAATATATTTTTCTCAACATGGATTTTATATCATTTGCTCAATCAATGTCTAATTACAAAGACACTCCAAAAGGAGTTGCTGGTAATCCTTATCCATCAAGACCTTGGTTACAGGATCGTGCTGCAGCTGCTCCAGCTTCATCTAATGTTGGAGTAAAAGGAATTATTGCCGGTATTTTTTTTAAATATATTAAATATTCTCATTAATTTTCTAATTGATAAATATTTAAATAGTTTTTTAAAAAATAAAAATTCAAATGATTTTCTGTAAACTAAAATATTTAAATTATAATAAACAATAACTGGAAGTAATTTTAAAAAATTATAAATGAATTAAATTATTAAAAGTAATAAGTAATTAATTATTACCTTGAACTATTTTATAATAAATTAAAAAAGTATTATTGCGATAATGCTGTAATAAATTATCATATAATTATTCAATACAATTTAACATTACGTACATATATATGTATATTTACAGGAGGAATAACTGGTGGTATTGAGATATGCATAACATATCCAACAGAATATGTTAAAACTCAATTACAATTAGATGGTAAAGCTGGTGCTGGTAAACAATACTCAGGTATATGGGACTGCGTAACAAAGACCGTAAAAACAAATGGAGTATTTGGTTTATATCGTGGTCTGTCTGTTTTAATTTACGGCTCAATACCAAAGTCAGCAGTGCGATTTGGTTCATTTGAAACAGTTAAAAATTATTTGGTTGATTCTGATGGTAAATTAAATGCACAGCGACGTCTCTTAGCTGGTCTCTGTGCTGGTATTTGTGAAGCAGTTCTTGCTGTCACGCCGATGGAAACGATAAAAGTTAAATTTATCAATGATCAGCGGTCAGCTAATCCACAATTTCGTGGATTTTTTCACGGTGTCAAGCTCATTGTTAAAGAACATGGTGAGTTTCATTTTTTTTTTTAATAATCAGATGTCAGTTTTATTACTAGAAGTTTAATTAACGCTGCTGCTGAAAAATTTCATTATTAAATCCTTGAGATAATTAAATTTGCTGGTCATATTCAAATTTGAAATAATTCGTTATTTGTTATGTAATATATTTACTCAATATATATGTATATATTATATACATATTATCTAGACTTTGGTGTGAAATACTGATAAGAAAATATAAATCATGGCTAATAAATATATTAACAACATATATCTCATTTTTATCAATTTGTATAAATATTCTATGTCTAGCGAATTTTGTATAGAAGATAATGAATAAAAAATAAAATCGTTATTGAGATGTAGGTTTTACCTTGAATAATTAAATGGATTTTGAATAATTAAAAGACGGATGAATGGTCAAAGTTCTCGGCCTTTTATATATTTCAAAGAAATAGAATACTAACGAAAAATTTATATATTTGCCGTACTATCAGTACCCAAGTAGCAGAGAGACAGCTTTAAGATGTCTTCTAAACGGACACGACAAATTTTTTTTAGTATCATAGCCAATTTTTATATAAATAAGAAATATGGATGTTAGTCCTGGGAGTCATAGAAAATTTGCGTTCTTTTTTCCATCTTGAAAACATCATTTAAATGACGACTTATTTGTAATTTACTTTGTCGTTTTTTAAGCAGATATTTTTGTGGTGAAAAATTTCTGTTTGTCAACACATTGGTGCCTTTTCGATAAGTAAAAAACACGAGTGTGAATGTAGTAGACATTAGACAAGCTTAAAATTATAAATAAATAGAGTAAGCAATTAAAAAAAAAAATTCACTTATTAATTTCAAAATTTTTTAAATGCCCATTTTTTAAAAATTCTATTTTATTAATTATTTACTCTATTTATTTATAATTTTAAATTTGACTGATGTCTGCTACATTCAGATTCATAAAAAAACTGCTATTTCATAGATCTCACAAAGTCAAGTGTATTACTTGAGTATCCAAGTAACACAGAGATAATTTTTAGATGTCATAAAGATATCTTTTAAAAAAACAAGACATTTTTTTTTGTCAAAACCAAATTTCTTATATAAGTAAGACATACGGATGTTGGTTCTAGGAATCATGAGAAATTAGTCTTTTTTTTTTGTTTTAAAAAAGTCATTTGTCATTTCAATTAAAAAATCATTCAGATGATGACTTATTTGTAATCAACTTTTTTTTGTCACGTGTCGTTTTTTAAGCAGATATTTTTTCGGTGAAATTTCTTTGTCAAAATTTTTCTGCCTTATCGATGTCAAAAAATCGCTTCAAAACTTGTATCTTATAGACGTCACAAAGTCACAAGTGTGCTACTTGGGTACTAAAAATAAAATTAAAATTTTATTTTCACATTAAAGTAAATATTTAACTTCTATATATAAATGAAATTTCTGACGTAAGATACTCGACTGGAGTGCGGAGTCTATTAATAGATTTTAATAAACCAATTGAGATATAATTTACCAGGTTTCAAAGGAGTATATCAAGGTGTTGTACCGACAATAATGAAACAGGGTTCTAATCAAGCTATAAGATTTTTTGTTATGGAGACTATGAAAGATTGGTATCGTGGGGGTGACAATAATAAACCAGTGCCTAAAATGATTGTTGGTTTATTTGGAGCCTGCGCTGGTGCCGCATCAGTATTTGGAAACACTCCAATTGACGTTGTGAAAACAAGGATGCAGGTAATAATCAATTGTTATTTTTATATTTTAAAATAGGAGAGAGTGGGATGACTCGGTCAGTTTAAAAAAATATATCTTTGAATTATTTTTAAATTTTAAACCAAAACAAAGGATATACGCATTTTTTTAAAGCAGAGTCAGGTCTCGGTCATCATACGACTCAGCAGTAAATTTTAGTCTTGTATTCAAAATTTAAAACTAATGTTTTAACGACAACATCAATACTAGACTGACGTTTAAATAAATCGAAGACTAGTTTTTTTTTACTAATAAAAAAATATTTTATCAAGTTTAATATAGATTAATTTTTATATAATTAAAAAAAAATATTGACCAATTTTTTATTGTACATACACGTGAGTCATATATTTATTATTAATAGCATAAATCACAGTCGAAAGATTGATTAGTAAGACCTGTCTCTGTTGACCGAAATGACCTCAATTTATGTTTTAAAAAAATAATAACATCAAACGGACGTTTATTGATAACTATGTTATGACTAAAATTAAAAGTTATAAAGAAATATTTATATATTAATAACATATTTTTAAAAGCACTGCGGGCCGGGTGATCCCTTGGGTTCATAAATTTAAATTTAAATAACCCGCGAAAAAGGGTTAACAGATGGTGTGTTCGGATCCCCCGCCCCGGCGCACCGGGGCGCCCCTGTATACCCGGGAAAAATAAAATCATAATTAAATTATTAGAAAAAAAATAAATTACCAATAGAAAACAGTGTATGGATTATCAAATGTTTCGATTGAAGTGAAATTCAAGTATAGGTCCATACTTTCTAGGAAAAGTTCTCATAAGTATAGAAACAATTTCCATTATAATGGTAACAGTTCCCATATCGCATGGGAAAGAATTATGGTAATGATTACCATAATATTGTCCCTGATAGCCAAGTTGGCCGCAACTTGAAGCCGACTTGTCGGCAACAGTTACACAATCTAAAAGTTGTCGACAACTTGTCGTCAAGTTAATAACAACTCAGGTACACCAACTTTCTGATCAGAAACTCTGGCTATCAGAGATGGTAACGATTACCATAATATATGGTAACGATTACCATAATATTATGATAATCATTACCATAATTCTTTCACATGCGATATGGGAACTGTTATCATAATAGTGGGAATTGTTGCTTTACTTATGGAAACTTTTCCCAGAAAGTATGGGCCTATATATCCCGTAATTCCAAATAATCATTACCATAACGGTATGGGATGATATTTCATAAACGTACTAGGAACGATTACCATAATTTTCTCTCTGTGTACTTTAATTTCATTTTAATCGAAACATTTGATAATTCATACACTGTTTTTTATTGTTAATACATTTTTTTTCTAATAATTTAATTATAAATTTTAATTTTCCCGGGTATACGGGGGCGCCCCGGTGCGCCAGGGCGGGGGGTCCGAACACACCAAGAGTGTTGGCTTATCTAAACTTCAAAACGCGGCACAACGATGAACTTTTTTTTGAGTCTTTTTAAATTTTGGAAAATTCAATGGAAAAACCAATGATTGATGATACTATTAACATATGGTCAAAAAAGGTTTGGAAATAGTTAAATCAGTTTTTTCTGACCGTATTTTGTACTGGAAAAAAATGATAAAATTTATCACTTTTAATGAAAAGTCAAAAAAAGTTTACAAAAAAGTCGAAAAATATTTATTTATACACAGAAAAATATGATTTCTTGACACAAATAAGTTTTACTCGCTCCCAGAAAGTTTTTACTTGTCTCAAGAAATTTTTTGCATCATGAATTGAATAAAAAATTTTCTTAGCTCGAGAAAAAATTATTTGGGACAAGAAATTTTTTTTAGTCGTAATAAAATTTTAGTTTTCATTTGATAATTTAATAATTTGGACACTAGCGCAGTATATGATTACCTCCAAATCAATTATCTAGCAAAAATAAAGCAAGTTAACGACATTTCATTTTTTTATAAAGTGACAAACAGTCACATTGACTCACCAGAAATACTCGAATGCTTTTAATTTGTCTGTCCCAAAACGGGCCTACGACATAGCCGGCTGTTAAATACCGTAAAATCCTCAAAAAACTATGTCCGTTCTGGGCCTATCAACAGAATAGCCAATTCAGTCAATGCGATTTGTTCAAACGTGAACTTGTTCGGTTGTCCCTACGATTCTTTTCGTACGATCGTTAAAAAGCTACTGGATTACAACTGACGATCAATCCCTTACATGCAATCTGTTGTTATTAAGTATTTATCTTACAATCCATCGCTCAATATGTAACTTTTGCAAAATTATTTATCTTTCTTTCCTCTTTTTTATCTTTTATGAAACTTATTCATATATAGTGCCAATTATTATTGCTAATATTTGTTGCACCAAGAAATGCTTTTTTTTCTATGTAGCATTAAGTCTTCTAGTCGGGAAGTTTAAAAAAACTTGGTCATTATGTCTCGTTTCGAAGTTTGGAATTGCCCGCGCTTTTTCAAAAATTTTTTCACACAGAAATACTGGCTTTTATTTATTTTTAAAATTTTAAAAATTTATTTCGCAGGGTTTGGAAGCATATAAATACAAAGGAAGTTTAGATTGCGCCGTACAAGTATGGAAGAAAGAAGGCCCAGGTGCATTTTACAAAGGAACAGTACCGCGATTAGGAAGAGTATGTTTAGATGTTGCCATTACATTCATGATTTATGATTCATTCATGGATCTTTTCAACAAAGTATGGCCGTAAATAAAATATATTTATCTTATATTTTTGTGACATACTTTACATACAAAGTGCTCTATACGAACAATCGTGTCAAAATACAGCTCAAAAACATCGACATATTTTGAAATAATTTATTGCCAAATCTTTGAAAGTAGCGACAAAGATTTTACACAAACAATTTACAGAGTAAGATATTATATACAAAAAAATAGTCAGCTTGGATATTATTATTTGCAACTGGGGTAACTTGAACTTTAATTAATAATCGAGTTGTATAGATTTTTTTTTTCAGTATGCGATAGTATAAAAAAAATAATGTAAATGTGTGAAAAATACATAAATTTAGGAATATATTAATGATAATATCTATAGATAGAACCAAAGTTCATCTTGCAATAATTTTTTGTTCATCAAACGAAATTTTTTAAGAGATTTATACAAAAATATTTTTATTACTAAGTTAATTAATTTTTTTCTACGATACTACGAATTAAAATAAAAGAAAAAAACTTATTTTATAATTAATTTATTAAGAAAGAAAAAAAAAAAATTCAAATAATTTTTTCTCTTTGTTATTAACTTTTGTCATCACATATTAGTATTCATAAAAGAATGAAAACATATTATTATGTAAGAAAGTAATTGTTGAGACGATGGAATTTTAATTAATTAGAAGAAACGTCCAGTAAAAACATTCCACAAATCATTCCAAACTAATAAATCAATTAGAGATTTAAAATTAATATTTTATTGAGTTTATGGAGCAATAAATTATTTAGTAATACTGCAATAACTTTATTAATTTAAAAAAAAATTTATTAATGTCAAGTCATCGACAATCTCAATTAAAATATTAATTTTCGATCTACGTACGACATACTAATATATTATAAAGTGTTGCAATAGATTTAAAAATAAATATGTATATACAGATTTATATTTGCCATATCACTAAATCGTTATTACAATTATTTCAATGCTGTTAATTTAAAAAATATACAAATTGCTATAAATTTTATTTTATATTTACACATTATATTTTCAAGTTAAAGAATAAATCCTAATATTTATAAATAATATGAAAGTATATTTTATTTTTACTCTGTTACCCGATAAAAATACTTAGATATGATCACATATAAATGTTCAGATCTTATAGGATTTCAAAAAGTACTTTATCTGATCTTGTATAGCCATATATGATATTTTATAATTTTATGTGTATAGAAATTATTATATATGATCTTATATGGTCATAAATGCGTGGTTAGGTATGATCATATATATTCAGATAGTCCATTTTCTGTATTTTTTCTCAGTTTCTTAATATATTGACAGATATGATATATGATTATATCTGATCATACACAAACATATGATCATATTTGAGTATTTATTTCTGGGAAATTTTATTATGTCAAATAATTATTTTTGCTATTCATACATAGATATTATCTTGTTTGATCATATATGCCCATATACAAATATTTTGAAATATTTTTCTCAGGATTATTAGTTCCATGTCATTATATATTTGTATGATCAGATAACCATGCATGGTGTATATCATACTTGAACATATAGAATTATATCTGAATTTTTCTTCTCATATATTTATTTCAATATGATCATGTTCAAATTTATACATGACCATGTCGTAAATTCATATCTGATCATTCTTGGTAGTATTTGAGTATTTTTTTCCATGCATTCATATATTTATTTTAATATAATCATATCATAAATTCGTATCTTATCACATTTAGTCATATCCGAATATTTCTTCCCATGTATTCATATATTTATTTCAATAAGGTTATAATTAAATTCATACATGACCATATCTTATCATATTTGGTCATATCCGGGTATTTCTTCCCATATATTCATATATTTATTTCAATATGATTATCCTAAAATTCATACATGACCTTATTGCAAATTTATATCTGATTATATCATAAATTCGTATCTTATCACATTTAGTCATATCCGAATATTTCTTCCCATATATTCATATATTTATTTCAATATGGTTATAATTAAATTCATACATGACCATATCTTATCATATTTGGTCATATCCGGGTATTTCTTCCCATATATTCATATATTTATTTCAATATGATTATCCTAAAATTCATACATGACCTTATTGCAAATTTATATCTGATTATATCATAAATTCATATCTGATCATATTTGAGTTTTTTCCCAAGATAGAGCTGAATTTTCCATTCTAAGTATCACAGGTACTTTCACTTGATATATTTTTTCATTTAACCATACAAACATTACTATGATTTATTAGCGTAAAATAAAGAGTAATATAGAGTGAAATAAAAGGTAATTAGTTTATAGTGTGAGAATATAAAATAGAGGTTGTTGTCTGGTTGATGATCCAGATGAAATGACTGGTACATATTTATTATAGACGATGAACGTTCTATTCCATAAAAGCATAGTATGTATCAGTATACAAAAGGTATACGTTGATGTCGATGTTGATGTTGATAATAAGACTGTATACCGACAGATTACCGTAGACTTGTAGTGGTACCGTATGTTGTGGTCATGTGGTGGGGCCACCAGGCCCAATCCCCACTCCTGCTGGTCCCAACGATGGGACCAGAGGTCACATTCCAAGATGGCTGTACCTGAGGAATGCAGTGGGTGCCCCCCTAAGACGCTTTCCTCCCTCCCTTTTTATTAAGTAAACCAATTTAATCTATTTAAATTTATAATTCATATATTTTTAAACCATATTTATTTCGTTTTAAATTATCCGTACCTTTATTTACAATATTAAATGTTATATATTATATTTATTTATTACATACTATAATATATTTGTTATTACAATTTACGAGGGTGATATATATTTGAGAATACTGCCGCGAAGGCCAACTGAGTACACTTTGGATCTGGATAATGCTTATGCAAGACGATGCAACCGGCTCGTTTTAAACAATGTCTCATCGGGATATCTCTGAGGTAAATTTTAATTATTATTTAAATAATTATACGTCAATATGTTACCGCAACAATTAAAAAAAAAACTTTAAAAAAAATAGTGCATGATACTAATAAAAAAATAAAAACAAATCAGATGTAATTTTGCAAAATGAAATTTTTGACATATAAATATATGATATTATTGATAAATATTGGACGTTTTGCCACTTTGATTGCGAGTTCATCAGCAACTAAAGACATAATGAACATCAGTATAAAAATTGAGCTTATATTTATTTTAAAAAACAGGTGGAGCCCGAAGGTACGTCGGCCTTGGCTGCTGGATCAAGAGCTCTATTTCTAGAGACTGTTCGTAAAAGTAATACGGCCTGTCAAAATGGTGATTACGCATTGGCAGCAACGTTATATACTGAAGCACTTGCTTTGGATCCACTTAGTCATGTTCTATATTCAAATAGATCTGCGGCACGTCTTAAAATGGGATTATTTGCATTAGCGCTACAGGATGCCGTACGTGCTACGGAACTTGTTCCTCAATGGCCAAAGGTGGGACTAGTTTATAAATTTTATTAATTATAACATTCACGAGCCACAAGTTGATGCAGTTCTATAGCTTTATATTTTTCAATAAGTAAAGTAAAAGACCTAGTACCTGATCAGGGAACTGGTACTCGATCACTCCATGAATTTGTATATTTATATTTAGTAAATATAGATGTACAAATATATAAGTGATCGGGTACTAGTTCCTGATCGGGCACTGGATCTTTACCTTACATAAAATTATCACGATTCATATCTACTTAATATATAATAGGAATAAGTTTACGGTTTCTTGGATAGTGTTGTAAAAAATTTTTGGTGTGAAAATGGTCGCCGAGGACTTTACACGGTGTCCTTGGTGTGAAATTTTTTCGGTGTGAAAGATGGGGTGTACTTTCATGGGGTGTGAGTGTTATCTTTGACACCGTTCAGTGTTAATTAGCTCAAAACTCATAGATTGTCCGATCATTTCTGTAGTTAAAAATGACCCAGTAACTGTTTTTAATATTAAAATTAATTAATTTAACTTTAACTTGAAAAATTATCAACTAACTTTCTTTAGTAATGACTAAAAAAAAGTGCAATTAATAACTGAAGCAATAAAAAAATATAATGTCAAGTATTTTCAATTTAAAAAATTACTCATTACAAGTTTAATTGTATTCATTAATCAGATGTTAATTAATTACACACTAGCAGTATTTATCTATAAACATTTGCCATTGATATTTGAACGACTTTATAAGGCATTCTATGATTCGAAGATAAATTAACGATTCTATTAACATAAGTTAATTAATTAAAAATTCAAACTTTGAATAGAAATTTCTATAACAGCATTTTTTATTATCTCGTCTACATGAGAACTTACTTTTATATTTTGTTTTTCATTTTGTCTACCAAAGTCACATTTACACCCTTGGTAGTGTGATCGTTCTAATCCACAGCCAAAAATTTAACACCCTGCGTCGTGTAATTTTCACACCACGGACTCTATTTTCTCTAATTTTTTTTAGTGTAGGTGTTATAATTAACGTTTATTCACAATTTTGTACAACTTCTCGTCAATTTTTCGACTTTCAACTACTCAATTATTAAACATAAAAAATAATTAAGACAGTGTCATCTACTAGCCTTTTCTCCATCACACTATTACTCATATTACTAATAATTATCAAAAAAAAACTTTGAAATCAATAACAAGTTTTTACAAAGTTAATTTGTACCTGAAGATCAGAAGGTTTTTCGCGCAATAAAAAAAAATTTTAAACTAGAATTCTACTGGAAATTAGATTTATGAAATGTTTCGCATATAGATGCTGGTATGTCAGTCGAAAATCCTAGACCACCTTCAACTTTTTTGGAATTGCTCCTTAAGCACTCGCATTACATAAATTTTTTTAATTGTCATTTCATTTCATTTTTTTAATTAATGTTTAATAATTGACTTCTTGAAAAAGTCGGAAAACCAGCAAAATGCTGAAAAGAAATCTCAATCTACTCTACTTAATATCAATCGCCGGACATCATACAAAAATAGTGAATGAACGTTAATTATAACACCTACACTATCAAAGAAATTGTCAACTTATTCCTATTACCTATAAAATAATTTTTATAGGCTTACTATCGTCAAGGAGTTGCACTGCAATGTCTGGGTCGTCATGGGGAAGCACTCGTGGCTTTTGCCACTGGTCTTGCTCGAGATCCATCGAACTCTCAATTACTATCGGGATTAGTCGAGGCTTCATTGAAATCTCCACTGCGTTCAACATTGGAGCCCACATTTCAGCAGTTAAGAGCAATGAAACTCGATGAATCTCCATTCGTCGTGATTTCGGTTGTTGGACAAGAGCTTCTCGGTGCTGGACAGTATAAAGCAGCTGCTGGAGTGCTGGAAGCTGCTTTAGGAATTGGAACGTGCAGTTTAAAATTACGTGGTTCTGTTTTCTCAGCCTTGTCTAGTGCCTACTGGGCGCTGAATTCATTAGACAAGGCAATAAATTACATGCAACAAGATTTAGGTTCGTCTAGATATCTAAAATTATTTCATCCGAATAAAAGGTTTAATAAATTGTAATTTTTTTAGGGGTAGCAAGATCTCTTGGTGACACACAAGGCGAGTGCCGAGCCCACGGTAATTTAGGGTCTGCTTATTTTAGTAAAGGAACGTACAAAGAAGCTCTTACAGCTCATAGATATCAATTAGTCCTGGCGATGAAGTGTAAGGATGCTCAGGCAGCAGCATCAGCTTTGACTAGTCTCGGACATGTTTACACAGCAATTGGTGATTTGCCAAATGCTCTTGCGTCGCACAAACAATGTGTTCAATTGGTTAAACAGATGGGAGATCGTCTTCAAGAAGCCAGAGAAATAGGTAACGTTGGTGCTGTTTATCTGGCGATGGGAGAATTTGAAAGTGCTGTTGATTGTCATACCCAGCATTTAAGGATAGCTAGAAGACTTGGAGATCGTGTGGAAGAAGCACGTGCTTTCAGTAATCTTGGATCTTCTCATCATTATCGTCGTAATTTTGGCCAGGCTATGACTTATCATGAAAATGTATTAAAAATAGCCCAAGAACTTGGTGATAAAGCTATCGAAACGAGAGCATATGCTGGACTAGGTCATGCAGCTCGATGTGCTGGTGATTTAGCTCAAGCGAAACTTTGGCACCAACGTCAGTTGGACGTTGCTTTGACTACTAAAGACAAAGTTGCTGAAGGTCGCGCTTGCTCGAATTTAGGAATCGTCTATCAGCTTTTAGGTGAACATGACGCGGCACTTAAATTGCATCAGGCTCATTTAGGAATAGCTCGATCCCTTGGTGATAAGGCGGGAATGGGACGAGCCTATGGAAATATTGGCAATGCATACAATGCTCTAGGTTATTATGAACAAGCTATAAAATATCACAAGCAGGAATTGACAATCAGCAAAGAAGTAAATGATAGGAGTTCGGAAGCTAGTACTCATGGAAATTTAGCAGTTGCTTATCAAGCAGTACAAGGTCATGAAACTGCACTGAGACACTACAGAGCTCACTTGGTGATTGCGAGAGAATTAAAAGATGCTGCGGGCGAAGCATGCGCTCTTTTAAATTTAGCTAATTGTTTGTCATCACGTGGTAGATTTGAAGAAGCAGTACCTTTTTATGAAAATTATCTTATGCTTTCTCAAGAGCTCCATGATGTTGAAGGCGAAGCTAAAGCTTGTCATTTTCTGGGCTACGCGCACTATTGTCTGGGTAATCATCGCGAAGCGGTGAGATATTATGATCAAGATCTAGCGTTAGCTAAAGATTTACAAGATAAGTCTGGTATGGGACGAGCTTATTGCAATCTAGGTCTTGCTCATCTTGCGCTTGGTAACTTGGACACTGCACTAGAATGTCAAAAGTATTATTTAGCAATAGCTCATATGATGAAACATCTGTCGGGTAAATTTCGAGCTCTGGGTAATATAGGCGACTGTCTTTTGAGACTTGGTGAGACTGAAGAAGCCATTAAAATGCATCAACGTCAGTTAAACTTGGCTCGTCAAGCGGGAGATCGTAGTTTAGAAGCAGCTGCTTATGGAGCACTGGGAATCGCTCAACGCGCAACGAGAAATTTCGACAAAGCCCTAGGATTCCATACACAAGAGCTTACATTGCGTCAAGAAGCTAGTGATCTCAGAGGTGAATGTCGAGCTCACGGTAATCTTGGAGCTGTTCATATGGCTTTAGGTCAATACACTCATGCTTTAAAATGTTATCAAGAACAATTGGATCGTGCTAGAGAACTTGTAGACTCTGGGATTGAAGCCCAAGCACTAGGTAAAAATTTTTTTATTTAAATCTTTAAGGTCACATAGTCCAGAAGACTCTAAATTATTTTAAACTTGAAATATCTCAATAGCTATCCAGTTTTTTAAAAAAGTGCAAGATACCTTTTTTGTAGAAAATTTTATGTTCTACAAAAAAGGATTCTTTCAATTTTTTATAAAACTCAATATTTATAGAGATATTGTCTAAAAACCAATCACACTTTTTTTTTTGATAATTTTTAAATTTTGTACTGGAAGTCCGAGGATTGAAATAATAATTTTTATTTTTTATCAGGAAATTTGGGAATCGCAAGATTAAATATGGCGTACTATGAAGATGCAATAGGATATTTTGAACAACAATTAGCAACTTTGGAGCCTTTGACAACTGGAACTGCGCTTCTAGATAAAGCAAGAGCATTAGGAAATCTAGGAGATTGTTATGAAGCTCTTGGAGATCCTGAAGAAGCTATAAAGTGTCATGAGCAGCAATTAGCAGCTGCTGTACGATTACGTAGTATAACGGATCAAGAGAAGGCATATCGAGGTCTAGGAAGGGCACGTGAAGCTTCGGGTAATCTTCAGGAAGCATTGGTCTGCTTTGAAAAAAGACTTGTTGCTGCCCACGAAGTTGAAAGTCCAGAAGCACGAGGTTCTGCTTACGGTGATTTAGGACGAGTCCACGCAGCATTAGGAAATCACGAACAAGCTGTAAGTTGCCTGTCACATCAGTTAGCTTTAGCACGAGGTCTGGGTGACAAAGCAGCGGAAGCAGAAGCTGCAAGTGGTCTAGGTGTTGTTCATCTTTTAATGGATGATCCAGATTCAGCATTCAGACATCATCAATTAGAATTGTCTTTAGCTGAAGATCTTGATGCCGCTGGATTACAAGCTCGTGCTTGTGCTAATCTTGGTGCGACACAAGAAGCACTTGGTCAATATGAAGAGGCAATAAGATTACAAGAGCAATCTTTGAGTTTGGCGGCAGCTGCTGGTGATCAAGCGGCACGAGCTACTGCATTTTCTAGTCTTGGAAGGCTGCATCATCTTTGCGGTGATTTTCCTCGTGCTCTGAGTTATCTTCAGTCAGGTCTTTCATTGTCAGAGGGTCTTGGAAGACGTGAAGAAGTTGCTCGGCTTCATCATCGGCTTGGTCTCGTTCATTGGCAGACTGGAGAAGCTTCTATTGCCGTTGAACAACTAGAGAAAGCTGCTAATTTATTAGAATCGCTTGATGGCACGTCTAGTATTTTAACAAATCAGACTAAAAAATCTGATTTGCTTGTTGAAATTTATGGAATGCTGCAAAAAGTATTAGTAAGTTTGAATCGCGCTGAAGAGGCTCTCAACTGGGCTGAAAGATCTAGAAGATCTAAGAGTATTAATCTTGAAGATGTTACTCATTACTCAGAAATAGTCGACCGGCAAAGAGGAATCGTTTTATATTACAGGTATATTCATTTATATTTTTTAAATCCCGTCGAAAAATTTCATCTGATTTTAGTCTAACAGGACTGCGTTTGGACTAATTGGTCTGCATTTGAACTAGTTGATCTGTTTTTGATCTTTTATAAAAATTTTAAGCTCTTTTTGATCTGTTGTTTTAAAAAACAATTCGTTACGGGCAGACAAAACTAGATTAATTCTTGAACTTGGAAAAATTTTAGTTCTGAAAATTTGCAAGGACAAAACTAGACTAAATCATGGACTTGTAATATTTTTATTCAAGGGCAATATTTTTAAAAAATATTTTAAGTTCCAGAATTTATTATGTTTTGTCTACTATTTACTCAGTGTCTTTTGTTTAAAAATGCCGGCAGTTAATGATAGTTTGACACCTTTATTTTTTAGTTGTCTTGACTGAATATTTATAATAATGAATAAAAGTAATAAAATTACTCTTGAAATGTCAAGAAATTTTTATTATTTACTGGATAAAAACGATAAATATTTTGGCATTAGAAACCATCAGAATTCTTGTGACATCTTATTACGAAGGCGCATTAGCATGTTTAAAATGTCAAGAAAATTAAAATAAATTTATAAATCTAGATTATCATTATTATTTACATTTGTAAAAAGTCCTGTTTTTTATCTAAAAGCAATTAAAAACAGACTAAATGTAATCCGAAAACAAGTCTGATATTGGCCTGGATAGAGAATAGTACAGACAAAAACCCATTAAATAAATACGACTTAAAAACCTAAATTAAACAAAAAATATTTGAATTTATCATTTATTTTGAAACAGATCAAATTTTTCGACCCGGGATCATTCATAATAATAATAAATAAAATAAATTTTATTTAAATTAACAGTGAGGTTGAAAATGAATTACATGCCTGGTGTTTGGCACCAAGTCGCGGATTACTGAGGTTCCATTCCACAACAATGTCCAGTGGATTATCTCTTGAGCAGCAAGTAAATCAAGCACGCGAAGCATTACTTGGAGAATCATCAGATCTTGTTGATGAAAGTTCGAAAATGCCGCTGAGAGGAAACCGATTTAACGCAAGTTCATACAGTTTAAGCAGTCTCTTCAGTGTTGGTTCTGCAAGTTCTAGAGCTGGAAGTGCACGCTGGGGTCGTGGATCTAAAGATCCTGCTTGGCAAACACCCGCATCAATTCAATCACTTTATGATATTCTTTTGGCGCCATTTGAGGATTTACTTCCACCGGCGAGAAAAGAATTAGTTCTTGTTGTTGAAAAATCTCTCTACCTTGCGCCACTTCCGGCTTTACAAGCAGCCTCGGGTGAAGATTATCTTTGCGAAAGATTTTCTTTGCTAGTCGTACCATCGCTAGCAGCTTTGAAAAAAAGATCACGCACTCCGATGCCAGAGGGTGGTGCTACAGTTGCGGCTCTCGTTGTTGGTAATCCAGTTCTTCCTGAAGAATTACGAGATGAACATGGCTGGCCAGAAACTGTTGCCTCAGCAGAAGCTGAAGCTGGTATTGTTGCTGAGATTTTGGAATCACGTCCATTAACGGGTAATTATTTATAATTAAGTTATAATTTATATTTTTAATCTTTCAGTCACAAATTTCCATATTTAATTCTTTAAATTTTAAAATTCAAATATCTCAATAATTATGGAGTTTTAAAAAAAAATACATGATACCTTTTTTGTAGGAAATTTCAAAAGCTATAAATAAGATCTTTTATAATTTTTCAGATAACTCAATATTTACAGAGATATTTTTAAAAAACTAATCACACTTTTTTTTTCGACAATTTTCAAATTTTCAATGGAAAATTTTCCACTTGATTTTAAAAAATAAATCTTTTTCTTTAAGATTTAACTTTTTCATCGATCCTATGTCAGAGTAAATTAATTTCTACAGCTGATAAAAGACGATGGGATCCTATAGATCCCATGTAGTCATTGAGAGAACTTTAATAATAAATTAATTTTGTTTTTTGTAAAGGCCTTGAGGCTTCAAGATCAGCAGTTCTGAGATCTCTTCCTGATGCAGAGTGTATTCATTTAACAATCCCAATTTTATGGAATTCATCAAGTCTAGCATTGACACCTGATCAAAATGAAGAGACTTCACAACGGCCAGAATTCTTAGTCTCTCCAGCAGAAATAATGAGACACAGATTAACTGCTCGCTTAGTTGTGTTGTCTGCAGGACACTGCTGGAACAATGATGAAAGTGCAACAAGAATAACTACCGACGGCATCGAAACAATAGCAAAGAGTCTTCTTAATGCTGGAGCACAGTGTGTTCTTATTGCAATGTGGCCTGTGCCTTCAACAGCAGGAAGTATTTTACTCCGAGCATTTTACAGTGCAATGCTGCAAGGAGCTCGTGCATCACGAGCTTTAGCAGAAGCTATGCAGACTGTTCAGCATACAAGACACTTTGCGCACCCAATAAACTGGGCTGGATGGCTACTCCTTGGTGGAGATGCGAGACTTTCAAATAAAGTTGCATTAATGGGCCAAGCTCTCGCAGAATTACTACGAAGTGGACCAGAAATGAGTCGGGATGCATTACGCGTTACATTACATTTAGTTGAAAAATCGCTTCAACGTATTCATCGTGGTCAGAAAAACGCTATGTACACAACTCAACGTAGTATTGAAAATAAAGTTGGGTCAGCTACTGGTTGGAAAGAATTGTTGATGTCTGTTGGATTCCGCTTTGAACCAGCAGGCAATGGCATTCCTTCTTCAGTATTTTTCCCTCAAAGTGATCCTGAAGAAAGATTGACTAGATGCAGCGCGAGTTTGCAAGCATTATTAGGACTAGGACCAGCTTCTTTGCATGCTCTTGTTCGTCTATTACAGGTATGGTTATTATTTTTTAAACTATTCACAGTTTTTTTTAGAAGATTTCATAGAAATATATTGCATTTGTGCTCATGGTGAAATTTTTGAAAATTTCGCCATAATCTATCATCATTCGTCGACTTTCCAGGTACCGGAAGCTGCAGAAGACGTTATTTCGGCAATGAGAAAAGCCAGTTGTGCTACCGAAGGTCAGGAAGTATCATTGCCAGTTAAAGTTTGGCGCGCATCTGGTTCTCATGAATTATTTGCGAGCTTAGGATTTGATTTAATGGAAGTTGGGCAATCAGAAGTTACACTGAGAAGTAGTAAACAGGCATCTCGTCGAGCAGTTCAATTTGCTTTGCAAGCATTACTAGCATTATTTGGTAAGAATGATTATTCTCTTCTCAAATTTTATCAATCAAAGTTTAAAAATAAAATAAATTATATATTAATACGCTAGATACCCAAGAAGCTCCGAAAAGTTTGAGCCTAGACTCTGGAAGTTCAATGGAAAGTCTTGTTTCTGTGACACAACCAGATAAAAATAATAGTCTTCTTGAACGACCGAGACTTGGCGGAGCTTTCGCGAGTTACGTGAGACATCGGGGTGAACCTGATGGCAAAACTACTGAGGCACCTAATGCTCCTATTCCAAGACAGACTTATCCAAATGAAGGAGGTAAATAAATATATTTCGCGATACTATTTTTAAAAGGACGTATTTTAATACGCTCTTTTGGTTTCAAATTTAGTGACTAAAGTCAAAAGAGCGTGTAAAAATGTCTTTTGCACACCTCTCGCGCGAAAGTGCTATGGGTACTTCATGAACAGTTTTTTTATCAACTATTTTACTCACATAAAAATATTTCTACACTCTTTTCCTATATAACAATCTCGTTCAAGTCCTGTTCTTTTACTACCTATGTGTCTTGCTGCAGATACTTATGGTTAAATTTCAATAGCAAGTCTAGTGCAAGCCCTACACAAAAAATTCGTACCAGATTCCAGTACTAGTAAAGCGTGGTAAATTTAAATATTTGAAAAATAAATTATTAGAAAATTAAAAATCGTATGACAAAATAAAATGGCGGCAGAATATGATAGAAAAATGTTTAAAAAATTAAAAAAGAAAACACGCAAGTGTTTGAACAAACCTTGGTGGGGAAATAATACGCAGAAGGGTGTCCTAATACACTTGGAGATTTAATTTAAATTGCTCCAAGTGCATTGCAGCTAAAAAACCTCACTTAACTGCTATTTCCCACCAGACGATGCCAGATGATTTTGCTCAGGAACTTGGAAGTTATCAGCATCAGCAATTCGCAACACTTTACACTAACACTCAACACTTAACGACACCACAGACACTTTGCACAATTTAAATTTTACAAACACTGCACATTTTAATTAAACAATTACTATGAGCAATAAATTTTATGGATAATTCCGCGTATTAACTACAATACTGTGTTTCAATTTAAACGTAAAGAAGGATCTGGACCTACTGCCATTGTTAATGATACTGACTGTCGCTATTGGACCGCCAGTTGATACAAAACAATCGATTTTGCAATCATTCGACCGCCCCCACTAGCAAAAATTTGAACGTTGAATACAGTGACACGCAGTAGCGCTCTTGGCGCGAAATTTCAAAATTGAAACTTAATAATTTTATTAAAATTTATTTGTGTCAATAATTATATTAATTAGACTAAAAAGTGTAGTCGAAATTTTTTATTTTCATTAATAATTTATTAATTATTCTTATTAGTTGCGCGGTAAATTTAAATATTCGAAAAATAACTTATTAGAAATGGGAGAAAAACTAAAAATCGTGAATCAAAATAAAATGGCCGCAGAGTATTATAGAAATATTCAAAATATTAAAAAAAAAACATGCAAGTTTTTTGCGCAAAAATCGTGCTGCTACTACACTGCACTTGCACGGTCTGCTGCTGAGCTGCAGCGCTGCGCAACGCATTTCGAAATGCGCCCTAAGACAAAAAGGCGGGATATTTAAAATAAATAATGAATAAAAAAATCAAATTGATAATTTATAAATAGAATAAAAATTCATAATGAAAAAAAAGTAATTAAATATCATAAAATAAAAGTAATGATTAAATTAAAATGAGTGATTGAGTTGTTAATTTATACTATTATAATTATAGGTGAATCTGATGTTGCATTTACTCCAAGTCCACCAGTTGCTCTGACATTAAATCATCAAACTCGTATTCGTAATTTGTATCAAGAACAAACAGTTCGACCTGATTCAAGTTCAAGCAGTTCAGTAACAGACTGGGAAAATGGTCATAATACAATTTTAAGAAGGCAACCGGTACCTCCATTACCACCGGCAGTTCTTGATAGATTGAGTGTTCGCACTGAAATAGGATCGATTGCATCAAGAAAATTACGAATGCCAACGAACAGCGGTACCAGTGAAGAAATAAATCATCATCAAACTGAGACATCAACGACAAATGAAAGCATACCACATAATATGAGAAATTTAGCAACTTCTTTAACGAGCTTAACACGTGAATTAACACCAACGATGTCGGAAGTTTATCATGAAAGAAATATTGGATTGGGGTTGGCGCCATCCTTATCAAAACTTCTTGAAGAAGTTGGTAACGTTACGGAAAGTGAACAGCGTCAGCTTTCAAGATCTGAACAAAGTCAAACACAAAATTGGTTGCAAAATGAACCAGAACTTTGTCGTAGAGATGAAGCTGACGGAAGGTCTATCGCTGAATCCCAATGCTCAGCGACTAGTTTTAATAAAATACACAGGAAAGCACCACCTCCTCCTGTATAATTTAAATTATTTTTATTATTCTTTACTCTATTTTTTTTTTATATAAAAAAAAAATTAATTTTGTTGATTACTATTTATGTAATTATTGTGGAAATACTTTACCCGTTATGACAATTTAAGTAATAATTCATTAATTATTATTTTTATTTCAATTATTATTAACTAAATTTAGTTTAAATTATGGGTTAATAACTGCATTTTAATAAAAAGTGTATATTATTATTATTATATATTAACAATAATAAGTTTTATAGGATAAATTTTAATTTTTATAATAATGATAAATTAAAAAGTAAATTTATTTTAATTTTCAATTCGTATTTTAATACACAGAAAAAAAAATATTTTTTGGCGCGAAAATTTTTTACTCGTCCCAAGAAATTTTTTGCATTATAAATTGAAAATAAAAATTTTTCTCAGATAAAAAAAAATTTTTTTTCTTCAATTTATGATGCAAAATATTACGTGCGCCAATAAATACTTTTTTTATGTGTACATATATATTTAAAAAAAAAAAATAAGTTGTTGCATTGAGACTGAAATACGCGTCAATTTCTTGCCTTGAAAAAATTTTAATTGCGAATTAATATGTTTGTTTTTTTTTCTTTTTCACTAATAATTAATTTTTTAAATTCGTTTTTAGACCTCCATCGCATAGACTTCAATTGATTACAATTTATTTAAATACTTTATTTATTTATTTTATTATTCGTTTATCGAGATTTTGTTTTTTACCACGAAATTTTATGTAATTTCAATTTTGAATTAATTATGAAAATTGTCAATTAAATACAAAAAAAAAATGAAAAGAATGAAGACCCTGATAAATGAAATAACAAAAATTATTTAAACAAGTGTTAAATTAATTATAATCTCTTTGAAGTCTCACAATAAAATTGTATAGGTTTAAATATTTATGTAGCGAAGCAACATTCCAAACAATAATAATTTAATAATATATTTATAAACATTAGCTGCAATCGCAGTGTTAATTAATAAATAAATATCTTTTTAAAATAACAAGGGCTTTATTATTTTAATGAAAATTCATTTATTTTAAAATATTTATACTGATACAGTTTTAAAATAATTTCAAATGACCCGTTACTTTATCAATTAAATTAGCAGGTCCAGGACCAACACCGCAAACTGTTTTGGAACCGGGTTCAACTTGTGTGTGACCAGCATCTTGGATAATTCTAGCTATCAGTCCTTCAGCTCTAGCATTCTTAGCTATTTGTTCTAATTGTTCAACATTGTCTACCTATAAATAATTTATTTCTTTATTTATTTATTCAAGACTATGACCAGACAATGCAGCTTTTTAAAAATTTTGAATGACTTTCAGGGTTTCAAAGTCATTGTATATTTTCAAAAAGTGGAGGAGGGCAGTGTCTGAAAATGCCCTTGATAGAGATAGAAAATAAAATTTAAAATTAATCATTCCCAAATAATTTAAATATTAAATTCAACGTGACAAGTTCTTGGACTTGAAGACAACGAAAAAATTAACGTTGATATAAAACGTATCATATCTTATTTATTTAAGATTTTATCAAAGTGTTAACTACAATAAAAATTCTGACAGTCAGAATGTGATGTAGATTTTTCCAAAAAATTATTCATCAGCTTTAATTAACTTTCTATGGATTAAAGTTGAATCCTTTCATTAATAAATTACAGAAAAAAAAAAAATGGAAGTTCAATTTTTACCCAAGTCACACTCTTACCTTTGTGACATCTATAAGATATTAGTTTTTAAGCTGCTTTTTAACATATCGATAAGGCATCAACATGTTGACAAAACTATCAGAAATTTATATCACCGAAAAAATATCTACTTAAAACACTTTTGACACAAGTGATGATAAAAAGTCAATTAATAATAGTGGTAAAATAAGTTATCTAAACAATTTTTCAATTGAAATTACTTTTTTGAGACAGGAAAAACAACATAATTTTTCTATGTCTCCTAGGACCAACATCCGTATGTCTTATCCTTTTCAAAAGCATTTATAAGACATCTTAAAGTTGTCTGTGTGTTACTTGGGTAACTACTTAGAAAATTTTAAATACGAATTAATTCTAAACTTATTTCAGAGTAATATATTAATAAAAATGAATAAAAAATTACTTTTAGAGCTATTTTCTTCTGACCACAATCTTCCCATCCAGCTAAAATTTTCGGATATTTTCTAGCAGCCTTATAATTACTAACAGCAGCATGTGCACACTGAGCAGCAACTTTACCTTTACCCATTTTTAAATCATTTCTTACAACCAAAACCATTTTATAATCGCCATCACTGTTATTGAATGACTCCATAATCTATAATTAAAAAAAAAAAATAATTTATAACTATTTAATAAGTGATACTGGTTAGTCGACATCTAATAATTTTTAGAATTTTATCAAATCTATGAAAATGAAAAAACCAAGTATTTAAAAAAATTGCACCTACAGTTTTTTAAATTTTCTACATGTGCATATTTTTATTTTTTTTTTTTACTTCAGGATCATATTTAATGATGCTGTAAGTAGCCGACATCTGACAATTTCAGTGTCTTAATTACTGAGTTAATTTTTATTAGGAATTAAAATAAATATCTACAAGAAAATTTTTGGAAATTCTTCACATGAGTTTTAAAATTTTTGCCTGTCACTATTTACTTCATTTATTGAAAATAATTAAATTTTTTCAATGACGACTACTTTGATCATCATTAATTATTATTTAATAATTAATTATTAATTATAATTAAATACTAACCACTTCATCAGGTTTTTCAGTTGCATCAGGAATACTTTTTTTACCAAACCGATAAAAACTGTAGCCCAAAATCATCGCCACGATGAATCCAAGCTTAACATCATTGACCGCATTTAAAAACTCATCAAACAAATTCATATTTTAATACAGTTTTTTAATTTTGAATTAACAAAATAGTTATTAATTATAAAATATAAACAATGAGCTCCCCTGCTCCTGTGCGAGATTTTAGAGTGTATGAAAAATTGCCAAAGACTAGAACGGCGCGATTTGGTGATAAAATAAAATTACTAGCCAAACAATACGCAGTATTATAGATGGAACAGTTATACTTAAAAACAAGATGTGGCGTTGTAATCGATGCAACTATAATTGATGGGGAAGAACGCTAAGAATACTCAATAAAAAGATTTCGAGAATAATCAGAAAATGAAAATTAAAACTTGCTGAAAAATCAAAGAGAGTGCGCTATAAGTTTTATTAATTTAATAATTAGAGTCACATTGTCCTTTACGAATGTATAAAAAAGCAGGATTATATATTAATAAGAAAAAAAATTTCAATATATATGACAATGGTATGGCTCTAAGATAATAAACGAGCAGTACTTGAATGTTAATAGGTAATTTTTAAAATTAGAAATAAACGATAAAGGAAAGTCCGTTAGTTGTAGACGAGTATACCCGTGTTTAGAAACGGGTAGAAATATGAGATCCACGATTTTTTTTTCCTTTAAAATCTTATATTGCCGAATTATTTCAGAATAAAAAAAAGTCACTGAAAACGGGTACATCTTTGGAATGAGTCAATAATATTGTATATAAAAAATATACATAAAGGATTAGCCTGCTAGTGCTTAACGAGTGTACCCGTGTTTCAGAAACGGGTGTACCCGTGTTGAAAAACGGGTAGAAATATGAGATCCATGATTTTTTTTTTCCTTTAAAATTTTATATTGCCTAATTATTTCGGAATAAAAAAAAGTCACTGAAAACGGGTACATCTTTGGAATGAGTCAATAATATTGTATATAAAAAATATACATAAAGGATTAGCCTGCTAGTGCTTAACGAGTGTACCCGTGTTTCAGAAACGGGTGTACCCGTGTTGAAAAACGGGCAGAAATAAGAGATCCACGATTTTATTTTTTTGTTATTAAAAAATTTATGGCAGGGAATTTATTTGGAATAAAAAGAAGCCGCTAGAAACGGGTACAACTTTAATACAACTTCGTATCATAAGACTTAGAAAATACGCATAACGGATTAGCCAGTTAGTACTAAACGAGTGTACCCGTGTTTCAGAAACGGGTGTACCCGTGTTGAAAAACGGGTAGAAATATGAGATCCATGATTTTTTTTTCCTTTAAAATTTTATATTGCCTAATTATTTCGGAATAAAAAAAAATCACTGAAAACGGGTACATCTTTGGAATGAGTCAATAATATTGTATATAAAAAATATACATAAAGGATTAGCCTGCTAGTGCTTAACGAGTGTACCCGTGTTTCAGAAACGGGTGTACCCGTGTTGAAAAACGGGCAGAAATAAGAGATCCACGATTTTATTTTTTTGTTATTAAAAAATTTATGGCAGGGAATTTATTTGGAATAAAAAGAAGCCGCTAGAAACGGGTACAACTTTAATACAAATTCGTATCATAAGACTTAGAAAATACGCATAACGGATTAGCCAGTTAGTACTAAACGAGTGTACCCGTGTTTCAGAAACGGGTGTACCCGTGTTGAAAAACGGGTAGAAATATGAGATCCATGATTTTTTTTTTTTTTAAAATTTTATATTGCCTAATTATTTCGGAATAAAAAAAGTCACTGAAAACGGGTACATCTTTGGAATGAGTCAATAATATTGTATATAAAAAATATACATAAAGGATTAGCCTGCTAGTGCTTAACGAGTGTACCCGTGTTTCAGAAACGGGTGTACCCGTGTTGAAAAACGGGCAGAAATAAGAGATCCACGATTTTATTTTTTTGTTATTAAAAAATTTATGGCAGGGAATTTATTTGGAATAAAAAGAAGCCGCTAGAAACGGGTACAACTTTAATACAACTTCGTATCATAAGACTTAGAAAATACGCATAACGGATTAGCCAGTTAGTACTAAACGAGTGTACCCGTGTTTCAGAAACGGGTGTACCCGTGTTGAAAAACGGGCAGAAATAAGAGATCCACGATTTTATTTTTTTGTTATTAAAAAATTTATGGCAGGGAATTTATTTGGGATAAAAAGAAGCCGCTAGAAACGGGTACAACTTTAATACAACTTCGTATCATAAGACTTAGAAAATACGCATAACGGATTAGCCAGTTAGTACTAAACGAGTGTACCCGTGTTTCAGAAACGGGTATACCCGTGTTGAAAAACGGGTAGAAATATGAGATCCATGATTTTTTTTTCCTTTAAAATTTTATATTGCCTAATTATTTCGGAATAAAAAAAAGTCACTGAAAACGGGTACATCTTTGGAATGAGTCAATAATATTGTATACAAAAAATATACATAAAGGATTAGCCTGCTAGTGCTTAACGAGTGTACCCGTGTTTCAGAAACGGGTGTACCCGTGTTGAAAAACGGGTAGAAATATGAGATCCATGATTTTTTTTTTCCTTTAAAATTTTATATTGCCTAATTATTTCGGAATAAAAAAAAGTCACTGAAAACGGGTACATCTTTGGAATGAGTCAATAATATTGTATATAAAAAATATACATAAAGGATTAGCCTGCTAGTGCTTAACGAGTGTACCCGTGTTTCAGAAACGGGTGTACCCGTGTTGAAAAACGGGTAGAAATATGAGATCCATGATTTTTTTTTTCCTTTAAAATTTTATATTGCCTAATTATTTCGGAATAAAAAAAAGTCACTGAAAACGGGTACATCTTTGGAATGAGTCAATAATATTGTATATAAAAAATATACATAAAGGATTAGCCTGCTAGTGCTTAACGAGTGTACCCGTGTTTCAGAAACGGGTGTACCCGTGTTGAAAAACGGGCAGAAATAAGAGATCCACGATTTTATTTTTTTGTTATTAAAAAATTTATGGCAGGGAATTTATTTGGAATAAAAAGAAGCCGCTAGAAACGGGTACAACTTTAATACAACTTCGTATCATAAGACTTAGAAAATACGCATAACGGATTAGCCAGTTAGTACTAAACGAGTGTACCCGTGTTTCAGAAACGGGTGTACCCGTGTTGAAAAACGGGTAGAAATATGAGATCCATGATTTTTTTTTTCCTTTAAAATTTTATATTGCCTAATTATTTCGGAATAAAAAAAAGTCACTGAAAACGGGTACATCTTTGGAATGAGTCAATAATATTGTATACAAAAAATATACATAAAGGATTAGCCTGCTAGTGCTTAACGAGTGTACCCGTGTTTCAGAAACGGGTGTACCCGTGTTGAAAAACGGGTAGAGATATGAGATCCATGATTTTATTTTTTTGTTATTAAAAAATTTATGGCAGGGAATTTATTTGGAATAAAAAGAAGCCGCTAGAAACGGGTACAACTTTAATACAACTTCGTATCATAAGACTTAGAAAATACGCATAACAGATTAGCCAGTTAGTACTAAACGAGTGTACCCGTGTTTCGGAAACGGGTGTACCCGTGTTGAAAAACGGGTAGAAATATGAGATCCATGATTTTTTTTTTCCTTTAAAATCTTATATTGCCGAATTATTTCAGAATAAAAAAAAGTCACTGAAAACGGGTACATCTTTGGAATGAGTCAATAATATTGTATATAAAAAATATACATAAAGGATTAGCCTGCTAGTGCTTAACGAGTGTACCCGTGTTTCAGAAACGGGTGTACCCGTGTTGAAAAACGGGTAGAAATATGAGATCCATGATTTTTTTTTTCCTTTAAAATTTTATATTGCCTAATTATTTCGGAATAAAAAAAAGTCACTGAAAACGGGTACATCTTTGGAATGAGTCAATAATATTGTATATAAAAAATATACATAAAGGATTAGCCTGCTAGTGCTTAACGAGTGTACCCGTGTTTCAGAAACGGGTGTACCCGTGTTGAAAAACGGGCAGAAATAAGAGATCCACGATTTTATTTTTTTGTTATTAAAAAATTTATGGCAGGGAATTTATTTGGAATAAAAAGAAGCCGCTAGAAACGGGTACAACTTTAATACAACTTCGTATCATAAGACTTAGAAAATACGCATAACGGATTAGCCAGTTAGTACTAAACGAGTGTACCCGTGTTTCAGAAACGGGTGTACCCGTGTTGAAAAACGGGTAGAAATATGAGATCCATGATTTTTTTTTTCCTTTAAAATTTTATATTGCCTAATTATTTCGGAATAAAAAAAAATCACTGAAAACGGGTACATCTTTGGAATGAGTCAATAATATTGTATATAAAAAATATACATAAAGGATTAGCCTGCTAGTGCTTAACGAGTGTACCCGTGTTTCAGAAACGGGTGTACCCGTGTTGAAAAACGGGCAGAAATAAGAGATCCACGATTTTATTTTTTTGTTATTAAAAAATTTATGGCAGGGAATTTATTTGGAATAAAAAGAAGCCGCTAGAAACGGGTACAACTTTAATACAAATTCGTATCATAAGACTTAGAAAATACGCATAACGGATTAGCCAGTTAGTACTAAACGAGTGTACCCGTGTTTCAGAAACGGGTGTACCCGTGTTGAAAAACGGGTAGAAATATGAGATCCATGATTTTTTTTTTCCTTTAAAATTTTATATTGCCTAATTATTTCGGAATAAAAAAAGTCACTGAAAACGGGTACATCTTTGGAATGAGTCAATAATATTGTATATAAAAAATATACATAAAGGATTAGCCTGCTAGTGCTTAACGAGTGTACCCGTGTTTCAGAAACGGGTGTACCCGTGTTGAAAAACGGGCAGAAATAAGAGATCCACGATTTTATTTTTTTGTTATTAAAAAATTTATGGCAGGGAATTTATTTGGAATAAAAAGAAGCCGCTAGAAACGGGTACAACTTTAATACAACTTCGTATCATAAGACTTAGAAAATACGCATAACGGATTAGCCAGTTAGTACTAAACGAGTGTACCCGTGTTTCAGAAACGGGTGTACCCGTGTTGAAAAACGGGTAGAAATATGAGATCCATGATTTTTTTTTTCCTTTAAAATTTTATATTGCCTAATTATTTCGGAATAAAAAAATCACTGAAAACGGGTACATCTTTGGAATGAGTCAATAATATTGTATATAAAAAATATACATAAAGGATTAGCCTGCTAGTGCTTAACGAGTGTACCCGTGTTTCAGAAACGGGTGTACCCGTGTTGAAAAACGGGCAGAAATAAGAGATCCACGATTTTATTTTTTTGTTATTAAAAAATTTATGGCAGGGAATTTATTTGGAATAAAAAGAAGCCGCTAGAAACGGGTACAACTTTAATACAAATTCGTATCATAAGACTTAGAAAATACGCATAACGGATTAGCCAGTTAGTACTAAACGAGTGTACCCGTGTTTCAGAAACGGGTGTACCCGTGTTGAAAAACGGGTAGAAATATGAGATCCATGATTTTTTTTTCCTTTAAAATTTTATATTGCCTAATTATTTCGGAATAAAAAAAGTCACTGAAAACGGGTACATCTTTGGAATGAGTCAATAATATTGTATATAAAAAATATACATAAAGGATTAGCCTGCTAGTGCTTAACGAGTGTACCCGTGTTTCAGAAACGGGTGTACCCGTGTTGAAAAACGGGCAGAAATAAGAGATCCACGATTTTATTTTTTTGTTATTAAAAAATTTATGGCAGGGAATTTATTTGGAATAAAAAGAAGCCGCTAGAAACGGGTACAACTTTAATACAACTTCGTATCATAAGACTTAGAAAATACGCATAACGGATTAGCCAGTTAGTACTAAACGAGTGTACCCGTGTTTCAGAAACGGGTGTACCCGTGTTGAAAAACGGGCAGAAATAAGAGATCCACGATTTTATTTTTTTGTTATTAAAAAATTTATGGCAGGGAATTTATTTGGGATAAAAAGAAGCCGCTAGAAACGGGTACAACTTTAATACAACTTCGTATCATAAGACTTAGAAAATACGCATAACGGATTAGCCAGTTAGTACTAAACGAGTGTACCCGTGTTTCAGAAACGGGTATACCCGTGTTGAAAAACGGGTAGAAATATGAGATCCATGATTTTTTTTTTCCTTTAAAATTTTATATTGCCTAATTATTTCGGAATAAAAAAAAGTCACTGAAAACGGGTACATCTTTGGAATGAGTCAATAATATTGTATACAAAAAATATACATAAAGGATTAGCCTGCTAGTGCTTAACGAGTGTACCCGTGTTTCAGAAACGGGTGTACCCGTGTTGAAAAACGGGTAGAAATATGAGATCCATGATTTTTTTTTTCCTTTAAAATTTTATATTGCCTAATTATTTCGGAATAAAAAAAGTCACTGAAAACGGGTACATCTTTGGAATGAGTCAATAATATTGTATACAAAAAATATACATAAAGGATTAGCCTGCTAGTGCTTAACGAGTGTACCCGTGTTTCAGAAACGGGTGTACCCGTGTTGAAAAACGGGTAGAAATATGAGATCCATGATTTTTTTTTTCCTTTAAAATTTTATATTGCCTAATTATTTCGGAATAAAAAAAAGTCACTGAAAACGGGTACATCTTTGGAATGAGTCAATAATATTGTATACAAAAAATATACATAAAGGATTAGCCTGCTAGTGCTTAACGAGTGTACCCGTGTTTCAGAAACGGGTGTACCCGTGTTGAAAAACGGGTAGAGATATGAGATCCATGATTTTATTTTTTTGTTATTAAAAAATTTATGGCAGGGAATTTATTTGGAATAAAAAGAAGCCGCTAGAAACGGGTACAACTTTAATACAACTTCGTATCATAAGACTTAGAAAATACGCATAACAGATTAGCCAGTTAGTACTAAACGAGTGTACCCGTGTTTCGGAAACGGGTGTACCCGTGTTGAAAAACGGGTAGAAATATGAGATCCATGATTTTTTTTTTCCTTTAAAATTTTATATTGCCGAATTATTTCGGAATAAAAAAAAGTCACTGAAAACAGGTACATCTTTGGAATGAGTCAATAATATTGTATATAAAAAATATACATAAAGGATTAGCCTGCTAGTGCTTAACGAGTGTACCCGTGTTTCAGATACGGGTGTACCCGTGTTGAAAAACGGGTAGAGATATGAGATCCATGATTTTATTTTTTTGTTATTAAAAAATTTATGGCAGGGAATTTATTTGGAATAAAAAGAAGCCGCTAGAAACGGGTACAACTTTAATACAACTTCGTATCATAAGACTTAGAAAATACGCATAACGGATTAGCCAGTTAGTACTAAACGAGTGTACCCGTGTTTCAGAAACGGGTGTACCCGTGTTTCAGAAACGGGTGTACCCGTGTTGAAAAACGGGTAGAAATATGAGATCCATGATTTTTTTTTTCCTTTAAAATTTTATATTGCCTAATTATTTCGGAATAAAAAAAAGTCACTGAAAACGGGTACATCTTTGGAATGAGTCAATAATATTGTATATAAAAAATATACATAAAGGATTAGCCTGCTAGTGCTTAACGAGTGTACCCGTGTTTCAGATACGGGTGTACCCGTGTTGAAAAACGGGTAGAGATATGAGATCCATGATTTTATTTTTTTGTTATTAAAAAATTTATGGCAGGGAATTTATTTGGAATAAAAAGAAGCCGCTAGAAACGGGTACAACTTTAATACAACTTCGTATCATAAGACTTAGAAAATACGCATAACGGATTAGCCAGTTAGTACTAAACGAGTGTACCCGTGTTTCAGAAACGGGTGTACCCGTGTTGAAAAACGGGTAGAAATATGAGATCCATGATTTTTTTTTTCCTTTAAAATTTTATATTGCCGAATTATTTCGGAATAAAAAAAAGTCACTGAAAACGGGTACATCTTTGGAATGAGTCAATAATATTGTATATAAAAAATATACATAAAGGATTAGCCTGCTAGTGCTTAACGAGTGTACCCGTGTTTCAGATACGGGTGTACCCGTGTTGAAAAACGGGTAGAGATATGAGATCCATGATTTTATTTTTTTGTTATTAAAAAATTTATGGCAGGGAATTTATTTGGAATAAAAAGAAGCCGCTAGAAACGGGTACAACTTTAATACAACTTCGTATCATAAGACTTAGAAAATACGCATAACAGATTAGCCAGTTAGTACTAAACGAGTGTACCCGTGTTTCGGAAACGGGTGTACCCGTGTTGAAAAACGGGTAGAAATATGAGATCCATGATTTTTTTTTTCCTTTAAAATTTTATATTGCCGAATTATTTCGGAATAAAAAAAAGTCACTGAAAACAGGTACATCTTTGGAATGAGTCAATAATATTGTATATAAAAAATATACATAAAGGATTAGCCTGCTAGTGCTTAACGAGTGTACCCGTGTTTCAGATACGGGTGTACCCGTGTTGAAAAACGGGTAGAGATATGAGATCCATGATTTTATTTTTTTGTTATTAAAAAATTTATGGCAGGGAATTTATTTGGAATAAAAAGAAGCCGCTAGAAACGGGTACAACTTTAATACAACTTCGTATCATAAGACTTAGAAAATACGCATAACGGATTAGCCAGTTAGTACTAAACGAGTGTACCCGTGTTTCAGAAACGGGTGTACCCGTGTTGAAAAACGGGTAGAAATATGAGATCCATGATTTTTTTTTTTCCTTTAAAATTTTATATTGCCTAATTATTTCGGAATAAAAAAAAGTCACTGAAAACGGGTACATCTTTGGAATGAGTCAATAATATTGTATATAAAAAATATACATAAAGGATTAGCCTGCTAGTGCTTAACGAGTGTACCCGTGTTTCAGATACGGGTGTACCCGTGTTGAAAAACGGGTAGAGATATGAGATCCATGATTTTATTTTTTTGTTATTAAAAAATTTATGGCAGGGAATTTATTTGGAATAAAAAGAAGCCGCTAGAAACGGGTACAACTTTAATACAACTTCGTATCATAAGACTTAGAAAATACGCATAACGGATTAGCCAGTTAGTACTAAACGAGTGTACCCGTGTTTCAGAAACGGGTGTACCCGTGTTGAAAAACGGGTAGAAATATGAGATCCATGATTTTTTTTTTCCTTTAAAATTTTATATTGCCGAATTATTTCGGAATAAAAAAAAGTCACTGAAAACGGGTACATCTTTGGAATGAGTCAATAATATTGTATATAAAAAATATACATAAAGGATTAGCCTGCTAGTGCTTAACGAGTGTACCCGTGTTGAAAAACGGGTGTACCCGTGTTGAAAAACGGGCAGAAATAAGAGATCTACGATTTTATTTTTTTGTTATTAAAAAATTTATGGCAGGGAATTTATTTGGAATAAAAAGAAGCCGCTAGAAACGGGTACAACTTTGATATAACTTCATATCATAAGACTTAGAAAATACGCATAACGGATTAGCCAGTTAGTACTAAACGAGCGTACCCGTGTTGAAAAACGGGTAGGAATAAGCCATCCACGATTTTTTTTTTTTTGGTTTAATGCTAAGTTTTGTTATTGGTTATAGATAGTATTATTTTATTACTATTTTGTAAAAATCGTCTTTTAAGATGAATCATATTTTCTAATATTTGTTCATCAGTTGCTTTTTTATCAATGACCATGTTTATACTCGTGAAAACGTCGATATTAGTATATATTTGCGCAGTTTTTATATCTTCCAATTGGGTAATCATCAACTGTTTTTCTCGATCAATCAATTCTCTTATCCAGCTCAATTCTAATAGGTTATCAAGCAGATCCATTTGATGGTCTTCATTTTCATTTATTATACTTTCAATTGTTGTCCACAATCGATTAATTTCGCGATTTCGTTCTCCAGTTTCTTTGTTAGGTGGCCGCATATCATAAGTACCCAATGATACGGCCATCGCAATCGTTCTGGATTTTAGATAAACAATTTTTAAATAATCTACAATGTAAATGAAAGTATAATTAAATCATATTATATTATATAATTACACGTTTTTCAGTTCTAAATGTTATTTACTTATAAATGCGTTAGGGTCCGGATGTTTCTCAAGTTCTAAATTTAAGTCTCGGTGATGGGATTCCATGTGATTATTGGTTCGGTTTTTCATTTTATATACCGAATAACCACTTGGTGTTACTCTCTTTATCCACCAGTCGTCATAATATGTAAACATTGAGTCAAATAATTCACCGAAATTAGTTTTTGCCATCTGTTTTATTGATGCATATGTCGTTTCAATTAGATGAGCGGGTAGTAATGCTACAGCTTCTAGCAGTCGTAAAATCAAATGAATATCTGGATCAGTGCTTGTATTTACAGTTTTTCCAATGAGTCTTTTCTCCTGGGCATTGCGTGTGATGGCCTAAAAAATAAATGAAATCTTGATTTCTACTAATAGTGGCATTGCAGTGATTTCAAAATTTATAATGAAACATAAAAAATTGAAACTTTAAAAATTGTATGTGATAGGACGTTTTCGTTACTCAGATCATTTTCAAATATTAGTAAAAAATCAACCTGCGTGTAATGAAAATAACAGTGCCTAGCTACAATGTTAGGAAATACGTTTTTTACAGCGTTATGTAATGCTGTCTCAAAGTCTGACATGTAGCTCACTGGGACAAAAGATGGAAAGTTAGTTTTTATAAAATTAAATACATGATTATAACAAATTTCAGACTTATTAGTCATTAGAACTGTCATTACAGAAATTGGCTAAAATAAAAAATTAGATTAGGTTTAAACGTATGTAAGAACAACATTATCTATCATGAATTTTCATACTTTTTCGATATTCTTATTTTTGTTCACAACACTACTCATTATCGTTAAAAATTGAATATTTTTAACATCCGCAAATTGTGGACATACATTAAAGGTCGCATCGACAAATATATCTGTTGATCCAATATTTCGAATCAACTCATCATCGTATATATAAATATTTGTCGCAGCCTGCTCTCCTCCAGGTACTGTCATTCTAAAGGATTCTTTAGCAACTGACAATCGAAATGCATCATTATTGCCATATGTTAAAACATTTTGAGTTTCTGCTTTACTGATTGCTTCCCAAAAAGATTCGATATTTTTATCTTTTATATTCAGCTTAACTCGTTGCGGCTGTTGCTCTTGTTGGTAGTTGTGGATATTTGGGCGTACTTTATTGAGGGAAAGAGTTGCAGCTACGTCATTACATCTAAAAACAAAGAGTTCAATAGCACATTATATTAATTTTTAAAAATTCATTGCATAATAACAGTTTTTATTTTACTTTTATTACTTACTTAATTTGAGCTACGGTATAAATTTGGCTAGGTCGCATTGTCGGAATAGCACAACAATTATAAACTGTTTTGTAGAAATCCACGGTTTCATGGAGCAGTGGATTTGGCTCGTGATTGTGTTTCGGCTCATCATTGGACCGGAAAATGCCGTTGGTGAAACGGCCGGATGCCAAACATTTATTTGATCCTTTAAGTTGATCTCTAACACATGCTACATAGCTAAAATTAAAAAATTAAAACGATTAGTCGAAGCAAGTAAAAAGAATTTCTCTTCGAACCCTTAATAAACATAATATATATAATAAATAATGATGAACATAGGGTGTACAACAAATAAAATAATCTATTTGTTTTACTGGAAATTCACTGGTACCACGATTAATTATACTTACGTATGTAATTTACCAAATTTATCGATGTAATCATTTTTTTTATGATAACTGTAACCACCATAGTTCCACTGATTCAGCTGCCACTTTTTATTTTTAGTTGTTTTTTTGATAACACTCATCACTGTCACTTTAATTAGTTAATAATTAAAAGCTATTTGTCATCAACTTATTTGTAAAAATGTATTCAACTTCAATGAAGCACAAAACTGCGATTGAGGTTCAACTGTTCTTCTTTCTTCGATGTTATGATTAAACAAAGCGCGACTTCACGAGAAGAAAAAATTTTTTCTATCTCTCTCGTCATGACACAAAAAATAAATTTAAAGACAAAATAAAGTGAAATATTGGTTGAACTATTTAGATAAAGATTTCCAAAATTTCATAATATATGATAATAAATTAATTGTCTGCAAATTTAATTTAATAAACATATATACCTGAGCATCTTGCATCGGTGATTGTTAATATCTATTTCAACAAATGGTTACTTTTTAAAAATGGATTTCAAAATTTCTCTAGGCAGTCAATAATGTTACTGGATACATCATAAACCATTGTTTTGAGATTATAGCTAGGTCTTGATAAGGGTCATAGAAAGAAGGAAAAATAATAACGGAGAAAAATTCTGATGAGAAGTAGTCGTTACAACTATACATATAAAATATTTTTTTTATTAAAATTTTTATTATATGAATGTGAATAATCAAAAAATATTGTATTTTTATTTTTTTTTCAAACATTTTGCACACACCCATTCATTCACATTTTTTTTGCTAATGCCTATTTTAGCACAATGTTTGTGAGACCAAAGCCAACAATTGTCACAAACAACCGAATTAAAATACGGCCACACGTTGGAATGACATAGGTTACAATTAAATTTTTTGGTTCTTCTGTCTTCTATTTTTTTTTTTAAATCGTTATACGCATCTTTCGTAAAATAAATTTCTAAATTGCTAACTACATCAAACCCATGGACTACGGCATCACAGAGTTTCTTCTTAATATCAGCTTTTGATATTTTATGACTACCTGCTAGAACAGCTTCCATAATGTTTTTGTAAGCAATAAGTTCTAGCAAGCGTTGAGTTTGATTGACTTCTGTAGAAGCCTGAGGAGCTGTATTGTTTAAATCAATGGGCGAGAAGTCTGTTGTTATTTGTGTATCAGTGAAACGTTCAGCCTCATTTGATACCTGTGGTACGGTAGAAACCAATGCTATTGGATCAGCATCGTCATGAATTTTGTTGGAATTTAGATCTGTAGCACTGCGTACAACGGATGTCGGAGATGGTATATCTTGACGAGGTGTAGACTTGATTGGAGACTTAGGTAGCCCAACGCACTGAAATTGTAAAGTCACATCTTCAGGGTGACCTTCAGCCTCATTTGATATCTGTGGTTCGATAGAAACCGATGCTATTGGATCAGCATCGTCATGAATTTTGTTGGAATTTAGATCTGTAGCACTGCGTACAACGGTTGTCGGAGATGGTATATCTTGACGAGGTGTAGACTTGATTGGAGACTTAGGTAGCCCAACGCACTGAAATTGTAAAGTCACATCTTCAGGGTGACCTTCAGCCTCATTTGATACCTGTGGTTCGATAGAAACCGATGCTATTGGATCAGCATCGTCATGAATTTTGTTGGAATTTAGATCTGTAGCACTGCGTACAACGGATGTCGGAGATGGTATATCTTGACGAGGTGTAGACTTGATTGGAGACTTTGGTAGCCCAACGCAATGAAATTGTAAAGTCACATCTTCAGGGTGATCTTCAGCCTCATTTGATACCTGTGGTTCGATAGAAACCGATGCTATTGGATCAGCATCGTCATAAATTTTGTTGGAATTTAGATCTGTAGCACTGCGTACAACGGTTGTCGGAGATGGTATATCTTGACGAGGTGTAGACTTGACTGGAGACTTTGGTAGCCCAACGCACTGAAATTTTAAAGTCACATCTTCAGGGTGACCTTCAGCCTCATTTGATACCTGTGGTACGGTAGAAACCGATGCTATTGGATCAGCATCGTCATGAATTTTGTTTATAATACCTTCTACTTTTTTTCTTTTCTTACTATAATTACAAGAATGGTCAATTTCATCGAATTCATCGAGCAAATCGTACATTAAGGTTATTTTAATTTTCGCATAATCTTCTGATGAATTGATATTTTTCCGAAGTTTATCTAAAATGACGTTAACTTCCTCTTCACAATCAACTTCTTTCGGTTCTTGCATTTTCCTTTTCTTCGTTTTTAATAAATTGACGTCTTCATCTTTATGTTCGGTATTTTTTTTCATCAACTTCTGGAGCTTTTGAACCCATGTTTTTTTTTCAAATGTGACCACCTAAAAAAAAATGATAATTGTATATTTCCCATTTTTGAGTGAGTTAATTTTAATTTACTTACCTTCGGCTCATGGTTATGGTTTGGATGCCATTTTGTAACTTTAAATTTGTTGTCATATACATCAAACCGGGCTACAAGTTTGACATCACATTTTTTATCTCTAAAAAAATTTAGCAAATGAATAAATTTGAAATAAAACTATATATAATATTAAACAAATGATTACTAAAACTTACACATCACGAGTACTTTCGTTTTGTTTGCTCGGATTATAACAACAATGCAAATAAACCTCATAATAATAAATATGAGGACATGGGTTCTTCAACTTTTTGCTTTGAAAAAAACGGTTTAAGGTCCGTGATTCTCCAATAACAAAGTTGTGGTTAGTTTCTTTGACATATCTATCCACAACTTTGTAAAATTGAATACAATCATCAAAGCTTTGTCCAATATGAAATGAATCGGCCATAATAATCTATAAATTTATTATTTATTATTATTTATTGATATATTATTAATATTATTATTATTATTATTATTATTATTATTATTATTATTATTATTATTATTATTATTATTATTTATTAATAATTTATTATTTAATATTATTCATTAATCTTTCAATTTATTATACATATTTATTTAAATAAAACGTAAATCCATTTAGAAATATGACTATATATTTGTTGGCTGAAGATAGAGGAACGTGCAATAAGATGAAATTCAATGAATCTCGTATGATTAAAAAATAAAATGAAAATCGTCCAAATAAAGAAAGAAATAATTTTTATAGTCAATGAAAAACTTACCAGGTTTTTACGTTGACTTTAAGTCAACAACAATGACAAAAAATAATGATAAAATGTATAAAAATATCGTATTAATAAATAAAATGAATGAAATACGTTAACTCTTCTTCTTCGTCCTGGAATATTTACTTTAAATCATGCACAGACTTGATAAGTATAAGATTACACGTAGATTCGATAATAACACGTAACAAATGGCGCCAAAAATTCTGGCATATATAGGACGTGCTAGAATGTTCCTTTGTGTCGAAGCTTACATTTTCAGCCACCAAAAAATTAATGTTTTTAAAACGAGACCGCCATCTTAAACCATTTTAAATAGCGGCAAAACTGTGCCATACAAAATTAGCAAAACATGATTCAAATAAATTATTTTTTGAAAAACTACTCAAATATCTAGAAATGTCATAAACTATACTACAGATCTTTCTCTTACGGCAAACGCCACCAGACCTCTCTCTCACATTCAGAAAAATGGACAGGACTATCTTTGTTGCACTCGGAGAGTAAATGAGGATTTTAAAACTATTTTTGTCGAAGATAAATCAGAATTTTTGCAAGTACGACATTTTTGCCTTCTATTAAGTTTCTCATAATCGCTAAAGACTCTCTATTTTAAGTTTCCTGCGTTCGTCCATGAATTGAGTTGAATGGAAAATCGGTTGAGATTGCGCCATGGAAATTGAAAAGTAACTCAAAGATTTAGAAGAATCACTTGATTCTAAGGAAAACTTTTGAACCGCAGTTATTCATCCTACTGATTAATTTTTTCTTGAGGAATAATGATATCGATAAAGGTTACAATTGAATTATGATTAAAATTTAAAAATGTGTATTTTTCAATTGTTAGTAAAATATTAAAAGATATAAAAATAACTGACCATCATTAAAAATTAATCCGTAAATTGTAATAGCGAAATTAGTAACTTGCATTCGGACTGAAAAAAATTTACCAATGCTATATTTCACCAGTAGAAATACAATTATTAATTGAAGCGATATGAATTATTAGGTGTATATTTTTTGTTTAGTTATTAAAATAAAAGGTTTAAAAACTGGATGAAAAACACTTATGCAAAAAATTAAAGGAACAGATGAATTTTGTAAATTTTTTAGTGATTTTTAGAAGGCTGTAACTTTGTGAAAAATAATCTTATCGAGATTTTAAAAAAAGCATTTTATAGCTTATAATATCTAGTTTCGGTGCATTTTTGTCAAAATTTTTTAAGAGCTCTAGCGATTCCGCAAACATGAGAAATATCAGGAGACAAAAAATTTCTAAACTTTTTTTTTCCAAAGAGTCCACGGACTGTGGAAAAATTTCAACTAAACCAATGCATAAGTCATTTTGCAATTTCATTAAGCTTCAATTTGTCTTTGTTTTTAACCTCGTAGGACGATTGGTCGCAAAGATATCAGCCTTCAAACAAAAAGTTATCATTTTGGCTTTGATCATCAATATTCAAGGTACCAATGATCGCATAATAATTTGAAAGGCGACGTTAAAAATATAAATCAGTTCTCTGCAAGACTCTCATAATATTTTGAAAAAAGAAATATTTATTATTTTTAACATCCATTATTAGAAGTAAGTAGTAAAAACTGACTATTTTTGATTTTTTAGTAAATCAACCGCTACTCGGCAAATATCGATATTCATCATATTTTTCATGTCCAATATTATTGACTCATTCCAAAGATGTACCCGTTTTCAGAGACTTTTTTTTATTCCGAAATAATTGGCCAATATAAAATTTTAAAGAAAAAAAAAAATCATGGATCTCATATTTCTACCCGTTTTTCAACACGGGTACACCCGTATCTGAAACACGGGTACACTCGTTAAGCACTAGCAGGCAAATCCTTTATGTATATTTTTTATATACAATATTATTGACTCATTCCAAAGATGTACCCGTTTTCAGTGACTTTTTTTTATTCCGAAATAATTGGGCAATATAAAATTTAAAAGGAAAAAAAAAATCATGGATCTCATATTTCTACCCGTTTTTCAACACGGGTACACCCGTTTCTGGAACACGGGTACACTCGTTTAGTACTAACTGGCTAATCCGTTATGCGTATTTTCTAAGTCTTATGATACGAAGTTGTATTAAAGTTGTACCCGTTTCTAGCGGCTTCTTTTTATTCCAAATAAATTCCCTGCCATAAATTTTTTAATAACAAAAAAATAAAATCGTGGATCTCTTATTTCTGCCCGTTTTTCAACACGGGTACACCCGTATCTGAAACACGGGTACACTCGTTAAGCACTAGCAGGCTAATCCTTTATGTATATTTTTTATATACAATATTATTGACTCATTCCAAAGATGTACCCGTTTTCAGTGACTTTTTTTTATTCCGAAATAATTAGGCAATATAAAATTTTAAAGGAAAAAAAAAATCATGGATCTCATATTTCTACCCGTTTTTCAACACGGGTACACCCGTTTCTGAAACACGGGTACACTCGTTTAGTACTAACTGGCTAATCCGTTATGCGTATTTTCTAAGTCTTATGATACGAATTTGTATTAAAGTTGTACCCGTTTCTAGCGGCTTCTTTTTATTCCAAATAAATTCCCTGCCATAAATTTTTTAATAACAAAAAAATAAAATCGTGGATCTCTTATTTCTGCCCGTTTTTCAACACGGGTACACTCGTTAAGCACTAGCAGGCTAATCCTTTATGTATATTTTTTATATACAATATTATTGACTCATTCCAAAGATGTACCCGTTTTCAGTGACTTTTTTTTATTCCGAAATAATTAGGCAATATAAAATTTTAAAGGAAAAAAAAAATCATGGATCTCATATTTCTACCCGTTTTTCAACACGGGTACACCCGTTTCTGAAACACGGGTACACTCGTTTAGTACTAACTGGCTAATCCGTTATGCGTATTTTCTAAGTCTTATGATACGAAGTTGTATTAAAGTTGTACCCGTTTCTAGCGGCTTCTTTTTATTCCAAATAAATTCCCTGCCATAAATTTTTTAATAACAAAAAAATAAAATCGTGGATCTCTTATTTCTGCCCGTTTTTCAACACGGGTACACCCGTTTTTCAACACGGGTACACCCGTTTTTCAACACGGGTACACCCGTTTCTGAAACACGGGTACACTCGTTAAGCACTAGCAGGCTAATCCTTTATGTATATTTTTTGTATACAATATTATTGACTCATTCCAAAGATGTACCCGTTTTCAGTGACTTTTTTTTATTCCGAAATAATTAGGCAATATAAAATTTTAAAGGAAAAAAAAAATCATGGATCTCATATTTCTACCCGTTTTTCAACACGGGTACACCCGTTTCTGAAACACGGGTACACTCGTTTAGTACTAACTGGCTAATCCGTTATGCGTATTTTCTAAGTCTTATGATACGAAGTTGTATTAAAGTTGTACCCGTTTCTAGCGGCTTCTTTTTATTCCAAATAAATTCCCTGCCATAAATTTTTTAATAACAAAAAAATAAAATCGTGGATCTCTTATTTCTGCCCGTTTTTCAACACGGGTACACCCGTTTCTGAAACACGGGTACACTCGTTTAGTACTAACTGGCTAATCCGTTATGCGTATTTTCTAAGTCTTATGATACGAAGTTGTATTAAAGTTGTACCCGTTTCTAGCGGCTTCTTTTTATTCCAAATAAATTCCCTGCCATAAATTTTTTAATAACAAAAAAATAAAATCGTGGATCTCTTATTTCTGCCCGTTTTTCAACACGGGTACACCCGTTTTTCAACACGGGTACACCCGTTTCTGAAACACGGGTACACTCGTTAAGCACTAGCAGGCTAATCCTTTATGTATATTTTTTGTATACAATATTATTGACTCATTCCAAAGATGTACCCGTTTTCAGTGACTTTTTTTTATTCCGAAATAATTAGGCAATATAAAATTTTAAAGGAAAAAAAAAATCATGGATCTCATATTTTTACCCGTTTTTCAACACGGGTACACCCGTTTCTGAAACACGGGTACACTCGTTAAGCACTAGCAGGCTAATCCTTTATGTATATTTTTTGTATACAATATTATTGACTCATTCCAAAGATGTACCCGTTTTCAGTGACTTTTTTTTATTCCGAAATAATTAGGCAATATAAAATTTTAAAGGAAAAAAAAAATCATGGATCTCATATTTCTACCCGTTTTTCAACACGGGTACACCCGTTTCTGAAACACGGGTACACTCGTTTAGTACTAACTGGCTAATCCGTTATGCGTATTTTCTAAGTCTTATGATACGAAGTTGTATTAAAGTTGTACCCGTTTCTAGCGGCTTCTTTTTATTCCAAATAAATTCCCTGCCATAAATTTTTTAATAACAAAAAAATAAAATCGTGGATCTCTTATTTCTGCCCGTTTTTCAACACGGGTACACCCGTTTCTGAAACACGGGTACACTCGTTTAGTACTAACTGGCTAATCCGTTATGCGTATTTTCTAAGTCTTATGATACGAATTTGTATTAAAGTTGTACCCGTTTCTAGCGGCTTCTTTTTATTCCAAATAAATTCCCTGCCATAAATTTTTTAATAACAAAAAAATAAAATCGTGGATCTCTTATTTCTGCCCGTTTTTCAACACGGGTACACCCGTTTCTGAAACACGGGTACACTCGTTAAGCACTAGCAGGCTAATCCTTTATGTATATTTTTTATATACAATATTATTGACTCATTCCAAAGATGTACCCGTTTTCAGTGATTTTTTTTTATTCCGAAATAATTAGGCAATATAAAATTTTAAAGGAAAAAAAAAATCATGGATCTCATATTTCTACCCGTTTTTCAACACGGGTACACCCGTTTCTGAAACACGGGTACACTCGTTTAGTACTAACTGGCTAATCCGTTATGCGTATTTTCTAAGTCTTATGATACGAAGTTGTATTAAAGTTGTACCCGTTTCTAGCGGCTTCTTTTTATTCCAAATAAATTCCCTGCCATAAATTTTTTAATAACAAAAAAATAAAATCGTGGATCTCTTATTTCTGCCCGTTTTTCAACACGGGTACACCCGTTTCTGAAACACGGGTACACTCGTTAAGCACTAGCAGGCTAATCCTTTATGTATATTTTTTATATACAATATTATTGACTCATTCCAAAGATGTACCCGTTTTCAGTGACTTTTTTTTATTCCGAAATAATTAGGCAATATAAAATTTTAAAGGAAAAAAAAAATCATGGATCTCATATTTCTACCCGTTTTTCAACACGGGTACACCCGTTTCTGAAACACGGGTACACTCGTTAAGCACTAGCAGGCTAATCCTTTATGTATATTTTTTATATACAATATTATTGACTCATTCCAAAGATGTACCCGTTTTCAGTGACTTTTTTATTCCGAAATAATTAGGCAATATAAAATTTTAAAGGAAAAAAATCATGGATCTCATATTTCTACCCGTTTTTCAACACGGGTACACCCGTTTCTGAAACACGGGTACACTCGTTAAGCACTAGCAGGCTAATCCTTTATGTATATTTTTTATATACAATATTATTGACTCATTCCAAAGATGTACCCGTTTTCAGTGACTTTTTTTTATTCTGAAATAATTCGGCAATATAAGATTTTAAAGGAAAAAAAAATCGTGGATCTCATATTTCTACCCGTTTCTAAACACGGGTATACTCGTCTACAACTAACGGACTTTCCTTTATCGTTTATTTCTAATTTTAAAAATTACCTATTAACATTCAAGTACTGCTCGTTTATTATCTTAGAGCCATACCATTGTCATATATATTGAAATTTTTTTTCTTATTAATATATAATCCTGCTTTTTTATACATTCGTAAAGGACAATGTGACTCTAATTATTAAATTAATAAAACTTATAGCGCACTCTCTTTGATTTTTCAGCAAGTTTTAATTTTCATTTTCTGATTATTCTCGAAATCTTTTTATTGAGTATTCTTAGCGTTCTTCCCCATCAATTATAGTTGCATCGATTACAACGCCACATCTTGTTTTTAAGTATAACTGTTCCATCTATAATACTGCGTATTGTTTGGCTAGTAATTTTATTTTATCACCAAATCGCGCCGTTCTAGTCTTTGGCAATTTTTCATACACTCAGATTTTAAATACCACGTGAAGCCAACAGCTTGAATGAATTAAGCAACAATCGGTGCAATACAGTTGAACAACATAAAAAAAATTAATGATCCTGAAGTTAGCAGACAGCTCGAACAATTAAGAACAAAAATTTGTTTAATTTTTTAAAAATGAACAACTATCGGACAAATAAAAAATTATATCGAACATTGACGGACAATTGAATTGTTTATAACAAAATTTAAAAAATTAATTTTTAAGTGCCAAGTTCAGAGGTTTAAAAATTAAGGTTTTTTTTTTTCTACAAATTGATTACAAAAAAAAAAATTAACAATAATAATAAAAATAAATAATAATAACATCAATAATAAAAAAAATTTGAAAATTGATAAGTGCATTTTTTATAAATATTATTTTTTAAATTATTTACTTTATTTATTTATAATTTTAAATTTGTCTGTCTGCTACATTCACATTCATGGCTATCTTCAATACAAAAAAAATAAAAAAATTCCACTGCAGTCATGTTGGTAACAATGAAAATTAATACGTCTCCATGTTCTTACTTCAATTAAATACCAGGTGGGGCGTATTGCCGTAGTGGTTCCTGTCGCTGTCAAGTAAATCATTATTTTTTAATATTTGACAGTTAATTATTATTAGTTTAGGTAAATAATTCAATTGTTTTAAATTATTCTACCAATAATACTAATTTTAACAAATATTCACAATAATATCACTACAGTTCTATAGTTTTTTTTATATATTTAAAATCTACTCCGTTCGGTGTACTGTAGAAATCATTGATTGCTGATGAAAAAAATAAATCTTATTAATTTTTTTTTTATTTGATAATTTACGTTTTATATATAAAGTGATTATGAGATAAAACAATTATGATAATTGTTTTATATTTAATTATTGTGAAATAAGTACCGAGTATATAGATTTTGAGAGTTATTATTATGAGTACGTAGTGGAGACATTGATCCATTTCGAGCTCACAATATAGCTAACATTCAATCTTTTTTTATTTTTATTTTTTAAATTTTTATAAATGATATAATTAAATATTGTTTTATATTTTTTTGTTTTTGATTATTAATAGCAAAATGTCGGACTCGAAGTATTTTACGACGACCAAGAAGGGAGAAATTTTTGAATTAAAATCAGAATTAAATAATGATAAGAAAGAAAAGAAAAAGGAAGCTGTAAAAAAGGTAAGTTATGATAAATATTTGAATAATTAAAGCAATGGGTATCTATTATTTTTATTTTATTTTTTATTTTCACGCAATAATTTTATGAAATCTTATATATTTAAATTTCGGATATGTAATTTATATAAAATTAACGATAAAAATATTTCTATCAACACTTGCATATCAATATTATCACTCGAGTTGTTTTGACAAAAGTTATTAAAGCCGAGTTACTTATGTCGGGTTCCATTAAATTCAAGGGGGACTGCTAGTGTGACCGCTTGAAAAAAAGATTATTTTTGGGAATTTTTTTAAAGAAAACTACTGCATGGAATGTTTTAATGTTTTGAGGACATATTTGTGGATATATAATGAATACAAGATTGAATTTTTGGACCAAAATATCAAAATTTAGTGAGTTATTCACAATCTCCCAAGGCTCCAAAAAAAGTCCCCCTGCTGCAATGATAGCGACCTTCGCAGTACCGGAAATCAAAAAAACCAAAAAGTTTTTTAAACTAGAAGGTATTTGCTGTACCATGACCCTCGGGCTAAGAAAAAAATTTAAGTTTAACAAAATAGCGGAGTTTTAAAAAAAAATTTCAAATTTCGCGCGAAAATTTGCTGATTTTTGGCCTGGCAAAATTACATTTTTGATCCGATCGAAAAACTGGAGGTTCGTGGTACGTAGAAACATAAAAGAAGCTGCGATTCGAATCAAATCGATCGGATGAATTTTCTTCGAGTTATAACTGCAGCAATTTTGAAAAATATATTTTCGAGAACCGATAAGCTGTTCTTCAGATGGCCGTAACTCAAAAAAACTATTCGAGAAATGCACTTTAAATTTTAGTATGCTATTTTTGAAGCTACAGACTATCAAAATATACAAAAAAAAATTGATTATTTTCAAAATTTCACACTAGTGGTACCCCTGAATATTATAAAAAAAAAAATTACTTATTTTTGAATTTATTTGTTAATTTAATAGGTGATAGCATCGATGACTGTGGGTAAAGATGTATCAGCATTATTTCCCGACGTCGTTAATTGCATGCAAACGGACAATTTGGAGTTAAAGAAACTTGTGTATCTTTATCTTATGAATTATGCTAAAAGCCAACCAGACATGGCTATCATGGCAGTCAACACATTTGTAAAGGTAATGTAGTTGATAAATACTATTTTTAAAAGTGATAAATTCATTATTAATATAATCATTTATTTTTAATGCACCTTTGCTATCTTATTGTATCCATACTAACACCATTTAAATTATTTTACCAGAGACAAATTGTCAGTCGCAATTTTTTAAATTAAAAAAAAAATTAATATTGTTGACAATTAGTTTATTAATGTAAATTTAAATCAAAAATATATTTGGTAACGATTATTGATGAATAAATAACAATAATAAATAAACTTATCAATTTGTCTCACATTAAATTTAAACAGACCGCGCTTTGCAAATAAAATAAATTTGCACAGGGCTGTCTATTAAAAAATATAATGGAATGGATTTTTTTTTAAACCGACAAATGAATCGCTTATGTTTCAAAGAGCACGAGACTGGAATTTGGTATCGGCATAAAATACATGTATATATATAGATTTATATATATCATAAAAAATTAACACAGCAATGAGCACTGATGAAAAAATTTTAAATTCGTCAATCCAAATTCCAGCAAAAATAAATTCAAATCGTGGTAAGAAATAAAATAATTAAAATTTAAATTAAATGTTATACGTATTTATATATGTTACAAATATAAATATATGTTTATGCACAAATGTATATACATTAATAATATAAATTTAGCATGAATTGATATTAAAATAGATTCAAATAATTATTTTTAATTAAAACAGAAATAGCATGCGGATATTTTATATTTTCATAAATAAATTAAAGTAAATAATAAAATATATATGTTTATTTATATTATATATGTCTATTGCATTCAATATGCCTGTTTACTTACGCATTGCTAATTGCACGTACATATATTTTTAATATAAAAAAAAAAAAAAAATTATAGTATAACGAGTTTTTATCTTTTAACATATATATTTGTTTTATAATAATATATTTATTATATTGCATTAAAGGCATTATCAGATAGTGACTCCAACTTTTTGAAAATATTCTATGACTTTCAACTGTCAGGATTGTATTCAAATTTTAATAATTAATCAAAAAACAATTAAAGCATTTACTCAAAAATGGGCAATTTCACTGAGATATAAATTTTAAAAAAATTACTTATAGTTGTCATCAGTTGGGAGTTAAACAAAATTTGGAAAAAAGACAGCATAGTAGTAATTTCACTGAGGTATAGATTTTAAAAAAATTACTTACTTTTAATATGAATGGGAGTTAAATGAAATTTGAAAAATAAATTTCCGTAAAATCTTCGAATTTTTAAATTTTGAAGGCTAAAATTTATTCAACAAATTTCGTGTCTCCTAATTGATAAAAACTCTAAGTAATTTTTTTTTTAAATCTATATCTCGGCGAAATTACGACTACGTTGTCCTTTTTTCAATTAATGCTTTAATTATTGTTTAATTAATTGATAAAATTTTGAAACTGACAGTCATTGAAATTTTTTAAAAAGTGGGGGGGGGAAGGTACTGTCTGAAAATGCCCTTGATTATTTAAATTAATTTATGTTGTTAAATTAATATTATTAAATGTGTATTGTATATTTGTGTATAATATTTTTAAAATTAATTCTATTGCAAGGTGACAATGTCTTTCTATTTATTAATTTAAAATTAATAACAAAATCAAAACAATATTTCATTACGAACGTTTACAATAAAAAAATATGTATATATATTTATATATACTATAGATATTTTAAATTTAACAGAACGAAAGATCGTTTGATAATAATTATTTAAAAAATAAATAAATGAAAAAAAAACTCGTGCTCTTTGAAAAATGACCGATTCGTGTCGTGTTAATAATTAATTATAATATAATTAATATATTAAAAATGGTGACGGTGACCAATTTGACCTTTTTCGTTCTGACACGCTAAAAGGAGCTAGCAACATCTCCGATGACAAAGGTACCATACCAAACTTTATATCTCGTTAAAAAAAAAAAAAGTATTAAATAAAAAATCATACTAATAGAAAAAAAAAGTAAAAATAGAAGACAAATAAAAAATATTTTTGTTAGGTCATTTTTAGTTCATATAAAATATGTAGTTAGTTTTTTTTTTATTATGACTGGACTTGAATCCCTGGCTTGCCCGATTTTTTGCGCAGGACTGTGAGGATCCAAATCCACTGATTCGTGCCTTGGCTGTACGAACAATGGGATGTATTCGTGTTGACAAAATAACAGAATATCTTTGTGAGCCATTGAGAAAATGTCTGAGGGATGAGGATCCGTATGTAAGAAAAACAGCAGCTGTTTGTGTTGCTAAATTGTACGACATTAATGCTGGATTAGTTGAAGACCAAGGATTTTTGGATCAGTTGAAAGATCTTTTATCAGATAGTAATCCAATGGTATTGTTTTATTTTTTTTTAGTAAATTTATTTTATTAATACACATTTTTAGTTTTCATTTCTTGTTCGTTGATTCAGGGGGAAAGGGGTCTGAGATACAAAAAAAAAGAGCATATTTTTTATTTTTTTTCAGAGTACCTCTTTTATTAAAATTCTTAAAATTTGTGAAATTATTAAGCATCATTTCAAGAATATTCTGCTAAATTTTCATAGAAAAATATTGGAAAATAAGCCAGTGGTAGTGGGGAGAGACGAGTGACTTTAAAAAAAAAGTCTCCATGCTGCAGGCAGGATAACTCATGACTGCTTCATTTGAAATCAAAAAACCAAAAAGATTTCTTTAGTACAGAAGTTTATTTTAAATTTGAACGAAGGATTTTTTTTTTCAATAATTACTTATTTTTTAATTAAACAAAAGGAAAAACTTTTGGCATGATCAAAGCTTTTTGATTGCACCTTTACCAAAAATTCAAAAATATTTTGTTTATCCCTTCGTTCAAATCCAAGATAGACTTATGTACTAAAGAAATCTAGTTTTTTGACTTCAGCTGCAGTCATGAATTATCCTGCCTACGTCATGAAGACCTTTTAATATGACTCGTCTCTCCCTACTACCACTGGCTTATTTTTCAATATTTTTTTATAAAAATTCAGCAGAATATTCTTGAAATGATGTTTGATAATGTCACAAATTTTAAGAATTTTAATAAAGAAGGTACTCTGAAAAAAAAATCACAAAAATATGCTCTTTTTTTTGTATCTTAGATCCCTTCTCCCTTAAATGTAATTTATTTGTTTTTTCATTTTTTACATAAAAAGGTCGTAGCAAATGCTGTTGCTGCATTGTCAGAGATAAATGAATCAAGTCCCAGTGGACCACTCGTTGAAATGAATGCCCAGACAATAAACAAATTGCTGACTGCTCTTAATGAATGTACTGAGTGGGGACAAGTTTTTATTTTAGATTCTCTAGCTAATTATTCACCTAAAGATGATCGTGAAGCTCAAAGTATTTGTGAAAGAATTACTCCACGTTTAGCTCACGCTAATGCTGCAGTTGTCTTATCAGCGGTCAAGGTTTCACATATTTATATTTTTTTCAATATTATAATTACTATTGAATGATTATAAATTTAAAAAAAAAAAATTATTTTTTAGGTTCTGATGAAGCTCATGGAAATGTTACAATCAGAATCAGATTTCGTTGGCACTCTGACTAAAAAATTAGCACCTCCACTAGTAACTCTCCTTAGTTCCGAGCCGGAAGTTCAGTACGTGGCTTTGAGAAATATTAATTTGATTGTACAGAAGCGGCCAGATATTTTGAAACATGAGATGAAAGTATTTTTTGTTAAATACAACGATCCAATTTATGTTAAATTAGAAAAATTAGATATTATGATTAGATTAGCGTCTCAAGCTAATATTGCACAAGTTTTATCCGAATTAAAAGAGTATGCTACTGAAGTTGATGTTGACTTTGTGAGAAAAGCTGTCAGAGCTATCGGAAGATGTGCTATTAAAGTTGAACCATCTGCTGAAAGATGCGTGTCTACACTTTTAGATTTAATTCAGACTAAAGTAATTTTTATTTTAATTAATAGTATTATGGGTTTATTCCAGTGCGCGCGTTTAAAAAACGGGGAGCGCGCAGTGGGTTGACTTCTTACCTGAGTTCTAAACTAAAATTCATATTTTAGGTAAATTATGTCGTTCAAGAAGCTATCGTCGTTATAAAAGATATTTTCCGTAAATATCCAAACAAATATGAGAGTATAATTTCAACTCTCTGTGAAAATCTTGATACTCTAGATGAACCAGAAGCACGTGCATCAATGATCTGGATTATTGGAGAGTATGCTGAGCGTATTGACAACGCCGACGAATTGTTAGAAAGTTTCTTAGAAGGTTTTCATGATGAAAATACTCAAGTACAGCTGCAACTTCTTACTGCTATTGTAAAACTTTTCTTAAAACGTCCAACTGATACACAAGAATTAGTGCAGCAAGTTCTGAGTCTTGCGACACAAGACTCCGATAATCCAGATCTTCGTGATCGTGGATTTATTTACTGGCGATTATTGAGCACAGACCCAGCAGCTGCTAAAGAAGTTGTCTTGGCAGAGAAACCGTTGATTTCTGAGGAAACAGATTTATTAGAACCGACTCTACTTGATGAACTTATCTGCCATATTTCAAGTCTTGCATCAGTTTATCACAAGCCACCCAGTGCTTTCGTTGAGGGAAGATCAGCTGGTGCTAGAAAATCATTGCCAGCTAGAAATAATTCAAATGATGAAGCTGCCAGAAGTCAACCAGCAGCTCAAGTTATTCCAGCTCAAGATTCTCTGATTGGAGATCTTCTCAGTATGGATATTGGTTTGTATTTTTTATTTTAAAATAAATATTTAAAACTTGTGACTGACCAATTGTTTTTTAAAATCTTTTTAGGCGGACCACCAGTTGTTCCACCAGCACCAGCAGCGTCCACAGGTTTAGATCTTTTGGGAGATGGTTTAGATGGAATACTCAGTGGAACAGATACTTCAGCACCAATTGTTTCTCAAACAACGACAGGTCTTCTTGGTGACATATTTGGATTTAATCAAGCACCCACTTCCTATGTACCTCCAAAAGTTAACTGGCTTCCAGCTGAAAAAGGAAAAGGTTTTGATATTTGGGGTACTTTTTCAAGGAAGTAAGTTTTATTATTAAAAATTTTATTTGCATTTTATTTTCTTAAAAAATTTTATTTGCACCAAGAAATTTTATGCATCATAAATTTAATACAAAAATTTTCTTGGGGCGAGAAAAGATTATTTTGCTCAAGAAATGATTCCTTGCACCAACAAAATTTTTTCGAGTTCTAAATAACTTTTTGGTTTTAATTCACAATACGAAAAATTTCTTGGGGTAAGTAAAAATTTTCTTTAGGCGAGTAAAGATTTTTTGTGTCAATGAATCCTTTTTTTTCTATGCACACTTTTTTAGCTTTGAGAAGGTTCCTAAAACCAAATGGAAATATAAAACTTTGTCATTTTGGAATAAGTAACGCGATATAAATAATATAGTATATATTCAGTGACATTCAGTCATATTTAGTGACAGAATAATTAGAATATTAATTTATTTAAAGAAAATTACGATCGTATTTTTTCTCGCGTAATTTAAATGTAATTCGAATGATACAGATAAATCGATTTTTCTCAATGATTGATAATAAAAAAGAGTTGAAACTATGAAAAGGCACAAATTCAAGTCAAAACCTTTCTAACGATACCAAATTTAATAACATTAACTAATTCTATCATACAGATATGCCGGGAACAAAATTTTCCTTATTCTCTTAATAATATAGATTATTTAAATTCGAAAAACCAGTGCTGTTTATTTTTACTGTTATTATTTTTTTCATTTTTTCTCTCCATGAACTACTGGCAGCAGCACTAGTGTAACAGTATAGGTTTGAAATTTGAAAAAAAAATGACGTCTAAGACAAAAAGGCGGGATATAAAAAAATTGTTGATAAAAAAATACTAAACTGAAAATAATAAATAAAACAATGAAATTGATACTTTATAAGTTGAATAAAAATTTATAATAAAAAAAAAATTAAATTAATATCATAAAATAAAAGTAATGAAATTTTTTTTTATTTAACAGAAATGGACAAATTAGTATGGACATGACATTCACGAATAAAGCTATGCAAGCGATGGGTGGTTTTGCTATTCAATTAAATAAAAATAGTTTTGGATTAACTTTATCTGCACCTCTACAAGTACCGGCTCCTTTGGGACCTGGTTCAAGTGTTGAAGTAAACGTAATACTCACAACAACTGGTGCAGTTCAGCGTATGGATCCATTGAACAATCTTCAAGTTGCTATCAAAAATAATATCGATGTATTTTATTTCGCTTGTCTCGTTCCAATGCACGTTTACTTCACCGAGGACGGGCAATTGGACAAACGAGTATTCTTATCTACGTGGAAAGATATTCCAGCTCAAAATGAGGTTCATTTTTTATTTTATTTTTAAGTGACCTAGTAATTAACCGTGATCCGGAAGTTGATTACATTTGTTTTTTATTATGAATGAATAAATAAAAATTAATATTTTTATAGGTCCAGTATACACTTAACGGAGTTTTACTAACAGCGGATCAAGTTGTACAAAAAATGCAGCAAAGTAATGTATTTACGATTGCTAAAAGAAACGTTGAAGGACAAGATATGCTTTATCAATCTCTTAAATTAACGAATAACGTTTGGGTGCTAATTGAATTAAAAATTCAGCCTGGAAATCCTGATGTCACTGTAAGATATTTTAATTTTTTAATATTTTTTTAAGGGCATTCTCAGAAAGTGTTCCTCATTTTTTAAAAATATGAATCGGAGTGACTGCGGATTTAAATGAAATTTCAGATCACTTCGCTAAAAAAACAAACTCCCTATTTATTCCATATGCGGAGTGATTTTTTTCAAACTCCAGAACTCCGAGTAAATTCGGATTTAATTAAAATCCGTAATCACTCCGTATTTACTCCCAATTTTTTACACAACGTTGACCTTTTTTCGATCAATGCATTAATTTTTTTTAATTAATTAAGAAAATTTTCAAAAAAGTGGGGGAAGGGCACTGTCTGAAAATGAGCATAATTAATATATCATATAAAACAAAAATATATATTTTTTATATATTATTTTTTCAGCTATCATTAAAATCACGTTCCGTAGAAGTAGCAGGAGGAGTTTTCCAATCATACAATGCTATTTTACATTCATAAGCAGTAGGAATATATATATATATATAATTACCATTCAATTGTATCAAAAATTTTTTATTTAAAAACATATTACAATTATGTTTTTTCTTATATTTTTTTTTAAGAATTATTATTACAAGAAAGTAAAATAAATATCTTTGTAGAAAATAAGAGGCGAAAATAAACAAAAAAATGTATTAAATTCGAATTAAATGTTATAAAAAATAAATTAATTGATTCATAAATGTTTATATAATATACATGAGATATCTCATTATTAAAAATCATGGAAATAATCAACAGCGTTTAAATAAATATATGTACCATATAAACTTATTAATTATTGAATATTAATATTAATAAAGTACTAAAACCAATATAATAAATTTTTACTTTCATTTTAATTATATTTTTAATACTTCTTCGATATAAAAATATATATTCTAATTGATTAGTCAAGATATTAAGTTCAATTTAAATTTTGAAAATACAATACTAACTTTTTTTTTCAAACTTTCAAGTTTCCTTCTTTTTTTCTACTTTTTTGAATTTCTTCCGCGAAAATGCATTATAGCAGACAATAAATGTTCATATTATTGACAGTTACTTCCAAAACAAATATAGATATGGGCTACAATTGATGACAATGATCACACAGTGCACGGAAAAACAGAATATTAAAAATTAATAAATAATATTAAAAAGTGGAATCTGTTATCAATAATTAGTACTATTATGTGCTTAATGCAAAGTAGCTTACTAATTTTTGTAGATTCCTAAAAACTACTATCAATTATTTCAAAAAGTAAATAAATATTATTACTTTTAGATATAATACGTGACTTATTAGTGAACGTTAATTAATTTATGGCATAATCTATTAAAAAGTAATGATTGGTCAAATTAAGAATTGCTATCTTAGATACTGATTTTTCCAGCCGAAAATTGAAAAAGTTACAAACTTTTATTTTATAAATTCGATATCACTGATCAATTATTAGCTTAAAATATCATTTATTCATCATTACAAATTAATTTACAATATACATAAATCGAATAAGTGGTAAATAATAAAATGAAAAATTAGTATACTAGATACTGATTTTTTGCTCATAAAAATACCGAAAATTTTTAACTCTCATTTTATAAATTATATCCCATTGACTAATAATTAATATAAAATGTTATTTATTCATTATTATAAATTAATTTTTATATACATATATCGAATAAGTGGTAATCAATAAAATTAAAAATTCGTATACTAGATCTTTATATATTAATATGTACGTTTACTAATTTTTCGGTTCCTCATTTTTAAAATTTTTCTATGTTTATTTGAATAGTAATAATTGTAGATACCAAATTATCGATTCTTTTTCATATTAATTTTAATATACGAAATTACAAATTTAGCTCTTGTATGTGTATCAAATTTTAATATAAATAATAGCCATTTTGTGATATATATAATGATCCTGGTTTGATATTAGTATCGAATATACTAATTTTAAGTCGAAAATAAACTACAAACTATTCAAATTTTGAGCATCATTTTTTTCCGTGTGCCCATGGTCCGCAACGGTCCATATCTTCGAGATAGAAGGTCGACTCCTTTTTTTTCCAGGGATCGATTAGTCATGTAGAATATTAAAAAAGCTACAGGTGCAATTATTCAAATAGTTTTTTTTATAATTTATCGTTTTTAAAAAAATTTAAAAATTATTAGACGTCATCTAACTTCAGTATCATAAATTTTCTATGACTCCTAGGACCAGCATCTGCACGTTTTATTTATTTAAAAAAACTTGGCTCTGAGACAAAATAAAATGTATCTTGTCCTTTTAAAAGACATCTATGACATGTTAAAGTTGTTCTGTGCTACTTGGGTACTAAATAAATATTTTACCGCCAATAAATTTAAAATAAGTTATCAGAATTTATACTATACATAAATTTGTATCATGTGACCATCCACCAGAAAAAATTTAACCAATGCAATTTTATACACATATATTCATATATATTTTTCTAGTAGTATAGTAAGTTTATATTGTAACCACTCCGAAAAAAAATAGTAGAACTATTAAAAAATAGATCAATAAATATAAATTGTTTATAAATAATAACAATAATGGCGGCTTCAAGAGATTTAAATATTGCTAGAAAAAATCTTACAAATTCTCTGGGTGACAATGCCAAAGTGTAAGTATTAATTGTTAATAAGGTTATCTATAATTTGAATATAAAAATTTGATAAATAAAATTTATTTATTACAGGTATTTTGAAAAAATGAAATTATGGTTTCAAATGAAGGTAAAGTTATTTTAATGAATTAATGAAATAAAAATGATACTCAAAATCGCAGACATTTTATTTTACTGACAAGTAACTTGTTTATAATTTTATAAAATTGTCTGACGTCTGCTGCTTTCAGTATCATAAATAAATGAATTGAGTAATTTTAAATGTTATAAATATTCCACAATTTTTGAATAATTTTAAAATTCACGAATTTCCCAAGTAGCACACAGACAACTTCAAGATGTCATAAAGATGTCTTTTGAAAGGATAAAATAAATTTTTTTTGTCTCGAAGTCGAGTTTTTTTTAAATAAATAAGACGTAAGATGTTGGTCCTTGTACATAGCAAATTTGTATTCTTTTTCCCGCCCTAAAAAAAGTATTTAAGTTTAAAAATCATTTAGATGATGACTTATTTGACAATCATTTGTAATTTACTTTTTGCCATCACTTGTGAAGTCTTTTAACCAGATATTTTTTCGGTGACATAAATTTCTGATTATTTTTGTCAACATTTCGGTTCCTTATATATGTCAAAAAACTGATATCTTATAGATGTCAAAGTCAAGTGTGCTACTTGGATTACGAATAATTAGAAAAAATTAAAATCGTTATATTTGATTTGATTCGATTTGCACATCCCTACCCAAGTAGCACAGAGTCAACTTTAAGATGTCTTTTAAAAGGACAAGACTAATTTTTTTTGTCTCAAAGTCATCTTTCATGGTATGAATACGACATGCAAATGTTGGTTCCGAAGACAGAGATGAGTTGTGTTGTTTTTCCTGTCTCATGTCAATTAAAAAGTCGTTCAGATGACTTATTTTACCACTATTTGCAGTTTACTTTTTGTCATTACTTGTGTTAAGTCTTCTAAGTAGGTATTTTTTCAGTGACATAAATTTCTGATCATTTTGTCAACGTATTGATGTCTTATCGACAAGTCAAAAAGTAGCTTAAAAACTGATATCTTATAGATGTCTCAAAGACAAGTGTCCTACTTGGGATAAAATTTATTTTAACACTATATACTCAGGTAGCACACTTGTCTTTGTGACATCTATAAGATATAAGTTTTTAGGCTACTTTTTGACTTCAATAAGGCATCAATATGTTGACAAAACGATCGGAAATTTATCACCGAAAAAATACCTACTTGAGAGACTCAACACAAGTGACGACAAAAAGTAAATTACAAATAGTGGTAAAATAAGTCATCTAAATGACTTTTTCATTGAAATAAAACAGAAAAAACAATACAACTCGGCTTTGTCTCTGGAACCAACATTTGCATGTCGTATTTATATCAAAAAAGATGACTTTGAAGGCATCTTAAAGTTGACTCTATGCTACTTGGGCTTCTAAAATTTAAAAAATTGTCAATTGTTATCTACATTCACTCATATAAATAAAAATTATAAATTTAATTATTACAGAGTTCCAAAGAAGAATTTGATTGTGAAGCCAGAAATATTATGACAGATGAACAGATTCATTTACACAATGAATTTCTTTTATGTTTATTTAATAAAGTACGAGGACTTGCTTCTGCAACACCTCTAAGGCCGATGAAAGCTAATAATACCCATGTTCACACAGACAAAGATAAAATATTAAAAGAAAAACGATTAAAATTAAAGAGAAAATATAAAACTGATAGATCTAATTTTGAAGTTAGTATTTATTCATTAATTACTTATACTTATTTATACTTATTAATTGCATTGGGGTGTCAGTAAAAAAATAAAATTCTAATACATTTATATTGTTAGCCTGCAGATATGTACGTTGATGTGTTGAGTCAAATGTCATCTCCAGTAGGCGATGAACCTATCGGTGCTAACAGATCTAGCGCGCAAGAATTATTGTTACCTGATAGAACATTTGTATTAGCAAGACTAATGTTAGCTGCTTGGGAAAACAATATGGACAGTGCTGATGAAAATACCGCTCATATAATAATTGCTGCGACACAAATATTTCTTAAAAATATTATTACAGCTGTACTTACAAAAAGAAAAGGATTTGCTGTTCATCAGAAAAGTTTTATTTATAATATAGGAGAACCAGTACCGAGTTCATGGAAAAGAAACACAATGTTTATACCTCGTGGTATTCATTTTAGGTACATAGAAATAATTTTTTTAAAACCGGTGACCCAGTCTTAGAATTTCTGATTTCTGAAAAAATCCGAAAATATTTAAAGTGTTTTTGAATTTCTTGAAAGTACTCTTAAGTAAATCCTTCTAATTCAAAAATATTTTAAACTTCCCGCGATAAAAATTTAAAATTTAAAAAAAAAATGGAAGTTATTGGTTTCGGTCCAATTTTCGAAAATCGAGTTTTCATCAGATGTTGACGCGTGTGTGTGTGTGTGTATAGACTAATTTTTCAAATTTTTTAAATCAAAGCTAAATCTCAAAACTTTTTTTTAGACTCGAAGAATTTAAAATTTTCAAATTTTTTTCCGTAATTAAATTATAAAATACAAAATCAAGGGCTAAGTAAAAATAATTTTTCAAAACTTTTTGTACATGAATTTCTTTTAACAACTTAAAAAAAATTCAATACTATAAAACAAAATTGTTTTTATATTTACGTACACACAAACGAGAGTATGATCTTTACAATATAATTATTTATTTAAATATAATATTAATATCGTCTGTTTAATTTTTATTCTATAGTAAGACAACAGACATAATTGATCCCGATGGACAAGTACCAGCAGTGAAGCAGACAGTTGACGAAATGGAACAAGCAACCGCTTTTGCTATGGCTTGTTCAACACCAGTATTATCACCAGCTTTACCTCCCGTCAGTGTTAACGATTTATTGCAAACATTAAAGGTTTAGTATACATTTTTTAAATCTCTTGATGATCGTTTTAAAAACTTAAATAATCAAATTATTCTTTCAGATTTATAAAAATTTGGTTAATAATCATACAGTATATGCTACTAATATGGAACGATTATTTACGTATCCTACACATCCAACTTGGGAAGATTTAGAGATGAAAAAGTTTATGTGTTGAAGTAAATTTGTGATTGCATATTATTTTGAATTAAATGTATCAATTGCTGTATATACTTATCATGATACACGAAATTATTTGAAATTAATTTTAGACAATTCGTTAATGCATTTAAATGTTCTTTAATGTTCAGGAATAATACGAGAAAAAACAAGTATACTGTGCGACAAGGGATGAAACAAAACGATTTTAGACCAGGGTGAAGTTGACTGCCCGTGTTGTAGGCGAATATGGTTTTTAGTTTTATTTATTAATTTATATTGAGTGATTCAATCTCACTCCAATTAAAAGTGACCGGGTATAGGGGCTTTTACCTCACAGTAATAAAAATTAGCAAGACTGAAAAATTAAGTTATATAAATTGTATAAAGTAAAATCTCTTTATTTGTACAATTACATTCGAATCTGGAATTTTCCAGCTTTAGTAATATACTTAACGCCTTTAAATGGTTTATATTTTTCACCATACATGTCCAAACCGCTTACTTTCAAACCAGAAACGGCTAATTGATTTATTGTGAAATGAACCTGGAAATGATTATTTTTAATTTATTAAATATTTATTTTGACTGAGTTAAATAAAAAAAAAAAAGTTTATGCTTGAAAACTTACATTAATCGCAGGATTTGATTCAGAAAACGATGCCCCATTTTGTATGGTGATTGATCCACGTAAATTTGGTAATTTCGAAACATCTATTCGTCCAATATCCCAAAATAATACTTTGCTAACAGGATCAAATGAATACTTACCTTGATTTGGTACTAAAGTACAATTCAAAACAATTTTCGGCATCGGTATTTCGAGTGTTACATTTTCGACCTAAATAAAAAATAAATAAAAATTAAATGTTGAAATAAAGAATAAAACTTTTAAATTTGACACTCACTGTTCGGCCAACAGTTTGTTTAGGTCCAACTGTTATATCTAATCTACCACCGCCTGGTTCTTTTAAACTGATATTATGTCTTACGTAAATTGGAATTGCTACAATACTTTGTGATCCAATGTGGTATGAAAGTAATCGGAAATTACCGTCAGGCGGAATGAATGAGAGTATACGCTCTGACTATAAATTATTTTACAATTAATTATATTAGATATATACATATATTTTTCATAATAAGTAAATAAATAAATAAATAAATAAATAAATTACCTCCCAACGTTTAAATCTAACACACGGATGAAAACTGACATCATCAAATAATCGTGGATTCATAAAAGACAACGTAAGATCTGGCATCCCACTTAATTTAATACAGCAGTCAACCTAAAATAATAAATTATTTATTTAAATATTATAATTATCAATGATCCTGTCTTTTAAGACAATTAGCAATTTTCGGATTTTTTTTTCAACAAATCAATTACAAAAAAAATTAACTATAAACATGCACATGTAAGAAATTAACAAATCTACAGGTGCAATTTTTAAATATGTTTTTTTTTATAATTTATCATTTTTAAAAAGATTCAAAAATTATTAGTCGGCTAACTTCAGTATCATTAATTATTGATAGCATACATATCCTTGAATTTCAGCAAAAACTGTAGCACCAGTTCGATCAATTATCGCATCAACTTCTTCTACTACATCGAAGTAAGCTTCATTATTAGTATACTTAACGCCTGTTCTTCTCCAAGGAATATTAGATAACTGGCCACTAGGTAAAACTGCACTCACACTAAAATTTAATATATATTTAAATTAAAAATAACAAGAAAAATATATGAGTGAGTTGTTAATTGATACATTAAGAAAAGATGTCCGATGGGTAATCGTTAAAAATTAATTTTTATTTTATTTTATACGAATTCAAACCACAGATATTTGAGGTATACCTGAAGATCGAACCGTTTTTTTCGAAACAAAAATAAAAAAACGAAATGAAAAGTAAAAAATCTACTGGATCTAGACTTCTGAAATGTTTCGCTCGTCAGCCGAATGTGCCAAAGATTAATTAAATAAATAATACAGTAAAACAAGACATAGAGATTGGAAATATCTGATGAATATGCAGTAAGATAAATTATATTATATTTAAATAATTAAATTACTTACTTGGATTTTCCCGTAACTGTATTCGCAATCGTTCTTAAAATATTTGGTGGTTTTATTAGCTCTTTCAAAATATTTGATTCAGTAGCCAAAGGAAACCCGTTATCTAACATTTCATCTAATAATTCATAGACAACAACATAATTTTCTTTAATAATAGTCTCAGTGCATTCATTGAAATAATCTTCGAACGTGTCAACAACTCTGTGTAAAAATTCAATAACAAATAACGGCGGAACTGTAAAAATTTGAATAAATAAACTCTTGTTATAATTTAAAATTATAATAGTAACACAGGGTGGCCACAAACCGGAAAACCGGGAGTATCAGGAATTATCAGGGAATTTCGAAAAATATCCGAGAATCAAATTGCAATAATTCAAAATTTGAAAAATTTTCAATAATACGCTACAAAAATTAAGGAATATGAAAAAAATTGAAAATTTTTTTTAGTAATTTTCAACAGGTTGTAACTCGAAGGAAAATGGTCGTATGATAAAAACAAAATCGGCAAACGGTTTTCTGATCTGGTCTTAAAATTTTTTTTATTTTGTGCGGCTCCGGAAAATTTACCAAATTTTTGCTCGTCTTAAAAACGGTCTTCGAGCTTGAATAAACTTTTTTTTATAACTATGACTGATTTTTAATTGCTCCGGAACCGTGTATATAAAAAAATTTAAAGACCAGATCAGAAAGTAGGCACTTGAAGCTACAGTTTGCCTTTTTATTTTTGTTGTACGACCATTTTTCATAGAGTTACATACTGTTGAAACTTATTAAAAAATTTGAAATTTTTTTAGTATCCCTTAATTTTTGTAACCAGTGTATTTTGAATTTATTTGAATCATAAAATTTCTTATTAAATATTTTAACTTACACATTTTTAACATCGAATAATCCAAAGTAAACAATATTAAATTATTTTACTGTCATTTTTGTTTCTCGCATGATTTTACCATCAAATTTAATTATTGAAAATGAAAATATAATAAAAACTTTGAATATCTAAATGATACGAATAAAATTTCTAAATCAGGGAAAAATGTGAAAAACTTTTCTGGAAAACCGGGAAATATCAGGGAATTTTGAAATCATTTCTTTGTGGCCACCCTGTAACAATAATAATAATAATATATTACCTTCTGTCGTACATACAGCAACGAAAAACATATGACACCGATAAATACTAATTAAATAATGATGGGGTGTAGCAATAACTGGTGGAGTATTTTCCGGGGATAAAACTCTTCTTTGCTGATCGAAAAAGTAATCACATAAAGATCGAGCAACTGCGCTCTTCCAATGCTTCTCCATAAATACATCTCTAAAAAAATTTATTTTATTATACGATTATACATTTAATTTGACAATACCTCAACATGATTTAGATAATTTATGTACCTGAAGATCTGAGCGTTTTTGGCGAATTGAAAATTTAAAAAATTTATGCAGTTGGACTGTTTAAAGGGTAGTTCTGGAGACTGGGGTTGTCTCAAAATTTTCTGCTGATATACCAGCATTCATATGGGAAAAATTTCAGAAATCTAGTCATCTACATGGAAAAAACAATATATTGGCAACTCTCTGGGATAGTACTCAACTCAGAGAGTGGATACAGTCTAGATAGGATACAGTACTGTCTGAAATTTTGTTTTTACAGAAAGTACTCAGTGCTATCCTAGAAAGTTGCCATTACTATATTGTTTTTTCCGTGCAGTAGATTTTTTACTTTCCAATTATTTAAATTTTCGTTGAGCGAAAAACGTTCCGATCTTCAGGTACATAAAAAATGAACTGTCTTAAGGACAGAGCAGGCACACAAAATAGATTTCTTCTTCTAATAACATGGAGAAATAAAATTAATTACTTTTAGTTGTCAAACTCTATTAATATACTAATCTAAAAATTTTATAAATTTTTAAGCTGTTTTTGAAAGGCTCTGTAAAAAATAGCTGTCAAAATAAAGAAAAAAAAATACATTTTAAGCTTGAAATCTCTAGTTTGGAAATCTTTAGACATTTGTCGCCTTCAGTAAATATTTCGTAGACTTTCATTCCCTGAAAAACCAGATAGCCAATTAGCGGTAATTAAATTTTTTTTTTTTCAGTGTTATTAGCATGAGCAATCTAATTTTCATGAATGCTTGTCCCGTAATTGAGTTGGAGATTGCATTTTTAGAGGTAATTTTTATTTTGTATTACAGTTAATGTATTTTCCATATGGAATCGAAGAAAACAAATGGACCGCAAAGGGTGACATATTTTTTTCTTAGATATAGGAAGTCAATGATAGGTTTTAAAAATCTGTCAAACTTATTATAATAATAATTATGGCTTACCCGGAAGAATTTATAATGAAAAGGCTGTTAATCATTTTTACAAACAGAAGTAAACTATAAAACTTAAGATTTCTATTTTAATAAATTCTACTAAACAATAAACTATGGAATAAGTTTAAGTTGACATAGTGAAAAAAAACTGGATAATCTTATAGTTGGATTAGCGAGAGTTTGCGTTTCGGATATTTTCGGTTTTTACCCCCACCATCTAAATTTAATACTTAAGATATGGTGTCTTGATGGTGGGGGTAAAAACCCGAAGCGCAAACTCTCGCTAATCCAACTATATTTTATGTATGTTTTTATTATTATTATTTATTATTATTATATTTTGGGTATGATCTCTGGTAGTATAAAATGGAATTACATAAAAAATCTGATCACAATTACCAACAGAATTCACTTTTGATGCCGGTAAGTAAGAACTACTTGAAAATATATTTTTTCTCTATTTAAAAAACAGCGGGAAATTTAAATTCGTATTCCGAAATTTGAGATAACTAGCTACAGTAAAAATTATCTGAATTTAAGTTTATTAATTAAAAATCAACTAGTATAAGCAAAAAAGTTATAAAATTTAAAAAAGCTGCAGCGGGAAATTCAAATTTGAACAATTTTTTTTTAATAGTGTAATTAAATTGAATTTGAGCTATATTAAAAAATAATTATAAAGTCTTAGAAAAAATTACAATAGATTTTTTAAATTTACAACATTTAATGTCCTTGAAGACATTTTTTAATGACTTTTTTAAATCACAATAATAAATCCTAAAGATTTTTATGGCACTGAGTACTTATGTAGTTAAACATTTTCATTTTCAGAACTTTCTAATGTATAATCCTTCATTGTGAATGATTTAGTAATTATTAAGTATTTAGGATTTCATGGGCGTCACTAATTACTATTTTTTCTGTGTAAAAATCATGACGTCATCGGCGAGCAGTACTAGGGTATACCAACTGTCAAAAAATTAATGAAAATAATTTTCCTGCTCGTTTTATTTACTAAAAACTGTTTTTTAAATTTATAACTTTATTGCCTAAAGTAATTTTTTGAATTATAAAAAAGATTTAAGTTTTTTCTTTATTTTAAATTAAATGATTCTAAAGTTAGCAGACAATTAAAAATTTTCAGATTTTTTTTTTAAAAAATCAATGGCAGAAAAAAAAACCAAAAAAATGCACATGTAGAAAATAAAAAAATCTAAAGGTGCAATTTTTTAAAATATTGTTTTTTTAAAATGATAATAAAAAAAATCTAAAAATTATTAGACGCCAGCTAACTTCAGGATCATTAATTTAAAATAATGAAAGAACTTTAATCTCTTTTACATAAAAAAAAATTACACTAGGTAATTATTTAAATTTTCTGCATGTGCATATTTTTAGTTTTTTTTTTTGTAATTGATTTGTTTAAAAAAAAATATTCCAAAATTATAAAATGTCTGCAAACTTCATGTGAGTAGCAGACATCAGACAAAATTAAAATTATTAATAAATAAAGTAAATAATAATAAAATAAAATTTTTAAAAAATGCGCATTTAAAATATGTTAAAATTAATATGTGCATTTTTTAAAAATATTATTTTGTTAATTATTTACTTTACTTATTTATAATTTTAAATTTGTCTATGTCTGCTACACTCACACTCGTGCCAACTTCAGTCACTAATTTACATCATTGTTATAATAAATAGTATAGTCCGACAATGCAAAGCTTAAATGTGCTATAGGTATTGTGATAATACAGTAGCGCCATCTTGATTTTATCTCCAAATATAAGTAAAAATTCTCCACAGCACAATTGACTTATAATTTAAATTGAAAATTCGATCAAAATTTGAAAAAATTTTTTAAATTTTCAAATATATAATAACAATAACAATTTAAATCTTAATTATAAATTATAAACATGACAATGCTTATGGCAAGTGCAGTGTCGTAATATTTATAAAATTTGTCGGTAGGTAGCAGTGGAATCAGATTTAACGCCATATTTTTGTTCATTTGGGCTGGTCATCACTCAAGTAGGTATGGCTGGGTCTGGGAATCTGGCCGAGGCCGGGGTTTAGTTTTCGGTTGCTAGTCGCAGAGTTTGAGCGGTCAAGGGTAGGTGGTACCTTAGCGGGATCATCGTAACGCGTGACAGTGAATAATCAAGCAAAGGTACGTGGTGGGGTGACCAAACAAAAAGAAAACTCGAAATAGACTTTGTGCGGACAAGTCAAAAAAAGTGATTCGTGTCAACAGCAATTAAATACTCTATAACAATTAATTTTATTGGTAAAATTTAATTTAACGTCATCATTATTAAGTTTTATTGTTAATCGTTTCAGTTTGGATCCCCCTTTCGCGCCTACTCAAGACCGCTTGATAGTGAGGACTCTGGAACGCCCTAACGAAATTTGTGAGAACAACAAGGCTTTGGTAATATATATTTTTCATCACGGCCCGACACGGGTCTTGTTGCTCGCGTCGGGTCCAAGGTACAGGTGCGAGTGCGTGCAAGGTGAGGACTCGTGATCGCTAGCGAAGTGTAACAATGGACGGCAGCTCAAAGCAGCCGTCATCAGACGTTACAGCAATGGATGGAACTGGTGGTAACAAAAGCAGCAATAGCCACAGGACAAATTCCACCACTGGCGATACTGATTCGTCAGCTTCTTCACCAGCTCCATTAGCAGCTACTGCAGGCAGTGATCCTGAATACTGTACGTCTGGTTCGAGTACCACCATGGCTATGATGACCGCAAGTAGTGACATCAGAAGCAATAGCTTTGCTCTGCCAACCCCAATACCACCATTGTCGCCAGGGTGTGGCTGTATGGTCGTGGACCCGCCGACGAACGACCTCGACGAGATTACTATCAGCATTACACCCACCACTGGCGGTCAATTTGAACTTATTGTTGAGAGGAATGAAACCATTGAGAACCTTAAAAAAATGATATCTAAAAGGCTAAAAGTTGCTAAGGAACGCATTTGTTTACTGCATCGAGAGAGGTGAGTGAGAAAATATAAAACCAGCATGACTATACCATTAATACCCATATATACATATATACACATACACACATGCACACAGCCATAGCTTAAAATTTTTTTCAAAATTTATTTATATATAAATATTCTTATGCGTTAGACCTCTACATTCTATCTGTCGAAGACTACAATAAATCTTAGGTCCCTTGGTCTCGAAACGTTTTACCTATCCTCCCATCTAGATCTTTATATTCATAAAAAAAAGGAGAGTGAAAATACACTCGTGTTGTATTCTCATATATATATATACTTTTAAAGAAGGGGAAAGATAGAAAAAGAACACTACCGGGGAATCAGCGCATCGTATCGGTGCTGCTGCACTTTTGGTCGTCGAATTCGTTGAGTGGGAGCTGTGGGCGTCGTGGGGGCTGCGGATCCTTCTCCGCCAGTCACGCGAGAATTGAGATACATGCTGGTAGTGTATATACACGGAATTCACTGAAGGTAATAGAGTATAGTAGGCAGAGGTGAGACTAGCAGAGGGACAAGAGGTCGATTCCAGTAATATATATATATATATACTATATATAATATCTATATATACATACATATATGTATGTATATGTATATATATATATATATATATATATATATATATATATATATATATATATATATATATATAAATGCTACTTTTATTACTGGATTCAACACAACCTTTTGTACGCCAAATAAAACGATGACAACCAAGCAGTATGATACTGTAGAAGTGAAGAGTCGAAAATTCTATTCCCGGACCCAACCACAGTATTCTTTCTCTTTCCACTTTTATTCATGGCTCCAAGGCTTATTCGCTTACTGAAATTATCGAGAAGGCCTCTCTACTTCATTCGCTGCTGTGTGGCGAGTCTCGATTTCTTTGTGCTAGCCAGGAGCCATTTTCAGACTCAGGTATACACGCTTCGGTCACCCTATGACGACATTCACGCGTGTAAGCTCGATTTTATCTTGCTTCATCTCTTCTATCATATATACATATCTTGCAACTAGCTTGTATTTGTGACCGCTTGCGTTTCTCAACTCCGTTGAGCGGAAGAACAAGTGTCACTTGAGCGTGCACGGATATCTATGCCTTGCTCGCTACTTGTCTCTCCCTCTCTTTATCTTTTTCTTTACTTTTTTCTCTGTCTAACACCATGGTACTCCTGTTCTTTTCAAGATACAGGTCGGCATCTACCCCTTTTTTGACTCATACATGTATTATGTATGATACTGGACAGTTCATATCTCTTGCACGAGCGCACTAGCGCATGCGTAATGTAACAATACACTCTAGGTAAGTTTATCGTCTTGCAACTACATGATGGATATGCACACGAAAATCGAGAAAAAAAAGCGAACGAAAACAAATAAGTGATATAGGATAGGATATTCCATAGCATTTTGCGACAACCGATATGTAGAATTCAAATTTTTTTATAACTTCCCGCTCTCAAAATTTTAAATGTTTTTTAAACAAAAAAAAATGAATTGGTGTACTCTCGATTTTAAATCTAACGGGTTTATTGAAACAGATCTTAGTTTGTTTGAATCAATCAGTTGAGTAGTTCTCGAGTTATTATAAAAATAACATTTCGATATCGACTACTTTCCCATAAGACTCAAGAGTTTATCAAATCAAATCTAAGTTTTGATAAATTCTCTCAAATACTGAAAGAACGATCTAAATATGAAGATACGTTCAAAAAATGATTTTATAATATATATTTTTTGAATGATAGGATCGGATTGAATCTTGAGCAATCAGAGGAAAAAAATCGCCAGTTCGAAAGTTATGAATCTAAATCATAATTAATTAATGAGAAAGAAAAATTAAAGTACATAATATCGATGATCACAGCTAAAAGGATCTTTTTTCGTTTAAAGGCTCACTCTCTAAATTTGAAATAGTGAAATTTTCACTGTTTTTCCTAGTGATCGACTAATTCACTGGAAAAAAGTGAATTTCACGTATAAATAGTGAAAATTTTACTTTTTACACAGTACACAGAAAAAAAAGTTATCTTGAGTCAAGAAAATATTTTTGAAGACAAACGTTTTCGGGAACCAAGTCAAGATTTTCTTGAGCTAAGAGAATTTATCTTGGTTAGATAAAATTACTACTTTATCTGAGAAAGTTTAGGTCTTCAAAAAAATTTTCTTGAATTAAGAATATTTACCTTCAACCAAGAATTTTTTTTTTCTGTGTAGATTTAAAACATTACTTTTTAATAAGTAATTATCATTAAAACTATTTACTACTAATAATTACAGCGAATTTCGTTGTTTTCATAAAAGCATCAGTTCACTGGGTAAATGAGTGTATATGCACTAATTCCAAGTGGTCGACTTTTAGCTGTGGCAAATAGTGAATATGCACTGTGAATTCGTGATAATTCACTATTTCAAGTTTAGAGAGCATATCTCTGCGACAAATTAAAGCTGAATAAATTTGCTGAATGACCTATGCATTGGCTTAGCTGAAAAATTTTATTTTACCCGTGGATCTTTCGAAGGAAAAAAAGTTTCGGAGATTTTTGTCTCGCGGTATTTCTCATAATTGTGCAATAACTGTAGCTCCAACAAAATTTTGATCAAAAGATATTGAAACTAGAGATTTCAAGCCCTAAAATGTGTTTTTTTAAATCTTGATACGATTATTTTCACAAAGTTGCAACCTGTCAAAAAACAAAAAAATTTCTAAAATTTTTCTGTTCCTTTAATTTTTTGCGTTGGTGTATAAAATATTTTATTTGTCACAAAAGAAAAAAAATTTTCTTGTGCGCAACAGTGAAATTTCTCATCTAGTAATAATACACTGTGTGGCAAGGGGAGAAACGACATCATTTCAGGCGAGTGAGTAATGCCTCCCACTCGTCTAAAATCGCGTTTCATCCTGAGACACATTATACTTTGCATAATTACTTGCATTAAAGCTTCGACTTGAGTGTTTGGAGGCAATCAAAATAAGACAATTTAGGATCAGTTAGCGCGTGTTCAAATTCAACCGTCATCAGCTTGGTTAATTTCAATGGCAGATATTACTACTGAATAATATGAAATATTGGCACAGATTCTAATATTTTTTCATCATTCTGCTTGAAAGATCTTAATTTCAAACCAAAAAATGTGTGTTCTATCAATAAAAGACTCCATAGCTTTCAAACAAAGGCTGACGATGATAAAAAACAAAAAAACTTTGGTCGTAATGTTAATAGCGCATTGTTATCAGCACTACGACAACAGGATTGATGAAAAAATATAGAAGTATGAGAATGAACTTCGAGGTCAATTATGATGGATTAGGAGCAGGTGACCGAGGACTGGATGCAGGTATACCTGGCGTTGTCTCAGTTCACGACGTCAATGTAAATCAGGATATCTCATTCGAAATCTCGTCACAGTATACGTGCAGCAAGGCTGGAAATCGCGTTGTCCATCATAAAGGTTTTGGAACTCGTACCGATTTCTGAGATGAGCTGATAGTAGCTCACTGTGGCATCAAAAAATAAAATATTTCAGGGTTGAGATTGACCAGGAGAGCAAGGAGAGACAGTACAAGTTTGGTATTCTAGTTCTCACTCAGGTGTAAGCAAGCCAAGATTGTGAAAGGTACTCAACTAATTTGAAGATTTCTAAACAGAATTTTCACTATTCCTCCAGAGAAGTGTGTCACAGGGTGGCCTTCAGGTAACAGTGGACCTGAAGGTAAGACAAACTTGGCCTTGTGACCAACTCAAGGAGCTTAGAAATGAGATATCTAAACCCAGTGTAATAAAAAGTAGTATGCAAGCTCTCGTATTTTTGTTCAGTGGAGAGGTTACTAATAGGGTTCATTAATAATAGGAATTGTATGTTGATGTTTGCTCTGTACAGTAGTTGCCAATAGACTCGACGATTTTAGTTAAAGGTGTAATGATTGGCTTGGATCAAACTGGATCGTGATGATTACGAAGACACTAGCGAGCTACTGCAAAAGTTGGAACCAGGCTACTAATACGCAGCTGTTATATGATAGAGAAAAGATACAAAATGCAAGTTCGTGATGCGCTTACTCGAAAAGGTCAAAGAAAATTGACTTCTTTTACCTGGACCTGGGTGATGGGAGCTGAGAAACGACTCAGAATAAACCAACTCAAGCTCGACGAGAAACTTTTCAAATGATCAAAACTCTTTAGTAAAATTTTTCTTAATACTTATAGCGAAATTTTAGTAAGAACAAAACCAACTAACAGAGCAGCCTTTGAAACGCGGGGGATGTGGGCGAGAGACCTGAGTCATATGCGATGAGGCTGAGTTTTATGACTCTAGAAGGTCGGAGGGCCATAAAAATGGATACTCGGGTTACGGAGAGAGCTATGTATTTCTTTTCTATCGCTGAGAATAAAGCTACGAAGCTCTCGACTTGAATAAAATTATTTATTGAAGTCAATAAATATTTAAGGACAAATAAGCTCAAGTTATTACTTTCAAACTAAAGTAGATGCATTTTTTAACAAGGACATCAATCGCAATGTCAAATTTGGTAACGCTGCTTATCATAGTTATTCAAATATACTGAGAAATTTTTTGCCAAACGTTCTCCAATTTAGAGCGATCATCATGTTGAATATCTTAGAATCTTACAAGAACTTAGTTCTTTGTTGAAATTTCAGTCCCTCTGGGCACGAAACTTCACTACTATAGCATATAATTTACTTAATGATTTGGAAATTTCTTACACAGCTCAAAAATTTTCATAATGAGGCTAACATTTCAACCGTAATTTCTTCGTTTAGAAAAAGGTAGTTGATTTAAAAAAAACAAGTCGAGTGTAAGAATAAAAATTACGAAAATAAATATCCATGTATAGACATTTGAGCTCTGATCATAGAATAAAAATGTTCATACCAACAGATTGCCTGAATGATGTCACGTGTTGACTGAATGAAAAATTATTAGAGTGAAAAACAAAATCCTCATTATCTTAATGTATGAATTAGAATAGATTACTTCAACTATGACAGTAGCTAAAGTTGTACATCGAACTAAATTTTGAAAAATTATTAAGTGCTCTGACAGTGTAATTGCAATGTAAATATTTTGGTATAATTTTACGGAATTAACGCATTTTAGTAGTATAGTTATGCGAATAGTTAAAGGTGTCTTTGATAAAGTGATTGTTGATGCGACTGTATTAACAGTTATTTGACCGTTACAACTTACAAACATAACGTTATATATGTACAGCTGTTTCAAGGGACTATTAAGGTTTTCTTTAAGGAGGGTCTATAGTACTTTTTATCCAAGCTTTGCTCTCAAACAAAACCCCTAAACGCAAAATTGAGAATGAGGCTCGATGCATTACTATAATTTAGCAATCTAAGGGTTCATTTTTCAAAAATTTTCATTTGATTAAGAGAAAAACATAGACAAAGTTTCCATTTACTGCGCAAGTGCAACAAGGATGTACCGTTCGTCGACTTAAGTGTGATAGAGAGAAAAGTTCAGACCCCTCTTAATACAAATTTTACTAGCACGTGAAAGTTATTTCAAAAAGGTATTATTAGTATGTATATTTATAGTTTCAATTAACGTTGTAGCTAAAGGATTAAATTAAATTATGACTACTTAATGCGATAATAAAGTACTTTGCTCAACTATTGTTATTACTGATACGTACACGTAGAAATTATTCCTGTTTGAAATGATATGGTGTCATAGTAAAGCTGGACTATGTTCGTCATCTGACGGCTCCTTGAATTCGAAAGCAGCGGGAAGTTTTGGGGCTGGTCCGCAGGGTCAACCGTTGCCCAGATTTTTTTATTTTGTATCTTATAGTTTTAACTTTTATTGAAAGATATTTTCATTTCGTTCTTTTCTTTGTTTTGTTTTATTCACTGAAAACAAAAAGATCGTTTCAAAATTCAACAGTAGATTTTTAAAAACCTTTTTTTACACAGAGAACAAATTGTGCATCACCTAATTCTAACTAAAGAATGTTGGGTTTGTACACGGAAAGAAAATTCTAGAAAAATTTACGTTGTTAATATCGTAATCGTGGACTAGACTTTTATTAGCGTCACTTTTAAAATATCTTATTTCAAAATTTACTATGTGGGTTATATTTTTTACTATTTAACATCGTAATTTTAACAAAGATTTTTAGGAATAAAAATTACTTCAAAAATTACGATGTTGTATCTTAATTTTTAAATATTAACTGTTCCGCTTTGGTTGAGCAAAACGAGTGCTTTTGCCTAAATATATTCTTCCGAAATTTTAGGCTTTTTTTAGTTACATTTAAAGATTGACATAAATAAAATGTTGACAAAAGTTTTAAAAATCCAAAAGTGCTCACTACAAAGGCGCTTTGCATCAGGAAAAATTAACAAAAATTGATCCATTATCAAGGTGAAGATTTTCATTTCTAATTTGTATAATCTTGCATTCCATTAACACGCCACAGCCCTCAGACAACCTGTTGAGAGAAATTTTCTTATTTTATCTAAAGAAATCATCGTTTTAAAATGATATTATAAAGCTGTGTTACTTGATAATAAAGGAAATTAAATTACTTAAATCAAAAAAATTATTTTACTGTAAGCATTTTGATGATTATTCTGAAAAAGTAACATATTGCAGCATGAAAAGCTTGACATAATAAAATTAAAGTAACGTCCGCGTGACTTGTTTTTTCATCGGTAATTTTAAATATATCGATTTATTGATATTTAATTTATATACTGTTTTTACCAACAATTTGTTTATTTAATTCACACAAATTACTCTTGTTATTCTGTCCACTTATGTTTTTCTTAGTATTATTTTTTTAATTATTTGTACAAACAGTAAACCATAAACAAAATAGTAATAACTTTTTAATTTTTATTTAGGCAGCTACGTGATGGTACACTGAAGGAAAATTGTCTTCAAGATGGCAGTCGCCTTACTCTCCTTCCTAGTGTAGAAACTGGTCTTATGGTAAGTCATAAATTTCAATATTATTCAGAATACTTGATACAAAACGATAAACACTTACGATTAAATTCTCTATAAAATAATGCATTTGACTTATTGTTTTAACATTCGGAAAAATTTGCGTCCTTATTAAATAATAACAGAAAAAAAATTTTTAAAGAAAGTAGAAGTGTTCAGAAAATTTATAAAAAGTTATATCACGTTGATGTTGAATACGATAATTAAGAGATACATAATTATAATTCCATGCTTTATTGAACATACACAGTAAAAAATATTTTGTTAAAATCACCGGAATCTGTGTATTAGAAACGGTCCACACAATATTTGTGGTATTTTTGAACACAGACTATTTGTGTTGAATTTTTATCACAAAATTTAAGTTATACAAGAAGTGGATTCAACATTTTTTAAATGTCAATGGCGACACAAAAAAATGTTAACTTTTATAGTCGTCCCAACCAAAAAGTCGTCGTCCCACTACCGTTACTTAGGACGTATTTCCTATACCCCCACTATGCATTTTAAGATGACTTTCGTTGGGATTACTATACATTTTATTTTTTTACCATGTTATTGAAAAAAAAAGATTTCGTTTCCAATTTGAAAAATTTGAACATGAGTGCTAGCAAAAGTTTTTCTCTAAAATAATCTTCTAATAGGTTAATATTGTAAGCAACATCTCAAAATCTCAAATTTTGTCCTACAAAAATTGTTACACACCCATGCATTTTTTATTCGTGATTGTATTTACTATAGTCGACTACCCGTCATAAGCCCGGTCTAGGGGTCGTAGGGGAAATTTTTCTTGAAGTTACAGCCTCCCCACTACTGTACGTTTACTTTTGTTCTCGACTACCCGTTACAAACCTGTTTTATTTTATATGATTTTTCATGTTATATTTACGTTTTGTTACATACGCTCGGAAAAGGTTTTTTCGTATCTACAAGATAAGATAACTTATGGTAACGAATTTCTATCTTAATATATGGATAACGAAACATTTGTCGTGATTACAGTGTTTTTGTAATGATAGCAAATTGTTTGTCGGACTTTGAAATGGTTTATAACTGTAACAAAACTGTTGTATTACAATAAACAAAAATTGATTTGTTAAAGTAACAAAAAGTTTCTAACAATCAAAAAAAATTTGTATATAAGCTTAGAATACTCATGGTAACAAATGCCGAATTTGAAATGTGGCAACTTTTTATAATTTATATCATGTATAACTATAACATAACAAACTGTGGCATGGCTCAACAAGGACGATAGCCAAGAAGGGGAAAAAAACTTTAGCAAATTGATTTGTTACCGTAAGCTAATCATGTTTGTCACTATAACAAAATCTTTCGTTATCTGGTTTTATGGCTACCTGAAGACCGGAACATTTTTTGCGCAATGAAAAAACAGAAGTTGGATAGAAAAAAATCTATTGGATGACTAGATCTCTGAAATGTTTCACTAGATGCTGTGAATAGATGCTGGTTTGTCGACTGAAAACCTCAGGCCACCCTAAATATCCAGAACTACCCCTCCAGTAGTCAAATTACATGAATTTTTTAAAAATTTTCGTTGCGCGAAAAACGTTCTGATCTTCAGGTCCGTCTTTTGTTATGACGACGAAACTCTTCTTTTTCGTGTTCTTCTAGTACTTATAGTGCTACAGTTACAATTATTCTCAGCGTATGGAACTAGCTTTATTACTCTAACAAATCAATACTTTAACTCTTATGTAAAACAATTTTACTAGGGTTATCAACCATTAATTAGTCAAACAAACGTTTTGCTGTCAGTTAAAAGATTTTGAAAGTACAACGAATACTTCAGTAACCATATCTTCAATACAGAAATTTGCTACCACGAGTAATTTTATCCAATGATAGGATAAACATTTTGTTGGTGTAAAATTTTCAATTTATTTTGGGTTCCAAACATATTTTACAATTATCAAATTCTCGTTCATAAAATTTGGGTTGATTTAAAATTGAATCTTGTAGTCATTAAACTATTCATGTGCATATTTATATATTCATGTATTCAAACTGTGTAATAGATGTAATTCTAATACAATCGTTATATGAGAAACCTCATGTACATACTGAGAGAACTGTGTTGTAAGGAAGTTGAGAGTAACTCGTGAAAGAGGGTGAGTTATAAAATAAAATAAAAAATCAACGGAGAAAGACGATTGGGCTGAAAGCTATGGCAACGTCGCGAGGTCTTTATCGTCATCATCGTCTCCCTTGTGACTTTCGTTCTTTGGGTCTATTGGCTGTCAAGGAAGGGGATGCCAGCTTCGTTCCAACTGTTATGCGTTCTATTCTCTTACTCGTACTCGTGGTCATTTTTTAAGAGCCACATTTATTATAGAAAGTTTGTCAAACAATTGATGACCAATCTTTCTATAAGTCCGTCAGCTTTAACTTATCATGATACAGTACAGTAACTAAAAATATCTTTTGTGTTGAAAATAATTTGTGCTTTTAGTGAAAAATATTCCAGTAATTAATTTACAAATATTCGATATGAAATCTGTAAAAAGTTATAAAATTTTAATAATGAAAGAATTCAATGACACTAAACCTGTTGGCAACGCTGTAAACATTAATGCAGATAATGGTGAAGCGTTGGACTATTAGTGATGCTGCTTTGCATATATTTGTGAGTTTATAGCTGATAAAATGGTCTTCATTGTTTTTACATTCAAATATCCCACTTTGTTTGCCTGCCATATTGCAAAGCTGCCGTCGATTTCAATTAAAACGTAACAAAAAATACTAAAGTTGAATTAAATTAAACGACAATATATATTTTAACTGTTACTATCTATTCTGTAAAAATGGTAGTATACATTTTCATTATTCATGTCAAGGTTCTGTACCCCCTTAAAACATCTTGCGAGCAGTGCACCTGGCTCTCTTGCATCGTTTCACTTTGATTCTCTATTATATTACTAAAAACTACTCGTAGGTGGTATTTTCACAGACCAGGACAAAGAAGGATACGTCTTTTAAAGAAACTCAAGTGAAAGAATCTATTTACAGATCGAATCGTAGAACGTGAGAAATTTTACTAGATGCAACCCAATTTAAAAAAAAGGAAAACCTATTAATTTTATTTCAAGTACATAAAAGCTTTATTTATATGCCATAGTTATTCCTTTACATTTTCTAAAATTTGAATAAATTGAAAGCATGTGACCGGCTAACAGGCTTAGAAATGGATAATATTTCAAAAGTATATTTATAACATTTTTTATAAAAAATTTTTATATAAAATTCAATTAATTATTAAAGTCAAATTTGAATAACATTTGTCGAAAATTATTCCGTAGCTTATCAAATTTCATTCTTCGTACTTTCATTAATGGGTTGAACTAATAATAAAAAGAAAATTATTTACTGATTTAAAATTGAACTCAAAAGACATTTGGTAAAATTTTTTATTGACGGTTATTTTTCCATAATATTCGATATCAGCTTATCTTAACTTTTTTTGCTACTATTGTTACTAGCATTCGATAAAGAAAATATAAATTGAAGAGAACCAAATATGATTTAATATTCATAGCAATTGAATGAGAAAAGATTTCAATAGTGATTTTCAACAAGGTTGTTATTAATCAAAATCTGAAACGAATGAAAAATGGATTAGATCACTTGATTGCATTTATGAAAAGTTATCATATTTCCGAATCAACAAACTAACTTTTCCCGGTCTCCCGTGAAAAAAATTCAAATCCATTTTTCAACATTTGTCAATAAATCAACTCGAAATTTCATCAAAATTGTTATTAAATTCTCTTTGTAAAAGTATGCTTGTGTTGACATTTAAAATGTCTATTATATGATTTTCAGACACGATTAAACGTTAATAAATCAGCCGAAAATAATTTCATCTGAATCACTTTCATCGCTTCGCGCTTGAGGTGCGCAATACATATTGAGTCTATTCATTATTGTGTTTTCCAAAAGACTTCATATCTATGCACTTACGACAGAGTAACTCAATAGAATGCAACTTAAAATTGAATTGAATTTTTTTTTATCAATATCAAAGTTAACTGACAGTGTCGTCAAACTTTATCACTGATATTTTCTTCATAAAAAAATAATTGCCATACTATAATAATGTAGTTAATAAATTGTAGGTACCATTCAATATTAGTATTCCCATAAAAATAATTAGAAGCAAAAGTAAGATTACAATCAACTCTTCGCGATTAAACCCATGTCGAAAAAATTAATCTGTTTTCAGTCTTATTGATCTTTTCCGAACTTGTTGATCTATTTTAAAAACTTTTTTTAGAAATTTTTATTGTTTTTGATCTGTTCTGTAAGAGAATTATTTCATAATCGAAAAACAAAACAAGACTAATTTCGGAACTTTGAAAACTTTTGGTTCGAAAGATCAAAAAGAACAAAAATAGCCTATAACTTGTACTTGTAATATTTTTATATATTTGATATATTCGATGTTTATATAAATGGTAATTATGATTATTTTATATGGAATAATACTGTTTTTATTCTAAAGGCGACTAACGCAATGAACATTACAAAAAGAAATCTAAACTTGTATAAATATGGACCAGATTCAAATAAATTTTATAGGCAAGCTACAAATGAATAACAAATTTCATTTTATTAAAATCAGTTTAAATTATTGAATTAATTCCAAACAGGGAAAATTTTTCGATCCAGAATTACAATGAGAGCTTAAAATTAGTCGCGCATGAGCACTTCTTTTTCACAACACTACTCAACTTATAGAAGGTAAGGGCTGATAGCCAGACTTTCTGATCAGAAAGTTGGTGTACATTAGTTGCGACCAACTTGACGACAAGCTGTTGACAACTTTTAGATTTTGTAATTGTTGACTACAAGTTGTTACCAACTTCCCCAGAAACTTGACGATAATCTACTGCCGCAACTTGTCGCCAACTTTCTGAGAAAATTGAAGGCAACTTTCCGTCAACTTTTTCAGAAAGTTGTCATCAACATGGTAATGGAAATGCCAATTTTTGCGGTTAATTTAACGACAATTTGCTACAGTAGGTTGTCGCCAGCCTACTACCATCTTGGCTATCAGGGTGAAATACGACAAAATAAAATAACAAAATAATTTTTAATTATATCAATAATGTGGTAATTTAATTGATCTATAATATATCGATTTGTTCGTAATTGCATATCTCAGTCGTCAAACATTGGGTGTGTTCTACATTTGCTGAGTCATTTATGAGTAATTTACTCTAACAAAAAATACACTAATATTTGGAAGATATTCTCATAAATGAATCAGCGCTTATTCTCAAGCAATTAATACAAATTATCATTAAAAAATAATTTTTCATTCATGTCCGCTTGTCTGCTCGTTCGTGAGCACAATTTTTTCCGAGGGAATTAAGAAACTGATTTTATTTTCTTTTTAGTAATTTTGGATCTTTATAAAACAAAACGCCATAGAATATTGCCACTATCATTTCTATTCTTTTCGATCATTTATAATAAATATACCAACGAAAAATTAATATCCGCTGATATTTTTTTGTTTTGTTTATTGTTGCATTCTATCGAGCTCTTGTAGAAAACTAGGGTGCAGTAGCAGAAAAAAGTAATTAAAAAAATTTTAATTACTAATGTCCCCATAAAAAAAATTTTAATGAAATGTACTTTAATGGATTTTTAAAATATTTAATATATTTTCTTGTGTACTAAATAATTTAACATTTAAAACTTGAACTGAATAAATTTTGGTTGAATACAAAATTTCCCCGAGAACATCCCCTATATTAGTAGGGTCGGTTGATTCTCGAGAGGCGCATACTCATCCCGTATCGTGGATTTCGTTGGTAGTTGCCGACACGGCCATGGAAAGTCGATGCTCCGAGAGAGGCACATGAGCTCATACAGGGTCACTCTAAACACTAGGGGTCCAAGAGACTCAATTCAACGGCACGTATATAGTATATATAGAGTGTGAGTTCAGTCGCGAGATGAATATAAAGAAGAGGAGAATCGGCTCAGAGAATTTTCTGTGCGTGCATCGAGATAACGTGGGTGGGAGAGAAGGCGTAGGTTTATGTTTCTGTAGCTCCATTCTCTCTATGTATGCATTTCTACACTTATGTATACTTGTCTCTCTATTACATACATTAGTACATATGTACATTTGTGTTCTGTAAATATGACATCTTTACTCAACGTGGGATAGCAAGTTAAGTTTAAACTTTTCGTTGACATCGACGACGCCCTAATATGAATTTTTTTTCGTTTTAATGTCATAAGCACACATGATATATTGTATAGGCATATATATCTGTGATCGGAACAAATAACAGAAAGTAGATAAAATAATTGAACGATTGATTAGATGATTATTTAGAGGCTTCGTGGTCAAATAATTTGTTGGTTGATTTGCGAAGAGAATATTAAAGTTGTTACAAATTAAATTACTGTACACTTTGCAGACTTTGTGCAAAAAGAAGTCTGTTATGTGTTAAAAAGTAGGCAGGGAAGTACGACGATGCCTCGGGGAGCTTCAATGCCCGCGAGGTTTCCTCTCTTTACGCAGGGTCTTCTTGGGATTCGATCTCGTATATTAGTATGGCCGCATCGATTGGTGCCATCCTCACTGTGGCTGCAATGCAAAGGGCATTGTATTTCAAGTGCGCCGTTGATATGGAATCTGTCGCTTTGCGGTTTATATTCATTCGTATAATAATCTTTCAACTTAATTCTGAAATAAAATTATATTTTTTTTAAAGCCATTTTCTACACGAAAAAGGATTTCTTGGCTCAAAAAATTTCTACTTGTCCCTAGAAAGACTTTTTTTCTGTACACATATCGCTTGCTCTTACACGTTTGAGACACGCGGGTAATTTTTAACGAATTTGAAAATAATAATTTCAAATGCTTTTTTGAGAACTATAAAATTATATTTTTGGGATTATGATAGTATAAATAGAAAGTATAAAGAATGCCTTTGCTGATGATGTGTATAAAGTCATAAATTAATTAATTTTTGTTTATTTAATTAACACTCAAAGTTTATGGAAATCGAATTTTTTTTATTTTCAAAAATTCATAACTCAAAAACTATTAAGTTTAGCGAAATTTCATAAGAGCAGGTATTCAAGTATCTAAAAAAAATAAATTATCCCCAAAAAAATATTTTTTAAACAATTGATCTCCCGGATTTAAAAAAAAAATAATAATAATGCGATATTCGGATTCTATGGATCAAAATACATGAAAAAAAAATTTTACTTCAGCTCAGGAGCTCAAAAAATATATACGGAAAGGTAATACAGCGCCTAGACTGTGTTAAATCTCGTTTACTTTCAATAGCTTACAATGTACAGTACAATCTGATTGCAAACAATGTTTTTATCTCACTTGTACTTACAAATAAAATTTTATGTATAGAAAATATGAAAAATAGTATATTACCTTATTATACTGTCATTGTATCGAGTACAAAAAATAACGTTTTTTGTTGCCTAAAGAGGGCTCCAGAAAGTTTAATATTTATAATGCGCATGCGAACAATACTAATAGCTACGGCGTATGTGGACATCATTACAAGGTTTTGGTCTGGTTAATATAAGATATTGTATTGACATTTAATCCAATTCAGCCGAAATAAATAAATATATACATGTAAAACTAATGATATTTATTTTCATAAAAAAACAAAAAAGCGCGAAATTTAAAAATTTGATTTTTATCATCATTCAGATAATTTTTATTTTTTTGTAACGTCGATTCTTGAGAACAAAAAACCCATTAATCATTTTATTAATTAAAGCGACCTGAAAAGAAATGAAATTATTTGCTTATGTATGCTACTAAATTAACTGAAAAATTTGATAAATGTTTTATTCTTAAATATACAGGCCATTTACTTCTCTGATTTGTTTAAAAAGTCTGAAAGTTTGATCAAATATTCAATTTCCATGGTCACAGAATTGATCACTGCAATAACTTACTTTCATTGCCTTGATAAAAAGTAAATATTATACATTTGTAAAGCTTTAAATTTATCACTATAATATTTGACTTTTATACTGTGAAAAATTTTGCTGTAAAAATGGCTCCCAAAATTTTACTCGGCCATGCAGTCTAAAATAACGGTGTAAATTATCCACATGTGTAATTTTATCACGGTGTAATCTACTTTTTCTACACTATTTCGTGCTACTCCACGAAAAAAACGTACTATATGAATAGAAAAACAAAAAGTAGCGTAAAAATTTGTATGATAGATATTAACATTTACTGTCTATGCAGAAAAAATCAATATTTGCTTTAAAAATCGCAACTTTAACATTAAAAATTAATTACAAAATTGATCGTTTGCAATATAAAAATTTCTTATATTAGAATTTCGAAAAGTATCCGAAATTTAATAGCGACAGTTAAAAATTTTACGATTTTTCAATAAGTCACTAGTGACAAAAATTGAAGGATATTTAAAAAATTGTAAATTCTTAAGTGACTTTCAACAGGTTGTAAGTCGAAGAAAAACGGGCATACAACAAAAATAAAAAAGGCAAATTGTAGCTTCAAGGTCTAGTTTTCTGAATTAGTTTTAAAATTTTTTATTATGCACCGCCCGGAGTCCTGAGAGAGCCATCGAAAAAAAATTTTAAAAATATTCGCTCGTCTTAAAAACAGTCTACGGGCTTCAATAAACTTTTTTCCGATAACTTATGACTGATTTTTTATTACTCCAAAATAAGAATTAAAACATGCGTATTTAGATCAATGAAAAATCAGTACGCGCATTTTTTAAAATTAATATTTTGTCTCATGTCTGCTTCATTTACACTCATCATAAATTACACCTTTACCTGCTTTATGGTGTAAAAATTTTGGGGTGAATTTAAAATTTTTACACCGTAAAAAAATTTTTTACAGCATATACTTATCAGTTTTTCCTAAATTATGTTTCAGGGACAACGCCCAGAACAAAGTGTAATGCAGGCACTAGAGAATTTAAATGACTCACAGGTGAATGACTTTCTATCTGGCAAAGCACCTCTTAATCTGACGATGCGTCTGGGTGATCAGATGATGTTGATACAGCTGCAGTTGTCAACAGTAACTCCATCATCGCCGCCAGCTAGTTCAGTGGGTCCCTCTGCTGGTGTTGCCATGTCAAGTAACATTGCGCCATCGCCATCATTGTTATCATCAACATCATCTTCATCATCATCATCATTATCATCATCAGGAGCAACATCACCTTCGTCACCATCATTATCATCGCCGTTATCACCCTCACCTTCATCTTTATCACCTTGTGAAAATATTGGATCAAATAACATCGGCAACACATCAGCAATGTCGTCAACGTCGACGTCGATGACCTCCGGCTTAGACTCACTATCAACGCCCGTACACAGGAGGTTGAGCGAGCACCTTGGCCGATCGATGCGCATCGCCAAGCAGAATGGGCACACACCCGGCGGAACTCCGTCACTGATAAGCAGCCTCGCCTCAGCGCTTCACGCTGCCAGCTGCAGCACCAGCCTCTCTACTGCCACAACTACGACAAATCCATGTGGTGGTGAACGGGACGTATCCCCATCCACCTCGTCATCCTCATCATACTCACCGCCACTCTCGCCGTCGTCATCAAGAGTAGTCTGGCATCGCAAACAACTTTTACACTATCGTCATCCCCATTATCATCATCATTCTCATCATCATCACCACTCAAGAAAAGAACAAACGTCTTGTGAATCCGTACAAACTTCTACCTCTTCACTTACTAGCCTTACAGACCCCTCGACCTCAACTACGACAACTCAAGATTCATCATCTACAACCCACTGTACCCCGCCAAAGAAAAAATTATGTACCATGAGTCATCATCAATCACCAATAGACTCATCGAGAATTCCTGATTCAGATTCCAGTCTACAGAGCCCGAATAACTCCATTATGAGCCTTTCTACCAGCAGTAAAATTGCTGCTGCTACACTCGACACCCGAGCACTGGCTGAGGCGTCGCGTAACCTAACGCAGAAACTTAAGCAGCTTTCCTCAGAGGTATATTTACTAAAGCCAGTTACCCTGTGTCATTTTATTTCTTTCAATTCAAATATTTACGCTACATTTTTAAAATTTTATTTTGAATACAGGAACACGCCCGACGTAGGCAGGGTGCGATAATTGAAAGCATGCATCATCATGGGAAAGGCGTATACTCGGGTACTTTCAGTGGTACACTAAATCCTGCACTCCAGGATCGTCATGGCCGTCCAAAGCGCGACATTAGTACTATTATTCATATTCTCAATGATTTGCTGTGTGCAACTCCAGCTGCGAGTACTAGTCACTATAGACATCATCATCGGCATTCTAGTAGTCGTCAACAATCTTCACCGACATCTCCTTCAGGTTCTACGAGCACCCCGTGTGGCTTAACTTCGCCTAATGGAACTTATCAAGACTCTTCTCCTACGTCTGAATACTCAATAGGTATATTTCTGAACATAAATATAAATTTTATATTTAAACTTCCCGCTGAGAAAATTTTAAATTTTCAAAAGAAGCCAGGTTATTGATTGCGGTCGGATTTTTGAAAACGAGTTTTTAACACAAACGATTTCTATTCACTTCGGAGATTTAAATTTAGAACCATTGCGAACATTAATTGAATTATTTTTATTGATCGATAAATTTTCTTAAAGTTCATTGTATTTACTACAATTTTATTTTTTATTTAAAATTTTTAACTTCCCGCTAAAAAAATTTAAAATTTTCAAACAAAGAGAAGTTAGCGGTTTCGCTCGGATTTTCAAAAACCGAATTTTTAACAGATCTCGTTTTGAGGTCCCAGGAAAATATTCTAATTTCGAGATGATGTTCTAGTGTATATATGTATGTACGTACATATGTAGATATTCTATCTTTTGAACGGGTTTACTGATTTAAATCATTAAGGTGGAAAAAGAAAATTTTGGAAAAATGTTTTTTTTTCAAATAACTTCTAACTCACTACATGAATTGATTCCAAAATCTATCGAGCTCTAAAGCTCTAAGTCGCGTCGAATGCCACTTTAAACGTCAAAATTTGTCTATTAGTTCAAAATATACCGGCGGTGAAATTTGAAAAAAAAAAAAAAAATTAACAATTGTCTAATTTTTTCCGGATGCTTTATATATTAACTCGCTTATATATAAAACTAGTAAAAAAAAAAATAATTTCTATGAATTTCTGTCCAAAAACATTTAATTTATCAAGCAGAGTCGTGAACAAAACTTTAAAAAACGACTCTTATTGATTATTTTCCTGTTTTTTTAATTCCCGAAGATTAATACGAAACGTCACTTTTTTTTGAAGTCCAAGGACTCGTTGAAAACAGCGAGAAGTTGAGGGACTGGCTCACCATTTTTTTTAAAATTTATAAAATTGAATCATACAATGGTTTGTGTTTTTTCTGATACAGAGGAATTATCGAGAGAAAATGAAGCGACGAAAGGGAAAATGCGTCGACTGCGTTTGGTGATGGAACAGCGACGAGCTAAACGAAAAGCGAGACGACAAGCCCGTGCCGCGCCTTACACGACGCAATGGGCAGCTGTCACTCCAGAATCAAATCATGAGTCAACATCGTCAACATCAAGTAATACATCAGGCACAAATTCAGCAGAGCAACAAAACGAACCAGAGTTACAGCCATGCAGCCCAGAGCCTGTGGTCGCTTGAAATCAGTGCGTCCGCATTAAACTATCCTTAAAACAGTAATCCGATAAATGACATCGCATCGTTCGTCAAATTCGCATCATCTGCCAACTATTGGCTCTTCTAACGTCTACTTAATTTTTGTCCCGCATCCAATCCGATTAAATTGACAGACAGAGAACCGGTGATGGCTGTCAGTTTACTGTGGTCACATACCAGAATTTACGTTTATATTTTAAATGATCATCAGTATGGAAGATCAAATAGACAATAAACGGATTAAAAGGCTGTGGCAAATGAAGATAATAATAAACAAAAATAAAATGTGATATTATACGGGCGATGGATTAAATAAAATCGGTCACTGTTGTTAATTCAGTGCAATCATTTTTCCCGCGTCAGAACATTTACGTCCGGCAATAAATTTTTTAAAAATATTTTTAAAATTTTCTGGATCTGCTGAACGCGAGAAATATGCCGTCGAGTGATTAACAGTCACGATGTTATGTAGAATAAATATCGTTACCTTTCGTAACGATATTCTACAATTGTCGTGGTCAATTGTATGTAGTTCAATAAGTAGTACATTAAGTTATTGATTTATATTTATCACGAATTCACCCTCAATTGAGAAATGATTTTGTGATTAAATTTAAATCACGCAGCAATAGTTTTTATGTTATTAAAAAAAAAAAAATATAGTAATAATAATAATAAAAAATAAGTAAATGAATTTTAAACGTTGAGTAAAATTTATAATAATTAATATGGAATATTTTTTTTTTATTATTCTTGATATTGTGAAAATATTGACGGATAAAAAAAAAATATATAATTTTTTAGCCTTTAATTTTTAAAAAAATTTTTAAGCTTTACTTGCATATTTGTCTTATGGAAAATTTTGCGAGGAGAATATAGTAGGGTTATTTCGGATACAAAGGAGGGATAATGAAATAAAAATGAAAATAAAAAAAAAAACGTGTGAATATGAATAATTCTTGAATTAGAATTAGAGGATTCTATTCCAGTATTGGGCTTTGGAGCGAGATTCGTTATTAGTATAAACATTGTATCAATCTATAGTATACTGCCTTAGGTTTATATAGAAAAGAATTATTACTGACATTATTATAAACTATTATTATTACAGTTTTGCAAACTGGCTCAATACTGTATATTATATACGAATACTGAAACTATGGAGTACCAAAATAAATAAGATTGCTTGCTAAAGAAAAAAAATCTTAAAACTTTCTTTTGTACCTTAGACCTTTATTAAAATAATAATAAAAACTATTATATAAAATACAAATCGAAATTTCTTTCTCCCATTATAATACAGTAATTAAAAGTTGTGACAATCAGAAGACAAAGTATTTTTATAAAAGCAAATAGTTCTTGTGTAAATGCCAATATTAATTAAAGATCGTTGAACCATTTTCTTTTGTAAAAGTATTATTATTTTTTATATTAAAAAGTAATTTTTAAAATACCCATGTTGGTACATTAATTTTAAAGTTAAAAAATTTTTTTTTACATAATACGTGTAAATATTTATGTAAATGCATTCATTATAATTTTCATTAATTCATATTTATCAGATAAATAATATATAAATATATACAGAAAAAAAGGATTTCTTGAGGCAAGAAAAATTTTACATTATGAAATAAAAACAATAATTTTTTGCGTCAAGAAACATTTTTTTCTGTGTAAAGTAAGAGATTTAGTACCCGATTACTCGTATATTTGTATATTTATCAAATATTAGGGGTGTGTGAATCAGGTTTAAATCAAATCGAATCGGATATACCTGTCTAATTCGAAAATTTTTAAATTATTTGCAAGCTTTGAAATTATTCGTCAATTTTAAAATTGTCTGAAAGTTTTTGAATTAAGGTAAAAGCCCCTATACCCGGTCAGTACCATTAATCGCTCACTTTGACTGTTTAAGGCGTTTTTTTATAATTTCTATAAAAAAAAATTACAACTAAAAATATTATTGATAAATAATTATTTGTGAATCTAAATATATTAAAATATAATGTATCAAATTATTTTATAATAGATTATAAATTTAAATTTAATGACTGTTTTCGAAATCGCGCGTAGCCGGGCATTTTTTACTTCAACGTTCATTCGTTAGATTAAATTTAGCTTACGTCAAATTTTTTAAGAATTGTTATAACTATATCTTATTAAATACATTTTTAAAATTCATGAAATTTTATATTATGAAAAAATTAAGTAGTATAATTTATAAATTATTTGTCCAAAGCAATAAACTTATCATAGTTTAATTGATATTGTCTTTGAGCGACTATAGGGCCATGTGTTGATCGAGTAATGGTACATCACAACTTTTAGTGAGCGACTATGGGTACACTCAAGGACCTTTTTTAAAAAATTAATAATAATTAATTATCAACATTATTCTTCAAACTTAAATTTTATTCTAATACTCGAAACTTCAAAAAAAAATATGGTTTCTCATTTTATTTATTAATTTATATTGAGTGATTCAATCTCACTCCAATGAAAAGTGAGCGGGTATAGGGGCTTCACCTTATTAGTAACTTTTTAAATTACTCGAATCGAATCGAGAAAAAATGGTCAGCTTTTAAATATTCAATTTTTATTTAAGGCGCGATTTCATTCGTTTCTCTATTCGCACTCAACTGGATAAACGGTACTATCTTTGTTGCACTTGTACAGTAAATAGGAACTTTGTCCAAGCTTTTCTCGTAAACGATTGCAAGTTATCAAAAAATTAAAGTGCACTTCGCTAGTTCATAGAGTAAAGCATCGGGTCTGTGTCTTTATTTTGCGTTCAGAGTTTTTATTTCAGAGAAAAGCTTGGACAAAAATCTGAAAACAGTTCTTAATGAAGAGCTTAGTTTTTAAAGTAACCAAAAATAATTTTTTCGTACTCGTATCTAAGCTCTATTTAAGGTAAGAGACCCAGTACTAGTTCCCTGATCAGGTACTGGGTCCCTTACCTTACCTCTATTCTACTAAGTATACGTATATAAATACTTGGAGTGATCAAGTACTAGTTCCCTGATCGGATACTGGGTCTCTTACCTTATACAGAAAAAAAAATTTCTTGGTGCAAAAAAATTCTACAATATAAACAAATTTTACAATATTTTTTGCATCAAGAAATTATTTTTTTCTGTACAAGGTAGGAGGCCCAGTATTCGATCAGGGAACTAGTACTCGATCACTCATGTATTTATTTACTAAATATAGATACACAAATACATGGAGTGATCGAGTACTAGTTCTCTGATCGTGTACTAGGTCTTTTATATATATTGAGATTGTAAAAGATAATTAAGAGAGCATAAATTAGCTATAAAAATGGTTTCTTAGTAAATTGATAAAAAGTATTATCAATGTAGTTCAAAAATGACGTATACGAATATACAAAGTTAGATAAAAAATTGATACAAATATCAATGTGTATACAATATATATCGAAGGATAAATAAAAGGTATAGTGATTGTAGTAGTATAATAAATATAATAAATCACTGATACCTCAATTATGGCACATCACTGTACAGATTATAAGTATTTGAGCTACAAGCGGGTAGCGTCAAAGGCAAAAAATCACTATCGAATAATTGGGTTTGGCAGATGAATTGTTAAGTTATTAAAGTTATTTGTCTAGTAAAGGTTTATTTTTTTGGTAATGGTTTTTCGACACATATGACATGTCTTCAGTGGCGCAGCGCAATTTTCACATGCACCGTGACCACAGAGAAATGCAACGTTGCGTCTACGTTCCATGCAAATACTGCACATGTTAACTTCTTCAAGATCAGCAACTCTTGTCTCGAGAAAACGCAGTCTCTCCAAGTCTTTGTCCTTTTCTCTCTCCTTTATTTCAGCTTTTTTAGGTGTTTCCTCACTCTGCAAACTGTCTTCATTTTTTACTGAGTCGTCTTTTTTATTTAAAACTCGATCTGTAAAACCAATATTGCATTTTATTTTCATCGACGTCAAAATTTAAATATGCATGTATTATATATATTAGAGTGATTCACAAAAATCGACTATGTATTTTTTCGGAACCCCATACTAAATTAATATCAATATTTAGAAGTCGGTCATCGCAATTTTCTATTTTCCATTCAAATAACATGGGAAAAAAAAATTTTAAGCTTGAAATTTTATACCTCAGCAGTGGCTCATACAGATAAGCTCAGGATATAATTTCGTAGGGATTGAAACGCTTTGCAAAAAAAGTCTCATCATTTTTTAATAAATTCATTTGTTCAAAAGTTATAGTAGCTGGAAGTAAAATTTATAGTAAATTTCTAGATCTTTTTACTTTTCCGGCGAAACTATCAGACTTATCATAAAATATCATAGGACCTTTTTTGTAGACAATTTTATTCCCTACAAATTATCTCTGATAAAGTTTTTTTAAATTTCGCATTGTTTTCTAGTTATTTTCATTTTAATGTCAAGCTTTTGAAATCGAGCAGATCATTATTTTTTTTACTTAACATTAAAATGAAAATATTTAGAGAATAATGCGGAATTTCAAAAAACTTTATCAGAGATAATTTGTAGAGCTTAAAATTGTCTACAAAAAAGATCCTATGACATTTTGTGATAACTCTGATAGTTTCGCTGGAAAAGTAAAAAGATCTCAAAATTTACTGAAATTTGACTACAACTCTAATAACTTTTGAACAGATGAATTTATCAAAAAATGATGAGACTTTTTTTGTAGAGTGTTCAATTTCCTACGAAACAATACCCTAAGCTTATCTGTAGTGAGCTATTGCCGAGGTATAAAATTCCAAGCTTAAAATTTTTTTTTCCCATGTTATTAAAATGGGAAATAGAAAATTGCAATGAGTGACCTCTAAATGTTAATAAGAAGAGCTAATCTTTTAACAGGCATCTTATTTCACTTCCCTATAACTATTCAATAGGAGGTTTCGAAAAAAAATAGCCGATTTTTTTTAATCAGTCAAATATATCCACTTACCTGTAGATACTGATGGTCCATTTGTGCTTTCTTCACTTCTTCCTTCGACAATAGGCGTATTAGTATAACTTGGTTGCTCAATACTCACAGACGCACTGCTATTTTTCATATTCCAATTAAAATAAAACAAAGTACAATTAATTTACCTTTCATGCTACTTAAAAAAACAGAATCATAAAATTGTAATTAAATAAAAATATAATCTTACTCAAGCTCGGGTCCATTTCTTCTACGGAAATAAAAGTATGACCGAAGTAGATCAGTAAAATTAATGTCTGATCGTTCTAATGGCATTAAATCAACTGGTAATTTTCCTTTTGAATTTTTTACCTGCATTAAAAACGCGCCATGATTCTCTACACTGACAAGGAAACACGCAAGTGCTAATTCTGATGGAGCATTTGCATTTACTAAATCTTCCCAAATCTAAAAATACAAAAAAAAACATTTTTAATTAAAGGCATTCTTAGACACTTCCCCTCCCACATTTAAAAATACTTAATGACTAAAAATTTTTATTAATTAGTTAAACAAAAAATAAAAGAATTAGTTGAAAAAAGACAACGGACTTTTAATTTCACCGAGATGTAGATTTTGAAAAAACGACGCGTATAAGTGTACAGAAATAGGCAGGATAGAATAAGGGATAAGCATGCGGCACGATAACGTGTTACACTGTAGGCTATTCCGAACACAGTTTTTTTTCTGTATCTGTAGACACTACGTTGAAAAAAATTACTTTGTTTTTTATCAATTGAAAGCTCAACAAAATTTGGTAAATAAATTTTAGGATACGAAATTTTAAATTATAAAATTGATAAAGATTGTACTAAAATTCATTTGAAAAACTTGGTTTAACTCTTAATGCCGTAAGATGGACGGCGGAGTCGAATTTTAAATTTGCGATGTGTAATTTCCGATGTTAAGAAGCGAGAAATAATAATGGAAATGGTTAGAAAATCCGTGAAATTATCCTCATCCATCTACACCCATCCTCATAAATTCTCAGTAAATATCTTATTTATTGTTTCAAATATTAATTTTTTTAAATTGATGACAACTATAAGTAATTTTTTAAAAATCTATATCTCGGTGAAATTCAAATTATGTCGAGATTTTTTAAATTAACGCTGTAACTTTTATTTAATTAACTAATTATTAAAATTTAAATGCCGTTGGTATCTTATAGATGTCACAGAACCAAGTGTGCTACTTGAGAACTAAGCCAATAAAATTTAAAAATATATAAATGATTTAAATTTACAGCATTAATCATTGGTGCATCACGGCGACTATCTGAAGTTGGTGATGTGGTAGAATGATGACGGCTTTTCGCTATAGCTATATGAAGAACAGTATCACCGTCTTCATCAGTTGCTAGTATATCAGCATTGTGCCGCAAAAGTAATTCAACCAAAGACCAGTGGCCCTGAGACACAGCTAAATGTAATGGTGTCTGCTTTCGATTATTTCTAAGGTCTACAGTCGCCCTTCCATTGGTTCCTGACAATAAAATCGCGGCGACTTCACGATGACCATTAAGTGCAGCCAAATGTAGTGCAGCAAACCCGTCATCTTTCTTAACATCAATAAGGTGTTGAATTCGACTCATAAGTTTTTTCGTCGCACTGCAATGTAAATTTGATTATAAAATGTAAATAAATTAGAGCTGTTAAATTTATTTTACTTACTGTGCATTGCCTTTCAATGCCGCATGATGCAGAACATTGAAACCGCGTTTATTTCGTATGGTAAAATCTACCGAATCGTAATTTATCAAGGCATACATGATGTCTGTTTCTTTGCTTATAGCATCATGTAATGCAGTATCACCATAAGAATCTTGAAGATTTACATTACAACCGTGGCGTAATAAAACTTGGACACATGCTGAATTTTCTTTGTTTACAGAGACATGAAGAGCCGTACATCCACTATTGTTTACAGCATCAATCGGCGCTCCTCTACTTAATAATAATTCCATTACACCAGGTTGATTTCTATAATTAATATAACATCATAAATCACGCTCTCAAAACCAGACATAAAAAAAAATGTTTGAAAATTCAAAAGTGCACACCTCAATCGCTTATGATAATTATCGTTACTTTTTTTTTTTATTATTACTTTTATTATAATTGTTTAAAATTTTTTTTTAATTTCCCGCCTCTTTCTAGTAGATGTCAATTTTTGTTTTTTAATCCTACTGTCACACTAGTGCTGCTGCCAGTAGTTGGTGGAAGAAAAAAAAAATAAAAAATGACATCTAGACTTTTAATGAATTACCTGTTTTGTAAAAGGTGATTTTTTAAAGGGTTCTTACGACAAAAGATACAAAAAGATCATAAAAAAAATTCATACAGGACAATTGACAGCACTGGTTTGGATTTAAAAAATTTACTTTAAATCAATGGGATAATGAATTGACTTAATATTGAGTCGAAATTATTTTTTAATAAATTATATTTGTACTAGTATACAATTTAACCCGTTTTAGTGAAATTAAAAAAGTGTCAGAATGATCGAGGTGTGCAATATTAATAAATAATTTAAATACAAACCCAAAAGCAGCATAATGTAATGGCGGATCACCGTCTTCATCGATAGCTTTCAATGACGCACCAGCATCAAGAAGCAGAACACATAATTCGCGGTTTCCTTGATGTGCGGCAACTTGCAAAAATGTTTTTTTACCACTACAAATATCAACATTGCCGGAATATTTTTTAAGAAATTCTCTGACTGCAGTCAAGCCAGCTTCTCCTCTTGCCGCGTCTCGAAGAAGTTTTTCAACTTCTATAGTCACGTCATTAGATACAGATTCTACAGTTTAAATAAATCATTTATGTTATTTATTTCTTTAATTTACACAGAAATAAAGGATTTCTTGGCACAAAAAATTTGTATAAACTCCAAGAAATATTTTGTAAAATGAATTTAAACCAAATTTTAAACTAAACTTTTTCACACTTACCCTGCTGTATACGATGACCATCAGGATGACCCGCTACCCCTTGGCCACTAGCAATTTTGACTACGCTAAGAGGATTAAACGTCCAAGTATGACCCTCTAATGTAACTCGAAGATCACCGTCTGGATAAATTTTAATAACTTTTCCAAGTTTTCCTAATGCCTGTAATTATCAATAAAGTATAAAAAGTGCGCCCTATGACAAGGGATGACACAAAACTATTTCAGACCAGGGTGAAATTTTTAATTGTCGCGATTAAATTCCCAAATACTTTTCGAATTCCCTAATAATTCCTGATATTCTTTATTTGTGGTCACCCCGTTCATTTAAAAATTATATCAATACAAAAAAAAAGTAACTTACACTCTTCATTACATCGATCCATTCACCATGACCTTGCTGATAACTTTTAATAGCCGCAGCATCATTTTTAACTCGTACAATATCACCGAGAACAAACGTATCCTGACTCGTTACTTTGGTCAAAGCGCGCGGATGAAAGGTCCACCTATTATTACATCCTTCATACTGTACACGTACATCACCTTTGTCAGTTATCCGATGGACTGTCCCAACTTTTCCAATATACTCAGCCATCCGTGGGTTCCAACCACCATGACCAGCCTGCATATCTTTCAGTGTATCAACATCTCGTAATACTTTGACTTTATCACCGACATTGAACGTTAATTGACCCAAATTGTCCCCTTGGCCAGTGGCATTATTTTCCTCAGTCATTGTCATTATCGATTGACCAAGAACTGGCAAATGTTCTTTATAATAAGTCCCGCAAGTTCCATATTCAACGTAACAAAGATCAACACAACCTTTGTAACCAAGTCGATATACGTTCGTGCTTCCTGATGCCCACGTCACAGTTGCTACCGAACGACTGCTCTCGTTATCCCACCCACGAATGTCAATTACTCGTCCAGTTTTTCCAGGACCACCGTCTTGATTTCCCCATTCCCAGTCTGGTCCTCGTACGACTTTAGCTCCAATAAAAATACCTTTCAATGGTATTTTTGTGCAACCTGTTCTAGGAGTCAACTGAACTCTGTAAATTATAATATCAAATAATCATATAATTGAAGAAAGAACTTGTTTGTAAGCAAATGCATACCCTACTGCGTTAGCTGTCTGGAATCGCTGAAAAATATGAGTCAGATCATGCGTATCACCCATATAACATTGGGTACAGAGATCATAGTCATGACATTGCGCACACTTCCACCTGATACCAACGATTCCGTGTCTTTTGCATCCATCGCAAATTATATTATTATGCTGGACCCCAGCAGCTGCGTTATCAAACACGAGTAAATCATAGTAACCTTGATAGCCGATTCTGTAGTTACTTCTAGACCCGTGGTCCCACTGAACGATTACAGTTTTGTCGGGTGTTTTGTCTGTAGGATTGGAGCTCGAAGTCGTTGCGTTTCCTGGTGGCAAAGGCGGCTTGCCTATTTCAACTATGGTACCAGCGTGACCTTCTCCATTGTCCTGATCCTTCCATTTCCAATCGTAGCCTCTGACAACCCGTAATCCGACCTCCAACATTTCAAATTATTTTAATATCCGCCGTTCACTGAAACAAAAATAACTTTTGTAAAAACAATACTTTCTTAAGTAAATCATTAAAAATTTTTACATCATTAATTTCAAATCTAAGGTGAAAAATTATTTTATCGGCAGAAGGAAATTCAAATTTATTTATACTGTTAATAAAATAGATCCGACCCAAGGAGCTCAGACAGCTTTAAGATATAAAGATTTATTTTAAAAGGACGACAAATTTTTTTTTTGTCTGAAGCTGTTTTTTTATGCAAAGAAGACAGATGTTGGTCCTTAGTCATAGAAAATTGATACTGAAGTTACCTGACGTCTGATAATTTTTGAATTTTTAAAAAAAAGATAAATTATAAAAAAAAAGTGAAAAATTTCACCTGTAGATTTTTTAATTTTTTACATGTGCATACTTTTAGTCTTTACTTTTTTCAAAAAAATCCGAAAATTTTTAATTGTCCAACTTCAGGCTCATGAAAATTTTACTTCTTTTTCTCTTCGTAAAAAGTAATTTGAATTTAAAAATCGTTTAGGTGATGACTTTGTGTAATTTACTTTTGTCGTCACTTGTGTCAAGTTTTTAAGCAGATATTTTTTCAGTGACGAATTTCTGATTATTTTATCAACATTTTGGTACATTACCGATATGTCAAAAGCCTCAAAACTTTTATTTTACAGATGTCATAGAGCCAAGTGTTACTTGAAAAGCAGAACTTGGATTTCTTCGATTTAAAAAATGATTTTCAATGAAACATTTGAATTTTTACACTAAAAATACATCAGATTTTAAATTTCCAATAGCATAATTTCTAGTGAAAAAAAAAATACAAAATTTCTGTTATTTTTTCTCTGTGTTCTGGAAAAAAATATATTATCTTTTTTTATATGATCATAAGTTAACAGACAATAAACTTCAGAGTTTTTTTTTTCAATAAATTAATGACAAAAATATTAAATATAAAAATATGGACATGTAGAAAATTTTAAAAACTATAGATGCAATTTTTTCAAATATTCATATCAGTAATTTTTTTTTGTGGGTTTACTTTTTCATTAAAAAAAAAAATTGTTTTGCAAATTAATGGTTGAATTAAATGAATTAACCATCGGTACAATATGAATTTAAATAATAGGGCTTTGAACTTCAAAGATGACTCATAAAAATGACGTATAATATTTCATTGATTTATGAATTTTTAAATATGTCTACATTAATTTATTACTTTTTATTTAAAATAACATTTGTAAAAATTTTAAAAATAAAATTATTGTGAATTTATATTTTTTTACATATAATTTATAATTTAAAATCAGCTTACAGTAATAAATAAATAAATTAATAATAATTTTGTGATGGTATGAAGTTTAAAAAAAAATTTCATTAAATTGCAAGTCAGGCATGAGTGCAATTGATATTTAAATTGAAAGTTTAACTGGTGAATAAAATAAAATGTGCAATATGACTAAGTAATAAAATTTGAATGTAAAAAATAAATTTTAATAATTACTATTAATTATTAAAAATAAAAACCTGGAAAACGAGCGGGCAATGCACTACTTGCTGAATGAATTTCACCTGATGATCATAATGTTTTTGTAGTAGACTTAAAATCTGTTGAAATGGTTATATTTTTAACTTTTATCACAAGTAATTATTGATGATTTAATGAAAATGCAATCACTCAAATTATTACACAAGGAATAGGAAGATATTGTGATTATTATTATTATTTCTATTCGTCAACTAGAAACTATTCTTGTACACATAAAAATAAAAAACTGACCATAAGTTTTTTGTGGAATTAATGAAAGCATTTGAGAACTATCCTACCTTGTTGATAGCAGTGAGTTCTATTTTAACTGCTGTCAAATTATGATACTGAAGTTTGCTGATGACTAATAATATATATATATAGTTTTTGAATTTTTTAAAACGATAAATTATAAAAAAAAAATAATATTTTTAAAAGTTGAATTTATGGTTTTTTTAATTTTCCACGTGTGCATATTTTCAAATTATATATTTTTGTCATTAATTTGTAGAGAAAAAAACTCCGAAAATTGTTATTGTACTAGAATTAGCCGCCGCCTGATAATTTTCGGATATTTTTTTAAACAATAAATTATAAAAAAAAACAAATATTTCAAAAAATTGCACTTGTAGTTCTTTAAATTTTCTACATGTGCATATTTTTATTTTATTTTTTTTTAAAACTGAATTGTTGGAAGAAAAATTCGAAAATTTTTAATTGCTTATATATATTGCTAACTTCAGGATCATATTTTATTAACTCTTTATTAATGTCATGATCATATCAAATTTTATATGATACTGAAATTAACAAACAATAAATACATTTCGGATTCAAATTAAAAAAAAAGAAAAGAAAAATAAAAATATGCACATGTAGAAAATTTAAAAAAATGTAAGTGCAATTTTCTGAAATATTTTTTTTTAATTGATCGTTTTTAAAAAAATCAAAAAATTATAAAACGTCGGCTAATTTCAGTATCATAATTATTACTCTTTTATAAAAAGACACAAATTAAAATCAAGACTTCAAATGATACGAAATTTGATCAATCAATTAGTTTTTTTTATAAAAATCTGAATAAGTGTAAGTGTAGCTGGCAATTTGAATTTTTTTTTTAATATTTTAAATATTTATATCATAATCTGCCACCATTTTATTTTCATTCACGATTTAAAATTTTTCTTCCATTTCTAATAAGTTATTTTTCGAATATTTAAATTTACCGCGTAAGTAATGAGAATAATTACTAAATTATTGATGAAAATTAAGAATTTCGAGTATACTTTTTAGTCTAATTAATATAATTATTGATACAAATAAATTTTAATAAAATTATTAAATATAAATTTTAAAATTTCCCGCCAAGTTGGCGCTACTGCGCGTCACTGCATTCAACGTTCAAATGTTTTCTAAAGTGGGGGCAATCGAATGGTTGCAGAATCGATTGTTTTGTATCAACTGGCGATCCAATAGCGGCAGTCAGTATCAATGACAATGGCAGTAGTAGTCCAGATCTTTCTTTACGTTTAAATAGAAATACAGTATTCCAGTTAATTCACGGAATTATTCATAAAACTTATTGCTCATAGTAATTATTTAATTAAAATGTGCAGTGTTTGTAAAATTTAAATTGTGCAAAGTGTCTGTGGTGTCATTAAGTATTGAGTGTTCAGTGCTAGTGTAAAGTGTTACGAATTGCTGATGCTGATAACTTCCAAGTTCCTGAGCAAAATCATCTGGCATCGTCTGGTGGGAAATAGCAGTTAAGTGACGTTTTTTTAGCTGAAATACGCTTAGAGCAATTTAATTTAAATCTCCAAGTGTATTAGGATACCCTTCTGCGTATTATTTCCGCACCAAGGTTTGTTCAAACACTTGCGTGTTTTTTTTTTAATATTTAAATTTTATTTCTACCATATTCTGCCACTATTTTATTTTGATGTACAATTTTTTATTATTCTCCAATTTCTAATTATTTATTTTTCAAATATTTATATTTACTGCGCAAGTAATAAGAAAAATTAACAATTATTAATGAAAAATAAGAAATTTAGAGCATAGTTTTTAGTCTAATTAATGTAATGATTGAGATAAAAAAGTTTTAATAAAATTTGGCGGTCCAATAGCGATAGCCTCTTTTACGTTTGAATTGAAACACAGCATTGTGGGGTCGTGTAAAATTGTGCAGTGATTGTAAAATTTATCTTTTATTAATTTAAATTGTGTAAAGTATCTGTGGCGTATAGTTAAGTATTCAGTGTTCAGTGTTCAGTGCTAGTGTAAAGTGTTGTAAATTACTGATGCTGATAACTTCCAAGTTCCTGAGCAAAATGATCTGGCATCGTCTGCTGGGAAATAGCAGTTAAGTGACGTTTTTCTGTTAAGTGTTTTTTTTTTAAATTTTTTAAATACTTTTCTATCACATTCTGTCACCATATTATTTTGACATATGATTTTTGACTTTTCTCCAATTTCTAATAATTTATTTTTAAAATATTTAAATTTACCGCGTAAGTACTAAGAATAATTAATAAGGGTGCATTACGAAATGCACGCTGAATGTGGCTGACAGCTGGCAGTTTTTCGAATTTTTGAATAAATAAATGAAGTACAAGTAGAATAAAAATTAAAAAATGCGTATATAGATAATTTGAAAATCAGTACGCGCATTTTTTTAAATTTCATTATTTAAATTAATTAATTAATTTATTTTAAATTCATAAATTGTCTCATATCTGCTACATTCACACTCATAAATATGACACATAAAAATGATTGTAAATGTAGTAGACATAAGACAAATTCAAAGTTATTAATAAATAAAGTAAATAATTAATAAAATAAAATTTTAAAAAATGCGCATTTAAAAAATTTTGAAATTAATAAGTGCATTTTTTATAAATATTATTTTTTAATTATTTCCTCTATATATTTATAATTTTAAATTTGTCTGATGTCTGCTACGTTCGCACTTGTTCCATAAAATTTTACTTATTTTAAAAATAAATTACGAAATAAAATTTGAATATTGGCAAAAAGCGCGCCTTTTACTACTATCCAATTAAATAGATAAATTACCACACGTGGTTTGTGTTGGAGTAATTTTATTGGTAAAGTATCAGCCAATAAAAATATAACAAGTAAAGTAGTGTAAATAAATATCTTCATCTCTCTCTTTCTCTCAAAATCTCCATTCTCCATGACATTGGAAATAGACACAGGCTAGAGCTATATAAATATATATACATGTACGTGTAGTAACCTCAATTATCGAACTATACTGTTGTTAATCTCAACAACTTGAATAGAATAAAATTATCTCAGTAGTGCTGATAAAACAATTTGTTTTCGCGCGACTTTATGTCTTTTTACAAGATGCGAACATCATGAAGAAAAAACAAGTTAATTAATTAATTATTTAAAATGAAATTTAGGCCCGATCCATTGGAAAAGAAGTATCATATTATTGATATAAAATGTAGTAATAATAATAACAATAATTATAATAATAATAGTAATTAATATAAAAAACATTTCATTAGATAAAGTCGAAGTGAAACGATTATGATGATCAAGTTTAAATCGTTTACTATTTTTTTAATATTATTTGAGACAATAATTTGTATATCAGCTACAACTCACTGGGTTGTAACTGAAAATGGAAAAATTCAATCACAGGTATATTATTATTATTTTAAATAATTCAAGTATAGAGAAACTTGTGTTCTGAATAATCCTGAAGTTACCAGACAATTAGAAATTTTTGAATTTTTTTCCAACAGATCAATCACAAAAAAATATAAACTAAAAATATGCACATGTAGAAAATTTAAAAAACTACAGGTGTAATTTTTTCAAATATCTTTTTTTTTATAATTTATTGTTTAAAAAAAATCAAAAAATTATTAGATGTCGGCTAACTTCAGTATCAAAAGTTCTGAATGTTATGATTCGTTGATAAGCTGAAAAGATAAAATATATTTGGTAAAATTAGTGGATATAAAATGATATGTAGAAAAATATCGTCAGGTAGTTGGTTTTTTTAAAATTTCTGATTCATAATGATGGAGATTAAATACTAATAGATTAAAAATTTTATACGATTGAATAATAAATTTTAATCAGGAATTAAAAGTCATTTCATTCTTGATATCTGCTGTCGTTCAGATTAATTTATGATAATACTTAAGTCGTATTTGATGATGGATTTGATCAATTAGATTTAAATAAACAAATCTTGATCAAATAAAATTTAAATGATCCTGAAGTCAACAGACAATTAATAATTTCCAGATTTTTTTTTTATATTTTATGGTTTTAAAAAAAATCAAAAAATTATTAGACGTCGACTGACTTTAGTATCATAAGTTTAAATACTCATGGTTTGGTCTCATTAATAGTTGAGATTTAAATTGTTCGTATTTAAATTTATTTAGAGTGAAAATTTTTAAAAAATAAATTAAAAAAAAAATATTTTTAAAAATTGCACCTATAGTTTTTTGAATTTTCTGTGCATATTTTTATTTTTTTTTATATTAACTTGTTGAAAAAAAAAATCAAAAAATTTTTAGTTGTCTGCTAACTTCAGGATCATATTTCTTTGCGCTAAGAAATTATTATTTTTTAATTGATGTTGATACTTAAATAATTTTACAGTTGGATTCAGCATTTCAAATGAAACGACCGTATGATCTTCCAGGATTTCTTGAACAAGAGAAACGAATGAATGTTGTTCAAGCCTTGCATAAAAAAATAATGGCAAGAAAGATGATTCTTGATAGTCAAATAGCTGTTCTCAATTCAATTGGTGATTTAGAATCATGGTTACAGTCATCAAACCCAGAATGTATTTCAAATCGCAAATTATTGGAGGACTTTGATTTTTACGCCAGCGTTGCTACTGATGGGAGTTACAGAAAAGGTGTAACGTAAGTTGTATTATTTAGAAATAATTATAGATAATTTTAATTTATTTTATTTTTTAGTCAAAAAGATTATTTGCTTGACGGAATACCCGACGATGGTAAGAGAACAGTACCAGACTGCAAAAAGACGTTTCCTTTAGACTTTAGCATGTATACTTTTGAGCATCTCAGTGTAAGAATTTATTAAAATTATTGAAAAAAACAGAAAACAAAGTGTGATAATTGAATAATATTTTAATAACAGGCAATGCGGAATAGAAAAAATTTAACGCAGCATCAAGAGAAGGGTCTGATTAAATATTTACCACCAGGAACGGATTTAAATAAATTTGGTCATCAAATAGCTCATGGGTTGAAGAGAAATAATACGTCATGGTTGCATTTAAATCTTGCAGCCATTTATTGGCGAGTTAAAGGTGATGCTTACAATGCATTAGAGTGTGCAAGGCGCGCTATTGTAACAGCCCCTAGGTAAGTTAAAATAATTTTATTACTTACTTATTCATGGTGGCCACATTTCTGGAAAACTTGGAAAACCTTAGTCTAAGAGCCAGCTTAAATCTGACAACACATATTTTACGGTATCTGAAATTTCGTCCAGTGAGACTTCTATACCCAGTAAACAAGCAATGGGTACTAGCTAAGCCCGGCCGCGGTAGGTTCGGGGTTTCTCAGGTGAGGCAGGTATGAAAATTAAGTAAATTTTTAAAGTATTTTACGGCATCTGCCGTTTTAATATGTTATAATATACCTCTAGAAAAATTGAAAAGTAACTATGGCTGCCGATTTTAAAGGTTGCAACATCACGGCAGTCACATTTCAAAATTCGAAAAAAAAATTTTTTTCAAGTACTTTACGGCGGCAGCCATTTTAATATATTATTTATTGAACTATTTTAAGCTAATATTGAAAATGGCTGACATTTTTTCCGGTTGTAACTATCCAATTTACAGCGAAACCTTACCTGCAGACCGTGCATATAGTCTAGTCGAGAAGTGAGTTTTCTGCGAAAAATCGTTAGAGTTCTCTTAAAACTAGGACGATTGGTGCATTAGATTCAGAATTAAATTCTAAGAAATGGGTATTTTTTCTTTTATCCGCCATCAAAAAGTTCATTTGTTATAAACAAAAAACAAAGAGACAAAAAGGGAGTCTCTGTTTTGTAGCTATAACTTTAGAAATATTTAAGTTATCTGAAATTAAAAATAAAGATCCTAAAATAGGAGAAAATTTTAATAAAATAAGTCTCGAATCCCCGAGTTGTTGCTCCATTATTTATAATTTTTATTTAACGTGGAAAGTTGGGCTCCGCGCAACCGTTTCGATTTCTGCGCGTCGCCGCCAAGCAAAGTATGCGACATAAAATAATTTTTTTATAACATTCAGTATTAATTTAAAAATTTGAATAAATTATAGTGTCATCTGGACACTTGAAGGAATATAGCCACGCAAAATAAAATTATCATTGTTTTTTTCATTTATCCACCATTTGAATTATTTATTAAGATATCATTTTTTTTAATCATCATTTACAATTCTCAATATAATTAGGAAAATTTTTTTTTTTTATTTGAATTTTCATTCTTTATTTCATAAACAAATATCCATTTTCTTTATATTTTTTCCCGTAGCATTAACAAATTACAAATACAGCTATGAGCACTAAAGTTGTAAAATTGACTTTAACGCATGCAAATGTTTAAAATTTAAAAGTCTGATTAAAAAATTGTAAAAAGTTCAATTAATTCTGTAAATGCCTTACAGGCTGCACTATTGGTCAAAAATTTCGAGTTTTTGCTTCGTCAAACGTTAAGTAATAAATTGGAAATTCCAAAACTAAAAGAAAACAGCAAGAACAACATAAATTATTGGCGTTAGGTAGGAATATAAGGTCAATGAAATTTAGAAAATGTACCCTTAACCTTGTAATAATATGAATAAATAAAGTAAAAAATAAATAAATGGAATTAAAAACTTAAAAAAAAATTATTAATAAATAGTCTAATAATTACTCTATAAAATTGTCCAGAATCATAGAAGCCGTAACTTCAATAGTTTCGAAGATATAATTAAAAATTCCAATAGTGCATTTTTTTATAAACAAAAAAAAATATAAAGAAAATGGAAATTTGTTTATAAAATAAAGAATGAAAATTCAAATAAAAAAAAAAATTTTTTCCTAATTATATTGAGAATTGTAAATGATGATTAAAAAAAAAATGATATCTTAATAAATAATTTAAATAGTGGATAAATGAAAAAAACAATGATAATTTTATTTTGCGTGGCTATATTTCTTCAAGTGTTCAGATGACACTATAATTTATTCAGATTTTTACATTAATAGTGAATGTTATAAAAAAATTATTTTGTGTTGCATACTTCGCTTGGCGGCGACGCGCAGAAATCGAAACGGTTGTGCGGAGCCCAACTTTCTACGTTAAATGAAAATTATAAATAATGGAGCAACAACTTGGGGATTCAAGACTTATTTTATTAAAATTTTCTCCTATTTTAGGATCTTTATTTTTAATTTCAGATAACTTTAATATTTCTAAAGTTATAGCTACAAAACAGAGACTCCCTTTTTGTCTCTTTGTTTTTTGTTTATAACAAATGAAATTTTTGTTGCCGGATAAAAGAAAAAATACCCATTTCTTAGAATTTAATTCTGAATCCAATGCACCGTCATATTTTTAAGAGAACTCTAACGATTTTTTGCAGAAAACTCACTTCTCGACTAGACTATATGCACGGTCTGCAGGTAAGGTTTCGCTGTAAATTGGATAGTTACAACCGGAAAAAATGTCAGCCATTTTCAATATTAGCTTAAAATAGTTCAATAAATAATATATTAAAATGGCTGCCGCCGTAAAGTACTTAAAAAAAATTTTTTTTCTCGAATTTTGAAATGTGACTGCCGTGATGTTGCAACCTTTAAAATCGGCAGCCATAGTTACTTTTCAATTTTTCTAGAGGTATATTATAACATATTAAAACGGCAGATGCCGTAAAATACTTTGAAAATTTACTTAATTTTCATACCTGGCTCACCTGAGAAACCCCGAACCTACCGCGGCCGGGCTTAGCTAGTACCCATTGCTTGTTTACTGGGTATAGTAGTCTCACTGGACGAAATTTCAGATACCGTAAAATATGTGTTGTCAGATTTAAGCTGGCTCTTAGACTACCTGGAAATGTCGGAATTATAAATATACTGGAAAAATCAGGGAATTTTGTCACAAAGCTGGAAAAATTTTTACTTTCTTTTTTTTTGACTGAAAAAATCTGATAATTTTTTTTTCTGTCGAAACTGTTCAAAAAGTGGCGCGGCGAATGCGATTGTAGTACCATTTTGAAAAAAAATTAGTAGAAATTGATTTCAACAGCGAAAAAATGAAGCAGTTTGAATTAAAAAGGCTGTTAGAAAAAAAAAGTCTTAGTAGAAACCAATCGTAAGGATCTTGAAGCTATTAACATGCATTGACAAGTTAAAAAACCAAAAACATTAAAAGTATACATAAGTATTGAACTAATAAGTTTCACTATAGTTATTATTCACGTACTTGATTAATATTTTATTAATATTCTATAAAACGTTCTTATTTATCAAATTTATTCTAGTGAAAATGAAAAATTTATTTATATTTTATTATAGAGTCATATAAAATCATAGATTTAAAATAAAAAATAAAAAATAATTCATTTAATAAATAAAAAAAACCTATGAACATTGACAAATAATAAAATAAAGTTTCATTTAACGACAATGATTGATTATTTATTGAAATGACTTATGCCATTTTATTTTGAATTAAATAAATATTTCCAATGATTTAATATTGCTACATATGGTCAGAGAATTTTTAAATTATTTGATTGGAGTACCTGGAAATGCCACGGAATTTCAGTTTCAAAAATCTGTGGTCACTATGATTGTTAAGTATCGTAATTGAATGAACAAATCGATATTCATGTCATTAATAAATTTTATTAAACTTCCATGACAATAATAGCAATATAATTAATAAATAAATTTAAAGGGAATATCGTGACATACCATTATTAACAACGGGTGGAATTTTACATGCTGCTAAATATTCAGCAGAAGCGGCTATTGTTCTCCATGCCGCGATAGATTATGCACCAACACAAAGTCATCAGCATCTTGCATTAGGGCACGTTTACGCGATTTTAGGTGATTATAATCGATCATTAGCGTGTTACGACAATTCTTTGAGACTTACGCCCACAATGGAACAAGCAAAGCAAGCCAAATTTGTTATATTGTGTTGTCAAAGTTTGACGGAAGCACTTACTGCTTTACACAAGTAAATATACAGTATTTGTATGTACCTAAAGATCGGAACGTTTTTCGCTTGCTTTATCACTTGCTCATTCAAAAAGTGATTAATAAATCTTGCTCCTCTATACAAAAAACAATTTTAAAAAAAAAATAATAACCCTGATAGTCAAGTTAGCAGCAGGTTGGTGACAACTTTCTGCAGTTTGTTGCCAAGTTGACTGCAAAAATTGGTATTTCCATAAGTTGATGGCAAATTTTTTATGAAAATTTATCAGAATGTTCTTGAAATGATGCTTAATAGTGTCACAAATTTTAAGAATTTTAATAAAGAAGGTACTCTAAAAAAAAACCACAAAAATATCCTTTTTTTTTTTGTATGTCAGACTCTTTTCCTCCCTTAAGCAGTCAAATTACATAAACTTTTTGTATTTTCGTTGCGCGAAAAACGTTCTGATCTTCAGATACATGTATTTGTTTTTAATTTTTCAAATAATTTTTACCAACAATAACATATTGGTAGATAAAACACATGGATTTCATTTACCTTTTAGGAGATTAGATGATATAGTAACAGATTTACATGCACAACAAAAAGATTATACGGAATGGTTGAAATTAGAAGAAAAAATATTATGTGAGAGAATGAAAACTCCTTTTGCGGCATTCCGAGCCCATCGTTTAGGACCGATTTTATCACATCGAGGTCAATCTTGTATGCAACGTGAAGGCGACGATGCAATTTTATCATGTCAAGTTACTAATGACAATCAAATGTTTGCTCATAATCTTCTTGTTGACATCGGAGTTAGTTTGCAACAATTAAAAAATGTTGAGAATCAAGTTGAAAAAATAAATGATCGGATGTCAACTGCTAAAGTTTTACCTTGTAAGTTTTTCGCGGTAATTTATTTAATTATTTATAATTGAACTAGTTGTTTTTTGTTTATTATTTTAGTAGATTAATTTATTATTTTAATTTTTAATTAGCTAAGAATGAAAAAATTAGTGAGATTCAAAAAAATTCTAATGTACGGAGCACGGAATTCTTTACAGTTTTTATGGAACCAACTAGTAAACCAAAGTACTATAACTTTGAAATAAAAAAAAGTAATAGAGAGTTTGAAAATAAAAATTGGCCGGATCAAAGTGAATGTGAAAAGTCGGGATTACTTATTGATACCAAACAATACGTACCAATTTATTTATCACCAGAGAATAAAGGCTACATGTAGGTATCATTTTTTTATTTTTAAATAATACAAAGATTTTTTAGTTTGAATGAAATATATTTTTCATGATACAGTCGAACTCCATTAACTCGGAACTTTCCCTCAATCTTACTCAGGATGAATCACGATTTCAGATCGCGGGTGATGTCAGCTTTCACTCTGGTCTGAAATCGTTTTGTTTCATCCCTAGCCACACAATATACTATTTGTTTTTAGAGTTAATATTTTTGTTAATGAATTGATCGGAATGGATTCGGAAAAGGAGCATATGCTACCATGGTATCCGCCAATATGTCAATCGCCAGAATCTTTTGATTCGAAATTTATTTCTCCATTGCTATTAAAAGCAACGACGGGGGTGAGTTCTTCTGACAGCAGTTTAACGTCATTTTTAACAGATTTAGCTAAAAATTCAGAGCTTGCTGAAATTGGACAAAGAATTCTTACTGCTACAAAATCGGTAATTTTAGTTAATATTAATTTATATAAAAATATGGTAAATATTCAGTTTTGTGCTCCACCCATTTTTTAATATTAATTACAATAATATCTAATAGTAAATTCACTTACTTCATTATAATTTTATAGTGGATTGAAAAAAAATCAGTGTGATAGAATTAAAATTACAATGAGCAGTTTAAAATTCGTGTTCTTACAAATTTAAAAGTAATAACTATTTAAAATTAAATAAAAAAATAGTTAGGCTGAGGACTTAGTAGAGACTGGTACTATATTTAATCCAATCTATTGATCTCTCTTTATAATATCCATAATATAAAACCCGCAATTAAATTTAAATTAATTAATCCTTTATTTTGAGCTGCAAATTAGCACCCCACTGTTTCACATGCATAATCTCCTGTACTTTTGGGCGCTGCCCTGCCAGTATTTAAAAATCTCATATTTTTTAAATAATAATATGGAGGCTAAAGGCAGATATCGGCATTAGATCGAAGCTTAAATCGCGAAAATTGATAAATCAATAAATAATTAAAATAATTGACCAGGACCCGCATCTATTGACATCCCATAGGCCCAACATGAACTTTTATAAGCAATATAAACATCTAAATTAGTACTGGTTAGTTTTTTATTAAAAATAGGTGGAACATTTTTCTATATATTTATCTTATTACATTAACTAATTGGTTAATAATAAGATAATTAGATTATTATAACTGTAGAAAGTGGCTGCACCATGGGTGCTTTCTATGTTGGCATCTTTACATTGGCGGGTTGCAGGAAAACCCAGAAATGCATTGGATTGCCTTCAATCCGCTTTAAATACTGTTCCAAATGGATTCAAAGACGTACCTTTAGTAAGTATTGCTTCAATCAGTCAAAAATTTGGGCTAATTGACGATGCGTTGAGAGCAACCAAAGAAGCTCTTCGGGTAAATTCCATAGAGGTAATTAAATATTTTAATTTTCTAAATTATACATTCAAATAAATATATCTTTTTTTAAATTTTATTTTATTCAGCCATTAACAAATTATTTATATGGATCATTACTTTTCGCAAAGAAAAATTTTACCGGTGCTGTGTATCACTTGAAACAAAGTTTGAGAGTTGATTCAGAATTAATGGATGGTAAAACTTTAATGTTATTGAGAACAGTTATTTGTTACAAACGTTCAAACAATCGACGTGCAGGTAAACGTCTTTATTTTATTATATTTATTAGTATTATATTAATGTTTATTTTAAATTTTAAATCAAGAATTTTAACTTTTTGGGCAAATATTTAACTCTTTGTCGGTCGCGTTATGATCGCAGTGCTTCAACTTTTGTTAAAAGTTTTTATTAAATTAGTCTTTTGAAATTTTATGAGTTCTTCTACTATACTTTTTAGTATCGAATGATTTGATGATTTTATTTTAGTAAAAAAATGACAATTGTCTTGTCGTATAAGCTTGTGTGTTTTAATTTTTAAAAATCATAGTTATGATACTTGGCAACACCAAAATATTAAATACATGACGGTGGAACCCGGGAATATTATTCATATTAATATATTTTTTTTTGTAGGTAATGGAGGTAATGAAATTGAAAGTTGTGGAATGACATATCCATCTGCTGAAAGAATAGCTAAGCATGATTTAAATGAAGGAGAGACAGTTCTTTGTTTTGGTGATGGCAAAGATTGTAAACCTATACAATGTTTTGCTATGAAAATGCACAATGATGAAGTAAGAGGTCCATAAATTACACAGATAGTGTAAATTTGTAAGCTATAACTACATTAAATAGGGTACAAATATTGATCTATAGATCAATAGTAAAAGGTGATCATATGACATCATAGAGTCTCAGTTTAACGAATCTCAAATAAAAGCGATTGACTAAAAAAAAATATGAAGAATTGCATATCGACTGAAGTATAAATTTTAACATTCCGTACACACAAATATATTTTCTTACTCGAAAATGTGAAAATAACAATCTCAGTTATATCTTAAACAAAAATAAATGCGTTTCTTTTTTTGTGACTCTTGATGATCTGTTTTTGTGATGTGTTTTAAATTTTAAAGTAGTATATATTATATATTAAATAAATGTATATAAAATTATTTTGTATAATAGTGCTTGTCAAAGTGAAATTTAAATATAAAACATGTTGTTTATTAATATCTACTTCTGGTACTCCTTGGGTATTTTTTTTTTTTTAAATAAAAGTAATCCCTGCTTAAAAAATCCGATAGATTCTTATAGTTGTATGTCTAAGACCTATGCTTAACTATAGCACTTTTCATAGAACTCATTAATTCTTATAAAATCTCTATGGGAATTTATGAGAATCTATTGGATTCATTTGCCATTAAATTTAATGTTTTAATCGCAAAAAATTCCATTAGCCATTGAATTTAATTTTTTAATGGTGGAATTTTCCTTCTCCCATTGAATTTAATTTTTTAATGGTGAAATTTTCCATCACCCATTAAATTTAATTTTTTAATGGAGAAATTTTCAATTAGCCATTAAATTTAATTTTTCAATGGTGAAATTTTCCATTAGAAATTTTACAACCCTGATTCTTATTTAATATACTTATAATTTTCTTACCTTTACTATCTAGTCCAAGATGACTTTGATTGGGGCGAGAGTCCCAATGCCATATTTTTAATTTAAATGATATATTTTAGTAACAAATAAAAATCTGGGTGCGGTTTGATTAAATCATTTTATTTAATAGGTATAAGGTTTTAAAAAATTGAATCACATTAGAAGATTAATATTCAATTACAATTAATATATATTTTATTTAATTGCACAACTCAATTGCGAAGCAATGAGCTGTGTTCTACTAACGCTTCCTCGATCGCAGCTGATTCATTCAAGAAAAAATCATATTTACACTTAATCAATTATGCTCAACTAGAAAAAAATTCATACCATTTGAAAGATAATTTATTAATGAATAAAACGAATACAATTATAAGTCACTTTTTTCAAAAAAAAATAATTGAAAGAACAAAAACTGTTCGGAAATCCAAATGTGCACAGTTCACTTGCTCTTTCAAAAAGTGATCAATAGATGGCGCCCCTGCGTGCAAGAAAATTTAAAAATAATAAGATACTAAAAATGGCACTAAATTTTTTTATGAACCGTCAGTCTTAAGTTTTTATTAATTATAATTAAATCGATAGGATTTAGATAGTGATTTTCAAAAGAGTTCTTCTATTTTAGAATTCAAGTGTAATAAAAAATGAAATAGATCAATCGGTTGTGTATTTTTCAAGTTATGGTGTTTACCAACATCCGTACGTACTGACGGACATTACAGGTTTTTTTACATATTTTTTTTTCAATCATTAGTTTTAAAAAAAGTGACGAAAATTGTGTCCGTTTTATTCATTAATAAATTATCTTTCAAATGGTATGAATTTTGTTCTAGTTAAGCATATTTGAACGAGTGTAAATATGTTTTTTACGTAAGTGAATCAACTGGGATCTAGTAAGCGTTACACTGATGGAAGGATTTATTTGAGAGTAATAAAATAGATTTATTAAAACTCTTGTGAGAAGCTTCTTTGAAACAAATAAATATTTATTAATAGTTAACAACCCTGGTTAAGAAATCCGATTCATTTCAATCGGATTGAATCGGAAATTTCCGATTAAATCCGATTGGATTGAATCGGAAATTTCCGATTAAATCCGATTGAAATGAATCGGAAATTTCCGATTAATTCCGATTGAGATGAATCGGAAATTTTTGACTGAAACTTATTGAAATGTATTGGAAATTTTGAATTAAATCTAATTGAAATAAAGCAGTAATTTGAGTCGACCCAAATTTTTGCCCTGCTTGATTAATTTCATAAAAATTTGCATCTATTGAACTATTAAATTTATCATAAATGCAACTGACATATATATTTTTAAAATCAGAATCCTATATTGGTTATGGAAATTAATTTTAATTACTAATTAATTCAAACTCTTGAAATTTTAAAGAAAACTCATAACTTTTTCAAAAACTACGTAATTTTAAAAATTAAAACAAAATCTTGTTTTTTATGTCTTAATCTTGCACAGGAAACAAATTAAGGACTAGACTTTATAAAACGGCCTCGCAGATACCACGTCGTATAACATTTTCGAACAAATTTTTTCTCTTTTTGTTAATTAGAAATCAAATTACAAAACATGTTTGGCTGATTTCGGACACTAGAGATACGTTTATTTAAAATAATAGTAATAAAAGATTTATCGATAGGAAAAATGCTGGTAATAAAAAAATATTGCTGTCGCAAATGACCCATTTATGTATAGTTAATATTAGGATAGGATAATTTATTAATATTGTCTTTATATTATATATATAAACAATATTCAAGGTTGAAATTGAGTCAAAACGACTATAATCACCTAAATAACTTTTGAAGGAGTGAATTTAGCGAAAAATGTTAAGAAACCTTTTTTGTAGAGTATTAAATTTCCTTCAAAAATATGTATCTTGACTAGAAAAAACTTTAATATTTCTAGTAGTTACAAAAATTCAAAATCAACGCAAAGAATTTAAAAAACAAATTGATATTTAACGCACGGTTGCAAGGAAACGGCTCATTTTACGTCAATTTACTACGAGAGATTTTTTGTAGGGAATTCAATTTCCTTTAAGATTATACATTGCGCAAATTTTTCAGACAGATGATTTACGAGTTTTGGGTAAAAAATGAAAATTCTTTCAAAAAACGAAAAGTCGTAACGATACACCTCTCAATATAAATATTAAGGGCTCAAACTTGCACAATAATTTTTTTTGGTCATCAGGAATAATATTTTCATAGTATCAAAAGCAAAAAAAAATAGTCGATTTTTTGGCCCAGTCTAATATATATATATTAGACTGTTTTAAATTAGGGGACTATTTTTTTTCTTTTTGATGAACATTGAAAAATCGAAAAGGTATCTTAAAATATGGTGACACTTAAAATTCGAGCTCTTAATATTGAGATTTAGAGGTGACTGTTGATAATTTTGGACTTTTCATTTAGTAACATGGAAAAGAATACATAACTTCCGAAAAAATCAAGATACAAAAAATCTCTCTCTAAACATTTTGTAGCAATTTTACTGATTTGAAAAAAGGTCTTTTGTGAATTTTGCATAAATTCAACTGTTCACAAGATATCCGACGTCAAAGTAGAAAACAATGCAGAATTTGAAAGAAATTTATCGATAATAATTTGTTGGAATTAAAATTGTCTACAAAAAAGATTCTATGACATTTTATGATTAGTCCGATAGTTTCACCGGAAATGTGAAAAAATATCGAAATTTACTTTAACTTGAGTTCAAGCTCCAATAACTTTTGAACAGATGAATTTATCAAAAAATGATAAGAGACTTTTTCTGTAAAGCATTCAATTTCCTACAAAAAACTATATTGAGAATTTCTGAATTCTCATTAGTTGATATGGTATAAAATACAGAACGAGCAAAAACAAGTTCTTCGAATTTTATCAAACTTTGACGTCGGATATCTTGTGAATGGTTGAATTTATGTAAAATTCACAGCAGACCTTTTTTGTAGATCAGTAAATTTGCTACCAAATGTTTGGGGAGAAGTTTTTTGTACCTTGATTTTTTCGGAAGTTATGTATTTTTTACCATGTTACTAAATGAAAAACCGAAAATTATCAATAGCCACCTCTAAATATCAATATTAAGAGCTTAAATTTTAACTGTCACCATATTTTAAAATACCCTTTCGATTTTTCAATGTTCATTAAAAAAATAAAAATAGTCTCCTAATTAGAAACAGTCTAATATATATATATATATACATACATTAGGGTGCTTCGTTTGAAACGACTATTTTTTAACTTCCCGCTAAGAAAATTGTAAATTTTCAAAAATTCGGGAAGTTATTGGTTTCACCCCGATTTTCGAAAATCGAGTTTTCATCAGATGTCGACGTTTTGAGGTCCTAGGAAGCTATTCCGACTATTTTCAGAATGATGTCCGTGTGTTCGTGTGTGTGTGTGTGTGTGTGTGTGTGTGTAAACTCTTTGTAACTTTTCAACTAATGAATCGATTCGGATGATTGAGGCGGCAATCGAAAGAGCTTGTTGGCCATCAACTTTCCTGAAAATTTTAGATAATTTGATCCGGTAAACTCGAAGATATTGGCCAATTACGAAAAAAAAAAATTTTTTTTTTTAGTTTTTTATCGATTTCTCAGAAACGACTTATACGATCTATATCAACATTTAATCAGCTCTAGAACTTAATGAAACGCGTCGATTGCCACCTCAAACATCAAAATCGGATAATTCGTTCAAGAGTTATCGCGGAAGAAAGAAATGCTAAAAACGGTTTTTTTCGAAACTAAAGGTACACCAAAGTATTTTCGAGCTCGAAGAGCTCGAAACTGTATTTACAACGATGTTTTCGAGCTCCATGAGCTCGAAAACAGCGAGAAGTTTTGGGGCTGGCCCGCGGGGTCAACCGATAGACCAATTTTTTTTTTTTTGCTCCCATCCGGAAATTTTGTTGGAAATATTCGTAAAAAAATTCTCTGAGAGTTTGAGCCCTTAAAATTAATATTAAGTACTTGACCACAAAGTGTGAAGATTTCCTATTCAAAATACACGAAAACTTGGATTTTTATTTTTTAAACTTCTATAACTCTGCGGCATTTTATGATATCATCTCGCTTAAAGTCGGGATTTTCTCAGAATTAAACGTACTACAAAAGTGCCCGTTGTCGCGAAGTTGTAACTCATACGGGTGGGGTAGTACGAACTGCTAAACCGAATTTTTTCATAGAATTCTTGTTTTTTCTCTCATTATCTCATAAACAACAAGACCTACAGAAAAAATGCGAACGACAATTTTATAGGAAATTTAATTTCCTACAAAAAGGTCCTTAGCACCGAATTACTAAGATTGATATTTTCTGAGATATGAGTCAAATAAAAAATCAATATTTTTGAAGAATTGATTTGATATTTTATGGGAATCCAATGATACGTAAACTTCAATAATCAATATCTCAGAAAATATCAATCTGAGTGATTTGGTGCTCAAGACCGTTTTTGTAGGAAAATAAATTTCCTATAAAATTGTCATTCACATTTTTTCTGTAGGTCTTGTTGTTGAGAGAAAAAACAAGAAATCTACACGGAAAGAAAAACATGGGAATTTTTCCCATTTTACTTAAGAGTAATTCCCATGTTGACATGGCAAATTTTGCTTTATCGACATGGTAGATTTTACCAAGGAAAAATGGAAATATAACCATATTTTATAGGAATTTCACCCATATATTATAGGAATATCTTCCATGTTGCCATTGCAAAAATTTCCATGCAACATAGCAATTTTTCCTATGTGGACATGGGAATTTTCCCCATGGCAACATGGATATTTTTACCACGTCAGTATAGGAATTTTGTTCATGTTACTGGAGTAATTTTTTCCTTGTCAACATGGGAAAAATACCCATGTCAACTTTGAAGAAATTACTCCAGTAACATGGGAAAAATTCCTATACTGACATGGTAAAAATATCCATGTTGGCATGAGAAAAATTCCCATGTCAACATAGGAAAAATTACTATGTTGCATGGGAAAAACCCACAAGAAGATAAAATCACTAAAGTACCAAATATTTTGGTCATTTTGATCATTTAAGCTTTGAAGCGATAGAATAGGGATATGTGAAGGTATTACCGTTTACGAAAATAGAATTTCAAAGTTTCCGAAAAAATTTTGTGTAATTTAATAAAAATTTTTTTGTAGCACCTACGAATTAATCAATTTTGATTGTACTTAACAAACTACAAATTAAAAGCAGATGAACTTCGAACAGATTACATCCAAGAGCTATAAAATATTTTTACTATCATCGTACTTCACTTTAATTAAAAAGGTGCCATAATTATTAATGTTCTGCAAGTACATTCTTTTTTAATTCATACATTTGACTTGCATTCAACTTGCCATTAAATACGGCTTGTAAATCAACGAATGACCCATATTCAATGTTATGAAAATTTGAAACCATCAGTTTACATATATATTACTTTTATATACATGGTTTTTCTACTTTGTTAACATGGAAATTTTTCCCATGTTAACATGGGAAATTTTTTCATGTTGACATAGGAACAAATCCAATGTTAACATAGGAACGATTCCAATGTTAACATGGGAGTTTTTCCCATGTTGAGATGGGAATTTTTCCCATGTTAACATTGGAATTATTCCTATGTAACATAGTTATTTTTTCAATGTTGATATAGGAAAATTTCCATTGTCAATATAGGAATAATTCCTATGTTACAAAGCAAAATTTACCATGTATCACAGCAACAATTCACATGTTAGCATAGTAAAATTTACAATGTCAACAAAGGAATTTTCCCCATGTAAAATTGGAAAAATTTCCATTTTTTTCTTTCCGTGTATGAAAAAATTCGTTTGAGCGGTCCGTACTACAAACTTGAATGAGTTACGACTTTGCAACAACGGGCACTTTTGTAGTACATTCAATTCTGAGAAAATTCCGACTTTGGGCGAGATGATATCATAAAATGCCGCGGAGTTATAAAAGTTTAAAAACTAAAAACCTAAGCTTACGTGTATTTTAAATGGGAAATCTTCACACGCAATGGTCGAGTACTCAATATTAATTTTAAGGGCTCAAACGCTCAGAGAATTTTTTTGGGGGTATTTCCAACAAAATTTCCGGACGGGACCGGAAAAAAAAAATAGTCATTTCAAACGAAGCACCATTATATACATATAAAAAGGTGTTATTTTTAATTTTTACTAAATTAATTTACTCAACAATGATGAATTTTTCAATCTTAACTTTGCACGTAATAATAATGAAGTTTTGACATATTTCTATTGTTGAAGTTATTGTTTTAATACACTAGTTTACCATTATCTTATGCGTACATAATGATATATTAAGAATGAGAAGTTCCACAAGTATATTTAATACCATTCAAAATTTTAATAAAAATTGTCATGGTGTTATCACAGCATCATGTATAAAATGCTTATAATTAGTTATAATTCATTAGCATAATCAATACTGCGATTCTTGATAGAGTGCCCTAATAAAATTAAAACAAATTAGTAATTCCAAATTGGTTTCTATTTAGAGCCTTGAATTTAATTTTAAAATTGTTTCATTTTCATAGAAATCAATATTCCTTTAATTTTTAAAGCAATCACTTAAAATTTTTAATCGGAATGAATCGGTTTCAATCGGAAAATAATACCGAAATTAAAATATTATTTTCCGATTGAAACCGATTCATTCCGATTAAAAGTTTTCAATCGGAATGAATCGGTTTCAATCGGAAAATAATACCGAAATTAAAATATTATTTTCCGATTGAAACCGATTCATTCCGATTCAAAGTTTTCAATCGGAATGAATCGTTTTCAATCGGAAAATAATACCAAAATTAAAATATTATTTTCCGATTGAAACCGATTCATTCCGATTCAAAGTTTTCAATCGGAATGAATCGGTTTCAATCGGAAAATAATACCGAAATTAAAATATTATTTTCCGATTGAAACCGATTCATTCCGATTCAAAGTTTTCAATCGGAATGAATCGTTTTCAATCGGAAAATAATACCAAAATTAAAATATTATTTTCCGATTGAAACCGATTCATTCCGATTCAAAGTTTTCAATCGGAATGAATCGGTTTCAATCGGAAAATAATACCGAAATTAAAATATTATTTTCCGATTAAAACCGATTCATTCCGATTCAAAGTTTTCAATCGGAATGAATCGTTTTTAATCGGAAAATAATACCGAAATTAAAATATTATTTTCCGATTGAAACCGATTCATTCCGATTAAAAACTTTCAATCGGAATGAATCGGTTTCAATCGGAAAATAATACCGAAATTAAAATATTATTTTCCGATTGAAACCGATTCTTTCCGATTAAAAACTTTCAATCGGAATGAATCGGTTTCAATCGGAAAATAATACCGAAATTAAAATATTATTTTCCGATTGAAACCGATTCATTCCGATTAAAAACTTTCAATCGGAATGAATCGGTTTCAATCGGAAAATAATATTTTTATTTTTACACATTATTTTCCGATTGAAACCGATTCATTCCGATTAAACTCAATCGGATCTCAATCGGATTTCAATCGGACTTAATCGGAATCCTTAACAAGGGAAATAATTCTTTGGCGAATATTATCAATAGATGGCTGCATACAATCATATGTACTTGTATATATTAGCATGAGACTAACTAGATAGTACACTGAAAAAAATAATCGCTAGCAGCTAGCGATTTTTAATCGTTAGCTGCAAGCGATTATTTCGCTAGCAGTAAGCGATTTTTTCTTTAGCAGCTAGCGATTAAAAATCAAATCACCTGTTTCATTCTCTTAAGAGAGTAAGGAAAATTTTGTTCCCGGCAAATCTATATGATAGAATTGGTTAATGTTATTAAATTTGGTATCATTAGAAAGGTTTTGACTTGAATTTGTGCCTTTTCGTAGTTTCAGCACTTTTTTATTATCAATCATTGAGATAAATCGATTTATCTGTATCATTCGAATTACATTTAAATTACGCGAGAAAAAATACGATCGTAATTATTTTCTTTAAATAAATTAATATTTTAAGTATTCTGTCACTAAATATGACTGAATGTCACTGAATATATACTATATTATTTATATCGCGTTACTTATTCCAAAATGACAAAGTTTTATATTTCCATTTGGTTTTAGGAAGCTTCTCAAAGCCAAAAAAGTGTGCATAGAAAAAAAAAGGATTCATTGACACAAAAAATCTTTACTCGCCTAAAGAAAATTTTACTTACCCCAAGAAATTTTTCGCATTGTGAAATAAAACCAAAAAGTTATATAGAACTAGAAATAATTTTTTGGTGCAAGGAATCATTTCTTGATCAAAATAATCTTTTCTCGCCCCAAGAAAATTTTTGTATTGAATTTATGATGCATAAAATTTCTTGATGCAAATTAAATTTTTTGAGGCAAGAAATCGTTTTCTTCTGAGTATTTTATAAAATTAGTAGTGATATTTGGGTAGTCACATAGTGACTGCAGGTTGCTCATATATATTAAACATTATTAACATATTGCACTTTCTAATGCAAAGCATTAGAGAGTGCTTTACGATCGAAAATTTTTTTTTCGCCTTCTTTCTACAATCATTTCTTTATTATCGTCTTTTTTTTATTATAATAAACTAATAACATATTAATTATAAAACTACAGTTATTTTGACACTATGATTAATTATATAATTAATATCTTTATAAAACAATGAACAAATATTAATACAATAAAATTATTCCCCAAAGTAATTAACAATAATCAATTGATTAATCGTTCGCATTAGTATTTTAACACAGTCAGGTCAAATATGATGGCAAAAGAGATGCAGGGTCCACTTCTGTTGTGTGGTTCTTCATCTATAAATATGAAAGAAGATGATACTCAAAATCTGATTCCCAGCACGTGCCGCAATGCTGACAACCTTTTATTTTTTTCATGAAACCATGATCTATCGCATTTAGTCAAAGGTCATCACAATTTGCTGTATGAAAATTTAAAAATCACTTATTATGTAGTAATATATACATTATTACTTATTACATATTTTTACATAAAGTTTTACATTGAACTAAAATAATAATAAAACTTACAAGCACATTTCAAAAATTTTTTATTAAATTACTTAAAATGTATAACACTAACAAATTTTAAATAACTTACATACAACATGAAAAATTTTATTTTTTCAAAATTTGTTCCTTTTTAAAAATTATTTTTTACTACTTTATGTATAGTCGCCACAAAAAATACTGATTGTGTCTTTTTCATGAAATTTAAATTTCAAAAAAGTTATTCATCATCAATAATTTTTTTTCCGACCTCTATGTACCAACCGTATTGCAAATTATTTTTTTTTATTTAGTAAAGTCATAAAAAATTCTACTGCATTAATTAATTCGAAATAAAAAAAAAAAACTTTTTCTGTAATGGTTCGTTTTGCCCGCCCAGAAAAAAAGTTTATTTCATGGTAACTAGAAATTTATTTTATTTACTCCGAATATAGAAGTCAAAAAGAGATAACAGCGTGTGTGTACAAAAATCCATTATTTCCTTGCCGGCCCCATTTTACCCACCTTTACCTATATTGTCTTACTTAATTAATCAATAATGATTCTTTAATCACCAAAGCCTTATCGATGACATAATAATTTATTAATCATCACCTTTTTCTGTTCTACTTAAAAAGAAGTTCAAGTGTAAAAACATATTAACTTAAGGTATTCAAAATGTTTTTACTGATCAATAATTATTGAATAAATTTTATTAAATTACATGTTTTAATATATAAAAATTAAATTTTCCATGCAAGTATCAAAATATCATGTTTCCCAACTCGATACTTGATGTCCTACGTAAGTCTTCCCCCTTTTACAACCAGTGACTATTGATAAAAGTTATGTTCATACTTTTTTTTTTTTTAACGTATGTAGTATCAAGTAATCCAAGTACATATATGTATATTTATTTAACTTGAATATATTATTAAGTTGATGTACGAAAGAAGCCCCATCATAGCCGCTGTCACACGCACAAGAGTCATATGTCTAATCTTGTGCAGTGGCCAGCAGCTGCACTGAGGCCCAATTTTTCTTCATGATCAATAAGTATTTACAAAATAGTATTCTTCAATTAATTAATTAATTAATATACAGTATTAAAGTATTATTAATTTATACATTGATATATTTAATGAATTGAGAGCAGTCAACTACTGTGACTAGTTAAAAAAGTAATTTATTTATTTTTAGTTGAGTTATATTATCTGACATACTAATGTAGATTCTACCTATAGGCAATGAAATGAAATCCGTGTCACAGTAAACATATTCAGTGTAATATTTAGTATTATAACCGTAGCAGGTGAATCGCCAGGAATCAACATCTGGAGGTGCTATAGAATTGACCGGATAGTTAAAGCGTTAATATAAAATTCATTGAATTCGATTTTAGAGTGCGAAGGTAGTACTTTTTACTAAACACTGTCCTCATTTGAACATTTGTTTAAAATGATTTTAAAAAAATATATATTTTTAAAAACTGTTTTTTTTTCAGTGTAAAATTATTAAAATTCAAATTTTCAAAAATTTAAAAACCTGTTACCAAAATAATCAGCCTTACAATTTTACATTTTAAATTTGAAAATTTGATTCACTTAATTAAGTTACGACAAATTTTTTCATATTGCGAGTAGGTATTTTCATTTAATAAATTTTTTTCGAGTAAAGTTCCGAATAGGAAATCAAAGACGCAAATATATGAGAAATATATGTGCTAATAGCAAAAAGCCGAACTTGCTATTAATAATTAATTTGGTTTTTTTGTATCAATAATTTATATATCAATTAATTTAATTTAATATAAATTTACATATATATTCCAAACGATCACTGCACTGATTAACAGAAGACTAAAAGTATATATAAATATAAACACTCATAACATTAACAAGTTTCTTTAAGAACTGCAAGTAGTTTCATCCCTTACCTCGTGTTTTATACTACAACCCCACGTGGTTATTTAATCCATCGACCAATTGCGCAACTGCTTTTTACAGTATCCGCCAATCAGTTGAAGGTATTAGCTGTAGGAAACACGTGTATCTTTGGAAATAAGGGCACTCAAGTTATGCAAGTTGCAGGCATCAACCCTTTTACATATCTTAATTTTATTTTATTAAATATTTTACAATAATGTGTTATACAAAAATGTGAATATATAATTTGCATTATCATTAATTATCTGATAAATTTTAAATAATTAATATGAATTGCTATATTAACCTGAATATATATTTAATAATAAAATTAAAATGTCAAAGTAATAATTATGAAAAATTGATGTAATATAAATTATAATTGACATAATATTATTAAAATATTTAATGCATTAATGACATTATAATTGAGGTTGTCACGAATCAGTTGAATCCATAAAAATGTGAGGACATATTTATTAAAAAACAACAAGATTTTGTATTAAAAGTTGCTAATTATACTTATATATACATATATATTTATATATATGTGTCTGTGATTCGATGTGATATAATGGGATTTAGTAGAGTTTCCTTGACACTAACTTGACCTATTTAATTTTTGATCGAGTCTATGGTTGAATGGTGTAAAAATTTTTTAGTGTGAAAATGGTCCCCGGGGATGTTACACGGTGTCCTTGGTGTGAATTGACAATGTGAAATTTTTTCGGTGTGAAAAATCAAGCTGTGTACTACATTAATAAAACAGTTGACTTGATTCAAGAGAAAAAATCTTGAACCAAGAATACCATTTTGAATAAAATGATTTTCTTGAGTCAAGAAAAAAATTATTTAACCAAGAGAAATTTACTTAATAAATTCTTGGCTCAAAAATTTTTCTCTTGATTTAAGAAAATAATTTTCTTCAAAATAGTATTCTTGGTTCAAGATTTTTTCTCTTGAATCAAGTCAACTTTTTTATGTGTATTAAAACGGCGTGAGTGTTATCTTTGACAAGGTTCGGTGTTATTATCTCAAAACTCATACATTGTCCGATCATATGATCTGTAGTTAAAAATGACCCAGTAACTGTTTTTAATATTAAAATTAATTAATTTAACTTTAACTTGAAAAATTATCAATTAACCTTCTTAAATAATTATTTTAAAAAAATACAATTAATAACTGAAGCAATAAAAAAATATAATGTCAAGTATTTTCAATTCAAAAAATTACTCCCCGGGTCACAATTTCTAGCCTCATCGAAGCCCAGTAAGCCTCAATCCAGCCTTACTGAGAAAAAAAAGCATTGTGAGCCTCAAATGATATTCAAAAAGCCTCAATGAGCCTCAAATAAACCTAGTCTTCACTATGTAATTTAAAATGTAATTTAAATTCGACTAGTATTATTTGAGGCTCATTGAGGTTTTTTGAATATCATTTGAGGCTCAAAATGCGTTTTTTTCTTAGTAAGGCTGGATTGAAGCTTACTTGGGTTCGATGAGGCTAGATTGATGCTAGATATTGTGACCCGGGTCATTACAAGTTAAATTTTATCCATTAATCAAATGTTAATTAATTACATACTAACAGTATTTATATATAAAAATTTGCCATTGATATTTGTACGACTTTTATAAGGTATTTTATGGTTATTATTGAATAAAATGATAACAATTTTTACTAAAAGTAATGAGAAATAATTATAGATCACTTGAATATATAAATAAGTGGAATAAAAGATTTAAAATCACCAAAAAAATTTTTTATAATTATTTCAGGATATATTAATAGTATTTCAGAACACCCCGGTTCGTTTTATAATAAATAAATAAATAATTAATTTGAAAAAATTGCTATAGTATCGTGAATATTGTAGATATATTTAATTTATCACAAATAGGTCAATTGTAAAAAATAATTGAAGCATATATTTTAAATAAAATAACAAGATTTTACAAAGTGCATCTGAAAGATGGAATGAAAAAAAAGTTCAGAGGTAGATCATTATTATGTGGATTTGTGGTAGAACGGTGTATAATAGTTGAGTATAGTTATAAGTATCGAATCTAATAAGGGTGGAATGCGAGCAGTTGTGAGAAAGATGCCTGATATATCCTCGTGTCCCCTACAACGACTGCCAGAGTACAGAGTATAAGTAACGTTAGCCGACTAAGCTCTACAACACTTTTTAGGATTCAGCTTAGCACCCCGCTTCGGCTTCGTCTTTCTATTTCTTTTATTTACCATCCCTATTACTTATTATATATATTAGCCTGTTTCAAAAAAAACAACTATTTTTTTTTTTCTTCATTATATCGAAAATATTGTTGGAAATGACGAAAAAGATATACTGTGAAAGTTTGAGCTCTTAATATTAATATTAACAACTGCCGCATCGCAATTTTCTATTTCCCATTTAAATAACATGGGAAAATTTATTTTTTAAGCTTTGGAATTTTGTAGCTCATGGTGGGACCAATACTTCGAAATGTTCAAGACATATTCTTATGGGAAATTTGACGCTCTACAAAAAAGGTCTCTTATAATTTTTCGATATTTTTATTTCTTCAAAAGTTATTCAAAGTTAAAGTTAGATTGATGATAAATTTTTACATTTTTTGAATTTTTTGACGCAACCATCAAATTTATGGGAAAATTTTATTGGACATTTTTTGTAGAGCATTTCATTTCCTATAACTTATCTCTCAGAAAATTTTTGATATTCTCACAAGTCGTAAGTTATTTGCAATTAACTGAAAATTTTTTTAAATAATCTAAATTTTGTTGCATAAAATTAATTATATTAAATTTTCAGTTAATTGCAAATAACTTACGACTTGTGAGAAATATCAAAAATTTTCTGAGAGATAAGTTATAGGAAATGAAATGCTCTACAAAAAATGTCCAATAAAATTTTCCCATAAATTTGATGGTTGCGTCAGAAAATTCAGAAAATGTAAAAATTTATCTTCAATCTAACTTTAACTTTGAATAACTTTTGAAGAAATAAAAATATCGAAAAATTATAAGAGTCCTTTTTTGTAGAGCGTCAAATTTCCCATGAGAATAAGTCTTGAACATTTTGAAATATTGGTCCCACCATGAGCTACGAAATTCCAAAGCTTAAAAAATAAATTTTCCCATGTTATTTAAACGGGGAATAGAAAATTGCGATGCGGCAGTTGTTGATATTAATATTAAGAGCTCAAACTTTCACAGTATTTCTTTTTCGTCATTTCTAACAATATTTTCGATATAATGGAGAAAAAAAAAAATAGTTATTTTTTTTGAAACAGTCTAATATATATATATATATATATATATTGGTTTTAGTGTTGTTGTTGTTGTTGTTGTTGTTGTTGTTGTTGGTGTTATTGTTCATTACTAATTGTCTGACTAGACCTTTTATTTTACTACTGAATTTTTTCCAGTTTCATTTAATTAAACTGTAAATTTCTGTAAAACTGTAAATAATTTTATTATTTTTTTTAAATTTTCTTACCATTATTCCAATAATAAATTTCTTGTTTATGTGGTCGTACATCTTCAAGATGATTATATAGGAAACCACCTTAAGTTTATGTCATATTTCATATCTCAATTGTACAATGAAATAAGACAGAAACATAAGACGGCTTGCCTATTTTTATGATAACTTGATAGTATATATTCTCACATTACTTCCATTGGCTTCTTTTATTATAAAGTAATTCTTCTTTTACATTATTCCGTAAAATATGTTGGTCTTCATCTAATGGAAAAATAGAAGAGTAGTAGAAAATTTTAAATAATCTCGTTCATGAAGAAATATAAGTAATTAAAGTAAATAAATAAAACGAAGATAAATTTTTGTTACATTACTTTTGTGTGCTAGTGTTCTAAATTTAAATTACACTAACTCACTTTTAATAAAGTATGTCTATGATTAGTTTTCATGCAACATTAATTAAGGTCTTTTTATCTTAATTTTTTTATATAAACATGGAACTACTTCAATTTTTATCAAGACATTAAGGATTGTAATCAAATACATGCGTATTAATGCATACACTGAAAAAACGTTACTTGAAAAATTATAGTTTTAATACTGTCTAAAAGTAAATAAGCGAAATTTACTAGCAAATAGTGAATATTCACTAATTCAGAGTTATAGTCGTACCACTTTTTGGAGAAATTGGTATGACTATCACTCTAAATTAGAGATTATTCAAAATAATTTTCACTAATTCAGTTTTAGAGAGTAAAAACAATATTTTCAAAATCAAAAGTATAAAAATTGCTGCTTATACTGTAATTCTCACAGTATCTCTTACACGCTGAAAAAAAAATGCTTACTATTACCATCTTGCGATAGGGAATAATTATCATTTGTATGTGATAATCATTATCATGCTTTCATGTTAACTATTCGTGTCTCGTATAGTAATAATTACTATTGCCGATAGTAATAGTTACCATCTAGATCGTAATATTTCTTGTCTGAAAAATTTTTAATTTTGCTTTCTAAGATAGTAATGATTATCACGGATAAGAATGGTTACTATCTAGATATGAATGCTTACCATCTCCGATAGAAAATGTTCAGAAAAAAATGAAAATCAAAATGTAAGGATGGGAATAGTTACTTCGTTAAGATGGTAAGTATTACCACTTTTTTTTTCAGCGTGTAATAATTACACTATGAGCTGCGAATTTTATACTTTTGAGTTTGAAAATATTGTTATTGCTATTGAAACGCGAATTTTTCAAGTAATCTTTTTTCTGTGTAAAAAATTTAGAGTACATGATGTGTTGAAAATTATTTGGTGTGAAAATTTTCAATACTGTCGGTGTGAAAATTACACGATGCACGGTATTAAATTTTTGGCCGTATGGACTAGAATAATCACACCACCAAGGGTGTAAATGTTACTTTGATGAGAAAATGAAAAAGAAAATAATAAAAATAAGTTCTGATTTGGGCGAGATAATAGTAAAAAATGATTTTATAGAAGTTTCTATTCAAACTTTTAATTTTTCATTAATATCATATCAAACGAAAATACTTATGTTAATAGAATCGTTAATTTATCAACTTCGAACCATAAAAGTCGTACAAATATTAGTGGCAAAGGTTCATATATAAATACTGCTAGTGTGTAATTAATTAACATTTGATTGATGAATACAATTAAACTTGTAATGAGCAAATTTTTAAATTAAAAATACTTGACATTATATTTTTTTATTGCTTCAGTTATTAATTCTACTTTTTTTTAATCATTATTAAAGAAAGTTAGTTGATAATTTTTCAAGTTAAAGTTAAATTAATTAATTTTAATATAAAAATCAGTTACTGGGTCATTTTTAACTACAGATATGATCGGACAATCTATGAGTTTTGAGCTAATAACACCGAACGGTGTCAAAGATAACACTCACACCCCATAAAAGTACACCCCATCTTCCGCACCGAAAAAATTTCACACCAAGGACACCGTGTAAAGTCCTCGGCGAGCATTTTCACACCAAAAATTTTTTACAGTGTACTTACATCATATTACTCTACTCTACACGCTACAGGCTTTACAATAAAAAAAAATCATAATAAATTTAATAGTTAAAATCAAATGACTTAATAGAATTAATTATTTTACTTATTTAAAAAAATAAAATATAGTACACATGAGGAAGGTTTAAAACATTACAAACCAAATACACCATATAGAATTGCATAAGAAGCCGTTTAAATCTTCTAACAGTAAAATGGATTAATACCAACCCTCGGAGAAGCCTTGCAGGTCTCATAGGCGTAACCTTTTTTCATTTTTACAGTGATTTTTTTTTTTTTTTAATTTATTTCTATTATCATATTTTATTGATTGACATTAAAAAAAAAGTAAACCATTAAAATTTATATATTCATTCAATAACTAAAATTATTTTTTAAATGTCATCTAAACTTGCATTAATTATTTTAAAAATAAAATTTAGTTCTTAAATAAAATTTTAAAAATTATATATCGTAGATGCTGATATAAATAAATGTGTGGAAAATAGTTTAAATAGCGAGAGGTCAACGGAAATAAAATATATTGCGAATGTAATACGAGGGCTCACTTAATAATGCAGTTGTAGTTCCAAGCATTTTTTTTTACCTCGCTCAGTTGCGATGTGTCATGTGTTACCTTCACCCTCTTATACTACAGGGTAGTAAATTCTACTATACCTTCAAGTTTAACTTACCTTTTTACCGGCTTATATGTTACTTTTATCGACTGTTAATTTATTTATTCAATTTTTGTTTGGAAAAATATTTATTTACTCGTGTTGGATTCATTTAATAAAGTAATTACATACTCGGAAAAAATAAATACATGTATAACAAAATTTAAAAAATTTGAATCTATTCAAAATTTAGCTTTTGCCAAATTTTAATGACGATAAAATAATAGAATTTTAACTAAGATCTCGTGTAAAAAAAATTTTCGAAAAAACCAATGACTACTTTAAGCTTCAAAACGTGACTCAACGACAAACTTTTTTTAAATTTCTGAAAATACAAGGAATAAAATAATTTACTTATAAATGAACGTCTTTAAATTCTTGTGAACTTTTTTTGAGTCTATTTAAAATGATAAATTTTATCATTTTTTTTCAGTAAGTCGATCATTGAATTTTTCTTTGAATTTTCAAAAATTTAAAAAAGTTCATTGTTGTATCGCATTTTTAAGTTTAAAAGTCAAAATTTTTTTATTTTTAACTTTTCTACAGCATTTTTTTTTTCACGGGATTGTTTTGTAAAAATGTGTAATATATATTTGTATATATAATAATACTTGATTGGTATATAACCATACTTATCTGATGGCAAAGGTGAAATTCAATGATATAATATTGATAAGTTTCTCGGAGGGATGGAAATAGGGGGTGGTTCAATGACGCTATGTTCCAGTGACGTCAGAAGATAACACGCTTGCGCTGGGCCAGTGAACTTTCCTCTGGTGAGAGGCTGCAATTGCACGGGGTCAATGACTTTATTTTCATCTGCTCAGAACTTGATGTAATAATTTTTTTTTATTTTTTCAATTTTCAATTTACTTTTTTATAGACTACATATGTTGGAAATAAAATTTTTTATATCACCTGTCAATCGTAACAAACCCATCATATTTCCGACCAATGAGAATTACTCAGATGAAAATTATAAATTTCATCTTCAGGGATAACAAAAAATTTTTTGCTGCCTGCTGAATTAGTCTTTAACTTTGACTTTATTTCAGTCCTGTCTGAATCAAATTTTTTTTTTTGAAAGTCAAAATAAGAAAGTGTCATTCTACCGAATCATGTCGCCAGTTGAATTTATATATACGCTATTGGGTTTAAATTGTCTTGTTTCCACTCGTTCCGGAAATTTGAACTCGAGATTAAACGCAGGAGTAAATTTTTGTAAAAAATTTATTCTGTTAGTCAAATCAAGACTCATCTCAAAAATTACATCAGTAGTATAGTAGGATTTCTGTAATTTTTACACTCCCTAATTTTGACCCCCACCCTCTAACCCTTTCTTGCAAAAAAATGGGAGCCGTCCGATTACTGCCGTGCATTCTGTAACATTGCAGGAATTTCGAGCCACTCGGTGTCAAAGTAAGAGAGTTTCTACTGCAGTATAATGAATATTGTCATTAAATTAATGAAATTGAATTATTAATTAATTTAAATAATAAAGTTTTTTGACCTATGAGAAGAGAAAGTACTAAATAATGAAATTTTTTATTTATATATACATGGAAAGAAAATTATGGGGATGGTTCCCATAATTATAGGAATAGTTCCTATAATTATGGGAATGCTACCCATACCATTATGGGAATGGACCCTATAATTATAGGAATGGTTTCTATAATTATAGGAACTGCTCCCATAATATTATGGGAATCATTTCTATAATATATATGAACTATTCCTATAACATTATAGAAATGGTCCCCATAAAAGTATGGGAACGATTCCCATAATATTATGGGAATCGTTCCCATACTATCATGGAAATATTAATTTTAAAAAAAGTGTGGAAATCACTTCTACAATACACAGAAATATCATTAAACATAAATCAAAAATTCAAACATTGAAAAAAAAATTCGTATTTGGCAAAAAAAAATCTAAATTTTTAACAGAAATTTTTTGTCAGCGCAGAAATTTCAAGAAAATTCAAACTTTGGTAATAAAAATTTAAATTTCGATAAAATCTTAAATATTGAAAACATTTCTACACTATTTTGCAAAAAAAAATTTTATTATGATATTATAAGGATGGTTCTCATAACATTATCAGAATCGATCCCTTAATATTATAGGAATACTTCACATACCATTATAGGAGTAATTCCCATAATGGCATGGGAATTGTATTCATACTATTATAGGAAGTGTTACCAACTTGAATTTTTTCAAATCCGTATAATTTATAGGGATGGTTTCCATAATATATAGGAACGATCCCTATAATAGTATGGCTACAGTTTCTATACCATTATGGGAACTATTCCCATAATGCACAGGAACACTTCCCATAATTTTCTTTCCGTGTAAGCATATAAATTTTTTTTATAATGAATATATGTAAATTTATCAACTCAAAAATCAAAGCTGAATTTTTCTATCTTTGATTCGTTAAATTAAAATACAATTAATTTTAAATGAAAAAAAAAAAAGTCAAGGGCAACTCAAAGACATTTTTTTAAAATATTTGTTGACTTTCAACTGTCAAAATCGTATTAAAATTTTATTAATTTAATAAAAACTAATTAAATGAAGATTTTAAAAAATTACTTACAATTGTCATCAATTTGAAGTTAAACGAAATGTTAATAAATTTTACCCTACAAAATTTGACACTTCGAATTATAAAATTGACATAAAGATTTTACTGAAATTTTTTTACCAAATTTCGCTTAACTCCCAACTGATAACAACCGTAATTTTTTTTTTTTAAATTTACTCGAAATTTTAACCGTTCTTTTTTTAAATTAACGGTTCAATTATTTTTTAATTAATTAGTAAAATTTTAATGCAGTTATGACAGTTGAAAGTCATTGAATATTTTAAGAAAGTCACGATTGTGGTGGGTGGGGAAAAGATTGTTTAAAAATACCTTTAAATACGGTAAGTCAAGGGTAGGTTACTATTGAATTCTAAATTTATAGTTAAAGAGTAAAGCAGTACTTTCATTTCGGATCAATAAATATATGCACTTTGGTCATATAAATTATTATTAATTTATTGAATGAATTATTATTAGCCACTGCATTATTTTCACTCATCGAGTTATTTAAGTAAATTTTCATAATATGAAAAATATTTGTCTGACACAAATTTAATAAAAAAAAAAAAAAGATTTTAATTTAAATTAATTAATGTATAAAATTATCACATTTCATACTTGTGAAAATGATAATAATAATATACATTAAATAAAATAATTGTAAAATTATACTTGATTTCAAGTTTAAATAACTCATCAAATAATTAAACGGGTATTAAATGTACACAGAAAGAAAATTATAGGGAGTATTCCTATGCATTATAGGAATGGTTCCTATAATGGTATAGGAATTGTACCCATACTATTATAGGAATGGTTTCTATATACTATAGGAACCACCCCTATACCATTATGGGAACCATTCCTATAATATTATAGGAACTATTCCTATAATAGTATAGGAACCATTTCTATAAAAATATAGGAACCATTCCTATAATATTATAGGAACTATTCCTATAATATTATAGGAACCACTCCTGTACCATTATAGGAACTATTCCTACAACAGTATAGGAACCATTCCTATACCATTATAGGAACTATTCCTATAATAGTATAGGAACCATTCCTATAATATTATAGGAATGGTTCCTATAATTTATAGGAGTCGTTCCTATATATTACAGGAACCATTCCTATAATATTATAGGAACCATTTCTATAAAAATATAGGAACCATTCCTATAATATTATAGGAACTATTCCTATAATAGTATAGGAACCACTCCTATAATTATAGGAACTATTTCCATAATGGTATAGGTATCATTCCCATAATTATAGGAACTATTCCTGTAATTATGGGTAATATTCCTATATCTATAGGACGTGTTCCCATAATTTATGGTCGTCATTCCTATGCTGGTATAGGATGAAATTTCACAAAATTGTAGGAACCATTTCCATAATTTTCTTTCCGTGTAATGGAATAAATTAAATTAAATTGAATTATAAAAATTAGAACCAACATTTCATTAATTATTATTATGATCAAGATTAAATTTATTTATTTTTTTTGAGTAACTATTTTTAAAAAATTTATATGACTTTCTAAAGGTTATTAATTATGACGTAATTAGTATAAAATATAAATATGACAGTAATAAATAATGAGTATTTATTTTCATTACTTATTATTGTATTGCGTGACCATTCATTGATCGTTGCAAAAAGTAAACACGTTAACATGATATGTAATTTCTCCACTATATAAGTTTTTATATGTTGAATAAGTGGTGTAAAAAAATAATTTGATTCAGTGGTGGAAGGAATTTATTGTTAAAGATGTAAAAAAATCTCACAGGTTGACCTTATTTGACTATTATATGAGCGTGTTTCCTTCCCATTGACCCAGGTTGGTTGCTTGGCAACAAAACAACACCATAGTCAACCCGAGATTTCACGTTTTAGAAAATTGAAGAAGAACGCGGATTAAATCCGGAGTAAATTTAACTCCGAAGGGGAATTTATTTAAAAACTCAACCATGGTTCGCAGTGAAATTAACTTCTAAAGGAAGTTTATTCTAATATAAAACATCGAATTGGAGTAAATACGAATTTTAAAAAAATTCAGATCATTCCGTTGGAAAAACAAACTCCGTATTCGAAGTGATTTTTTCTAAAGCTCCGGAACTCCGAGTGATGAAGCAAATCCGGATATAAATAAAATCCGAAATCACTCCCGATTTTTTACAGTATATTAGGGTGACTTGTTTTGCACGAAAATTTTTATTCACTTCCATATCATAACATTGATGTATGTTTCAGTAAGAAAATTTCCTAGTTTGTAGCCTAACATTCTCAATTAAAACGCATAGGGAATCTAATTATTTTTTTTTAATTCTTGAATGCGCAGTCGATTATCAAGTTATCAGTTCGTGATCAGCTGCATTTTGTAGACAATTTAATGCTCTTTAAAAGTCTCCTTAGTAATTTTACTGAGTCTAATTGTTTTTTCTGTAGTGGTTCTAAAAGTCATTTTTCTGATGATAATTCGGGTTTTTAGTGGATATTGACTAAAAAACGCAATTGACATCAAAAATGCAAATAACAATTTTGTAGAAAATTTAATTCTCTACAAAAAAGGTCCTCTTAGTTGAGTGGCTCGAGTTCTTCGTTCGCGTGATAGAGGGATTTTAAAAATTTAATAAATAAAATATGTCAAAAATTTGAGCAAATTGCCTTTTAATTTAAATTTTAAATTAGTAAATAATTTTCATTTAATTAATTCGAGCTTTTTATGAAAACAAGAGGGGTTCAATTTGATAAGCTTCGAAAAATTTTATATATATACTTGTATAATTTATTTATTTATGAATTGAATCGGATTATTTGAGTTGGGAAGTAAGTTAATTCATTGTAATGTTTGAATAAAACAAAAAGTTGAATCAGGATTTGAATCAATTGCGTATATTTATATATATATATTTTTTGGATGAATGTATGCGTGTGTGTCCTTGTTAAGTAAAGGGAGTGTACCAGTGCACCAGAGGTAAAGAGAGGGATTGTGAATGACGCGAATGGAGGTCACTAGGTTGCGTTACTCCATCCCCATCGGCGTCATCCTCAATGGGCCTTTATTTATGGACCTCTGCGACATTCTTTACTCATAAAAATTCAAGATATAACCACTCGTACTTTATTTAATTCAAAACTATTCAATTATTATTTATTTTTGTAAAAATCTTGAAGTTGTTTGGCAAATTTTTTTTTTTTTTAATTTTTATTTTTATGGCACATACAAAATAGTAATAAAAAAAATTTTTAATTTCCAACATTTTAAGAAATAACTTCATTTTATTTTTTATATTTTCGAGTAAAATTTTTGGATTTTTATAAAAATGATAAATTTAAAATAAAAAATATTTCAAAAAAATTGCACCGATAGTTTTTTAAATTTTTTGCATGTGCATATTTTTAGTTTTTTTTTTTAAATTAAATTGTTGAAAAAAAAAAAATTCGAAAATTATTAATTGTCTGCTAAATTCAAAATAATTTCTCGATATCACATTTTTTAATTAAATTGATTCGATTTTTTTTACAAAGTTCATCAAAATTTTTCAATTATATTTAATTATTACAATTTTATAATTATTAATAATTATTTAAATTGTTTGTCTATTAATTAGAAACAATAAAATAAAATTAAATGATCCTGAAGTCAGCAGACAGTTAAAAATTTTTGAATTTATTTTTCGACAATTCAATTTAAAAAAGTAAAAAAAATAAAAATATGCACATGTAGGAAATTTAAAAAACTATAGGTGCAATTTTTTGAAATAATTTTTTTTTTATAATTTATCTTTTTTCAAAAATTAAAAAATTATTAGTCGGTTAATTTCAGTATCATAAAATTTATCAATTTATTTTTCAAAAAATTATTTCATTTGGCGAAACAAAAAGTTTATTTACAGAAAATTGGACAAATAAATTTTAATGTTTACCTAAATAAAAATGTAATGTTTGCCTACATAAAAAATGGCGGAATAAAAGTCAAATATATACTATGATATATATGATAAAAATAAAAAATATTTATATGATAAAATAAAAAAAAGGAACTGTTATAATTAAAAAAAACTGTTTTTCCGTAACCTGATAAATAAATAAAATAAAAATGTATATAAACATATTTAATTGTATATATAAATATGTTTGATATTGATATGAAATAGATAAATTTAAAAATACGATGAATGGAAAAAAGTACGCGAATTTAGATGAATACCTGAAGCGAAAATGCACGGCGAACTCCGCGAATCAGGTAGCCTTGGAAAACTGGGGCTTTGAACCAGTTTGAACCTCAATATACTCTTTAGTGATTGTAATGCTAAGTGTATATACACATATATATGTACACACAGTGTTAAATGTGCGAGAAGGAAACAGGGCTGGAAAATAGGGAAGCACGAGCGAGAGAGATCTGAACGATCGTGACGTCAGAGCTCGACTGGCCAATCGCGAGTTAGTATTTTGCTGACGTCACCAGCTCTCCTGACATGACGTGCATTCCAGGGGGCTAGATGGGGTTTTTAGTCGAGGAAGGGTTCGTGAGCTATATTTTGACCTAATTAACAAAACTAAATAGTCATCACGAAAATTATATAATTCTTATCAACAAAATTTATGTTATCTCAGTATTTTTTTTTCTTTATTGTTATTCTTTTTACTTTATCTTTTTTATATAAATTTTAATTAATGTCCAGTCATTAAATAAATAAATGCATCAATTTTTTAAAATTATTTCTAATTATTTTTAATGATAAAAAAATATAATAAAAAAAAAGTTTTGAATAGTTTTTATAATAAAAAATAATTTTTTTTTTTTATATATCATGAACATATGGTTCAAAATATACATTTTTTAATTTATATGTACATTGAAAAAAAAAAAACATTCATTGTAATGAAAAAATTATATAATTTATTTGAAAATTTAAATTACGCTCTTTCTAAAAATGAATTAGTGAAATCCATCGCGAATATTTTTCCACCTCTAGGGTAGAGGTACCGTTTGTGGCCACTCTAATTAAATAAAATTATTTGTAAATGATTCAATGACAAAATTAATTTTTGAAATGCATTAAAAGATACTTTTAACCCTCTATTAAACTGCTAATTTTAATGATACGGTAGTTAGCTGACGTCTAATAATTTTTGGTTTTTTTTTTAACGATAAATTATAAAAAAAAATATTTAAAAAAATTACACTTGTAGTTTTTAAAATTTTCTAAAAGTGTATATTTTTAGTTTTTATTTTTTTGTAATTTATTAAGAGAAAAAAAAATCAAAAAATTACTAATTGTCTGGTAACTCAGGATCATTAATTTAATTTTACACTTTCATTAATTTAAATAAAGTATCAAATGTCCAAAAATGGAGCAGTGGCCACAAATGGTACCTCTACCCTAAGTATACCATTAATTTAACGTGGTATATTAATAGCTGGTTCCGTGCATAATTACTAATTCGCAGGGAATTTCACTAATTAATTATGAGCGCAATTTCATCAGAAAAATTCAAATTTTTAAAATTTTTATATGATAGAAATTTACTTTCATTGCAAACAATTCATAGACTTTCTCTCCGCGTAGGCGGATTCTCGTCTGCTGAGAAAATTGCGTGGGTTTGTTTCGTCTGAAACAACGTACACGTGGTTTTACTACTGCTAAATAGTTTTCATAACAAGAATAACTGTGTCATTATGTACAAATAAAAAACATACTGTATGATTGAATAATTTGAATAAAAAACAGTACGTGAAATTGACATTAATAAATTTTTATCGACACGAACATAAGATAAAATGGTAAATAAATAACTGAATAATTAAATATGTATATTTACATATATTTATCTCTTGTACTTACGTGATTTTGTCAAGAGTTTACTCAGAACTGCTAGCTGATGATGATCACTTTGTTTTAAAAGTTTAAAAAATAATTTAATCCATAAATGTAATTTAATTATATAAAAATTAATGTTATTTATCACTTAAACAAAATGGCTCAAAACTCAAGTAAAGTAATTAATTGAATAAATAAAAAGCTGTGAAATTGTTACGGTAAAAACACTTGGAAAATATTTTAGGATAGAATGATGGGAAAAATAAATAGAATCGCCAGGATCTGCAGTGGCCCTGGACCATCAACCGGCAGATTCAGTGGTTGAGACAGAACTGCAGTCGGACAAAGTCTGACAAAACTCAGAGAGTTTCCACTGCCAAGAGAAAATCCGAGGTTGGCGGGTTGAATGGAGCTTTTAGCTGATTGGTCCACAGCTTTATGACGTCACTGCATTGATTATCCCGCGCGAGCTACACCACGTGGCCTCGCGCGTTCGTTCGTTCCTGGTTTTGAGGGTTTTACTGCTGCGTTACTGCTAATGTTGCCATTCTTGTTACAAAAAATTCCACCATCATAACACTTTCATGTTTATTTATTTTACTTAAAGGCATTCAGAAAATATCCTCCCCTCACACTTTTGAAAAATATTAAATGACTTTCAACTTTTATAACGATATTAAATTTTTATTAATTAAAAAAAAAAAAAAATGATACTTAAAATTTGAATAGTTTGTAGTTTATTTTCGACTTAATATTAGTATATCCGATACTAATATCAAACCAGGATCATTATATATATTACAAAATGGCTATTATTTATATTCAAATTTGATACACATTCAAGAGCAAAATTTTTAATTTCGTATATTAAAATTAATATGAAAAAGAACCGATAATTTGGTATCTACAGTTATTACTATTCAAATAAACATAGAGAAATTTAAAAAATGAGGAACCGAAAAATTAGTAAACGTACATATTAATATATAAAGATCTAGTATACGAATTTTTCATTTTATTATTTACCACTTATTCGATATATGTATATAATAAATTAATTTATAATAATGAATAAATAACATTTTATATTAATTATTAGTCAATGGGATAAAATTTGTAAAATGAGAGTTAAAAATTTTCGGTATTTTTATGAGCAAAAAATCAGTATCTAGTATACTAATTTTTCATTTTACCCGAGTCGAAATTTGAATCGTCAGTCGGACGTAATGAACGTTTGAATCGTTAGTCGGACGTAATAAACGTTGTAATCGTAAGTCGGACGTAATGAACGTAGTGGAATCGTCAGTCGGACGTAATTAACGTTGGAATCGTCAGTCGGACGTAATGAACGTTGGAATCGTCAGTCAGACGTAATGAACGTTGGAATCGTCAGTTGGACGTAATGAACGTTGGAATCAAAAATCGGACGTATTGGACGTTAAAATTATCATCTAGATATTTAACGCTAAAAGAGATGGACAAAATCAATTTCCTTCGGCTTTCCTATAAGAAGGGTGATTCAAAAGTATTCGAAGTATTCGAAAGCATTAAAAAGTATTTAGAATGTTTTTTTCTAATCGTTTCAAATCGTTTCTTTTAATAAAGGAACCTTTCTTTTAGTTTGATATTGTTTTCATTAATAATGTCTTCTATATACACACTTACATATGCTGAAAAATTCTCTATAATAAAATTTAGATGAAATATATGTGAAGCAAAACTATTAGTAACATGATTGGTCGAAAGAAAAAAAATATATGCAAACGACAGGAAAATATACATTAAAATAAATATACGAAAAACGACACGAGCGCGCGAAACATGTACGCTAGTTTATGATAAGAATAAGTTAAGATTATTGGGAATATTTGTGTGAAAATTCAAGTCTGTAAGTCGGACAATGCAAAACTGGAATATTTTTATTGTTCAACCCACTAAAACCCCCCACGGGAAAGCCGAAGGAAATTGATTTTGTCCATCTCTTTTAACGTTAAATATCTAGATGACAATTTTAACGTCCAATACGTCCGATTTACGATTCCAACGTTCATTACGTCCAACTGACGATTCCAACGTTCATTACGTCTGACTGACGATTCCAACGTTCATTACGTCCGACTGACGATTCCAACGTTAATTACCCCATACAAAGTTTGGAAATCGGCCCTGTATCGGGCCATTACTGGGCCAAGAATGTCGATTAATGGCTCAGCAATGGCAATTTTTATTGGCCGATAAACGGCTTATAGTCAGAATGATAACCTCGGGCCATTAATGGCGCTCGACTATCGGCCGATCAATGGCAGCCAGCAATCAGCCAAGCAAACAAATAAATTCAATTAAAAAAATTTTTATTTTTTTAACTTCCTAATAGAATTCGTAATCATTAACGTTTAGACTATTTAAGTGGGGTAAATGATGTGAAAAAACTCGGTGGAAATTCTGCTGGGCTCTGGGCGCGAACTGCCGTCCTTCTGATTACTGGGTCTGAACGCTGGCTACCGGACGAACCTGCTGATGTTGAGTAGATACTTTTAAATGATCTACTTCTTCATTTTGTTACAACCACTCAGTTTTATGAAATGTAACGAGCAATTTAATTAATATTATCGATTATTTAAAAAAACTAATTTCGTATTATTTTTATTATAATTACATGATTTTTTAAAATAAAATTTATTAAATTTAATTAATTAGTTCTTAAGAACCCACTGGAATTATTTTGCTCTACCACTTTTATTAAAAATGATATTTACTTTAAAATATATGTCTTATTTTTTAAATAAATTAACTTTTATAAGTTAAGTTATATAATTTGCGGTTGTTAATTGCAAATAATAACGAATTTAAAAATATTTTAATTGTTAGTTGTAAATAATTTTAATCGGAAAATTGAAATATTTATTAATTGAGACTTAGTTCAATTCAAAAATAACGAATTATTAATTAAAGAAAACTGTAACAATAAGTTATTTGAATAATTAGTAATTGATGAGTAGATTTTTTCATTCAACAAGAATCAATCATGGCCCACTGATTCACCAAATAGTGGCCCAACGTTGCAAACCGATAATCGGCCAGTCATAAGTAACCATTTATTGGCCGGTCATAAGGAACCATTCATTGGCCAGCCATCGGCAGCGTCGTATGACTGTCGTTTCCGGTACAGGAAGTCATATTCCGATATGAAACCAGTAATACCATAACATATACATCAAAAAATTTAAATGAATATCACTTCAAATTGATTACGCTATCTTGATGAAAAATTAATCGGCTGCTAGTAATTAACCAAGTTTGGGCCATTACTAATTGCCAATGCTTGGCCGAGCGACTGCAGTCGGACATCGGCCAACCTACGGCATTTTTTCCATTAACGGCAACTTTGCATGGGACGTCCGACTGACGATTCCACTACGTTCATTACGTCCGACTTACGATTACAACGTTTATTACGTCCGACTAACGATTCAAACGTTCATTACGTCCGACTGACGATTCAAATTTCGACTCGGGTATTTTTTATCACTTATTCGATTTATGTATATTGTAAATTAATTTGTAATGCTGAATAAATGATATTTTAAGCTAATAATTGATCAGTGATATCGAATTTATAAAATAAAAGTTTGTAACTTTTGCAATTTTCGGCTGGAAAAATCAGTATCTAAGATAGCAATTCTTAATTTGACCAATCATTACTTTTTAATAGATTATACCATAAATTAATTAACGTTCACTAATAAGTCACCTATTATACCTAAAAGTAATAATATTTAGTTACTTTTTGAAATAATTGATAGCAGTTTTTAGAAATCTACAGAAATTAGTAAACTACTTTGCATTAGGCACATAATAGTACTAATTATTGGTAACAAATTCCACTTTTTACTATTATTTATTAATTTTTAATATTCTGTTTTTTCCGTGTATAGAATTTAAAAAAAAATACGTACAGTTGTTATTAATTAGTTGATCAAAATTTGGAAAAAAAATTTTAGCTTAAAAAATTTGAAAATTCGAATTATAATATTGCCACGAAGATTCTATTGAAATTTATTTAACAAATTTTATTCAACTTCTAATTGCTGAGAGCTAAATAATTTTTTTTTTAAATCTCTATCTGGACTTTAATTTTTCTATAGTTGATTAATAAAATATGAATACGGTTACGACAGTTAAATGTCAGAATATTTTTCAAAAGTGGAGGCCACTGTCCGAAAATACCCTTCATACCTATTTAAATAATCATAAATTGCTGTATTACTAATTAGATTACCAATTACTATATAAATATAGAGTAGGCCAGGCAAAACGGAGTACTCGAGAAAATGCTAAGTTTTCGAGGACTCAAATACGCTAAATCTTTTTTTCTTAATGATAATCAAAGTAAATAGAAAAAATTTTCAGTTGCCGTTGAAAAAAAAATTTTTATTTTTGCAGGCAATATGGGGTACTCCCTAAAAAAGGTGAAGAAAAAAGTCTGGATTTTACATGAATTTACACGGAGAAAACTTATATTTTACATGATTATTTGATACAAAGAAAAAAAATTTTTAATAGTTTTTATCATAAACATTTTTCGACTAACACTCGATTTTTGAAAAAATTTAGCGAAAAAAAATTAAAAATAATGCTCCATTATGTTTACAAAAGTGATTTTGGAATGTTCAAAAAGCATTTAGAAAAAAAAATTATTTTTTTTATAAAATTTCAGGGGTAGCCCGTTTTGCCCGACCCTCCCCTATATAAGCTTATCTTAACGATAAATAATTACTATTATTGTCATTATGATGACATAAATTTTTATCTTAATATGATAATTACTAAATCGTATTTTATTAATGAAATTTATATTTAAAGAAAACGTTTATGTATTTATAAATCGATGACAAATGTGGTTACTTAATAATCGATGCTCATTACTTATGACCTTAAACTTTGTTAATTTTTTTTTTATTCAATAATGACTTAAACATATCACAATATGCTATTTTTTTATTAGAATTATATTTTTAGTTAACAAAATTGATATGCGAAAAAATGAAATATTACGATTTCGTGTATTTTAGTATAGAAATATTTATTTTGTTGAAATAAACATTATATATGTCATATAGAAAAATTTACTAAAGACACATAGAAAATTGATGAAACTGTAACAATATATTTATAAATAATGGGAACTATTTCCATAATAAATAGAAACTACAGTAGGACCTCGTTATAAGACTACGCGTTATAAAACTCTTCCCCTCAATTTGTTAAAACTCGCTCGGAACACTTCCCCCACCAACTACTCAATAAAAGTTTTGTGCCGAAACCTCGCTATAAGACTAACGACCAGTACGACTAAAATCGAGATAAAATGTACATACATAAAGATTGTAGATTAAATTATTTATTTTCATAAAGAATACTTCAAATTTCGTGGTATCACATAATTAATTAACAGAAAAGAACGACAAAATTATGTTTATTTATGATTATATATGAAATAGATTCACTGTATAATAGAGTAGAGTTGAACCGAATACATAAATAAAACGTAGAACGGCGATAGTCTTATAGCGAGGTTTGGGCGCAAACGCTGTTAAGTACAATCGTGGGCGCACCTCAATTCTAAGAATTTTTTCCCCAACAGCTCCGAGCTAGTCTTATAACGAGGTCCTACTGTACATAAAACCCATACGAGAACCCATAAATTTAAATTAATTTTTATCGAAAAAGTATGGGGTTCTATAAAAATCTATTGGAGCCTAGGAAAAAGATTCTCTACCTCAAAAACTTTAGATAAGACCTATAAGAATTCATGGGATCCTATAGGAATCTATGGGAATATTTAAAAATCCATATGAATGTTTGTATGGAATTCAACGACTTCTTTATGGAGAAATTATTTTTGTAATTTTTTCCCGAGTAATATAAAAAAAAAGTAATAAAATAAAAATGATTTAAATTTGAAGGTAAACCATAAAAATGAATGCAATATGAGATTTTAGTTCAATACCAAAATCTAATTTATTTTAAAAATTTAGTGACTGTATTTATTGCCCAACTATTTATTTACTATTGTGATTATTTTTGTTGGTTACCTTGTCTTTTCCCTCACTGATTTGTTCACCAACGTCATCGTCACTGAGCAAGCTCTTTCATCAGGAAAAATCTTTCCTCTAGGTGCTTTAGCTATCTTGCATTAAACTCCCTCTACTTCCTTTCTCTTTTTCAATTGGGCGAGCGTCCTCGGCACAGATCCTCAAACGGGACAACAGGGGGATGCTGTACGAGGCCAGGACGCCTAGCCAGGGAAACCGGGGTTTTAGGTCGATGCACCTTCCCACTTGGGTTCGACGTTCGGCGCTCTATGACGTCATTTGAACCTCAACGTGCACACACTGTCAGTGTTTAAATTTTATATAGAACGTTAATTTCATATACATCTATACATATGTATACCGATAGAAAAGGGGCTGGTGAAATAGGATGAGAATGACTAGAGTACAGAGTGAGGGTAACCGTTGCCATAGGTCACGAGTGAATTTTCAAAACTAGGTCATCACCTTATTTTATTAATAAATTTTTTTAAGCCTCATTACTTACTATTATTACTGTAAAAACAAGGGTGTTATATATGGACTCAATTTAACACCGCGCAGTGTTAAGTCGGTGTAAAAAAAAATTCCACGCATAGAAATTTGAAAAAAAAAATGTATTATGTATAAAAAAATATAAAAATTTATGATCCTGAAGTTAGCAGACAATTAGTAATTTTTAGATTTTTTTTCACCAAATCAATTACAAAAAAACAAAAACTAAAAATATGCACATGTAGAAAATTTTAAAAACTACAGGTGCAATTTTTTCAAATATTTTTTTTTTTTTAAATTTATTGTTTAAAAAAAAATCAAAAAATTATTAGACGTTGGCTAACTTCAGTATCATAAAAATTTAATTAATATTACATCTGGAGGAAATTTCAATTTTGCTATGTACTTATTTAAATAATTATTTATATTATACGTAATTTATTAAAAAATTACACGATTTTACGCCCGCCGTTTCAATCATCAATAATTTAATTAATTAATAAAAACACTAATTAACTAATATTCACAAAATAAAATATTTTAACACCGGGAAATTTTTTTAACACCGGTAACGAATATTTACACCTTTGTTGGTGTTATTTCAACACCACTTCCGGTGCTGAAATTTAACACCGAAAATTTAAACACCTACACCGCCTGGACTTACCCCGTTTTTTACAGTTTATTATTATTATTATTTTTCTATTTATTTATAATTAATAAACTGAATTTTTATTTTTTTATGTGGAAAGTTGTAGAATTTTTTGCACTAATTTTGATATTTATAAAAATAATAATTTTTTATTAATGAATCAAATTTAAAAAATATTTTTACTATTTTTGAATTTTTTTCTAATGGGGGAAGGGAGGGGGTGCAAAATGGGCCCCAAAATTTAAAGAGCCTATTTTACTCCCAAATCATTCGAGACACTCAAAATTTTAAGTGCCCCCCCTCTATTAGGAAAGAGTGGGGCAAAATGGGCTGACATTTATATTAGATATAAGCCTTCATTTCTTAAGGGGCCCGTTTTGCCCCCTTCTCCTATTAATAAGTATTCTAATTTAATTTTTCAAAAGTTAATGATTAAAAGTGGCATAACAGATATTGTTTATTTGTTAATAAAATACTAGCGATTTACGAGCCGTTATTAAGAGTGAATTAATATTCTCATTCCGATATGAATAAGAGAAGATATAGTATGGGTGTTGAGAAGATTCAGTCGATAACCTGTTCCTGACGTAATGCCTGCATCAGGATTCTGTATTCAAGGGTCTGAGGAAGATTTCCAGAAAGCAATACAGGAACGAGGATAGGAGAAGTTGATGCTTGCAAAGAGTAGACAAGAGTAGGAGAGAGAAAGAGAGGAGGATAAGAGAGACTGAGTCGGGGTGCCTGTAAAACTAGGTCACTGGAGCTTCATTCACATTACGCGGCCATTCATGAGATCTGCAAACTGTTCGACTTTTGTATGACGCCCAAAAATCTTTATTACTCTCGTCCATTTTCCTTGGCCTCCTTATCTAGTAGTTTGTCTCCTTTAATCATTATTTTATTCAATGTTTCTTCTTATTACATTTTCATTTTATTTTTATCCATGCTAATAACACTCACATCACTTTTTTACAATATACCCAAATCGTATTATATTTTTTAAAGTCACCATAAAAGATTTCCGGGCATCATCATTAAGTTCAAAGCTTTGAAATGAAATTTTTAAAATTCAATATGAATGATACTATTGACTATTAGTGGGCGTTGAAAAATTTTAAATATTTACTATCAATCAATGAAGTAAGTTAATGATATGATCAATTGACCAATTGACTCACTGGAGTTTATTAATGAAATAAAAAATATTATTATTTTTTAAGTTGATATTTTAAAACAAATACACCAAATTTGTCAATAAACTATCCTGCCTCCTGTGAAACCAAAGGTTTGTCTGACCCACATTCGCCCGGGCAATGACGTTGGGAAATGACGTCATGAAGATAGCAAAGTAGGTCGCGAGGTCGTAGCACCCCCGTCGGCTTCTAATGGTAACTGACCAGTTTCTGACGGACAATTCATATGACATGTTCCTGTCGTTAAATTTATAACAAAAAAAAAAACGCTTTAATATCCAAATGTTTCTCTAACTCTATTTATTTTTATAATTAAATTTTTACAACCTATTAAAATTATTTTATTTTGCACACCTCGAACGCGAAGCGGAAATGTTAAACTCTATTGTCGAATTTTTTAAAAAATGAACTGTAAAATTTTAATTTGTAATTAATTAATTTCATTATTACATATTATATAGTACTCTTTAATATATATGAGTATTTATCAATTAAAAACAAAAATTAATACTTTGATTTTTAATTTTATTTGAAAATTTGGCTGCTCGATTTTGAATCTCATTAAGAATCAAATTTTGTTTTTTAATCTGTCTGTAATTATTAGTGTAATATAAGACAATGAGCAAAAGACATCGAGTGTGAAACTGCAATGAAATTAATCTGTCAAAAATTTGGCTCTTTGATCTTGGAATTGGTCGGCAAAATTGTGAATTAAAAATGTATATCTAATATTTATAGTTTTTAAGTAAAATTGAAAACAAGAAGAAATAAAAAGTTTAATGTTACTGATGATTGTCATCTAATCCTGTATTAAATAGATGGGAAAAGATGATAGGCAGTAGCACGTCAGTGGAGAGTAGGGGAAGGGGGTATATTGGCACAAGGTGCACAGCGACAAAGAGGGGTGAGTCAACTCGACTGCGGTGGGAGGAAGGAGAGTAGGTCGATTTCTATTTTTAGAATATAGGTCACCCATAAACCCGAGTTTGTCCTGTGACGTCACAAGAGCGTCGTCGTGGCAACAGGAACGCTAGGTCAATCACCTCACTTAAAAACGTTCGCACTTGTATGCTCCTAAATCTCATTTGTCCTCGTCCAATGAATATTACATTATGCAATGCTTATTAGTATTTGTCATTCGTGACATTAGATATACTGCTAAGTGTTTTGTTTAATTTTTAATTCATGTTGATGTAGTGACGGTCTTTATATTTTTCAACAAAACGAATGTGATGTAATTGTTTATTTGAAAACATTTAATTTTATAGCTAAGTACGCTGAGTTTTTTACTATGCATAGTAATTTCATAGATAGTGTTATGTTCCCGTTATATTTTACTATTGGAGTAACAATATATACATTTATTGATAATTTTTAAACCGTTTTGTAACGGAAATCTCTTAGATAAGCATTGTAATACCGTCGACGCAGTCCATCCGTAGACACAAAGTCCTCCCAGAGAGTAAGTCCCCGTCGGTTTTTACCTCCACTATCAAAAATCAAGTCTAATCTCATGCCGTTACTACACATTAACATTACAAACCGAAAATTTCCGACGGCGACTTACTTTCTGGGAGGACTTTAGATGAGAATTGGATTGCCTCGATGTTCCCATAAGGAACCTGAGATGCAACACAGTATTAATTTTTTGATATGTAATTAATGCAGTGTGATTATTACTCTCCAAAAATCATTCAATAAACCTAAGATTAATTCTAAATTCATTTCATTTTACTTTGGGGCACTAATTGACACCCCAATAATTTCACCTACACTATGACCTGTCCAATACTCTATTGCTAGCGAGGGCGAGCGCTTATTATGTGAGCATGGCCACCGGGGGTCGGTTGATGTCTCAAAGATGTCAAACCGGGAGTTTAAAAACAATTAAATAAAAACCACAAATTTACCAGTTTGTAACAATAGTCTGATAGATATTTAATGACAAGAGTTAAAAAGACAAGATTTAATGACTTTTGTATAATTTTTAAAATAAGAATTATGAATTAATAAGATACATAGAGATATTCTTGTCAGAAACTTTATGCAGTCTTCGTTGTTCAGGGTTCAGCTGGATGTCAACATCTGGTCAGAATAATATGGAACTGAAGCCACAGAAGGGAGTTTTGAAAGACAACCTGTTCAATATTATTCATCTTATTCCTCTTGGATATAAATAAATTTTTTATCCAGCAAGGGCACTTTCACATTAAAGACAATATGTTACTATTACTATTTGCAGACGGTTTCATTCTGTAGGTCACAAATATTTTCCATATGCAGCAAATGTTGGTCATTTTGATTTTTTAGCAACAAAAACCACTTTGTGGTTAACGGAAGGTATGCTCGTCAGAAACGTAGGCAGTTCTCTAAAAATGTTCAAGTTAAAATACTAAGGGCAGATTAGTGATTTAGAGTGAGATGTTTTACGTATCTGGAAGTCATATTTATACTTCAAACTATTTTATTCAGCTTTAGAAAATTTAATTGTTAGATAAAATAATAAAATATTTAGAAATCCAAATGAGTGAAGTTATAATCTACAGTAATACAATAAATACTTTTATAGGTCTTTTTTTTTTATAAGATTCTTTGTAATTTCTGATCGAATGCTAATTAACTCATAAATGCAAAGCGAATAAAACTAAGTTCTGACACATTGCACTGATGTATTTTAGATTATATATATTTCATATTATAAAACATATACAAAGTTCCCTGGTTGATCCTGTCAGTAATCATATATGCCTGTCTCAAAGATTAAGCCATACCTATCTCAGTACATGTCGTATTGAAGTGAAACCACAAATGGCATATGAATACGTTACAGTCCCTTAAATTATACTTACATTCATTTGGATGTCTCTTGTAATTCTAGAGCTAAACCATGGAAACCAAAGTTCTAATCAGATTTGAAAGGGACGTTTTTAATAGATCAAAACTACTTGATGGCTCGTCCATCATGAATTTTGATAACTCTTGAGTCAGATCTGAATAACTTTGTGCCGATATGTATCGTATGATCTTTTATTGACGACGAATATTTCAAATGTCTGCTTTATCAACTGTTGAGAATAGATTTTTCTTATCATAAATGGGGGTGCGTCGCAGTATTGATTGAAAATCAGGGTTCGACTTCGAAGAGGGAGCTTGCACTCGTGAATTTTTGTTGAACCAAGTAAATTTTATTTTCTCTCAAATTCAAAAACTTATGACACGTAACTTACAGATGTTTATTTATTAACTTTATATCTAGCTAATTTTAATTTCACCGGATTGGCTACTTTTATAAGAATAACGATTTCTTCCACAGGTTTTTCTTTAACATCATCTCCACAAACGCCGATTATACGATCGCCGTATGCCAATTTTCCAGATTCCAACGCAGTTCCACCGGGCAGCTGTAACATGAAGAGTTATTCCTGTCAATAAGACTATTATTTCAAATTATATAATTCAATCAAACAGTATATATCATCTATTAAATTACTGTAGTCTACTTTATAACAAGAAACATGTTATATTTTAGACTATTTCTAGTAACGTTAGCTTCCATTGTCAAACGCATCCATCTATTTAGTATTAAATTTCTGGTGTTAGATTATAAAATATAAACATACTTCGAATTTCAAATAAAACGGCTATAGTACTTAAAACTACGAGCAATTGATCATATATATATTTTATATTATATAATTCGATCTTACTATTTCGGATATATAAGCTCCTTTTCCATCTTTATATCCTTTGAGGTATAGACCCAATGGTTTACCAGCTTTTTTCTGTAGTTCTACTTCAAACTCTTCGATGTATTTTTCATCGCGATATATTACCATTTTTACCTATAAAAATTTTAATGGATATTAATAATAAACCTCTGTTTGATTTAACATACTTACAGTTCCAGTCGCGCCTATAATTGTCAATGTTGCTTTATGATTATCAACATTATTGAATTTTTCGGCGCCAACTTCAAGTATTTGATCACCTCTTTGCAAGTGGTCAGTAGTGCCTATCGGCGTATCGGAATTTATATCAAGGACAAAAATCGCGACCTGAAGTAACAAAAAATTTCAAATTAATTATCGATTTGCCGAAATTTAATTTGAATTAAAATATTCACCAGCGGAGTATCATTCCCACCAACAATTGTAAACCCAAGCGGTTTATCATTAGTTTTTGTAAATTCTATAGTCATTTGTTTCTTAGCAGGCTTTGGTGGTTCAACAGGTTTTGGTTTTTCTCCTTCAGGTCCTAAAAAATAATAGTTTAATTTATATTAATAATAATAACAAAAAACTTATATGTCTAGATATAGGTTTTTAATCATTGATAATAGTTTTTTTTTAATATCTTACTAACCAGCGACTGCGCCAGCTTTATTATCAGTTCCTGGAGTTTCTTGTATGGTACTTTGTGCTTTTTCTTTACCTTTGGGACTACATACTATTAATGTTACAAGTCCTTCACATTGTTTGAGCATATTTGTAGCCTGTAATTTTGTTTTTATCAGTTTTAAAGACCAAAATGATTATAAAAAATCATAAAACCATTGAAATTCATAAAATTGGGTTTATTTAATTACTTCATCTTGTTTTGTATCCAATAAAGTATCAGAATTAACTCCTAACAGCAGATCACCAACTTGAAGACCAGCCTGTCAAAATAATAGGTGACCACTTTAGTAAACTGTAATTGATTAGCTGTATTATTTATTTGAAATCATAAAAGAGTGAATCAGTTTGTAATGTCATTGATTATGTGTTTTAAATTTATATTTACCGCCTCCGCTGCACTTCCTTCTTGGATATCAGATACAAATATACCTTGTCCTAATTCAGCGTGTTTACCCTGTATTATCATAATTCCCATTCCGTATGTACCCTACATGGATTATCATTATTTTTAAAAAATATTCAAATTTTTAGGAAACAGTTTTTTTTTTAAATTTTATAATAATAAAAAGAAACATACTTTTTTAACTACAACTGTGTGGACACCTTCATACTGACTATATAACTCCTAAAAATAAAATTTTCAATTTATTAAGCAATAAAAATATAGGGGGAGAGAGGGGCAAAATGGGGTATCTCCAAAATTTTATAAAAAAAGTTAGTTTTTCAAAATGTCTTTTAAATATTCCAAAATCAATTTTTTAAATATAATTGAGCATTATTTTGAATTTTTTTGTTAAATTTTTTCAAAAATAGAAAGTTTCAGTAAAAAAATGTTGACTTGTTTTATGATATAAACTATTCAAAAAATTTTTTTTTCTTTTGCATCCAATAATTATGTGAAATGTAAATTACTTATAAAAAAATTTAATTTACGCAAATTTATTTAATTTCGATTTAATGGGTACCCCATTTCACTTTCCCCCTCCCCAACACCCACAATAAAAAATAAATTCGAATTTAAAATACAAATAATAATTTTTAATAGTAATCGTAGGTCATAATTCGATTATGATTAAGTTTGAACATGTATTAATTTATATATTAGTCTTTGTCAGAAAATTAGGGGGTAACCCATTTTCCCGCAATAAATTATAATTTTTTTTTTAACAGCAGCTGAAAATTTTTTCTATTCACTTTGAATATCATTATGAAAAATTATATTTGAGTATTTTTTCTCGGTTATAATTTCCCCAGATAGCAAAATGACGTCTTAATGAGTTTTGAATGAGTTCTTATTTATGATTTGGACGTCTCATCAACATCTTAAAGAAGTCTTTAAGAAGTTCTCAAGATGTCGAATGAGCCACCTAGCGAACTCAGTAAGACGTCTTTCAAAAGAGTTCTTTTTTCAGACTTCGTAAATAAGACTTCATTATGAATTTACCATGACGTCTTTAAGGAGCTTTTAGTTTTGACTTCATAAAGAAATTTAAAAAAGAATACATTTAGACATAAAAAACTGACGTCTCATTTATGGAGTCTTCAAGAACTCTTAATTAAGAGTTCTTAAAAATGACATCTTTAAGTCATCATAAGACTTCTTGAGGACTCCTTCAAAAAGACGTCGTAAAGCAGTCATTCCGACTTGAATGCTGTCTGGGTCGTGAAATGTATTGTAAGACTTACACTCTCTTCAAGCGTGGGTGGAAACTGATGAACTTCATCTATTGCTACTTGGTCATTTTGTTTTGGTGATCTGTGATAAAAAGTCGTAATATATTTAAATAGCATTAAAAAAAAAAGCATTTCGTAACTTACCTGTATAAAACCATTGTCAAAGTAGTATCGAGTAGTTTTCTTATAACGACTACAGCATTCAAGTGACAACGTCCTTTCAAAACTTGACCATTTACCTAAATCAATAAATATTTTTTGAAATATCGGTCATTGTTTAGTATTGATTAATTTTTAAAAATTCTTAATACGGCTAAAATATCAAAACTTTATTTACCTCAATAATTTCATCCCCTACTTGAAACTGTCCAGTCTTAATTGCTGCCCCTTTTGGATTCAAACCACAAATAAAAGTACTCATTTTCTTTCTGTCTTTATGACCCGCAATTGCAATTCCATAATCTCGACCTTGTTTTTCTAATCTAACTAGCAGCAAATTCTTCCCTAAATTTTTGTACTTTTTGTTAATCTTCACTAAAAAGTAAAACACCCACACAATTAATTGATGCAATAAATTAACTAATAAAACTTTCATCAAATAAAAAAGTAGAATAATGTTTTATTAACTCATCGTATATCCAAAATCGTCTTCTTCATCAGGATCCGTTGCAGTTTTTTTGAGATTAGCAGCACTTTTTCGGGATATCTAAAAATGAATACAATGTACAAGTCACCTGTAAATCTTACTTTTCAAAATTAAATTTCAAGAACTAACTTCTTTTCCCGCTGCTGTGAGAACATTTCCCTCCAGTTGTCGTTCATCTTCTTCACTTTCAGTATCGCTATCAGAACTATATTTTTTTCTCTCAGTTTTTGTTTCTTCAGCATTATTACTAGAAGCTGCAGCAGAGTCTTCTACGCTCTGTGATTTCGCTATTGATTTTGATTTATCTAAAATTTTAATTGATCTAAAAATTAAGATAATTGAATTTTTTTATTTAGGCCGATAAATTATGTCAAAATAAACAATAAAATTTTATTAATAAATCATTATTTGTTTACCTTCTTACAGAACGACGTGATACAGAAGGATTTTTATTTACAGTATTATCCTAATTGACATGAAAAATTATAAATGTTTATGAGTATTCATTACGCTAATCGTATGTATTTGAAAACAATATAATACATACCGATTGTATAAATGATTGTATTACTAATCGTAGTGTGTCACCAGAATTTTTAATTATATCGACAGCATCTTCATATGTCGTATTATGCAGATTTACATCATTAACTGCTAATATTCTGTCTCCAGTCTAAAATTATTTTACAATAATATATAATTGTATTTATATACGCGAAAATTTCGCGTGCCAAATGCCAAAAGGGCGTATTACAGCAGTTAGATAGGGTTTCATGCCAAAAGGGCGTATAAAAAAATTTTTTTTTGCCATTTTTTTTAGAATCACCCGAAACGTAAAGATCTACAGAAAAAAAAAATTTGACGTACTGACGCCAAAAGGGTGTATCTCAAGATATACGCCCTTTTGGCTTTAGAATTTTTTTTTTTTTTTTTACGTTTAAAACATGTTTACAAAACGATTGGCACCAAAAAAAAATTATATGTCCTTTTGGCATTTGACACGCGATATTTTGACACATATTTTGACCATATATGTTATTTTCATACGGGTAATTCTTAACAACCTGATGGTAACTACTAAGAATGATGATTTTGCACGGAAAAAAATAATCGGTAGCAGCTACCGATTATTTTTGGTAGACGCTACCAATTTTTTCTCAGTAGCTGTTACCGATCAATTTTCGGTAGTCTTTATCAGATATTCCGGTAACAGCTATCGATTATTTTGGTAGCTGTTAACGATTGAAATCGGTAGCTGTTACCGAAATAATCGGTAGCGGCTACCGTTGAAAAAAAAGTGGTAATATGTCTCTCTTAACATGAATTAGTGAAAATAAAAGTATATTCACTAATTCAGAGTGCAAATCAAACCACTAATTCCAAAAAGTAGTACGATTGGCACTTTGAATTGGTGAATATACACTTATTTCATTAATTCATGCTTAGAAATGCCATCTTAACGAAGTTACTATTTCCGTCTTTATATTTTAAGGATTCTCATTCTTTCATGTTAAGTTTTCCTATTCGACATGGTAAGCATTCTTATCCGAGATGATAACCATTACTACCTCAAAAGGCATAATTTAAAAATTTTTCAGACATAAGAAATATTAATATCGAAATGGCAATTATTACTATCGGCAATAGTAATTATTACTATACGAGAAACGAATAGTTAACGTAAAAACCATATTGCAATATGGCGATAGCATTTTTTTTTTCAGCGTGTATAGCTGGTAGAGGCTACAATTCAAATTGTTTATTTAATAATTTAAATGATATTTATTACTATCGAATCCAGTTTACAAATTTTACTGTAACTAGATGATAACTTTCACGGTAAAATTCTCTTGGAAATGAACTAATAATAGTTTTTCACCATACCTAGATCGAAAGTTCAAATTCCTGCTCTGTTACAGGGAAGAAAGTCATTCTTTTTTCTTATGAGAAAACAAATGATAAAAATTGGCGCATGCGCCATTATAACCACCAACAGATGCAAAAATGTAAACTTTCAAGCGCAGGTCTGGTGAAAAATTGTATACACACCACGGTAGGACGTCCCGATCTCCGTTTTTGCTACCATCGCCTTGGTAGGCAAATTACACCCGGGTTAGAATGTCCTACTTTTCTCACTTGGTGTGTAACATACTATTAAATTAACTATGTAAGTATAAAAATATAACATTAAATTACCGATAGTTGTTTACTATTTCCTGCAGGGCTATTAGGCTCGACATTTTTAATAAATATTCCACATAATTGTTCAGGCGGGCTTGCATTTTCACTGTTTATTTCTATCTATAATAATTTAAAAAAGAGAAAGAAAATTTGAATAAATAAGTAATTTAAGTAAAAAATTTTTTAAATCACATTTTATACTGACACTATTCAAATATTTATTTTACACACTTATATAACGAATAAATAAGTATATATATTTATATTGACTATTCATTAACCACAAAAATAATTAAAAAAATTTTTGATTCTCTGTAAATTTGTTAAGCATTGATTTTATTAAAGAAAAAAAAATATTTTTTTTAATTATCACAATTTAATTACGGATAGAATTTAAAATATAGTTGGGGTTGAAACTTAATAGTGCAGCTTTTATACCTTTCCCGCGACAATACTGAACCCTAAACTTCCTCCGTATGGTTTATGCAATTCCACATGTTTTTCAGGTCCCCAATGATCCGAAAAAAGAGGACTTCCGCCTTTAGTTTCTTGATGAGTGATAGTCATAGCACTGATGTAAATAGCATACTTAGTACTTATTATTTTATAAATAAAATTTTAAAAAAATTCTTAACATACCTGACTTCACTTATCTAAAATATGACTAAAGTTGACGATATATTTTAATCAATAAATTCGTGTAAATAAAATTAATAAACTTGATAACTGACTAAACCTTCTTTTACAGAAGGCACATAAATTATGTATAGAAAATAGTAAATAATGTGGAAAATAGTAGAAATACATGTGACAGTTTTGTAAAACTTAAACTATTCAGTAGGTTTGGTCATACATTCTATTCAACAAATTGGTTTAGCGTGATCTAATAAAGTAGTCTTCTAGTTTGAAACCTTACAAGTACCCTCGGGAATCTATATTTTATGGTATATAAAGAAATTTTTATTGAAAAAAAATATATTATGCTGTTGATCTAGCTGATGAGCTCATATAAATATTGATAATATCTTCAGCATTTCTTACAATTTTAAAATAACGATTAATTATTAGTAATAAATAGGGTATAAAAATTTTGAGTATTGAGATTTTAATCACTTATTGAAGTTGCCATTGAATCTATTGATCGATAAGAATAATACTCTATACTAAGAAGTAATTTCAGTATTTGAAATTGTACCTCAGGATTGAATATAGCTGTGAAACGTAATTTATATATCTATTGAATATGATTAGTAAATTACACACAAGGGAGGAAAGTAGGGCATTCTAACCCGTGCGCATGATTGCTTACCCCAATCAAAGGCGATGATGGCAAACATGCGAATTGAGATGTCCTACCGTTTTCTGTGGTGTGTAAACTATTTTTCACTAGATATTCATCTAAAAGCTTAAATTTTATGTCCTTTTAGAGGTAGGAAACTCGTATTTTTCCGTGGAATACGTGGAAACAAATGATGAAAATTAGTGCATGTGCTATTCTAACAACAAATAGAGACAAAAATTAAAACTTTCAAATACAGGTCCGATGAAAAACACGGAGAAAAGAAGGATGCTCCGATTCATGTGATTGCTACAGTCGCTTTCGGCTTGTATCGAAAATAACACAAGAGGGTTGGAATATCTTACACGGGGAAAAGAGTTTCGTACGCGCAAATGTATGTGTTTATTGCGTTATATACAATGTTTTGAAAGTTCAAACAATTTTTTTAACAGTGTACTAAGTTTATGTTTCCACAAAATTAAAAAAAAAGTGTTCTGGGTACTTCGAGTTGCTCTGAAACGTGAAAAACACTTAAATAAAATATTATTCTATTTATGTATTAAAATAGAGGAGGGTGGGGCAAAGTAGGCCCCTCTAAAATTTGAGAGCAAAAGTGAGCACCCTGAAATTTTCTATAAACGAGGCTCATAATAAGTCACCTGTTACTTTTTTACGTCTATTCATTTATTACTTATTAGCTTATTTATGTCTTACCCATTTTTGCCCACTTTGCCCCATATTTTAAAATTCGTAATTTATTATGAACACAGCTTATTCATAACATTTTTAAAGTGAAGAATTTGAAAAAAGTAAAACGAGCAATAAGTTTGTCTCACACAATTTTTTTAGATGGAGGCCGACTTTACCCTCAATTTTAGATTTTTCAATTTTAATGGACACAGCTTATCAATGTTGAATAACAAGCAAGGGCCTATAGAGTAGTGTAACGAGTAAAAAAAAGTAAAGGTAATCCCATGTCTAGCTTACGGGGCCCACTTTGCCCCACCTTTCCCTAATCATCAGTCTCCATAATTTACAATTATTAAAAATGAGGTAATTTTTTATTTACGATAGTACAGGTAGCAGACATTAAAAAATTTTTTAAAATCCGTCTGAATAATTAAAAAAATTTTTTTTGTGCTTAGGTTCATAAAATTTATTCTAATGCAACGTGACTCGTTAATGAAATCCTGAAATTGTCGTATGTCTGCTATTTTCAATTAAGACAAAAAGTATTATTTTTACAGTTTGCAGGAGAGCCAATTATTTGCTCATTAAAGGAATATCCGAATAATCCAGTTCTAGTCGGGTTTCAAGTATCGTCTTATAAAGATGAATTAGATAATATAGTGAAAATTATCAACACAAATATAGGCGATTTAACCAAGAACATTAAAGAAAAATTGTCCGAAGCAATTTATTATTTCTAATTTACGATGTCTTGATTTATTTCACCATTTTCTTACGTTTATATATATATCAAAGATTGTTTTTGTGACTTATTAAATGAAATTATATGTCGCTTTCTAATATTATAATTTTTTTCTTATTATTACTCTTAATATAATAAGAAATTTATGAAATTAAATGTTTCAACTGAATCTTCTTATTTCGGCTGCTTTATATTTAAAGTAACTAAACTGAATTTCCTGTTGCCATCGAAAACATTTTTAATTTTAAAGCTTAACACTCTTTCACGTTTATTTTAGAGAAAATGCGTTTCAATGATAACAAAATTATCTGTAAAAAAAATTGATTTCAACTTGAAAAATGATTTTGAAACTAAAATTATTAGAACCAAATTTTGGGACACTTAAAATTTTGGTAAAAATTATTATGATAATACATGATCTCTCTAATGGATTCGATTAACGGTAAGTTACCGATTTTGCCGCTAAACCTGGAATTTACTGCATTTTATAATAATTTGTGGTGAAACTCCCGACAAATTACGGTAATTTACTGTCTTTTTGGGGGGTGCCATCTTTTTGTCCTAACAACAAGTTCTTTCGAGTCGAAAAATATTTCGATTAAATATTATTCCCGGTATAGTAAAGAGTCAAATGATGTTAATAACGACTGTAATTATTTCAAGTAGATATTTAAGACAGATTTGTAATTAATCAGTTGTATTAAATGTTGTTTCCTTTAAATACAGATGGCTGATAATAGCACTACGATATGGTGACTTAGTAATGTAGAAAGATTTCCAATTATGAACAGTTGTACATCGAAATAATGTCATATATTTGCATACAGTGATTAAGTCGGATATAGAATGTGACATTCGTATTTGTTGCTATCATGAACAATAGTCTTTAATCAATTAAAACAACGATAATTTGATGCATTAGTATTTTATACTTTTTTTAAAATGAGTCAAATTGATTGAAAGCAATTTACTTATAATGCCAGTTGAATATTTGTCTAGCCATATTTAAGTTAACAATAATTTGAGTCAGCGATTGTATATTGCCAACAAACTTGGCAGTATCGAAAAATGTAGCAAGTAGAAGTTTATTCTCGTGCGATTCTGTGGGAACAGTATATTATACCAAATAAACGGCAGTGCGACAACTTTACTTTTTTTTTTTTTTTATTTTTTTTTTTAATACTTAAAGTGAGTAGTCACATTAAAGTTACGAGAACACTCGGGAACACAGTTCCATTGAGCCTGATGATGCCCATTTCACAGATTTACTCTGTTTTTAACACCTAATCAAATAAAATTCTTTATCTTTGTACCGATCTTCAAATGTCGGCGACTGGACGAATCTCAGAGCCGAAAGACCTAACACTCTTTGTGTGAATAATTCGTTCAGCAACCGCTGGGATTCGGACCCACGCCTGGACAGTGATCAAGTTCGAGGGGCCTAGATCTTGCGCCTTAGACCGCTCGGCCATAATCACCGGTTATGACAAGTTTACTCCGAACTTCTCGACTCAGTACCATCTTTATTCGAAAATTAGATTCAACACCAATATCTTATATTGAAACTATGGAGGGTAGAGGTACCTCTATCCTCCATAGTATATTTGAATCGTTTATATGGACCTTACAAATAAATTTTTTGTAAGTTCTCGGTGGCCGAGTGGTCGAAGGCGTCCGCCGTTTCGCACAATAAAGGACGTAGGTTCGAATCCTACGATCACAAGAAATGAACAAGGCTCAAATTTTACGATATTCCCATCGTAATTTACGCTAGGGAGCTTAAGACTTCGTATTATTCATCTGAAGTATTATTTCTTAAGTGAAATTTCCAACGCTACATTGTAAAAATTACGATTGTGAAAATTTAGTCCACCACTACAATAATCAATAGGATCAATTACAATAATATTATCGTAAATTTTGCTAGAATTTTCTTTCCGTGTAGATTAGATAATATTTGGGCCGATATGCAGCTTCCGTCAACGATCTCCTTGAAACTGAAACAACTTTTGATCTACCCAATATCTCACTTGTTATGTCCGCCTATCTTGTAGCTAACACTTTTTTCTACAATTCTCATCCATTCATGATCGATTTTTCCGCACGCTGTCCTGACATTTGCAACCGATGTAGCTGAGATGATATTGGGGCTAAAATGCAGCCCCTCTAGGCAATCACCTCTAAACTGGGATAACTTTTGATCTACTCAAAATCTCACTTGTTATGTCCGCCTATCTTGTAGCTGGCACTATTTCCTACAATTCTCATGTATTCATGATCGATTTCCTCGCAAACCGTCCTGACATTTGTGACATATGTATATGAGATGAAATTCAGGCTAAAATGCAGCCGCTCTAGGCGATCACCTCTAAACTGGAATAACTTTTGATCTACTCAATATCTCACTTGTTCCGTCCGCCTATCTTGTAGCTGACACTTTTTCCTACAATTCTCATTCATTCATAATCGATTTTTCCGCACGCTGTCCTGACATTTGCAACCGATGTAGCTGAGATGATATTGGGGCTAAAATGCAGCCCCTCTAGGCAATCACCTCTGAACTGGGATAACTTTTGATCTACTCAAAATCTCACTTGTTATGTCCGCCTATCTTGTAGCTGGCACTATTTCCTACAATTCTCATGTATTCATGATCGATTTCCTCGCGAACCGTCCTGACATTTGTGACATATGTATATGAGATGAAATTCGGGCTAAAATGCAGCCCCTCTAGGCGATCACCTCTAAACTGAAATAACTTTTGATCTACTCAAAATCTCACTTGTTGTGTCCGCCTATCTTGTAGCTGACACTTTTTCCGACAATTTTCATTCATTCATGATCGATTTTTTCGCACGCTGTCCTGACGTTTGTGACATATGTATATGAGATGATATTCGGGCTAAAATGCAGCCCCTGTAGGCGATCACCTCTAAACTGGAATAACTTTTGATCTACTCAAAATCTCACTTGTTATGTCCGCCTATCTTGTAGCTGACACTTTTTCCGACAATTTTCATTCATTCATAATCGATTTTTTCGCACGCTGTCCTGACGTTTGTGACATATGTATATGAGATGAAATTCAGGCTAAAATGCAGCCGCTCTAGGCGATCACCTCTAAACTGGAATAACTTTTGATCTACTCAATATCTCACTTGTTCCGTCCGCCTATCTTGTAGCTGACACTTTTTCCTACAATTCTCATTCATTCATAATCGATTTTTCCGCACGCTGTCCTGACATTTGCAACCGATGTAGCTGAGATGATATTGGGGCTAAAATGCAGCCCCTCTAGGCAATCACCTCTAAACTGGGATAACTTTTGATCTACTCAAAATCTCACTTGTTATGTCCGCCTATCTTGTAGCTGGCACTATTTCCTACAATTCTCATGTATTCATGATCGATTTCCTCGCAAACCGTCCTGACATTTGTGACATATGTATATGAGATGAAATTCAGGCTAAAATGCAGCCGCTCTAGGCGATCACCTCTAAACTGGAATAACTTTTGATCTACTCAATATCTCACTTGTTCCGTCTGCCTATCTTGTAGCTGACACTTTTTCCTACAATTCTCATTCATTCATAATCGATTTTTCCGCACGCTGTCCTGACATTTGCAACCGATGTAGCTGAGATGATATTGGGGCTAAAATGCAGCCCCTCTAGGCAATCACCTCTAAACTGGGATAACTTTTGATCTACTCAAAATCTCACTTGTTATGTCCGCCTATCTTGTAGCTGGCACTATTTCCTACAATTCTCATGTATTCATGATCGATTTCCTCGCGAACCGTCCTGACATTTGTGACATATGTATATGAGATGAAATTCGGGCTAAAATGCAGCCCCTCTAGGCGATCACCTCTAAACTGAAATAACTTTTGATCTACTCAAAATCTCACTTGTTGTGTCCGCCTATCTTGTAGCTGACACTTTTTCCGACAATTTTCATTCATTCATGATCGATTTTTTCGCACGCTGTCCTGACGTTTGTGACATATGTATATGAGATGATATTCGGGCTAAAATGCAGCCCCTGTAGGCGATCACCTCTAAACTGGAATAACTTTTGATCTACTCAAAATCTCACTTGTTATGTCCGCCTATCTTGTAGCTGACACTTTTTCCGACAATTTTCATTCATTCATGATCGATTTTTTCGCACGCTGTCCTGACGTTTGTGACATATGTATCTGAGATGAAATTCGGGCTAAAATGCAGCCCCTCTAGGCGATCACCTCTAAACTGAAATAACTTTTGATCTACTCAAAATCTCACTTGTTGTGTCCGCCTATCTTGTAGCTGACACTTTTTCCGACAATTTTCATTCATTCATGATCGATTTTTTCGCACGCTGTCCTGACATTTGCGACATATGTATCTTAGATGAAATTCGGGCTAAAATGCAGCCCCTCTAGGCGATCACCTCTAAACTGGGATAACTTTTGATCTACTCAAAATCTCACTTGTTATGTCCGCCTATCTTGTAGCTGACACTTTTTCCGACAATTTTCATTCATTCATGATCGATTTTTTCGCACGCTGTCCTGACATTTGCGACATATGTATCTTAGATGAAATTCGGGCTAAAATGCAGCCCCTCTAGGCGATCACCTCTAAACTGGGATAACTTTTGATCTACTCAAAATCTCACTTGTTCCGTCCGCCTATCGTGTAGCTGACACTTTTTCCGACAATTTTCATTCATTCATGATCGATCTTTTCGCACGCTGTCCTGACATTTGCGACATATGTATCTGAGATGATATTCGGGCTAAAATGCAGCCCCTCTAGGCGATCACCTCTAAACTGGAATAACTTTTGATCTACTCAATATCTCACTTGTTCCGTCCGCCTATCTTGTAGCTGACACTTTTTCCTACAATTCTCATTCATTCATGATCGATTTTTTCGCGCGCTGTCCTGACATTTGCGACATATGTATATGAGATGATATTCGGGCTAAAATGCAGCTCCTCTAGGCGATCACCTCTAAACTGAAATAACTTTTGATCTACTCAAAATCTCACTTGGTATGTCCGCCTATCTTGTAGCTGACACTTTTTCCTACAATTCTCATGTATTCATGATCGATTTTTTCGCACGCTGTCCTGACGTTTGTGACATATGTATATGAGATGAAATTCGGGCTAAAATGCAGCCCCTCTAGGCGATCACCTCTAAACTGAAATAACTTTTGATCTACTCAAAATCTCACTTGTTGTGTCCGCCTATCTTGTAGCTGACACTTTTTCCGACAATTTTCATTCATTCATGATCGATTTTTTCGCACGCTGTCCTGACGTTTGTGACATATGTATATGAGATGATATTCGGGCTAAAATGCAGCCCCTGTAGGCGATCACCTCTAAACTGGAATAACTTTTGATCTACTCAAAATCTCACTTGTTATGTCCGCCTATCTTGTAGCTGACACTTTTTCCGACAATTTTCATTCATTCATGATCGATTTTTTCGCACGCTGTCCTGACGTTTGTGACATATGTATCTGAGATGAAATTCGGGCTAAAATGCAGCCCCTCTAGGCGATCACCTCTAAACTGAAATAACTTTTGATCTACTCAAAATCTCACTTGTTGTGTCCGCCTATCTTGTAGCTGACACTTTTTCCGACAATTTTCATTCATTCATGATCGATTTTTTCGCACGCTGTCCTGACATTTGCGACATATGTATCTTAGATGAAATTCGGGCTAAAATGCAGCCCCTCTAGGCGATCACCTCTAAACTGGGATAACTTTTGATCTACTCAAAATCTCACTTGTTATGTCCGCCTATCTTGTAGCTGACACTTTTTCCGACAATTTTCATTCATTCATGATCGATTTTTTCGCACGCTGTCCTGACATTTGCGACATATGTATCTTAGATGAAATTCGGGCTAAAATGCAGCCCCTCTAGGCGATCACCTCTAAACTGGGATAACTTTTGATCTACTCAAAATCTCACTTGTTCCGTCCGCCTATCGTGTAGCTGACACTTTTTCCGACAATTTTCATTCATTCATGATCGATCTTTTCGCACGCTGTCCTGACATTTGCGACATATGTATCTGAGATGATATTCGGGCTAAAATGCAGCCCCTCTAGGCGATCACCTCTAAACTGGAATAACTTTTGATCTACTCAATATCTCACTTGTTCCGTCCGCCTATCTTGTAGCTGACACTTTTTCCTACAATTCTCATTCATTCATGATCGATTTTTTCGCGCGCTGTCCTGACATTTGCGACATATGTATATGAGATGATATTCGGGCTAAAATGCAGCTCCTCTAGGCGATCACCTCTAAACTGAAATAACTTTTGATCTACTCAAAATCTCACTTGGTATGTCCGCCTATCTTGTAGCTGACACTTTTTCCTACAATTCTCATGTATTCATGATCGATTTTTTCGCACGCTGTCCTGACGTTTGTGACATATGTATCTGAGATGAAATTCGGGCTAAAATGCAGCCCCTCTAGGCGATCACCTCTAAACTGAAATAACTTTTGATCTACTCAAAATCTCACTTGTTATGTCCGCCTATCTTGTAGCTGACACTTTTTCCTACAATTCTCATGTATTCATGATCGAATTCCTCGCAAACCGTCCTGACATTTGTAACATATGTATCTGAGATGATATTCGGGCTAAAATGCAGCCCCTCTAGGCGATCACCTCTAAACTGAGATAACTTTTGATCTACTCAAAATCTCACTTGTTATGTCCGCCTATCTTGTAGCTGACACTTTTTTCTACAATCCTCATGTATTCATGATCGATTTCCTCGCAAACCGTCCTGACATTTGTGACATATGTATATGAGATGATATTCGGGCTAAAATGCAGCTCCTCTAGGCGATCACCTCTAAACTGAAATAACTTTTGATCTACTCAAAATCTCACTTGTTATGTCCGCCTATCTTGTAGCTGACACTTTTTCCTACAATTCTCATGTATTCATGATCGATTTTTTCGCACGCTGTCCTGACGTTTGTGACATATGTATCTGAGATGATATTCGGGCAAAAATGCAGCCCCTCTAGGCGATCACCTCTAAACTGAAATAACTTTTGATCTACTCAAAATCTCACTTGTTATGTCCGCCTATCTTGTAGCTGACACTTTTTCCTACAATTCTCATGTATTCATGATCGAATTCCTCGCAAACCGTCCTGACATTTGTAACATATGTATCTGAGATGATATTCGGGCTAAAATGCAGCCCCTCTAGGCGATCACCTCTAAACTGAGATAACTTTTGATCTACTCAAAATCTCACTTGTTATGTCCGCCTATCTTGTAGCTGACACTTTTTTCTACAATCCTCATGTATTCATGATCGATTTCCTCGCAAACCGTCCTGACATTTGTGACATATGTATATGAGATGATATTCGGGCTAAAATGCAGCTCCTCTAGGCGATCACCTCTAAACTGAAATAACTTTTGATCTACTCAAAATCTCACTTGTTATGTCCGCCTATCTTGTAGCTGACACTTTTTCCTACAATTCTCATGTATTCATGATCGATTTTTTCGCACGCTGTCCTGACGTTTGTGACATATGTATCTGAGATGATATTCGGGCTAAAATGCAGCCCCTCTAGGCGATCACCTCTAAACTGGGATAACTTTTGATCTACTTAAAATCTCACTTGTTATGTCCGCCTATCTTGTAGCTGACACTTTTTCCTACAATTCTCATGTATTCATGATCGATTTTTTCGCACGCTGTCCTGACATTTGCGACATATGTATCTGAGATGATATTCGGGCTAAAATGCAGCCCCTCTAGGCGATCACCTCTAAACTGGAATAACTTTTGATCTACTTAAAATCTCACTTGTTATGTCCGCCTATCTTGTAGCTGACACTTTATCCTACAATTCTCATGTATTCATGATCGATTTCCTCGCAAACCGTCCTGACATTTGTGACATATGTATCTGAGATGATATTCGGGCTAAAATGCAGCCCCTCTAGGCGATCACCTCTAAACTGGAATAACTTTTGATCTACTCAAAATCTCACTTGTTATGTCCGCCTATCTTGTAGCTGACACTTTATCCTACAATTCTCATGTATTCATGATCGATTTCCTCGCAAACCGTCCTGACATTTGTAACATATGTATCTGAGATGATATTCGGGCTAAAATGCAGCCCCTCTAGGCGATCACTTCTAAACTGGAATATTTTTTGATCTACTCAAAATCTCACTTGTTATGTCCGCCTATCTTGTAGCTGACACTTTTTCCTACAATTCTCATTCATTCATGATCGATGTTTTCGCACGCTGTCCTGACATTTGTGACATATGTATCTAAGATGATATTCGGGCTAAAATGCAGCCCCTCTAGGCGATCACCTCTAAACTGGAATAACTTTTGATCTACTCAAAATCTCACTTGTAATGTCCGCCTATCTTGTAGCTGACACTTTTTCCTACAATTCTCATTCATTCATGATCGATTTTTTCGCACGCTGTCCTGACATTTGTGACATATGTATCTAAGATGATATTCGGGCTAAAATGCAGCCCCTCTAGGCGATCACCTCTAAACTGGAATAACTTTTGATCTACTCAAAATCTCACTTGTAATGTCCGCCTATCTTGTAGCTGACACTTTATCCTACAATTCTCATGTATTCATGATCGATTTCCTCGCAAACCGTCCTGACATTTGTAACATATGTATCTGAGATGATATTCGGGCTAAAATGCAGCCCCTCTAGGCGATCACCTCTAAACTGGGAAAACTTTTGATCTACTCAAAATCTCACTTGTTATGTCCGCCTCTCTTGTAGCTGACACTTTTTCCTACAATTCTCATTCATTCATGATCGATTTCCTCGCAACCCGTCCTGACATTCGTGACATATGTATCTGAGATGATATTCGGGCTAAAATGCAGCCCCTCTAGGCGATCACCTCTAAACTGGGATAACTTTTGATCTACTCAAAATCTCACTTGTTCCGTCCGCCTATCTTGTAGCTGACACTTTTTCCTACAATTCTCATGTATTCATGATCGACTTCCTCGCAAACCGTCCTGACATTTGTAACATATGTATCTGAGATGATATTCGGGCTAAAATGCAGCCCCTCTAGGCGATCACTTCTAAACTGGAATAACTTTTGATCTACTCAAAATCTCACTTGTTATGTCCGCCTATCTCGTAGCTGACACTTTATCCTACAATTCTCATGTATTCATGATCGATTTCCTCGCAAACCGTCCTGACATTTGTAACATACGTATCTGAGATGATATTCGGGCTAAAATGCAGCCCCTCTAGGCGATCACCTCTAAACTGGGATAACTTTTGATCTACTCAAAATCTCACTTGTTCCGTCCGCCTATCTTGTAGCTGACACTTTTTCCTACAATTCTCATGTATTCATGATCGACTTCCTCGCAAACCGTCCTGAGATTTGTGACATATGTATATGAGATGAAATTCGGGCTAAAATGCAGCCCCTCTAGGCGATCACCTCTAAACTGAGATAACTTTTGATCTACTCAATATCTCACTTGTTCCGTCCGCCTATCTTGTAGCTGACACTTTTTCCTACAATCCTCATGTATTCATGATCGACTTCCTCGCAAACCGTCCTGAGATTTGTGACATATGTATATGAGATGATATTCGGGCTAAAATGCAGCCCCTCTAGGCGATCACCTCTAAACTGGGATAACTTTTGATCTACTCAAAATCTCACTTGTTCCGTCCGCCTATCTTGTAGCTGACACTTTTTCCTACAATTCTCATGTATTCATGATCGACTTCCTCGCAAACCGTCCTGACATTTGTAACATATGTATCTGAGATGATATTCGGGCTAAAATGCAGCCCCTCTAGGCGATCGCCTCTAAACTGGAATAACTTTTGATCTACTCAAAATCTCACTTGTTACGTCCGCCTATCTCGTAGCTGACACTTTATCCTACAATTCTCATGTATTCATGATCGATTTCCTCGCAAACCGTCCTGACATTTGTAACATATGTATCTGAGATGATATTCGGGCTAAAATGCAGCCCCTCTAGGCGATCACCTCTAAACTGGGATAACTTTTGATCTACTCAAAATCTCACTTGTTCCGTCCGCCTATCTTGTAGCTGACACTTTTTCCTACAATTCTCATGTATTCATGATCGACTTCCTCGCAAACCGTCCTGAGATTTGTGACATATGTATATGAGATGAAATTCGGGCTAAAATGCAGCCCCTCTAGGCGATCACCTCTAAACTGAGATAACTTTTGATCTACTCAATATCTCACTTGTTCCGTCCGCCTATCTTGTAGCTGACACTTTTTCCTACAATTCTCATGTATTCATGATCGACTTCCTCGCAAACCGTCCTGAGATTTGTGACATATGTATATGAGATGATATTCGCGCTAAAATGCAGCCCCTCTAGGCGATCACCTCTAAACTGGGATAACTTTTGATCTACTCAAAATCTCACTTGTTATGTCCGACTATCTTGTAGCTGACACTTTTTCCTACAATTCTCATTCATTCATGATCGATTTTTTCGCACGCTGTCCTGACATTTGTGACATATGTATATGAGATGATATTCGGGCTAAAATGCAGCCCCTCTAGGCGATCACCTCTAAACTGGGAAAACTTTTGATCTACTCAAAATCTCACTTGTTATGTCCGCCTATCTTGTAGCTGACACTTTTTCCTACAATTCTCATGTATTCATGATCGATTTCCTCGCAACCCGTCCTGACATTTGTGACATATGTATATGAGATGATATTCGGGCTAAAATGCAGCCCCTCTAGGCGATCACCTCTAAACTGGAATAACTTTTGATCTACTCAAAATCTCACTTGTTCCGTCCGCCTATCTTGTAGCTGACACTTTTTCTTACAAATCTCATGTATTCATGATCGATTTCCTCGCAAACCGTCCTGACATTTGTGACATATGTATCTGAGATGATATTCGGGCTAAAATGCAGCCCCTCTAGGCGATCACCTCTAAACTGGGATAACTTTTGATCTACTCAAAATCTCACTTGTTATGTCCGCCTATCTTGTAGCTGACACTTTTTCCTACAATTCTCATTCATTCATGATCGATTTTTTCGCACGCTGTCCTGACATTTGTGACATATGTATATGAGATGATATTCGGGCTAAAATGCAGCCCCTCTAGGCAATCACCTCTAAACTGGGAAAACTTTTGATCTACTCAAAATCTCACTTGTTATGTCCGCCTATCTTGTAGCTGACACTTTATCCTACAATTCTCATGTATTCATGATCGATTTCCTCGCAAACCGTCCTGACATTTGTGGCATATGTATCTGAGATGATATTCGGGCTAAAATGCAGCCCCTCTAGGCGATCACCTCTAAACTGGAATAACTTTTGATCTACTCAAAATCTCACTTGTTATGTCCACCTATCTTGTAGCTGACACTTTTTCCTACAATTCTCATTCATTCATGATCGATTTTTTCTCGCGCTGTCCTGACATTTGCGACATATGTATCTGAGATGATATTCGGGCTAAAATGCAGCCCCTCTAGGCAATCACCTCTAAACTGGAATAACTTTTGATCTACTCAAAATCTCACTTGTTCCGTCCGCCTATCTTGTAGCTGACACTTTTTCCTACAATTCTCATGTATTCATGATCGACTTCCTCGCAAACCGTCTTGACATTTGTAACATATGTATCTGAGATGATATTCGGGCTACAATGCAGCCCCTCTAGGCGATCACCTCTAAACTGGAATAACTTTTGATCTACTCAAAATCTCACTTGTTATGTCCGCCTATCTTGTAGCTGACACTTTTTGCTACAATCCTCATGTATTCATGATCGATTTCCTCGCAAACCGTCCTGACATTTGTGACATATGTATATGAGATGATATTCGGGCTAAAATGCAGCCCCTTTAGGCGATCTCCTCTAAACTGGAATATTTTTTGATCTACTCAAAATCTCACTTGTCCCGTCCGCCTATCTTGTAGCTGACACTTTTTCCTACAATTCTCATGTATTCATGATCGACTTCCTCGCAAACCGTCCTGACATTTGTAACATATGTATCTGAGATGATACTCGGGCTAAAATGCAGCCCCTCTAGGCGATCACCTCTAAACTGGAATAACTTTTGATCTACTCAAAATCTCACTTGTCCCGTCCGCCTATCTTGTAGCTGACACTTTTTCCTACAATTCTCATGTATTCATGATCGACTTCCTCGCAAACCGTCTTGACATTTGTAACATATGTATCTGAGATGATATTCGGGCTACAATGCAGCCCCTCTAGGCGATCACCTCTAAACTGGAATAACTTTTGATCTACTCAAAATCTCACTTGTTATGTCCGCCTATCTTGTAGCTGACACTTTTTGCTACAATCCTCATGTATTCATGATCGATTTCCTCGCAAACCGTCCTGACATTTGTGACATATGTATATGAGATGATATTCGGGCTAAAATGCAGCCCCTTTAGGCGATCTCCTCTAAACTGGAATATTTTTTGATCTACTCAAAATCTCACTTGTCCCGTCCGCCTATCTTGTAGCTGACACTTTTTCCTACAATTCTCATGTATTCATGATCGACTTCCTCGCAAACCGTCCTGACATTTGTAACATATGTATCTGAGATGATACTCGGGCTAAAATGCAGCCCCTCTAGGCGATCACCTCTAAACTGGAATAACTTTTGATCTACTCAAAATCTCACTTGTCCCGTCCGCCTATCTTGTAGCTGACACTTTTTCCTACAATTCTCATGTATTCATGATCGACTTCCTCGCAAACCGTCTTGACATTTGTAACATATGTATCTGAGATGATATTCGGGCTACAATGCAGCCCCTCTAGGCGATCACCTCTAAACTGGAATAACTTTTGATCTACTCAAAATCTCACTTGTTATGTCCGCCTATCTTGTAGCTGACACTTTTTGCTACAATCCTCATGTATTCATGATCGATTTCCTCGCAAACCGTCCTGACATTTGTGACATATGTATATGAGATGATATTCGGGCTAAAATGCAGCCCCTTTAGGCGATCTCCTCTAAACTGGAATAACTTTTGATCTACTCAAAATCTCACTTGTTTTGTCCGCCTATCTTGTAGCTGACACTTTTTCGTACAATTTTCATGTATTCATGATCGACTTCCTCGCAAACCGTCCTGACATTTGTAACATACGTATCTGAGATGATATTCGGGCTAAAATGCAGCCCCTTTAGGCGATCTCCTCTAAACTGGAATATTTTTTGATCTACTCAAAATCTCACTTGTCCCGTCCGCCTATCTTGTAGCTGACACTTTTTCCTACAATTCTCATGTATTCATGATCGACTTCCTCGCAAACCGTCCTGACATTTGTAACATATGTATCTGAGATGATACTCGGGCTAAAATGCAGCCCCTCTAGGCGATCACCTCTAAACTGGAATAACTTTTGATCTACCCGATATCTTACTTGTTATGTCCGCCTATCTTGTAGCTGACACTTTTTCCTACAATTCTCATGTATTCATGATCGACTTCCTTGCAAGCCGTCCTGACATTTGTAACATATGTATCTGAGATGATATTCGGGCTAAAATGCAGCCCCTCTAGGCGATCACCTCTAAACTGGAATAACTTTTGATCTACCCGATATCTTACTTGTTATGTCCGCCTATCTTGTAGCTGACACTTTTTCCTACAATTCTCATGTATTCATGATCGACTTCCTCGCAAACCGTCCTGACATTTGTGACATATGTATCTGAGATGATATTCGGGCTAAAATGCAGCCCCTCTAGGCGATCACCTCTAAACTGGGATAACTTTTGATCTACTCAAAATCTCACTTGTTATGTCCGCCTATCTTGTAGCTGACACTTTTTCCTACAATTCTCATTCATTCATGATCGATTTTTTCGCTCGCTGTCCTGACATTTGTGATATATGTATATGAGATTATATTCGGGCTGAAATGCAGCCCCTCTAGGCGATCACCTCTAAACTGGAATAACTTTTGATCTACCCAATATCTTACTTGTTATGTCCGCCTATCTTGTAGCTGACACTTTTTCCTACAATTCTCATGTATTCATAATCGATTTCCTCGCAAACCGTCCTGACATTTGTGACATATGTATATGAGATGATATTCAGGCTAAAATGCAGCCCCTCTGGGCGATCACCACTAAACTGGAATAACTTTTGATCTACTCAAAATCTCACTTGTTATGTCCGCCTATCTTGTAGCTGACACTTTTTCCTACAAATCTCATTCATTCATGATCGATTTTTTCGCGCGCTGTCCTGACATTTGCGACATATGTATCTGAGATGATATTCGGGCTAAAATGCAGCCCCTCTGGGCGATCACCTCTAAACTGGAATAACTTTTGATCTACTCAAAATCTCACATGTTATGTCCGCCTATCTTGTAGCTGACACTTTATCCTACAATTCTCATGTATTCATGATCGATTTCCTCGCAAACCGTCCTGACATTTGTGACATATGTATCTGAGATGATATTCGGGCTAAAATGCAGCCCCTCTAGGCGATCACCTCTAAACTGGGATAACTTTTGATCTACTCAAAATCTCACTTGCTATGTCCGCCTATCTTGTAGCTGACACTTTATCCTACAATTCTCATGTATTCATGATCGATTTCCTCGCAAACCGTCCTGACATTTGTGACATATGTATCTGAGATGATATTCGGGCTAAAATGCAGCCCCTCTAGGCGATCACCTCTAAACTGGGATAACTTTTGATCTACTCAAAATCTCACTTGCTATGTCCGCCTATCTTGTAGCTGACACTTTATCCTACAATTCTCATGTATTCATGATCGATTTCCTCGCAAACCGTCCTGACATTTGTAACATATGTATCTGAGATGATATTCGGGCTAAAATGCAGCCCCTCTAGGCGATCACCTCTAAACTGGAATAACTTTTGATCTACTCAAAATCTCACTTGTAATGTCCGCCTATCTTGTAGCTGACACTTTTTCCTACAATTCTCATTCATTCATGATCGATTTTTTCGCACGCTGTCCTGACATTTGTGACATATGTATCTAAGATGATATTCGGGCTAAAATGCAGCCCCTCTAGGCGATCACCTCTAAACTGGAATAACTTTTGATCTACTCAAAATCTCACTTGTAATGTCCGCCTATCTTGTAGCTGACACTTTTTCCTACAATTCTCATGTATTCATGATCGATTTTTTCGCACGCTGTCCTGACATTTGCGACATATGTATCTGAGATGATATTCGGGCTAAAATGCAGCCCCTCTAGGCGATCACCTCTAAACTGGAATAACTTTTGATCTACTTAAAATCTCACTTGTTATGTCCGCCTATCTTGTAGCTGACACTTTATCCTACAATTCTCATGTATTCATGATCGATTTCCTCGCAAACCGTCCTGACATTTGTGACATATGTATCTGAGATGATATTCGGGCTAAAATGCAGCCCCTCTAGGCGATCACCTCTAAACTGGAATAACTTTTGATCTACTCAAAATCTCACTTGTTATGTCCGCCTATCTTGTAGCTGACACTTTATCCTACAATTCTCATGTATTCATGATCGATTTCCTCGCAAACCGTCCTGACATTTGTAACATATGTATCTGAGATGATATTCGGGCTAAAATGCAGCCCCTCTAGGCGATCACTTCTAAACTGGAATATTTTTTGATCTACTCAAAATCTCACTTGTTATGTCCGCCTATCTTGTAGCTGACACTTTTTCCTACAATTCTCATTCATTCATGATCGATGTTTTCGCACGCTGTCCTGACATTTGTGACATATGTATCTGAGATGATATTCGGGCTAAAATGCAGCCCCTCTAGGCGATCACCTCTAAACTGGAATAACTTTTGATCTACTCAAAATCTCACTTGTTATGTCCGCCTCTCTTGTAGCTGACACTTTTTCCTACAATTCTCATTCATTCATGATCGATTTCCTCGCAAACCGTCCTGACATTTGTGACATATGTATCTGAGATGATATTCGGGCTAAAATGCAGCCCCTCTAGGCGATCACCTCTAAACTGGGATAACTTTTGATCTACTCAAAATCTCACTTGTTCCGTCCGCCTATCTTGTAGCTGACACTTTTTCCTACAATTCTCATGTATTCATGATCGACTTCCTCGCAAACCGTCCTGACATTTGTAACATATGTATCTGAGATGATATTCGGGCTAAAATGCAGCCCCTCTAGGCGATCACTTCTAAACTGGAATAACTTTTGATCTACTCAAAATCTCACTTGTTATGTCCGCCTCTCTTGTAGCTGACACTTTTTCCTACAATTCTCATTCATTCATGATCGATTTCCTCGCAAACCGTCCTGACATTTGTGACATATGTATCTGAGATGATATTCGGGCTAAAATGCAGCCCCTCTAGGCGATCACCTCTAAACTGGGATAACTTTTGATCTACTCAAAATCTCACTTGTTCCGTCCGCCTATCTTGTAGCTGACACTTTTTCCTACAATTCTCATGTATTCATGATCGACTTCCTCGCAAACCGTCCTGAGATTTGTGACATATGTATATGAGATGAAATTCGGGCTAAAATGCAGCCCCTCTAGGCGATCACCTCTAAACTGAGATAACTTTTGATCTACTCAATATCTCACTTGTTCCGTCCGCCTATCTTGTAGCTGACACTTTTTCCTACAATCCTCATGTATTCATGATCGACTTCCTCGCAAACCGTCCTGAGATTTGTGACATATGTATATGAGATGATATTCGGGCTAAAATGCAGCCCCTCTAGGCGATCACCTCTAAACTGGGATAACTTTTGATCTACTCAAAATCTCACTTGTTCCGTCCGCCTATCTTGTAGCTGACACTTTTTCCTACAATTCTCATGTATTCATGATCGACTTCCTCGCAAACCGTCCTGACATTTGTAACATATGTATCTGAGATGATATTCGGGCTAAAATGCAGCCCCTCTAGGCGATCACCTCTAAACTGGAATAACTTTTGATCTACTCAAAATCTCACTTGTTACGTCCGCCTATCTCGTAGCTGACACTTTATCCTACAATTCTCATGTATTCATGATCGATTTCCTCGCAAACCGTCCTGACATTTGTAACATATGTATCTGAGATGATATTCGGGCTAAAATGCAGCCCCTCTAGGCGATCACCTCTAAACTGGGATAACTTTTGATCTACTCAAAATCTCACTTGTTCCGTCCGCCTATCTTGTAGCTGACACTTTTTCCTACAATTCTCATGTATTCATGATCGACTTCCTCGCAAACCGTCCTGAGATTTGTGACATATGTATATGAGATGAAATTCGGGCTAAAATGCAGCCCCTCTAGGCGATCACCTCTAAACTGAGATAACTTTTGATCTACTCAATATCTCACTTGTTCCGTCCGCCTATCTTGTAGCTGACACTTTTTCCTACAATTCTCATGTATTCATGATCGACTTCCTCGCAAACCGTCCTGAGATTTGTGACATATGTATATGAGATGATATTCGCGCTAAAATGCAGCCCCTCTAGGCGATCACCTCTAAACTGGGATAACTTTTGATCTACTCAAAATCTCACTTGTTATGTCCGACTATCTTGTAGCTGACACTTTTTCCTACAATTCTCATTCATTCATGATCGATTTTTTCGCACGCTGTCCTGACATTTGTGACATATGTATATGAGATGATATTCGGGCTAAAATGCAGCCCCTCTAGGCGATCACCTCTAAACTGGGAAAACTTTTGATCTACTCAAAATCTCACTTGTTATGTCCGCCTATCTTGTAGCTGACACTTTTTCCTACAATTCTCATGTATTCATGATCGATTTCCTCGCAACCCGTCCTGACATTTGTGACATATGTATATGAGATGATATTCGGGCTAAAATGCAGCCCCTCTAGGCGATCACCTCTAAACTGGAATAACTTTTGATCTACTCAAAATCTCACTTGTTCCGTCCGCCTATCTTGTAGCTGACACTTTTTCTTACAAATCTCATGTATTCATGATCGATTTCCTCGCAAACCGTCCTGACATTTGTGACATATGTATCTGAGATGATATTCGGGCTAAAATGCAGCCCCTCTAGGCGATCACCTCTAAACTGGGATAACTTTTGATCTACTCAAAATCTCACTTGTTATGTCCGCCTATCTTGTAGCTGACACTTTTTCCTACAATTCTCATTCATTCATGATCGATTTTTTCGCACGCTGTCCTGACATTTGTGACATATGTATATGAGATGATATTCGGGCTAAAATGCAGCCCCTCTAGGCAATCACCTCTAAACTGGGAAAACTTTTGATCTACTCAAAATCTCACTTGTTATGTCCGCCTATCTTGTAGCTGACACTTTATCCTACAATTCTCATGTATTCATGATCGATTTCCTCGCAAACCGTCCTGACATTTGTGGCATATGTATCTGAGATGATATTCGGGCTAAAATGCAGCCCCTCTAGGCGATCACCTCTAAACTGGAATAACTTTTGATCTACTCAAAATCTCACTTGTTATGTCCACCTATCTTGTAGCTGACACTTTTTCCTACAATTCTCATTCATTCATGATCGATTTTTTCTCGCGCTGTCCTGACATTTGCGACATATGTATCTGAGATGATATTCGGGCTAAAATGCAGCCCCTCGAGGCAATCACCTCTAAACTGGAATAACTTTTGATCTACTCAAAATCTCACTTGTTCCGTCCGCCTATCTTGTAGCTGACACTTTTTCCTACAATTCTCATGTATTCATGATCGACTTCCTCGCAAACCGTCCTGACATTTGTAACATATGTATCTGAGATGATATTCGGGCTAAAATGCAGCCCCTCTAGGCGATCACCTCTAAACTGGAATAACTTTTGATCTACTCAAAATCTCACTTGTTACGTCCGCCTATCTCGTAGCTGACACTTTATCCTACAATTCTCATGTATTCATGATCGATTTCCTCGCAAACCGTCCTGACATTTGTAACATATGTATCTGAGATGATATTCGGGCTAAAATGCAGCCCCTCTAGGCGATCACCTCTAAACTGGGATAACTTTTGATCTACTCAAAATCTCACTTGTTCCGTCCGCCTATCTTGTAGCTGACACTTTTTCCTACAATTCTCATGTATTCATGATCGACTTCCTCGCAAACCGTCCTGAGATTTGTGACATATGTATATGAGATGAAATTCGGGCTAAAATGCAGCCCCTCTAGGCGATCACCTCTAAACTGAGATAACTTTTGATCTACTCAATATCTCACTTGTTCCGTCCGCCTATCTTGTAGCTGACACTTTTTCCTACAATTCTCATGTATTCATGATCGACTTCCTCGCAAACCGTCCTGAGATTTGTGACATATGTATATGAGATGATATTCGCGCTAAAATGCAGCCCCTTTAGGCGATCTCCTCTAAACTGGAATAACTTTTGATCTACTCAAAATCTCACTTGTTTTGTCCGCCTATCTTGTAGCTGACACTTTTTCCTACAATTTTCATGTATTCATGATCGACTTCCTCGCAAACCGTCCTGACATTTGTAACATATGTATCTGAGATGATATTCGGGCTAAAATGCAGCCCCTTTAGGCGATCTCCTCTAAACTGGAATATTTTTTGATCTACTCAAAATCTCACTTGTCCCGTCCGCCTATCTTGTAGCTGACACTTTTTCCTACAATTCTCATGTATTCATGATCGACTTCCTCGCAAACCGTCCTGACATTTGTAACATATGTATCTGAGATGATACTCGGGCTAAAATGCAGCCCCTCTAGGCGATCACCTCTAAACTGGAATAACTTTTGATCTACTCAAAATCTCACTTGTCCCGTCCGCCTATCTTGTAGCTGACACTTTTTCCTACAATTCTCATGTATTCATGATCGACTTCCTCGCAAACCGTCTTGACATTTGTAACATATGTATCTGAGATGATATTCGGGCTACAATGCAGCCCCTCTAGGCGATCACCTCTAAACTGGAATAACTTTTGATCTACTCAAAATCTCACTTGTTATGTCCGCCTATCTTGTAGCTGACACTTTTTGCTACAATCCTCATGTATTCATGATCGATTTCCTCGCAAACCGTCCTGACATTTGTGACATATGTATATGAGATGATATTCGGGCTAAAATGCAGCCCCTTTAGGCGATCTCCTCTAAACTGGAATAACTTTTGATCTACTCAAAATCTCACTTGTTTTGTCCGCCTATCTTGTAGCTGACACTTTTTCCTACAATTTTCATGTATTCATGATCGACTTCCTCGCAAACCGTCCTGACATTTGTAACATACGTATCTGAGATGATATTCGGGCTAAAATGCAGCCCCTTTAGGCGATCTCCTCTAAACTGGAATATTTTTTGATCTACTCAAAATCTCACTTGTCCCGTCCGCCTATCTTGTAGCTGACACTTTTTCCTACAATTCTCATGTATTCATGATCGACTTCCTCGCAAACCGTCCTGACATTTGTAACATATGTATCTGAGATGATACTCGGGCTAAAATGCAGCCCCTCTAAGCGATCACCTCTAAACTGGAATAACTTTTGATCTACTCAAAATCTCACTTGTCCCGTCCGCCTATCTTGTAGCTGACACTTTTTCCTACAATTCTCATGTATTCATGATCGACTTCCTTGCAAGCCGTCCTGACATTTGTAACATATGTATCTGAGATGATATTCGGGCTAAAATGCAGCCCCTCTAGGCGATCACCTCTAAACTGGAATAACTTTTGATCTACCCGATATCTTACTTGTTATGTCCGCCTATCTTGTAGCTGACACTTTTTCCTACAATTCTCATGTATTCATGATCGACTTCCTCGCAAACCGTCCTGACATTTGTGACATATGTATCTGAGATGATATTCGGGCTAAAATGCAGCCCCTCTAGGCGATCACCTCTAAACTGGGATAACTTTTGATCTACTCAAAATCTCACTTGTTATGTCCGCCTATCTTGTAGCTGACACTTTTTCCTACAATTCTCATTCATTCATGATCGATTTTTTCGCTCGCTGTCCTGACATTTGTGATATATGTATATGAGATTATATTCGGGCTGAAATGCAGCCCCTCTAGGCGATCACCTCTAAACTGGAATAACTTTTGATCTACCCAATATCTTACTTGTTATGTCCGCCTATCTTGTAGCTGACACTTTTTCCTACAATTCTCATGTATTCATAATCGATTTCCTCGCAAACCGTCCTGACATTTGTGACATATGTATATGAGATGATATTCAGGCTAAAATGCAGCCCCTCTGGGCGATCACCTCTAAACTGGAATAACTTTTGATCTACTCAAAATCTCACTTGTTATGTCCGCCTATCTTGTAGCTGACACTTTTTCCTACAAATCTCATTCATTCATGATCGATTTTTTCGCGCGCTGTCCTGACATTTGCGACATATGTATCTGAGATGATATTCGGGCTAAAATGCAGCCCCTCTGGGCGATCACCTCTAAACTGGAATAACTTTTGATCTACTCAAAATCTCACTTGTTATGTCCGCCTATCTTGTAGCTGACACTTTTTCCTACAATTCTCATTCATTCATGATCGATTTTTTCGCACGCTGTCCTGACAGTCGTGACATATGTATCTGAGATGATATTCGGGCTAAAATGCAGCCCCTCTAGACGATCACCTCTAAACTGGGATAACTTTTGATCTACTCAAAATCTCACATGTTATGTCCGCCTATCTTGTAGCTGACACTTTATCCTACAATTCTCATGTATTCATGATCGATTTCCTCGCAAACCGTCCTGACATTTGTGACATATGTATCTGAGATGATATTCGGGCTAAAATGCAGCCCCTCTAGGCGATCACCTCTAAACTGGGAAAACTTTTGATCTACTCAAAATCTCACTTGTTATGTCCGCCTATCTTGTAGCTGACACTTTTTCCTACAATTCTCATTTATTCATGATCGATTTCCTCGCAACCCGTCCTGACATTTGTGACATATGTATCTGAGATGATATTCGGGCTAAAATGCAGCCCCTCTAGGCGATCACCTCTAAACTGGAATAACTTTTGATCTACTCAAAATCTCACTTGTTCCGTCCGCCTATCTTGTAGCTGACACTTTTTCTTACAAATCTCATGTATTCATGATCGATTTCCTCGCAAACCGTCCTGACATTTGTGACATATGTATCTGAGATGATATTCGGGCTAAAATGCAGCCCCTCTAGGCGATCACCTCTAAACTGGGATAACTTTTGATCTACTCAAAATCTCACTTGTTATGTCCGCCTATCTTGTAGCTGACACTTTTTCCTACAATTCTCATTCATTCATGATCGATTTTTTCGCACGCTGTCCTGACATTTGTGACATATGTATATGAGATGATATTCGGGCTAAAATGCAGCCCCTCTAGGCAATCACCTCTAAACTGGGAAAACTTTTGATCTACTCAAAATCTCACTTGTTATGTCCGCCTATCTTGTAGCTGACACTTTATCCTACAATTCTCATGTATTCATGATCGATTTCCTCGCAAACCGTCCTGACATTTGTGGCATATGTATCTGAGATGATATTCGGGCTAAAATGCAGCCCCTCTAGGCGATCACCTCTAAACTGGAATAACTTTTGATCTACTCAAAATCTCACTTGTTATGTCCACCTATCTTGTAGCTGACACTTTTTCCTACAATTCTCATTCATTCATGATCGATTTTTTCTCGCGCTGTCCTGACATTTGCGACATATGTATCTGAGATGATATTCGGGCTAAAATGCAGCCCCTCGAGGCAATCACCTCTAAACTGGAATAACTTTTGATCTACTCAAAATCTCACTTGTTCCGTCCGCCTATCTTGTAGCTGACACTTTTTCCTACAATTCTCATGTATTCATGATCGACTTCCTCGCAAACCGTCCTGACATTTGTAACATATGTATCTGAGATGATATTCGGGCTAAAATGCAGCCCCTCTAGGCGATCACCTCTAAACTGGAATAACTTTTGATCTACTCAAAATCTCACTTGTTACGTCCGCCTATCTCGTAGCTGACACTTTATCCTACAATTCTCATGTATTCATGATCGATTTCCTCGCAAACCGTCCTGACATTTGTAACATATGTATCTGAGATGATATTCGGGCTAAAATGCAGCCCCTCTAGGCGATCACCTCTAAACTGGGATAACTTTTGATCTACTCAAAATCTCACTTGTTCCGTCCGCCTATCTTGTAGCTGACACTTTTTCCTACAATTCTCATGTATTCATGATCGACTTCCTCGCAAACCGTCCTGAGATTTGTGACATATGTATATGAGATGAAATTCGGGCTAAAATGCAGCCCCTCTAGGCGATCACCTCTAAACTGAGATAACTTTTGATCTACTCAATATCTCACTTGTTCCGTCCGCCTATCTTGTAGCTGACACTTTTTCCTACAATTCTCATGTATTCATGATCGACTTCCTCGCAAACCGTCCTGAGATTTGTGACATATGTATATGAGATGATATTCGCGCTAAAATGCAGCCCCTTTAGGCGATCTCCTCTAAACTGGAATAACTTTTGATCTACTCAAAATCTCACTTGTTTTGTCCGCCTATCTTGTAGCTGACACTTTTTCCTACAATTTTCATGTATTCATGATCGACTTCCTCGCAAACCGTCCTGACATTTGTAACATATGTATCTGAGATGATATTCGGGCTAAAATGCAGCCCCTTTAGGCGATCTCCTCTAAACTGGAATATTTTTTGATCTACTCAAAATCTCACTTGTCCCGTCCGCCTATCTTGTAGCTGACACTTTTTCCTACAATTCTCATGTATTCATGATCGACTTCCTCGCAAACCGTCCTGACATTTGTAACATATGTATCTGAGATGATACTCGGGCTAAAATGCAGCCCCTCTAGGCGATCACCTCTAAACTGGAATAACTTTTGATCTACTCAAAATCTCACTTGTCCCGTCCGCCTATCTTGTAGCTGACACTTTTTCCTACAATTCTCATGTATTCATGATCGACTTCCTCGCAAACCGTCTTGACATTTGTAACATATGTATCTGAGATGATATTCGGGCTACAATGCAGCCCCTCTAGGCGATCACCTCTAAACTGGAATAACTTTTGATCTACTCAAAATCTCACTTGTTATGTCCGCCTATCTTGTAGCTGACACTTTTTGCTACAATCCTCATGTATTCATGATCGATTTCCTCGCAAACCGTCCTGACATTTGTGACATATGTATATGAGATGATATTCGGGCTAAAATGCAGCCCCTTTAGGCGATCTCCTCTAAACTGGAATAACTTTTGATCTACTCAAAATCTCACTTGTTTTGTCCGCCTATCTTGTAGCTGACACTTTTTCCTACAATTTTCATGTATTCATGATCGACTTCCTCGCAAACCGTCCTGACATTTGTAACATACGTATCTGAGATGATATTCGGGCTAAAATGCAGCCCCTTTAGGCGATCTCCTCTAAACTGGAATATTTTTTGATCTACTCAAAATCTCACTTGTCCCGTCCGCCTATCTTGTAGCTGACACTTTTTCCTACAATTCTCATGTATTCATGATCGACTTCCTCGCAAACCGTCCTGACATTTGTAACATATGTATCTGAGATGATACTCGGGCTAAAATGCAGCCCCTCTAAGCGATCACCTCTAAACTGGAATAACTTTTGATCTACTCAAAATCTCACTTGTCCCGTCCGCCTATCTTGTAGCTGACACTTTTTCCTACAATTCTCATGTATTCATGATCGACTTCCTTGCAAGCCGTCCTGACATTTGTAACATATGTATCTGAGATGATATTCGGGCTAAAATGCAGCCCCTCTAGGCGATCACCTCTAAACTGGAATAACTTTTGATCTACCCGATATCTTACTTGTTATGTCCGCCTATCTTGTAGCTGACACTTTTTCCTACAATTCTCATGTATTCATGATCGACTTCCTCGCAAACCGTCCTGACATTTGTGACATATGTATCTGAGATGATATTCGGGCTAAAATGCAGCCCCTCTAGGCGATCACCTCTAAACTGGGATAACTTTTGATCTACTCAAAATCTCACTTGTTATGTCCGCCTATCTTGTAGCTGACACTTTTTCCTACAATTCTCATTCATTCATGATCGATTTTTTCGCTCGCTGTCCTGACATTTGTGATATATGTATATGAGATTATATTCGGGCTGAAATGCAGCCCCTCTAGGCGATCACCTCTAAACTGGAATAACTTTTGATCTACCCAATATCTTACTTGTTATGTCCGCCTATCTTGTAGCTGACACTTTTTCCTACAATTCTCATGTATTCATAATCGATTTCCTCGCAAACCGTCCTGACATTTGTGACATATGTATATGAGATGATATTCAGGCTAAAATGCAGCCCCTCTGGGCGATCACCTCTAAACTGGAATAACTTTTGATCTACTCAAAATCTCACTTGTTATGTCCGCCTATCTTGTAGCTGACACTTTTTCCTACAAATCTCATTCATTCATGATCGATTTTTTCGCGCGCTGTCCTGACATTTGCGACATATGTATCTGAGATGATATTCGGGCTAAAATGCAGCCCCTCTGGGCGATCACCTCTAAACTGGAATAACTTTTGATCTACTCAAAATCTCACTTGTTATGTCCGCCTATCTTGTAGCTGACACTTTTTCCTACAATTCTCATTCATTCATGATCGATTTTTTCGCACGCTGTCCTGACAGTCGTGACATATGTATCTGAGATGATATTCGGGCTAAAATGCAGCCCCTCTAGACGATCACCTCTAAACTGGGATAACTTTTGATCTACTCAAAATCTCACATGTTATGTCCGCCTATCTTGTAGCTGACACTTTATCCTACAATTCTCATGTATTCATGATCGATTTCCTCGCAAACCGTCCTGACATTTGTGACATATGTATCTGAGATGATATTCGGGCTAAAATGCAGCCCCTCTAGGCGATCACCTCTAAACTGGGATAACTTTTGATCTACTCAAAATCTCACTTGTTATGTCCGCCTATCTTGTAGCTGACACTTTTTCCTACAATTCTCATTCATTCATGATCGATTTTTTCGCGCGCTGTCCTGACATTTGCGACATATGTATCTGAGATGATATTCGGGCTAAAATGCAGCCCCTCTGGGCGATCACCTCTAAACTGGAATAACTTTTGATCTACTCAAAATCTCACTTGTTATGTCCGCCTATCTTGTAGCTGACACTTTTTCCTACAATTCTCATTCATTCATGATCGATTTTTTCGCACGCTGTCCTGACAGTCGTGACATATGTATCTGAGATGATATTCGGGCTAAAATGCAGCCCCTCTAGACGATCACCTCTAAACTGGGATAACTTTTGATCTACTCAAAATCTCACATGTTATGTCCGCCTATCTTGTAGCTGACACTTTATCCTACAATTCTCATGTATTCATAATCGATTTCCTCGCAAACCGTCCTGACATTTGAGACATATGTATCTGAGATGATATTCGGGCTAAAATGCATCCCCTCTAGGCGATCACCTCTAAACTGGAATAACTTTTGATCTACTCAAAATCTCACTTGTTATGTCCGCCTATCTTGTAGCTGACACTTTTTCCTACAATTCTCATTCATTCATGATCGATTTTTTCGCACGCTGTCCTGACAGTCGTGACATATGTATCTGAGATGATATTCGGGCTAAAATGCAGCCCCTCTAGACGATCACCTCTAAACTGGGATAACTTTTGATCTACTCAAAATCTCACATGTTATGTCCGCCTATCTTGTAGCTGACACTTTATCCTACAATTCTCATGTATTCATGATCGATTTCCTCGCAAACCGTCCTGACATTTGTGACATATGTATCTGAGATGATATTCGGGCTAAAATGCAGCCCCTCTGGGCGATCACCTCTAAACTGGAATAACTTTTGATCTACTCAAAATCTCACTTGTTATGTCCGCCTATCTTGTAGCTGACACTTTTTCCTACAATTCTCATTCATTCATGATCGATTTTTTCGCACGCTGTCCTGACAGTCGTGACATATGTATCTGAGATGATATTCGGGCTAAAATGCAGCCCCTCTAGACGATCACCTCTAAACTGGGATAACTTTTGATCTACTCAAAATCTCACATGTTATGTCCGCCTATCTTGTAGCTGACACTTTATCCTACAATTCTCATGTATTCATGATCGATTTCCTCGCAAACCGTCCTGACATTTGTGACATATGTATCTGAGATGATATTCGGGCTAAAATGCAGCCCCTCTGGGCGATCACCTCTAAACTGGAATAACTTTTGATCTACTCAAAATCTCACTTGTTATGTCCGCCTATCTTGTAGCTGACACTTTTTCCTACAATTCTCATTCATTCATGATCGATTTTTTCGCACGCTGTCCTGACAGTCGTGACATATGTATCTGAGATGATATTCGGGCTAAAATGCAGCCCCTCTAGACGATCACCTCTAAACTGGGATAACTTTTGATCTACTCAAAATCTCACATGTTATGTCCGCCTATCTTGTAGCTGACACTTTATCCTACAATTCTCATGTATTCATGATCGATTTCCTCGCAAACCGTCCTGACATTTGTGACATATGTATCTGAGATGATATTCGGGCTAAAATGCAGCCCCTCTAGGCGATCACCTCTAAACTGGGATAACTTTTGATCTACTCAAAATCTCACTTGCTATGTCCGCCTATCTTGTAGCTGACACTTTATCCTACAATTCTCATGTATTCATGATCGATTTCCTCGCAAACCGTCCTGACATTTGTAACATATGTATCTGAGATGATATTCGGGCTAAAATGCAGCCCCTCTAGGCGATCACCTCTAAACTGGAATAACTTTTGATCTACTCAAAATCTCACTTGTAATGTCCGCCTATCTTGTAGCTGACACTTTTTCCTACAATTCTCATTCATTCATGATCGATTTTTTCGCACGCTGTCCTGACATTTGTGACATATGTATCTAAGATGATATTCGGGCTAAAATGCAGCCCCTCTAGGCGATCACCTCTAAACTGGAATAACTTTTGATCTACTCAAAATCTCACTTGTAATGTCCGCCTATCTTGTAGCTGACACTTTTTCCTACAATTCTCATTCATTCATGATCGATTTTTTCGCACGCTGTCCTGACATTTGTGACATATGTATCTAAGATGATATTCGGGCTAAAATGCAGCCCCTCTAGGCGATCACCTCTTAACTGGAATAACTTTTGATCTACTCAAAATCTCACTTGTAATGTCCGCCTATCTTGTAGCTGACACTTTTTCCTACAATACTAATTCATTCATGATCGATTTCTTCGCACGCTGTCCTGACATTTGTAACATATGTATCTGAAATGACATTCAGGCTCAAATGCAGCCCCTCTAGGCGATCACCTCTAAACTGGAATAACTTTTGATCTACTCAAAATCTCACTTGTTCCGTCCGCCTATCTTGTAGCTGACACTTTTTTCTACAATTCTCATTCATTCAAGATCGATTTTTTCGTACGCTGTCCTGACATTTGCGACATATGTATCTGAGATGATATTTGGGCTAAAATGCAGCCCCTCTAGGCGATCACCTCTAAACTGGAATAACTTTTGATCTACTCAAAATCTCACTTGTTATGTCCGCCTATCTTGTAGCTGACACTTTTTCCTACAATTCTCATTTATTCATGATCGATTTCCTCGCAACCCGTCCTGACATTTGTGACATATGTATCTGAGATGATATTCGGGCTAAAATGCAGCCCCTCTAGGCGATCACCTCTAAACTGGAATAACTGTTGATCTACTCAAAATCTCACTTGTTAGGTCCGCCTATCTTGTAGCTGACACTTTATCCTACAATTCTCACGTATTCATGATCGATTTCCTCGCAAACCGTCCTGACATTTGTGACATATGTATCTGAGATGATATTCGGGCTAAAATGCAGCCCCTCTAGGCGATCACCTCTAAACTGGGATAACTTTTGATCTACTCAAAATCTCACTTGTTATGTCCGCCTATCTTGTAGCTGACACTTTATCCTACAATTCTCACGTATTCATGATCGATTTCCTCGCAAACCGTCCTGACATTTGTGACATATGTATCTGAGATGATATTCGGGCTAAAATGCAGCCCCTCTAGGCGATCACCTCTAAACTGGAATAACTTTTGATCTACTCAAAATCTCACTTGTTATGTCCGCCTATCTTGTAGCTGACACTTTATCCTACAATTCTCATGTATTCATGATCGATTTCCTCGCAAACCGTCCTGACATTTGTGACATATGTATCTGAGATGATATTCGGGCTAAAATGCAGCCCCTCTAGGCGATCACCTCTAAACTGGAATAACTTTTGATCTACTCAAAATCTCACTTGTTCTGTCCGCCTATCTTGTAGCTGACACTTTTTCCTACAATTCTCATGTATTCATGATCGACTTCCTCGCAAACCGTCCTGAGATTTGTGACATATGTATATGAGATGAAATTCGGGCTAAAATGCAGCCCCTCTAGGCGATCACCTCTAAACTGAGATAACTTTTGATCTACTCAAAATCTCACTTGTTCCGTCCGCCTATCTTGTAGCTGACACATTTTCCTACAATTCTCATGTATTCATGATCGACTTCCTCGCAAACCGTCCTGAGATTTGTGACATATGTATATGAGATGATATTCGGGCTAAAATGCAGCCCCTCTAGGCGATCACCTCTAAACTGGGAAAACTTTTGATCTACTCAAAATCTCACTTGTTATGTCCGCCTATCTTGTAGCTGACACTTTTTTCTACAATTCTCATGTGGTCATGATCGATTTCCTCGCAACCCGTCCTGACATTTGTGACATATGTATATGAGATGATATTCGGGCTAAAATGCAGCCCCTCTAGGCGATCACCTCTAAACTGGGAAAACTTTTGATCTACTCAAAATCTCACTTGTTATGTCCGCCTATCTTGTAGCTGACACTTTTTCCTACAATTCTCATGTGGTCATGATCGATTTCCTCGCAACCCGTCCTGACATTTGTGACATATGTATATGAGATGATATTCGGGCTAAAATGCAGCCCCTCTAGGCGATCACCTCTAAACTGGAATAACTTTTGATCTACTCAAAATCTCACTTGTTATGTCCGCCTATCTTGTAGCTGACACTTTATCCTACAATTCTCATGTATTCATGATCGATTTCCTCGCAAACCGTCCTGACATTTGTGACATATGTATCTGAGATGATATTCGGGCTAAAATGCAGCCCCTCTAGGCGATCACCTCTAAACTGGAATAACTTTTGATCTACTCAAAATCTCACTTGTTTCGTCCGCCTATCTTGTAGCTGACACTTTTTCCTACAATTCTCATGTATTCATGATCGACTTCCTCGCAAACCGTCCTGAGATTTGTGACATATGTATATGAGATGAAATTCGGGCTAAAATGCAGCCCCTCTAGGCGATCACCTCTAAACTGAGATAACTTTTGATCTACTCAAAATCTCACTTGTTATGTCCGCCTATCTTGTAGCTGACACTTTATCCTACAATTCTCATGTATTCATGATCGATTTCCTCGCAAACCGTCCTGACATTTGTGACATATGTATCTGAGATGATATTCGGGCTAAAATGCAGCCCCTCTAGGCGATCACCTCTAAACTGGAATAACTTTTGATCTACTCAAAATCTCACTTGTTCCGTCCGCCTATCTTGTAGCTGACACTTTTTCCTACAATTCTCATGTATTCATGATCGACTTCCTCGCAAACCGTCCTGAGATTTGTGACATATGTATATGAGATGAAATTCGGGCTAAAATGCAGCCCCTCTAGGCGACCACCTCTAAACTGGAATAACTTTTGATCTACTCAAAATCTCATTTGTTATGTCCGCCTATCTTGTAGCTGACACTTTTTCCTACAATTCTCATTCATTCATGATCGATTTTTTCGCACGCTGTCCTGACATTTGTGACATATGTATATGAGATGATATTCGGGCTAAAATGCAGCCCCTCTAGGTGATCACCTCTAAACTGGGAAAACTTTTGATCTACTCAAAATCTCACTTGTTATGTCCGCCTATCTTGTAGCTGACACTTTTTCCTACAATTCTCATGTATTCATGATCGAATTCCTCCTAAACCGTCCTGACATTTGTAACATATGTATCTAAGATGATATTCGGGCTAAAATGCAGCCCCTCTAGGCGATCACCTCTAAACTGGAATAACTTTTGATCTACTCAAAATCTCACTTGCTATGTCCGCCTATCTTGTAGCTGACACTTTTTTCTACAATCCTCATGTATTCATGATCGTTTTCCTCGCAAACCGTCCTGACATTTGTGACATATGTATATGAGATGATATTCGGGCTAAAATGCAGCCCCTTTAGGCGATCTCCTCTAAACTGGAATAACTTTTGATCTACTCAAAATCTCACTTGTTATGTCCGCCTATCTTGTAGCTGACACTTTTTTCTACAATCCTCATGTATTCATGATCGTTTTCCTCGCAAACCGTCCTGACATTTGTGACATATGTATCTGAGATAATATTCGGGCTAAAATGCAGCCCCTTTAAGCGATCACCTCTAAACTGGAATAACTTTTGATCTACTCAAAATCTCACTTGTTCCGTCCGCCTATCTTGTAGCTGACACTTTTTCCTACAATTCTCATTCATTCATGATCGATTTTTTCGCACGCTGTCCTGACATTTGTGACATATGTATCTAAGATGATATTCGGGCTAAAATGCAGCCCCTCTAGGCGATCACCTCTAAACTGGAATAACTTTTGATCTACTCAAAATCTCACTTGTAATGTCCGCCTATCTTGTAGCTGACACTTTTTCCTACAATTCTCATTCATTCGTGATCGATTTTTTCGCACGCTGTCCTGACATTTGTGACATATGTATCTAAGATGATATTCGGGCTAAAATGCAGCCCCTCTAGGCGATCACCTCTAAACTGGAATAACTTTTGATCTACTTAAAATCTCACTTGTTATGTCCGCCTATCTTGTAGCTGACACTTTATCCTACAATTCTCATGTATTCATGATCGATTTCCTCGCAAACCGTCCTGACATTTGTAACATATGTATCTGAGATGATATTCGGGCTAAAATGCAGCCCCTCTAGGCGATCACCTCTAAACTGGGATAACTTTTGATCTACTCAAAATCTCACTTGTTATGTCCGCCTATCTTGTAGCTGACACTTTTTCCTACAATTCTCATGTATTCATGATCGAATTCCTCGCAAACCGTCCTGACATTTGTGACATATGTATATGAGATGATATTCGGGCTAAAATGCAGCCCCTCTAGGCGATCACCTCTAAACTGGGATAACTTTTGATCTACTCAAAATCTCACTTGTTATGTCCGCCTATCTTGTAGCTGACACTTTTTCCTTCAATTCTCATGTATTCATGATCGAATTCCTCGCAAACCGTCCTGACATTTGTAACATATGTATCTGAGATGATATTCGGGCTAAAATGCAGCCCCTCTAGGCGATCACCTCTAAACTGGAATAACTTTTGATCTACTCAAAATCTCACTTGTTCCGTCCGCCTATCTTGTAGCTGACACTTTTTCCTACAATTCTCATGTATTCATGATCGAATTCCTCGCAAACCGTCCTGACATTTGTAACATATGTATCTAAGATGATATTCGGGCTAAAATGCAGCCCCTCTAGGCGATCACCTCTAAACTGGAACAACTTTTGATCTACTCAAAATCTCACTTGTTCCGTCCGCCTATCTTGTAGCTGACACTTTTTTCTACAATCCTCATGTATTCATGATCGATTTCCTCGCAAACCGTCCTGACATTTGTGACATATGTATATGAGATGATATTCGGGCTAAAATGCAGCCCCTCTAGGCGATCACCTCTAAACTGGAATAACTTTTGATCTACTCGAAATCTCACTTGTTATGTCCGCCTATCTTGTAGCTGACACTTTTTTCTACAATCCTCATGTATTCATGATCGATTTCCTCGCAAACCGTCCTGACATTTGTGACATATGTATATGAGATGATATTCGGGCTAAAATGCAGCCCCTCTAGGCGATCACCTCTAAACTGGAATAACTTTTGATCTACTCAAAATCTCACTCGTTATGTCCGCCTATCTTGTACCTGACACTTTTTCCTACAATTCTCATGTATTCATGATCGATTTTTTCGCACGCTGTCCTGACATTTGCGACATATGTATCTGAGATGATATTCGGGCTAAAATGCAGCCCCTCTAGGCGATCACCTCTAAACTGGAACAACTTTTGATCTACTCAAAATCTCACTTGTTCCGTCCGCCTATCTTGTAGCTGACACTTTTTTCTACAATCCTCATGTATTCATGATCGATTTCCTCGCAAACCGTCCTGACATTTGTGACATATGTATATGAGATGATATTCGGGCTAAAATGCAGCCCCTCTAGGCGATCACCTCTAAACTGGAATAACTTTTGATCTACTCGAAATCTCACTTGTTATGTCCGCCTATCTTGTAGCTGACACTTTTTTCTACAATCCTCATGTATTCATGATCGATTTCCTCGCAAACCGTCCTGACATTTGTGACATATGTATATGAGATGATATTCGGGCTAAAATGCAGCCCCTCTAAGCGATCACCTCTAAACTGGAATAACTTTTGATCTACTCAAAATCTCACTTGTTATGTCCGCCTATCTTGTAGCTGACACTTTTTCCCACAATTCTCATGTATTCATAATCGATTTCCTCGCAAACCGTCCTGACATTTGTGACATATGTATCTGAGATGATATTCGGGCTAAAATGCATCCCCTCTAGGCGATCACCTCTAAACTGGAATAACTTTTGATCTACTTAAAATCTCACTTGTTATGTCCGCCTATCTTGTAGCTGACACTTTTTCCTACAATTCTCATGTATTCATGATCGATTTTTTCGCACGCTGTCCTGACGTTTGTGACATATGTATCTGAGATAATATTCGGGCTAAAATGCAGCCCCTCTAAGCGATCACCTCTAAACTGGAATAACTTTTGATCTGCTCAAAATCTCACTTGTTCCGTCCGCCTATCTTGTAGCTGACACTTTTTCCTACAATTCTCATTCATTTATGATCGATTTTTTCGCACGCTGTCCTGACGTTTGTGACATATGTATCTGAGATGATATTCGGGCTAAAATGCAGCCCCTCTAGGCGATCACCTCTAAACTGAAATAACTTTTGATCTACTCAAAATCTCACTTGTTCCGTCCGCCTATCTTGTAGCTGACACTTTTTCCTACAATTCTCATTCATTTCTGATCGATTTTTTCGCACGCTGTCCTGACGTTTGTGACATATGTATCTGAGATGATATTCGGGCTAAAATGCAGCCCCTCTAGGCGATCACCTCTAAACTCAAATAACTTTTGATCTACTTAAAATCTCACTTGTTCCGTCCGCCTATCTTGTAGCTGACACTTTTTCCTACAATTCTCATGTATTCATGATCGAATTCCTCCTAAACCGTCCTGACATTTGTAACATATGTATCTGAGATGATATTCGGGCTAAAATGCAGCCCCTCTAGGCGATCACCTCTAAACTGGGATAACTTTTGATCTACTCAAAATCTCACTTGTTCCGTCCGCCTATCTTGTAGCTGACACTTTTTTCTACAATCCTCATGTATTCATGATCGATTTCCTCGCAAACCGTCCTGACATTTGTGACATATGTATATGAGATGATATTCGGGCTAAAATGCATCCCCTCTAGGCGATCACCTCTAAACTGGAATAACTTTTGATCTACTCAAAAACTCACTTGTTATGTCCGCCTATCTTGTAGCTGACACTTTTTCCTACAATCCTCATGTATTCATGATCGATTTCCTCGCAAACCGTCCTGACATTTGTGACATATGTATATGAGATGATATTCGGGCTAAAATGCATCCCCTCTAGGCGATCACCTCTAAACTGGAATAACTTTTGATCTACTCAAAAACTCACTTGTTATGTCCGCCTATCTTGTAGCTGACACTTTTTCCTACAATTCTCATTCATTTATGATCGATTTTTTCGCGCGCTGTCCTGACATTTGTGACATATGTATCTGAGATGATATTCGGGCTAAAATGCATCCCCTCTAGGCGATCACCTCTAAACTGGAATAACTTTTGATCTACTCAAAATCTCACTTGTTATGTCCGCCTATCTTGTAGCTGACACTTTTTCCCACAATTCTCATGTATTCATAATCGATTTCCTCGCAAACCGTCCTGACATTTGTGACATATGTATCTGAGATGATATTCGGGCTAAAATGCATCCCCTCTAGGCGATCACCTCTAAACTGGAATAACTTTTGATCTACTCAAAATCTCACTTGTTATGTCCGCCTATCTTGTAGCTGACACTTTTTCCTACAAATCTCATTCATTCATGATCGATTTTTTCGCACGCTGTCCTGACGTTTGTGACATATGTATCTGAGATAATATTCGGGCTAAAATGCAGCCCCTCTAAGCGATCACCTCTAAACTGGAATAACTTTTGATCTACTCAAAATCTCACTTGTTATGTCCGCCTATCTTGTAGCTGACACTTTTTCCTACAAATCTCATTCATTCATGATCGATTTTTTCGCACGCTGTCCTGACGTTTGTGACATATGTATCTGAGATAATATTCGGGCTAAAATGCATCCCCTCTAGGCGATCACCTCTAAACTGGAATAACTTTTGATCTACTCAAAATCTCACTTGTTATGTCCGCCTATCTTGTAGCTGACACTTTTTCCTACAATTCTCATTCATTCATGATCGATTTTTTCGCGCGCTGTCCTGACATTTGCGACATATGTATCTGAGATGATATTCGGGCTAAAATGCAGCCCCTCTGGGCGATCACCTCTAAACTGGAATAACTTTTGATCTACTCAAAATCTCACTTGTCCCGTCCGCCTATCTTGTAGCTGACACTTTTTCCTACAATTTTCATGTATTCATGATCGACTTCCTCGCAAACCGTCCTGACATTGATAACATATGTATCTGAGATGATATTCGGGCTAAAATGTAGTCCCTCTAGGCGATCGTCTCTAAACTGGAATATTTTTTGATCTACTCAAAATCTCACTTGTCCCGTCCGCCTATCTTGTAGCTGACACTTTTTCCTACAATTCTCATGTATTCATGATCAACTTCCTCGCAAACCGTCCTGACATTTGTAACATATGTATCTGAGATGATATTCGGGCTAAAATGCAGCCCCTCTAGGCGATCACCTCTAAACTGGAATAACTTTTGATCTACTCAAAATCTCACTTGTTATGTCCGCCTATCTTGTAGCTGACACTTTTTCCTACAAATCTCATTCATTCATGATCGATTTTTTCGCACGCTGTCCTGACGTTTGTGACATATGTATCTGAGATAATATTCGGGCTAAAATGCAGCCCCTCTAAGCGATCACCTCTAAACTGGAATAACTTTTGATCTACTCAAAATCTCACTTGTTATGTCCGCCTATCTTGTAGCTGACACTTTTTCCTACAAATCTCATTCATTCATGATCGATTTTTTCGCACGCTGTCCTGACGTTTGTGACATATGTATCTGAGATAATATTCGGGCTAAAATGCATCCCCTCTAGGCGATCACCTCTAAACTGGAATAACTTTTGATCTACTCAAAATCTCACTTGTTATGTCCGCCTATCTTGTAGCTGACACTTTTTCCTACAATTCTCATTCATTCATGATCGATTTTTTCGCGCGCTGTCCTGACATTTGCGACATATGTATCTGAGATGATATTCGGGCTAAAATGCAGCCCCTCTGGGCGATCACCTCTAAACTGGAATAACTTTTGATCTACTCAAAATCTCACTTGTCCCGTCCGCCTATCTTGTAGCTGACACTTTTTCCTACAATTTTCATGTATTCATGATCGACTTCCTCGCAAACCGTCCTGACATTGATAACATATGTATCTGAGATGATATTCGGGCTAAAATGCAGTCCCTCTAGGCGATCGTCTCTAAACTGGAATATTTTTTGATCTACTCAAAATCTCACTTGTCCCGTCCGCCTATCTTGTAGCTGACACTTTTTCCTACAATTCTCATGTATTCATGATCGACTTCCTCGCAAACCGTCCTGACATTTGTAACATATGTATCTGAGATGATATTCGGGCTAAAATGCAGCCCCTCTAGGCGATCACCTCTAAACTGGAATAACTTTTGATCTACTCAAAATCTCACTTGTTATGTCCGCCTATCTTGTAGCTGACACTTTTTCCTACAATTTTCATGTATTCATGATCGACTTCCTCGCAAACCGTCCTGACATTTGTGACATATGTATCTGAGATGATATTCGGGCTAAAATGCAGCCCCTCTAGGCGATCACCTCTAAACTGGAATAACTTTTGATCTACTCAAAATCTCACTTGCTATGTCCGCCTATCTTGTAGCTGACACTTTATCCTACAATTCTCATGTATTCATGATCGATTTCCTCGCAAACCGTCCTGACATTTGTGACATATGTATCTAAGATGATATTCGGGCTAAAATGCAGCCCCTCTAGGCGATCACCTCTAAACTGGGATAACTTTTGATCTACTCAAAATCTCACTTGTTCCGTCCGCCTATCTTGTAGCTGACACTTTTTCCTACAATTCTCATGTATTCATGATCGACTTCCTCGCAAACCGTCCTGAGATTTGTGACATATGTATATGAGATGAAATTCGGGCTAAAATGCAGCCCCTCTAGGCGATCACCTCTAAACTGAGATAACTTTTGATCTACTCAAAATCTCACTTGTTCCGTCCGCCTATCTTGTAGCTGACACTTTTTCCTACAATTCTCATGTATTCATGATCGACTTCCTCGCAAACCGTCCTGAGATTTGTGACATATGTATATGAGATGATATTCGCGCTAAAATGCAGCCCCTCTAGGCGATCACCTCTAAACTGGAATAACTTTTGATCTACTCAAAATCTCACTTGTTATGTCCGCCTATCTTGTAGCTGACACTTTTTCCTACAATTCTCATTCATTCATGATCGATTTTTTCGCACGCTGTCCTGACATTTGTGACATATGTATATGAGATGATATTCGGGCTAAAATGCAGCCCCTCTAGGCGATCACCTCTAAACTGGGAAAACTTTTGATCTACTCAAAATCTCACTTGTTATGTCCGCCTATCTTGTAGCTGACACTTTTTCCTACAATTCTCATTCATTCATGATCGATTTTTTCTCGCGCTGTCCTGACATTTGCGACATATGTATCTGAGATGATATTCGGGCTAAAATGCAGCCCCTCGAGGCAATCACCTCTAAACTGGAATAACTTTTGATCTACTCAAAATCTCACTTGTTCCGTCCGCCTATCTTGTAGCTGACACTTTTTCCTACAATTCTCATGTATTCATGATCGACTTCCTCGCAAACCGTCCTGACATTTGTAACATATGTATCTGAGATGATATTCGGGCTACAATGCAGCCCCTCTAGGCGATCACCTCTAAACTGGAATAACTTTTGATCTACTCAAAATCTCACTTGCTATGTCCGCCTATCTTGTAGCTGACACTTTTTTCTACAATCCTCATGTATTCATGATCGACTTCCTCGCAAACCGTCCTGACATTGGTGACATATGTATATGAGATGATATTCGGGCTAAAATGCAGCCCCTCGAGGCAATCACCTCTAAACTGGAATAACTTTTGATCTACTTAAAATCTCACTTGTTCCGTCCGCCTATCTTGTAGCTGACACTTTTTCCTACAATTCTCATGTATTCATGATCGACTTCCTCGCAAACCGTCCTGACATTTGTGACATATGTATCTGAGATAATATTCGGGCTAAAATGCAGCCCCTCTAGGCGATCTCCTCTAAACTGGAATAACTTTTGATCTACTCAAAATCTCACTTGTAATGTCCGCCAATCTTGTAGCTGACACTTTTTCCTACAATTCTCATGTATTCATGATCGACTTCCTCGCAAACCGTCCTGACATTTGTAACATATGTATCTGAGATGATATTCGGGCTAAAATGCAGCCCCTCTAGGCGATCACCTCTAAACTGGAATAACTTTTGATCTACTCAAAATCTTACTTGTTATGTCCGCCTATCTTGTAGCTGACACTTTTTTCTACAATTCTCATGTATTCATGATCGATTTCCTCGCAAACCGTCCTGACTCTTGCGACATATGTATCTAAGATGATATTCGGGCTAAAATGCAGCCCCTCTAGGCGATCACCTCTAAACTGGAATAACTTTTAATCTACTCAAAATCGTACTTGTTATGTCCGCCTATCTTGTAGCTGACACTTTTTCCTACAATTCTCATGTATTCATGATCGACTTCCTCGCAAACCGTCTTGACATTTGTAACATATGTATCTGAGATGATATTCGGGCTAAAATGCAGCCCCTCTAGGCGATCACCTCTAAACTGGAATAACTTTTGATCTACTCAAAATCTCACTTGTCCCGTCCGCCTATCTTGTAGCTGACACTTTTTCATACAATTCTCATGTATTCATGATCGACTTCCTCGCAAACCGTCCTGACATTTGTAACATATGTATCTGAGATGATATTCGGGCTAAAATGCAGCCCCTCTAGGCGATCACCTCTAAACTGGAATAACTTTTTATCTACTCAAAATCTCACTTGTTTTGTCCGCCTATCTTGTAGCTGACACTTTTTCCTACAATTTTCATGTATTCATGATCGACTTCCTCGCAAACCGTCCTGACATTTGTAACATATGTATCTGAGATGATATTCGGGCTAAAATGCAGTCCCTCTAGGCGATCGTCTCTAAACTGGAATATTTTTTGATCTACTCAAAATCTCACTTCTTCCGTCCGCCTATCTTGTAGCTGACACTTTTTCCTACAATTCTCATGTATTCATGATCGATTTCCTCGCAAACCGTCCTGACATTTGTAACATATGTATCTGAGATGATATTCGGGCTAAAATGCAGCCCCTCTAGGCGATCGTCTCTAAACTGGAATATTTTTTGATCTACTCAAAATCTCACTTGTTCCGTCCGCCTATCTTGTAGCTGACACTTTTTCCTACAATTCTCATGTATTCATAATCGATTTCCTCGCAAACCGTCCTGACATTTGTGACATATGTATATGAGATGATATTCAGGCTAAAATGCAGCCCCTCTAGGCGATCACCTCTAAACTGGAATAACTTTTGATCTACTCAAAATCTCACTTGTTCCGTCCGCCTATCTTGTAGCTGACACTTTTTCTTACAAATCTCATGTATTCATGATCGATTTCCTCGCAAACCGTCCTGACATTTGTGACATATGTATCTGAGATGATATTCGGGCTAAAATGCAGCCCCTCTAGGCGATCGTCTCTAAACTGGAATATTTTTTGATCTACTCAAAATCTCACTTGTTCCGTCCGCCTATCTTGTAGCTGACACTTTTTCCTACAATTCTCATGTATTCATAATCGATTTCCTCGCAAACCGTCCTGACATTTGTGACATATGTATATGAGATGATATTCAGGCTAAAATGCAGCCCCTCTAGGCGATCACCTCTAAACTGGAATAACTTTTGATCTACTCAAAATCTCACTTGTTCCGTCCGCCTATCTTGTAGCTGACACTTTTTCCTACAATTCTCATGTATTCATAATCGATTTCCTCGCAAACCGTCCTGACATTTGTGACATATGTATATGAGATGATATTCAGGCTAAAATGCAGCCCCTCTAGGCGATCACCTCTAAACTGGAATAACTTTTGATCTACTCAAAATCTCACTTGTTCCGTCCGCCTATCTTGTAGCTGACACTTTTTCCTACAATTCTCATGTATTCATGATCGACTTCCTCGCAAACCGTCCTGACATTTGTAAAATATGTATCTGAGATGATATTCGGGCTAAAATGCAGCCCCTCTAGGCGATCACCTCTAAACTGGAATAACTTTTGATCTACTCAAAATCTCACTTGCTATGTCCGCCTATCTTGTAGCTGACACTTTTTCCTACAATTCTCATGTATTCATGATCGATTTCCTCGCAAACCGTCCTGACATTTGTGACATATGTATCTAAGATGATAATCGGGCTAAAATGCAGCCCCTCTGGGCGATCACCTCTAAACTGGAATAACTTTTGATCTACTCAAAATCTCACTTGTTATGTCCGCCTATCTTGTAGCTGACACTTTTTTCTACAATCCTCATGTATTCATGATCGATTTCCTCGCAAACCGTCCTGACATTTGTGACATATGTATATGAGATGATATTCGGGCTAAAATGCAGCCCCTCTGGGCGATCACTTCTAAACTGGAATAACTTTTGATCTACTCAAAATCTCACTTGTTATGTCCGCCTATCTTGTAGCTGACACTTTTTCCTACAATTCTCATGTATTCATGATCGACTTCCTCGCAAACCGTCCTGACATTTGTGACATATGTATATGAGATGATATTCGGGCTAAAATGCGGCCCCTCTGGGCGATCACCTCTAAACTGGAATAACTTTTGATCTACTCAAAATCTCACTTGTTATGTCCGCCTATCTTGTAGCTGACACTTTTTCCTACAATTCTCATGTATTCATGATCGACTTCCTCGCAAACCGTCCTGACATTTGTAACATATGTATCTGAGATGATATTCGGGCTAAAATGCAGCCCCTCTAGGCGATCACCTCTAAACTGGAATAACTTTTGATCTACTCAAAATCTCACTTGTTATGTCCGCCTATCTTGTAGCTGACACTTTTTTCTACAATCCTCATGTATTCATGATCGATTTCCTCGCAAACCGTCCTGACATTTGTGACATATGTATCTGAGATGATATTCGGGCTAAAATGCAGTCCCTCTAGGCGATCACCTCTAAACTGGAATAACTTTTGATCTACTCAAAATCTCACTTGTTATGTCCGCCTATCTTGTAGCTGACACTTTTTCCTACAATTCTCATGTATTCATGATCGACTTCCTCGCAAACCGTCCTGACATTTGTAACATATGTATCTGAGATGATATTCGGGCTAAAATGCAGCCCCTCTAGGCGATCACCTCTAAACTGGAATAACTTTTGATCTACTCAAAATCTCACTTGTCCCGTCCGCCTATCTTGTAGCTGACACTTTTTCATACAATTCTCATGTATTCATGATCAACTTCCTCGCAAACCGTCCTGACATTTGTAACATATGTATCTGAGATGATATTCGGGCTAAAATGCAGCCCCTCTAGGCGATCACCTCTAAACTGGAATAACTTTTGATCTACTCAAAATCTCACTTGTTTTGTCCGCCTATCTTGTAGCTGACACTTTTTCCTACAATTTTCATGTATTCATGATCGACTTCCTCGCAAACCGTCCTGACATTTGTAACATATGTATCTGAGATGATATTCGGGCTAAAATGCAGTCCCTCTAGGCGATCGTCTCTAAACTGGAATATTTTTTGATCTACTCAAAATCTCACTTGTTCCGTCCGCCTATCTTGTAGCTGACACTTTTTCCTACAATTCTCATGTATTCATGATCGATTTCCTCGCAAACCGTCCTGACATTTGTAACATATGTATCTGAGATGATATTCGGGCTAAAATGCAGCCCCTCTAGGCGATCGTCTCTAAACTGGAATATTTTTTGATCTACTCAAAATCTCACTTGTTCCGTCCGCCTATCTTGTAGCTGACACTTTTTCCTACAATTCTCATGTATTCATGATCGATTTCCTCGCAAACCGTCCTGACATTTGTAACATATGTATCTGAGATGATATTCGGGCTAAAATGCAGCCCCTCTAGGCGATCGTCTCTAAACTGGAATATTTTTTGATCTACTCAAAATCTCACTTGTTCCGTCCGCCTATCTTGTAGCTGACACTTTTTCCTACAATTCTCATGTATTCATGATCGATTTCCTCGCAAACCGTCCTGACATTTGTAACATATGTATCTGAGATGATATTCGGGCTAAAATTCAGTCCCTCTAGGCGATCGTCTCTAAACTGGAATATTTTTTGATCTACTCAAAATCTCACTTGTTCCGTCCGCCTATCTTGTAGCTGACACTTTTTCCTACAATTCTCATGTATTCATGATCGATTTCCTCGCAAACCGTCCTGACATTTGTAACATATGTATCTGAGATGATATTCGGGCTAAAATGCAGCCCCTCTAGGCGATCACCTCTAAACTGGAATAACTTTTGATCTACTCAAAATCTCACTTGTTTTGTCCGCCTATCTTGTAGCTGACACTTTTTCCTACAATTTTCATGTATTCATGATCGACTTCCTCGCAAACCGTCCTGACATTTGTAACATATGTATCTGAGATGATATTCGGGCTAAAATGCAGCCCCTCTAGGCGATCACCTCTAAACTGGGATAACTTTGGATCTACCCAAAATCTCACTTCTTCCGTCCGCCTATCTTGTAGCTGACACTTTTTCCTACAATTCTCATGTATTCATGATCGATTTCCTCGCAAACCGTCCTGACATTTGTAACATATGTATCTGAGATGATATTCGGGCTAAAATGCAGCCCCTCTAGGCGATCGTCTCTAAACTGGAATATTTTTTGATCTACTCAAAATCTCACTTGTTCCGTCCGCCTATCTTGTAGCTGACACTTTTTCTTACAAATCTCATGTATTCATGATCGATTTCCTCGCAAACCGTCCTGACATTTGTGACATATGTATCTGAGATGATATTCGGGCTAAAATGCAGCCCCTCTAGGCGATCGTCTCTAAACTGGAATATTTTTTGATCTACTCAAAATCTCACTTGTTCCGTCCGCCTATCTTGTAGCTGACACTTTTTCCTACAATTCTCATGTATTCATAATCGATTTCCTCGCAAACCGTCCTGACATTTGTGACATATGTATATGAGATGATATTCAGGCTAAAATGCAGCCCCTCTAGGCGATCACCTCTAAACTGGAATAACTTTTGATCTACTCAAAATCTCACTTGCTATGTCCGCCTATCTTGTAGCTGACACTTTTTCCTACAATTCTCATGTATTCATGATCGATTTCCTCGCAAACCGTCCTGACATTTGTGACATATGTATCTAAGATGATAATCGGGCTAAAATGCAGCCCCTCTGGGCGATCACCTCTAAACTGGAATAACTTTTGATCTACTCAAAATCTCACTTGTTCCGTCCGCCTATCTTGTAGCTGACACTTTTTCCTACAATTCTCATGTATTCATGATCGATTTCCTTGCAAACCGTCCTGACATTTGTGACATATGTATCTAAGATGATATTCGGGCTAAAATGCAGCCCCTCTAGGCGATCACCTCCAAACTGGGATAACTTCTGATCTACTCAAAATCTCACTTGTTCCGTCCGCCTATCTTGTAGCTGACACTTTTTCCTACAATTCTCATGTATTCATGATCGACTTCCTCGCAAACCGTCCTGACATTTGTGACATATGTATATGAGATGAAATTCGGGCTAAAATGCAGCCCCTCTACGCGATCACCTCTAAACTGGGATAACTTTTGATCTAGTCAAAATCTCACTTGTTATGTCCGCCTATCTTGTAGCTGACACTTTTTCCTACAATTCTCATTCATTCATGATCGATTTTCTTCGCACGCTGTCCTGACATTTGTGACATATGTATCTGAGATGATATTCGGGCTAAAATGCAGCCCCTCTTAGCGATCACCTCTACACTGGAATAACTTTTAATCTACTCAATATCTCACTTGTTCCGTCCGCCTATCTTGTAGCTGACACTTTTTCCTACAATTCTCATTCATTTATGATCGATTTTTTCGCACGCTGTCCTGACATTTGTGACATATGTATCTGAGATGATATTCGGGCTGAAATGCAGCCCCTTTAGGCGATCACTTCTAAACTAGAATAACTTTTGATCTACTCACAATCTCACTTGTTATGTCCGCCCATCTTGTAGCTGACACTTTTTCCTACAATTCTCATGTATTCATGATCGATTTCCTCGCAAACCGTCCTGACATTTGTGACATATGTATATGAGATGATATTCGGGCTAAAATGCAGCCCCTCTAGGCGATCACCTCTAAACTGGAATAACTTTTGATCTACTCAAAATCTCACTTGTTATGTCCGCCCATCTTGTAGCTGACACTTTTTCCTACATTTCTCATGTATTCATGATCGATTTCCTCGCAAACCGTCCTGACATTTGTGACATATGTATATGAGATGATATTCGGGCTAAAATGCAGCCCCTCTAGGCGATCACCTCTAAACTGGAATAACTTTTGATCTACTCAAAATCTCACTTGTTATGTCCGCCTATCTTGTAGCTGACACTTTTTCCTACAATTCTCATGTATTTATGATCGATTTCCTCGCAAACCGTCCTGACATTTGTGACATATGTATCTGAGATGATATTCGGGCTAAAATGCAGCCCCTCTAAGCAATCACCTCTAAACTGGAATAACTTTTGATCTACTCAAAATCTCACTTGTTATGTCCGCCTATCTTGTAGCTGACACTTTTTCCTACAATTCTCATGTATTCATGATCGATTTCCTCGCAAACCGTCCTGGCATTTGTGACATATGTATCTAAGATGATATTCGGGCTAAAATGCAGCCCCTCTAGGCGATCACCTCTAAACTGGAATAACTTTTGATCTACTCAAAATCTCACTTGTTATGTCCGCCTATCTTGTAGCTGACACTTTTTCCTACAATTCTCATGTATTCATGATCGATTTCCTCGCAAACCGTCCTGACATTTGTGTCATATGTATATGAGATGATATTCGGGCTAAAATGCAGCCCCTCTAGGCGATCACCTCTAAACTGGAATAACTTTTGATCTACCCAATATCTTACTTGTTCCGTCCGCCTATCTTGTAGCTGACACTTTTTCCTACAATTCTCATTCATTCATGATCGATTTTTTAGCACGCTGTCCTGACATTTGCGACATATGTATATGAGATGATATTCGGGCTCAAATGCAGCCCCTCTAGGCGATCACCTCTAAACTGGAATAACTTCTGATCTACTCAATATCTCACTTGTTTCGTCCGCCTATCTTGTAGCTGACACTTTTTCCTACAATTTTCATGTATTCATGATCGATTTCCTCGCAAATCGTCCTGACATTTGTGACATATGTATATGAGATGATATTCGGGCTAAAATGCAGCCCCTCTAGGCGATCACCTCTAAACTGGAATAACTTTTGATCTACTCAAAATCTCACTTGTTATGTCCGCCTATCTTGTAGCTGACACTTTTTCCTACAATTTTCATGTATTCATGATCGATTTCCTCGCAAATCGTCCTGACATTTGTGACATATGTATATGAGATGATATTCGGGCTAAAATGCAGCCCCTCTAGGCGATCACCTCTAAACTGGAATAACTTTTGATCTACTCAAAATCTCACTTGTTATGTCCGCCTATCTTGTAGCTGACACTTTTTCCTACAATTCTCATTCATTCATGATCGATTTTTTCGCACGCTGTCCTGACATTTGTGACATATGTATCTGAGATGATATTCGGGCTAAAATGCAGCCCCTCTAGGCGATCACCTCTTAACTGGGATAACTTCTGATCTACTCAAAATCTCACTTGTTCCGTCCGCCTATCTTGTAGCTGACACTTTTTCCTACAATTCTCATTCATTCATGATCGATTTTTCCGCACGCTGTCCTGACATTTGTGACATATGTATCTGAGATAATATTCGGGCTAAAATGCAGCCCCTCTAGGCGATCACCTCTAAACTGGGATAACTTTTGATCTACTCAAAATCTCACTTGTTCCGTCCGCCTATCTTGTAGCTGACACTTTTTCCTACAATTCTCATGTATTCATGATCGATTTCCTCGCAAACCGTCCTGACATTTGTGACATATGTATCTAAGATGATATTCGGGCTAAAATGCAGCCCCTCTAGGCGATCACCTCTAAACTGGGATAACTTCTGATCTACTCAAAATCTCACTTGTTCCGTCCGCCTATCTTGTAGCTGACACTTTTTCCTACAATTCTCATGTATTCATGATCGACTTCCTCGCAAACCGTCCTGACATTTGTGACATATGTATATGAGATGAAATTCGGGCTAAAATGCAGCCCCTCTACGCGATCACCTCTAAACTGGGATAACTTTTGATCTAGTCAAAATCTCACTTGTTATGTCCGCCTATCTTGTAGCTGACACTTTTTCCTACAATTCTCATGTATTCATGATCGACTTCCTCGCAAACCGTCCTGACATTTGTGACATATGTATATGAGATGAAATTCGGGCTAAAATGCAGCCCCTCTACGCGATCACCTCTAAACTGGAATAACTTTTGATCTACTCAAAATCTCACTTGTTATGTCCGCCTATCTTGTAGCTGACACTTTTTCCTACAATTCTCATTCATTCATGATCGATTTTCTTCGCACGCTGTCCTGACATTTGTGACATATGTATCTGAGATGATATTTGGGCTAAAATGCAGCCCCTCTTAGCGATCACCTCTACACTGGAATAACTTTTAATCTACTCAATATCTCACTTGTTCCGTCCGCCTATCTTGTAGCTGACACTTTTTCCTACAATTCTCATTCATTTATGATCGATTTTTTCGCACGCTGTCCTGACATTTGTGACATATGTATCTGAGATGATATTCGGGCTGAAATGCAGCCCCTTTAGGCGATCACTTCTAAACTAGAATAACTTTTGATCTACTCACAATCTCACTTGTTATGTCCGCCCATCTTGTAGCTGACACTTTTTCCTACAATTCTCATGTATTCATGATCGATTTCCTCGCAAACCGTCCTGACATTTGTGACATATGTATATGAGATGATATTCGGGCTAAAATGCAGCCCCTCTAGGCGATCACCTCTAAACTGGAATAACTTTTGATCTACTCAAAATCTCACTTGTTATGTCCGCCCATCTTGTAGCTGACACTTTTTCCTACAATTCTCATGTATTCATGATCGATTTCCTCGCAAACCGTCCTGACATTTGTGACATATGTATATGAGATGATATTCGGGCTAAAATGCAGCCCCTCTAGGCGATCACCTCTAAACTGGAATAACTTTTGATCTACTCAAAATCTCACTTGTTATGTCCGCCTATCTTGTAGCTGACACTTTTTCCTACAATTCTCATGTATTTATGATCGATTTCCTCGCAAACCGTCCTGACATTTGTGACATATGTATCTGAGATGATATTCGGGCTAAAATGCAGCCCCTCTAGGCGATCACCTCTAAACTGGAATAACTTTTGATCTACTCAAAATCTCACTTGTTATGTCCGCCTATCTTGTAGCTGACACTTTTTCCTACAATTCTCATGTATTCATGATCGATTTCCTCGCAAACCGTCCTGACATTTGTGTCACATGTATATGAGATGATATTCGGGCTAAAATGCAGCCCCTCTAGGCGATCACCTCTAAACTGGAATAACTTTTGATCTACCCAATATCTTACTTGTTCCGTCCGCCTATCTTGTAGCTGACACTTTTTCCTACAATTCTCATTCATTCATGATCGATTTTTTAGCACGCTGTCCTGACATTTGCGACATATGTATATGAGATGATATTCGGGCTCAAATGCAGCCCCTCTAGGCGATCACCTCTAAACTGGAATAACTTCTGATCTACTCAATATCTCACTTGTTTCGTCCGCCTATCTTGTAGCTGACACTTTTTCCTACAAATCTCATGTATTCATGATCGATTTCCTCGCAAACCGTCCTGACATTTGTGACATATGTATCTGAGATGATATTCGGGCTTAAATGCAGCCCCTCTAGACGATCACCTCTAAACTGGAATAACTTTTGATCTACTCAAAATCTCACTTGTTATGTCCGCCTATCTTGTAGCTGACACTTTTTCCTACAATTCTCTTTCATTTATGATCGATTTTTTCGCACGCTGTCCTGACATTTATGACATATGTATCTGAGATGATATTCGGGCTGAAATGCAGCCCCTTTAGGCGATCACTTCTAAACTAGAATAACTTTTGATCTACTCACAATCTCACTTGTTATGTCCGCCTATCTCGTAGCTGACACTTTTTGCTACAATTCTCATGTATTCATGATCGATTTCCTCGCAAACCGTCCTGACATTTGTGACATATGTATATGAGATGATATTCGGGCTAAAATGCAGCCCCTCTAGGCGATCACCTCTAAACTGGAATAACTTTTGATCTACTCAAAATTTCACTTGTTATGTCCGCCCATCTTGTAGCTGACACTTTTTCCTACAATTCTCATGTATTCATGATCGATTTCCTCGCAAACCGTCCTGACATTTGTGACATATGTATCTGAGATGATATTCGGGCTAAAATGCAGCCCCTCTAGGCGATCACCTCTAAACTGGAATAACTTTTGATCTACTCAAAATCTCACTTGTTCCGTCCGCCTATCTTGTAGCTGACACTTTTTCCTACAATTCTCATTCATTCATGATCGATTTTTTCGCACGCTGTCCTGACATTTGTGACATATGTATATGAGATGATATTCGGGCTAAAATGCAGCCCCTCTAGGCGATCACCTCTAAACTGGAATAACTTTTGATCTACTCAAAATTTCACTTGTTATGTCCGCCTATCTTGTAGCTGACACTTTTTCCTACAGTTTTCATGTATTCATGATCGACTTTCTCGCAAACCGTCCTAAGATTTGTGACATATGTATATGAGATGAAATTCGGGCTAAAATGCAGCCCCTCTAGGCGATCACCTCTAAACTGGAATAACTTTTGATCTACTCAAAATCTCACTTGTTATGTCCGCCTATCTTGTAGCTGACACTTTTTCCTACAATTCTCATGTATTCATGATCGATTTCCTCGCAAACCGTCCTGACATTTGTGACATATGTATCTAAGATGAAATTCGGGCTAAAATGCAGCCCCTCTAGGCGATCACCTCTAAACTGGAATAACTTTCGATCTACTCAAAATCTCACTTGTTATGTCCGCCTATCTTGTAGCTGACACTTTTTCCTACAATTCTCATGTATTCATGATCGATTTCCTCGCAAACCGTCCTGACATTTGTGACATATGTATCTAAGATGAAATTCGGGCTAAAATGCAGCCCCTCTACGCGATCACCTCTAAACTGGGATAACTTTTGATCTACTCAAAATCTCACTTGTTATGTCCGCCTATCTTGTAGCTGACACTTTTTCCTACAATTCTCATGTATTCATGATCGATTTCCTTGCAAACCGTCCTGACATTTGTGACATATGTATATGAGATGATATTCGGGCTAAAATGCAGCCCCTCTAGGCGATCACCTCTAAACTGGAATACCTTTTGATCTACCCAATATCTTACTTGTTCCGTCCACCTATCTTGTAGCTGACACTTTTTCCTACAATTCTCATTCATTCATGATCGATTTTTTCGCACGCTGTCCTGACATTTGCGACATATGTATATGAGATGATATTCGGGCTCAAATGCAGCCCCTCTAGGCGATCACCTCTAAACTGGAATAACTTTTGATCTACTCAAAATCTCACTTGTTATGTCCGCCTATCTTGTAGCTGACACTTTTTCCTACAATTCTCATGTATTCATGATCGACTTCCTCGCAATCCGTCCTGACATTTGTGACATATGTATCTGAGATGATATTCGGGCTTAAATGCAGCCTCTCTAGACGATCACTTCTAAACTGGAATAACTTTTGATCTACTCAAAATCTCACTTGTTATGTCCGCCTATCTTGTAGCTGACACTTTTTCCTACAATTCTCTTTCATTTATGATCGATTTTTTCGCACGCTGTCCTGACATTTGTGACATATGTATCTGAGATGATATTCGGGCTGAAATGCAGCCCCTTTAGGCGATCACTTCTAAACTAGAATAACTTTTGATCTACTCACAATCTCACTTGTTATGTCCGCCCATCTTGTAGCTGACACTTTTTCCTACAATTCTCATGTATTCATGATCGATTTTTTCGCACGCTGTCCTGACATTTGTGACATATGTATCTGAGATGATATTCGGGCTAAAATGCAGCCCCTCTAGGCGATCACCTCTAAACTGGAATAACTTTTGATCTACTCAAAATCTCACTTGTTATGTCCGCCTATCTTGTAGCTGACACTTTTTTCTACAATTCTCATGTATTCATGATAGATTTCCTCGCAAACCGTCCTGGCATTTGTGACATATGTATCTAAGATGATATTCGGGCTAAAATGCAGCCCCTCTAGGCGATCACCTCTAAACTGGAATAACTTTTGATCTACTCAAAATCTCACTTGTTATGTCCGCCTATCTTGTAGCTGACACTTTTTTCTACAATTCTCATGTATTCATGATCGATTTTTTCGCACGCTGTCCTGACATTTGTGACATATGTATCTGAGATGATATTCGGGCTAAAATGCAGCCCCTCTAGGCGATCACCTCTAAACTGGAATAACTTTTGATCTACTCAAAATCTCACTTGTTATGTCCGCCTATCTTGTAGCTGACACTTTTTTCTACAATTCTCATGTATTCATGATAGATTTCCTCGCAAACCGTCCTGGCATTTGTGACATATGTATCTAAGATGATATTCGGGCTAAAATGCAGCCCCTCTAGGCGATCACCTCTGAACTGGAATAACTTTTGATCTACTCAAAATCTCACTTGTTATGTCCGCCTATCTTGTAGCTGACACTTTTTCCTACAATTCTCATTCATTCATGATCGATTTTTTCGCACGCTGTCCTGACATTTGTGACATATGTATCTGAGATGATATTCGGGCTAAAATGCAGCCCCTCTAGGCGATCACCTCTAAACTGGAATAACTTTTGATCTACTCAAAATCTCACTTGTTATGTCCGCCTATCTTGTAGCTGACACTTTTTCCTACAATTCTCATGTATTCATGATCGACTTCCTCACAAACCGTCCTGACATTTGTGACATATGTATCTGAGATGATATTCGGGCTAAAATGCAGCCCCTCTAGGCGATCACCTCTAAACTGGAATAACTTTTAATCTACTCAAAATCTCACTTGTTATGTCCGCCTATCTTGTAGCTGACACTTTTTCCTACAATTCTCATTCATTCATGATCGATTTTTTCGCACGCTGTCCTGACATTTGCGACATATGTATATGAGATGATATTCGGGCTCAAATGCAGCCCCTCTAGGCGATCACCTCTAAACTGGAATAACTTCTGATCTACTCAATATCTCACTTGATCCGTCCGCCTATCTTGTAGCTGACACTTTTTCCTACAAATCTCATGTATCCATGATCGACTTCCTCGCAATCCGTCCTGACATTTGTGACATATGTATCTGAGATGATATTCGGGCTTAAATGCAGCCCCTCTAGACGATCACTTCTAAACTGGAATAACTTTTGATCTACTCAAAATCTCACTTGTTATGTCCGCCTATCTTGTAGCTGACACTTTTTCCTACAATTCTCTTTCATTTATGATCGATTTTTTCGCACGCTGTCCTGGCATTTGTGACATATGTATCTGAGATGATATTCGGGCTGAAATGCAGCCCCTTTAGGCGATCACTTCTAAACTAGAATAACTTTTGATCTACTCACAATCTCACTTGTTATGTCCGCCCATCTTGTAGCTGACACTTTTTCCTACAATTCTCATGTATTCATGATCGATTTTTTCGCACGCTGTCCTGACATTTGTGACATATGTATCTGAGATGATATTCGGGCTAAAATGCAGCCCCTCTAGGCGATCACCTCTAAACTGGAATAACTTTTGATCTACTCAAAATCTCACTTGTTATGTCCGCCTATCTTGTAGCTGACACTTTTTTCTACAATTCTCATGTATTCATGATAGATTTCCTCGCAAACCGTCCTGGCATTTGTGACATATGTATCTAAGATGATATTCGGGCTAAAATGCAGCCCCTCTAGGCGATCACCTCTAAACTGGAATAACTTTTGATCTACTCAAAATCTCACTTGTTATGTCCGCCTATCTTGTAGCTGACACTTTTTCCTACAATTCTCATTCATTCATGATCGATTTTTTCGCACGCTGTCCTGACATTTGTGACATATGTATCTGAGATGATATTCGGGCTAAAATGCAGCCCCTCTAGGCGATCACCTCTAAACTGGAATAACTTTTGATCTACTCAAAATCTCACTTGTTATGTCCGCCTATCTTGTAGCTGACACTTTTTCCTACAATTCTCATGTATTCATGATCGACTTTCTCACAAACCGTCCTGACATTTGTGACATATGTATCTGAGATGATATTCGGGCTAAAATGCAGCCCCTCTAGGCGATCACCTCTAAACTGGAATAACTTTTGATCTACTCAAAATCTCACTTGTTATGTCCGCCCATCTTGTAGCTGACACTTTTTCCTACAATTCTCATGTATTCATGATCGATTTCCTCGCAAACCGTCCTGACATTTGTGACATATGTATATGAGATGATATTCGGGCTAAAATGCAGCCCCTCTAGGCGATCACCTCTAAACTGGAATAACTTTTGATCTACTCAAAATCTCACTTGTTATGTCCGCCCATCTTGTAGCTGACACTTTTTCCTACAATTCTCATGTATTCATGATCGATTTCCTCGCAAACCGTCCTGACATTTGTGACATATGTATATGAGATGATATTCGGGCTAAAATGCAGCCCCTCTAGGCGATCACCTCTAAACTGGAATAACTTTTGATCTACTCAAAATCTCACTTGTTATGTCCGCCTATCTTGTAGCTGACACTTTTTCCTACAATTCTCATGTATTTATGATCGATTTCCTCGCAAACCGTCCTGACATTTGTGACATATGTATCTGAGATGATATTCGGGCTAAAATGCAGCCCCTCTAGGCGATCACCTCTAAACTGGAATAACTTTTGATCTACTCAAAATCTCACTTGTTATGTCCGCCTATCTTGTAGCTGACACTTTTTCCTACAATTCTCATGTATTCATGATCGATTTCCTCGCAAACCGTCCTGACATTTGTGTCACATGTATATGAGATGATATTCGGGCTAAAATGCAGCCCCTCTAGGCGATCACCTCTAAACTGGAATAACTTTTGATCTACCCAATATCTTACTTGTTCCGTCCGCCTATCTTGTAGCTGACACTTTTTCCTACAATTCTCATTCATTCATGATCGATTTTTTAGCACGCTGTCCTGACATTTGCGACATATGTATATGAGATGATATTCGGGCTCAAATGCAGCCCCTCTAGGCGATCACCTCTAAACTGGAATAACTTCTGATCTACTCAATATCTCACTTGTTTCGTCCGCCTATCTTGTAGCTGACACTTTTTCCTACAAATCTCATGTATTCATGATCGATTTCCTCGCAAACCGTCCTGACATTTGTGACATATGTATCTGAGATGATATTCGGGCTTAAATGCAGCCCCTCTAGACGATCACCTCTAAACTGGAATAACTTTTGATCTACTCAAAATCTCACTTGTTATGTCCGCCTATCTTGTAGCTGACACTTTTTCCTACAATTCTCTTTCATTTATGATCGATTTTTTCGCACGCTGTCCTGACATTTGTGACATATGTATCTGAGATGATATTCGGGCTGAAATGCAGCCCCTTTAGGCGATCACTTCTAAACTAGAATAACTTTTGATCTACTCACAATCTCACTTGTTATGTCCGCCTATCTCGTAGCTGACACTTTTTGCTACAATTCTCATGTATTCATGATCGATTTCCTCGCAAACCGTCCTGACATTTGTGACATATGTATATGAGATGATATTCGGGCTAAAATGCAGCCCCTCTAGGCGATCACCTCTAAACTGGAATAACTTTTGATCTACTCAAAATTTCACTTGTTATGTCCGCCCATCTTGTAGCTGACACTTTTTCCTACAATTCTCATTCATTCATGATCGATTTTTTCGCACGCTGTCCTGACATTTGTGACATATGTATCTGAGATAATATTCGGGCTAAAATGCAGCCCCTCTAAGCGATCACCTCTAAACTGGAATAACTTTTGATCTAGTCAAAATCTCACTTGTTATGTCCGCCTATCTTGTAGCTGACACTTTTTCCTACAATTCTCATTCATTCATGATCGATTTTTTCGCACGCTGTCCTGACATTTGTGACATATGTATCTGAGATAATATTCGGGCTAAAATGCAGCCCCTCTAAGCGATCACCTCTAAACTGGAATAACTTTTGATCTAGTCAAAATCTCACTTGTTATGTCCGCCTATCTTGTAGCTGACACTTTTTCCTACAATTCTCATGTATTCATGATCGACTTCCTCGCAAACCGTCCTGACATTTGTGACATATGTATCTAAGATGATATTCGGGCTAAAATGCAGCCCCTCTAAGCGATCACCTCTAAACTGGAATAATTTTTGATCTACTCAAAATCTCACTTGTTATGTCCGCCTATCTTGTAGCTGACACTTTTTCCTACAATTCTCATTCATTCATGATCGATTTTTTCGCACGCTGTCCTGACATTTGTGACATATGTATCTGAGATAATATTCGGGCTAAAATGCAGCCCCTCTAAGCGATCACCTCTAAACTGGAATAATTTTTGATCTACTCAAAATCTCACTTGTTCCGTCCGCCTATCTTGTAGCTGACACTTTTTCCTACAATTCTCATTCATTCATGATCGATTTTTTCGCACGCTGTCCTGACATTTGTGACATATGTATATGAGATGATATTCGGGCTAAAATGCAGCCCCTCTAGGCGATCACCTCTAAACTGGAATAACTTTTGATCTACTTAAAATCTCACTTGTTATGTCCGCCTATCTTGTAGCTGACACTTTTTCCTACAATTCTCATGTATTCGTGATCGATTTCCTCGCAAACCGTCCTGACATTTATGACATATGGATATGAGATGATATTCGGGCTAAAATGCAGCCCCTCTAAGCGATCACCTCTAAACTGGAATAATTTTTGATCTACTCAAAATCTCACTTGTTATGTCCGCCTATCTTGTAGCTGACACTTTTTCCTACAATTCTCATGTATTCGTGATCGATTTCCTCGCAAACCGTCCTGACATTTGTGACATATGTATCTAAGATGATATTCGGGCTAAAATGCAGCCCCTCTAAGCGATCACCTCTAAACTGGAATAATTTTTGATCTACTCAAAATCTCACTTGTTATGTCCGCCTATCTTGTAGCTGACACTTTTTCCTACAATTCTCATTCATTCATGATCGATTTTTTCGCACGCTGTCCTGACATTTGTGACATATGTATCTGAGATAATATTCGGGCTAAAATGCAGCCCCTCTAAGCGATCACCTCTAAACTGGAATAACTTTTGATCTAGTCAAAATCTCACTTGTTATGTCCGCCTATCTTGTAGCTGACACTTTTTCCTACAATTCTCATGTATTCATGATCGACTTCCTCGCAAACCGTCCTGACATTTGTGACATATGTATCTAAGATGATATTCGGGCTAAAATGCAGCCCCTCTAAGCGATCACCTCTAAACTGGAATAATTTTTGATCTACTCAAAATCTCACTTGTTATGTCCGCCTATCTTGTAGCTGACACTTTTTCCTACAATTCTCATTCATTCATGATCGATTTTTTCGCACGCTGTCCTGACATTTGTGACATATGTATATGAGATGATATTCGGGCTAAAATGCAGCCCCTCTAGGCGATCACCTCTAAACTGGAATAACTTTTGATCTACTTAAAATCTCACTTGTTATGTCCGCCTATCTTGTAGCTGACACTTTTTCCTACAATTCTCATGTATTCGTGATCGATTTCCTCGCAAACCGTCCTGACATTTATGACATATGGATATGAGATGATATTCGGGCTAAAATGCAGCCCCTCTAGGCGATCACCTCTAAACTGGAATATTTTTTGATCTACTCAAAATCTCACTTGTTATGTCCGCCTATCTTGTAGCTGACACTTTTTCCTACAATTCTCATGTATTCATGATCGACTTCCTCGCAAACCGTCCTGACATTTGTAACATATGTATCTGAGATGATATTCGGGCTAAAATGCAGCCCCTCTAGGCGATCACCTCTAAACTGGAATATTTTTTGATCTACTCAAAATCTCACTTGTTATGTCCGCCTATCTTGTAGCTGACACTTTTTCCTACAATTCTCATTTATTCATGATCGATTTTTTCGGGCTAAAATGCAGCCCCTCTAGGCGATCACCTCTAAACTGGAATAACTTTTGATCTACTTAAAATCTCACTTGTTATGTCCGCCTATCTTGTAGCTGACACTTTTTCCTACAATTCTCATGTATTCGTGATCGATTTCCTCGCAAACCGTCCTGACATTTATGACATATGGATATGAGATGATATTCGGGCTAAAATGCAGCCCCTCTAGGCGATCACCTCTAAACTGGAATATTTTTTGATCTACTCAAAATCTCACTTGTTATGTCCGCCTATCTTGTAGCTGACACTTTTTCCTACAATTCTCATTCATTCATGATCGATTTTTTCGCACGCTGTCCTGACATTTGTGACATATGTATATGAGATGATATTCGGGCTAAAATGCAGCCCCTCTAGGCGATCACCCCTAAACTGGAATAACTTTCGATCTACTCAAAATCTCACTTGTTATGTCCACCTATCTCGTAGCTGACACTTTTTCCTACAATTCTCATGTATTCATGATCGATTTTTTCGCACGCTGTCCTGACGTTTGTGACATATGTACCTGAGATGATATTCGGGCTAAAATGCGGCCCCTCTAGGCGATCACCTCTAAACTGGAATAACTTTTGATCTACTCAAAATTTCACTTGTTATGTCCGCCTATCTTGTAGCTGACACTTTTTCCTACAATTCTCATTCATTCATGATCGATTTTTTCGCACGCTGTCCTGACATTTGTGACATATGTATATGAGATGATATTCGGGCTAAAATGCAGCCCCTCTAGGCGATCACCTCTAAACTGGAATAACTTTTGATCTACTTAAAATCTCACTTGTTATGTCCGCCTATCTTGTAGCTGACACTTTTTCCTACAATTCTCATGTATTCGTGATCGATTTCCTCGCAAACCGTCCTGACATTTATGACATATGGATATGAGATGATATTCGGGCTAAAATGCAGCCCCTCTAGGCGATCACCTCTAAACTGGAATATTTTTTGATCTACTCAAAATCTCACTTGTTATGTCCGCCTATCTTGTAGCTGACACTTTTTCCTACAATTCTCATGTATTCATGATCGACTTCCTCGCAAACCGTCCTGACATTTGTAACATATGTATCTGAGATGATATTCGGGCTAAAATGCAGCCCCTCTAGGCGATCACCTCTAAACTGGAATATTTTTTGATCTACTCAAAATCTCACTTGTTATGTCCGCCTATCTTGTAGCTGACACTTTTTCCTACAATTCTCATTTATTCATGATCGATTTTTTCGGGCTAAAATGCAGCCCCTCTAGGCGATCACCTCTAAACTGGAATAACTTTTGATCTACTTAAAATCTCACTTGTTATGTCCGCCTATCTTGTAGCTGACACTTTTTCCTACAATTCTCATGTATTCGTGATCGATTTCCTCGCAAACCGTCCTGACATTTATGACATATGGATATGAGATGATATTCGGGCTAAAATGCAGCCCCTCTAGGCGATCACCTCTAAACTGGAATATTTTTTGATCTACTCAAAATCTCACTTGTTATGTCCGCCTATCTTGTAGCTGACACTTTTTCCTACAATTCTCATTTATTCATGATCGATTTTTTCGCACGCTGTCCTGACATTTGTGACATATGTATATGAGATGATATTCGGGCTAAAATGCAGCCCCTCTAGGCGATCACCCCTAAACTGGAATAACTTTCGATCTACTCAAAATCTCACTTGTTATGTCCACCTATCTCGTAGCTGACACTTTTTCCTACAATTCTCATGTATTCATGATCGATTTTTTCGCACGCTGTCCTGACGTTTGTGACATATGTACCTGAGATGATATTCGGGCTAAAATGCGGCCCCTCTAGGCGATCACCTCTAAACTGGAATAACTTTTGATCTACTCAAAATTTCACTTGTTATGTCCGCCTATCTTGTAGCTGACACTTTTTCCTACAATTCTCATGTATTCATGATCGATTTTTTCGCACGCTGTCCTGACGTTTGTGACATATGTACCTGAGATGATATTCGGGCTAAAATGCAGCCCCTCTAGGCGATCACCTCTTAACTGGAATAACTTTTGATCTACTCAAAATTTCACTTGTTATGTCCGCCTATCTTGTAGCTGACACTTTTTCCTACAGTTTTCATGTATTCATGATCGACTTTCTCGCAAACCGTCCTAAGATTTGTGACATATGTATATGAGATGAAATTCGGGCTAAAATGCAGCCCCTCTAGGCGATCACCTCTAAACTGGAATAACTTTTGATCTACTCAAAATCTCACTTGTTATGTCCGCCTATCTTGTAGCTGACACTTTTTCCTACAATTCTCATGTATTCATGATCGATTTCCTCGCAAACCGTCCTGACATTTGTGACATATGTATCTAAGATGAAATTCGGGCTAAAATGCAGCCCCTCTAGGCGATCACCTCTAAACTGGAATAACTTTCGATCTACTCAAAATCTCACTTGTTATGTCCGCCTATCTTGTAGCTGACACTTTTTCCTACAATTCTCATGTATTCATGATCGATTTCCTCGCAAACCGTCCTGACATTTGTGACATATGTATCTAAGATGAAATTCGGGCTAAAATGCAGCCCCTCTACGCGATCACCTCTAAACTGGGATAACTTTTGATCTACTCAAAATCTCACTTGTTATGTCCGCCTATCTTGTAGCTGACACTTTTTCCTACAATTCTCATGTATTCATGATCGACTTCCTCGCAATCCGTCCTGACATTTGTGACATATGTATATGAGATGATATTCGGGCTAAAATGCAGCCCCTCTAGGCGATCACCTCTAAACTGGAATACCTTTTGATCTACCCAATATCTTACTTGTTCCGTCCGCCTATCTTGTAGCTGACACTTTTTCCTACAATTCTCATTCATTCATGATCGATTTTTTCGCACGCTGTCCTGACATTTGCGACATATGTATATGAGATGATATTCGGGCTCAAATGCAGCCCCTCTAGGCGATCACCTCTAAACTGGAATAACTTTTGATCTACTCAAAATCTCACTTGTTATGTCCGCCTATCTTGTAGCTGACACTTTTTCCTACAATTCTCATGTATTCATGATCGACTTCCTCGCAATCCGTCCTGACATTTGTGACATATGTATCTGAGATGATATTCGGGCTTAAATGCAGCCTCTCTAGACGATCACTTCTAAACTGGAATAACTTTTGATCTACTCAAAATCTCACTTGTTATGTCCGCCTATCTTGTAGCTGACACTTTTTCCTACAATTCTCTTTCATTTATGATCGATTTTTTCGCACGCTGTCCTGACATTTGTGACATATGTATCTGAGATGATATTCGGGCTGAAATGCAGCCCCTTTAGGCGATCACTTCTAAACTAGAATAACTTTTGATCTACTCACAATCTCACTTGTTATGTCCGCCCATCTTGTAGCTGACACTTTTTCCTACAATTCTCATGTATTCATGATCGATTTTTTCGCACGCTGTCCTGACATTTGTGACATATGTATCTGAGATGATATTCGGGCTAAAATGCAGCCCCTCTAGGCGATCACCTCTAAACTGGAATAACTTTTGATCTACTCAAAATCTCACTTGTTATGTCCGCCTATCTTGTAGCTGACACTTTTTTCTACAATTCTCATGTATTCATGATCGATTTTTTCGCACGCTGTCCTGACATTTGTGACATATGTATCTGAGATGATATTCGGGCTAAAATGCAGCCCCTCTAGGCGATCACCTCTAAACTGGAATAACTTTTGATCTACTCAAAATCTCACTTGTTATGTCCGCCTATCTTGTAGCTGACACTTTTTTCTACAATTCTCATGTATTCATGATAGATTTCCTCGCAAACCGTCCTGGCATTTGTGACATATGTATCTAAGATGATATTCGGGCTAAAATGCAGCCCCTCTAGGCGATCACCTCTAAACTGGAATAACTTTTGATCTACTCAAAATCTCACTTGTTATGTCCGCCTATCTTGTAGCTGACACTTTTTCCTACAATTCTCATTCATTCATGATCGATTTTTTCGCACGCTGTCCTGACATTTGTGACATATGTATCTGAGATGATATTCGGGCTAAAATGCAGCCCCTCTAGGCGATCACCTCTAAACTGGAATAACTTTTGATCTACTCAAAATCTCACTTGTTATGTCCGCCTATCTTGTAGCTGACACTTTTTCCTACAATTCTCATGTATTCATGATCGACTTCCTCACAAACCGTCCTGACATTTGTGACATATGTATCTGAGATGATATTCGGGCTAAAATGCAGCCCCTCTAGGCGATCACCTCTAAACTGGAATAACTTTTAATCTACTCAAAATCTCACTTGTTATGTCCGCCTATCTTGTAGCTGACACTTTTTCCTACAATTCTCATTCATTCATGATCGATTTTTTCGCACGCTGTCCTGACACTTGCGACATATGTATATGAGATGATATTCGGGCTCAAATGCAGCCCCTCTAGGCGATCACCTCTAAACTGGAATAACTTCTGATCTACTCAATATCTCACTTGATCCGTCCGCCTATCTTGTAGCTGACACTTTTTCCTACAAATCTCATGTATCCATGATCGACTTCCTCGCAATCCGTCCTGACATTTGTGACATATGTATCTGAGATGATATTCGGGCTTAAATGCAGCCCCTCTAGACGATCACTTCTAAACTGGAATAACTTTTGATCTACTCAAAATCTCACTTGTTATGTCCGCCTATCTTGTAGCTGACACTTTTTCCTACAATTCTCTTTCATTTATGATCGATTTTTTCGCACGCTGTCCTGGCATTTGTGACATATGTATCTGAGATGATATTCGGGCTGAAATGCAGCCCCTTTAGGCGATCACTTCTAAACTAGAATAACTTTTGATCTACTCACAATCTCACTTGTTATGTCCGCCCATCTTGTAGCTGACACTTTTTCCTACAATTCTCATGTATTCATGATCGATTTTTTCGCACGCTGTCCTGACATTTGTGACATATGTATCTGAGATGATATTCGGGCTAAAATGCAGCCCCTTTAGGCGATCACTTCTAAACTAGAATAACTTTTGATCTACTCACAATCTCACTTGTTCCGTCCGCCTATCTTGTAGCTGGCACTTTTTCCTACAATTCTCATTCATTCATGATCGATTCTTTCGCACGCTGTCCTGACATTTGTGACATATGTATCTCAGATGATATTCGGGCTAAAATGCAGCCCCTCTAGGCGATCACCTCTAAACTGGAATAACTTCTGATCTACTTAATATCTCACTTGTTCCGTCCGCCTATCTTGTAGCTGACGCTTTTTCCTACAATTCTCATTCATTCATGATCGATTTTTTCGCACGCTGTCGTGACATTTGTGACATATGTATCTGAGATGATATTTGGGCTAAAATGCAGCCCCTCTAGGCGATCACCTCTAAACTGGAATAACTTTTGATCTACTCAATATCTCACTTGTTCCGTCCGCTTATCTTGTAGCTGACACTTTTTCCTACAATTCTGATTCATTCATAATCGATTTTTTCGCACGCTGTCCTGACATTTGCGACCAATGTAGCTGAGATGATATTTGGGCTAAAATGCAGCGTCTGGAGACGATCACCTTTAAACTCAAATATTTTTTGATCTACTCAATATCTCACTCGTTCCGTCCGCCTATCTTGTAGCTGACACTTTTTCCTACAATTCCAAGGCCACTCAAACTGTATTTATATTTCTCTGAATGCAAAATAAGGTTTATCTATCTATTTATTTAAAATTTCTTATAATAAAAATATATAATTTAAAGAGTATGTGCCACGACGATTTGTTATATAAATTATTGACTCAATATTGATAAGACGCAATAAATATTAATATATAAATTTCAAATAGAGTTTAAATGCGCGCCTATTCATGTATCTTAAGTTCACTAATCAATTAACAGTACGAGGCACCTGAGGCACCTGGGGACATAACACGAGCGTTCTCGTAACTTCAAAGTGACTAGGCCCCTTTCAAGTATTAAAAATAAATAAAAAAAAAAAAAAGTAATGTTGTCGCACTGTCGTTTATTTCGTATAATATACTGCTGCCACAGAATCGCACGAGAATAAACCTCTACTTGCTACAACTTTCGATGCTGCTAAGTTTGGTTGGCAACATACAATCGCTGACTCGAAATTATTGTCAACTTAAATATGGCTAGACAAAAATTCAACTGGCATTATAAGTAAATTGCTTTCAAAGACTATTGTTCATGATAGCAACAAATACGAATGTCTCATTCTATATCCGACTTAATCACTGTATGCAAATACATGACATCAGTTCGATGTACAACTGTTCATAATTGGAAATCTTTCTGCATTACTAAGTCACCATATCGTAGTGCTATTATCAGCCATCTGTATTTAAAGGAAACAACATTAAATACAACTGACTGATTACAAATCTGTCTCAAACATCTATTAGAAATAAATACAGTCGTTATTAACATCATTTGACTCTTAACTATACCGGGAATAATTCTTAATTGAAATATTTTTCGACTCGAAAGAACTTGTTGTTAGGACAAAAAGATGGCACCCTTTTTGGGGAAAACACTCTACAGGCAAATGGCGTAATTTCGCAATAAATCTGCACGGTTACGGTGAAATCCCGCACTTTTGCCGTAAAGTACTGTAGGATTGCTGCAAATTTCTCTGCATATAACACTGGCATTGTTATTGAAGAAATGGACAAGCTTTTTGATTCTCTTAATGAAAGTAAGATTAGTGGTGAGGATATAAGTGGTGGTTGAATGTATAGTTTGTAATGTATATTGTACAGAGAAAAAGATAAACTATATCAATTTAAAAACAACATGTAATAAAATGATCCGTTAATACTATCATTCTAAATAATAATTCTTGCATTTCTTTTTAAAACGTGAATGATTATAGCAAGTATCCAAATTTATTGTCTGCGCAAGAAAAATTTACATTAAAATTTTGAAAAATCGTAACTGATACTAAAAAATGTATGACACGTCTTATAAAATTTAATTTATTGTTTGGAATGTCTTAATTTCTTACATTGATACCCAGGTTTCGGGTTATAGTTGCAAACACTCATTTTTAAAGTTTATTTTTTTCTGTGGAACAATCTGTAGAACAATTTTGTTTTTACAACGTCTTGTATCATTTTTGTATTATTTTAATGTAGGTCATAGCAATTACTAACATAATTTAGTACTATAGTTCACTTTTTAATGTACTAATCTTTGTACTCTCTAAATTTGAAATAGTGAAATTTTCACTGTTTTTCCTAGTGATCGACTAATTCACTGGAAACAAGTGAATTTCACGTATAAATAGTGAAAATTTTACTTTTTACACAGTACACAGAAAAAAAAGTTATCTTGAGTCAAGAAAATATTTTTGAAGACAAACGTTTTCGGGAACCAAGTCAAGATTTTCTTGAGCTAAGAGAATTTATCTTGGTTAGATAAAATTACTACTTTATCTGAGAAAGTTTAGGTCTTCAAAAAAATTTTCTTGAATTAAGAATATTTACCTTCAACCAAGAATTTTTTTTTTCTGTGTAGATTTAAAACATTACTTTTTAATAAGTAATTATCATTAAAACTATTTACTACTAATAATTACAGCGAATTTCGTTGTTTTCATAAAAGCATCAGTTCACTGGGTAAATGAGTGTATATGCACTAATTCTAAGTGGTCGACTTTTAGCTGTGGCAAATAGTGAATATGCACTGTGAATTAGTGATAATTCACTATTTCAAGTTTAGAGAGCACTGAAAACAAAAAAAAACCATTCATATCGTTCGTCTAACCGCAGTCAGTATGAGATATCTGATATTAAACAAATATTAAACCAATTATATGTTTTTTATTATGTTACTAATTAATTATTCATTTTAGATTAATAATGTTTTTTATTATTGTTTAATTTTTTTCTCTATTCAAAAGTTTGCCGCCATTATCTTTCAAATTCTTTAGTTGAAAGGTAGCGCCACTAGTACCTCGTCATTGCTGATCTTACTGCTATATTAAAACGAAATTACTATAAAACCTAGAAAGCATAGATTTCATGCCTTGAAGTTGGTACTGGTGTGGCCGACAGACTGACAAAATTCGCTCCCATCTAAAAGCATTGAGTGAACGGCCCCTGATGGTCAAGATGGCACGTCAGCAGCAAGCTGATGTTGATGAATTATTTGACGTTAAAAATCATTTTTATATTGGAAATTATCAGCAATGCATCAACGAAGCACAAAAAGTCAAGGTACAGAAATTCATTTATTTAAATAAATTTTTTTCATTTGACTGGATATTGATTTTCTGAATGTAAATATTCAAAAAAAATTTACTGCAGAGGTCCATGTGTACCGTATGCTGTAGTTTTTTTTTTTATGAATTATATATTTATATATATAAATAATAGATGAGGGATTATAATTTACTATGATGATTTAAAATTTTTTAGCCAACGACAATAGATATCGCATTGGAAAGAGACGTATTTTTATACCGTGCTTATATAGCGCAACGTAAATTTCGTGTTGTGTTGGACGAGATAAACGAATCGTCATCAGCAGAATTAAAACCGTTTAAAATATTAGCTGATTATTTTGCATCGCCGAACAGACGTGAAACAATTTTAGCTGAGCTGGATCGGGCTACTGGTTATTCAATTATTGATAATAATAATTTAATGATTGTAGCGGCGACTATTTACTATCATGAAAAAAATCTTGAGTCGGCATTACGTGTACTGCAGAATGCTAATAATTTAGAGTGTATGGCACTGACACTGCAGATTTATTTGAAAATGGACCGACTGGATCTGGCTAAGAAGGAGTTGAAAGCTATGCAAGATAAGGATGATGATGCCACCTTGACACAGTTGGCACAGGCTTGGATTAATATCAATAGTGGTGGTGATAAGTTACAGGAAGCATATTATATATTCCAGGTAAAATATATAAGTATTTAATGATACTTTTCTATTTGATTGTAAATTTGAAAGCATATTAATTTTAATAATTAATTCGACTGGAAATTCAAATCCGTGGTTAAAATCTTGCGAATAAATTTATAATATTAATTATAAATTTAACTAATTTTTTTTGGGGGTTGATTTTTAAAAAATATATGAGTAAATTGATAAATGATATTTAATCGTATATATTTTTATTGAATGATTAATATTTTTATCAATTTAATGAATAATTATTAAAGATTTGAATTAAATTGGAAAAATTTTTTTTGTATGATTTTTTGAGGACAAATTTAATTGGTTGAGGAATTCTTCAATAGGTGACTAGATGGACCTTGAAGAATTTTTAAAATTTGTGTTTAAAGTAAAATAAACATTGGATACTATTTGCTGACCTTAAACGTGTAGTAAAAGGTGTCAAATTTTTTTTGTCAGTATACGTAACTGAAATAAAATCTTGGAACGGTTTCAAAAATGTGTAGTCTCAGTCTTGAATAGAGCTAAAGATTTTTCATAAATTATCGGCTTATATAAAGTTTATTTACTACCGTAGTCGTATTCAAATTTATTTCTGATCATTAAAATTTCCATTCATAGAAGAGAAATATTTTTTCCTATAAGGTAAAAGCCGCTACACCCGCTCACTTTTCATTGGTGTGAGATTGAATCACTCAATATAAATTATTAAATAAAATGAAAAACCATATTTTTTTTTATAGTTATTTTTTATAGTTTTAAGTATTAGAAAAAAATTTAAGTTTGAAGAATAATGTTAATAATTAATTATTATTAATTTTTTAAATAAGCTCCTTGAGTGTACCCATAGTCGCTCACTAAAAGTTGCGATGCACCTTTACTCGATCAACACATGGCCCTATAGTTGCTCAAAGACAATATCAATTAAAATATGATCAATTTATTAATTTGGAAAATAATTTTGAAATTCTATTACATTAATCTTTCATAATATAAAAGTTCATGAATTTTAAAAATGTATTTGATTAGATATAGTTATAACAATTCTTAACAAATTTGACATAAGCTAAATTTAATCTAACGAATGAACGTTAAAGTAAAAAATGCCCGGCTGAGCGCGATTTTGAAAACAGTTATTCAATTTAAATTTATAATCTATTATAAAATAAATTGATACATGATATTTTAATATATTTAGATTCACAAATAATTATTTATCAATAATAATATTTTTAGTTGTAATTGTTCTTTATAGAAATTATAAAAAAAAGCCTTAAACAGTCAAAGTGAGCGACTAATGATATTGAGCGGGTATAGGGGCTTTTACCTTATATTTAATCTCTACAGAATTTTTTTCATTCACAATTTAAAAATCGTTACTCAAAAATTTTATTTTTTCTAATTGTGAAGCATAAAAAAAGTTTTGAGTTTTTTTATATCAATAGCAAAATTTCTGGAAATGATGTAGAAGTGGGACTCCACTTACTTTTGATTTTAAAATACTTATATTAGAAATTTTTTTGAATTGTTCTATTCTTTGGCGGATTGATGATAAAAAATTGGAAAAAATTTCCGAAAAAACAAATTTTTCTTTTAGTTAATTCTCCGAGAAGTATAACATTTTTAAAAAAATATCAAACAGAAACAATTGTCTAGTCAAAAGTAGATAGAGCCCCACTTCTAGACCATTACCGAATTTCCAATTGAATTTTTTAATTGAAAAAACAATAATTCAAAAGAAACAAGACTTAATATATTTATTTTTTTATATTACAGGAAATGATTGACAAATATTCAAGTACTAGTATGTTATTAAATGGACAAGCAACATGTTTTATTGGACAAGCTAAGTACGAAGAAGCGGAAAGCGCATTACAAGAATCACTTGACAAAGACAGTAACAATCCTGATACACTTATAAATATGATCGTACTATCACAGCACATGGGAAAACCACCAGAAGTTGCGAACCGTTACCTCAGTCAACTTAAAGATTCAAACCTAGACCATCCTTTTGTGAAAGAATATTTACAAAAAGAAGTTGAATTCCAAAGGCTTTGTAATCAGTACTCACTATCAGCTTGAATTTGATATTAATTTTTTTTTTTTTTCATATTATTATTACTAATATTGCCGTCGTGGAGCATTTAATGATAAATTATAATTTATAATTATCAGAGTTTAAATAATGAGACAAAAATTACATATAACGATACTGCTGCCATTTTGTAATCAAATTTTCAATAGAAAAAAATTATTATAATAATTAAATATACATAAGTAATTAATAACACATTTGTCAATTCTTTTTTTTTATATATTTAGATAGAAATTTGATAATGATTTGAAAGTAGCTTGGATAAAAAAATAAAATGCAGGTAATGAGTACTGATTAAAAATAAAAATACTTGAAATTTAATTGGTGAATAAATAGTGTAGATTTTTGAATATTTAGTTACAGTAATAAATAATTATATTTATAAATTAATGTACTTTGTTTTATTAATATTTTGTTACTTCGGTTAAAATAACAAGTTGAATATTATTTTATTATTAAATATAATAACTTAAGTCGAAGATCAATCGAGTTATATGCACGTGTTAAATTTATTTTTTATTTTTAATAAATTCATTAAATTATTAATAATAATATTTACGAGTGCTAGTGAATGAATTTTAAAAAAGTATTATGTAAAGTTCGCTCCCAATAAAGACAATACGAAAGTTCTTGAATTTTATTTGTTTGTTATTTATTTTTTAAATGGCTATTGATTTTTTAATAGGTCTAGGGTAAAGAGAAATCAGCAATTTTTGAATTTTTTTAAAAACGATAAAATAAACAAAAAAAATATTTCAGAAAATTGCACCTAGAGTTTTTTAAATTTTCTTCATGTGCATATTTTTAGTTTTTTTTTTTAAATTAAATTAACTTGTTGAAAAAATATCCGAAAATTGCTAATTGGTAACTTCAGGGCCATACAATATACTATTTATAGCTCATATATATTTATGTTATACCATAATAAAAGGTATTGGGTAAAAAATACTAAAAAAATACCAGTGTGTCGAAACAAAGTAGTTTCGGAAAGATATGACTGTGAATGTGGCTGACAATTGGCAGCTCTTTGAATTTTTGAATAAATAAATAAAATATGAGTAGAGTAAAAAGTAAAAAATACGTATTTAGATAATTTGAAATTTAATACCTTTTTTTTCAATTTTGTTATTTTAATTAATTTATTCATTTATTTAAAATTTACAAATTGTCTCATGTCTGCTACATTCACACTCATAAACCGATACTGAAATTATAGGATGTCTAGTTTCTGGATTTTTTAAAAAATGATAAATAAAAAAAAAATAATTTCGAAAAATTGCACGTGTAGTTTTTTTAAATTTTTACATGAGAAATTTTTTTCAAAATAAAAAAATTCGAAAATTTTTAAATGTCTACTAACTTTAGAAATATTTTAAAATAAATTCAAAAAGACTCACCATTGCTGGATTCAAGCTGCTTACGTTTTGCCGCCTTTTATGTCAGCGCAGTGGCAGCCATTTTGATTAACACTTAACTTTTTCGTTCACAAAAATAATTTCTTTTTTTTTTATTTTTACTGTAAATAAAATCACTGACTCTATTAACAAATAATTAAAACTCAAATTTTACCAAAAAATACAATGAAAAAAAAAAAAATTTGTACTCTCAACACACAAATCACTATCACTATTTATTACTGAAGAACACAAACTTTTGAACACAAATCATCACTCATTACTACAAAACACAATTAAATTTAACTTTTAAATTGTAATTAATTACTCAAAACACTAATAAAAATAAAATAAAATAACTCGTTACTTCTTAATTACATTTGAATCAACAATTACCGGCCATTTTAATTTTATCCCGCTAACTATTTTATTTATTATTAATTAATTATCTAATAACACAATTAAATACTCAACTCAAATTATTTCTGGCAGTTTAATAATTATATTAATAATTTAAATATATAATTAGTTAAATTATTATAAAAATAAACGATAATAATTTTATATTATGTTACTTTGAGACGCGAAGTAAAGCTGAGTGACGACTGGCTTCGTGAAGTTGTCTAGCGTCAGCACTCCTCCCCCCACTGCGACTTATTTTGATGCTTTAATCTGATTTGCCGAAATTTGAAAATTTGAATAACCCACCAATTAAAAATCTTTCGTTTGGCAACAGAGCGAAGCTTCGAGAACGGTCGCTAGTCGTCTTCTTTGTGCAGCGACAGTTCAAGTCAGCTTCGGGTCTCGATCAAACGGGTCGTTTACTTCAATTTTACTTCGCGCGCGTCCATTGTTTAATTAATATTCCGCTTGTGTATTAAAAAAATAAATATACTCTCTGTGAGTCACATTAATTAAATAAATAATAAAATTAGACTGATGATTAATTAAGACTACTAATTAAGTGAGTAAATTTTTAATTATTACTGGGTAATTAATTTTCAAATGAGTGTCAAGTAAAAATAATTTTTTAAATTTCAAATTTTTTAAATAAATATATAAAATAATTTATTGATAAATTAAAAAAAGTGTTCTTAGTGAATATTTTAAATTAATCAAGTGCGGTGCTGATAAATATTTTAAAACAATTAAAATTTTATTTTGTTTTCCGGGAATTTAAATTTTTTATGATACTGAAGTTAGCAGACGTTTAAAAATTTATTGATTTATTTTTGAATCGATTTATCGAAAAAAAAATTCGATAATTTTTAATTGTCTGTTAACTTCAGGATCGCGAGGGACGACTGACTTCGTGAAGTTATCGATCGTCAGCACTCCTCCCCCCACTGCGACGTACTTAGAAGTTTTAATCTGATTTGCCGAAATTTGAAAATTTGAATAACGCACCAATTAAAAATCGTTCGCTTAGAAACAGAGCGAAGCTTCGAGAACGGTCGCTAGTCGTCTTCTTGGTGCAGCGACAGTTCAAGTCAGCTTCGGGTCTCGGTCAAACGGGTCGTCTACTCTGTTAGTTACTTTAATTAAATAAATGATAAAATTATACTAGTAATTAATTAAGACTACTAATTAAGTGAGTGAATATTTTTAATTCGTGAATTTAATAAATAAATAATTTCTGCCGCCGTTAAATTTTAAATATGATTAAAGTAAAATTTATAATAATAATTTTAAATTGTTACTGGATAATTAACTTTTAAATGAGTGTCAAGTAAAAGTAATTTTTTAAATTTATAATTTTTTAAATAAAGATAAAAAATAATTTATTAATAAATTAAATAAAGTTTTTTTAGTGAATATTTAAAAATAAATAAGTGCGGTGCTGATAAATATTTCGAGACAATTTTTATTTTATTTTATTTTCCTGGAATCGAAGTTTTTTTGTAGCTTCACTTTTCCGAGAATTCGGCCATTAAAACAACCCACAAACGGCTCGCTTTAATTGGTCGTCTCGTTTGAATTTTAAATTCCAAGCCAATCAAATTCTCGCTTGTTCTAGAGTAGGGGGAAGTTTCAGTTGACTGTAACTGGTGCTGTCTTGTGATAACTTCATGGTGGTAGTGTTCGTCTAGCTTATTTTTTTCGTGGAAGTCAAGGAAATAAAATATTCAAAGTTTTTTTTTATCAGTGATTCTATTTGCTTCGCTTTAAAATTTAAAATAAAAGTAGTGAAATTGTGCCAGTTAAAATATTTATTTGTGTTCAGTTATTGTTTAAAAGTAAATTTGTGATTGAAAAGTGTCTGTGTAGTGTACGTGTGTTTTTTTTTGGATAATGATTGATTATGACCAGCAAAAAAACAGTGAATGTTCTCATAAATTTAATTGTGTTGATAAAACAATTTTTTATTTAATGAGTTTTGAATTACAAGAAAAATTTCAAGTGTAGAAAAATGTCGGACACGTTTAAGACGAAATTTGCCGGATAATTTTACAAAATCAGGTCAGTTTTAATTAAATTTAATTTTAGTTTCAATTCAAAATAGCTTGATATTTTTTTTTGTCTTTAATGATTTTATTGTTGACTGATTTGAATAATCGGTAGATGCTGATGTAATGTAAGTTAATTTATTTATGCATTATTAACACAATTGGATAAAAAAAATATTTTTATAATTTTATATTTGTCCTCATAATTAGCAGTTTCAAGTTACTTTTTTAAATATTGAATTTTAAAATGAGAAATGTATTTGCGTTTTGTATGAACTAGAGTAATTCAAATTCTGATACATTTGAATAATTTATTTTTTTATTTTTAAAAGTTTTACATTTAAATGCTTCTAGAACATTGTTAGCTCCAACCAAAGCTAAGAAATAAACGCGGGAAAATTAATTCATTTTTATAAAAAAATATAATTTTCGTGTCCCTTTAAATTTGTATATGATATCAATTTAAATTTAAATCACTAACAATAAAAATAATTGCTTGGAATTTATAGTGATTTAAGTTCATGGAATTTAGTCTATCGTCTGCATATTCTTTTATTTCTGCTTATGTGTCGTGAAATTTTTCTTGGAATTCATCAGTAAGATTGGACTACTATTTTTAAAAATAACCCATATATGTATATATTTTTTTTGACTAAAAACTTACAAGCTGGTAAAACATTTAGAAAAGTAGTGATGACATTTATTAGTGATTAAAATATTATTTGAGTGAATAAATGAATAAAAGTGTTTCTTCCTGTTACATTTATTGGATTACTCAAGCAAACAACTTTATCATGGCACCACATCCAGACTGCAGTAGCATCAGATCGTCACATCAAGCCAGCGACCGGTGAGTCAGTTTTTGGTTTGCATGCTTTCTCATCAAAAGCTAAAGCTTTTGCATTGATAATTTTTATAAACTACCCACTGAAAAATAAAAATTCATACAGCTCCGGAAAACCCCGAGCTAATTTTAAAAATTGATGCTCGTAGTAGTTGAATTAATTCCAATTTTAAAAATTTAAATCCGTTTCAGTTCTTAAGAAATCTGAAAAACAAAAATTCATATAGGTCCAGACAAACACGCGCGAATTTTAAAAATTGATGCTCGCAGTAGTTGAATTAATTTCAATTTTAAAAATTTAAATATAACTTTCAGTTTTTAAGAAATCTGAAAAACAAAAATTCATATAGGTCCAGAAAAACCGCGCGAATTTTAAAAATTAATCCTCGCAATTATTAAATTGAATTAATTCCAATTTTAAAAATTTAAATCCAAATTTCAGTCCATTACGAATCTGAAAAACAAAAAGTCATACAGGTCTACAAAAACCCGCGCGAATTTTAAAAATTAATCCTCGCAATTATTAAATTGAATTAATTCCAATTTAAAAAATTTAAATCCAAGTTTCGGTTCTTTACAAACCGACCAAATGATAATTTGCGTATTACCGCTAAAATATGGCCCGTTCTTATCAACCGCTTTTTAAAAACAAAAACAAGAATAGAAAACAACTCAAATAATTATGTATTTTTATACAATGACTCGTAAATTATCAAATAATCAAATTAATCGTGCCCACTAAATTTAAATAAAAATTCCATAACTAAAAAAACAACTGGTACAAAAATAAAAGTCAGCTCAGTTCTCAACTTAGTGCTAAATTCACTTGTTTGTGTCAAAATTATAGGTTATAAATACTATTTACTTTCACAAAAAAAATTTATTTATAAATTATTGGGAGCAAAATTTCCAGTTTGAAATTCCTAGGACCAAAACTCAATTATTTTTCTATAAAAAAACAAAAAAATAAATAATTTACGTGAGTGTTTGATAAAGTCCATTTTTTTTAATGAATTTAACTATAAGTAAATTGATCACCAGGTTAGCACTCCGCAATAAGTTGATAGAGTTAAAAATGTCATCGCAAATATCGTTGGACGATCGCATGTTGAAGTCAGTACGTAAAATAGTCCCGTCATTGACAACAACGAAATACAAAGGTCAGGATGGCAGGATAGGGATCTTTGGTGGCAGCATGGAGTACACAGGTGCGCCATATTTCGCAGCAATGAGCGCTTTTCGTACCGGTGCTGACTTGGTCCATATATTTTGTACAAAAGATGCTGGCACTGCTATAAAATCATTCAGTCCAGAGCCAATCGTTCATCCACTACTAGATCATGCTGACGCAATAAGACAAATAAAACCATGGCTAGATCGTCTGCATGTTATATTAATAGGACCTGGTCTAGGACGTGATGAAAAAATATTCAAAATTATTGCAGAGTTGATAAGTATCTGTCGTGAATTAAAAAAACCTCTGATTATTGATGCCGATGGACTGTTTCTGCTATGCCAGAAGCCAGATTTAATTCGCGATTACCCAGGTGTTATATTGACCCCCAATGCTATGGAGTTCAGTCGTTTAGTCAAAGCATTTCTTGATCGAACTGTCCAGCCGGCACCGGTTGTTAAAATATCTGAGCTCAAACATCTGGCGGATTCAATTGGGAAAAATGTCGTTATTCTTAATAAAGGCGCTAAGGATGTTATTGTTGATGGACAGAAAGGTAGTGAAGCTATTACTTGTGCTACCTCGGGTTCAGGAAGACGTTGTGGTGGTCAAGGTGATTTATTAGCTGGTTCGCTGGCTGTTTTTTGGTGGTGGGCAATCACTGCTGGACCCAGTGAATGCACTATTTCCTCACCTGCTATCACTGCTGCTTATGCGGCTTCAAGATTGACACGAGAGTGCAATGCGAGTGCTTTTAAAGACAAACAACGTTCTATGTTGACTACTGATATGGTGGAAAATATTCATACGGTTTTTAGTAAACTTTTCGAAATTAATAACAAGTGAGACATTTATGACTGTTATTTTTTTTTGTTTTTGTTTAATTTTTTTTGGGAAGGAATTGGGTAATTTTTAGTTGAAAAAAAAATTTCATTTTTTTAGATTACCTCCAAATGGAAAAATGATTCGGATGAAAAGTGGAGATTTGTAATTTAAAAAAAAATAGAATCAAGTTTTTGTATTTAATACTTTTTTTTTTAAATTTATATTTTAGATGATACAAATAATAAAATATTTTATATGTATGTAATACATAAATTTAATATTATATATTTTTTAAAATAAGGAATACTGGTTCTTTTTATTTAAGGTCGTGTAGTCTTATAAATTATAAAATGATCAATATAATTAATGATATATTGATGTAAAGAGACTCATTTAGATAATTTATGAGCTCATTTTTTTTTATTTACAAGTCTGACTATTATTTGATAAATAATAAATAATTGAGTTAAATACTGCGGTGATTATAGACGGACGTAATTATTAATATGCTCGATATTTTTCATCACTTTCTATGACAAATATTTTAATTGATTACTTTTATATGTACTTATTAAATTAAAAAATTTTTAGTTATATTCTTATTTCTAATACTCATTAATTAATAATTAATACTTCAAATTAATATTTAATTATTTAGTCAGAAATAAAAAAATATCAGATTGGAAAAAATTTTCTAAAATAATTTTTGAGTTTGAAAAAAAATAATTAGTAATTTTATTCTAATTAAATTTAATTATAAAGTGATGAAAAATAATATTATTAAAGTAATTAAATTCTCTATTTATTTTTGCTCATATTTTAATAGAGAGCAGGTCAGTATTAAGGTGGCCCGTTTTGAACGACTAAAAAATTTTACCAAATGTCTTTTAATTTTAATTTTAGTTAAGTGAATTTTTAAAAAATCATAACTCTTCTAATGACCCTTAGGTTAGCAGATAATTAAAAATTTTCAAATTTTTTTTTCAACAAATCGTTTACAAGAAAAAAGAATAAAAAATGTGCACATGTAGAAAATTAAAAAAACTACAAGTGCAATTTTTTAAAATATTTGTTTTTTATAATTTATCGTTTTGAAAACCAATCCAAAAATTACTAGACGTCGGCTAACTTACGATCCTGAAGTTGGCAGATATCTAATAAGTTTTGGATTTTTGAAAAACGATGAATTATTTTAAAAAAAAAATATTTTGAAAAATTGCACTTGTAGTTTTTTTTATTTTCTACATGTGCATTTTTTTAGTTTTTTTTTTTTTTTTTTTTAAATTAAACTTGAACAAAAAATTCAAAAATTGTTGACCGTCTGCTAACTTCTGGATCATGCTAACTTCAGTATCATTTCTTATGTATTTTAAATGGGAAAAATTAAAAATCAAACGTCAAACTTAAAATTAAAATTAAGAGCGAAACTTTCAGAAAATTTTTCAATGTCTGCAACAATATTTTAAAGTGGGAGTGTAAAAAAAGTCGTTCCAAACGGGCCACCTTAGTCAGTAATGATTTATAATTAATAATTAATTATTCCTACTTCATACTTTGTTTTGATAAAACGAATAATTATTGACATTTTTTGAAAGCCATTTTTTGTCATTAAAAAATAATTAACTACTTAAGAGTAAAAAGTTAATACAGACGTATGATTGCCTCGTATTAATAGTGTCGGAGGCATATCACGTGTTAGAGTTTCAAGCCACGCCATATATAAAGGTGCCGAGACAGCTCCTTTCCTTGGCATTGGCAGAGACCTAAAAAAATTACATTTCAATGTCAGTATTGATATTATACTTAAATTTTCTGTAGAGATTTTTTTTTTTAAAGTAACATTCATATTTACATGACAACCAAAGTTGATTTGCTAGAATTTTCCAACAATAACTCTCTGAGACGTAGTTGCCGATTAGTTTTGTCTTTTAGTGTTTGTAATTCCATGTCTGTAATTACACAGTCTGTAATATCAGTATCGTCGTGTCTGCGAAAATCACTAATAAGTCTATCAAAGAAATCTTGGGTTTCTTGTTTCGGTGGCACACTTATATCATCGACTATTTTTAAACTAGTATATCGAATACGGAATTTAGCCATTATTTCTGCCATCCTAAAAAAAAATTAATATTTATTTTATTAAAAAATCTTCTTATAAAAACTATTTTTATTATCCTAACATTTAAAAGATTTTATTTTTGTACGCTTACTCTTTTTCTTCAGTTGAACTTTCTTGTTTATGATTAGCCAATGCAAATATTCGCATTTCGCAATGCTCCCAATTTGACCTTGTGCTTATAATATACGGTAGCAGTATTGTTAGTCCTAAAAAAAATTTTAAATCGTGAAAAAAATAAATAAAAAATTATTTATTGCCGTAAGATGGCCGGAGGCCGTAAAAAAAAAATTTGAAAAATTTATTTAATTGTTATTTTAAATAAATTTATCAAATAATAAAATTACCTCCATCATCATACAGCCACCAAACATCAATAACTCCATTTTTATATTTTTTTTCAAAAATAGTTAAACTTTCTGGTTCTGTTAAAATTCCATTTCTTTTTTCACTGCAATAAAAATAATTAATTTTATAAATTATCAAAATATTATCAGTAATTCTGATCAAGTAATTAAAGTATTTACTATAATAGTTTATCAGCGATGTATTTTTTTTTATTTCTCAACTGATCTTTGGCGCTTAAACTTGTCGGGGATTCACGTACACCTGATACACTTGACTCACTGCTAGGTAAATAGTGTGAACCAATAACAGGTACACTTTGTACACGTGTAATACGACTGCTCATTGATAAATCACTGTCAGCGTGCATCAGAGTATTACCAGCTAAATCGTAACTACTCTGTACCAAATGTTCTTCGTCAACGTGATTTAACATATTTGATGTATTTATTCCATTAGGTAGACGTAACATTGCGACAGCCAATTTCTGATCGAATGCATTGCTGATAAAAAAATTTATTTTTTTGGTTAATCAATTTTTTATCATTATTACAGTCGACTACCCGTCATAACCCTGCCTACAAGCCTCTTCCCCTCAATCGGAAATTACTGAGTCCAAACAGTCTCCCCCACTTAACCACTCTAAAGAGTTTCGTACTAGAGAACCCGTTATAAGCCTCCGTAAAAGTTGTCTAAATTATAAACTAATAATAGGAAAAAATATCAAAATTAAATGATGAAAATTTACTATCTATGTTTCGCGGATAATAATTTAATCATTATTAAGTAAGTGTAATTTATCATTCATAATTGTAATCATTAATTACATCCAAAGCTTCTGTTAAAATTGAAAAGTTTTATTGAGCATTAAGTTGATCAATAAAATTATTATTTTAATTATTACTTTCATCAATACCGTTATCATTATAATTTTTTGCATTTAAATTATTATTAGTGTAAAAAGATAAGTATTTATTTTAGCGCTATAAGCACCAGGAAAATCGGGATAGTCGCGTATGTAACAAAATGTAAATATGACGTTTAAAATTATATAAAATAAAACAGGCTTATAACGGGTAGTCGAGAACAAAACTAAACACACGGTAGTGGGAAGACTGAAATTTCAAGAAAAATTTCCACTAAGTCCTCTAGACAAGGCTTATGACGGGTAGTCGACTTTATTATTATTATTTCTTTTTTTTTATTTACTGAAGTACATTGAAGTATTCCTCAAGATCTTTGTGATTACAAGCAGCCCAGTCGATTTTAAAACCCATTAAAACAACATTGGGCATCAATTTACCAACACCAGCGGCTTGCATTAAAGCCGATGCTCCTTTTTCGAAGCTTAAATTACCGATAACTTGATAAAAACCTTTTACGCGATGACGATTGAGCCATTCGTATCCACCGCGTATTCTTGCAACTCTCGCACGATAAGATAGTGGCGTCTATTTTTTTTTGAATCATAAAAAATAAATTAAATATATATTTTTATAAATATTGTTTCTTATCTACAATCATATCAAACCTTTCAAGAACAATAATTGATATTTAAAAGTTATAAAATTTTTTTTATTTCAAGTTTTAAAGTGAAACACTTGGAAAATTGTTTCTTGTATTTATTAAACTAGACTTGAAAGGTTTCATTATCATTGATACATTTTTTTATTATTGATATTGAATAAATATTACCGTGCAAACTTCTCCAGCAATAAGAAGTGAATTATGTTTTGTTATAAGATTCGCCAAATGCAATAAATCAGGACGTTTTTCCGGAAATCCCGATAAACACAAAATTTGTGGCGCGTAATTTTTAACATGTTCGTCGGTAACATTTAATCTAAATAAACATATTAAAATGAATTAATTTATACTCCTTGTAACAAAGAAATAATTGATAAATATTTTAATATTCAAATTCTACTAGCAATTCACCATTTTTACCAACAAAATAGAAATAATTTACATTTGAATAATTTGAGACTATTCAAGACAATAATTATTTTTTTAACGATTTAGAATTTTAATAAATAGAAAATTATATTTTCACATAAAAAATTATTTAAGTAATGAATTTAAAAAAAATACTATTTTTTTGTCTTATCATAGTCCAAAAAAGCTCAAATTATTTATTAACAAAAATCAAGCTGAGTAACTTTGGTCTTATCAGAGTAATTTTGAGCTATTTTTAAAAGTATACAGCTTTCTGCTGACCATTTGTCGATTTCATGTTGAAAAAAAATATTTATATTATATCTAAATTTAATTTACAGGGACAGACAATGTTGTTCGAAAGGCCAAAGTTATCTGATTGATTTTGAATTCATCATATTTTTTTAAACTATTACTAAAAGTCTTGTAGCAAATTAACTCATCAATAAAAAAAATAGTTACCTATAAACGACAGACAATGCAGTTTTATAAATTTGTGCTTGAGTACTACTTCCCCAATTAACATCCGGTTTACTATAAACAACTATTAAGTACAGTCCAAATATAACAACAAGTGTAATAATTGATGTTACCCAATCAATTAAAAACATAAATGCAACACAGAGAATAAAACCTAATAATGACAGCCATGTATTGTAATACTGTAAAAAAAAAATAACAATAAGAAGATAAAATTGATAGTAAGGACACTGTAAAAAGTCAGGAGTGGATTGAGTTTTTTTTTCAGCGGATTTATTTCGGCGTGATGTGATTTTTAAAAATTCGCATCCACTTTTATTCAGAGTTGATGTTAAAGTAAACTCCCTTTCGGAGTAAATTTTACTCATATGGGATTGAAAAAAATATCCGCTCCATATTCACCCCAAATTAATTCCATATTTGATCCGCGTTCAGTGTACAATATATTTAATGATGTAAATTTATAAAGAAGATTGATAGCAGTGAATAATTTAATAACAATTTATGAGATTACCTTGAACGTTGGTCTCCAACCAAGAGGTCTAATCAAACCCGCATGAAAGGTACAGAAGTTTATAAGAGCATAAGAGGCTAAGTAGAAGTTTGAGATAAGAGGAGCAACTAAATTAAGATTTGCTGAAATAAAATAATACCATTATACTCATACATATCTGTATTATCTACAAGCAATTTTTTAAAATTATAATCTTATTTATCTGTCGCTTGGAATCTAGATCAAGATTTCACTGATCTTATAAGTGAATGTCATTAAAATATTATTGTACTATATTATGTAATTATTATCTTACCGATAAGAAGAAATACTGCTGCGACGATAAATGTCAATACATAGCCGCGATAGGGTTCCCCAGATTTACCATATCCTTTGCTAAAAAATATCAATCCTGGATATATTCTATCACGACCAAGTGCTTGAATTAAACGTGGAACTGATAATAAATTTGTCAATGCTGTTGATAGTGTTGCGGCGAAACAACCGGCGTAGATAAATGGCCCCCATACTGACATCAATTGCATTACCTAATATGTATTTAATAATAAATTTTTATTTTTACTTAGGATTTAGTTATGTATCTGAAGATCGGAACGTTTTGTGTAACGAAAAAAATCTATGTAATTTAGCTGCTTAAGGGTGACTTGAGGGGTAGTTTCGGAGAAAGGGGTGGCCTGTAATTTTTAGCGTACTAGCATTGGGGCGAAAAATTTAAGAAATCTAGATCCAGTAGAATTTTTAATTTTTATTATCGTTCAGCAAAAAACGTTCCGATTTCCAGGGACATTCAATTTGAATATTGATAAAATTTTGAAAGAAATTAAACTAGTGATACGCGAATAATTAACTTACGGAAAAGCTATTATGGAGACCATATTGGCAGTCAACACCAGGTGTACAATTAATAATAGTATTGTTTAGATCTAGACCACCGGCATCACGTAGAGCCGCGCCGCCGGCAAATAAAACAAACGCAACGTAGCTTATCATGGAAATTAACAGCGACAATAAAGTACCTTTTGGTATACTTTTAGCTGGGTCTTTTAAATCCCCGGAAATATTGGCGCCAGCTTGTATTCCCGTTACCGAGGGGAAAAATATTGCAAATATTGAAAAAAAATTGTGCGTCGTTTTTTCAAAGTGACGGTAATCTGAATTCCAATTTTTTGTAAATACTTCTGTTGAAAAACCGATAAATCCTTGCGCTTGTGATAATTGATCGCGAGGGCCAATTATTGTTCCGATCATAAAGTCGAACATTGCAATCACTATTATGGCGATCAAAAAATTTTGAGCCTGAAAAATTTTAATAGTTTATTTACAAATAGTTCGAGTTGGTGATGAATTCGGGTTTTTTTTTTTTACTTACTTTAGACTCCCATTCCATACCGATAGCACAGATAAGTATCATTACTAAAAGAGCAATAACACCGACGATTCTAATGTCCATAACGTCATTGTCTATTATTTTCAAACCGTGACTTTTTAATAAATCATTTAATGATTCACAAAAACCGATAGTATTCATTGAAGCGGCAACTGCATTCGCAAATGCAAATACTAAACCAATCGAGGCACCAAATTCTGGTCCTAATGATCGTGAAATAATAAAATAAATTCCTCCTGTAAAAAAAATACTTATTTATTTATAGGGACACGATTTTTGATTAATTTTGAAATTAATGGATCAAATGCTTGATATTACGGTGAAAATATTAGTCTTATAAAAAAAGTTTTCAAACAAAAGTTGTAGGTAATTTAATTTTCTAAAAAAAACGTCTCTTATAATTTTCTTATACGACCAATATTTTCACCGTAATTTCAAAACTAAGATTCATAATGAATGATTCAAATTTTTGTTAATTATGAATATCTTAATTTTGAAATTACGGCGGTCTTATCAGTCCTAAAAAAAAATCATAAGAGATATTATTTTTGTAAAATTAAATTTGGAACAACTTTTATTTGAAAAGTTTTTTTATACGACCAATATTTTCGCCATAATATCAAAAATTTGATAGCATTAATTATTAATTGTTATTTTTAAATTAAGGCAAAATCCCGGGCCTATTTTTTAGTAAATAATTTCATAGATTAAATACTCTGATAAAATACCGAGACGGGCTGGGTAGATAGGGTTGCAATTTTTTTGAATTTGAATGCGCAAAATTTGATACTTTCACTCATTGATAAAGAAAAGAAAACCTTAGGAGTAACTTTGAAAAAATGAATTTTCTTTTTTTTCATTAAAAAAAAAATTACTGACAGTAATAGTCACGTTTGTTTTTAATTTTTTTTATAAAAGCTTTTGGGTTTATAATTTTGTTCGACACTCCCCTCAATATCAATGGATTAAATTTTAAATTAAATTAATTAAAAATAATTGATCTTTTACTGATGGATTGTAAAACTTTAAAAATGATAAAATCATCAAACAATAATATATATACTACTACAAACCGAGTAAAGCCGTAAAATAAACATTAAAAAGAAGGAGGGAATAATGAAAAAAAAAGTGTAGAAACGATGAAGTGGAAATCGTGTGGTAATATAAACTGAACGCGCCTTGATGTAAAAATAAAGTATAAAATAAAGAGAAGAGAAAAAGTAATATAAAATAAAATGAAGATAGTTGTATCAACACACCTCCCTTTACTTCGCCATTAGTACTAATTGCACTGAGACTAAGTGTTGTTATAACGCAGACAAGTGCTGATATACCGATAATTAATAGTGACCATGATATACCAGCTTGTGCAACGATCCAGGATAGCCGAAGAAATAGCATTACACCCCATATATTGAGAAGACAAGGAATCAATACCCCTTGTATCCATCCTAATTTTATTCCTTCGTAACTTGCTTGTCCTGGATTTACGATAGCCGCCTCTATGTTTGGATCCTACGCATCAAAAATATATATATTTATTTATAGGCTTCTACCCTCTGTGACATATATACGTTATCTTGCTGAAATAAATCCTTGGAAATAGTAGAAAAATATTTTTCGACATAATTATTTATTTTTAGTTCAATTAATGTTTATTTTTTAAATAATATCAATGACGTTCTGTTCAGCAGATTAAAAGATTAAAAGGCTTATATATGAGTTATAAGATAGGGACCGTTAATTGTCTGAGTAAATTAGAGTTTATAAAAATAAATGTTTACACTTAGTGCTTGTATACATTTGTAGATTGTGTATATACGCAAATATAATAGAGTATGAGGTGTTGCATACATGAATGAGATTGTGTAAATGTGTATTTAAGAAAATTACCGGTTAAATCCAACGATATCCAGCCACATCGAGTTTTTACCGGTGGAAATTTTTTTTTATTATCATTTTAATATAGCAGGTATGCATGAGAAAAGTGACCGACGTGTTTAGTTAACGTCTTCGAACCATTGATGTATGTTTATATAATATATATGTAATATATATCATAGTAAATAAAATTACTGACAAGGATAAATTGTTTGTTGCGTACTCACTTTTACGGGATTTCCATCGTGCAAATCACTTAGCGATGGCCGCTTTGCTCGTTTGCTCATTCTGTTTTAAAAAATTATTTTTTGTCATTAATTTTCTAATCGATACTGTTATTAATTTTCATATTGTACCTATAGTATTCCATACGAGGGACTACATCCCACAATCCCGTTACGCTTAATGTCATGGATGACTTTTTACCGTTGATATGATTTTGAGTATTTGCGTCGTCTGATCCATTTTGATTTTGAAAGCCCTCCATCCCGGTGATCCTATAAATTGTTTTTATTTTATTCTGTTATATATTTTCTTTTACGCACTTTTTTATGTCTACCCGGTTTTTATAATCCCAAAATTTATAAGATGAATATTTTATTTTTAAAATATAAAATGTTAAATTTTTGAAATTCAAATTAAATATTTTTTTTCATCAAACTGCACTAATATTTTTGACTTTCTTTTTAATTCAAATCATTAATTTACTACACTGTAAAAAATTTTCGGAGTGTATGCAGGTGAAATTTACCCCTGGGGAATTTATTTTAATATAAAAATTCCAAATTGGAGTGAATGCGGATTTAAATAAAATTCGTGATCACTCAGAATTCACTCCCGATTTTTTACAGTGCACATAAAAATAAATTTTTAAATATTTGAATCCCTGAAGTATAAAAAAATGACATAAAAATAAATGTCGAGAAAAGTAAACATATTTTTTATTGCCAATATAATTTTTTATTATAAAATGAAACTTTCGAGTGAAATTTGAAATTTAATGGTTCATCCGCGAGTACTAATATTCAATATTGTTTTTTTTTTTTTGTATAATAAATTTTTAAATTAATTAGTTTAAAAAATTATTAGTACTGACATTAAAATAGTTATGGCAGTAAACAAAGGAAATAGAGTCATATATGAAACGGAAAATTAAACATAACTCTAGGTTTGTGAAAATTTAAAAAAAGTAGAATTGTCTGGTTTTGTTCGAACATAAAAGCAAAGCTCGGGAGACTCTTATGTTTATTTTCTTAAAACTAACGCAGTATGCAATACAGATAATATCTGATAATATGATTAATAGTGTTTATATTATTAAATCCAATAAAAATGATTTATTATTTATTTTTATTTATAAATTATCAATAACTAAAGAAATAATATAAATTTTATAAATTTATTGATAAATTTAAAATCCTTATTTTATCGCGTTAATTCAAGTTATCAAAAATTTTGATACAGCGTTCAGGAAGTTTATCAATCACTATTACAAAGTTGCTTATTGCCAAAATAAACATTTTATCGATAATAATTTTATTAATTTTAATTAAAATTTAATTTAAGACTTGTCTGATTAATTTACTAAATAAATATTTTTTATTTCGCGATTTTTTTTCTTCTTAACAACTGATTAAAAAATAAAAGTTTCAATGCAAGAGTAATGTAAACCCATAAAGTTTTCTTCTTTTAAATGTATGGTTTAATCTGTATAAAAAGAAAGAATTTCTTCATATATAAACATAATAAAAAAAAATATATAAATAGGAGAGATAAAAAAAAATCAGACAACAATTAAGTAAAAAAAGTTTAAGTATATAAGTATATACATTTATATTTATGTCTTAAGGGGCGTATTCTCTTTTATGCTTTTGTGTAAGATAGTGATCGATCGATGACAAAAAATTACTTGGTCAGGAAGTAGTAAGTAAGAGCACATCAAAGTCTCATACTGTTTTGTCTTAATACAACTTCAGTATTAATGTATGTATACATGTATGTATATATGACATACGCTACGCATACTGTCTTAATATATATGTTCAGTAGTTGCTGGAGTATATACATATGTATGTGTACTAGATAGTATAAAGTAAGTTGCCAAAATAACGCAGTTCAATTTTGACGTTACTTCATCCCACGAAAATTTTGGCATCGGTCCTAAAATAAATTCAACCACAAATATATGTGTATGTGAATGAGTAAAAGCTTTCATTCATACTATATTATTATTCATCCCTCTAGTATGATGTTGAAGAACAAGTATTAAGTCAAGACGATGGAAAAGAAGAAGAAGAAGAAGAAAGACGGAGAAAATATAATATACAAGGTCAAGAAACGTCTAATGGATTTTAGTAATAAAACAAAAGTCGTTAAGCTATTTTTTATTAACAAACTTTATTTTATTTTCAAAAAGTTTCTTATTAAAAAAATTATTTGAGTTAAAAATAAATAAGTTTATATAGAAAAAGAAAAAAAAACTTTTTAATTAATAAAAATAGCAAACAATTATTTTGTAGTAAAAAAAACTTTGTAAAAAAAAATTTCGAGGAATAAATATATATTTTGAATTAATAACTCACGTTTTTGGCGAATTAACTAAATTTTATATCCCTTAATTAATTGTGAGCAAAATTATTAAAATTAACGAACACTATAATTATTTATCACAAATATATAAATTATTATAAAATAGCCAAGTCATCTGGTGGTTCACTATCGATTTAATATCGATCACAAATCGGTAAAAAAGCGGCTTAAGTAAATTTTGAAGAGATTTATTTGAAGAAAAGAAAGTTAATTTAATTTTGTTTTAAAGAATTAAAGCACTAAGACACTATGAAGAAAGTGCTAACGATTGAATTATGAAGATCAATGACCGGCGAGAAGTTATGTGTCTATATGGCGAGGATCTTGAAAAGTGATCCTGATGCCACGAGTGGAGTCTGTGATCATTAAACCTCCCGTGTTTGTGCTCTGTTTCTGATTCACCCACGAATAATGTTAAAGAAGCATGCGTCGTTGAATTTCCCTTTCTCCAGGTCAAGAAAGGGAAGTAAACTATAATAAGAAGACGCCACTCATATATTGGAAATTATATTGCTAAATTATATTATTACTATCCAACATAAATACACGTGCCTTTATTATTTATATATCTATTCATTTAAATATGAATTTCCAAAAATAATTTTATGAGTTCCTCGTTATTAATCTATTTTGACCGGCAATTATTTGTCATCGGGAATTTAAATATCTCATTTGAATATTCAAAATTCCCATGATTTCACTCACTATTTTTATTTATATTTTTTATTACAATTAATTCAAAATTTTTTTTCAAATTCCATTAACATTTATCCTCATTTTAATCATTCAAATTTTTTGTTACCTGTCTATTTTTATCATAAATATTTATAATAAATTTATCCTCAAATAAAAATTTTTGCCGGGATTTACTTCCTCAAACAAATCAAAGCCTACTTGATTCCATGCTTAAATATTTTTACTTTGAAATTATTTCTCGCAAGAAAATTAAAAAACTTTAAAGTAAAATAAATAATTACTTTGGTGAAATATAAATCATACCTGCGCAGCAATGAAGTTTTTCGTTTTTTATTCATTTTAATTTATGTAAAACTAACACAAATAAAAACAACAACAAATAAAAAATAATAACAATAAATTTATTGCGGAAACGTTAAATCACATTCGTGTATTGCGTTTCAAGCTCGACTATCACCTTTTTCAACAAACTCTCGATATATATACACTGTTGAGGTAACTTAAAAGATACACATCGCACACGTACAAAGATGTCATTTAGCTCGCGATGAGGAAATTCTTTATCGTATCCAGCTGGCCACAAGGTAATGCATCGTCGGTACATTGATACTACTCTACTTCTCAATTTACTATTTTTTTATATATTTATTTTAACAATAAAAATTTTAAACCGTCTAACAGAAACAGACCTTGGCTATAGGTGTATTTTTTTTTATCAATATCCTTGATAAAAAAAAACGTAGTACATAAACAGTATATACTTATATATAATTACTTAACTCGCGCTAATATTTTTCTTATCTAAAAAGTTATCATCTTCTATTGATTATTGTTTTAATTAGTATGACGCGTTGGTGTCTACTGTTGCTAAAAATAATTTTTCACTTGAAATTTTCTATACAGAAAAAATAAATTTTTTGGCGCGAAAAAAATTTTGCATTATGAAATGGAAAACAAAAAGTTTCTTGACAAAAGAAAATTTTTTCCTGTCATAAGAAAATTTTCGATTTCAATTCATAGTGAAAATAATTTCTCAGGGCAACTAAAAATTTTTTGCGCCAAGAATTCTTTTTTTTCTGTGCACAGATGGAATTAATATTTTTTTATTACCATAATTATTTTTCTTTTATTAGTATGGGAACGTCCAATTCACTTAATTAATATAAATGCCATAGTGTCGTCACTAGTTAATTGGAATGAATTTCGATTGTTAAGTATATGTGTTTTGATAGATAATATATTTGACATTAATATGTACTGTATCAAAGTCAATTATTTTACTAATGAATAAATATATTTTTTGTTCAGAAAAAAAAACTGATAAATATCTTACAGTAAAATTAAAAAAAAAATTTGATGGTTAAATTTACTAGTCCGATTTTATTGTAGAAATGTTTATACTTTTTCTGCACTAAAAATATTGACTGAGTAAGTTAGGTATAAATAGATTCATAACAGGGCTCGGCTGGAAATTATTTAAGGCAACTCGTGATTTTGATAATTGAAAAAAAAATTTTTTATGGTGTTTCGAAAGTGATTTTTTTAAATACATTAATTTTACAGGCAAGTATGTGAGAAACAAAAATTTAAGAATCTTTTGTTCATTTTGAAATTTTACTTTAATGGTAAAAAATTAATTAATTTTCCAAAAATATTCACTGTCATTATTTTGAACTTTTGCTTACAAAATTCAATATTACAAATAATAGAATACTCTAATATTTTTTAAAAAATTTATGAGTAGAAATAAAAAAAAAATATATATATTAGTAGCAGTAAATTTGTATAAAATTTGAAACATAAAATTAATATTAAAATAATTGGTCAATTTTTATTAATGAAAAATAAATTTTTTTGCCAGGGACATAAATTATTTATTAAATAATTAATGATCTTGAGCTCGATTGATAAAAAATTAATTGTCTGTCTTGAGATGAAGTAAATTTAGTTGAATATTTTTGTTGAAAAAAAAAAAAAAATAAAAAAAAAAAACAATAACAGAAGATAAATATTTACCCCTGGGTATCCACAAGCGTAAAAATCAATAACAATAAAAAATAAAATAAAATAAATAACGCGAATGTTGATGCGTTAGTATCACTTTATTAACTAAAATGTATCCATCACCAAATCCGACATTTATACCAAGTGACTATCAAGCATTTAACAAATTGCCGACCCCCTTGCCGATAAATTGCCAGTACCACTCTTAAGTTAGTTAACCCCGTGGTGAACTTGTACATATAAGCAATGGCGTAAGTTTCTTAACAACAATTCTGAGAGACATCTTCTATCTCTTATACTTAACTCATCATCTCATTATCTCTTACTCACTCTCTGCTACTTTTTTATTTCCCCTTTGTATATACACTACATTCGAAGACTAATTAATTGTCTCAGTTAAATTATTACTCACAATCATCACTCCATCATTGATACTAATCTGCCAATGATTAATCATTTTTATTTTTTCTATTAATTTCTATTAACTCAATTAATTCAAACATAATAAAAAAAAAATTTTCTTTATTTTTTATCTATGGATTATTTTCTCCATGATCTTGTAGAGACGTTTTATTTATTATCATTTTTTAAAACACGTGCTGGATAAAATTGGAGTGTCAGAAAAACGTGAATCATTACAAACATACATACATACATACATCCATACATACATACATATATACATACATACATACATACTTACATATATATACTAGAAATTGCCAGATATTGTAAATGTTAAGTGTTTCGACGCACTTCAATTTAAATATTAAGACCAAGACAAGTCCAGATGAAACTGCGTCAAGTGACCAATCTTATTATATATATTGTTGTTATAAGATCTACTAACGCATTATATATGTAGACATATTTAACATATGTATTTTATTCTGTATACTTTATCATTAGAGCAATAAATATCTTAATATTCATACAAATAATCTTTTAAATTATTGCACTGTAAAAAATTTTCAGTGAACGCGGATTAAATCCGGAGTGACCGGAAGATTGTTCTTTCGTTTAAATCTCCTCTGAGTGAAATTTACTTCGAAGGGAAGTTTATTTTAGTATTAAAACTCCAAATCGATTTAAATAAAATTCAGATCACTTCGAATTCATTCCCGACTTTTTACAGTGTCTAATTTTTTTTTTAAATTTGTAAATCAAAAATATTTGATATGAAACAAAAACAAAAACTATTTTTTCATTACTTCATTGAGCATTGATAACAACAGTTCTTATTATTTATTATTTTAAATTTATTTAAAAAAAATAACACTTTTATATTTCATGAAAGATTTATTTCAATATTAAGTGCTTGCAATTATTAATAAATATCTTTTTTTATATAGCATCAAAGTAAACGACGCTTTAGTACCCACCTTAAGTGATTCATCGTTTAATAAACAAATTAACCAAGTTCATTTTAATTCTGGGAAAAGTGTAAAGCAAACTTAACGATTTTTCTACTTACAAATTAAAAAGTTGTATGCACTACCATGACACTTTTACTAATGAAAATAATAATTGAGTTTCCATTAACGTATTTTGATGATTTGATACGATAAAGTAATTACACGTTAGATAAAAGGAAAATTATATTAGAGAATTTTAATTATTTTATTTCCTTGGGATACATTCAGTATAGAAAATTAATCATTTATTGATTTTATAATTTTTTTAATTACCATTAATGGTGTCATTACATTATTCTTATTGTTAATAACTTTTTTTTTAATCTAGTTGATTTTTAACATTTTTAGTCCCTCTGTTTATTGTTATTTTATGCTTTTTGAATAAACGAATGCTAATTTTTATTTATTATCGTTTATTTATGTGTGAATTAATGCTAAAAAAATTTTCATCGTCATATTTATCATTTACTTGACTCTTAACATTTTTAAGCATTGAAAAAAAATCTAAAAATAATAATTCGAATTTTTTTTACTGGAATGTCTCGAGAAATTTCAAATTATCGATAAGTTTCTAAAATTTTTAAAATTCTTTTAAATTACATCGGAAATTTGAAAAAATGTTTAGGAACTTTTTACATTTCCCGAAACAGTAAAAAAAATTTTCGAGCCTGGAAATATTTAGGAAACTTGAAAAAATATTTTTCCACTTAAGAAAATTCTTGAAAGTTCTGAAACATTTCAGAAAATTTTACAATTGTCTCGAAATAAAAAATAAATAAAAATCACCGTACACTGGGTCGAATAATAATTATAATTACTATAATACATTGTCATTATTATTCATGACATTGAAATTATAATAAAAATTACATTATGTAATTGAATTTACAATAAGGTAAATCATTTTAGTTGAATTTGCAATTGAAAATACTTTTTATATTGTTTTATAAATACAAAAGTATAAAAAAAAAATTCCATGTAAAAATATTGACTGTTCTAAATTTTAAAGCGTGTTACAATGAAAAATTTTTTTTAAAATGATTTTTAAACTTCTGAAGATATAAAAAAAAATACAATTGACCTAATACTAAAAATTAACGTTTTTGACTGATTTGTAAACGTTTTTTTGACGCTCCATTAAAAGTACTAGGTTTAATTATTTTTTTCAGTGTAAAATACGTTCAGAAAAAACTTATTTTCAACTATTTCTGGAGGTTTTTTGTTTTAGCTTATCTTAATATCAGTATATTCATTGATTTTTTTTTTAAATTTTCAAAAGTTTCAAAAACGTTTAAAAAAAGTTCGTTGTGTCACGTTTTGAAGTTAAGAATAGTCAACACTTTCAACAATTTTTTTTACACGATTTTGTTCATTAAAAAAAAAAAAAAAAAACTCTTATCACAAATTACGATTTACTGACATGATGATTATAATTATATAAATTATGCACGAAAACGGAAGTTGAAAATATCTATTTACTTTTATCATAACAAAATCTATGTATGTGTCCATTGTCCTATTTGCTGTTATTATATCTCGTTAGCATCATCACCGACTCATCGATCCTCATAAAAAAATTGATATAGATTCGCTGATGTATCGTTACGCTGTTTATTGTATTGTATACAAACGCATTGTCCACTAGAATTAACTCTGTAATCCATAACTTAGACTCTATTGCTCTTCAAATATTAATATTACTTACAGTAATAAGTAATAAGTAATAAATTTTTAAAAAAATAAAATCAATATAAAATAAATACAAAATTATTTATCTTTATGACGGCGATTTTTTTTTTATAAACTATGTTGCAATACTGTTACGTAGTGAAACATGTGGCTTACTTAGATTTTATGCGTTTTTGAGTGAATCCTATATTTAGAATGAGATTGAAATGTTATATAAAAAAAATATTCTAATTTAATACAAAAAAAATTATGTTTTTAATTAGTAATTTTTTATTTTAAAAATTAATAAATCATAATAAAATTTAATTAATTAATTAATTAATAGATAAAATAATTAATATATATTTTTTTGACTTTAAATTGCAAAAAAATTTTTTTGAACATATTTACTATTCATACTTTTACTTCTTACATCTATATAAAAAAAAAAAAATTATTAAAGTCTACAAAAAAAGATACCGAAGTTAAAAGTTTGTTTCAAAACGACAAATTATAAACAAAAAAAAATATTTAAAGAAATTGCACTAATAGTTTTTTAAATTTTCTACATGTGCATATTTTTAGTTTTTTTTTTTTGGTCATTTATTTATTTAAAAAAAAATACAAAACTTGTTAATTGTCTGTTAACTTCAGGATCATAAAAAAAAATATACAAGCAAATATTTATTAATATCATACACTATTTAGAATATTATTTTTATCACACATGACACATTACAATAATTGAACAATTACTTCTAAAAATACTTCAGTTAGAACTTGACGATCTTCTTTATTAATTATCATCATAAAAATAATTCCGTAATTTTTCTTCAAGTTCATCAATAAAAGTTAAATGATCTAAGCTAATAAAAAAAAAATCTGTTTAGAACATATCCTTTTTAATGAAGTAAAGATAAATTAGTCAATCATACATCACTCATAAAAAAAAACGTAGTTATTATCGTGAACCGTATTAGTTGTTTATCTTGTTTCATTTTGTGTTCCTTGAAAATTAATATTTTATGACTTATGACGCTAATACACAGTATGTTTGATCACGATGACAAGCATCGTGATGATAATGACCTACATGTGTAGTAATTTGTATGTTAGATGTCACCAACAATTTTTCATGATCATATTTTATAAATCTTAGTTTTATGTTTAAACATTCATATATATGAATTAATAAGATTAGCCTTGTAAAAAAAATAGACATTAAACAGATTCAACATTTGACGTTCGACATTCGTTCGGCCTCCGTAAAACCTTCATAAATTTTTGTTTTATTTACAACAATAGCAACAAATAATAATAATAATTTATTATATTTACGCTATATCTTTTTTTAATTAATTATTATTCCTTTCCTAACTGGTAATGTAAAAGTCAATGAAAACTGATGTTCAGTATTCTCAGGATTTAACAGCTCGAAGCCGGTTCAATCCAGTTAAATCCAGTTTATAATACACACGATATTACCTGAACATTCTGGGTATGCAGTGGTATTTATATCAATTTTTTTTAAACAATATTTATCGGTATTATTATTATTTATAATAACAATAATTAATATTAATTATTGTTATGTATAGAAACAAAACCCATTTTTTATTTTGAATATTTTGATAAATCGCGGGCTGACTCATTTTTTATTTTTCTTACAAATAAATTATCGCAGAGATAAAAAGTAAATAAATTATGGTTGGATTTAAAATTTCTGGGGATTGATGTTAGGAAACAGATAAAAAAATTGGGCCTTTCCCGAAATAATAGTTTTTATATGTAATTAATAAAAAATTGGGTATTTTAATTTGATTAGGATCTTATCAATTAAATAGGTTATTGACGTGTTAGTCACGATATTAAAGAGATATCTATTGCTTCAATGTTACATAGATAAAATTTTTAAGACATGAAAAAGAAAAAAGTTTTGATTACTCGATAAGTCGATTTAATTATGTGTCAAACCCTTTTTACAAAAAAACATCCGGTTTCCTATCGTGGGTTTTTTTTATTGCTATTTGACATGAGGAAAATATTCTGAGTAATTTTTTAAATTTATTTATTAATGATTAATACATATATATATATATATATTTTTATTGAATAATTCATATGGTAGATATGTTTTGTCGGTCGATAATCGGGATTTGAAAGTTGGGATCGCGGTGACACCTGTTGATTAAATGTTTTACTGTTTATCAGACTTTATTTAAAAATATTGGCACTAGTATTCAAAATTAATAAAGCGGGAAAATTATCGGGTGTTGTTAAATAGTTAATTTTTATTGGTAATTTTATTTATAGAAATTTCTGTCTAGACTTCGGATTTATAAAAAAAAATTTAATTTTTTATGCAACCGGTTTATAAAATTAAATTCTGGTTAAACTATTCAAGATACGACTCAAAAGTACTGAGTTGATTTTATAGTAAATTTAATTTTGTACAAAAAAGACCTCGGTCAATTTTTACGTAAACTTATTATTTTGAACGGAATTGCCACCAAGAACGATCGAATCGAAGTAAAATGTATGTTCTATCGTGTCTAACAGTTTTTTCAACTCTAACAGAAGAAATTTTTTATTATTCGCTTCTATGTGCTAGTGTTTTTCTAGAATACTTGCCTGATACCCCCGAGACCTTCAAACATCCACCGGATGCTTAATTTTGATCAGAATCCCGTCTAAGAAATTCTTTAGAAAATCTAGACTCAGGGCTCGGTGCTAAGAAAAAAAATTTTTTCCTTCACTTCTGTGTGCTAGTGTTCTTCCAGAAGACTGGCCTGATACTTGGAAAATCTAGACTCAGTTTCCTGAGCTCGAAAACAGCAGCAAGTTTCGAGGTTTTCCCGTAGAGCCAACCGTTTTTCAAATTTTTGTTTTCAATACCAATAATAGAAGTTTTGATTTTAACTATCAGAGATATGTAAAAAATGGATAGAAATAACTTTATAGCAAATTAAATTCTTTACAAAAAAAGTCCTTATCCATTATCAGCTAAGTCCAATAGTTTATATGGGAGAGATTTTTGAAACTTATATTAATTTTTTATCGCCAAACATTTTATGAATTTTCCAACTGTCTTAATTCTAAATCCAACAAATTGATTCCACTAACACTTGATCCCATTGACATTCAGTTAAAAATAATGAAGATGAAGGTTTTCAAGGTAATGATAACGAAAGTTATGAAAACTTTGATGAAACTGATGAATTAGAAGATCAGGTTTCAATTAAATCTAGTCTATGGAATCCATTGCCGGGGATCAGATGTCATGGAACCATTATTTCCTAATTTAAAAAACAGTTAACGATAAATTTTCATAAAGAAAACTATCAAATTAATTATAGTTCAAAAAATATAACCAACAACTTTATTCCGCTTCAACTTTTAAACATTCTTCAAGTAAATAATCAAAAAAAAAAAAATTTCAATTAAATTGAACATTTATTTAAATTAAAATTTATATATTTAATGAATATATACATGAATATACATTTTTATTAAAACAATTCATACGATGATTTACAATAAATTTGAATAATTATATTTATGGCTATGATTAAATTATTATAATTACACTTCTACATTATTAAATATTTTGGCAAATATTTTTTTTTTTTTCACTTGGAATCTATTATTTATCATTTTAATAATATTATTAAAAAATAACATATGCATTAATCATATCCTATATATTTGTTTCCTATTAAAGATATATATAAATATATGACAATTGGAATAATATATATTTTATTGTAATTCAATACTGACGACGTTTCAAATTGTATAAATAGTCGTTATAAAAAAACAGGAAAGTTGAGTATACAACAAAAATGTACTGCAATGTAAATATTATATATCATAAAATCATTAATATAATATATATCTTCTAATAAACAAAAATATTTTTTAATCACATTAATAATAAATATACAATTCAATCTTAAACGGTAACTTTTAACAGAATTCAAATATTTAAATTGCATCATATAATAATTCCATAAAAAAAAAAATATATATATATATATATATATATATATATATATATATATTTTTTTTTTTTGAGCCAGCTTTAATTCATTCATTTTTTTATTAAAGTCAATTAATATTTAGTTTTTTTTTCTTTTAATAAAAAAAAAATTAATCAATAAATTGCAACAAAATTTTGTTGAATTTAAATCAACGCGGCCTGGTAATTTTTAATATTTACATAAAAAAATTAATAGAGAGTCCAAAAATATTAATAGTAATTCTTATAATAATTATTTAATACTTCATAACAATAATCGAATTATAACGAGTATTTTTATCAATTTTTTTTGTTATTCCAATTGCTATAACTTTTCTAATAAACAATTTTTTCTAATTAAATTAGGAAGATCAATAAAATTTTTTACTGTTTAATTGTCTAGTGTAAATGGATTGAGAGGACTCAGTTTTTTAAATTTTTGTTGAAAGGGCAGAAGTAGCATTTGAGGACACTGCTCCATTTTTTGACATTTAATGCTTTATTTTAATTAATGAAAAAGTGTAAAGTAAAGTATTTTAATAGTGGGATAAAAGTGTCTTTGAACACATTTTTAAAATTAATAGTCATTGTGTCTTCTACAACTTATTTTATTTTAACTTTTCAAGTATCCAAAACTGGTCCTAAGGTGCCAAAAAACGACACCTATACTGTATAAAGTGGTGTAATATTTTAGTAGTTTATATAGGAACAAAATGTAACTTGATTTTGTTTTTAAAAATAAATTTTGTTCAACTGTCAGCGATTTAAAAAATGGGCATTACACAAAAAAATCTAACAAATAATTTTAAAAAATAAATAAAAATTCTATGGTATTTAAAAATATTTTTCTTATTTCTATTGGAAGAAAATAATTGTTAATTATTTTATTAAAATTTATTTGGATTTAATCACTCATCAGGTGATTTTCTTTAGTGATTATTCTGCGTATTTACAATCCATTGCTCTTAAAAAAAATGCTCCCTAATTATTTTATAAATTTCAAGGCGCCAATTAATTTACACTTGTAAATTTCAAATTTTTTTTCGGTTCTTCCAAAAGAAGATGGGCCTCGATAATTTTATTTTTCTATTTACTCAATTTTTTAGAAAGCCTACGAGTCTTATCCTGTATCCATTTTTGTAATTGTCACGGAAAAATTTAAAGAATGTTAAATGAAACAACATCGATTAGTATTCAGAACGTTACTGAATGTATGCAATAAATTGCGTAGACAATTTCCCGTGTACATTTACATTCGTAGGCAACAGAACAGAACACAATAATATAATTTTAGTCGACAATGAAACGGTAAAAATTTACGCAGTGCCCAAATATTATCAACAAAAACATTGCAATCAACTCATATATTCTTCCACAAAATTACAGAAAACTAAACCCGTCTCATTGATTCCTCTCACCAATTTCACACACTATCTATGTAACGTTACAATAGGCAGTAATTTTTCATAACTAATAACATTTCTTCAGACAATTGAACAGTAAAAAAAAACAGTACAGAAGTATCGTAATTTGACACCTCGTTAAATAAATAAATTAAAATTTTTTCTAATTAATCTCGATTGCTTATAATTTTTTTTTACTAAAAAAAAAATAAATGAAACAATTTTTAACAAAATAAAAAATTGTAGCATTAATTTAAATCTCACTTTGATTTTTTTTTTTATATTAATTATTTGTATTTTTAAATCCTCACAAATTATATAAATAATAATAATATTAATATGTGAGTATGTAAAATACTATAGATTTATAATATCATTTTTATAATTACGAGACATTAAATACGCGCATACATAAATCGTATAAACTAATTTGGCATTGCGCGTTTAATTGTCACATAAAATACATGTTATTATTATTATTATTATTAATTAGATACTTAAAAAAGTACCTAGGTAGATATTTATCATACGAATAGTCGGGGTTTATAACCATTGTATGTAATCGATTATCAATTAATCATAAACACATTACCATCAATTGTTATTATCCGCAATAATATAAATCATCCAACTCTATGTTTAATAATTAATTAATTACTTGATTATTTATTGACTTAGATCGTGTTTCCTTGACGTTGATTAATTATTTGTTAATTATTCGATGTTTATTTAGTTTATTATTTTCTTTTATCAAGTGGATTCTAAACCTCCACCAGCAAGTTTTGTGGCGTATAAATTTAATGCCTGGAAAAAATAATAGTTTATCAAATAATGTTATAGCAGATCAATAATTAAAAATAAATAGTTACCTTGTAGATAAAAGCATATTGTTCTTTAGTTTGTACAGCACCAGCTCGATCGCGCCGTATCGTGTAAACAACTCGCGGTACATCAACAGTTCGCGTTATTTCGTACTGTCTAATACCCAAATCTAGAGCAATTAGTGTACCAGTTCTACCGGTTCCTGGGCTACAATGAACTACTATTGGCCCAGGACCACCTCTTTGTAGTGCACGCGCTTCTAGTAATATTGCTATTAGTCCAGCTGCATCTGTTTGGACACCATTTGCTGGCCATAAATACCAAATATGAAATACTTCTCTATAAGTATTGTTTTCCAAATTCTGAAAAAAATAAATTTATTATTAATATAAGGGTGAGTTCCGTCTCGGGTAGGGTTAAGAAACTTCCAATTCCGTCCGGTAGCCAAAAAATGGACTTTTAAATTGCGACCGATTTATTTCTCCCTCCCTTACATCATTTTGCGCAGAAGAAATTAATAATATTGGTGAAAAATAGAGTGGGGGTAAACTAAAGTTTTTCCGTGATATCAGTAATTGATTTTGAATTTTTACTGTTTTGTTATGTGAGACCCAGTATCTGATCAGGGAACTATTACCCGATTACTCTTGTATTTGTATATCTATATTCACTAAAATTTACTAAATATAGATCTTTAATCCATGGAGTCATCGAGTACTAGTTCCCTGATCGGGTACTGTCTTTTACCTTAAGACAAAAAAAAATCCAATTTACTTCGTATGGAGTAATTTTTTTTGAAATTCCGAAACTCCGAGTCACTGAGTGAATTTGAATTTAAATAAAATCCGTAATCACTCCGAACTCACTCGTAGTTTTTTACAGTGTAGTCATTGTATGTGTATGTATATAATATATCAACTCATATGTTTGTAGTCATACTTTGGACGTTAACCCTCACTAGAACGCCCATAGAGTTCATTAATTTTTTATCATGGATTATTTATTTCATTTAATAAAAAAGTTATTTATTTAGGGGGAGGGCTAGACAAAATTAAGTATAAAAAAATTTATTTCCGCAATTTTTTATTTTTCTGAAGCTGTGCCATTCTATAAAAAGTTTAAAAATAAATTTTTTCGGCAATCAAAGTTCATAATAAGCGATAAAAAATTTATGATAATGGTAATGACTATTATGAGTTTATAATTAAACTTAAGTATATAAATATGTGTATCATAATTATAATCTTCAGAATAGTAAATAAAAGTAATTGAAACACCTTGATAATTATAAGTATTGCTCGGAATGTGAAGTTAATTGAAATTATTCATATTAAAAGTGATAGTTGATAATTAAATAGTAGAGAATGATTCTCATGCAGCATAACAGAATTATTTATAAATGCACTATGAGAACTATTATTATCTTAAATAATAATTATGCTCATGTAAATAATGAAGTCTGTGAGTTTTTTTTTTAATTGTCAAGAGTTAATCGGACACTTTAAATAATTAACTTTAAAAGAAATTATCTTTAATTTTTCGTAATTATCATATCCGTTTCGGTCACTTCGCGAGTGTAAGTAAAAGTATTTTAAAATCTTGTCATTATTAAATTTAACTCTCTGATGAACAAAATCATAAGACGACCAGATGTTTGTTAAGCATCTTTTTAATTTTTAAAAATTTTACTTTATATTTCTGATTAATTACTAAGTATAGATTAATTTACCTTTAAATGTATTGTAGAAATCGCATATTTTTCTTTGGTCTCTCGTTTTTTTAATGTCACTTGATAGTCTCCGTAAAGACGATGGCAATCGGTAACTTCTGACGGTGGTATATACTCGGAACATTTATCTACACCATTTTCAATGAGATCGGTAAGCATAATAATTACTTTAGACTGCTGTTCCCATATCATTCGCCAAAAATCGGTTACTGTCGACTCCATTGGCGCTTGACACGCAATGTAATATTTAGTAGCGTTTTTAGGACCGCGTACGTAACTTGCATTGATGTATTCACTCAGTTGATCGTTGTTGATTTTCATAAGAGGTACACGTGTCTCTGGTAGAGGCACTACATTTGCGTATCTATTTTTAACTTCCGCACCAGGTGGTAATTCATCTATGCGCGCTGAAACCTGTGGTATGCCTGTGAACTCCTCGTATATTGCATTTTGTTCATTACAGAATGCCGATAGACCAGCAAAATTTAATGGATGTGATGGAATTACCGTCTGAAATTAGTTTTTATTTTCTTTTAACACAATCATAACATTCTCTTCACAAAAAAAAAAAAAACATTTTAATTACAGTTTTTCGTAAAAAAAATTTTAAATCACATAATTTTTCTATATTTTTATTTTTTTTTACAATATAATTATTCATCATCATTTAAATATTAATTAATTTCTTTACAAATAAATTCATTTAATTTTCTTAAATTTTTTAATTATTTGTCTAATAGAAAAAGATTTTTTCTAAATTAGATATTTACTTCAAATAAAAAATAATTAAAAAAATTACAGTCTATTAAAAAGTTAATTTATAGGTTCGTTTATTAAAAAAAAAAAAAATTAATTACACGGAAAGAAAATTATGAAAATGGTTCCTATAATTTTGTGAAATTTCATCCTATACCAGTATAGGAATGATGACCATAAATTATGGGAACACGTCCTATAGATATAGGAATATTACCCATAATTATAGGAATAGTTCCTATAATTATGGGAATGATACCTATACCATTATGGGAATAGTTCCTATAATTATAGGAATGGTTCTTATAATTTATGGGATTGGTTCCTATACTATTATAGGAATGGTTCCTATACTATTATAGGAATGGTTCCTATACTATTATAGGAATAGTTCCTATAATAGTATAGGAATGGTTCTCATATTGGTATAGGTGTGGTTCCTATAATATATAGGAACCATTCCTATAATAGTATAGGTACAATTCCTATACCATTATAGGAACCATTCCTATAATGCATAGGAATACTCCCTATAATTTTCTTTCCGTGTACAGTAAAGTCAACAGTTAGGAAAATTATTTTATTCATCGACTGGAGTTATTAAAAAGGAACAAATTATTACTTACAGAATCTTCAAAAGTTGGGTTTCCATAGCTACGTTTAGATGCTCGTGCAGCCCCTTTACGCCTAACACTATTATAAGCTGAAACGCTGTCCAAACTGTAAGCATCTAAAGAGACTGGTCGACATCTTTCCCCGTAATTAAATCTCGTTTGACGCTTTCTCATAATAAACTACAAAAATTAATAATTATAACTTTTAATGCTGCTTCAAAATTCTCTTTACAAAACAGAACATCAAAAGCCAAAGTTTTCATTTATTTTTATATACATGACGTAGATTCAAATAACCGTACGTATATTCCAATAGAATTAAAAACTTTTAAAAAGACTTTTTTTCCCAACTTTTATCGTGCGATAGAATTTCCTATAGAACTTTTGATCAAAGGCTTTGCTTTGATAGGGACAAAAAAATTTTAAGAGCGATTTAAAAAAAATTATCAAGTAGTCTTTAGAAGATGAAAATTTATTTTTTAAAACCGGGTGGTATGAGCTTTTATTTAAATTAATTTAGTTAATATAATTAGCAGTAAAAAAAAAAGATGACTTACAAGTAAGCTGGCTAAGAGAACGAGGCATACAAAAGCCACACAAGAAACCACTATAACTGCAATAGCATTTCCGGAATCTCCATCTTGTACTAATTGGAAACTGCGAATCTACATAGATTTTTAAAATTATTAATTATCATTTATTTTATAAAAATAGAGCAATGCAACTTTTTAAAACTAAAAATATATTTTTTAATCAACGGATCGTAAAACCTCGAGTTTAATATAAAAAATGTCGTTTAATATTTTAGGTCACGTTCTTTACATCAAAAAATTTTATTAAAAGTTGCTTATATTTTTCAATATAATTTTTAAGGATGAAGACTAAAAAGTTCGTGATCTTATAAGCTAGACATTTACGAGGTTTTTACGTTACTTTTTTTATGTAACACAGAATAACTTACAGTCAAAAGAGATTCGAACGGTCGTTGACTGTACAAATTTGGCAGATTCTGCGTCATTGTTGCGTCAAAATTACCATTTTCATCAATAACATACAGAAGAATCGTCGATAAAATTAACTCTATTGGATTATTTTTGGCAGCAATTTCAGTGCAGGGATTTTTTTGAAATATTATTTGGCTCGCGGAGACCGGCCTGTAAAAAAAAGTAATTTATCTCTCGCTGAAATTTGATTAAAAATCCCATAAATCATAAAAAACTAACTTTTCCATTCCAACAGTTAGTAAATTAGCAAGTGATTGTTTGAGTGCAGGTAAATGTTGACAAATGTCAGACCAAGTGCCCTCGACGACTATTCTGACAAGTAAAGTGACATCTCCAGGAGTAATACGTTGTACGTCGTCCTCAGTGACAACTTGAACTGACCCAACTGTAGTAGTAATATTATCTTCAATATTTGTAACAACCGTACTATTATTACTCTCTATTTTAGTGCTTGTCATCTCGTCAGCATTTAATCCCGTTGAACTTGTCACATTCAATGTACTCATCGTTGTTGTATTTAATTCATCTACTGTCGTTTCCACTGGACTCGTCATACTCCTACTACTACTACTACTATTATTATCATTGTCAATTATTTCAGTTGTTAACGAGTCGGTAGTCGACGAAATATTGTTTAAATTATTTGTTTCATTATCATTATTAAATTCTTTCGTAACATTTAATTCCATACCAATCGTCGTACCTTCGGTATCTGAATTTGTTGTGTCATCAGTACTTGAGTAATCGAAATTTTTAGTAGTATAACTTGTAGTATCTGTTAAAATACTTTCTGTTGTTGTTAATAATTCATCAGTAGTACTATTTGAATCTCTCGTAGTACTTTCAGTTGTATTAATTTCCATTGTGTTATTATTCATTGACGTGTTATTAAATAAATCCGGCAGCAAAGTCGTTGAAATATTCTTAACATCATCATTATTACTGAGAAATGTTGATGAAGTAGTGTCATTAAGTCCAACAAACTCATATTCAACAGCGGAGGTTGTACTTTCAGGTAAATCGATTCCACGCCCGCTCGAATTAAATGTCAATGTCTCTGAGCTGGAAAAGTTTTTCGACGTAGTATTCGACATCGTCATAGTGGTAGACGTTACTGGCGATAAAGTTGTTTCCGACATTATCGTACTCGTTATTTCCAATTTATTTGTCGTGATGCCGGAAGTTGTTACGTCCTCGTCGACGTCAAACGACGGTGCTGGAGATGTTGGAGGAGAAGTTGAAATTAATTGAATCCCCTCGGGTTTTATGGAAGACGAAGAAGAGTTTAAACTAATTGCCTCTAAGGGTTTTTTAATATAACTTGTTGTTAGTTTATAATTTGTTGTATCGTTTATTGTTTTATCTTTACCATTTGATTCTGTTACATTTATTGTCGTAATTTCACTGTCTGGTTTTACTTTTTCAATGTTATCTTCAGTTGTATTTTTAATATTTAAATTATTTTCTGTTGTTTCAATAATTGGTTTTTCGCTTGTCACCAATTCCGTCAATGTTGAATTTTTTTTATCAATATTTTCAACATTTAAACCGTTGCTACTCAAATCTAGTGCACTTTTACGTTCTATTACTTCTTCGGGATTACGAGGAATGTCATTGACATTATCCTTTATTTTTAAATTATCATTATTACTATTATTATTCAGTGTTGTATTTATTACTGCAGTAGGAATAGATTTGACAGTAACTGACGACATTGAAGAGGATGACGGTGATAATACTGACGAATCCGTCAATATTTTAGTCGCATTACTGGAACGTTTCAAATTAACTGGTTTTGTTTGGATGTTATTATTGATAACCGAGGATTCGGTAATGAGTAATTTTTTATCATCCTCTTTGTTCTTATTGATCGTATTTTCAAAGGTATAGATTTCATCGGTTTCTTTATTAAAATTAATACTAGTTGATTTTTTATCATTTATAAGATTAACAGCTGAATTATTAACCGTGACAGCTGGTGATGTTTTAAAATAAGGATACGGCTTAAAGTCTTTTGTTAAATTAACATCAGTATTTTCTTTTGTAAAACCAATAGCTTTCTCTTCTGTACTACTAAACCGATTGGCACCACCAAATGATATCGTGCGACCTTTTGGCGTTAAATCTTTTTCTTCATCATCGTTTTTATCAATTTCTTTGTCTCTATTTTTAATTCTGTCTATTTCTTTATCTAAATTATCATCCAACTTGTCACCATTTTTACTAACTTCCTTTGCTTCTTTTTCTTCAATTTCTTTGTCGACATTTTTATCAACCGCTTTGTCATCTATTTTTTCATAATTACTTTTAGCTTCAGTTTTCTCAACATTTTTACCATCATCATAAACTTTATCCGTTTTATGATCAGTAATTTCCGTTTCGTTTAAATCTGATGGCAATTTCTGTACCTGAATCCGCTCAATACCTTCAAGATTATTCAATTTCGTAGCAGAAGTATTTATTATCTCAACTTGATCATCAAAATTTTTCAATTTCTCAACTTTATTTTTATTTATTTTAGTATTCTTATTGTTTATCATGACAGCATCTTCGTGGATTTCTTTCTTCTGGCCTTTGTAATTAACTTGAGTATCATTAATTAGCGAAACACCGCCATAATCATTAATTACTCTAGGTGTTGTTGCTTCACGTGATTCTAATTCCTCTTCAAAATTATCTTCATCATTTTCGTTATCTGTATCAACATTTAGTTCCGACAACTCATGGCTATTTGTGTCAACAATTTTATGCCCATTTGGTGAAATTAATTGTTCAAAAAAATGTTTCTTCGATTGGTTATAACTATTAATTTTATCATTTTTATCAGTCTTCAGTAAATCAATTTTTTGTAACTTTGTTGTTGTTTTATTATTACTACTACTACTGCTATTATTATTATTATTATTATTATTATTATTATTATTATTATTATTATTATTATTATTATTATTATTATTATTATTATTATTATTATTATTATTATAACTATTATTATTTAAATTTGAATATTTATCTTGATAATTAAATTTTCTTTGGTTATTTTGTATATTGGATTGTAGTGAGTCACGTGTATCAACACTAGATTCAGTAGTTATTTTAGCTGTGGAGGAATGGAAAGGTGTTTGACGTTCTCTATCATTTTTCAAGGCTGGCAAATGCGCAAACACATCAACTTCTTGATCAGCTAACGTTTTACGTAAGATTTTTGTACTGTTTCCTGATAGTAATTTGTAATCTTTCGTGTTTTCTGTTGTTTTGCTTATGATTTCTGGTGTTATGGACTCTACTGTTGTCTGTGATTGAGATTTTGTTGTTAATAACAGCAATAGTACACCTGAAAAATAAATACAATTTTTTATTTACTTATTTTTCTTCAATTATTTAATTCTTCTTTATCAATTCTTTGAACGCTACGTGATTTTTTTAATTTTTGAATCATTTTTCAGATAAATTATGAGTTGGAAAAGAAAACGTGTTTTATCATTAGTTTTTTTTTTTTTTTTTAAGAAAAATAAATAAAATCTGCGTTTACTTTTAATGATTATTAATTTATAAGTTTCTAAGAACAAGTTTTTCTGAGTTTAATATTTTTTTATATCATAGTATTTAAAAAATATGTAGTTGATAATAATTATCAGGTTGACGTGCATATAAAGATAAAAAGTATTAAGTTTTTTGTTGTTTTTATTTAAATGTAGATGTTTAAAAAAATTATTTACAATGTTTAAGCAGCGTGAACGTTAAAAGTAAGTTTCTAAGTGAACATAGTTTAAAGTACATAAAGTCTAACAGTACTTTGTACTCTTACTTCACCGAGCCATCGCGAATTATTTAAAGCTGACCGTCTACTCTTACAATTTATTTTTTTTTCTTCCTCTTTTTTTTATCTCTTCTAGGTTTTCTTTCTTATATTTATTTTATTTTATTTCCAAACGAGATAAGCTAATAACGGGATATATTTCGATGAAATTTTGAAATACTTTAGAAATTTAATTTTAAAAATCTGATATGTAATTTCAGACAATTCTGTCTATTCTCAATTGGAATTTCAAATTTAATGCCGCAAAAAATATAAAAACTTCCATTTATCGTGATTTTTTTCAGCCTAACAATTCTGTGACCTTATCAATGACAAAGCTTTATAGAGCATTGAATTCTCAACAAAAAATGACGAGTTTGTGTATCAGATAGTTTTTCAGTTACAGATAAGAGGCTGGAATTTAATTTTTTCATTGAAAAACGGATAAAATCGCTCGCCACCTAGTCTTGACCGTGACGTTGTATAAAAACTTGAATGACAATTTTGTAGGGGATTGCATGGCCTACAAAAAAGGTTTTATAGAAAAAAAATGATAAATTTAAAATTAGAAAGTTTAGGCATTTTAGAATAATACAATAAGTGAATACTTTTTTCAAAGTGAAAAATTTTATGCTCTACAAAACCACGTAGTCAATGAGGACAGAAAATTATTTTTAAGCTAAAAAATAACAATGGAAAAAAAGTTATGTTTTTTTTAATGACGAACATAAAAGTCAAAGCGAGCTTTTAAAATTCAAATTAAGGATAAACGACTTTTTTTAATGGATACTTAATCTGTATATTATCTCATTTAATTTATGTTCTTTCAAACAGCTTAAAGCTTTAAGATGTTCATTCGAATTCCGTGAAAAAAGTGGTAACTTAATAATTGAATACAACTTAAAAACTCGATCTGAACTTGATGTGAGCGAAAAAAAAATCCCATGAATTTTTTTAAAATATTAATTTGAATTTTCATATACCTGAATATCGGAACGTTTTTCGCGAAACGACAATTAAACAAAAACGAAATGAAAAGTAAAAAATCTACACTAGATCTAAATTTCTTAAATATTTCGCATGTCAGCCAAAAATGGCAGGAATAAATTTTTTTATATTTTCATTTTTCGAAAAAGGTTCCGATCGTAAGCTACATAAATTTCCTTGATTTTGACTTTGAATTTTTGAAACTTAAAAAGAATTTAATTTGTCAACTAAAAATTCCCAGTTGCTTTTTACTTGTAAGCTTCTTGAAAATTTCGCTTTCTCCCGGGAAATTCAAATGAAACATATTTGTTATTGTTTAAATATACTATATTTACCTGTCCATATTGTTAAGCTAACATTAATTCTGCGTGTCATTTCACTGTTCTTTGGATCGCTCCATAAAATCTAGAACAAAAAAAAAAACCGCAAATTAACAAGATTTCCATTTCAAAAATATTATCACTTTATCAGTTACAAGTCAATTAATTATATGTTTAATGTAGATAAGGATTAAAAAAATGCTTCTAAATTTATAAAATAAAAAAAAATTGTGCAGTAGTAATTTTAATCTCTGAATAGGCGACCTCATTCATATCAAGCAAAGTGTTTAAATCGTAATGGATCGTTATATATGTACTGGATTTTACCATTTTACCATTCTAAAAAAAGATGAAGATAAAAGTGAAAAAGATAAAAAAGGGAATACTGTGGAAAAATTAAGGGAAATGGAAGCAAGTGCAGCTATTGAGATGTAAATAGAAGTTTAAGTCACCGTGACACATCCGGTCATAGACAAACTACTCCAGTTAATTCTAAATAGTAAAATAAAGCACTCAGTTGAATAGAAAATAAAGTAGGCAGTATATTTTTTATGAATTTAAATCAGTAATTATTGAAGAGCTGTAACTATGAGCATTGATTTATTATAGATAAATATAATAACTGCGTCGCACGGTTATATTGTGATTAGAATATACATATATCTATAGATAATGCAGCTTAAGAATTAGCATTAGCTTAAGACCCTCGACTACTTGGCTAGTCAAGTATGAATATAGAATTACGATTTAATTCTATAGCTAGAGAATGTTAATTTATCGTTAGTTATTCGCTTTTATGTTATCTCGTTTAATAATTCTAAGATAAATTTATTTATCCTTCTCAGTAAATTATTTACTTATTCATTTAATATTGTTTTATTTAATTGAATATTTATAAATGGTGGAGACATATATATAAATGAAGGTAAATAACTAAATATGATAAAATATTTATGTCACAAGATGTTTACGGAACTCTCAAAGAGGATGCTCCACTAACTTGTATCCAAGTTCTGTCGTGTCTTTCGTGCTACAAAACGAGGCGAGAAGACCGTTAGCTACGGAAGGTGACAATCTGTACGTATATATATCAATATACAGGGAAACCAGATAAAATAAAGTATTAAAATTAGTTGCTTTTTATTTTTTTTTAAGATTCAAATTTTAAATTACGGTTGACTTATTTTTTCTTCAATTAATAAATTCAAATTAATTAAGAAAACGGAGCTGAAGAAATTGAAGATATTTGGTCCTTTTTTTATGATTTGAAAATATTCATTTTAGTCTTATAAAATGTAAATAGAAAAAAAAATCAATCAGTATTTTTTTTTTAAATTTGAGTTCAGTTAAAAATTCGAAAAATTTCGGATTTTCAAATTTATCGAAACACTTCTTCCTAGAAATGAATTAGGAGAAAAAAAAAAAAAAACTAAAAATATGCATGTGTAGAAAATTAAAAAAGCTATAAGTGCAATTTTTTCAAATATCTTTTTTTTTGTAATTTATTTTCAAAAAAAAATCAAAAAATTATTAAACGTCGGTTAACTTCAGTATCAGTTTCTAAAAAATAAAAATTTTAAATTTTACAAATATTAGATAAAAATTTATATGCAAGTTTTTCACGATATGAAAAGCAATTTTGAAAATTTGGTAAATCAAAAAAAAATCATTGATTTTTAATTAAATGACCTACATAAATTTAATAATATGACTAATTAATTATTGAAAAAAAACTTAGATTCAGTTAATTGCCATAATAAATAAGGTATTGATTTAAAACCTTGGATATTCGCTTTTATAATTATCGCCGTAATTATTCATCACAATTAAGCGTTAATTAATAATTAGTATCACTTTAAAAGTTTTTCTCATAAAAAACCTTGATAGAATAAAAAATAGTTAAAAAAAAAAAGTGTACAATGTAAATAATTCCATAGATTTTAATCAGAAATACTTAAAACGAGGCGATAAAAAATTTACAAGATTTTTTATTAGACAATTAAGAGCAATCATGTGTCCGGGAATTTCGAGATAACTGTTGACATAAATTAAATTCAGCACCGTTTTGTTGTTGTTTATTTCTAGTAGAATTGACTGTAATAACTAACGCAAACATAATATGTGGTCGGCGCTTTGTCTATCGGCTTTAGTATAATAATTACCTCGTACTTTCATATAATTACATCCATGACAGCCATTGGCTTTCAACCCAAATATAACACTAATCCAAAAGTATTAACAGAACAATATTTAAGTAATTAAATACTACCGTAAAAAAATTGCAGAGTATGCGAACCGGATATTTGTTTATTTATTTAACCCCCTCAGAGTGAAAGTCACTTCAAAAGGGAGTTTATTTCAAATTAAAACACCAAATTGGAGTCAATGTGGATTAAAATCAAATCCAAATCTCTCCACTGAAAATACAAAAACTCTCTATTTATTTCTTATGCGAAGTGATTTTTTTTAAAAACTTCAGAACGGAGTGATTTCAAATTTAAATAAAATCCGTAATCAAAATCACTTCGAATTCACTCCCGATTTTTTTCTAAAAATATTAAATATTATTTCTGCTTAGTTACAATTTAAGGAGGATTTTAAAATTTAAACTGACAAAATAAACAAGAGTTATCTCAAAAAATCACAACTATCAAACAGATTATTTAAAAAAAAAAAATATCGTGCAAAATTAAGGTGTCCGAGTGAGAAATTATTCGTAATAACAAACAGTCTGGGAGTTTTGTGTTATAATGGAACGTGATTGTTCAGAAAGGCGAGGCAAGGCCGTATTCTGTCATTGGATAATTGGACTCTAGGTACTTGTTCTCTTGCTATCTGTATTCATACCTAGTTTTATCATCTCTCTCGCTTCTTCTCTCTCTATCAGTATTTTTAAAATATTTTTTTATTCCACTGTCCACTGCTGAGCCCCTTTGCTTTGGTGTGCTGGCACCGGGTACGGGATTAGAAGCAGTTGTGGTAGTGTATAGTAGGCCCACTGATGCAACTCGAGCTTCATGGAATAATGGGCTCGTGATTTCACTACTATATACTACACTCACAATCAGTACAGCACATTACTGTACTTGCATATCCCTACATTGCTCAGGGTGCGACCAACAACAATACGTTTAATTCCAATACCTTCATTGCTATCTCTCACTCCTGTTTTATACTACACTATATCATATACACTTAACACTTCTCATACATATCATATATTCGTATGTATGAGTCTACTTAATACTCTATACCATACTAGTATCTATTTCATGATTGATATTGTGGTTACCAACTTTGGATTTGATAATTACAATCAATCCTTGTCCTCATTTTCGTAGCCCTCATAAATTAAAAAAAAATATATATATAATTTTTTTTTTATCCTTGCAATGTATTCGACGGATTTACATGACTAACTCTTACAACAATTTTTATACTTTTTCTTACGTAAAAACTTTTTCTAATTAAAGTTTCATAAAAAATTTTAAATAAGATAATTAATTAAATAATTTTACTTTAGTCTTGAAAGAAAAAAATTTTAATCAGATTATTTGCTTTGATTATTTATTCAGATAAAGAGTAAATGAGATAACATTTTAAGTTCAGGGTTTTTAATTAAAATTGAAATTTTTTTTATTATTCACTTGAAAATATATCTAAGAAAAATCAAAGTAAAATTTCTAGTCTTGAAAAATTATTCAAAAGTCCTCTGCTATTATGTTCAATTGAATTTTTCTATTTTTGAAAAATATCAAAAGCTTGTTGAAGAAAAATTTAATAATTTTCTTTAATTAAAAAAAAAAAATCTCGATTTTCCGGAAGTCCACTAATAATTAAAAATTCATTTTTTAGAAATAAAATAATTTACTGGTCATAAAAAAATACTTTGTCATAACAAAAGTTAAATTTGTACATAATTTAAAAGCTATTGACCCTTGAACTAAAAAAAACTATTTCAATTTATTTCTTAATTGCTCATTTCATTGGTTTCGTAATTCGTGAAAAATTATTCTAATAACAGTGACCAGTTATTTAACTTCAAATAAAGAATATTTTTTTTTTGTCATGACTCGCATGATCTAACAGTGAAACCATAGCCTTGTCGCAACTATTGCATTGCAACATTTTAAAAAAACATTAAATCTAAAGATAAATTTCACAAATTTCAACATTATTTTAATTTAATTCTAAAAATAACTTATTTACATTTTTAAAAATAATACAAGGTGTTCAATTGCTAATATTATAAGCCAGAAAATTAACGTTCGTTCACAGTATAAATATCACTTTCTTCACTTAAGACTTTCTCTTTTCCCTAGTATAGTACTGCATTAAATTAAAGTACTCACGAACCATGATACGTTATAACTTACAGCTATCATAAAAATAATAATAGTGTGATTCTTATTAAAACGTCAAACATTTCAAATATATATAATATACAAATCCAAAAAATAATGAATTTAAACATATGTTAAATGATGAATTTATATCATAAATTTATGATCGATATTACTTAATTTTAAATCAAGTTGTTATACTTGGGATTTAAAGTATAAAAGCCTGATTATCCAATGGAAGGTAAGACATATATATGTATATATATACATATACGAATTTTCTTATCTTATCAATGGTAGCTTGTAGTTACTATTAAATGTGTACTCTAGTAGTTAAATCTTACGTCGCATGAGTAATAAAATTTTTGTTTCTGATTGTCAAAGCTAATTTCAATAATTTTCATTCACAATCACAATAAAAAATTTATTTTATATAATTACTATTTATAAAATAAAAGAAAAATTTAAGATTATACTGTAAAAAATTGATAGGATTTTAATTTAATTCGAATTCACTCCGTTACTAGGAGTTCCGGTTTAAAAGAAATCACTCCGCATGGGAGTAAATATGGAGCTTGTTTTTTTTGCGGAGTCATTTCGGAGTGATATGGATCTCATTCAAATTCGCATCCACTCCGATTCAGAGTTTTTATATTAAAATTAACTCTTTTTAGGAATGATGGTGAAGTTAGCCATGATACTGATGTTAACCGATGTCCAATAATTTTTGAATTTTTTTTAAAGCAGTAAATCATAAAAAAAAAATTATTTGAAAAAATTGCACCTATAGTTTATTAAATTTTCTACATGTGCATATTTTTATTTTTTTTTATTTTTGTTATTCATTTGATGAAAAAAAATTCAAAAAATTTTAACTCTGTTAACTTTAGGATAATAAGTTAGTCGACGTCTAATAATTTTTGGATTTTTTTTAGAACCATAAATTTAAAAAAAAAAAATATTAAAAAAATTGCACTTGTAGTTTTTTAAATTTTCCACATGTGCATATTTTTATTTTTTATTTTTTTGTAATTGATTTATTAAAAAAAAATCAAAAAATTTGTAATTGTCTGTTAATTTCGGGATAATTTTTTAGGAGTTAATTTCACTCCGGGGGATTTAATAAATAAACAATAATTAACTTCAGACTTACTGCGCGTTCACTCCGAAAATTTTTCACAATGTAAAAGACTTTTGCTTTTTATAAAAATATATTCTTTAACTATATAATAATTACGAGAAATAAAATTTTTTTATTGCGTTATATACAGTAGACATATATATTATCATTGTTATTAAGAATTATGTAGACGTAAAAGTTTGCAAAAGACATTGAATAGTGAGCATTTTCTCACAGTGGGAAGAAGCATTTTAAAATAAAATTCACTTTTTCTTTCTTTACAATATTTACATTCCATTGTGTCGAGTATTCACAACTAATGACTAATGAATAATGTTTTTAAGCTTTATACATTAGCACTCTTCTGTTAAGAGTCTAGACTTTATCAATTATATACACCTACATATATATGTATATATCTTATCTCTTATTTTATATTAATTGTTGTCTTTGTGTTCATATTACCTTTTGTACACACATTTTTATTCATATATGCGTATATTAACATATAAACACCAGCGGAAATGCCAGTGTGTTAAAATACACGAATCAATTAAGTACATACTGAGTTACTAAGTGAGATAAAAAATAGTGTGACTTAGACAAGGCAATTATTATTAATTTATAATTAATAAATTATTTAAGTGCAATTTTTAATTGTTGCTAATTATTCTTTATCTTTAATAATTAAAAATAATTTATGAGTGTGCGAACAGTTCGAACTATAATTTTATTGGGTCTAGTGCGGAGAGATTTATTTAAATCGAGAAAATTTATTCTGCTGGCTAGAAATGGATTTTTTGAACGATTTCGAGTGAAAATTAAACTACACTGGATTATTTTAGTGCATAGCTCATATTTTATAGTACATAATAAATCTAGTGATACTAGAATAGAGGGAATTTTACTGTGACAGCTAAAATTTTACGAAGCAAGTAAAATACACAAACTTTAAATTATATTATTTAGAACCGGAATGTTTTACGCGGCGACGTTAAAACTTTTAAATTTATAGTGGAATTCAAATTATTTTTTTTAATATAGTTAAATATTTTTTACAAGGTATTAAATTTAACTGTAACGCTTCTGAAAATTTATGAAAGCAAATAAATAAATATATTCTTTTAATAGTTTCGCGAAATTTTCAACCAATTTTCTTCAAATTAGTTATCAATTTAAATAATGAGTTTGTGAAATTTTTTATAATGTACAAAGATCAAAAGAAACTTTACATGTCAATTAACTCTACAATTTTTTTTTTTTACAAAAAATAAAAATGTATAGAAAAGCTCGCGCTTATTTTCACTAAAATTTTCTTATTATTTCAGAGATTCAATTTATTCTTTAATAGCCTATTTGACTCAACGCTTTACTAAAAAAAATCTAGCGAATTCATATTTTAAATTTGAAAAATTCATAAATGAGATGTTGATATATTTTTATGCATAAATATACTTTATTATAATTTTATAAAATATTAATGGTTTTCATTGTATATTTTTTGACTCGAATTATTTAATTATTTATTACAGTCGGACCTCGTTATAAGACTATTATTCTGTTCTTTTTATAAATCAGGTTATAGTCTTATAACGAGATCCTACTGTAATTAAATTTTTAAAAAATGCATATACTAATTTTTCATTTATCTAAATACGCATTTTTAAATTTTCATTCAACTCACATGTTATTTATTCACTCAGAAATTTAAAAAATTGCCATTTGTCAGTTACGATCACACTCATAAAAATTTCATATATAAATATATCAGGAGTATAAGTCCCAGAAATAATTTTTCACATTAATATTTAAATTTTTTATCACAAGATAAAGTGAAAAAAAAATTACTACAATGAAGTTGACAATGATCTATTACCGTACAACATATTTAGTAATTAGTAGTATTTACGTTTTTAATTGTTTGATGTATATCTAAATGCAGCTAATTATCAAATCGTTAATGTGATTGTAATTGCTTGTAAAAAAAAATATAATTATCAAATTCCAAGTTAGAATTTTATATAGAATTTATTACTCTCAATTCGGACTGTAGTTAATTAAAAAAATATATATAGAATATTTATTCTATTAATAGCAATTAAAATGTGTTAATTGAAAAAGTATTAAATTGTTTCTTTGTGACCTTTCTTTAATTAAAATTTAATTTTTAAAACTAATAAAATAAAAAATTTTAAATATACAATTATCTTGAATGAAGTCCATCGCGTTTAATTATAAAATATATAGACAATTTGTTATTTTAAATAAATTAAAACAACGAATGTTAAATTCATTTAAAAGATAAAATAAAAATTCTCGTAGTTGTTCGAATTGATTACGTTTTACGATGTAGTAATTTATTTTATCCTGAAATGAAAGCGTTTCCGGATAAAAGCGTCAGACTTTAAAACAAGAGGGAAATGAAATTTCAATTGTCACGATTTTTATTATATTTTTTTTTTGTTTATTATCATTATTTTTTTTTATCTTTTATTTTTTATGGAAAAAATCCACATCTTTATTTATAGACATATATATAGATAAAAAAAAAATTATCTAACACAATATATAAGGATGAGAAGGTGAACATAATCCTCTCTATTTTCCTTCAGTCTCTTGACCTGACATTTACACGAATTATTGCATCACAGCTTAATACATCTCATGACTTTTCTTTTATACTTCAATATAGAATATAATAATAATATATATAAAAGATCTGATTTATTTATTATATAACGTGACATTATAACTTGAAAAATATTACTTACAATAATAATAATAACAAAGAAATAATGTAAGATAACATTATATACAATATAAATTTGATAAAGAAAAAATAATAAGATTAGAAAATAAAGACACGCGATACTCAAAAATGCGGAATACCCGGTATTCAAAATAAGTTGACTTAAAATCACTGGTCTCGCAAAATATATGCATCTTTTTTCATGACGACGTACAATCCTAATAGTTCGTATTACTAAGGTTTATACATCGTTTGTTAATTTAGCATAATTTTATAGAATATACTCTATTGAAAGATTTTTTTTATTTCAAAATTTGCAAGCTAAAGTTATCTGATTTTTTTTTTAATTTTGAAACGATTTTCTTTATATTTACTATATGATATATGATAATATAAAAAGAATTACATGTTAATATTTTTTTTATTCAATATTTATTCATATTATAGAAGAAAAGGGAACAGAATGTGATATTGTAGACAAATTGGAGTACTTGAAAATTTGAATTTATGAAGTTTGTAGTTATTCTTTAGCGGTTTGATACATTCGAAGTCTTATTTTTGTCAAAATTTTATTTTTCGACGATTTTCCGCTCGAATTGGATAAAAGTCAGCATATTTGTTAAATTCGTTGAAATTATGAAAAGAAAAATTTATTTTTTCAATTATTAAGGATATTCTACACTGTAAAAAGTCGGGAGTACACACCCGTGAAAAATGAATCATACATGGCCATGCATGAATGCTCCATGCATGGCCATGTATGTAAATTGGCCAGACATGGCCATGTATGGCCATATATGACCATGTATGACCATGCATGGCCATGTATGACTATACATAGCTTGATACGGCCATACATGACTTGATATGACTAGGTATAGAAATTTTAACTAAATAAAAAAAAAATTTTTTTAATTTTTTTTTTTTTAATTATTTTGGCGACGCAGAGATTATCAGATATGCGAATAATTGAATTCCTAATCGAATTGGAAATTTTTAATTCAGAGAAAAAACGCTAGACTTATTAATAACACCACCCGCTTTAGTAGGATTCGAACCCGGGACCTTCCGTACGAGAGACCGACGCTTTGTCGACTAAGCTATGCGACCGACAGTTACAACGAAGTTTACTTGTGCTACGTAAGATTGAAAGGATATAATCACTTTCGAAAAAGCAAAATATAATCATCAATATGCTGTTAGTGATATCAAAAAAATTTTCTATTTTTTTTCACTACAACATCCTGTTTATAAGTAATTGTAATAGTCAGCTCAAATTTTTTATATCCGTGAAAAATGAATCATACATGGCCATGCATGGCCATATATGAATCATACAAGGCCATGTATGGTCATGCATGGTCATGTATGGCTATATATGTCAGTGATTAGTTGGACATATATGGCCATGCATGGCCGTATATGGTTCATACATGGAGCATATATGACCATACATGGAGCATATATGGCCATACATAGGCATACGAACTTTTTTAATTTTTTTTCTTTCATTATCTCATAAACAACAAGACCTACAAAAAAAATGTAAATGACAATTTTATAGGAAATTTAATTTCCTACAAAAAAGGACCCTAGCACCGAATCACTCAGATCGATATTTTCTGAGATATTAGTCAAATAAAAAATCAGTATTTTCTAAGATTTGATTCGACATTTTATGGGAATTCAATGCTACGTAAACTTCAATAATTAATATCTCAGAAAATATCGATCGTAGTGATTTAGTGCTAAGGACCTTTTTTTGTAGAAAATTGAATTTTCTGTAGAATTGTTATTCATATTTTTTCTGTAGGTCTTGTTGTTTATGAGATAATGAGAGAAGAAACAAGAATTCTATGAAAAAATTTAGTTTAGCGGTCCGTACTACCCCACTCGTATGAGTTACGACTTCGCGATAATGGGTACTTTTGAAGAGCATTCAATTCTGAGAAAATCCCGACTTTGGGCGAGATGATGTCATAAAATGCCACGGAGTTACAAAAGTTTAAAACATCAAAACCCAAGTTTGCGTGTATTTTGAATGGGAAATCTTCGCCTGCTCTGGGAAAGTACTTTATATTAAGATCAAGGGCTTAAACTCTCAGGAAATTTTTTGGAGGGTATTTCCAACAAAATTTCGGGATGGGAGCGAAAAAAAAAATAGTCGCTAAAAAAAGCAGTCTAATATATAGTCATCCATGACTATGTATGACCATGCATGGCCATACATGGCCTTGTATGATTCATATATGGCCATGCATGACTGTATTCAAAAAGTTCGTATGCCCATGTATGGCCATACATGCTCCATGTATGGCCATGTATGAACCATATACGGCCATGCATGGCCATGTATGTTCAATTAATCACTGGCATATATAGTCATACATGTCCATGCATGGCCATACATGGCCTTGTATGATTCATGTATGACCATGTATGCTCCATGCATGGCCATGTATGCTCCATGCATGAACCATATACGGCCATGCATGGCCATGTATGTTCAATTAATCACTGACATATATAGTCATACATGTCCATACATGGCCTTGTATGATTCATGTATGACCATGTATGACCATGTATGCTCCATGCATGAAACATATACGGCCATGCACGGCCATGTATGTTCAATTAATCACTGCCATATATAGTCATACATGTCCATGCATGGCCATACATGGCCTTGCATGATTCATGTATGCTCCATGTATGCTCCATGCATGGCCATGTATGCTCCAGGCATGAACCATATATGGCCATGCATGGCCATGTATGATTCATTTTTCACGGGCAGTAAAAAACGAATCGTCAAAGTGTAAAAAAAAGCGTATGTTAAAATTCTGAGTGTTGAATTTTCAACACTTTTGTGTGTCAATTTAACATACAATATTTATCTTGTTTCAACTGTCGCAATCGATTGATTTTTTAACATACAAAAATGTTATTTTATACGAGAGTAACACTTTTTATGTGTTACTGTGAAATCAACACACAAAATATGTTAAAAATAATCTCGACCATCACAAAAGAATTCTCAGAAAATTTCAAGTAAAAATGACGTATTAAAAATATCGCCTGGTTAATTTGCAATCGTTTTTAAAATACATAACCTGAACTTTTAAATTAATGTTGATGAAATATAATTATTTTTTTGAGATTAAAATAATTATTTTATTTTTGTTATTGTGAGAGAATTTATAGTAATTTTTTTATACATATTTGAATATTGAAGATAAATAATAGATGATATTATATATATTGAACAATATGTGATATTATTATTACAATTTTTTTTTTTATTTTTAGTTTTATTTATATTATTATTACTAATATTATCGTTATTTTTAATATTTGATTGCTGAAGAATCAATTACTACAGTTAATTCATTGATTTTAACTTTACATTAAATAATGTGAAAAACATTTTTAAGAAGTGTCCAAGTAACACAAAAGCGTATGTCAAATTCAACACTCTTCAAGTGTTGCAAATAACATATAAGTGTGTTAAAATTGAAGGTTACGTTTTCGAAGATTTTGACACTCATAACGTGTTACAGTGCTCCCTCTCTATTATTCCCAACTCGGGGCTAAAATTCTAAGAATTCCTTCTTAGAGAGGGACCCCACTTTTTCTTAAGAGTACTAAACAGAGAAATGCGCGCGCAGTCATTCTGAACGTACACAAATATATCTTGTATACAATGTAGTGAGGGTAGGGGAACACATTCCCCTTAAAATGAGGGGAAGTAGAATCATAGCGAGGGGAATTATAGAGAGGGAGCACTGTACTTTTAACATACACGAGTGTAACTGTTTCAAAACAAACGACGTACGCTGAAATAACATATAAATAAGTGTCAATCGATCGTTTTACACACAGCAAGTGTCAATTTTGACGAATCCTTTTTTACTGTGTAAATGCGAGGTGACTATAAAGTTTATTTTTTCAGTTATAATTGTCTATAGATTTTCTATAGAATTTTTCAGACGACGAATTTTCTTGATAGTAAAGTCTAGGATGCACTCAGAAATGTCAGAAATGATTAAATAGGGAATTTTTTTTTCAGAAAGGTGATATAGACTTTATTATAATCCGCATCTACTCCGATCTGGATTTTTAATATTAAAATAAACTCATTTCCAGAGTGAGTTCCACTCCGAGAAGATTAAATAAATAAAAAATTATCTACTTCGCATTCACTCCGGATTCCATCCGCGTTCACTCCGCAAATTTTTTAGTTTATTTGCTCGGAAATAAAAAATTTAATGTCTCGCGTGATCTTGACAATTCGACAGTAAAACCCGACCTCTGCTTCGCGTTCGAGTTGTGCAGAAAAAAAAATATTTACTGCTATTTGAGAAATTTGTTTATTTTTTAAAAATATAAGTAAAAAGTATACATAAGACTTCGCTCGTTCAGAATCCAAAGTAATTTTTTTTTTATCATCCCCTTTCAGCTCAGTCCTCTCCCGCGATTATTTTATAATTAAAACTGCTAATATATGCGGGTGATTAGAATAAATTAGATAATCCTTAAGCGAGGGAAAAAAAATTCCTCTAATTTTAGTTAATCCAATTTCTTAATTTATCGTTCTATAAATATACTTCTGGTCGTGTTAAATTTAATTAATGAAAGTTTGGAACTAACTAACAGTAACGAACCAAAACGGATTAAAAAATTAGAGTAGATCGATACTTTATTGCCAAAGAAAATTATAATCTCAAAAATTAACAGTAATTCGTAATTTGAAATTTTACCGCCATAAATCTAAATTTATTATAATAGAATACATTTTTGGAATATATATTCGTACTATTTACTCCACGGAAGCCATAACAATTGAATATTTTAAAAATGATATTGTCCCAAGTTTTCTCGATGCTAAAAATAAATAAATATTGAACAAGAATCTTTCTGAGAAGTAAATTTCATACATTTATATTTATATTATACCCCTCTTGGTTTTCTTGGATAATATTTTATCGAGTGGTTTGTCTATTTTCGTCCCTAATGTGGACGTTATAAAGTATACTTTATCAAAAAAGAATAGAATAGAACCCTTGGGCAAATACACCCTAGAAATTTTCCGTAATCTTGTAAGATAACAGCATCAAAAGACATTACTCATAAAAGTATATCATTTTTTAATTTCTATATATACATAGTCATTTATTTCGATATTGATTAAAAAAATATGAAATTTTATCCAAATCACAGCTTTTATCACTGCAGTGAAAAAATTTAATACTTTTTTTTGCCAACTCAGCAACTGACATAAAAATTCAAAACTTTTCAGATCTCTATGTTAATATTATCTACATATCTTGAGAACATGAAAAAAAATTTATGTTGAGGAAATAAATTTTCCAAGGTAACTTATTTTTCCTCGAGTATCTCGTTTGCCCGCGATCCCCTTAATCGAGTAATAAAAAAATCTAAATTATTTTTTTAAAAATGTCTTCAAGGCAAGTTTCCCTTTCCTTAACATGTATATATATGAAAAGAAAAATTACATTGATAAACATATACCAAATAAAAAAATGAATTTTTAAATTGATCGCCTACATAAAAAATTATAAATGAATGACTCAGTATAAGTATATACATATAAATTATTATAATATCTATAATATAATTCGAATAACAAATTCAGCCATGATAAATTTTTAATTCAAGGACAAAAAAAATATTTCCTCAATAAATAATATAAAAATAAATGCAGTAAAATAAATGCCGGCTTATGTTGAATTCAAAAATTAATTTAACAAAAAAAAAAGTGGTTTTTAATATCGTAATTGAAATTAAATCCTATTGTGTAGGTTATTTTCTAAAAATTAAGTATCACGTTTGTGACATATGTTTAAAAAGCAAAACAAGAGAAAACGTTTACGTAGCATCAAGTTACGTACCACTCATTACTTACGTACATCATATATGTAATGGTCAAGACACGTCGGGTTGAGTATTACTGATATGATGTCTAGTTGTATTGTATTATATGTAATAAAAATTTCACGCGTCGTCTGTTTTGTTGTTTAATTTTTATGATACTAAAGTTACTCGATGTCTGATAATTTTTTGATTTTTCTAAAAAACGATAAAACATAACAAAAAAAATTATTCCAAAAATTGCACCTATAGCTTTTTCAATTTTCTACATGTGCATATTTTTAGTTTTTTTTTTTTTTTTGTAATTTATTCGGTAAAAAAATTTAGATAGATAACTTTCGGATCATAAATTTTTATGATCATGAAGATGGCGGACAATAAACAATTTTCGGATTTTTTTTTTCAACAAATCAATTAAAAAAAAAAAAAACTAAAAATATGCACATTTAGAAAATTAAAAAAGCTATAAGTGCAATTTTTCAAATAATTTTTTTTTTATAATTTATCGTTTTTTAAAAAATCCAAAAATTATGAGGTATCGGCAAATTTCAGTATCGTGAATTTTTACCTCAAAATTATTTTTTATTTAGTACTTATACATTGTATTGTAGTAAAATACATTGCGATTACGACTCTCGATCCATTATTGTGATAATTGAGTATTTTATAATTTATTAAAATTATATTTTATGATGATACATTATGAATATTTATGCCGATCTAATATTGAACGGTCTGCTGCTCTTCCTCTTCTTGTACACAATTATTTATTAATTATAATTATAATAATTAAAATAATAATAATAATTTAATCAAAGCATATTTTTGCGTAGAGTATAAAAGTAATCAAAAATTTATATCACGTACATTCACCCAAGTTGTTATTACGTGACATCGATCTTCGAGAGTTAAGTTCAAAATATGGATTTCTTTGTTTTATTTTCATTGTTCTTAGTCATTCTCATCATTTGCAATAAATAAAAAAAATCATTTTTATTATCAGTAAACAATAGTATAATTAAATAAATTATCATTTATCATTGAGCTTAAAAGATAAAATTTTTAAAAAAAATTTTGCAATTTATTTTTTTGTTAAAATTTATAAAACATATATCTATATATAAACTTTCTCACTTTCCGTGTTCGCGTGAGAATTTAACTTCAAATTATCTTCCTGCGGATATCCTGTAATTTGAGTTCTTCATTCAATTTATTATTATTTTTTTTTTTTTATGAGTTTTGAACAGCAATTTTGCACCAAAAAAAATTTATTGGAAATAAAATGAAATAAAATTAATAACTGGTTAAATTAAAAATTAATAATTAATCTTTTAAATAAAATGACGCATTTAAAGTTTATGAGTTGGAGAAAGACTAGGACGATAGATGACTCACCAGACAGTTTTACACACACACACACACACAAACACACATATATATATATTAGCCTGTTTGTTCCTTTATATGTTTTCTTACAAAACTTTCCAACGTTAAACTTCACCGCTATATTATATTATCCTTATACATATAATAAAACATACATACTCTCACACTTGCACACAATTTACTCGATTCTAGAGTGACCAGACATTTCTTTGTACACTAAAAAATCATCTAAAACCCCATTTATCTATTTAGTTTAAACAAACATATATACATATATAATTATATTATTACATCCTTTAAAAAAGTATATTTTGAACAATAATTATAATTACAGTAAACGCTGTTATTTTTTCATTACAAAAGTATGAAAAAAATTTCAAATTTAATTCAACTACGCTCGAGATACTCAACTAAACGAAATACTGCACAGTAAAGGGCAAATTTTTTAGCTTTGGCTAAAGAATTTTTTTAATTTACTTTGAAATCCTCATTTACTTTTTATTGTAACTACAGTTTAATTTTACTATTCCGTATCCTCTTACATTTATTTGTTATGTATATATATATTTCTTTTTTTTTTTTTCATTGCTATTATTCGTGGATTAAATTATTTTATATTAAATTGTTCTGTCATTACAAAGACGAGGATACAAATAGAGAAAATTAAATTCAATTTGTGGTTCAAATTTTTCACGTGATGTTTATATATATATATATATATATATATATATATATATATATATATATATATATATATATATATATATATATATATATATATATATATATTTATATATAAACATCACGTGGAAAATTTGAACCACAAATTATATATATATATATATATATATATATATGTACATATACATCGTGGGATGAGAAATTGAACAAAATTATATCACTGCAATCTCAACGATTCAATAACGAAATAAGAGTAATATATATATATATATATATATATATATATATATATATATATATATATATATATATATATGAAGTATTTATATGGTAACATATGTGGAATGATATTCCCCTTAGTAAAATTATAATCAAATTCCACTGCCGCGTGCCCTAGAATTTGCGCTCTCTTCTCATTATATACAAACCATAATACCAACAGTAATATATTTAAATATATAATTAATTTCACCTTCTATTCATTTAATTAATTAGTATTATTTAATAATAAAAATCCTTTGAATAAATTATATTGTTATAAACAAAAATACTCTTTAAATTATACTTACTAAAATATTACTGATATTAAAAAAAAAAATTAAATTATTTTTGTGGTAATTCAGCAATAAATCACTAAACAGTGTCATTAATACTATCAGAAACTTGAATAATTATAGAAAACTAAAGAAAGTCTAATGACTAAGTGACTTTAGTTTGTAGAAATATTTAATTTCATTTTTAATTAATTCAATAACTCATATTTTAAATATATATTCCCTAGTTACCAATTATATATTAATATTTAATACAACATAAATTATACATCAAACATTTTACTGAAAGTTTAATGATTATTCGTTTAATTAAACTCATAAATATAATTATCACGGCCAAAAAATTTCGGAGCACCTGATTTTCATACATTTTTATTGAAAACAAAATATATAAATATTTTCATATTTCTAAAGTAATTAAAATTAATTAAATATTGATAATTAACTATGTATTAAATTATATTTTGTTTAATAAATTAATGAAATTACTGGTTAAGAAAAAATAAATTTTGGATTATTACCAATTTTTTTTTTGACTAAAAACAAAAAAAATTTTTATTTGATTATGATAATTTCAATGGTTGAATTTAGAATTTAAATATTCAAAAATATATGAATATACATATAATACCTGGTTACTTTTTTTTAATTCACTGAGTACACATATATATGTATGCATATGTATATGTATTACCAAATTATCATATTTATGGTATTAATACATAATTATCATACATGTTTGCATATAAAATATAAATATACTTTATTTGGCCTTCAATAAAATGAACAAAGTGCATTCTTTTACTATTTTATTTTTAAAATTAATAATAATATATCATTATAATTAATTTTTTCAAATTATTACACATAATTTCAGTAATCGTTTACTCCGTAATACATAAACGCGGTCTTAATTGGAGTAGAAGTTTAAAGAGCCAAGTGGTTGTAAATGAAGGATTTCTATTTAGTATAAACCGCAGTCCTTTAACTTTCGGAGCCTCAAAATATAAAGTAACATGAATGTATATACAAGACCATTTAATTAACTACTCTTAAAAAAAAAAAAAAAAATTTCCACTAAATTAAACGTCATAAAATTTTAAATGTTAAAAAAAATTCAAATTCAAATCTTACCACGAGCAGACCCCAATTAGAAATATTCCGTGCATAATCCTAAGCTATCACTTAGTCACCAAACAAAAATCTATTACTAAAAAAATCACTTATAAATTTTTTAAACGGCTTAAAAAAAATTTAAAATTTTTATAACAAAAAACATTTTACACAAACAAAATTTCCATGGCACAACAGACGTAACCCATGGCGACGCTGTTACCTGGAATTTAACCTGTTTAATGTCAGTGCAGGTAGCAGGTAAAAAATTCCAAAAAAGGTAAAAAATTATCGGTTCAAAAAAAAATTTTTTGATTTTTTTTTGCTAATAATGAATTTTTTCTAGTATTTTTTTAAAAATTATAAATAATATGTTGTGATAATTTAACAAGTGTTACGGACAAAGAGTTTGACCAACGTCCGGCGCGATACTAAGACTCAAGTAACATCGCGTACTGCCCGTAGGCGATGCTCAAACATCACATCGGTTTGTGTATGTTTTGTGCCGCGTACCTGCGATCGCGAGAGTACAAATACTCTATAGTATGCGCAGGCGTCGATAAAGAAACATGCCGTCGTATATAATAATATGTATATATGTATGTATGTATGTATGTATATGTAATAAAGATATGTGCAAGTGTGCAATGTAGAGTGAATGGAAAGGAATAAGTCAAAAGATTTCTTACTCCGTCTTACGTCTATAGTTTAAATAAAATCATTTCTTTCTATCAAATACCCTTTTGCTCTTTCATTTTATAACGACCTGCACAGCATCTCTTGTGTAGCTCCGTCATTATCAACTGACTTTACTCTTTAGTTCTTTTAAGAATTCGAATTGATGTTCAAAAAGACAAAAAGGACAAAAAACCATTCATATAAAAAATATTATTCAACTTTTATTTCTTTTTCTTTTCTGATTTTTTTGTTTTACTCAAAAAATTCTTTTGTGTAATTCGTTTTTTTTTTTTACATTTATTTCATAATTGGGTCAGTATTTATTTTATAAATTATTAAATGGATTTATGTAAGATTTATTGTTTCAAATTATTGTCCTTTGGAAAGGATGAGATTTGAAAAATTTTTGCTTTGGATTTTGCAGAATTTTTAGCCGATTATTTTATAAAAAAATTAATAATTTATCTGCGAAATTTAAAATTACAAAAATTAGTAACAGTAAAATTGTTACAACTATTGATTTTACGGATAAGATTTTTAGCTTTTAGTGTAACGGTAACTGACGTCAGTAAATTATAATTTTTATTCATGTACGTTTTTAATATTCCCGGAACAAATTAGTTCATTTAAATGAATTTTACGGTAATTGAAACCCGGAGATGAAAAAAAAAATTTTTTTAATGTACATATACTACTTAAGCGGTAATGAGTCGCTGAGAGTCCATTTGAAAGATTATTACGTTCATAACGGCAAATTTTACTATTCGTGACAGTGATTTTAACACCACTCTAGTATATTTACAGTTCTGAGATAACTTTTGAATAAATAAACTGTTAATTTTCGAGTCTTTTATTTTTAATTGTCAATAATTACCTCATTATAGCGATGGCGTTACAACTTGAAAAACGGCATCCTTAATAAGTAAAGAGAAGCTTTTCAAACAAAAAACTGTAAAAGTTCCAGCTTATACTGTAATATTTACAGGATTTTTTATCATAGAACTATTAGATTCCTTCGTTCAAAGAGCTTGCTTTCACTACTAACACCGTAATTTTTCAAATTTTCATTTTTCCGAATAAGTTCGAAATCATTTATGAATATTTCGTAGCTACTTTTAGTTTCAAACTTTCCTAAAGTTTTGTAATATACTAAAGTACATGGATGTTTTCATACTGCGTTTCCTGTCTGTACTTTATTCTAGTTTGCACCTTTAAGATTTCAAAGGAAATTCGATATTATAAATTTCGGTATGATATTACAGTCGGATCTCGTTATAGGACTATTAGTTTCTCTCTCATACTATCGCGATACCTGGTTTATAAAAAAGACAGAATGATAGTCTTATAACGAGGTCCGACTGTAGTATACTTTTTTGACAATTGAACAAACGGTTACACGACTAAATACCTACGACAAAAAACATGAAAAATATGTCATTAATCGTACTAATTTTTACCGTCATCATTAAAGTCATTATATATGCTCTTTTTTCATATATTTCATATGTGTGTAATATAAATAATATCTTAAATTTTTTCTATGGATATTTTCTCTTGGATATTTAGTCCTATCACCGGACAGTTTGTAAATTATTTGTAAAATAAAATTTTTTAATGAATTTCATGTTTATTTTTCGGTTTTGATAACTCGTTATTGGCCTGCTTGATTTCAAATATTAATCAAATTTAGCTTTGATCGAATTTTTTATCGCCTCTACATATCATCAGTAGAAATTACATACTATTGTATATTGTATGCGAAGTTAATATATATGAGAAATATTTGAATATTTACAGGATGTCACTGCCAAAATTTTTTTGTTATTTTCGAAGCGTACACGGAAAGAAAATTATGGAAATGGTTCCTATAATTTTGTGACATTTCATCCTATACCAGTATAGGAATGACGACCATAAATAATGGGAACACGTCTTATAGATATAGGAATATTACCCATAATTATAGGAATAGTTCCTATAATTATGGGAATGATACCTATACCATTATGGGAATAGTTCCTATAATTATAGGAAGGTTCCTATAATATTATAGGAACGACTCCTATAAATTATAGGAATGGTTCCTATACTATTATAGGAATAGTTCCTATAATAGTATAGGAATAGTTCCCATAATGGTACAGGGGTGGTTCCTATAATATATACACAGAAAAAAAAGTTATCTTGAGTCAAGAAAATATTTTTGAAGACCACCGTTTTCGGGAACCAAGTCAAGATTTTCTTGAGCTAAGTGAATTTATCTTGGTCAGATAAAATTACTACTTTATCTGAGAAAGTTTAGGTCTCCAAAAAAATTTTCTTGAATTAAGAATATTTACCTTCAACCAAGAATTTTTTTTTTTCTGTGTAGGAACCATTCCTATAATAGTATGGGTACAATTCCTATACCATTATAGGAACCATTTCTATAATGCATAGGAATACTCCCTATAATTTTCTTTCCGTGTAGAATTTGAATCCCAGAAAAAATAGACCGGATCTATTTTTTCCAATTACCATAGAATTCAAATTATTAAATTATACTTTCAATGTAAAGAGCAGCACAAAAAAATTTATTTTATAAAATGAATGTTCTGATTATTGGCAAGGTACCAATTGAGGACATTTTACTATATTTTGCTATTTAGTAGCAGTAGAACCGGGAAAATAAATTTTTATTTAAAAAAAAAAAAAAATGCCAAGTTCAAAATTGATAAATAAACCGTTGATTACACAGTCCATATGACATGACAACTATTGATACATGAGACTCATCAGTCATCATTTATTCTCTATATTCATTACCAGAAATGACAGATTTCTTTTTATTTAAATTTTTAAAAAATTATCTATCAGCATTAAATATCCAAAGAATAAATTATTTCTGCTTCTTACTGTCAATAATTACGACCTTCAAAATGAAATCTATTAGCACTAAAAAAAAAGCCTCAGGTGTAAAGTAATTAGAGCTCAATTAAATTAATTTCAATCGAATTTACAACTCAGCTGTGTTTGTTTTATATACAAATAAAATTTCTAATTGAATAAAAAAAAGTAAATTAAAACTAAAATCATTTGTTACAAATACCGTTAAAATATTAACTTATATCAGCGTTTATAGAGCAATTAACAGTACAATTAAAAATAGCTTACCTGCATTATTTATTTTTTAAATGAATTATTAAAATAAAAATAAAACATCTCAGTAAATTTTCCTACATCCTTTACACTAAATATTCTAGTCATAATTAATTGAAATAAATTATTTATATTTATAATTAATAATAAATCATTTTGCTGTGGAATTACTTAAAACATTTATAATTATTTTTTTTTAATATAATACACAGTATCAAAATACGCCCATATATTTATCATACCGTTAATACACCCGCTTTGATAAAATTTCTTCAATATATCCAATATACAAGAGATTTCCAATAAATCCATTGGTATTTGAATTCTCATACTCAGTTGCTTCCTGTACTCCAATTAATCCAATCGGCATCAATACAATTTCTACATACATATATATATATTTATACATACGTTGGAAAATAACTTTAATCCCAAGCATTACATAAATTCATAGATTAAAAAAAAAATAATAATACTTTTATAATAATAATAATTTATCACGAGAGATGATAGCGCCAATAGATAATGCAAAAGATATGTTAGATATTTATTATTATTGTTATTATTTATTGTATTTTTTTATTTAAAAATAGACGATGGCTTATCCACTTACAAAGAGATTTAAAAAAAGACCATGAAAGAGACCTCGACCTATTCGTCCAACTCTTTTTAAGGTACAAACAATTTAACAGTCAAGTGGCCTCGTACTTTTGTTTAATACAATACATATAATGCAATATTAAATAAATATATGACTACTAATTGCACTAAAAAATAATTTAGATTTTAATTTAATTAAAAATAATTTCATGGCTTCTGATTTTAAATTTCATTATTTTGTTATATTATTTTAATTTTTTTTAGCAAATATTTGAAAATGAAAAAAAAATATCCCGTCATAAATTCTTGGTATGAAAAAAAATACATAAATATATGAGCTGTGATATATGACAAAATAATAAATGAATAAATAAAAATCTCTTGGTGTTTCGGTTCGCGTAGTATGCAGTAAATAAAAAAAAAATACAAGAGGATTCCCAGTTGTGATATCACGAGCTATATTTTGCTATTGATACAATACAATAGTGGAAATGCCCTGAGGAGGCGTTTTCGCTGTATCAGATCACATTACACATAAATTTTGATTTCGTATCTAAATATAAGTGTATATTAATATTGCTGATTAGTTTTATTTTTAATAAACTTAACGGATATTTTTTTTTTTTTAATTAAAATAAATATTTAGTTTTATTGAATATTTAAAAATAATTTTTATAATCGATTGACAGTTCTGAACTTTACCGCGCAATTAATACTAGTTTTATATTAATTATGTAAACATTTGCTGATCAATAGATTGCCTTTTGCTCGTGATGTTATGAATAAACTATTACTACTTGTATATCAATATATTTTGTCATTGATGCAACAATAATATTCTCTTGTCTTTTAAAATATTCAATTCTTTTTTACCTTAAGGGGGATCCCTAGTGTGAAATTTTGAAAAAATCCATTTTTTTTGCATACTTCGATAGTCTACAGCTTCAAAAATAACATAGTAAAATTTAAAGTGCATATCTTGAATAGTTTTTTTTTATTACATTTGAAGAGCAGCCGCTTATCGGTTCTCAAAAATACATTTTTCAAAATTGCTGCAGTAACTCGAAAACAATTCATCAGATCAATTTGAATTGAATTGTAGCTTCTTTTATATGTGTTACTACGTACCATGAATCTCTAGTTTTCCAATCGAATCAAAAATGTAATTTTGTCAGGCCAAAAATCATCAAATTTTCGCGCGAAATTTGAATTTTTTTTTTTAAAACTCTGCCATTTTCTCAAATTAAAATTTTTTTCTTAGTCCGAAGATCATGGTACGGGAATACCTTTCAGTTTAATAAACTTTTGGTTTTTTGATTTCCGGTACTGTGAAGGTCGCTATCACTGCAGTGAGGGACTTTTTTGTTTGAACGTTGAGAGATTGTAACTAACTCGTTGAATTTTTAATTTTTTGGTCCAAAAATTTGATCTTGTATTCTTTGTATATCCACGAATATGTCCTTAAAATATTAAAAAAGTTGGAAAATCCAAAAGTGCACACCTCAATCGCTCATTTTACTGTTACTCATTAATTTTTTTTTCATTATTATTTATTTATTTTTTTTTTTTTTTATTTAAGCGATAACTTTCGAAAAACAAGACTTATCGACTTATTTTTTTTTTATTATCTGTGTATTTTTGATCACAAGAACCCTTTCAAAAATCACTATCTGAATCCTTTTTGTTTTGGTGTAATTAATAAAAAACGCGAAAACTGATTTTTAACAAAAAAAAAATTTAGCTGCCATTTTTTTTTATTTTTACTATTATTATTGCTCATAATTTATAATCATGAGTAATAAAAAAAAACCTTATTTTTTTTATTAATGTTACTCATTTGACATGTGATTTGAAAAAAAAATAAAAAAAAAAAAATGGCAGCTAAATTTTTTTTTTGTTAATAATCAGTTTTCACGTTTTTTATTAATTACATTAAAACAAAAAGGATTCAGATAGTGATTTTTGAAAGGATTCTTGTGATTAAAAATACACAGATAATAAAAAAAAATAAATCGATAAGTCTTGTTTTTCGAAAGTTATCGTGTTTAGGCGAGTCCGAACACCACAATTGACGCACTGGGGGCTTCAGACTAAATCAATTTTTTTAAATGGATCACATCATGAATTAAATAAAGATTACATTGAAAAATGTTCCTTAATAAATTTCCTTTAAAATGGTATACACTATTAACAACTTTGGTGTACTATAAAGAGAGTAGAGAGGATTTAAAGTCAGTGAAAGGGCCGAGAGCGAGAGAGTGACAGTAAAGCACACTCAACGCTTTCGCGATTGAGGTGCGCACTATTCCATGTAGTAGTTTTCTTTAAAAAAATACAAGGTAATAAATAAACGAATAAATTTTCATTGTATTTTTTATTATTATAAAAATAATCTATTATTACAATAAATTTTCTTCACTTAAATTTTTAAATTAATCACTAAATATTTAATACTTAATTTTGTGTTCGCTTTTTCATGAGCTATAAATTATTTATATTTTATTAGCTTATTAATTAAATTAAATTAAATTAATGGGAAAGTAAATAATAGGAGAAATAATTTTTATGAATAAAATGTAAGGACTGATGTATGGTTACCACGTACTAATAAAAACGGTGGCATATCTCGTGTTAAAGTTTCGAGCCAGGCCATGTACAATGGCGCTGACACTGCACCTTTTCTCGGCATCGGCAATGTCCTAAATAAACAAAAAAATTTTTATAATTCCATACAAAGAGATAATTTTTAAATAATTTTAGCATTGAAATAAACAAATATCTCACATGACAATAAGATTTGCATCCATTGAATTTTCTATAAGTAGTTCACGTAACCGTAAATGCCGGTTCGTTTTTTCGTTCATTGCCAATAATTCTGATTCTGTTATTTTTGATTCTAGAATTATTAAATCAATAAATTATAGTCATTAATATTTGCGATTAATTATTTAATAAATTTTTTAAGATGATTTTTATTCAGTATTAGAAATTTTTCAAGACAATAGACTAAAATTTAAATAATTCAATTTTTATTTTACTTCAAAATTATCAATATCCAGGAGGGTCGGGAAAAGTCGGACACTGTGGGCAAAATGGGATAGTAAAATTTTTTTTTAAGCGGCATTCAATTTTCATTTATTATTGTTTCAATTACTTACGCAGCTTAAAGTGCCCGAATTAATTAAAAAAAAAAAAATATATTTTTTAAAATTTATTTTCAAGTTCATATTTTTTTACTGAAATTTGCATACAAGTTCGTCATATTTGTCAAATTTAATCGAAAAAATTTTAAGACATGGTTTTTTTTTTTATATTTCATTTCGCCCGAATAAAAAAAAATTATTGATAGCAATTTAAAAATCGCGCCAAATTTTTTTTTAATTTAAATAAAAAGTAAAAAAGTTCAGAGCTCGGAAAAAAAAAATATTTTTTCTTCCTCATTTCGCACGACTCTCCGTTAATTCAGAAAAAAAATGTAATCCTTGTTCAAAGTAGTAATAATCGATAACAATTCTCAGATATTTTAAAGTTATAAACATGAATAAGCTCTAATTAAATTCTACGAGAATGACTCGGTCTATAAAACAGTTCGTTATCAGTTTCTAGATATTGAGAGCTTTACAAAGTCTAGAGTTGTCCGCAATAATCTCCACTGGCTTCTAATATAAAGAATGAAGATAAAAGATTCTTTGGCCGGTGAATTTTTAATTAATGCTTCCGGCTATTAACGACAGAAAAACTTTTAAGTTTTTCTCAATCCTGTTCTCTATTGTGAGGTAAAATATTAAAGTCACTTTAAATTTAATAATTTTTTTTTTATAAATCATATTAATTTTTAAGTAAAAAAAAATGATTAAAAGTTTTGTTAATTGTCTTAAAAAATTTCAAAGTCCTTAGTGATATCAATTGATTTCATTTAGTAAAAAATCTCATTACTAATGAATTATTTTTCCTGGAATTTTTCTATTTTCTTATAGCAATTATTAATAAATTAATTAAATGAATACCATTATCTGAAGATCTTGATCTACTTTGATAGTCAGCAATTAGTAAATCGAAAAAACTTTTAGTTTTTTGGTCCGCGGCATTTGAAATATTTGGAATAACTTTGAGATCTGAATAATCAATTCGAAATTTCGATAGTAGACTCGCCATGCTGAAAATAATTTACATTTTCACTTTAAATATTTAACTACCATTGAAAAAAAAATCAACTAACGTTTTAAAACATTGATTACTCACTTTCGTTGCTCGTACTCCAATTCAGAGTGTCTATTAGCCAAAGCAAATACTCTTAATTTACTACTAGACCAATGACGACGTGTGCTAATAATATAAGGCAACAATAAAGTCAGTCCTCCGTCGTCGTATAGCCACCATACATCGATAGTTCCCTTTTTCTGTTTTCTTCGAAACTTTGTTATTGAAGTCAGTACATCTTGTGATATTATTGAAATATTTGATTTATTGTCCGTACGTTCATCGGTTGTCGACGCATCGGGATTATTACATATTTCTGTTGGTCTACTTAGTGAGGGACTGCCTGGTATTGAAATATCTGAACTACTGCTTGCTATAATAAATAGATAGATAAATAAATATATAAATATAGTATATAAAAAAATAAAAACCAAATTTCTTTACCTTGACTAAGCTGAGAAAAACTTTGGTTCCCTCGTATTGTGACGGAACTTTTTTTAGAATTTTCCGGTGTCTCATTTAAAATTTCGCTATTATCGAAACCTTCGCTTATTCGGAGAATAGCAACTGCTACATGCATATCTAAAGCTTTGCTAGAAAAATTTTATTTTTATTATTTAAATAGTGTATTACGCACCTAGTGTATTGCCACCGAATTGAAGGCGATACAATTTTAAATCTCGAGAGAAATTAATTTTAAATGAGACCACTGAGTCAAAAATATGGAAGAAAACCAAAAACTAGATTTTATATTTTTCAGTATTCCAGATTATCAATGATAATGTTTACAAAATATAACGTGATATAAATTGAGAAATAAAATTTTTCATGGGCATAGGTACCGAGTCTGTATTTTCTATATATTTTCTTGAGAGACGTTAGACATGAAAACTTAAAATTGACTTCACTATTTATATCCTTCTAGATCAATGACAGCAATATTTAAAGAAAATAACGTTGATTAGAATTAGAAAATAAATTATTTTTTCTACTTATGCATAACTAGGTCTACTACGACCATTTTTTATTTTCCAACTAGAAACGCTTCAATTACAAAAATAATTATTGCTCTATATTCGGCTACGATATATTTATAAAAAAAAAAAAATAATAATATATGAAACCGCGAATGAAATAATTTAACGAAATACTTACTGCATAACATTGAAGTACATGTCAAGATTGTCTTGACCACAGACAGACCAATCTTGCTTATAACCCATTAATAAAATATTAGGACGTAATTTTCCTAACCCACAAGTTTGTAAAAGCGACGTCGCTCCTTCTTGAAAATTAACTCCGTCAACTACCGTATAAAAACCCTTTATTTTATTATTTTTTAACCAATATGAAAATTTACTTATCATCGCACTGCGAGTTTTATGATTTAAAGTACTCTGTAAAAAAAATCAGTTACCAATAAAATAGTATATTATAAAACAAGAGATTAAATAGTATATTGTGTGACAAGAGATCAAACAAAACGATTTCACATTAGAATGACGTTGGCTGACATCACTCGCAGTTTGAAATCGTGTTTCATCCTGAGTTACACACTAGATTTTTCATGATTACTTGGTTTGCATTGGAACTTAAAGTTTCAGTGTTAGTAACCAATCAAAAACAAATAAATTTTATAAAGTATTAAACTAAACAAGTACCTGAATAATATCACCACAAATAAGAAGGCTTTGTTTTTTAGTAATATAATGAGCGAAGTCTATTAATATTGATCTAGCACTTGGATTACCACTAAGTACTAATATTTGAGGCCGATAATTTTTTACATGTTCTTCTACTCTATCTAATTGCTGTACTGCATTTAGTGCATTATTGTAAGTCTGTGCTTGGGTCGTCGATCCCCAATTAACATCTTAAATAAATATGTAAATTATTATATTAAATATTTTATTTTTATATATGATTTATTTATAATACGATGACTTACCCGGCTTTCTATAAGCAACAACCAAATAAAGAGCAAGAACAACACTGAGTGTTATTAATGCTGTCCACCATGATATAAGAAACATTACTGCAACACATAAAATTGCTCCAGCAAGACTTAACCACATATTATAATACTAAAATAAAATAATGTCACTTTAAATATAAAAAAAATAATAATTTTCAGTTTTTAAAAAATATTTTAAATTTCATTGCAATAAATAATTTTGGTAATTATATAGAAGTCTACTCGCTTCTTCATTTTATTCTGATAAATTATTTAAATGTTTTATTACTACGTATTAATTTATCAAATATATACAAATTAAAAATTCACGAATTTTTAAAAAATTTATCAAATTCATGATTTAAAGACGTTTCTAAAAAATTCAAAAAAAGTTTTAAGAATGTTTTTTTCTGACTCAAAATTCGCTTAACATGAAGTCTTAAATAGACTTCTTTTTTTTATTATCAAAATTACTAAAGTTCCAAAAAAATTCCACTAGAAGTTCAAATCTGTCTCGAGTTTAAAAGTTCCACATGTTGAAATTTTTTGCAAATAATTTTTTTTATACGGGAAGTTTTATAAAAATAAGTAGAGTTTTACGTCTATATCATTACCAAGTAATTTTTTTCTTTTTTTTTTTAAAACATACTTTAAAAGTTGGTCTCCAGCCGATTGGTTTAGCTAAAGATGCATGAAAAGTACTAAAATTAACGAGTGTATACGCTGCTAAGAAAAAATTCGATATCAATGGCGCAATCGAATTTAAATTACCTAAAAAAAGAAAAAAAAATTGTTAGTTTTTTTTATCTACTTAACAATAAAATGAATATACAAGAATTAAATTACCAATTAAAATAAATCCAACGGCGATAACAAATGTGAGAAAATAACCGCGAATTGGTTCTTTGCCCTTTTTACCGCTGAACCAGGCTATACCTGGGTACAAATGATCTTGGCAGAGAGCTTGAAATACTTTTGGCGCTGACACTAGAGATGCTAGTGCGCTGGATAATGTTGCGGCAAAACATCCAGCGTAAATAAACGGCCCAAATGCTGATATTAGTTCAACAACTTGGAAACTGTTGTGTGAACCATATTTACAATTATTCTGGGTGCAATTAAATGCTGTACCGTAAATACTCCATATTTTATCGGTTTCATTTAAATTATCAATTATATAGTTATTGGTAGTGTCGTTGTCTTGGGTTGACGAAGAATTAAATAATAAATTTGTACTGTTGATTAGGATGTTTGTTTTATTGGTCATTATTAACAAGTCAGATACATTTCCTGACGCGTGTCTCATTACAGTGGCACCGACCATTGCTGCCATTAATAAATATGATAATGTTGTTAATATTATTGCTAAAATAGTGCCTTTAGGTATTGCTTTTTGGGGATCCTATAAAAAAGTAGAAAATTAATTCTTTTAAAATAGGGCAATATTTAAAAACAAAAAAATAATAATAATTTTGGGCAAAATGAACGACTCTAAAAAAGATAAAATTTTTTTTATATTTCCAAAAACATTTTTAAATAATTTCTCTACCCATTAAATTTATTGGAAATTTATAAGTTATTTCATGATACTGAAGTTAAAAGACGTCTTATAATTTTTGGATTTTTTTTACAAGACAAATTATAAAAAAAAAAAAATATTTTGAAAAATTGCACTTATAGTTTTTTAAATTTTCTATATGTGCATATTTTTAGTTTTTTTTTTTTTTGTAATTGACTTGTTGAAAAAAAAATCAAAAAATTGCTAATTGCCTGTGGACTTCAGGATCACGTTATGTTTAAACAAAAAATTTTTGTCTCACATTTTCCCCCGCTTTAACTTGTAAATATATTTATTTAGAGAATAATAAATTATATAAAATATTACTTTTAAATCACCAGATATATTTGCACCAGCTAAAATCCCAGTTGCCGCTGGAAAAAAAATAGCGAGAACTGAAAAAAAATTATGCTCTACCCCATCGTAAGGTCTATAGTCCGGTATGAAATTTTCTTTAAATAACTCAGCTGTAAAAATGAAAATTAATTATTTTTTTAATTATATTTAATCATCAGTGATTATGATAGTAAAAGTATTAAAATATTACCATTATATCCAATAAATCCTTTGGCATATTCTTCATTATTTTTCGGTCCCATGAATGTACCGATAATGAAATCACACAGAGCAATAAGTAAAATAATAAGTAGACCTATTTGTGCTTTAGCTTCCCACTCCATTCCTATCATCACTATTACAAGTAATACACAAATGGTAATGCAGCCTACAAAAAATTTTCAAAAATATAGATCATGATTTTCTTTGCAAAAAAAAAGACATTAATATTAAATTATAAATTATTGGGGATTTGGAAACTGCTTTGTATTTAAAATTTATCATGTATAGTAAAAAAAACTGCTTCGAATGGTTAAATGAAAGCCCAAAAATTAATGAATTTAGCCTTGAAGAGCGTAGGGGAGTTTTAGGCCACCTACAGCCTCATATTTTATATTTTTTATTTTAATGAACTAATACAAATAAATATAAAAATAAATTAACCTATTATCCTGACATCCCATTCGGCGCAATCGACGATACATTGTCCGCTAGATCGTAATAGATCTTGTAAGCTTTCACAAAAACCGACAACGTACATCGAACATGCCACAGCATTAGCTAGGGAAAAAATTAAACCAATTGATCCACCAAATTCTGGACCAAGAGATCGTGAGATCATATAATATGTTCCACCTATAATTAAAATTCTCTATTAATGTTTATTATTATTATTAATATTATTTTTTTTTTACCTCCTTTTATGAGACCATTGGTACTTATTGCAGACATTGATAGTGAAGTTATTGTCGTCACTACTGTTGTCGTAAGAATTAATACAATGGCTTGCCCTTAAATAAAAATATATTTTATACTAATCATGTTCAACTAAAGTTAAATGTATACAGAGAAATAGAATTAATGTAACGGTTTATTTCTATACATTAAGGAGAAAGATAAACGAATTTTTAATCAATTTAATTCACCATTAAAGTTTGGAAATCAAATAGAGAATTTTTAGCGTTTTATAGAATCTTAACAGGAGGCTACAAATCTTTTATTTTTAAAAATTCGAATTTTTCTGCAAGAATAATTGCTTTGATATTGTCATTTACTCTACGAATGTAACAAAAAAAAATTTCATTTTTTCTTCCGATTGTGGAAAAAGGTCCGGTACCGTTTCACCTTAAGAAAAATATTGTTAAAATTATAGGAACACCATAAGTATGGTGAGCATTTGCAAAATGTATGGAAAATTTTTCTATACACTGTAAAAAGTCAGGAGTAAATTTTGATTTTTTTTCAATACGAATTCTATCCGTCAATTGAAGTTCAGGAGTTTAAAAAAAAATCATTTCGCGTATGAAGTAAATAGGGAGTTTTTTTTACCGGATGCGAATTTTCATTTTAATCTGCATCAACTGTCATCTGAAATTTTAGTTTTAAAATGAAAGCATCGAAGGAAATTTCATTTTGAGAAAATCAAATAAATAATAAATCCGCTCCGTATTCTTAGGATTTTAATAAGAGTCTAGCGAGAAAATCATTTTTAAATAATTCCTGAAGGTCTCAAAGATGAGTCCAATCCCATTCCTAAATTGTTATTAGTTCAAAGTTAGAATTTTTTTTAAATTTGAAAAAAAAAATTGATTTCGCACTAATTAAATTTTTTTCAAATGTTTTACAAAAATATATTTGGCGACAATAAATATTTACAGAAATCAATTTTTTAAAATTTTTTTACATAAAAATTAAATGCATACCAACTCCAGCTTGTGCTACGACCCAAGACAGCCGTAAAAATAACATGACACCCCAAATATTTAGAAGACATCTCATCAACACACCTTGTATCCATCCAAATTTTATACCTGTTTCTGGTTCTTTTATGTGACTCACTGGCAATGTATTTGTTACAGCGCCCTTAAGATTAAAAAATTATAAAATTAATAAATTACTCAACCGAAAATCCTGGATTTACAATTTAATGAGATTCTGTCTTTTTCAAGTCGATAAATCTTTTTATCCAGAGGTAAATAATTATTTACAAGTGCCTTGAATCCTAAGAATTTAATCTAATAAATTAATTCAAATGCTATTATAATGAATCATAAGAAAAGCGAGTGTTTTTTTTTTTTAAATATAATAAGTCAAATGTCAAGGTCTTTGATAATGTCATTTCATTAGACAGATTTATTAATTTATATTGGAAAAAAATTTTTAAATAATTTTTATTTTAATTTTCGCATTTAAATATTTCTTTTTTTTTTCATTGGTCATAAAAATTATCTAAGTTATGATAGCAGACAACTGTGCGAATGATTCAATTCGCATATTGAGCTTTTACGCTCCCCCTAACAGAAACTATATAACTCATTTACGAGTTGTTTTAATGACGATTCAAGTTCACGATCAATGAACTAAGAATAGACAAAAATAATTTTTTAATCGGAAGTTATAAAACTTATGGAAATCTAAAAATAGATTTATTCAGATTTTTTTAAAAATGATCTTCAAGTTAATAGACAGTTAATTAAATTGTCGGACTATTTTTCAACAAAAAAAATAAAATAAAAATATGCACATGTAGAAAATTTAAAAAACTATAAGTGCAATTTTTTAAAATATTTTTTTTTTCATAATTTATCAGCTAATTTAGTATCATAAAAAAAAAATTTATAAATTTATTTGAAAAATAAATTCAAAAATCTTTCAATTAAAAAAATTATTATTTATTTATTCAAAAAATTATATTTTTAATATTTCTATTAGTACGTCTTAGTTTAAAAATATTTAAAAAATTTTTTAATCATCTGATTCAATAACCGAGAACGTCGAGGTCTTCATATTGACCTGTAAATTATTAACCAACTCACTCATCATTTATTTCTTCTCATACCTAATTTTATTAATAACTCTAATTAAATATTAAAAAAAAATATTCAAGTTTTAAAAATAAATTTTCTGTAGTAAATTCAAACAATTTAAATTTAAAAAAAAAATTTTACCTTACTGAGAAGACTAGGGTCGTGAAGTTCATCTAGAGTAGGTCTGTGTGCCGCTTGAATGCTCAAAATATTTCTATAATTATCCAACCGCGGTAATGCTTCGCGTGTCAGATGTCTTAATGATTTTTTAGTCTCTTGTTCACCCAAAAGACTGGTACGTCCTTCCATGCTATCAACGCGATTTACGTGAAAACGTGTTCGACGTTGCAGTGGACTCAATTCAACGTCTTCCATAGTTATTTCCGTTTCGTTAACTTCATAAGGCATTTTTTGTTTTTTCTAAAATTTTAATAAACCAAAATTCAAATTTTTTTAAATTTAAAATCGCCAAATTTTGTCATTAAAATTAAAATTGATTTTTTTTTTTGAAAACAGTCATAAAAAATTTTAATTCCATAATACGCAGGGTAGAAGTATCGTTTTTGGACACGAAAAATTTGAATAAATTAATTTCTAAAATACACAATGACGTAATTAATTCTTTAATTCTTTTCAAAGCTACTTTTGTCACACTATTGCTATGGAAATTTTAATTTATACTTGAAGAAGTCTTCATTAGTTTAAATAAAGTATTTAATGTCCAAAAATCGAGCCATAGCTACAAATGCTTCTACTCTATAAATTTTAAAAAAATATTATTTTCGTAAGGTAGTAAATTTTAGTATCTGTTCTATTTTCTTGATCAATTAACACATCTTTACCTTGAAGCAATTACAAGATAAATAGAGCGTGGGCCTGTCAATTATAAAATTATTCTCGTTTACAACGCCCGAATACAATTAGAATACTATCATGTACATCAGTAATTTGCATCAAAGAACACCGCTCTCGTATAATAAAATTTAAATTAAATAGTAAAACAATATATAACTAATTTTATCAATTATGCAAATAAATTTTTGTCTTTAAAATCAATTCAAATTTCATTTCAACCATTAATTTTTTTTTGTAAATAATAAAAAAATCAATTACTAATTACTAATTAATTGAAAAATAATTTTTTAAAATTAATATTCAAAAACAAAGCAATTTTTTTTTAACGTAAAAAAAAAAACGTTTCAGTTCGAACTCCAATTACAAAATGACTTAAAAAAAATTACAAAATGTCTTACTTGTAAATATTTAGTTAATAAGTAAATGATATTTACTCTTTTAGTCAGAATTAGATTCAATATTTAATTAGATTAAATTCCATAGCCTTCGTAATGTAAAACATTGTCATTTTTTTTATCAACTATTAAAAGATTTTAAAGCATTTGAATCACTGTGATAAAAATATAAATAATAAATAGTAATTTAAAAATAATTATTTATATTTTCATATTAATAGCGATAGTTAAAACTATAAAAATATAAAACTTTCGAAATTAGAGTAAAATAAACGTTTTTATGAAAATGCACGTGGAAGAAACGCAGACGCGAACGTCTATCCACTGACACTGACAACACACGTGTGTAACTTGAATGAAAGTTATATTTCAGTTAACAACGCGTCTTTGCCTGTGAGCTTGAAATATCCCCCTCAGAGCCCTCGAATAACCGCGGCACAAATACATCCATCCATATATAATGTATATAATGCATACACATATATGTGTGTAGTAGCGGTATATATATGAAAGGATTTGTCTATATTTTAAAAAGTAGTAGTATAGTAGTTTTATACAGCCGCGTATAACAGCGTGCGCTACAGTTGAACTAAATTCATAAGGATACGCGCATAAATGAATATAATACACTACTTACCAACATGTTCCTTTATTGTAACGTATATCATATATATAGGTGTAAATGTATGAGTGTATCCTTTTATCGTGTGTCATGCCATGTCCTTTGGCCATCTATCTATTTTTTAACATTTACTTGTTTTTTCCACACCCATCAACCTATTTCTACGTTTATCGGATCAAAATATATACATATACATATACATATATTTTTTTATATTTATCAAACGTAATCTATATACTAAAGTTCATAAATAAAAGAAACTTATTTATTTTTTTTAATAAAAAATTAACGAAAAAAAAATATTTATTTTAATTTTTTATAAAAAATTATTATTATTTTTGGAGTAAAGAAATTAAAGAGTCGACGCTTGGAAGAAGGACTCGATTTATTTGCAATATGGATACCGTATTTATAAATTTTTTTTTTTATTGATCAAATTTTTTATGGTGATTGGAAATTATATATTTTTTTTTTAAAATTATTACAGAAAATATTTAAGTGAATATAAATTTGAAATTTTGAAATATTAATACTAGAGTAAAAAAATAAATAGTGTTCATTTGTGGAATATTAGTATGGGTAATATTTTTTCTCTGTCATCGGTGACATATTTGTCGTACTTGTATTAAATATTTTTAATTAAATAGATCATTAATTTGTTGAGTGTATGATTTTTAAAATTTGTATTATAAAGATTTTTTTCATTTTTCAGTTAAAAAATTTATAAAAAATGGTCGAAAAATAATAATTTTTTTTTTAATAAATAGAAAAATAAAAATTTCATAAATAAAAAATTTATTTTCATCTCTAGTGTGTCCATAAAAAAAATTTTGACCTGGACACAAATAATCGATCGAGCAGAATGTAATTCCAACTTATATTTAATTATTAAAATTTAATAATACCATTATTATTGTTTTCAAACTCTAAATTCTCAGAACCAAACAATTCAATATTTAAAATCACGCAAAATTTATTGGTCTAGACTTCTCTGAATAAAAACACAGGAGTATTTAAAAATAAAGGTTGAAATAGTTGTTTATATTTCTATTCATCGTATTACAAAGAAGCCTTATATTGTACCGGAGTTAACTTAAATATTTATAATCGAGTAATAAAGTAACAAATAAATACTTGAAGTATTTTTATAATATTAAATTTTATTATTAATCTTATCTTGTGTAAGCATAAGATTAATTATCACCTAGGCCACTGAAGACAAGTTCAATAGCAGCTTGGACATCGCCGTTGGTAAATTCCAGGGCTTGGATGTTGATAGTGTCATCTCGAAGACCGATTTCGTGCATCTGGGCAAGTTGTGTTTCAAGATTACTCGAAGATCTCACTGGTGGTATCGCTGCAGATGGAGCCGTACTGATAGCAGTGGACGACGGTGATGTTTGAAGGGGTGGTGGTAAACCGGAAGCAGAACTTGCAGCAAAGGCTTGTTGCATAGCTTGGGTAAACATTTCCGTAGTTATTATACCGGAACTGAAGCTTCCTGTTGATGCTGATGACGATGAACTGGATGGAGGTGGAATTCCTGTACGTCCATTAGCGCCAGCACGTGCAAGCGCGGCTGCTAATTGTGCTGTCGTAATTGCCATTGGATTGGAACCAGCATCTAGTCGCGATGAACCGTTTTGATGCTGAGCTGAGTCTGATGATTGTGATGAGTCGCCGGCCATTTCGTCGTCGCTTAAATTATCTAAGCTGTAGGAGTAAGCTGTTGATGCTGCGTTCATTGATGATGATGAGGGTCCAGATGATGCTGCTGCATTGTGGGCTTCTTCGTGTACTGCTGCTGCTATCAGCTGGGCTGCTTCAACTAATACTGGATGTAATTCTGCAATTCTAAATTTAAAATTTTTTTCAGTTTTTTTTATAAAAAATAATTACACTCACTTATAGATAAATTTTATAACTTGAATCATAAATTAATGGCTGTTTTAAAATATTAAAATTCAAATTACATAAATTATAAATTATTTTAATGATAGCTAAAAATTATATTGTCAAGAATTTTAGAAAGTTTAAGTATGCAAACAAAATGTCGCAGTTTTTACAATAAATTACAATAGGGATTAATTTATCATGATTAAATTACAGGCAATAAATTACGCAGACAAAAAATTTTAAACGATTTTTATCCGCAAAAATAAGAGATGACCAAAGAAATTTTAAAAAATAGGAGTAATTAACGATAATAATAATAATAAAGTACTAATTTTTTAAATTACATTCAAGCAGACATCAGACAAATTTAAACTTATAAATAAACAGAGTAAATAATTTAAAAAATAATATTTCTAAAAAATGCACTTATTAATTTCAAAATTTTTAAAATGCCCATTTTTTTCAAATTTAATTTTATTAATTATTTACTTTATTTATTGAAAGTTTTTAATTTGTCTGTCTGCTACATATGACACTGAAGTTAGCCGACGTCTAATAGTTTTTGGGTTCTTTAAAAAACTGGAAATTCCAAGAAAAAAAATTTTTCAAAAAATTGCACCTATAGTTTTTTAAATTTTCTACATGTGCATTTTTGTAATTTTTTTTTTTGGTAATTGATTTGTTAAAAACTATTTTTGAAAATTATTAATTGTCTGTTGACTTCAGAATTATCAGCTACATTACACTCATCTAAAATTTATAATTAATAAATAAATAGATCACAGAGTCAGGACTTTATTAGAACTTCCTCCCATCAAATCAAAGTTGGTTCTGATTTTTACCTCATCCTGATTCCCAGTGATCTATTGACTTACAAAAAAAGTACCTTTTAACAGTATCAGAATGAGTAAAGTGTGCCATTAAATCAGGATCTTGAAGCATAGCAATTGCTACTGAGTCTTCATTGAGCCCAGGAGTTGTTAAAATAATATTTTCAATAACTTCTGGCCGTTTACTCAGCCGCTGAAATAAATTAAAACAAACAAATTAATCTATCAATCATAGAATTAACACTCAATATTAAATAAACTTACGTGTAATGCACTTCTCAACGCCGGGTTTTCATTAAAAGATCTGAATGCAGATGCCAGTTGTAAAATACTTTCTTCAGAAATAGATTTTGCTGGTACTGGTATCTCTGGATCTTTTTTCTTCAACACGTGAATCATTGCTCCGCTTTTTAAGCCACAAGATTCCAGTGTAACGTCATCTTCAAGTATACATCCGCAGTATATGAGCTCTATTAATAAAATAAACAAACAAAGAAACAATAAATTTTAAAAATTTATTTATCACTTGATAACCTTCAATTTTTTAAAAATCACATGATTTTATTTTTAACTTCATCTAAATTATTTTATTATTTAATAGTAAAATTTCATCAACTCCACGAGACAAAGAATTCAAATTCGCTAAAATATTTAGATTGTCTTTAAAAAAAAAATTACCAAATGAATCCTTAGGAAGTTCTATTTTCGTAGCAGTTTCCATTCGCAGATTTTCAACCTTGGCTTTTAAATTAACGTCATTTAATTTAATAACCTTGGATGGACCAGGCATTAATCGCACACCAAGTAATAATTCTGTTGCCATTTTTAAATTATTTCAATTTATATTAATTATTATTTTTATTTTTATTTTGACACAACACAGCTGAGGTTAAAGTTTTAATGAGGACACGATGATATTTGTTTATTGTGGTCACTGGTCAATGTTTAATGACCAATGATTGTATGTGTATATAAATATATATATACTTAGATAGGTATTGAGTATTTTAAAATAAAGGTTTTTGATCTTAGCGCCTCTATACTAATTTTAATCAACTAATTTATTGTACTTGACTCAGTCAGTAATTTGGAGATTAAACGTCAAATTATGTGGATCAGAGTACCGTTTTTGAACACGAAAAATTTAAAAAAAAATTTGTAAAAGATGAAATGACATAAATTTACAAAACTTTTTTTTATACTTAATTAATTAAAATAAAGTAATAAATGTCTAAAAATAGAGCAGTGGCCACAAATGGGACTACTGTCCTATTGAGTTTAAGGCTGGGCCATACACCAAATTTTTTAATTTTAGAATCCTATTAATTTATTAATTGATGATTAATACCGTGATTTTTTCAGCTTTTGGAAAAAAGCATAAACTTTCTCGAAAAATTTTCATCATTCGAGTCCCATAAATATTTAAAACGTAATTAGAAATTTAAAATCCGGACATTCGGTTTTTACTGCCGCCCTTTAAGGGGGTTCGAGACCGATTTTCAAAATAATACCAAAATTCTGAAATTTTTTTCACCGAAAGAGTTATAAAAAAAAAGATCACTGTTAAAATTTCAAATCGATTCACTACACCGTTTTCGAGAAATAAATTTTCAAAGTTCGTCCTTATACACGGGCATAAACGGGAATAATTTTTCAAAGTGCTATAGCTTTTGCTACAATAATACCATCGCTACAAATTATTCAGTATCAAATAATTGAACATTTCTGAACACATTAATATTTTTTTTAAGTTTAATCATGGGTTTATTATTAATTTATTAATAAAATAAGAGGCGAATTTTAGTTAATGACGTCACATGTGTCGTGAAGCTAAGAAACGACGGCAACAGCGTAAAATGACGACCGCGGGAAATTTGAATAACTAATAATCATTGGTGTCGGACCTGAGCTCTATCTAGTAATAAACCTTGTGACCAACAATAGTACACAAAAAAATTACTACAAACTAGCGCGCTGTTGCCGTACTTCCATATTTATTTTTTAATCACTTATTTTATTAAAAAAAAATTATTTGATTAAAAAAAATTATTTTTTATGATTTAATGCAATAATAATAAAAATATATTGTGTTAATTCTTAAATCTAAGTCAATGTATAATATATTCTATCAATTAAATTTTGGTGGGTAGGAGTTGTAATCTTGCAAAATTACAATAGAAAATCTACGAGATCCCCTAGAAAGATAATCGGTCTCGAACCTCCTTAATTACTCTTTCGTAGGCGTTAGAAAAATTTTTTTTTATAGATATCAAATTTTGCAATTCGAAACGAAAAAAAAAAATTTGTCTACTATCTTTACTATCGTAGATAATTATTTATTTATCAGGATGAAATTAATTTTTTTTATTCTTATTAATTAATTTACGGGAGTAGTTTTTAAAAAAAATATTAAATTGTCCCTTTTCTTTTAATAATTAGACTGACTTATGTTCTGTAAATAGTTTTACATTAGCTAAACATCATTTTTTTATATCACATATGTCAACAATTCTATATTTTGTTGCTCATATTTAAAATTACGACCCATTCAATTTTGAACTCAAAATATTATTTTGTTTTATTCAAATAAATTGATTAAATAAATAAATTCAGTAGGACTTCGTTGGAAGACTATTAGTTTCTCTCTCAAACTATTGCGATACCTGGTTTGTATAAAAAACAGCAAATAGTCTTATAACGAGGTCTCGCTGTATAATAATTAGTTAAATTAATTTTTTATTCAGTATTAAAAAATATTTTTTTAATGGTCCCATACAAATATAAATATTCTTCATTATAAATATATAATTTTATACTTGAAACATTTTTATATAATTTCAAAAATAAAACAAACAAAAAAAAATTATCGGAAGAACTAAATAAATAAATAAAAATTAATTGGATACCGTTCAAATTAAATCTCGAAAAATTAATTTTAAAATAAATTGTAAATTTCTGTCATCATTAACTTTAATTATAAATACTGTGATTAATTAATTTAAGTTTGATATTTAATTGTAATTATTAATTTACATCGGATTCAAGAATTTTAATTAAAAACGAAAATTTTATTTTTTAAAATTTGTTTGGGCATTCGTGGACTTTTTAGTAAGTCTGAACGAAAAATATTTAAATAAATATCTAAAGATGTAAATATAATTTTATGAATAACTCGTGATAAATGCATTTAACAAAAAATATAAATATATATGAATGTTTATATAAATATTAATGAATAATTAAATTATTTAAAATATATGTGTTTTAAAATTCGACTTTGGGACGAGTTTTGACATAAACGTAAGCAATAATGAGAATAAATATTGCAGCCAATGTCGGTAATACTAAACTAAATACCCTCTGTTTATTTTCTAAAAATTCCTTTTTACGTTCTTTCTTCTGTTTGTTTGTTTCTTTCGTTTTTCCTTTCAGCTGCCGCATGTTTTTCCTAAAAATTTGAATAGAATTTATTAATTAAAATATATAAATTTTTAGCATCGACATGAGAATTAATTGTAATCTTTATTGAAAGTAGCAGGCATCAGACAATTTTTTAATTTTTATCAACAACAGTCATAAATAAAATAAAATTTTTATAATTTCCACAAAAAGATTTTACAAAGTTTTTGATGTGCAATTTTTAAAAATATTTTCTATAAGAATTTCATTTGTTTATTTAAAAAAAATAAATTTTTGATGTCCACTAGTTTTTCGATTTTGAAGTTAGCCGACATCTGATAATTTTTAGATTTTTTTTCAAAACAATGGATTGTAAAAAAACATATTTAAAAAAATTGCACCTAGAGTTTTTTGAATTTTCTACATGTGCATATTTTTAGTTTTTTTTTTATAATTGTTTTTTTTTTTTATAATCTACTTTTAGTATCATGAAAATTAAATGTAACCTTATGGTACTGAAATTTTGAATTTAAATTTAGAAAAAAATATTAAAATATATCAGATTAAAAAATATTTGAAATTATTATTGTCACTGAACAATATTGTCATAAATTTAATTTAGATAATTGAATAATAATGTAAATTAATAATTATTTACCTGTATTGGTTTTAAAAGTGATGCAAAAATTAAGTCCTCAAATTTATTAATTAATTAATTTTATTTTTTTTGTCAATGTGTAGGTATTAACTATACGGTATTCACAATTTGTATGACAGTAAATTGATACATAAATATTGCAAAGGCAGATTTAGGTAGTAATAATTTTTAGTGAGGTTGACACGTAGCTTAGCTGAGATTGTTGTGATGTCATTTCCTGCACTCGTGAGCTCGTGACGCGATTCAACTTTTCTGCTCTTCTACTCCATTATAAAATATATTTACTTTTTTAAAATACATTTTATTTAATAAATACATGTATTACTAATTAATTATCTATCTATTAATTTGATAAAAAAAAAACAGTAAGAATTGTTTATTGCAAATCTTAAATATTTTTTTTTTCAAAATTAAATTAAATATTTATAGGAAAAATTTGAAAATTGCCTGTAGGAATTAAAAAAATTTTTCAAATCACAAACTATTTCTAAAGAGAAAGAGCTCTAAAATTTTCAAATGTTTGACAATTTCAGTATCAAAAATAAATTTTGTTTTTAAATTTTATATTAATGATTAAAAATCTTTTTTATTTTTTGTAACTAAAGGTAAAGTCTAGTCCAGTTCCCAGTTTTCAAAAATGTACTTAAGAAATTTTAATTTTTTTTTTAAAATTCAAAAATAATTAAATCAGAAATTTATAAAAAGTATGAAAATAAATAATATAGTTATATAATAAGTGAAAGTATTTTGCCCGATTTGAAAAAAATTTTTTTTTTTCCGACTTTCAATAGAATTTTTTTAAAAGAATATAATTTATACCAACAGTACTCAAATAGCATTTTTATTTTAAAATATTATTTTTCAAAATTATCTAATGTCAAATCTGAAAATTATTCAAATCCAATAGTTATATTTTCCCAAAAAATAAATAGATGTCATCACTTCTGACACTACTCAAGTCACACTAATTACCAATAAAAAAACTACAGTCACACAACTTACTATTTTACAATACACGTGTAATAATAGTGTTAAAACTAAACCAAAAAAAGTCTTATCAAAAAATAATAATAATCATTTTCAATAGACCACCAAAATATATCCGATTCAAAAAACTTAAAAAATTAAACAAAAATTTTTTTAATAAAATAAAGTTATGTCAATTTTCTTGACAGTCATTCGATATTAAAAAAAAATAAAATCGATTATATAATAAAAACTGATAATGTTTTTTTCAATATCGCGATACACAATAAAGTTATAAATTGTGTCATGAATATTCAAAAATCATGGGAGTACACTTACATTTATCAACCAGTAAGTAATTTTTAGATAAAAATTTTTTTTATTTAGTTATAATTAATTTCATATTTAATATTAATAATAATAATAATAATAATAATAAGATTAAAAAATTTTCGGAGTGAACGCGGATTAAATCCAGGATGACTATTTATTTAATCCTTGGAGTGAAATTCACTTCAAGGGAGTTTATTTAAATATTTAAACCCGAATCGGAGTGATTGCGGATGTAAATAAAATTTAGATTACTCTGAAATCACTCAACTAAAAAAACAAACTCCTTATTTCCGATTCGGAGTTTTTTTTAACTCCAGAACTTCGAGTGACGAAGTGAATACTGATTGAAATAAAACCTCCGAAGAGGAGTTTATTTAAATATTTAAACTCCGAATCAGAGTGAGACGATTTAAATAAAATCCATGATCACTCTTGATTTTAAATTGTAAGATTAATACTAATAATAAATATTAATTTATTCAGATAAAAAAGGAGGTCAATAGTTGAAAAACAAATTTTCCAATGGATTGGATAGAGAAAAAAATAATTCCATCAACTCGAGCATCAAATGATTCTTCACTTACCCCAACTACTACTAATAAAAATGTCATTGATAAAGATAGTAATAAGAACGAAGATGACTCATCTAAAGTTACAATCAGTTCATTGCTCCAGCTTACATCAAATGACAGCAAAGAATTCATTTGCGGATGGGGTGCCGCGGTGATAAATGTCGGAGTGACATATCCCATAAACAAAATAATATTTCGGCAAATACTTGAAGGTGTGCAAGTTAATACCGCGGTAAAACAACTATCTAAGGAGGGCATAAGACTGTTGTACCGTGGAATATTACCACCACTGTGTCAAAAAACATTATCGCTCAGCTTAATGTTCAGCGTTTATGAGGGCAGTAAATATCGTATCCATATGTTAACTAACAGGCCAATTTTGTCTAAGATACTGGCCGCTAATTTTGCTGGTAGTGTCGAGGCAATTTTGATGCCTTTAGAACGTGTACAGACATTGCTTCAGGATTGGCGGTATCACAATAAATTCAAAAATACATCAGACGCCTTCAAATATTTACTTAGAAATTACGGCGTCGGCGAATGCTATCGCGGATTGATGCCGATTATTATTAGAAATGGGTTATCTAACTTAACATTTTTTTCATTGCGTGATTTATCGAAAGATATTGTCGGTAATGAACAAACTTTATTTAATAATTTTATTTGCGGTGCGTTAATTGGCGGGTTTACGAGTACGATATTTTATCCGATGAATGTAATTAAGATCCATATGCAAAGTAAAATTGGCGGTGACTATGACAGAATTTTAGTGACATTAAGAGACGTTTGGGTAATGAAAAATCGTAGTATTACTAATTTTTATCAGGGTGTTCATTTGAATTACATGAGATCATTTGTAAGCTGGGGTGTCATAAATGCCGCGTATGATTTTTTGAAATCTTTTATTTTTTGATTACTTTTATTGTAATTTAAATTAAATATTTATATAGATAAATTTAATTACTATGTATATACTATTGTGTATTTAATTATATTAATTAAAATTAATATTCATTTACGTATTTATTATTATATATATTTATGTAAATTAATTACGATTATAAATGAATTTATTTTTGTATGATAAAAAATTTTGATTATGATCTGTTATATTTTTTATTAATTATAAAGTAATAGGAAATTTATAAAATACTGCCGTTTAAATATGTTCAATTAGTGTATCGTTACAATTACAATGTATATTTATTTAGTATACAATTGAAAATTTAGATTTTTAATAAATTATTGTAATATGAATATGTAAATATGAATTATTTTTTTTTTTAATTGTAAAAAAATGAACGAAGTAAATATAGTTAAATTTTAAAAGAAAACAACTTTAGTGAAAAATTTTTTGGATAAGTTTATTATTGTAAAATAAAAGAGCAAAATACTTTTACTTTGATTTGAAAAAAAAATTAAATTTTAGAGTTTAGGTGATTATTTTATATTATTTAATAGATATTTAAATTTGTATCAGTATGCAAAAAATAGAGCAGTAAAAATTAGTTTTTAGTGCAAAACCAAGGTATAAAAAACAAGTATTATAGTTTGCAGTGTAATGATCGAAATTACTTCTGTAATAAATTAATTACAATTATAGACAACAAATTTTAGTTTCTAATGAATTTTTAGTTGAATGAAACACTATTAAGGGGTTGCTTATAAAATACGTTCACACTCGGGGGAAGAAAGGGTATCACCTCCTGTGACAAGGGGGGTGGGAGTCTAAGGAATAGTGTTTCGCAGCTCATCAAATAATTTTGCAAATTTTTCTTTCGGTTTTTTTCTTACGAGGGGTTATCAGCTATTTTCGGCTGAGTTTTTTTCGGAAACAAAACCTCTCAATACAAAACACAGACCGCACTTTGATGCATTACTGTCTAATCTAGCGAAGTGCGCTTTAATTGTTTCATAACATTTGTTTAAGAGAAAAACCTGGCCAAAGTTTCCATTTACTGTACAAGTGCAACAAAGATCGCACTGTTCGTGGACTTGAGCGTAATAGAGAGAAAAGTGCGAACCCTTGTTATTTTTTTGTCACAATAGAAAGTCATACGTTACATATTTGTAAATATATAAATATTTCTATGTATATGTTTTCGTCATAATGGGGAGAAGATCTATCATTTGTGACGCAATATTGATGGAGGGATTGCCGAAAATGTGACAGCGTGACGAAGGGGTGAAGGGGGTCTAAAAAGGTTAAATTTTGCATGACTTATTTTATGAACGGCCTTTAAGGGCTGAAAAAAGTCTTGTACAAAACTTATAATCTACGCGGCTGCCCAATTTAAAAACACAGTAACTGACAAATTTTTCAAAAATTTTTTTTTGTCAGTTGCTGTGCTTTGACATTGGGCAGCCGTACGTCTGAGCAATGTAATTTTTACAGTTTCGAAGTAGAGGGTCTTTGGTGACATCTGCACTGATAGAAGAATTTATTAAATGTTAATAAATTCATTTGTTTGAATGCAATAATTTCATTTATTAAATACAAATAAATATTTGCTAGCATTTAATAAATATTTCTTTGGAATAAAAGTACATTTATTAACAGTTAATAAATATGCATTAATAATTAACAAATATTTATTAACAGTTAATGAATTATTTTTGGAGTGAATGTGTCTTTTTTTACGGTGTGCTGTGAAGATCGTTCATAAACAAATAAAGCTATAACCCTTCTTAACAATTGTTAAAGATATGATACTGAATACTGAACATAAACACATATTTTTGTGTCGAATTTTAAATAAAAAAATTGAAAGTGGCCCATAAAGTTTTTTAAAAATTGATTGAAATGGATGTGTTGGTCAATTCATGGGGTCTAGGTGAACTATATACAATGTTAATGAGTCAGTACAATTAAACGAATAAGATTAAAGTCTTCATACATATCGGAAACCTTTAAACTTATTAATATAAAAATAATTATCATTTTAGTTAAATAGTTTTTCTTATTTTTCTGTAGAGCATGATATAACTGATTTAGATACTCCGAAAGAATCATAGAAAATAGTAGAGATGAAATGAAATCCATGTTACATCAAGCAGAGTTCATGTTGTTCTCGTCGTGACTTAATTTAAGATATGTTTATTTAAATATTCATTTACCATCATACATGTTATATTTTTTGCATATTTGTTGTTAAAAAAAAATAAAAAAATTTTAATCAAACGAATATTAATTATGAATATTTCTAATTTACATTTTAACTTCTTTCAATTTATATTACCCTAATAATTTTCACCGCAAAAAAAACTGATTTATTACAACTATTTTTTTATGATTCATTTCATTTTGTCTATTTTTTCCATAAGAAAACTATGAATCTACTCATCTAATTAAATTCTATTATTTATTAAAGTTCTGAGGCTACAAAAAGTGTCAAAATAAAGCTTTTATGCTTATTTTTTATTAAACTTTTTTAATAAATGATTTATTAACAGTTAATAAATATTTATTAAATCATCTCATGTTAAAAAATCATTTATTAACAGTTAATAAGGCTTATTAAATATTAAAAAATCCTTCTATCAGTGTGAAATTGTAATTTTTCCACTATTTGTTTTTTCCTGTATGTAAAAAAATTAATATTTTATTTTAAATATTTAAATATTTATGAATTCATAAATTAATGAGCCAAGGATTTGAGTTCTTGGGACATTTAAATTGTCAATTTATTTAGAAAATAAAATTTTAATAATAATTGTTAATAAAATAATTATTAACCCTCATAGATTTAAATATTCCATAATTTCTGCTGAATTTGAATAAAAATTTCCCATTAAACCGTAAAAAACAGTGACAATTGCTACAAATAATTCAAATAATCGCGGTAAAATAATGTGACACAATATTTGCGCAGAATTTAGCCCGTATTTGATATGCGTGCATATATGTGTAATTGTGTTGATCGAAAAATATATTTGTCGCTTGTGCGCCGGTCCACAACTCACGGTGATGAATAAAAAAACTCAAAGGTAAAAAAGGGATTAGTGTAGCGGTACGTATTCACTCGTATGTAGACTCTTTTCGCTAGTAGTGTCGTCAAGTAATATAAAAAGTTTCCCAAGCATTGCCATTAAGAAATAAAAAAAAACCGGCTTTGATATAAATAAAAAAAATATCTCTTTGACAGTTAAAGCTGCGTCAAAAGTTAATTTCCCCGGATATGCTGCTCGGCTTAATTACACCGCGCACTTTTAAAACGAGCTAAAAATCTTGGTATCATAAGAATCGATATAAGAGACCCTGGAGCTACGTACCGGAGTTGTACTTCAGTCATACAACATACATCATATATTATATGATGATGGAAAACGCGAGTGTAGTTACTATTGAAATGTCATTACATAAAATTGTTTTTCCAAGATTTTCGACCCTCAAATGCACAGATAAAAGTAACAAATTATCATTCTTATAATATAAATAATGAAAATAAACATCACAAAAATGAGTACTCCGATTGAGGAGAAGATTGACCAGAAACTCAAGGTAAGTAGAATGATTATTTTTTTTTTAAATTTCATTATCTCAACGATCCAATTGATCTGTTCTTATTGCCCACTTACATTTCATTTTAAATTATTTGTAATCAATAAAGTGTAAGTATACTATTTATTATTTAAAAATTCGCTGAGGACAAGTTATTATTTTTATTTTTTTTCTTTGACTTAAATTCTGAAAAAATTTAGATGATTAAAAAATATTTTAAAATTTTTAGGTGAGGACGGGGATGGTAGCAGTTAGTGATGGGAAAAGTAAGCCGATATCTATGAGAATTTATTTATCTATGGAAGTTTTGAAACTTCAAAGAGAAGACTTAGAGGTAATAAATTATTTATTTTATTATTCATGTAATTTTGGTATCAACTTTTACATTAAAATATTTTTTTACCTAAGGGAGGACATATTTTTTATTTTTTTTTAAATTGACATGTATGAGATTTAATTTTTTTATTACTGACCTTAATTTTTTTTTCCGAGAAAAAAAAAGAAATGAAACAAAATATCTGTAATTGAGATTATACTCAACTTGATAAGCGATGCTGGGGTAATTTGGGCCCTTGAAATTTTAATTAAGCTTTTTTACTATAAAATATTTCGGGTGTTTTTGTTTCTAAGCCGTTAGTTAATTATTTGTTTAAAAAAAAAAAAAAAAAAACTATTCGTGTTTAAATATCATTTATTAGAGCTGGCAATGTTACCGCGACAGGCCAATGTTATTCGGGTTGACTATTGTCCAAATAAAAAAAAGCTAATTGCGCAAATTAAACAAATTGAACGGTACGTAATTTAATTTGTAAGACAATTAAACGAAACTAAATACTGACAGTAACTGTATAAAATGTTTGCTCATGTGATAAAAAAGGTAACACCTTTTTATACGTTGTTAAAAAAAATTAAATGGTCTACGCTGTTTTTTACGGATTCAAAAAATATACTACTTATTTAATTACGAACTATCAGACAGATTTTTTTTTAATAAACGAATTTTACTGTGCTTGAAAAGTATCATTTTTAATAAAAATACATAAGGTAAGAGCCCCTATACCCGCTCAGTATTATAGTCGCTCACTTTGACTGTTTAAGGCTTTTTTTTATAATTTCTATAAAGAACAATTACAACTAAAAATATTATTATTGATAAATAATTATTTGTGAATCTAAATATATTAAAATATCATGTATCAAATTATTTTATAATAGATTATAAATTTAAATTGGATAATTGTTTTCAAAATTGCGCTCAGCCGGGCATTTTTTACTTTCACGTTCATTCGTTAGATTAAATTTAGCTTACGTCAAATTTGTTAAGAATTGTTATAACTATATCTGATTAAATACATTTTTAAAATTCATGAAATTTTATATTATGAAAGATTAATGTAATAGAATTTCAAAATTATTTTCCAAATTAATAAATTGATCATATTTTAATTGATATTGTCTTCGAGCGACTATAGGGCCATGTGTTGATCGAGTAAAGGTACATCGCAACTTTTAGTGAGCGACTATGGGTACACTCAAGGACCTTATTTAAAAAATTAATAATAATTAATTATTAACATTATTCTTCAAACTTAAATTTTATTCTAATACTTAAAACTATAAAAAATAACTATAAAAAAGAAAATATGGTTTTTCATTTTATTTAATAATTTATATTGAGTGATTCAATCTCACACCAATGAAAAGTTAGCGGGTATAGGGGCTTTTACCTTAGACTGTAAATATGGAGATCAGAATAAATTTTTTGTGAAAAAAAAATTTTGATGTTTCATGAAATTTTTTTTTTTTTATCAATCACTTATTAGAATATTTTGTAAAAAATCATAATTGTATAATTTTACAGAAATCTTTGATTTGAATTTTTTATTCTTACAAAAAAAAATATCTTAAAGTTGCTGAATGTTGAATTAAAGTTTAAAAAAGGTTAATTAAATATATCTTATAGTTTCTTAATAAAGACTTAAAATAAATTTCCGATTAAATAATAAAAATCCATTTTCCTAAAAAAGAAAGTTATAAATTTCACTATTCATTGATCTTTATATTTTAAAACGTGATCATTTATTTATTTCTACCGTTTCGAGAATAATAAATTTACTCACTGCATTTCAATGAAATAAATAATAAATTATTTAATTAATACAAGTAATTGTTGATAAATAATTTTAATTAGCAGGCAGTTAATCACAATAAACCGCCATTAGATTCAAAAGAACGTATGATACAAATAACACGACAAAAAGTTGGTGGATTAGGTTTAAGTATAAAAGGTGGTGCTGAACATAAATTACCAGTATTAATATCGAGAATATATAAAAATCAAGCCGCCGAACAGTGCGGACAATTGTACGTCGGTGATGCAATTATAAAAGGTAAGAAAAAAAAATAAAAACTAAAGCTTATAATTATTTAAATAAATATGTTATACGTGTCAAGTGACTTTTTAATATTTATTATACTTTTAAATATAATAGAATAGTCGATACTGTATTTCATGAATATTTTATATTCAATTGTGTTTCATGTTTCTCACTTTGTTTTTACAAATATATATTTCCATTATAACAACCTGACATTTATTCAATACACAGAATAAATAATGCATTTATTTATTTTATTAATTAAAGAATATATAAGATTTTAAATTCTTATTTTTTTTTTAGTAAATGGTGAATATATAACGGCATGCAATCATGATGATGCTGTAAATATTTTACGTAATGCTGGTGATATTGTCGTACTTACTGTTAAACATTATCGTGCTGCAAAACCTTTTCTACAGAGAAATGGTAATTTTTATTTAAATTTAAACCTTTGAAAAAAAAAAAATTATTAAAGAGGTCTTTTGATACGCAAAAATTCGAGAACATTTTTAAATTTTCTGACTCTGTCCTTTTTTAAAAATAAAAAATTTTATTACATTTCTTTGCGGGGGTAAAATGGCCAAAAAAATCCAGCTGCCGATTATTTATTTTTTATTAGATAAGTTATTAAAGTCAAGGAAAATTTTCTTTTACTTTTAATGTCACTCTGCCCAGCTTAATGAAACTGAATCTAGCGGCCGTAATAAGTAGCGGCCACGCAAAAAATTGCTGGCCGCTAGATTCAGCTTCCCCCATCTTGAAAATCCATGAAAATTATTGTCAACTTGCTGATTTATTTGAATTATTTTCGAGAGCTAACTTAAGATTAAAAAAATTTTACATGACCCGATTTACCCCTTTTGCTCTTCTAAAATTTTATTTTCAATAAATTTGCTCTTTTTTTATAGAGTTAACTTACGTTATAATTTTCAAAGATCTCTTTACTTATTTTTTTGCGTTATTTTAATTAAGACAATAATCATTATACTAAAATTTAAAAAATGCAATAGACAAAGAAGAGAAATTAGATAACGCAACAAATGGTGAAGTAGATGAAGAATGGGATTTACCTAATAGACGATCTATCAGTCCCAAAAGTGGTCATAGTAGACATGGCTCTAATACTTCAGCTTGTTCCACAAATTTGAAAAAGTGGATCGACGTTATTACAGGTAATTATTATCATTATTATTATTTTATATATTTTCTAGCTTTTCGCAATAAATCATATTTATTTATAAATATTGCAACATTTTTCTCTTATCATATTTTTAATATCCTTTAAAGAATGATTATTGAAACATAATTATAATTACCTTTCATTTAAAGAGCATCATTAAAAAAAATATAATTTATAATTAATATATTTTGAAAAGCCACCTAATTATTTAAACGTCAAAGGTATTTCATAAAACCCGTACGCAAAAAATATATATCCGGGATATATACTTTTTGCGTGCAGGAAATTAAATTATCATTTCCATTTCGACACTCAAAAATTTATTCATTTTTGATAGATCTAATTAATCATCAATCAGAGCTTTATGTAATTACAAATAGAATGACTAATGCATTAATTTTTAGTACCATTGATGATGGCTTACGTAACACGCTATATATTTGGTACGGATAAATTACGTCGTAATGCATTTGAAGTACGTGGATTAAATGGTGCACGTACTGGAATCATACATTGTGACGATAGTGCAATATTAAGTCAATGGTTGAAATATATAACAGACAATATTACTGGCTTAACAAATTTACAGGTGATTATTATACACTTACAATAAATTATACTAAAAAAAAAATAATTGGTAAAGTATCAACTGCTAATTTTTTCTTTCTGTATTAATTATCAGTATAATTTTTACAAACAATAAATTTTGCAGTGTAGTATAATTATTCAGTAATTAATAGCATACTAAATTTAATTGAACACTATTCATTTTACTTACCACAGTAATTGTCTAATGAAAGTAATTGCATACTATTTAATTACCTACCACAATTATTGTCTAATGTTAATGCTGTGGTTCCTTACATTACTATTATGGTAATTAGATAGTTGGCAATTATTTTACTGCTCAGGGCGGAGCGAAATGGGAACACCGAGGAAAATTGGCCGTAGAATTTTTTTTACATCCGGGTAAAATGGGAGGTTAAAAAAAATAAATAAATTTGTTTGTTGTTTAAGAAATTAAAATAATGCGATATGGAAATTAAATATTAAAATTTTTAGCTTTCCTACTTCGTCCGGCCCTTGATTTTTGTCATATTAAATTTAAATTTTAAATTTATTCTTATAGATGAAACTTTATAATCGTAATTTTGGTGTTGGTGAACGTATTGAGTACATGGGATGGGTTAATGAAGCTGTAAGCAATAGTAATCAGCCTTGGCAAAGCTATAGGCCAAGATTTTTAGCATTAAAGGGTCCAGATTTATTACTTTTCGAAACACCACCAGTAAATATTCTAGTTATTTCACATGAATTATTTAAATAAAAAAATAATAAAATGTATTATTAATTTAATTAAAATAATTGTAGTGCAATATTGGAGACTGGTCTCGATGTGCGCTAACATTCAAAGTCTATCAAACAATGTTCCGAGTGATGCGTGAATCAGAAAATGTTGATGAAAGACAGCATTGTTTTCTAGCACAAAGTCCCGGTAAAGCACCTCGATACTTGAGTGTTGAAACGAGACAAGAATTATTGAGAGTTGAGGCTGCTTGGCATACCGCTGTTTGTTCAGCTGTAACCCATCTTAAAGTAATTATTACTATTACTATTATTATAAATTTTTAAGACTGTCATTTTATAATTTGATGATTTTAACAGCAGAAAAACTGTGAAAGGTCTCGAAAAAGTTATTTTTTTTTACTAATGACCACACGTTAGAGGAAGATCAGGGAGGATGACACTGTCTGTCTATTCTTATAAAAAGTAGCCCGTAGCTTTTTTTCTGTCGGGAATAACTTCATATAATATTAACATTTTTTATTCATTGCGAGGTCCTCTAGTCGGAGAAACCCCAAAAAGTCCCAAGAAAAAATCTTTTTTTGACTTATGACACCGAGTCAAGGAAGGGAAGATGCCGTCCATATATTTTTATGAAAAGTAGCCCGTAACTTTGCTCCTGTTGGGAATAACCTATCACAATACTAACGTTTTTTATTCTGTAGGATGTCTTCTAGTAGGGGAAACCCAAAAAAGTCCCAGAAAAAATTTATTTTTCGAGTTCAGATCCATATGAGGATGGGTGAGGATGGGTGAGGATGACACTTTCCATGTCTTCCTATGAAGAGTGGCCCGTAACTTTGCTCCTGTTGGGAATAACCCATCACAATACTAACGTTTTTTGTTCTGTACGATGTCCTCTAGTAGGAGAAACCCTAAAAAGTCCTAAGAAAAATTTATTTTTTGAGTTCAGACCCATATGAGGATAAATGAGAATGACACTGTCTATGCATTTTTATGAAAAGTGACTCGTAACTTTGCTCCTATTGGAAGTAACTCCACACAACATTAACAGTTTTTGTTCATTGTGATGTCCTATAATCGGAGAAACCCAAAAAAGTTCCGAGAAAAATTTTATTCTTGATCTTTGATGCCGAATCAGGCCGGGGAGAATGGGGGGAATCGGGGCGGATGCGGACAATGTATTTTTATGAAAAGCGACCCGCAAATTTTTCCTGTCCGGAATAACTCTACACAATGTGAACGCTCTTTGTTTGCTTATCAGTTAGAATTTCAGCCAATTAATTAAAATCTTTCACGAGTACTGATTTTTTGACAGCTAATCAATGCTAAAATATCAAATTTAGCTCATTATAAGTTCGTTAATTAGTCAAGCATTATATTGATTGAAAAAATATGTAATATTTGATAGCTACAAATATTTGCACATTTAAATTGTTATATTTTACGTTATCGATCACGTTTTTTTATTAATACCAATGTCTTATTTATTATTCATTAGAATTTAATGTAAAACATGACAATTAGTTAAAACCCTTTAACGGAAATTAAAGTCAGAGTTGAATTACTAAATTTATTATCAGGTCAGTTTAAATATTTATAATACAAATTAAAAATCAATAACCGGTTATTGAAATAGCTTTGATTTAAGTTATATTTGATGTCAATAAATTTATTTCCATTTGCCCTAATTAAATATGTCAATTGCCCATGTAAAAAAATTCGTTCAAAAAAGGTCCAACACGTAGAAGTTTTAAATTTGAGACAGCTTAGAACTCCAAGTTTAATTTTTTTCCGAACTATCAGAATTTTAATAGTAAAATAAATATACGTTTTCAAAATTATGGTTCAAGAGTGTTCTCATTTGATTCAAAATTTATCCAAATGAAATTCTAAATCAATAAAATTTTTTACTATTAAAAATCTATACGTTAAATAAAAGTTATAATGGGTTCAAATTCAGAAGTTTTACATGTCGAACTTTATTGGAATCTTTTTGGAACGAGTTTTTTTTACAAGAGTGATGTAATAATAAATTTTAAAGTAATTAATAATTTTTAAAGACGTCATAATAAGTAAAGATTGTTTACATTTTTAGTGTAAAACATTTTTAGTAACGTATAACGGCAGAAGTGCTGGTTTAACATTAGATTGGACTCAAGGATTTTCATTATCTTATGAATGCAGCGGTGAAATAATATGGAGATTTAAATTTTCACAATTGCGCGGTTCTAGTGATGACGGTAAAAGTAGACTTAAATTGCATTTTCAAGAGTTGGATAGTATTGCTATTGAAACAAAGGTATGGAAATTCATTATTATTATTATTTATTTATTTATTTATTGCCTTGTCCTATCTTACATTAATATATATATTTTTTATTTTATTTATCCTTGTAATTTGAAAATTTTATTTGAAATAAATTATTTAGAAGTAAAACAGTTTTTTGTTTTTTTTTTTTTGGCCTCGTTATTTAATAATTTTTACACTTCTGATATTAATAATCAATAAATAATAATTTAAAAAAAATTTTCATAGGAATTAGAATGTCCGCAGTTGCAAAATTTACTATTTTGCATGCATGCATTCCTCACTGCAAAAGTTGCAGCAGTTGATCCAACTTTTTTGACGTCAACAACACCATAAGCTATACTTTAAACATAATAAATGCGGCGATACAATTACATAATAAGATATTGAATTTTAAGCATTTTATATTTATTAATTTAACAATTTCATACTAGTCATGTCCAAAAATTTTAAACAATATTTCAGAGATCATTTTTTTATTATATATTATAAAGGGAAAAAAAATTCGTACAAATATGGGATGGATGGGATGTAAAAATTTTTTTAAAATTTAAATTTGTAACAAAGCGTTACATGGATTTAAATAAATTTTATTTTATTTTTAAAAATCGTAATAAAAAACTTTTAAAATAAATATCATGATAGTGAATTTTTAGATTATGTATTTAATAAAATTAATTGAAACTCAGTATTATTATTAATTATTATATATGACCATGGTGGCAACTTGATAAACATAAATTAGGAAATTACGTAATTATAAATTTAAAAAAAAAAATATTTTGTGACTACGGTACTAAAACATATGTTAATTATCACTTCATCATCGTCTAAAATTCGTGTATATTTTTATGCTGTCATTATTGTCATTTTAAACAAAAAAAAAAGTAGTGATCATTTTCATAAAAAAAAAAAATCCTAATATTTTTAATCTAGCGGCCTTTACATACTTTAGTATTTGTAGCATTTAATAATAACTGTAATTGAATAACTGTAATTAATCAATACTCAAGTCGTCTAATATTTTTTAATTAATTGTAGAAAGTGCCTAATGTAGCATCGTAATAATTATTTAACAATTTGAATTATTTTTTTTATATTAAAGTTTTATTTAATTGATCATGATTAATTTAATTAAATAATTAATGATATTTTTTTTACTGGCACTTGAAGGGTTGTAAAAAAAATTATTGATAAAGTGCTCAAAAAAATTTCTATTAACTAATAATTGAAGTTACAGGCGGGTGTGGTGCATCTCTACAGAGAATTTCTCTACATTATAAAATCTCACAAAATTTTTCTCTACACGAGTCAACTCTACAGATAAATTTTTACATCGCAACAACTCTACAAACGATTCTTTTCGCATCAATCCATCCCTACACGAGAACATCTCTCATTTTAAAAGTCTCTTCAGCGATCATTTTTACATAGCGCTAAGTTCAAACAATAGAATTTTTGTTTTGACATTTTATCAATAAAGTAGGTTAATTATATGATAGAACGAATGAATAAAAGTGAAATTAAATTATTTAACTGGTAATGGTTGCTATAACTTATGGGAATAATTCCTATAATATACAGGGTTCATTCCTATGTATTAGAGGAATGATTCCCATAGTAATAATGTAAAGGGTAGTATTCTCATAACTATAGGAACTGCTCCCATAAATTATGGACGTAGTTCCTATAACGGTGCACGAAAAAATTTCATTAAATTATAGGAACCGTACCTAAATTTTTTATGGGGATGAGTCATCACTTTTGTAATATTTAAATAATTTAATTTCACTTTATTAATAAAATATCAAAACAAAAATTCTACTGTTTGAACTTAGCGCTATGTGAAATTGATCGCTGGAGAGATTTTTAAAATGAGAGATGTTCTCGTGTAGAGATGGATCGATGCGAAAAGAATCGTTTGTAGAGTTGTTGCGATGTTAAAATTTATCTGTAGAGTTGACTCGTGTAGAGAAAAATTTTGTGAAATTTTATAATGTAGAGAAATTCTCTGTAGGGATGCATCACACCCGTTACAGGCTTGTATTTGTAGAGCAATAAATTTTAAAAATAATTTTGAGACGTAACAATTTTTATTATTCTTTAAAAAAAGTTTCTCTACAAATATATAGCCGTAGCTTTTTTCAAAAATTATTTATTACGGATAAAAATTTGATTGAAATAATAAAAAAATTTAAAATGTTAATTAAATGATAAAATAAATTCTTCATTAAATGAATTTAGTAGTAATAATTATATTAAATTTAATAGTAAGGTGTTACCATGGTCAGGAAATAAAATTTATGAAAAATCATCGTTCTAAATGTTGAATAATTTATATATTATTTTAAATATATTTATTTAGTTTAATTAAATTCAAACAGAACGATGGGTTTTGACGAGTAGTCAAATAGAGATCAAAGGAATGAAGATTAATAAATAACGTAACTAATATTTATAAATAATTATTGACATTAACTGAACAAATAATAATAACAATAATAATAATAAAACGAGAAAATGGTTGTGTGCTTGGTTGTATCGAATGCAATACACAAATACTCAGATTATAAAAAAAAAAAATAATAAAACACTCGAGCAATTATAATTCATCATATTATTAATAATTGATGATAAATAATACAAAGGTTTTTAATTATTAATAATTAATATCAAATTTAATAAATTTATTAATTATTAATATTTATACATATATATAATATTATATAATGATGATAAATATCGAGTGATTTATCAAGGACTGCACAATTACATTGACTAGATTAATTCTACAAAAAAAAGAAATAAATAAATTAATTAATTAATTAATATGGTATAATTAAGGTGCATAATAAAGTTCGGAAAATTATTATAATTCAATAATAAATAATAATAATAATAATAATAATGATATGAAAGAGGACGAAGTTCAATTATAATCAAGATCAATTATAAAGCCTGATTATTACAAAGTAAAAGTAAATATTAGAAACATATCCAGATATAAATATATTAAATGTCTTATGTTATTATTTATTTTTAAAAATTAAAAAAAAACTTCTTTTGATTCTTAAACACTGCCATGGCTTCAAAACTTCCAGTTATCTGTATATTGACATTTTTAACTCAGTGTATAATCTTAAAAATTCTATCTGACGACTGAAGTGAAAGTGGATCTCTGACTAAATTTTGAACTTCAATAAAATTGATAAAAAACTGTAAGGTAAAAAGGCAGTAGATCATTAAAATTTATTTTATCAGTTTTCAATTTTTTTCAAAGAAAAATTGACACTAAATTATCTTTTATTGGACTTTGAGTGAATGATAAAAAATTTTTGATTTTTTGTAAGAATGTTCTAAAAGAAATTTTACATTTAACCCTCAACGGCCACATGAGGTAACTCCCTTTGTTTCAAAGTTTTCTGACCAATTTATTTGAAAGGTATAAGACCTCTCATTCCATTTTTTTTTTAAGCCTGGGGTGACTAGTCACGGTGGCCGTTAAGGGTTGTCAAAATATCAATTATTTAAATTTTTTAATTTTGGGTTCTAAAAAAGTTTAATATTTTTATTTGAATTCCAGTACTAAGTACTGTAAAATTATTAGTCAATACTTGACGAATAATTATATTAAAGTTACATAACACATAATAAACATGCCGTAAAATTGGGTCCCAAAATGTAGCGTTTAAGAATCAAATGATGTATGAAAAAAAATTTTTAATTATTTGCAAGAAGATTTGAAAAAAAGAAGCTTGATTTTTTAAGCTTGGGCAATAAATTGTGCTAGAGCTATTGCGAATAAAATCAACAATAAAATGAAAATAATAATATAAAGAAAAAGAAAAAAATTAGTAGGATATTTAGTACTGCCGAGGTCGTATAATTGTAATGTTGCTTATATTCAAGTTAAAAAGATTATATTCGCACGATCTTATATTTACAAATATAGTTTATCTGTTATAATGTCTATCCCCTTATTGACAATATGTTTTAAAAAAATATATTATATTATTGTTAGCAAGTTATTGAATTTTTTCATTCTAATTTTACCTCCCACTCTTCCTTACAGTAATCGTTTTTTTTTCGATTTAATAACCCGAGTCAAAAAAAAAAATTCTAGTTTAATCCTCAGAAGATTTTTAAAAATTTTAGATAGAAAAAGGATGGCAAGAGAATACGTCGAATGAGACTTTTGAGATTCAAATATATAGATAAAATTGTTTCTTTATATTTTGAGTATTTTGAAGGCTCTAATCCAAATTATGTTATTCCAGTTTACTCCTCGTGCACGGAGAAAAATGTTGGCTCGAAACCTATCAATTTTTATTATACTGTCGACCAAACTTGAAACCGGAAGTGAAGCATCCAAAAAATTATTGTGCTGTATTATAATACTTACTACGCGCGAGAAACATCAATAAGCTTCATTAATAATTACTTTCATACATTTTAATAATTTCGAGCCAACATTTTTCTCCGTGTGGTAAAAATGGTCATTACTACTTTGAGGACTACACAAGGATAACTTTCTATACTCTGCCCTGTCATGGCAAAACGACGTATCTGAAAAATTATAGTTTCGAGAAAATTGTGTTTAAAGTTTTAACAGAATTTGAGTCCAATTTGACAGAAAAATTGATTTCTGTTATGACAAAACGTTGTAACTCGAGATACGTTTTTTGTATCGTAAGAAACTAATGCTTATTTTGATAAATAGATGAAATTGTTATGACAAAACGCTATAACTCAAAGAATTTAATTTTGTCGTGACGAAACAGTAAAAAAGATACGTTTTTTTCATTTATTTTATACGCACATTTGATCAATATTATTGGCATAATTAATTAAATTAGCAAAATTTTGATGATACCCTATTATTAAGTGACACTTAATAAACCGTTTTAGCCTTGTTACGACAAAACAGCGTATCTCGAGATACGTCGTTTTGCCATGACAGGGCAGTAACTGTTGTCAATCTTAAAATTCAAAATTAATGTTCAAAAATCTCATTTAGATTTTTGAGACTTAAATCCGAATTTGTTTTTTGACTTGGACATCCTCACAAATAATTATTGTCTATATTAATAATAATAATGATTATTATTATTATATTTTTCTTTATTCATTATGTGTGAAATTTGATATTGACTATAAAAACTATATGTCTCAAGAGAATCGATTGAGAGAGTGTCTAAAAAGCGCGTGCTCGTATAAAAAACTTATTCGTATTTTTATTGCAATATTTGTTATGTTAGACGTCTCATTAGAGGCCAATGGATTTACTTGTTTATTTTTTTATTTATATTTTTATTTTCTTTTTCACTGCAGAGTAAAGTAAGATATCTAAAAGTATGACCTCTAGTAGTCAATAGACACTGAAGGATCAACTTACACACTCTAGAGCTGCCAATTTGTTAACTTTCTTCGCTCTTACCCTCGGGTTATATTAAACTGGAATAAAAATAATTGTCAATAAATCTGAGATAAGAAAATATAATTATTATCATTAAATTACATTTTATTTATCTTAGTAATATTTTAAATTAAGTTTTAAATTTATCATTGGAATAAATGCAGGAAGTTTTAATTACTTAAAGATATAATAATTACTTCTTCTCTTGTCTTCTATCTTTATTATCCTTCTGTTATATATAATCTATTCTGCAGACAAGTTTCAAACCTATATATATATATAAATACATATAAACTCCTTCAAGTTTGATTGAAAATGTATAGAACCGAAATAATTAAAGATAATGAGAATTAAATCTTATAGAATTTTAATCGATTTACTTTCAATTCATTTTATCTATTGCATTTTAGTTTTATTCAAGTAATTTAATTCATTAATTTTTTTCTATTATCTTTGGGTCCGTTTTTAGTTTCTTTATTTATTTTATTAAATAGGGGAAGGGGGGGAGGTTAAGTGCCCCCCCCCCCCTATTAGAGGAAAGTGGGTCAAAATGGGTTGATATTTATATTACACATAAGCCCTGATTTCTTAAGGGGCCCATTTCCCTCCCCCCCTCTTCCACTACTTGGTAAGAAGGGGAAACTGGGCATGACGCTCTCTTCTCCCTTAATTTTACTCGTTGCTAATTTTTTTTGTGGTTGTTGAGCATCAAGTATAAGTTTTTTTAAGTCCAAGTTCATATAAAAATAAAAAAAAAATGATTGCGATATATATGTAATCAATCACACAACTTTCCTTGACAAATCGCGCACCCTCGAGAAAGCTAGCAATCGATCATTTTGACTCTCTAATTGTCAATCTGAATACAAAGAAAAATATATTTAACTTTTATCCGTTTATTGAAATTTTCACTCTTCCAATCTCTCAGATTAAAAGTCAGAGAATTTTCATCCAACAAATAATTTTATTCTTTACATTCTTTAATATATTCAACAAATGATAGATGATTTCCAGTTCCATTGAATTACTTTTTAAATTTAATAAAAAAATATTTTATTCCCTTTTTTTTATCGAAAAATAATTGATTAATTTTTAATTTCCGATATTAAATTGCCTCGTTATTTTTCGTGATTATAATTAATAAATAATTAATTTAAAAAAATTAAAAATACTTTGATAATAAAATTTCTAAACCGTAAAAATTATTTATATTTTTTTTCAATAATAAATTCCAGTCATATATTTGCAGTTAATATTTTTATCATCAAGAGTTTATGAGCAAGAGAGATGAAAAGTTACAACCCACGCAAATACCGCAACAACCCACGTTGGTTTGTTGTAGAGCACACGCAGTAACTTCTGCTAAACTATCTACCAGTTATATCCTAGACCGTCAACTCGGAAGTTAAACAAAACTTTTTTTTTTTTTCTTAAACTTCTCAATTCCTTTTTTTTATTTACCAAGTAATTTGTCAACTAGAATTATTTTACAAATATTTTTTTATCATCTAATTATTAATTTCCGTATCAATTTTCGAAAATTGAATTTCAAAAATGAAACCACTAATTTTTTTTTTACCGCCATTTATATTATTTATTTAAAATTTAAATTTCAAGTGAATCAAGCTGTGAATTTATATTGAATTTTCATTTTATCTTTTATATAAATCCAGAAAAAGAAATATATATATAAAGTGCAAGATAGTAATGAAAGAAATTTCTGAATTGATAATAAGGTAAGTTGAGGATTAAAAAATAAATTTCAATGTATATTTTTATAATTGATTTAAAATAAACAGTTGTCGTTTATTCAACATTTGAACTAAATAAAGATATAAAAATATTTAAATTTAAAAAGAAATAAAATATTTTGCAGTACGAAAGTCCTTATTTATGCTTGAGATGAAATTATACTACAACAGCAAAATAAAATAATAAATGAATAGCTAGTGGTTTTTTTTTCTTTTCAAGATAAAAGGAGAGTAGATCGACGTACGCGGAGACACGAGAAGTCCTACTAGTTCACGAGTATTTTATATTATAAAATATTTTTCTCTCTATTTATCTTTATTAATTTTTTTTCATTTATTTGTATTTATTCCGTTGTTCGAATATTGATAAAAAGTCATAAAATAACAAGTTATACTTAAAATATCAATTTTTCTAATTTATAATTATTCAATCTATTTATTTTTAAATTACTTATAAATTAATATCATTTCTTTATTATTCATTATAATTATTTAGCAATAATTTTATGAATTGACTTATGAATAGGATTAATTAATGTACAGCTTCAATCGATTATTATTATCATTATTGTTAATATGAAATGTAAACCATGTTACTAAGAGCTAATAATTAATATGACGTTTCAACTGAAGATATCCTGAATCCATTAATATCAATATCTCTTTGGGTATCAACTCGACCAATACTAAGCCGATTATAATTTAAATCTAAATCCTGACGCTGCGACAATTTCTGATAAATTGAATTCGAAATTTTGTGTTTGATTTTTAAAAATTTCATTCTTTCATCATTAAATTTCTTAAAAATTTACAAAAAAAAGTTAATATTCTTCAAGCTAAAAAATAAAAGTTTATATTTATTTTTATAAATTAATATTGAAAAATTCATAAAAAATATTTTATTTTTTGTAATTAAAAAATAAAAATAAAATATAAAATAAATGTAGGTCAAAGCTCAAGATTGCCATATGCTACTAAGTTTACTAGGTATACATCTATATATATATATATATATATATATATATATTTATGGATGAATATAGACGGTAGTACTCTAAATGAATTTGAGAGAGATGAGATTGTACGGCAAGAGTAGAGCTGTTTTGTATTATATTCTAGGATGGAGCATATGTGTGTTTGTATTTACTACCAGCTTACAGTATATAGTTGTCTCGCAATATGCTCAACGATATAGTACTCTCTTAGTGTACCTCGAACACATTGTTTGGTCGTCTCTCGTAATTATTCTGCAAGAATGGTTAACACCGTCCGAGCGAAGCTTTCTCGTTAAACTTGCGGACCAATTATTTTGAAAGCATTTTGATAATTAATTTCATTATCACTTTATAATTAATACTACTTGATTTTCAATTATTTATCCATATCTATTTCATCTTTCTTCCGAAAAATTTTTTTTTCATTTTACAATATTATTAATTGATTAATTAATACACTGGAAAAATTGGGAGTGAGTTTTGAGTGATCGAGAATTTTATTCAAATCCAAATTCGGAGTAAATGTCACTTTGAAGGAATTAAATAAATAAAAAATCAGCCGCTCCTAATTCAATCCTTATTCACTTAGGATTTAATTCGTGTTCATTCTAAAAATTTTTTACAATTCCTATTTTCTACACGGAAAGAAAATTATAAGGAGTATTCCTATCCATTATAGGAATGGTTCCTATATATTATAGGAACCACCCCTATACCATTATGGGAACCATTCCTATACTATTATAGGAACTATTCCTATAATTATAGGAACCATTTCTATAGCATTATGAAAATGGGAATAGCTCCTATAATTATAGGAATGGTTCCTATAATTCATGGGAATGGTTCCTATAATATTATAGGAACCATTCCTATAATAGTATAGTAACCATTCCTATACTATTATAGGAATGGCTCCTATAATTTATAGGAACCATTCCCATAAATTATAGGACCCATTCCTATAATTATAGGAACTATTCCCATAATGGTATAGGTATCATTCCCATAATTATAGGAACTATTGCTATAATTATGGGTAATATTCCTATATCTATAGGACGTGTTCCCATAATTTATGTTCGTCATTCCTATACTGGTATAGGATGAAATTTCACAAAATTATAGGAACCGTTTTTATAATTTTCTTTCCGTGTATATATTAATAAATAAATGAATATTTTTATTCCATTAATTTAAATATATATATAATTTATACTCCCAAGAGTTATCATAGAGTGACATGTTTTGTGGAAAAATAAAAAAGATTTATAAAAATTTTTGTGGCAACTGGAATTCGTGTCGTGGCATGTGTCATGTAGAATTCTACTAGTTCATCTTAACCATATACATATGTATTAATGTGGGTTATTTATGCTATATATATAGAAGTTGAAATGCAGTGGATAGTGGGTGGTTGGGATTTGCAGTATCAACACAAGTGCGGGGTTACTGAGAGCTTAGCAAACATCCAACATATTGCGCCCAATGTCTCTCTGACTCTGTCAGATGTCAGGCACCAACCGTTTTACTGTAATACTAAGCATTCTACGGTTTTATTATAATTTTTATTTTTAATTTTATTTTTTATGCAAAATAGAGAACACTGGGTAGTAAAAATAATCCTCTATTTAATTTAGTAATTAAAGGATTTTATAAAAATTTTTTTTCACAGATAATTTGTGATAATTTATAAAAAAAGGACATAAACTAGCAAGTGAATTAAGCAAGCTAGATGATGGAATTGAAATGAATCCTCGAGTCATGTTACGGCATAACCCATTTTATTAAATTAAAGTTAAGCTTCTAATTTATTATTCAAACGGAGCCTTTAGAATTTATAATTGAATGTTCGATCGAATTTTTTATCGACCACTTTTCATATTTATTTTTCTACCAGATGGTACTACAATACTTTGGTTTTAAAAAAATTAATAACGAAAAAAAAAAATCAATGAAATGGAACTTTTTTTTTTTTGTTAAATAAAATAAAATAAATTTATAAAAGACAGCTTTTCAAAAGCAGCTGCTTCTCTAAATCCAATTAATCGACTTTCTGCGGTTTTGAACGGCCATTATTCATTGGTATACCATACACAAATAGCTAGCAAAAAAAAAATTTATTTAAGATAATAATAATAATTAAAAATAGTAAGGAAGAATGAATAATGAGTTGGAAAAAAAATTCAATATTAATATGTCTGCACTTGTCGATCCACCTGTTCTCCGTACTTACAAATTCGTACTTTTAAAGTGGATCACCAACAAAAGTTTTAACTGAAGCTCATGTTAAAATATTTTGTCTAAAAAGTTTTTTTTTAAATTTTTGACATTGTCTATCTTTTTACCATTACGTTCTTACTCTATTTTTTTCACTCCTTGATTTTTTTTTTTTTACATTTCGTTTGCGAAAAAGTTATAAGAGAAAGGTTATACTACGAATGTTTATAAAATATGAGTTTTCAAAAGTTTTGTCGACACGTCATTGCCACGTGTTCTTTTTCATAACTTACATATTTTTTATTTTCCATCAATATATAAGAAAGTAATTATTACACTGTAAAAAATCACCGGGGTAAGTCCAGGCGGTGTATGTGTTAAAATCAGCGGTGTTAAATTTCAACACCGAAAGCGGTGTAAAAATAACGTCGCCACCGGTGTAGATATTTTTTACGGGTGTTAAAATATTTTATTTTATGAATATTTTTACTTTTTCGATCACTATACTTGTTAATAAATGATATTTTTTTGTTAATTTTTATAAAGAACTGACATTTTTTGTGTTTTATAATCTTTAAAGTTCATTCTCCAAGCAGACGCAGTTTACCCTGCTTTTACACCGATATTACTCTGCTTTTACACCGGTTACCCCACTTTAACACCGGTATTTTTGACACCGGTGTTATACTCCTCCTACACCGGTGTAATTTCATTTTTACACTGGGCAGAGTTAAAATGAGTTTATTTTTAACACCGCTCTTTTTACAGTGTATATTTATAAAATAGTAAATTTTAGAATTTTAGTAAAAAATTTTAGCTGTCATTTTAAAAAATATTTAATTAGCGGACGTAATGATTAAATTTAAAATAAAAAATTTATCAATAGGTGCATACTAAAACACCGATATCGGAAGCTTATATTTATTCGAATAAGAAAAGTTGTTGTGATCGATAGAAATATTTAAAAAAAAAAATTAATTCAAAAATGATAGAAATTTGTTTGTTTTTTTTTTACCGCGAAAGTTAAAGCTTCTTAATGATTTTTTCTATAAATTTAAATACTTTTCTAGAGGATAAAGAAAAATTCTTTAGATTTATAAAATCTACAGACTTATAAAATTTATTTTCATTTTTATGGAAATATAAGATTTGCTCGGAAAATACAACAATACATTTTAACAAATATTTATTCTGGTTTTATCACATAAATATTTTACACTACACAAATAGAAGAAAAAATTGAAAGAGAAAATCCAGCTTTTATATGTAATCCGCATTTATTATTTTTTTTTTTTAAAACGAATACTGAAAAATAAAATATATTATATTATTTAAATACAGTATTTTTAAATTAAAAAAAAATAAAATTTCTATTAAAAATCGAAATAGACGAAAAATAAATCTAAATGCCATGAAAAAAAAAGCATTCTGAAAACTTACAAATACTCAGTTATTCAGCCACCAACGACAGACATAAAATAAATATAAATCCAAAGTGTAAAAAAAAGTAAAATACAGAATAAGTGAAAGAAATGTTAAATTCCAGGCAAAATCAATTTTTCTCATCGAAATCACATCCGTGCATCCCTTCTAGTTGTTCGTTTTCATTCTTGGTATAGAATGACAAGTAACCTGAAAGCCAATAACGCTATAGAAATTCTTGGACATTCTGGTCTCTTTTTCACGATCACAACACTAGATAATACATTGCCCAGAAAATTCAAGTCTATGAAAAAATTTACCACAGTAGCATAAAAAAACATCTTTTTATTTTTATCAATATTTTTTTCTTTTATTAAAAAAAAAAAGTACTTTCTAAAAACGAATTGATGAAAACTACATTGCTTGTGAAAAACTTATTGCTAGTGAAAAGTATACCACTATTTGAAGTAGTGACATTTCACTAGAAAGCAGTGAATAGTCACTATTTTCACTATTTCAAATTTAAGAGAGTAATTATAATTAATATAGAAATGGACGAGCAATTCTTTTTTTAATATGCTAATAAACAGAAACCTCTTAGTATTAAATCTTCTTAAAATAAATTCAACTGTAAAATATTGAGTGCTTTTATCTTTATGAAAAGTGTAGAACTAATGATCCGCGATCGGAGCTCAAACATTAAAAAATTCGTTTGAAGATTATAATATATTATCATTTTTATCAGTATTGATTATGATTGTACGAGGTCGCTGTAGATAGGGTTGTGATATAGTAGCTGCGTAGCAACAAATATGTATAAATATATTGCACACCTTAAATGCAAAACATACATACATTTGTTTATGATATATATTTTATTAAAACGTATTAAGGTCAGTGCAGCCAGATCACGGACGAAAAGTTTACCTTCCCAAGCACTGTTTAAGCTGTGAGTGATGCTAAAATGCTGAAAGGAAGGGGAACCTTTCGTCCACGATCTGGCTGCACTGATTAAGGTTACAAAGCACAAGGACACAGGATTACATGTAGGCTGACTATTATATATATGTAAAATAGTTTTATTAGAGAGATTTCATGAGCTCTTAAGAGACTTAACTTATATTTTTTTTATATTTAATATCATTAGATACAAATAAGTAATCTATAATGTAGAAAAAAAAAGTTTATATGATTGAATATTACTATAAATATGTTGTATATATGCCATAGCTTGTAATATGTGAGTAATAAACTCAAACGGACTCATAAGAATCAGTTTTTTTTTTTTTTTTTCATTAAAAGGGGTAAAGTCAACTTGAAAAAAAAATACTCTGAAAAAACAAGCCGATTAAAAGATAGGAAATTGTTTTCTCTGATAAGGATTTTTATTGTTTAGGCAGCTTTATTTTAAATTGTATAAAATACCCGTTTAAAAAAAAATAATTTTTGAATATTTGGTGTATTGAATTATTTTTGCAATATTTTAAAAAATGAAAAAGCTAATAAATAATTTATTATCTATTTCCATTTTATTTCTTTTGATGTCTGTTTTTTTTTTATTTTATTTTTTATCGATATAAATAAATACTTTAACTTTACTTTTTGTTTCCATTTTCTTTCAATTTCATTTTCACTTATTTTACACGCGCTCTGTGGTATATTGGAAAACCATCAGATGCTTTTTAGTTAACGTATTTTATATACTCTTCGGTTTCTTGTACAATATTGTGAAATCCTTTTTGACGTTACCACAAATTAATTTCCGTACTATTATATATTTTTCCTTTTCTCGATTTTAAATTCAATTATTTTTTATGCATCATGTATCATTTATTCATTTTCTTTATCGCTAATTGAACACATACAAAATATTTTTCAATAGTATAAATTTGAATGTGATAAATTATCAGAATTATATTGAACGCGTAAGCTACTTTCTCTGGCTCGTTAGGTATTTTGAGGACCAAAGTCTGTGGTCAGACACTACTCTCAGACTATGAAAATATTCTTTCCCACTAGATATAGAGAAGGATCGAGAATAACATTAAGAGGGATAAAGAAGAGGAACTCCAACAGGACCCTTCGGAAATCCCCAACGTTACGTCATCTAGGCATTCTCACCCTCCCTTCGTTATCTATATCGATTATTACACTTTAAAAAAAAGCGCTTCTAAAATGGACTAAATTTCATAACAATGCCGATGTGGTGTTACTTATAAATTGTGTTATCCAACGGGTGTTAAAACGGTGTACATGCGAAGGTAAATAACTCTGATCGAAGGCTAGGAGAATTAGGGGCTTAAGTTCTACAAAACAGAAAAAATAATAATATTTTGTTAAAATTACCATAAAAAAATTCTATTACCTAAAATAAAAAATACCACTTTTATTAAACTGATCAAATTACTGAAATTTTTTATCCCTTATCAAAGTAAATATTTAGGAACAACATGATAATTATATTCATTATAACTCTCATGTTTTCCATGAGGTAATAACTGATTTAAAGATGATAATTTTATTTTATTTTTTTCCGTGATTAAATTTGTAAAAAGACTTGAATCATACGAATCCGTACTTTATATTTCATACATTAATATTCAAATGTAATTGTGGACAAGTATTCTTTGAATTTCTCCATAAATTGGTAAACCTGTCATATCATTCAACGTCTGATAGTTCAAAAGTGAAGCTACTTTTTTTAACACCACTACCATTTATTACCACCGTTTTCTGGGTTAAATTCAACTCATAATCTTAATACAGCTAACATGGACTTACATTTTTTCTTTAAGTGTATTGTCTAATTTTTATTATACAATCAGTTATTGGGTCTGTTGATAATAATAATTGTTAAATAAATACTTGTTTCTATCAACGTGCAAGTGAAATATATCAAAGTACCCTTCTTACAATCGCGATTAGGTTGAATTGAGACTCCAGTTACAAAGAGATTGTATTTTTTACAAAATAAATTTAATCGATAGTCCGGGATAGGTCGTCAAGGACGGATGAACTTCACGGATGTGAATCGTCAAGGATGCTTTTTGAGGACATACATTTTCATCTCCTTGAACAACTCCTCTCTTATACAATTCAATGTCTTAGATCTTGAAAATACAAGCTAGATTTGATATACAAGCTTACGACAATTTTTCAAGCAATCATAATTTTCGGCAAAGATTTATTGTACCTTTGGTTGCATTAATTGAAATATTTATTTCTTAAGAGAAAATGTAAATAAAATTAGTCATTAAATTAATTCGAAATTCAAATGAAACCCCAGTAAATTGTAAATGTGTTTGCATAACAAAATCATGGTCTTATAAATTTTAAGTATAAATCGTTTAAACGAGAGAAGCCTCGTAAAAATTCAAATGATTTTGGTCGACTTATGGAGCCTTAAGTCTGTTTTTCATTTTTTTTCTTTACTGAAAGCTTTTTTGTGTCATCTGTTGTGGTTTCTTTATATAAATCGCGATCAAAAAAGTATCGAGATAAAGACTCAGATCATATATTGCTTGAAGAGAATAGTTGTAAAAAAAAAAATGTGATAAAAAAATAACGGGATCATTGAAACTGATGAGAAACCCTTTCAAGTAAAGATACTCCTTTGGGATTTAGCTTTGGCTTGGAGACTCTTTAGTTTAGTTCAAGAGCTTTTTGCTTTTCCATACGTCTTTTGTCGGCTACATAAGGAATCCTATTAATCACACTTTCTTTTCACTACTTTTTTATAATTAATCTCTTTTAAATTCTATTGATCAAATCTTTACGATCTAATCTCCTTCAAACTCTGGACATATATATTTTTTTTAATTCAATAAACACCTCAAAGGTTTTAGATTTTATAAATTCGGAAAATTAAAATCATCCTGGAGTTAGCAGACATTTAACAATTTTCGATTTTTTTTTTCAACTATTTAATTTTAAAAAAAAGAAAAACTAAAAAAATGTACATGTAGAAAATTAAAAAAACTATAGGTGCAATTTTTTTAAATATTTTTTTTTTTATTTATCGCTTTGAAAAAAATGAAAAAATTATTAGACGGCAAACTTCAGTATCATAAATTAAAATCATTTATTTTGAATTAAATAATAAATATAAAGGAGCATGGGGTAAAATGGGACATTATTTAAAAACCAAATTTGTTTTTTTATTCCAAAATTTTTGCGGTATTGGAAAGAAAGGGAAGTTGGACACCCTACTGTAACCAAATTTTTTTATATGGTGTCACATCTTACCCCGGGTGATTTTCTCTTCGAAGTTTATCAGACATTTAATATTTTTTTTATTATAAAAAAAAAAAAAATTTTAACAGTGCAAAAAAAAGTAGACATAAATTTTCGATTATTGCATTAAAAACAACGTCATAAAAATTATATGACTGTTGGTAAATGAAAGATTATAAAAAGTATATAAATATATAAATCATTTTTATCCCTTATAAGTATATTTAATCTAGTGTACAAAGAGTAAATAAAATAAATCTCTACAGTGTGAATTTTGTAAAAAAAATTTCGACAAAAAAAAAATTTTTTTAATTTATAAAATTCATTTAATATTCAAAAGCTATAAATTTTCGTTTAAGATGATTATATTATATTTTGGGAAATTTGTAAACTGAAAATTTATTAATCTGTAGTTTATTAATTAACTAATATCCATAAATTAAAAAGTTTTCGAGCTGTTTATTGAGAGAAATATAAATATTTAAATTCAAAACTCGAGAAAGTAGAGAGAATAATAGACAACTTCTATAAGACAATAGTTAATTGAATTCATAGCACGAAGTAGACTATAAATATATTTTATTCACTTATTCAAAACTTATCCTCTGTATTTTATTTACTCACTCCTCTAAGCAGCTTAAAGCGTTTTACTAAAATTAACTTAAATTTATTACAATCAAATTTTTATTTTTTTCCGTTACTTTAATTTGTCATAGACGTAAAAAATGACTAGAAAAAAAAGTAAGCAAAACATTAGGGTCATAAATATTTCAATGTCGTATTTTGGTGGCTAGAAAAAAAATCGTCATCTTATGAAAACATCACAGTACATATATATACTGTTATATCATCCTTCAAGTTACATCCACGACTGAGATGATAACGGAATGAAGAATATAAGGATAAAAAGCTTTCTACCGTGAATTATTAATCTCAAACTGCTTTACTACATATATTTATATCTTTACAGATAACAATTTCATGCATTATAAATTGTCTTCTCGTTACAATAAATTTTTTTTTTTTTAGATAAAATAATATTATAAATGAATGGATAAATAATTTAAGTTCTTAATATTACATTATTGTCAATTTTTAAAATGTACAGTCGTCATAAGCCTCTTCCCCTCAATCGGGAGTTACTGAGTCCAAACAGCCTCCCCACTTAACCACTCTAAAGAGTTTCGTACTAGAGAACCCGTTATAAGCCTCCGTTAAAATTCTCTAAATTATAAACTGACAATAGGAACAAAATATCAAAATTAATGATGAAAATTTACTATCTATGTTTCGCGGATAATAATTTAATCATTATTAAGTAAAATATAATTTATTATTCATAATTGTAATCATTAATTACATCCAAAGCTTCTGTTACAATTGAAAAGTTTTATTGAGCATTAAGTTGATCAATAAAATAATTATTTTAATTATTACTTTCATCAATACCGTTATCATTATAATTTTTTGCATTTAAATTATTATTAGTGTAAAAAGATAAGTATTTATTTTAGTGCTATAAGCACCAGGAAAATCGGGATAGTCGCGAATGTAACAAAATGTAAATATGACGTTTAGAATGATATAAAATAAAACAGGCTTATAACGGGTAGTCGAGAACAAAACTAAACGCACGGTAGCGGGAAGACTGAAATTTCAAGAAAAATTTCCCCTACGTCCCCTAGACCAGGCTTATGACGGGTAGTCGACTTTAATCTAAAAGTTGGTCATACAAATCAATTAAATTTATATAAATCACAAATGGCCTATATTTTAAAGTCATCAATTATTCTCTTGTGAGTTAATTGTTTAATAATTTACAAAATAAATATTTACTTATTCGGAACGAAATTAAGCCACATAAAATTGTAGTCATAATAAATATGAAAAAAAAAAAAAAAATGACTAGTAGGTTCATATATCGGTTTTTTATTGCGTGAAAAATTTACTACAATACGAGCTTATGACGACGTTAATTTACGAGACAAAACCATTTGCTTTAGCAAGTTACTGCAACTGTACTTTCACGTACAACATAAAGCTCGTATTACATCTATATATATATATATATATATATATATATATATATATATATATATATATATATATATAGTGAAAGCGAAGCAGTATAAACGTTTTAAGTATAATTGCAACAGTTAAACCATTAATGGTTGCATGATAACTTGTGCCAACTGTTTCATTTTATCTTCATCGTTTATAAACATTTTGCCCAAAAATTTATTTTATCATTTTTATTACTACACTTTTAATTTTTTCCGGATAGAAAAACCATAAAAAAAAATATTTCTAAATTTTTTTAGTCAACTTTTTTGTCAAGTACAAATGAGTAATTTGTTGCTCAATAAGTTGATATCGAAAGTACTTTAGAGCTTACAGAGAAAAAGTTTAGTTGTGTGTAAATACGTTGTCGAAGAAATAGAAAAAAAAATAAACAAAAAAAAAAGAAGGATAAGAAGTAGACGCTTTAATCGTTGCTTAGCATACAAATAAGAAAGGATATTTTATTGCATCGACTTACAACTTCAAGGCACGAATCACCGTCTATACATATATCTATCACGTCTACCAACGGATACATATCCACTGTATTCAATACACGTTGCAAGTAACTCAATTCTTCCATCAATAAAAATACATAATTAATACTCTTATTCTTCATGTCACCTACAAAAAATATTTTCATAAATTTAAAATTTCTTTTCAATCATTTTTTTTTTGCCATTTTATTTCAAATTTCATTTATTTTTCCTATTTAAAAATTTTCAACGATATTTATTCTTAAAGATAACTCAACTTAGGGCTCGTGAGCTAGTTCAGAGAACAACGAGTCTAGAATTATCTCTTGTGAGGTTTCAAAAAAACTTTCAAAAACTAGTCTCTAGGATTCTCAGAGAAATGAATTTTTCTAAGTTTTCTCTAGGATTTGTCTAAGATTTCTTTAGGATTCTCAGAGAAATGAAATTTTTTGCGCCAAGAAATCCTTTTTTTTCTGTGTAGACATTTTTTTTAACAACGAAATATTTCCGATGTACACGGAAAGAAAATTATGGGAATGGTTCCTATAATTTTGTGAAATTTCATCCTATACCAGTATAGGAATGACGACCACAAATTATGGGAACACGTCCTATAGATATAGGAATATTACCCATAATTATAGGAATAGTTCCTATAATTATGGGAATGATACCTATACCATTATGGGAATAGTTCCTATAATTATAGGAATGGTTCCTATAATTTATGGGAATGGTTCCTACAATATTATAGGAATGGTTCCTATAATATATAGGGACGATTCCTTTATATTATAGGAACCATTCCTATAAATTATAGGAACCATTCTTATAATATAATACACGCTAAGAATTTTATGGTAATGATTCTCATCGAGGATTTTTAATAGTTACCATACTGTATAGTAATTTTAGAATTTTATACAATAATGCTATTAAAAACCATCATATGATGCTAACTATTAATATCCCCGAATAATAATCACTCTCACCAATAATAGTAATCACTCACATCACAGATAGCAACATTTATAATTTTCGGTAACAATGTTTACTATACCGCGATGGTAATAGTTACTATCGCGTATGTAAAAGTCACTTACCAGCTTTTTAGTTATACACTTATATATTATTATAAGCGATTATATATATATAAATATCTATATATGTATACATGTATACATATATAGATATATATAATTTCTAACCATCAAAATGGAGAAAATTTTTTTTTTATTTTAGTCTTTTTTTTTTCTTTAGTCTAATTTTGAATTTTATAACAATCATTCTCATCGGGGATGATAATACTTGCCATACAAAGTTGTAATGATTACGATCACGAGATAGCAGCTACTACCATCACTCTATTGTGAACAATATCATCGAGTGATTGTAATATTTGTCATGGGATATGTTAATAGCTACTATTTTTGTGATAATGATTATTATAGTAATTTAACACCCATGATGGTAACTATTGCCATCGTGTATTTTAATTAATAACATATTATATTGTGAATCTTACAATAATTATGAGATTAACCGATATCACAAGAAAAAAATTAATTTTACCACCATGGGATAGTAATCATTACCATAAAATTCTTAGCGTGTAGGAATGGTTCCTATAATATTATAGAAATGGTTCCTATAATTATAGGAATGGTCCCTATAATAGTATAGGAACCATTCCTATACTATTATAGGATCTATTCCTATAATAGTATAGGAACCATTCCTATAATATTATAGGAATACTCCCTATAATTTTCTTTCCGTGTAGTTTGTTTACGTTTTCGTACGTCAACCATATCTAAAATCCGTTTTTACGGCTATTTATGTCTTCAAAAATTGAATTTACGTTTTTAAACTCTAGTACGTTAAATTTACGACTTGAATTCCGACTCAGGTATTTTATAAAAATTTAAACTGATGATAATAAATTGTGTTTGATTCATTTCTGTGTAAAAATAAAGAAAAGAAAATTTAAAAAATTCTTTGGTTTGAAATAATTTAAAAATAAAATACCCATTGTTTGATTAATAATGTCTGTACCTCAAAACATGCATCAATATATATGTATCTGTAAATATATAACAGGCCGATCTGAATTTCCGGCTTGCAATCGTCGTTCAAATGGAATTTGTGTCAGCGATATCGCGGTATTACATAATGAAATGTGACGGGCTTGTTATCAGGCCGGACGACTAGTCGTTCGAGAGAATATATATATGAATATATGAGTGTAGTATGTATAGGAGAGTTACAAATATTGGGAAACGTAGTAGTATAGTCCGTATAGTCACATCAGTAGTTTAGGATTTGGTTTGTGGTGGCTTGTAGGAGCGGATCGATGTTTGTCGCAAAATAGCAATAACTACAGTAACTACTCCGACAGCCAACAGGAGAAGTAATAGTCATATAGCTAAAGCAGTAACAGCAGCGGCAATAGAAGCCAAACCATTTATACAGAGCATAGCTTTTCCAGTTGAAAAGCGAATAGAAGCATTGCAGGATGACTAAGGGACCAGTCAGTTTCACCCTCTGTAACTATTGCCAGGCGCCAAAAAGTCTAGCCAAATAAAAGTTCGAGGTTATTACTCTTATTTCTGAAATAACCATTCTTGTCAATCAATTACTTAATGTCATATTATTTATTATTATTAATTATAAGCAAAAAAATTATCATTTAAATAGAATTTGCTGCAAAGAATATCAAATAAATAAAAAAAAAAATTTCTATTTGTCTCTTTATTTTCAAAGGATTTAAATGTCGTCCCTTCAACTCAAAAGAAACGTTTCATAATTTTAAAAAAATATTTTATTACAAATCCTCTTTCCTCGTCACTTTGACGTGACTTTTTTTCTTTTACTTTCTGTTTTCATACTTTTACTCTCTTATTATGTAAACTTTTGTCAAGAATAACTTTATGTGCAAGTTATAATTCAGTTCGACTTTCTTTGCTCTCCAGCTTACGTCGAAAATAAAATTTATATAAGATGAAACTTTAAGGAAAATATTAAAAAGATCATTTTTTTTTCCTCCTCGTCTATTGCGCTTAATATATTTGTAATTAAAACAATTAAAAGTTTACTATGATATTTTTCATAAACTATTAAATTAAATATTCTTGACAGTATAAGCAAATTATAATTTAATGAAATTTAATCAACAAAAAAATTAAGTTATAAATTAATTGTGCGCTTATTTTTTTTAATTAATAAATAATAAACAATAAACAATTATTTTATTAATCAACAACGTGGGTAATCCTTGTTAAGTCCTAGGAGCTTTTAAAGTGCTTTTCTTGCATTATCTGGCTGTCGGCCAGTGTTGGATTTTGTCACGTGGAAGGAAACGAGATGGGGTCACACTTTCTACACGAAAAAAAAAAAAATATTCCGCGGGATATTCCGTAAGGGATTGAAAGAAGTACAACCCGAGTTATCAACTCTTTTGAAAAAATGTTTGAGTGTGTGAGTGTAAGTTTCTCGGGGATTATTGTGTATCCTTAGGTTATTGCAGGGTTTACTAAGTTGCTTGTCCATCCGATTGGCACGTAAAAGACACCACCCACCCTCAATCCAGAATTTCTAGCTACATGCCACACGTCTTTATATAAAGGGCTTAGTAAATTCTTAAAATCTACTACACTTTATCTATTGTCCCTACTGTTATTTTTTTTATTTCATTTTCTGGTCGCATGTGAACAAAAAAATAGCCCTATTATACGGAACACAAACATCCTTTTTGTAAGGGTGGAAAGTATAAAGATAATGCGGGCATTGAAAAAAATTTATAATTAACTTTTCTTTTCAAGGATTTTTACTTTACTTATATTATCTTATCTACTTTTATCACTGGAGGAAATAGCTTATGAATAATGCTCTTGGACAAGTAATAATCTAGCATCAGTATTCTGGTGATTCATAAAGTTACTATAAGTTTTGTAAGTACATATATTTAGTACTTCGTAACAAGTGTGTAGGGTATTATATTAGGAACTGTTATATAAGGTCGAATAGCTTCTATATATACATATAATAAAAATCCTGGCAAAATAGAGTACACGGAAAGAAAATTATGGGAATGGTTCCTGTAATTTTGTGAAATTTCATTCTATACCAGTATAAAGATGACGACCATAAATTATGGGAACACGTCCGATAGATATAGGAATATTACCCATAATTATAGGAATAGTTCCTATAATTATGGAAATGGTTCCTACAATATTACAGGAATGGTTCCTACAATATTATAGGAACCATTTCTATAATATTATAGGAATGGTTCCTACACGGAAAAAAATAATATGTGGAAATGACAGATATGGGAATGTCAAAATGACATGGATAGAATTTGTTAGATTTACAAAGAAAAACTGTTAAATTAACAGATATAATCTGTGAAATCAACATAACTATAATATGTCAAATTTACAGATAAAAACTGTCAAATTCACAAAAATAATTTGTAAAAAGTTGATTATAAAGTTATATAAAATTTACAAACCAAATTTCATTCCTATGAATTATTTTGAACCCAAAGAACGTGGTTTTTCATTTTTTACAGATTACAAATTATCTTGCATTATTTAAATAATTTAATCAGTTAAGAAAATAAATAATTATTTTTGGATATTGTTAGTGGCTAATTTTCCCCCAGCTATAAAAAATCAGCTGAAAAATGGATTAATATATTGAATTTTTTTGAGTTTGACGATAAAAATTAAAAAAAATCATTTTCTCCGAATTTTCGGCTGGTCCATATTGCCCCAGGTGTCATGCGTAAGGGTAAAAGTACACAAATATATCGGATTTATAGAAATTAGACGAAAAAAAAAAATTTTTTTTTTTATAAAATTTTGGGGGTACCCCGTTTTGCCCCCCCCCCTATATGTATCTTAATGGTTTTTACTTTCTATTGTTTGCAGATTTGAACAATTATTTTACATAAATACCTAATTTTTTTAATTAAAACTTCAATTTTTAGAATATTTTTGGATGTACTGTTTACATTTTACGAAATGTATAATTTTTACTCATTAAAAACAATTTCAATTATTGCTTTAATATAAATTCCACACTTTTTTTTTTACTGAATTTTGCATTTTTTGAATGTGATTATCACACCGAAAAACTGTCAAATTGACAGTTTCAGATTGACAGTTTCCACAATGTGAAAATAACATTTCCAAATTTGTTAAATTGACAGTTTTGGGTTGACAGCGGCAAATCTGTCGATTTGACAGTTTTAACTGTTATTTTGACAGAGTCGTTTTTTCCGTGTATACTACTATAGGAATAGTTCCTATAATATAATAGGGATCATTCCTATAATTATAGGAACCATTCCTATAATGCATAGGAATACTCCCTATAATTTTCTTTCCATATACTGTCAAAGAAATGAAGTATTCAAAAATTTTAAAAAATATCTTTTGTTTTTTTTTTTATTTTTAAATTTAAATTTGTTACTCTGTCGATAATTTTTGGGCAGCTCAAGTGACTGAAAATTTTTTTAAGGATAATTAATTATGCCATATAGGGTAGAAGTAGCATTTGTGGCTATTGCTCTATTTTTGGACATTTAATACTTTATTTTAATTAATTTAAAAGTATAATAAAATTGATAGTGTTATAAAAGTATCTTTGAACGCATTTTAAAAATTAATGATATCATTATGTATTTTACAAATTATTTTTTTTTAATTTTAAAAATTTCCAAAGTGGCCAAAAACGGTTCTTCTACTCTATATAATAGAGAAATAAAAAAATGGTTAAAAATTAAATTTTATTTATTTGAGAAATGTTAGAGAACAGTGAGATGTTAAATGTTAGATAGAAAATTTTATTTCATGAATTGCATTAGGAATTTACTAGAGCTGAAATTTTCAAAAGAGATTTTTGAGTTCTTTAAATTAATTGAGACATTCTCATCCCAGTTTTTTAATACTCAGCACGAATGAATTATCATAAATTTAAAATAAAATAGATATTATTGTCTCACTAATTAATATCGAAACAATATTTTCAATAAATACTAATGAGTAATGCATAGCAATTAATAACTGATTGATATGAGTGTTCATGAACGGAAACAAAATATAATTAATTATTAGTGAAAAATAAATTCATGAGTATCAATCAAAATATAATTACCGATTTGGTTATATTAGTAAAATAATATCACTTGACAATTGAGTTTTCAAGTGTAATTATTTTCATAAACGAACATGGACTCAATTAGTGACATACAATAATTCAAATTCTCGATACTACACGGAAAAAAAATTATAGGGAGTATTCCTATGCATGATAGGAATGGTTCCTATAATAGTATAGAAACCATTCCTATAATATTATAGGAACCATTCCCATAAATTATAGGAACCATTCCTATATTATTATAGGAACCATTCCTATAATATTATAGTAACTATTCCTATAATATTATAGTAACTATTCCTATAATATTATAGGAATTATTGCTATAATAGTATAGGAACCATTCCTATAATATTATAGGAACCATTCCCATAAATTATAGGAACCATTCCTATAATTATGGGTAAGATTTTTATATCTATAGGATGTGTTCCCATAATTTATGGTCGTCATTCCTATACTGGTATAGGATGAAATTCAACAAAAATATAGGAACCATTCCCATAATTTTGTTTCCGTGTACACATTTAGAATAAAAACAAAATTACTGACAAAATTTCCATAAAAATTATTGAAAGACAGATCGATCATCACTTATATGTTTTAACCAGTCATTTATTATGATTATTGTTTCATAAAGGAATAAAAGACAAAACAAAGAAAATATAAATTTTTGCACTTGAATATAATTTATGTATTTAGCCTGTGCACAACAGCTTTTGATTCATTATCATTACCTATTATATCCGGATTCTTTGGGTGAGTCTTCAATGCAGTCTTTGAATTCAACTCTTGTTTTATTTTATAATACCAGTCTCTTCCAATTATTTCTATTGTGAGAGTTCATTCAAAATATTTATAAAATTTATTTTATTATAAATACACAAAAGCTCTGAAATTAAATATATTTAAATGTATAATAAATTGAAAAGTATAATATTTTATACAAAGAAACGATCAAATGGTCATTTATATTAATGATCTTAGTGCCGCGTATTAATTCCTTTTTGAATGATCAAGCTGTGTAATTAGGTGATGAATTGATATTTTGAATTCCTAATTGGCTTTGGTCCATCCAAAGTATTTTTAAAAAATTCTATTTAATAGTTCAAATTTAGTTTTTTGCTAAAATAAAGTAAAAGTGAAAGTACGGTGAAGGACTTGTCGCTACTTCAAAAATTATTTAAAAAAAAAAACGTTGTCATATAATAGCGCGACTTGTGAAAGATAAAAAAATTGTTAAAAAAAAGGTTCATTTAAAAAATTCACGGATATAAATTAACCTTCACAAGAAAATTTTAATATCCCGATCAAAGTAATAAAAAAAATGACCTCCTTTTTAGTTTGATCTATAAAATAAGTATGGAAATTCTTAAATCAAGAAAATATTACTTGGTTGGAGTATATTTTTACTATAATTAAACAAATATTTACTCGGTACGATTCAAGCACGCAGATACTTGAAAACAGTATTTTTTTCTCTCAGTGTAGAACAACTCCGCGTTTAATCTCCTCAAAGATTTATTATTTTCATTCGAATTACGTAAAAATAAAAAATATATATAAATAATAAATAATTCCAGGATTTTTCACAAGTATATTTTCATCATCAAACTGGCATCTCATTTATTCCAAACAATAAATTTAATTCCCGTAAATTAAAAAAACTAAAACAAACAATTTAAAATTTTTTTCAACAATTGAATTTATTCAGAATGTTAATTTATAAGACACAGAGAGTATGTAAAGTGGTTCGGAGATGGTTTTAAATTTAAAAGGGGGGAATGAAGTATGCTGTGTAGAGTGTGAGGAGTTTAGTTGAGATATAGTTGTCCTGGGTGCCCTGCGCAAGGGACTCAAATGAGGGATGTAGATACCAGGGGCTCAAGGGGAGGCTGGGTCGCCGTTACCGTCGCTGTACGATAACGTCGACAGCCCGTCGTCGAGCGGCTCAGTAGTACGCTACCACCCACGCACGTAGTACACACGGTCATCCACGTGTGATCGCGAATCGGTATTTTAAAATATTTACACTCATTATTTTTTATTTTAATTAATTGCTAATTACCCATTGATGTCATTAATTATTTGTGCTAATGAGTATTTAAAATTTTTTTAAATATATACTTAAATCAAATTCACATTTATTAACAGTAATTTAATAATTTATTAAATGTAATTATTTTAATTGTATGGATTATTTAAAGATCAATGATCGTGAACTTTTCAAGTGGCAATTACTTAATTCAATTACCGACTATGGTAAAATTTAAAATGAAATTTTAATTGTCTATTTTTTTGTGTTTTTAAAAAATTTTATACAACGATTTCATTTTTTTTTTTCTGATTACTTTTTTATTTTGTCATCAGACGGAGTTACATTCTATTGTAAGTATTTTCACATTTTTTTAACAATACCAATAACTACTTACTGCTAATTAATTATTTTTAATTTTTTAAACCTGGTAATGCAAAGTGTCAATTTGTACTTAATTTTTTTTATAAAAATTTTTGCGTATAAAAAAAAACATTACCAACATATTTTTTGTATACTATAGAACTCAAAGATAGGATACTAAAAATAATTCTCTTGGAGTATTTTTTGTGTCAGATAAAGTTCTTTGAAAGTTTTCTACAAGATGTAAAAGGAATAAATTTTTTTTAAGCCCCCTGGCCAATCTCTTTGGTGGAGTCTTTGTCGTGCGCGTTTGTCGCTTTTATCACAAATTTTTTTCTCTGCTTTACTTTTATTTTATTTCTTTTCAACAGTTTTTTAAATTTTTTTTATTTTTATTCCCGAGTGATCCGGAGTCATCCAAAAGAATCTGTCGTCTCTTCCGGAATAAAATGAAGGAATCACGGTTTTTCTATCTTCCTTTTATATGCACACGAGTACATATATGTGCTGTTGAAATAGTTGATTGTAAAAACGCGGGTGTACTTGTACTACTTCGACACAACTTTCTACATCATTATACGTTAGAAAAAAAACTTTACTTTTTTTTAACGTTATTGGTAACAAGCTCTCTTTTTTTTTTTTGATCAAATGTACTGAAGGATTAATCATAACTCAATTTAATCAATGCACATGTACAATAAAATATATACTTATATATATATAGAAAAAAAAACTCGAATCAAGAAAAATTTACTTGACCCAAGAATATCGTTATGAAGAAAACAAAATTTTGTTTCAAGAAAATTGATAAATTTTCATTTTTGACCCAAGTATAAATTTGCTTAACCCTTTCCCGGTCGACCTTGAATCCCTACTCTTAATTTGAATCGTGCGACTTATTTTTAAAATGAGAGAGCTATAGTCTGTTTTCGAGAGAGGGGGCCGGAAAAATGGTAGAAGGGGGCGCTTCTCTACACTACTACATCTAAACTTTCACTCATACAGCCTTATAACGGACTTTCATTGGCTCTATCTCCACATGACTCACACCTAGACTTACCGATACTCCGAGCCGGGAAAGGGTTAATTGAAAACAAAGTTTATTTTGCCCAGAGAACTTCAAATTAATGTTCCAACTGTATTACGGACTTGGAACAGAAGTGATAGGAACTCAATCCAATAAAATCAATCTTGGTTTTTAAATACCTCCAATAGACTGATCAACCCATAGAGAACAGAGATCTCTGTACCATTGTCATAGAATTTACAGTTACAATTTAAGGTTCTAATATCTCGGACGTGTAACTCGAAGGATTCGAGTTCCATTCCGTTCGAAATTAGTGTTTTTTTAAAGTTAAATTAGAACGTCAAAATATTGAGTAACTTTGGCATCAATTTTTTAATTTAAAAAAAAAGTACATGTTCAGCGATAAAGTGTAGCCTTTAATCGAGTAGCTCGTATCTCAACCCAAGGGAATAATATAGTTAAAATAAAAATATTGCGCCATTGGTCCATAATAACAAAATTTTGTTTAAGTCATTATAGATTTGACAAAAAGATCAAAACAAGAATTTGATTTCGAAACAAAAAAAAATCCTTGATTCAAGTTGAGTTTTTTTTCTGTACACTGAGAATAAAAATACTGTTTTCAAGTATCTGCGTGCTTGAATCGTATCGCGAAAATTATTTGTTTAATCTTAGTAAGAATGTACTTCAATCAAGAATATTTTCTTAAAATAAGTATAAAAATTCTTAAATCATAAAAATATTACTTGGTTGGAGTATATTTTTACTATAATTAAACAAATATTTACTCGGTACGATTCAAGCACGCAAATACTTGAAAACAGTATTTTTTTTTCTCAGCATATATATATTTATATATATATATATAAAATATAATGATGAAGTAAGATACTTTAGAAAATGTATTAACCTGAAAGCAAAAGTCGATGAAGTGAAAAGCAAACTCTTTACGTGTACCCTGTCATCCTTTGTAAACTATGATAACTATTATATCATCCTAAAAGACCGTTTCATCCGAAAGTCGATCATTATATCACTCTTATCATTTTTCCCAACGTCATTGTAGTAATTATTATATTTAGTAAATTGAAAGGAAAAAAAATTTTTTTTATCCATTACGGATTACTCTTGTTAAATAAAATGCAATAAATTTAGTGAGCTGGTATATACAAATGTAAAAAATGTTTAATCAATAGAATATCAACATTTGTTGATTTAAATATTTTATATAGTGATTTATGAAAACATCAAAATTGAATTTATCGATGCAAAAAAATTATTACGTATGTATACAAATATATATAGATAGATTTGTGATGAATATGATTTAAAATTATTTCATAGGTATGATTCATGTAGCTCTTGAATATTCATTTGATTTATAGTGATATGAAAATGTGGAAACGATTCAATGTTGTTTTCAATGTCACATTTTTTTTTCTGATAGATTTTTCATCCTGTCAATTTTACTATTTTTGTTTTTTCAATAGTGACAAAAATATATTATATTGATATTATTTTTATCTCAATTTTGGAAAAATAAAAAAACAGTTTATATATATTTCAAATGAAATGCCATTTAATCTCCTCAAGATTTGAAAGAAAATGAGCGGGAAAAAACGATAGGAATTACGAATTGTATGAAATCATTATAAGAATATCTTTCCAGCGAGTCTTTCGGATTTTATATATATTTTACTGATCCTTTGTTATTTTAATATCTATTGAACGTTATATTCTACCAGTTTTTTTTTTTCATAACAATAATCTCTATTCTTATTCCACAATTCTCTAATTCCAAATTCCCAATAGTTCAATTTTTTTGTTAAGAAGAAAAAAAGTTAATAAATAAAAAAAATGAATCATTAATTTCATATCGTCGAAATGTAAAGTAAAGCATTAAATAGACGTTAGTATTTTAAATTTTCCTGAAGTCTCATATTTTCTGGAGGACAATTTATCATTTTTTTCCCGTATAATTTAAGGTTATACGCAATAACGTGACGTAACAGTACCGAGGAAACAAATAAAAAAAAAAAAATTAATGTATCATAGAATATAATTCGTTGCAACAAATTGTAACTAAACGATTCCTATACTAGCAAAAAATTACTTATCACTTGCCACCAATTACGATAAAAAATTGCAATTTAATAACAACAGAAATCAGGAATTTATCTTAAAACGTATAATTGAATTTAATAATCGTAATAAATGGTAGAAGGATTTAATAAACGGATATGCGCAAAACAAATTGAATTAACTGGCTTACAAAGTAGCGGTAAATATTTCAAATACTCGTTTATTAAAGCAATTAAATTTACATGAATTAACAAAACAGTAATAATGCATATCACGTTTGCGGTAAATTTAATTGTCCACATTCATATTTTTATGACTATTATTTGACCACCAGAACCAATATGTTATTGTCATATGTATACACAATGAATATATATTTATATTTACATTCTATACGTTCTACACGCTAAGAATTTTATGGTAATGATTCTCATCGAGGATTTTTAATAGTTACCATACTGTATAGTAATTTTAGAATTTTATACAATAATGCTATTAAAAACCATCATATGATGCTAACTATTAATATCCCCGAATAATAATCACTCTCACCAATAATAGTAATCACTCACATCACAGATAGCAACATTTATAATTTTCGGTAACAATGTTTACTATACCGCGATGGTAATAGTTACTATCGCGTATGTAAAAGTCACTTAGCAGCTTTTTAGTTATACACTTAATTATATATATTATTATAAGCGATTATATATATATAAATATCTATATATGTATACATGTATATATATGTATATATATATATATATACACATACATATATACATTTATATATATATATATATATATATATATATATATATATATATATATATACATTTATATATATATATATATATATATATATATATATATTTATATATATATATGTATATATATATTTATATATATATATATACATGTATACATATATAGATATTTAGATATACATATAATTTCTAACCATCAAAATGGAGAAAATTTTTTTTTTATCTTAGTCTTTTTTTTCTTTAGTCTAATTTTGAATTTTATAACAATCATTCTCATCGGGGGAGATAATACTTGCCATACAAAGTTGTAATGATTACGATCACGAGATAGCAACTACTACCATCACTCTATTGTGAACAATATCATCGAGTGATTGTAATATTTGTCATGGGATATGTTAATAGCTACTATTTTTGTAATAATGATTATTATACTAATTTAACACCCAATATGGTAACTATTGCCATCGTGTATTTTAATTAATAACATATTATATTGTGAATCTTACAATAATTATGAGATTAACCGATATCACAAGAAAAAAATTAATTTTACCACCATGAGATAGTAATCATTACCATAAAATTCTTAGCGTGTATACAATTATGTTATTTAATACTTACTCGTGTATATAGACATATATTTACTAGAACCACCCACGGTAGCTTTGCTTCATTTAAATTTTTTACTAAATACACATTTTTTTGAAAGTTCCCAAATTGAAAAAAAACGCTTTGATAAATTATCGATTTCTCTATAGGACTATTGAACTTTTTGAATTATCCCATAAGGTAAAAGCCCCTATACCCGCTCACTTTTCATTGGTGTGAGATAGAATCACTCAATATAAATTATTAAACAAAATGAAAAACCATATTTTTTTTTTACACACGGAAAGAAAATTATGGGAATGGTTCCTATAATTTTGTGAAATTTTATCCTATACCAGTATAGGAATGACGATCATAAATTATGGGAACACGTCCTATAGATATAGGAATATTACCCATAATTATAGGAATAGTTCCTATAATTATGGGAATGATACCTATACCATTATGGGAATAGTTCCTATAATTATAGGAATGCTTCCTATAATTTATGGGAATGGTTCTTACAATATTATAAGAATGGTTCCTATAATATATAGAAACGATTCCTATAAATTATAGGAACCATTCCTATAAATTATAGGAACCATTCCTATAAACTATAGGAACCATTCCTTTAAATTATAGGAACCATTCCTATAAATTATAGGAACCATTCCTTTAAATTATAGGAACCATTCCTATAAATTATAGGAACCATTCCTTTAAATTATAGGAACCATTCCTATAAATTATAGGAACCATTCCTTTAAATTATAGGAACCATTCCTATAAACTATAGGAACCATTCCTTTAAATTATAGGAACCATTCCTATAAATTATAGGAACCATTCCTATAAACTATAGGAACCATTCCTTTAAATTATAGGAACCATTCCTATAAATTATAGGAACCATTCCTATAAATTATAGGAACCATTCTTATAAACTATAGGAACCATTCCTTTAAATTATAGGAACCATTCCTATAAATTATAGGAACCATTCCTTTAAATTATAGGAACCATTCCTATAAATTATAGGAACCATTCCTTTAAATTATAGGAACCATTCCTATAAATTATAGGAACCATTCCTTTAAATTATAGGAACCATTCCTATAAACTATAGGAACCATTCCTTTAAATTATAGGAACCATTCCTATAAATTATAGGAACCATTCCTTTAAATTATAGGAACCATTCCTATAAATTATAGGAACCATTCCTATAAATTATAGGAACCATTCCTATAAACTATAGGAACCATTCCTTTAAATTATAGGAACCATTCCTATAAATTATAGGAACCATTCCTATAAATTATAGGAACCATTCCTATAAACTATAGGAACCATTCCTATAATAGTATGGGTACAATTCCTATACTGTTATAGGAACCATTCCTATAATGCATAGGAATACTCCCTATAATTTTCTTTCCGTGTAGTTATTTTTTATAGTTTTAAGTATTAGAATAAAATTTAAGTTTGAAGAATAATGTTAATAATTAATTATTATTAATTTTTTAAATAAGGTCTTTGAGTGTACACATAGTCGCTCACTAAAAGTTGCGATGTACCTTTACTCGATCAACACATGGCCCTATAGCCGCTCAAAGACAATATCAATTAAAATATGATAAATTTATTAATTTGGAAAATAATTTTGAAATTCTATTACATTAATCTTTCATAATATAAAATTTCATGAATTTTAAAAATGTATTTAATCAGATATAGTTATAACAATTCTTAAAAAATTTGACGTAATCTAAATTTAATCTAACGAATGAACGTGAAAGTAAAAAATGCCCGGCTGAGCGCGATTTTGAAAACAATTATTCAATTTAAATTTATAATCCATTATAAAATAATTTGATACATGACATTTTAATATATTTAGATTCACAAATAATTATTTATCAATAATATTTTTAGTTGTAATTTTTTTTTATAGAAATTATCATAAAAAGCCTTAAACAGTCAAAGTGAGCGACTAATGGTACTGAGCGGGTATAGGGGCTTTTACCTTACTTCCGTTCATTTAATTCGAAATTTGGTAATTTAAATTTTATGGCAGAAAAATTTTTTGTTTGGGAATTTTTCAATAATTAATTAAAACTAATTAGCTTGATCAATCGAGCTTCAAAATATCTATGAATCCATATTTAATTTAAATTATACAATTATAAAGTCAACAATAGGAGATGATTTAATATCTTTACAAAGAGTCTTTATAATTTTTTAAAAATCAGTACCTGTACTAATAATTCATCAAAAACATATCGCATAGAATAATTATCATACAAGGTTTAATTTTATTTAATTAAAAGTATCAAAAATGAATTTAGTTTAATACTTTTTTAAAAATTTGATTAGGGGAGAGTGGGGTCAATTGAACCAAAAATACTTTGACATTTTTTTTTTATATGAATAAAAGCAAAATGATAACTTTTTTTTTTACAAAATTATAATTTATTATATAGACTATCATTTCTCATAAGCACATAACTTAACAAATGATGAAAATTTTCAATAAATACGAAATTGTGCAACTGCATCAAATAGTTCAATCGTCCCCTTTGCGGGGGCAATTGAACCACTAGTCGGGGACAATTGAACCATGAGTATTAGAACCACAAATGAATGACTTTAATGAATATTTTACTATTCATTACAGCTTAAAACTAAAATTACAACACTTCTAATAATATTTATTATTTTATATAACATTATATGTTAAAACAATCACTTTTAAAACTTCTATCAATATAATTATGTTTTTTCTTGGTTAGTTTAGCTTGATTACACATTCTGTCAAGATGCGCGCGCATGTCTGATGCTCACAGTGTGATTCGTGTGATTCAACCGTCCCCGAGAGTACTGGTTCAATTGACCCCATATGATTTTATTGAAATAATTAGTTTAAAAAAATATATTCAAGAACTATTTTACTAGAAGTAAAGCTAGAAATTTATGACTAATATATGTAAGAAGGTATTACAAAAAAAATTTTAAGATTTCATTTGAAAATTAAAAAGTTATTAAACAATTTGCCAAGAGGTGAAATCAAGGTTTAGATACCTAGAAACACAAAAACTTGAATTTTTTAAAATTAAATCATCATATTGGTTCGAAATTTTGATCAGACTAAGGTTTAGTGTATTAAAATATAATTCCAAGAGGACGACTCATTTTTATATTTTTTTCGATTTTTTAAGCTTACTGGTTCAATTGCCCCGTGGTTCAATTGACCCCCCTCTCCCCTATACGAAAAAAAAATTTTAATCAATATTTTATTTAATTTTCATAATTAATAAATGGATAAAAAAATTTATTCATACAGTTTCAGACTCAGTACCTAATTGATAAAGATGACATAAAATCTAATAAACAAATAGAATAGTTTAAAATGTATGCATAAAAAGGAAAAATGAATTAAAGTCGTAATGACTTTAATTAAGTTTTAGTTATAAAGTTAATTACCCAATTGTATCTTTTGACTGTGGCTGAGTTATGGAGATAATAAAAGACTTATTAATAAAATTTGTGTAAGTTGGTTTGACGGAAATTTAAGTTTAGAAGCTCAATATAAGCATAAGCATACATTAGCAGTGATAATTAGTGCATGAGTTTCTCCTGCTAATGGGAATAGTGTATGCCATTCTCTCTATTGACAACAGTTGGCTGCACTCAAAGGACATTATGTTTCAACATACATCAATCGTGTTAATAACCTCGTGCTAGGTAAACTTTGCATTTAGGTCTGCAGTCGGGAATAATAATTTACTATTCAATAATTTCATTTCACTGCACGTTAAACATCAACTTTGAATTTGTACCACTTTTTTCATGTTGGAAAAACGGGGCAAGTTGAGGCGTTTTGAAAAAAATTTTAATTTTTGGTGTTTTTAAATTTTTACTGAGTTTTTACATCGAAAATGATACGCTTCGGTTACAAGGGGTCAAATGGCCACTAAAATTTTTATTTCAAAAGAAAAGTCACTAATTTTTTTTTTTGTAATTTAAATATTAATATTAAAATTTTGACTTGGTCATTATACCCCTGTTTTTGTAATTTTTATTTATTTGTAATCTCAAAATTTGCAAAAAAAAAAAAAATCGCACGAAATAAAGTAGAAATTGAATTTAAATTATCAATTTAAGTAGAAAAGTTTAACTTGAGTCAGACCGATTTATTTTGACGGAACCTTTTTTATTAAATTATAAATTTTAAATTGATGATTTTTGTGTTAAATATATTTTTTTTTTACCAGATGAAATTCAATACCAATTTATTATAATGCTAATGATATACGGTCTAGATTAATATTAATAAAATATAGAATTTTAAATATTTAACTTTACAGTTTCCCTTAGTTCAATTAATCAATCGTTCATTTTTTCATTATACCTATTGATGTATTTATTAAATCCTTGTAACAAAAAAAAAAAATTAATTTTATTTTTTAAAATTAATCTCTGGAATAAAATATTTTTTTCAATATTGGCAGCGAGCGAAATGTCGAGGATGGATAACAGAGAGATTGATATAAATCCTACTTGTCAATCGAGGTAAATAAAAAGTAATTATCTTCATAATTCATTATTATTTTTATTATTACATAAAAGCTTATATTTTTCAATATAAAATTAATTATCAAAAAAATTCATCAAATTTTTTATAATAAAATTTAAGTTTTCATAATATTTTAATAAACTCACTCTTATTATATTCTTGTTCAAGAACGAGCTAAGCCTATAATAAATTTCAAAAATAATAAAAATAAATTAGCAGTTTAGATTAAGTATACCCTGGGAATTAATTTATCTTGTTATAAAATGAATTACTTAACCTCAATAATAAACTGATAAAAAGCTCAGACAAATTATTTTACCAAGTATCTAAAATAGGCCATTAATTTTTCCCAATTTTTCCCAACGAGTTCAATTTTCATATTTTCTATTAATTTTTTTTTAAGTTTAATCAGGGTTTCGAAAGTTTTAAAAATAAACTGCAGTATCAATTCGCAACCGCTAGAAAAAAAAAATTAAACTTTTGAAGCCAGAGCCGCAACGAAATTTTACTAAAGAAAAAGGTGTGATAGCACCTGCGCATTTGCCGATTTATTGTTTCTAATGTTAATATGTAATAAAAAAATAACTTATTTGTATTAAGGCAAATTCGAACGAATAGTATGGCACTTCCGGCATGTGGTTCACTCGTGTTGGTCAGCGGAAATCACCCTCAGCCACCATTACCACGACGTCATTCCGAAACTCCTGCGGTACGTTATGCACGATCCAATAACTGGAACGAAATAGTTTTCTAACTGCATCCACTCTCATTTCTTTTTATTTATTTTATTTTTTCATTTCATCTTCTACTTTCTGTTTTACTTGAGAAAATAAGTATCATACTCTCTAGTATGAATCTGCACAACTTGTCAATTTAAATTCTGCTTCATTTAATCTCGTACTAAGCTAAATATATATATATATATATACATATATGTAGGGTTAATATTATATTTTGATATTTCTTCATGATTTAGCAGTTCTACGATTTTACACTCGAATAAATTAATATTAAAATAAATTATGTGTATGAAAATATTAATACTTTTTTTGTTTGTCATTTACAATAATTTATATTTTTTTTTTTAAATTGATCTTTTCATTTTATATATTGATTAAATTTTTTCAAGACATAATTGATTATCACGGAAACAAATATTATAAATTACTACGTATATATGTACATAATTTATATGCAAGTTCTTTTGAATATGGGTAAAATCTCTAAGTATTTAAAAAATAGTCAAAAAAATTTAAATAAAATCGACGATTTAGTATAAAATGACGTACATGAATATATATGAGAGACACACTGTGACAATTTACTAGCACTCATCCAAAGGTCAAACGCGAGATTAAAGTATGCAAAAATATGTACTTTAGTTCGTCAATTGTTGAGTTGACTGAAATAAAAATAATAAAAAAGTTTATTGAGTATAAAATCTGTAGAATTGAGAATTTAATAAATCCATAAGTTTCTTTCTATATATAGTAATAATATTATTGATAGATATTACAAAAAACTCCTCCACCAATACCAGTTCGTAAAAAAAATGAAAAGCCGATATTTATAACGGAAAATCGGTGTAAATTACAAGGAAGAAAGTACAGTCTCGATGCCAATAAACTGGAGAATTTAGTGTCTGATCGTCCGTTGCAATTAATGTGGAGGCAACAGCAGAAGCAGTACGAGGACGTTGATAATGAAAAACTCATTGACCTTGAATCAACATCATCTATATCAGAAAGTAGAGTAGAGTGTAATAATGTGCATCAGCATCAGTCGGTATCAAAGCATCCAGCAGCTGGGGACTTGGAAACTGCTGAGACTCGTGACTTCGGCGCTCCAGGCTTTGATAAAAATGGTGGGGGATTTTTACCAGAGGCTTGCGAGGTGGTAACCTTTAAGTCAAGCTTTGAAGAGCTTCAGAAAGCCGCTCGTGATCTTGATAAGAGGCTTCACGAGGAGATCATCATCGCCGCTGAAATTGCTCGCTCTACAACCGCCCAAGCTAATCAACCCAGGCTCAATAATGGCTTTTCTAGAAACTCAAGGTAATTTAAATTCTTTATTTTTTTTTTTTCTATTTTCCTTTAAATAATTTTTTTATTCTTATTCATTTTTAATAACAAATTGCCCGACTATATTTTGGTGTGCAGGCAATAAATATATAGACATAAGGCCTATATATTTTGCTGCATAAACTTTCCTGCATGCAGTTCAAACTTTTCAATAGTACAAAATTATGGAGCCTCATAAATTTAACTGGAAACTTTTTCGAGGCTGCCTTATTCGCCTCGACCCCTGAAATCTCATTTTATTTTTATGATACATAATATATATGTTTTTAAACTCGCTCGTCTTTTAAAACAATTTTATTTTTGTTCTTAATCATTTTAATTGATAAATAAAAAAATAATAATCGTTATTTATTTTTATACGTAATTGAATTTTTTTTTATTGCCGTAATAATTTTTTATTATTTCATAAATTTAATAAATATATACTATAGAATTATTTTTTCTCATTACATCGTATTATGAAAATTCGGTACGAAATTTATATTTAAATTTTTATTAAAATTTATTTTGTTCGAAATTAGGTTTTTTTTTTTTTACTAATTTAAGTAAATAAATTAAAAAAAAAATTTAAATTAAATTAGTTAATGCAAATGTTTACTTTTAAAAAGTAAATTTAAATATTTAAATACATGACATAAAATCCATTAAATATAACACGTAATTTTTTGTGAAAGTTCACTTGAACGAACTTATGTCTGTCCAATAATAGACCGCGACGTTCAAAGTTCGAACACGATCAGGAGGAAAACCACCAGGACTTTGAGAAGAGATCAAAGTTTGAAGCTTTGCAAGCTGCATCGAGGAACTTGGAAAAGCGTCTTCAAGGTGAACGTGAAATTCAGAAGCAGCAACTTGCCAAGGGAAAGTACAATTCAGATATGGAGAGAGCACGTAATATATTACAGAGTAATTTACGTAAAGAACGAGTGGTTGAACGATTAGAGAAATTGCCAAAGGCCACTCAAACGAATTTACCCCCGCCCCTTAGCTCCATCTGTCAGAATCCCCTACCCAACAATAATAATAGTAATAATAATAAACCAGCAAGCATTAGACAAGACAGCAATGTGTCGTCAGACAGCTTTAGTCAAACAAGCTCACCTAGTTATACCAGCAAAACAATGGAAGCTCCTCTTCTGCCTCATAAACATATTTTTAGTAAAATTCAAGGTACGTCTTTTAATTACTTATTTAATAATCTCATAATTAATAATCATTAATTAAGTCAAAAATTAGTGGAGTGCAGAGCAGACGACAATTTTTTTATTTCATTCTCTCAGAGTAAAATTTATTTCAAAGGGGAGTAAATGCACATCTTTTTTAAATTCCGGAACTTCAAGTGATGGAATAAATTGTGATTGAAATAAAATCCGTAATCAATCCACGGAAAAAAGAGCAGTTGAAAAATTTAACTCATATCTGTATTTATTAGTTTCATATAGTAGTAAAGCGCTGCGACTCTGAAACTGTAAAAATTACATTTTTATCCCAGACATAACAATTACAGTTTCAAACTCGATATTGTCCAGCTCATATAGTAAACAGATTTTATAATTTTAAATTTTATTATAAAATTAGTTAAAATTACATTTTCAATCGTTAATATTACTATTCTGTATAGTAGTGTTCTTCTTAAGGTATAGAATTTAAAAATTCAGTGAGCTGTCATTTTTCTCAGATCATTCATCATTCTTAATAATTATGAATAAATAAGAGGTATTATTTCAGAAAGCAAAAAATACATAATCAAGAATCTTAATTTTTACAGTTTCACCTATTAGCTATTATTTTTAAATAAAGCAAGAATTTAAAATAAAAATTAAATAATTCTTTAAAAATTTATTTAACTTAAATTACATTTTAAATTGTAAAATTTTGCTTTGATTCAAAGATTTTTGCCCCGAAGGCCTGTTTTCTGTAGAAACTGTAATTTTTCAACTGCTCTTTTTCCGTGTACGAATTCACTCCCAATTTTTCACAGTGCAGTGAACTAATTTTATAGAAAATGTTATTATAGGTAATTTATTATTTTTTCTTATGACTTTGACAATGAGGGAGGGTCAGAAAAATTAGGGATGTTGAAAAAAAGTTTAACTTGATTTATTACAAACTCAGTGTACATTAATAATAATAGTTATTATTTAATAATAATTAGATTGAAATGTTAAAAAAAAAAATAGGTAGGATTTCGACCGCTGAACCCGAACCACCGGGTAGTCCAATAACAAAATCAATGAGTACACCAGCAAGCTTACAAACAATAGTCAGGTTTCATAGTGGAAGTAATATGTCATTACATCACAGGGTAAGAAAATTTCATTTGTCGTATATTAATTGTCTCTCCTATATATAGAGTCATTTACCAATGCATATATATAGCATCTTTCTGTCGACGATTTAATTAACTAAGGAAACCTCTGGTCTTCAAATTACCACTATAAATTTTCCCAATTAATTTATCATATATTTAAAATAACTCGTGGACATTTTCACTTAATATAAATTATTTATCATGTTAAATTTAATTATCACATTACTAATGAACAATTGAAAATACTTTGAAATTTTTTTGTTAAAGATAATACGAGACATGAGAAGACCTAGTAGTCATTATGTATCCAGAGGAAGATTACGCTTTCGTATTGCTCAAATCTTAATTAATGTACTTGCTCTTATCGCTATCACCGGAGGCTTCTTAGTGTATTTTAAAAGTAAGTTTTTTTTGTCGTTATTTATTATTACTTAGGTCAAGGCCAATGATAATTTAATTTAATTACCTGTCATTTTTTTTAATCAGTATTGCACGACTCATGATGCGAAGCATCAGAGTGTGCTTTACGATCGAAAATTTTTTTTCGCCTCACTTCGGCAACTATTTCAATTATTATATCTTTGTTGATACACGGAATTAAGATATGTTGCACACCATTTTGAAGATAATTTAATGGAGATCAATTCCATACTTTTCAAAAATTTATTAAAGTTCAATAAAAACCAAAAAAAAATCAAAATACACTGAGAAAATTAAATGATTGGAGTTATCGTCTAGTGATGGTAAAATTTTTACTATCAATCTGATAGTAATGAATATCATCTAGATGATTGTGTAAATCATCTAGATTGTAATGGTTACCATCTGGATGATAAGTATTACGATCATGGATGTTAACTCGAGTTAATTAGGATTATTATCCTAAATAGTTATATTTATAATTTCTGATGGTAACTGGTACCATCAGAAATTATAATAGTTACCATTAAAGATAATTAGAATAACAATTAATTCGATTATCATGAAACCATCATTTTACAAGGGTAAAAAAATACTAAATGTTAATAGGGGAGCCTGGGGCACGAAGGACCCTTTCAAAAATTAAGTAAAAAAGTTTCATTTTCATTTTCCGTCAAGTTATAACCTCTATATTGTTTTTATCATATTTTTAGGCCAATATGTGATATGTGGGGTAAAAGGGATCACTCTAAAATAAATTTTTTTTTTTCGTTTTCTGTCAAATTCTGACCTCTATAATGTTTCTATTATATTTCAGGTCAATATGTGATATGTGGGGCAAAATGAACCTCTCGAAAAACAAAATTGTAACGAAAAAATTATTTTTTTTTTATTTTCCGCCTAGTTAATCTTTTCGTTAACATTTTTTTTGAGTGGCCCATTTTGCCCCACCCTCCACCTCAAACACTTTTCACGTTAAAAATTTTGGGCGGCCCATTTTGCCCCCAAATATTTCGAGGCATCCAAATTTCAGGGGGCCCATTTTGCCCTCCCTTCCCCTACTTTAAATTTATTGAATTTTCGATCAATTTTTTCATAATAATAATTACCATCCCTGATAGTAACTGTAATCATCCTGATGGTAACTGTTATCATCCAATGATTGTTAATCCTATTAACAAAAATTATAACTCTAACTATCTTTGCATTTAAAATCGTTCTTATCATCCTAGATGATTGGGGCTAAAAATTTAGGATAATAAACACAATCATTTAATTTTCTCAGTGTAGTTTAAAAAAATTTCCTGTCCGTCAAGTATGAATCCCGTATACACGATAGCTTGCGAAAAAATCCAGTAATTGAATCAGATTTTTTTTTTAAAAATTCTTTGAAAAATTTGTTGATCCCCTATTGAAAATGGCTTAGTAACTCAGCGTCGTTTAATTACAATTAATAAAAGAATAAAAAGGCTGTATAACTATACATATATATATACATCTTACGTAAAATTAACATGGATGGTGATATATCTATACATTATACGTACATTTATCCCACCAGAGGCGTTTGCACATTACCGTTCTAGTAGAGCTGTTTTTTTTTGTGTTATTGCTAATTGGTAAGCCTGAATTTTTTCAATTCAATTCTTTTTTTTTATTTGTTTTTATTAACATATATTTTTTTTGTTATTAATCGAGATATTTTGAGAAAATTCTTTTATAATTATAAAAAATTACTAATATAATTGAAAAAAAAAAAAAAAAAAAAACAACAACAACAAATTTTAATGACAGAAAATTGTATACATTTAAAATTTATTCGTGCTTCCCGCCATTTTTTTATTATTATTTTATTAGTTCATAATAAATGAGTATTATGAGTCGTGCATTTTTGGATTTTCCAAATTTTTTATTTTATTAACACATTTGTAAATTTATTGAATTCATTTTCGAGGGTATCATGGATCTATTAAAAGCGAGTAATCACAGCTCTACTCAATCAGATTTTTACTCGGCTTAGAATCAATAAAATAATTATTGAACAAGTAACAACTTATGACATAAAAACATTTTAAAAAAGTTGTTCTCATAAATTTGTTGGGTGCTCCATTTTACACGATCTTTTCTTACCGTGACATACTTTCGTATAAATTAGTTTTTAAATTTAATGAATTCACAAAATGAATACTTTGGTACTAAAATAGCAGTATCAAATAACTTAATATAACATTGATAAAATATTATATCATTCATAAATATATTTCGACAGGTATTTAATATAGCATGTAAAATATTCTTGAATAATCATAAATCATTTAAATGTAATACTAAATCCTAGGGTAGAATATAAGTTCCGAGACTATTTGAAATTTTTACGAAATAGTTCAAATATTTGACCTACAAAATATTAAATATACATGATGATTATTACTAATTACTAGCAGAACTTTTGTACGTTATACTGAGTGTCTATTTAATTTTTTCAAAAATATATCTGCATTTTTTTTTAAAAACTTTCATATGAATAATTAAGTTATTGTAAAAAAATCAAATTTCCGGCTGTACTATTACAGATACGACAAAAATGTATATAAACACTTTGGAAGCTTATTAAATTCTCTACAAAAAAGTATTTATATCATTTTTATGTATATCTGATTATTTTGGCGTAATTTCAACTCAAAGTAATGCAATAAAGCTTAACATCTTAAAATTAATTAATCTCTTGTTAATTTTATCGATATCTTGAAAATTATGAGGAATATGTTAATAACCTTTGAGACCTTTTTTGTAGGAAATTTAATTTCCTACAATTTGTTATTACAACATTTTTTTCTAAAGTCCATAGTTTCGCTAGAAATTTTATTTTAGTATGAACTGTTTATTATTTTAATCCTTATAATATTATTTAAAAAAAAAAAACCGTGTAAATTCTAACGATGAATGAAATATTTTTATTTTACAGTAAATCCGCAAGGTGACGTTACATTTGTCAATGAAACAATTAAAATACCTGCAGTAACTCATCCCCCTATACAAACATATTTAGCAGAACCAAAAAATCCAGCGCCCGGAATTTGTCTTCCAGTTATCGTTACTTTTTGTCTCTATCACAAGGTAAGTTTTTAAAATACAGCCAACTACTCGTTATAAGCCTGTCCCCCATAAGCCTTACTGAATCCAAACAGCTTCCCCACTTAACCACCTTAAAGAGTTTCGTACTAGAGAACCCGTTATAAGCCTCCGTTAAAATTGTCTAAATTGTAAACTGACAATAGGAACAAAATATCAAAATTAATGAAGAAAATTTACTATCTATGTTTCGCGGATAATAATTTAATCATTATTAAGTAAAATATAATTTATTATTCATAATTGTAATCATTAATTACATCCAAAGCTTCTGTTACAATTGAAAAGTTTTATTGAGCATTAAGTTGATCAATAAAATTATTATTTTAATTATTACTTTCATCAATACCGTTATCATTATAATTTTTTGCATTTAAATTATTATTAGTGTAAAAAGATAAGTATTTATTTTAGCGCTATAAGCACCAGGAAAATCGGGATAGTCGCGTATGTAACAAAACGTAAATATGACGTTTAAAATTATATAAAATAAAACAGGCTTATAACGGGTAGTCAAGAACAAAACTAAACGCACGGTAGTGGGAAGACTGAAATTTAAAAAAAAACTTCCCCTGCCTCCCCTAGGCCAGGCTTATGACGGGTAGTCGACTGTATTTATATTGCAAATACTGATTAAAATATTTAAAATTATAATTATTTTACTCAATTAATTTTATTAATTTTAGTATAAAAAAATTTACCAAGTAAATTAAACAAATAAAAATAAAAAAAAATGGCACCATTTTTTTACGCTTCAGTGAACATAAAATCGGTGAAATAAATAGTTTTTACGGTTTCAAAGACTGAAAGAAAAATAATAAAAAAAAAGTTTTTAAATGAAAATTCGAGGCTGACATTTTTCACGCCGGAATTTAAACAACGCAACAGCGACGGAGTAATTTTTTTTTTTATTATTTGTTTTCCACTCCGTCATGAGCATTAGTTGCACGCGTTCCGAGATTTTAGCACGTACGAGACATTGACTCGTTTTTCCCGTAGAGTTAGTTTAAATTCATAAGAGACGACGTAATTTAACGTGAGAAAAATTACCATAAATTAAAAAAATAAAAATTTACGTTTTCTTCACAAAAATTTAACTTCATACTGTTCTAGGAAAATTATATAAATGTAAATTTGATTTAATTATACTAGGGCAATTAACTGTAACTGTAAAATAATTTGGTATCTCTATTATCAATTGTGTGCTTTAGTATTTCAAGAGGCGCACAATTCAATTTACAGCACTAATGATCACATTTATCGTTTCATCATTCGTCTAGTTTGGAATTTGAAATAGAACAATCAAACTTCCTCAATTTCTATAGGCCCTTTAATTGCTCATTCAAACGTACTATTATTATCATCATCATCCTCATTATTATCATCTTATTCATTAATAATCTAATCATTAGAAAATAAAAAAAGTAATGATCGAACTAATTATTTAAAATAAATTTAATCGGATCAATTCAGAATTTCTCTTTCGATTTAAAAATACAAAACGAAATAACCAACAAGTTGTTGCATCGATCCGTCAGTATCGTTACAATTAATTGTTATCGCCTTTAGCTCGAGTGACAATATTGCGAGAGCTGCAAAATGTCCTGCTATCCTGCGGTGTTTATACAAATTTATGTAACACCTGGATTAAAATAATAAAAAAAAACGGGGAATTTAAAATCTCAGGTCATAAAAAAAGTAGGAAAGCGGGAAGGCTTCGATTTAAATATCTTTTTAAATATTCAACAGATTGCAAGAACTTTGGCGAAGAGAAAATATGATTTTTTTAAAACTTGAGAATCCCGACTTTTATGATAAATTTTTTATAATTTATTTCAAATAAATTTTTTTTTTTTATGAAAACTGCATACTGGGTATTAAAGTAACTAGTTGTGAGTGATACATTGCTAGAATATTTTTTATAGTACATTGCTGATGAGTCGAGTACACGGAAAGAAAATTATAGGGAGTATTCCTATGCATTATAGGAATGGTTCCTATAATGGTATAGGAATTGTACCCATACTATTATAGGAACTATTCCTATAATAGTATAGGAACCATTTCTATAATAGTATAGGAACCATTCCTATAATAATATAGGAACTATTCCTATAATAATATAGGAACTATTCCTATAATATTATAGGAACTATTCCTATAATAGTATAGGAACCATTTCTATAATAGTATAGGAACCATTCCTATAATAATATAGGAACTATTCCTATAATAATATAGGAACTATTCCTATAATATTATAGGAACTATTCCTATAATAGTATAGGAACCATTTCTATAATAGTATAGGAACCATTCCTATAATAATATAGGAACTATTCCTATAATAATATAGGAACTATTCCTATAATATTATAGGAACTATTCCTATAATAGTATAGGAACCATTTCTATAATAATATAAGAACTATTCCTATAATATTATAGGAACTATTCCTATAATTATAGGAACCATTTCTATAACATTATGAAAATGGGAATAGCTCCTATAATTATTGGAATGGTTCCTATAATTCATAGGAATGGTTCCCATAATTCATAGGAATGGTTCCTATAATTCATAGGAATGGTTCCTATAATTCATGGGAATGGTTCCTATAATATTATAGGAACCAATCCTATAATTGTATAGTAACCATTTCTATACTATTATAGGAACTATTCCTATACTATTATAGGAACTATTTTTATAATAGTATAGGAATGGTTCCTATACCATTATAGAAACTATTCCTATTATAGTATAGGAACCATTTCTATAGTAGTATAGTAACCATTCCTATACTATTATAGGAACTATTCCTATACTATTATAGGAACTATTTTTATAATAGTATAGGAATGGTTCCTATACCATTATAGAAACTATTCCTATTATAGTATAGGAACCATTTCTATAGTAGTATAGTAACCATTCCTATACTATTATAGGAACTATTCCTATCTGGAAACTATCCGATCTGGAAACTAGTACCCGATCATTCCATGTATTTGTGAACCGATATTTAGTGAAATTTAGTAAATATAGATGTGGTCGGGTACGAAACCCCTTTCCTTATTCTTTATAGGGAAATTAAAAATACGAAGTGATATTAGATAAGTTTCAGTAAGACATTTTTAAATTACAATTACATTATAAATGGAATGAACGAATATTGGCATTATCATTGACAGGAGTCTTTACAAACTAAACGAAAAGTTCTCCAAATAACAGACGTAATAGACACATGGCCGCTGTAACTCAACGTTAAGAGCATTTATCTTGATAATACAAGGTCGGTGGTTCGATTCCACTCAGAGGTATTTTATTTTCGATAATTTTACATCTCATTACCCAAAAGTCATTTAGATTCGGAATAAAAATTATATTCTTCTGTCGTAATTTAGGGGAGAGTGAAATGGGAACGCAAAAGAAAATGGTCGTTTATATTTAAGGAAAATAAAACAAATTTTTAACGGCCATTAAATAATTTATTTTTTTCTTTTTACGTTTTTAAAAATTATAATTTCTGAAATAATGAAAGAGTAAAATTGTGAAAAATAAAATTTTTCGAAAACACTCTGTCTGGTCTTTGAATTCTCGATTAATAATGAAACTAAAAAGTACAGGCTAGAGTAAAATTCTTAGTGTGTAAATAATTATTAAAATAATAAACAATGTTAGGGTATAATGGATTAGTTTAAGAAAGCGTTTGTATAAAGTTTTAATTAAATTGAAAGAAAATATTTAATAAGTACGCGCAGAAAATCGCGTTAAATAAAATAATGTACAAGGTTAAAATATATTGTAGGTACCATACAACTTTACTGTTTTTCCAAACTACATGGGTAACTTTCAGCAACGTGACGCACAGCATGAGTTGGAAAATTATGAAGCAGTAGTTGATGTCAGGTGTTACGAGCTTGCCGCATTATTTCTATGTAATGTCTTTGTTCCGAAATGCGGATCACGTGGTCAAGTTGTGCGGCCATGCCGCAGTCTTTGTAATGGTAAACTACCAAGTATTTCCATAACTTAAAATTCATTTTCACTATGAAAAAAATTAAAAAATTAATAAATGTCACTGCAAGTCCTTAAAAAAAAAAAATAATTTCCTTGTGTATTAGGGTGTGCCATTTTGAGGCGACTTTTTTTTTCAACAAAAAAACAGGCTGAAAACTCGCAGGGAGGTGAGAAAAGAAGCCTGTTAAAAGCGGAGCACTACATATATTATTTAGAGGTGCCTATTTCTAATTTTCCATTTCCCATTTAAATAACATGGGAAAAAAAATATTTTATTTTCTTATTTTTCTAGCTCGGCATTCGCACCTCATATAAATAAGCCTATAGCATAAACTAACGCTCTACAAAATAGGTCTCTTATCATTTTTTTATAAATCCATCCATTCAAAAGTTATTAGAGCTGGAATTCAAATCTATAATAAATTTCCAGATCTTTTTACTTTTACAGCAAAACTATTAAACTTATCAAAAAATGTCATAGAATCTTTATTATAGACAATTTTATTTCCTACAAATTATTTTCAATGAAGTTTTTAGAAATTCCGCATAGTTTTTTAGTTATTTTCATTTTAATGTTAAGTTCTCAGAATGAATTAGAAGACTATTATTTTTACGAGCTTGGCTTCAAAATGAAAATAACTAAAAAACTATGCGGAATTTCTAAAAACTTCATTGAAAATAATTTGTAGGAAATAAAATTGTCTATAATAAAGATTCTATGACATTTTTTGATAAGTTTGATAGTTTTGCTGTAAAAGTAAAAAGATCTGGAAATTTATTATAGATTTGAATTCCAGCTCTAATAACTTTTGAATGGATGGATTTATAAAAAAATGATAAGAGACCTATAAGAAAATAAAATATTTTTTTTCCCATGTTATTTAAATGGGAAATGGAAAATTAGAAATAGGCACCTCTAAATATTAATATTAAGAGCTCCGCTTTTAACAGGCTTCTTTTCTCACCTTCCTGCGAGTTTTCAGCCTGTTTTTTTGTTGAAAAAAAAGTCGCCTCAAAATAGTACACCCTATTGTGTATACATTTTTTGTTAATTATAGAAATGACAAGACGTTGCGGATTTTTTTTAACCGTATTTGGATTAAAAATACCAGATTATTTAGCTTGTGATTTTTTTCCTGAAAATTCTGATCCCGATGTTTGTGTTGGTCATCAAGAGGTCATTGATGCTGCAGAAAGAGCCAAAAAACCAGGTCAGTATATATAATATTCATATTAATTTTATCTTTTATTTAAAAAATGAGGACATTTTTTTTTAACATAAAATATTTTTTATTATTTAATTATTGATACAAAAAATAATATTTCAATTTACAATAATATTTTTCGAAAAATTTATTTCTGACAATAATAACAGCAGTAATAATTAATTCCAACAATCAGTTGTAATCCGTCTTACTAAAAAGTCCTGAACAGAAGTTGAACATTTTGGTCGGCATTGATTATTAATCCAACGATAGCCACCATAACACTTCGACTTACATTCATTGTCAATAAAAACTTCCCCTTCAGGACATCTCGGTCTACAGCGATTGTTTGACCAGATCTGATTATTGGAACAACTCTTGCGGCATTTGCCAAAAATATAGTCGATACCCGATGAGCACTCTCTAGGTTCTTCTGGTGGTTGACAAAGTCCGTTGATCCATTTGGTACCGTATGAACATAACGGCTGACAATCTCCGTCGAGCCAACGATACCCGAACGAACATTTTGGCTCGCATGCGCCATTACTCCAAATTTCAGCATCAGAGCAAATTGGGCGGCATTGATTATCTATCCACTTTGCCCCCGGTATACACGTATAATGGCATACGCGATATGTTATCAGATCATTACATACAAGTTTATCGGAATATTTATTGTATACAAATGATTGCACTTCAATTATAGTCATAATTATAAACAAGTTTATTATTACAAAAATTTTACTCCAGTAGGTCATTTTTATTTTCTTCAATGAATATTCTGAAATAAATTCAGTTATATAGTGTTAAATTTATTTAATTTGTGATATTAAATCTTAATATTAAACTGTCAGAAATTTATAATAAATATCCCGTACGAAAAAAATATATATACCGACAAATTTCATATGTCTCATATATGCAATTTGCCCGCATGTACATTTCTTTGGTATGAAATGTATAATGAATACGCCCAAAAAAAATTTTAATTCAAATTAACAGGGACCTAAATCCTGCAATTCACTTAAATCGGCATAAATTGAATTTTTTTCATTATTTACATTTATGTAGGCCTGTGAAAATCTATAGACGTATACGTGGATCAAAGTTCAAAAAATAAAATTATCAAAATATAAAAATTTTAAATTTTGAATTGGAAAATTTTTTAGAAATTTGGGGAAAAAAAAATTTTGATCTGCGGAGGTCTTCAGAAATTTATTGATAGTGACCTCTATTTATTTCATTAGGTAACAATTGGTTGAAAAAAAAAAATAGAGTAAGTTAGGATTTAGTATCTGATAGAAAATTCATATATTTTATCAAAAATTGACACTTATTATTTCTGTAGAATAAATTTTAGTAGCATTCTTATAGTGAAGTTGTATGTGTAGTCAAGCAAAACTATATATATTTAAATTTTAAAATTATTTTGAATATTGAATAATGTGAAGTGACCGGGAATGATACTTTTACTTTTATCTCTGCAGTAACTACCAAATAATTAAAGTAATTAAAAATGTCTTACCAAAGTTTCAAAGTTTTTAAGTCAGCGAAAAAAAAAAATCTTCAACTTAACTTTCGACTTTTTCACTCTGACTATTTCAAATAAATCCTCGCTTTATATACCTCAGTACTTCAATAAAAAATAATAATAATGATAATGATAATATCATTGTCAACGTGATGTTGATTGAAATTCTTTCACGAATTTAAATTAAATTCGATTTCAGATATCTCACGTTTTCTTTTTCATTATTCTCACTTATTAAAATACCGTAAATGATATTACGATTACTGCAAATAATTGACCCACATAATTATCATCATTCAACAAACTTATATTTTATTATTACAAGTAACTTAATAACAAAATAATAACTGGAATATGACTTTTTGCTTTTGACCAAATTCACCTACTTAGTATTCATTTGAGTCAAAAATTTCAAATTTTACTCAGTTTTAATTTAATGAATTTAAATTCCAACCAAAAAAGTCAAATTTAAATTATTTTTTTGACTTGCCATCAAAAGTTGAAAACAACAAACAAATTTTTTCTTCTTCATTTAAATTAGTTCAGTAATCAAACCCTCATTAAGATTATCAATGCGATAATATTATACTATTTTTAACCATTAATTAAAATTAAATTTTTTTTTGCTCCCACATTTGCATTATCAAGACTTTAATCCGATTTCCGATTGATTAAATGAACACACGTATACCCACATATATGTATACATATATATGCATCCATATATATGTATGTGAATATATTAACGCTGATGTGGGTAGAATTATCGGAACTATAGTAGGAAATCGTACATATATATTATCAAAGTCAGAACTTCCCTTGCTATTGATTATAATTTATAAAATTTAATCCTTTAATATTGAACTTTATAGCGGCAACTTTGAAGATCGATATCCTGAATTAAGTAAACTAATTATTTGTATTATTATCATACAAATTTGTGCATTCATAATATGCATTTATAAATAAATTATATTAATTTATAACACACTATCGATTACTGAATAATTAATTATATACATTGTTGTTGATTTAAATTATCATAACTGCAGTGTCATGAGTCATCACCATCAATTGTAAATATTTATTTGACATTTAAACAGTCACGTTATACTACGGTAAACAATAAAATTGTTTTGCAACAAAAAACACCGATTAAGACTTGGGATCTTGGAAGCTTATCTTGTTTATTTTCTACATTCTTTAAAGAAAATAAATGTACGTGCCATTCAATATTACAATTTTTTTTTACTGTTTGTAATCATTAAATTAACTTTGTAAATTTATGTTAATATATATCTCTATTTATAAAATGTAATTCGATTTTCAATTTTTTTATCATCAAAATTATTCAGATTTTTTTTATATATTTTATCGAAGGGAATTTTTTTCCAATGAAAGCTCTTTACATATTTTTATCTGGTAAAGAAAAATCATCTCCCATTTTTTAAAAATTCATTTTTAATAATTCAGATCGTCCGGTTTTTTGAAAATTTTTATTTTAGAATTTAATTTTCAATGTCTTCATTTTTTTATTGTACCCTTTAAAAAAATCCATGAGGAATTCTATGGGAATCTATATAGGAATCTATTGATATATGTAAAAATTCATAGGAATTAATATAGTGTATGGATTTATATAAGAATCCATGTAGGAAACCATGGGTATCTGCAGATAGATGGATTCCGTTTTTAACATAGTATAGATTCCTATGGGAAATCTTCATAAAAATCCACATGGGAATCCATACTAGATTTCCGTATGGATTTGGCATCCTGTGGATTCCCATAGGAACCTATGTGAGAGTCTATATCGGGATCTATGTTGGATTCCTATAGGAAGTCATATAGAAAACCATCGAAAAACGCCATGTGGAAACCGACATAGAAATTTAGGCTGCATCCCCATGGATTTTTTTTTATAGAGTATCGTTAAATGCATTTTAAAACTGCTTTGAAAAAAAAAAAACTTTTTTCCAAAATTTATGAACGTCTGATTTTACCCAGATCTTTTCTATGTATACTATTCTAATAAGAATGTAAGTAGGCATGCAACATAAATAAATTAATCACTTATATAAATGTAACATCTTATCCCCCCAGTGTTCTATTTTTCTTCTCAGTCGAACGTCAAGTTAAATTGTACTGTTATCTCATAAATAGAATCTCGAAATGAACCTGTCAAACTAAATGACTAGCGAGTGGTCATACAGAAAAAAAAGTTGTACAAATAAAAAAAAAAGCTAATAAACGCTGAAACCCATTTAAAACCTAAAAAAGACTCTTTTTCACTGACAGCAAATAGAAGTGGTTACCAAAATTTCAGCGTATATCAAACCGTCATTGGTTGAAATTAAAAATAGATGATGAAATTTTATCATTGGCATTACGAGTGAATGAATATTTCCAGTTCCACAGGACTACAACCTTCTCTCTCTCTCTCTCTCTCTATTAAATACATTATTTGATTTTCACGTTGCAGTTTGCATCAGTGGTTTTCAATGCGACGGTACCAGATGCATTCCGCTCGATTGGAAGTGCGACGGGCACGTGGATTGCGCCGATCGTACTGACGAGATTGGATGTGGGGATTGTGAACTTTCTACTTCCTCTCTCTCTACTACTATTACAACCACTACCATTACATCGCAATATTCGTCTGTCCTTGGCACCAGCATTAGTAATAACAATAACAATAACAATAATAATAATAATAATAAATTGTCAATGTATGATATGATTGACAAGCCAACACTTCACTGCGGTGAAAGAAGATGTATGGCAGATTCACATGTTTGCGATGGTGTTATGGACTGTCCTTGGGGACAAGATGAGAGAAATTGCAGTAAATATATTTTATATATTTATACTTAAAAAAAAATCATTAATTTTTTATTATTCTAAAAATTTAATAAACTGTCAGTTTAATTAATTTATAATTTTAAAATATATTCGATTAATTGAAAAAAAAAACTTTAATTTAAAGCAAAAAATAAAATGATTTTTTTTGCATGGAACTTTGTTCCATTAAATTTAAAAGATTAATCTCTCACTTATTATCTTCAGAAGTTATCAGAAGAAAAGTTTAAACTCTTCAGTACATTTTTTTTTTGAACAAAAAGTCATCAATAGATTAAATCTTCATTGTGTTTAAAAGTTGGATTAATTTTATAGTTTTTTCATTTATTGTATTCTCGATTTTTCTCGTTTTTCAGAGGATTTTATTTGAATGTGGATTATGTTTTTTTTTTTAGGAAATTGTTGTTTTTTAATGCAGGTTTTAAAGATACATGGGTTGAAATGGGTCAGAGTAACTTGAGTTGATAAATAAAATAGCTGTAATAAAATGATAAATGATAAAAAAATGTTTTTTTGTTTTGTATTTATCGTTTCAGTTCGGTTGAGCGAGATGAATGGAGACAAGGGTAAAGGACGCCTACAAGTTTACAATGTCAAAAATAGTACATTTATTCCTGCTTGCATAGCTCGTTGGCAATCATCACTAGCTCAATCTATTTGTAATCTTTTAGGATATTCGTAAGTATTTTTAATTAAATGTCTTATAATATTATTATTTCTTCATCATTCATTAGAAAAGTTTCAGCAAAATAAAAATTTAACAGAAATTTCGATAAATTTTTTACTAAATATATAAAAATAATTTTTTTCTTATATCCAAATCCGTCAAATTTTAAAGTAATTAATTTAGTTTGGTACCTGGTTCAATTTACCGTACAGAAATAATTCATGAGAACAATAGACCACAACAAAAATAGTCTATATAAATGGTAATTGGCAAGAACTGTTCGAACAATTGCGAGCATATGTATAGCATATTTTATTTATACAATAGCACATGATAGCCGAAAAAGGGCAAATCCATTTATTGTCTACGTTATTTTTACCGTAGGTTATTTTGGTGATTGATTATTATTTTTGGATAATGTCTTTTATTTGAAGAGCTAATTTACTTGTTACCAATTATTAGTAACTGTACTTTATCATTCTCATATTATTATTAATGAGACGATGATTAACGACAACAATAATAATCAATACTAAAATTCATTGTTACCGATAGTTTATGCATCCCGTCAGTTTTGACACCGTATCAAAGCTCCAATAACGTAATATGGATGCTTCCAAGCATAGAGTAGCATATGATAGATGGATAAGGCTACAGCAATATCACGGTGGCTTACCTCAAATCGAAACTTTGAAAAGTTGCCTACAATATATCCATTCATATTACATAGCCATTCAGATTATATGATTAACTTTTGTGACGTTCAGTGTCACATCTTATTCATACGCTGTGTGGAAAATATATATGTCACATATATAACATATATGCGCACAAAAAACAAATATGTTCGATAAGTTTTGCGATTATGTTGACACAGGGTAGAAATGCCGTTTTTGGCCACTTCAAAGCCAGTTTTAAACATTTGATTTTTCAAAATTTAAGTACTACAACTTTTGAAAGACCCGATGACATAATTAATTTTGAAAATGTGTACAAAGTTACTGAAGTCATTAAAAGCTCAATATTAGAAAATACAGATCGTACGAATGATTCAAAAATTTGAATTATTATATTAAGATACCAGTATTTGATTTACTTCTGGTGGTTAGTAAATATCAAAAACATAAAATCCTTTGAAAATATAGTTTTTTGTGCCATTTGAAGTATTTTACTAAGTAAACAAGAACATACGTAAGGGAATTTGTTTTAATTGCATTCGTAATTAATCTGATTCAGCCAACAGTAAATACCTACAATATTTGCTAGAGTTCTGTCTATGTACCATATTTACTATTAGATGTCTACTTACATATAGATATATATCTATATGAAATTTAATTTCGAATGAGATTAATACTTTATGTATTTTTCGAGACGTGTAACCAAAAGTTTCATTCCTAACGCCCGATTACCATTTATTAAAATGAAATTATATATAATATATAATACATATATGTATTTATGATAGTTATTATTTTAATCGGATAAATTATTCTAATTACTTTTCATTTATAAAGAGTTATTTTACTTTTAGCATTTTCTGAAAAATTTGAGAGTAAAAATTTTGAATGATTTTAAAAATTCAGAAACTTGAGATAAAATTTAATATTTTTATCTTCATAAATTTAAAAAAAATTATTTAACAATTAAAAAAATTATTAAACAATTAAAAAAAAGCTGGTTATTAAAAATGTAAAAAAATTCATTTTTACAGAAAAGTTTAATTAAAAAAAAAAAAAAGTGTCAATTTTGGCTCTTTGTACACTTTTAAAAAAATTTATTAGCAGGATTATTTTACCCCCCTATCTCTTAAAATAACCCAAATAAATTTTGTATTTCAATGATTTAAAGAGTTGTAGAATCATCATTTCTCATAATGAAGAATAACAATATATCAGTAAATGAACCACTAATCGACACGTCTCAACGCTGGAGATTAGCGCAAAAAAGTGAACGGAATCTTTTAAAAGAATTGCAATCATGTACCGATCAAGATGATTATCCAACAGTCGATTTATCTTGTTCTGAATACGGTTAGTTTTTATTTATATATATTATTATCTATACAAAAAATATATTATTTCTGTATTATATAATGATGATATAGCGTGCGGACGACGTAGATACCATTACGGTAATCTGAAAGTTAAATCACGAATTGTCGGAGGCGTTGAATCAGCGCCAGGTGATTGGCCATTTTTAGCAGCCCTATTAGGCGGTCCCGAAGAAATTTTTTATTGCGCTGGTGTACTTATTTCCGATCAATGGGTACTGACAGCTTCACATTGTGTTGGAAAGTTAGTTTTTATATTACATATTTCTTGTCTTATTATATTATTAGGTGTGTATTAAATACTTTATTTGCAATAAATTAGTTTCAGTCATTCAAATTTATCTGATTGGACGATACAATTGGGAATAACGCGACGTCACGCGCATTCATATTTTGGAGAAAAATTAAAAGTTAAGAGAGTTGTACCCCATCCAAATTATAATTTGGGTGTTGCGCATGATAATGATGTCGCACTCTTTCAATTGAGCAAACGCGTTGGTTTTCATGAGCATTTGAGGCCCGTTTGTTTGCCGAAAGCAAATATTGAACTGGCACCTGGTACTATTTGTACTGTTATCGGCTGGGGTAAAAAGGAGGATACCGATGGTAAGCTTCTTAAAAAATAATCTTTTGATTAGTTTGACCCACGAATTATTTACAACTTTGATATCTTTATTTATCAATACTAGATTCGCAGTACGAGCCAGCGGTCAATGAAGTTAAAGTACCTGTTTTAGAAAGAGACCTGTGTAATGCTTGGCTGGAGCATAAAGAATTGAATGTTACCGATGGTATGATTTGTGCGGGCTATCCAGAGGGTAAGAAAGATGCTTGTCAGGTAAGTCAGTTTTAATACTCTAGAGTAAATGTCTATACCCTGATAGCCAAAGATGGCAGCAAGCTGATGACAACTTTCTGTAGCAGCTTATCACCAAGTTGGCCGCAAAAATTGTCATTTTCATAAGTTGATGGCAACTTGTTGAGAAAGTTGGTAACGAAAGTTGAAAATTGTTGACAACTTGTCATCAAGTTGGTCGAAACTAATGTACAGCAACTTTCTGATCAGAAACTATGGCTATCAGGGTAAATTTTGAAAATTTTCGTCGTTAGTTCCGTTGATAAGATGGGCATCGTTCTTACTGCCTAGAATTTTTATTGAAAAATAGCATTCCCTGATAGCCAAGTTGCTCGCAACTTGTCGACAATTTACTGCCGCAATATGTCGCCAAGTTGGCCGCAACGGTCAGCATTTCCATGAGTTGACGGCAACTTTCCGAGCAACTTGTTGACAACTTGTCGACAACTTTCAGCTCGTGCAAATGTTGCCAACAACTTGGCTACAAGTTGCTCAGCATCTTGTCGACAGGTTGCAGCAGTAGATTGTCGACAAGATGCTGAGCAACTTGTAGCCAAGTTGTCGACAACATTTGCACAAGCTGACAGTTGTCGACAACATGTCGACAAATGGCGCGCAACTAGTGCCGTCAACTTTTCTGACGAGCAACTCGTACTATCAGGGTTGATTAAAAGTTGTTTCTTATGGAAAACAAAAACAAGTGATTTAAATTTTTTAAAAAAACTCTCGGATCATTGTAAATGCTAGACTACTACTCCTTAAGGATGTATGAGCACTGTAACTTCTAAGAAATTAAGGCTTGATTTTTTTTATACGTAGTCCAAATGCATATAAATCATAGCTTTAATTACAGTCTATTTGCGTTATGAACCCGCTTACAGGAGAGGAGATCCCCGATAGCCAGAGTTTCTGAACAAAAAGTTGGTGTACATGAGTTGTGACCAACTTTCCGAGAAACTTGTCGACAATTTTCAGCTTGTGTACTGTTGCCGACTAGTTTCTTGGAAAGTTGCCGTCAACTTATGGAAATACCAACTTTTGCGGCCAACTTGACGACAGGTTGCGGCAGTAGGTTGTCGATAAGTTGCGGCAAATTTGGCTATCAGGGCGATGAATATAATTTTTCGAATTCCTGTTTCTCAATTTTTGATAAGTTGTCGATCGTCGTAACTCGCCCTTTTCCTACTTTACAAGCGTGTGAGTGTGAACATGTTTATTTCCATAGTCATAGAGAGGGAATGTCTTCAATAAAAATATAAAGTCCTCCTAGAAAGTAAATCACCGTCGGGAATTGTCGGAAATTTTCGGTTTGTAATGCTAATGTGTAGTAGTGGCGTGAAATCAGACTTGTTTTTTAATAGTGGGGGTGAAAGACGACGGTGACTTACTCTCTGGAAGAACTTTAAATCGTCGGATTCATAACGCAACTGAACGTTAAAATTATATATGTATTTATGTATGAAGATGACAATTTAACAATTTCTGTGTATTGATAAAGGGTGATTCTGGTGGACCACTTCTTTGTCAATCAGAGGACGATGAGGAACGTTGGTTTGTAGGCGGAATTGTTAGTTGGGGAATAAAATGCGCTCATCCACGTTTACCTGGTGTTTATGCTTATGTACCTAAATACGTACCCTGGATACGTGAAGAAATAGCTAAATATTCAAATAAAGATTACGTAGATTAATTACTTAATAGTGAAAAAAAAATAAAATACTATATTAATAAAAAATACTTTTATTTACAAAAATTGGACAATAACATAATTTATAGTTGAGTATATAAATTATCTAATTATCGATACTGCCGCTATAAAAAATGAATATCATTCGCGATTGATAAAAAAATATATCGAAATAATTTAGAGATATGAAGGAATCATTGACAAATAAATAACAATGATAACTATGACAATACGATAAATATTTTTAAATAATAATATTTTGGAATATTTTTAAGAGTGATTAATATATGGATTAATCCAAATTACATTGTAATTTATTGATGATTGAACTATAAAATAATTAACGGCCAAAATTATGTTTTTTATTTTGGCTTTGAGATGACAATGAAATATTTTGAAACATAGTAAAGATTAAATAACAATAATATTAATAACTATTGATAGAAAAGAAAATATTGAACATTATTTACATACTAAGATATTATTATTAAAAAAAAAGTATATCTATACAATAATATATAAAAATAATAGTATAAAATTATTTTCTATGAATTTAAATAATAAAATGATGAATACTTTTGGTATAATTAAATTAAACAAAAACAATAATATTAATGATGATTTCAATGAACGAATGCATGAAATGCATTCAAAAATAAATAAATATATGAACGATTTCTATATTATTAATTGTAGGTCGTCACAAAGTGACTTAGAACTTTTTTTTTTTAATTAAAAAATTGAAACGATTCTCATTGTACAAATAAATGAACGAATTAAAAGAAAAATTTGTCAGCACACAATTAAATGGATACATGAAAAAATACGAAGGAAATAGAATACTAGTTTGATACGAAAGAAAAATTAAATGATAAATTTATAGTATAATATATATTGTCTATTTTTACATTTTAGAATCGTTTCAAATAAACACACCTATTTATATATGCGTATTTTTTTATGTTTATAACAGTGGAATTTCAGTTTATACAATAAATTTTTTCGGGTTTCTATTTAAATATATGACGAATTATATTTTATAGCTATAGTATTTTTAACAATTTTTTTTTTAATTAAAAAATATGAAATTCCATTATTATTAATGTATCATAAAAGCATTAAAAATTCACAAGATAAAAATTATCTTAACCCTTTCCGGTCGACCTTGAATCCCTACTCTTAATTTGAATCGTGCGTCTTATTTTTAAAATGAGAGAGCTATAGTCTGTTTTCGAGAGAGGGGGCATAAAAATGGTAGAAGGGGGCGCTTCTCTACACTACTACATCTAAACTTTCACTCATACAACCTTATAACGGACTTTCATTGGCTCTATCCCCACATGACTCACACCTAGACTCACCGACACTCCGAGCCGGGAAAGGGTTAATAATTGAACAAAATCAGATTTTTTTTTCCGAATTCTAATATCAACTTTAATAGTATATTATTTTCTATAGGTATTGCTTTATTAATTTTTTATTTTATCATATATTTTTCACCCGCTATCAGTCGTTTTAACTCAGCGCCGAGTCCCGGATTCGAACGCTAGACCTTTCTCTTGCAGTGTTGGCATTCAATCCACATGGCTACAGCTTAGTATTGGTTACCCAGTAACTTAAAGACATTCCGTCTCCCGACCACGTTATAAGACTCGGGGAAAAAGTTCTAAGAGTTCGGATTTATCTATTATTATATTTGACAGCGGTTTGCGTCCGAACCTCACTATAACACTAACGATGTTTTATTTTGTAACAGAGAGAGACTTATATATAATTTTAAAAATATGAAATAAAGTTATTATTAATGAGAGTACTCTAAAAATTTTTCATTTATTCATTACGTTTTCGTTGAATACTTTTTTTCATACTTTTAAATACTTCAAATATGGTTAGTCTTGTAACGAGGACTGCCAACTAAATTTAAATAAGGCGATTGGTGGGAGGGGGGGGGGGGATTAGACAGTTTCTACCGAATTAAAAGGAAGTCTTATAACGAGGTTGGATTGTAGCTTAGTTATTATTTTACCATTTCTTTATCGAAAATTTCAGTATTTTTTTTACGAAATTCACACCGTAATTAAAAATGATATATCTGTTACCATATTAAATTAATTTATGCAAGTAAAAAGTTTGTACATAAAATTTTTGAAAAGTATTACTGTATATAATAATAATCATTAAAAAAATATATTATAAGTAGATTCATATATAAGAAATAAAAACAGCTTTAACCTGTTAGGCTTACAATCAATAATTCGGGCTTAGAGAAGTTTCAATAATTTAAAAAAAATGTTGGAAAATCCAAAAGTGCACACCTCAGTCGCTCATTTTATTTTTAATCATTACTTTTATTATATAATATTAATGTACTTTTCTTTATTATGGATTTTTATTCAGCTTAGAAATTATCAATTTGATTTTTTTATTTCTTATTTTCAGTTTAATATTTTTTTACTAACATTTTTTTTAAATATCCCGCCCTTTGTCTTAGATTTCGCTCTTTTTTTCAAACATATTGGGTACGCTAGTGCTGCCACCACTAGTTAATAGAGAGAAACAATGAAAAAAAAAAATAATAACAACAGTAAAAATGGCAGCTAAATTTTTCACGAATAATCAGTTTTACGTCTTTAATTAATTACAATTAAACCAAAAGGATTCAGATAGTGATTTTCATAAGGGTCCTTGTGATAAAAAATACAAAGACAATAAAAAAAAAGTTAGGCCGATTAATGGTGTCTATCGGGAGTTATCGTTTTTCCGAAGATTCACACGTAACAACTGACAGCACTGAATTCTTGCATTAAAATAATTTTTTTTAAATCAATCAAATAATAAATCAACTTAACACCGGTCCCAAATTATTTCGTATTAAATTATCTTTGTACTTGAATACGATTTAACTCATTTTAGGGTAATTAAAAAAAAATAGCGCTGATTTAACATGAGTAAATTAGTCGAAAAAATAATTTCGACAGTAAGGCACACACAGCGCATTCGCGCTTGAGGTGTGCAATTATCGTTTTGATAAAAAATCTGACAATAAAAAAATTTAGAACTTGATTATTTTAATGCTTTTTAGTGAAAATATATTATTTTTGCATAGTAATCAAATATATATCATAAATAGTAAATGAAAAAATATATTTGACAATAAAAAATATACCTATATATAAATAATAAATAATAAATAAATGTTGACTGAATTCTAGGGATATGAAATAACGCACCTGCACTTTTTTAATTCGCACTGTAATTTTTTTTGCTGTATAAACTGATAATAATAAAAACTAATAATAGTTTTTTAAAGTTTTTATAAATGAATATATACTTTTACAGTTGACCGATATTAGAATTTTTATGATAAAAAAAAACCGCTATAGTATTGTTGGTATTGAAATTAACACTTAAGAAAATTAAAACCTTATAAAATTATTTTTTACTCTTGTTATTAATTGAAAATAATATTTTACATAATTTTATCTTGCTTACGCTTCGACAATGAATGAAAAATAAATATAAATTGTCTTCCTTAGTATCCAGACAACAATTAATTAAAAAAAAGTAAGTTGATATATTTAATTATAATATAATATTATAGAAATAATAATAATAACCGACAATACTGTGTGAACAGACAATACTTAATATTAAGGAAATGTTCCAAGATGGACAATAAGTACCATAAGTTATAATTAAGATTAATGTGTAATAATAATGATAGGTGATAAATAATCAATAAGTTAAAGAGGAGCTAGAGGTAATCAAATAATTATTTAATATATATTGAATATAATGAAGTACTAATTATTGATATTAATACAAAGTAAACAAATATATGCTTATTATGATTATATTTTTATCGTAACTAGTGATTCCATTACATGAATTTTTGATGTTTCATTAGTTGCTAAATATTTTTTATTGATAAATGTAAATAAAACTGATAAGGTAAGACCTATTATTCGATCAACTATCCCGGGTCACTATATCTAGCCTCAATTTAGCCTCATCGAACCCAAGTAAGCCTCAATCCAGCCTCACTTAGTAAAAACACCATTTTGAACCTCAGATGATGTTCAAAAAGCCTCAATGAGCCTCAAATGATGCTCAAAGATCTTCAATAAGCCTCGATGAGCCTCAATGTAATTTAAATTCGATTAGTATTATTTGAGGCTCAAAATGCTTTTTTTACTCAGTGAGGCTGGATTGAGGTTTACTTGTATTCAATGAGGCTAGATTGAGGCTAGATATTATGATCCGGGATAGTACTCGATCACTCCATTAATTTGTATACAGTAGACTCGCTATTCTCTTCCGCTTTGATTTTCTTCCGTTTGAACTTTTTTTCATGTCCTAAAGAATTTGTGTACTAAATTTTACTAAATATAGATATACATACAAAGATATGAGAAATCGGTTACTACCCCTGATCGGGTATCGGGTCTCTTACTTTATCAGTCTCGTTCATAATACTTTTTTGTGTTTTTTTTTCTAATGATATATCTTGTCAAGCTTGAATATTCATGAGATTTTTGAACTCTTGTAATACCTCTACACTGAATGCAGAGATAAATGAACTATGCGATAGAACTAGGAGGCAAAATAAAAAATGTTACAACGACGTTTTCGGAAAATGTATTCATTTCATACTAATTGACACAAAAATTTGAAAACATTCAAAATTTTCAATTTTAAAATTCTAATCTCAAATTCTAAAGTTCGGTCAAACTTTTTTTTTTTTTTTACACGGCTGTTTACAAAAAATAATCATTTTATTCCATCTCTCAGTACTTCGATTCATTTTATAATAAATAATAATTGAAAGACAATAATCAATAATAATATTAATTACGACATAGAAATAAGTATAGAAAAGTATATATAAATTTTAATAAAAAAAATGTATAATTTTTTGATACTTTGTTATTACGTTTATTAAATGATTCATTACTGTATGTGTAATTTAATTGAAACACGAATTTTTCATATTAATTATTCAGTTATAGCATCAAAAATATTTATTTTATTCGTGATGAAGAATGATGAATTTTTAATTTGAAATTCATTTTTATAAAAGCTTGACTTTTATTATGAATTATAATGAAATCTTGCGCACAAACTAGATGCTATAATTACTAATAATTACTAATTACTAATTACTAATTAATTGTAACTGTAAATTATATAAATAATAATTACAGTGCATACTATAATAAATAATAAAAGTATAATAATGATAATTTTAAATAGACTTCTAGAAAAAAAAAAAAAATTAATAATAATACTAATAACGTAATCACTCCTGTCAAGTCAATGTTAATAACAAGTCAAATTATATATTATAATAATGGAAGAGTTTTGAAAATAATAATAAATTTACCTACAGTAATTAATTACAAAGTTCATATTATTAAGTAAATAAATAATGAGCTAATAACTATTGTTATTTAAATTATAATTTTGAAAACTACTTCAAGTAATTAATGAAAGTCAGTTTTATAAAATATTATTATTTATACATATTTAGTTTTTTTTTTGCATTCAGTAAATTAAAAATGACAAATAACTAATTGCTTTAATTATTAATTAATTAATATATAATAAGGTGATTCATTTCCGCAAAAGTTTTTATTTCTCTAAGTGCTCAAGCAAAATCTCAATCTACATCGAAATAGAAAAATTCTCACCAAATATGAGCACTTAATTCCAATGCGAAGTACTTACTGTTTTAATTTTATTTTTTCCCATTTAAAATACACGTAAATAAAATTACTTTTTTTTAAACTTTCTAATACTCAGCTGGTTTTCATGATATCAACGCGATTTTGGTCGCAAATTGTAGGGCATTTGGTGTTCTTCAAAAGTGCCCATAGTTACTTAGCTGTTGTTCCAGCTGTTTCATTTGTGTCCGTTGCAGAACTCATTTTTCTTATGAAATTGACCTTTATTGGCTTGCAGAACGTCAACCAATGGAAGTACACTAAAATTGCTAATGAGAATTTTATAGGAAATTTTATTCCCGTCATAAAAAGCTCTATGATCCAAGTCGCTAAAATCCATAGTTTCCGAGTTATAGTCATTTTAATAATTTGAAAAATATAATATAAAAAAAAACTTTTACAATTGATATTTTATTTCTCAAGTTATAAAAATGATTATAACTCGGAAACTATTGACTTTAGCGACTTTATTCATAGGACTTTTTTTGAAGGGAATAAAATTTCCTTTTTTAGTGTACTTCCATTGGTTTACGTTCTGCAAGCCAATAAAGGTCAATTTCATAGGAAAAATGAGTTCTGCAACGAACACAAATGAAACAGCTGGAATAACAGCTAAGTAACTATGGGCACTTTTGAAGAACACCAAATGCCCTACAATTTGCGACCAAAATCGCGTTGATATCATGAAAAGCAGCTAAGTATTAGAAAGTTGAAAAAAAAAGTAATTTTATTTATGTGTATTTTAAATGGGAAAAAATAAAATTGAAATAGTAAGTACTTGGCATTGGAATTAAGTGCTCATATTTGGTGAGAATTTTTCTTTTTTGATGTAGATTGAGATTTTGCTTGAGCACTTAGAAAAATAAAAACTTTTGCGGAAATGAATCACCTTAATATATATATGTTGAAGTTGCAAGAAACATATACATATATAGATGTTCTATGTTACATTAGATTTTGAAAATTCATCATTTAGTTTCCGTCATTTTCTTTTAAATTTTTGAATTAGAGAAGCAAATTTGATTAGACAATAAACAATTTTTTATTAAAACAAATGTTATATAATAGAGAAGTTTATACACTTATTGTATATTATAAGTTATTAATATTATTTGTTAAAAAAAAAAATCTTTATGCCTGAGTAAACTTGGTACAGCTTTAGGATACATTTATAAGTGAAAAAACCGAGTATTTTCTTACTGAGAAAAATAAAACTCGATGAAGAATAAAGTATATTATCTATTAAATATATTATAATTTAAATGAAAAATAAATATATATAGATATTGACTATATATGAGTATAGATTTAAGTAGATAAGAATTCGTTATGATAATCCAAAAAAAAATATATATATATATATATATATATATATATATATCAAATAAAATATATAAAGATATTGATATATATAGAAATATAAAATTGTGGAGTTTGTATTAAATAAACAAATGTGATTGATATTTATATGCATCGTGCATTTGAATTTATGTGTACAATCAGAAAGTAGTTGTAGATTTTTAGATTATAAACTAAAGTAAAATGAATAAAGTATTTATGAGACGTTAATTTTTATATTGTCAAGCAGCAAAATATTGAGTTACATATTATAAATTTATATCAGGTTTGTTCATTATGACAAATGATTAAATAGTTTAACATGATGAAAAATATGATTATTTGGCATTATGAAAAGTCGCTCCAAAATCTCTATTCAGAATAACTCTCTTCAAGCTCAAGTTCTACTTCGAAACTTCTATTCAATGTCATGACTATCCGAAATAAAACTAAGGTATCCGCGGGTAATAAGGCCTAAGTGACAGAAATATTTAAAATAATCACCTCCGCTAATGGCTACTCTAGTAGAAGGGTCTTGCATAGAGATGTTATGACAAATTTATAGAGTCCCGATATCACGTTCCCTGTCTTCTATATTTCATCATCCTTCATATGAATCATATGCTGTCGTAGCGCAGAAGAAATTATAAAAAACAATCTAGTCTTCTGACTCTTAAAAAGAATAATGATAATTTTAAGTGCTGTTGAGCAAAACAATCTACACGGAAAGAAAATTATGGAAATGGTTCCTATAATTTTGTGAAATTTCATCCTATACCAGTATAGGAATGACGACCATCAATTATGGGAACACGTCCTATAGATATAGGAATATTACCCATAATTATAGGAATAGTTCCTCATTATGGGAATGATACCTATACCATTATGGGAATAGTTCCTATAATTATAGGAATGGTTCCTATAATTTATGGGAATGGTTCCTATAATTTATGGGAATGGTTCCTATAATATTATAGGAATGGTTCCTATAATATATAGGAACGAATCCTATAAATTATAGGAGCCATTCCTATAAATTATAGGAACCATTCCTGTAATATTATAGGAATGGTTCCTATAATATTATAGGAATGGTTCCTATACTATTATAGGAATGGTTACTATACTATTATAGGAATGGTTCCTATAATATTATAGGAATGGTTCCTATACTATTATAGGAATGGTTCCTATAATATTATAGGAACCATTCCTATAATTATAGGAGCTATTCCCATTTTTATAATGTTATAGAAATGGTTCCTATAATTATAGGAATAGTTCCTATAATATTATAGGAATGGTTCCTATAATATTATAGGAATGGTTCCTATAATTTATGGGAATGGTTCCTATAATTTATGGGAATGGTTCCTATAATATTATAGGAATGGTTCCTATAATATATAGGAACGAATCCTATAAATTATAGGAGCCATTCCTATAAATTATAGGAACCATTCCTGTAATATTATAGGAATGGTTCCTATAATATTATAGGAATGGTTCCTATACTATTATAGGAATGGTTACTATACTATTATAGGAATGGTTCCTATACTATTATAGGAATGGTTCCTATAATATTATAGGAACCATTCCTATAATTATAGGAGCTATTCCCATTTTTATAATGTTATAGAAATGGTTCCTATAATTATAGGAATAGTTCCTATAATATTATAGGAATAGTTCCTATAATATTATAGGAATAGTTCCTATACTATTATAGGAATAGTTCCTATAATAGTATAGGAATGGTTCCCATAATGGTATAGGGGTGGTTCCTATAATATATAGGAACCATTCCTATAATAGCATGGGTACAATTCCTATACTATTATAGGAACCATTTCTATAATGCATAGGAATACTCCCTATAATTTTCTTTCCGTGTAGTCTTCTGATTCTTAAAAAGTATTGTTGCTAAATTTAAGTGATGATTCATCTCTAATACCAATTTTATGAAGTATACTTAAACTATTCCAGTTTGCTTAACCCGTAGGCCTTATTACCCTGCCGTAGTAAAATAAGGCCTATTCGTATGGTTTTTGTAAAAGTATAATTTTTTGTTTGTTTATGGTAAAAATTACCATTACTTCATTACATTTTATGACTAATGTATTGAAATAAAGATTAATGATACATTTCGATAATTAATTGCAATATTTTCGATTCTATTAAAAATCTCCCTTAGCTAGGCCTTACCCGCCGGTACCTTATTCATTATTGACTCAGCTAAAAAATCATCGATAACTGAAAACACGTGAATTTCCATGTTAGCTAACATGATTTTCAGCTACCGATGATTTTCTAGTTAAAGCTATGATGAATAGTATTATTGCGGATAGTCTTGGCATTAAATAGAAGTTTCGAAGTAAAGCTTGAGCTTGAAGAAAGTTGTTTTGGATAGAGATGTTTTGGAATAATCAGTCCAAGGATAGTTTTATTCTACGATAGACATGTTTTTAGATAGAAAAATGCTTTCGAGTCGTCTGTGCATAGAGAGGTTTTGGAGCGACTTGTCATAATGCCGATTATTTTAATTTTTGTTAAAAAAAGTATTTTGTAGCAAGAGATTAAATAGTATATTGTGTCACAAGGAATTAATCAAAACGATTTCAGACCAGAATGAAGTTGGCTAACATCACCCAAAGTCTGAAATCGTGTTTCATCCTGAATTACCCACTATATTTTTCATGATTACCTGCATTGAAATTTGAAGTTTCAGTGTCAATATCTAATCAGAAATAAGTTAATTTAAGACCAGTGGTGTGATCAATTATTAGCGTAAGCGTAAATTGTCATTTGCAATTTATGAGTAAGCAGGAACTAAATAGAAAAAACGAATTTCTTGGCGTAAGAAATACGCTGGATTATTTTGCGGCATTAGACTGAAATTGGCTTCAGAAAGAAAAGAATAAAAATTGATTAATTGATGTTTTGTAAAATACTTTAATTACATATTTAATGAACAAAAAAAATAGTCGTTACAATTATTATGATTACAGTAGAGTAAAAAAGCATAGATATATATTACTGTGATGAATATACATCAGCTTTAAATAAATATAAATATATTGTGTGATTTAATTGCTTGAAATTTAGAAAAGAAAATATATGATTAATAACCAGTGTGGAATTAAAATAATTAACGTAAAGTATTAATTAATTGCATTAACCTTATTTTCAATTTCAGTTCTTAACCACTGGCTCAAGTGGTTAAATTAAAAAATACAATGTTTTATTCTATTTTTTAATCCCTAATGGCAGTAATTAATAATTATGTAGGGTAATTATTGCCATTTTAATATGAATAATAAATTATTCAAGTAATGAAAAATAGTTTAATGGAAAAAAAAAAAAATGATTATATAGAATAGTCAAAGGACAATAAATTTATAACTTTATAATTATTATAGTTTATAATTGTAGTATGAAGTTAACAAAAATATGTGTAATTGTGTCAATAGTGAAGCAAAGAAAATAATTTAATAAATTTTAAACAAAATGTACACTCTTGCAGGACGAGAGTTCATGAGAGCGATTAAAAAAAAAATAAACGTATAGGAAATAATAAATGAATTAATAATTAAATAAAAAAAGGAAACAACTACAAGAGTGTGTTATTTTGAATTGTAAAATATATCTTTGCAGATATTTCTAAACAAATATAATAAGAAACAATTAATTGTCGAATCTCATTTGGTAATTAACAGAAGACGATTAATTGATAACAAAAGTTATTGCGCACAAAAATATAGTATTGATGTAAATATTTTTTGTAACGAACTTACAAAGTTCGTCATTAATCGCCTATTGGCAGCAGTTAAAAATATTATATATCAGCGAGTGATAAAATACAGTCGAACTTGATTAACTGGGACAGTTAGGCTACGGAGGAGCGGAAATTTTTCGGAATTTTCGAGTTAACGAATGCCCCCTTTTCTTAAAAAGTAGACTATGACGCATGCGCTCTTACATTACATGAATGATACGTAGATAAATATAGCGGGGGTCAAGATTGACGGAAAGTTCCGAGATATAAAATCCGAGTTAATGGAGATCGACTATAAGTGATCATTTAAATAAATATGACGTCAGCCGTGCTAAAAATGTTATTTTTTAGTTGTATCTACTACAGCTAGCGTGCGAAAGATATCAAAGTAAGAGTCATCTTTCGATAAAATTTTTCATCATATTTTCAAAGCCTTTTATTACCTGCAGCCGATAACCTGCTGCCTATAGGAACTCATTAGAGTATTTTTCGAGTAACTCGAATTGTACTAGATGTATACATTAATTTTCGTGGTAAATATATTTCTTACAAAAAACAATGTATATATCCAATACATTTCCACGTAATATGCTTGGGGTGTTGACAGACGTTACAGCTCGCAATCGGACTCGATATATTAACTACTATTTTCATATCTTTACAACATATCGCGAAATAATATTATTGAAAATCTGCAAAAATATATAGTAAATACAAATGAAGTTAACATGAATAACATTAATAATAGATGTCAGCAAAACAATATATAAAAAAGAGATCATAGATGTAAAAATTAAAAGACGTATGTATGATGTTAATACAATATGTATATGTGTTGCAAATATAATAAAAGATTTAATGTAAACACTAAGACAGTGAATATTGTTTATTTATTTTTCTACTTTCATATTTTATTGAAGGACTATTGATTCAGCGGTCAGCGTTGATAGTAACGAAGATATTCTACTAATCTATATTTTCACCAAAATATATCGATCATATCTGAATACACTTTCTTGTTATGCAAAAAAAATCTAAAAATTGAGATGCTAAAAAGATGGAATAAGTCTTTATTCCAATTAGTAATTCCGTTTGAAGAAAAAAAAATTTTAAAAATTAATTATATTATAGTATCTTGAAGTAAAGTTAAAAAAAATCATGACGCCATTGAAATAAAATAATAAAAATTGATTTTCGATTATTGTTTGATTCGTCAATTAAATTTATTACTGTCGTTTTATTTTTTTGTTTCAAATCTAATTGGTACCTCACCATACCCCATTTACTTTGATATATATATATATATATATATATATATATATATGAACGACTTTACTTTCCCTTCAAAAAAATCTATCATTAAAAAAATATCAAAATTATTAAAAACCAATAATAAGAAATAATTAATTTTAATTAAACTTGTATCAAAAATTCGGTGATAGCATTTAACATCAATTTTTTCTTTTATCACAGACTAATACAATAAGTCATTTGACTAAAATTAAAGAATTAAAGATAAAAGAAGTTTCTGTTAAATGCTTCCACAAATTTGTCATCATCCTAACATTAATGATACACTTAATTTTAATCACATTTATAAGTCTATTAATTAATGTTTTTTTTTAATGGAAAAATTTTTTTTAACGTGGCAAAAAAAATTAATTATCTTATCAAGGCATCATTAAATGATAAATCACTGAGAGATTAAATGATTTGAACTTTAAAAACTTGGAATTAATTGTTTATTGCTTGAAGTACATTTTATATGAACATATATAATTACTTCGAAAGGACAAAAGAATGCACAAAAATTAAACTTTGAATGAGTCGACTACGTGATTCGCATGTTCTACTCTGTAGGAAGCAGTATCAAGATATGAATGAGAATTCCCTGGGTTAATAAAATGCGTGTAGTAACTTAATACTCTTCTAAACTAGAAAAAAAATAAAAAATTATATTAAAATCATTCTTCTGAATTGATAAACTAATCATTCAATACTTACTTTCCCAAGTTGATTTTCGTTTTTGATGAACTCCTCAACGACAACGCAAATATTATCTATCAGGTTGAGGGAATTGTTGCTATAAAGAAGAAAATTCATAAAGTTTCGTTAATTGATGAAAAAATATGCATATTTTATTTTAGCGAGCATATATTGGGTAGTTGAAATTACTTTTTATCAAACGAATCTTGATTTTTATCGAGGAACTCTAAAATAGCATCTACGCCATTAGTACTATACTGCACAATTTGCAGGAAAAATAACCACGGATTCTTGTGAACTAATTCGTCATTGACAAACATTGTCATTAATTTTTGCAACAGTTGATTGTCTGATGAACACATGAGTGCGGACAAAACGTCATTGTCTTTGTTAATTAAAAACTTGCTTAATAATTTATTCCATGTATCTTCATTGGCACTACGAATTCCGGCACAAAGCATTTCTCGTCGAATATCCGGCAAAAGTCTGTATGGAAAAATACAAACAAAAGATTTATTGACATTTTTAAGTCAGTCTATATGGATATGGGATAAAGAAATTGAACTGACGGATGCTGAACTGGGTCAGTGAGCCAATTTTCGAGTTTAGTGAGCGTATAGTTTCTGCAAAATTTCGATCCATAGAAGCAAGTCCACTTTATAAATGATATTTTTTGAAGTCTTTTCATCCGATCATTATCGGTTGATACTTCATCGGACAATAAAGTTCTTTCTAAGCTTTTAGATACCTCCAAAATCATATTCTACAAAGAAAATTTATTTTATTACTGCTGTAGTGGCAACTTTTGATGAAATATTCTTACATGATCAAAAAAAAAAAAGAAAAAATGGCACTAAAAATCATTGGAACAGGAAAATGAATAAAACTGTTCGTGATATCATAAAAGATTATTATTTTTATTTTTATGTGTACCTTGAACATTTCATAATATTGTGAATTAGATATCGAGGAATATTGAAACAAACGGAACATTTTTTCCCAAAACGTAGCCCATGGGACGTACTCTGTTTCTAATGTGAGATATCTCGCTAAATCAAAAGCGATTTTGAAATTCAGGTATCCAAATTCAGCCAAAACAAATGCGTCGTCGATCAGCTGTGCACGATTAAGCACATGAATTTTATGATAATCATTCGATTTGAGATACTGAATAATTAGTTTCCAATTTTCCTCATCGTAATTAACACGATAGAAGCCTAAAGAAAAAAAATCGATTTCACATTCGAACGATACACGGATTATTATCTCTTACAAACTGAATTACATACCGAACTGTTGTTTATTGGCTATGAGCCACTTATCTTGAGGGGGTGCTGGAATTTCAATCGATGTCAATTCAGGATCAAACCAATCAGTAACAGTAGTATTACTAAAATCTGCATCATTTTCACTCGCAAAATTTATTGGTAACCAGTAGTCAGGCACTAAGTTTGCATTCTTTCTTTTCGAAAACGGTGTCTGCGTCATAGTCGCTTTGTTACTGCTGTAATTTCTATTTATTGTTAATATAGCCATGTTTGTTCTGCCGAACCAACTTTTAAGAGCGTTATCCAAAATATTATTCTTGTTTCCAGCCACATCAATCATTTTGAAGAAAACATTTGTGTTTCGAATCTCTTTACTAGATCCATTTCGTAATTTGGAATAAAAACATGGATCAGTAATTTATTTATGCACAAAAATGTATGATACAATACGGTCAGAGTGAGAAAAGTTGGGCTATTTAGAGCACTAATTCTAATAATACTATCATTTAATGACTACAAGTAGAGAAAATAATTGTATATTTAACTTTATTAATGGAATAGAAAATAGTTCAAAATCATAATTGTACTAAGGCAATAATAGACATGAACTTAATGTTATTTTTTTTAGAAAATCAAAATCTGATACTCCCTTAGAGCCCATCTCTCTCCATTCTATCTGATATATATGTACCTGTTTTGTAAGTAATTTTGAATGGCACTCTTGAAATTGTTTTCACCAACTACATGTTCGAGCATTCGAATTATGAAACCACCTATATTTTAGATCATTGTTACAATGGAGTATTTATTTTTTGAGATTTATTAAAAATTTAACAATAATAAATTTAACTTACGTTTCGCATAAATATTTGCACCATTAAATTTCCTACGGCTATAAATATAATCATCTTCAAAGATACCGTATCGTTGACGATAAGCATATATATCCATTAAGTTCCATGTTTTCAGAGCCTGTATTTTATTAAGATATTATATAACTGCACGGAAAAAATTGTAGCTGCTACAACAGCATCTGTAGTTGAGATTACTACAAGTCGGAGTAACCTCAACCACAAATGCAGTAACGCCGACTACAATCATAAATGTTTACTACAATATTTAGTTGTATAGTATATATGTAGTATAGTTATGCACTATTTATCTAGTACTTTTTACCACATATTAGAGTACCCGCTACCACAGTTTTTTTTTCTTTTCATGCAGATGTAATGTAAAAAAACTAGTTTCTGATAACGTAATTGACACTATGAGCGTAACTGTTTAATTATATATGTATCTCTGATTATTTTACTATACCTTATTGGTTATATGGTAGCTCAGATATTCTTTAAGAGCATTTATCAATATTCGGTACTTATTAAATTGACTAGGATTATAGTTTTTGAATGCATAATTAATCATTAATTTTGCTATGCCGCGGAACAATCTTTCATTACCAACAGTTGGAGTGTATTCCTCTTCAACAAATAATTCCTCACTATAAAACAGATGGATTTCCTGTTTGATATCAATAATTCCTGGCATATGTTGAAAAAAAAGAAAGTGGAGCAAAGTGACCCTCAGAAATCAATCAGTCATCAATATATTCAAATTTAGCTAACCAAATTTAGGTAAATTTGTGTATTATTGTAAGTTAAATAGACGCGCTGAAGATTTTTTAAGTTCTACGGGATTTTTTTCCACTTTCTCATTCTTTTCGTTATATTTATATATATAGGCTAAGAGGTACCGAATATTCGACTTTCATTTTATGCGCGATTCTCTTCAATTGCATGATGTTGTGATTTTCAGACTAGAAGTTTTTTTTTTATATATTTACTAATAAAATTCAAATAAAAAAAGGCCTATAAGTTTTTGCGATAAATTTAATATTCAAAGAAATATGAATTTTTAATTCTCTGCACCGTTCTCTCTACTTCATGAATCTTAATTATTCATATCTTATAACGTTTTCTTAAAAATTTTATTAACAACAGTATGAAGAATATTAAAAAAAAAATTAAGAGCTATGGAACTTGTTTTATTTGTATTTAAACAATATGACACCAAATTGCTTTATGATAACATGCGTTTATCAGCGGTATAACATATTGAATAGAACCACGCAAAAAATTAAGTCCGAATAGTTTTCGGTACTCATGCAAGATATTCCCTTGATTATTAATAAAAAATAAAAATATTACTCGACATCAATGAAGTCTCCATCATTATATTTCGACGTGTGAAGGTTGGGCAGTACAATAAAATCAAACTTAACATATTTGTTTTCTTTGTACAAGACACCAGTATAATTTTCAAAAGCTTTCATTAAATTTTCAACATTTTCCATCAAGTATTTTCCATGTCCCAGAGCGTTTTTTCTGATCCATATTCTAATTGCGTGATTGTTGGTTTTATCGAAATTATTGTCGTCAAAATTTGTGAGCACTATCCATCTTGAGTTTGTAATGGAAATTAATTAAGCAATTGAAATTTTATTTATAAGCTACGTGACAAACAATTATTTAAATAAAAAATTACTCACTCGCGCAGTGTAGCATGAGGTGAGCTTACACCACGATGATACTTTAAATACAGAGTATAGTTGCCTCGTGGTAAATTATGCGCAAATGTAATTTCCAATAACCCTTTCTTGTTAATTAAGTACACATTAGTTGTATAACTTTTAATGGAACCAACGCTTTTTAGTTGAATCAAGTCGAGGTTATCAAGATTTTCCGTGTTAAATATTAATGTATCACATTCATGTTTTATTTCAATATCCATTGAAAGCTCACCGTTTGACGAAAAAGTATATGATTTTGGTTCAGAAATAGAATTGAGTGCATTATTGCTATTATTAATATCAACCTTTTTATAAACTGAACATATTTGAGTCTCTGCCGAATTACAAAATACGGCTGATGGAATCAATATTCCATATATTAGTATTGTTATCATAATTCCCACGCTTTGTTTCAAAATTAATATCTCGATTTCTAGAGTAATTAAATATTAAATAATAAAATAAAATTATGAAATTGCTTAAGTTAAATTAAAAAATTAACTAATCGTCAAAAGTTAAGTCGTTACGATCCTATATCGTTTCATTAAACTGTTGAAATTAAGTAACATTGAAAAATGGTTACTTTTTATCTCGACCATGATAAAAACAACCTCATAACTATGTTATAATATTCTATTAAATTGAATTATTTTTTTTGTCTTAATTCTATTATTATCCAATCTATGTCTATAATAAATATAATACACACAATTTACATTATCATTAGATAATAAGTAATGACTTTGTGACTTGGAAATTTTATTTCGAAACTCGTATAGAATTACATTAATTTATTTTATAATAATGAAATTTTTAATGATAAGATAATTGAAAAAATATTATTATTATGATTAATACTCACAAAAATGACCACTTGAAGACTTTCATCAGCTATCGAAAATATTACTGTGTCTCAATTTCAAGTACCGTCATATTTATATGGAACATTTGTCCAATGAAATCCCACCACTTCTCATGCCATATGTGAATGACATCATGAAGTTTTAAATACTAATTTTAGAAAAAAAAAAGAACATGCTGCAGGCAAATAATAAATTCCAAGTACGTGAAATCCAGCCATAAAAATTCAAAACGCGGGTCAAAGTGCACCCTTCTAAGAATCATTTAAAAAGTTATTTTTTTTTCATATAAATAAATACTTTTTTTAACTTCCCGCTAAGAAAATTGCAAATTTTCAAAAATTCGGGAAGTTATTGGTTTCAGTCCGATTTGTGAAAATCGAAATTCCAACAGATGTCGATGTTTTGAGGTCCTAGAAAGCTATTCTGACTAATTCACGATGATGTCCGAGTGTATGTACGTACGTACGTATGTAAATATCTATAACTTTTGAACGGATCAACCGATTTTGATCGTCAGATGTCATTTGACGCAGTTTTTTAATATCTTGAAGTTGAAAAAAATTGAGATTGATCGGTAGTGCTCGTTCGGAGATATTCCAAAAATAAACTTTTTTCAAAAATGTTTTTTTTGGATAACTTTTTACGGGCTCGATGGATTAATTTTAAAATGGACTGGGCTCTGGAGATTCATAAGCCGCGTCGAATGCCACCTCAAACATCAAAATCGGTTAATTCTTTCAAGAGAAACCGTTGTCGAAAGAATTAAAAAAAAAAAATTTTTTTAGTATTTTGAAAATTTCTCAAAAATAACTCGATGAATCAATTTCAAAATTTAATCAGTTATAGAACTCAATGAAACGCGTCGACTGCCACCTTAAACGTCTCAATCGGTTTATTCGTTCGAGAGATATCGTTGTAGAAGAAATTGTAAAAAACGTTATTTTTTGGAAACAAAAGCATACAAAAGCATACAAAAGTATTTTCGAGCTCGAAAATGTATCTACTACAATTTTTCGAGCTCAAGGAGCTCGAAATACGCGGGAAATTTTGGGGCTGGCCCGCAGAGTCAACCGACAGACCGATTTTTAAGTAGAACAAAAAGCTGGATAATATAAGCATTTTTCCCGTTTTTTGACTAATAATTTATCTATTTCAACGCCATTCAATATGTCTTTAGTTCTCGATCAATTTTGCGCATTATCAAATTACTTTATGTAAAAAAAAATACTTGGGCATGTCGATTCGATATCGTGTCGGGTTTTTTTGGTGCTTAATCTAACGACCATTATGACTTTATTTAACATGTTTAATTAATTAAAATGATAATCAGATACGTGTTGAATGAAGTACATGAGCACTAAATCATTATCCGTAAAACTCAATGTCTTTAGCACTTGTCGACAACGTGCCCACCTTAAAATCGTGATGAAGCGAGTGCGCTTGACGAATAATGACCATATAGTCCACTGGTTAATAACAATCTATTGTTAAGTGATTAAAATTAAAAGAAAAATTAATTCGTTAAAAATAAAAACACATATTGGATTTTTTAAAAATTTGTATATAGATATTTGTTACATGTTTATTGTCGGTAAGACTTTTAAGTTGTTTTTATTTTAATAAATGGTGCATAAGTCATAGATAATTTATAAACTGTTTTTACATATAATTTTATTGTTTATTTATTACAAATTTATTAGACTATGATTTTATAACTAAACTTTCATCAAGTCAAACACCTTATTTGCACGACGTACTTTATCCGTGGCAGTATTCCAATACGAAGCAGAATTTACAATTCCAATTGAGCCAAAATCATAAGTCAATATTCGATAAAACTGCAAAAATAATGAGAAAAAAACATTTTTTTTTCTTATATTTTATAAGGTGTCAGTGCTTACTTTATCAAGTTGGACATCATTACTGAGAAACTGTTCGATTACAATGCAACCGTTATTCATAATGTCATTATAAATTGAGCTGAAACAAAAGTAGATTAACATAGGTAAAAAAAAAAGTTACTATACAGGGTATAGAGAAGAACCCGAGCAAAGAGACCCTAAGAAAAATGATTGAATTTGGCTTGGTTCTCCTCTATATATGGGTTAAGGGTTGTGTGGTCAAAATTACTTTTTATGAAATAAATTTATATTTTTGTCCATGAATTCTAAAATAGCATCCACACCATTGATGCTTTGCTGCACAATTTCCAGGAAAAATAACCACGAATTCCTGTGAACTATTTCGTCATTGACAAACATTGTCATTAATTTTTGCAACAGTTGATTGTCTGATGAACACATAAGTGCGGACAAAACGTCATTGTCTTTGTTAATTAAAAACTTGCTTAATAATTTATTCCATGTATCTTCATTGGCACTACGAATTCCGGCACAAAGCATTTCTCGTCGAATATCCGGCAAAAGTCTGTATGGAAAAATACAAACAAAAGATTTATTGACATTTTTAAGTCAGTCTATATGGATATGGGATAAAGAAATTGAGCTGACGGATGCTGAACTGGGTCAGTGAGCCAATTTTCGAGTTTAGTGAGCGTATAGTTTCTGCAAAATTTCGATCCATAGAAGCAAGTCCACTTTATAAATGATATTTTTTGAAGTCTTTTCATCCGATCATTATGGGTTGATACTTCATCGGACAATAAAGTTCTTTCTAAGCTTTCAGATACCTCCAAAATCATATTCTACAAAGAAAATTTATTTTATTACTGCTGTAGTGGAAACTTTTGATGAAATATTCTTACATATGTGATCAAAAAAAAAAAAAAAAAAAAAAATGGCACTAAAAATCATTGGAACAGAAAAATGAATAAAACTGTTCGTGATATCATAAAAGATTATTATTTTTATTTTTATGTGTACCTTGAACATTTCATAATATTGTGAATTAGATATCGAGGAATATTGAAACAAACGGAACATTTTTTCCCAAAACGTAGCCCATGGGACGTACTCTGTTTCTAATGTGAGATATCTCGCTAAATCAAAAGCGATATTGAAATTCAGGTATCCAAATTCAGCCAAAACAAATGCGTCGTCGATCAGCTGTGCACGATTAAGCACATGAATTTTACGATAATCATTCGATTTGAGATACTGAATAATTAGTTTCCAATTTTCCTCATCGTAATTAACACGATAGTAGCCTAAAGCAAAAAATCGATTCACATTTAAACCAGAGACGGATTATTATCTCTTAGAAACTGAATTACAGACCAAACTGTTGTTTATTGGCTATAAGCCAGTTATCTCGAGGGGGTGCTGGAATTTCAATCGATGTCAATTCAGGATCAAACCAATCAGTAACAGTAGTATTACTAAAATCTGCATCATCTTCACTCGCGAAGTTCATTGGTATCCAGTATTTAGTTGACGATTTTTCATCTCTCTTTCTCAAAAAACGTGACTGCTTTATAATCGCTTTGTTACCTTTGTAATCTCTATTTATTGATATCACAGGATATCCTTTCATATTGACCCAACTATCAATCACTTTCTTACGTGGAATGTCAATCAATTCCGAAAATAAATCAGTATTCTGAGTATTGTTTCTAAAGTTATACAAATGTAAGAATAAACATAATTTAACTACATATATATTTACTGTCGTAGGTACCTTCTTTCGAGATACTCTCGCAGTGCATTAATAAAATTTTCTTCCCCTACCACATGTATCGCCATACGTATTAGTAAACCGCCTACAGTGATATGTCTTCATTATGAACTTGTTTACTTATAATAATTTTATTTTTTTTTTTACTTACCGTTTGGATAATTGTCAAATAAAACGTATTCATTCAAATGACCGTAAAGGTAATCATTTTCAAAAATACGATATCTTTGGTAACGAACATGCTCATCCATCAAATGCCATGAATTGATAGCCTATATTTTATATTTTATGAATTATTATTTAAAAACTATTAATACTTATCCTTATTAGTTCAAAACAAATGACCGCCAATAAATCATGGTTAATATTAGTTACTTTTTGGTTACTAATTCTGTGACTTATTGAAACAATTAGGGGTCATATGTTTGTTACTGCTAATTGTGCTTTACCTTATTTATTATATAATACTTAAGATATTCTCTTAGTTGAAACATTAATCGTCCGTATGGACGAAATAGATTGGGCTTAAAGTATTTGAATGCCTCATTGATCAGCAATTCTGTTATGTCGCGGAACAATTTTTCATTACCATCAGTGGCAATGTATTCTTCGTCAGCAAATAATTCCTCACTATAAAATAAATGGATTTCCTTATTCGATATCAATCATTCCTGGCAAATGTTGAAAAAAGAGAAAAAAAATCAAAGTGAGCCCTAAAAATTGTCATATATATTTATAATTAAGTTCGGATGGCTTTGCGTACTATTGCAAGCCACATATTTTTAGAATTTTTTAAGGTTCACTGGAAATTTTTTTTCACGTTCTCATTCTTTTTGCTATATTGATGAAGAAAAAAATATTACTCGATATAAACAAAGTATTGGTGGCTATGTTTGAACATGTGACTTTTGGGCAGTACAATAAAATCAAATTTAACATATTTGTTTTCTTTGTACAAGACACCAGTATAATTTTCAAAAGCTTTCATTAAATTTTCAACATTTTCCATCAAGTATTTTCCATGTCCTAGAGCGTTTTTTCTGATCCATATTCTAATTGCGTGATTGTTGGTTTTATCAAAATTATTGTCGTCAAAATTTGTGAGCACTATCCATCTTGAGTTTGTAATGGAAATTAATTAAGCAATTGAAATTTTACTTATAAGCTACGTGACAAACAATTATTTATATAAAAGATTACTCACTCGTGCAGTGTAGCATGAGGTGAGCTTACACCACGATGATACTTTAAATGCAGAGTATAGTTGCTTCGTGGTAAATTATGCGCAAATGTAATTTCCAATAATCCTTTCTTGTTAATTAAATACACATTAGTTGTATAACTTTTAATGGAACCAACGCTTTTTAGTTGAATCAAGTCTAGTTTATCAAGATTTTCTGTGCTAAATATTAATGTATCACATTCATATTTTATTTCAATATCCGTTGAGAGCTCACCGTTTGATGAAAAAATATATGATTTTGGTTCAGAAATAGAATTGAGTGCATTATTGCTTTCACTATTGATATCAATATTTTTATAAACTGAACAAATTTGAGTCTCTGCCGACTCACAAAATACGGATGACGGAATCAATAATCCATATATTAGTATTGTTATCATAATTCCCACGCTTTGTTTCAACATTACTATCTAAGTACTCACAATCAAAATAAATGAAATTATTAATTTGGAGTTTCAAAAAATTGTAATTAAACCCTTTATTTTTATTAATACAGAAATAATTACCACTGTAGGCTTCATAAAACTTTGTTTAAAACATAACAATTTATATTTTATAAAATTTGCTACTAGTCTTGAAAAAATGAATTTCTGCAATAAAATTTATCATACACTATTTTTAATCATCAATTCTGTCCTTTAAGAAGTTCTTATCTAAAAGCTAAGACCAATTGAACCACTTCATGTTCACGTGATATTGCATGATCTATGAATAGAACTACCATTGTTGCGTTATTTTTATCGCCCAATATGAAAAATTCGATGACTCAATAGACATAGGGATTTATTGGATGTAGATAATAAGTTCTTTCTTTTTTTAACCAATCATGTAACAGTGATTATGTTATTGTCATTATTTTACGACTAAAAATATTTTTTTTTTCGTTATCGTCAAAATTCGTTTATTGAACTTACAGTATGTGTTTGTAATCGTTCTTTAATTTGATTTAAAAATATCATTGCTTCTACGTGTCATTTATGTTTATATTTATCACAGAATAGTGTTCTCGAGCTAAAATCATTGTTTCTACCCTATTTCGGACACTTAAAAAAAACAATAGATTTTTATAGCTGAAAGTACAGCACGTTTCGATCTTCTTATTAATTTCAGTCATTCTCATAAATTCTCTACAAGAATTTATGAGAATCTATAGGATTTCATAAAATTTTCTATGCAGGGTAGATTTGATAAGTTTAGAAATAGTCCACAAATTTAGAGATATTTTTTTTCTGGTAAGATTTGTCAATGGAAATAGATCTATAGCCAAACCGACGGCAAGTAAGCGACAACCTGCTGTAACTTGTCGCTAAATTTAACACCAAAATTGATTTTTCCATATGTCGGTGACAACTGGATGCCAACTTTCTAAGAAAATTGATGGCAAAAGTTGTTACCCCATAAGTTGCCTTCTATGTTCCGTTTCTGGAAGATGGCATCAATTTGTAGTCAACAGTTGCATAGGCTGAAGTTGTCATCATCTTGATCGCAACTAATTGACATCAATTTATTGACCAAAAAGTTGACTTTTCTCGAGAAAAAAAATTTTATTTTTTCGACAGTCAAACTTATATCTTCAGTCGATAACGAAGATATTTACGCCACAGGTTTCTTCCATAGCTACTTGGGTTATCATTTTATTGACATGTGACCATCCAAGTTCTAGTTCAGAAACCAGAAACACTATGGTAAGGTTTAAAATTCAAAATTTTTCAAAGTATTGAATAGTCGAATAAATAAAGAAACTAATTTTTTAATAAGTCTTGTCCTCTATAAAATTTTCATTGAACGAATAGAGTGAAGCTGAAAAATTAAAATATGAAAAGAAAAAGTACAAGACGTAATTTGAAATAAATTTGTCACCCGTATAATCTGTTAATTTTTTTTATAACATATTCATCGAAAGGGTCACATTAGGATTTTGTATTACTATCCATTGGTATCATTTTAATCCATGTCCGATTTTCCACCATTTTGCGTCACATGTGATGTGACATTAAATAGCCGCATGGGGTTCTGCTAGTAAATGTCAGGATAAAAAAAGGGTCTTGATCTATTGTTAAGAAAACATGCGTAACTGTGAGGGTTTTTAATCGGGGTAAGCAAGGCACGAGATTGGATTTGCTACGATTTGAAATCTATCCGCGTAAAATCTGCTTCTAGATTTCTCATGCGGATTTTAATTCTTGTATTACACACGTCAACACAGTGAATCTCAGACTTTAGAACTTATACCTTAGATCAGAGCTTAAATATATAACTCAATCTTCTAAAAATTAAATTTTTTTTTATTTTTTTCATATAAAAAAATTAATTTTATATATAAAATAGTGATTTTGTTAAACTTTCGGATAAATTATTAATCGAAGTTCGTCTTGTAAAATATTTTTTTTTTGTTTTTCAATAAATCGTATTACTAATGAGTATTCGATAAAATTTAAATTTTCAAAATTTTTAAAAGAACTCAGAATGGTTTCAATTTTGTATTTCATAAATTTCATTTTACTAAAAATGTCAGGATGCTTCTTTGTCCCAATAGCATACCTCCCCCTCCTCCCTCATCTTTTTTAACATCAAATTTAGTCTTGATTGTTGAGGACATTATAAATAAATTTTAAATTCTTCCAAAAATAGAAATAATAAAAAATCTATTTTGAGTCAATCTCATTGCGCAATTTTTACGCACTTTTTCCTCAGTAATAATTACAAGACAAAATGATAATAACGAATATATAACATTAAGATGATTTGTAAGTTATCTTTTAATTAAATCTTTCTTATATTTACGTCAATAAATAATAGTTTATTAACGTAGTAATACCATGATGTTAATTAATGTATAGCAAACCGCATGCTGCGGGTTTAATTAAAACAAACGTGATTATAACTTTCAGCTTTAAAATTTATAATAATATTTATTTATTGTATTGATAAACTTTTCTGATAAATTTTATGGTCTATTAATTAATTAGTTAGTCCATAAGTTACTTTTCAAATTAATATTTCATGTTTTTAAATAAATCTTTATTAAATTTTTATTATTCAAACAATTTATTCGATTGAAAAAAAATTACTTGAGCATTAAAAAAAATTAATTTACATTTTTCAAAGAATTTAGCTTCAAATATTTACTATTATTCAAGAGTGAAATTTTTTTTAACGTCATAAAGTATTAAATAATTTATCATCACCTTTATTTCACATTTATGTAATCCTATTATACACATATATCTATATATACATATACACATATAAATTAAACCATCGATAACTAAATTTCAACCCTTCTATATTTTTTATATTTTCAATAGTCACTTTCATAAATTAGGGGAAGATGAGACATTGGGAATAAAATCGATTTTTTTTTTTGCCTAAAAATTTTGATTGATTGCGTCTAGGGGAAGTATGGGGTAAGTTGGACAGAATTTTCAATAAAAATTTGTTTTTTTTCTTCAATTTAGAAAAACTTAATTAAATTAACGTGGAATAAAGTCGACTACTATTAAAATAAAATTTTAATAGTTTTCTTACGGTCCACTATGGTCGTCTTGCCCCAACCGTTTCAAGATTTTGTAAAAAAAATTTGTAACAAATGACTTCTCATGTTCCGAGTAATTTTTAAAATCTATAAATATTAAAAAAAAGTATGTAGCTAGTAATTAAAATTTGAAAATAAAATTAATTGTGTTATAAAAGTTTAACTTGATAAAAATATTAACCAGGCGACATTTAATCAAGCTTGGAATGTAATTATAAATAAATGACAAAAAAAAAAAAAATAAACTTAAGACTAGTATAAGTACATGAATATATATAAGATCAGAAGTTGCGGCGCTTTCTTTAATTACATGAACTCATTGCTCTCTTACTGTGCGCGGCGTAGCATGCAAACTTGAAAATTAACAGCTCGTACCGTGGTGTAACTCGGTGGTGGTGAACGCCAAGTATACTTTTATTAATTTATCGCCATGTTGTATATTACAACCATCGCCTTGGCTTAAATAATGTGAGAGAATTATATAAACATACGCCATCTGTTGATTGTGTTAGTGATCATAAATACATTCAAACACAGATACAAAAACGAGTGACATTAGAGACTTACTCAGCGACAATTTGTCATCTTATCTGCTCTTGAAAAAGTAAAAATAATTTTAAAAATAACATTTTAATTTATATTATTAACTCTGCTATCTTGGAGTACATTCTCAGTTCCTTAATTACTTTTATAAGTAAAAATTGTGTTTTTTAATCACTTTCCTCTTGATTTAATTACTCACAGCGAAGGGAAGGTTCATTTTTCTTTATAAGTTTTTAGTAAAACTCTTAAATTAATTTTTTAAATATTTTTATTAATAAATCCGACATTTACAATTAATCAATGGTATATTTCATTCAAACAATTTAATAGAAAAATATATGTGTATATAAATCGATCAACACCACAGGAGACAATATCAATCTAGCTAATTGTTTTGTCCTTATTGCTTTACCAAGTTCATCTAATTCTATCTCAAAATAACTGACGTTATCGGGTAAAGGCAATCTCTTTATTGATAATTTAATTTAACCCCGAAAGATATCTAATAACAATATTCTTTGTTACTTCTTTTATTTTTTTATTATCTACTGTAATTGTTACACTTTTACTTATCCCCTTTTGCTTTTTTCTTCACATACTATCGTACATAACAACATTGTAACGAATATGATATTTAATCTGAAGTATCAGAATATGTAGAAAACAGATACCAAAAAAATTGGTCTATCAGTTGATCCTGCGGGCTAGCTCCAAAACCTCACGCTGTTTTCAAACTCGTTGAGCTCGAAAAAATTATTGTGAATACATTTTCGAGGTCTTCGACGTACAAACATACCCTAAAACCTCAAAACGTCAAGACCTGATAGAAATTTTATTTTTGAAAATCGGACCGAAACCACCCTGTTTAAAAATATTGATTGAAAAGAATTAAAAATGATGAAATTCAAATTCTTTTCAATAATTTCAATTCTTTTATTTGTATATATAGATATACAATTTGCATGAAGTGACCGCTTCTCAATTTTTTTCAATCAGCATTTTTAACCAGGGCAATAACTTCCCGAATTTTTGAACATTTTCAATTTTCTTGGCGGGAATTTTAAAAAATAAAAATGAACACATTTTGACACCGCTTTTTTTACAGTCCACATTTTTTTTATCCGGAAAGGTATTTTTGTATTATGACACGTTTTGACAACTAGAAAAAAAAAATTTTCACCCTGATATATTTACACATATATCAAATGAAATATGTACTTATGTGTAACAAGTGCAGAACCCCTATAATACTTATTAACTATATTTTGAAAACATGATTATGCGAGATGTAGGTTATAAATTATTAATATCCTAAATTTTTTTGAGACATTGTTTGGATGAATCCGAAAAATGATTGTTTATTATTTCAATTTTATTTGAGTTGAAAAAAGGTCTTTAATAAATACTGGTGTGAAATACGGGTGTGCATTATTTATTTTAAAATAGCGTACCCATATTTTAGGGTAGTATACAAAAGGTATAAATGGTAGAGGAGTTGGTTGAAACAAACGTGTAATTTAACAGTGGCTAAATGTTGCGAAAGAGATTTAGCCACTGTTAGAACACAAGCGAAATATTGTAGAGCTGTTGAGGCAATAATATATAAGTGGTGGTGTGGTCTCTGGATCTCTTGAAGTAGGTATAAGGCATAATAGAGAGTGAGAGAGCGGAAGATAAAATAACTAAGAACCCGCGCCAAGGAAGAAGATTATGATGGGTTATATTTTAGTAGGCGGGAAGGACTCCCGTTTAACTGGCAATTAACCTCGACTCCGCCTTGCGTTCAAGCTACTCTCTATCTTGTTTCTATAACTACATAAATAGATCACTTTTCTGTCATATTTCACTCTATTCTTTATACTCAACTTATCTGTTGGTCTTTTGGATAACGATTTTTCAAAACTCATGTCAGGTAAATGTCTGAATTATTGACAGGGTACCAATTATTGGCTAAATAATAATAATTTTACTGATGACTTTTTTTTCTTATCAAATTAGAAATGACCAGACCTAGTAATCTGCAAAATATGGGAAGATAATTAATAATAAACTGAAATTTATTGTCTTAGACGTTTTAATTTTCGGAATCTTTCAAATAAATTATAATTTCTACAAATTATTGGAATCATTAAAAAAGCTGATTAGCATCTAAATATTTTTATGAACCAAAAAAACGTAATAAATTTATTTATTTATTTGAGTACCGAAAATCTTGCACTTAAAACTTTTGAAAAGCTTATTTATATATACCTCAGATGAAAATTATTTTCCCATGTTTCATGAGCGGCGTCTAAGACACGGTCTACTTATTTTTCGGGGCCCGGCGTCTACGACAACCACCACAACAACTACTCCATAAAGCTAAGAGAAAATAACGCGGCGTTCCCGTATAGGTTCGCGCACGTAATTCCCGGAGTGAGTTTTCGACCCCCGGTGCTCGCGGTTGGACGCCATCTTATTTATTGTTTTAATTATATCAGAATATATCGTTAGAACCCGTCAGCTTGCGCCGCACCGCCAAATACGTGAGATTTATTAGAGCGAAAAGAGACGATATCCCTCTCCACCCCCACCCCCTTAACCACCTCCACAATTTTTCTCTCTCTCTTTTTAAATATTTTTTTTTTGTTTAAATCCTTTTTCTATCCTCTTTCATAACTGTCAGTATATAAACATCCTTGTGCCTCTGTACGAATTTTTTTTTTTTCTATCTCGATTCACATTCTCGATACAAGAGTTGAGTTGCGAGTTGAGTATAAACGTGCGTTGACGCGTGTAATTTGTTATTTTGTCTGATTTTGTAAATGAGCTTTGATATTTATTTAGTTGAGAGACATCTATAAATTTTTTTTTTCTTTTTTGTTTGATGATAATAATTAAATGATACTTGATTTTAATTAAACACGCAATTTCTGTACGTCAATCAATATAATATATATATTTAATTATTTAAACTATAAAGTAATAATTATTGTACATAAGTTAATGATTATCATACATGTGTTCCTCTATTTAAATAATAAATTTTATTCCAAGGGCCAGAAGATGAAATCCAAGTGATATGTGGCAGAAATAAAGAACACTAAGTGTGCGGGGTACTTGAAAATTTGCGTAACAAATTGCCAATCTTTGACAGTGGGTTGTTTCATTGTTTGTTAGAACCCACTTGTAAGGTCTATTTGTTTGCCTGCATCCCCTAAATTTTTTTCAGTATTTAAAATTCATCTACCCACGATGTTAAATTTATTTTAAACATATACAAACCATTGAATATTAAAACGTTTTAATTAACCAAGTATTTTAATAATTTTATGCAAAGAAATCCAGACCGTCAATTACTGTATTTTTTTTTCATTTTATTATTAATTGCGCAATTAATGATTAAAGCCCACAATTGGGCTTTATTACTATTGTCAATTATCTTTAATTTTTATATTAAGCAATTAAATTGAAGGTTTGATTTAATTCTTTTTTTACTCTGTAATGAGGAATAAGTGGGAAGTACTTTCATCAGTGAATTTTTTCAAACTGTCGGTATTTTTAACTTCCCGCTTTGAAAATTTGAAATTTTCAAGAATAAGAAAGTATGCATTTGTGTATGTATGTTAACTAATTTTTGTCGTACGATATCTTTGCAACAAATTAACCGATTTGAATATTCTTGGCGGCAATCAAAAGGGCTCATCAAGACTTAGATCTGGATAGATTTTAAAGTCAATCGGTCGAGTAGCTTACGAGTTATACGGAAAATAAAAATAAAAAAAAATTTTTTTTCAGGTTTTTTTTTATATAACTCATAAACTACTTGCCCGATTTGCTTAAAAATTTGTGGGGCTCTAAGCCTTGATGAGACCTTTCAATTGCCGCCAAGTTCGTTCAAATTTGTTGATTCGTTCCAAAGATACCTTATGACAAAAATTATTTTTTTTTTAGCTAAATGTATTTTTTTTGGTTGAACAACAAAATTAATATTTTTTGACTTTGAAGAGCTCAATAATTTGTAATTAATAACTTTTCTGAGTTTTCTGAGCTCGAAAACAGCGAGAAGTTTTAGGGTTGGCCCAGAGGTTCAAACTTTTTTCGATTTTTATTACTGTGTACATGTATGCAAGCACTCTAACACCTGAAATAAATACTAAAAAGAGTTAATTTTCTTTCCATTAGCTGGAGGTCACTATGGACTGGAACTCTACAAAAATTCAACATCAGCAACCTGTTGATTAAACTATTATTAATAAAAACTAAAAAATTGTATCGAGTTCTTTACCATCTTTGTCTTGTTTTCGCTCAAACCTAAACAGCGCCATGCGTCAATTAAAGTAATTAAACTGTTTTTTACCATAAAGTAGCAGTCGATAAAGCAGAAATTACTGGAGACATAATAGTGCAGGTTTTTTTTTGTTAAAAGCATTTATATTGTTTAATTAATAAAAAATTTTTAATGAGGAATAATTAAAATTATTTCAATACAAAATAGTAAATAATTAATTTAATTTTAATAATTAACCCTTCAATATCCTCTCACTGATCCTTTTCTTATTCCACCTTCTTCTTCTTTTCTCAAAAGAATGTATATATAATATTTTTTTTGATTACTATTTTTCACTGCAGCATAGTAAGGCGGCGTCTGGGCGCGCGCCCGCTGGTATGTCTGGTATTTTTGGCCGGTCTCACAATCTTTTAACCAACGATTTAATATTGTCCATGTCCAGGTTGCGTTTAATTTCTCCTCAAGTGCAGAAACAATATCCGCAAATTTAACACTCGAAAATTTATAATTGATATCAATGAATATATATCAAATCACTAGACATATATAGAACAATGCAAATATTTATTAGTGTGATTCGAATCGTTTCAAGTTCTGATAGAATAAAATTTAAAAAAAAATCGGTCAAAACATTTTCGAATAGACACACGCGACCACAGTGATCCCTATCTACTCTTGATAAATTACTGTCCCTACTTGAAACTCTCCTCAACCACCTTCTCTCCTCATCCGCGCGTTCATTTAAACTTCTCTTTCTCCTCCTTTCATATTATCTTTTCGTCTTTTTTACATTTATTTTATTCTTTTCATATTACTTATTTCTTATATTACTTTTAGCTTTTTTATTATATTATTTTATTTTTTATATATTTCATGTCCAGAAGACCATATTCCACCTCATCCACATATATAAGCTTTTCGAATTCACCTTAATATTAATTTGCCCCTCCATTGTCCACTTTTATTACTCACATATTTTATATTATTTTATTTATTTTTATCATTTTATCTTCTTATATATAAAAATTACCGTTCAATTTTTTTTTTTTACATTTACATGCATGACAAAAATTTATAATTCTTAATTTATACACAACAGAAAATTTTCAAGTAGAGCAAATAATTTATGACAAATTTTTCTCGGGTAATTTTATTGTGACGTATCAATTAACATATAACTGGCTAATTATCGTATAGTTGATTTTTAACTGTCACAAATTTTGCGTAAATGAAATTTCTCAATAAATATAAAATTTTTAATGACAATGCTGCAGACATAAGTATACATTTTTATATTTCATACGATCACTACAAATTATAACAATAATAACAACATATTTATTCATACTTTCTTTCTCCAACGATTACATTTTAAAAGCGTGTGTATTATTAATCATAAAAAGAAAGAAAAAAACTAATAAATAAAAGTAAAAACGACGCGTCATTTTAGTGTTATTGAAAAATCATATATTATTAAAATTATCATCCACATACCTATATTATAGAGGCAGTAAATAAATTTTCATTTAACTGGCGTCGGGTTAGCAACCCAACTAAGCCGCTTCTACTCACATCGATGATGATGTATTTCTTTTTCTCCGATGACGTATGGAGAGTCCACGTCCACGTCGTTTCGTTTCTCTCCGAGGTATACATAAAGAACCATAAATCACGATGGGGTTGGTCAGAAAAAGAGATGAGTATGGAGATCCAACAAATAATAATATCATATGTTTTAAAATAAGATAAATAAATATTAAGTACAATATTTAATTTTTTATGAGTTAGAATTCTTAATAGTATTTTTTAATAATTTTAATTTCTAGAAAAAAAATCGAAAAACGTTTGAACCTCTGGGCCAACCCTAAAACTTCTCGCTGTTTTCGAGCTCAGAAAACTCAGAAAAGTTATTATTTACAAATTTTTGAGCTCTTCAAAGTCAAAAAATATTAATTTTGTTGTTCAACCAAAAAAAAATACATTTAGCTAAAAAAAAATGAATTTTTGGCATACGGTATCTTTGGAACGAATCAACAAATTTGAACGAACTTGGCGGCAATAGAAAGGTCTCATCAAGACTTAGATCTCCACAAATTTTGAGGCAAATCGGGCAAGTAGTTTATGAGTTATATAAAAAAAACCTGAAAAAAAAAATTTTTTTATTTTTATTTTTCGTATAACGCGTAAGCTACTCGACCGATTGACTTTAAAATCTATCCAGATCTAAGTCTTGATGAACCCTTTCAATTGCCGCCAAGAATATTCAAATCGGTTAATTTGTTGCAAAGATATTGTATGGCTAAAATTAGTTTACACACATCTATGAATATGCACACTCGGACGTCCATCCAGAAATGATCAGAATAGTTTTCTAGGACCTCAAAACATCGAGATCTGATGAAAACTTGATTTTTGAAAATTGAAACGAAACAAATAACTTGCCTTTTTTTTTAAATTTCAAATTTTCATGGCGGGAAGTTAAAAAAGAATGCTAAGTGGGTTAATTTAATGGTTGTAATTATAATTGAAACATTTTGATAATTTGAATCTGGTGACAGCCGTTGGACAGGATAAAAAAAGTAAAAAATAGGGCGAAAGGTAGAAGTAAAAATACATAATAAAGTGAAAGTGAGTAAGAGATAAAGAGAGTGTGTAACCTTTGAAATAACCGCGACAAAGCTAATACGGAGTTATTAGACACGGTGGGCCATGGTTGGTTTTGCACCCCAGAGCGTACGGAGCATGGTGTCCCATGGCGAGGTCGTGGTGTGTCCTGTTATGTGTATAGTACCATACAGTAGTTATGTGTTGTGTGTGCCAGTAGTAAGGGTTCGACATCAGCATATTCTACTCGTTCTTTCTACTACGTCTCCTCGTTCTCCACTACCACTACTACCATACAAAACTACTCTTAAAAGGCTCTTTTAAGGCTCGCGCCACCACCCCATACCACGCCTTGACAAGTATATCCCAGTTGTATTTTAATACACATAAATATATCTGGGCTTCTTTACTTTTGTAACGTCAAAGAAGTCAAATATTCTTTTGTGTATTTGTGATGTGACATGTCAATATATTATCGCCAGTTTTTTTTTTCTAACTTCAGTTTCTAAATCAATTTTTTTGTATACCGAAATAATAATTATTTTTCAAAAATTTGATATTTTACCACTTATTTCGGAAAAAAAATTTCTTTGGTTACACGGAAAGAAAATTATGGGAATGGTTCCTATAATTTTGTGAAATTTCATCCTATACCAGTATAGGAGTGACGATCATACATTATGGGAACATGTCCCATAGATATAGGAATATTACCCATAATTATAGGACTGGTTCCTATAATCATAGGAATGGTTCCTATAATTATAGGAATGGTTCCTATAATTTATGGGAATGGTTCCTACAATATTATAGGAATGGTTCCTATAATATATAGGAACGATTCCTATAATATATAGGAACGATTCCTATAAATTATAGGAACCATTCCTATAATATTATAGGAATAGTTACTATAATATTATAGGAATGGTTCCTATAATAATATAGGAATGGTTCCTATTATTTATGGAAATGGTTTCTATAATATTATAGGAATGGTTCCTATACTATTATAGGAACCATTCCTATAATGCATAGAAATACTCCTTATAATTTTCTTTCCGCGTAGAGTTAATATTTTATTAAAATGCTTGAGTTCAAAATTAACCGCTAAAAATTTTTCAAATTAATATTAAAAAGTTGATTTAAATATTTCATAGTCAGTTCATATTATTTTTATGAAATATAATTTTTTTAGTAAAAAAAAAAATAGTTCACACCCTTTGTAATAATTAGAAAAAAAAATAATGAATATCTCATTATCTAAAAAAATAATAAAATCCGTTATTAAATTTTTTTCCTCTACTCAACACACATTATATGTATATAGAACGTCATGTAGTCATTAACGTACTTTGCGCACGTGCTGAGTACTTTTTAAGAGCGCAAACAGTCGTTGAGAGACTCGAGGCGTAAAATCGGCTTCTGTACTCATACGCCGTGACATTTGACAATAAAAGGTTGATCTCAATTCATTCACAAGTCGAGGTCAAAGATAATAAAGAGCCAGAGAATGAACTTCTACCTTGCCAACGTCATAAGACGCGATATCGAACAAAATCACAAGAGAGACCAAAACAAAAAATACTGAAGGGGACACACACTGAAAAAAAAAAAACTAAATAACAGTAAGAGAAAAAAAGAGGAAGAAAGAATGTCTGAGACATTTGCGAGCGTTTAAAACGGTGCCCTCTCTCATTGTTCACCGCGGGGTCTCCGCGAGTCGAACAAACGAGTGGCACCTGCAGCTATTACATAGCGTCGAATTACACCCGACGTCCTGTCGCGGAATCGTCGCTTTTCTACCAGGTGAAACTCTCCCTTCCTTATTCTGTTTCTGCTTAATAAAATAGTGCACCATATTCGCTGGGGGTACATTTAAATTTCGTCAGTCTTTTATTTCTTTTTCTCTTTCTTTCTTTCTTTCTTTCTTTACTTATACATATACATATATTGTCGTATATATTCATTATTAGAGGCTCATGTACTGTGAACGGAAGTACAAATTATAGACTACGAATTTTCTCACGATCAGGTTATATTATTCTTTTTCGAGCTTTTATCCATACTTCTTACTCTTATTGTTCAATTTTTGACTTTGACGATACAATGAAAAAAGACCGTTATGTGTGTATGTACATGTTTAGATAAATCTGTTGAGTTTATTTACTCCAAGGAAAAATCATTTAGATCTAATTAGATTAGTGCAGATCTCCTGAGATCGAAATTTTGTTTTCTACAAGTCCGAAATCACTCTCAGAATCAAAATTTTGAATTAATAATCATAACTCTCATTGTTGTTTAATTGATGCGTAGATCACAGATCTATATAGATCTTAATAATTAAAAAATTAGATCTACAGGTCTTTATAGATCATCAGATTTAAATTTCTGTAGATCTGATTTTTTTCGAGAAGTAAAAAAAAAATTGAAAACCCTTAGATTGAAGAAAATTTTCTTAAATCTGAATAATTTTAAATAGATCTGAAGAAATATGACCTCCGAAGATGTCAATTATTTTTTTTTTTTTGGGAGTTAGGAAAATTATTCATCAGAAGGAATGATAATTAGGGAAAATAAAAGAAAAGTTATAAAAAATTTGAAATTTTAATTTGAATTTATAATAATTTATTTATTTGTAGTGTGGAGACATTTAAATGTAAGAATGAGTGAAGTAATAATCGATAAATTGCAGACGATATGTCTGAAGCAACTAAGATGGCGTTGAGACAAGAAAACTACTTGGCGTAACGACCGTTAAAAAAGTAAAACACGAGAGAATTCCTGTTGTTATTTTATTCTTCTTATTTCTCCTGGACTGTAAGATGTGCTGGTTAACATCACGTGTGGATAAGTCGATTGGTCGGGAAGTTGTATCTGGGCGGGACTACGACAATCGTCTTTAACTCATCACATTTTATTTTTTATTTTTACGAAAAGTATTTTATTTTATTATCTTAATTTTTTAAATTGCTTATTAAATTATAAGTTAGAAACACTTATTTTTATTTAAAGACCCTGTAAAAAAATGAGATGAGTATGACGGATTAAAAGGAGAACACGGAGTTAACTTTTACGCACACGAAAGTGCACGAATAAAATTGTAATGACAACTAGCGCAACGGGTGGCGTGACTTGGCGACTTTGATTACTAAATGTTGTTATAAAAGCCCGCCGACACGGGACACAGGACCTGGACAGGAGACACGAGACAAAAGACACGGGGCATCACCAAAAAGAGATGCCCAATCTCTAGGTACGAGTAACACGATTGTCAATATTTTTATGTCAATAACTTACTGTCATATCGTGACATTTATTATCAATATTGTCCATATTTGTTTCATTTTATTATTATTATTATTTAGAGACACTTAAATGATTTTAATCACTGTCAATAATTTAATTGAATTTTTAAAATGTAATATATTTTAATTTTTTATTTCTGCAAGCGAGAATTTTTTTTTATCGCGACACCTAGTGGCGGTAAAAATTAACACTTAATTTATTTTCTAGTACACTGTACAAAAAAAAACAGGGTATGTCCAGGCGATGTTAAAATAATACCGCCGAGGATGTAAATATTCTTTATTGGTGTTAAAAAATTTTCTCGGTGTTAAAAGTTTCCTCCAGATAATTTTCATTGAATTCTTATATTTTTTTTATATATAATAAATTTTTTTTTTTAATTTCAATAAGTGGAATTTCACACGGATTTAACATCGGTATTTTAACACCGGCAAATAACACCGGTGTTATTTCATTTGAACACCGTATGGTGTTAAATTGAATCCATTTCTAACCGCTTTTTTTACAGTGTAATGGTACAATAAAAATATAAAAAAAAAAGTGTTCATTAGATGTTTTAAATTAAATGATGTACTTCAAAAAATTAAAGTAATAATTTATAATTACACATATTAATTTATTTGTAGCAATATAAATTATTTTGTTTGTAAGATTATTACGGCGGCACTTTTGTGAATGTCATTATATTATATAAAGGTATTGATTTGAAGTTTGAGCAGAGAAAGGACCACCAGATCTCAGCTCTAATATAATATGCACTCAGTGAGATGAGACTAAATTCGAAGATGATGAAAAGAAAAATAAAAGAATGAAAAAAAATAAAATAAAATACCAAAGAGGGCGTATTATTGTGTCGTGTTATTGTTATTCGATGAAGAAGCAAATGAGTTTTGCTGAGAAACTTTTTTAGTCATTGTTGTACGTTAGATCATCAAATCATCATCATCATCATCATTATTATTATTGATCGTCGATAACCGACCTCCCAATAAGCATTCAAACTTTATTTTATCGTTATCTAGAGTTCACTACAATTGATACATCAATTGAAGCAGCTCATTTACCAATTTATTCAATTATATATATATATATGTATATATATTTTTTTAATGTCCACTTTGATGGCAAAAATATTTTGTTAGAATTTTTTATCAACTTCCATTGTTATAAAATTTTTTTAGAGGAAAAAACAGAACGCGCTAAACGCGTGCCAAATAGTAAATCCGAGGTACGTAAAACATCTGGCGCTTGTTGAACGATCTGAGGAGAGTAGAAAAGTCGAGTGGTGAACTTATATTATATTTAAAGCTTAAGTGTACTTGTTGGGGAGTTTTTAAAAAAGGATTTCCGCACTTTTGAACTTTTGGGTGTTTCTTAAGTACTTGGAATATAAGAAACACGTTCAATCGTTCACGTGTCAAAAATTTTTTTTATTTTCATTATTATTTAAAAGAGCACTATTTATTATGACATTTTTTATTGTTGCAAATATAATAATAATTATTATTATTATTATTATTTAAAATGAAAATTTAATTTTAAAATTCTTTGCAAACCAGATTATACAACTAAATGTTGAAGTTAATTGTTCATGTTCGCTAATGGGTACAATCGTAGTAAAGAACATATATACATATATATAGATGGTAGATCGGTAACGTACATGAACACCGGAGCATTCGTCGGCCCCCCACGGAATCTCTTCTTCGCGTGCCACGGGGGTCCACGTATTGTCATAAAGGGCAGAACCTCCGGGGTTTCCGGCGCGTCAACGACTTCTGAATATGCCCTCCTGTTGCACCCTGGGAGGCATCATCGCGCCCGGTCTGTAATTTCGCGAGCGACTTGACGTTTTTCATCCTCATCAACCCGCGATCGTTCCGTATGTGACGTGACCGTTGAAGTCCCAAGCGACTGTGTAATCGAGCATACACCTGGTACATTTATGAATTGCGCACAATACATTCTATGTCACATCGCATCACATATATTCTATATATTCCTCATATCAACTAATATTTCCATTATCCGACTAAATACCATTTCCATAATTTTTACTAAATCATCAGAGCCGGGAAAATCATCAGCTGACAAATTTCGTCAATAACTCATTTTTGCTTGGACACAAAAATTTTTCTCTTATGATTGTTAGTATGGTAAAAAAAATACATATTTTGGATTAAAAATAAAAGAGGGGGGGGGGGGTAAAAATAAGAACATACTGAGGGTGACATGAGTTTTTCGTTTAGCGATCATTACGCATTTGGCACTCGTGTTTCCGAGTTGCTTGCCTCCCAGTGAGACCCCCCATCTTGCTTTTATTAATACCAATGGGGATGCTTGGGCAATAGGCACAATTTAAAGGTGTATGTGGGCCATATCAAACATCCATATATATAATATATATATATATATATATATATATATATATATATATATATATATATATATAAATATCTAATAGTACATATGTACATATATAAATGTCTGTATAGATTCTCTGGCCACCGTCGCAGTCACCGCTGCTGTTCCTCCGTATGTCATTGTCGGGATAAACGTCAGTGCCCCCCACGTGTTTTTAACGTGTACCCCCCGTATCGCGAGCAAACCGTGAAAACCGCGGGTTCTGGTACCCTAGTTTATTAAAAAACCATTTATATATATGTATTTTGAATTATTAATTTACTTACTTATTATTTTTGAAAATGTATCCGCTGATTTTAAATTCAATTGGTCTTTTGTGCGGAAAAAGGATTTTTAATGTCGAAATAGAGGGTATTTAACTGGATAATTTCAAGTAGAAAAGTTTGGCTTTATTTGACCACATGCAGTGTGTTAAACCGTAGACACATTGGTGCGTATGATAATCCTAAACAAATTTGAGGATTAACGCTTTTCCCAGCGTGAATTATTTAATCTTTACACTACTGTGTGTGTTATTGATCTCAGACTCTTTTGTGTATGCACTTACTGATATGTTTGCAGGTAAATTGACTTCATTGTAAGTAAATTTGGTAAATTTGAATTTGTAATATAATAAACCTTCCTGTCTAATAATTTTAATTTAATTAAATATTAATAACTTTAAAATACTTACTTAATCACTGATTATCTAATACTTATAATCGATTGTATCAGAAAAAGGCCTCAGATGTAACAAAAAAAAATTTTTTCGTATTACAATATCCAATATTCAAAATCACAAAAAAAAATATACGTTGTCTTTTCCGCTATATTTAAATTTTATATAAGTTATAGGGTACACGGAGAAAAATGTTGGCTCGAAACCTACCAATTTTTATTATGCTGCCGACCAAACTTGAAACAGGAAGGGAAGCATCCAAAAAATTATTATGCTCATACGAAAAATTATTATGCTGTATCACAATACTTACTACGAGCGAGAAACTTATCGATAAGATTTAATAACAATTACTTTTATACATTATAATAATTGTGATGCGGCATAATAATTTTCGTATGAGCATAGTAATTTTTTGGGTGCTTCCCTTCCTGTTTCAAGTTTAGTCGGCAGCATAATAAAAATTGGTAGATTTTGAGCCAACATTTTTCTCCGTGTAGAGTTACCGTTTTTGGCCACTTTAAGGCCAGTTTTGGACACTTGAAAAATTTAAATAAAATATTTTGTAAAATACGCAATACCATAGTTAATTTTTAAAATTTCCTCAGAGATACTTTCATCCTACCCGTTAAAAATGAATCATACATGGCCATGCATGGCCGTATATGGCTCATACATGGAGCATATATGGCCATGCATGAAGCATATATGGCCATACATGGGCATACAAACTTTTTTAATACAGTCATGCATGGTCATATACAGTCATACAAAACCATGTATGGCAATACATGGTCTTGTATGGTTCATATATGGCCATGTATGACTGAGTAAAAAGTTGGTATGTCCATGTATGACCATATATGCTCCATGTATGGCCATGTATGATTCATTTTTTACCGGAATGCACGCCTCGAACGCTAGTCCTGTGATAAATGAATCATACGTGGGCATACAAACTTTTTCAATACAGTCATGCATCGCCATATACAGTCATACATGGCCTTGTATGGTTCATATATGTCCATGTATGGTCATGCATGGCCATATATGATTAATTTTTTGACTATTACATTTCATTTTTCACGGGTACTATTAAAATGGAAATTTTATTTTACCCTTTTTATTAATTAAAATAAAGGATTAAATGTCCAAAAATGGAGCAGTGGCCACAAATGGTACCTCTACCCTATATTTTAAATATTTTTTTTTTTGACATCTTTATATAACAACAGCATTTTTTTTTCACTTAAATTGGATAAAAAAAATTTTATTAGTCATATTTTTAAATGAAGAAAAAAAAATTTATAAATTTTATTGGGGTGGTCCATTTTGCCCGCCTAAAAAAATGTTTATTTTTGGAAACTGGAAATTCGGTTTAATTACTAGCAAAAATCTATTATTTTCTTAGCGGAGCCATTTTTCCCGCCTTCTGTATTACGAATGATTTCAATATTTATATTACACGCTAAGAATTTTATGGTAATGATTACTATCTCATGGTGGTAAAATTAATTTTTTTCTTGTGATATCGGTTAATCTCATAATTATTGTAAGATTCACAATATAATATGTTATTAATTAAAATACACGATGGCAATAGTTACCATCATGGGTGTTAAACTAGTATAATAATCATTATCACAAAAATAGTAGCTATTAACATATCCCATGACAAATATTACAATCACTCGATGATATTGTTCACAATAGAGTGATGGTAGTAGCTGCTATCTCGTGATCGTAATCATTACAACTTTGTATGGCAAGTATTATCATCCTCGATGAGAATGATTGTTATAAAATTCAGAATTTGACAAAAAAAAAAAAAAAATAAGATAAAAAAAAAATTTTCTCCATTTTGATGGTTAGAAATTATATGTATATATAAAAATCTATATATGTATACATATATATATATGTATATATATATATATATATATATATATATATATATATATATATATATATATATATATATATATATATATATATATATATATATATATATATATATATATATATATATATATATATATATATATATATATATATATATATATATATATATATATATATATATACATATATATATATACTCTATATATATACATATATAGATATTTATATATATATAATCGCTTATAATAATATATAAGTGTATAATTAAAAAGCTGCTAAGTGACTTTTACATACGCGATAGTAACTATTACCATCGCGGTATAGTAAACATTGTTACCGAAAATTATAAATGTTGCTATCTGTGATGTGAGTGATTACTATTATTGGTGAGAGTGATTATTATTCGGGGATATTAATAGTTAGCATCATATGATGGTTTTTAATAGCATTATTGTATAAAATTCTAAAATTACTATACAGTATGGTAACTATTAAAAATCCTCGATGAGAATCATTACCATAAAATTCTTAGCGTGTAATAAATAATTAAAATTTAAAAAAATTCAAATAAAAAAAATTTTAATTAATTATCTTAAATGACTTGTATAAGATGTCTTTAGTGTACATTAATAAAAACACTTGTCTATCCTAAATACTCAGAAACCTAGAATGAATAATTTTTTATTGTAATCAGCAATAACTCATATGACAGAAAACATATGTTAAAAATAATATAAATATAAATATACATATATATATTTTGAAAATTTATTATATCTAACACAGTTATTTATATTTGGACTAGTTCTTATACAATAGTCATATCCGTAAACCGTAAATAAAATCTCCGAGATGTTGATATTATTAATGTCATCCGGTAGCATCTCAGTATATCTCACCAGTGGACTATGATGTAGTGTAAGAAAGCCATACTGAAAAAGGAATATAAGCCATACTAGCACACATATAGCTGTAGCTCCTGTGATGTTGTTATACAACCCCTTAAATAAAATCTTGTTCTCCACACGGGATCAAAGCCAACGCACACTCACACATTCGACAATACTAATAATCATAATAATAATATTATTTGTCCAACAAACTCCTTAAGATTAAATTTATTTGAACGCATAAACTTTCACGTGGTAATATATGCATAACGATCTTAAATAATAAAGCCTATCAGTCACGGAGGTCGTTCATAAACTTACAGTTTCAAAAATCTCATATATATATATTTATATACATACATATGTCTATATGTATAAAAAAAAATAGTCTTTAAATTAATAATCAAATATATAATAAATATTATTACTGTTCTTATACATGCGTTATAAATAATATGAAGAATAAAAAATGAAAAAATGTTGAAATAAAAAAAGTGAGATAGAAAATAATATTTAAGAAAAAAAAAGTCTATCTCTGACATTGAAATTCATTGGATTTATGGCACGTCCGGTCATTCATAAAAATATTATTCAAATTTAAAATATGTCTAGACTATTAAAGCTATAGCTGGTTTTTGGATACATTAGAGAGCACAGATTATTTTAAATATGTCTTATAAAAAATATTTTCGCCTTTTTTTATTTTTATTTAACGTTTATCGTTATCGGTGATTCTTATCTTATTCATTGATAATTTTTCTGATGGTTTATTGGTTTTGGGTGAATTTAAAATTCATACATTATTACATAGAACCCTTTTTATTAATCATTATTACTATTATTTTTTTTTTTTTTTTGACTAAATTATCGAAAAATTATTCACCAATAAAATTTTTTTATTTTATTCATTCTCTTTCTATATTATTCTGTATTTATTTTATTATTTTTTATTCCTAATTAAAATATTTTTGTATTTCAATAAAATACTGTGAATTATATTTTTATAATTATTTTTTATTTTACGAGTTATTAATACAATATATGGATATATTATGGGACGTATTCGATAGTTGAATTAGAATATAATGGTGATGATAATAATTTTTTAAAATTAAAATGCTCAATAGAAAAACAAAATAGCAGTAGATTTTATATTTTTATTTGTGTTTTTAAAGTTATCAATGTAATTTATACGTTGTCGAGTCAATATACACAACTATTATTTAAAGAAGATAGTTTCATGTGGTGTGCAGAATTTGTGTGGGTTGTGAAAATTATTAACTGACGTACGAACAATGTCAAAATTCATTTTCATGTTAACTTTATAGATGTATGTACGTAAAATGACAATGTACAAAAATTTTTTAAAATTTATATTGTCTGTTACTGGAGACATTTTTCTTCCATGCACTTTCTCATTTCTTTTTATATATATATTAATATTATTATTATTATTTTTACGCTTTATATATATAGTTATTTTACACCGAGATAACGTCACTTGTATCGCCCACGCGTAACATCTTGATTCCCAACTTCATAAAGTCGTAAATAATTTAACTTTTTGCTTAATTTTATTGCAAGTTCCATGACGTGAATTTTTGCTATTATAACACTAGAGATACTGCTTATATTTACTCAGATTAATCCCCGTTAAATTTAAACTTAAACATGTTAAGAGGGACCACAAGTGTAGCCGTTTGAAAAAAATATTATTTTTGGAAATTTTTTCAAAGAAAACTACTGCATGGAATGATTTACTACATTAATAAATACAAAATTACATTTTTTGACCAAAAAATTCAAAATTTAATGAGTTTGTCATAATCTTCCAACGCTTCGAAAAAAATGTCCCGCCACTACAGTAATAGCGACTTTCGCAGTGCATGAAATCAAAAAAACCAAAAAGTTTATTAAACTAGAAGATATTTTCCGTATCATGACCTTCGGGCTGAGAAAAAATTTAAATTTGACAAAGCGGCGGTTTTTAAAAAAAATTTGAAATTTCGCGCGAAAATATGATGATTTTTGGTCTGCCAAAATTACATTTTTGATTCGATTGGAAAACTGGAGGTTCATGGTACGTAGAAGCATATGTAAAAGAAGCTGCAATTTTCAAAATTTTGGACTAGTGGTCCCCCTCAACATTTTAATAAATACCCCGAATATCAGTTCCCGAATTTTCACTAGATGGCGTAAGTTTTCCGCATGTGGTACAAAAGTTAAGCGGCTAAATGACACTGGCTAGAATAACATAATTTTTAGTATTGTAGATATCTGCTCTAGACCCAAACTAAGGAAAAATGAGGCAAAAAAAAAACATGGGTCCATATATATCGATTAATATTGAACTGTAAAAAAAATTATTAATTTGTGATTGCGTTCGACGATGAACGATCAAGTTGAGTAGACTCGTGTGATGCGTAAAATATACGAAACCTACGCACTGAATCTGAAACACCGCGGGATATATTAAACGACATGTGTTCAATATATATATATACATATACACATACAGTAAACTAAACTCGTATTAAACTTGAGATATCTCTTCTCGACTATCATATTGTCCTTGTCTCTGGTCTCTTATTCTACAACTACTACTACTTTACAATATATACTTTCCTAACCATTCCTTTCTTCACCTCATATACCTTAGGCATTTTTTTTCTCAGACCCAAATACTGGCGATACCCAAATTGGCTGAAGCCTCGCGTGCCAGATGGAATTTTATTACAAACAAAAGTGTTACGAATGAGAAATTGAGGATACTTTAACAAAATTATAAATCAACCTTCCATGACAGTGACTTATATTTAAATAAAAATAGAAATAATAAATATATGGATTATTAATAACAAAAATAATCCCATTTGTTGCAAAGATTTATTTTTATTTAATTTTAACATAAGTCTATTGATATTTATTATTTTTAAAAAAATCTATTTGCTTCTTTTCATTTATTCAATTCTTCTAAAAAAAATTTTTTAATTTTTCTGTTTAAAAAGAAAAATTGATAGAAATAAAAATATCAGAATTATATTTATAATAAATAATGAAAATTGGATCTATAAATTTTTAGGACAGGTTTATTCTTGATCATATTATTTATATACACGGCAAGGGGTCGCAGGAGCTGCCATCCCCGAAAATTCTGAAACAAGGGTAGAAAAATAATAATAATAATAAAAAATATGAAATCATAAATAAACTTAAGTGAAAAATAAAAGAAAAGGCGGAAAAAAAATTAACTTTTAAATTTCTCTTAAATTTGGTAGCTTTCTTGTATGACAATACCTGCTACCAATATTGTAGAAACAAAAATATCAATGGCCATGGCCGTTGAAACTCGAACGGTAGACAGGCAAAAAATGCTTTGAGTTTCACTTTTCACAATGATATACAATCACGTCGAAAATAGACAGAAAAAGGACAACGACCAAGAGAAACGCTAACAAATATATATATCTTGGGGTTTATGTTGGCTCTGTACATTAAATAAAACCGTAAAAGTTTACCATAGCCAGTAGTGGTTTACTGGATTTTCCTTTTGACAAATGATTTACGATTTCATTCGATACCAGAGAAGTCATTTGGTCACTTCTAACGAAGAGAAATCTTGTTTAATTTTTTTAAATTTTTAAATTCTGACATTACGCCTATTTTTTTTATTTCGAATAACTTTTACTCCCTGATTGAAAGCACTCAATAAAATTTTTAAATAAAAACACGGAGAGAAAAATATCGTCAGAATGACTATCCAATGTATCTTAATGACGTATCGTCGGAATAACGATTCGTATACCTAATTTAAGAAAACTCACATGTTAATTTAACAATCTATAGTATCGTTAATTTAAAGATAAGCATTAAGGTTAGGATGAGCATTTATTTAATTTAAAAATACGACTAATAGCCTTTGTAACGATATGTAGTTTCGTTGATTTAGGTATCTGTATCGCCAGCGTGAGGATCCCTATAGCTAAATTGGCTACACGTTTCATCGTTTTCGGTTGCCGTATGCCTAAATACAGAGTTTGTGCAATAGTCATGTCAGCGATTCATAAAATGCCTAAAATAAGGATGCAGATCGTCATTTTGACGATCCATTGTGAGGATACTCTGTACAGCTGAATTGGCTATACGACACATACTCATATGTATACTCATTCTGACGATATTTTTCTCTCCGTGCATGTACTAAAAATTTAACCGAATATTTTGTAACACAAATAAAAAAATTTCTAAATGTGTAATTGACGTTCTGAAAAATATTTACCAATAAAAACATCAGTTAATAAAAAAATAATTTATTAAAAAAGTTAATATGAAATAGACACAAATAAATACATACATCAAATCCCGAAGATAAAGTACATTGTCATGTTCCCCAAATTTGTGGAATATTATTAAATAATTGAAATGAACTAAACGATTATTTACCAGTCGATTTACCCCATGGGAATGTGAAAACCAAAACCCACAGGAATTTTTTCCACCCCATGTTTCTTTTGGCAACATAAAAAATATCCGTGAAAATACACCAGTAAAATTTAAATTCTTTTAAAAATCTTTACATCTACATGAACATCCATAATAAGCGAACGGCAATAAATAAAAAATAATGATTAAATAGAATAATCTAAATGGATTGTCCCGAAAAACTTTGTCCTGCCTCGTGGGTGGTGTTGAAATAGGAAATAGAAAATATCTTTCCTCCAAAAGATTATTTCATTTCCTCATAGGCCCCAAAATGATTTTTAACTTTAGTCATTGTCGGATTCAGTGCATTGTATCAATACATATATACATGTCTTATTTTATTCTTCAAAATTTTTTCTTCTTGTTATATTCAATTCCATACTGTTCCATATTATAAGAATCATCTTTACTTGGCGTGTTGGTGATGATGCAGAAAAAAGGTAATAGATTGTGTATTGAGGCCAGGTGATGCCATTTAGGGGGTGACAAAGTTTTAATATTTTTTGTTAAATCTTTTGAACGGTGGATAAAAGAAGAATAAAGAAAGTGAGTTAAATAAGTCAATTCTTTAAATGTTTTCACTGAAAATTATAAAATTTCCAGCCCACGTACTCAAGTTGTCGTTGTCGTTTTGTCGTTAGACATATATATATCGTAAAACTGTGTGTTAAGGTCTTAACATGTTTGGCCACACAGGGGTTCCAGAAATTACAATGAATACCCGGTCAATTTATCGTCCTAACAGCCGCATAATAGTAAACCTTGACTATTATAGCACACATTCAATAACTCGACTTTCCAAAGTTTTTAAATAAAAGTTAAAAGTTTTAAAAAAGTTTACTGTGCGATATATATACGAGGATATATTATATCTTTACATGGAATTGGTGTAAAAGAAAAATTCATGAAGGTGATGAGAGAGAAGGGAGAAGGCGCCTGGTAGGTCCTGACTTTTTTTACTTGTGATTTAGACATTTTTGGGCCAGACGGAAATCCTGACTACTTTGTCCTATTTCTCGTCCATCTTCTTGATTTCTGAGGATTTTAAATCTAAGATATATGTAGCACAGAAGATATCGGGGAGGTTTGTTGTATAAAATATGTATATATATTTGAAAAATGAAGGATGCTTCTGCCAAAAAATTCTTGTCTGTCCTTTTTTCCGGTAACATGACATTTGGCTCGAGTCTTGAGTCCTCAACCTTTTTTATTTATGACTACTTTTTTACCAAACATTTTGGGTGTTTTTTATTTAGTTTTTTTTATTCCAGGGAAATAAATTTTGAAAATGTGTTTTTTTAGTGTTTTTGTCTTGATTTTTTATGGGAATGTTAAAAAAGGACGCAGAGAAATTGAGTTGGTTATTTTGTTACGTGTTTCTTCAGGAAGTGACATAAATTTTTATTTTTTTTTTTTACGGAGATACTAAAATGTTGGAAAAATAAAATAATATTTTTTATACCCTTTAGTATTTCATTTTTTAAAAAAATATTTCAAGTGATGGGTTAAGAAATTTTAATACTCAGTATCGACCCCGCATGAAAATACCATATATGATAAATATATAATCAATATGGGACCTTATAAGTGCCCAAAAACGATATATATTTTCTTATATATAATATAGTAAGTTTTAATATAATTAATTATATACGTAAGTTTATAAGTTAATACATGTATTATAGATATTTATAATCATATATGTAAACTTAGAAGTTTGCATATATATGTATTACATATATTGATAATTACATATGTAAATTTGTAAGCTAGCACACATATATATCCTGAACACAATGTTTGAATCTTATAACAGAGAAAGAAAGACAGAAAAGAATAGATTTTATTTATTCTTACATATATGGGGAGACTTATATGGTTCTATATACCGAAAAATATATAAAAATTTATAAAATTGAATACATGGTACATATATCGCGGCATATAATGATGAATTATACATGTATTTTTATTTGTTTCCATATATAAATAACATGTATATTTGAATATATTAAAATTATAAGTTTTCAAATATATAAATAATATATTGAAGTTATACGGAAATATATGAAATGATATAAGAGAAAGCATATATAGAAATATATTAAAATCTGCCAAAATCTATATATAGTTTTATATAAGATTTTATGTATTGTCACATGTATATTTATATCTGTAACATATATTTTTTAATATATGTTTACCATATATGATATTTTTATGCGTGGACACTACCAGCCAGCTGATCTGTGCGCATATGTCCCAAATTTTGAAGACATCGTTTTTAAATTTTTTATTATACTACAGGTTCAAATTTTCTTTTGTATTTGAAATACAATTCGACTTCTGATACTTGAAAAATAAATTTACTTTTTTTTGAACACCATGAAAAATGATAACACCACTACGACGGTGTTAAATTTAACACCGATTGCCTTAACACTGAATTAGTGAGGACTGACACCGATTTTCTTTTCAATTTTAATAATTTTTTCCAATTTTACCTCCGTAAATAAACAACTAGTACTCTAATTAAAGTCCGATTGATCACATAAATTATTTTTCACAGATTACACTAGTATAAAAATAGCTAGTGAGTGTTATTGTAGACAGATATATCGCCATGGGTGGTTCTGATTATAATAGAGGTATCATTTCACGAGTGAGATACACAGTCCCAATAAGATAATTGCGAATCGAGCATCCCTTTGTCCAGGTCGGGCGATCAAAGGTACGCTAATAAATAAAAGATAATCATCTAATTATTCTATTGATCCCACACCCTCATATATTACACTCGAATTTTTCCTCTTCAATAAAATCGAAAATGAGATTATCGTTTGATAAAAAAAAATATAATAAAAAAAGCCTCATATAATGTGACGCATGCAGGTTTTGTGTGTACAGATTGTGCAGCTGGATGTTAAGAATTTTTAAGAGCTCCAACAAGAGGACAAGGTGTGACCAGCACTCATGAGAGACAGACTGTCTCCCGAAATCCGCAGATAAGTATCTATCATCCCTCCTCCCAGTCTTAGTATCTATACACTCTCATACATTTTATATAAAGGAAACTAACCGGAGAATTCTTTGCCAACACCAGAGGACAAGATACTCATCACTAGATTAAATATTTTATTTTTGTTGTACGTTTAACTTTTTAACCAGTAGTCTTTTGTGATTAATTTTATTAATTTATAATCTTTAATAAATTCACAAAATTTTATTAATTCTTTTTTTTTTCTAGTCAGTAATTGAATATTTACGAATTCGGAAGCAAAGTTAGAAATAAAAATTACTTTGTACCAAATTGTGAGCAATAAATTTTGAAAATATTTTTTGGTTTTAATTATGCAAAATTTAATTAAATGTTTTTTCGAAATTAGGATATGACGTATTGTTATGTTCATATTCAAATTCTGACTAAACTATTGAAGATACGATAAAAATTGTAAGGAACAATTTTGTAGGAAATTGAATTTCCTACAAAAAATCGTTTTGCTATTTTTACGTAACTCGAGTATTTTCAATGGAATTCTTAATTCAAAGAACATCAGTTATGAAAATTTTAATATTTTGTTAAAATTTTATTTGATCAAGCTTTGAATTAAAATTCTGGCTAAACTATTAGAGATATAACAAAAAGTATAAGATACAAAAATTTAGAAAATTTAATTTTCTATAAAATTGCTAGAAATGATTTTTAGCTTAAATTCAATACTTTGTCCATATTTTCAAAATAAAAAATAATTATTTCCCATTAAATAAGTAGTTCAACAGAAAAATTTGAGCTGAAGAATATTAGTTCAAAACACGAGTTATTTTTTTTTTCTTTACAAAAATCAAAATTTTTTCTACTCAAGCAAAGTTTTAGGCTGACGTACATCAGCTCAGTCACTTTAATTTCACTAATTTGCATTCGTCCTCTTATATTGACGTATGCAAAATTTTTTTTCCCTAAAAAAAAAACATGAAAAATGTGAAAATATTTAAGACCTCGAAATTGATGTTTTTTTTTTTTGTTATTTATTTTTTTAGTGGCATTACTTTTGAAAATAATTGTGGGCAAAGGCCACTAGGTGAGTGGGTGAGTGACTTTGCTTAGTATTGTCGTTTGGAGGTCTCATCTAAGATATATGACTGTTAGTTCCCAGAAACAGTTTATATTCCCGACGGGGATGAGCTGAACGAGAGATCGTTATATACCTGGGATCTGTAGTCTCACTTCTTTCTATCCGTGAGGATAAAACTTTGGTCCTCAATCCTCGATATTATTACTACACATCCATACAAACATCCACACCCATATATATTTATATACATTAAACATATACTCAGTTATTTTATAAATTCCATCGACCCAAGAAATACGATGACGATATTATTTAACTCGTTTATTTTTTTTTCTCCCACCTCGTTTATTTTCGTAATTAATGGATTTACTCTTTTTGTCCTTTAGTTTTATCTTCCTTTAATATATTTAACCCCTATCAATAAATTATAATTTTATCACATTAATTTATTTTTTATAGTAAACCCCAATATTGTTTAATAATTGTCAATTACTAGATTAATTTGTTCTAATAGAAAAAAAAATTTTTATTAATTTGTTTTATTTGTATTAAATGAAAAAAATATGTTATTTAATTAATTACTGAGGACTCGATTTTTGGAGAGAAAAAAAAAAGTAAGAGAGTTGATAAACAGAGTTGTTAGTGTAGTATGTACGTAGCAAGTAATAAAAGATATAAATAGCGAGTGAGGGAGTTAGAACGAAGGAGATGATAGTTCTTTTTGGGCATTGAGGTCCCTCGGTCGTAAATAATACTGGATGTTTTGGGCACCATAAGTCAGGTAGACTGGGTCCTTGCACGCAGCTAAAGTCCTAAAGCAAAACTCTTATAGTTGATGATAATACGTACTATATAAATATATATATATGTGTGTATGTATAGAGAATTCGATGATGTTTTGTATGCTGGTGTTTTTTAGAAGTCACGCCCTGGAACCACAGCCCAAGGGGGTCTGGATCTTATAAATTTAACTAAAAAGAGTGAGAAGAGTATCGTGTCCCGTATGGAGAGTGAATGGAAAAATGGATAACAGGTGTAAAATATCTATATGTATTTATATTTATATTTATATTTATATATAAATATAAATAACCTTTCTTTTATATTTTTATGATGACTTTATAAACTGCTAACATCTATTGATAATATATAATATTTTTAAAAAAGTATATTTTTCTTTCATTAAGATTTTAATTTAAAATTTTTTTCGCGCTTTTTTTATACATTTTCAAATATAATAATAAATAATTATAGTTGATAAAAATTTTGATAACTTGATCTTAAATTCTAAATAAAATTTGTTTGTTATAGAAAAATATGAATAGCTGATATTAGATAATATCCTTATGAATGATACTTAACGAAGTAATCAGCGATAGATAGGAGTGAAGTAGTTTTCCGCTCAAATATATATGTATATATTTTTTTTTTATTAATTTACTGAAGCTTTTTTATCAATTTTTTTTTTTACTAACGAATTATGTTCTCTTGTCTCCACTCTCCCTTCGCCAACTGGTTATATATATGTATATACATATATATACGTCCCTGGACATATTACTTTGAGTAACGAGGTTCTTGTTATAATGGAGCAAAAATGTCAATGTGACAGACACGATAAATTGGCGCTGTTATTTAAAAATATAAATTTATTAAACCTCGAAAAAATTATTAAAATAAATTATTATTTTATTAACTCACAAAACCAATTACCAAAAATAACTACCAAGAATTCCGCCAATAAATTTGAAATCTTAATCAAAAATACTATGTACAAAAATTTAATTCAATAAATAAAAACCAATTTAATTGTATATTAAAATATCAGTGTAATAAATAAACATAAAAAAATTTTTACACGCTATATATACTTTGAACACACTTTTGTATGGTCTATTACCAAACTAAAGTATATAATGATATTTATCATATTTTATCAACCCTAAATATCTCCAGCATCAAACAAGCGAATGGCATTAGATGTTATCGATAAAAATACTAAAGAAATCACTTTTGCTTGAGTACATTTACCACAGACTAACTTTTAACGCAATGTTTGTACAATACATAGCTCCTGTGAAAACAAGGAAATTCTTTCAAGTTAATAGTCATGCGTTATTACATTACATGAGACTTAAACGTCTATTAGAAAAAATAAATCCACAGTATAAAAATTAAAACGATAAAGTAATAAATAAATAATCATAAAAAAATATGTATATGTATGTATATATGTATATAAAATATATAATGACATTTAACAAAAATTCATATTAAAAGTCAAAATAATTCATCGATTCAATTAACGATTCCACGAGTTAGTGAGCACGCGAGCTAACAAATTCGTGTTTCAGGTCTATACATATATTCTTCGGTTGTTATAATAAAAATAATAACAACAAAAAAAGAGGAACCCCCTGCTGTAAAGTTGGAGCCGTGAATCTATAAAGGCGACCATTATGGACGCGTCGTCGCGTAAAAACGTAAAAACGTTGACTGGCTAAAAACCAGACTCGATTCTTCTTCGTTTGTGACGTCTCAACTGGGTCTTTCTCTTTATCTATACATTATATATATGTATATACCATAGATTATTTATAGATATGTATCAGTCTATATCACCGCTGAATTCATATTATACATATTCATATTTACATTTTTTTAATATTTAAATATATCAAGGAGATATATATTTACAGGACTCGAATATTCGAGGAAAAAGTTATTTTGAATGGACATTTGTTGGTCATTTATGAGCAATCTTAGTTTTATGTCTGCTATTTTTCTTTGTTTACTCTACATTTCGTGAAATTTGTGTTCAAATCTTTATATATTATAGACATTTCAAAAAAGTTACAGAAGCACCATTTTTGGCCTTTTTATAGACTAAAGCAGACGTTCGAAAAAATTCAAAAATCACTACTTTTGAATTTTTTATAGAACTAAAAATGACGTTCAAAAAAGTTTCAAGAATGTCATTTTTTGACTCAAAATTTGCTCACAAAAACTTTTTTCTTTACGATCAAAATTACTAAAGTTGCAAAAAGTTCCATTCGAAGTTCTAATCTGTCTCATGTATAGAAGTTCCACATAATGAACTTTTTGGAATTTTTTTGTAACAAGGGTAGCAAAAGAGAAACTCAATAGAGCTTCTGAAAATCGAACGCTTTACAGTAATTTCTTTTTTTAATACTGTAACATAAAATAATGTTTTTTTCTGTTAATATTCAACAATAATCGAGTTATTTTTAAATAAAATTAATTTTCAAACTGCAATTGGTTGTCATGAATTTTAGACTATTGATAAAAAATTACATTTGTTTTTGAATTATTTGTGAAATATTTTGGTAGCCAATTTTATCCTTTTATTTAATTAAAATTTTTTTGAATCATTTTCATTAAAAAAAAAAAAGTAAATAATTTCCGACGTTTCCTTTAATCTCTTTGTTAGTCACTAGAAAAATATAAAATGTCATAACGCCTAAGACAGTTAAAAGAGCTTTCGAATTTTCCACATGACACTAAATCTGCAAAAATTTAAAACCCGACATAATCGTTAACTTCTGAAGGATCCAGCATTATATCCTAAGAAATTCAAACACCACTTTCTCTTTTTTTTCTCAACTATTTTTCTCTGTCTTAATAGTTTCGTGTCGTTTTGATGGATTCGTTTGGGTCGACACCAAATTCGTTTCGCTCCTTTACTGCAAACTCATCTTCCTATTTTATTTTTTTTGTACTTCCCCAATATTCAACATCTTATCTAGGGAATAGTTCTGCGGTCTTCGTTTGAGTCTTTTCGACTTTCAGTTTAACTTCCAAAGACGCCTTTCTCGACGGACAATATTAAAGGCTCGAAAATATACCCCTGAGTATTAGTCATATTATACATATATTATAATGCATATTTAAAATTTTTACAGGTTCAAAGTTCTGTCTCCTTTGATGAGATTGATGAGAGATGTGTTCTCTGATACATCTCTGTTTGTCAAAGACTACCGCTTTGTAAACGCGGGAAAAATATACAATCATTTTTTAAATTTTCTCTACATATTTAGATCTACGATAAGAACAGATAAATTATCATGTTTATCAAACTTTGAATTTTCAAAAAAATAATTTATTTATTATTTCAATTTATAAATTTACAGATTTCACCGTAGCGTCACTAAATATTTGAAATATTTCATTTAAAATACTTTTGACCTGTGGCTCAAATTTTGAACTGACATTTAGAATTATTACATATGTTTGTTGTTAAACCTTAAATATGTTTGGTCACACTTGGAAATTCATTTCCAAAAGGGTTATAACAGGAAAACATCACAATATATTTTATTTTGGGAAGTATTTGAACGGAACTGCAAGGTCAGTTTTTTTCCTTTTTTTTTTTTAATGGAAAACTACGTAAATCATGGGTTAAATGGACAAACTTTCACGTCAAACTGGGCCGTATGTTGAGACATTCAGCCCATATGAAAAGTGAAAAATGAAAAATACCTTACTCTATACGATACAACAACTTATTCTTTCCCCAATAGACAAGTAAGTCATCGGTGGCGATGTCGTGTGCTGGGCACATGGCGGAAACGGGTACAATGAACTAGTGGACCCCCTGCCCGCTACCACCCTCCTATTTTCCGGATGTTATATATGGCAGTTTCACCACAAGGTCCACAAGAATTACTTTTGCCTCGAGAGTTTGCTTGTTATTTAAGAAAATATCGCCAAGGAAAGCTAAACTGCCACTTTTTCGGACTCTCATCTATTTTGTAAGGAATAAGTCTTTCGAACTCGCTCCCTGCTCCCATGGTCTTTAGATATTTTTTTTTTTTTTCTAGTATCTTGTGCTAAAATATTTGGGACCTCCAGCGAATGAAAAAAGATAGAGGACCTACAACAAAAAATAAAATAAAAAAATATGGGCTACGTTTTACGGGGAATTGGCTTCTGTAGGTAATTTTTATTGCGAGTTTCTTTTACACTTTTAGAACTTTTGAGAAATCTTATTCATGGAATTCGAAGTTACACAAATTCTATTATTGTTGTACACATGTTTATTGTTAGTTTTTTTTTATTTATTAGTTTTTTTTACAAGACAAATATTTTATGTTTTTTTTTTTTTTTCAGTCAGTTGATTTAATACTACGTAATATATGTTATTGATCTAAAAAAAAATTTTCTAAAGAAATTCTTTATTTGTGAAACGAATGTAATTAATCAATAGATAGAAATCTTCCTAGATCTTATAGATCCCGGTTCGATATAGATTCAAACTAGAAAAAAATTAGATCTATATAGATCTTAATCCTTTTTTGAAAGTTACCATTACTTACCTGTGAAAAAATGATCCAGATCTTACGAGATCTGATTAAATCAACGTAGATCTAATTTTTTCAAATTTTGATCTACTTTCACATGAATAGATCAAAATCTATCTAGATCTACTGAGAATCATGAAAATTTCTTTAGATCTGTTTTAGAACTTTCTTTTTATAAGGTCTCGAAATCTCTTTTAAAATCGAAATTTTTAATGATGAGATAATGAAAAAAAAATAGATCTAGAATTCAATCCAAAATTAAGGTCTTTGTAGTTTTTTTCCCCGGAAAAAAAGAAATATTTTAGTAGAATTAATAAGGGTAAAAAAACTGAAAAACCGTTGACCCTGAGGACGATTTCCCGCTGTTTGAGCTCTGTGAGCTCGAAAACGTTATTATTTATTTACTTTTGAGCTCTTCGAGTTCAAAAAATGATTGGATCAAAAGCAAATACATTTCACTTGAAAAAGTACTTTGTGAGTCTTAGATTTGATTAAATTTTAAGTCAAATCGATTAAGTGATTTACGACTTATGCAACGAAAGCCTAAAAAATAAATTTTTATAATTTTTGTTTTTGAAATACCTGGGTAAGTATTCAGCCTTTCGTAGGCTAGTATTCTTCCTAGGACTGCAAGATATCAACATCTGATGAAAACTCGATTTTCGAAAATCGGATTGAAACCGATAATTTCCCAATTTTAGAAAATTTTGAGTTTTCATCGCGGGAAGTAAAAAAAATCGATTTATCATAAGTTGATACATGAAAATATTTGATAAATATGTTATTTATTTAAAATAGGTGTGAGTTTAAAGAGTTTATGTTCCTTGAAATATTTAACGAGGATTTAAAACGTCATATTGTACATTGAGCAAGTCTCAGAAGTGAATCTACCGAAGCGAGGAAGGGTAGTATAAATTGTTCAGGTAATGTCTTGTCGTATTCTTCTCAGCATTATACTGCCCAGTCAAACAAGACCAAGGTCGCAAATAACAAGTATCGGTAGTCATACAATGTACATTTTCTACAACTATTTATAACTATATATAGATATACACTTTTAAATTTATTCACTACAAGCAATTGCTATTACCTACAGTTGTAGATAGCTATAGGTATACTATGGACCATAGATCTTGTATTAGCAGCCTCTATCTTTACTACATAGTAACACTGTGAAGTTAAGAGTAAATTGTATATTGCACAGTATATACACTAGACACAAAACCCAAAAGATAAAATTATTGCCACCGAATTTATGATCAAACAAAAAGTTTAAGTCATAAATGTGACAAAATATTTCTATAGTTTTATTATTTATAGTGGTGCTTATACTTCAACGGGTTGTTTAAGTATCAAAAAATTTTTACTCTCCCTCGACAATTTATTTATACATTTTATTGTCTATAAAAAAATATTTTAAGCACGCAACCATATAAATAATTGGATATTTTTTAAATTTACAGAGCGTTTCTAAGTATTTTTTTAAAAATCACTACATACTTTCACAAACTTGCCTTCCTTGGTCCAAGAAACTAAAAAAAAACCTTAGTATAATAGTTTTAATTAATTACGTATATACATAAATAAACTGTTAATAAAAGTTCAAAAAACTGCATTGCTATTATTTGAATTTGAATTTTTAAAATTCTGATTGGTAATTCAAATTTTTTATTTGCTAACAACAGTTGACTTTTGTAATTTATAAATTATTATAGAGGGTTATATATTTTATAATTGGCCAGGTGAAGGATTCATGCACACAGGTAGAAAATATTTTCTAAGGGGTGAGGGTCAAAGTTATAAAAACAAACAAAGAATATGAAAAATTATGGAGGTGTAATAAATTGCGAGTTTACTGTATTGAGAAACTTGAATTTTGGAATTGCGTATTTATAGATTCAAAAATAAGATTTTTGATCATTATTCTACATAGGGTTAACCAGTTTTGGACATTATATTTATTATATTACGATATACGAAGATAAGGCGTATGAAGAATATTTAAAATACCATTACTGTAACTCGTGTAAAATAAATCCGTTCGAAAAAGATTCAAAAAAATTAAATATGCATGATACTGAAGTTAGCCCATATCTAATAAGTTTTGGATTTTTGGAAAACGATGAATTATTGAAAAAAAAAATGTTTTGAAAAATTGCACTTGTAGTTTTTTCAATTTTCTACATGTGCATATTTTTAGTTTTTTTTTTTTTTAAATTAAGTTGTCGAAAAAAAAAATCCAAAAATTTTAAACTAACGGCTAACTTCAGGATCATAAATATGCAGATTTTCTAAATTTGAGACTTGAATTTCAAATTAAACTTTTTTTTTAACTTTTATGAAGAGTATATGAAGAGTAAAAAACATATAGACAAATTCTCAAAATGTATGTTAACTTATATTTTTCCAAAGTTCAAAAATCTTTAATTTGAAATTTCTTTGCTGAAAGGCAAACTCCCTTCTCGAAAACTTTTGAAAAATTTTAAATTTAAATTGCTGTCATTTTATTAATTAATTAATAACTTTTCGAATAGTATACATTTCGTTCCAGTTGATCATATTTGAATGAATTTAAATATAATTTTTTACGCGCGCGAATTAACTAAGACCGAGTAAGTGTTAGCAGAACGCGTCTCATTGCTTCGCAATTAAGTTGTGCGATATCCGGGTTCAAATAACTGTAATTAGTAATTTAGAGATATTGGATAAAACTTTATAAAAGTTAATAATTTGAAATTTAAATATTAACAATATTTATTAAGCATCCGATAGTAATATTCCATATATAAAGTTAACATAAAAATAATTATTAATACAACGAGTTTTTTTATATTTCTTGTAATTACGTATGTAAAATCTGAGTGTTTAAAACTCATTACGAAAAGCAGAATAACAAGTATATATATGCAATTTTAAGAGTAGAAAGACGAGGCGTAGTCTTTTTCTTGTCATTATACTGTCGAAGTATGGAGACATCTAGTACATTACGACTCAAGTGTCCCGTAAATGAACAATTTTATTACACCTTCGCGATATTTCGTTTGAAAAAAAAAAATAAATAATAATTATTACTATTTAGAATTTTTATCTGCTGAAATTAAACGCTTATTGGTCGTCTCTTTAACTAATTATTTTAATTTAAAAAATTAATTATTGTGTAATTATATTATGATCATTAAAAAAATAATTCGAATGTACAAATGGATGTAAGTTTTAATTAAGATCTTAGGTCTATATAAGAGTAAATTTGTATAGGTGTATTCATTTTGACCACTTAGGGCAAATTGGTGGAATTGTAAGAAGAAAAGATTCGTATGTATATAAATATATATAAGGTTGAGGATAGCATAAATGATGTTCACTTCCCGCCAGTAAGGACTTGCTTCAAGTACTTTTGGCTTTAATATATCTATACATACTTCTATTACTTGCATTACTATATACTACTCAACTCTTGTTCTACTTTGCCCACTTACACTCATTCAATTCATTTTCATCAACCGCCGTACCCTATAGTTCTCTGCCCTTTTTTTTATATCATTTATTCTTTGTCATTAAACACATTTCCTGTATGTGTTTCATTACTGTAATTATATTACAACCCTTTCAACAAATGTATTACATTGATAATTTCATTCATTTACGCTCAAAGATTTGAGAAATAATTTTTTTCTTGTGTTCTCAATTTATCCCAGATGAAAAAATTTCCTTACTCTTAACATTCTTTTTAATTTGGTCATAGCGAGAATTCAAAAATTGACTTTTTTGATTTTTTCAAAATTATTTTGAGGAAAAAAAAATTGGGATATATTTTGACATTTTGAATTAATAGGATTAGAGGATAAATGTTTTTTTATAATTCAAGTATTCGATACCAAATTTTTGTCGGTAGACTTTTTGAATTTATTTTCTAACTTTAGAAATTTTTCAAAGGACAAAAATTAGATATTTCAAGCTTGTAACCGTATTTTTTTGTGTTTTCGTAATTTGTCAAGACGTCACAATATTTTTTAAACGAACCAAAATTTCATATTTTTCGGTTGCTACAAATTTTGATAGTTATAATTAACTCTACTGTATTCAAAATTATATGATTGTCAGTTTCGTTCACTCCAATTTATTTATTTGTTCAAAAAATTTTATCCACAGGCTCTAAAGAAAGACGGAGCAAAATAACCACCCCGACGATGCGGCCACGTAATAATTTTGAGCCGAGAAAATTTTTTCCCAAGGGCTCGCATTACATACGTAAAAATTTTTACAATAAAAAATATATGTGGGCTAAGTTTACTATAAATAATAAAATTTAAACAAATGCGGGATTTATCTAAGACAAAAGATCAGTTAGATGTTAGAATATATTATATTTGTACAAATGAAAATTTATGAAGACAAGAAAAAATGAAAAAAATTAGTATAGATGTAAACAACCCCTACAATATCCTACAATTCGTAGATACTCCTCGCTTATTACAGTTTTTTTGATACTGATGAGAGTGCGATAGGATGAGTAGGGTGAAAAGTTGCATCTGTTACACCGCAGGGGTTATCCGATCATTTTTTAAGAGGGTTACTATTTTAGTTTACTACAAAAACGCTTTGTCCTAAAAAGTACTTTTTTATACTTAATTATTTTTCATTTTTTATTTCGAAAAAAAAAAATTGGTAACATTAATCTTCGAAATAAAATATTTGTATAATGGAAAATAAATATTTTGCCAAGTATTTTTTTTGTTTACTGTCAGAATAGAGATTTTGAATTTTTTAAAATAAGATAACAGTTTAGAGATCGGTATCTGTTAAGTTTTTAGAGCCGACAAAATTATTAAAAGTAATACATATAATATGAGATATGTGTGTGTGTTCATGTGTGCGTGTAGTTTGTGTATAGTCATCACTTATTAATAAAAAATCTATATTGTATTTTATTTATTTTTAAGACATCCCTAAAAAATAAAATGGAGAATTGAAAAATTCAGGGAATATGATAATGTAAATTATTTAAAAGTTTTAGTGAGTTGTGGATATATATAGATATAGTTAGTGAGGTTTTAATGGTGTGGTCGTTCCAATTTGAATAGAGAGAGGATACGGGTGACAATGAAATATCGGTTAGTAGAAACTATATAGTTTTTATTTTTTAAAATAATAAAAAAAGGTCAGGGAAATAAAAAATTTATGATTTATAAAACTTGTGATGATACTTTTTATTTTTTGGGTACTATAAAAATTTGATTAACTTATTTTTATTTCTCGAGCTTCGAAACAACCTTGTTTGAATACAAAAGATTTTTAAAAATAATTATATTATTTATTTATATGGCTCTAGTGACTGCGAGAATGAGATTAATTTTACTAGAATGGGATTTGTTTTTTTTTACACAGAATAGAATAGAACGAAAAATTTGAGCATTGATAAAGTGCATAATAAAAATACAATAAGTATATATATACGATTTGTCTTTAAGAACGAGATAAAAAAAATGTCATGTGATCTTCTGACACTGATTTTCGTTTCTCTAATGACTGTAAGATAAAATCTCTACACCACAAAAGATCACATCATCTTTACCGATCTCTGTATGACAAATCTACTAAAGTTTTTCGTGTCACTTTAAAAAGCGGTAGCTTTTTATGTATTTTTTTTTTTTTTTTCAACATCAAACATACTCAAAATATTTTTTTATTTTCAGAAATAACAAAAAAATAATAATCTGTCAAAAAAAAATTTTTGTCATTTATTCATTTTTTGAAATTTAATTATATATTACATGAAAAAAAAATTCTACTGAACAAAATTGATCGAAAAAAAATTACTGGAAATTTTTTAGAGCCCAAGAGCAAAGGACTATATTTTTTTGAAGCAAAAAAAAATTTTTTATTTTAGATTTGTCCAATTTTACTACTAGGAGATTTTTTCCAATCGTAACATAGGGTAAAGGTACCGTTTTTGGCCAGGTTTGAATACTTGAAAAATTAATTTAAGTAATTTGTACAAAATGCTATGACATAATTAATTTTCAAAATATGTACAAAGATACTTTTATCACATTGTTATAATAAAAATTTGATTTCATACTTTTTCATTAATTCAAATAAATTAAATGTCCAAAAATGAAACAGTGGCGACAATTAGTACATCTACCCTGTATCTTTGGATAAAATTCAAAATACTACGGCTGAATTGAATTCTGTAATTTTTGAAAAACAAATTTCAGAATAAAAACTACATATTTATTTATGTAAAAAATAATTTAAATTAAATTATTAAAAATATAATGAGTAACAAATAAATTACAGTTAAAACAAAATAATTTTGTCATATAAAGTCACATTATTTAACAGTTTGCCCTCTCTTATATTAAATGAGTAAAATAAAAAAGTTTTATTCCTCAATAATAATTTACAGTATTTACATTAATATCTCTGCAGGGACTCAATAAATCACAAAAACAATATTTCGATCACGAAAAAAAAAATATATATATATACATATATAAAGTGTGTAAGGTTGTCTTTAAAATATGTACTAGAGTATAAAAAGAAAAAAAAATAATAACAATAACGAAAAATGTCACAAAGTAATAATAAATATACCTAATGATATTAATCATCCAGCAATCGTTAGTAAAAACTATAAACTGCAATGTGTTGCATTGTAGGGTACTCTCGTAACGATAAATGAATAAGAAGGCTGTCGTTTACAAATTAAAAGCACTTCCGATGAGTAATAGCGATTGCTCAAAGTGTAATGACCATAGATTTATATAAGTGATCAAAGGAGAGAGAATTATTCTTCAGAATATGATGAAGAAAGAACCAAATAAATAAATAATGAGCTAGTACATACTTAAATATATTCATATATATATACATATAAATACAACTGGTAATGCTTCTGAATCTAAGTATCACGATAAATTTTTTTTATTTATTTGCAACATCTGACGAGTAATTACGGGCTAATGTACTGGTTGATAAATTGACAGTACTTGCTGGTTATTATTTGTTATTTATGTATTAAAAAAATTAACTTTAATATATTTGATTTCTGGACAAAATTTTTTCATGTTAATAAAACCACCACTGAAATATATCAAATTAAATTACGACCATATATATGTGTGCAATGTATGTATACATTTATATGAGTTTTGTGATGAATACAATTCATGTGATGGAGTATGGAATAAATCGGGCCTTTTTTCTGATGATGCTTTTATGATTAATTAAATGTAATGACGATGCTCCTGGTGAGCAATGACTGGGTTGAGACAATGAACCACCTCCTGTGTCTTGCACCCGAAAATATAACCACACAAATGTCTTTTGTATCTCTTCTATCTCGCGTGTATTTAATAATAATGATAACAATAAATATTATTGGCTGCATTTTTAATGGTTTATAAATATATAAGTAATGATGTCAATTAATTTTTTAAAAAAGAAAGCATAGATCATTTTTTAAATACTTTTTTTAATATGTATGAATGCTTGTAAAAAAATTAATATGTTAATGTGTGTATCTATGGGTGTATGAAATAGATATATGTATAGCAATATAATCATCATGTTTTACAAAATGAGTGACAATTATAAAAATTTATACAAGCACACTTAATTGATAAGTTTGTCTATCAATAAAATTAGTTATCGAGATTGAATCTTGTCGAATTAGCTTTTAAACCTATGTCCGTTCGACTAAAACCCCGATTCCGATTAGAGATTACACCTCTTACAATATTATACGATGCTTGTTTACAGGTATATGGAATTCGTGGAATCCGGTTCGTTATTCGATGTAGTCATAAAAAGAGTAATGCATCTGTATTAAATGGAATCTGGATAAATTTAAAACACTTAACTTAAGTTATAAGTTATGATAAAAAAATTATAATGAGCACCAAGATCTAAAGTAATAGTCATGTGCCTAGTAATCATTAATTTAAATTTTTGACAATTCGAACTTAGATGGAATTGATCGTAGGAAATTTGAGCTTGAGAATAAATATTTACAATTTTTTACTCTATAATGCCAAGTGGAAAAAATATATGTCACATATATATATAACATATGTACAGAAAACACAAAGATGTTCGATAACTTTCGTGTATATATTCACATTTATGTCAAAATGTGTCTGGGATTCAAATTATTACAAACTAAAATTTTTTACCCGTCCAAATTTATAGTAAAAAAATGTTCAAGTTTATTTTTCAAAGTATCATTAAGTCGGACACAAAGTAACAACGTCTTGTAACTCCCTACTTTTTTGCCCACGTAAAACAGGTGCTTGAGTCCTGAAAAATAATCCTCAGAGATTAAGTTAAGATTATCCTGTTAATATTTATAAAAAATCAGTCGAGCAAATTATAATTATTTGAGATTTGAGCTTTAGCTGACAGTTTTAAAATCTTTCGGGTGTATATACTGCGGTAATGATTAATGTAACCGTAATCTCGGATAAGACAATTAAATCCGTTGGCTTGCTTCGTCATCGCGTACAAATGTATTACTACTACACGTTACAAGTTAAACTCAGCTTTTGAATATACATATTATTAAAACTAATCCTTTTTGACTCAGCCGAAAGACGATCGTCGACACTCAACTATAGTATACTACTTGAAGGTATACTAAACTTGTGTACTCATCTTGTTCTAAAAAGATTATATTATTATCCTTTATTATTATTATTTTAAATTCTTAGACTTACAGAAATGGAATTTGAATTTATTTTTTTATTTTTACATTTCGAAATATATTCACTGTAAAAAATTTTTGGAGTAAATGCAGTGATTTTGTTCCAACTCCGAAACTCTGAATGACAAAATGAATTTGGATTGAAACAAAATCCATATTCACTCCCGATTTTTTACAGTTCACATAAGGGAAGGGGGGGGGGCACAGTGGGCCCCTCAAAATTTTCTATACGTCAATAAATTCGGACGGATAATAAGCTTATTGAAATTTCTTATATAATGAAGGATAAAATAGACCACCAAAACTGTTCATTAAATATAATTTATCAAGAAAGTTAAAGATAGGAGAGCCTGGGGCACGACGGCCCCTTTCTCAAAAAATTATAAAAAAAAATTCTTTTTTATTTTCCGTCAAGTTATGACCTCTATAACGTTTTTATCATATTTAAGGCCGATATGTAATTTTTGGGGTGAAATGAACCACTCAAAAAAAATTAAAAACGAAAAATAAAAAATTTTTTCGTTACAATTTTTTTTTTCGAGTGGTCCATTTTGCCTCACATATGACATATTTGCCTAGAATATGATAAAAACATTACGGAGGTCATAACTTGACGGAAAATAAAATAAATACATTTTTTGCCTAATTTTTGTGGGAGGCCCACTCTGCCCCTAATTTTCGATTTTTCAATTTTAATCGACGCAGCATAATGAAGTGAAAATAAGTATCAAGGGCCTAAAAATAAGTCAACGCGATGAAAAAATTAACGATATTATAATTATTTCCCTTAAGGGGCCCACTCTGCCCCACCCTCCCCTATACGTTATACCCGGACTGTAAAACCAAGTGTGTAGTCAAAATTTGCACACTTACCAAATTAAATTGAATCGCCATAACCAATCTATAGATATTTAATACACCGTGAAACGTGTTTTAAATGACTACAGAAAACTATAGTTTCGCTTATGGCATTAAACATAGAACACATTTAATATGTGTTAAAATAATACGTTTGTAACACACGTGGTTTTAAAGTGCGTGTAAAAAAAAACTATTCAAAAAGAGTTGACTGTTCCAAACTTGAAAATTTTACACAATGACGATCTTTTTTTAAACTTCTGGAAGTACAAAAAGAAAGAAATAACAATTAACTTAATATTATATAAATTAACGTTTTTGACTACTTTATAGAGTTTTTTTGACTCTCTATTAAAAGCTCTAAATTTTATCATCTTTTACCAGACAAAATTCGTTCAGAAAGAGGTGATTTCAAGCTATTTCTTCAATGTTTTTTCAATAGTATTTAGTCGACCACTGGTTTTTTCCTTTGAAATTCAAAAAATTTAAAGAACTCAAAAAAAGTTTTGAACCTTCTGTCAATGATTTTTTTTTTTTACAGGGATCATGATAATGGAAAGTTTTCTCATTTTCTTGATTATTTCTGCTTGAATCAAATATGCATTTGATCCAAGAAATATTCTATTAAGTCAAAAAAATGTCCTTAAAACAAATGATTCCTTTATAAAATTTTCACGTAATTTTTTTTCCATGCAATTTCAAAAACGTCGGGCTGTAATAATTTCAATTTTTACATTAGTAGATAGAAAAATTTATTCAATAATTCAAATTACATAATAAAACTTAAGTGTTATTATAATCAATTCTTAATTACTAACACTTTACCTAATTATCAAACAATCTACTGCCGTCATAATTTGAAAATGATGGAAACTAAATGCATTTCATATTCACATAATGCAAACGGAGCTTAAATTAAAAATTAAATCTTTAAACATATTACGCGCTAATGTAAACTTAAATGTACGAAAATTACTATTCCATTCACAAAAATCTATACACGCATATAGCTGTATTGATAAATAATGAGCTTGAAGCCTTGTCTAGACACTAATAACTCATGATGCCAAAGTTAGATATAGAAACTTAAGCATAAACAATATATTAGACGAAACAAAAGATATTTAAATCATAAATAACTTTTAAAAATAATTAACAAATCAAAGCAAAAGTAATCGGCTCAACGGCATAGCCTATTGTTAGTGACAAATTGCAATATAATCTACAGAAGTTTAAGATTAAAACATTTGACGCACTGTAAATTAAAAGACACGAGTCACATTAAATTTGAGCCTCGTAAAAATTTGTAAACCTTCGATAACAGCTCGCTAAATCATCAAACTGGTTCAAAAATATTACGAGTAATAAATCAATTTATGTAAAAAATTATGGAGTCAACAGCATTAAAAATAATTAAAAGCCAAAAATTGAATACCAAAAATAACATTCAAAAAAAAGTACAACAGATAAGAATGATACGAAGTTACACATAATTTTATAATTCCAACTGAAAAATAGGAATGTTACAAAGATAGACACGCCAGTAGGTGGAGTAGTGTCATGCGCGTTAATACAAGATCCGCCTTCAATAAAACAATTCCGCCGTGAAAACACGTTCCCCAGGAATCTCCAGCATCAATAGGCTACCAGCAATCCAATCGGGTGCTGGTACCAGCTGCACTTGCCCGCGATAGGTCTGTTTTTTACTGAAGAGTGGGGGTTGGTGGGGGAAACAGTAATTGTTTGCGAAGCTTCCAGCGCCTAGTACAAACTGAATCGAGTCCCCCTGCAGGGCAAGCTCAGAGAGTCTCTTCAGTCCCGCTGTGAACTCAGCAAGGAACGCTACGGATTTTCTACCTGTCGTTGTTACAACCCAGTGTCACTTTAACTTTTAAGCTTAAACTCTCTTGGATTTTATTATTGACACAACAGTTTAACTATACAGTTAGAAGTAACCTCTCGCTTATATTTTAAGACTCGTATTGATAGCTTGCGCCAAATGTTATCAATGAATGAAATAAAAACGTAGCCAGTGAAAATTTATGATAAACTCAGTGCTTAATTTAAGGATCTTTAGAACTTATGTAATAGCAGTGAAGTGTTAAAAGTGATTATTGTGTTGAAAGAATGCCAGTGTATCAATAAGTAAAATAAAAAAAGTAAATAAACAAATAGATTAAAAAGTAGTGTTAAGTAAACAAATACCTTGTCAAGATGATGAATACATTTTTGGACACAGTATCATCGCATCCGCATCATCTAGCAAATTTAGGAATAAAGTTGTCACCGGGTGGAACGACGACAGACTCTGGTCTAGGTGATTCTAATAATGGAGTAGTTCAGCCATCGCCAGGTGATGCGCCTTCATCGCAGCAGCATCACCACTTCCATCCACAGAGCTATGCAGCACATCACCCACCGCACCCAGCGAGCCACATGGCTCCACACATGGGACACCATATGAGCCACCATCCTGGTTACACAGCACGTGATTTCATCCTAAGACGCGAGCACGACTTCAACGCGACGGCCAATCCAACAACTCCAGAAAGTGGTCTAGGTTTGTTTACACCACTGCACCATGACACGACGGGCACGGGGATGCAGCAGTTCCCACATCATCCTGGTCAGCATCCACTTGCTGCAGCAGGACACTATCCCGGACACTACGGCCAGGATGCAAGATTACCGCATCATCACCACCAGTACTTAGGACCACCTCATCTAACGCCCGCATCCATCCACCATCAGCAGCACCCAGTCAGTCACCCAAGTCACCATCCGCATGGTGCCTTCCTGAGGTATATGCGGACTGGTGGTGGTGCTGGAGGCTGTGCTGGTGGTATCGGGCAGCGGCATGAAATGTCCTGCATGTGGGTTGACCAGGACACTCCTGGCGCTGGACGTAAACTCTGTGGGAAATTATTTAATACCCTCCAGGATATCGTAACTCATCTTACTGTTGAACACGTGGGTGGACCAGAGTGCACCACGCACGCGTGTTTCTGGCAGGGCTGCTCCAGGAATGGCAGGGCGTTCAAGGCCAAGTACAAACTCGTCAATCATATACGAGTTCACACTGGCGAAAAACCCTTTCCTTGCCCTTTTCCTGGATGCGGAAAGGTCTTTGCCAGGTCGGAAAATCTTAAGATACACAAACGCACACATACTGGTGAGTGATACTATTATTAATCGAATACAAAAAAATATACATATATACTTAACTTTTATTACTGTATTATTTATTGAGGTTTTCTTGGTTTTACACAATAACTTTTTGATATATTTTATACGGGTTTATAATTTTGTTTACCTTGAATCACATTTCATATCGAGTGGAAAAATACGCATTGGAATGTGTTCCATGTGTAATATTAATATATATGAGAAAAAGGTTTTCAGACACGCCTCCGTCGATACCTGAGGCCCGAAATCTGGGAACGGAGGGACTTGTGTATATATTATGTATATATATATATTTAACTGAATGCTGGTTCATCAGAGATCGATTTATTTACTCGTACAAGTGTTCATGTGATATTCTTGTGTAATCGATATTAACAATCTCGATTATCTTAAATTGGTTATATTGTATATTTAAAGGATGTATCGCGTTTCAATCGTGTTAACAATCATACATTTATCATCGGTCATTTAGTAATTAGGTATATCTTATAATCTATTCATTATAAAAATTACTCATCATCAAATCGGTTAATCGGTTCTTCTCCTCCATATTTAGTATTTAATTGATCTAAAGACGGTATTTTTTATTCGGCAAGTTAATTACATACATACAAATTTTTAGTTAATTATTTATCGGCGATTATTATTCAAATATTTGTCAAACATCTGAAGCTCGAGGTTTTAATTTCTTCCGGCGCCAAATATAAATACGTTTAAAGTTAATGTAATAGCGCGTGTTTATGATGACAAGAATTTTGTGGTCACAATTAAGAAATTACCGGATCATATATCGTGTCTCTTTATGTTTCACGTTGGGCTTCACTGAACATTAACATAACGTTTATATACATATACATATATATAAGGCGGATCGTATACAAACTATACAGAATCCGTCGGACCGAATCCTCAGCGTTTTCTCTTTTTTCTATACATAATATTATCATTTTTTTTCTTTTTTTCGATCTAATCGTCTGCCAGATTCTTGCGTGGAATTTCTTCATCGGATTCTTGAGATTCTCGTAAAATAAAATAATTTTTACTCCATAATTGTGATTACATAATTTTAATTTCGTAACTAAAGCCACTAAAAAGTGTAATTACTATTTTTCTGAATAATCAAAATTTAGAGTTCATTATTGCTTGTGAATTTTATAATAAAATAAAAAAGTGTAATGATAATGTGTGACGGAACAGTTACAAGAGCATATATCATGCGTGATTAAATTTCATTTTCATTTCTAGCGCGCAATTTTAACGCCCACCCTAGATTATAATCCAAAGAACTACATTGAACTAGAGGTCATATATATATATATATACATATATATATATATATATATATATATATATATATATATATATATATATATATATGTTTGTAAAAGAAATAGGAGGGTGATAATTCATCTCCCCTCGGTTTAAACGCGCGCACAAATAAACAACCCTTCAATACTCAAAGAAGACTTCCCATTTGTTTTTTAATATTTATATTTTATTTATTTAGTTTTCTTTTCGTTAATTCTATTATTACTTTTTTTTACTATTGTCAAACGTGTCGAGATAAATTGGCATTTTTATAAACACTAGAATTTTTTTTTTTCATTCATTTGTTCTGTATTTGGCTTTTGTTTCTCCGCTCTGCCTGCCTTTAAAGTTAAGTACTTCTATTTGTACTTGCACACATACATTTAAATATATATGTATGTATGTATATGTACTTCCGATTTATATTATACACGATGGCATTCCATATGCTATACATTTATGACCAGCAAAAAGGACAAAGGGAAAATTTGATGTGGAGCAATATAGTTTTTTCTTTTTTTAGTTTCATTATACATGCACACGATTTATATAAATATATATATATGTATTGTAAGCTAAATATTTATACGCGATTAATATCAATTGTGAAATGGAATTCTAAATATTTAAATGCTATTTTCAGCGATACAAATTTATGTTAATGCATATTAAAAATTTTTTATTTCAATGACAGAATTAAATCACAGAAGGCCAAGTTCTTAAAAAATATATATTAAAGCGCTAAGTTGTCAATTATAAGTCTCCTGTCTAACCCGTTTCCAGTTAAAGCTAATTGTAGGTAATTACTTGCACAGTTATGTCTCAAATGAACTTTTCAATCATTTTTATCAGATGCCGTGTTAGAAAACATGATTTTATATAATTAAATATTATTATACGTTCAATATTTCTAGCTGATTCGATTTTTCCACCTAATTCTCTGGTGTACTTTATTAAGATGTATTTCAAGTTTCGTTCTCTAGATCAGTCTGTAGTACCATCATTGTGATTTGAAGTTCAAAATTACCATTTATTCAAATGGGGAGCATTTTTTGATTGACAAGTGGATTATGGGCACTGTAACCCCATGGAAATATTTCATATTAATTATCTTAAATTTTTGGCTGTTTTTAACGGCCTAGGAACTAAAAGTTTGCACCTGAACTTTCTATAATTTCCGGGTCGAAAAATTTGATCTGTTTTGAATCAAATAAAAATTTCCAGCTATTTCTATTCATGTTTTACTTTTTATTTAATTAACAAGTGAAATTTAATTGAGTCTTGTCTGTACACTGTGAAAAGTTCCCATTAAATTTTACTATGGGTGCATTGTAACCCCGGACCATAAGAAAACTGGTACAAAATTTACAAGTGTCCCAAAGTAAACGTATGCGCATAGATCCCAATCGTGTTATCTGCGCATACCATTTACTATGGGACACTGGTAAATTTAGTACCAGTTTTCTTATGGTCCGGGGTTACAATGCACCCATAGTAAAATTTAATGGGAACTTTTCACAGTGTACTATTCCTTATTTAGAATATTTTCAAACTTTTCAATAATTTTCTGTCTGATTTTGGTCACTTCTAGATCAAAATCAGACTTTTCTCTCATAATATATTTGCTCCTTTTGTTTTGATACAGACTAAGATCAAATTCTTTAACCCAGGTTGCTTATATTAATAAAATAGGTGATACAAATTATAAATACTTAACGTGTGAACGCAGAAATCTATGGATATTAGGTTTATATTTTCTTTCCGAAAACAATGATGACACGGACAGAATTTGAAGGATAGAGAATATCGATACTGAGTGGTAATTATCCTCTAGTCCTTATAAAAAAATTGTTTCTCAGTTTGGTAGACTAGACATTGACCTTTTGCCTCGTCTCTTAATAATATATATGAAAGATATTGCTCCTAGCATTTTGATCTTTTGTCAATATGTATTGATACATTTATAATTGATTGGAACCAATCGAACGTTTTTTTGCTCTCTTTCTCATTAATTTCAAAAATCAACAAAAAATTGTCCATCTTCAATTTTAGTGCCTAATTAGTGACTTTATAAATTTTCCCATGGGTTTAAATTAAAATTTAAAAAAAATATTAGCGCTGATGTTGAGATGGTTAACATAATTATGTTCCATAGAAAAGATGATAGATATTATTTATTATTGATTTATCATGGGACTGAGATGAAACTAATCCGCAGATGGGATACAAACGCCGGCCATTAGAAGAGAATTGATATGCGTTATATATAAAGCGTCTGTAGACGTAGTCGTTGTCGTCATACAGCATCCCTTATATTCATGATGATCATCAGCGCAAGCGTGATTGGTGGAGTGTAACAATAGGATTCTCCCTTCAAAGTGTCTCTATTGGTGCCCGAGTACTATCTGAGGGGTTATGGGTGTCCATATGTATGTGTGGACGTGTGTGTATATTATTAAAGCATCTAAGAATAGAGAGATGATAGGGGATGCATTTTGGTGTGTCTGTATAGGGTGTCGGAATAAGCGTTAAGTAGGCCAGGGGCTTGTCCACACAACGAAATAAAAAATATACGACAGGGTTATGGTAATGAATATTTTTCACATGTGGGGGACACAATGCCAGAGACAATTTAATTTTTTTTTAAAACTTTTTAACGAATTAAAAAATATTCTCTCTCAAGTTTTGAAATTTTTAATGGAAAGAAAAAAATTTCAGGCTAGAGTTAATTTTTTTAAATTGAAATCATCGCAGAAAAAAAAACAGTCAATTTATAACCAAAGACGCATTAATTTCTGAGCGTTTCCATTTTGCCTCACCTGCTCCTTTGTATCAATAATTAAGATTTAATTTATACTTTTTGATAAAAACAAACGCACAAATAAGTCTTGCGTGTATGCTATTACGTTTCCAATGCTCATTAATTCAACAATAATAATTATGAATAATAAATTCATAATTTTAATTAGAAAAAAAAAAAAAATATATATATGAGTCTCATGGAAATAACAACAACAATTTAGTACATAAAAGTTTGTTTTTAACGTAATTTATTAAGCTCACATTTTCTCGTCAGCCTTCTTCAAAGTTCATGTTTTTATATTATTCCCGTCACGATTACTGAGAATGATTTCTTGTGATTTTTGCGTGGACTCCCCAGTGAGGTTTACGCGGGTTTACCAACTTAAACACACGCGATATATACGTGCATAACACGACTAGAGAGTAGACGCCATGTTGAATATATCTACAAGCCTGCCACTTCTTTATGTCATTTAAGAGTTGGTATATATTTTCTATAAAGAAGTTCTATCATACCGACTATCTCCCTCTCTCTCTGTCTGTCTATAATACTGGTTTCAGTATATTTATTAACTGGCTGCATTAAATCATTTAATTGCTGTCTTATTGTCATTATTGACATTCCATACAATTAAAATTACAATATAAAAAATTTAATTCTTGGAGTTAAAGCTACGAAGAAAAATATTTGACGTACAGAGAGACACATAGAGATAATTTTTCCTTATATTTAAAATTTACAATTTTTAATAATTGATATATAATAGTAAGAGCCTGTTCTAATGAATTTTAAATAATTAATTCGTCATATAGAACTTCAAAATTTGAATTTTTGAATTATAGACTTTGTAAATTTGAACCTACAGTTCAGACAACAAGTTTTAATTTAACCCACATGGAAAGTGGAGGTTCTTTAGGCTTGAAAGGGTTAAAAAATGATAAATTCTTTGGATCAGGGCTAAAATGCTCTATAAATTTTTTCTTGTACATAAAATATTGATGGTTATATAATTATGGTATTAAAGAGGGTGATAAAAAAATGCCAGAAGGCAGCAATAACAAGAAACACTCAGCTTAACATATGAAACAAACTGATTTAGACGAGAGATGAGTTTAAAAATAAATAAGATTTGTTGCTAAAATACCGGCGCCCGCGGCACCACCGTTCCCATCACGGCCCAGCTACTTCTTCCTTCCTCTACTCACTTCCATTGCATCCACCATGTAACATATATGCCACATACACTGTAAGCTTGATAAGTAGTATGAAGCTACTAGCCATGTATAATATATATATGTATATATACACAATATCTTTGAGAGAAGAGATCTCTTAAGTCAAAGAGAAACCCACACAGAGGATATTAAACTTTAAGAGGGATGAGAAAGTTACGCCCACTAACTGCCAATAGTCTCACTAAAGAGGGTCGTAATTAAAGCCCAATGATTCGTAGCAATTGAGTCGTTTATTATCCAAAAATTATTGCCTCGAAATTTATTTTTATTATCAATAACACTTACACGCGATTACAAGAATTTCAATTATATTAATCACCAGTAATAAATCAGATTAAATTCATCATTAATAATTTAATTATTATTCTTTTTATCACAAATTATTTTTATTTTATCATACAGTCGACTACCCGTCATAAGCCTGGTCTAGGGGCTGCAGGAAAAATTTTTCATGTAATTTCAGTCCTCCCACTACCGTGCGTTTAGTTTTGTTCTCGACTACCCGTTATAAGCCTGTTTTATTTTATATAATTTTAAACGTCATATTTACATTTTGTTACATACGCGACTATCCCGATTTTCCCGGTGCTTATAGCGCTAAAATAAATACTTATCTTTTTACACTAATAATAATTTAAATGCAAAAAATTATAATGATAACGGTATTGATTACAGTAATAATTAAAATAATAATTTTATTGATCAACTTAATGCTCAATAAAACTTTTCAATTGTAACAGAAGCTTTGGATGTAATTAATGATTACAATTATAAATAATAAATTATATTTTACTTAATAATGATTAAATTATTATCCGCGAAACATAGATAGTAAATTTTCATCATTAATTTTGATATTTTGTTCCTATTGTCAGTTTATAATTTAGACAATTTTAACGGAGGCTTATAACGGGTTCTCTAGTGTGAAACTCTTTAGAGCGGTTAAGTGGGGGCTGTTTGGACTCAGTAACTCCCGATTGAGGGGAAGAGGCTTATGACGAGTACTCGATTGTATTAATAATTTTCCAATTAAATAGTCGGTGCTAAAATTTTTTAACCGGGACAAATTAAAAAAAAAAAAATTCAAATACAGAGTTAAATTATTTTTAAATTTATCAATTAACTGTATGATATAAGAAAAAAAACAGACATGTAAAAATCAATGTCATTTAATAATTAGAAGACACATTTATTGGCTTCTATGAAAATAAAGAGCCTGAGATGAGTTAATTGTTAGACATTTGACATTTCATTGGCTTCTAACAGCTGAAAAAATAATCAAACCACGCGTTTACAGCTCGGTAAATAATCTAAAATAAAATAGGCGTTTGAAATAAAAAATTAACACAATTGCTGTATTTAATTTATAAAAAAATTACTCGTCGATTTATTTAGATCTGTTTAAATTCCATGTGTTCTCAAATATTTTGAACGCGGAAATATATATTGCGCGCGGAAACAGTCTGTATTTGCGGATGCGGTTTATTTTAGAATCGGTACGCGAAAAAACTAGTGCCAGTTAAAATGGGTAATAATAATAGACATTTTTTTTAAGCAGACAGTTACGCGTATACAGTAGCTATCTTTTGATATAGATATAAATATAATGAAAAATTTTTTTGTACCGCAAAGTTACTGAACAATAACGATCATAGAGAAAATATCGTGTGTCTTTTGTAACACAATACTTTTTCTAGGACAACGTTTATGTTATATGCCACTTGAGAATTACCCTTATACAAATATCTCACACACCAAAACCACACATCAGATTTAATATATATATACATATATATATATATTATTTATAACCTGTAACGAATTTAATATTTTTTATTTTTATCTATTACAAATTTGACAGGAGAAAAATATTTTTTAAAAATGTATATTTATATATTTTTGACAGCTACAATCAATAAAGCTTAAGGATCTGGGGTAAAATGAGTCACTATTAAAAGAAAAAATTTTTTTTTAATTTTTATACTGCGGCTTAGAGATAGTGAGGCAAATTGAACACTGAATTAAAAAAAATTAGAGAAAATTTGAAAAAAATGAAACTAAAGGGTAAAATGAGTCACTAAAAAAAGTTTTTTAAAATTTTGAAGAGCTTTAAAGATCGTGATAAAATTATGATAAGAAATTTATTGAAAATAATTGGAAACTATAAATTAAAAATTTTTAGCCCATAAAAAAAAATAAATAAATTTATCTTCAAACAATAAGTTCCCATCAAACATACTCTAAACCGTAAAATCCATTTAATAAAAAATAAAAAATCAAAGTACCCGATAAAAGGGGGGCAATAAATAAATAATAATGAAAACTTACTAAAAATAAAGAGTTTAAAAAAAATGGGTATAAAACAAAACAAAATTGCGGGCTAGTGTAGCGTTGGATGATTTAGGGAGCGAGGGTCGGGGGTCGCGGGTCGAGACCAGGCATCGGAATGTTGGACCTTCTACTTTTCTTTATATTATCTTTCTTTCTCTTCTTCTCTTCTCTCCTTCTCTCCATATATATGTATATATATATTCGTGAGGTTGAGATGGTCGCAGCTACTTCTCTCAGGGGCGAAAGTCAGGATTAAATGATAAGGATAAACGATTATGAATCAAACAACATTTACATAGGTCGTTAGTAATGTTTCATGTCGACACAGTTTACTATCCATGTTTATCTATTTTTAAATAAAATAATTATTTTAAAAATTTATTTTAAAATAATTTAATTCCAAGTATCCTTCCAAATGACTCAAGGCCGAAAATTTAAATATATGCACCGAAAAAAATTATAGGATCGAAAAAAAATAAAACACATCAGCGAACGGGTTAGTTTGTTAATATAATCAAGAATTCCTGTCAAAATCATCAGATACCAACAGCTTGACACTTTAAAAAAAACCTTACTCCATATCTATACACAACAAACACACAGACCTTAACAAAACTACACTAGTAGAAATTTAAACTTCGACTACTTTATTCATTTCTATACATTGTAATTTAATTTTTGTAACCTGATACTTCTCCAACTTTATATTGTAGCCCACAGGGGCAACATATCAACGAATTATTAGACCAGTCAGAGAATACTGTAATTTACTTGACGGAAATTCTTCTAAACTGAATCGAAAAAAACACGCCCCACATTTTTGAACCCAAAAAAAAGTAAAGAAACTTCATAAATTTGAGTAACGGGATTTTTAAATTTATTAGCACGGAAAAATTTTAATTAAATATCTTATTTTAGTCATTTTTACTCTCTAGATATTTATCAATTTTTGTTTTCTTATTTCTTATAAGTATGCAATTTTTTCCCAATGCAATTACTGAAGTACGATGATCATTTATTCTTGCAAATATATAGTTATTGTAAGCTAAAATGTTATCATTGGTAGTTATCGACTGAGAGTCGTTAAATATGCAATTGCGAATTACTCTGGCGCATACAAATGGTAAAAATATTTAATGCGGTATTGAAAAAAACATCAGTAAGATATTACTGCGTGCGTAAATGTAATATATAGCACACATATATATATAAAGAAAGAGAATTTTTTAAATAATTTTTTTCACTACAAGACAAAGTGACTCGTAGACTCTGCGTGTTTATAAGCTTTCATGTAAAATTGAATTTAATGTGACTGTTAGACTGCAGTTTACTCAGGTCATCATAAACTAGTGATATCTATTGAGCAAATTATATTTTTTTTCTGAGCAATATAATTGAATAGACAGGAAATGTATGAAAAAATAATAATAATAATGTAAAAAAAATATTAATTCTAATGTTGTTGATTAAACTGTAAAGTATACCTCAGTAAATCGAAAAAAATATCTTTTTATAAGAAATTTTTATAATTAAATATTTTTTTTAATTTTAATACTTGTAAAAAATAAAATGATAATTGGAATAAAAAATTAATATGTCATTGAGATAAAAGCAAAAAAAGTATATTAAAATTTATGAAATATGAGGGCTCATTAATAAAAGCACAAAAAAAAATTCTATTCTTTATTCAAACAAAAAAAAATTTTTGATAGTCTGAAATTTTTGCTCCCGTTTCTTATGACCAGCGCATTAACTATTCTCTTTCTTATTATATATATTTTTTGACATATATAATTACAGACGATTAAAATGAGTAATGACAAGGACGACGTGGGTTTTTAAAAGAGCCCGTCGATTCGTCGCGAGACTCAAGAAACACTTTTATTTTATTCCCCCCTACTCCGTCACACACATTCGCCTTCATATATGCATCTCCAGACTACAATCTAACCGAACTGCACCGTCAGAGATACAAACGACTAGCAAAGACACACATATGTCTATAAAGTCGTTTTGCTAAATTCCAATAAATAAAATTGCACCGTGAAACGCGGCCTAAGCACGCCAACGGCATATCAGCGATAAAAAACCTCGGGATCCACATCCACGTTTAGATCTTTCTCCAAATGGATTAAAAAATAATAAAAAAAAATTAATAACAAATAGACTAAACAAAATCATCGAATAAATATAGATAAAAAAAAAATAGATTAAAAAAATGAAGTGTCTGTCCCTTATATTTACGAACCTAGTGGCATCTAATGGTTTGGATGCGCTCGGACTCACACACGTCCACTAAAATAAATGATAGCATAATAACAAAAAATAAAAAACATTTAGATAAAGTACGAGAGAAATATAAGCGAGTAAAAATTCAGTCTGAGTCTGAGTCCGAGTCTGAATCTGAATATCAGGGACCACGAGATTTCAGTGCCAGAAATTCTCGGGTCGTACTTCTAACCAACCCGTACATCCAACCCTCGATGTGGATACAACACAACCAACATCCAGCAACAACTCTCTCTCTTAACTCCAAGCATTCTATTTCTCTTGTCCCTCAATACATTTTACACCCACATCGTGCGATTCACATTGGCAAACGACTCCATATCCATATCCTTACCAGCGTTCTCTCTTGTGCCCATGTTACTTGTTAGTGGCTTAGCAAAACCAATGCACACCAATGCACACCTTACCAACACAAAACCCCGTGTCGCGTACAGAGTGCAAGTGAGAGCGTGAATTATGTCTTGTGCGAGATGTCAAATTGCTCGGCATATCGTAAAATATACAACTCTCCACGCTGTGGGAAACATATTATATATTATTCTTATTTCTTTTAATATACTGATGTGATGGTATTCTTACTCCTTGTCTTATGGGACTCAATCCCTTATTTTCTACTACTTGTAATCCTTAAACATTCCAGCTAACCATCATACACCAGTATTCAGTGTAGCATATAGCACCGCACTACATAACAGTCTTCAGAACCAAAAGAAACAACCAAACAAAAAACAATAAGTTATAAGTTATGATAAACGAGACGAACCACTAACAGATAATAATTAATGACCTGAGAAAAGAATCCAGGTCATTAAACTGATCTAAAATATCACACGGTGTTAAAACTATACGTTTATAAACGAGCAATGATCTAACCATTTGGGTTCAACTTTTTGTTTTTAATTTTTTTCAACCCAGCCCTGATTTAGCAATCTTACTACCACGCCCAGTGTCCAGTCATTAGATGACCCACGAGTTAGTTGTTCATTATTCATTAGTAATAAAGGAAAACTATGTTTATAAATATGTATATATATGCTGACCGCATCAGTCAGACAAACGGCGCACTGACGGCCACACGCAAAACATTCGACGCATATCTATATTTTTGACGGTTAGAAAATATTTTAAAACTTTTTACACGGCGAGGGTGTTTGGTGTTCGGTGTGTGTGTGTGTATGTTTTTTTTTTATAAATATGTTTTGAATCCAAGGAAAAAGGGAGGAGATAAATAACTAAATAAAAGATGAGTTATATTTGTTAGAAATTGTCGAATCATTGTAAGTCAATAAATACAGCGATCGATCCTACAAAAGATCTATTAATGATTAAACGTCGGACTAACGAAATTAACTGTGACTAAACTCTATTAAACATTTATAATATTAACAGTTTGTAGCCTATTTTCAGAGGTACACTATGTCTGTAAAAAACTTGTTTTTAAATGTTCCAAAAACATGGAACAATTTACAAGGGATTCATTTTTCAATTTTTTGCTTGCGTAAAAAAAGTAAAAATATGTAACAAATTTCGAATTTTTTTCATTCTGATTTGAACTTTGCTGAGCCGGTCATTATTTTTAGTCTAGAATTTCCGTAAGTTCAAAAACAGTTTGATTTAAAATTTTGAATTACGTCAAATTTGTAAGTTCGAGGTGATAAACGTTTTTGAAACGAATTTAGTTACATGAGAAATTGAAAGGTTTCTTCCATTGGAAATCGAGTGCAGGTTATTATTGGTGCTCTTGATTCTTTTTGGTGTTGACATGAGACAAAATGGCGGAAGGAAATAGCAATAGAGGAATTTTAAGTATTAAATAAATATAAATCCACTCGACGTATAATTTGTTCCGGCTTTGAGTGAAATATTTGTTGGTATGGTGCTAATCCTAATGTAGCCCGGGTTTTTTTTCACAAAAGTGAATACTTTCGGAGTATTATATTCCGGTCTCACGGATGAGTTGATGTTGGGCCACGAGATCTAACCACTGTACATAGATTTATGTATATAAATGTGTAGAAGAGAGCGAAACTTGAAAGAGCATTTTTGGGAAAAAATAGTGTACATCGACAATAGGATACTAACAAGCTGGATCGTGTGGTTCTCGAGGATTTCGTGGCGTTTAACACTGGTTAACAAAGCCAGTTGAAATTTTTCCGGCACGTTCTTCTATAACCTACGGTGGATTTTTTTCTTTTTCATAAAAAAATCACTCCCTCTATTTTTCACGAGTAGCTCTCGGTTTCTTTCTCTGAAAGGGAGTGCCGTTGACGCTAAACTTTTTAAGAAAATATATATTTTTTTCTTTTAAATGTGTCATCGGCATGGAAAAGTTTAGCAAACTTAAGATTTTTTGACTCAATGCCTCTTGAAGGAAGGAAGCCTTGAAACTTTTATGTCTTTAAGGACATGATGCTCGGCCTGCCCCCATACTTACGGCACGCTTCATGTTTTTTTCAGTGTTTAATAAAATATTCAGTAGTTACGCCAGTCATCCGGTCGTTTCTCGATTTTCACAGATTGAGCCGGAAGTTTTATTTATCTCTCATTTCAACAAAAGACTTTTCCAATAAATTATCGACACGACACCAACTTTCAATCCATCACTACCATCAGACTTCCGAATCACTCCGTACAATTTATGAATTTCTTTGCTTTGACTTTAGCTTTGTAAAAATATATTTTCGTTTAAAATTCTTCATTCGCCTTTTTATTCGCTTGTCGAGATATTCAATTACCACCAGATCGGTGTTAAGATATCGTGCACTCTGACGACTATATACAAGTTCGTATTCTCAAAAAATATTCTACGAATTTCTTTACATATAAATATATATATGTATATATTTTTTTTTCAAAAAAATAGTTCATACACAATTAGAAATTTTGTGTATTTGTGTTAAAATTATTTGGTTAAATTTTTTGTGTAGATTTTCAGCACAGAAATTGTAGCAGTATTGTCTGCCGGGAAACTTGGATTATAATCATAGATAACTTCAATATTTTTATGATCAGGTTCAATGTTTTTTTGCTCTCATTTTACGGAAGGATAATTCATAGCTTCGTTTTTTGGAAAAATCACAGAAAATCGAACTAATTGTTCGCTAAATCGACATAAGTTTTACTTAGGGTAGATCAGTATATTTAAGTTAATTAGGTTATGTTCTTATATTGATTTGAAAATTTTAACCCGAACAATCTGTTAAATTTTCACAAATTTTCTGTCAAAACAACAGATTTGCGTTCAATTATTTAACATAAAATTTGCGTTAAGATCAACACAAACGCAATGTGTTGAATTAACACAAAATTTCTAACTGTGTATCAGTATAAGAACTTAATTTAAAGAAGAGGCTTTCCATGTATAAAATATTTTTGAAAAACATAAATAAAGTCATGGATTATTTATAGTGAAACAACAAATTCAAAGAATAGCTACATAGTTCCTTGAAGATTTGCTAAGAATGTCGAGAGTCATGGTGAATAGCATTCGTGGTAATTCTAGACGTTGTCCAGGCAGCATCACCCAACATAAGCCTTCTTCTTGGGTCCATACCATGGCGCCCGTATCTCTTTTATACCTACAGTTTCTGAAAATCTCAAAGTTTGATCTCGACTTGTTGTTTTTCTCTTTATCCTTTTTCTCCTACTCTTACTACTCAAACTACTACAACTACTTGTTTCCAGTATTATAGAGAATCCAAGAAACAGATACGCGTACAATTCGTTTACAAAAACATAAACACGATACATATTTGACTGGAATCCAAGTAAAAGGTTGTTTATATACATATGTATACATATAAATGTTGTAGGTGAAAAAGGTCTATCTCTTTTCTCTCAAACTCATCTTGTTTAAGAATACACATGGGTATCTTGTGGCTCGCGACGGTAGCATCATGAGCTCAGATAACCAGTCAAGAGATACACGACCCTAAATTGCCCCCGCACGTTTACTCGTCTTCGCTACCGAATTTTCAGGAATCAAGATAACGCTTCTTATAATTTTTGGAGCCTCAAATTCAACTGACCTTCTCCTTTCCATTTTCTTATTCTTTTTCTATTAAGACAACTATTTTTCATAACTAACAAGAAAATGAAGAGTAAAAAAAAAAAATATGTGAATAAAGAAAGAATTGAAGGGAGCATACAAACACTCGAATTACCACTTAGAAATAGGGGTGGGGAAGGAGACGAGAAAAAAATAAGAGAGAAACATCTGCCCTATGGGCATCCTCCCTTTCATACGCAACATGGCGGAATGATTGGCGCATCAACCGGTAGTTACGTTTACCCACGGATTTGCGGTTCTCTTTTTTTACTTTACCATATATATGTACATTTATACATACATATATACAGTTCTTCTTTATGAACCTCACTCACACTTAACTTTTGGCGACGGCCACGCGAAAGCCGACTATTTGCTTCACTGAAAGTTGCTAGTAAACAAGACTACGAGTATCCTCGAAAACTACCCGATGATCCTTGAAATCCCAAACGTACTTTTATAACATTTTTCTATCCATTCTCATTTCACCAGCGGTGTAAGCACGAGCATGGAAAATAAAAAACCCGTGTGATGTTGGTAGATTTTATTTTATTGTCAGTATGTTAAAGTGTCGTGTCAGAGTCACGAAGTTTAAATTTGCAAACTTATCTAAATCCAATATCTCAAACACAGCTAATCCCCATCGATATTATCTATCAGTTCAGTCTTGTCCATTTTTATTGTTATCTCCAGTTCCGATCATTTATCCTTGAGAAGTTATCCCAGAACCCAGATCTTGTGTCAATCCTTGATCGATTTACGCCTGGATCTTCAGAAAAAAGTTTAAAAAAAAAATGAATGAACAGTGTTTGACCTACCACCTCATGTCCTGATGTTCATCCTTATATATATATGAATATATATTGGTAATATCAAATGTATAACAGGAAAATTATCCACTTGAGAACGCGCTGAGAATGAGTGGTGGCAAGAGGTGGAACCAAAATTGAGTATCCCAATTCGATAGTCCTTTTTGTTGTCATTATATTTATATTTTTTGGTTCTTTGTAAAGGGGGAGACTCAAGTGAGAAGGTGTGGTAAGAAAGGTAAAGAGGGGTTGTGTTGATCGCAACAATGTCTGCTGCTTTTTTGGTTGTTGTAAACGCAGACTGTAGCAGACTAGGTATAGTAGATACAGCTAGACTGGTGTGTCCTTTACAGAAACAGCTAGCGACAGAGCTGGATGATGTACAATAGACGCGAAAAATCATCTATTATCCTGCTGGGCACAAGGCTACGATTCAGAATTCGTTTGTGTGTCTTACAATAGTCTTAGCCCATATATCACTCCTGAGTATTTTCGAAGTATTTGAGAAAAACTATTTTTTCCTTCAATGCAAGTGCCCGGACGATAGTTTCCATGGTAAATCCTGGTTTTAGTTTACGATAAACTTTATGAGAATGGGAGAAATAAATAGTTACCGAATGGCCTAGGTGTCTAATGTTAAATGAAACCTAGTTTCTTGATGCTTTCAAAACCTAGATCAGTCTTGCTTTTCAACGAATCAAATAAATGCTCGTTTGACTTTTCTTGTTTTTCTTTTTTCCTTTCATGAGTTTTCATTCAAAAAAATTTTTTTGTCATACTTATTGCCAATTTATTTGTATTTTGCACATCGCCCATATATTAACAGATGTTTTTCACATCCGACAAAAACCTTTTGTTCGAACTTTTTTTTATTCTTTTCAATTCTATTGATACTAATCATCACATTTATCATTTATCCATTACTAGGAATTATATCTTTTTCAAGTATTTTTTTTTTAAATTCTATCTCAAATTTTTTTTTCAAATAAATTTTTAACTATAAGTAACGAACAGGGAAAGGGATCAAGACATTTAAGGCTCGTCTAAAATTTTTTTGTTACAACTACGAGGCATGAAAAAAATAAAACGATTCAGTTTATTCGAATGTTGGTCAGTTCGCGGTCTAGCAAAATTAACACACTTATTTTACAAAAACGTCTACAACCATGACTCATTTAATTGTGTCTGATACCGATCGCCATCATCATCTTTACATTCTTTTATCCACCTTTCCTAATCCTTATATTATAAATCCATCTGTAAGCAATCGTGATTCGATTCCCCATGAATTCACACGCACAGTAGGATCATCTTCAACACCAATAACTCGAGGACGTTTCCTAGCGCTATGTCCTAGCCAAAATACTTGACTCATATTAAAAGATTTTAAGATAGCAATCATAATAATACGATTATGATTACGATTACGATTAAAATTATAATTATGAGGACTATAAAAAAAAGTTTGCACACAAGTTTATTTTAGATCCCTTTTGGTGGTTCCTTTACCGGGACGTTCCAAAACGATTATAATAACTATTTTATCCAGTTTGAGATCTAAAACCATTGTACTGCCCCATTCTGAAAGTCATAACACACGAGCTGATACACCGACTCGAAAAATTTATATCGGGGATTGCCTTTTACTTTAACTTTGGTTTCTCTTTCTCTTTTTCTGCCTACAATCCTGCTATTCTTGATCATCTGTCCCTTCTTGAACTGAATTTTGAGTCTCTTTGGACTCTGGCTATGCGCACGAGCCGACTATTCTATTTTCTTGCTTATACTTTTTTCTATACAGACACACACATATATATACATATATAAGTATGTGTATGTGTGATCAGAGAACAACGTGAGTAATATTTCATAGCATATTGTTGCCATCTGCACTCTATACTGTTATATACCATCGCATATTCTCAGCACTAGTATATAAGCAGACCCAGTTGTAACCCCGAGTCTGAGACCCATATATATATATATATATATATATATATATATATATATATATATATATATATATATAATATAAAATATCATTGAATTTAAAACCTACAGACGCTTATTATTTATCTTGTATTTATTTGCCAACGTGCCGCTACTGAAAGATCGACGACACCCCTCTGCCGGGGACACATTTTAAAAGTTATTAATCGTCCTTTTAGAATAGCTCAATATGTCTACTCCCCCACTACGTATTTTCTTTTAATTTTATTTACAACGGGCGCCAGAACTCACCATATTCCCGCGTCACCGACAAGTCCTTCCAAGGACTAGACTATCTTTTTTAAATTTTTCACGGATTAGTGTGCATTCACGCGATCATTTTCAGTTTTCTTACGCTACTTATTCTACCTACTTAACTTACTTCTGGGTAAAAGTCCAGGCGCTTATGTATTAGAGAAAGTTTTCGTGGAATTTCGACTTTTTTTTCAAACCGATGCTTCTAATTTTGTCCAAGTACTTGATAAATTTCGAACAGTATTTTTTTTTATTTAATTTTTGATATTCTAATTAATTTAAGATATTTGAATGTTATCAGTCACGTGTTAAATAAAAGTTATCATATATCTACAGGAAAAAAATAACGTGAAAAAATTAACAATGCATGGAAAATAAAAAATAAATGGTAACATTAAAATTCTACCTTGACATTTTCTTATCCATCAGACTACTTTGTGTTATACTTATTACAGCGTGATATATTTTTATTATTATCCAGGAAGTGAGCTTGCCGCTTTTGTCATACAAAATAATAAAAATATGAAAAAAAAAAAAAAACAATTTTATTTTTATATATACATATAAATGTATAGAAAGCATCAGTGGGGTATAATAAAATAAAAAAAGGAAAAAAAAAACCGCCAAGTTTGCACTTCCGTCTTCGCGCCTTGGTAGATTCTAAGAGGGTGGCAGTGACGCAAAAGGGGCAAGGGGTTGGAACTACTCGTCCTGCGACGGCTAAAATATATTCCCCGTCAACTTCCGCTTGAAATAAATAAAGTCACGCTATCTTTTTTTTTTCTCTTTATTCTTCTTTTCCTTCATTTTCTTTTACTTTCTATACTATATACACATTTTACTGCAGTTACAGAGTACTAGAGTGTACATAGTATATACTGTATAATATAAGGGCGGCCATTGCCATTCATACTAAAAACTTTATCTTGATATCAAGATAACTTTGTATAAAAAATATAGATATTTAGTATTGTCAAATGTTTACTACTTATTTTTAATTTTAATTTATACATATATATATATATATATATATATATATATATATATATATATATATATTTATTTTATTTAAATTTGTAAGGGATTCTCTTGTCATGTCTTGATATTTTTAATTAAATATTTATTATTTTTATTTCAGGAGAAAAACCATTCAAGTGTGAATACGAGGGTTGCGAGAGGCGGTTCGCTAATAGTAGTGATCGCAAAAAACATAGTCATGTTCACACGTCTGATAAACCGTATAACTGCAGAGTTGCTGGCTGTGACAAATCATACACACATCCGAGCTCGTTGCGCAAACATATGAAGGTAAATTCATACTACCAATTTTTAAAATTCCGAACATATGAATACATTCTATATATAAGTACATGTGCAGCAAATTTTTTTTTGCTCACTATACAAGTCTTGGAGTATAAATTTAGATTTTTAAAAAATATTTTGAAGAATAGAAAAAAAATGAGTTATTTTGAATACTGGAATAAACTTGAAATGGATTTTACTCCACTGACAATCCTTTTAAAGTGATAAGAAGACAACTTTTAGTTAGAATTCATGCCACGGTTATGATAAATTTAATCTTTGTCACTTGGACAGAAAATATTTTTTTTGAGTTTTAGAAATTTGCTGCAAAATGAAATAAGTTAACAAATAAATTTTGAATAACTACTAAAAATCTCTAAATATTTAAAAATAAAAATAAAAAATGAAATTAAAGGTGCACGGAATGACACTGGGAGAAGGAAAACTCAGTAGTGGATATGAAAGTGAAGGTGAAGAAAGCAGCAGCAGTGGCGGTAGTTTATCAGTAACTGGACACACAGAATCCCCTCAACCACCGGCAATAGTATCATCAACGACAGCGTCAACCCCAGTAAATCAATCGGGCAATATAAGTAATCATCATGCGTCATCATTGAGGCCACCAGAAATAAATGATTGGTTTCACTGTCAACCGCCACCGGTCGGACCACAACACAGCCCATTATCAGCGCCACCACCGCCCCATCATCTAGGTCATCACTTTAACCCCATCATGCATCATCAAGCTGCGGCTTACTGAGTAACATAAAAATTAGATGTCAAATTAACTATCATTATTATTTTTCATTTATCGTTGTTAGCTTCAAATTTTTAGTGAACACAAAATTTAAAACTTGTTATTTTTAGTCACAATTGTGCCTCAATTTAATTAATAGCCAAATATATCGATATTAAATTTAATCAAATTTAAATAATTCAATTAAATTAAACAACAAAATTATTTTTATTCCGTAATACACTCGATCAATATTTTTTTATTAAAGTGTTTTTAGTAAATAATTTGCAATTGATAAATTGATTAGTTAACTATCGGAAAAAGAAAAAAATATTTAAATTATTTATTTAAAAATCTTAAAATAAAAAAATTGAACAATTCTACATAGAAAAAAAGGATTTCTTGGTGGAAAAAATGTTTACTCGTCCCAAGAAAATTTTTACTTCCCCGAAAAAATTAATCGCACAGTCGACTACCCGCCATAATCCTGCCCTTCATAAGCCTTTTTCCCTCAATCGGGAGTTACTGAGCCCAAACAGCTTCCCCGCTTAGCCACTCTAAAGAGTTTCATATTAGAGAACCCGTTATAAGCCTCCGTTAGAGTTGTCTAAATTATAAATTAACACTAGAAAAAAATATTCACATTAATGATGAAAATTTACTATCTAAGGTAAGTGACCCCTCTATCGGCCAGGCCCCCTTTATTGGCCACTTGGTCGAAAAATCGATATATTTCCACAATAAGTACGTATTGATACATAAATAGTTTTTTAAAAAAAAGTAAAATTAATCTAGCTTAGATTAAACATACTTTGATTATTGGAAAAATTTATTTTTTAATTAAAAAAAAAATAGTAGTGCGTCAGACGCGATTTCTGGTAGTTTCTTATCAGGGAGGTTAAGTATTCGTGTTTTTTCATTAACCGATTATTAATTAAAAATAACACTAAAAGTCCGATTTTTTTTTGTAATCTTATTAGCTCGTTTCATAGTAGTTTTAAGAGTTAAAACTTTAATGATTTTTACCTAATTTATAGTAAAAATAGGGTGGCCGAATATAGATACAAGTAAATTACCTCTGCATGCATTATCGGCCACCTTAGTTTTATTTTTTTTTGAGGTTATTAACATTTATGTGCAAAATAGTCAATTTAATTTTTTAATGTCAAAATAAATAAACAAATTGATTAAGTTATATTTCAAAATAAATATAAATATTTAGAATAGATATAAATAAATTATATACATCCAATCAGCTAAAATTTTATCTAAAAGGTGGCCAATAGAGGGGACAGCTAGGAGGCCAATAGAGGGGACAGCTAGGCCAATAGAGGGGACATTAGGAATTGAAGTTATTTTTATTTATTATTAAATTTCTAATAAATATTTTTACATTTATTCTTTTTTAATTTGAAGTTAAATGTATACGCTTCAAGTTTCTATCATTGTTTTCTACATGAATTGTCTTTTTATACTTTACTTCTTAATTTGAAAAAAAAAATACGCTTAACTGGCCAATAGAGGGGTCACTTACCTTATGTTTCGCGGATAATAATTTATTCATTATTAAGTAGAATATAATTTATTATTCATAACTTTAATCACGTAAAAAAAAGAGCAGCTGAAAAATTACAGTTTCTACTGTAAAAACAGGCTTTCCGGGCAAAAATCTGTAAACATTAAAGTTCAAACTGTAATTTTAGAAATTTGTTGTAGCAATAAAATTAATACAATTTTAAGCAGCAAATTTTACAGTTTAAATCGTCAATATCGAGTTTGAAACTGTAATATTTGTTATTTCTGTCGAATTTACTGATAAAAAATGTCATTTTTACAGCTTCGGACTCGGAGCGCTTTATTACTATACGGAACTGTAATTTTTCAACTGCTCTTCTTTCCGTGATCTTGGATTACATCCAAAGTAATTTGAATATGCACGGAAAAAAAATATTTGTGAATATTACTGAGATTCTCGTTAAATATTACTCAGTAGAACATAAGAAATTAATAACAGATGAATTTTTTTGACAAGTGTCTTATAGTTTTTTAAGGCTTAAGTAGTAATTTTAAATAGTCAAGCAGTATATTTCAACGATTAACTGTTAATTATAGCAGTTTAAACATTAAAATCATAATTTTACTGATTGAAACGACGTTAGTATTGAACATAACATAAATAATTACAAGTAGAACTACAATTATTGTCAATAATTTTTTTCTGTGTGACGTTTAAAGTGATAGAAAATAAAGCAGGCTTATAACGAGTAGTCGAGAACAGAACTGAACGCACGGTAGTGGTAAGACTGAAATTACAAGGAAAATTTCCCCTATGTGCCCTAGACCAGGCTTATAACGGGTAGTCGATTGTATTATAAATTCAAATATTTCTTTGCAATTTAAAAATTATGGTCACAAATTAAATGACTGCAATTAAAAAATTTTTTTCTTTACTGTAATAAAAACTTAATTTTTTTACGCTTATAAATTTAATTGTTATTTCTAAAGTGCACTCGTTAATTTAAAAAATAAATAATAATAATAAAAGAAAGAAAACGACGAATGAAAACTTATTTATAAGTAAAAATAAATTAATTTTTTGTAAAAATATTTTTAAACTGTATGATATAGTTAGTATAGAATAATAATAAATACTGTAAATAATATTAATATTACGCTTGTTTTTTTTAAGTTATATGTAATTAAGTAATTATTGAAAGTAAATGTAATAAATTAATTGAGAAAATAATTTTATGTTGTAAAATATGTGTATTACAATTTAATGTGTGATATTATGTATATAAAAGTATGAGGTTGATTCCTCTGTTAATTATTATAACTGATAAATAAATTGATAATTACGCTATTAATAGTTATTATAAATTACTGATAAATGATAATCAATAATTATAAATATTTTACCTTGTGTATAATGCTTAAAGTAAATTTATAAAACTACTGATATGTAATAGAAAGACTTGATATAATTGAACAAAAAGTGTCGCGATTAAAATTATGTAATATACAATATTATAATATTTGTTTAAAAAAAATTAAATATTTAAAAAATACAAAGATTATTAGATATTAAATATATAATCTTTTTATTTACTTACCTTGTTTTTATAAAAAATATTAAATTTTGAAACATACGGAAAAAAAAATATTGCGCTTATCGCTCACCAACGGAGAGCGACAGTTGTATCGTGATTAGTACTAAATTGTTACTTGATTTTCACGATATATATATCAATATGAATGAAACACTAGATACTTATTATAATGATCCTACGGATTGTGAATATACTTAAATGTATAGTGATCGTCAGTTAACGTATCCATATCATACCAAAACGGATCGTGATTATCGCGATCTACTTCTCAAGCGCCACCACTCATAACCAAATTATTTAGTAAAAAATTTACATCAATTACTTACGTATATTCTATTACTTGATTACATTTCTTCATATTAAATAATAATTTTTTATTCCGCTTATTAGAATTATTAACATGTAATTATTAATTCCAACAAAAAATAAAATTGTAATAAAGTTAAAGTTAAAAATTCATATATTTTAACCTCAAATGTTTTTATGATTTTCTCAAATGATCTTATGATTTCGGGATCCGCCAGGATCGCGATAATCACGATCCAATAGACCAAGACTTTCCGTATGCAACGTATGACCAACCGAGGAGAGTGAATATCACGATACCGTTCAGTGGTGAGCACAATATTTTTTTTTCCGTGCACGCTAGTTTTTTTATTATTATCAAATTACGAATATTTTCATTAGTTATTTATCTGAAATATTATAAAAAGTTAAACTTCCCGCTAAAAAAATTTAAAATTTGAAAAAGGGTTATTTGTTTCATCAGATGTCGACGTTTTGATGTCCGGAGAAGATATTCTAATGTCAGATGGTCATTTGGACCTGCGTGTGCAGTGGGTAAGTGTGCGCAAACTCATGACTCAGACAAGAAATAACGTTATTTTAATTCTGAGTTTAATCCAAGAACTTAATACAGTAATATAAGTCAAACAATAATATCTATCTTTAATTAGACCGATTGGTTTCTATCACAACTTTCTAATGAAAAGTATAACGTTCCTTTATTCATAACCTACAATAAATAATATAGAACAAAGAGAGTAGGCGAGAGTTTTATGAGTTATACTATTAATTAATAGTCTTATTGTGGCCATATCTTACAATTACTAATAGACAAAATAAGATTCTGTCATTAGTGCAACACTAAAGCAATAATTACTATAAATTCAAAAAATCATTGGGTTAGCTGTTTTTTACAGTAACATAACCTACGAATAGTGACGTTATCGATGATTTTAACATAACCTGCAACTGGTTATTTAATTATTTTCTCACATCTTTCAAATAACGAACAAAATTCGTGTTAAGACATAACGTGAAATTGCACCTGCAAATTTACGTCAACTTGGCTACCATGTATGAGTTTTTTATGTTAAGCCATCTCACGGCATTTTTATGAATCAAATACAAAGAAACCGACTTCTACTAAATGGCCGCTAGATGGCCACTGAAAAAAATCTTTTTCCAAGCAGAAATGCCATGTATTAGAAATATTTTAGAAATTTTTAAATAGTATCAACTATGAAATTTATTATTAGAAGTATTAATATATTAATTTTTATACGATATCACTAATGCTTCTAATCAACTTGACAGTCATTGCTCTTGGAAGTAAATTCTGATATGATTTTATGTGAAAATAAATAATTGGCATGACTTTTTAACATTTACTAAAATAATTATATTAATTAAAATTTATAACACCAATTATTAATTAAATAAAACGAAGAAGTTTGTATTAATTATTGTTATGACGATGAGATATTATTACTGTTCAAGTAATATATTTTTTACAAGCAGTAAAATTGTTATTAAGCTGGTTGGCTGGTTGACTCAAGTCTTGACGTAAAATTTAGTATAGAAATAAAGAATAAGCGACGACGAGTGTGTGTTTATAGTACATATATATATATTAGGAGAAGAGGAAAGCTAAAAAGAAGGGAAATAATATACGAAGCATTGAGAAGTTTGGCGCCAGTATGGTCTAGGGGCTTCCCTTTCTCTCTTTCTTTTGGTTAAACTCTTGTGCTCTATCTTTGTTAAACTTTTTTTAATACATTTTTTATTTTATATCTTATATTTTACTTTTTTTTGCCTTCGATCTACCTTTGGGAAAGAAAAGGTTACGATACCATCTGGAAGACTTACTTTTTATTGCTCGATATTTCGATCATTCGATCAGATAAACTCTTTCTATTTTTGAATATTTATTTTTTCTTACTTTTTATTATTTATTAATTTTTTTTTACCCTTTTTTATTGTATTATTTATTTGGATTGTGAAATCAAGCTCGGACGATTTTATTAGCTAGTTCCAGACGTCGCGGAATTTTTTTGTCGTACCTTATATTCATGTATGCACTTATATAGATATAGATATAGATATAGATGTATATAAATATGGGCGCATGTAAGAGTGAGGATAAGAATGTGTGCATGTTATATGGAGACATGAAGGGCATATATGTAATTGTAATATGTGTTTGTGAAAAAGAATGAGAGAGAATGATTGAGATGACACGCCCCCTTGACGAGATCACACGGAGATAAGATACTGCCTTATAAAGGTGTCTTTGGAGATCTTACGATTTGGGTGATCGATTGTTTTCAATAATCCGCGGCATTTCAATCACTTATGTCGTTTGTATAAACATCTAAGGATTATACAAAAAATATAATTGATTTTTTTTTTTTTTTTTTTTTCATTAATTCACTTCTATAATTTTGGTGCCGTCCAATTATGAATGGAAATATATGAAAATTATAATTCCTAGTGTAATAAATTTTTTTTTTTTTTATTTTATATATTAGAAAGACCCATATCTGAGGGTTGAAGAGCTTTTTATATTTTTTCGTTTATGGAAAATAGGTGTAAGTAGATTTTTTTGGAAATTTTGATAAATTGGTAAATTTGAATTTTTTTATCATAATTATTGTTCCAAATTTATCTATTGATTGCTATCGTGAATATAAAAAAATTTTCAGATGTAGCTGATAGGAAACGACATGGAACTGTCGAAAATTCAGAAAATTGAAAATGATTAACAAAATTTTTTTGATAATTTATTACGGGGTTGTATTTTGAAGTGGTGAGAAATTGAAGCGCAAGAAATTACGCCAACTGAAGTTTACTTTAGATTAGATGATATTTTAATATTTATGAAGATATACAGAAAAAAAGGATATTTTGGCGCAAGAAATTTGTTTTCACCCCATAAATTTTTTCTTGTTTCAAGAAAAGTTTTTCTCAAACAGGTTTTCAATTTGTAACGAAACAATTTCATAGGTTAAGTCAAACTTTTTTGAGGTTAGCAAAAATTTTTTTCTGTGTAGGAACAAAACATGGAATTTTGTTAAATTTGGAAAGAGAATTATTACTATTTGTTAAATTTTTATAAGGTGAGAAAACGTAGCAGCAACGTCTACAGTGAAGTTCTAAATTTGAGACGTGAAATTTTTTGAAATATTTTTGAGCTCGTTCAGAAAATATAACATTTATTAAAAAAACGATAAAAAAAGTATCAAAATGAATGTTTTTCTTATAAATGGGACGTATAAATAAAAATTTGAAATAATGTTATCGTTATTTGTTCTTTATTCCTGTTATTCATTTATTTGGCGTTCGACTTGTTTGAAGAAGGACAAGACAGCTCATAAAATCGCAAAAGTTATCGGGACTCGGTCTCACGGTTATTCTCATGGTGTATCTCAGATTCTCGCTGTTGGTAGCCACAGTATACTGAGAAAAGAATAATGCGAGAGAGAAAGACAAGTAAAGGGAGGTTTTTAGCAAAGACAGGCGCATGAAAAACATAAAAAAAAGAAAACTCACATGTAATATTAAAGTTTCCGAGGAGTAATAATGTAGTTTGTTGAATGTTGAATTATAATAACCTAAAATTTTTCTTGGACATGTTTGGCGCCACGTGATTCATCGAGTATCCGCTCGTTTGCTCGCGGGAGTGACGGATTATTGGGCATTCATGAAGAGTTGAGAGTATGTCTTAAGGCTAACAAATGAACCGAGTCAAGTTCAACCATTAATTCATTTTCAAACTCTCCTCAATAAATAATATCTTTTTGATGCTTATTATAATTATCAATTGATTCTTTTCTCATATCCAACTTATACCACATATATATATATATATATATATATATATATATATATATATATATATATTTTAAATCAATTTTGGTGGTCAATCAATCTAATATCCAGTAAAACAATATTGAATTTATTTGAAATAAAAAAAAATATACGTATATATATATAATGTCTGACTTTTTTTTATTATTTAGATAATTTATGATGTAGTAAGTAAATTAAATGATTTAAGAATCGATTTATTAATCTTCAATTTTTATGGCGACTATATATATTTAATTCTGAAGACACTATTTCTTCAGAGCCCCTATATAGAGTAGAAATTATAACAAATATATGTGAATTATTTCATACATGTAGGGGAAGGGGGGGCAAAACGGGATACTTAACGAAAAATTTAGTTTTTAGGGACATAAATATCGTAAATTGGTTTCATTTTGATTCTATTTGAAATAAATATAACGAATTTTAGACTGCCATCAGAAAAAAATTTTTATTTTTTGCGGGCAAAATGGGATACCCCAAAAAAAAGTAAATTTTTTTTTTCTTTCTTTTTTCAAGTGAATAAAATTGATGTAAAAATGTCTTTCTAAATTGATGTTCAACAGAAAAAGTCAGTTAAAAAAACATTCGGTAAAGGCAGAGGTCGACCCTGCAAAAATCAGCACAAAGATGACGCCTTTTGTATTTACTGTGATCAAAAGTACAGTGATTCGTTTGAATCTTGGACGCAATGCCAACTTTGTCATAGGTGGGCTCATGATTCATGTGCTGGTGTTTCGGACGACGATACTCAATTTATCTGTGATTATTGTGAATAATTTTAGAGATTTATCTTTCATTAACGATGAATCAGTTATATATCGTTATCGTTATTTATTATAAATTTTAATACTTATGTTAAAAATAATGTTAGTTAGTTTTCATTCCAAAGAAATTATTTTTATAAGAGAAATAATTAAATATTGAATATTAGAAAATTAACATAACTGTTAATAATGTGATATTATAGCACTAAAGTTATAAAATATTACAAAATTATGAAAGTTACAATGTAACGGTTAAAATTATGATGATTACCAATGTTACAGTTTTAGAGTTTTTATCAATATTATTGTTGTTATTGTTCTTGAGTTAATTAAAGAAATAAATTTCTTAATTTGTGATACTCCATGAAAATAGATTTGTAGTACGATAAAATTTGTACATTTTTTTTATTTATACTTTTCGCAAAAAATATAAAAATGTTTTTTTTTAGCTTTCGATAGTGTAAAATGATACTAGATGTCATTTTTGACCATTTTCGAAAGTTTTTTGAAAAAAAAAAATTTTGACGAAATTTTGAGGGTATCCCATTTTGCCGGCCTATCCCGTTTTGCCCCCCCTTCCCCTATTTATATATTTATGGTCATAGCTCTGAATCATTTTAGAAAGTGTATTTTTTATCATAGATTATCAAAAAAGATTAATTTTCAAAAAGTAAATAATTAAATCCACTGTATGATAAAATTTTTTAAATATCAGTAAATTCTAAAACTTCACACGAAAAATATTTTATAATTTTTTTACTTTACTTAATTATTTTAAAAAAACATTAAAAAGTATTAAATCGATTGTTGTTCAGAAAAAAAAAATTGTAAATCACAAAGAATAATTTGTATCATGAACTGAAGCAAATGAAAATCGCGGACTTACATGTATACACATTGACCAATACGTAGTGTATATAGTACACAACACTAATATACAAACATATATATATGAGTACTCTGGTACGTATGATCTACAGCAGTTATTACAACAGCAGTAAGCTGGCCGCACGACGTAGTGCCGGGACTGCCACAAGAGAAAATGCACACAAGTCCTTTGAGCTCTTTGGCCCGTGAAACGATATATATTCCCTTCTTCGTATCTTATACATATCTTTCGTTCTTGTTTTTTATATATATTTTTTTTTTGTTTAAACTTTACGTGTAGTATATAAAAGAAAAGAGACAGAGCATATATATACACATATATATATGCTCACCTTGTCGAGTTTAACCGGTGTGTCTTCTCCCGCGGGGTCAACCGAGTATCGCTCCGGGATACGAGCGAATTCTCATGCATCGATTCATTGTTCTTTTCAAATAGACACTAATTTTTATAACTTAACATTTCTTTACCGTTTATTTATTTACTTAAATGTTTGTTGACATTTCAGAAAGAAATCACGTATGTATAGTATAGAGTACATACGTTTTTTAATTTATATATTATCTATAAATGATATAGATTGAAAAATTACAATTTCAGGCTAATAACGAACTCTGTAAACGAAATTTAATGAATATATGGTTTATATAAAATCTTTTAAAAAATTTAGTTGTCATAAATATGATCTATAGATCGGTTATATAGAGAATGGAAAAATTCTCACAAACACTTTTTGAGATATAAGATTCGGTCTAATGTCGAGTACTGGGTTCGAACGCTAGACCTGCCGCTTTAAAGACTAAAGCCATTAACGCTTCGACCCACTCGGCTATGGCTGATCATGGTGTGCTGTATACTGATCCCAACAATTTTATACTATCAGTGATCCCTACAAATTGATCCCATCGACATATGGTTTAAAATTATAAAGATGAAGGTTTTGAAGATGATGATTATGAAAGTTATGACTCTGATGAATCAGAAGATCAGTTGTCTGAGGGATCAATTGTCGTGTGATTACTTGTCTGGGGTCAGTTATTATAGAGATAATGGTTATATTACTCTATAGTTTATATAAGCAGTCACGTAAGAGCGGCGTGACACAAACTATAGAGTCCCGGGTCAAAATATCTAGCCTTAATCTAACCTCATCGAATCCAAGTGAGCCTCAATCCAGCCTTACTGAGTAAAAAAAGCATTTTGAGCCTCAAATGATGTTCAAAAAGCTTTAATGAGCCTTCAATGGTGATCAAAGAGCCTCAAATAACACTAATCGAATTTAAATTACATTGAGGCTCATCGAGGCTTATTGAAGATCTTTGAGCATCATTTGAGGCTCATTGAGGCTTTTTGAACATCATCTGAGGTTCAAAATGGTGTTTTTACTAAGTGAGGCTGGATTGAGGCTTACTTGGGTTCGATGAGGCTAGATTGAGGCTAGATATTTTGACCCGGGGTACTATAACTTTTACTATGCTGCTGCATAGGCATATTTACTTGACATTTCTCTCATTAGAACAAAAAACAGTTATCTGATTTATAATTTTGGCTTGGGCTATATATTGAACAGTTATGACTTATGAGTTAGATATTTACTAGGGTAATTATTGCTAAGCCAAATTTGAGTGGATATGTTTGAGAACTGAAAAAATGCAACTGAACGAAAATAATGCTGAGGTAATTTGAATAAAAGAACATAAAATCAAGAGGGAATCGTATAAAAAATTGACGAGGATCCCGGAGTGCTATGGGTTTTATATTCAGTTATACAGGTTGCGAGGTGAGCTGGGCTTGGAGACGAATAAAAAAACGTAAATAATAATAAAAAGAAAAGGTGAAATGAAAGAGGTAAAGAGAGGGTTGAGAGTAAAATGGAAATAAGAGATAGAAAGGTGAGTGTGAGAGTGTGGTAGTAGGGCGCAGTGACAAATGAAACAGCTACAAATTGCGCTCGCTGGGTTCTCATTCTCATTCACCACTTGTTCGCTATCACGATCTTTAAATCATTTGTTAAATCTAATGCTTTATATATTTTTTTTATTTTTATTAATAGAGATTTATAATTTTACTTTTATTTTTATTCTTTGCAAACAAATTTTTTGTTAATTTTTTTTTTATGTGGGATTATTTAGTTGAATGAGTGATTGCGAGTGAAATGATTCTCATAAATAATTTTGAGGTAAAAAATTCGAATTAATAAATTATTTTTGGTAATTTAGGGTCGGGGTGTAGGTTATGGAATAGGGACGATAATTATTAATCAGGAAATTTATTGAAGAAAAAATAAAAATATGAAATATACATTAAAAAAAAAAAAAAGTATATGTATAATTGGATAATGTCAATATTTACATTTTTATGAATCATGAAAAGAAATGACTCAATAAAAAGTATTATAAAATTCTTGGAAGTTGTCATCGACGATCTAATATAAGCTTAAGGATTAAAAGGAGGAGAATGAGAGAATAGAGAAAGAGGAAACATTAAATTGTGGCATATTAACACGTAACATATCAAGAGACTATAAATATTTTATATGTATTATATATTATACTGAAAAAAATTTGCATGGGTTAATATTTTTTTTCCACTTTATGTTTTATGGTTTTTAAAAAAAATTTTAAAAAACTTTTGATTTATTTGAGTAAAAAAAAATAATTCAGATTGCCAATGAGAATGAAATACCTCGTATATATATATATTTTATAATTATAACAAACAAAATTTTATTTAATACAAAAATAAATGGAGCCACCCAATTACAAAAATTTTCATTCTTTTAATGACTTGTATATTTTTGAATTAATAATAATTTAATTAATCAATTGATCTATTGATTAACCACATTTTGGGTGAAACCATTGCGTATATATTTACTGATCCCTAATTACTGGGAAAATTTTATGAAACTGTGCCCCGAACTTCAAAAATTAAAATTTCGTGCCGATATAGTCAGACATTAGAAAAGGAGAAAAATTATATAAGTTCATATATTTGCACGCAAGTAGCAAAGTTATGAGCCTAAAAAAATCAATTCATAAAACAAACATCCTTATTTTTGAATTTATGAGTACATAAAGTTTGGATACAGCTGCCATATAATAATGCTCTTATTATTATAATAAATAACTTATTTGTTTTTTTTAAACGATCCTTGAAAAATCATAGTATTATGCTAATGCAGTGATTAATATATATATAGGGGGAGGTCCGATGTTAATATTTCAAATTTCTCACTATTCTCTTGGGACCCATCCAAAATATTCCAGGCTCGCCGGTTTATAAACTCGAGGCGTAAAGTCAGATTTTCGGGGCACCCAGGAAAAAAAATAAAAAAAATAATTTAATGCAAGTAATTGTTTTTTTTTAATTAATTGTCTTAATTTTTTATAAAATTTGCAGCCATTAATTGACAAATACTATTAAATAGGATTTGAATAAAATGTATCACAATGTCAGGATTGCTAATAAAAAATAAATAATTTTGCGATAGATATATAGGTGATGATAAAATAATAATAAAAAGAAAAGGTTGAAATGGCCGTTGGTTGTAGGCCCTTAGGTAAGACTTAAATGTAATTAGCGTGAGCCTATCATTATGTGGTAGCGAGACCACTCCCCCGTCACATTATATGTTTATAAATCAGCCCCGTGTGGTAATAAAAAACGAGCTAGCCCGAGCAAAATAAGCAAAAAGGAATGAAGGAACGCAGAAAAAAAAATGATAGAAATGGAAAAAAATAAAAATAAAGTTCCAGGATCAGACTCGCGCGCGCGGTTCCCGTAGAGATGCTTGTTGATCAGGTAGAGGAATTCTTATGCTAATGATTTTATGACTTGGGGAAACGAATACTTTCGTCATATTACTTTTTAATCGTTTGTTGGGATTTTCACATGGATGGATACACAAGAACTAGGCGAGAAGAGACATGGAAATTATTTCCTGGTGAGTTTATTTTACTTATATCTTTAACTATTTTATTACCCCTGTTAGTTATAACTTATCATGATTATAAATGTATCATTCATTTTTATGTTCATTCATTTCTAAATAACATTTTTATAAGATCTATTAATGATTTAATTTTTTTATTTGCCCAATAAAAATTATTTGAATTATTATTTATTCATGTAATTTTATATATTTAATATAAATAAATATATACATATATAACGGCTATAAGTTACTTCCCCTCAATTCTTCCTGTCTTACTTGTTTCACTAATTTCAATGATTTGGTTGAAAATAATACGTATGGCTTCCGCTAGGTGGCTTACGCCCGAAAATTATCTCGCATTTGGTATCAGCTTCGCCTTGGCTTTTATATCACATGCCCCAGGAAATTCAACTTTCTGACCTCGAGTCGTAATATATTACTTGTTACTGTCCTTCCTTACTTTTCGGCGTAAATTAATAATTATAATAATTGACAGATAATGTCTGGATATTGTTAAATTTGTACGGAGAAGAGTAAAGAGGTCAGAAAAATAATAAATAAGCAATAAGAATAAATACAAACAAATATAAATAAGATAGAGGATAAAGTGTAGGTGGTTCTCAGCTGTTGCATATGGAAGATGCACCTGCTCAAACCGCATGAAGCATGTATAGACATGTTGCAGAAGCGAGAGAATGTAATGTTACAAACTAAGCCTACTAACAACAGAGTATAAGTAACGAAAACAGATTGTGTTAATCCATGATGTAACATTTCATTTACATACTCATATATTTCGCCAAAGTTGCAATAGTTGCCTCATGCACTACAGTTTTCCATTTATTTATTTTCTACGCCACGACTACTTTCAATTTGAAATATGTCTTTTTAATTCCTATTGTATTGATTTATTGCCTATTAACGGAACAGGATTTCGATTAAAGATCTAGGGGTTCGATGTAAGCGTTTACTAATCCGTTTTAAATTATACGGATAATGATATTTGTTATATAAATTTATTTAAGAGTTGGAGTAATTTTTATTGAAGGTGTTGATACTCGAGGGAGTTTACAAACCAGCAAGGAAGTGATAACGAAGCGAATCCTGATGGCAGGTGGTCTTACGTTTGATGTTGAACGACGACATGACGTGCTCGGTACACGTGTTACGTACCATGTTAAACTGCATTGCACATGCTCATGTAAAATGTTTTTTTTTTTTTAAACTTTTTTACTCTTTCTATATATACGTATATATATATGGGTCAAAATTAACATAAAACGTTAATTGCGGGTGTAAGTGCGTGCACTCAACTGCAAGTACATATACTAAAAAGTATAGTATTATTTGTTAAGTCTTTATAACGCAGTAACAAGTTAATAAAAAATAATATAAAAATTTATTTATATCCAGTGACCTCCGGAGGTTAAATTTTATTTATCAATTATATTTTATTGCCCATTTAATTTTATCGAATTAAAAAAAAATAACTCATCAATAAAATTTATTATTAATAAGTATTATTTAAAATAATTTTTTTTTTTTTTTTATTAAAAATATATGATGAAATGGTCGCCATTTTGTAAACTGCCTACCTCAGTAGTAGTTTGATATATGATCCCATTGGCTACCAAGCTGTTTAGACACTCACTCAAAGAGTACTGGAGAGACTGGAGACGCTCAAGACTCTCGACCTCAACCCTTGCATTATATCAAACATATATATATGTATATATATACATATACCGGTAAGCGAACTGAATAAGAGTCTGAGACCTATAACCATATAAGTAAAAATTTTTTTATCTTGTTCTCTGGCAATTAAAATTCTTTACTCCCACGAATCACGCTTCTCTTTCTTCTCATTCTACATTATATATTTATAAATATATACCTCTTTTATCTCATATAATGCTTCCTTCATTTATATACTTTGTCTGTGTTGCCAACTATCAAATCTTTCTCTCCTTCATTTCGATGACGTTTACACGGTTCTCGACTCCTGGTGAACTTTGGGGTTAAGCTGATTGACAGACTTCTTCGTTTCAGCTTCTCCAGGTGTTATTACACCTTTTTAATTTTTCCTATTTATATTTATTTTGTTTTTAATCATAAAAAAAAAGTTATCATTATTTATTTAATAATTTTTTTATTTTATTGCCATTGTTTAACTTTTTCGAAGCACTAACTCGAGAAAGCTGTTATGAGAACCAAAGAAGTTCATAAATGTGCAAGTTTATATATATAGATATATGTTGTATGTACGAAAGTATATTCCTCGCGGGATATGGTTCTTATATATTCTCTCTCTCTCTTTTTTTCTCTCTTACTTACGTATCTTTGGTACATAAATAAAAGCGCATCTCGAGAGGTATTAAATCACGTAAAATCGCGTGTAAGCATCGTAACAAAAATAATATAAAAAAGTATCATAATAAGGGTATAAAAATATAACTTTTGTTTCCTTGACTGACAAAATATAATTTATGGATAAATATAATTAATGAATTATTAATTATCATTTTTTGGTCATGAAAATCTCAAAAATTATCTCAATGATTCTAAGGATTTAGTCCGACTAGACCTTGATCGAGTGACAGAGAATACCTAACCTCACATTTAGTAAGCCGTGATATTTTACTATGATAAATATTATTTATAAATATATAGGATAGTAAACATAATAATATTGATATATCGAATAGATTGTGGGTAAGACAAGACATTAATGTTAGAAGCTGGTAGGTGCTCGGGAATGTTGACGTGGAATATCAAAACGGTCAGTGGTGAAGGTTAGTACGCATGCGCCACCCCCCGCAGAGCCAATCACCGCCCGAGAAATGGTAGTAGCCGCGTCCGAGTCAGCTTCAGGAGTATTCAACTGCTTCTCTTTTCTTACTTGCTCTCACTTATTCTGGCTGACGAATAATAAGGAACAGAAAGAGAAGAAACGAGTTGAGCTTCTCAGCTTCTTCTCTTATACTTTAGTACTCCCTCTGTATGAAATCATCTTCACTGTTGTATAGAGTATGGAGTAATGAAAGATGACGAAGAGAAGACGAGACAAGAGTAATAAGCTAAAAAATAATAATGATGATAATAATAAGAGTAAGACGAAAAGAAGGGGTTAAAGACTGTATACAAGGATCCGGTAAAAGAGTAAAGTTGATTGCGTCGAGGCTGCGTAAATCTTGTTGATGGAAATTGTCCGCGTACCTTCAGTTTGTTCGGCAATTACATCCTGCCGTGAATGCGTTGGTCAGTAGCACTATACTCTCTTCCATATACTTATGTATAACCTCTTCCTCCTTTTATTTTTCTCGGTATGTAGTCCGTAGTTCATCGGATGCCTTTTGCCTTTAGTACTTATCCAACCCCTGATCGCGCCTTTTATTCCACCCCGTCGAGTCTTCCAGAGATTAATGATCCTCTCTCTTAAGATTTTTTAATTCTAAAGACTGTGCACAAATAACTACCGTCATCTGTCTTGACCATCCAATTACCGTCTCAGTTATGTGCGGAATAACATTTTCATATTATTCATACTTTTTTTTGGTCATTTATTCGTCATCAGTTATCATCAACCAAATTCACTGTCGAAATAACTAAAACTGCAAGAGTTCCTGGTCTTTTTTCAAAGCTTAACATAATATTGTATGTACATAATAATGGGAGGAGTAATCGTACTGTCCCTTACAAGACGCTTCTGTTAGAAATTTAAATTAACTTTTAATTTAAAATTACCAACTTTGAGTCACTGTAGTGTATCAACATCCAGAAAAGTAACTGTAAAAAATTAATACTGTCTATCAGTAATAAGATATTGATGCTTATATAGATGAATATAGAAGAAATAATTGAAAAAAAAAAAAAAACAATAATACACTCGGATAGAGGACGAATATCGTAACAGTAAAATATATATGTATACATACGACAGACCGTGACAGTAGTAGTGCAGTGTACTAGATGGAGTAGTGTTGAGAAAGAGGGTGCAGAGGTGGGTTGGGTGAAAGCTGTCACAGGCAGAGACGGCCGGGGAGATGGTTCTCATCCCCTTGTACCTCGTCCTCATCTGTAATCGCGGGGGCGGCGACGTCCTGTCCTCGACAGGATCACATTGCCACTGAACTATACTACTGTATACGCAACACAGAACAGACCGACGCGGCTTAAACCATCCTGGCATCATCCCTCTTCACCTCTCTACACCTAATACCAACGGCAAATCTCTCTCTCATCACTGCAAACTTCTCTCTTCTGTAGGTTGCCAGTCGACACGGTGCCAATTCCATTCGCTTAACGCAAAATCAACACTGAAATTGTCGATCAGCTCCATAATATAAACATAATACCAACAATATCGATAACCAAAAGCATTCTTATTCCGCCATTTTACTTAACAAACCATTAAATAACAAAATTAATAAACTATTTTATTTTTAAATAATGTACTGTTCAAAAATATCATCACGTTTCTTTTATATACATCAATCTCCAAGCAAATTCATACATCTATATCTATATATGTATATATAAATTGATTCGATCACCAGTAGCACAGCATTTCGTCTCAATACGTCGAGACATTTTTTTGTTAGTATAAGCAGTAGTTTAAAGTTTCATCAAATGACAAGATCCATGGGAGAATTATATAATGAATAAGACAAAGAGAAGAGTCAAGAAGAATAAGGGACCTACACGTGTGTGTCACTCTGTTATGTTCCGTTTGATGTTGGATAGTGATCCCAGAGCTCCAGCTTGGCGGATTGCCACATACATATTGCATGCCCAAGAGCGACGACCACCGAAGACATATTTATTGGCATCTCCACGCATTGCCGCTAAAACCATGCTAAATATGTCCCTATATAACCAAGTCAATACTTGTTTATAATATAACCACATTTATCTTATACTTATATAGATGTTTATTTATTTTTTAAAAGTATTAATAAGGATACATCGATATATATGTGAACAATAAACGTATGAGCCTTTTTTTGAGGACGTGTGGATGGATTGATAAAATCGATGATCGATATCGAGATATTTTTATGAGATTTCATTGGCTATTTGATTGTTTACGAGAATTTTTGATATTCTTTTAGGGGCGACGAATGGGAAGTGAAAAGCAGTTTAACGTTTATTAGTAATTAGTATACTGTATTAGTTATTAGTTATTACGTTATTAGTGAAGGTGAGTAAGTGCGATAATGTAGGATCGATAAAAAAGGAGATAAATTGTGTAGAACAATGTTGATTGAAAGGAATTGTAAGAATATTTATGTGAGTATGGATGGATGTTAGAAGAAGAACGAGAAGAAGAAGCGTGGATTAACACAGGAAACGCATCGGGTGGTCGCGGATCGCGAGATGGATAGACGATCGACTCTGATGTGGAGAAGCAAAACATTAAAAAGAATCGATGGATGATTCGATTGAACGTATTAACGATCTCATCAATTAAACTCGCGTCCCTCAGGATATATGTGTATTCACTGTAGCCATTTTCGATGAGCCATTGAAAGATACAAACAGCCAGCAGACTAAAATTTATACATTGTTGAATACTGTAATTACGTTATTAATTTTGTTAGTAAAAAAATAATGTTTAATGCATTTTTGGTCAACGCTTTTTACTTTATTTATTTACATTTTACATTTATTATTGTTTCTTATAAATTAATGAGATTAATGGATAAGGAAATAAATGGAATCGATGAATAGAGAGAAAAAATTAGAGAAGAATGGATACTACTGTTGGATAAAACGATGAATTGTTCGGTGGATTGGGTGCAGAATTCGGTGATGAGTTTTCTGGAGATGTTGCGGATGATGGAAGGCAATTTGTTGATAGAGGATCTGCGGAAGCTCCAGAAGGAGCGGGATTCGGTACCATGCAAGGATTTGGTTTTGGGAGGATTTGAGATGAAGTAGATATTGAATTAGCTGGTTTGGGGAATAGAATCAACTCGAGTGGATTAAGAGTAAGATGGATGCCAGAATGAACTGATGAAGGTTTTGATGATGCACTTGAGGATGGAGTTGTTCCAAGAGAATCTGGGTTCGAAGCAGGTGGAGGGTTTGTTACAGTGGAGGTGTTTAGGGAATGATTAGAGGAAGAAAAGGATGGAAAGACATGTAAAATTATAGAGGTTGAATTATTGGATGGATTTATAAGCAAAGGAGGCAATTGCGGAGGCGTCATTGTTGTTGTTGTCGTTGTAAAAGTAGAAGTTTTTGATTCATCAGTTGTCGAAGATCCATTAAAGGGCTCTATTGTTGATGGTGGTATCGTATTAAACGTAAGACGCACAGAATTATGTGTTGTTGAAAAAAAACTATCCGTATGGGTCGTCCCAGACAGATCAGGTCGAGCCATTGTTGTTGTGATTACGGGCTCAAAATCAGTAAGAGTTTTATTAGACAGTATGGAAACGACTGTACCAGAACCAGTTGGAGTGGTGAAGGTGTTTACTGTTGCATTATTGGTATCATTGATCGTACTTACATCGATCGATGGCTCTGGTGTTGATACTTCAGCGGCAGGCGAGAAACTTTCGGTATGAGTCGTTCCAGACAGATCAGGAGGATCCATTGTTGTTGTGATTACGGGCTCAGAATCAGTAAGAGTTTCATTAGACAGTACTGGAGCGACTATACCAGTTAATCCGGTGAAATTATTTTCTGTTGCATTATTGGCATCATCGATCGTATTCACATGTATCGATGGCTGTGGTGTTGATACTTTAGCGACAGGCAAAGGACCTTTGGAATGAGTTGTTCCAGGCAGATGAGATGAAGTGACTGTTGTTGTGATTACAGGCTCAGAATTGGTAAGAGTTCTATTAGACAATATTGAAACGACTGTACCAGAACCAGTTGGTGCGGTGAAATTATTGACTGTTGCATTATTGGTATCATCGAACGTATTCACAGCCATCGATGGCTCTGGTGTTGATACTTCATCGACAGGCGAAGAACTTTCGGTATTACTCGTTCCAGACGGATCAATTGGAGTCATTGTAGCTGAGATTACGGGCTCAGAATCGGTATGGGTTTTATTAGATAATACTGGAGCGACTGTACCAGTTGGTCCGGTAAAATTATCTACTGTAGCATTATTAGTATTATCGATCATATTCACATGTATCGATGGCTCTGTTGTTAATACTTCAGTGACAGGCAAGGGACCTTTGGTATGAGTCGTTCCAGACGGATCAGGGGGAGCCATTGTTGTTGTGGTTACAGGCTCAGAATCAGTATAAGTTTGATTAGACAGTATTGAAACGACTGTGCCAGGGCCAGTTGGTCTGGTGAAGTTATTTTCTGTAGCTTTATTGGTATTATCGATCGTACTCACATCCATCGATGGCTCTGTTGTTGATACTCCAGTGACAGGCGAGGGACCTTTAGAATGAGTTGTTCCAGGTGGATGAGATGGAGTGATTGTTGTTGTGATTACAGGCTCAGAATCGGTAAGAGTTCTATTAGACAGTATTGAAATGACTGTACCAGAACCAGTTGGTGCGGTGAAGTTGCTTACTGTTGCATTATTGGTATCATTGATCGTAATTACATCGATCAAAGGCTCTGTTGTTGATACATCAGTAACAGGCGAAGGACTGTCGGTATGACTCGTTCCAGATGGATTAGTTTGAGTTAATGTTGTTTTTATTACGGGCTCAGAACTAGTAAGAGTTTCATTGAACAGTACTGGAGCGACTATACCAGTTAATCCGGTGAAATTATTTTCTGTTGCATTATTGGCATCATCGATCGTATTCACATGTATCGATGGCTCTGTTGTTGATACATCAGTGACAGGCGAAGGACTGTCCGTATGACTCGTTCCAGATGGATTAGTTTGAGTTGATGTTGTTTTTATTACGGGCTCAGAATCAGTGTAAGTTTCGTTAGACAGTATTGGAGCGACTGTACCAGAACTAGTTGGTGTAGTGAAATTATTTACTGTTGCATTATTGGTATCATCGAACGTATTCACAGCCATCGATGGCTCTGGTGTTGATACTTCAGCGGCAGGCGGAAAACTTTCGGTATGAGTCGTTCCAGACAGATCAGGAGGATCCATTGTTGTTGTGATTACGGGCTCAGAACCAGTAAGAGTTTCATTGAACAGTACTGGAGCGACTATACCAGTTAATCCGGTGAAATTATTTTCTGTTGCATTATTGGCATCATCGATCGTATTCACATGTATCGATGGCTCTGTTGTTGATACATCAGTGACAGGCGAAGGACTGTCGGTATGACTCGTTCCAGATGGATTAGTTTGAGTTGATGATGTTTTTATTACGGGCTCAGAATCAGTGTAAGTTTCGTTAGACAGTATTGGAGCGACTGTACCAGAACCAGTTGGTGTAGTGAAATTATTTACTGTTGCATTATTGGTATCATCGAACGTATTCACAGCTATCGATGGCTCTGGTGTTGATACTTCAGCGACAGGCGAAGAACTTTCGGTATTACTCGTTCCAGACGGATCAATTGGAGTCATTGTAGCTGAGATTACGGGCTCAGAATCGGTATGGGTATTATTAGATAATATTGGAGCGACTGTACCAGTTGATCCGGTAAAATTATCTACTGTAGCGTTATTGGTATTATCGATCGTACTCACATCCATCGATGGCTCTGTTGTTAATACTTCAGTGACAGGCGAGGGACCTTTAGAATGAGTTGTTCCAGGCGGATGAGATGGAGTGATTGTTGTTGTGATTACAGGCTCAGAATCGGTAAGAGTTCTATTAGACAGTATTGAAATGACTGTACCAGAACCAGTTGGTGTGGTGTAGTTGCTTACTGTTGCATTATTGGTATCATTGATCGTACTTACATCGATCGAAGGCTCTGTTGTTGATACGTTAGTGACAGGCGAAGGACTGTCGGTATGACTCGTTCCAGATGGATTAGTTTGAGTTAATGTTGTTTTTGTTACGGGCTCAGAATCAGTGTAAGTTTCGTTAGACAGTATTGGAGCGACTGTACCAGAACCAGTTGGTGCGGTGAAATTATTGACTGTTGCATTATTGGTATCAACGAACGTATTCACAGCCATCGATGGCTCTGGTGTTGATACTTCAGCGACAGGCGAAGAACTTTCAGTATTACTCGTTCCAGACGGATCAATTGGAGTCATTGTAGCTGAGATTACGGGCTCAGAATCGGTATGGGTTTTATTAGATAATATTGGAGCGACTGTACCAGTTGATCCGGTAAAATTATCTACTGTAGCGTTATTGGTATTATCGATCGTACTCACATCCATCGATGGCTCTGTTGTTAATACTTCAGTGACAGGCGAGGGACCTTTAGAATGAGTTGTTCCAGGCGGATGAGATGGAGTGATTGTTGTTGTGATTACAGGCTCAGAATCGGTAAGAGTTCTATTAGACAGTATTGAAATGACTGTACCAGAACCAGTTGGTGTGGTGTAGTTGCTTACTGTTGCATTATTGGTATCATTGATCGTACTTACATCGATCGAAGGCTCTGTTGTTGATACGTTAGTGACAGGCGAAGGACTGTCGGTATGACTCGTTCCAGATGGATTAGTTTGAGTTAATGTTGTTTTTATTACGGGCTCAGAATCAGTGTAAGTTTCATTGAACAGTACTGGAGCGACTATACCAGTTAATCCGGTGAAATTATTTTCTGTTGCATTATTTGCATCATCGATCATATTCACATGTATCGATGGCTCTGTTGTTGATACTTCAGTGACAGGCGAGGAACCTTTGGTATGAGTCGTTCCAGACGGATCAGGTGGAGCCATTGTTGTTGTGGTTACAGGCTCAGAATCAGTAAGAGTTCTATTAGACAGTATTGGAGCGACTGTGCCAGTTGTTGTGGTGAAGTTATTTACTGTAGGATTATTGGTATTATCGATCGTACTCACATCCATCGATGGCTCTGTTGTTGATACTTCAGTGACAGGCGAGGAACCTTTGGTATGAGTCGTTTCAGACGGATCAGGTGGAGCCATTGTTGTTGTGGTTACAGGCTCAGAATCAGTAAGAGTTCTATTAGACAGTATTGGAGCGACTGTGCCAGTTGTTGTGGTGAAGTTATTTACTGTAGCATTATTGGTATTATCGATCGTACTCACATCCATCGATGGCTCTGTTGTTGATACTTCAGTGACAGGCGAGGAACCTTTGGTATGAGTCGTTTCAGACGGATCAGGTGGAGCCATTGTTGTTGTGGTTACAGGCTCAGAATCAGTAAGAGTTCTATTAGACAGTATTGGAGCGACTGTGCCAGTTGTTGTGGTGAAGTTATTTACTGTAGCATTATTGGTATTATCGATCGTACTCACATCCATCGATGGCTCTGTTGTTGATCCTTTAGTGACAAATGAAGGACTTTCGGTATGAGTCGTTCCAGACAGATCAGGTGGAGCTATTGTTGTTGTGATTACAGGCTTAAAATCATTATCAGTTTCATTAGATAGTATTGAAACGACCGTGCCAGGGCCAGTTGGTGCAATGGAATTATTTACTGTTGCATTACTGGTATCATCAAATGTATTCACATCCATCGATGGCTCTGTTGTTGATACTTCAGTGACAGGCGAGGAACCTTTGGTATGAGTCGTTTCAGACGGATCAGGTGGAGCCATTGTTGTTGTGGTTACAGGCTCAGAATCAGTAAGAGTTCTATTAGACAGTATTGGAGCGACTGTGCCAGTTGTTGTGGTGAAGTTATTTACTGTAGCATTATTGGTATTATCGATCGTACTCACATCCATCGATGGCTCTGTTGTTGATCCTTTAGTGACAAATGAAGGACTTTCGGTATGAGTCGTTCCAGACAGATCAGGTGGAGCTATTGTTGTTGTGATTACAGGCTTAAAATCATTATCAGTTTCATTAGATAGTATTGAAACGACCGTGCCAGGGCCAGTTGGTGCAATGGAATTATTTACTGTTGCATTACTGGTATCATCAAATGTATTCACATCCATCGATGGCTCTGTTGTTGATATTTCAGTGACGGACGAAGGACTTTCGGTATGAGTCGTTCCAGACGAATCAGCTGAAGTCATTGTTGTTGTAATTACGGGCTTAGTTGTTTGATTGGTTCTTAATATTCCAGCATTTATACCAAAATCATCTCTATTCAGTATCGTCGGGACGTTCATTGGAGACTTGTCTGTCATTAACGAAAGAGTTGAAGTCGTATTTTCTGAATTCGTTGTCATCAATATATTATTAGAGGATACTGTCGTGGGTATTGGCGAAGTAGATGTAAAATTATCTATATCACTGGTTTTCGAAATATTAGTAGAAGTTTCGGTCATCGGTACTAATGTTCCAAGCGACCCAAGAGTTGTTGATATTGTCATTAAAATTGAAGTAGTGGTTGTTATTATTCCAGTATCATTATCTATAGAAATTGAATCGGGATTTTCTGTTGTTGATGGAAATACAGCTTCGTTTAGATGTGTTGTTGTTTCCGTCATTGAATCGGTAGCTGGATTCTTCTCTATTTTAGTGAATGTAGAATCAGAAGCTATTGTATTGGTTTCGGATTCTATCGATGAAGTTGTCTCCTCTGGAGATGTCGTCGAATCAGTCATGAAATTTTTAGTCTTCGTTGCTCCAGTTGTTACTGTCGTTAATGTCGATTCAGTCGTAGTAATTATTGAAGACAATGTTGTTAAACTTGGTAGAATAGAATCTTCAGTCGAAACTATTGATGAATCTGTTACATTCTCCGAAGTCGGTCCTACAGTTGAAGTTTGCGAATCTTGAGAAATTTTTTCCTTTATCTCTTTAAACACTCTATTACAAATTACGATTTTGCTAAATACACTCAAGTTTTCTAACTGCAAATAAAATCATATTACCTCTATTATTTCTTTAATATTTATTCGATTGTTGTCTTTTATAAATTATTGAACATCTACTTACATTCCTTAGTTTGAAATAAACATTACATACATAGGTCTTAAATTCTTTACTATGAACGAAATCAGTAGGTAACTCAGTAGATCCTTTTTGACTTGTTTGCTATAAATTAAAATTTTTTACACTTATTGCTTTATTCATCAAATAAATGATTCCTTAAATAATTAAAAACTTTTTATTTATTCAATAACTTACATTTTTCCGTTTCGATTCCTTTCGAATACGAATTCTTTCTAATACCAACTTTATAGTTTGTGGAGATAATTGATTTTTAATTGGAACATCTTTTATCACTTTCAATTGTCTTGGAAACGATAGATCATTATCCATTTCCCGGTTATGTGAATTTTCGCCCTCTAGAACCTAAAGATAGAATTACATATATTTCGGCTATACCTCTGCTATACATTATTTCTATAGCTATATTTCTGCTCAACTATAGTTATAATCTTTTTTGTATTTCAAAACTTTGAATAAAAAATAGGGTAAGAGTACCCGTACCTAGCCCCTAACCAGTAGCGAGCCAGTCCTATACTTTAACATTGGTTCAAAATATATATAGATATAATTTAACATGAGGTGGCTGGCTACTAGTTTGGGGCTAGGTACTGGTACTCTTACCTTACTAAGAATTATAAAAAAAATATATAAATAATATAATTGAAAAATAAAGTCGAAAAACCTTAATGAAAAAAATCTTCTCTGTCAACTTTTCTAGTGTTAAATTTATCACTGTTATCGTTTATCATTTTTCAAGACTTGTATACACGGAAAGAAAATTATGGGAATGGTTCCTATAATTTTGTGAAATTTTATCCTATACCAGTATAGGTATGACGACCATAAATTATGGGAACACGTCCTATAAATATAGGAATATTACCCATAATTATAGGAATAGTTCCTGTAATTATGGAAATGATACCTATACCATTATGGGAATAGTTCCTATAATTATAGGGATGGTTCCTATAATTTATGGGAATGGTTCCTACAATATTATAGGAATAGTTCCTATAATATATAGGAACGATTCCTATAAATTATAGAAACCATTCCTATAAATTATAGGAACCATTCCCATAATATTATAGGAACCATTCCTATAAATTATAGGAACCATTCCCATAATATCACAGGAACCATTTCTATAAATTATAGGAACCATTCCCATAATATTATAGAAATGGTTCCTATACTATTATAGGAATGGTTCCTGTAATAGTATAGGAATGGTTCCCATAATGGTATAGGGGTAGTTCCTATAATATATAGGAAACACTCCTATAATAGTATGGGTACAATTCCTATACTAGTATGGGTACAATTCCTATACTATTATAGGAACCATTCCTATAATGCATAGGAATACTCCCTATAATTTTCTTTCCGTGTACTTTTCAAAATATCATCGTTGTCATTAAAGAAATTAGTAAAAAAAATGTTTACCTGACAATTTATCCCAGCAAGTAAAATAAATATGAGTATTCTTAATAACATTTTCATCAATTATTTCACACATGTATCGACAACTAGTTTACTATAATTCACTACCTCAGAAAATACAGTACTGTCTTCGAAAAGGGATTTCCTTGCTCTTATATAACTTCATTATCTTCACTACGAAATTCGGAGAAACGATTTCTTATGAACATTTTTTTTTATCATTTTCCTGGGCATTATGCGTTATACTATACCGACAATAAAACTTAATATCAAGAAAAAAGTGTATTGTTTAATAAACAATATTTACTAATTGATATTACCTAGTGGAACCTCATCTATCACTAGATAAATATATAAAATTTATCTGAAAACTGAACGGGTTATTTTTTATCGCTCATTTGAAATTTTATTTTTAGATAACAATATTTTTTTTTTCGGATGGATTTAATTTTCAATGTTGTGTGTAATTTCATTTAAAATAAAAATATTTTTAGTAATATATATGAATGAGATAAAACTATTAGCAGGAAACTAAAAATGTCTGTGAATGTTTTAAACGAACAAACTAATTGACATTACGCAGATGGAGATGGATAAAGTTGAGGTGTTGGTGGTATCAATTTTAGTTGCGCGTATACTTGGATAAATAAACTATGTATTCGAGCATTCCCACACGTGGACTCAGATGTTAAAAAAAAAAAAAAAGAAAAATTAGACAGTGTAGAGATAATATTTTTTTATTTTCAAGATACATCTATTTTGTAGATCATAAATATTTTTGAAATAGTCATAATATTTATTCATCAGAAAATAGTTAAATACTCAATTTTTTCATCAGTACTTATTAATATCACTATTATGAAAATTTATAAAAGTATACAACAAAATTTTTAGGAAAAAATTCATGAGGAAATTCATATATATATGTTACATTCATAAATACCAATATTTTTTCCATTTAAAAACCACATTCCCTTTATTTTCTTGTACTATTTGTGAAATAAAAATATATTCTTATCGTCTATGTTTTAAAAACCAGTAATAAAATTCATAATTCATAACAAAAAAAATCATTTTTCAGATATATATGTATAGCACTTATAAACGAAAACATTAAGTGAGATTTTTGTTAGATAATTTTCTTAACTTTGAGAGTTCAACGACTTTACTTTTGTTATCAGACATAAAGCTTATCGAAGGTTCATGTAATTCGGTTGCATATAGTATCAGCTGCACTAAGAAATAAAAAAAATGACTCTTATTAATTAAAAAAAAAATCAACATTTTTTTTTTGAGTTGGGAAGTTACTACACGTTAGTTATATAGTATATATAGATATACATATATATATAATGTATAGTGAATCTCACACCCTCCGGTGATTCCGGTCTGTGCCAACATCCGGAAATCCGTGAATCCCCATAGAGAATCCACCAAGCATGGAACATAAGCGTAGGGTTACCACGATATATTTTTGTATATATGTATATTCTATCTTGCTCATACTTTACACACCCGATTATGATGAGTATAAAAAATACCGAGGGTCTGAATTATTATATTGATAGAAAAGTGAGTGTGATAAAGATCAAGACAGTTAAAATGACTATAAAAGAAAAGAGATATTAAATATAAATATATTATGTATGAGAGCAAAAGACATTAGGCGATGAATTCTAGACGCACGATTATGATTTAGTTCCAAGGGAAAATTCGGGGGACGAAATCTTTGTCCTCTCACGCGGTGATTGCTTGCATTATTTATGATAATGTCTTTTTTGTGAATTCGACACCACAGGATTAAAATTTTAAAAATATTTTATTTACTAATTTTAGTTTATTTTTTTTTTTAAATTTTAAATTTTGTTGAAATAACTATTGTTTAGTTAGTGACAAAATTAAAAGCTAGAGATTTCATTGAAATAGAGAGAGTATTAGTTAAAATCCACGTGCGTATCACAGGTTATATGGGGCATAGAGAAATATAGGGGATGAACGTGTCACGAGCAGCCCCACGAGCCTAGTTATGAGCTCGGTTGAGGGTGGTTTAGCAATCATTTCCTCTTTATTTCCTATCTCTGTCTCTTTCACTCGCTCTTGTTTTTCAGTCAGTATATAGATATAAACTTGACAAAGTATCAAATCGCCTTGTTGACCCGAGAGTATCATAATCGACTTCTCCCGCCTTTAGTTAATCGACCGAGGAATATATACAACTATAAGACTTTATTGAAATATTATTGGAAGCTACAAAAAATAATTATTTATCATAAAGAATTTAGTAACATATAAAAAATATGTTAAGCAATTAATTAGGGTAGGGTGGGGCGAAGTGGGCCCCATAAGCTGGAATGGGATTATCTTTACTTTTTTTTACTCGTTACACTACTTTATAAAGTATTATAAATTTTAAAATATGGGGCAAAGTGGGCAAAAAAGGAGGGCCTACTTTGCCCCAAGGGGCCCACTTTGCCCCACCTCACGTACAACAAATCAATAGGTAATTAAAAGATAGAAGATGATAAGTAAATACTTTTTGAAAATAATATAACTTTTTGTACTTTTGATGACCTTTATGTTGGTCGTCAAAAAATAATAGACACAAATTTCTTTGTGTAAAAATATTAGATCCGAATTTACGCCGAATATAATTAAAATAATTTTCCTTGAAATTACCTGTAGCATTGAAAGAAATTTTTTTTTTTTCGATGTTAATGTCGATGGACACATTAATATTATGCACAGAATGCACAGGATCAAAAAAAATTAGCAAGCAAAAAAAAGCCATTGGACCCCCATCACGACCCTGAAACGACTTTACGGGAATTATACAGCGAGAAATTGGGGAGATATGTAGCCGCTAAATGCGATGTGGTCATCCGTCACTCGAGTGAGATCTTTGCAGGTGTTTCACCTACACACATTTTTATTCTGCCTTCACATCATTTCTCTACACCTTCATTTCTATAAGTGTGTTGCGAATCCATTAAATATGTGTATCAATAAAGCACCGCCCGCAACATGAAAAAGTCCGCGGAAAAATAATACTTTTTTGAATGGTTGTGTGGCTCAAAAAGATAATAATAAAAATAATAAAGATAAAATAAATGATGAAATTGAGCAAAAAAAAAAACCTTGGAATGCATTGTAAAAAAAAACTCATTAAAAGCTCGCAAAGAGGACTACATAAGAATCCCAATGATCCTGATCCTAGTAGACAGGCTGGAGCCGCTTTCACAGAACCTATTCTCAGAAGTGGATCGTTCATTTCAGGCTACGCCTACCTGGGCAGGTGCTCTTGCTATTGTAAATGTATATACATGAGATTTTAAAAAAACACGGCAATGTCAAAAATTCATTTGAATTATTGAACTTTTTTTCTTTCGAAAACTTTTACTTACTTTATTACCATCATATTCTTTCGATACCCAAAAATATTATTGTGTTCTTAATGACTTTTTTTTGTTCACCAAATTCCCACGAAATGAAAAATCGAATTTCGGAGTAAAAATATAATAAATCAATTCTCTAATAAATTCAAATCAAAACAAATTTAAAAAACTGCATTTTATAATCATGAATAAATAATTTTGGATCATATAAAACTAAAAAAAAAAATTTTAATGTCATTAATACTTAAGATGTAAGGTTGTGAAAAAATTAGGAATTATTTATAAAGCAGTCTTAATATTTTTTTCTGAGTTCTCACGCCTGATAATTACCGGAAAATTTTTTAGCAGCTCTGGCCACCAGTCATGAGAAAATAAATCTTTTTGTCTTAATTGATTTTTAAACTACACAAATTATCGATATTCTTTTTCAATCATGTTTTTTTATTCTCACGCTCAGTAGCAGATAATTTTTTACCTTAATTGTTTTAGGAAAATTATAAAAAATTAATACTTGCAATAATTTATTTTCTTCGTAAATTCTCACATTCGATTTTATGAAAAAAAAAATTTTTCACTTCAATTTTTATTTTTAGAGCAACTATACTACGATACTGAAGTTAGCCGACGTCATAAATTTTTGATTCGTTTAAAAAACGACAAATTATAAAAAAATAAATATTTTTCAAAATTACACTTATAGTTTTTTTAATTTTCTACGTGTGCATATTTTTAGTTTTTTTTTTTTTTTTTTGTAATTGATTTGTTGAAATAAAAAATTCGTAAATTGCCACAATAAAATTTTGTATAGAAACAATAGAATTTTTTTAATGATAAAAAAGTCAATTAATTATATATATATATATATATAAAGAAAAGAAGATTGTTAAATATATATAGTACAATAGAGCAATGAAACATATAACGATGGACCGTAACGGAAATGATAAACGACCACGGACTTCATAACGTAAACGACCGAATGATACACTCACCGATTTCATTGTCCTGCTAAAGTTTTCCACGCACTTTTTTCCATTGTCATTGTATCTGTATTATTGTTATTATATATGTATATACATAGATATATGTGCATGTGAATTTCAAGTGTAGGCGTAGGCGAAATAAGCCGGAGAGAATGTGTATATAAGGCGTGTGTTATATATAAGTTTTCATAGTGACATTTCAAATCGAGAGTAAGGTAAAGTGCCTTTTCGCACCTTGTACCGGGGTATTATTCCTGGGGCGTGGATGAGTAGCGTTTAAAATAAAAATCATTTGAGTAGGTTAAGGTCTCTGCATCAAAAGCCAACACACATTTTATTGTATCTCTCATATATTCTCTTTCTCTCTCTTTATTCATCTTGAGTTGCGTGATGTTGTGTGATATTCTTCTTTAATACCAAAACGAATCAAAAAGGCATTCGTAGAACTTTTCCTAAAAATATGACAATGCATTAACCTTTTTTCGATTTTTTACACAATAATTAATTTTTTATTTCAATTTTTAAATTTTTTTCTTTTCAAATAAAAAACTTATTGAAAAGCAATATTGGAAATCCATTTATCTTTTTTTTTCAATTAATAAAATTTTTCATTATTTTTTAAAAATTACCTAATTGAAAATATCTGAACGTTTTTCCAATTCCACTAACATCAATTCATTTCATTAAAAAAAATATTTATCGACACTTCTTCCCCATGTATACATTAAAAAAAAAATATATTCTGCGAATTAGATCTAGTCCTCTCATTAAAATTTTAATTTAAAATTTATGTCGATGAATTTGTACTTAGTTTAAAAATTCGTCACTAGATGGCTGACGTAACAAATCTTCTCATCTATAGAACTACTCAATAACTTGAATATACTTGAATTCATATATTTTCTAATCAAAATAAGCAATACGACTGGAATTGAAAATTCTCTTTGAATTTCTGATTTCGATACATGTTAAAACTTTTAATTTAAATTTTTCTAGTCTTGTGACCAACCAATGTTTTTTCAAAAATTTGGAATCAATAAAATCGTGAAATTAACCCAAAACATAGCATATACACTCCGTTTTAAATATAAAAATCGAAGGGTCGCAACATAAAATAAATATTTTCTCTAAATTTTAGCATCGTAAAAAAATAACGTACGTCATAAAATACATTAAGCAATAATTGATGTTAAGCATTGTCTGAGTAACAATATTAAATATAACAACATCTGAATCACTTGATATAATGTCCGTTGTATTATGTTTTACCTACATATACATATATAGATTATTTAGCCCGTTGGTGCGTGTCCCACGAGTGTATCGATTGCTCCGCCCCCTGCTGCGTAGTCATGACGACACACCCTGTCCTATCTAACCCCTAGTCTAACCTCCAACTTCGATGTGTCCTTCGTCCTTTTTACTCATCCTTATATATCTTCCTCTCTTAGTATATATAGTATACACTCTAGTCTATATACTTCATGTACTCTCCACTACCCGACTCTCGCTCTACACTAGTTCATCACGTCAACCAACAGCAACAGTAAAGGTACTGTTGGTTGTATTAAAAAATATACACAACGCGAAAGGAGACATTCACTCTTATGTCATCTTCTCATGACAAGTTCTACACAGAACTGCAATATTACATCTCAAACATAAATTTTCTATTCTGAAATAAATTAAAAAAATTTTAAGTTTTTTTTTTTAATCATAAATAAAAAATTTAATTACAGTTTTTTTTTAATTGTATTAAACATCATTAATTTTTTTTATATTTTTTTTTATATATTACACCAATAATATTACACTGCAAAAAAATGGGGTAAGTTCAGGTGGTGTAGGTGTTAAAATTTTCGGTGTTAAATTTCAACTTCAAAAGTGGGGTTAAAATAACACCGCCGAAGGTGTAAGTATATTCTTTACCAGTGTTAAAAAAATTTTCCAGTGTTAAAATATTTTTCGGTGTTCAAAATATATTTTTGCTGACTCGATCACTACAGTTAGACAGTATTTTAATTAATTAATTAAATTATTGGTGATTGAAATGCTGGGCGTAAAATTATGTAATTTTTTAATAAATTACGCATACCATAAATAATTATTTGAATAAGTATATAGCAAAAGTGAAATTTCCTCATGATAATATTCATTACATATATTTTTATACTTATAATACATTTTTTTTACACCGATTTAACACCGCCAAATTCCACCACCTACACCGGTGTTATTTGATTTTAACACCGTTATTTTTACAGTATAATAATAATGATAATACTAGAAATAATAATAGTTATTATTATTAATAATAATAATAATAATAATAATAATAATAATAACTATAGCAACAACAACGAAAACCGATTGGATGATGAGTAAAGGTGAATTAGGAAAGAAAAAATCATCCATCACTATTCGAAGATCATATATGTATATATATATATACAAAACGATTTGATTTTGATGGACGGATGATGTTTTAGACTTTTAAGCATTCTATAGGTTTCACATCATAGAATTGATGAACGTCTTTGACTAATTTATTATATACCAAAAATAAACGCATGAGATTTATAGTAATGATCCGATATACCTTAAGAAAAGCTTTGTTCTTTATATATAAAATAAAGAATATACATCATAAACATAGATACACAATTTGTCCGTTATAAATGTATCTTAAAAATTCCTAAATCAAATTTACGGCCGAGCATTTTAAAATAAATTATAGAATATAAATATGTGTGCTGTATATATATATATATATATATATATATATATATATATATATATATATATATATATATATATATATGTGCGTATACTTATATATTTCATTATAATATTAAATTAATATATATTATATTTTCAAATAAACAATTAGATAGTATCTATAAAATTAATATCTTGTTTTATCATGTGTATTCACTTATTCAAGTTTAAAAAAATTACGTTAATTTTATCTGTCGTATCAGGAATCCGTATCTTTATTTTTTCATATTAAGATTAATATTAATATTTTTTACTTTTTTATTCACTGTCTCTCATAGTGGCTTTGTAATGTTGTAATGTACACTATTATCACACTGGCTTTTAAACGTCTATCTAAAAATACTACACAATTTATGCTGTATGCACTGTAGTTGTTTCATTGTTGTACGGTATCATATATGTACATACACCTTTGTGGACAGGTTACTTAATATATGACGGTTCGCACAATGAGTGAATGAAAAATTTTTTAATTATTGAAGTTTTTGCATTTTTTTTCTACTAGAAATAAATAGTAATATACAAAGTTATTATTAAGGCCAGGATTTTTTCCTTAATTAAAAAATTGACAATTAATAATTAATGATGTCAAATTTTTGATATTACGGCAAAAATCGGTCGTACAGAAAAATTTTTCAAGTAAAAGTTGTTCAAAATTTATTTTTCTAAAAACAATGTCTCATATAATTTTTCCTTAGGATTAATAAGGAAGCCGTAATTTCAAAATTAAGATTTTCATAATTAACAAAAATTTGAATCATTCATTATGAATGTTAATTTTTGAATTACGGCGAAAATATCGGTCGTATAAAAAAATTATTAGAGACTTTTTTTTTACAAAATTAAATTTTGAACAACTTTTACTTCAAAAATTTTTTTATAAGACCAATATTTTCACCGTAATTTCAAAATTGAGATTTTCATAATTAATAAAAATTTGAATCATTCATTATGAATGTTAATTTTGGAATTACGGCGAAAATATAGGTCGTATAAAAAAATTATAAGAGACATTTTTTTTCGAAAATTAAATTTCCTACAACTTTTGTTTGAAAAGTTTTTCTATAAAACCAATATTTTCTCCGGAATATCAAACATTTGAACGATTCTTTTCAAAATTAAGGCAAAAATTTTGTCCCTATATATAATAACATATGCACAGAAAAGTTTTACTAGTCCTAAGAAATTTTTTGCATTATAAATTGACAAAAATATTTTTTTTGAGGCGAGAAAAAAATCCAAATTTGTGTAGAAAAATTATTTACTTGTAAAATTAAAAAAAAGATGATTATTTATTAAAAAGTTAATTATAATGTAATATTAGGAAATTAATGCCGTTGATATTTAATTGTATGTATTAGGATGTATATATGTATGTAAATATATACATGAGTGACAAGTTTATGAAAAAGACTGATGAAAGTGAGGGCGTGCTCCGGAACATCTGGTGGTGATGTGCCCCTTGATGTCGATCAATTACATTGTCCTGTTTTCACCGCAGATACAATATATAACTAAATATCTACTGTATCTTATGTATTATAATTGATTCGGAACATTATTATAAATAAGATAAATATCTCCAGAGTCTGAGGTTAAATGAGCACTTAAAATAATATGTAATTATGTTTCTTTTTATAAGTATGTATCAATGGTATACTATTATTTTATATATACATATTTATTTGCTTTAGCTACTGTTTTATTTGACTATTTAAAAAAATTATATGTTGGTTGTGTTGTAAAATAATCTGTTGGTGGTTTCTGAAAAATATTTTCATTAATTAGTAGCCATGTAAGCAGATATAGTGAACCGGGGCACAATAGACCACCTCAAAAATTTACTAAAAAAAAAATTCTTTCTTGTCATCGTCATATTTTTATGGGCTTCATATATTTACCAAATTTCAAAGCGATACAAAGTACCTGGGGCACGACGGACCCCCAAAAAATTTTGAAAAAAAAATCACTGTAAACTCGATGCTCAAAAGCCACAAAAAATAATTAACGGCTGAGAGGTCCGTCGTACCCCGTGTCTTGTAAGTTATCAAATATTTAAATATTTTATTTTAATTAATATTTTATTAGCTGTTAATTTCTTTTGTAGTTACTATAAATAAAAAAATAAACTAGGCGTGAAAAGAAAAGTACTGAGGTAAAAGTATTCAGAGAAATGAAGAATACAATGAATAAAGAAATGCTCATAATCCGGAAAAGCCGAGCTGACGTTCAAGATCGAACAATAATAAAGCAAAGAAAGTATATACGTATATAAGATCATAGTTTTCTTGCACGTCGGCAAAGGTCTTTTATTCGCTTACTTTCTTATATTTTTTTCCTAAAAGTATATATCTTAGTGAGTGTGTGTTTTCGTTAAAAATGTTGAAAAATTTAGTAAGAAATGCTAGACCAGTAGATTCAAGAATCTAGAATCTAGAAAATATATATATGTAGTGAAAAAAAACTAAAACGATGTAGTGGAGTCAAGCCAAAGCACTCGAGCGCACAATGCGGGTACAAAGGACCAACAATAGAAAACGATACACAGCTGGCTTGTAAAACACAGAGATCCTGTGAAGATACAGATAACTGAAGGCTACCGCCGTTTTATATGTTTTTTATTTTATTTATTATTTTTTCTACGTGTCCACGGGTGTGGTCCAGCTAATGTTTACCAGGAAAAGTTTACGAAAATTTATTTCGGCATTAAGGAGAAATTTATTTTTGAAAATTCGTAATTTTCTAAAAACCGAAAGGTGTCTAATTGAAGTAAAAAAAATTGTTTCAAATAAATTGTAAAGAATTTGAGTTATTTTTTGTGAAATCTTCTTAAGATGAATGGTGTCGTTCTCTTTACTTGGTGTGTATAAAAAATAAAAAGTTCAAGGAATGGAACGGAATGGAATAGAAGAAGTTTCCCGCTGTGAGAAGCGGAAGTTTCCGCACTCAGGGTGAGATTAACCCTCTTGGCTTGCATCGCGATTTTTTGTTGAACCGATTTCTTACACTTGAAGACTGTACAAAACTACGGCTGTGTACTGACACAGTACTACTGTATTACTGCGACAGCTAAATGAAAGAGAGACCGTCAAAGACTTGAGTACGAGTGTTGTGAAAAAGGATGAAAGTGTAGAAATGCGATGCACTGTCTTGATCTCGAAGGATTATTGTTAAGATCTTTCGGTAGATTTAAGTGCGTCCTTGAGGCTTAAAAGAAAATATTTTTTTAAAGGATATATTTATTATAACAATACGTAGACATATAATAGTTAGTTATTTTTGTGGTAGTTATATATACACTGTAACTGTTACAGTGCAAAAAAATAATAAGAAAGATTTTAAGAATAAAGAAAAGCTTTTGAAGATTTGTTTGTCGATTTTTACGGATTACCGGTCTTTGGATTACGGGATTTTCGTCCCCTCTTCAAAAGTGATTCCTCACACTCCAAAGGAAAAGTCGAATCATTTTTACTAAAGAAGAAAACATCAATAATTTATTTATAATTATTCTTGAGAAGAATAATAAATACTGTATAAATTATTTGTCAAGTACAAAGTATTGCACACCTCAAGCGCGAATGCGCTGTGTGTGCCTTACTGTCGAAATTATTTTTTCGACTAATTTACTCATGTTAAATCAGCGCTATTTTTTTTTAATTACCCTAAAATGAGTTAAATCGTATTCAAGTACAAAGATAATTTAATACGAAATAATTTGGGACCGGTGTTAAGTTGATTTATTATTTGATTGATTTAAAAAAAATTATTTTAATGCAAGAATTCAGTGCTGTCAGTTGTTACGTGTGAATCTTCGGAAACACGATAACTCCCGATAGACACCATTAATCGGCCTAACTTTTTTTTTTATTGTCTTTGTATTTTTTATTACAAGAACCCTTATGAAAATCACTATCTGAATCCTTTTGGTTTAATTGTAATTAATTAAAGACGTAAAACTGATTATTCGTGAAAAATTTAGCTGCCATTTTTACTGTTGTTATTATTTTTTTTTCATTGTTTCTCTCTATTAACTAGTGGTGGCAGCACTAGCGTACCATTATGTTTGAAAAAAAGAGCGAAATCTAAGACAAAGGGTGGGATATTTAAAAAAAATGTTAGTAAAAAAATATTAAACTGAAAATAAGAAATAAAAAAAAACAAATTGATAATTTCTAAGCTGAATAAAAATCCATAATAAAGAAAAGTACATTAATATTATATAATAAAAGTAATGATTAAAAATAAAATGAGCGACTGAGGTGTGCACTTTTGGATTTTCCAACATTTTTTGTTTTTTTTTATGGGGTTGACTTTGCAATGGAAAATTACTATTTTTCATAGTGTAATATTTTTCACATTAATAGTGATAATAGTAATAATAGTAAAATTATGACCGAAAATATATATGATTAAAAATAACGTTTTTTAATTTTATGTTTAAAATTAAAAGGTCGATTTTAGGTATAAAATCTATACATATTATGTACATACACGTACGTGTGTGGGTATTGGTGATGGTCTATAGAGATTATTATTTAGATCTGTTTGACTTGCCACGCCTACAATCAAACGATTCATCTGAGAAATATAATAATAGATCTAAACATGAGATAACGAAAATATTCTGTCATTTCTTCGGAGAAATATCGTAAGAATTTGCAAAATTAATTTTTAAATTTGAATATTCATTTTTTTATATTTTATATTCCATTTAAATTTATATACATTTTTCAGCCAGCAAATATAATAAATTAATAAAAAACATATGTATGTATAAAATCCAAATATATATAATTTTTAATGACACTTTTAGTAAGAAATTTTTTCATTTATTTGAATCACTTTTTTTTTTTAATAAAAAAGATTTATATTTAGTAGTACATTTATATTATATATAAATATATGTATCCCTAAAACATAAATTTAAAGTTTTTCGGGGAAAAAAATATTGAGAAAATTTAAAGATGACCTTATTTTAACACACCTGTGTTTTTTTTTAATTGACATGATACTATACCTGAAGTGTGATGAAAACGTTCAAAGAAAAAAAAAAAAACTAATAAAAAAAGGGAGAAAAACTATTCCAGCTTGTTAGACTCTATTGTGTATCCTCATATATTTTATGACTTAAATACTACAATTTAAGGCCTATTATTTTTTTGAAAATAATAAAAATCTTACAGGGACTATGAAAATTTGAAAAAATGATTTTGAAAATAGAAATATCAAAAATAAAATTTTTTTTAGTTTGTTTGAATATGCTAAATGAAGTATAAATAAAAATATATACATATATATTGAGTAAGTAAACAAAAACACGTGCCAAGAGTCCTAAGCAAACAGAATAGCAAAGCCAATGAGAAGCATTTACGTCAACTTATAATGTCATTAAATGGTGATCCTGAGTAAAGAGAGTAAAATGTGTAATGTGTGAACGAGTCAAAACGTTCATTTAGGATTAAATGTAAAAATTAAACCCCCGTTCTCCTATTTACGTCTTTGGTTTTTGTAAGCTCTCGGATTATCAAATGATCTCTCAAGCATTTTCAGCCTCACCATTGCACGTGTTCAATCTTTCTGCATACTATATATTAACAGGATTGAATATTAAAACTATAAGGCTACACTGCTATGGGGCTTGTCCCTGATTCATTCATATATATTTATAACTTGAATAAGTATGATACCCCTTAATGTCTTCGCAACGAATTTTTAATTAGATTATGAATGATTGGTGGTTGGTTCTCTCTGTATCTGCACAACCCTTAATGTTTTACTAAGGGCGAATGTGGGGTGAAATGAAGACGATAAAAAAATAATGAGAATATTGTGTGGATTTAAATGAGTTGTTACTGTTTTTTTTTTTTTTGACGCAAAATTATTTTTTTACTTTCAAAAATATTTAAACCTCGTGTAAAAAAAAATTATTGAAGGAAAAAATAATGAAAGTTAAATTAAAAATTGTTCTATCATCTTTCTTATAAAAAATATATATAAATCATCTTTACTCTGTCCTTTTATTATTTTAAGTATAGTTAGTGTTCCAGCGATCCGCTAGATGGCTTTTGATCACAAAATCTTTTCGTGCGTGGTAAGGAATCTTACTTCTTATTGGCACAACTAAATGGTTAGCTTGCAATGTATAGAGAACATAACCAACAAATAACAAGATTGTAATATAAAAATCAAAATTTATTATAAGTAGAACATGAAATTAGTTTTTTTGAATGCTGAAAAATATGTCATGTACGCTAGATTTTTTTTTATTGGCTATAAATTTATTTTTTGCTAGTAATGCCGTTTGATTCCAAGCTTTACTAAAATATATTTTCAGAAAAATAATTTTTAATTTTATTAATAAGGTAAGAAACCCAGTCCCGATCAAAGAACTAGTATCCAATTACTCATGCATTTGTATATCTATATTTGCTAAATTTTACTAAATATAGAAATACAAATATATGAAGTAATCGAGGTACTGGGTCTTTTACCTTATGGCTCTGAAAAAAATAGCTTAGATAAAATTAGATTGTATCCTTTTTTGCTCATTATTATGTTGTATTACTATCTATAGATGTATCTGCGTTCGATAATGAGCATTAATTATTAATTAGGTTACGCAATAGTTACAATTTATTACAAATAGAAATGTAAAAAAAAAAATGTTACGAGTATAAGAATACATAAAACAAATAAATAATAATGAAAATTTTTATTCAAAGATAAGGATCTTGAGTATGTGAATACAGAGGTTGAAAAAGGCGGAGCAGGAACCCACGAAAGCCTCGAGGGCACCACGCCCCTCGAACATGAACCTGTTGTGTGGATAAAAAATCGAAGAAAAGAATTAAAAGACTCTCAAGAACGTCACACATGATACACAAGAAGGAGAGAAAGACAATTACAAAGACGCTAAAAATATCAGCATAAAATAAAAAAAAAAAAATTAAGATCGATTAACGAATCTGTTGAGACCCGGGAAATAAAAACTTGTAATTAAATTAAAACTTGCCGTAATTAAATTTCCATTAACTTTCATCACATTATAATTGAATGTATTTTTTCAATCATCAGAAATTACAATAGATGTTAAATTGATACAAAGTGATGTCTATTTAACTTCACTAGTCAAAATGTTTATACCCATTGTTTACAAATGTATGACGATTTATTTTATAAATAATAAAAAATAGTGCGGCCATGTGTGTCTTATGTGTAAGGATAAAATATATCTTTAAGGATAATTTATCAGATCAAAAGTACATAGGGTAAAGGATCGTGTAAATCAGTTAGGATCACATGGAAATCAGATTCATTAGTGTTAAACCAACGTGGGGGTGGAAGTCTGACGCTCGCGGCAACCCTCGACGTAAACACAAAAACGGGGGTGTGTCAACCTACGACTCTATATACTCTGTTCTGCCACTGTACAATGTGGGGTTCGTTATTGCGCGGTCACACGCCCTTATACTTTTTTTTCTTTTTCCTATATTCATATATATATATTTATTTATATATGTTGGTATGAATGCACCTATCTAATACCTCTTTTGATCTATAGATTGGATTGTTAGGAATTCACGAGATTTATTCTTGTCAAGCTTCAAAGGTTTGTCGAAATATTTGCTTATTATTTGTGCTGGACAGGTATACTTTACAAAACAAATTAAAATATATGAGATATTTATTTGTTTTTATTAGTTGTATATATTTCCTATATAGGAGTTTGGATTATTTATTTTTTTAAAGTACTCATGTAGTGTGATGTGAGAATACACCCTTTGAGTCTTTAAAAGCACACGACAGCCTTAATATAAACTAATAAAGTTTTTTACATATTGTTTGAGTCTACGCTGATAATTTACTGGCAGAATTCACGGCTCCCCAATTTCAAAACACAGTAAGGGACAAAATTTTTAAAATCGATTTTTTAGTACTTCTAGGTCTTGTGAACATGATTCAATTCATACTTCAAAAATTTTATTTTTGTCAGTTACTGTGTTCTAAAATTGAGGAGCCGTTCATTGTTATCAATTAAAAAAAAATGTCTTGCAGTCAAAACTCAATAAAATAACTGTCAAAAAAATCCGGTGTGAGTCTACACTATTCCAGTGTTGAACAAAAAATAGTTTTATTTTTAAAGTATCAGAAGTTGAATTCTATTTCAAATACAAAAAAAAAATTTTGATTAAAACTCTTACTCACACCCTAATAGGGGAGGGTGGGGCAGAGTGGGCCCCTTAAGGAAAATAATTATAATATCGTTAATTTTTTCATCGCGTTTACTTATTTTTAGGCCCTTGATACTTATTTTCACTTCATTATGCTGCGTCGATTAAAATTGAAAAATCGAAAATTAGGGGCAGAGTGGGCCCCCTACAAAAATTAGGCAAAAAATGTATTTATTTTATTTTCCGTCAAGTTATGACCTTCGTAATGTTTTTATCATATTCTAGGCAAATATGTGATATGTGGAGCAAAATGGACCACTCGAAAAAAAAAATTGTAACGAAAAAATTTTTTATTTTTCGTTTTCAATTTTTTTCGAGTGGTTCATTTCACCCCAAATATTACATATTGGCCTTAAATATGATAAAAAACGTTATAGAGGTCATAACTTGACGGAAAATAAAAAAAATTTTTTTTTTTATAATTTTTTGAGAAAGGGGCCGTCGTGCCCCAGGCTCTCCTATCTTTAACTTTCTTGATAAATTATATTTAATGAACAGTTTTGGTGGTCTATTTTATCCCTCATTATATAAGAAATTTCAATAAGCTTATTATCCGTCCGAATTTATTGACGTATAGAAAATTTTGAGGGGCCCACTCTGCCCCATGGGGCCCACTTTGCCCCCCCTTCCCCTACTTCGTATGTACACCATTTTAACACCGTTACACCGATGTAAAATCACTTTAACACCACACTGGTGTTATAATAAATCCATTTCAACACTGCTTTTTTTACAGTGTATCAGTATTTGTAAGAAATCAAACAGAATTTATCGGAAGTATTGTTAAAACATAAGTAATTAAAATAATCATTACTGATTCAGTTTACTTAACAGTTGACAGGAGTAAACATTAGATATATACCCTCGTGTATCACAAACAAGCCCTCGGGGACTGTAAAAGACGAGGGTTCGTTGACATCTAAAGAGCGATACCTTCAGGATTACAAGGATTAAACAGAAATTGAATCACTTGTCACCCACCCTTGGCTTTTACGCAGATATTTAAATTATTCCGTCTCTGTGTCCTTTAATCATCATGTCTTTACAGTGAAATTCATTAACCGTTCATCAATTCTAAACTATCGAATATAAATAATGAATGCCAATATCTATGATACTATTAGTAATTTTTAGTGTGATCAACAACACTGGAATTAAATTAGTTATTTAAGAAATTGTTAAATTTCGTTCGCATAAACAATAGAGCTAAACATAAAGTTAAATGTGCATGGAGATAGATGATTAAATAAATTAAAAAATAAACTTCGAACAGGATATTTTCACCCTAATGAAGTCGTGTTTAATATAAAACTCGTGGAAAATCCCAGAGACTCGTTCAACGCGTTTCTCTTCACCTCTGCCACCCTTAGACTACTCTCGCTTGCACCCCGCAAGCTAATCTGACTTTGATTAAACTTTTAGCGACACGTACGGGGGATGAGTGAGAAAGAAAGTAGCTAATAGAATTGCCAGTTGTTGTTGGTAGTGTTGTTGTAGTTGTTAGATGTAGAATGTTGATGAGTAAGTCGATTTTTATTACATTCCAGTGCATGAATTAACTTTACCCTTGTTCGCGAATGAACGACTAATCTCAAAAGACGTCACAGGATTATCAGCTACTAAAATTTTGTATGCATAAAACAATTTTCTATTTTTAGTATCTAATATTTATGGTGGTTTAGTAATTGGTTACTCCCTGATTTAAAAAAACGATTCGAAACGATTCGCAATGTTAAACTTCCATAAGAATGTCGATTCAAAAGTATTCAACGTATTCAAAAGCATTAAAAATTTTTTTTTTCGAATCGTTTCAAAACGTTTCTTTTAATAAGGGCTAACTGACGAACTAAAAGAGTGAACATCTGTCAGTAAAAAAGCTATATTAGGAGCTGATTAATTTAATCAATGATAAAAGTAATGTTACTTTCTTTTGATAATGGTTATAAAAGCTAGAGAACTAACGTATTCAGCTACATACTCGATTTCTTATGAAAGACAAAAAAAATACTAGTAACGCCATCTAGCGGCATGCTATGGTACTTAGTTCAATGCAGGAAGTATTAAAAGAGAGAAAAGTGATTCCCGAAGATAACTGGGTACAATATATACCCTAATAGCCATATTATCCGGAACTTGACGTTAACATTCCGGCAACTCGTTGGCGTAAAAAACAGTTGATGGCAACTTACCGCCAAGTTGAATGAAATAAATTGAGTGAGTAAGAAATTGCCAATAACTTGACGGAAACTTTCTCTGTAGACTTGCCTTCATATCACGGCTTCAGATTTTCGTTTAATTTCTGAAAATATCTATAAATGTATATTCAGCGAAAATAGAAACTATTCATAGATAAATAACAATCAGAAAAGAGTAGTGTGATTATGTATGAAATGGATAAACAAAAGACAAGTAGGAATAGTAAGGAATTAAATAAACGAATTAATGTGCAAATGGAACGTCTCTTTTAAAAATAAATTTAATTCAAAAGTGCTTGCAAATAATAAGAATTTGCTAGGCAGTAAGATTCAATGAAATCAAAAAAGTAATCATTATAATTATAGCTACGACAAGATTAAATTGAAGTACAGACTATAAATCGGTATAATAATATAATTTTATGTCTTGAATATGTATGTAGCTATCTACTCAATTTCACCACTTCCTGAGGCTTCTCAGTAACACCTCCCGGAGTATTCTCGGCTAGGCCATCTAGACCGATTCGGCGCTATCTAAAACTTTATCAGTAACACCTTCAGCCTTGTTAGTAACACCTTCAGCCTTGTCAGTAACACCTTCTGCTTTTTCAGTTACACCTTCTGCCTTTTCAGTTCCACCGACTGCTTTTTCAGTTACGTCTTCTGCCTTTCCAGTTACACCTTCAGCTTTGTCAGTAACACCTTCAGCCTTGTCAGTAACACCTTCTGCTTTTTCAGTTACACCTTCTGCCTTTTCAGTTCCACCTACTGCTTTTTCAGTTACGTCTTCTGCCTTTTCAGTTACACCTTCAGCCTTGTCAGTAACACCTTCAGCCTTGTCAGTAACACCTTCTGCTTTTTCAGTTACACCTTCTGCCTTTTCAGTTCCACCTACTGCTTTTTCAGTTACGTCTTCTGCCTTTTCAGTTACACCTTCAGCCTTGTCAGTAACACCTTCAGCCTTGTCAGTAACACCTTCTGCTTTTTCAGTTACACCTTCTGCCTTTTCAGTTCCACCTACTGCTTTTTCAGTTACACCTTCTGCCTTTTCAGTTCCACCTACTGCTTTTTCAGTTACGTCTTCTGCCTTTTCAGTTACACCTTCAGCCTTGTTAGTAACACCTTCAGCCTTGTCAGTAACACCTTCTGCTTTTTCAGTTACACCTTCTGCCTTTTCAGTTCCACCTACTGCTTTTTCAGTTACATCTTCTGCCTTTTCAGTTCCACCTACTGCTTTTTCAGTTACACCTTCTGCCTTTTCAGTTCCACCTACTGCTTTTTCAGTTACACCTTCTGCCTTTTCAGTTCCACCTACTGCTTTTTCAGTTACGTCTTCTGCCTTTTCAGTTACACCTTCAGCCTTGACAGTAACACCTTCAGCCTTGTCAGTAACACCTTCTGCTTTTTCAGTTACACCTTCTGCCTTTTCAGTTCCACCGACTGCTTTTTCAGTTACGTCTTCTGCCTTTTCAGTTACACCTTCAGCTTTGTCAGTAACACCTTCAGCCTTGTCAGTAACACCTTCTGCTTTTTCAGTTACACCTTCTGCCTTTTCAGTTCCACCTACTGCTTTTTCAGTTACGTCTTCTGCCTTTTCAGTTACACCTTCAGCCTTGTCAGTAACACCTTCAGCCTTGTCAGTAACACCTTCTGCTTTTTCAGTTACACCTTCTGCCTTTTCAGTTCCACCTACTGCTTTTTCAGTTACGTCTTCTGCCTTTTCAGTTACACCTTCAGCCTTGTCAGTAACACCTTCAGCCTTGTCAGTAACACCTTCTGCTTTTTCAGTTACACCTTCTGCCTTTTCAGTTCCACCTACTGCTTTTTCAGTTACGTCTTCTGCCTTTTCAGTTACACCTTCAGCCTTGTCAGTAACACCTTCTGCTTTTTCAGTTACACCTTCTGCCTTTTCAGTTCCACCTACTGCTTTTTCAGTTACGTCTTCTGCCTTTTCAGTTACACCTTCAGCCTTGTTAGTAACACCTTCAGCCTTGTCAGTGACACCTTCTGCTTTTTCAGTTACACCTTCTGCCTTTTCAGTTCCACCTACTGCTTTTTCAGTTACACCTTCTGCCTTTTCAGTTCCACCTACTGCTTTTTCAGTTACACCTTCTGCCTTGTCAGTTCCACCTACTGCTTTTTCAGTTACGTCTTCTGCCTTTTCAGTTACACCTTCAGCCTTGTTAGTAACACCTTCAGCCTTGTCAGTAACACCTTCAGCCTTGTCAGTAACACCTTGTGCTTTTTCAGTTACACCTTCTGCCTTTTCAGTTCCACCTACTGCTTTTTCAGTTACGTCTTCTGCCTTTTCAGTTACACCTTCAGCCTTGTCAGTAACACCTTCAGCCTTGTCAGTAACACCTTCTGCTTTTTCAGTTACACCTTCTGCCTTTTCAGTTCCACCTACTGCTTTTTCAGTTACGTCTTCTGCCTTTTCAGTTACACCTTCAGCCTTGTTAGTAACACCTTCAGCCTTGTCAGTAACACCTTCTGCTTTTTCAGTTACACCTTCTGCCTTTTCAGTTCCACCTACTGCTTTTTCAGTTACACCTTCTGCCTTTTCAGTTCCACCTACTGCTTTTTCAGTTACACCTTCTGCCTTGTCAGTTCCACCTACTGCTTTTTCAGTTACGTCTTCTGCCTTTTCAGTTACACCTTCAGCCTTGTTAGTAACACCTTCAGCCTTGTCAGTAACACCTTCAGCCTTGTCAGTAACACCTTGTGCTTTTTCAGTTACACCTTCTGCCTTTTCAGTTCCACCTACTGCTTTTTCAGTTACGTCTTCAGCCTTGTCAGTAACACCTTCAGCCTTGTCAGTAACACCTTCTGCTTTTTCAGTTACACCTTCTGCCTTTTCAGTTCCACCTACTGCTTTTTCAGTTACACCTTCTGCCTTTTCAGTTCCACCTACTGCTTTTTCAGTTACGTCTTCTGCCTTTTCAGTTACACCTTCAGCCTTGTTAGTAACACCTTCAGCCTTGTCAGTAACACCTTCTGCTTTTTCAGTTACACCTTCTGCCTTTTCAGTTCCACCTACTGCTTTTTCAGTTACACCTTCTGCCTTTTCAGTTCCACCTACTGCTTTTTCAGTTACACCTTCTGCCTTTTCAGTTCCACCTACTGCTTTTTCAGTTACACCTTCTGCTTTTTCAGTTACACCTTCTGCCTTTTCAGTTCCACCGACTGCTTTTTCAGTTACGTCTTCTGCTTTTTCAGTTACGTCTTCTGCCTTTTCAGTTACACCTTCAGCCTTGTTAGTAACACCTTCAGCTTTGTCAGTAACATCTTCCGGTTTGTCAGTAACACCTTCTGTTTTTTCAGTTACGCCTTCTGGCTTGTCAGTAACACCTTCTGGTTCGTCAGTAACACCTTTTGGTTTGTCAGTAACACCTTCTGCCTTTTCAGTTACGCCTTCTGCTTTTTCAGTTACGTCTTCTGCCTTTTCAGTTACACCTTCAGCCTTGTTAGTAACACCTTCAGCCTTGTCAGTAACACCTTCTGCTTTTTCAGTTACACCTTCTGCCTTTTCAGTTCCACCTACTGCTTTTTCAGTTACACCTTCTGCCTTTTCAGTTCCACCTACTGCTTTTTCAGTTACACCTTCTGCTTTTTCAGTTACACCTTCTGCCTTTTCAGTTCCACCGACTGCTTTTTCAGTTACGTCTTCTGCTTTTTCAGTTACGTCTTCTGCCTTTTCAGTTACACCTTCAGCCTTGTTAGTAACACCTTCAGCTTTGTCAGTAACATCTTCCGGTTTGTCAGTAACACCTTCTGTTTTTTCAGTTACGCCTTCTGGCTTGTCAGTAACACCTTCTGGTTCGTCAGTAACACCTTTTGGTTTGTCAGTAACACCTTCTGCCTTTTCAGTTACGCCTTCTGCTTTTTCAGTTACGCCTTCAGCCTTGTCAGTAACACCTTCCGTTTTTTCAGTAACACCTTCAGCTTTGTCAGTAACACCTTCTACTTTTTCAGTAACACCTTCAGCCTTGTCAGTAACACCTTCCGGTTTGTCAGTAACACCTTCTGTTTTTTCAGTTACGCCTTCTGGCTTGTCAGTAACACCTTCCGTTTTTTCAGTAACACCTTCCGTTTTGTCAGTAACACCTTTCGTTTTTTCAGTAACACCTTCCGGTTTGTCAGTAACACCTTCTGTTTTTTCAGTTACGCCTTCTGGCTTGTCAGTAACACCTTCTGGTTCGTCAGTAACACCTTCTGTTTTTTCAGTTACGCCTTCTGGTTCGTCAGTAACACCTTCTGGTTTGTCAGTAACACCTTCCGTTTTATCAGTAACACCTTCAGCTTTGTCAGTAACACCTTCCGGTTTGTCAGTAACACCTTCTGGTTCGTCAGTAATACCTTCTGCTTTTTCAGTTACGTCTTCAGCCTTGTCAGTAACACCTTCCGTTTTTTCAGTAACACCTTCAGCTTTGTCAGTAACACCTTCTACTTTTTCAGTAACACCTTTAGCCTTGTCAGTAACACCTTCCGTTTTTTCAGTAACACCTTCAGCTTTGTCAGTAACACCTTCTACTTTTTCAGTTACGCCTTCTGGCTTGTCAGTAACACCTTCTGGTTCGTCAGTAATACCTTCTGCTTTTTCAGTTACGTCTTCAGCCTTGTCAGTAACACCTTCCGTTTTTTCAGTAACACTTTCAGCTTTGTCAGTAACACCTTCTGTTTTTTCAGTAACACCTTCAGCTTTGTCAGTAACACCTTCTGGCTTGTCAGTAACACCTTTTGCCTTTTCAGTTACGCCTTCGGGACTTGTCTCTGTATCAGGATGTGTGACAAATTCAGCACCGACATCTACTGTCGTTTTAGATTTGGGCGTCGTAACTGGTGTCGTGACATTTCGTGCCGATACTCCAGAAGTGGTTTTTGTACGAACGTCACCATAAATGGTTTTTATTTCTTTCGTTATTGCATTTTTCATTTCATCTAATTCTATTGCATATAATTCCGTTTTATTCTTTAAAATTTGGCCGTATCTAATTATTTCACTATCAATGGTATTTTTGATACTACGCATTTGCATATCAGATTCTTCCGTAATTCTGTCTTTGAATTCTTTGAAGTACGACTCTCTTCTTTTCTCTAACTCTACATTTAAATTGCTTATACATGAATTTTTCATTTTTTCAAATTTTTGATTGAAATCAATAAGATTATCATGTTTTTCTAATTCTCCTAAAATCTCTTTTTTTTTCGAATCTATTTGTCTTATTAACTCATGATTATACAAATCAAGGTGAGTTTTCAAATTTTGGGTTTTCTCCTCTAGATCACTATATATTTTCATTTTTTTCTCATGAAAATCAATGTCGAACTTCTGTTCTTTAGTTTTTATCGAATGTTTCAATTTATTCTCAGCTTCGTCTGCTTTATTTTCAAGTTTTTGAGTAGTCAATTTACTCAACTTTTCGATCTTTTTGACTATTGTATCATTAACCGTTTTAAAAACAAGCTTCACTTTTTTCATTGTTTTATCAACAGTACTATGAAACTCAGAAGTCACGTTTTTTGACTGTAATTGCAACTCATTGATTGTTTTTTCTTTTATAGAATTACTTTCATTTCTCGCTTTTGTGACTGAATCCGAAATAATCCCTTTCGCCGTCTTTGTCATAAGTTTAACATTTCCAACTGCTTTATTAATATGTTTATAATAAGTTGACGTTAGATTATTAGAAGCTATTTGTATCTCACCAATCGTCTTATTCTTTATAGAACTTCCCTCAGTTTGCATAGTTTTGATCTTAGTTGCGATAATTTCAATTGCTTTCCTGGTCATATTTTGAACATTTCCAACTGCTTTATTAATATGTTTATGATATATCGACGTTAGATTATTAGAAGCTATTCGCATCTCATCAATTGTCTTGTTTTTTATATCATTTCCTTTACGTTCCATCTTTCGAGTCGAACTTGTAATGATTTCAGTAGCTTTTTTAGTCATAAGTTTAACGTTTTTAAGAGCACCATTAATGGTTTGATGTGCTATTCTAATTATGTCCTTCGATTTCGAAGATAATTCTTCAATATTTTGTTGCTTTATATTAGCTGCTTCAATTCGTAAAGATTCAACCAAATTGGAATCGATTGGTTGTTCTCCCGAACTCCTGGACGGTTGCGAAGTTCGTGCCCAACATTCCTATAATACAACAATTAAAATAATCTCAAAAATATTATTCAAAAATTAATAATATTAATAATAAAATAATTCATAAATTTATCGTTTTTAACATTTTGAACATATTGAATATTCAAAATGAATAATATTCTCGGTCAAAGTAATTTTGCATAGTGTTATAAGATCATATATGTTATTCTATAACCAATAAATAGGCATAGCAAGATGGAAAACGTTCAATTCACGTCTAATATTCTGACTCGGGTTGGATTGAAATGAAATAAAGCAACATATTTTCTTAATTAATATTTGTATTTTTAATGTTTTGCAATTTGTTATTCGATAACAAATCATCAATTATATGAATTTGATACTTGACGATCAACGCAATAAAGTAAAGTGCATTATTTATTCTTAAATGTTGATCAAATTATTGTAATTTAAAAAAAAAAATTAATATATTCAAAGATTAGAATAAATTATAAAACTAAATCACCCTAGCAGGGAATATGATTTACACTATTATTGAGATCATCGAATCAAATTATGTCAGTATTTATCGCCATTTGTTAAAATTTACTTTGTAAATTTCATTTAAAAACTAATTAAATTAAAAGAACGAAAAAATGAAATTATTGCGATAATTTTGAAAAAGGCTCGAAAACAATGAGAATTTTACTATTATATAATAACTCATATTTAACAAATTCTACAAATATTTTGTGAAATACGTCTTAATTGATATTCAAGAAAATATTCTTGATGGGACAATGACACCAAATCATTTCACATGATGATTTTTTAATGTTTTTTAAAGAAATAGAACTAATTATAAATTTTATCATAAGCGCTTTTAAAAAAAATTAATAATATTGTTGACTTACTTGAGACTCCAAAGCAACGAGAATAATAAGACAGAATATTAGCGTCTTCATTGTGACTGATCCTTTCAGCTTTCTAAGAAGAACTAAACTTTCTGAGCTACAACTGACATTGTATCTAACAGATTTTTTCTATAATTTTTCGTCATTACTATTGAGGCCATTTGTTAAAAGACATATTAATAAAATGATAAAAGCCTAATTAGATTGATAATAAATTATCATTAAATAATTAGGCCGCTTAGCATAGCCGAAGGGAAAATGTTATTTTTTTTCTTTGTTCTGATACTAAACATAAAAAAAAAATTTTGAAAATCCAAAAGTGCACGACTCATAATGCTCTTTTATTATGAAATAATAAAATAATATGAAATAATAATAATAATAATTAATAATAATAATAATAATAATAATAATAATAATAATAATAATAATAATAATAATAATAATAATAATAATAATTAATAATAATAATAATTTATTATGAAATAATAATAATAATAATAAAATGGCGGGAAGCACGAATAAATTTAAAATATATATAATTTTCTTCCATTAAAAATTGTTGTTTTTTTTTTTTGATCATATTAGTATCTTTTTATAATGATATAAGAACTTTCTCAAAATTTATCATTAATAACAAACAAAAAATATATGCAAATAAAAAAAAATAAAAAAACGATGGAATTGAAAAAATTCAGGCTTACCAATTAGCAATAATACAAAAAAAAACAACTGTACTAGGACGGTTATCTGCAAGCGCCCCTGGTGGGATAAATGTACGTATAATGTACAGATATATCACCACCCATGTAAATTTTACATAGATATATGTATAGTTATACAGCCTTTTTATTCTTTTATTAATTGTAATTAAACGACACACTTTCCTAGCCATTTTCAATAGGAGACCAACAAATCTTTCGAAGAATTTAAAAAAAAAAAATTTGGTTCAATTACTGGAGTTTTTCGCAAGTTATCATGTATACGGGATCCATACTTGACGGACAGAAATTTTTTTAAACTATTTTGATGTTTTTTCCGTTTTTATTTAACTAAATAAATTTTTAAAAAGTATGGAATTAATCTCCATTAAATTATCTTGGAAATAGTATGTAAAATATCTCAATTACGTGGACTAACAAGGGTATAATAATAGAAATAGTATATACAGCTATATTATTATGATAAAGATATTAATTGTAGCATTAGGTAAAATAATTATTGTTGATTAATTAAACTTTATTGTCATTTAAAAAAAGTTACAAATTTTGGTATTAACGTTCAACATAAGCACTCATTTGAATGATATTTATTCACAGGGTTAATAATAAAAAAAAAGAATACAGTAATTACTAACTAACGAGAAATCAATCAGAATTATAATTTTTAAAACATCAGGTACTATTCTCACATAAAATTTTTTTATTTATTCTCTCGCATTAAATATTATACATAAATTATAACATACATATGTTTTTATAAATTTATGATTGAATGCTGATTGCTTTATCCTGTTCGCTGTGATTATTATTAACGTATCTACTTTATCATACTTATTTTTCTATCAGCTCTCTCTGACAAACGCTGATAAAAACTTGGCGTGACGTTGTGATTTTGGACAATGTAATATCTGAGAGACGTCAATAGTTAAGTTACCCGAAAAAAAAATTGTAGTTGCTACGACAGTAGATGTAGATGAGCTTACTATAAGTTGGAGTAAATAAATGTCAACTTCTACTTGGAATATCCTTAATCGCACGTATGACAATACCAACTACAGTCCTCGATACTTAATACAATATTTAGTTGTCAGTACTATATATGCAGTACCCTTTACTACATATTAGGCTACTCACTACAACAATGTTTCACAACATTATTCCTATTGAAAGGACCATAATTTTTTTTCCGGGACAGTATAAAAATATGGGAATTAAAAATAAAAATTTGTAGTTTTTGAGCCTTTAAGTTATGCAGCGAATTTTCTAAACTTTTGGCTTACTTCAGAGGATGTTTAGTTTACTTTACTTAGAGACTTCTTCTGGTAGAAAAAAATCATCAAAAACATCATCAATATTATCATTTTCTGTTTCCTCAGTTATATCGGTTGGAGTCTCTTCAGTTTTAACTTCTGGAACCTTCTCAGTTGTACTTCTTGGAGTATCTACAGTTGTATCGGTTGGAGTCTCTTCAGTTTTAACTTCTGGAACCTTCTCAGTTGTACTTCTTGGAGTATCCACAGTTGTATCGGTTGAAGTCTCTTCAGTTTTAACTTCTGGAACCTTCTCAGTTGTACTTTTTGGAGTTTCCACAGTTGTATCGGTTGGAGTCTCTTCAGTTTTAACTTCTGGAACCTTCTCAGTTGTACTTCTTGGAGTATCTACAGTTGTATCGGTTGAAGTCTCTTCAGTTTTAACTTCTGGAACCTTCTCAGTTGTACTTCTTGGAGTATCTACAGTTGTATCGGTTGAAGTCTCTTCAGTTTTAACTTCTGGAACCTTCTCAGTTGTACTTTTTGGAGTTTCCACAGTTGTATCGGTTGAAGTCTCTTCAGTTTTAACTTCTGGAACCTTCTCAGTTGTACTTCTTGGAGTATCTACAGTTGTATCGGTTGGAGTCTCTTCAGTTTTAACTTCTGGAACCTTCTCAGTTGTACTTTTTGGAGTTTCCACAGTTGTACCACTTGGAGCCTTCTCAGTCATAGTGTTGTTATTTGAGTTACAACATGTAATTGTCTTTAGCTCTTTCTCGATTACAGTTTTCAAATCTTTCAATTCATTCACATATGTTTCTTTTTCTCCTCTCAAGAGTATGCTATACTTTTCCTTTTCACTTTTAAAGCTTTCTTTAGAACTATTCACTTGCGCAGCAGTTTCGTCCGTTACTGTTTCTTTTAATTCTTGCAAATATGATTTCTTTGTTTCTTCTAGCTCAGCATCCAGCTTTTCTATAAATTTCTTTTTTATTTCACCTAACTCTTCTTTGAATTTAGTGCTATTGTTGTTTTCCATGATTTCATTAATAATTTCATTTTTCTTAGAATCCAGTTCACCTAACAATTCGTTATTGTGAGAATCAAGTTCATTTTTTGCGGTCTTTACTTTTTCTACTACGTCATCATAAACTTTATTTTTTTTTTGTAATAAGTCAGAATCTAAGCTCTGTTTCATATCATCAATACGATTTTGCACATAAAGCTTTGCAGCATCCGCTTTTCCTTGGATTTTTTCAGTTGTCAAGTTACCTAATTTTTCTATACTTTTCACAACAGTGTTATTTGCTGTTATAATCGCAAGCTTTACTCTTTGTATTGAGTTTCTAATATTATCATTAAATATAGAAGTAAGATTTGTTGATTGTTGTCTCAAATCATTGATTGTTTTTTCTTTAACAGAATTACCTTCAGTACCTACATTTGTGACTAACTTTTCAATGATCCCTTTCGCTTTTTTAGTCATAAGTTTAACTTTATTAACTGCTTCATTAATATCTGTATGATACGTCGATGTCAGATTTTTAGATGCCATCTGTATCTCAGTAATTGTCTCGTTTTTTATGGTATTCCCTTTACGTTCCATCTTTTGAGTCGAATTTGTAATGATTTCAATAGCTTTTTTAGTCATAAGTTTAACGTTTTTAAGAGCACCATTAATGGTTTGATGTGCTATTCTAATTATGTCCTTCGATTTCGAAGATAATTCTTCAATGTTTTGTTGCTTTATAGCAGCTGCGTCACTTCGTAAAGATTCAATCGAATTCAAATCGGCCTGATCTCCCGACGGGTTGATATACTTTGCCCAACATTCCTACAATCACAAATATAAAAATAATTAGATTATAATACAATCAATTACTTTCTTATTTATACTGGAATAGATCTAGGTTAATCAAAGCTGAAAATCCAAAATTAAACCACTTCTATCCGTGTAAAATCTACTGAGGGCAAAGATACCGATTTTGGCAACTTTGGATCCAGTTTTGTACACGTAATAAGTTTGCATAAAATAATTTGTAAAGTACGCAATGACTTAATTTATTTTCTGAGTGTGTTCAAAGGAACTTATATCACACTATTAAAATGGAACTTTTTTTTTTCTTTTTATTAATTAAAATAAAGCGTAAACGACCAAAAATGGAGCAATGGCCACAAGTGGTGCTTTTATCCTCGATATATTGAGATCAACGTCGTATACACGGAGAGAAAATTATGGTTAATGTTCTTAGTACGTTTATAAAATATCAACCCATAACGTTATGGTAGTAATTACTCGAAATTATAGATTTGAGCTTATGATTTGTGAGAAAAGTTTCCATAACTATGGGAGCAACTTCTAAATCATCGTAATAGTTTCTACGTTTCCACAATTGCGTAGGAATAGATCATATATTTGCATTGTAATGGTTACTAGAAAATGCATATAGAAATATGTAGAGGTAAACATTACCTCATATAATAGTAATAGTTCCCATAACGTATGGGAATCATTGCTATAATATATGAGGTGCCGTTCCTATAATCGATATTTTAAAAAAACTGGTTACCATCCTTTATGGAAACCATTCCCATAATATATTTTAATTGTTATCATAAATTTATCTCCGTGTACTAAAGTTTGAAAAAATTATGTGATTATATAGATCTGGTTATATCTAAATTATTTTCACAATAAATATTTTATATACTACATATTCATTCATTAATCATAAAATTATTTTATTGTGCTATGACACAAAATTAGTCTATATCATAATTTTTTAATATTTTTTAAATAAATTATATATTAATTTGAAAGTTTATTCTAAACGCCTTTTATATAAATAATGTTGACTTACTGGAGAGTTCCAAGTGACGAGAACAATTAAACAAAATATTGAAATCTTCATTGCAACCGATTCTTTCAAATTCTTCAGAAGAACTAAACTTTTTAAATCACAATTGAACTGAACAGTTTATTCTGTCCTTTATATAACAGGTTGCTTTTAATTCGTACGTCACTGAAATGGAGGTCGCATCAAACGTCTAGAAACCTAATTAAAATGATAAGAACTTTTAATTAAAAAAAAAAAGATGATGCTCAACAGTAGCCGGAGGGAAGAATTATTTTTGTTCACCGGTAATGAGCTCATACATCAACACTTATACGAAGAATATACGCGTTATCTATTAAAAATGTGTGAAATATATGTCACAATAAAAAGCGAAGACATCAATCCATACTTCGAAATATTTTTACACATATAGACTATTATATATATAACGTTATCTTAACAAAGTAAATTAATTTCTTGAGAATTTGGGAGTATTTAACAATTAATTAAAGAACTCTGGGGCAAAACGCGACAGTATTTCTGTTGAAAAAAAATTTTTTGTCAAAATGATTAATTACTTCTTATAAGTTTTTTTTTTAAAGTTGTGTTATCTAAAGTATTGTATTGAGAACTGAAAAAAACCGGCTAAAGTAAAATAACCCACAATTGTAAGAAAACAATTTTTTCTTAAAAGAATTTTAATTTGCTGTACTGTCCGGAATGATCAACTTACCCCACATTTTTCTACAAACCATTACTGAGCATTTTCAAACGAAAAAAAAAAAAAAAAATGGATACTGGATGTCCTCTCTGAAAGGCAGGGGAAGATACTATGTACCCTCTCGGCCAAGGGATGTATCGACAAATACATGGAATTGATGCGATGGGCGAATCCTTTCGGAGCCAGCATAAAAGAAACCGAATGCTTTAGATTCATAGTGGCATGGATTCGTAGTGGCTGCTGGATCGACACCCACAAGCAAAAAGGATTTCTGATCTGATTGTCGATCCTACGATCACGCCAATAATGAGTTTATGTTCGATATTTCGCTATAATTATATTATGGTAGATGATAAGGATGTACGAAGCGCTCGAATGCTCAAAAGAGTAAGGGAACGGTCTTTTGTAAAAAAGAGGCAGACTTCGGTCGCGTTAATTAATTTTTTTCAAAAATGGTGTCTTATTTTGCCCCGGGATTCTCCTACATTTAATATCTTTTAAATTCTTAACGTATATACTCAAGTAGGTGTAATTAAATTAATTTGTGCCGGCTTTATTATTTCTAACAGAAAAATACCTGTACAGTCATCATAAAAGCAATTAAATTAATTAAATTGGAATTGTGTGATTGCTTGAGTCGATAACAACTCGATTAAAAATTATTTTTATTTTGTTCATATTTAATTTTTAATTTTATGATCATGTGTATTCAATTTCAAAAATATTTTGTCGGGTCAAATTATAATATTTTTTTTATTAAAACAGCCTTAAAATAATTTTCTATGTATATATTAGTATAAGGTAGTAATATTAAATAAAATTTTATTAACATACTTGATTAATAAAGAATTTTTTTATTTACTTTTGATACAAACATTCAATTCGTTTGAAAAAAAAAAAACAGAAAATAAAAATAAGAGAAAAAAAATATCAATCACTAGTTAATAAAAAAATCAAAATATCATATTCATGTTCATTTCTCTGGGTTTTCAGAAATTTTCAAACCATTACATCTGGCAAGCGGTATCCATCAAAAAGTTCATCCAAATCTGCTGAACTTAAGTCATTTTCATTATTTTTCAAACCATCATCATTATTACCATGGGGCAGATTGTTTACAAAATCAGGATTAACGTCAGGTTGTTCAGAAGTTTCATGGATGTCTCTATTAGAATTTTCATAAGGATTATTTACAAAATCAGGATTACCTTCGGGTCGTCTAAAAGTTCCATGTCCGATGTCTCTATTAGTATTTTCATAAGGATTATTTACAAAATCAGGATTAACGTCAGGTTGTTCAGAAGTTTCATGGATGTCTCTATTAGTATTTTCATAAGGATTATTTACAAAATCAGGATTAACGTCAAGTTGTTTGAAAGTTCCATGTCCGATGTCTCTATTAGTATTTTCATAAGGATTATTTACAAAATCAGGATTAACGTCAGGTTGTTCAGAAGTTTCATGGATGTCTCTATTAGTATTTTCATAAGGATTATTTACAAAATCAGGACTACCGTTAGGTCGTCTAAAAGTTCCATGTCCGATGTCTCTATTAGTATTTTCATAAGGATTATTTACAAAATCAGGATTAACGTCAGGTTGTTCAGAAGTTTTATGGATGTCTCTATTAGTATTTTCATAAGGATTATTTACAAAATCAGGATTAACGTCAGGTTGTTCAGAAGTTTCATGGATGTCTCTATTAGTATTTTCATAAGGATTATTTACAAAATCAGGATTAACGTCAAGTTGTTTGAAAGTTCCATGTCCGATGTCTCTATTAGTATTTTCATGAGAATTGTTTATAAGATTAGGATTAATATGAGAATTATCGGGAACCATCTGATTATGATCACCATTATTATTTTTTGATTGCAACCTAGCGTCAATAGTATTCATATCACTAATCAAATGATTAAGATTAATTCTTAAACCTTGTATTTTATTGGAATATTCATTCAATTTGTGGTCTATTTCCGCGGTGGCTTCTTGTATTTCTGCTTTGACTTTAATTTTTAGCTGATCACCGAAATTATTAAAATGATATTCCTCTTCTTCCAACATCTTTCGACTGAAATTGTTCAGTTTCAATCCAAATTGTTGATTCAAAAAACTATTTACTTGTAACTTGACTTCTCGATCAACTTCCGATTTCATTTCCTCCATAGAAGACGACTTTATTGCCTTCCACTTGTTGTCAGACTCTACTCTATACGTATCCTTTATTACTTGTCTTAAGTTTTGATTAATGCTACTAGTTTTTTGTTCTAATAAACTTATTAGATTCACCGTTTTATTTTCGAGTTTACCATGCGATGTTTGGACCACTCCATTCAATTCTCTTACAGATTCATCTTTTAGAGAATTCATGAGATTTCTAAATTCAACTTCTTTAGCTCTTGCTGCTTCTTGTAATTTTGATTCCGTTGATTTTTTTATTTTATCTGCATTAGTTTGAACTACATTAATTGCCTTTTGGGACAAGCCTTTAATTTGACCAAGAGCTTCTCTCAGTTTATCATACGTATGATGAACAATATCTTTTGATATTGAAGATACATTATGTATCGTTTCATCTTTCACAAAATTAGCTTTGTTACGAAAATTTTCAAGTAAACTCATAAGTAATGGTTGTCCGTAAATTTCAGATTCCTGTTGATTTTGACCAAAGCATCCCTGCAATTATAAATTTATATATATTCAATGATACTATTGACCGAGAATGGAATTTTTGCACATGATAAAAACTATTAAAAATTTTTTTTCTTTCTTTGCATCCAATAATTCTGAAAAATAAATTTTTGTTTTCTATAGAATTTATAGAATTCATAAATTACTTTTAAAAAAATTTAATTCAATCAAATTCATTTAATATCCAGAATTTTTTTTCTTTTGTTCACCTATTTTAGGAGGTATTCCGATTGCCCACGAAAATAAAATTTTTTTTTAACGGCTACAGAAAATTTTTTGTATTTACTTTGAATGTGATTAAAAAAAAAAGATTTAACGTATTCGAGTCCTTGAACATAAATTTCCTGAAGTACCCCAATCCCCCCCCCCTCCTTTACTTCTGATAAAAAATTTATAAAAATAAATTTTATGCTAATCATGCATAAAAATTGAAAACTTTCTTCATCATCCAAGAATTAGAATAAATTAAGTTTTGAATTCTACGCTATAATTTTATTTTTATTCTATTTCTTAGACCATTAAATTTTTTTTTTTCTTTTTTTTCCATTAATTACATTCATCATTCTTTTTTTAAATTTTTCTAAAAAACTCTTGTATGAAACACACCGTAGATTGATAAGATAGAATAAGACAAAAAATAAAAAAAAAGTAGATACCTTATTTTTTTAATTTTTTTATAAAATCGATTTTTAAAATAAGTAAAAAAAAAAAAATATTATTTAGCGTACGAAATTACTTATTTCTATAAGTTATCGACTCAAAATAAATATATTCCGAATGATAATAAATAGTAATTACTCACTTGAGATGTCAAAGTGGCAACAATAATTAAGCAGAATATCGCAGTATTCATTTTCACTGATTCAGTTCCTGTGATTACTTCGCAGTAACTAAATTTTTTAAATCACGAAATATTTATAGCTTATTATTCCGTATCTGGTTTTTTATTTCCACGTTCTTTATTTCTTATTGGTCGCCACGTCCACCTAGACCATCATTAAAAAGTCTATTAAAGAGCTTCAAAAACAAAAACATATATATCGATGACACATTATTATTAAAAAGTGTACTTAGTGATAAGTCACCAATAAAAAAATGTGAGATAAGACATTTTTTTTCATTTTTGTAGTTTAATAACAAAATAATTATGAAATAACGACAAATTGTTTAGTATAAAATCGTATAGATTAAAATTCCTATAATTTGCCTTTTCCACTGATTTTTCTACTTAGCATTTTTTCTAATTATTCAGTTACTAATATGGTACTGCGACTACATATCCGCCAACCAAAATAACCGCGACAAAATATCTCAGACTAAATAACTGCATGGCAAAATATCCTCAAGAAAACTTTGATTAGGAAATTATACACTTTTTTTTTTAGGAATTACTCGATTATTCAAGCCGATCACAAGAATTTTCCTTCTGCATATAACGAAAGTGTGGAACGCTTCACGAGTATATTCCCGTATGTGTGTAAGTGTGCATGAAAACATGCTTTCCTGAAAAATGCATTCCAAAGTTTATATCATTAGATCATAATATTTATAGATCGTTACTAATATTGTCGCGCGGATAATTTGTCATGAGGATATGTTGTTACGGAACCTACAAATACGTATTTATATATCAGTCGACAAAATGGAGATACTAAAAAAATCATGCATTTTTTTTAACTTTAATTATGCATAAAAAAAAATTCAGGTTAAATGGAGCAATGCCAAAAAAATGTTTCCACTTTTTGGAGAATATTTCATTTTGCCAACTGAAACAATGTATTTCATGGCAAGTAAAAATTTTTTTTATCCACATGAAATAGAAGTAAACAAAAAATAATAATGCGTATCTATATAATGTCAATTCAAAGAAATTTATTACTTTTTTCAATTAGTGCTTTAGTTTTTTATTTTAGTTAATTAATAAAATTTTAATGCGGTTATTTAGTTCAAGGTCATCGGATATATTAAAAAAGTGAGGACACCGCGTAATAATGCCTTTAGGTAAAAATGATAATTCTCGGTTACTGATAAATTGAACTATCGACATTAAATCGTATTTTCTATACATGAATCGTTGAAAAATATTTATTGTATTTTAAATTAATTACAATTTATAATAGGTGTAACAATCATAAATACGATAACTTAAATACCTCTATTAAAAATGAATAAATGATTAAAGTAGAAAAAAATTATACTTATAGGTAATACTTAAATAGCAGACTATAGAAACAAAAAGTAAGCGAGGAGTAACCTCACAATTTTTATTAGTACCATTAGCTTTTATGTAATGTGGATACTGATTATCATAAAAATTATATTCGATCGCCAAATCATCATCGCTTTCAGCAGCGGTGTCACCAAAACTATCAATAGGGGTTTTTTCTTCATATCTTCTATCTCCGTGATGCCTAATTTTATTAGTATCTAGCTGAGGTACATCTAACATAATTCCTGCTTCGGGAAACTCATTATCATCGTCGTCATCAATCTCATGGTCTTTAGCAAGAGTATTGTTGGTTGAGTTACAAGAAGTGTTAATAAAGACATGATTGTTGTCATGATCCATATTCGCGAGTGTGCTATCCAAAATATCTATATGATTCTCATGATCGACCTTACTAAATTTGTCATCAGCATTGTTATTATTATGCATAGGTTTTAAAGTGTTGTCGTCTGAATCATCATATTGATAATCATAAATGTCATCATCATCATGGGTATGTAAATTATTTATATCAAATATTGACGATGATAATTCACTGTTGCTCATTTTGTTCAATGGATTTGTTTTATCTGATAGATTTACTTCTGCATTATTTGATGTCAAATCCGTGTTATGTATATTTGTTATATTTGTGGGTTCAGAATTTTTTTCTAATTTTGATGTAACAAATCGTTGACTTGAATAATTAGTATGGTTTACATTTATCGGGATGAAAAATGACGGTTGAGGCCCCTATCAATCAAAATTTATAATTTAATTTTTTAATGAAAATCAATGAATATTATGATAATATTTCTTATTAATTCTATTATTACTATAATTTAAATTTACCTGGATAGTCCGACTGACAAAGAGTATCAAATAAATAAACAAGATAATCATTTTAATTTTTCCATTAAAAACTGTACAGTTATAGACTTGCCTTCGATATATATTTTATTTTACTAACTAAATTATTTTATGGGTAATGATAACATTAATTATTGAAGTATAAGTTCTAAATGTTCAGATAATAGTTATCAAAAACATAATAATTTGTTGTAATTAACGATAAAAATCGGGTATAAGTTTAAAATATATTATTAATATATAAATATATATATTTTTCATTAATGAGTTTATCGTCGATAAAAAAGTAATTTACATTCAATGAAGCATTCATGAAATCAATTATAGTTGACCATAGTAAAATTTAGAGTGGTTACGCAACGGAAATGTACACTGTAACCTAATTAATAATATATAATAATTTTTTATATTACTATAAGGTTTTTGCGCGATAACATGACTAACCATCTTGATAGCAACCGTTACCATGACAACAGTATCCATAGCAACCGTTACCATGACCAGCCAATTCCAGAATGAGTCGACCGATAGCGCTGTGTCACGAGAGAACGAGGATCTTAGCGCCCAAACAAAGCGAGTTTAGAAGTTTAGAATTCCCCTAGCCGAATTTTTTCGGAATTTCATGTAGCTAATTTTTTTTACACGGAATTAACACTATGAAAATTAATAGGAATTTGAGAAAATTGAAGTCAATAAAATTAAACGATCATTAACATGCTTTTCGTCTCTTTATTTATTGATAATTTTCCAAATAAGTAGAAAGTACAAATGAAAATCAACAAATATTAATTACAAAAAAATAAAAATTTTCAGTCAAACTAACCTTAATTAGTTGAATTATACATCAGCATTTTATTATAATACATGAATGTCGATAACGTTTTTTTAACGGCTTAGAAACGAGGATTAGGGCAGGGCGGGGTTAGTTGATCACTTTTTGGTTTGATCTTCCATAACTTTTAGACGATGCATCGGATTTAATCAATTCATGTGCTGTTAGGTTCGTAATTTAGTCTTCTTCAAGTGGTCTAGCGACACAAAAACGATCTGAGTGTAAATTTACAAGTTATTCCCAGAAATACGCGAGCGCTCCAAATTGCTCAACGTGCCCCACTAGTGGGGCTAGTTGAGCATAGTATGGGGCTAGTTGTGCAATGGCTAAAATAAACGGAATGGCTGTATAAAATCATATGAATACAATATAAAATTGTAATTAACAAGCAAATATTCATTTATTATGATTGTTGCATACTTATATTATTATTATAACTTTGATATTTAAAATAAAATCAAACATAATTAAAACTTCCCAACCTTTGGATTATTATTACACTTTTTGTATTTTAAATTATATATTTAATACTAATTATTAAGTAAATAAATGTCAAATTAAAGTAGTGACTAATTATGAGACCAAAAATATTGCTAGATGATTAATAATCCCAAATTATTAAATCATTTTTGTCACTATCACAATTGCATGTATACAAACATATAGGTTAGACCAACGCTCGGTACGCATTTAATGCATTGAGCGCACCATGCTCAACTAGCCCCAAATGAGGCAACAAAGTAAAAGTTAAATTAAAAAAAAATGATAAGAGTTAATAATAAATAACCATATATAATCGAAAGAGCAATAATTAAATTATCTTTGAATACTTACGTGATCACGAAAAAATATTTTTATACGAGTATAGGAGAAAAATTCGAAAGACCTGTTTTTTTTTTTTTGACGCAAAAAAAAAACAAAGCTTTCTGTTAATTAGTCTGAGCACCGGATGGCAATTGATAATCATGCAATGTGTTCTCCTCCCGTAACCCTTTCTTTGCACCATTTAAACTTTTGTTGTAAGTGGTTTAGTTTTCGAGATATATCGATTGCACAACTTGCCCCTATGATCAACTAGCCCCGCCCTGCCCTACTATTTTGGTCAAGCCATACAAGAAACGCTCGCGTCCTAGCCTTTTCGAACTCTTTTTGGAGAAAAGACTTGGGATGATTCTCGTAATTAGGGATACTAGGAGCTTGAGTACTGACGTTGATTACAATATTATTATCCTTACTGATAGTACTTGTAGTAGTATGTACAGAACTATAATTATCAGTAGTACTTATCCTGGGAAAAGGTATCCAATGTAGTCTGCGATTTTCATCATCAGTGTTATTGTCCGTTCTCGAAATGGAATTAAATTTATTATTTTTTTCAGCGTTATGAGTAAGGTTTAAATCAATAAAATTGTTGTTTGGTTTAGCATTGCGAGTAAAAGAAGTTATTCTCTTCGACTCTAGGGTAATGAAACTATCAGATGTCGTGGGGTTATGAACTATTTCGTCATCGTTGGAAAAAGTCTTTTTTTTTAGAATTAGACGTCTTCTATTAGTAGATGTACCGTTGGTTTTCTTTGAAATTTCACGGCGAAAATTAGTATGAGTTTTCGGAAAAAATTCAGATGAATCATTATTAACAAACTTTGATGGATTATTCAATGGTCGGATTTCATCGTCTTCTGAAACCAAACGAGCTTTTGTTACCAAAGTATTTGCAGTGGAAATTGCCTTTTGAACACTGTGATTAATTATGAGAGCTTCGGTAATAGAGTTTTTGTCATCATATACAACAGGATTGGATGTAGTTTTATTATTTTTATTATCCGTGAGTTGAGTGTTTAATTCAGAATTGGAAACTAAATCAACACTTGATGGTGTAGCCCATGCAGTAAAATCCTGTAAGTTATTATTTATTTAAGTAGAATTTATTTTAATTTTTGTAAAAGACGAATGCCTAATTAATATTTAATGCTCGATTAAATTTTTATAATTTATTTACTAAAATTATTCCATAAGAAATATTCGGTCTAAGTGTGATTCTAGTGTCTGCACTCTAAAACATTCAAAAATTTTATTCACATTTATTGATATTTTTTTAACCCTTTTAAACCCAGACAAAGAAAAAGAATCGGCCCATTACTGGGTCGTAAATGGCTGCCAATTTTCAAGCGTCGGCTGAAGATCGGCTAAATATCGGATGTTAACGGTATGTCAAGCATGACAGTCGCAAGCATTGGCCAATCGTGACACTCAATCATCGGCCAAAGCTTGGTATCAAGAGCACTCGATCAAACCATTGGCCAACGAATGGCGATTAATTGTGCGTCGTTTTTATAAGCAAAAAGACGGCTGCCAATGATTCGCCAGTATAGTTAGGCATTTCTTGGCCAATCATTGCAAACCAGGCATCGGCCGATCTCTGGGAAAATTTCGAAGCTTGGCAACTTTGTATGGGAATGTGAGAAATAATTTTTTTTTGTTTTAAACAAAAATTTACATAAAAACGGTTAGACGTCAGTAACTTTTCGAAATTTGTATGTAAAAATTTTCAAAATAACAAACTAACAAAATGTAAAAAATGAAAAATCGATTTTCAGAAATTCAATTATGATTATACTTTAAAAAAAAAATTGGTATCCGAAACTTCAAATTATCTCCGTATCTGAATATTAATAATTTCTAAAAATTTTCGAGCATTAAATCTTTGGCTGACAAATGTTATGAAATTCTGAAAGTATATGTTTCAAAAGATTTAAAAATTATAATAATAATATGTTCATTTATTTATTCTATCATAAATATGAAATATAAAAAATTACATACTTGAAAGTTCAGGGTGCAAACAATAACGAAACAAAATGTGACAGTATTCATTGTAACACAGCCGTTTGAAACTCGAATCACTCGAAAAGATTAAAATTTATATTGTCGTAAAAAAAATTATAATCAGAATATATACCTAATTGATAAGTATTTTATTTTTAAAACTACTTTAAAATAATCATCGTTATTAATAGTTTTTTTTCCTTGTTTTGCGATAAGAAATAGTTTTGAAATACTTATGAGAAACTCATTAAATTGAAAAAAACAAAGTACTTAAGAGAGAACAGTATGACGTACAATAAGATTTAATTGCTATATTTTATTTATAAAAATGATCCAAGGCAAAATTTTTAATTAAAGGACAGAACTATAGATAATAATTTCTATTATTTCAAATTGATAAAAAATAAGTACTCTGAGTAAACTCATACATCTATACATATACACTCAACAGCACATTCATTAGTTTAAACTATAGGTATGACATCATTTATACTTATCAAGTAAAGTTTAATTTTTATATTTATATATTTATTATTCCCAAAAACATCGACAGCATTTATTTTTTTCATTAAAAGTATTTGTAATAAAGTGATTCATAATCGAGTTGTTTTTTAAAAAAATATATAGAAAATTTCTAATTTAAATTTCAAAATTAAATTTTGAGAAATCACTTTTATTGATTATTACATTAATCATTAGCACATGTTATTGAAAAGTTCTTAAAAAATACATCATCGTAAAATATAGTATTTAATACATTATATAAAATTAAACAAAATTTTATAAACTGTGAGTGTGAAGATTCAAAAAAACATTAGTGATAGAATGATAATAAACTAAATTTAAGATTCCTATACTTTAGGTAAAGTTAAAGCCTCGTCATCATCGTCGAACAAATTTATTTTTTTTCCATCAAGATCCGTCAAAATTGATTTTTCATCATAACTTGAAGTATTCACGTCATTCGTATCACTTGTGGTCTCAACAACTGCTTTAACTTTTTTCTCCGCTTCACTAATTTTAACGTTCAAATCTCTTATTTTACCATCCAATCTTTTGGAAATAAGAGATGCGTTGTCGTTATAATTTTCGACGGCTTGATTGGTAGCCAGCATCAAACTTGAAACAAATGAATTTAATTTGTTCTTGATTTCTCCGTCCAATACTTCTAGTGTTGAATTGCCTTTTTCTTCATAAGTTTTAGCGATATACTTGCCGAGGTTCTGTACATACTCCCATGCATCATTTTGAAATTTTGTAAGCATAGAACGCAAACGTTGCTCAACTGTTTGATATAATTCGTCTCTGACAGTTTGAACGCGTGTTTCAATATTCTCCAATATTATTTTTGGATCAGGTCCCGGCTCACTCGAAATTTCGTCAGGACTGTAATTTGGTACTGGTTTTAATCCATGTACAGTTAGATATCTTTTAAATTGAGGCGTATCAATTAATCTTGATTTTAGAACATCATTGTCTGATGAGCCTGATACCTAAAATATAAAAATAAATCATTAGTTAATATTTTTAAAAAATTATAATAGAATATTTAATGAAACTGATTAATTAATTCATAAAAAATATGCTTACACATCAATACATATCAAATCTAAGCTTTGAGTCGACCATTTTTGGAACTTTGAAAACATTAAAGAGTACAAAAAATTTTGAACTGAGTACTTTTTAGGAATGTTTTTCTGAATTATTTATAAGGTAAAAGACCTAGTACCCGATCAAGGAACGAGTTCTTACTTCATATATTTGTATGTCTATATTTAGTAAATGTAGATATAGAAATACATGAGTGATCGGGTACTAGTTCCTTGATGGGGTACCAGGTTACTTTAAGCAAAAATAATAATTCGACTTTAAAATTTTGCGGGTTTGAAGATCATTAAAAAAAAACCTTTAAATGAGTTATGAACATTTTTTGACGTTTTATAAGGATCTTTCAAAAACGAGGTCTGTAAATTAAAAACTGTTCTACTCTTGAATTTTTTAAAGTTTCAAAAATGATTGACAAAGTTCGGAATCGTTTCAAATTTAAAAATTTATTTATGCACTTTTGTGAATATATATATATATTAGGGTGGTTCAAAAAAAAATTTATTTTTTTTTTTGCTCTTACCCCCTGAAACGTTAGTGGTTGTCGAGAAAAAAATCCTCCCAAAAAAAGAGCTCTCCAGCTCAACTCTAAGAAGTCGCTATTTTAATTTTAATTTCCCATCTAATTAACATGGAAAAATTTACTTTTTCACTAAAAGTGTAATTACTCGTAAGCTGCTCAATATTTTTGAAATTTATACAAAGATCTTTAAAGCTGATTCCTCAAGGTTTCCAAAACTCTATGATAAGTCACAATTGTCATAAGTGAAACGCCAATTAGAGCTATCTGAATAGTATCGATTTTGTATTTCAAAATAAAATTGTTAAATTTAGAATTAAATTTTTTTTTTAACCACCCTAATATATATATATATATATATATATATATATATATATATATATAAACAGTATTTAGATTAAATCAAATCAAATAAATAAAAATTTCCAATAATAAAAAAAATGTGCACATCCTTAATATACTTATAAGTGTATTCTTCTATAGAAGAATAAATTAGTCATAATTTTTTTATAGCCAATAAGTTCATAGTAAAATAATCAAAAAATTTTAATTTCTTACCTGACAAGATCCGCTAGCAATAAACGTAAAACAAATTAACGCAACGACAATCATTTCAGAAAAATATTTTTCAATAAGTTCTGTTAGATTAATAATTATCTTTTAACCCAAAAAATTGTATCAACTTGCTTTTATATACAACACTTCTACGTCGTAGATGTAAAAAAAATACTTGGTATGGCTAACACTTGTGTAACCTTTATTTAAATATTTTTCTCGTATTTCTATTTATGCTAATGCGTATAATATTTATTATCAATTAAATATTCATAAAAGATATAATTTCATCGACGGTTGCTGTTATCAAAATCTTCCAAGCATTAATTTTATTATAGTTATAATATTTGTCTTGTCATCTTTGCAACCTTCCATTTTTATCGATCTACGTCTAATGAGTACTTATATATCTTATCTTTGTTATACTATAATCATTATTACATTTGAACTAACTAATGTATGCATGTTTTTTTTTTTTGATAAGAGTAATAAACACCTATATTTTTTCGAATTATAAATGAATATTTTATCATTTTTAAACAGACTGGTAATTTTTCATCGTTTAAATTTTGTAATAACCAGTAACTTGTAATTAATAAATCAATTATATTAAAATAATATGACACTTAAACTAGAAATTACAACGCAATTTACAGTAATAAAAAAAAAGCAAGGAATTAGTACATTACACACCAAGGGAGAAAAATAGGACGTTCCAACCCGCGTGTGTAATTGCCTACAAAAGCCGTCGGCGAGGGTGGGAAATGCGTGGATTTAAACGTTTCACATTTCTCCGTGGTGTATATACTATTTTTCACTAGACCTGCACCGAAAGTTTTAATTCCTACCCTGTTTAGAGGGTAGAAAGTCATTCTTTCCTTCAATAAAAAAATAAATACAGCCGGGTCGCGCCACGGGTTCATCGATTTATACTTCTATTGAAGACATTCCCTCTCCATGACTATGAAAACAATTATGCGCGCGAATTTTTACAAACATTTAATCTTAATACATAGTATTCGTTTTCTAGATATTCAAATGTGTAAAATAAGTTTCCCTTTCACTATATTATTTTTTTGAACACCGAAATCTTAAATCTGTGGTGTGATATATACTCTAGTATCTGTCGTAACTCGTTCATGTATAAAATCGGATTTTCGTAAACGTATATTTAAATATTACAAATTATCGGTACGATGTTCAAATAGTTACTTATACTCAATAATAAACTGTCAAAATTTAATTAATTACCTATCGACAGTTAATTAAAAGTCTTTTATATCAACACACCTTTAAATCGAAATCGTTAATTATCACAGTGACAAGCTACGAATTCATGACCTAAAAATTAATCCTTTCCAGCGTATCTACGCAAAAATATTACCCACGCCATCTAGTCACAGAGAGAAGCTCTGTGGTAAGCACTCCAAGGTGCAGCACGGCCCAAATAAAGCGTTTGCGTGAAACCTCACCTTTTGCAACCTTTTAGATGCATTGATAACTGCAATGTGAGAAATAAGGCTGATAATAATCGCGTCACAACTGCTTGGACTAAAATAACTGTCAAAAGGGAATAAAAACAGTATATAGCAAGTTATAAGCAGTTGTTGCGCTCTTCCAACTAAGAACGCTCGGTACTACCGTGCGCTGCCTAGCGGCCGGCGCGGAACTAACCGTACCCTTTTTTGTCGCGCTCATTATATCACTTGTCTATCAATCGGATTTATATGCTCTTCATATTTAATGTTGTTAAAAAAATAAGAAAGTAATAGGAATAGTATGAATAAAATAGATAAAAACAAATAATTTGAATCACTTTATTGTCACACGCCATTTTCTGGCATTGGGGGTGTCCTTTATCTGGTGTATTTTATAGTTGGATACAGTCACTAACGCATTATTATAATAATAATAATTATTATTATTTTACAATGAGTCATCATAAATCTATGTATACATACACATTATATATATCAATATATTTTAATATTATTATATTTATATATAAATCAACACATATATTCAACAACAATAAATTTATGATTCTCAGTTGGTCGGATCACTCATACAATCTCATATGTACAGTCTCGACAAACGTCTTGTTCCCTGTATTTTTAAAATTTTAATAACGACCACTTAATTTACAATTTTTTAACCATTTATTATAAATTATAAATTATTAATCAATTTTATAAGTAAATAAACTTATTGTTAACTCAACATAAAACTCATAAAAGACAACTTATTATGTATCATTATGATTATTATTATTATTATTCATTTTTTTTAATACATAGTTTTACGATGACTCGTCGTTAATACAATTTTCTAATCGTACAGCTTAGATTTGTTCATTTTTTTGTGATTTATCATTTAGTATCAATCGAAAAAATTATTATTATTTTTATTATTAATGTTATTATTATTATTAACACAACATGTTCACGTTCACGCATTATTTCTCAATGAGATACAATAATAATTATTAACACGCTCAAATTTTATTATTTTTTATCATAATCATGTATCTATACCACCATTGACAAATTAGAAATGTACGAAGCATTTTTATTTATTATTATTATTTATTTTTTTTTTTTTTCGATTATCACTTGTCTAAACTCGAGTAACTCTTGCATTTAATTATACTGTTGTTTTTTTTTTATCACTAATAGAATCACTTTTTATTATATTTTAATTTCTGCAATCGACTCATGTTGAATTTAATTATTTTTGAATTATCAATAATTTATAATATTTTTACAATTCGAAGACGAGTGAGTATTTAATGATTTATCGCTGAAATCGAGGGCGATGTTTAAATTAAAGATACAATCAAGTATCGTTTTCTGATAATTTATTTTTTAACTCGACTCTAAAAGATAATCGATTATTTGATAGATAATTAATTGTTGGCATCAATTTTATTATTTGTTTTTTATTTTTTATACCATTTTTAGTTGCTGTTGTCTATTGATATTTTACAGATCTAAACATTCTAGTTGACAAAATTATTTTATAGTTAATATGACAGCTTTCATGTTGTGAGTGAAGTTCAAAAAAAATTTTTGGGTCAGTGTACTTTAAATCTGATGAAAAAATATAAAAAGTATCTGGTACATTACAGCAATAAGAGATTATATGAATTTTTGGAATCGAAAATATTTATATTTTTCGTGTCGTAGAAATTATAATACAGCAGAACAAAATAAAAATAAGCATAAATGAATGATTTATATTATATTCAGACGGTATATGATTCATATAAAGTCATCTGGCTCATATAGGATCATATGTAGTTTTAATCGACGTACAAATTTTATATGAATCCAATAATTTTTATTTTTCGCAGATTTATTATATTAATCACGTTCAAACAGTGTCTGATTCATATAAAGCCATATCTGACTTACGTAGGATCATATATAGTTTAAAAAAAAAAGTTATATCAACTTAGGAGTTCAATATCATTCGGACAATTTCAATTCTTTGCCATTATATGACGTAAATTATGTTTAAACAGTATCTGATTCATATAGAGCCATATGTGACTTTTATAATCACATATGGTTTAAATATGAAGAGTTATTTAAAACCTATTCACGATATAAATTATACTTAATCCACATCTGACTCATATAAAGCCATATCTGACATATACGATCACATATAGTTTGAATATGAAATTATATCAGTTTACTAGTCCTACATAAGCCAGACAGTTTATATTATTGGCCAACATGATATTAATCCTACTTCAACCATATCTGATTCATATACAGCCATATCTGACTCTTATAGTCACATATAGTTTAAACATGAGACTTTATTAGCTTACGGATCGTATATAAATCAGATATTTTTTATTTTTGACCCATTCACGACATAAATTATATTCAAACCATATCTGACTCATATAAAGCCATATCTGACATATATATGATCACATATTGTTTGAATATGAAATTATATCAGTTTACTAATCCTACACAAACCAGACAGTTTATATTCTTGGCCAACATGATATAAATCATACTTCAACCATATCTGATTCATATACAGTCATATCTGACTCTTATAGTCACATATAGTTTGAATATAAGACTTTTTTAGCTTACGAATCCCATATAAATCAGATATTTTTTATTTTTGACCCATTCACGATATAAATTATATTCAAATCATATCTGACTCATATAAAACCATATCTGACACATAGGGTCATATAAAGTTCAAATAGGAAGTGCCATTAATTAAAAATTTTTTTAAAATTCAGATACGGTTCAAGTGAACTGCGCATAACTTTTCGAAACCATATATGCGCCAAATATCGATTATACTCAATTTTCCGACCAAAAATTTATACTTTTAAATCATGGGGTTATTTTTCGATCGGTTTGACCCAGTAAAGAATATTACTCATCACATATATGCATAATTTTTATTTTTAATACTGAATTATAATAAATATTGACATCGTAAAAATAATAATAATAATTACGGATAACAAAATTCATATAATCTACTGTAATGCATTTAATATTTTTTCTCTCAAATAATTGCAGAATTTTTGTCATTCATGTACGGTAACCAACAACTCGTATTCAAGCAGTCCAAATTTATTATTATGTATATGATTATTATTATTATGTTTTTTTTAATTATATAAGTACAAAGTCAAATATTTATTTCACTTGATTAATTAATTAAATTAATAATTGTTATCATTTTTTTTTTATTTATTATTTATTATTTTCAATTCATTGTTTCTTAGTAAAGATTTAATGTATCCATGATTCACCAGCGTTAATTGAATTGAGCATGCATATATTTACAAACCGTCAAGGCAAGGGTAAAAATATTTAATATTTTTTTTACTCTCATTTTATTTAAATAATCAAAAATTTTTTTTCAAATTAAATTTAATCTTTTATCAATTTTTTAAAATCTATTAATTAATTATTATTATAAAAGTGGGCAGTCTTTAAATTTTTAAGTGACTTTTATTTCAATTTACTTTTTAAAGCCAATTGTTAAAAAAAAAAGAAATTATAAATTTTCATTTTTTAACTAAAAAAAAATATGAAATGGAATTTTCGATACATACACTAATTTTTTTTTTTCTTTTTGTTAAATATTTATAGTATTTTTCATTTGCCGGTGATTATAGCCACGGATACAAATACATTTCTTCGTAGAAAAGTCTAAAAAAATTTTATTTTTAATTTTATTTTTTTCAATCACTTTTTATTTAATTTATCGCATCTACTAAGTGTTGCAATTTTTATTTATATTTAGATATCAAAGATCTACTTTTCAATAGGATATGCAATATTTTATGTTTTTCAAGCATTGTAGCCAATTCACGTTTTTATACTTTTACTTATTCAATTATTAATTAAACAATTAATTTTTTTTTATTTTTCTAACATTCATTAAAAAAAAAGAAATCAGATTTAGTGCTGTACTAATTTAATAAAAAAAATAAATTTAATCACTTTATGAAACACCAAAAAAAAATAGTATTTAAGTATGACTTTTGTTTGCATAAAAGTTTTTGAAATTTTCTTTAACGAAATTTAAATAGACCCAGATTTTTTGAAAAACCAAAATAATAAATGATGCCGATTATAGAAGTCTACTAAGCCGTAAAGTCATGGGGGCAAGTATGCGCAGTAAATAAAAGTGCCCAAACCCATGCATTTTAGTCTGAAGTGAATGAGTTTACCCATATAGATTCCTATGGGTTCCCATGCAATCCCACATGGATTTTTTTGATAGGGAATTCAATTTGTTTTTAATTAGGGCTATCTACAATATAGCCTGATAAGAATTCAACGTAAAGCCGATTTAATATTTGTTAAAGTGATTAAATATTTTTTTATCAGAGTAATCATCTAATGAATTTAAAAAAATAAAAAAAAAAGTAGAACAATTTTGGTGAATAATGAAAAACGTGAAAATTGGCAGATTAATTAACCATTTAATTATTATTATATTAATTAATAGTCTCATGTATTTATGATCAATTTCTTTATAATATTACATTATATATTTTTTACTTTATTATTTTATACGTTCATTATTTTCATATTTATAACCCCCTTGTGACTATATTTATACTCCCTCGCGTTCCTTTTGCAAAAAAATTTTTTAATTAGAAAGTCAGCTTAATTATAGATTGTTATTTATTTTACGTAATAATTAAAATTATTAATTATAATTTTTCTACGTATCTTATTATGTCTTTTCACAATACTTACAAATTGTTCCTTTAATGTTTATTATTATTTATATTATTTCAATTTTTTTTTTTACTTTTTTTTTTTACGATTCTACATTCAGTATTTGTTTAACGAGTAAAAAATCCTCCGTGTTTATGGTTTTAATCATTTTTTTATAATTAGTTTCAAGCACATTTAGATATGATAGCATACTTTTTTTAATCGGGCACGTTAATAATCGATAATTTTTTAAAAAATTTGAATTTATAAAATAATTTTTTTTTTTTTTTTTTTGAAAATCAGAAAATTTGATAAAATAAGTTAATAAGAATAAAAAAAAAAAATTTGAGATGTAAAAGGATATCTCTTTATCTAAAGATCAAAAAATCATTTTTTTCAGGCATTATTTTGAAATCTTGTAATAACAAGTACGTGAACAGACTCATAAAAAATTTTACGTTATAAAGGTTTAAAGTTAAGCACGCGTCATTTAATACGTGATCTGACTTAAATTTAAAGAAAAATTTTATCGAAACCGTGTTTTTATAATCGCTCATCAGGATATGACAGGATGATCCTAAAGTTAACAATTAATAATTTTCGGATTATTTTTCACTCAATCAATTTTTCACAAAAAAAAAAAAAAAGAAAAAAAAAAAAAAGTAGAAAATTAAAAAAAATATTGGATTTAAATTACTTTCTTAAAAAAAAAAAAATGAGTTTCAAAAAAAATTTTATTCAGAATTTTCTTAAAGCGATATCCTCTCAATAAATATGAGAAATAAAATTAATTATAAGTTTTTATAATAAATATTACTATGGTAATAATTAATATTTAGCGTTTTTTCAAAACATTAATTTTAAAATTCAATTATTTATTGTCATAATTTTTTTTTATCAGAAATTATTTAAATTTTGATTCAATTTTGCTTACTCGAATTTTTTAACTAAAATTAAAAAAAAAAGATAATAGGTATTTATATATCTAAATAAATATTATCAAAATTTTTTGTGATAATTCGAAAATTGAAATAAAAAAATTATTTTGAAATTCAAATTTTTTTCTTCATTTTAATAATTTATCTTCTGCAATAAATTTTTTCCAACATAATTATCATCATCATCATCATCATCATTGTTATTATTATGATTATTAATATATTTATTATTAATATTAAATTGATGTCACTCGTACAATCTGTTATCCACGCAAATCTATTTAGTTGGTACAATTATTTACAATAGATACACAAATTAACGATGACGAATTTGTTATTCATTGAAAAAAAAACATGTTTAAATACAATCGACTACCCGTCATAAGCCTTTCTCCTCAGTCGGGAGTTACTGATTCCAAACAGCTTCCCCACTTAACTACTCTAAAGAGTTTCGTACTAAAGAACCCGTTATAAGCCTCCGTTAAAATTGTCTAAATTATAAACTAACAATAGGAACAAAATATCAAAATTAATGATGAAAATTTACTATCTATGTTTCGTGGATAATAATTTACTCATTATTAAGTAAAATATAATTTATTATTCATAATTGTAATCATCAATTACATCCAAAGCTTCTGTTACAATTTAAAAGTTTTATTGAGCATTAAGTTGATCAATAAAATTATTATTTTAATTATTACTTTCATCAATACCGTTATCATTATAATTTTTTGCATTTAAATTATTATTAGTGTAAAAAGATAAGTATTTATTTTAGCGCTATAAGCACCAGGAAAATCGGGATAGTCGCGTATGTAACAAAATGTAAATATGACGTTTAAAATTATATAAAATAAAACAGGCTTATAGCGAGTAGTCGAGAACAAAACTAAACGCACGTTAGTGGGAAGACTGAAATTACAAGAAAAATTTCCCCTACGTCCCCTAGACCAGGCTTATGACGGGTAGTCGACTGTAAATCAATATCGTTAATTTAAAACAAAAAAACCACAAATTCATTGTCAATAAAAAAAATTTTTCGACTCGCCTTTAAAATATAAAAATCATTCATTCATAAAAATGATTATTATTTAAGCTAAGTAATGATTTTATAGAATTTAAATTTTTTACTGGACATATTTAATTATTATATACAATTACATTAACTAAAAATCTTACATATATATTAAATATATGTAGTCGGATTTTATTTCCTTTCATAATTCGTAAATGGATTTATTTTCGTTATAATATTATTATTATTATTATTATTTCTAATAATATATCAAGTAATAATACACTTTTATAATTAATAAAAGTCTCATTGCGTAAAAGTTTATTATTACCTCAGCAATTAAAAAATAAACCTAATTAATTTTTAATGATTATATTTTAATTTAATAATTATTCAAATTTTTGTCACTTATTTTGTGATAACATATTTTACTTGGATTAAATGCATTTAAATTAGTGCACTAATCACTTTTACATTACGTTTTATTTAATAAATCACTCACTTTTATTTTTATTTATTTTTAAGTTTATCAGTTCTAATTTATTTATTTATTTTTTTTTATTTAACAGGCGTTAATTTTTATAAGTACACCTTGTTTGCATTTATATCGATGTGATGTACACTCGAGTTCCATTGATTTCACTGTAATTAAAAATATATTTATTGTTAATGCATTCATTTATTAGTCATAATTATAAGATAGTTATGAAAATTTAGTTAATTGAAAAAGAGGTGAAAAGTAAATATTTATATTAATGAAGTACAAAAAAATTAATGGGGATTTTTGAGGACTCCGAATACGGTTTCAACTTACCTCGTTTTTATTAAAATTTTTTTTTTTTATTGTATTTTAAAATTTTGAATGTCAAAAACTACGAGGAATAAAAATGCATACGAATTATCAAATATTTGTGCAATGATCTATCGAAAAATATGATAAATTAAGGGAGTAATTACGTAATTTTTTATTTTTAAATTACAAGGCACAAAAATAACAATGGGAATTTTAGTAATTAAGTGGCTTTAATTATTTTTATAACCATGCAATTTTTATTTACTAGGACAGAGTGAGTTTTAACTTGAAAAATAAACCGAAAAATGGTATATTGTGTGGCAAGAGTAAAAACAAGACGATTTCAAACGAGGGACTGCCCGAATTGAAAGTGAAGAGTGACACCGAAAATTTGAAATCGTGTTTTATCCCGTGCCACGGGCTATACTTTGTATTACCTGCATTGATACTGAAAGTATTAATATCTGGAGTTAGTAGAAATAGGCTAATTTCTAACCAAAAGTGCGCCAAAAAATTAATTCTGGACTTCTAATATAAAATTTCAAGTAATTTTACAAGAAAAACGATTTATTTTTCGCAATGGAAGTTTAAATTCCCGCCCTGCTTCGATAAGAAAGTCGTTCTTTTTCTTTTATGAGAAAACACATGATCAAAATTAGCGCATGCGTCAAATGCAAACAGGGATAAAAATTCAAACTTTCAGGTGCAGATCTGGTGACAAATAATTAATTAATGTAACGAGATTGAAGTCCATTTCCGTTTTACGGGAAGCCGTTTCCGTACCTTTTTGGGTATCCCTACCCCCGCCCCAGACGACACTCTTAGCCGAAAAATATCATCAATTGACGACTATGGTGGACATTAACCGGAAGTATAATAAAAAATCCTCATTGCGTGTGGTATCTAATCAAAGACACCACGAGTTCATACCTTTCTTGGGCCAAACACTACTACTATCTCAGGAAATAAAGAGACTTTGGTCAAAGTAGGCTTGGAAAGGTCCCCCGTGGTACTTTACAACCCACATGTATACTACCCTCGCCTTCTGTTTGAACAGACACACTGTAGCGAATTTCTCTAGAGAACAAATTGATCAGTTTATGCCCGTTAATCGTATTGGTCTGAAATAGGCTTATTTCGACTGTCAAAACTTCCAGTTTCAATGCTGGTAATGTTAAAATATATAAAAAATAAAAATTTAAGTATCGATAATTAAATATTTTAATGAAATTCTAATCTAAGTAAAAATAAACACTTGTTACTAATTCAACATCTGCTACAATGCGCATAACAATAATGTCAACCAACTGTTCCAATAATAAATGGACTTTTATAAATCCTTACATGTGTAATCTCCATAATATTTATACTGTCTACTGTCTATTTCTCGACACATCTCACGTTCTTAATTAAAACCAACTCAATACCCAAAAAAAAATAGCTCACTCTGTCCCAATACCATCAACTAGTTGAAAGAAATTTTTAAAAATCTACTTTAATAAAAAAAAACAAACTAATTAAGTAAATAAATATAATTGATTTTTTTTACACATTTTTCAGGTGGTTAAGCGTTTAAAATTAAACACAAATTATTAAATGCGTAGGAAATAATTTTACACTAGTCCATTAATTTATAATTTTCATTTCTGTCATAAATTATTCATCATAAATTGAATCTTTAGATTAATTATTATAAATTAATATAAACATCTAGTGTAAAATTAAAAATTGAATACACACTACGAACGATGCCAACGATCTCAGTGCGTACCTAAAGCTAGATCTGGCGTTCATCCTGATACATGGCCGCTACGTCTACGTTATTTATTAAAAAACTTGATGTCTAGTCTATATTAGTTTCGACATGATATGTGATGTGCTTTAGTGTTGAATCTGTTTATTTATTTATTTATTTATTATTATTATTATTAATATTAATAACAAAAATGAAACTGTTATTTTTAAACGATTACCTAATCCTTAGATACCATCAATTAACATTCAATTCAACATTTCATTATAAAATAATTTCATTTAACCGTATTCAGAGCCGCCAGTTTACGCTTTAATATTTATTATTTTTTTTTTAATAAACTTTTTTTTATTTTTTTTTAATTATTAAAAATTAACTTTTAATAGTCCGTGTAAAAAAAATATCATTCCAAAAATATTCAAAAAAAGTTCGACATGTGGACTCCTAAACTTGAGACAGATTATAATTTTGAGTGAAACTTTTTTTGAGTCCTAATTTTGATAGTACACGTTTTTAAAACATATTTCTCAAAACGTATTTTTACTACATTTTACTATTAGAAACCAATATTCACATAAGAATGAAAAAACCTATCTATCCTAAAGAAATTGGGGTTATGTCACTGCTTATAGTCGTCATGGCAACGGTTGTTATGGATACTGTTGTCATGGTAACGGTTGCTAAGGAGATAGTTAGTCATGTTTGCGGCTAATAGAGACAATACGCATCCATAAATATTTTTGATAGTGACTTTTTTATAAGAAGAGCATGGAAGGTAGTTTTCAAAACATTACAAAATGTTTCTTTTTTTACTCAAGATAAAAAAGTTCCATTCAAAGTTCTAATCTGTCTCAAGTTTAGAAGTTCCACATGTCAAACTTCTTTGGAATATTTTTGGAACGAATTTTTTTTACACAGAAGTAACATTCAACAATTATTTAAGCAGCCTAAGGCAAGTATATATATATATATATATATATATATATATATATATATATATATATATATATATATATATATATATATATATATATTTTTTTTTAATTATCTGTAAACTTTAACTTAACATTTGTAAAAAGCTTTCACTAATATATTTATATTTGAGTTACTATAATTATTATTTTTGTTTGTTAAAAAAGTTAATTATTTAATGATGGTGTTTGAGTTTTAGTTTTAATTTGTTTTTTATATAGAATGTGAGTGTGTGTGTGTGTGTGTGTTTGTGATGTAAATAGATATAGATGAAAGTATGGTAATTATAGTTTAAGTGAATCCAAAGAGGTGGCTGAAGATCGACGGGACAAAACTACTGATGGAGGGCCACTGACCAGGGACGTGGTGCCGAAGAGTTTGTACCATCCGAATACCATTTCATTGAGATTTAAATCGTCCAGCATTATTTGTGCGACACCCATGAATACTTTTCTACCTTCTAATCGTCCATAATCACCCCACACTGTCACCTATAATTTATAATTATAAAGCAGGATAAAAAAAATTATACGTCCTCAGTACAAGACATTCACTATATCGCATTTTTTAAATTATTTACATTTTTTTTTACATTTATATATTTAGTAATTGCACTCAAAAAATATGTCAGCATAAGGAGCTTGAAAATTTACTTGAATTGTGAGTAATTAAATTACCTGCAAAATGCAACCTTGAAAATTTTCACGAAAAGCCAAAGGCTGCTGATAAAAAGGCTCCAGTGTTTTTCTCGCTGTTGTCGTTTTGGCTTTAGCTATACATTTTTTACCATTAACCAGATAAACTTTAACGTAAGGAGCTGAAATAATTCATAAAAAACAACATAATTCTTTTTTTTATATTGTTTTTACAAGCTATCATATTTTTATACTTAAAAATCCTACTGATTTACTATACCCGAGAAAAAATGCTCATATATGATCATGTATGAATAATTCTTAGATTTGATCAGAGTCAGAATCGCCGTCTAAGATCTATAGAAATTCAATCGAAAATCTAGACTCAGGGCTTGGTTTTAAGAAATAAATTTTTTTCCTCCACTTCTTTGTGCTGGCGTCTTCCAGATGTCTCTGATACTCCAGAGGCTTCCTAACCTCCAACAGGCATCTTAATTTTGGTCATATATGTTTCCCCTGTTCGGCTGCAGATATGACCATGCGTGAACATATCTGACCTCATACATGAACAGATTGATCGTATCTAAGCATTTGTTCCCGGGTATATACTTAAATTAGTATAAGAGTAAATATAAAAATAAAAAAATTGTAGCACGACTTGTAATCCGCGGAAAAAATATCCGCGATAAAATATCCGAAGACATTTTATCCGATAGACAAAATATCCCCGGACTAAATATTCAAGAGACATAAAATCTGTGACAAAATATCCTGTCGATAAATCTTATTCAGAAAAATATATTTTAAGTGAAAAAATAATTCATGGTGTTCGACAAACGGGTACTATTCCAAGCATATGTGTTGACCTATTTCCAAAATAATACCCACCCAAAATCTGTGAAAAAAAGGCACAGTACGACTTCAAGCATATGTGTTGATCTATTTTTAATATCACACACTCAAATTTTATGTGCAAATATATTAAGATATTTTGTCGGGGATATTTTATCTATCGAGTATTTAGTCTTCGGATATTTTGTCTTCAGATAATAAGGTACCAAAAAAATATATGATAATTTTTATAAAATATTAACATTAAAAGTAACAAAAAAAAAAAATAAAAAATTTCAGCATGAAGTAAAAAAATTAAAAGATTAAAAATGTAAAAGTTCATTATTTGAGAGGATTTCAAATATAAAAAGAATTTAAAATATACCTGGAAGTACTTTGCTGCCTGGTTTTGGTTGAAGATCTCTTGCCCTAACAACTTCGACTTCTAAATAGCCCTTAGTATAATTCAGGGCCAACTGTATGTCACCAAGTGAAGATCCTCCAAGTACTTGTCTACCAACTAATTGACCTGGTCCAAGGCCGTCGATAAATTCACTGAGTTGTCCTCCTTCACCCGTCGATCTCAAACACGGAGACCAGCTATTGTGTTTTTTTTTATTAAAAAAAAAAAAAAAACGTTTTTTATATTAGTAAAATTTAAATATAATTTTGTATGTTTTATTTTATTTAATATCAATAGGAAAATTCGCTTAAACTACTTAAGGTTTTACTTTTAAAATTAATTAATTAATTAATTAATTAATTAGTTAATTAATTGAAGATAAATAAAAAAAATTACTCATCAAGATAAAAGACGAGAAATCAGAATTTACAATAGAGGAAAAATAAAAAAAATTTGCTAAGACTTTTTTTTGGACCTTCGACGAAAGCTTTTGAAAGTGTTTTAGGATAATAATAAATATAATTACATTGGATTCAATATAAGAATTAGTTGAGTTGAGGTATTAGTAAATAGTGTTGTAGATTTCTTAAGCAGGTTGTTTTTTTTTTAATTATTAGAGAAGTGACACACAATAATTAGTACGGTAATTAAGTAGAAATATATGAGACTGGAGTTAGTTGACGTCTAACAATTTTTTGATTTTTTTTCAAACGATAAATTATGAAAAAAAAAATATTTTGAAAAATTGCACATGTAGTTTTTTGAATTTTCTACATGTGCATATTTTTATTTTTTATTCTTTTGTAATTGATTTGTTGAAAAAAAAATCCGAAAATTGTTAATTGTTAGCTAACTTCAGGATCATAGAAATACAAGTAAAAAAAAGGATGTAGATAAATATTTATTTATAAAAAACATACCAAGCTTCGTAATCATGCAGAAAAATCATTCCCACGCATTAAGGTAATTAACAAAATTACATAAAGAAAAATTTTAAAAAATAAAAAATAAAAATCAGATTTAGAAATTTATAAAAATTTTTTTTTTAAATGAATTAATTTCTGATTTTTATTCTTCAAATTCTCAACATGCTAGTAATTATTGATCAGTATATTTTTAAAGAAAGTCAATAAATTACTAAACTTACTCATTAGTTTTTTTCCACTTAATTTAAATACACAATTTTGCACAACTGACAGTTAATAAAAAAAATATTTTATTTACCGAAAAGACTACCCCTTCTATATTTAATATATTAATTATTCAAAAATATACAGTGGAAATAAATATTTAAAATACAAGTACAATATTTTGTTACACAAAGTATAAAAACTTATTTTTAATCGCTATTTTTTTTTTTGTTATATAATTATTTATTGTCGTAACGACACACAAACCACACAACTATTCTATGTGATATTGATGATAGATATGTATTAATATAATATATATTTCATACGCAGAAGAGTCTGGTCTAATAAACAAAACTTTCGTTTTTAACTAAACTATATTTAATTTTTTTTAATGCTACTTTGTGAGATAACATTGAGTCATTTTTTTTATTTTAATGTTTTTTTTTTTTTTTTGGTGAATTAATTAGTTTACAGAAACTAAAAATTTGAGATGTGTCATGTGTTTAGTACAAATAATATAAAGTGCACCACTTAATAAATAAATTTTTGTTGGTGTCATATTTTTAAAGAGTGTAGATAAAAAAAATTAATTGAATTTTTTTTGTGTTCTTTTATTGAAATTATTTAATAAGATGTTTGTTAAAGATGTAAAGATATATATTTATGTACGCAGAAAAAAAAGTTATCGAGTCAAGAAAATTGATATACCTGAAGATCGCAACGTTTTTCACGAAACAAAAATACATGGATTTGCTGCATTGCATGTTTTTGCAAAAACGAAATGAAAAGAAAAAAATCTAGATCTTGATTTCTTAAATGTTTCGCACGTCAGCCGAAAACTGTAGCCACCCCCAATTATTTTTTAAGTCACCTATCAGCAGCCAAATCACAAATTTTTTCGTTTCGTTGAGCGAAAAACGTTCCGATTTTCAGGTACATGAAAATTGGGGTTTTCAAAAAATTTACTTTCAGTCGAAAACTTTTTTTTCTGTATATATGGATATTAGGGTAGCCCGAAAAATCGGACTAATTTTTTTTCTCGATTACGTATAAAAATTTTCAAATTTATGAATTTCTTAAAAGTCACTCAGGAATTTTGAAAAATATTTAAAATAGTACATTACACACCAGATGTCCAAAGGAAATTACACGCACGGGTGAAACTGCCCTACTTTTCTCCTTTGGTTTGTAATGTACTAATTTAAAAAATTTGTTTTTTTTTCAAGATTTCAAAATTTTCAACCGACTGTCAAAAATCCTTTAAAATTATTTTCTAAAGTTATCAAAATCCATGAAACTGCAAAATTTTGACAAATAAATGGAAAAGTGGAACTGAGCCAATTTTTTGGATCACCCTAATAAATATATGTAGACATATATATTCATACGTAAATGTATACGGGGTTGTATAACGCATTAATTAATTTATTGAATTATTATTAATATTTTAATTTTTGATCATAAGAGTATTTCAATTAAAACTCGACCCCGTATATACATATATATATATATATATATATATATATATATATATAAATATATATAAATATACATATTCATAACGAGAGGGTGCGTGACAGATAAAATAACATTTGTGCATTTAAAGATACATAATAATAAGTGCAAGTCTCAACATTTGCGTTAAAAACAAGCATTAAAGCCAAACGACATTAACATTTATTATATTAATAAATTGTTCATTTAGTAATCATGTTTTTGTTGTTGTAAATAATAATAACGTAGATAATTTAAAATAATACAACAATCAGGCATCGATAAATAATAAATATTGTTTATGTACAAATAAATGTATATTTTTTTTCTTTCAAATTTGGTATTCTAATTGTTTTAGTGATTTTGAATAATTGTAGTTTGAGTAGAAATTTTTTTATTATTGCAATACATAATTATTTTGTATATATATATTACCTATTGGCAAATGAAAAGATACTTTTTTGAGTATGTTCTCAATGAAAACCCTGGCGGATTCGAATTGCGGTGAATTACCGTAATTTGCCGTAATTTTATTGTAAATTTTCAGTAATCCAACGATAATTTACCGTAAATTTGCGACAAGCCGACGGTATTTTACTTTCAAGTTCAGCATTGCACTGTAAAAACTCTAAAAATCAAAAAGCATATGGTGCTTATGGTAAAACGCTGCGAATTGTGGTAAATTGCCACAGGTTTACCGTATTTCGACGTAAAGTATTATAAGTTACTGTACATTGTTTATTTTACGGTAAATTACAGCTAAATTCGGTAATTTACCATAATTCGGATCTGCCAGGGAATTAATTATGTCAAATTTTTATGTCGTCGATAGTTAAAAATATAACCTTTAGATAATTGAAAAATAATTTCTACCCATACTTAAAATATATCACTTTTGAAAATAAATAAATAAAAATTCAGAAATAAACAGCGATACTTATTTTTTTTATCACCAAGAATTATAAAAAAGATCGCGCATGGATCAGAGTTTGTTAAATTTCACTCCGCAGTCATGATTGACGGCCATAATTTTTTAAATACGTCACGTGATCTACCATTTTCTAGAACCGCCATCTTGTCTAACCTCTCGTACACTCCAAATTGTTCTAATTTTCGAATTTAAATGTTAATAATTACTGTTAATAATAGAATTAAAAATGAATTATTAATATATTATGATGAGAAAAAAAGCGAATTAAATATCTAAAGAGCCCCAACTGTAGATAATCAATAAGATATAAAAAAATATAAAAAAATAAAATTGCAAAATATCGCCATTTATTTCTAACCAACAAAAATAAATAAGGAATCACATAAATGCACACATACTCACATAATTATACATTTGATACAATGTATATATTACACAATGAAAAAATAAAAAATAAAAAAATCATTGTCAGGAATTATAAACATGTCAACAATTAAAAAAAACACACAACAAACGAATAATTAATAACGATAATAATAATTAAGTATCAATAAGTGAGTAGATGAAAATAGAGATAGAGAATGAGAGGGGCGCGTTCGTTTTGTCGAACAGTCGTATATATAAAAATTATTACATATACATTTATGTACTCATAATTAGTCATAGATAATATATGCATGTATACATGTATATATATTTATAAACTCGCCTCAAGGATTTGTTTAGGCATTACTTACGAACTTGCTTCGGAACTAGAAATCGAGTTGAGTGATCCCGCGGTGTCACTGGCAACCGAACCCGGCTGTTTAGTGGCGCCAAGACGTTGATACATGGGTACAACCTCCTGGGAACGTTGAAAGCTGCTGGGTGTGCTGTTCCGCTTACGGGTAACTGGTATACCAGTACTCCTTGGATCCGCGTTGACACCAACCACGCTGATGCACTCTGCGTTTTTAAACCAAACAAGAAATACCGCTAACTATTTCATGAGACTATTGTGCAGTTTTTTATTTTTTAAAATCTTTACTGCCGTTATTTAGATTTTTATTCCTTCGTAAATTCATAAATATTGTTCTTGTATTTTATTTTTGTTTTTTATTAAATATATATATCATTCCCTCCCATTCTCTATCACACACGCCAGTCATACGGGGCAATACAATGTTGATATGGAGTTAATTATCTCGTCATTGGCCTGAACTTCCGCTGGATATCATTGTTGCATTTTTTTTTACCTGTTAATATAAACACACACTAATCATTCTCACACGCATTATTATTTTAGGTTTGCCTTCATTATTTTCTGTTTTTACGGTGGAAATTTTTTCAGTGCTTCAGATTTTTTTCAAGTGCTAATTAGTTGACAACTTTTTTCATTTCAAACATCAATATTGCAGTCGACTACCCGTCATAAGCCTGGTCTAGGGGACGTAGGGGAATTTTTTCTTGTAATTTCAGTCTTCCCACTACCGTGCGTTTAGTTTTGTTCTCGACTACCCGTTATAAGCCTGTTTTATTTTATATAATTTTAAACGTCATATTTACATTTTGTTACATACGCGACTATCCCGATTTTCCTGGTGCATATAGCGCTAAAATAAATACTTATCTTTTTACACTAATAATAATTGAAATGCAAAAAATTATAATGATAACGGTATTGATTAAAGTAATAATTAAAATAATAATTTTACTGATCAACTTAATGCTCAATAAAACTTTTAAATTGTAACAGAAGCTTTGGATGTAATTAATGATTACAATTATGGATAATAAATTATATTTTACTTAATAATGATTAAATTATTATCCGCGAAACATAGATAGTAAATTTTCATCATTAATTTTGATATTTTGTTCCTATTGTTAGTTTATAATTTAGACAATTTTAACGGAGGCTTATAACGGGTTCTCTAGTACGAAACTCTTTAGAGTGGTTAAGTGGGGAAGCTGTTTGGAATCAGTAACTCTCGATTGAGGAGAAAGGCTTATAACGAGTAGTCGACTGCACATTAAACATAGAGTGTATTTATAACGGGTTATATATATATATTTTTAATGACATATGAGAAGTGAAATTTTTACACGATGGATCTATTGATGATAAAGAAAAATTTTTTGTAGTAATTTTATATTTTTTAAAGTGTGCCTATTTTATTATAGAAAAAAATTAAGAGTTCAAGTGACTGATTTGTTAGTTTTGTAAAAAAAGTCATTTAATTCTAATCGAAAACAACATTAAAAAAAAAAAAATTATTCACAAAAATTAAGAGTACCGAAAATTTATATGGATTTTTTTCGGTTATGAATTCAAGTAATAGAAAAAATTCAAATATACTGAGTTTTCAAATATTAAAACTTATCAATTACAAAAATCAAAACCTCAATTTTTATTCAATAATTTGTGATCGGGAAAAATTTTCGTCAATTGGAAAAAAAATTCTTATTTTGAAGTGTCAAAAAAAAAAGTTGACTAATAATTTTTTTTTTTGCTACTATTTACTACTATTTTACATAATAATGACGACCAGTGTGATTAAAAAAAATCCAAACGTCGTGTTTCAATGCACATGTAGACAAATAATAACGTTAAAAAAAAAATTAACAGTTATTTTATTTATTTTTTTTTTTTTTTTTGATAAAAACTTAATAAAACAATTCTGTATTATACATATAATATTAATATTAAATAAAGTTTAGTATAAATAATAATAATAATGAGCATGTATGTACATATTTAAAAGCTCGCAAGAACTAAGCGACGGCTAATATTATTAATTACACTCTAATTGCACTCTATCAGACGCAAATTCAATCAGCTATCAGCTAATTTACTATACCAATTAAAAAAAATTATTGTAAGATCAATTTCTACACTAAGTCACGTTAAGATAAATTATTTATTTAATAGCAATTACTTTTATTATTTTTAAAAAATTAATTACTATTCAAAAAAATTTTTTTTTATTTAATTAAAAATAGTTGAAGCTTTGACTAACTAATTTTTGCCATTTTATCAAAATGTTATAAAAAAAAAATAAGTTTAAGTATGTTACGATTAATATATTTATCTGTAGTCTATTTCTATTTATTTGATAACGAAATCTCACCTTACTCTAGGTCTAATTTTCAAATTTTTAAATTTCAAAGAGTCAATTTTACCTACCGTGAATGATAAAAAAATCTTGTTGATAAATTTTATCTAATTCTCTTTATATTAAATTAAAAATAAAAATCTATAATTAATAAAAAAAAAAAAAAGCACAATTAACATTCTTTCGTACGAGCGTTTACATTAAATATAATAAATATAAAACTATATAAATATATATTTAATTTAAAAATTTAACATCTAATAAATAAATTAATTAATTAATAAAAATAATATAAAATTAATTAATTATTTAGTAAACGTCATCTAATTAACACACTAAATCACGCGCATCTACGAGTAATATTATGCACTAAAAAAAAAATTACTAATGTAATTTCTGTAATTAAATATTAGACATTTTAAACAAAATAAAAATTATTTTTAAAACTAATCGTGCTTTTATTAATTTTATGATAAATATTTTAACTTCGTAATTTTCTTCATTATTTTTAATATAAATATTATCCAGTACTAATTCCCGCACATTCGTCGAAGGTTTAAAAAATATATAATAAAAAAAATCCTGTAAAAATAAAAAATAAATTTTGTAATTTGTCACTAAATTTTTGTCGAAAAAAAAAACCAGCGATTTTTCCTGCAGATGAAAAAATAAAATAAACTTTTCATTTTCTTTTTTTTTTATTTTAATATCGGACCTGTCGCCATCGCCACTTCCTTCGCCATCGCTGCTTGCCGAGCTCGGTTGTCTTCCACTCCGGCCACCAGTCGTGTCGTCAGGTAAAACTTCTTCACTTCTATGTACAGTAAATGAGGACTTGCCCTTTTTCCCGAAACCAAGTCTCCTTTTTCGGCCTTCCTCGCCCACGCATGTATCACCAATAGGCACATTATCGTTTTTCATATTTTTATGTTTTTTATTATTATATTATTATTTTTTAAATTTTTCCATTCAATCGATAGAATCATTAATTAAATTATTTGTTTTTATGTCGATGATTTTTAAAATAAAATGACATCCGTCAATCGATTTTTTTTTTAATTTTAATTCAAATTTATTTTTATCATTAATAATATTAATTGATAGATCATTCGTTCATTTTTATTTATTATCATTATTTATTGTACGGATGATATATTGGTAGGTGCAGTTATCGGTTGCCGATTGAGTTCCAACGGTGATAAATATCAAATTGTGTTTTGTGCCGAATTTTTTTTATTATTTAATTTTTTTGTCGATTAACGAGAAATGAGTAGGTTGTAATAAAGAAAAAAAATAATAGTAATAATTTGACTGATTAAAAAGCGATTGATTCTATAACAATGCACTTAATTTTATATTTCTTCATATTAGCTGTACGTTTCATATTGACTGTGACCTCAAAGTTTTAATTTTGTGCCTGTTTATGGAAGAATCACGGATACGCAAATTTTTATTATTTTTTTCATTAAAGAAAAGTGAGCTTTCTTCCCTTGAAACAGGACAGAAATTTATTCTTTTGTTGCAGGTATGGTGAAAAAAAACAATAAGAGTTGCGATAGAGTAAAATAGTAGTTTATCTATCGAGTGCGATCGTGTTTAAGACGCAATTGTGAAGATTGGTAATCTTTACACTCGCGTCTTAGACTCGATTGTACTAGATAAATACATTAGTTTTTGTGACAGATATTTGAAATTTACTACATTTAGTGCCTATAAATGGCAGGTTATTATTCCGCGTTTATTTATTTGGTAAGTTTGTTTTGAGTACCCTGATAACACGAGTTGGCCGTGAAAAAGTTGGACATTCATTAGTTTCCGACCAACTTAAGGACAAGTTATCGACAACTTCAGCTTTTACAACTTTTGGTTACAAGTTACCGCCAACTTTCTCAGAAAGTTGGCGCTAGTATGAAGCCGCAACTGGATTGCAAGTTTCTGAGAAAATTGAATGCAAACTTACCGTCAACTTTCTCAGAAAGTGATCGTCAACTTATTGAATTTCCAACTTTTGCCACCAACTTTCTCAGAAAATGTCTATCAACTATTGGAGGTACCAACTGTTGGCGGTCAACTTAGTGTCCAGTTGCGGCTGCAAGTTTCTCGTCAGTTTCTCGTCAACTTGGCTATCAGGGTATTTGTTGAATATGAAAGAGAAGTCGGTAAGTGGACGAATTAAAATGATGATAAATTTTGTCACAAGATGGCTCGTTAACCTTTCGTTACTCGCGCTATGAGCGTGACGCCGCCTTTTTGACTAAAATTCCAATAAAAGTTACTGTATGGGTATTTGTGACTTTATACTTAACCTATTTTCTCTTTGAAATCTATATTTTTGTTATATATATGTATAATTAATAAATATACATTTTAAATATAAAAAAAGTATATTTATGTATAACAAGAATGTGAAAAAGCGGCGCAGTGCTCATTATGCGAGTTGAATCGTCGATTCAATTTTTGTAACCACGTTGCCAAACTTACTGTTGTTACTGTAAGAAATAATTCATTATAGCAGTATGATTTGGCAACGTCGCATTTCATTTAGCATGGGCGGCACAGTGCTCGCCGCGCGATGAAAATTGTCGGGCGAGTGGACGCGAGTAACGAAAGGTTAAGTTACTTCGATATTTTTTGGTCGTTTGTTATCGCACATGTAACCAAAAAATATTTTTTGATCCGATGAGGACGTCACTTTTAGAACGATTAGGTATTTTTTTTTACCAGCTGCATCTTATCTAATATTTTTAGCTGCCGGCCATAGGGGCTAAATGTCGTAGATTTCAAGTGTCTGCTACAAAAAAAATATTAAATTAATAAAACGTCATTTTAATCCTTGTGAAATCACTTAAAATACAGGATTATTCTTTTGCCGCGCTATTAATCAGAAATTCACATGTTTCGGTTAACTCAAACATTAAAAGATTAAAGCTCCCGGTATCATTGCAGCCAATATGAAAAATATTGTGCGTAGCATAAAATGAAACACGATTTTAGACATCAGATGTCAGCTTGTCTTCGGTTCGGGCAAAACCACCCTCACTTGAAATCGTCTTGTTTTATCCCTTGCCACACAATATATTATTATATTAATAAATATAAAGAAAAGTGCATTGTAGTTTTAATAACTACGTATCTAAATCTGATCTATCTGGATATTATGATTATATTATTATATAAGTGAAATACAATGTGACAATAAATGATTTAAAAAATATTAGAGCTACTGAAAGTGATACGACAATGACTAATTTTAAAAAGAAAATATTATATATTTATAAAAAAAAAAAACAATGAATGTATATGTATGTGTAGTAATTTAGAGATGTATAGTGTGAATAATAAATTATTTAAATGGTTACCTGTCGCCGAGAGCTGACTGGTGCTGTTACTCTTCTTGCCTAATCCGGCTTGATATTGCGAAGCACTTCCGCCGCCGCTGCTGCTACCGCTTCCGCTTTTACTACCTGGTGAACTTTTTCGCGCTCTGCGGGCCGCTTCTTCCACGTGAAGACCCACTGCGGTGTCACTCAAACTTCCGTCAGCTTTAAGGGATCATATTTTTCATTTTTTTGATACTAATGTTATTATAAAACAGGTACTATATTATGAGATGATTTATTATCTAGAAGTCATGAACTTGACCCGCGATATAAGGGACGTAGCCACTTAAATCGATGTGCTGATGAAAGGTGATGATGATAACAAAAAAAAGGCGGCTCATTTAGAAATATTCTAGACATTGTGTTAACTTTAGTTTTACTCTACTTACGCTCAGTTCTTTTAAAATTCAGTCTTTTCACACCGTTTTTCACTAATACTAATATTTATTGTATACTTTTGGGGTGTGCGTCTATATGTGAGTGTGTGTATCTTAACTAGAACCCAATTTACCTTCAAGGTAAGTTTTTCGTTGTTATCTTTATCTCTTAAATAAAAAGAGTTCATCGATAGTTTTGCGCGACGCTAAAACTTTTATATACTAATAAAATTGCAGCAATGTCCTATTTCATGTCGACTTTCACAAATTACTGACAAGTAGTAACACGGAAAAAGATGGATTGCTTATTAGCGCGGGACATTTTTGCTCAGCCAGAAAATTTTTGCATATTCAATGAAAAGATAAAAATTTTTTGGTGCGAAAAAAAATTTCTTGCGCCAAGAAGTCATTTTTAACTTCCCGCTAAGAAAGTTTAAAATTTTCAAAAATTCAGGAAGTTATTGGTTTCAAATAGATTTTCAAAGATTACAAGCCGAAAATTCCCATGTACCTGAAGATCGGAACTTTTTTCTCAGAACGAAAATAAAAAGCAAAAAATCTACAAGATCTTGATTTTTGAAATGTTTCGCACTTGAGCCAAAAATTGCGGGCCGACCTCAACTACCCCTTAAGTCTACCCCCTAAGTTTAGACTCAAATTACATAAATTACGTTCATTTTCGTTACATCTTCCAATTGAAATACTGTTATATCTAAAGATCTACATAAAACCATTTTTCATGAAGGATAATAATTAAAATTTTACTTAATTCCCGATTGAATGCTATAGCAATAGGACCAAATTTAAATTTTGAATATTCGTTATAATTTTACTAATTTAAGTCTTGAAATTAATAAATTGAATTTAGAAGTAGGGCATGAATTATATTTATGAATTGAAAACAAAGTGAGTACTCACCAACTTTTTCATCAGGTGGTCCATCGGCATTGCTGAGACTCCTGCTGAATTGTCCCCTCTTGGTGTGTCCATTGTGGCCATTACCGGTCACCTGATGTCTCGTGTTTTTTTCATATGAACCACCAGGACTATTGTAATCACCACTACTCCGTTTACGTTGAAAATTATCAGCGTCAGGATTATTATCAGCATTGTTATTGATTCGGACGGAATCAACGGACGTTTTAGTAGAATGAGAGTCAGTGGTAATTTTGTAAGCAGTTTTAGAGGACGAACCAGTGTCATCATTGGCAGCATCATTGATCATGGATGGATCACGTCGTTTACGCCGTGGAATGGTATCATTGTGATGATCGTTGACCCGTGGGTGATTTTTAGCAGTGTCGGAGGTAGCGGTTTGGGAATCAAAGATATTTGAATTAGCGTTACCGGGGCGGGGTGCTCGGTTTCGGGGCCTAAGTGATAAATCATACGGGCCAAATCCGCAATTTTCGCTGCACTGGCTTTCACTTTCCATCGAATATTCATAATATTCTAGCGTATCACTTATCGCAACATTTCTTTTGCTGCCACTTTGTTCGCGTTCGTCAGCAGCTAAACGTCTCTCATTGCTTTTTTTTCCAAACAAATCTTTACGTTCTTGCGACTGTAACTTCTTCGGCCGCGAATCTTGCGGATATTTATCGTGATAAATTTCTTGCGACCGATTAATAGACACACGTGATGACGACTTTCTAGTATCTGGATATGTATAATGATAATTACTATCACGTCTATTGCTATACAATTCACGGCACTCAGGGCAACTTGTTTTTCGACTACGTGAGTAATCTAAATCATCATTTAAGTCACGTCTTGCTGGTCCTGGATACGAACCAGACCGGTCCGTACGTATTTGAGCTTTAAAATTATCATCATCACAATCACGTGGTACAACAGATGAACTAAACCTATCACTTTTAACATCTTTTACTGAATTTTTACGATAATCTGGACCAACGACTGTTTCCGTAGATCCAAAGTCATCATCAGAACCCATAAAAAAATTAATACTAACAGTTTCATTTAATGGACTCTCTAAATTACGTATATCACGTGCTTCTGGACAGCTACTGTTACGACGTCTACGTGACATTCGCCGCGTAGATTCCCAGGTATCACAAATATCATCATCTTCAGGATGAAGTGTCGGCGAGGATTCAGCTTTTTCCAAAATTTTAATACTTTTACGGTCTGATTTTGGACACGTGTCATCATAAGCTGCTTCAAATGATATAAATGGCTCGGTTCTACCACCAAAACTACGCGATCTACCCCGAGAATCTTCGTAATTATCTCTACCATGATTACTATAGTTATCATAATATTTAGTATCATAATTATCTTCTAAATATGAATCAGTACTTTTAGTTCTTTTTGTTAAACACAATGATCTGCTATCACAACTATAATTATTTTGATCATTGCTTGCTAATTTATCATCACAATATTTTTTTGGCACTTTATTATCTAAACTACTACTATCATAAGTGTCATGAGCACTCGAGTAACGACAGTCACCTCGATTATCATCAATACTACAATAAATATGATCGTTATCAATAAATCCGTACGGATGATGATTTTCACCATCATCATTACTTTTATTATATTTACTATCTAAACGTTTACTAGAATTTATTTTAAATAAATGTCTGTCATACTCATTGCTTGCCTCGACAGCGTCAATGATATTATCTATTTCATTATCATCATTTAAATTTTCATCACTATTGCCATCATCATTAACATACAAAGAGTAATACTTTTTACGATAATTACTGCGGCATTCATTATTAAATTCATCAGAATCATCGACAATACTTTCGGAATTTTTCGAACTATCACCAGTTGAATCGTAGTATGACTTACTCTGGTCGTTTAAATACGGCAATTTATCACCAGTTACTGTTAAATTACGCTTTACTTTACGTCTAGCTGTTCTGAGACTGTCATCACTAAATATATTACTAGACACTGATTCATATTCAACACTTTTAGCACGCCTAGGCACTTGGATTCTCTTTATTCTATCACGTAGATCGACAAAAAAGTCATCAACAATATTGCAATTTAAATAATTAACTTTGCTATTTAATGACAACTTGTTCTTACGATCACTCAAGGTACCATAGCGACAAGATGGCGCATCACATAATAATTTGTTGCCGTATCTTCTGTCAATGTCAAGACATTGGTCTCTATTATTGTCATCATAAACGTAATAGTTATAAATCCTCGTTGAATCATCGGTTATATTTGAAGAGTCCCGATATTTATTAAGACAAAAGTCTTTTATAAAGTTACTGCTACTGTTGCTCGTGTTGCTGTTGCTCAAAGTACTCAAGTTGGTGTAACGAAAGAGGTTGTCATCAACAGTCTGCGATCTCACGATAGGCACACGCGGTTTTCTGTGCATCGAGCGTACAACTGCGGATTTGCTCCGTACGAGGAGATGATTTGGGCTTGAGGTATTGGTTATTTTGGGTTTAGGTTTTTTAATTGTTGGGGTTATTGTGGCATTTATGATTGTGGCGGGATTATGATACTTATTTGATGGGGGTTTCCAGGTCTTAATACTATTACTAATTGGGTTATAATGACTACATTCTTTACTTATGCTTATGCTTTTATTGTTTATATTATTGTTGTTATTATTACTTATGGTGTTGCTGTTGTTGTTGTTAATGGGTAATTTTATTTTGTGCTTGCGCCTAGTGCGCCTAATAAATAAGGGTGGTAAAGAAGGCAAATGGGATATGACACTGGGTACCAATATGTTTTTAACTGTCGGTCTGCAAACAATTTTTTTTTTCGTTCAGTCATCATTTTTTATAAACGTTTAAAATGACTTTTTTTAGTTGATTGTAATTTTGCAGCTACTTGGAGACATTAAATGGACATTGGTGTGTAAAATTTAATAATCTATTGATAATACTAATAAATAAGTATTTTTAGTAATGGACTGATAACTAGAGGGTCGCTAGTGTAGTGTAGTGTAATGATTAATGATTAATGTAATTAAGCGGGCGATTTGGATAGTGCACTACGGGGTACATTCCTCAGAACAATTAACAAAACAATGTCCATTTAATTTGAGGATTAATTTAGCTCATTATTTAAATAATTATTAGTCAAATGTTTTGGAGTTATTACTGATTTGTAGTACCGATCATCATAATTGTAATTATGATTGGTTGTATTAATTGAAAGCTTGATTTTATTTATTAGTAGTGGTTGTAATACTCACATTAATGCCCGAGATCCGCGAGGTCGCTCTGATTGAGTACTAAAAGCGCTACTCGCAACAGAAATAATGCTTTCCATGTCGGAATCACCGAAATCACCGAGGACATCTTTGTCGGGACTCAGGTGACCACGACGCGGTCGGTGATGCAGGCGGTGAGCGTGTGGTAGTAGTGGGGGGTCGTGACCCATTGATGATAATAGGTCTGAGTCCGATCGCCCACTGTAATGTCGTTCCCAACCTATAATAATAAATATTCTAGAAATTTTCCGTACGTCTCTTAGACGAAGCTTATAATGAGTAGTCGGCTGTATGTAAAATTCAAACTACAGTCAAGCTATGGTCCATTTTGTCCCGGCCCTAAACTATAAATTGATGTCGAGCTTGTGGATACTGACTTTTCAAACCAAAACAAAAATGGCGCCCACTCACCGTAAACGAATAAAAAAAACGCTGGGAATAAGTCGTCGTCGGGAATTTTCGGTTTGTGATGTATAGTATGACGTGAAATTAGACTCGTTTTTTAAGAGTGGGGGTAAAACCGAAGACGTCTTACTTTCTGAGAGAACTGTAGCCGACTAACCCGATTCGCGGGTTAAAAGTATACCCTTGAAGTATAGCTAATTTTTGGCGCCTTGACGTCTTTCTTATATTCATTTATTAAATTAACTTTTTATAGGTAGTTTAGTAAATTTATGGATAATTACCACCGATCCCCGTACTTCGATAAGTTGTATGAACAAGTCTGTGTGGATATCTCATTAATCGATGTCTTTCGTCATCTTGAGTCATCATTCGTTCTTTCAGTAATGGCGTTTGTGGCAATTGTCGTTTTTTAGGTGATCCCGTGGGCGTTGCAGTCGCTGATCTCGATCCAAATCTACACAAATTAATATAAATACCAAGAAAAAAATTACTGCAGTAAACTTGATGACCTCAAATGGCCACATGAAATTTAAAAAATAATAATTAATTTACCTTGCGGGCATATAACCATGAGAATAGGGTATTGATCTATGGTCAGGTGGTGATAATGAACGATGACCAGTTGGACTTTGTGATCTGCCGCGATAACGTAAGTAAGGTGAGTCCATCGGAGCTGCACTGTGAGATCTATGACCCATCATACTGCGAGCTGTTGGTTCGTCCTAATTTAAATTTAAATTTTTTTTACAATTGTTAATGAAAATTATGGATTATTGTATTATGTATTACAGTATTTATGTAATATTAATAATGATATATTTATATATAAACTCACTTTTCTCCACTGTGGGTAACCAGATATAGACACTGGTTGATCACGTGAAATCATCAATGCGGCTCTCTTGCTGCCCGTTGACGACATGTCCCGCCGACTGCGGTGTTCATTGTCCAGACTTCCATACTCTCTCTCCGGTGGCGGGCTAGAATAGTGGCTGTACCAGCATGCGTTCGTTTTTATGCATTTATTAGTGTACAGCGTGAGGGGGAATATTATTTATGAAGCGTGTGCTTTTGTGATATACCTTTAATAACTAAGCTTTTTTTTAACTTTTTATATTGATGACCTTTTATTTGATACAGTTTTAGTTATTACTGAATTACGTTTCATAAAACGAATTTATTTATTAATTTATGCTCATCATTTTTTACGATTATCGCATTAATTATTATATTTTGAGGAATATTTATTTGATTGAGCGATTAAATATTGATATTAATATCAATTTAAATTGATACAGAGAATAGTTTTTTTAGTATAATCAAAAGATTGATTTTATCAACAATTTGTTTCGGTAATTCCTCGTGACAGATAATTTCATTAAAATTGGGATTATTCAATTTTTTTTTTCAATCGAAACGCGATAAACTAGATTTTATTTTCATTACTTTATTAATTGTAAAAACTGCATCATATTTTAGTATTCAAAGCAAAATACAATCACTGTTTCTACAAAAAAAAAGGTTTAATTATAGGGGCTGGGGGAGGGGGGCTACCCCCGAAATTTTATAAAAAAAAATTTTGTAAGTATAATAGAGCACTATTTTTGAATTTTCAAAAATCAAGTGATAGTCGAAAAATATTAATGACTTTTGTTTTATGATAAAAACTATTAAAAATTTTTTTTTCTTTCTTTGTATCTTATAATTATGTAAAATTTCCTTTTTCTTAATGTAAATTACTTATAAAAAAATTTAATTAATATCCAAAATTTTTTTTTTTACCTTTTTTAGGGGGTACCCATTTTGCCCGCAATAATGAATTGTTTTTTTTAACAACTGAAAATTTTTTCTATTTACTCGAAAACAGTATTTTCTCAAATACTCCATTTTGCCCCCCTCCCCCACCCTAAAATATTTCATTTTGCTTTGAAATAATTCTATTAAATATATTTATTTTTTAATGTATGTTTAATTTATGTAAATAGCTATTCAGTTTACTAAAAGCAGCATGTAATACTGTAATGATTATTATATTAATATGCAAAGAAGCTAACGAACATAAAACTTTTTTTTAAGCTTCGAAAAAAAAAGTTTTTTTTGTATACAAAGTATACTTTCAAGATCGAACACTAATCATACCAATGACCTTCGACCTAATTTTTATTGCTTAAATGAACTTTAAATTCTCAAATAAAATTTGAAAAAAAATATATGTATATTTATGTACAAATAAATTTATATTTATCGTTAAATCATAATCTCATTTTTTGTAGTTAATTCGTAAAGATAAAAAAAAAATTTAAGAAGAAAAAAAAAATGAGTAGTGTAAAGTGTAGAATTAAGTGAAAATATGCAATAGTAGTAGTAGTGAATGAGTTAAGGATTTTAAATAGAATAAAAAAGAGCCGTACCGCTTATAATTTGACGGCATATTATGAAACCTAAAAAATAATAACAAAAAACACACAAGATTAAAAAATTAAATTATGTAGTGACGTTAGTAGATAAATTGAAAAAAGAAATTATAATTATAAGACTATAATATAATATGAGTGGAGCGTAATAATGATATTTTATGGTAAGTGATATATTAGTATAAAAATAAAATATATATAGATTCATGCATGCTCAAATAATATATATATATTTAGATATAAATATATTTATAAATATATATATAGACGTATTTAATATGTAGGCGTGCATAATTATTGATTGAAAAATATATATATACATGATATTAATAATAAGTATGTATAAAAATAGGATACGATGAAAAGAAAAGATAAGTCGAGTAGTGTAATATAATTTCAACTTGTTATTTATAATTGTTCTATTTATATATTATTTAATGATTTTACAATAATTTTTTTTAGTTCAAATTTACTGTGTCCATTTTATCGATTGAAGTATAAAATTTATTTTATTGTTATTTTTAAAGACAGAAAAACTGAATTTACTTAATTTTTGATTGATATAAATTAGGGTTCCGACTGTTAAAAATGCATAAGAATGATTGCTTTTATAAATTTTCTCATTTCTCAATTAATTAAATTAGAAATCATGGTAACGCTCTAGTGACTAAACGGTAAAAAAACACATCACTATAATTAAACGATGTCCCGGTGGTCGGACAGATTGTTTCGATGAATAGAAATGAAATTATATTTTTTTTTAAATAAATTTTAGGATAAATATCAGTTAGATCTTTAACATTATTTATTTATCGTACCGGAACTCAATAAATTATTATTTAATGTCATTAACAATCACTGAGGTCCAGAGAATAGGACATTAAAAAACAATCCAGTATAATGACGTTAAAATACTAGTGGCAATTATGAGCTAATGAGTGTTTAATAACTGATGGCAACTACAAGACTATCGGTGCCAGTAAATAAACACTTTATTTATTATATTTAAATAGATTTATCTAATAAAATAAATTTTCTTATCAGCCGGCATATTTTATAAATGATTTTTAAAAAATTATATTTTGCTGCAACAGCTTAATTAACTTTATAAACACGAGCTTAAGAAGTGAGCCGCGTATTTAGAGTTAATAATTAAGAATATATTAATTCGGCTACAAGTATTCATGCGTTGATATATTTAAATATTTATTTCGTGTATAATTTAAAAAAATTTAATTCCCGTAAGTGATGCACTATTAAACTGAACGATAGTCTCTGACAATACAAATCGCACTTTAAATATTTTTATAAATCACAAAAAATTATTTATATAAAAAAAATGATTATATTTTATCAATTATGATTAATCGATTATTATTATTATAGTTGTAGTCACAGAATTGACAAAAAATAAAAATTCAACATTAATGAATCCATTTATAAATATGAATGAGAATGTCTACACAAAAAAATATGAAATGTAAACAAAAAATAAAACTAAATTGAGACAGATGAATTAAAAAATAGATAGATAGAAAAAGTACATGAACTTTTTCTGTATTGAGCACTCACTAGTAACGATCGGTCGTCATAGTTTTCAATATTCAAATTTCAACAAAACGATTATAAAAAAAAAAAAAAAATATGAAACTAAAAAAAGGAAGAGAATAAAAATGAAAAAAGAATGACGGAAAATAAAAGAAGACAGTTCCGCATCTAACGGCGCTCCCAGGCCAACTGGCATGTCAATTGGCTTGTTGCCCAGTTTTATAACTCTCGGTACCGTACCCCCTTCCCCTAGATCCGTTACGAGTCTTATACATGTATTCATATTCATATACATATATATTTGTATAACTACATCTACACGTGCCCCTTTAAATACTCTCACCCTTGCGATTCTTCGCAACTGTCTTCTTCCTTCATTAAAAAATATAAACCTTCATTAACTAAATTATGAGTATAATTAAGAGATAAGTCTTATTAAATTTTTTATTAGTCGGCAAATTTTTTTATTGATTCGTTACACTTTTTTTAATGAATTTATTCGTTTATGATTCACTGTTTTTATTTTGGTGAATTTAATGAACGCGAATATGCGCCAGTTTTCTACGAAATTGCGGATGGAAATTTTATTTTTATTAGTAATTTATGAATCATTATTTAAAATGTTCATACATTTTGAATTGAGCAATGTTGAGAAATCATTATATTAATGAAGAAAAAGATTATTGATTACATAAAGCTGGGGAATTTTTTTTTAAACGAAAATAGGAGAAAAAATATTTTTAAGTAGTACGAAATTACGTATAGTCAGACATCGAAAAAAATAATTATGACAGATAAATTAATAGACCACTAAAGTTGGAATGACATATATATTTATATATATGCAGTTAAAAATTTTGTGTATTTGTATTAGAAAATTATTTGGTTAAATTTTTAGTGTTGATTTTCAACACAGAAATCTGTCAATTCAACACAAACCGTTTGTGTTGTTTTACTTTAACTGATTTTTTATGTTAAATGATTAGAAAATCTGTAATGTAACACATTTCTTGTTATTCGAAAATTAACACAGAATTTGTGTTGCTTAGCTAAACACTCCCGCGCGTTTCTTCATTACTATAACCAAGCTAAGCATTGTAGCAGCATTGTCTGCCGGGAAACTTGGATTATAATCATAGATAACTTTAATATTTTTATGATCAGGTTCAATGATTTTTTTATTCTCATATTACAGGAGGATAATTCATAGCTCCGTCTTTTAGAAAAATCTCCGAGAATCGAACTAATTGTTTGCTAAATTGACATAAGTTGTACTAAGGTTAGATCAGTATACTTAAGTTGGTTAGGTTATGTTCTTATATTTATTAGTTAGTTTTAACACGAAAAGTCTGTTAAATTTGCACAAATTTTCTGTAAAAATAACAGATTTTATGTTCAATTATTAAACATAAAATTTGTGTTAAAGATCAACACAAGCGCAATGTCTTGAATTAGCACTAAAATTTGTGTAAATCATTTGCAACACACGATTTGAATTTAACACAAAATTTTAACTGTGTTTATAAAAAAAAGGAAGTAGGATATTATTGAAATAAATTTCAGAGGTATAGAAAAATGAACCTGATAAATAATAATGAAGAATTATAATTAATTCATTGGATTAAATTTATACAATAATTTGTAGCAATTATTTGTATGGCAATGTAATAAGAAAAAAAAGTAGACTGCGGTATTATTGCAGTGAAACTGAATTAAACATCGCAGGTATAATTTAAAAAAAAAAGTAGTTGTTGATAAATAAAAAAAAATAAAATTGTCGAATTAAAGCGAAAGTCATGCAATGTCATGTAAAATATAATAAAACAAATCAAATTTATTAGATCAATTAACACGCGATTTAAGCAACGATTATTTATTGGTGGGGATTTTAAAGCACGTTTTAATAAAAAGGTCTATTTCTATTATTGTAATTAATAAATTTATATGTATATATATGTCTCTACATACATATATTTTAATTATTCTATTGTAATGAATGAATTAAAAATGACTTACCTAGATGAACTGCCGAGGCTGCTGATGCTGGCACCATCTGCGGTTCGTCTCTGATCTCGCGGTATGTCGCAATCAGTGATGTCATACTCCGACGTATCTGAATCGCTTAGACGAGATGTCGTCGAGGGTGGACTGAGATGATAATCAACTGGAGTTATGGCTATGTCATCGTATGGTTCGTGATATTGTCTGTAATTTATCATAAAAAATAACAATCATTTTGACCTACACCCAAATATACATACATACATGCAAATATTAATATATATTTGTATAGTTTTTGGTATTTTGAATAGAGTAAATGTCTCAATTAATAACCCAAAGTATTTTAGTAAGAGATTTCTAACTTTTCTGTGATAATAAGACAAAACCATTTATGGCCACTGCTCCAGTTTTAGGCATTTGATACTTTATTTTAATTAATGAAAACGTATAAAATACAATTTCCATTGTCAAAGTGTGATAAAAGTATCCTATGTAAAAAAAATCTATGTGGGATTGCATGGGAACCCATAGGAATCCATACAAGAATGTATGAATTTATGTAAGAATCCATAGGCATTGATATAGGAGTGTGGATTTATATAAGAATCCATGGGTACCTGTATTCTTGCATGGGAAATCAACATAAGAAGCTGTAGGTATCTAGATTCCCATTTTGACATGGTGCTGATTTCCATGGAATACTAGATTCCCATATAAATTTCACACGGTGTAGATTTCCATAGGAATCCATATCAAAACCTGTATCGGAATCTATGCTAGATTCCTATAGGAAACCGTATGAGAGTCTATCTGAAAACGCCATGTGGGAACCCATAAGAATCTAGGCTAGATTCCCATGTGGAATTTTTTACTGAAGACAAATTTCTTTGAAGAAAATTTTTGTTAATTTTTCTAATTCATAATCCATACGATTCCCATATGAATTTCAACATGGTGCAGATTTCCATGAGAAATTATCGTGAAAATCGACGGGGGAATCCATACTAGATTCCCATATGGATTTGGCATGGAATGGATTTTCATAGAAACTCATATGAGAATCTATGTCAGAATCTATGCTGGATTCCTATAGGAAACCTTATGGGAATCCATCCAAAAACGGCATGTGGAAACCCATAGGAATCTAGACTATATTCCCACATGGATTTTTTTTATAGGGCAGCCAGTAATTTACAATATTATATAAAATTTTCATAAAATGATTACGTGTCGATTTAGTAAAAGAATTTAATTAATTAATTATTTGATAAAACTTATCTCTCAGTATTTAACACTTTACAGTTGTAGAGATAAGTGTGAATTCTGAATAAATTATAAATTTCACCAAGTATATGTTCAATAAAACTTAAAAAAAGTTTCACGTTTATTTACAAAGTATAGATTACTTTTTTTTCTGGGCGAATATAAAAATATGTAAGAGTCACGTACCCAATAGGTCGACGTTCTTCGTGAGCAACCAAATTTTGCCACTGCCATTGTGACTTTTCGCTTAAATTCGAAAGCTCTAAAACAGCCTCGCCGAGAAAGTCGTTAGCCTCATGAATTGTAAAATCCCACACTGACACTTCTAACCATCTGCGTTTTAGTTCAGACTTTCTTATATTATAATCGAATGTTTCATTCCATCTGGGATCGTTTGTGTTTGCCAGAGTTTTCGTTCGTCTTTTAGACATTTCGCTGAAAACAATTAACAATTAAATAAAAATTAAATACAGCAAATAAATTACCGATGATTTTAATCGCGAAAAAATTAATAAATTATCTCTGTTACTTTTCCGCCCATTAATGAATTTTTTTATTAAAAAATTTAAAGATGTTAAGAAGAATTATTTCTTAAAAAGTTTGTTATTTAACAAACCGTGTGGGTTACTTAAAAACTTTCAACTTAAAAATTTTCTCATAAAGTTTTGGGTTAAAGTGTTAACTTAATGATGACTTTATTGAAAAATGTGTCGAAAAAAAAACGGATTGTTTAGTGATATTTATTAAAATTAAAAATAAATTGTGATATAAAATTAACTTTTACATTATAAAAGTTATTATGAATTAATTGAAGTTGTTAAAGTTTTGTGACTGGCAGGTAAATCCGTTCGGGTTTATATTAAATGCACGATAGGTTTCGATATACTGACGGCGGCATATGTTAATCAATCTGTTTAATCATTCGACAACTCAAATATACTGTCAGCAAACATGAAAACTTTGGTAAAAGCTTATTAAAACTCTATTCTGTTGAATTAAAACCCATTTTAATCGAAGCAAAAATCTGATAATTTGTTTCTTTATTGAAATCTATTTTGAAAAAAAATTCTTCTTTAATTCAAATTCATTATATTCAATTATATTTTTAATTATGACTTATATTGAAGTAGATATGAAAAAAAAATTTTAAATAAACCTTTGAATAGATTGGTTTCAGTCTAAAATTTGCTAAATTTCAACTTAAACTTCCGATTTGTCTCACAGTTAGAAGTTTCTCTTACGAAAGATTGGAATTTTTTTTTTTTTCACACGTATAGTTTAATGTTTACTTCAAAAAACCTATTAATTTAGTGGCACAGAAATAAATTGACAAATTTATTGGATAAATTTGAAAGTTTCATATCAACTTTCTATAAAAAAAATTGTCTAATTAAATAAAATGAACTTCGAAAACTTGAAACCTATAATTAATATAAATATTTAACTAATTATCGCGAGCTAAATGCGATTTATTACATAATTTAACATCAGGTTTATGGAAGAAGGATTCGTAATAAAGTTTCGAAAAGCCCATAAATTTTATCGTGTGACGCCATTAGTAATATTCCATTGCGATGCATGTACCAACACAGCTACACTAAATAGTGACAATAAATTTTGGCACTGTGGCCAAAGATGGTCACACATATAAGACCCCGTATACTGATTATAATGTAAAGCTTCTTTCTTGAAATATATATACAGGGTGTCCCAAAAGTACCGCGTAAATAAAAGGGTAGATAGAAAATGCGACACTAAACCGGAACGCCCTCTTGCGTTTTTTTAATCTGACCCACAAGTAATTAGTTATTAATTAAAGAAAATAATTTAAATTTAAAAAAAAACTAAAAATATGCACATGTAGAAAATTAAAAAAACTATAGGTGCAATTTCCTAAAATATTTTTTTGCTTTAAACTTGTTTTTGAAAACATCAAAAAATCATTAGACGTTGGCTAATTTCAGTAATTAATTAATTAATGTAACGGAACGGCATGACCGTCCACCTCCGTTTTACGGGAGGCCGATTCCTCGCCCTTTTGGGCATACTCGCGCTGCGTAATCGCCTATTTTCAACCATAATATTATAAAAGCTAAATGTGAACATAAGCTCACATTAGCGTACCCATTAGGCATGCAGTGCATGTGGGCGCCTCACGCACAACCACCACGAATCCAACCGCATATGTACCCAAACACTCCTCCCATCTCAGGAAATAGAGAGACTCTGGTCGAAGCGGGGCTTGGAATGGGTCTCCCATGGTACCAATTTCCTGTATTGGTCAACAGAATGCACATGGTTAGTGGTGGGCACAATTTCTTCCCACAGACCCATAAGGGCAACCACCACTCATATAAGCACTAGGATTTCAGACATGCCATTATACACACTTGCCCTCATCCATCACCTAGTGTTCTATTATCTCCGAGTTTTTTTGTGGACGCCATGATGTTTTGAGACCCAAAATGGCGGCGGTAGGTCCACTCGGGGGCTAATTTCAGTATCAAAATTTTCTCCTCCCAAAAAGTTTTTATTTCCAATTCATAATGAAAAGAATTTTCTCGCACCACGAAATTTTCTTCTGTACAGCCAATTAAAAGAGCTTTTGGTGCAGTGGTTACCCCCCTCTATTTCTTCCGCTAGATGGTTCTTCTGATTGGTTACTTTGTTTAATTAATAACTAATTACCGGTGCATCAGATTGAAAACCGCTAGATTTTTGGTGTAGGAACTACACCCTCTATCTACTTCTTAATTTATGTGCGATATTTTCAGGACACCCTATATATCCTTCTGAAACTTGAGAAATTTAAAACTCCTGCTCTCCACAGGAAATGATCAATGTAACTTTAAATGTCGTGTATGTGTGTTTACATAGCAATGGACGTGTGCCAAAGTAACCAAAAAAAAGTACATTCATACGATATAATATATTGGAATCAATAAAAAGATAAGAAATGTATAAAAATAAAGGTCAAGTGTGTAATAATTTAAATGTGACTTACTTTCTGTCAGGAAGAAGATAAACTTTGGCATAGGGATTACGAAGTTGGCCATTGCTTCTTGGTGTTAATTCAGTGGCACGAAAAACAGTAACACTCAGTCTATTACATGCTGGATTGAAATCTAATTTAACTTGTAACTTTCCACCGACATTTGCGTTTGTCGTTGGATAACGTGGATGTCTATTACGTCCTTGTCCATGTAGGTCTGGTGAACCAGGTGATGTTACTAGTACCGATGGTTTTTCTCTTCTTACATCATATAATTCTATAAATACATAATTTCATTTATTAACAACTTCGATTATTTTTTAGCAGTAAATTTATTAAAATTTTTTATAAATCATTTTTAAGATTTTTGCATTAATATTTATTATCAATGGGATTTAAATAAATTTTATATAGATTAAGTAATTTTTTTTTGTTATAAGAATTAAAATAAGACATCAAGTGTCACGTTTGCTGCGCAAGCCAAAGGCTAGTGCGCACAACACTTGAGTATTTTATAATAATTCTCATTAAATACGGAAATTATTTTACAAAAATACAGAAGGAAAGTTGTATGCTTACAGATTATACCATAAAATATTTAAATTTCTTAAAGAAGAGTTACATTACTCTAATGTTTACAGGTTAGAAAATATAATAGATCCCCTAGCGGATCTAAATTACGGTAATTTAAAATAGAATGCCGGAACGCGCAGTAAAATATGGCGTTTTACGGTAAAACACGGTAGTCGGTAGTAAAAATACGGCATTATACGAGCAACTTCCGGCATTTTACTGCAAAATTACGTTATTTTCACCATCTATTTGCAGTAAGAGGGCGGAAATTTACCATAAAATTGTGGCAAGCTTACGGTATTTTACCGTAAAGTGAAATATTGCACTGTAAAAGCTGTAAACATAAAAATGCATTCAATGCTTACGGTAAAAAAGCCGCAAATTACCGTACATTGCGGTAAATTACCGTAATTCGGATCCACCAGGGCTGGAACACGGACTTTTTTGTTTAAAATTTGAATCATAAATTTTTTTATATTTTGCTATCAGAAATTTCAATTTAATTATTTTGATTAATGGTGTTAAGTAAATTTCCAGTCGATTATTTTAATTAATAATTAATTTTTACTCAAATGAGCCTTTTTTAGTCAGACTCCATTTTGTATTTAAATTTCTACCTTATCGGCAGGTTTAGTTAATATTCCGTTAGAGGGCGTTAGAGTTCTCTAAAATTATTAATTAAAATCGAAATTAACGTAAGTAATATATTTTATGCCGCCTTCTGTAAGCATTAATATGAATGCTCAAACATTCGCGGGTTATTTTTTATAAAAAAAAAGAGAAGACTTAAAAGTAACATTCAAATAAAAAGGTCGATCACATATTGTACCTGTGAATAGATTTAAAAAAGAACAAAGTGAACACTTGTTTCTTAACTCAAGTTTTTTAGCTTACGAGAAACGAATAAACACGGGAATCGATCGTTACGACGTAAGACAGTGAATTGAATGTATAAATAAAGTAAAAAAAAAGCGACTGTCTAAAGATGTAAGAGAAAACACACCCAAGGAAGACGTGGTAAGTGAAACTGTATTGAAAAAAAGGTGTAAGAGATACTTGCAATGAAAATGGAATAACACGTTTTAAAAAAAAATATTGAAGATTGTATTTCTTTAGGTGGTTGTTATTTATTTTTATATTTATTTTTTAAAGCAAGAGTTGTTGCTCCCATAAGACTAGATTAAAGATTGTGATTTAGCGAGGGTGCATTTGCGCTACTGTCTACACTACGAACATTCATTTTAATATTTATTATTTTTTATTATCAATACTACCTATTCTTAAGTATTTCATTTATAAATATATTTCCTTAATATATGTATGTATATATTTTATATCGCAAACCACAAATAACAGGGGGAGGGGGAGGGTCGCAATTGCAAATGGAAAAACATTAAATTTATTTTTAGGGTGAAAAGGGGAAACATTAAAATTTTTATATAAATCGCCTACCCCATAATATACATTTCTTAAGACCTGGAATACGAAAATTATATAATCTGAGTTTTTGAAAAAAAAAACATTTTTTAAAATGGAAGAAAAAAACTTATTACTGAATTTTGAAAAGTTTATAAATTTATATAGATAAAGACGATTAGATGGTTAAATATAGAAATTTAATAGTGTGAATTGTAAAATATATATATATATATATGAATAAATGTATGTACTGGGGGATGGATAGATGGATATTTACCTCTGTGATGAGGCTGCTGTAAAATAGGCATGGTTTCGTGTGTCTGTCGCCACTGGGCTTGCGCAGTTATACGTCTTTGTGGTATCATCGACGTCGTTGTAGTTCCAGAAGGTAAATTACTACAGGTTATTGAATTATTTGTTGAGTCGGGATGATTTTTAGCAACAATTAGTTCCACTTGATTCTCATCTCGCGATTCAGCGATTATGTTGGCTACTTCTTGGGAATTTTTACCTTGGAGGCAATGTCCATTCCACTCGATTACTTCATCCCCTGTGAGGACATTAAGATTTTATTATAATTACTATTATTATTCATTTACTTCAGTGGTTAAATAGCATAATGATTTGATATAAATAATTTTTTGTGGTTTATAAAAATATTTAAAGTGCGATTTGTATTGTCAGAGACTACCGTTCAGTTTAATAGTGCATCACTTACGGGAATTAAATTTTTTTAAATTATACACGAAATAAATATTTAAATATATCAACGCATGAATACTTGTAGCCGAATTAATATATTCTTAATTATTAACTCTAAATACGCGGCTCACTTCTTAAGCTCGTGTTTATAAAGTTAATTAAGCTGTTGCAGCAAAATATAATTTTTTAAAAATCATTTATAAAATATGCCGGCTGATAAGAAAATTTATTTTATTAGATAAATCTATTTAAATATAATAAATAAAGTGTTTATTTACTGGCACCGATAGTCTTGTAGTTGCCATCAGTTATTAAACACTCATTAGCTCATAATTGCCACTAGTATTTTAACGTCATTATACTGGATTGTTTTTTAATGTCCTATTCTCTGGACCTCAGTGATTGTTAATGTCATTAAATAATAATTTATTGAGTTTCGGTACGATAAATAAATAATGTTAAAGATCTAACTGATATTTATACTAAAATTTAATTTTAAAAAAAATATAATTTCATTTCTATACATCGAAATAATCTGTCCGACCACCGGGACATCGTTTAATTATAGTGATGTGTTTTTTTACCGTTTAATCACTAGAACGTTACTATGATTTCTAATTTAATTAATTGATAAATGAGAAAATTTATAAAAACAATTATTTTTATGCATTTTTAACAGTCGGAACCCTAATTTACATCAATTGAAAATTAAGTAAATTTAGTTTTTCTGTGTTTACAAATAAACATTATCAAACATTATGTAAATTTTAAACTTATAATTTTGCATGAGTCAGTAAACACGCATGTCTAATAGCAAGTCCAAGGTTCGAGTCCACCGCGCGGTCTTCTTACTGTGACAATTCATTCAATTTCCCGTAAATTCTTATGCAATAAAGTTAGCCACTAATCCAAATTATACTTCTCACATGTATTTCAAATCCCAGATTACATGTTTTATTAAAATTATTTCAAACCTCATAATCAGAAGATTTATCTACTACGGTGTTATGGCATTCAAACAGTTAATTAAATAAATACCCTGCCTTCTTATTGCAGCATGATATTCGTTAATAAGTGAAATGTCAACCAATAATCGGCAGCACCAGAATTAATTTGTTTCCTGGTTATCTCCACTAATTGTTTTGGTTTGTCTTATTATTGCTTGGTATTAACAGTAATATAGGTGTATATCAACAAATGGGGGCTGTTGGTGTCTCATTTATCTTATGTCATAATAAATTACCTAATTGTTTTATTAACCTTTTGTCATTATTTGTTAAAGTTCATGGTATAGGAACCACTCAAACCTCCCTCTTACGATGATGAACCATAAGGGTGTTAATTTTTTTGTTTTGCTGAGAGAATAATTTTTTCATTTATTTTTGTACCCTATCAAAACAATTCGATATGGGAATGCAGCCTAGATTCCTATGGGTTCCCATACGGCATTTTCGGATAGATTCCCATACGGTTTCTTATAGGAATCCAGCATAGATCCCGACATAGATTCTTATATGGGTTCCTATGGGAATCTACACCATGTGAAATCCATATGGGAATCTAGTATGGATTCCCATATGGATTTCTACCGCGATTTTCCATGAAAATCTGTACCATGTCAAAATGGGAATCCAGGAACTCACAGTTTCTTATGTGGATTTCTCATATAAGAATCCAGATACCCATAGATTCTTACATAAATCCATACTTTTCTAAATGAATTCCTATGGGTTCCTATGCAATTCCATATGAATTTTTTTAATAGGGTAAACATAAAGATTATTTAAAAAATGGCGATACAAATTTTTTTTTTTACTAAAATTTCAAAATTCGTTTCGCAAAAAACAAAATTTTAAATAAAGTATCAACATTTTTTAAGACTCCTATGCTAGATTAAATATTAAGGTTTTGTCTGATAAATATTTTTATAATTCGTTTTCACGGATCGACTTCTTAAAAAAAAAAAAAAAAAACTATAATAATAATAATAAATAATTAAAATAAATAATTGAATTTACCTGGTCTTAATTGACCATCAACAGCTGCAGGTGTACCTTCTTTAACTTTTTCAATTAAAGCACCTATTCTACCGTCGTCCAATAATTGTCCGCCAGCAACTTTAAGGCCCAATATACTTCCTGGTCCAGCTGATTTACGTAGTATCATATGGACTATTATTTTTTGACCATCACTGCTCGCTTGCGATTGCTAAGGACGCCCGTAAAAAATTTCATTAGCACAGTATACATTTGTTTTTTATAATAAAAAAATTAATTCAACTTTTTTTGTAACATCAACCCACGTGCTTGCAACCGCGCTACATTTAAGTGACACAATAATTCAATAAAATTACTTTATTTACACTATTTACACAGTAATTTAAATTATTTTATTAGCTGTATATGTGTATATTATTTCACTGAATATATTGTGGTGAATTTTATTGATAGTAAAAAGGCTATAAGCATAAAAGCAGTTTAAACAACACACACAAGCGGTTAAGTTGTAGAATCACGAGTAGTAAATTTAAAAGAAGGTAGTAAATGATAGATTTAAAGAAAAAGAGTAAGAAATTTTAACATGCGACAATTAATGTTCAGAATTATTTTTTTTTTGTGTGTAATTACAAGTATTGGTTTACTTTTTTTATTAATTTTAAAATAAATGTGTAAATTTTCGAAAATTAACTTGTGTTTGATGATAAAAAATAAAATTTTCAGTTGTTTGATTAAATTTTAAAAAATTTTTCGCTGAAAGGTGGATCTACTTTAGGGATAGGGGCCGCTAAATTTAATTTCCTCTAAATTATTTATTTATTTTTCTCTTTCTCACAGTAGCACCCAGACGTTCATTCTTTCCCTCACTCTCTCGGCTACGGAATATAATTTTTTTTAAATTTTATTATAAATAAATCAATTTTTTTTGGAAAATAGGGAGAGTCAAATAATTTTTTTGGACTCTGTCACCTGAAATTTTTGATTGATCTATCAATCGATTACAATATTTGGCGAAATTTGAATAAGTATGTCGATATATTGATGAGAATAATTGCGTACTTTAGTAAAATGTAAAAAAAAGTTATTGGAATGTGAGAAAATGTAAAAAACATAAAATAAAAAAATATAGTTTTAGTTTTTTTTTCTTTTTTTTATATAAATTTTATTACACTGCAGTGGTTTTTTGTTGGAACGCGTTTATTCTTAGCTCTCAAGTTTTAAAGAAAGTGTGTCTACGTGCAAATGTATGTGTATGAGCAGTTTTCAAATCACTTTTTGGTTCTTGCCAAAAAGCTTAAAAAGTTTAACAGGGTCAGCAATAAAACTAACTTCAATAAAATGAAATAAGTAAAAAGTATACTCTTCTCATGATACAATTTCTCTTTTTTAACATTGCGTACAATAATATTATACCTAAAAAATTTTATCAATTGCAGTAATTAAGTAGTCTCGTTCTCTATCCTATACGAGTATTAAAAATCCTATAACCATTAAAACCCAATAAATTTTTCTTTCTTTCATAAAAATACATAAATATTGTTATACATTTACAACAAAATTAATTCAATAATTTCTTAGCTTTGATGTTTTTTTACCAGCTCTATTATTTATTTAATTATCATCAAGTATCAAATCAATTTAACAATAAAAAAAGCTCAGTTCAGTTTTATTTTTTTAATACGGCGTTTAATTAAAAAAATAAATAAATTTAATTAATATTTCGTAAAAAAAAAAAAATAGCAATCTAAATAGCACTACTTCAATAATCTAATTGAATTACTAATATAAATCAATAAATAATAATAACAATAATAAAACAAAATAATTTTTTATTTTATTTAAAAAGTTGCACCATTAAAATAAAAATTATTTCATGAATATATATATACATATATATATGTGCATGTACAGTTGACTACCCGTCATAAGCCTACTCGTCATAAGCCTCTTCTTTCAATCAGCAGTTACAGAGCCCAAAACAACTTCGCCAACTTAAACATTTTTTTCAAATTTGTACCAGACAGCCCCTTATGCTGCCGTTCTTACGAAAAGGGCAGTAACTTACTGCTATCATATTTAATTAATGTTAAATTAACATAAGATAGAAAGACAGTAAGTAAACTTTCTGCCCATTTTTTGAGAATGGCAGTATAGGTCTCCGTTAAAATTATTAAAATTATAAATTAAGAGAAGGAAAAAATATACAAAATTAATGAGGAAAATTTACTATCTACATTTCATGATTTTAGTACTATGAACACTAGGATAATAGAGATGTTAGCGTGGCGTTCAAAATTATACAAAATAAAAGTGTCTTATATCGGGTAGTCGAGGACAAAACTAATGGAATGCTAGTGGAAAAAAATTCTAAGAGAAATTTTTCCTACGTCTCCTAGACCAGGCTTATGATGGGTAGTTGATTATATATTTATGAAATGATAAATTTATTTGTTAATTTTAAACGGAGTATGTTGATACAAAAACTTTATCCGTTAAAAAAAAAAAAAATTAAGTTTTGATATTGGATCATTTAAGTCTTTTTATATATTTAATATCATAGACCGTTAAAAAAGTTTATAACTGAAACGTGATTCAGATACAAATAATTTTAACCTGTTGAAAAAATATAATTCTATATATATCATTTAATTATAAACTTTTTTATATATCAGACTGTCCTCCACGCGTTCCTCGTTCTCACTCTTTATCGTCATATTAATAGAACTTTGAACTAACAAATATAATAATGTCTGATCACAACCGACTCATTCTACTTGTTTATCGATCATAAAAACTAACACGATATTATTAATGAAGAATGATAGTATTTATTCATGAATTTTTTTTTGCCGGTGGTTTGTATTCTAATCATAATAATCTCAATGATGCAACTTTGTAATTATATTATTTTTTATTAATAAATACCAACGAACTACTATTTTAATTTTTAACTGAAATATTTAGTTGAATATTTGCTCACTAACATTCTCATACATATATCTCGTTACTAATTCTGAAGAGTCTTAGATTTGAATTCACCCTTTTGGCTTGAGGTAGCTCCCTAAAGCAAAAAAGGCGTAAAAAATCCGTCTTTTTGGAATTAGTAACGCGATATATCTATATATTTATATAAATATATAAATATATATACAAGAAAACTGCAGGTATATAAAATATGTAACCGGCTTGCGAAGCAGCCGTACCTTGGGTAAGTCACCGCGGTTGCTGTCTTCACTGCTCGTGAAAGTACTCGAGGTGTCTATACCAGAGTCTTTGGTTGCACTGTCTTGACTACCTTGTCGATCAGCCTCCCAAGACCAATCCTCTTCACCAGCAACATTGGTCCCACCATCAAACCGCACTGTCTTTTTCCCCCTTCTTTCAGTGAACCTAATGGGTGTTGTTGTGATGATACAGTAAATTATTTTGTGTTTCGATTTTTTTTTCATTTATAGTTTAAATTTTCATGACACGACCATCAAGTTACAAAAATTATCTCAACAAATTTCCTTTACAGTCGCGTATTATTTGATTTTTTTTTTTACTACACGGAAAGAAAATTATAGGGAGTATTCCTATGCATTATAGGAATGGTTCCTATAATGGTTAGGAATTGTACCCATACTATTATAGGAATGGTTCCTATATATTATAGGAACCACCCCTATACCATTATGGGAACCATTCCTATACTATTATAGGAACTGTTCCGGTTCCTATAATGGAACTATTAATGGAACCTATAATATTATAGGAATGGTTCCTATAATTATAGGAACTATTCCCATAATGTCATAGGTATCATTCCCATAATTATAGGAACTATTCCTATAATTATGGGTAATATTCCTATATCTATAGGACGTGTTCCCATAATTTATGGTCGTCATTCCTATACTGGTATAGGATGAAATTTCACAAAATTGTAGGAACCATTTCCATAATTTTCTTTCCGTGTAATAATAATTTAATAAAAATAATTCCAAACACATGCATCAATTTTTGATTTAGGATAGAGTGGGGCAAAATGGACCCCTTGAGGCAAAATGGACTGACATTTATATTACATATAAGCCCTCATTAATAATTTCTTAAAGGGCCCATTTTGCCCCCCCCCCTTTCTCTATAAAAAATTTTATTTCACAAATGTGTTATATTTTTGGTAAAATTAATTAACTGTTTCATTAGTATAGCCAATGATATTTAATTATGCAGTAAAGTTATTATTCAAAGATTACATAATCGTTTATGATCGATTATCATCAATAATTAATCGTTAGAAATCATAATTATAACCCTTTCTATCGTTAATATAAAATGTCCTAAGTAATAATTAATTAAAAATTATTATTGTATTTTTGTGTCATGAAATTTTACCAGCAGATATTTATACTAAAATCGTTGACTATTATAAGTGTGGTGTCATTGAAACACAAAATTTTTTACTGTTTTTGATGCATTTGTATAATATGCTGCTTAAAAATTCCATTTATTCTCATTCAGTCTCATAAAATTTATATGAAAATTGATGAGATGAAAGATGGACAAGTCAGATAACTAAAAATATCATCAGAAATCAAGAGAAGTTTTAAGCAGAAACGAAGATTGACAATGAAATTTTATGATTTATTTCGCTATCTAACGATCTATCTTTTTTATGCATGAGTAAATTTTCCATCCATACATAATTTTTCCCCTTTATTATTATTATATTTATGAATTTCCTTGCATCTTAAATACCACTTGTGATATTTTTCTACATTGATTTTTCTCAGGACATCATTCTCTTTTTTCTTCACTAGTTTATTCAATTTTTTTTGTCATCTACTCAGTTGAGGGCAGACAGGGTTCTTTTTACCTCTACTTCTGTACAAGTCGGTTCGATTCCACAACTCGAGTGTATGACCTCAAACTCCTCACTCCATCTACATTTATAGATTCCACAGTCCTCTCAATTTAACTCACTATTTTCGTTCTCTCATTCTCTCGTTCTCAAAGTACTTGTATACAATTAAAAAAAATAAAAAAATTTTTTTTGTCGTGGTAATGAGCTTCAAGCAAAACTTTGAATCCATAAACAGTAATAATCTTTACTTTTTGTTTTTTTTTAACGTTTACTTTAAATTAATTTTGTCAAAGAGACACTCAGTTTATTTATGATACAGAGAATGAGTTTATATATTTTATTTAAATTAAATATTTAAAGATATTTATAAATGTATCGAGAATAACGACGTCATTTAAATATTCATAATATTGAATTGAGAGTCATTTAATTGATAACGTAAATAAATGATTGAAGGAAATAAGCAAAATGGGTCACTCGAAAAATATATACGCCGATAAATTTACAATTATGACAATATGTTATGAAGTTGGTTTATTTTAAATTAATGGAATAAAATTTGATTATTCAAAATTTTAATGAGATTTTCAAGTGGCTTAAGAGCTTGTGAATAATTATACACCATTTTTAAATTTGGGAATCACAAGAGCGTAAAAACGATTTTTTTTTGTTGCTAATCGTACTTTTGATGTGTAAGTAAAAAAATAAACAATTAAAAATTTTGAAATTTTTGTATACGTTCTTAAAGTTCCAGGGAAAAGTACCAGGGACCATAAAGTCATTAAAAAATTTTTTTATTTGGTCCTGATATTTCTTGAAAATGGTAACAGGAACCATGAGGAAGTACAAAATTCAAAATTTCTATTTTTTTCATTTTCAAATTTTTAAATAAAAAATACGTCGATTACAAAAAAATTTAAAATTAAAAGCCCTTATAATTTGCGGAATAGATACTGGAAACTATAAGGGCGTAGAAAAAAATTGAGAATATATCGGTAAATAAAAAAAAATTTGATGATGTCCTTATATCTATTCAATAGTACATTTCACTAGGATACGCCCTAGTGGGATCTGTAACGAAATGATACGAGCTTTGAATATTTCAAAAAAATTTTATAACGACAAAACATCGTTATTTTCACTTGAATGTTCAATAAAACGGAAACGAATCATCGTCAGAAAAATGAAACTAATAAAATAACGCTTTTAAATGAATGCATGGAAATGGGGTTTAAAAATCTTTTTCTATTCATATCGATCATTAAAAATTTTTATCTAAATTTCTACCATTTTTTCTCAATGGACCCACTTTGCTTAGAAATTTAGTCACGTTTAAATTATTATCTATAAAAAAAATTTGAGAATGATGTCCGTGTCTATTTTCACACTCTTTCATTCTTATAAAAGTTTTCAGTATAAAGTATAAATAATAAAAAAAAACGAATGGAAATTAAAATTATAAAACAAAAAAAAAACGCACCTCCGGCTGTCGGCGCGCCATTCATCGCTTCTCCGGAAACTCCGTCTTACAAGAGTGTTTTCTTCTTTTCGGGGTTCTCGCGGTGGATGATGACCATTATATTCAGTGGTAATTATGCCGGTTCCGGTGATATGATGTCCATTATGAGGGCCATGTCTACGGGAGCCACCAGATATCGAAGCTGAACCTCCCACATGATGATAGTACCCCTTCCCTATAGTAGATCCAAAAATCTTTCCTTTCTTTTTTGTCTCTAATTTATTTTTTCATTTATTTTACTTTTAAATTATTAAATACCTAAGCCCTAAATATCACTAGTCCTGTTTACTGAAATATCCTATTTACATAAGGCAGTTTTCATTGTCATGGGGATTAATAATTATTGCTTATGTTAATTAATTAATTTGAGTTGCAAAAATATTGGGTTAATGTTTTTAATAAATTAATTATAAAACATACAATGTGCTGTTATCTGTGCCGATGAAGTTTTACTGGAAGTGTGTTGAGCTGTGTATAAATTTATAATATATTTAAAAAAAAAGCATAAATTATTATATAAGACAAAAATTTTCATGGTTAAATTCGTATAAATAAAATTTACAATAATTTTTTTTTTAATTTATAACTCCCATGAAAAACTCAATGAAATTTTTTTTCTTAAATAAAAAAAAAAAAAATCAGTTACAGTAGAGTTTTTTCTCTTTGTTTCAAATTTGGAAGTTAGAATTTTGAATAATGCTATTTTTGAGATAGAGTTTTTCGTGAGAATTAATTTAAAAAAAAAAAATTGAATGTTATGTATCGCATATATGTGTACGTGTGCCAAAAAAAATTGATGTGTCTTTATCTATTTTCTGTGTGAAATTAAAAATATTGTCTCGTCATTAGTATTGATTTTGTGTCATTAAATCGATAAAAACAAATATTCAAATGACTGCTGACAAAATTTTTTGTATGACATAAAAATTAATTTGGAATTATGATGATTTAGTAGAGTGATTTCGGAAAAAAATCCAATGACTAAGAGAAGATTTCGATAAACAAGATTCAACTAGCTTTAGCTCGATTTACTCAAACATTTACGTCAAAGAATCAAATTTATTTTATAATTTTCGCGCTGATAAATTTGGTCGTTCGTTCGTTCGCATGTACGCAAACACGACAGAACTCCAAATACTCAACCAATCATCTTAATACCTTCAGCATTAGCTTCAGATCATCTTAGAATATAACCCCATAAGAAATCGATACTCAGATCGTTGCCGATCAATATTATTATCAATAAATTTAAAAAAAGTCCGGCAACTAAACTCAGTTTCTTGGCATCTTAGTCTACTCTGTCAAGAATAAGCGACACCGCACGTCAGCCAGAGTAATTAAAATTTTTTTCAGTACTAATCCTTATTTTGACGATCAATAAAATATAAATTTCCTCTTTAGTTATTATTTGATAAGTATCATCTGTCTAATTAAAATAAAAATCACAAAATTAATTACTGCAATTTATCATATATTTAATTATCATTGTGTTATATTTAGTCTTGTGTGTTATCAGTTTTTTAAAAGTATCAAATAGTCAAATTATTTATAAAACAAATTTATCTACACAAAGATAATAAAACATTTTTAAATAATAATATAAAAAATGTGTTAAAGTTTCGATGTTTGTTTTTTATTCTATTGAATTTAAAAATTTAAAAAAAGTATGCGTTCAAAAAAATATTAATGAGCACATAGGACACACATGCACTCGCACACACAGACGTACACATAATATTCAAATAATGTAAATATAGATCATTGGTTTAAATATGTATATATATAAAAAAAAAAAAATTAAGAAAGGCTTTATTTTAAGTTCAGCGAGCGATAGTAAACGATTACGACGATATAGACATATAATAATGAATATATATGTATATTTGTGACATTTATAAAATAATCATTTATTCATATAAATGGTACCGCGAGAAACTTCTTCATCTTGTCGTCCAGCATCGCTTGCCGGTAATTTCTGTCACCAGCTTTACTCCTTGGGCTCCTCGGACTCGCCACTATTGGCGCTCGTTTTTCACCTAAAATTCCATTTTACTTAAACTAAGTAATAAAACTAATTTCTGATTTTTTTTTATAATTCCTTAGTAATAAAGACAATCAGCTTTTTATTTTAAAATCCAAATAAATATTCAATAAATAACTTTTTATTATTCTCATAATCTTTTATACGAAATTTTTATTAAAAGTCATTGGATTACTAAACTACCAGAACTGCGACTACGATAAGAGCCAATAAAAATGACAAATTGAAAGTACGATCATGGCACACGAAAATTTTTTTATGCATCGCGTGTTTACTTGCTTTTTTTTTTATTCTCTTTCATTCGCTGTTTTACTTTTTTTTTTTTCACTATATATATGTAGATATATTTATTAATCGACGAATATTTAAATAGCCCAGATGATCCCACGTAAAACAGCTGGAAATAATTGCGGAAAAATATTGTTTTACGTTTTTAATGAACTTGGTACTCTAACTATTGATATTTTTAAAAAAAAAATATGTAACATCATAAATATCAATAAAAAAATATGATTATAAATATTGAAATAACAATTATCCTTTTTTAAATTTATGTCGCACCAAAATTTTTAAAATATGTAATAAATTGAAATAAAGACCGCGAAAATTTGAATCCAATAAAATAACTTTTCTAAGCGACGCTAAATTTTTAGTTTAATAAAACTTATTCAATTAAAAAAAAAATGATTTGACTCATTAAAATTTCATTTAATTTTCCTGTAGTAATTTTCTGGTTTTAAAGAGTTGAATTTATAATTTTTCATTTTACGTTCCGTTTATTTGAGGTGTCACTGTAAGCTACCCTACATATATCTATATTTTACGCCGGTAATACTAGATTAATTTCCATTAACGTAAAATATAGGTTAATGCACTCGAAAAATCAGCTGACGCTATTTTAATTCCCAGTTCTAATTAAAAATTCAAGTTAATTCTATCCTCTTATTTTTTCTTGTACTCGGAAGCTGGAGTAAAAATTTTTTAAAATAAAAATGCGCTTTTAACATTAATTTTGTAATAATACTCAACAGCATTTTTTTATTTTACATAATTTTATTGCGTATAAATAAATTTTTAAAAAATATTTCCTACTCTCGGAATTGTTTTTTCGTCTCTCTTCAATTTTATTCAAAAAAAAATTGTTCTAACCACTTTTCAAGATTTTTTTTATTTGTAGACTAGTTTTTTAATATCGTTAGAAAAAAAAAAAATTATTTAACTATGATAATAATTACGAATTAATTTAAAATTGTTTTATCTATTTTCAGAGATAATTACATCAGTTATAAATCCCATTTTAACGAATTAAATTACCAATGAATAAGTACACTAGGTTGTGAATCTTCATAGATTTTGAAAGAGAAAAGTATGAAACCACTGATCCTAGTCTCCAAGGTCTTAATTTAAAAGTTAGATGACACCGGCTTACCACATATAAATCACCATGACTTTTCTATTCTATAAACATCCCCTTACCCCCTTACCCTTGTTTCTTGCCCACCCTTTAGATTTTCCGACTCTTATCCTACACGTGTCGCCATCTGCTTAATTTCACGCCAAACTCATACGTAATTTGTAAAATATCATAAAATTCATACCAACAAATTGGAAAATTTACTGTCTACCTTTCCAGAAATTTTATTTTGTATTTTGTAAATAAAACAAAAAAAAATCCTATAGTAAAAAAAAACACAAATATTAACGGAAACAAAAATAAGCAAACTTACCTTACTCTATAAATATATATATAAAAATAAATAATCCATCTACAGTGACTAATTCGCTCTATATTCTAATGATGTTCTTAATATATATAAATATATGTTCATTATATTTGTGCATCTACAAATGGGAGCAACAACACCCTTTTTCCCATCGTTGGTTTAAATTTTTTGAACTTATTCACTAAATTATTATTATTATCAATTTTATTGAATTCCCTCACTGATTAAAGTTATGATTATTTTTATCTTGAAAGTGCAAGCGATTAGTCATAAACATAATTAATTACATATATAACTTATTTATTTATTTATATAAATAAATACTAACACTCACGATGCAAAATGAAACTCAACTGAAGAATTATTTTACGATTGCAATATTTACTAATATACATATATTTTATATAAACACATATGTGTGTGTGTGAAAGTGTGTGTGTGAGTGTGTGTGTGGGTAGTGTCTCTGGCATTCTTTTCTCTGAGTTGACATTTTCCTCTAGTTACACATAGTCCTATATTATCTTTTATTTTCGCCTAGCGTTGATAATTCAGAAATAAAAATATATGTATCTATAAATATATATATATATATATATATATATATATATATATATATATATATATATGTATCTATAAATATATATATATATATATATATACACTCAGTATAATAGACGAGTCATTCTTCTATTCAATTTTGATTTATATAAAAGGTAATGAAAAAAAAATCCCAAGAATCAATTTTCTCTTTCCTATCCTGCCATCTACATTAGTAAAGAAAAAAAAAAATAAAGTAATAAAGAGGGTAAAAAAAATGTCAAGCGTTACTTAATTCAATTGGTTTGTATATCAGCGAGAAAAAATAAAAAGTAAACAATCATTTTTTTTGTGACGTCGTGCGTCATTGGATTTAATCATCAAGGTTATGTTAGGAGAATCTTCCGCATGAGGAACGATCCCCGGTTTAACGAGTGAATTCTGGAAACTTGAATGGACCAGACGAGAGGAGAGAACGGAAGGGGGGAGTGAAAATGATACAAGAGCTTTGCAGATTTGATGTGCTAGTCGATGGAGAAGGATAAGGAGCTAAAAGAGTGAAAAGAGGATGAGGAGGCGAAGAATAAGGGGAAGGGGGTAGTGAGCGGTAATGCAAAGACGATGGGGTCGCTGGTGCTTCTCTGAATCTAACTCTCAATGATATACATGGGATGTTTGAGTTTCGCCCACGTGTTAGCCGCGTGACGTCATGCAAATAGCGTAGGCGTTCCAAGAACTACGAACGGGTGGGCAGAGAGAGAGAGGAATTGCAGGAGGAAAACTGGGGAGTTTGTAGAGCACGTTGAGGAGACAGTGGTGGTGGAGGAATCGCCAGGATCAATGCAACAACCGTTCCGGGAAGATAGGGAACCCGAGAATTCCCGCATGATGCTCGGCAACATTCCTCGATACACCCAATGGTGTGCTCTATATAGGCTGGAATCACGTTCAACCGAAACTACTCGTCGTCACTCGAACCATTTAGGGTTTAACATTGTACTAGGCTTCCATACTGGAATTCTAAGATTCAGGGTATAGATTAGGATGCTTTTGTATCACCAAGATTACGATAATACTGATAACTATTGTATTAAACTTGGATACTTCGTTTTAGATTATTATTAGCTTGTTAATATTTTATCGATTAGTGCCAATGGCTTACACGATTAAAAATTTTTTCTGTTTTCAGGCACGATTGTCAGGGGATTCATTGATATAAGATGCGTATTGGTTAGTTGACAATTTTTAATGAACATACGGAGTGACTAATTTAAATTATGTGGTCTATGTGATTAATCAAGATAAGGTTTTATATTCAAATGCATATGAATTCATATTTTTATCGTGTATTCCGTTTACAGGCGAGGGTAAAGTTGACTGTCCGAGTTTCAATGCCTGGTCAGTCGAAACAGGCAAATTTCTGACCGATAACCTGGCGAAGAATAATTCTGTATTTTAAATATGAAAATTTATTAGTATATTACACACCTAGGAAGAAAAGGAGGATATTCCAACGCGCGTGTATAATTTCCTGTTCGAGCCGAAGTCGAGGGTGGCAAACATGCGAATTGGACGTCATACCTTCCTCTGTGGTGTGTATACTATTTTTCACCAGACCTGTACCTCAAAGTTTGAATTTTTGCCTCTGTTTAGTGAGAAGAAAGTCGTTCTTTTCTTTAATGATAAAACAAACGATAAAAATTAGCGCATGCGCCATTTTTCTTGCAAACAAAGGAAAAAATTTAAACTTTCAGGCGCAGGTCTGGCGAAAAATCGGATTCACACCATGGAAGAAGGAAGAACGTCCTAATCCGCATGCTTGCCACCTTTGTCTTCAACTCGAATAAGAAATAACCCACGTGGATCAGAATGTCCTACTTTTCTCCCTCGGTGTGTAATATACTAATTTTTGAAAAAGAAGAGAACGACTTTCTTCCTTCTAAACAGGGCAGGAATTTAAACTTTTGGTGTAGATATGGTGAAAAATAAATTAATAAGAAGATTTAAAAATTTAGTGGTCACTACTTTATTATTTATTTTCTATTCTGTTATGAAGTTAAAGTAACCCTACTTACAATGGATATTTGATTTTACTAAATCAAGTAGGGGAAGTGGGGGCAAAATGGGCCCCTTAAGAAAAAAAGATTCAAATTCTCGGTTTTTTTCACGTGTTCTACTTTTTTTTACTCCCTTGCCAAGTATTTGACCTTAATTTGTTCTGTCCGTTAAAAAAAAAAAATGAAAATGTGGGGCAAAATGGGCCCCCCTCAAAAAATTTTCATAATGTGAATTTTTCAGCTTGTTTCACTTTTTTTTTCCTTCTGCTTAGTTTTTGGTATTAATTTGTTCTGTCCATTATAAAAAAAAATATTAAAAATGTGGGGCAAAATGGGCCCCCTCAAAAAATTTTTATAGTGTAAGTTTTTCAGCTTGTTTCACTTTTTTTTTCTTCTGCTGAGATTTTGGTGTTAATTTGCTGTGTCTATCAAAATTAAAAAATCCTGAAAAGTTGGGTAAAACGAGCCCCCAACAAAATGTATGTTTCTCGCTTGTTTTATGTTTTGAAACTTTTTGCTATGTATTTAGCATAAAAACGAGTTGATAGTGAAGATTTGGACCTTAAAATAACTTAATTCAAAGTTTTTAATCACTCGTTGTAATAACTACTAATTTCATTACTTGATTACTTATATTTTTATCATTTTTGTTGACATAGAATAAATTATTTTTGAAAAAAATTATAGTTAGTAATGCTGTTGAACTCGTGACCTAGTTTGTCCCTTATCATAATTCTTTAATCATTTTTGTTAAAAAAATTTTAGGAACCCGTTTGGCTAAAAAATATTCGTAAGTTTTCAAAGTCTGGGCAGCCCATTTGATCCCCCCCTTCCCCCCGACACTTTTCATGTTAAAAATTTTGGGGGAACTATTTAGCCTCAATGGCCCATTTTACCTCAATGACCCATTTTGCCTCAATGTCTCATTTTGTCCCTGTCCCCCACCCCAAACACTTTATATGTAAAAAAAATTTGGGGGACCATTTAGCCTCAATGGCCCATTTTGCCCCAGTGGCCCATTTTGTCTCAGTGGCCCATTTTGCCTCAGTGACCCATTTTGCTCCTCTCTCGCCCCAAACACTTTTTATGTTAAAAATTTTGGGGGGCCCATTTTGCCCCCAAATATTTCGAGGCATCCAAAATTTTAGGGGGCCCATTTTGCCCCCAGGGGCCCATTTTGCCCCCACTTCCCCTAAATACTTTTCTACTAAAAGTACGATTTATTTCCCGAAATCTAATAATCATATACCATTACACAATTGAGTTATAACAGAAATAAATACTTTGTAATAGGAAACGAAATCTATAAAGAGATTTATAACTTGCTAATTCTTCTATATTTACCGATGACATTAAAGTTAAACAAGATTATTGACAGAGTCGTACATTTAAGTCTTCAACTGACATTAATAAAAATAAAAAAAAAATCCGTATCACAATTTATATATTACAAAACACAAAATTAATTTGACCTTTATCTGCAGCCTATATTTTTCTTGGTCTTTTTTTATTTCATTACTCGTTTTTTCTCTTTTACAACCCTTCGTGCTGATATATATGGACATGAAAAAAAAATAATTACCAAGAAAAGGCCTTGGGTATTTCTGATACCGTATGCAACTATGGTGTTATTGCACGTGGTTGAATGTATAACGGTTCGTTTATTTTCTGTCTAATCAACTATAAAGTGTTCCCTTATATTCATCATATCACTATTACTACAACTCTCACATCACATCACAACCCTGCAGTCTATACTTAAGGGTTTTTCCAAAAGATATTTTTAAAAACTAACGTTACATTGTCATAATTAGTTTTTTATATAAAATCGATTGCACTTACAAGTGATGAGCATAAATAAAAACTTATTCTTTAAAATTATTATTTTTATAACGAATAGTTACACTGAAAAAAAACTTTCTTTCATGAAAAAAAAAATCTTTTCTTATCCTAAAAATGAATTTATTCAAAATTTGAAATAAATTTATTTCTTAATTGAAAAAATTAAAATTTTTTTTATCGTAATTAATAAAAAAATAAAAAAAATAAAAATATGCACATGTAGAAAATTTAAAAAACTACAGGTGCAATTTTTTCAAATATTTTTTTTTTTAATTTATTGTTTTGAAAAGAAAATCCAAAAATTCTTAAAAAATAACTTTATTGTAAATTCGTAATAAAATAATTACGTGAATTACGGATAGATTTTTTTTTTTTAAAAGTCATTTTTTTCAAGTGCAGTAAATATTAATTAATTGGTTAATTATCCAGTTGGTTTGCTGAAAAAGATGTAAAATAAAAAAAAAAAAATAAACAAGTGAAAAAAAAAAATAGACTCACCCTTTTCCGACTCATCAGGCTCATCACTTGCACATTCAGGTGTGCTGCGTTCTTCTTCGCTGCTACTGAAACTTCGTTGCTGGTGTAATGAGCCAGCGTTTGAACCAGGTGGTGGTAATGTTTGCGACAGATGTTTTCCAGGTACCTGATGAATTTGATGCTGTTGTGATTGATGGACACGCGAATTATCCACACCCGTATGACCATAAGTAATTGGTACATTCGAATTTTGTTCCTATTTAGTGTTAAATTAATAATAGTAATGGGAGTAGTGACTAATTTTTATTCGTTTTATGGGACTGAATCTGCCGACGAACCTGATAAATTTGACGAGATCGTTGATACGTCTGGGCATGCTGCTTCATAAGACCATCCAACTCACCACGATAGATATTTGGATCATCTTCGGGAAAGGCCGCTGGGTGTCGTGGTGTTTGTTGTGGATATGAACCTACGACCACGTGAGGTGTTGGTAGACTACGGGAATGAGGCGATACTGACATTTCTACACCACTGTCACTTGTTGACAGTCGACGATTTGGAATCTATATTAAGGGTTAGTAAGTATTTATTATTTCCCTGAATAGTATCGATTTTAAAAAATCATCTTGAAGTTAGTAGACAATAATAAATTTTCAAATTTTTTTTCAACAAATTAATTACAAAAAAAAAAAACTAAAAATATGCACATGTAGAAAGTTAAAAAAGCTACAGGTGCAATTTTTTTCAATATTTTTTTTCATAATTTATCGTTTCTAGAAAATCCAAAAGTTATTAGACGTCGGCTGATTTCAGTATCATTTTTAAAAATTATGTTTTCATGAAAATATCAAGTTAAAAAATCTCGGGTCATGTTAGTAGAAGAAGGGAGAGGATGAAATGGACCTCTGACGTAAAATGGACAACATACTTAATTTTTTTTAAAAACTGTGAAAAGGAGCTACACGGGATAATGTGGGTCATCCAAAATTGTCTTAATTATATATTTGACTTTTTTTAAAGAAGCTCATTTTACCCCGCATAGACCTTTTTTTTAAATGACCGGGGCCTATTGGTATCAAATATTGTGATTGAAGTAAAGAAAAATCAATTAAACATTACTAAACTTTTTAAATTTCTTTAGAGCGATTTATTTTCCACATTTTGAATTTGAATTTTTTTTTTTTTTTTTTTTGAAGTAGACATTATTTATTGTAACGCAAATAAATAAAAATTTTCAGATTTAATCACTCACTTTTTATAATAACTCAAAATTTATAATTTAAAATATAATTATCTGTAAGAAAGTTATACTTTTGTATCTAATTATAATCGATATACTTTTTTGTGAATTGAATGAATGAATGAAAGAAAAACTAACAATTAAGTATCACCCAATTTGTTGATTAAATACTCGTAAAACGAATGTCGTGGATGGGTTGACGAACTACTACTCAAACTACTACTACTTCTACTCAAACTACTACTACTACGACTACTATTATTTCATAGCAGAGTAACAGCATCTGTTTATTGAACTTTAATGGCTTTCGGTACTATTGTGGTTCGTGTATACGAAACTTTTTCATTAGTCCGGCTGGTAAAATGATCGATTCACACCTTCATATATATACATATATACCTTCTTTTCTCCAATATCAAATTAATAATAGTACTACCGAAACTAAGTTGCTTCGGGCGGTCAAGTCGTTGACCTCTTAAAATATTTCTGATAAAAAAACTACCCTATTTATAATAAAGAAAAAAAAACTAAACTGCCTGAAAGTTTTCTTTTCTCTTTATTATTAAATAGCCAAGGGTATTTTAATATTAAAAGAATAGATAAAGTTTATAAGTATAGACTTTTGTTATCGAGTATGTAGAGAGAGAGGGAAATAGAGAGCGAAAGAGAGAGAGAGAGAGTGAGGAAAAGTACCCGATACAACTTGATACTCTGTACTGATAATGCACTCTGAGTTACGACAGCCGGAGGTATCCAAATTCCACTATCTATCAGAACAGGAAACTTCGATTCTCTCTACCCTACACATATAGTTTAACGGAAACTATCAGAGCTAACTTTGTCGTATATAATCTCCTAAACAAAATCGACAGCACTTGCAAATTCATTTTATTTGAACCAGAGCAATAACAATAAAGTGATAAATAAAAATGATATTAAATAAAATTTTAATACAGTTAAATTTATAAACAAACCTGTTCTTGTTGGGAATACTGCCGTCTGAGTGCACTTCCGCTGCGTTGCAATAATGGAAGATTTTCTTTTTCAGCAGCACTATGGGCACGCTCTAATTTTGGTCGCTTGTCTTGAGATAATTCTGTGTGAGTCAGAGGTCCACCGTGCATGTCTTCTTGCATTCGTCTGATCATCGCTTGATCCGCGGCACCTAATCCCGTTTTTACCATCCACTGTCCGGTTTTTGATAACAATTCTTGCTTCTTGCGACACACTATACACACCCAAATCACCTGTACAGAAAAAAAAACAAGACTAAATATATAACACAATGATAATTAAATATATGATAAATTGCAGTAATTAATTTTGTGATTTTTATTTTAATTAGACAGATGATACTTATCAAATAATAACTAAAGAGGAAATTTATATTTTATTGATCGTCAAAATAAGGATTAGTACTGAAAAAAATTTTAATTACTCTGGCTGACGTGCGGTGTCGCTTATTCTTGACAGAGTAGACTAAGATGCCAAGAAACTGAGTTTAGTTGCCGGACTTTTTTTAAATTTATTGATAATAATATTGATCGGCAACGATCTGAGTAACGATTTCTTATGGGGTTCTATTCTAAGATGATCTGAAGCTAATGCTGAAGGTATTAAGATGATTGGTTGAATATTTGGAGTTCTGTCGTGTTTGCGTACATGCGAACGAACGAACGACCAAATTTATCAGCGCGAAAATTATAAAAAAAATTTGATTCTTTGACGTAAATGTTTGAGTAAATCGAGCTAAAGCTAGTTGAATCTTGTTTATCGAAATCTTCTCTTAGTAATTCGAGATAATGTCCCATCTTTTTTATTTTTAATGTTAATCTCAGACATGTCGATAAATTACATCATACACTAAAAAATTGGAAGTGAATCCGAATTTCATTTAAGGCCAAATTCACTCTACCATTCGGAAATCCGAAGTTTAAAAAAAAATTTATCTGCATCTAGAGTAAATAGGAAGTTTATTTTTTCCGTAATGATTCCATAATGATCTGAATTGTATTTAAACTCGCATTCACTCCGATTCGAAATTCGAATATTAAAATAAACTTATTTTAGGAGTGAATTTAACTCCAAGGGAAAGTCTACTTAATGAAATAGACAGTCATCCACTCCACGTTCACTCCGCAAATTTTTTACAATTTATATTACTAAGGCATTAAAAAGTACAAAAATTAAATAAAAATATTCTTTGGGTCAAGCAATTTGTTGGTCACCTAAATCACGGCTTACTTTCATATCCAAATAACAGTAATCCTTAATGACAAAAAATAATTTAGCTCCAGGTTAAATCGTTATTCGTGTTATTGTGTCACCTTTACCACCACTCAAAAATATATTGATATTATAGATTACGAGTTTGTAAATAGACATTTAAACTTATTTATTTAAAAGCAAATTGTTGCCAGATTAAATGTAGTATTGTCGGAATAATCAATTGCAACAAGGACATTATTTGAAAAAAAAAAATGCTTTTACTGGGCAATAAAAATTTGTTCCCATGTCAGGTCTTAGCTGGATAGCATTCTTCTCAAACTGCTACTAAATTTATAAACGACCGATGGATAACCTGTCTTTTTATATTCTGTCTCCAGTTTTTTTACACTTTCCTACTGTTATTTTACGTTTAATAATGTACGATAATTATTAAATATTTTTACGGGACATTACTACGTTCTATTGTTGAAAATTTGTAACAAAATTTAATTAGTCTGATATTATAATTTATCATAGCTCTAATTAATTTAATTAAGCAACAAATGAGAAGTTCTGTAGTTTAAATTTAGCGGTGATCTATATTACGGAAGGTGGTGATTTGTTTTATTAAAAATTTGTTGATGGATAAATGGGCAAGCAAAAAATGTTTTTTAATTTTTTATAAATCGTTAAAAAAAATAATAAGAAAAGAAGATTATTTGAAGATGAATAAAGATAAAAAAAATAAAGGAATGAAAACCATCAATTCGGCGTGAATAGAAAATTGAATTCGAATGGGCGGAAAGCCATGCATTGTTTGAAGTTCGAAGGATATTCAAGAGGGTGAAAAGTTGATGTGCCAGAGGGAGTGAAATGTAAAAAAAAACAACGGAATCAGTCACTAGTATTGATATCTCCCAACGTATTCACGACCTAATTTAGAGACTTATCTTTTCATAAAAAAAAAAAAAAAAAAAAAAATTATCACCTTTTTTTTTACAGCTTTTCTCTTTTCTAATTAAATAAAAAAGGGTCGACCGGAGCAAAAGTTGTCTTGAGAAAATAATTAATTTATCATGGTTTAATTATTCACTAATTATTTTTCACTTCTAATAAACTTTCACAATATTTTTATTTAATTATTTACAGCAAACCTGAGTAACTTTGGTCGCTCAGAGCAACATTTTCTGCCCAAAAAAAAAAAAAAAAAAAAAAAAAACAAAGTTGAATATATTTTTTTTTATACACGTAATTAATAAATCATTTAGAATCTAGTGATACTAAATTTTGCTATAAAAAAAAATTTAACCCCTTTATGATGTGGTTCAAATTATTCAGAGGGCTGAGGCAAAATTACTACAATTGGCTGTACGTCTTATATATCTATATATTTTTTTTGAATAGATAATTTTATTGAAAAATAAAAAAAAATAAATTTTCATCGGAAATAAAAATAAACAAAAAATTAAACAAATTTCACTAGATTTAAAAAAAAATATCGTCAGCATAATATGAAAACTAAAAAAATTACCTGAATTGTTTTATTACTTCACAATAATGATAACAATAATAATGAGTTCAAATTGATAATAGTTAGATAATTAATTTTATTATTCAATGAAATATATTAACTAATTCATTGAAATTATTATAATACTAAATTAGTTGCAGTTAATGTGGAAACTGTGGTTTACATAATTAATTATCAATTAAAAGTTATTACATTGCCTGCCTGGAAAATAATTAAATTAAATCAAATTGCTTGCAATTTTAAAAATTTAGTAATTATTAATTAGGAATTAAAAGTTGACAATTCTAATGTCTGATTATTTTCTTATAAAATCTCAATGATGTAATTAGTAATTCTTTAATGACACAAATAATTACAATTATTTTTGAATACCTAATACCCTCAAAAGTTAAGATTATTCAAATGTAAACATGTATGCATACAAATTTTAGAGAATTTATGAAAATTTATGCTTTTGGTGAAGAGATTATTGGCACTGACTTAATTTCACAAGTGCTTAAATTAAATCTAGACTACTAAAAAATTTCTACTTCAAGTCTAGTAGAATAACACTTGGGTTTTCCAAATACGGGGCCTGATTCGACTGCAAGATTTGATTTAATCGTTTACTAAATTTTATAGTGCTGTCGACCAAACGAGAAACAGGAAATTGAGTCACCAAAAAATTATGATACACTACAAAAAAATTATCTAAGATCTGCGGTACTCTAATTAGATAAAAATATTTTTTTGGGTCAGTTTATTTTATCTAAAATAATTTTAATATTTAATTAGTAGCTCGCTAATAAAAAAAGTATCAAATCTGTTGATGCGAAATGATTTTTTTTTATTCATTTATACTTCTTTTTAATCAATTCAAGTATTTTCCGATGTATCTGATATAATAGACAGGATAGGCGAGTTAGAAATTTTTTTTTTTTAATCAATGCATATCAATTTCCGGTACAAGAATTTCTATCCATCACAACTCGTAAACTTTTGATGCGGCATAATTCAAGAGGCTAGTAAAAAAAAAGATACTCGATACTGTATATAAAATAAGTATTGGGTAAGAGAGAAACCGAGAGCTAAATTTAATTCAGGGTAGATTATATTATCATTATCAGAACATATTTTTTTAAATTCAGTTAAATATATATAAAGTCTAGTAAAAAATTCCTGGAAAAAAATTGAAGAAAAAAAAAAATAGCAATGTTATATATGTCATATGTTACGACGACAGTTTGTTTGAAATATGGATACAAAAGAAGCAAAAACCAATTGAACAATTGAATAATTTGCACTTGACTTTTGTGTAAAATGAATTTATTACGAGTTGAGAAAAAAGTTCAAGCGGTTATATGCGATACGAAGCCATAAAACATAGATGATCACAAAGTCAAGTAAGAGTAACAAGAGTAAGTAGGGTGTGAGTGTGAGTGGGAGTGAGGGTGGGTGGTAGTAAGTGTAAGCCGGGGTAACAAGTCACGAATGTATCGGTATGGCAGACGGAGGGAAAAGTATCGAGGGTATTAGAAGAACTGCAGGAGAGGAAGAAAAATAGCGACAATATTTCTTCGGTCCACAATATCCAGAGCTGTCGAATCTTTACCGAAAAACTTGTGTTTTTAGTACCGTTCTGTTCAGTTCAGCAAACTCTCAATACTCTATATTGTTGTATACTTCTTGTCGGTCGGTACTAAAAAAAAAGTGTTTGGTCGTAAGGTAAATCCATTTGCCCATTCCGTAAGTCAGTTGTACAGCTGCAGTAGCAGTAGCAGTAGCAGTATTAGCTAGTGAACACCAAAAAAAAATAGTGTGAGGATAAAAAAAATTGAGATTGCCAAGTAAAGATAAACGATGTACTTAAGGTTATATTAGACAAAGTTCAATATCATTAAAATTACTATCACTTAAATTTTTTTTTTTTTTTTATAAAAATTGTTTTCTGTAAAATTTAAAAAGAGTATACATAATATTTATTTTTATGGTTTCACGTTCTCAAATAATTATAAAATAGTGTAATCCATAAAATTTATGAGCTAGAAATACTCTGACGAATCTCGAGACAAGAGAGAGAGATTTTATGGACTCACGTTAATAAAAAAAAAATACTTTTTTATGACACTATCTGTTTTTCTAGTGTGTACATTTGTTATTAAAACTGCTGGATAATACCATTTGTAGAATTTCATTCAGACTTGACAAATATTAAAACATTTGTTTACTCCCGGACATTGAGAAATTGAATAAATATCAAATGTTTTTAACATGCTTGTAATTAATTATTTTATTTTATTGCCTGTTAAAATTTATTTTCAACTTTTAAATATTTTTTATTTATTGTAATTCCTAATTTTTACTTCGATTTCCGTAATATGAATTAATATGCTCTTCTAAAAAAAAAAAAAAGTCGAAAGATCTGTTTCTCTCTAATCTGTCACGGTAATTTTTCTCGTGATTAAATAAATTTCAGGCTTTCATTCTCTCTGTCCAATCTAAATGACAAATTATAAATTTCATTGCGAAGTCATAAATTTTTCTTTGGTGGCAGTTCAAATCAATTAAATTTATTACACTTCAGTCTATTACGTTAATTGGGCTCTAGAAAATATTCATAGTCATTTAGTAAAGTTGACAATTAGAAAAAATCGCGATAGTTCGTCGACAAAAACTTCCTTATTACTATGACTGTCTAATTTAAGTGTGAAATGATTTTTTAACAGAAGCCACCTAGCGGGCGATTCCGTAACTTGAAAAGTCGGCGGTAAAAGACACACTGAGAAAATTAAATGATTGGAGTTATCGTCTAGTGATGGTAAAATTTTTACTATCAATCTGATAGTAATGAATATCATCTAGATGATTGTGTAAATCATCTAGATTGTAATGGTTACCATCTGGATGATAAGTATTACGATCATGGATGTTAACTCGAGTTAATTAGGATTATTATCCTAAATAGTTATATTTATAATTTCTGATGGTAACTGGTACCATCAGAAATTATAATAGTTACCATTAAAGATAATTAGAATAATAATTAATTCGATTATCATGAAACCATCATTTTACAAGGGTAAAAAAATACTAAATGTTAATAGGGGAGCCTGGGGCACGAAGGACCCTTTCAAAAATTAAGTAAAAAAGTTTCATTTTCATTTTCCGTCAAGTTATAACCTCTATATTGTTTTTATCATATTTTTAGGCCAATATGTGATATGTGGGGTAAAAGGGATCACTCTAAAATAAATTTTTTTTTTTCGTTTTCTGTCAAATTCTGACCTCTATAATGTTTCTATTATATTTCAGGTCAATATGTGATATGTGGGGCAAAATGAACCTCTCGAAAAACAAAATTGTAACGAAAAAATTATTTTTTTTTATTTTCCGCCTAGTTAATCTTTTCGTTAACATTTTTTTTGAGTGGCCCATTTTGCCCCACCCTCCACCTCAAACACTTTTCACGTTAAAAATTTTGGGCGGCCCATTTTGCCCCCAAATATTTCGAGGCATCCAAATTTCAGGGGGCCCATTTTGCCCTCCCTTCCCCTACTTTAAATTTATTGAATTTTCGATCAATTTTTTCATAATAATAATTACCATCCCTGATAGTAACTGTAATCATCCTGATGGTAACTGTTATCATCCAATGATTGTTAATCCTATTAACAAAAATTATAACTCTAACTATCTTTGCATTTAAAATCGTTCTTATCATCCTAGATGATTGGGGCTAAAAATTTAGGATAATAAACACAATCATTTAATTTTCTCAGTGCAGATATTTTGAAATAAAAATATTTTTTTTGGATAATTTATAATTTAATCGAATATTATATGGACTATAAAAAATTTTGACGTTAATTTGATGTCAATTATAAAAGTTTTTTTACTTTTTATTAGAATTTTTCAAAAACGAGGTCTGAAAATTTTTTACAGCTTCAAAAGTCATCAACTCAGTTCAAATTTGGAAGTTCCTTCATTTTTTCGATGGACTGGTTTACATAAAGCATTCATAAAAAAAAATATTCATTTTTTGGTTTTGTTATAAATTATAATTTATATATGACTAATATTTATTTTTCGTATCAATTTAATAAATGTAAGAAGTAATATTAATTTTGTTTCTTGAGTTTAAAGTAGGTTACTTTTTAAAATAGATATAATATTTTCGTTGTTTGGAACCATCTATTTTTCATGTTCTCATTTTATTTTCTTTGTTGTTTATTATTTTTTCGTTTCATTTTATCTCGTCGGCTTACTTTAATTTTCTTGTTTCTCAATCCTTGTTATCTCATTTCCTTTTATTATTATTAAACTTTTATTTACATAAAACATTGACTCTCATGCATAAATTTTGAATCTCGCATCAATAATAAAAAATAATATAAAAAAAAAAATTATTTCCCAATTTCCATAAAAGTAAATTTCAAAAAAATAAAATCCATCGCCTAATTAGGCTTCATATAAAATAATCATTAAAACTAAGCATCAAAAATAAAGACTTGAGATTCGCGAATCCCACGCAACCAGTCCCAGTATTATTTTGATCGATCGTACTGCAGAAGCTTTGCAGAACTTTCAATAGATTGACAATCTCATTTTTATAATTCATTCAGAACTAAAAATTCGATAAATAATTTTTTTTTAAATTATCATATGCGACTATTTTGAAAAATGATTTAAAAAATTAAATAATTAAGTAAAATAAATTTATGACTACTATTTTTATTATTTGATAATATATTTTTATATATTAATCACGCAACCCAAAATTTCTCATTTCCTGGACATCCTGCTCAGTCGACATGTGACGTCGGATCAATAATTTTCACTTGAGGGGGCGACTGAACGTTGATGGGAAAAGAGAGACGACAACTAAAGTATAGTTAAGTGAGTGGGATAAAAAAAAATAAATAAAAGTAGGTCTGCCCGTAAATTACTAGGAGATAAAAAGTGCTATGGCCTATCAATATATATATGTATATATTTTATGAGCAAGCTTCCTCGCAACCTGATGACACGTGCTAGCGTAATGGTTGTTACCGACACTTTCTAAAGCGCATCATATATATATACCATCCATTATTCACTCTATATATTAATATATTTATATATCATAATATATCTGTATAAAAATATCCATGTGTTAATCATTGAGGTGAAAGTGACACATTGACAGTATATTATTTCCTCCCACTTTTTTCCTCATATATTTTATATCTATTTATACAGCTAAATTGATCGTAGAAAAAAAATATTTTTCTACCATCACTAATGTCTTCTATAATTTACTAAATTTAAATTAACACGTAAATAAATATTAATTATTGCATTGACACGAAAAAATATGATACTGAATTTAGTCAAGGTCTTATAATTTTTGGATTTTCTTATAAACAATAAATTATAAAAAAAAAAAAATATTCCAAAAAATTGCACCTGTAGTTTTTTAAATTTTCTATACGTGCATATTTTTAGATTTTTTGTAATCAATAGGTTGAAAAAAAATTCAAAAATTTTTAATTGCCTGCTACCTTTATGATCATTAAAAAATACGCAATTTAAAATTTATTATAACAATTTGATGATTCATTCTATTTAATATTTCGATTAGAAATTTTCTTGTAATTCTGTTCCAATAATTTTATGAATTAAAATTATAATTTATTCATTTTCATATGCATTTTTTTTTTTTGATTAAATATTTTTATAAAATAATTTTTAGTGAAGAAATAATTTTATTGTTTGATTTAAAAAAATTAATTTATTGTGATTTAATTAAATTAAAAATTAGTAAATGATAAAAATAATTTTTTTAATTAACAACAATACTAGTATGATTTATTAATTCTTGTTATCTCAAAAAAATCAGACGATAAATAAAAAAAGTCCAAAAACATAAATGAGTAAAAGAAAAAAATGAAAAATTTCGTGAACGTTAATTGTACAAGTCAACTTGTACATTTTATCAAGCCCTTACCCTTACCCTCACCCTTACTACGGACTACGGGTACATAGCATCCAAACTAAGATCAATATGTTGCGTCACATCGCCCGCGGTCCCTTCCGCACATCGCGGACCACCATCCCCGCCTTTTCTATTCGTTCTCGTGTTCTATTCCGTTAGTTTTAACCCTCGGCCCGTTGTTCAGCCCTCTACTTTCTACTCTCTATTCTCTATTCTCTATTTTCCAACCTCTCTACACTAGACCATACTCACTCTCTTTCTTCCACTCACCCTCTCCTCTTAGCGTCAATCCAACTCTCGCCCACCCACCCACACTCACTCACTCGCTTACTCTCTTTTACTCTATTTTTCCCTGGCACTACCCCGCGCTCGAGCTTTCAGTGACGTCACGCAGGGACGCGCCCCATTCATAGGCCCCCACGCACTGGACTACTAAACCTAGTCGGACATAAAACTTGGTAACCGACCCCAGACTCGAGCTCCGACGACCTTGTAACCATGTGAATCGTGAATACATGTAATATAATCATCTTTCATTATTTTTCTTATATACTTTTATATTTATTCAATCACTTTATCATTCATGACATCTATATAATTTTTTTTTTTTTTTTATCAATTTTAATTAATTATAAAAAATTATTTATTTTATACAAAAAAAAAAAAGACAAATATTTTGCATTATGAATTAAAGAAAAAAATTTTCTTAGGGCTGGAAAAAATTTATAATCCTGTAGTTAACAGACAATTAAAAATTTTTGAATTTTTTTTTAATAACTCAATTTCAAAAAAATAAATAATAGAAAAAAATGCATGTGTAGAAAATTAAAAAATCTATGAGTGCAATTTTGTAAAATATTTTTATTTTTTTAATTTGTCGTTTTGAAAAAAATTTAAAGATTAGACGTCGGCTTACTTCAGAATCGTAAAAATTTTCCAACATAATAAATTTTTTTTAGCTCGTCCCAAGAAAATTTTTCCATTAAAATAGAAAACAAGAATTTTCTTGGGGTGAGTAAAAATTATATTTTTTTTTTTTAATTTAAAATTTTGAATAAATTTTTGTTTTCTGATTTTATTTCAATTAATAATAAATAAATAATTAAATAAATAAATAATCAATAAATTTATAGGTATGAAAAAAAAAACAACAAAAAAAAAAGGCATGAAAAATTACAAATAAACCACGACTTATTTCTCGCGAGCTTCTATTATTATAAATCTGAAAATAGTAAAAATGTCAAGGCTGCTATGAATTGAACGTGAAATTATTCTTTTTACTTTTTTTATCTCACTAACTACAGAGTCGAGACAGACGGACAAGTAGATCAGGTCGTAAGTGTCAGACAAGTAGAAGTTGAGACGAAGATGAAGATGAAAGCGGAGGGCAAGGAGGAGAAGATGATAAATATAAAGATAAAGAAGAGTAAGAAGTGGATATCATTTAATCTAGCGAACTGGAAGAAAATTATTACGAGACTGATTGTAAGTTTTGTTAAAATAAAAAAATGAAAAACAAACGACATCAGACAAATCATTGATTATTTATTACTTTTTTTGTTACTTTTAGTTTTTTTATTACTTTGTGAAATATTACTTTGCAATAATACGAAATACCTTACGGCATATTTCAATGTAAATGTGGACCAAAAGTATTCTATCTCTCCACATGTTTTATGTTTTTTTTTTTTTTTTTTACTATTGCAAAGTAGAGAAAAACAAACTTTAAAAGAAAAAAGTTGTCTAATATACGATCCCTAACATTTATTTATATTTTCAATAATATATCATACATCTTATAAATTATTAATTAGTATATTTTGAAAATTTAAGCCATAAAAAATAATTTTTTTTTCTGAATGAAAGTAAAAAAATCAGTGTTGGATTAAGATTTTTTAAATTGTATATAGGGGAACCCTAAGGAGAATGAGACGTCATTTTTTATCATTAACAGAAATATTTTTTTGAAAATTTGAAAAAGTATCTGAGGTAATATGACTGCGATTGTAAAGAAAATTTTTTTTTAATGGAAATTTTGAAATTGACTGAAAAATTTATAGCGGAATTACTTTTATTGGTCATTGTACTCATCGATGATCCAATTTGTTATTAATCATGATAAATATATTGGTATTAAACAGTTAACAACAAATGTGTATCCACATTCATATCAGAGGATAATCCAGGTAATTATATGAGAAATAATTTATAATTTCTGCATACGACCAGGGAATATTTTACCACCTGTATTGATACCACAAATTAACATGTTTGGAATATCAAATACACTTTGAAGCATTTAATGAATTTTGACTTCAGAATAAAATTAAAATTCAATCTCGTAAAAAATTATTTCGAGTGAATATATACATATATCGTTTTTTAGTAATATGCTGATATTTTTGGCCAGGATAAAAATTCTTTATATGAAAAAAATTTGATTATCTTAATTTTTAAAAGTATCGGTTCCCTTCTCAATTTTTTGTTAGAATGAAGCGGCTTCATCGTGACAACTTTTATAACTTAAAAATTTGAAAAATTTGAAAAAAAAATGGAAACTTAGCATCAACTATAAGTATTCCGACGATCACTGACAGGAAATGCATCAAAGTTATTTTCTAAGGAGTATGAAGTTTGGCAGTTTTCTACTGATGACGATATATAAGATATTTAGATATATTTTTAGATAAATCTGAATAATATAAAAATAAATATATATTACCTTGTTAGATCGTAGTGTGACTTTACCACCACAACGCGCACAACACCGGATGTTGCAGTAGTTGCAGATGTGACCAACGCCATCCGCAAACTTTGTCTTCATGCATATGTCACATGTCGCGTCCAGCTCAATTCCCGCTTTCTTGTGTTTTTCAGAACGAGCACGTATCGTTTCTTCTAGAATTTGAACTTCGTCTTGTTTTCGCCTGTAATCAATCCCAAATAAGTTCGATATATATTCTCTCAAAATTTTTCACTAAAGTGACAAATATCAATTGATCTCATTATACATTTCAACTATAAACAGTTTTTTTTTTTCAATAAATCCTTTTCTATAATTATCTAAATATCAAATCGAATCGCTCGTGTAAAAAAAATCATTGTAAAAATGTTTCAAATAAATACATAACCATGAATTTCGAAATTTGAGACAAATCTGAACTTTGACCTGATCATTTGAAACCTCAATATAATTCAAGAGTAGAAACAATTTTAGAAATTTGAAGATTGAAATATTTCTACGCTTGAATTTTTTTAGAGTTCAAAAAATGATCAATTCAAGTTCAAAAATTAAAAGTTGTTAACTTTTGAAAAAACCAAAAATATATAGGAGCTGTATTTATTAGCTTGCAACTTACAACTCGTGTTTAAACTAACATCTATTAAAAGCCTGTAAGCTGTAGCAGTAAAATTACTGCCAAGATATCTTGCCATCGACATGACAGTATAGCGAAACCCAAATAGAAACTATTTCCTCTCTTCTCTTACCCGATAATTCTGTCTAGCTCACTCTCATCCCCTTCAATCTTTAATATTTTCCTTCCTGTTTGAAACTACCTTCATATTGCCCAACTTTGGAGACTCTCATGATTAACTAAATTCAACGAAATACTTATATAAAAAGTCATAAAGTATGTAAATTACTATATATAATAAAGATAACTGTATACCTAACCTATCCAAAAAAAAAAAAAAAACAAGTCGTTCCAAAAAAGTTCGACATGTAGAATTTCTAAATTTGAGACAGATTAGAACTTCAAGTTTAACTTTTCCAACTTGTAGAATTTTATTGGTATAAAAGAGGTAAATTTAGAACTTCATGTGCATTGTCCGTGTAAAAGAAAATCTTCGACAAAAGGTTGAAAAAACTTTTACTATTCTAAGCTTCAAAACGTGACACAACAATGAACTTTTTTTGAGACTTTTAAAATTTGAATGGCGAAAAAAAACAACTAACTAAATACTGTTCAAAAATTAGAAAAAAAAACGTCCAGAAATAGTTCAAAATCAGCTTTTTCTGATTATATTTTACGCAGAAAAAAAATTGAAAATTTAGAGCTTTTAACAGAGAATCAAAAAAATACGAAAGAGTCAAAAAATGTATTAATTAATGTATAAAACTTAGTCGATTGTTTTCATTTTTGTATCTCCAAAAAAATATTTAAGTAAAAAAATTATGAAGCAGCTTTGGAAAACTGTAAAGTGAGCTCTATAGAAAAAATTCCGCGAGCTGGATTTGAACTAACGACCTTCTAACCAGGCAATTGCTATGATCACTGCGTCTCTATTTTAAAACTGCAGACATTATTTGAACTTTTAATTAGTAATTAATAATTAAAACAATTTTAAAAAATTAACTATCTATAAAATAAAGTTCGCTAATTAAAAATAAAAGTGGTGTGAACTTCTTTGATCTATCAATTTAATTATAATTAACGTTCTTGCACAATAATTTTTATAAAATATCATTCCTATTACTGTTAAGTAGTTCTTGAGTCTTTTCATGAATATAAAATTTTTCTACAACTTAATTTTTTTTTATTCCTATTCTTATAAATGAAACATATCTCCTACACAAGATATATGAAAATATTATCAAAAAGAAATAAGATTAAATTTTTCCGTCATATCATATACAGAAATAGACGACAAGTTTATCATATCGATATATTCGTCGTATCTACATTTTTTCCATAAGCTATTTTTACATTCCTTTAGCATTTCCATGCATCTCATACACCCACATTGCCATTTTATACCACAGACTTTCAACTTTTTTTTTTCTTTTTTTTTTTTTTTTTCAATTACAAGAAGACTTCGGTAACAAGTGAATATAAGACGATTAAGTCAGCCTTATCGTTTCAAGAAAATACAAAATTTTATTTTATAGAAAAAACTACAATGGGTGAGCAAAATGGACCACCTCAAAATTTGGTAAAAAAAATTTTTTTCAAAAATGTTTCTGTGATATACAATTCTAGTAATTTTTGTATAATTTTGAATGTCTCAAATATTTTCTTACAAAATTTTTTGATGAAAAAATTTGTTATTTTAGAAATTTATCAGTGGGCTCGATGTATTGTTGGCTATAAAAAATACATCCGGTGTCTTCTTCGTTATATTTAAATATTCTATAGGTTATTTATGATCGATAATTTTGTTATTTCAGTATTTTTATTTACTAACAGTATTGAAAATTTTTTTGACTTAGATTGGATATAAATAATTTTAATATAGTAATTTTAAAAAAAAAAAGAAGCAAAAAAGATTTTAAAGTTTTTTGGGAACGATTCGTTTTGCTCTCCCGTGGAAAAATTTTTTTCTATGGCAATCAGAAATTTGGTTTAGCTTCATATGGAAATTAAAAAAAAAAAAATTCCCCGAGTTCAAATGCACGAAAATCCATTATTTTTTTAGCGGTCCCATTTCGCCTGCCTGTCTTTTACATATATATATATGATATATTGTAAGAGTTAAAAAAAAGTAAGAATTATAGGATAAAAGTATAAGATAAAAAGACGTGAGCTGATGGTTGGCATTCCCGTGGGTGGAAATGACCCGGATACAATCCCAAAGTATATATATAACATTTTACACGATAGAAAAACCAGTTTAAGTTTTCGAGATTAAGATATAGATAAATTGAGATAGTCGTACTGTAACAATTGGATTTCATCATACAGTTTGTCCTCAAAACCTCGAAAAATTTATACTCCAAAGGCTTATCTAAGAGCATGACAAGATAAAATACAATCCGTTAGATTTTATTTTATCCCAACATATCAATGTATTAGTGATTGTAAAAATCAGAATTTTTGAAAATAATTTCAATTGTAAAACGTCAATTTATAAATAAATAAACTATAAATTTTGTTGTCATCCATTACTAATTGAAAATCGAGTATTTAAGGCTTCAACTCTTTGAATAGATATACGAGTATTAATATGAAACAACTTTCGGGTAAATGTCTTTTTGGATCAAAAGTCGAGTATAAACATTGAGGAAATAATTTCTGTCATAAACCATTACATATAATATTGCAACGACTAAACTTCCTATTATTTATAAGAAAAGAAAAAAAAAGCTCGATAGCCTTTTGGCACAGGCTGAGTTTTGGAGCATTCACCCTAGCTCTTTTATTTATTTTTTTTTTATCGCTACTCTTACGATAACATTTTATAAAATACTCATTAATAAATTCATGAGCCAAAAAAAAAAAAAAATATTATTAATTCAAGTTTTCGCTCTGAACTTTTAACCAAAATTTTTGCTAATCCTATGTATGAAAATTAAAAAATTAACATGTCTACCAAAGCCATGAGAATTAATTTTTGATAAAAATTTTCAAAAATTTTTGTCAGCTTCAAAAAAAATTCGCTCATCCTGAAAATTATCAAAGCCCTTTATTTCGATAAACATAAATATATAGATATATAATTTGATATATAATAATTCAAACGAAAATTGATCGTCTTGCTCGTTGGTCCGATGACACGGCAGAGAGCCCAAAGACGGCCCTTAATAGCACACAGGATACCTAAGATGTTATATTAGAGAAAGAGTAAGAGATGAAAATTGAGGTAGCAAAAGAGACAAGAAGCAAAGAGACAGCCGATGCTTTGCCATCGATGAAACTCAATTTGTTCAGGGGGAATAGGCAAACTGAAATAGAATTAAATCACTGTCGTGCTTCGATGCCTTGAAATATACATTAACTCTCCACTCTCCCTATGTCTCCCTCACTTACCCACCCTCTCTTTCACTTTTTCATTTTTTGTGCCTCACATTCAAGAGAACATATAATTTTTATTTTTTAATTCATTATGCAGACTGATCTTTTATTAAAACTATCATTTTTAAAAATAAAGTACTTTTTTTTTTCTTTTATTATATTAATTCTGTATAATTTACCTTCACTTTATGCTTGATTGGACTTTAATTCAATTAATAAAATTTTTTATTGAATAAATCAAGTGAAAACACGAAGAAATTCAATTTATTTAAGTATTTGATAAAAAATTATATTAAATATAAATAAATATATATATTTTTAGTTAAAATTTTTTTTGCTACCGGAAATTGTTAAGAATAAAAAAAAAAATTTTTTTTGGAGCCCAGCCCTTAAGTAAAATTTTGATTTTTGATATCCAAAATAAAAAAAAATAAATATTTTTGACTTTTACTGTTAATTTTTTTATGACCGAAAATTCGCTAAAAAAAATGGCTATAATAGGCCTATTTTTTCGAAAACGATTTTACTTTTATGACAAATAATAAAATTATAACCGAAATTTAAAAATTATAATTAAAAGCTGTACTAAGATTTTTTTTTTTTTACGTATTCTTAATGATTATAAACAGAGAGCATAAAAAAATGTTTCTGAAGAATAACGTGGTCTTATATATAATAGTAGTTTGTGATATAAAAATATAAGAAAATAGTTTCTTTGTACTCTCAAAAAGCAACTAGGTTGGTATGGCGGCTGCCAGAAACTATTTGTAAGATGAGTGGAAAGACGAAAAGACTGTGCTCTTGGCACGATCCATCAGCAACGAGAGGTAAGAGTGGTTTAGCCTAAGGTCATCGTCGTCGTGGTAGTTGTGGTAGATGTCAACGTCGACATCATCATCGCAACAGAACCAACGATTGAAAGGATGAGTAGAAAATATAAAGGACTTAAGCCAAAGAGACTAAGGAGTAAGGAGTATTATTTAAAGTTTCACCGTCATCAACTAGAAGGACGTCTATTGAAATACTCTCGACCTATCTAATAAACTACAATTTTTTTTCTCTATTTTTAGATAAAATTTTTTTTTTAAATATTTTATTACTTTGTACTCAGCATTTAATATTTGATGATCAAAACTGTTATTAAAAAATTCATAATTATTGATTTTGCAGAGAAAGTTTTATTGAAACGTCATTTTTTTTTATTTTTAAAAATGTCGACTAAAAGTTTACCCTTTTTTCAGTCTGTTTTTTTTAAAAATGAGAGCGTTAAATTTTCAAGCGATTTTTTAATCAGATTTACTGTCCAATTAAATCATTAAAAATGCATAATAAAAATTAGTACTAGAACCTATCAATCATAAAATAAATTTCAATGCAAACTATAAAACTTTTCCCATACGATATTCCCTCGGGTTTCAGAAAATTTATTTTATTTATCTGTCAGTTAAATATTTAAAAAGATAACAAATTTTTATTTAAAATGACTAACGGGTCTCCGAAGTGTTCGATTACGGGCACGATTGAAATAGACAACTACTTTTTTATTTTTTAAATAAGCTAACGTTATTACTCCCAAAGTTTTAATTATTGAGTACTTCGTCAAATAAAAAAATATTTTAGTTTACAAACCACGAGAAATTCATTTGAAATTTTGAAGAAACTCAAAAAACGGTTGGAACGAAAGAAAATACAAGTAATTTTTGTCCGACGAAATCTTTAGAACTAATCAAACGATTTCCACATGATTGCCTCAATCGAAAGGACTCTGAGGTTTAGCTTTGTAAAATTTTCGAGGCGAATTGGTCAGCAGTTTACGAGTTACACAAAAAAATTTAAAAAAAAGAAATCAGGTGATTTTTATTTTTCAAATAATTCGAAAACTACTCAGCCGATCGACTTCAAATTTTATCCAGTTTTAAGTCTTAGTAAGCTCTTTCGATTGCCACCAAGAATGTCTAAATCAATTGATTTATTACAAAGATATCGTACGACAAAAATTAGCTTACACACCCATACATTCATACATACACACACGGACAGACGTCCACCTGAAAATGGTCAAAATATCTTCCTAGGATCTCAAAACGTCAAGATTTGAACACAATTTTAGAAAATCGAATCAAAACCAATAACCCCTATTTTTCAAAATTTTCAAATTTCATAGCGGGAAGTTCAAAAAATCTTTAATATCCGATATTTTTCGTATCATAAAAAAATTTGTCATTTGCTATCTTCGAAGAAAAAAATTCACACATAACCTCAAATAAAATACAATATAACTTATTAAAAATATGATACTGATCAGTATTTTATTTGAGGTTACGTGACAATTTTTAAAATCATTAGGGATGAATAAAGAAAAAAATGATTTGAATGCAATATTAAAAATAAACGAATTTTATACCTCATTATTTCATTTTCCCGATCCTCTTCTTGTTTCTGTCGCATCATAACCTCTTCAATGATGCGCCTCTCCTCTGGTGTGAGGTGTGACATATCAGGTAAGTCCGCCATCACGCCACACTTACAATACTATTGTGCAAGCAATGTAACTCACTAGTAAAATAATTATAACAACAATAATTACAATTAGAATTACAACAACACCACCGTTTTTCCCGAGTCACAATAATATTAATCGTTGTCAATTTAAATAAAAATCCCGCAATACGCGCCAATGAACCAGCTACTCGATCTCCATAATAATCATCATTATCATCATCGTCATCATCATCATCATCATCATTAGCGTCATCATTATTATTTTTTTTACCAAAATAATAATTATCAATTGAAACAATGTCTAATACTACAGGATGTTCTTGTAATGAAGTCATTCGTCACCACTAAGTGACTAAAAAAAAATTACACAATAAATAATTAAACTCAAAGAATAATTTTAAAAAAGTCACCATCAAATTATTAAATTCATTATCACAATTATTTATAATTTTAAATTTCTCATATTCATTATTATTTTTTTTACATTTTATCAACCAAATATTCCACCGATCCCATTTATTTTTAAACGATAATTGATAGTTAATATAAATCTTATGATTTTGGTCAACACAGCAGGAGCGTAAAAATAATATTGCAAGATTATCGTTATCGATGTGATCATTGTCCAATATAATGAAACTATTATTTTTGTTAAAATAATAATAATTACTCCAGTAACAGTACCAATAGTTTTTTAATTTTATTTTATCACTCGCGTCATCCCTACGACGAATCATGATCACTGACGCTTATAGAATAAAATTGATTTTTTTTTCATCATTACCTTTTATCTTATTTATTATCACTATTTTTTTTTTTTTACTAATACCTTTTCATTTTTTTACACTATCCAGCGATAAAATTTATAATCATGTTAGATTTTTTACAAAATTCAAAATAATAAAATAATTATGATTAAATTTATGTCCTAACTTTACTTCTTGTAAAAAGAGGTCACTGGCGTACTGAAACAGGTGTTTCGCCATTACTATTATTCGATATATATTAATATATATATCTATATATATATGGATACATATATTTTAAAATTATAAACTTTTTTTACAGTAAAAATAAATGTCCAGATGAAATTCATATAAAATTTTACCAACTTCCATTTTGAGCAAAATCCACTTTTTAAATTTAATTCACCTTTTTTACTATTTTTAAAATTTTACCCTAGCATATTAAATCCACTAACACACAACACACCACAATAAGCTATTAAATTAAAAATTTAATAGCTAAAAATAATAATTACTGTGACCCGGTGACGGTCTTCTTAAAAATGACCTTTACTACTTAACTCAGCTTTTGTTAATTCAACTCATCGTGTCGTGTTACGTTGAGTATTTTCACTTTAATGACAACACACTCATGTCGTGAAAAAAGATATGAGATGAGTTGACAATATACATATATATGTCGACATATATGACAGTATTTACTGACGTTTATTAAACATCTCTCAACCAAGCTCTGTTTTATTTTTATTTTTTATTTTTTCCCTAAGGAAAAATTATTTCAGCGCCATCCCGATTTAGAATAACTTTTTTTTTTTCTTTAAATAAACTTGGTCACTATATTAACATTTAATGTCTCACATTGATTTTCTTTAGTATTTACACGTTTAATTTTTTACTTTTATATATTTTTATTACAATGTCTTTAATGAATTGATTTTATTATTAGTTTTGTGTCAAACTTTTCAAGGCAATTGTTATTATTATTATTATTATTAATATTATTGTAGATATTTTTTAATAATATTTTATAAGTTTATAATATAATGCAATGTCTTTAATTTTATCACGGCGTTATCAATTGTATACTCAAGTGTGTCATCATACTCGTTTGTTCTACGGTTTATTGGTATGTATACTAGCACAGTGTATATATTATTATATACCGTTAGTTAGTGAGTGAGTGAATAGGTTTCTCGAGGGTTGACGAGGGATGCGCGAAAACTGGCTCGCCCTACAAGAGACCGACAAATTTTTAACTTCGTGTCTGTTCGAGTCTCGTCGACTGTTAGACTGGTGGGGGATGAAAAGCTCATGGATGCTCTTCAATCGGGGGTTGATAATAAATTTTTATTTTTACACCTTTTATTATTTGTTATTTTTTATTTTTATTGAGGAACCTATAATAATAATCATAATAATAGCTTTTTATATTATTTTATTTATTTTTTTTTCTTCGGGAAGAGATGAAGATTTTTGGCTGGTAAGCTTTTGGAAAATTCTATTGCGATAGTACTGAGCTAAGTACTTTTGCTGAGGATGAATTATAAATACAGCGGTAATGTAGACGAATCAAATAATACAAGAGTATTTACGTCATGAGATACTGAGTATTGATCCGTTTAGTGGCCAATGGCGGTACGCGGTTACAATTATTTCATTCTGTGCGCACAATCGTATTTAATAGCGGGATTGTTTTGAATTTTTAAAATATGTTTGGATTTCTGGTAGAGTTTGAAGTGTAAGAAAACTCAAAATTAGAGGAAAAAATTTTTTTTTTTTTTTCTATAGAAAGATTTATTAAAAATTTTGAAAAAAAAATTAAATTAATTTTGATTTAATTTTTTTAATTAATAAAAAATTAGTCAGATAAAATTTGAATGATAAAATTAAAGACAGTGTTTAGAAAGTATATAAAAATATATATATATATAATTTTATATAATGTAACACTTGTAAAAAATAAAATTTCATATAAAAAATTTAGTGCAGTTACAGACTGTTGCATTAAATAAAACACTTTTTTTATTTAAGCTAGAGAACACTAATAAAAAAAAAAGTCTCAAGTATAAAATGACTATTCATTCAGACTTCAAAGCTCTCTTCTACTGAAGTAACAGACTGCAAAATAAAAACACCCACCATTAAATCTTTTAAAAAAAAAATATTCATAAAAAACAACCAGCGTCTGAAATAAAAAATTTCTAAAATAAGATAATAGTAATGCTGTTCAAAATTTTTCTGATTTTCAAGGACAATTGTCATGGAAAATAAATAAAATTTATTAATTTTACATGATTAAAAAAATTAAAGTATAATTTTTAATGAATATACAACTAGACGTTTTGAAAATATATGTTTTATATGATTGCTTGTGTAGGAAAAATTCGTGGCAAAGATTCCAAAAACTCGACGTAGAAGTTACAAATTTGAGATAGAATAGAACTTCCGAACTTTTAGGATTTTAATCGTGAAAAATCTAGTTTTTTTTCGATCGACTTTTTTTCTCCTTTTTGGCTATCATCCCTACTGGGCAGCGAGCCACATATAGTTGACATAGAAGTTTATCTGTACGAATTTTGAGTCGAATAAGATTGTTTTTGAACCATAATTTTGAAAACGTGTAGTTACTCCTTTTTTTTCATATTCAATATAGAAATTTTTTTATTTTTTCTGAACCAGGGAAAAATGTATAGTAAACAACACGTTTTGAAATTATTTTTACCTGACTTAAAATTCGTCCACGTAAAATTCAAAATCACCCATATTTTTTACTATTAAAATCCTAAGTTCGAAAAAAGTCAAAATTTAAGTTCTGTCCCAATTTTAGAAAATCTACATATCGAACGTTTCGGAATTATTTTCGATCGAATTTTTTTTACATGGGTAATCAAGCTGTTGATTTCAATTTATATTAAAAAAATTTTGAACAGACAGTACTAATTTTGTTTTTTATAATTATTAATTAGTTTTTGATAATTGTGAGTTTTTTTAAGTCTTGCTATAAAATTTATCATATTTACAATCTGATTATTCGTTAAAAAAATTTTCAATTAAAATTCAAGTTTTTAAATAAACTATCAGTTTCAAGATTAATTGACTTATGGGCAATAAAAAAATAATTATTTAAATAAAATAAAATAAAATGCATTGTGATTTTAATTTTAATGACATTTATGACTTGGAAATTTAAACTAATGTATAATTAAATAAATAAACACATTATAATTTATAATAATATTTACATTCAATATTTCTGACTGATTTGAGCTTGTAATAATTTCAATCAATTTGCTTTAAATTTCAATGACAATTTTTAACAGCACAATGATAATAATAATGAATTATTTTAAATTTCACCATTGTAATTTTTCGAAGTGAAAAAAAAAATATTTTGGCACTCGTCCAAGTGTCATCAATCATCTGCTTTCACCCCAGGATTAACACAAAAAAAAATATGCAAATATGAAACCTCTAAAAAATAATAACGAAGACTAAATTTCGAAATTAGTACATTTGTTAAATTTTAAATAATCATAACAATAATTACAGTGTTAAAAATAATAAATAAAAATTTCCATTGAATTAAAGGGATGAATTTATTCCTGTAGTAATTTAATAATACATTTACTTACTATTATTATTATTAGTTTTTTTTTTCTTTTTATTGACTGTATTTATTTCCAACCAATTGTTTATTTTGAATGCTAATAGAAAAATATAAAAAATATATAAATCAGGTGGCGAAGTCACCGGTGCGGGTTTTAACTTTTTGATGAGCTCTTGGTATGTTTCATGTATGTATTCAAATCCCGTATCATCTATGCAGAGAAGAGAAGAGAAAGGAGTGAAAGGAGAGAGATAAAAAAGTACAGCTAGATACAGGGCGCTGACCGCGTGTCCTATAGCAATTCCAGTTTCACCGCAATGCAGAAATATCTTGGTTTTATTTTATAAAAAGATATATTATTTTTATATTCATCACAGTCATGTTAATTTAATTTGAATACTAATATCGATAATTAATAAAATAAAACTACAGATGCCGTAATATAGTTTTTATTAAATTATTTTTTTATAAAAAAAATGTATTTATTTACAAGTATTAGCAAAAAGTTTAGTATATATTTAACCAATTTGTACAGTATTTTATTTATATATTCTACATTGTTCAATAAATTTAAATAATAAATAAACTAAATCATTTAAAGATATAAATAATATCACATTCATCTTCATATAAAAAAATAACATGGATTCTTTGTTACGCTCTCTGTTAATTTAATTTTAACAATAACTTATTAATTTATTATTAATTACATAAATAATAAAAAAAAGTGTGCGAGTTTGTTACGACTCTAAGCCTTTTTCATTTACAAAAGTAATATTATAATTATAATATAAATTTAGTTTATTTATGTACAAAAAATTTTTTTTATATAAATTTGAAACATTTTTGTTTGTCGTGCGATATTCGCGTTTTGAAGAGTATTGAATCTGCGCGGTATTGAGTATTCAGTAATGGCATGTATCCAAATACCTGCAATGTTAAATATTTCAATAGTAATATTTCATTTTATTTTATCGTTGTTGTAATTTATGGCTGACCGCTTTCTTTCGAACAACGATCGGCTGAGAGTGTATTGTTGTAACTTTTAATTAGGTGTGTGAATAGTTCGAATACAAATTATTCGTATCGAATCGAATTGAATTATTCGAAAGTTCAAAAGTTTAAAAATATATTACCTGAGCGAAAAAATTAATACACTTGTGACGTTCTTGAAAATGTGTATCATCTTCAGATAATGAAACTGGACATCCAGGACACCTGAACGTCCAGCGAGATGTTACCTAATGTCAAGTAACAATAAATTAATACAGATATAATATAAAGTGCGTAAATAGAACTTTTAATGACAGTACGATTAAGGTAGCGATTGAATGCAATGTATGGCCTTCATATCAACCCATCTCTAGATAGTTCCCGACGCATACGGGTTAGGTTTTTGATTGAAAAAATTTATAGGTAACTTTTGAATCGATAAATTTTGCAGAAGGTCTAATTCAGTAAAAATTCGGTTAAGCTGCTATCGAAGTCATTCCAAGTCCAATTCAAAGATGGAATAAATTAATTTTAGAATTGATACGGATTTACTAGACGAAAAGTTGGAGCAAATTCATGATGAGTTATATTTGTGTCACGATTTAAGTTCCGTCTTGAGATTCAGATCTATATTGATTATGAACAAAATTTTTTTTACATAGATAGTAATCTGGTGTTACGCGTTTCCATCCCCATTATACCAGTAATTTAAATTACAAAAATTTTCTAGAAAATATTAGTCTAATTTATTTTAAAAATTAAAATGCAGGCAACCAATTAGACTTACACCTCGAATTTAGTAACTGACCAGACGCGGGTCTGAATTTCAGTCTCAACTGAAAAAATCAGTTCTCTAGAATTTGGCCTACTACCGAATTTGCAAAAACCCCAAAGCCCCAAGCTACCAGTCTAAACATTTTACAGTCGCTAATGACTGGCAGTTAAAAAGCGGCTTCAAATAAAAAAAAAATTGTAATAAATCAGCTACGCGACATTTATTAAATTACTGTACTGTATTCTAATGATTATTAATTACGAATATAGTATTTTTGTATTTTTTTGTATCGCAATCTATGTAAGGACATATATATTAAGTTATTTGATATGTAAATTGTATAAATACTTTGTAAATAAATAAAAATAAATAATTTACCTTGACAGGTGGTTTTCGTGTTAAATGAGATACCAAAAAATTCATAGCGATATCCTCGCAATTCATATACTCATCAACTTTATCTCTAATTGCCTGCGGGAGCCAATTAGTATAAAGATACATGTAATGTTTATGAATAAATGCAGCGCCGGTTAATACCATTGACAGTTCACATGAATAATTTGAGTTGTAATTCCATGAATTGTGATAATTTTGATCCCATGCATGATAACGACCTGGAAAACCTACGACACGATCTCTATGTTCTCGCCATACCCTAAAAAAAATTCATCAAATTAAGTAGATTATTATTAATCAATAGAATTGGGATATTAAAGAGTAATAAATTACCGAAATCCAAACATTATTTCGTCATGCCTTAAATGCGCGTCGTCATCAACGGATAACACAGCTTCAGTTTCAATAGTATCAAATGGTAAAAATCTATTATTTAAACTATTCCTTAATGCTTTAATTACCTTCAAAAATTATACTTGTAATTATTAATAATTAATTACAGTAATTATAATAAAATTTATGGTAATATCAAATTTTGTTACTCAGTAAGAGCTGTACTTAAATTACATAATGCATTTAGGATCACTTTTTGTCCCGCACCCACCCTATCTAAGATCATACCAAAATATTATTACCCCTCCCCCCTGAACTCTATAATGTACGTCATTCTTTAAAATCATCATCAAGCTCATATTCATTTTTATAAATTACATGTAAACATTAAAAACGCTTTCTCCCGTACCGTAACAAATAGTAACAGTATTGACTCCCCTCCTGCCCTTCAATTTATTATGTAATTTAAGTACGGCGCGAAAGAATTATCTTCAGCCCCTTCCCCTTATTTTAAGGAAGCTTCGTCCTAAAGACTAAGTCGCCGTCGGTTTTACCCCGACTGTTAAAGAACGAGTCTAATCTCACGCCGTTATTACACATTAACATTACAAACCGAAAATTTTTTACAATTCTCGATGGCGACTTACTTTCTAGGAGGACATAATATCAAGTTTTAATAAAGTTTTTCAACCTTGAAAATATTTAAATATCTTCCTTGTAATTAGTGAACAAAAAATAGACTGGATTGGTTCGTGTAAAGTATGATTAAAAAATAAAATACGTACAACAATAGGTACACCAATATCTGGCCACCTGAGATCTTCAATCGGAGGCTTAGGGCTATTCCAAACCACCAGAACTTTATTTAAATATGGCAGGCCATACAAACGAGCCAATGAATTAATAAGAACTTGCTCTCGTTCGTAAGTCAATATAACAATCGTGAATTGTTCACGTGGATAATTACCACCCAGTGATTCGCTAAATTCTTTACCCGCCCCACCAGCCCCTTTGCCAATCGGCCTGAACCCAACTTCGGATCCTAAAAAAATTTTACCACTTTAAAAACATAACAGAACCCTACTAAATTAAACAGCATATCGCGTGAACGATGAAAAAATAAGTCATTAAACTTACCAATAAATTTAGCGTCACTAGATAATACCGTATCAAAAGGTAATTGAGGATAGAGATAAAAAGGATTAACCCATTCATTCCAAATTTCATGCCCGTGTATTAACATAGTCGTGTAATTCCGTTTGAATATGGGTGAAGGATACGGTGGTTCCAGTGGCCCCAAGCTTTCTTCGGCTTCAGGTTCCGCGACAATGGCGTCGGATTTTATTGGCACGAATGTTTCATTAAAAACACTAGGACTTGGTGACTGCGTTGCAGGAATTGCCGGTATACCGAGACGATCGCGTATTGATGCGACGATAGTATCAACAGCACCCTGTGCTGTAGCCATGTATCTTTCCCAAATCAGTCTGCCTTGACGTCGCATGAACAGCAAATCGTTGTCCGGTATCGCGCGTAACAAAAAGTGCATTTCGGTAACACGTGCTTTGGGCAAAAAAATGACCGCGCGTCTCCAAGCAATTACTTCATTGTAACTCAAATAAATTTGATCACCTCCCAAAATAACAGGAATTGCGCCCGATCTCAGTGCTTCGTATATTCTCGCTTGTATTGTCGAGGTCGTGACAAATGTCGAATTACTTGGCGCCAATATCAGTACGAATGTCGAATCTTTTAGTATTTCTTTTCTCGATGATTCAGTGCCACACAATGACCAGTCCGTAATTTTACTGGTTCCTCTATGACTGTGATCATCTGTCGCAGGTATGCATTCGAATTGAATAAAAAATTTGTCCATAACACCGGACATCATGTCGTTCAAATGTTGAACGATGAAATTATCTAGGTTATTTTCATCTTCGACACGCTCGAGATCTATTTCCGCGTCGTCGATAGGTCGCGAGGTCGACCCAGATGACGATAATGAAGACTTGATTGTTTTCATTTCACCTTGGAATGATAGTAAGTATTTACGACGCGCTGGTACCATTGGCGCGCACTCTTGCCAAACATCGCCACCAGGTGGGCCAAGGATTGGCGGTACTATAAGATCGAAACCTGGACGATATTGAGATCGCAAGTATGTTGATTGGACTAGGATTGCACGTCCAGTGTCTATATTGTCTAAGATGTTGCCCGAATTTATTGATAGGTCACGACGTGCTAAATTCAGTAGGATGTGATTTCGTCCATCACCACCCCAATAAGGGAGTGAATGGAGTTTTTTAATACTCAAAGGATGTGTGAAGACTTGTTGATGTTGATTTGCTGCTGGGAGATTTAATGGCAATGCTTCGCCGATAAGCAGAATGTAAATGCATGCCTCAGCGGGATTTGAGGTTAAATGAGCGTTATAACCTAGAGTTTGTTTTATTGTCGTACGCAAGAAACCGTCGATGTCCCATGTGGGATTTATGACGGAAAATACATCCGGGTCGTAGAGATAAATAGGGAAGCCACTGGTTAATGCACATCGGCTGTGGTCGAAGCAATTGTACATGCGGCAAGACGATGATTCACTTGGTTTTGATTTCACGTTTGTTGGGACAGAGTTTATTAAGATCCGACGAGGTGGCGCTAGTTCTGGAGTGTTGCGTTCGATTGCTTCACGGTGAGCAGCTTGCGCTTGAACGAGACTCATTTTCAGCCGATCTAAATCCGTTTGTTGGTGAATCAATTCTTGCTTGAGGTCATCAATTTTTTGATTGAACCCCGAGATTTCGAGCTGAAGACGCTGGCGTTTGGCTTCAAGATCGCGAAGTTCATTGCTCACGGATACTTTTATCCGAAGCATTTCTTCAATGCGAAATTTAAGGTCGGAAGCTTTCATTGATGTGAAGTCTTCGAATGCTTCTAGCTTTGTACGATGCATGTCCATACCGGATGTACTTGATTCTACCTTTAATATTATTCATTTTATTTTACTGTGTTAGTGATACTAATAATTTATAGGGTAACAACGTCAAAGATCTAAGTTATCTTCAGTGGCCATGTGCAATGAAATTACAAAAATTAATAGATTTTACCCCCACAGTGATCGATCAGTCTTCGGATTGTCAATTTAGTTACCAATTTATTATTCATTTTAGCAAAAACTTTAAATCAATGGATTTAAATGGAATGTTATGTATCGAGAATTTTTAATAGCCAGTTATTGATTGTTGCTGTTACCCTATATTCTAGAAAGTTAGTAAAATAGCTATTTGTTGAATTATTTAACTATAATATACTATAGAAAATTAATAAGGCATTTATATATATAAATTTACAGCGTGAAAAGAAAAGACAAGGAAAATAATATTTCTTAAAATACAAGATGTACGCTTTTTTAATGTCAATAGACTGAAGCTACTGAGAGTGCTCTCTTAAGTTAGCACACAATTTCCACATCCCCGCGATTAAATAATGAGCATGCTCTCAGTAGTCTGACTGTATATGACTGACTCTAGCCGCATTACTATTCAATAAGAAAAAGGAATTTGTTTTTAAAATATGATACTATTTATTAGACGTAAAGTAGAAAGATACATATATTTATATATATATATATATATATATATATATATATATATATATATATATCACTACTTTCTGTCTAATAAACATTATCATATTTTGAAAAAATTTCGAAGACCCTAAAAACTGTTGATAAATAACGATAATAGCAAAAACAAAAAAAATCACAAAATAATCGTAAAATATGTTACTGATTGAATACAATTATGACTAATAGTAACATTAGTAAGTGTCTGTGATGTGGACAATAACTAACATTTATTATAATTTACTTCGATAGGCAATTTTATATTATACAACAGTTTGTTCAGAAATTAGTGATGATTTTCTACAATAAATTGTCTTACATTAGCTCGGATTAATTATCGAAGTGAATTATTATGAATACTAAGGTATAATACTGTCATATACTGAGGTGGACAAAATAAATAATTAACGCGACAATTACGAAAGCAGAAACAAAACAAATAGTATAAATGTTCGAATTTACAGCCCGACCTCGTTGTTAGATTTTTTTGCTTAATTTGTTAAAAATAGTCCAACCTCTCATCCCACCCGTGTTATTTACATTTTGCGTCTTGTCCTCGTTATGAGATTAATTTAACATGTGCAATAATATTAATAATATAAAAAAAAGGAATTTAACGAAAAAGTGACGTACAATTGGAAAATTTTCTAAACAAGCAAGATGGTGGGGGAACCCAAATTCTATGAATTGTTTCCCCTAACGTGTCGACGTTGTCTTATTACAAGGCATTATAAAGTAGAGACAATTTATGAACGATTTAAATACAATATCAACTGACATTTTAGAAATTATTTAAATGACTAATTTTAAAGACAAATTATAAATAAAAAATGATTATAATTACCTTTGATAAATAGTAATGTGTGAATAATGGCACGATGAATAATATCAATAACATTATTATAATAATTCTTGATAATTTGATGTGCGTTATCCAATAACACATCTCACGACGGTTAGTGCTCTGATAAAATAATGATGCTGATTCGAATGTACTTCCAGCCATTATTTTTATTAGAGAATTATTTTATTTATTTCTCTCTATCTTATATTAATAAGAAAATATATAGATATCGGCTAACTGGTCATCACTGTAATCGAATAAGAAATTATATTATAGCTATTAATACAGTTATATGATTAAAAAAAATTATTGTCGTAGTTTTCGGACTGTTAACTTGAAAATAGTTTAAAAAAATTGTTACTCGTCTATACTTACCTTGAAAAACAATTAGAACATTGGAATATTAGATCTAATTGTCGAACAACAATGTCAATCACCTCATAATGATTAAGAAGTGAATACTATTTTTGTTTCTGCACTTTAAATATTTCTTTGTCACAAGAGTAAAGTTTTGAAATGACGGATAGGTAAAAATTAATTTAAATAGATAAAAAATTTTAAATTTCATGAATTACTTGATAGTGAGGTTAAACTAGTGTTTACTGCTAAATTTTAAGTTATTATATGTGAGAGGCTAAGATTTAGAGGATAAAATGATAGAAAATGATATTATCGATAGCAGAATACCAGGAAAGCAATACAAGGTACAAGCAACTATATATGAACATGAGGTAAAACACAAATCAGAATAAAAAGAACGAAGTAGCTGACATCTGTCGTTTGAATCCCAAACAGTATTAGTAAATTTAAAAAAAAAAAAATTTGAAAAAATAGATGACAATGCAAATTTAATCCAAAACTATGCGTCGTTTTTGGTTTCGGAAGATCGAAAACGTTATTACATGCATACTTAGGCAACACTTGAGCTGGAGGAAACCAGCCGGAGTGCCGTGAGTTGGAATAGCCAGTAGACAAAATGGGGCATGATAAAAAATTGAGCAGTTGTTTGATTAAAAAAAAAAAATTGAAAATTCTAAAATTCTGAGGGGGATTAATTGCATTTGAAATACCATTCATTATTAAAAGCGACCTGATGAGAAAGAATAAGAAAAATATAATCAGATAATTTTATGTGTAATGTTCTAAAAAAATGGGTTATTTATAAACACAACTCTTGCAGTAAAAAAAAAAAATTTTCTTTGTTATTTATTAGAAGAAAGAAAAATATATTTTTATAAACTGAAATATAGCTAAGATAAACCTAAAAAGTTATATAATATGGATTTTCTAAGGGTAATGGTATGGACTAACCTAATAGTTTATTTAACAATTGTAATTTATATGATCATCGATATCCGTCGAAATAGTTCTAAACTTGAAAATAGTCAATGTAAAATAAGTGTTGACCAAGAAAATAAAAAAACAACGAATTATCCAGACAAGGGCGGTAACGAAATTCAAAAACCAGGCAATCCGGAAACGAAAAAAATTACTGGTGCTAACAACTCAAATGACAACAAAAAATCTATAGAACCAGCGCAAATAGATAAAATTCCCATCGATTCATCAGAAAAAAATAGCTCCTCGAACATGAACAAAGATGGAGAAAAGTCTACTATCGAGTTCGATCAATCAAACCCCGAAAAAGGTCAAACAAGATCACGCCTTCTTGAGGATGCTGCTAATGCGGCGACTGAGCGAATAAAAGCTGAAAAACTTCTGTCTACAGCTGAAATGTATGCGACAAAGGCTCAAACAAAAATCCAAACGGCATTGGAAAGAATTAAATCTGCTATATCTCTTCTGAACGAAGGTAAATTAAATCTCGTTGAAAATGAAGCTCGGACCGCGGTTGGTCCCGCAACAGATGCAATAACCGCAGCTCAAGCTTTCAGTAGAGAAAACATGCTCATAAATCCTGTTGTTATTGGTGAATTTCCCAACGATTTCTCAACAGACAGTGATTTGGTATCGATCATAGCAACAGCCCGTGGTAACGCAAGAATCGTTAACGATGCCATTGAAAAATTAAATTCTAAGAAAGAAATCGTAAATGACAGCCAATCTGCTGCTGAAAAAGTTATAGCAAAAATACCACTTCTTATTGCCGCTGCTAATGTAGCTCTCGAACATGCAAAAGCTAACGCAGTTCTGTCTGAAGCTACGAAGGTTCAAGAAAATTCCGAAGCAGCTTCAGCTGCGATTGACTTAGCTAAATTTCTACTAAAGGAAGGTAAACTATATCTCGTTGAAAAAGAAGTTCAAAATGCGGATCGTTCAGCAACAAATGCAATAACAGCAGCTGAAACCTTTAACACAGACAAAAATTCCATAACTCCAATACATATTGATGAACTTCCCACCGAACTATCAAAAGACAGTGATTTAAAATCGATCATGTCAGCAGCTCGTGAGAACGCAACTAAAGTTAAAAATGCAATTATAACATTAATGTCTAAGGAAGCGATCATCAAATCCAAACAATCTGCTGCTAAAAAAGCTAAGGCAGCAGTTCCGTTTCTCCGAGCTGCGAGTAAAGCAGCACATGAACGACAGAAAGCTGATAAACTGCTGCCTAATATTAAAATGTTAGCTTCAAAAGTAGAGCAAAAATCCCGAGCCGCAACAAGTGCGATTGACTCTGCTAAAATTGCATTGCAAACCGATCGGCTGGATGACGTTGAAACAGAAGCTCTGAAAGCGGAGCGTTCCTCGATTCAAGCAATAGAAGCAGCTCAAAACTTTAGTTACGATAAGAATGTCATAAGTTCTGTAGTCATTGATAAACTTCCCGACGAGTTATCAAGCGACAGTGATATGAAATCGATCAAGTCAATAGCCGACGAAAATGCCGCCAAAGTTAGGGAGGCGATAAGAACGATGAATACTGAGGAAGCCACCGTCATATCCAGCCAATCCAGTGCCGAAAAAGCTAAGAAGGCAATACCTTTACTCCACGTTGCTCTTCAAGCTGCACGGGAACGAAAAAAAGCTGATAAACTTCTGCCGAATGTTGAAATGTTAGCTTCAGAGGTAGAACGAAAATCCCTAGCCGCATCGAGTGCAATTCACTCTGCTAAAATTGCGCTGCAAACCGATCGGCTAGATGACGTTGAAACTGAAGCTCTGAAAGCGGAGAGTTCCGCGATTGAAGCAATTAAGGCAGCTCAAAACTTTAGTTACGATAAAAATTCTATAAGTTCTGTAGATATTGATGATTTTTCTGCCAACGCGTCAGAAGGCAGTGGCTTGGCATCAATCAAATCAAAAGTTGAAAATGACGCCGCTGAAGTAAAGAAGGCGATCGAAACAATAAATCTTAAACGAGCATCCGTCATATCAAGTCAATCTGCTGCTGAAAAAGCTAAGGCGGCAGTACCTTTACTCCGTTCTGCTGCTAAAGTAGCTATCGAACGTAAAAAAGCTGATGCAGTTCTTTCTATCGCTAATAAGGCAGAAGAACAATCCCAAGCAGCGTCAAAAATAATTGAATCTGCTATGGATCTACTGGAACACGGTAATCTAGATCTTGTTGAAAACAAAGCTCTGGATGCAGAAACTCCCGCGACAGTTGCAATTGCAGCAGCTCAAAACTTCAGGAGAGATAAGAATTCCATAAATTCTATAGATATTGCTGAACTTCCCGCCGTTTTATCAACCGACAGTGATTTGGAATCGATCAAGTCAAAGGCTGACGATGATGCCGTCGAAGTTAACGCAGCGATTGGAATGATAAGGACTAAGGAAGCATCCGTCATATCAAGCCAATCCGCTGCCGAGAAAGCCAAGGCAGCAGTACCTTTTCTTCGTATTGCCCTTGCAGTTGCGGGTGAACGAAAAAATGCCGACACATTTCTACCTGAAGTTGAAACCTATGCTTCAGAGGCAGAACTAAAATCTCAAGCAGCATCGAGGGCGATTGAATCTGCTATATCTGCACTGCAAAACGATCAACTAACTGACGTTGAAACTGAAGCTAACAATGCGGAGCATTCGGCAACTGAAGCGATAACAGCAGCTCAAAAGCTTATTACCAATACGAATACTGTAACGCCTATAAATATTGATGAATTTTCCGCAAACGTAACAGAAGGCAGTGTTTTGGCCTCGATTAAAACAAAGGTTGAAGATGACGCCGCTAAAGTAAAGAAAGCGAATAAAACAATCAATCTTAAACGAGAATCCGTCATATTGCACAAAGCTACTGCCGAGAAAGCCAAGGCAGCAGTACCTTTTCTTCGTATTGCCCTTGCAGTTGCGGGTGAACGAAAAAATGCCGACACATTTCTACCTAAAGTTGAAACCTATGCTTCAGAGGCAGAACTAAAATCTCAAGCAGCATCGAGGGCGATTGAATCTGCTATATCTGCACTGCAAAACGATCAACCGGCTGACGTTGAAACTCAAGCTAACAATGCGGAGCATTCGGCAACTGAAGCGATAACAGCAGCTCAAAAGCTTATTACCGATACGAATACTGTAACGCCTATAAATATTGATGAATTTTCCGCAAACGTAACAGAAGGCAGTGTTTTGGCCTCGATTAAAACAAAGGTTGAAGATGACGCCGCTAAAGTAACGAAAGCGAATAAAACAATCAATCTTAAACGAGAATCCGTCATATTGCACAAAGCTACTGCCGAGAAAGCCAAGGCAGCAGTACCTTTTCTTCGTATTGCCCTTGCAGTTGCGGGTGAACGAAAAAATGCCGACACATTTCTACCTAAAGTTGAAACCTATGCTTCAGAGGCAGAACTAAAATCTCAAGCAGCATCGAGGGCGATTGAATCTGCTATATCTGCACTGCAAAACGATCAACTAACTGACGTTGAAACTGAAGCTAACAATGCGGATCATTCGGCAACTGAAGCGATAACAGCAGCTCAAAAGCTTATTACCGATACGAATACTGTAACGCCTATAAATATTGATGAATTTTCCGCAAACGTAACAGAAGGCAGTGTTTTGGCCTCGATTAAAACAAAGGTTGAAGATGACGCCGCTAAAGTAATGAAAGCGAATAAAACAATCAATCTTAAACGAGAATCCGTCATATTGCACAAAGCTACTGCCGAAAAAGCCAAGGCAGCAGTACCTTTTCTTCGTATTGCCCTTGCAGTCGCGGGTGAACGAAAAAATGCCGACACATTTCTACCTGAAGTTGAAACCTATGCTTCAGAGGCAGAACTAAAATCTCAAGCAGCATCGAGGGCGATTGAATCTGCTATATCTGCACTGCAAAACGATCAACTAACTGACGTTAAAACCGAAGCTAACAATGCGGATCATTCGGCAACTGAAGCGATAACAGCAGCTCAAAAGCTTATTACCAATACGAATACTGTAACGCCTATAAATATTGATGAATTTTCCGCAAACGTAACAGAAGGCAGTGTTTTGGCCTCGATTAAAACAAAGGTTGAAGATGACGCCGCTAAAGTAAAGAAAGCGAATAAAACAATCAATCTTAAACGAGAATCCGTCATATTGCACAAAGCTACTGCCGAGAAAGCCAAGGCAGCAGTACCTTTTCTTCGTATTGCCCTTGCAGTTGCGGGTGAACGAAAAAATGCCGACACATTTCTACCTAAAGTTGAAACCTATGCTTCAGAGGCAGAACTAAAATCTCAAGCAGCATCGAGGGCGATTGAATCTGCTATATCTGCACTGCAAAACGATCAACTAACTGACGTTGAAACTCAAGCTAACAATGCGGAGCATTCGGCAACTGAAGCGATAACAGCAGCTCAAAAGCTTATGACCGATACGAATACTGTAACGCCTATAAATATTGATGAATTTTCCGCAAACGTAACAGAAGGCAGTGTTTTGGCCTCGATTAAAACAAAGGTTGAAGATGACGCCGCTAAAGTAATGAAAGCGAATAAAACAATCAATCTTAAACGAGAATCCGTCATATTGCACAAAGCTACTGCCGAAAAAGCCAAGGCAGCAGTACCTTTTCTTCGTATTGCCCTTGCAGTCGCGGATGAACGAAAAAATGCCGACACATTTCTACCTGAAGTTGAAACCTATGCTTCAGAGGCAGAACTAAAATCTCAAGCAGCATCGAGGGCGATTGAATCTGCTATATCTGCACTGCAAAACGATCAACCGGCTGACGTTGAAACTCAAGCTAACAATGCGGAGCATTCGGCAACTAAAGCGATAACAGCAGCTCAAAAGCTTATTACCGATACGAATACTGTAACGCCTATAAATATTGATGAATTTTCCGCAAACGTAACAGAAGGCAGTGTTTTGGCCTCGATTAAATCAAAGGTTGAAGATGACGCCGCTAAAGTAAAGAAAGTGAATAAAACAATCAATCTTAAACGAGAATCCGTCATATTGCACAAAGCTACTGCCGAGAAAGCCAAGGCAGCAGTACCTTTTCTTCGTATTGCCCTTGCAGTTGCGGGTGAACGAAAAAATGCCGACACATTTCTACCTAAAGTTGAAACCTATGCTTCAGAGGCAGAACTAAAATCTCAAGCAGCATCGAGGGCGATTGAATCTGCTATATCTGCACTGCAAAACGATCAACTAACTGACGTTGAAACTCAAGCTAACAATGCGGAGCATTCGGCAACTGAAGCGATAACAGCAGCTCAAAAGCTTATCACCAATTCGAATACTGTAACGCCTATAAATATTGATGAATTTTCCGCAAACGTAACAGAAGGCAGTGTTTTGGCCTCGATTAAAACAAAGGTTGAAGATGACGCCGCTAAAGTAAAGAAAGCGAATAAAACAATCAATCTTAAACGAGAATCCGTCATATTGCACAAAGCTACTGCCGAGAAAGCCAAGGCAGCAGTACCTTTTCTTCGTATTGCCCTTGCAGTTGCGGGTGAACGAAAAAATGCCGACACATTTCTACCTAAAGTTGAAACCTATGCTTCAGAGGCAGAACTAAAATCTCAAGCAGCATCGAGGGCGATTGAATCTGCTATATCTGCACTGCAAAACGATCAACTAACTGACGTTGAAACTCAAGCTAACAATGCGGAGCATTCGGCAACTGAAGCGATAACAGCAGCTCAAAAGCTTATTACCGATACGAATACTGTAACGCCTATAAATATTGATGAATTTTCCGCAAACGTAACAGAAGGCAGTGTTTTGGCCTCGATTAAAACAAAGGTTGAAGATGACGCCGCTAAAGTAATGAAAGCGAATAAAACAATCAATCTTAAACGAGAATCCGTCATATTGCACAAAGCTACTGCCGAAAAAGCCAAGGCAGCAGTACCTTTTCTTCGTATTGCCCTTGCAGTCGCGGGTGAACGAAAAAATGCCGACACATTTCTACCTGAAGTTGAAACCTATGCTTCAGAGGCAGAACTAAAATCTCAAGCAGCATCGAGGGCGATTGAATCTGCTATATCTGCACTGCAAAACGATCAACTAACCGACGTTGAAACTCAAGCTAACAATGCGGAGCATTCGGCAACTGAAGCGATAACAGCAGCTCAAAAGCTTATCACCAATTCGAATACTGTAACGCCTATAAATATTGATGAATTTTCCGCAAACGTAACAGAAGGCAGTGTTTTGGCCTCGATTAAAACAAAGGTTGAAGATGACGCCGCTAAAGTAAAGAAAGCGAATAAAACAATCAATCTTAAACGAGAATCCGTCATATTGCACAAAGCTACTGCCGAAAAAGCCAAGGCAGCAGTACCTTTTCTTCGTATTGCCCTTGCAGTCGCGGGTGAACGAAAAAATGCCGACACATTTCTACCTGAAGTTGAAACCTATGCTTCAGAGGCAGAACTAAAATCTCAAGCAGCATCGAGGGCGATTGAATCTGCTATATCTGCACTGCAAAACGATCAACTAACCGACGTTGAAACTCAAGCTAACAATGCGGAGCATTCGGCAACTGAAGCGATAACAGCAGCTCAAAAGCTTATTACCAATTCGAATACTGTAACGCCTATAAATATTGATGAATTTTCCGCAAACGTAACAGAAGGCAGTGTTTTGGCCTCGATTAAAACAAAGGTTGAAGATGACGCCGCTAAAGTAAAGAAAGCGAATAAAACAATCAATCTTAAACGAGAATCCGTCATATTGCACAAAGCTACTGCCGAGAAAGCCAAGGCAGCAGTACCTTTTCTTCGTATTGCCCTTGCAGTTGCGGGAGAACGAAAAAATGCCACTGAACGTGTTCCTAGGGCTCAGAATTCCGCTGCGGAGTCAGCTAAGAATGCTAAAAAAGCTGCTGACATCCTTTCTGATGTCAAGTCTGCAGATCCGAGTCTGTCCGATTCAATCTCGTTGCAAGCCGATGTCGCATTGAGTCTCGCATCGCAAGCGATTGCGAACGCCCGAACATTCTCGTCGACGAAAAGATTAGTTGATTATGCTGCAACAAAAGCTCGTCAGTCTGCAACACAAATATCAGACGAGTTTGCTGACATAAAAGCGATAGCGAATAAATTCGCGATGGAAGCCGAAGAAGCCTCTAATACGCTTGCTAAACTCGTGGATTCTGTTAAAACTAGCAAGTCTTCTGCTGGCTCAACTCAAACTGAAGCATCTACATTAGTCGAAATGTAATTCTACACACACCGCGTTATCGCGAATTTCTTGCACCGCATTATATTTCTCTACTTTTCTACTTATACTATTCAGTTACTCAATCATGCAACTTATTTTCATCGCAATTCCAATTCAGTATAAAAGTATATTCCGAACATAATCATACACCGTTGCGAAAATCTATAGCTCACTACTCTGCTAGTGAGAATAAAAAAAAAATATCTGCTCCAAGCAATTAATTTGTACATCCAAAAAAACCAGGAAGAATACACTTATCGCTTAATACTATTAATTATCTTGATTGATCAGAACAATTAACTTTCATTTTAAAATTATTATGTTATTTTATTCTAAACATGGTTCTGTCGCGGTTATGAAATATATTGATAATTTTAGATTTATAACGCAAATATTAAAATAATAATTTTCGCTGGTGTGTGTTGTAATTAAAAATTGTATTGTGTTTTATTTTAAATCATCATATGGAAACACGGTTAGAATATACGTCATCACAAATCACTGGAATTATCACAAAAATATTGAAAATATTCAAGAAATTAGTTGAAAAGTATACTCGCCATCGATTCATTTACGGCAATGCTCTAATTGACGAAGAAGGAATAATACATTGATAGTCATTATAAATTATGTTAATTAATACAACCAATTGAACTGTATTCAAATATTATCACTTCTATTCTTATCATAACTATTCATAATTCATATCAAATTAATCGTCTCTTCCATTACTGTGGGTTTTCGATGAACCCAGCTAATAAGTATACATATTAATAATGACACGTAACTATTACCCTTGCCGTTATTTTGTATTCATTTTAAAAAAATATTATTTTTACTATAGACGAAATTCGATATTTTTATTTTTTCGCTATGAAATTTTATCATTCGTAGCAAAATCTACCAGTAATCCAAAAATATTACTCGCTCTAACTGCGTTGCGAATTAGAAGGAAAATAGATAATCACAATCAGGGAGTACTTAGTATCAATTCTTGTGACTCGAGTTCGAAGAAAATCAAGAATAATAATAATATTTAATAGATAAAGAAAAATATCCCATGCAAAAAATCACTCACCACACCGAGAAACATCCAGAGCAGCAGACAATTCTTTCAATTTCTGTAAAAATAAGAAAAATATAGAGTCTATCAATAAATTTGTTCATCAGAATATATATTTTTGTTTAAATGATTCAATTTCATTGATAATTAAAATAATTTACCTCGGCGGACGTATTTTTCTACTTCCAGCAAACGGAAACAGCGACTCAGGATCTATTTTGTGTACGTTGAAAAAATCTCTGCTCTTATTTATCATATTTAACAGCCCATTCTAATATTTACACAGCCAACAGATTGAATTCTTTGTAACGGCTGAAAGTTTTAACAAAAGATTTAATAAAGAGCACTACATTTTTTTTTGCTTTTTTCAGATTAACATGGCCACGAAGACAACGATAATATTGTGAACTTCGAAGCTTGTTATGTATGTAAGAACTTAGAGTTTCTCACCTAAAAGACTTTCTGTAGCTCGGACAGTTCAGGATTGAGTGTCAAAATTCATTATCTTCGTCTTTAATAAATGTTTACAAATGATGTTAGTCCTCTAGACTTATTTAATTTATATACAATAAGAAGCTGTAAAATATATATTAAAGAATGATTATCAAAGATTTTCAATCGAGAAATTGCCCTTCTTTTAATTTTGGAACAAGAAAATACATACCAGAAATTTTTTCAATGATCTGAACTCAAATAGCGGTGATGGACCAGCTGATGTGAATTTGCACTATATCCACAGGTGATTTGACTCTCGTTGATGATGTAGATATTTACCTTTTTTTTTTTTTTATTGAGGAAATGTATAGGCAAAAGTACTTTAATTAAAATTGAAATTCGTGATAAGAGCTTGGAAAGCTCTAAAAAATCTTTCGATGGAAGTTTGCTGTAAAAGCCGCGAGTCAGATAGCTGAATGTCAACTTATCGTAACGAGTTCTACCAGATTTATTACAAGAAATAAATGCCGAATTATTCCTGCCTACAAAATATTCTAAAGCTCTGTTTTCCTGCCTATTAAAAAATTCTAAAGTCTATCGGTATATTTCAATTGTAATATTGCCCATGATTATGCTGAGAGATCAAGTTTTCATAGAATAAATTTGGAACTCAATTTGGTTCAGAAAAAATAAGCACACATAACTTCGACTCGAGTCAAAAGAAATCAATCAAAATAATTATTAATCTATAAAAAAAATTATCATGCAGATAGTCACTCACCACGCCGAGAAATATTCAGACCAGCAGACAATTCTTTCAATTTCTGAAAAAAAAGAAAAAAATAAATAAATAAATCAAAAAATTAATTAAACAATGAGAGATTTATTTTCATATTAATTATTGCGTTAAATTCATGAGAATCACCTCGGCGGACGTAATTTTCTGCTATCTGCAACCAAAATCAGCTCAACAGAATGCATGAAGATCAGGAACATCTGGATAACTTCACTGTCTTCTTCTTTATCTTGAGACTGCCAAATTCGCATCTAAGCGAAAGTATGTAGACTACTAAAACAATAGATACAAAATTATTAGTCAATAATGGGTCATACTATTTAGCTTGATATTAAATATTGAAAAATAATTAAATGACAGAAGCTTACTTAGACATGTCGGTTTACACAATTATCATCTTTTTCTTGCTGCCACTTGCTTGTAGTCACAGAGTGTTGATGTCGAGTTTTATAAAATAAGACTATGCTTATCCATTTTCAGTATTAAAATTTTTTTGTTGATCGTTGTCTTTGCTTCTAGTATTTGAAGCTTGATCAGCAGACTCTGTCATCTCGATCTCCAAAAGATAGAATCAAAGATAACCCCAGCGCTGCAAAATAATTAAAATTTTCTTTTTAATTCAATTTATTTTATTTAAATTTCTGAAATAATATTTGCTAATGACTCTTTTTGATAAATTTAATTATTTTGTTGATTAAAAAAATAAGTAAAAAATATAGTAACTTATGATGAATACTTGTTTTCATTAGTGACTTCAATGTTGTTTAAAAAAATGTATTCGAGTCATTTACCAGAACCGTGCTATATTTATCTTTAATTAATTTTTTAAACTTTAAGCAACTAATTATAAAATAAAATGAATAAACTAGCGTAGCTAGCTTACCCGACAACTGTTTGTTGAGCGGCAGCCATGACAGTTGTGAGAATTGCCGGGTACCTGCCTGTTTGAACGAACGCTTGCGCACAACGCCAACGGTGGCTTTGTAAACTATAGCGCTGCCGTACAAATCTTAAAAGTTTTAAATTTTTCTCCCTAGCGGCCATCTTGTTTTTGCTCAGCAAATTTTTCTCAACCATCGTATTCATGCATCTTCATTTCCAGCCAACATCTTCCAATTATTTCAATTCACTAGACCTGCAACATAATTAAATTCCATTAAATAAATACTTTACCAGTAGCTAGATCAATACTCTGTAATGGCGGTATTTTATTTATTAAAATTCATAGCTAATTAACTAATTTAAGTTCATTTATTGAAATAATAATTTCAACAATAAAATAAAATCGAAATATTGATTAATTACCGAATGATATTGTAAAAAAAAATAGTCATTGGCCAGCACCGAGCAACCCGAATATAAATAACATATTGTAGGTTATAAATAGTAATTATTTTTAAAAAATTATTATAACCCAGTGACAAAGATAACTTAGTGAAACTTTAGAATATAAAATTATTATCAAATGGCTCGAATAAATTGAATAAAAGAATTAAATAAAAGGAGCGGAACGAAAGACGTGATGGCTGGCCGCCGACTTGTTGAGGAATGAACGACACCACCGAGGCGACGAGGCACGAAGTTTTGAATCCAAAGTCGGAATCACCCGAGTCGAAACTACGTTCTCTGATTGGCTGCCACTGAACTGCGCACGCAGCAATCTAATTGGCCATCGTTATTAATTTTTGCAATAAATAAATAACAAATAATTTTATTTCAATAAAAATAAAATTAATTAAAAAGGGCAAATAAATTAATGAATTAGTCTCCTCCAAAATAATTTTTGTAGGCTTATGTATCATAACATGCTTTCAAAATTCTCTATATAGATTTTAAAATCATTAAACTTTATACGTGCACGCAATTATTTATAGAGTCATATTGAAAATATAAGAATAAAAATAAATTAGTTTAAAACAGAACACAGGTAACCAGTCCCTGTAATTTTTGATCAAAATAAATAGAATGATTTAAGAATCGATTCCTCAATTTAGTAATTAATGAATCCCAGTATTCTACAATAGATAATTCACATCCAACTACTGTAAATGCTTCTCTAGGATTTAAAAATGATTTTGAGTATCACGCGTATATATCACTATGCAATTATATTTATGAACATATGAAGTCTTAAATATGAACCAAAGTATTGTCAGTAAACTAGAAGTGTCATTAGTTTATTTGTTTCACTTTCTGATAAATAATTGGTATTATTATTCATTACATTATCAATTTATTACAGTATAATTATAGTTCAATATATTCTATAAAAATATAAAAATTAATTTTTTCATGATCTCAACTACCATAACTTCTTATGTTTTATTGCTCCATTTATAACTTCCAGAATAAAATATGAAGTTGTAAATTTATAAATAAATAATTTATGTTTGACATGAATTTATCCACTTTAAGACACCGAGCAAGAGAACTTTGATGTCATCCATTTCATAACAAAGATAGTGAGGAACATCCTCAAAGGTATTCATCATTACCAATAAATCAAATAAGATTTTCAAAATTTTATCTGGAGTACAGTCATCAAGAGATCCAATTGAATGGTAGCCAGCACACTTTGTCATAACTTTTAATAATTCAATTCTTTTTTTATTTGACAAAGAATCCTATTAAACATAAATTCAATGGATTATTTTTGTTAATCGTTTTAAATTTTTTATAAAACTAGTATACTTATATATTTGAGATTAATATAATACAATAAGGCAGACGTAATTACCAAACAAGATGGCAGATTTTGATGTGGACCCCAATCGTTAACGCAAGGATAACATTCACACCAAAAACCGTGATTCTCTTTTAAACGTTTTCTTCTTTCTGAAGTCTCCAAGTCCCGATAATCCTATCAATTCAGATGCGTCAATTTGTTATTTTACCAATACAATTTTATATTATGTATTTACAATTATTTAAACAACTTACCTCTCCATAGCTAACATAAATCTATTCTCTTTCCTTGATCGGTTGAACACATACAACAGAAAATATATCTCGAGAAGAGATAGAGCATGTATTTCGATCACAATTGTGGCTGCATAAATCGCCTAGTGGAACTAAAATCCCGCCACATATTACTATTTTATTTTCATCTTTTTTGTCATTTAATTCAATCTGAAATTAATTATTTCATATAAATTTTTTAAATATTAATTATTTTTACAATAAAAGTTAAGAAAACAATTCTTATATAATTTAATACCGCAATTGTATTTGTCGCATTTATTTCATAGTGACGAACCAACAATTTGCCAATAAATAATATCCAATTATTTTTCATCAGCTCTTTAAAATTATTAGTTTTTTTGCCAAACACATCAGTTGTAGCACTGAAATATCGAATGGTCAAAACAGTTTTCATTACACTATCAACTTTGGATCGAGTACTTGTCCCCTGATCGGGTACTGGGTCCTTAGATCACTTATATATATAATTCTATAACCTTTTAACCTTGTTGAAATTAATTACATGTCCTGAGTACTTTGGTATTTCAGCATTTAATAGAACTAGTGACTTGGTTATAATTTTTGTCAACTTTATTTTTATATTAAATCTCACAAAAAATTCAAGTATTTTTTTTTATAAGATAGCATGTAATCGAGATTGATATTTCAATACATATACATTGATATATTTGTATGCATATATACATAGTTGTAAACCTGTATTGTTTTGCATGACGCAGTTCTATGGGAATGTAAACTTAAAGTTATTCGAGTAAAAAAGTGGATCCAATAATAGAAGTTAATATAAATTTAAATGCTCTAATTGCGCTCGTTTCATGAATAAGTTGTTACTTGAACGACAATTAATAATTAAGAATAATGGTTAATAATAAGCGTATGGCTAGTGCATAGGTTAGTACTGGAATGTTACATTATTTGTAAACAAAGAAGTATTTTTTTTTCTTCATTTTTTTTAATTGAGGAAAATTAGTTTATCGGTTGTAGATTGTATTGATAATGCAGGTTAAAATGCACTGTCAGCGACCCCCTGCGACTTTCCTATCTATAGAATTTTATATTAATAAATATAATGAATTTATAAAAAAACAGATATTATATATTTATTACTAGTTCAAGGAAATGATAGTTCATTAGTCGACGTATTATTTTGATGGAAAATCAATAAGTCTAGCTACTGGTATTTTGTTTTAAACTAATTTATTTTTACTGTTATATTTTCAATATGACTCTATAAATACTTGCGTGCACGTATAAAGTTTAATGATTTTAAAATCTATATAAAGAATTTTGAAATCATGTTATGATACATAGGCCTACAAAAATTATTTTGGGGGAGACTAATTCATTAATTTATTTGCCCTTTTTAATTAATTTTATTTTTATTAAAATAAAATTATTTGTTATTTATTTATTGCAAAAATTAATAACGATGGCCAATTAGATTGCTGCGTGCGCAGTTCAGTGGCAGCCAATCAGAGAACGTAGTTTCGACTCGGGTGATTCCGACTTTGGATTCAAAACTTCGTGCCTCGTCGCCTCGGTGGTGTCGTTCATTCCTCAACAAGTCGGCGGCCAGCCATCACGTCTCTCGTTCCGCTCCTTTTATTTAATTCTTTTATTCAATTTATTCGAGCCATTTGATAATAATTTTATATTCTAAAGTTTCACTAAGTTATCTTTGTCACTGGGTTATAATAATTTTTTAAAAATAATTACTATTTATAACCTACAATATGTTATTTATATTCGGGTTGCTCGGTGCTGGCCAATGACTATTTTTTTTTACAATATCATTCGGTAATTAATCAATATTTCGATTTTATTTTATTGTTGAAATTATTATTTCAATAAATGAACTTAAATTAGTTAATTAGCTATGAATTTTAATAAATAAAATACCGCCATTACAGAGTATTGATCTAGCTACTGGTAAAGTATTTATTTAATGGAATTTAATTATGTTGCAGGTCTAGTGAATTGAAATAATTGGAAGATGTTGGCTGGAAATGAAGATGCATGAATACGATGGTTGAGAAAAATTTGCTGAGCAAAAACAAGATGGCCGCTAGGGAGAAAAATTTAAAACTTTTAAGATTTGTACGGCAGCGCTATAGTTTACAAAGCCACCGTTGGCGTTGTGCGCAAGCGTTCGTTCAAACAGGCAGGTACCCGGCAATTCTCACAACTGTCATGGCTGCCGCTCAACAAACAGTTGTCGGGTAAGCTAGCTACGCTAGTTTATTCATTTTATTTTATAATTAGTTGCTTAAAGTTTAAAAAATTAATTAAAGATAAATATAGCACGGTTCTGGTAAATGACTCGAATACATTTTTTTAAACAACATTGAAGTCACTAATGAAAACAAGTATTCATCATAAGTTACTATATTTTTTACTTATTTTTTAATCAACAAAATAATTAAATTTATCAAAAAGAGTCATTAGCAAATATTATTTCAGAAATTTAAATAAAATAAATTGAATTAAAAAGAAAATTTTAATTATTTTGCAGCGCTGGGGTTATCTTTGATTCTATCTTTTGGAGATCGAGATGACAGAGTCTGCTGATCAAGCTTCAAATACTAGAAGCAAAGACAACGATCAACAAAAAAATTTTAATACTGAAAATGGATAAGCATAGTCTTATTTTATAAAACTCGACATCAACACTCTGTGACTACAAGCAAGTGGCAGCAAGAAAAAGATGATAATTGTGTAAACCGACATGTCTAAGTAAGCTTCTGTCATTTAATTATTTTTCAATATTTAATATCAAGCTAAATAGTATGACCCATTATTGACTAATAATTTTGTATCTATTGTTTTAGTAGTCTACATACTTTCGCTTAGATGCGAATTTGGCAGTCTCAAGATAAAGAAGAAGACAGTGAAGTTATCCAGATGTTCCTGATCTTCATGCATTCTGTTGAGCTGATTTTGGTTGCAGATAGCAGAAAATTACGTCCGCCGAGGTGATTCTCATGAATTTAACGCAATAATTAATATGAAAATAAATCTCTCATTGTTTAATTAATTTTTTGATTTATTTATTTATTTTTTTCTTTTTTTCAGAAATTGAAAGAATTGTCTGCTGGTCTGAATATTTCTCGGCGTGGTGAGTGACTATCTGCATGATAATTTTTTTTATAGATTAATAATTATTTTGATTGATTTCTTTTGACTCGAGTCGAAGTTATGTGTGCTTATTTTTTCTGAACCAAATTGAGTTCCAAATTTATTCTATGAAAACTTGATCTCTCAGCATAATCATGGGCAATATTACAATTGAAATATACCGATAGACTTTAGAATTTTTTAATAGGCAGGAAAACAGAGCTTTAGAATATTTTGTAGGCAGGAATAATTCGGCATTTATTTCTTGTAATAAATCTGGTAGAACTCGTTACGATAAGTTGACATTCAGCTATCTGACTCGCGGCTTTTACAGCAAACTTCCATCGAAAGATTTTTTAGAGCTTTCCAAGCTCTTATCACGAATTTCAATTTTAATTAAAGTACTTTTGCCTATACATTTCCTCAATAAAAAAAAAAAAAAGGTAAATATCTACATCATCAACGAGAGTCAAATCACCTGTGGATATAGTGCAAATTCACATCAGCTGGTCCATCACCGCTATTTGAGTTCAGATCATTGAAAAAATTTCTGGTATGTATTTTCTTGTTCCAAAATTAAAAGAAGGGCAATTTCTCGATTGAAAATCTTTGATAATCATTCTTTAATATATATTTTACAGCTTCTTATTGTATATAAATTAAATAAGTCTAGAGGACTAACATCATTTGTAAACATTTATTAAAGACGAAGATAATGAATTTTGACACTCAATCCTGAACTGTCCGAGCTACAGAAAGTCTTTTAGGTGAGAAACTCTAAGTTCTTACATACATAACAAGCTTCGAAGTTCACAATATTATCGTTGTCTTCGTGGCCATGTTAATCTGAAAAAAGCAAAAAAAAATGTAGTGCTCTTTACTTAATCTTTTGTAAAAACTTTCAGTCGTTGCAAAGAATTCAATCAGTCGACTGTGTAAATATTAGAGTGAACTGTTAAATATGATAAATAAGAGCAGAGATTTTTTCAACGTACACAAAATAGATCCTGAGTCGCTGTTTCCGTTTGCTGGAAGTAGAAAAATACGTCTGCCGAGGTAAATTATTTCAATTATCAATGAAACTAATTAATTTACATAAAAATATATATTCTAATTGATCAACAAATTTATTAACCGAGTTGATATTTTTTCATTCGTACAGAAATTGAAAGAATTGTCTGCTGCTCTGGATGTTTCTCGGTGTGGTGAGTGATTTTTAGCATGAGATATTTTTCTTATCTATCAAATATAGTTATTGTTTTTTATTATTTTCGAACTCGAGTCAAAAGAATTTCCTCTGATTTATTTAATCTAATTTCAAAGAATCATTCAAAATGATTTTTTTAAAAGCTATTGATAAATTGAATTGTTTGACATTATTCTTTTCTGACAAAAATTCAGATCTAACTGATCCTGTAATCAGTCAATCAGTTTATAGCATATCGTACGACAAATTTTCAATTTTTTGAGCTTGAAGAGCTTAAAAATTCTTGAACAACGTCTTTTTTATCCTCTCTGCGCTTGACAACAGGGACTAGGGTTTTTGAGTTGTCCTACACGGTCAAACGTTTTTCTAATTTTCTATGAAGTTCTCAAATCTGAATTAGTACAGAGTAGATGCATCTTAGCAAGTCCAGGATCTGTCGAAAAATAATTTCGCTATCCTATAACGATATTGAATGTCTCTTCCAAAATACTTACATCGCTCTTATATAGATGACTATAACTACTCATTTTCTTGTAAATAATTAACAAAAATTAGAATTATAACAACTCAAGTTAAGTATTTATTTATTTAAATCATATAACTACACATAATAAAATAATTAAAACTAATAATCATGAATAATTACTATAAAATAGCATACATTTTAAAAATGACAGTAATACAGTAGTAATGAATAACAACCCAATGCTGGTCCCATTTAAACATAATTTAATAACTCAAAATATTTTATAAAAATTTTATTTTCATTTATACATAATAAATATATAGATATATAGAACTAACTGCTGACCGATCTGCTCCCACTACCACTCGATCTTCCATTTCTCGTTATTTCCGGTTTCACCATTACCGTGCCTTGAGCAACGCCATAGTGTTCGTAAGCATCCTTACCATAGACCGATCCCGACGATGATGTCCCTGACCCTGACAAAGGTGTCGATTGCATCGAGTTAATGCCTTGTATCATATGAAAACTCTGCATTACCAATTGCGAAGCAACTGACATCGTCAGCGGATTTGGGTTCAATGGCAACTGGTTCGTTAATTTATTGTTGATTTCATTACTCCGTCTATTAGATGAAAAATCTGTTGCAGGAACTTGATTAATCATCGCAGAAAATTGTACATTATGGTCGCGATTTTTCCTCGTCGGTACTTGAGGGCTTTTCGGAGCTGATTGTAAATAAGACATCGCGTCGCCATTTTGTATTATATTTTTGTTCATCGTTTCTATCGTTTGGGTTTCTTCCCATCCCGCTGAGTTTATTGGCATGATTGTAGCATTATTATTGTTATTACTATTATTATTATTGTTATTAATATTGTTAATCACTTCTCGATTCCCTTTAGAATCCAATGCGGGATCAAATAATTTTATTTCTGAAACCTGGCTAACGCGTTCGTTTGAATCGGCATTCGGAGCTTGCGCAGAAAATGGCGCCATTTGTGGAACAGTAGACTGAGCCACCAAATTATCCGTCTTCATAATTCCGAGTGGAGAAATCGCAAGATTTGGATCACCATTAGGAAAATTAGCAAACCGTGCAATCGTTTGCATTTCCTCAGCAACTTGAGGTGCAAATGGATTTCTTCTCTCAAGATTTCTCAAAGATGGTCTATGTGTTGATTTAGACCGTCTTTTTGATTCATTCTGGTGATTATTCCCCGATGTTATTTTATCACTGGTCGTAAGTCTTACTCTAATTTTGTCACTAGTAATAGGCCGTTCGGGACTTGCAGATGCCTTTACACTCGGACGTCTTTCAGGAAAATGACGTCCTTTCATACTACCGTTTTCATCAGTATCATTTTCGTTAACAGTATTGGTGGTATCAACAACAAAATCATCTTCGTCTTCATTTTCTTCAGTTATTGCGCTAGACTGTATCCATTCGCGAATTCGATCTTTTTTACGCGATCTATCTACCGTCGTTTCGATACCGTATCTCGTTAACGTGTAGAGTAATTGGTTTTTTTCTTCAGGAGAACTATGGAAACTGTACATTGACGGGCATAACTCGTCTCTTTCATCAGCGCCACCTAAAAAAACAAATTGAAATAGATTTTTGTAATCATAACAAGTAGAGTCATTTGGGACAAGTATGCGCACACTTGTCCCAAATGACTCTAATAAGTTGATTAATGAAATAAACTGACCATTCATGGATTTTTCGGCGCCCAATTTTCCTAACCATCGATCTTCGAGATATTTATTAGCTTCCAATACACTAACAGGTCTTTTATCTAATTTAGGTTCTAGCAGTCTTTTGAACATCCTCTGAGCTCGTGAACTAATTAATTGAAATAGTTTTGGTTTTTTGGCAATATTTAGTGTCGCTGAATGCCAATTTAAATACCGTGTGTATCTTTTGTCATCCATTGCTGCTTTTTGCCAAGGTAGACAACCCGTTAGACAAACAAATAAGACTATACCAAATTGCCAGACATCATGGGCTGTTAGTGCTCTAAATTGAGTAATAAATTTTGTCAATTAATTAATTTGTTAATTAACAACTAATTAAGCTTAATAAGGCTCCCATCTTATTTTTCAAAATACTTTTATACTGTTTTGGATACAGTTTTTGACTATTACTTTGAGTTAATGATTAAATAAAAAATGATTACTTGTAAGTATCATCCGGGTCGATGTGTAATACTTCTGGCGGTGAATATGGTAGCCACTCATTGTGTCTACGTACAATAGTATTTATTCGTCGTGTTTCACCAAAATCACATAATTTGATACGTGAAAAGTCACTTTTGAAAACGAGAATATTGTCAAGTTTAATGTCACGATGTACTAATTCACGGCTGTGAATATGATGAATTGCTGCGGCTAATTGTCGAGCAACTTTTTTTGTATGAAGTTCTCCGAGGCCTGTTTCGGTTACATTTGATGTCAAATCACCTAAAATTCATTTATGATTATTTTATTTTATTACATTTATCGAAGTTTGAAAAACACTTTTTATCATTATAATTAAAACTCTTACTACCCATGTAAAAAAGGTCAAAACAGTAAACTTGTAAATTTGATACTTTTTTGAACTTTGAATAGATCATTTTTAGAACTTTGATAAAATTACTAACTGAGTACTTATGAAATTTTTTGAGCAAATATAATTCGGTTTAAGAATTTCGTTAGTTTGAAAAACGTTAAAAAAAGTTGTTTTTAAAACCAGCTACAAACGGTTTTTGACTCTTATCAAATCTGTTCGAGAACAAGATAAAGAAATTTAAAATTTTTTATACTCTTAAATTTTTTTTTGAAAGTCACAAAAGTGACAAACTTAAACTTCTGATAATTGTCTCAAATTTGAAAGTTTACTGTTATGAACTTTTTGGGAATATTTTTAGAACGAATGTTTTTTACATGAAAGTATTTAAAAGTGAATTGTAAATTATTTTTTTTTCAAATGAAAGCTCTTATCACAAAATAAATTTCAATTAAGGCTCGATACAAAATTCTAATCTAGGAATCCTCGGTCTAATTTAATGAAAGCTTCCATTCGGTCGCGAGATAAATTTGGACAAAGCCAAAAAATTTAGAAAAAGTACTAATACTAACTCCTTTTAATGTAATTAATGATTGCTAATTAACTTCAAATCATGTTAATAAATTTCATGTTACATTACAGTTTTCTCGAAACAAAATCATAAAAACGTAATAGCGTAAATTAACTTTTGATGTTTTACCGTAAAGCTCATATTTATTTTCAGCAAAGTACCGGACGTGGCAAATCGAGCACTTTCAGAAAAAAATGCTTTCTAAATTTTTTCGTGTTTCTCTAGAATACTTAAAATATCTTATTTGAACTTCCCTACTTTTTTAACTGGTTAAAAAATAGATTAAAAAAAATTTCGATTTTATGCAATAGACAAAAAAAATTTGACGATTCAAAATATCAGGTGTCTTACATACGTACTTGAGGGTTAAAAGCACTTTATTCCATTGAAATATAAAAATAATAAGAGATAAAAATAAAATTGTTTATTACCAAGAGGAGCATATTCTTGACTAAATACATAAAACCCAGCAGTTTCAAAAGCAACATCATAAGTTGTTATAATATTACGATGTGCTGAAAGATGAAGGCCGTAATGAAATTCGCGATAAAAATCGGTAATAGCAGTGTATGCTTTCGGTAATGCCTTTAATGCCATTTCTGTTTGTGTACTCTTGTGCTCCGTAAGTAATATTTTTCCAAACCATCCTTCACCGACTATTTGTAATATATCAAACTCTTCTGCGAGATTAACCTGTAGTAAAAAAAAAAACGATGTTATAAACAGGCAGAAAAAATAAATATAAATATTTATTTAAATTCCCCTATACATCTATTTAAAATGTAAATTAATTATTTTTATTCGCAACTTTAAATCAAACTAAAAAAAATTTATCCAAATCTATTTTTACATCGACTGTCGACGAACATGTGCACCCTCATTCACTACACGTGATGAATGATTTAAAAAACTTGTCTAACAAATAATTTATAGAGAAAATTTTTATCATTTTGTTTCTTTTTTTTTATTACGCGATCTATTAAAAAAATTTAATACACTATTTACTCTATTTTTTTTTCCTAGCTTTATATAATAATACTTTTGAAATTTATATATACGTATATAAATTATAGAATTAAAAAATAGTTATACTTGTATTTCTAAAGATAGGAAATTGCTCGTAAAGAGTGTATCTAAATAAAGGAATAGGGTCACAATGTTGAAATACTTAAAATAAATTTCCAAATTATTACTCAAAATCTTACAATAACATCATTTATTAAATTTATTATCGCTAAGCATAAATATATGTATATATACTGTAGAAAGAGCGGTGTTAAAATGAAATAACACCGGTGTAGGTAGTGTAATTTGGTGGTGTTAAATCGGTGTGAAAAAAAATTCCACGTATAGAAATTAGAAAAAAAAGTATTACATATAAAAAAATATTGAAGTTAAATGAATATTATCGGGAGGAAATTTCAATTTTGCTATAGACTTATTTAAATAATTATTTATGTTTTACGTAATTTATTTAAAAATAACACAATTTTATGCCCACCACTTAAATCACCAATAATTTAATTAATTAATAAAAAGCACTTTTTAACTGTAGCGATCGAGTAAATAAAAATATTCACAAAGTAAAATATTTTCAACACCGGTAAACAATATTTACACCTTCAGCGGTCTTATTTTAACACCTTTTTCGGTTTTGAAATTTAACACCGAAAATTCTAACACCTACACCGTCTGAACTTACCTCGTTTTTTTTACAGTATATATATATATATTTTTTTTTAATTATAACAAGTATCGAAATTTGACCCAATTTTTTTTAAATTTTCGTTAGCATAAAAAATAAAAAAAATTAAAATCATAATTCAATAAATATATAATATCAATAAATTTTTTTTAGTCAAAATAATGTTAACATGGAGCTTATAAGAATTATAGCCCCGGGATTTCCAAGAAGTAGTCGAGCCAAGATTGCATTTATTCGAACCGGAAGACTTTTGGTTTCTTACCAAAAACTTTTTCAAACTATACTTTCTAAAATCTTATTACCACTAAATTTTATCTCATTTCCAGTAACAAATTTACTAAAACTTGTTTAAAAAATTACGTAGTAATTTACTATACCAATAAATAATTTTAAAAAACAAAAAAATTTAGCCTTGTAAAAATACGCAGTAACATTTTTATAAATAGTCAGTAAACAAAATCTATTTTAATAATTCAATATAAAAAATTCAATTAATTATTATCGTAGTTTTAATAAAATCTATTTAAATCTTAGTAATTTTTAAAAATTACCTTTTCTAATTCAAACTCACGTATCCGATGAATAGAACCTCCGATAGCTTTTTTGGTCAAACTCATTTTCAAAATTTTATTATTTACTTTTCAAGTCTTGTTATTTTATTTTTTTTTTCTGATAAAATAGAAGAAAAAAAATTTATGTCATTTAGTTGTCAGTTGAAAGTAAGCAAGACATATTTATTTGCCAATAATTATTTGGACAAAAGCCAAAGGGCAGCGTACTCTCCAGGATCAAGGAAATCACTGCGACAATCGACTCATTTCTTAGTAATGTGATGCATCATATCATTTTTATCGTGTCTTTGTCCTCTTTATTTCATTCTCATTTTATTTTAACACTTTTTTATTTAGTGAAACATTTTTTTTTTGTCTACATAATAAATTATTTTTTTGAAATCGTACAGAAAATAATTATGAATACACAGTCGTGATTATTTGATTCGGCAATATAATTAAAGCGCCACAAATTTTTATACGTATATATATACTTATATTTCTACATATATGTGTGTATAAGTACTTGTTAATCACTGCCAAAATTACACCGCTCAAAATATTATACCGCGTCTATACAGTTGTTGAAATATTATTCAATGACACTTTTAAAACAACACTCTTTTTATAATTAGTTCCTTTATTTCTTCAATCACTTATACAATTAATTTCAATTATAATTAATTAAAAAAAAAATTCAAAATTTAAGTAAAAAAAATTCAAAATTAATTTTCAATAAAAATTTATAAAAACTAATTATTTAGTAATATATCAATTAACAATAAAATAAAATTTTTTTTTTTATAATTTTGAGGTGTTTTCAAATTTTGACCAGTAGCCAATTTAAATATCAACTCTATTGTCTTATTATTTTATAAGCACTAAAAAAAAATTTTTATTTGAATTTCAATAGAAAAATTAATTTTTTAATTTTTTATTACTTTTAATTATTGATAAAAAAATATGAAAATTAATATTTTCGGTTCATTGAATAGACTAATTTTTTGGTGACAATTTTTTAAAAATCGTGAATACGAGTAGTTTATTGTTATTATATAATTGAGACAGATAATTGTTTATAGAAATGTATTGATACGGATATCGATGTACTGATAATAATTTATAAAAGCAATCTTTAGGATGATATCACAAGGTTTTGGCTGTTGGTGCACTGAAACGTTTGTCTGCAGTATTTATAAAACATCGACCGGAAAGCGACTGAGCTGATTTTGGCGTCGAGCCGGTTTGTAAACCGTCGAGACGACGATCTGTACAACTAGACGTCAACGTTCACTGTACCGCGAGCCCAGATTCATTATATATAGATATATATGTATGTACATATATTATTACAGATATATATAATGAATAAATAATGATACAATGTAGAAAAGTTTAGTGAAAAAAAAAAAAATTGATTTTGTTTATTTTTTTGAGATTTAATGATGTATAGATTTATATATACACATATATATAGGTTAATATTCATAGTTGATGGTATTTTTAGAATAGAAAAGTTAAAGAGAAAACAAAATAAATAGGTAAAATGTATTTTCGACTTTCTATTATTAATTTCATTAGAATTGTTGTGAATCATCTGAGCAGTGATCTCTGGATCTCGGCGAATTTAAATTACGTCATTACTCCAAATCCATTACGTCTGTTATGGTTTAGATAATAAAATAGTTGCGTTGGAAATCTTTGTCTACTTATCAACAGAAAATAAATATTTAAATATTTTTTATTTGAATCATTTTACATTCAGTGGAATTGACTTCTAATTTGATTTTATTTCAAAATGGTTTGTTATTTTGTCTCTTTTTTACTCTCGGATTGATGGTGAAAATTAGCTTAGGATTTTAAATTTGATTCGTAATTATATAGAAGCAGCTCTGGCTTCATTTTTTTTTTATTTTTTACTCCTGTATAATCTCTATTGATATCTTCTCCAAAAATATTCATCGAATTTTTTTTTTTTTGCTTTTTTATAAAAAATTTCGTAGTTTTCGAAGTTTTTTTACAAACAATCTGTGTTAATTTTGTCAAAAATTTTTAACTGCGTTAATTAAATTTTTAATTAGACAGAATTTTTCCCTTGCGGCAGATTTTTTTTCTGATAAGCAATCATTTTTTTTAAACAAACAAAAAAAATGTTGCTCTGAAATAACATCTCTACTAAATATGTAGATCAGTGTAACTTATAGTTTAGTGCAATACCTACTAACGATTTGTTTACTAATTATTATTGTAATTAATTCATCACTCGTCATAATGACCAATCACAAATTAAAGAAGACATTCCTATTCTTTTATGTCTGACATAGATGTGAGTATATATTCTATATCTAATCTTTATAGTGTACCTAGTTCCCATTTTTTTAGGAGCACATTTTGTAATTAGTTTGATTTTTACTGAATGTCTTCGATCTATTTCAACAGCCCATAATTTCGATAACGAATAATATAAAAGCTTGATTTAAATCCTCTACTAAACACAACAGTTTCAATCATTCTAACGTCACCATCATTTTATTTTATAAAAATAATAATTAATGAAATTGAAACTACAAAACTTGACAACAGTAAAATTCAAATTTATCCAGTTTTTTGGTATTAAAATATAAAATTAAAATAAATATTTTGAAAGTTTACAAATAAATATTAAATTAAAAAATAAAAATGGGCATCACTGTAGAAATACAAGCAGGTAAAGATAAAGAATCGAGCATAGTTACTGCTGAAGGTGAAGAAACTCGTATTATATCTGACGAAGATATAAAGACATTTGGATTAACAGAAGACGAATTGAAAGCCGCAGTAAGCAGTTTCATGGGACAAGAGCCTGATGATGTTTATCTACGAAATCCTACACCATGGGGTGATTTGTACAAAGTATATGATAAACCAGAAGTCAAAACAACCCTGAAGGTATTTAGTTCTGAGTTATCGGAAGTTGACAGTAAGCTAACAGTGGTCGAGACGGTGGAATATGCAAATGACAACCCTCATGACTGTAGTTTTTGTCAAACTGTTGAAAAAAAGGTTACCAATACTGTGTCATCAAAATGGTCTGAGAATACTGAAATAAAATTAGGACAGAAAATAAATTATAAAGTTGGTCCTGTTGGTGGCGAGACAAGTATTGATTATAAGAACTCATGGGGTACTGATAATTTTAAAGAGGATGTTGTGGAAATAAAATCAACAATGTCTGCGAGTGTTACTATTGGGCCTTATGAGGTTGTTTACTTACATCTAACGTCATCAAAAGGTGTATTGAAAGCTGAAATCGTTCATGAAGCAAGTTTGGACGGTGTGGTTTTAGTTAATTACAGTGAGTCGTATAAAGGCCATCATTTTTATTTTATACCGATTGCTGATGTTATGGAGCATGTTGGTATCAGTAATTCTGTTAAAGTTACGGAAACAATTGAAGCTGGATTTCATGGTAATTCTACTATCATTGTTAGCGATAAACCAGAATTAAATACTTCTAGAATTAACCCTTGTTATTATAGATAACGCTTGAAAAAAGTTTATCTGTTTTATTTTCGAAAAATGGAAATTAATGTTTATAAAACTAATAAAAAACTTTGTGTGTAATTAATAACTAGTATACGGATGTATCAATAATAAAACTTACACTATTTAATGTTCACTTGCTTACAAAATTATTTCTCTTATAAATACATTTTTTTAGACATGTTTTTTAATTTATAATATTTGTACCCATTGAAGTGTTTTAGATGAAATTTATTTTAGTTTCGGCTACCAAATGGTATTTTTATTTTATTTTATTGTATTCCATAAATATATACAAGATTTTCCTTCGTAAAATTATGAAGGACTTTGAATTGGAAATTTCACCTCGATCATCAAACATTTAAACTTTTTAACTTTCCGCTAAGAAAATTTCAAATTTTCGAAAATTTTAAAAGTTATTGTTTTCAGCCCGATTCTCAAAACTAGAGTTTTTATCAGGTTTCGATGCTTTGAGTTCCTAGGAAGCTGTTCTGACATTTTCAGAGATATCTGTGTATATGTGTGTCGATTTATACCTTTCATATCTTTTGAATAAATAAACCAATCTAGATGGTTCTTGCAGCATTTGAAAGAGTTCTCAAAATTTAGATTTCCTGCAAATTTGAGATCATTCAGTCAAAGAGATTCTAATATACATAAGAAATAAGAGAAAAGACATTTTTTTCTCCGTTTTTCTCGAATATTTTGAAAACTGTTTGATCGATCTATTTCAAAATTTCATTAACTCTAGTACTTGATAAATTCTTTTGATTGTCACTATACTAAAAAACGTTTTAATAGGATATCCATTCAAAAAATATCATCGATACAAGAATAAGTATAATTATTCACTGCTTTTGCGAATTATTTTTGATATTTCAAATTCTTGTAGTGCAAGACAAGATCTTACTTTTTTGAAGCTCGAAGAGCTCAAAAGTGTATCCACAATGATTTAAATTAAAAATTTTTCTGGCTTCTCGAGCTCGTGAGAAGTTGGCTCGCAGGTTCAGCCGTTTTCTAGATATTTTTCCTTTATATCTTTTACTTGTTGTCGGCAATATCCCAATCGCCATTATTCGCACCCACATAAACTTTAGTTCCCCCTTAAAACTAAAGACGTCGTTGCCTTTAGACTCAGAATCAAACTTCTCTCACTTTTCATCATATTACGAGATTATGAAAGACCTTGCGTGTTACTCACACATGACCATAGCCATATATATGTATACATATATTCAATTTATGTCAGTGTGGATTTTTAAAAAGACCCCGTGGGGGCTTTAGCTTCATACACACAAGACTCGAGTATACCGTACGGAATATATAGTATACATATAAGTGAGAAATCAAGATGGCACCCAACCCTGAATTTCATTGAGATTGAGACACAGGTGTCACTCGATTCGTAATAAAAAATATATATCTATAATCTATACACTGTCCACAAAGATCCACCTGTGTATTTTCTGTTGTACAAATATTTTTTGAAATATACAACAAATATTATTAATAAACAAGTGCAACTTATAATTAATAATTATTATATTATAATTATTAATACCAATAACATGATTGTCGAAGTTTTATTGTAAAGGTAAGTTTTTAATATTAAATAATATAATTATTTCATATTTTTTTGTTTTTATTTTAAGATATTTTTAAAATTTTTTCAACAAATATTTGCTGCGTTTATCTTTTTTTTTTATTGTGCCGCAAATGTATAAGGCGAACTTGCTTTTGTTGTGTACATGTATTTATATTTTATGTAAATGTTGATGTATATATATATCGCAATATCTACATAGCTGTAGGCGCTTTTCAGAATTCTTAATGAATTCTCAATGGATTTGATCATAGATTCCATTTACTTTCCATCGTCTTCTCAAAAGTGAAATTTTTTTTATTTAATATATATGTATGTTTATGTTTATTACTCACTTAAAATGAAATTTCATTGAATTGATATATATTTAAAAAATATAATTACTTCTTATAATTTAATTATAATCAAGTTTTATTTTTACTAAAAGTTTATAAGTAATTACGGAAATTGAAAGTTTTGTTTGTTTACTGGCAAAAGAAATCGGGATTTAGGATATTTAATTTTGAATTTATTTAAAATTAAAAGAGCAGGGTAAAGGAATTGATTATTTATCAATTTATCAATTGGAGTATCGTGATATATTTTTTGCAAACTTTATCTTAATTCCCGTAATTATTATTAAATTATTTTTATAATTCTTGATAAAGATCCGAGATAAGTTTCAATATATATCATATATTTAACGAATATTAATTTATATTAAAACCAAATTTATACGTTTATACTTTTTACAATGTAGTTTTTTTTTTTATTAGCAATAGAATAAAGTCATTGTGCCGATACAAAAAAGAAAAATTTTCAAATTTTACTAAAAAATAAACTCAGGAATTAATTTGATAAATTTTGACATTTGAAATATAAATTTTTGTAATTTCCCGGGAAAAATAATTAAGATCTAAAGAGATCGATGTAATTCTAATTTTTTAAAACTAGATCTACATGAAAATCAATAGATTTATGTAGAACTTCTTGTCTAAAATTTTTTTGAAATTTTTCTTTGATAAGATCGCGGTTTTTTTCAAAATCAAAATTTTCAAATTTTAGTTTAATAATTTGCATTTTTGTTGGAAAATGTAAAAACACAAAAAAAAGATTTCTTTGTGCAAGAAATATTTTGCATTATGAACTGGAGACAAAAATTTTCTTAAAAATATATTTTTTCTATGAATCATCTCCAAACCATCTTATACTTAGTCATTTTTAAATCTTTCTATAGTAATATTCGGTCTGCGCATGTTGATCCTTGAAACAGGATTAGTTTTTACGAGTTAAGAGTGAAAGAGAGACTTTTCCATTGAGGAATAAAACTAGTTACGTCACAGACCCAAAACGTAGTTTTTGATTAGCATACAGACTAGTATAAATAGAATAATATTAGTCTTCAGTCGTAACAGATTTTTTTTAATCAATAGGAAGATCGTAGCTTTGATCGTAAGATCGATTTCGACTTTTACAAGCTCTAAAAAGAAAAAAATACATAACAGTGAATCAATAAACTATATATTAATTATATATAAATATGAAGTAACAAAAAAAAAAAGGATCACAATACCTTATCAAAATATTAATTGCTAATCTAATCATATATTATACATATTCTTTAAACATATTTATATAGAATTGTCATAATTTTACAGTAATCAATGACGAGTTATTTTTGTGTTCCATTTTTTTCTGAAAAACCTCTATGTAAATTATAATTATATAGGTGACCGACTCTAATTTTACAGACAATTTCCCAGCAATGATATCCCAGGCCGTAATTTTCTCCCGAAAAACGCCTTAGTTTAAAATATCAGAAAAAAAAAATTTCCACAGTATCCCGTTCATTATTTTACTCGACTTTAGCCTTAGGCAATTGGACGTCAAAAAATCTTATAACACAATTTGTAATGGTTGTTAAAATTTTAAGTGATAAGATAAATGTCCCAATTACTGATCTTATAATCACTGACACCTTGATTTATCTTGTGTACTGATGTACTTTTGTTTTATTTTATGAGCATGTAAAAATAAATAATTTAATGAAGTCGTTGATATTTCAAACGATAGTTATTACAACATACAAGTATTATTAATAATTCATTATTATTATTATTTTATTGTGACCTACAGTTTTTTTTATTCAAAATTCAATAGAAATAAATCGTTGAAATATAGAAATTTAAAACCAACGAAACAGCCGAATTGTTAAATTAAAATTTCAGTATTTTCGATTTTGAAAAAAAATTTCGGGACCGTGTAATATAAGAAAATTTGAAAAAATTGAATCTCATTTAAAAAGTGTTTTTTTCCCGGGTAAATTTACGAAGTCGTCGCGGATTAAATTTGCACTGAAAAAAATAATTTTTTAGTGCAAAAAATTTTTACTCGCCCCCAAGAAATTTTTTATGGAAACGAATATTTTCTTGGGGCTGAAAAAAAATTTATTGCGCCTAGAATTTTTCTCTTGTTCTAAAAAAATCGTCTTCATTTCATAATGAAAAATTTTTCTTGCGCCAAGAAATCCATTCTTTCTGTGTAGAGTTAATGTAGAGCTGTTTATTTATTTAATCTTCTCGGAGTCAAATTCACAGAATTTATTTTATTGTTAAAACTCTAAATCACAGTGAATTCGGATTTAAATAAAATCCAGATCACTTCAAAATTACTCATCTAAAAAAACAAACTCATTGACTCTATACGAGGAGTGATTTTTTTTCAAACTGAAACTCCGAGGGAGTGAATTTGGGTTTAACTAAAATCCTTAATCACTCCGAATTAACTCTCAATTTCATTCAGTAAATTACTCTTTTCATTTGTAATTTCTGTACCTACATCAATAATATTGTGATCAACAAATAAAAGATTATTTGTATTCACAAAAAAATAATTTATTAATTTAAAATAATTATTTCTTTGTACAAAAACACTTGTTTAGCCATTTCCGCCCAAAATTTTTTCATACAATAACACATTAAAAACCAATAAAAAGTGTAATAAAAAGTGACTATTATCGTTAATATTACTATCTAGTATCGTAATAAATTCGTTTCCTTTTTTTTACCGTTATGATTATGACCATCTTATCACAATATTAGATAGTACAGTATAAAGTGAACATTCAATGTTACAACTTACAAGTTATAGTTTAAAAATAATAAACCAACTTAACAATAACATTTACAATGCACAGCAACAATTAATTTATTATTTAATTAATTTTCAGAATAAATTAGTCATAAAAAAACAAGAGAAAAAAAACAATTAATTATTCATCAATGAACAATAGATGAGACTGATTAATAACATCAACAATATTGTTTGTTTGTTACATAAAAAATATATAATTCATGGTTTAATAAATATAATAGAGGAAAATTAGTCCAATAAAATGGATCGCTCGCAACACAGTATGACGTTTACTGGGGGTGACAGTAATTTGCACGATTATTGGGAAGCTTATCAGAAAATGATTGAGGAAACTAAAATGTTAGATGATTATCTTGATGAGGAGTCGAGTCCAAGAAGTTATGATGGTATTTTATCATAATATTTTCTTCTTATATAATTAATTAATTAATTACTTTGTTTGTTTATCAATTGATTGATTGACTGATAATTTTCTAGAGGGTGAAGAAGAAGCAGATTGGCTGAAAGCTGCAGGTTTGAGTGAATTAACAGAACCATGGAAAGCAGGAAGAGAAATTCAACCAGAAGAATTGGGTGCTGCATTGCGTACACTATCGCGTGCACAGGCCGAAGCTGTAAAACGTCGTGTTAGGTCGCTTAATCATACTGTTAAACAAAGATTTAATCAGCGTACTAGAGCACGTAAACCAGATATACGCGATGTTTTCAAAGATGTAGAAGTAAGTACATGTGTATTTAATTGTTTTAATTCTAGTGCTAGAAAGTTAAGTTATATAAGTTATTAAAAGTTTGATATAAAGTATTTTTAATGATTCCTGGTCATAATATCCTGCTATTATAATCTTCAGCTTATTCATGTAAATATAAATTGTTGAAAAAATGTTGGCGATCAAAGTCACAGAGTAAATGCCAGTAATCGGACACCTACTTTTTGGTAAAAAATGGGGAAGGGGAATTCAAAGTTGGGAATGAGGGTGTGCGAATATTTCTAACTTCTTAAAATGCACTAAGTCAACTTTAAGATGTCTTTTAAAAGGACAAGACAATTTTTTTTTGTTTCAAAGCCGTTTTTTTATATACATAAGACATACAGATGTTGCGCCTGAGGGTCATAGGAAATTCGTCTTCTTTTCTCCATCTTAAAGAAGTCATTTTAATTAAAAAGTTGATTAGATGCCTTATTTGTAATTTAATTTTTGTCGTAACTTGTGTCAGGTCTTTTTAGCGGTGACATAAATTTCTAATTATTTTGTCATCATATTGTTGCCTTATTGATAGGTCAAAAAACAGCCTCAAAACTTATATCTTACTCTCTAAACATGAATAAGTGAAATAAAAATGAATAAGTAAATATTCACTAATTCTAAGTGCAAACCGAACCACTTATTTTAAAAAGTGGTTCGGTTTGCACTTAAAATTAGTGAATTTTCACCAATTTCACTTATTCATGTTTACAGAGTACAGATGTCTCGCTTTACCTTCCAACCGCCTACGTAACAATAACTTATTTAAATATTAATAATACGAAAAAATTTTACAGGCGTCAAGCGTAGGTACGAGATCACGTAGTGCGACACCTGATTCATTAGACAGTGTTAACGATTCTACCGAAACACCTGAAAGCGCATCCCCACCGTCACCACCTACTGTCGTTAATACAGCCGTCGAATCGCATCATACAAGTATTAATATCCCAAGTTTTGTTTCAATATTTCATCGTAATTCCCACGACGACAAGGAATACAAAGAGAATAGCCATAGACAGACATCATCTGTTAGTAGTAATAATAATAACGTATCCATAGTAACGCCAACACCATTGCCAGTGCAAGAAATATTTCGTCGTACTGGACATCATTGGTCGCATGGTGGTGATATTGCTAGTGATTCAGAAGGTATTGAATTGACTGCCTACCAGAGATTAGGAACAATAAGTTTAGCTAGACCAATTATCCAACGTGCTGGTGGTAGTGATCCAAGTGAAATTGCCACTGAAAAGTTGGATGCTAATAGTCATCATAATGATAACCATGAAGAAAATCACCGTGTGACAAATAAAATAGATAGAAATAATAAGGAAACATTGAAACGAAGCATTGGCGGTGGCAGTAATCATGCGAGTGTCACTCGAAGCCATAGTAGTTTGTATGGATTAACGAGACCGGCGGACCATTTGATAACGAGACCGTTGAACAGAACCTCGTCACATGATCACTTGAGTTTTGAACAAATGTGCCGGGCCAATGAGTCCATGACGGGGGTCGTCTCTTCGCAAGAAAATGACGACTGGAGTAATAGTGCAGATGTTGATTTTGAAAGATGTGGGATCGAATTATTGTCACAGAGAGATTTGATGAGACTGCGGTCATTGCTGTGGTTGGAATTGACTGCTGTGTTTGATAAATATAATTTACCGTTGGTTAAAAGGAAGCCAAATAAACGGAGACAAAAAGGTTCAAATTTATACTTTATTTTTAATATAATTTTATTTTATTTTTTTCCTGTACATTTGGCTCTGTACCTCATCCGAAGATTGAATTCCCGCGATTTTTATCCAGAAATCTAAAGCCTGCATTAAAAAAATTGCAAAAAGATAAAGTCGCAGTACAGCATCTAAAAATAAATTATTAATGACTATTGCACCCTTTTTTCACATATTTTTTGTGTGTAATTAAATGAAATCGTGTTATATATTATCAATAATCACCCTGATAGCAAGACTTTTTGGTCAGAGAGTTGATGTCAATTAGTTGCGATAAAGTTGACGACAACTTTAAACTTTTGTAACTGTTGACTACAATTTGTTACCAACTTTCTGAGAAACTTGAAGGCAACTTTCCATCAACTAATGGAATGCCAATTTTTGCCAGCAACTTTCTCAGCAAGTTGGCGTCTAGTTGTCGTCAACTTCTGGAAACGCCAATTTTTGCGGCCAACTTGGTGACAAGTTCTAGCAGTAGATTCTCGTTTTCTCGCTGTCAGCTTGGCTATCAGGAGCATTTTTTAATTCTGGACTTATCATCAATAGATATATCACCGACAGATATTTTGGTGGCAGATTACAAGTAATCGGATTTAATGACTACCGATTACGAATTACGTAACCGTATAATTTACTGTCATATCGCTTTAATATTAAAAATAAAAAAAAATACTTGCATTTATATAAATTAATTAGACCTAAATTTTAACTGCAAAAAATTTGATATTAGGTTTGATTTGATTCATTTTAATATATTGTACCAGAATATTTATTTTTCATTGCTGATACTAATAATTGATAACTTATTTTTTTAGCTGGTAATTTATTTAGCGTATCATTATCGACGTTATTATTACGTGATAGTCAGCTGACGAATGAAGAAAACAACATTCCTCTAATATTTCAAAAATTGTTAAACGAATTAACGCAACGTGGTATAAAAGAAGAAGGAATACTACGTGTCGGTGGTAATAAACAAAAAGTTGAATTGCTTTGTACAGAATTAGAGACGGATTTTTACAGTAAACCTAAAGAAGTTGATAAAATAATCCAACGTACACCTTGCCATGATTTGTCAGCAGTATTAAAAAAATTACTTCGTGATTTACCTCAACCGCTGCTTACTGTCGAGTATATTGACGCATTTTATCAAAGTCACGGTAAATATATTTATTATAATAATTATAATAACGAACTACTTACAGCTACTACGTGACTGCCCGAGTATTACTACCATATTGATCAATTTTTTTTATTTTTATTATCATTGAAATTCAATAAGACAAATCTCATCATTAACTCGCAAACTTATTGATTGAGATGATTGTATAATCATGGAATTCTTTAAAAAAAATCTTCACATGGTCAGATTTTTCTTTTATCAATCGTCTAATACACATTTTTTTTCACTGACACCAAATTAAATCTGTTTAATTTTTATTATCATAGAAGACATGACAGACTAAATTTTTCTTACTCTCTCTTAATTATATACTTGTATAATAGTTATATATAACCAGTCACATTCAGTGACAAAATAATTAAAATATTAATTTATTTAAATAAAATAAATACGATGGTCTGTTTTCCGCGTAGTTTAAATGTGATTCAAATGGTATAGATAAATTGATTTATCTGAATACGTGGTAAGAAAATTTTGAATAATTTGAATATAAATTTTAATTTCAGGTGTAAAAAATCCAAGTGATTTATCGTATTCATTAAATTTATTGGTATTATTACTACCAGTAGAGCATCGGTGTACATTAAAAGCGTTACTAAAATTTTTAAAATTAGTCATTGATAATAAAAGTTCAAATAAAATGTCAATACACAATGTGTCGATGATTGTTGCGCCGTCATTATTTCCGCCACGATATATTTATCCTCGTGATCGTACGGATCTAAGCGCTCAAGTAAATATGGCTGCTGTTTGTTGTCAATTAACAGAAGCGCTACTTATTAATATTGATAAGTTATGTAATGTACCGAGTAACTTATTGAAACAACTGAGAAGACAATCCGAAGAAGACAGGTATCGTAAATATAAAAAAAAATAATTTATATTATTTTATTTTATTGGTGCTCGCCTGAGTAAGATATCATTTTATTATTAGTTTTAATACAACGAAATTTCTCATGTTTAATTATTATAATTTTTTTTTTTTTATAATTAGCAGATTAATTGATTTTAATTGAAGTTATGGTTAAATATGTACTTAAAATTTTTCGCGGTTTTTTTTTTATTTTTTAAATTGAATTTTTAAATTTTGGGTGACGTCTCCGATTGCTGGTAAAGCGGAAGCAGAACAAAATGTTTGGTACAAAAAATATCAGCTTTTAAAATAATAATTTTAAAAATAAAAAATTTTGAAGGTTTTTTAAAATAATAAATAAAAATTTGTCATAAATTTTATAAAAAAAAAATTTTCTAAAATTAGCTCAATACAGTAATTAAAAATCAAAATTTTATATTTTTATACTTACAATACTAATAATTGCTGCCTTAAAAAAAAAATTTTAATTTTACTTTTTAAAATAAAAATATTAATTGATAGGAAAATAAAAGTAAAAAAAATGGCATCAGTGCAATTGATAAATTTTTTTAATTAAAAATTTTTGTTATTTTATGGGTGCTAAAAAAAAGTAATTTATTAATTAATATTTAAAGTTTTAATTCCGTTTTCTATTTAAATAAATGTTTAATTGATTAATTAATACATTAATTAAAAACAAACATATTCCACAAGTGGCATTTTTAATACTTACATATAATATTAACAGTTAATAAAAATACACACAATAGAAAATGTCTGCGGTTTTTAAAGTTAACGTTAAGGGTCAGAGTTTATTTAATAACTAATAAATGGCTGATTAGTTAATTAGATTAATATTTAATTAATAATTTTATTAGTATGTAGTAATTGTATTTGTTTACAGAACGCCATTTATAAATTTTCTAAGGCATTTTAATAATGTGTCATTTGATGTTTTTTTTTTTTTGTAATATGACATGCCATACTACAATAATAAGAAATAAATTGTAAATATTGCATTAAAATTATTTAAATAAAGTGCCAAAGAAAAATAACAATATAAATATAACTTATAGGTTATTTAATTGAATTAATTCCCTACATCCTTCGTCGGTACAACGGTGAAATTATTCTTATTTGAAATGCTATGGTCTCATAGTAAAACAGACCATGTTGGCCACCTGATGGAAATTTAAATAAACACATATTATTATAGTCATAGTAAAATTTCCAATGGTTACAGTAATTTGGAATATAATTCTCGTAAATTTTGCTATGGCCATGATATTTTTTCCATGTGCTCATTTCAATTTCCGTCAAGTGGCCAACATGGCTCGGCATTACTATGATTTTTCCTTGTAAATTTGAAAAAAATTAGTTACAGTTGTTATCAATTAGAAGTCACACAAAATTAAGTAAATGAATTTTTTTTTTTTTTGTGAGCATACAATAAATTTTCAGATATTTTTAAATTTATTTTTCTTGTTCATAATCATTCTCTGGAGTAGTGGTTCCTTCAGTTGTCGAAGTTGTTTGCGAACTTTTTTCTAATACGTTTTCTTGATCGTTCGTCTTACTCGTAGAAGTTGAAGTAGAAGTAATTGGAGTCGAAGTTAGTTCTCCCATTGCTGACGATTTACTTGGTAAATTACCTTTATCTTGAATAATCAAGTCATTGCGAGTTGAATTCATCGAATATTCTGTGCACTTCAGCTTCTTTTTATGTTCTAGAATGAAAATTATAATTTTCATTATTTGTATATTAATTTTTTATTTGCAAAAATAAAATTATTTACTTTGCAATTCGTTGACTATCAATTCAAACTCGTTGTCCTCAAATAAAAATAAATTTATTCGACGGTCAAATCCTATTGTCGCGAGTGGTAATAAAACTTTTAAGTGTTCCCTTAATCCGATAATAATGATATGATGACCTATTGCTTTGAAATGCATTAAAATGTCTTTATAATGTGATCCACGTTCTAAATCAATCACCGCAACTAAAAAACAAAATAATCATCGTATAATTTATTTTCAAATTTATTTTTGGTACATTGAGGCAATAAAATTTATTTTTTCATGTACGCAATAATTTCTGTCATGATTTAAATTCATTTGGTTCAAGATTTTGTTAGAAATTGTGTTTTCTGGATTGTTTTGTACACTTTTTTTTCGTAATTCTCAATTATCTTAGAGTCTAATTGATCAAATGATCTGAAATTTTCAGGAAAGTTGACGACCAACAAACTCTTTTGATTGCTGCAAAAACCATTGAAATCGGTTACTTAGGTCAAAAGTTGCAAAAAGTTTACACACACATACATACAGACACGCGGACATCATTCTGAAAGTGGTCAGAATAGCTTCCTAGGACCTCAAAACGTCGATATCTGATGAAAACTCGATTTTCGAAAATCATAGTGAAAACAATAACTTCCCGAATTTTTCCGACAATCAGCAGAAATTCTATGAAACATCAGGACTCGTTATCAAATGATAAAAATTAGCGTTTCCGTTATTCCCCTCTCAATTAGAGCCAAAAATTTAAACTTTTACGTGCGGTTTCAGTGAAAAATAGCATACACACCTCAAAGGAAGGTAGGAATCCCAGTCCACGTGGTTTGAAATGTCCTACTGTCCTCCCTTGATGTGTAATATACTATTTATCCCAGTATAGAAAAAATATTTTTTCAAAGCTAAGGTATTGCCTCAATCTACTTATTACCTGATCTGATATATAAATATATATCCATATAAATATCTATATATCTATGAAGGTTATTAATTAAATTTTTTTTTTACTTATTGTTATTTTCCGTCCATTGTACATAGAAATTTCTTTATTAATCCTCGTAATATTTGCCATGACAGTTGTATTATTCATCGTACTATTTTGTAAATGTTTTAACGCAGTTATTAACAAACAATTATTTATCTGCCGAAAAGGTATAAATGCCGGTGGATCAGTGATATAAGTTGTCATTCCTGTTTTCAATTGATTTGACGCTCTATCAACAAAAAAAAAGTCCCAAAATTAAAATTGATTAATTCATACCCCAAAATTATGTTTTTTTAAGAAAATGGAACAAAATCATACGGGAAAGCTTTCAAAATATTCTGAGCAAATTTTAGAGCCATTGGTTTAATATTAGGCGAAGAATGATCCATTAAAAGATAATAAGCTGAACTTGTTTGTATATCTTTGCTCAACGAGCGTATCATGCGTTCGGTGTAATCGGATGCATTCAAACAAATAGGAAATTCCATTAAATTGTCACCGGCAAACCAGCCATTTTTAAACGTACATGTGATCGTATTTATTCCGGTTAATATCAAGCTTCTATTGCACTGTAAATTACATTGCCGTCCATTAATGACGTCTGCGCATTTCCATGTTCCATTGTTTATTTTCGGTGGAATGTCACATGCTACGATTGAGTAGAAAATTTATATTACAAAGTACGAAAACAGAAAAAATAATAAATGATTTGTTTGTCAGAACTTACTGGTTTTACAAACAAACGGTTGTTTACTGGTACAATCTAGCCCATAAAAATGTGATTTTACGTGATCGGTTCGATCTAAATTGAGGCAAGTTGATGATGATTGAGAAACAATCCCGTCATCACCTTCAATACTCGTCCAAGGCGGAAAACCATTTTCGTCTTTGTCTTTCGGTATTTTTTTATTGGTAGCCACCCAAAACCACTCATCAGTTTTTGAATTGTAGCTACCACCAAGCCATACATGCGATAATTCGCGTGGATGATCACCCATTGCCTCAATTATCATGTTTATTATATTTATGTTATTTACGTTGGCCAATACGCTGCCTAAATTATTGCAATGCTCCATACTTTCATTCCATGTTTTGTCAAATGGATATATTATAAATGTATCGTTGTCATAGGAAAATTTAATTGGATCGTCCCACCAATCATTTTCTTCGTCATCAGAATCTATGATAATTTTTTTTTAGTACAAAGAAAAAAAAGATTTCTTGGCTCAAGAAAATTTTTTAGCGCCAAGAAATCCTTTTTATCTGTGTAGATTTTCTATTTTTGAATACATAGAAATACGCGGTATGTTTTTTATTGGTGCATACATTGTTCGCAGATAAAGTCACGTTTGTGATCACATGATACTTCAAGGAACGTTGAATTTTTTTCCATGTGACGATCTAGAAGAAGACAGCCGCTATTTTTTTCAGGTCGTCCATATCTCCATGGAGGATACCCACTTTCGTCAGTAAGCGAATTTAATATTGAGCCAGTTGATAACCAAATCCAACGGCCATTATTGAAGTATGCTCCGATCCATACACTTTCAAAATCTTTTCAGGAAAAGATAAATTTTATATTTAAAAAAAATCATCTACAATATAACATAATAATTTCCCCATGTAGATTTGAAATATGAGTTTCGTTATCAACCTATTGATTAGTAAACAAACATTTTTTCTGAGAACAAGGGCTGAAAATTATTAAATATTTTGATACGGACTGAAAAAAATATTTGATATCTACGGAGACTAAAATTCTGTATTTTCGAACAAAAGGTTTTACTTTGCGACATCTTGCGGTAGTTCGGGAATTAACAATCGCGATACTATTATATCTAATGATTAAAAAATTTTTATTGCTCACCTGGGCGAGTTTTAGTCATACTATTAATAAGAATATGTGTAACAATTAAATTTTTAACAACCGCTAATCTAAATCCCTGCGTTCTGCAATATATCGCAGCTTCTTGCCACGTTACCTTGCCATGGTACAATGTGAATGTATTTCTATTTATTTGTATCCATTTTGACGGTATCGGAGTATTCATGTCACCATCCTCTAAAATAGAAAGGCATTTAATTCTGAGAACCATAATAATTAATTAAATTTTAGGAAAAAAACGAAAAAATTAATAAGAACTTTTTTGACAAATAAATGGTCTTTGAAGGCGACAATCGAGATCAACGAAATTAGGATATTGGTGAAGTTGGCGATCAATGGCAAGACATTCTTTGGTAGGTCGGATCGGCTCGCGACTCCAGGGCGGAAAATTTTCGACATTTGGTTCTATTGGCAGTACATTTTTCCACGGGCCTGTGTCTTTGTCAATCCAGTACCACACGAAATCTATTCTGTTTGCGCCAACCCAAGTGTCTTCCATCTCTAAATTAATAAAAGCAATTTTTTATAGAAATATGACATTTCTTATTTTTTTTTCTAAGCTTTTCTCAGTTTTGAAACCTATATTCGAATCAGCCAACAATCGTGCAATAGTAGTTGCCTTTTCCATCGTGTCAAGTATTGCCAATCTTGAATAATAACTCTTACATATCATTCGTGCTTCCTCCCAAGTAACTCGTTGTGAAAAAAATAAATACTGTACACCATTTTCACGATAGTATTCAACTACTGGTTGTCGTTCTTCTTTACCTAAAGTATTAAATATTTTACACTTCAAAGTTTTGCGCCAGATAATTTTTACTATATTTTTTCTTAGTTCAGAAAAAGTTGTTATTTAAAAGTATTGGCAATTTTTCTGAATAAAATTTCTTTAAATAATTTTATTAGACAGTAACATAAAAAATTTTTTCCATCCAAAACCTGCTACTATCGACTTACTAGTGTCTGGTTATTAAAATTTGGTAGCAATATATGCAGAAAAAAAGGGTTTCTTGGCGCAAAAAATTTTTACTTGCCCTAAGAAAATTTTTGTATTCATTTTATAGTGTAAAATTTTTTTGGCGCCAAGAAATTGTTTTTTTCTGTGTATTTCTATAAAGATAAATTTTTCGAAATCGACTTGATCTTCCGTAATTATAATAATAAAAAAACACATGAAAATTTCTTACATATAATTAATAAATAAATTACTTACAATTGTAATCGATATCCGGTTTCCATTCTAAATTTTCAGTTAATACCAACCCAGTATTAAAAATTAAAAAATTAATTACTAATAATAATTTTTTGCTATCAAAAAACATGTCGTCAGTGTTAATTAACCAAAAAGAATGACATGAATAAATTAATTTCTCTGAATGTTTAATTAAATTTAATGTTCATGTTGATATTTGAATTCGATAGTGTAATTGTTGTTTAAAAATACATGATAAAAATTTTTTTCAATAGTTAAATCAGTTCAATTGATAGCAGATCAATAATACAGTTATGATTTATTATCAAAAAAAGAAACAAATTCATTTATAGATTTTATTTTAAATATAATTTACAAACGTACTATGCATTAAATAATACTTATTAATAATCATATAATTAATTAATATTTAACATATTTGCTTGTTAATATTATTATTGAATAGATGCGATCACTTTTTCGAGTGAAACATTGCCGATAATAGGAGCAAACAATGCTGCCGATAATTCTTTAGAGCAACAACCAAATAAAATAGGCAACGCGAACATAATTTCCGCTAATCTATAATTATAATTTTCACGTTCTTGTAAATGATTTATTAACAATTGTAGCGTTGAGTATTTCGCACTATTTATGATTTCGATCGCTTCGATATTTTCTGTAAATAATTTTTAAAAAAATTAATAGGGAAAAATTGAAAATGGATTTTTATTAAAGAAAAAATCATTAATTTGATTTAAGAAAAGTTAACTTGAACTCAGATAATTTTTTTTTTAATTCAAGAAAAAATTTATCTCTTGTAATCAAAGTCTCGATTCAAGATTTTTTTAATCACAAGAAATGTTTGTATTTGATTCAAGAAAATATTGTTATCAGTCAATAAAGTTAAATTTTTGACTCAAGTAAAATTTTCTTGAATAATCTCAAAAATATTTTTTTTTTTTTTTTAGAGATTCTTAATTATTTTTTTCTACAAAAGTTTCTTCGATCAAGAAAAATAATTTATTTACGTCTTGATTCAAAAATAATTTATTGAATTAAGAAAATATATTTATTCAAAAATGTAATTTTTCACAGAAAAACAAGTTTGACTCAAATTTTTTGTCAATTTCTTGACTCAAAATCTTGAGTCAAGAAATTATTTTGAGACAAGTTTTCAGGAACCGAGTCAAGATTTTCTTGAGCTAAGAGAATTTGTCTTGATTAAAGAAAATTTGTTTTTATCAGAAAAGATTTCTACTTTATCCGAGAAAATTGAGGTTTTCAAAAAAAATTTCTTGATCCAAGTTAATTTGATATTTTTTTTCTAAATTAATTAATTACCAGAACAGAGAGTAAAAGTTTCGAGACACGATAATTCAATTTGATCGAGCTGTAACTTGGCAATAGTCGATCGTGCTGATGATAAATATTTAATTAAATTTTTATTGGCCATAGAACTGGTAATATTAAGTGTCGTAAAATCAATCGGCCATGTTGATAAATGTAAAATAAATATAGCCGACCAATTATTACGCAATATTATATTTTGTGATATTGGATTTATTTTAGAAAAATATTTATGTCTCCGTGCGTTGCGGATTGATGATAAAAATATTTCTGCTACTATTTCATACTGCATTGTTTCGTCTAGATAAATAATATTATTATTATTAGTAAATTGAACAGTTTATTTAATGAAGAACTTTCATACCAGAAGTTATTATTTTCGGAAATGACTGACTGCGGTGGAGTAACGGATTGATATTTGGTATAAAAGTAGCTTCTTGATATTTATTATCATTTATGCCAAACGATGAATTATTACTATGTAAACTTATTATATTGAAAGATTCTGTCGGTGCCCAAGAAACTGAAGAATTTATTGATGGAATCCTGTCTCTAACTTTTGTTCGTGGACCTCTTTCTTCTTGTACAGCTTGAAATTAATGAATTTTTAGATTGGGAAAATTATTACTATTTAAAAATTTTATAAATTTATAAAAAGTCTAGTCAATTTATAAAATTTTATATTTAAATGATTTGAAAAAAATCTAAAAGTATAAAATTCCACCGTTTGATCTAGAAAAATATTTTTTTCTCAGTCGCTTCACGAAGAAAAAACAAAATAAAAATTTTCGGATGATTCACTTTAACTGACCGGTTCCCTTTTGCCCGTTTCTCATCTATGTAAGGGAGAATGGGGCAAATTGAGACAGCGGGGCAACTTGCGGGTTCGCTTTTTAACAAAAATTTTTATTTTTTTTGTAAATGTTCATATATAATCGCTAGAATAAATATGGAGGTACTTAGTCATCCTAAATAGTTTTATCATTTCAAAATTTTGACGAAAAAAAATTTTTTCATATTTAATATCTGAGTTATTTCATTACAAATCAGTAAAAAACTGACGAGAGTAAAATTAATTTCAAAAAGTATTTCTAGACGGCGATCCTAATCAAAATTAAGGCATCCATTGGATGCGTAGACCTCGGGGGTATCAGACAAGAGTTCTGGAAGAATGCTAGCACATAGATGTAAGGAAAAAAATTTTTTCCCAACACCGAGCCCTGGGTCTAGATTTTCTATCGATTTTTTATACGATTTCTTAGACGACGATCCCGGCCAAAATTAACGCGTTCGTTGGATGTTCCAAGTTCTCGGAAGTATTATACAAGTCTTCTGTATTTTTCTTTTGTTAAAAAGTGATGTCACATTTTGCCCCACTCTACCCTATATACTCATATGACTTATTGTAATTATTAATCAGTATAAATTTACAAAATTTATGCAAGGTCGTGTTGTCGCGATCTTACCTAAATAATAAACACCCCTATTATTTATTTGAAAATTTTTTTCCCTACTGTGTTTAAATAAAAAGGTAAAAAGTAAAAGGTAGAGAGCGTTTTATCACTTATCTATATAAATCTTGTTATGATTTTATTTGCATAGCAGTGATTTTGACAAGTATGTTTGTGGTCGGTTGTCAATTATAAATGTTTACATGTCGTCGTATGATCAAGCACGTGTCTGTCACGCGGCCACTTGTTTGCTCGTCATCAAGTCCAAGTTTTCACACATAACACTAACTTCAGAATTTTTACCACTCTTTCTTTACTTATACTCATAATAATAATAGTCGAATTACCTGTAATATTCATTTCTACGGCAAAACATTTTTTTAGTCTGCAATGTGGGCACCAATTTCTTCTTGCTTTATCTACTGCGCAGGTTCCATTACCAGCTAAAATAATTAATCTATGTAATTTAAATTATGGAAACTTAATATATTTATTTTTTAAGTAATACCTATACAAGTATAAACAACTCCACGTCGAACAGACCGTTTAAAGAAACATGAACACCCGTCACAACAATAAACACCATAATGCTTTCCATAGGAACGATCACCACAAACTTTACATGCGACTGGACTTGGCAAAGTGCGTCCTAATAAAAATAATTTAAGTATACCAGGGATTCTACACGGTAAAAAATTTTCGGATGAATCCGGAGTCAATTCGGAGTGGATGATTTTTTAAATTCCCTCAAAAAGAAATTTACTCCAAAGGGAATTTTATTTTACTATTAAAACTCCGAATCGAAGTGAATGCGGATTTTAAAAAAATCTAGATCACTCTGAATTCACTCCATTGAAAAAATAAACTCCCTATTTATTCGTAAGGGAAGTGATTTTTTTTTGACTCCGGAACTTCGAATGACGGAATGAATTCGAATTTAAATAAAATTCAGATCACTCCTGATTTTCGACAATGTATTAAAATTGACATAAATTAAATAATACTTATTAACAAAAAAGAAAACGGTCAAAAGACTGATTAAAAAAAAAATTGATTTGAAAAATTTTGATAAAAAAATTATTTTGAGCTCACCCATTATTTTATTATGATACTGGTAAAGGTAAATGTTACCCGATCGAAAGGTGAATTAAGTATGTTCACATATCCTGGTGAGCAGTTAGATTCTGATTCCACTTAAGGGTAAATATAAGCGTGTAGAAAGGGGTTGAGGGTGGGAATTGTCAAACAAATCGCTACGGTGCTCTATACCCAATAGAATAATGTTTACTTAAGCTATCCTTGTTCTGATTTGTGTTAAATTTTACTTATTATTATTTTATTATTGCCGTTTAATTGTTAAAAAAAATTATATTAATAATAGTATTGAAATTTAAAATAAGTAGAGGAGGGGGGAAAGGAGGTACCTAAGGGGGACAGAATTTTTAGCTGCCGTTGAAAAAAAAAATTCGATATGTAGAATGTCTAAATTTGAAATAGATTATAACTTTAAGTTGAACTTTTTTCTAATTTTTTGAATGTTAGTGCTAAAAAATATAGTTGAATTAGAACTTTATGGGGGTAGATTTCGAGTTGAATGAGAAAGCCCTACACCATAATTTTGGAAAAGTATATCTACAATATTGTTCCCTTGAATTAGAGATTTCAAATTATAGATTTTTGAACTTTTTCTGAACGAGGGAAAAATGTAAAAATACATTTTTTAAATTATGCATTCATGCTTGAGGTGTGCAAAAAAATTAAAATTTAATGATTTATAAGGATCTATATATGAGTGTGCCTTTAGTATACATTACTTTATAGCCCTTATCTTGAAAATTACAAAATAATTATTTTGAAAAAATACAAATCTTGAAAAAAAAAACCAATTTTCATGAAATCTGCTTTCTATTTCCCTCAGCCCCCGCATCGTAAAGGTATTTAGATAAACAGTATTAATTACTTATAAATCAAGATCTATTTAAATAATTTATTGTCAACATAAAAATAAATATACGGAACTTAGCTCCATTAAATTTCTATTTAATAATAATTTCCATGGTAATAAATATTAATTGTATTAGAGTGCACACTAATTTTATTAAAAATAGAATTTTTTCTATAAAATAGTTTAACTACATAAATAAACTGACTACGGAATGTGCGCTACTCATTGTAATCGTTCGTCATTGGCTACACGATAATTAAAAAATCTAATAATAAAACAAATATAACTAATGTCATATATATTTTATTTATTTATCTAGTTATTCAATCTAACGTAATGAAGACTATATAAAATATCAAAAATATCAGATATAGTTAAAATACTATTCGTGAAAAAGGGGAAAGTCTTAAAAAAAATGCGCAGAGCAATTTATTTAATAATAGTTTTATTAAATGTCTTCTTGACAGAAAGTTGTCCATCCGATTGTCCAAATTACGAGTATAAAAGTAATTCAGATCGTAGTGAATTTTTAAAACATCTGCCAGACGAGAGAAGAATAAATGAAATAGCACTTAGTGGATCACATTTATCAGCAGTTGATAATAATCAAGATTTGACAATTGCTGACCAATTGAAATTTGGCGTCCGAGTCTTAGATATTTCTGTGCGTGCGATATTAAATACATTTGCACTCCATTATCACAATCGTTTTTTAGAACATAAGTTTAGTGAAATATTATTTGACATTGACAAGTTTCTTAAAAAAAATCCTCAGGAATTCGTTATTTTATTACTGAAACAAGTTCATGCTCCAGCGTCAGATGTCACTAAAAGTAATTGTGAAATTTTAAGTGGCTATGATTATAAAAAAACGTTTTATCAAAAACGTTTTATCAAAAATTGGTCACTAAATGATACTATTGGAATGCATCGTGGTCGTTTATTATTAGCGACCATAAAAGATCAATCACTAAGCGAATGTATTGTTACTCTTAATACACAATGTAAATTATCGTCGGATTTTAATTTCAGAAATTTATATCGCACTGGATTAATGACTCACAAATATTTTGAAATAAATCAACTGCAGGAACTCAGTTTGGAAAATATTCACTACAGTTGTTTTATCAACATTTTGGGTGTTGATTACCGGAATTCATTTGCACCACGACAACTCGCACTTGAAGGTTTTGATGCAGTAACAATGAAATGTCACATGCCAATTAATTATTTTATGGCTCATCGTTTTCGTAATCCTCGGAGTGGGTTAATTATTGTCCTTGCCGACTTTCCCACTCAAGAATTAATCGATCGGGTAAATTACAGCAATTAAATTATTGGTTATTACGAAATAATTACAATTATTTAATTACTGAAGTAATTGTGATCTTAAGCAATTTCAAGCATCTAAATAATTAATAAAAAATAATAACGGGATGATGTGTTAGGAAAGTAATGAACAATGCTAATGAGAACCAAGAACTGAATAAACAGGATTAACAGTAATTCTGAAAAAATGGATTTATTCATCGTAGATCAGATAAATTTACATTATTATCAACACCATGCATACATATTTCTGAGTCACCAAAATCATAAGAATGTTTTTTAGAATTACCAGTTTCCAGCCATCTTGTTTTTAAATCAAATGAATTTACATTTGAATCATTCACATCAAATGATTTCGTTTTTGAATTATAAAATTCATGAAAATAAATCTTTTTTTGAGCCATCGAAGTCAAATCATGATTTATTTTTAGGATTATCAAATTCATGCGATGCGATTTTTGCTGAATTTATTTTCGAGTCACTAAAATCTATTGAATTTGTTTCGACACTTTTAGAATCAAGCAAGTTTACTTTATCATTATTATTATTATTATTATTATTATTATTATTATTATGCAGTATAGTATTAACATTTTGAATTTTAATGCTGTTTATTGTTTCATTCATTTCCGTGAATTTTTTAGCCCACTTTACTGAAGCAATAGATGTCTCATTTTTATAATTCTGAATTGCTTCAAGAGTAAACTTCTCAATATTGATAACAAATTCATTTTTTTTAGCGTTAACGTCTTCATTCAATGCATTTATCACCATTTTCTTTGTCTCAGACAATTTTTGAAGCACTCCTGTACCGAAATTATCTACCCACATCAAAAGCTTGTTTTTAAATTCGTTCACCGAAACATCCAAATTATGTTTAACTTCATCATATAATTTAATTTTCAAAGCTTCAATTTTATTATTAATTTCTTCTAAACTTTGATCTTGACCAACTTTTGTTTCATTTGAACCAGTCGTGATACTATCAATATTTTGAGGAGGATTAAGACAATTAACATGTAGATGTATATTCATACCAGGATTTACAGCGATAGTATAGTTATTTACTCCATTATTTTCTAGCTGCTTCGATAGCTATTGAAAAAAAACAAATTAACAATCGAAATATAATGAACACTAAAAATATTATTTATGCTAAAAAAAAAAAGTTGAAAAACTTACTTGAAAAATGGACACCGCCACAATAATTAAGCAAAAAAATCTAGCACCCATTGTAGAACAGCCGTTAACGTTGTTTGGAAGTACAATTAAATTATTTTTTATTATGACCTCAACTGCAAAGTCAGAGACTTTATATCCTCATTTTTATTTCTTAGTGCGTAATTTACCCACACCTATTACTTGAAATTATTGTAATTATTATTATTATTTTTCGAGTGGCTATTTTATAATAAAATGTTCTCGGAATTAGAACAAAAAAAAATCATTAAATTTAAAAAAGTTAAGTAATTAAGATAAGTCGCGTTTCGTAGAAATCAATTAAAGTAATATGTATGCTTTTATAAAATAAAATAATTTTTTAACGCAAAAAATTAAAACTTTTCAAGAATTATATATTCTTTTATTTTTCAGTCGGTGTTATAAAATTAAATTTGATCTTTGACTACATAAAAAAATGATTACCAATCATTACCTTTTACCATCTACAGTAAAGATTGATGTTTGTACTGTACACTGAAAGACAAGTTCATTTAGTTTTAATAAAATTTATTTGTATTTCATAAAACGCATATTTGACTCAAGCCCCTGCTAATCGAAATTTCATTGAATAAATCTGAAATGGTAACGATTGTCATCTTTTAAGATCTTTATAGGGGAGGGAGGGGCAAAATGGGGTAGGGGTGGCAAAATGGGGTACCCAAAGAATTTGGTGAAAAAACAAATTTTTTTTTTTCGTCTAATTATTGTATATCCGATAGTTTTGAACATTTTCAGCCCTACGCATGATACCTGGGGCAAAATGGACCAGCCCAAAAATCGAAAAAATGATTCTATCAAATTTTTTTCATCAAATTAAAAAAAATTTAATATATTTCCGCATTTTGAACCCTACCCATAACACCTGGGACAAAATGGACCAGCCGAAAGTTTTGAAAATTGATTTTTTCATATGTTTATCGTCAAATTAAAAAGAAATTAAAATGGTAATTCATTTTTCGGCTGATTTCCTGTAGTTGGGGTAAATGTGACCACTAAAAATATTCGACAATGAGATTTTACTTTTTAATTGATAAAAATGCAATTAAAAAAAAATAAAAAAAAAATTACCATTTTTTGAAGGGGGTCCCCTCTGCCCCATTAAAAAAATTTTTTCTGCCTTCATATCCACCAATGATGTGAAATGTAATTTTTCTGTATGTATTTTACATAAAAAAAAAATTTTATTTAATGAAATTTGATGACCTTGCAGAAATTTTTTTTTTCAACTTTTTTAAAGGGTACCCCATTTTGCCCGCCAGAAAAGAAAATTTTATTTATTAACGGCAGCAAAAAATTTTGTCTATTCACCTTGGATATCATTAAAAACAAAAAGATCTGGCGTATTTTATTAATCGAAAACTTGGTATTTCCTTAGGTACCCCATTTTGCCCCTCCCTCCCCTATATATAGATAAAAAAAGTTAACATTTCCAATATCAAAAGTTAATACAGTCCAAACTCGCTCTATATAAGCGAGGTACAGTCAGATCTTTTCTAATTAGTGACAAAAAAAAATCATTTTTCTACACGGAGAAAAAGAAACTTTAAAAATTAGTGTTTGAAATTATAACCCGGAACCTGGTGTTCAATATAGAGAATTTTAACATTCCAAACAATATTTTTATAAAACGTCTCATAAATTTTTAATGATTAAGTTACGATTTTTAAAGTTCAAATATTAATTTTTCCTGCATAGATAATAAATTTTCATATTTATCCTATAATTATTAGCGTTTTAATTATAAATTAAAGAATCACTATTGAGAATAATAGTATTCACTGATCATTTTACCATTATATTACGTGTTGTTTCTCGATTTATATAGATCATTTTTTTTCGTGTAAAATTGATTGATACAATAATAATTATACTTTAATGGCTTATTTGTCACTTTAAAAATAAATCTATTTTTTATTATTTATTGGTTATACCAGGCAATAAAAATCAATTAGTCAGTTAATTAAAGTTACAATACTAATTACATCAGGAAGATTTTAATAAAAAGCTTTTGTCTAATAAAAAAACTAGTGGTTCGTCGGCTTCAATATTTAATAACTCTAAAAATATAAGTAATATGTGGAAATCTATAGTTCTGATTTTATTTATTTACACTATTTATACGGACGGATGCTCACCAGCCGAATGCCCAAAATACGAGTATGAAAGTCATTCGGATCGTAGTGAATTTTTAAAGGATATACCGGATGAAAAACGAATAAATGAAATAGCACTTATTGGAACACGTTTATCAGCAAATAGTGATAATCAAGATTTGAGCATTACTGATCAATTAAAATATGGAGTACGTGTTTTAGATATTTCGGTGCGAGCAACGTCGGATAGATTTGCTTTACACCATGATTTATATTTTTTGAATCGTATGTTTGGTGACGTATTGAATGATGTTGATGAATTTTTTAATAGTAATCCTGAAGAATTTGTAATTTTGTTATTAAATCAAGCTTTTCGGCCAGCATCAGATGTAACTAAAAGTAATTGTGAAATTTTGTATGATTATATGCTTATGAATATGATCAGCAATTGGTCACTGACTGATACTGTTGGTATGCATCGTGGTCATATATTATTAGGAACGGTTGAGGACAGTTCGTTTGGAGATTGTATTGTTGATTTGAATTCTAGATGTAAAGTGTCATCAGAATTTATAAATTCTTTAGAATTGAACAAGTTAGATCCAATAGAACGAAAAACTATTGAACTGACTGTCCTACAAGATGCCAGTTTTTATTTAGATTCGGAATGTTTCATTAATAACATCGCTGCTTATCATGATACTTATCAAGCTGCAAGACTTATGGCGTTAGATGGATCAAGTAATTGGTACTGCTTAGTGCCAATAAATCACCGAATGGCTCATTACTTCAGTAATCCACATCGGGCATTGATTATGGTTATGGCTGATTTTCCAACCCAGGAATTAATTGACCGCATCATTTTCAGCAATTTTGAAGATTATTCCCCAAGTGACGCTGATAATGAAATTCATATCGATCGGATTCATGATATAGCGAATTACATTCTAAAAAGTTACTGAAATTAGTTTTTTTTTGTGGCGAGTCCAGCAGCATACAATAAATGAGTTACTCGTCGACGTCATTTCCGACCGTAAAAACTGTTTAATTGAAATATCAAAATCATGAGCTGGCTGCTGAACTTAAAATTTCTAAGGTTACATACAATTAAGTGACGTTATTTTTGCCCCTTCCATTCTCTAATTACTGCCATATATTAATAGATGGAAAATTTTTATTCCTTTTTAATTTCAAGTTATTATAAATATTAAATTTAATAGTTATTTCGAAATTTATCCAAATTCCAATAAATTATGACGTCACTTTATGGAAAACAACGTAAATTACCCAATCAAAACTGAAATAAAAAACGATATCTGTTTCCTTTATAATCAACCGTCTTATTTTGTAAGTGTAATATTAATTGTCGTCGCTCTGATAAATATAATAGTTATTTGATTATTATCAACTTTGAAAATTATATTTCAAACAAAATGTGTAAATTTATTCTATTAATTACAATAGTGTATATATTTCTCACAAATGTTTTTTGTTACTGTCCAGAATATTGTAATAGATATCATGAAGACCGTAGTAATTTAATATCACAATTACCAGATAGTCAAAAAATGAATAATATATCACTACCGGGCACTTATATATCAGCTGGTTATGAAGACTCTTATACATTTAAAAACCAATATTTGAATCTCAGTGAGCAATTGAAGTATGGAATACGAGTTTTCGATTTTGGTATACGTCCTACGTCAAATCATTTTGCTCTTCACAATCGAGTTTATTTTCTGAACATTATGTTCGGTCATGCGTTGAACATTTTTAGTAAATTTCTTGAAAAACATCCAGATGAAATGGTGTTCGCTATACTCCGTCAGATTCACTCATCAGCGTCTGACGTTGATATTAATAATTGCGAAATTTTGAACAGATATTATGATCGTTTTAAAGTTGTAAAGAAATGGTCTCTTGATGGTGTTATTGGAATGTATAGAGGTAACATATTGTTAGCGACTATTGGTGATGAATATGGTGATTCGTTTAGTAAATGCGTTACTGATTTGCGTCAACAATGTAAACTATCATCAAGTATTGATAGAAATCTGTGGGGTGACGAAAGTGTGATAGGAGTCAAATCTAGAGAAATGATGGCGTTGCAGGAGGCCAGCTTCACTGAGAATTACAAGTGTTTTATAAATATTATCGCAAACTATTATGAAGAAAAGTCAGTAAGTGAAATAATCGCTGTCAGAGGATCGTATAGTCAGGTTTATTGCCAAGAACCAATTAATTATCAAATGGCTCAGCATTTCCGAAATCCTCATCGGGCAATGGTCATGATACTTGCTGACTTTCCAACTCAAAATCTCATCGATCGGATCATTGATAGCAATTACAGAGCTGATCCATCAGTACAATAATAAAAATGTCATTTATGACTTTATCAGAAAATATAAAATGATATTATGTTCTAACGTTGTTATTTGTTTATTTTTAAAAACGTTCCTTAATTAATATTTTAAAAAAATTACGTTTTGTCGCATTTCAACCCTTTTTTCATCAGCCCAGGGCTTGAAAATATCGACATTTGATAAAAACTCGAGTTTAGAAAATCGGGGTGAAAACAATAATCCCGAAATTTTCAAAAATCGCAGCTTTTCACGAGTGTAAATCCAGCAAACATCAGACAAATTCAAAATTATAAATAAATAGAGTAAATAATTTAAAAAATAATTTTTGTAAAAAATGCGCTTATTAATTTCAAAATTTCTTAAATGCCCATTTTTTAAAAATTGTATTTTATTAATTATTTACTGTATTTATTAATAATTTTAAATTTGTATGATGTCTGCGAAATTCAAACTCATCAATTTTTGCAACAGGAAGTGAAAAAAAAAATTTTAATTGGTACAATGATAAATTATGAGTTTTATCATTTAACCATGTTTTTATTGCATATAAGTACACAAAAAATTGATTATTCTTTATCATCAATACACAATAATAATAATTATCATTTTTTTTTAGTCTACAATCAACTTAATGTCTACTTTGATTGTTGAATATAATTATATATTTTACTGCTTAATATAATTACGACGTAAAAAAAGTAATTGACATATAATTTAATTACTATGTACAAAATCCACTATAAATTTTTGATTACGATAATAAAAAATTCTTAATATCCGTTAAAATAAGTCAAATAATCTATTACAGTTTTAAATATTTACAAATAATTATTGTGAAAATAAAAAAAAATTAAAATCATATATATACGTAAATAAAGAAGAAAATAATATGTATATAAAATGTTTATAACGTGTGCGCAAATAACTTAAGATATCACACATTGAGTAATAACTATCAATCCATTAATTAATTAATATTAATTATAATTATTCAGTTAATTAATTAATTAATCGTAAAATTTATTTTATCCTTATTTATTTATGTATGGATTAAATATAACTTTTTCTAAGATGAAGCAAGAAGTTTAGCAGCAGTAGCAACGTGATGTTGATGATGATAAGTCTCTTGTGCATTGTAGTAATTTTGTTGATGTTGATGCTCGCTTGTCGGTGTATCTAATTGATGTTGATGTGGATGTTGGTAATAAGACGAGTAAGGCTGTCCAATAAGACCATCGCAACTTCGTGGCTCTGTTTTAACAGTCGGTATTACACCGGTTGCCAGTAGAGGTGTGTGCCCGAGGTAAACAGGTCGATCAGTTGATACTGATGATGATGATTTTGTTGATTCTGACTGATGATGCTGCTGACTACTTTTTAATTCTGAAAAAAACATATTTATGAATGAGATTTGACTTGCAAGTATTATTTCCGTATAATCACAAAAATATGAAGTATGTTGATAAAAATTACCGTTAGATGGCGATGAAGTGGTTGAAGTTGAAGTCTCATGGTCGTTGGTGGAAGTCCTCGAGGCTGTGGAATCGGAAGTCTTTTTTGGTTTACGTTTCCGTGTTTGAATACCGTCTTTACGCATTGCTAGAGGTCGATTCACGCCGTGAAGTTTGAAGTAGAGACCGCATGCGTTGCAAACTGGCTCGCCTTCATTGTTACGCCTCCATAGTGTTGTTGTTCGTGTACCACAGTTGGTACAGCAGAGACCTAGACGTCTTGTTGCAGTCTGGAATTCAGAAATCTGTTCCAATGACAATTATTCGTGCCGTAATGGTGATAAGTTGTTGATTATCTTTTTTTTTAAAGAAAGATTTAAGGAAAATCGGGATTTCAATTTACGGTAGAGTTTTTTTTTCTGTTTGATAACGAAAATTTTCGATAAGGTTAAAATAGAGGAGCTATCATAGTTTATTTTTATCAATACTGCTGTGATAATTATTGAGCGTGAAATTTTTTTTTAACTGACATAATTAGTGTTATCTTTAGAATATATTATATTAGCATTCTTTATCTTTACAAGACTAATTTTTATTTAGGTTGGTGATTTATGTCTTTAGATTCGAACAAAGTGTAATTTTTTGTAATTTATTAGTGAAATAATTGAATTTCGAGTATATGCATTGAAAAGTACTTTTGACACCATAATGATAGCAGTTTTACCTGCAATAAAACGAAAATATTTTTCACGAGACAACTGTAAAAAATTTCGGAGTGAACGCGGACTAAATCTGCACAGAAAAAAATGATTTCTTGGCACAAGAGTTTTTTTCCCATCCTAAGAAAATTTTCGTTTTCAAGTTATAAGGCGACAATGTTCTTAGGGTGAATAAGAATGTTTAGGGCCAAAAAATCTTTCTTTCTGTGCGGGGTAAATGCGAAATAGATGATTTACTATTTATTTAATCCCCTCAGAGAGAAATTTCCTTTCAAAGTGAAATACTAAATTACTACAATATTCTTCTCACTGTGAAGAAGAGATAAAAGTTTAATGATTTATAATAAATGATAATCTATAAATATGATATTTAATACTTACAAGGCGTTTAGATGGTTTTATTAGTGGTCTATTCATTCCATTCATCTTGTGATACAATCCGCATGCATTACATAAATAATGTCCTGTACCGTCGCGTCGCCATAACGGGGTGGAAATAGCACCGCAATTAACGCACTCGCGTCCCTCGGCAAATTGAAAGTCCATTGCAGTATCTGCCACACAAATTTTAAATAAAAATAAAAATACATTTTAATTACTTTTAATTTCTTTGCCATTTGCCGCAGAAATAATTAAATAATTTTTAAAAAATTTTAACATTTACTATCAGTTCTCCCTGTACTAATTAGTACCTTAATCAGTAAAATGCAATCTTATAAAAAACTAAATGATTTAAAATAAAAATGAAAATGTAAAATTTATTTCTCGCAAATTCAAATAAACTAATGAATACTGTCGATCATTCCTGCCCTCTACATGGAGCGTCACTGCACTATCTTGCCTCAATCGATAATTTTAAAAAATATTTTTTCGTTTTAAGTGATCATTAATTTTTTTTTTTTATTATCTTAAATATACTTTAAATTTATCGTACGTCAAGATAAAATATAATCGATTAAAACGAATATCCAAAGTGGTAGTAATATTTCACGGTCATCTGGTAATTTTGATCCTCTAACATCAATAAGCGAGAGACTGAGAAGTTTGAAAGAAAAAGAAGACGAAGAAGATGTAGGAGAAGAATAATATTAAATATAAAGTTATAAGAATGAGAAAGTGAAAGTATAAGTAACTTGCGCGATCTTAAAAACGTAGATGAAAATCATGTGTGCTTTTAAGTGCACCTAAGATTATGATGCACCGGGAAAACACTCGAGAATCCATGCCTCAAAAGAAACCGCTATCATATTGTATATATATATATATATATGTATACATATTTCCTCAAGTACTCATGGCCCATGTGGTTAACCGCGCTTCTGTTTATATGAGAGAAAAAAAAATAACATTTTCCCATAATTTTAATTTTATAGTTATTTAAAAAAAGATGGAAGCCATGTAATTATGATTTCATTTTTTAATTTTGATAAGATGTTTTTTAAAATCAGATCTGATTGATTTAAACATTAGATTAAAAATTACTATAGTATATTGCGTGGAAAGGGGTGAAAAAAGACAACTTTAGACTAGGGTGATCTGATATCACCCGAAATATGAAATCTTGATTAATCCCGTGCTATGCACCATATTTGTTTTTTTACCTTCATTGATACTGAGAAATTTTATGCCTGGAGTCAGTTGAATCAGGCAAACTTCTGGTCTATAGCGCCGTGAAAGAGTGCTGTATTTTAACCACGCAAATTTAAGTAATTTACGAAGGAAAAAAATGGTTTTTTAGTAATTTGATCATTTTTTTTCATGGAACTCGTATTCATTTTTTTAATTTTCTGAATACAAATGTCAGTTTAGTTGGTTATTAGAATAACAAAAATATTTAGAAGTTTACAATAAACGAATGCGATTCTGACAGGAATGAAATGGAGTTAGAAACTTATTAGGCAAAAACTACATAATCAAAAGTAATACTTAAATGTTATTAGTAATACTTATTTTCATCATAGGTAAACATTCAGCGTTGAATAGTAGATCGATTTTCAATTTTTAAGTAACACGCTGAAATGTGTTAACGCAAAGTAATGAAGAAAAAAATTTAACACTGACTGTTTTCAACACAGACACAATATTTTTTACTGAGTAATGTTTCTTCCCTAAACGGAGAAAAAAATGGCTATTTTTTCTATGTTCTCTCTAAAAATGAATTTGTGAAATTCACTGCAAATCAGTGGATAATCACTATTTCCATAGCTATAAGTATACCACTAATTTAACCAGTGGTATATTTATGCACAGTTGAGAATTTTATGTTCTTGTTTATAAAAGTTCAATGGTTAAATATTGTGTCAATTATTTGACACCATCAAGTGTAAATTTAACTAAAGTTGAATGTGTTATCTGATCTCAACAAGTTTTAAACCTGTATCATTGTTTGACACAAGTATAATGTCTTCAATTAACATTAAAAATTGATTGGACCGTTTGAGACATGTGATTTGTGTTAAATTTAACCCAGCGAACATTCACTAATTTGCGGTGAATTTTACTGATTCATTTTTAGTGTTTACATAGAGTATAATCTACATATAGTAGAATTTTCCTTATGTATGTCCACACAGTAAAAATCCCTATGTCAACATCGGAAAAAATTCTATAATAAAATCGGAGTTATTCGCATACCTTACAGTAAAAATTACCCGAATATTTTTGATCAATTTACAACTTTATTTTGAATAAATTAATTTTTTAATTCACTTCTTATACATATAAATATACAGAGAGTCGATAAGTATTAAATCTATAGTACGCTGGCCAGTACCAAAAATGTAGTACTATTAAAATTTTTATCGCATAATTTAAATAATAAATTATTAAACCATTTTTTCAGCTATTACTATTGTAAGAAATTTTAGCACTCTATAATTAACTTATTTCACTACTTGAGGCCATTATAATAAATATTTAAATATACAATGTGGCCATATATATTAGACATAAAGACCACAAATCTACCTTGTAATCATAAATATATAAAAACATTTTAAATTCCTAACACGATATCATTCAAAATGAATCCTAATAAATAACAGTTATTTATTCGCATATCATCTTTTCAGTGAAATTGAAAAAAAAAAACCTACTTATTTATTACTCTTTTCTCTAAACGAACCCGCATCATAGATAATAGTATACACTCCCCTCTCCCTCCCACAGTTGAATAGATAACTAATCGCAGTATGTAGGAAATTACATGTTATCTTATCAATTTGCGTAGTGCAAGTAGTTCACTATTTTTATATTTTATTTTTTATCCTCATAACAATATATTATATTTCCATTCTCCGATTTACGTATCACATCCACCAATAAAATTTCTTTAAAAAAAAAATCTGTTCAATTTTCTAACCTTCCATCAAAATTAAAAATTACCACCATAACCATTACTAATATCAAATATGAATAATATCAATAATTTTCTTTTTAATAAGACCAAAATTTATAAAAGAGTCTAAAAAAAAAAAAAAATTTACCGTAAGGTGAAGCTCGTTGGAAGCCAGCACTATCGTAAGCTCTCCAGGACGACATCATGGCGACATTCTGTGCATAAAATGGCGAAGTTAGGGTCGAATGCGGATGCCCAGTGTGTGGATGCGCTGCATGCGGATGGCCATGTGTACTATGCGCACCCATACTTGCTGCCGATCCACCAGTGTGTCCTGTCAGTGCATGATGTGCGTAACTATCTACCCCATGCTGCCATGAAGTAGTTTTCTCCCTAAGAAAATGAATTTTAAATTTAAATTTCATTTTTATTTTCATACATAAGGTAAGAGACCCCCAGTACCGGGTAAGAGATCCAGTACCCGATCACTGATGCATTTGTATATCTATATAAGTGATCGCGTACTAGTTCCCTAATCGGGTACCGGGTCTCTTTGCCATACACTGAAAATTGGGAGTGATTACAAATTTTATTTAAATTCGAATTTTTTCCACTACTTGGACTTCCGGAGTCAAAAAAAAAAAATCTCTCCGCATACGAATTAAATAAGAAGTTTGTCTTTTCAAAGGAGTGATTTTGGAATAAATTTTACTCCGAACCGGAATTCAAATATTTAAATAAATTCCCCTTCGAAGTGAATTTAAATCTGAGAGGGTTAAATAAACAAGCAGTAATCTACTTCGGATTTAATATGCGTTCACTCCATATATTTTTTTTACATTATACAGGCTACCGGGATAAATTCAAATGAATGAAAAAAAAAATAGTTTGAGTGCATTTATATAATTATGGACTACTTAGTTGTTAGCACGATAAGAATTATCAGCAAGCTATCAGTTATCAGTTGTCTTGCGTCGGTACTTAAAAATATGTATATATAAATGTATATTATAGAGAAAGCTATCGTTTATTATAAATGAAGGGTTTATGTGATGTGTAAAGTTGGTGTGTACCATGCGGGTGAAGCAGAACCCGGAAATGAGTGATACTGGGCCGTGGCTGCTGCTGGAATAGCTGGCCTAGATGATGGCACATAGACAGGCGCTTGTAACTGTTGAGTATGCTGTTGTTGTTGTTGCTGCTGTTGCTGTTGCTGTTGTTGTTGTTGGGACTGGGTCTGGTAGTCGGTTCCCGCGCCGTAACCACCACTTCCGCTCCCGTGGAACATCCTCCTTCAAAGCTGCTACCACATCATTTGCTACAACAAATTTATTTATTCATTATTAAAATTTTTCTGTCATTTTAATCAATTGCCAAATTAATTTATCCAACTTTTGAACTTATAAATTTTTAAAGATTCAAATTTATGTTATTTATAAAATATTTTGACTTCAAAATTTTATTTCAAGTCAATCAAGTTACGATAATTTTTTAATTATTCAAAAAAAAAAATTTGTTATGATACCAAACTTTTAGATTTTTTTAAAAACCATAAATTATTAAAAAAAAATATTTTAAAAAATTGCACTTATAGTTTTTTAAATTTTCTACATGTGCATATTTTTATTTTATTTTTTTTCTTATATTAAATTGTTGAAAAAAAATTCAAAAATTTTTAATTGTCTGTTAGCTTCAGGATTATTTTTTTTCAATGATAAATATGAATAATTAAAAAAATTTTTCTATAGAAAAAAAAAATGTATATTTGATGTAGGTAGATGCCTAATAAAATATATGAATATATATTTATATTTAATTGTGAAGGATATAAATAAATAATTTGATTTTTAGTTTATTATAAGCTGCAGGATCATGACCCCAAGTTTACCGAGAAAAGAATATCACCGGGACTAAAAGACTATAAGACCGCCATGGTCGAACGTTCGACCAATCCAAATGCACCCCAATGTTATTTATTGCCACATTGGGGAGAGAATACCGCGGACTATAGGGGGAGACTTGATACAAAGAAAGAGATGAGAATAAAAATAAAAAACGAGTTAAAGTAGACAAAGTAAGTGAGTGAGTGAGTTGAGAGATACGGGATGAAAAAGCGGGTAAGAAATAAAAACAAGAATAAAAGGATGAAGAGCAAGACTGGGAAGACGAAGAGGCAGAACAAGAATAAGAATAAGAAGAAGAGCCGTCTCCACCTCCGTTGGATTTTTAGTTTGCCCGTGAATTAAAGATACGCGATAGCAGCCATCGCGGCCACAAATGCCAGCCGCATGTAGGCGGGACCAAAACTTATTCTTTTTACTCTTTTCTTCTTTATGTATTTTATTTTACTTTTTTTTTCTTCATCTCCAACATCAAAACCTCAATTACATTATCTTAGTTTGTAAAACAGGGTTACTGGCCTAATGCTACAAATTTAAATTCCATCGCTTGAATATTTATTTTTATTATAAATGTATCGGGTTTGAAAAATGTCATCAAATCGATGTACTGGAGATCAAATGGCCCGCTAAAAGCTCGAGCTAGACTGATATATCACATTTGCTTGTGGTTCAAATTTAATAAAGTAAAAACGAAATAAATGTCAATCGAAAGTGGGGATGAGAGAGGGGGATTGTTACATTTCTTAAATCCTGAGTATTCGGTCATTATTACATTTAATTGTTAAATTTTGTGCCAGCAAGTTTCCCTTACATTGATGTCATACGAATCAATTAAATGGAATATATTTGAATTATTTATTAATTTTTTTTTTTTTTTTGACGGATAAGAAACAAAACTAAGAAAATTATACTTCAGCTAAAAGGGAAGGTCGTTGAAGTGTAACAAGTGTTTAGTTACAATTTTAATTCAATTGGTCGAAAAAAATTTAAAAAAAAGTAATTGCAGCTTTTTTTCTACTATACATTTTATTTGTTGGCGACAAAAACAAATGTTATGATTACATACATAAATATTTTTAAAAAATTACATCCTTTCAATTGACTTTTTCCTAGAGTTTGATGAAATCCGGTTTTGTGTATAAAATTCAAATGAAAATTTATTTCGATCTTTTTCCAGCAATTTTAGTTGAACCTCCTAATTTCGATAGGATATAAAATTTAAATTGTCACTAACGAGTCTACACGGAGAAAAAAATATAGTAAAATTTACTAACAAATATGGGAATAATTACTAAATTTAGATAGTAATCTTGAAACGCTTAAGATTTATAGGAAAAATTCATAAACAGATAAGTAAATTTTACTATTCCGTTTAGTAAATTTTACTATCCGGTTTAGTAAATTTTACTATATTAGAATGGAAAAAAATAAAATTAAATTTTTATTAGCTTTTAACTTTTTATTATTATTGCTAATCATTTTAATTATTATTGTTATTTATGCCATCTGTATTGGTGTTGGTGTCGATTTTGGTTTTTTAAAATATCACTTGTTCCAACCGAGGCTCGAACCCTGATCTCCCGCGCGCGAGTCCTTTCCTATGTCTGACGGCCCGATGTCTCCTTTGGACAAATGTTTCAGAACTTGTAATACATATTTGTATATGCTATTCCCACCAAATTTTAATTTTATCCATACATAGTAGAATTTACTATACATATAGTAAAAAAACATAATCGCGTTAGCAAAAAATACATTGCGTATAGTAATTTTTAATACCTTATTATGTAATTATTACTAACTAGTAAATTTTACTAAACGTTTAGTAATAATTACAATACAGAATGTATTTTTTCATATCTGTTAGTAAATTTTACTATAAGATTGTAATTTTTACTATATTTTTTTCTCCGTGTAATTATTCTCTTTACAAAACTATTATTTTTAGCACACGTCGAAAATTTAAAATGATAAAGAGAAAAAATGTTTGAATAATGTAACCCATAAAAAAAAGTATGAAATTTATTTTAACAAGCTTCCATTTCACAACATTTGTCCTATTAGTTGAATAGTAATTAAAAGTTTAATTGACATATATTGGACGGTGGTAAAAAAATAGAGCCCATAGTTGTCTAAATAAAAAAAATTAGCTGACCTACTTGACCTCACAGCGGGCGAATTTATTTATTTACCAAAGATTAAAAATATAATATGATTTCTCTAATCCAGTAGTGCAGGTTTTATCGAGTGTCCCACCTGCGACAAGCTTAAAACAACTTTAGTACATATATACATTTTATATTACTAATATAACTCGTATATACGTGTTACTGTATAATCGATGACTTAGTTTTCTATGCTACTTACAAGTTATCCACTATATTAACTGACTAATATAATGACCTAATAAATATATTATCCATATGTGATTTTAGTCATTCATGCTGTATATCTATACTATATACTTGTTTACAAAAAACTATATGATGTATTTTATAGACATGTTCTTTTTTTTTATATTAATCGCTTCGTGATATAATTTTTCGAATTAATTTGATTAATTAACATTTATCAGCTTTCAGATATTTTTTTATAACGAGTTTCAATGAACAATATTTTGATTTACTTATGCAATTTTTCAGAGCTCATTATAATTTTGCTGTTATCAATCTAAATATATACATAGATATGTTTATCATAGCCTATAGTATTTGGAACATTGATAAATATTTATAAATATGTCGTTGGTATTGATTTTAATAAATATATAAAGAATGGATATTATAATTATAAGTCGGGGAAAGGCAGGCAAAAAGGAATCGCTAAGGAAATATTGAATTTTTGTGCATTTGAATTGAGTGAATCTTCTTTTTTTGACTATCATTTGAAGGAATTAAACCAAATTTCCAATTTTCAAAGAACCAAATTTTTTTTCCCACCGGGCAGAAGCAGATTAGTTGCTTGAAAAAAAATAGTGGAAAATTATACACGGAAAAAAGAACTACTGCTGCAACAGAAAAACTCGTAGTATTCTCAAAATCAGTCCTGTTGCAACCATAGGTCTATTCCTGTTGCAGCCACAGGTTATTCCTGTTGCAGCAACAGTTCTTTATTTTCAGTATAATTTCAAATATGAGAAGTCCCTCTATTTCGAAACTGTAAAAATTACATTATTTCTGAGACTTTATACTTTCATATAAGAACTTTTTCAGTCTTTATACTGAGAGAACAATTTATTTGAGCCAATAAGTAAGATTTGTTTTAGGCAAATAAATCCCATATTTGAATGGACCCAATCAATACTTATTTGAGACAAAGATATGGTTCATTTGAATGAAATAATAATTTGTTTATAGTTAATAAATCTATATTTGAATGATTTGAACTATAGCGCCATTTATTAGCTACAAACAAATATATATTTGAATGAAATAAATGATTTTGTTCAGTCAAATAAATCTATTTAGTTTGCTCAAATAAATTGTTCTCTTAGTGTAATAGCGAACAGGTTTCCAACCTTCAATTTTAGTGTCATAAACTGTAAAATTTGGTTACTGTAAAATTACTCGTAAAATTACTCTGTGAAGACTGTAAAATTACTAAATTACAAGAAGTAGTCTCAATAATTACAGTGCACACTATGATACTTGAAGTTTTTATACGAGGACCCTGCTTTGATCTGCACTGAAAATAGTGATAAGCAAAGTTTGTGACAATACTATAAGGATATATGTTGGCATATAAAATTTGATGTTTATGGAGGGTTACAATTTTCGAAATGTATCAAATGATTTTACAACATATGTAAGAGTTATATAATTTTTTCCATTTTTTATTTTTAAAAGATCAAAGATTTTTAACATTCGAGGTATTGTCTCACGATAAACCTTAAATTAATTATTATATTATTCGTCACTTCTTTCTCATTAACCAAAAAAAAGTCAATCCCTATGAAAAAATTTTTTTTTTACACATTATTTATCTTTATCACTTGATAATATAAACCCAGAATTTATATTCTATATACAGATGCAATGAAGCATTACACTGTACTCTATAGTAAATATCTTGACTTTGGTAATATTTTATTTTGAATTGATTATAAAAAAATAAACAAACTTTTCTTAGTAAAGACTCGATTAATTTTTTTTTTTCATAAAATTATTATGACGAGTATATTTAACAGATGTATTTCATATATTATATATTTAATAATGGTGATATTAATTAGTAAGTTCCCACAGTTTAGTAGTTTATTGCGACAATGACGATATTTTCCAGGGTAGCTCGAGTGGCGCCAAAACCAGGAGTGTCTCTGGCGCCAACAAGTCCCATCTCTGGTAATACATTACTAAGTCTGTGTAGTCCAACAGCCAGAATATTACCAGAAACTTACTATTATTTTTATTTAAACATACATTCATACATACATACACACCCACACACACACATATATATATATATATATATATATATATATATATATATATATATATATATATATATATATATATATATATATATATATTTATTCAATTATTTCTTTATTAACAACAAATTAAAATTTTTGACTAAATCTATTAATATTTAAAAAGACTAAATATGCGGGTACATTTAAACGAATAATTAATTTGATCTCAAAAATATTTGTTTTTTATCTATTTCAAAAAAAAATTTGTCATAATTTTAATTTAAAAAAAAATTCTTAGGAGGAAATTTTTAAGACGCTCCATTTTACCCCAAATAATTATTCAAAAATAAACTGAATACTCTAGATAAATACAATTTTTTTTCCACTCTAAATTTTTGAGGTGCCCCGAGCACTTTGTATCTGTGAAATTTTAAGTGGACGTAACTTAAACTAATACATAACTACTTTTTTTTTTTTTTTTTTTTTTTTCACTAACAATAAATTTTTACTAAATGTAATAGACTTTTCCATTGTAAAAATATATAAATTGTATGACTATGAGAGTCAAACAAGAGACAATTAACAAGGACTGGATAAATGGAAAAATAAAAATAAGCGTGGGCGGAGTGGTGACAATTAAATGTAAAAAAAATGGTCATTAAAATTTAAAACCCATGAAAGTGAAATAAAGGTTTTAAATGATGCATTTTAAAAATTTAAATATCAATTTGCGGTTGTCAAACGAGGAGTTTTTCAGGATCTATGGGTTTATTGATCCAAGATCCATCCTAAAAGAGGTGGATGCTGATAGACTCCACTTGAAAATAAAACTCGATAGCACTAATGGATTATTTTTGTTGTGTATATAAATATAGATGTATTTATAAAATTTATATATAAATATATATACATATATAAATGTTTAATGTTTATTTATTTTTGCCTATTATTCAAATTCCATGGGTTAGAGTGAAAAATTTCAATAATGAAGAATTAATAAAAAAAAAAAAAATAAATAAGTAAGTGGAGATGATTTAAAATTTAAAACATTAAAGATGAAATGATTTTATGCCTTTTATTTTTTATTAGATGAATTATTTGGGAGAGATGAGACCTTTAGCAGCAAATGGAAGCTTAAAACTGGTGTGGGCCAAAATTATATTCAATAGGATTGCCGTTGGAGACCTCGAAGGCGCCACGGCGCCGATCTCGTAGAAGGGTTTTCTTGTAGGCCTCAAACACTCACGAATACTTTGATATTCATGTATGTGAGTGTAGTGATGTTTGGTAAAATTTATAAATATATGTGTGAGTGTGTGTGTGTGTGTGTGATTGAGAGAAAGAAATAAAGATCCTTAAGCATTCTTATATTTTTTTTAGCACTTATGTTATATAAATAGGGATAATAATATATTTTTTATGTATATGAGCTCGTTAATGCTTGGAATTTTGTAACAAAGAAAAAGATAATTTGAAGAAAGTGGACTAATTTTTTTTACTCGTAAATTTGGAGCACGCTGATAACTTTTACTTTTTTTGGAACTTAGTTAACTTTTTTTTTACGGAGACCTAATTTTTTAATTATTTAGATGTATGTACTTGTAAGATCTCTAGAGGCACAAATTCAAAAAAGGCAATTATAAAATTCAAAATTTTTAATTTTGAAAAAAATTTTTGTCAGGAATTCTGGATTCATTTCAGATCTAATTTTTTTTTTTTTTAAATTGAGAAGTTTTTATTTTCTAAGCAACTTATGAATTTTGAAGCTTTTAGTCTTGTCCAAAAATACTTGTATTGATTTTCATGTCAAAATTTTTCCTAAAAAGTTACAATTATTTATAAGTATAAATATAAGAGATGAAAATCCGTAAATTTTTAGTTTTAGGGCCATACTATAAAAAAAAAATTCATTGCTCAAATTTTCTTGTGTCAATTAAAAGATAAAAATTTGAGCTTCATAAAAACAAGTCACGAAGTTCATTATAACTTTTATCTTCATACTCATGAAAACAAGTCCTGGTCACTTGATCGCTCAATTAATATCAATGAGTGTCGTTAGAAAAATTTGAGAAAATCATAATGACCAAAATAAGCAATTTTTATCATTAAATTATCAAAATTGAGGTTTAAAATTTTTTATCAACATTATCCGTAACCTGTAGTATTTTTCAAGCAGCCATAGTTTCAAAGATCAGATGAAAGGAGATAAATTTTTAAAAAATTTGAATTTTGATTGAAAACATCTGAGTTTCAAGCGATCAGGAACCCACTAAAAATAAATTTTCCGTTCAAGTTTTCAAAATTAAACTGAAAATTTTTCTTCAGATATCTAGTGGTCATACAAAAGATACCCTTTGAATCTCGTCCTAATTTACCGCCAAACAATTACCATTATAATTTTCTTGTCAATCTAAATCTCAAAAATACTGGTGTCAAACTAGTCTCCCTTTCTGCTCTTGCAAAATGCAAATCAAAAATTTTCCTTCACTTCCATACTTCAAAAAACAACTAACACTTGAATTATTCAAATATGAAATTCAAATATCCGTATAAAATCGAAATATAATAAAAATAAAAAATATGAATATTAATTTGATAAAATAAAATGTTGGATTGATTTATTAAAATAAATAAAACTATGAAAAATAATTAAATATATATAAAATTATGAAATCGTTACGAGGTTACTAGAAAGGATATTCAACTTTAATATCCTTATAATATTAAAACCGGCAATATATTTATTCTTGACAATAAATTTGTTATAATTTATCGTTCAACTTATTAATAGATCACACATGTGACTGATTTATCAGTTTGCAATGAGATCTTATACCGTTGCCGAAGTAAATGATTTAAAGCTCCTTACAAACGTGCTTATAATTAACATTAAAACTATTAGATCTATATAACACATCTATATACATAACACATATATAGATAAAAATAAGAATATAATTACCCTCTATTCTACACAAAATAATTAACAATCTATACTAAAATCAATGTCTCCGTCTATCACATAATAATACATTACGTATGTTAATTGCCGATAGTTGTCTTAAAAAAATAATAATAATAAAAAAAAAATAAATTGAAATATTTTGTTTCTTGTATCACTCTCGATTGTCGAGACCTATTACAAGCCGTTTATTCACGGTCGCGACGAATCACTCGTATTTCCTTTCAGCTCTTTTTTATACGTCCATTTGCCATGTACGGGAGTCACGATCAAGGACATCATCTTCTTTTTTTTTTCCAAAATATATATATAATACACATACTTTTATAGATATATATGCCTACATATATTTTTTTTATACATTTTAAAGCTTAAAATGTTTCATTGGAGATAAAATTTCTAATAGCGCTAGTGTAGTAACCAAAAAAAAATTAATGAATAAAAATTATTTAACAGTCGGTAATTCTGTGGAAAACACCTAAAATCACTTTGCAAGTAATGAAAACAATTTTTATTTTTTTTTATTACATATGTGGGTGGGGAAATAATTATTTGTCAAAATTGTCAAGGGAAATTTGAAAAAAAATTTTTTTTTTCCGGGATGTTCACTTCCGTGCGTGTAATGACTGATGAGGTTCGATGAAAATGAAAATTACTATATAACACTTTATCCTCGACTCATTGACTGGACTATCCAGTGTCCGTCGGCGAGTAGGCGCGAACGAGAGGTAATCCGAGCCAAGATGCAAACACGAGATAAAATTTGGGGATCACGCTGTGATGTTGGTATATATATTTACTATATAGTAGCGAGTAGTGTTATTAGTTATAAGGAATGGAATGGAATTGAAAAAGAGTATATTCAAAAGTTACTTTTCGGCACGTGCCTTCTTAACTGTATATATATGTATATATTTGGATATGTTTGACTTAATCTTTTTAATCTTATTTAAAATCAATATTTATATACAGTAGTTTTTTAATGGTAGTTTGAATTTTTTTTAACCTCACTAATAAAATTTTTTGTTTTATAAATTACGTGACAAGTCTGAAAAGTGACATGTTTAATCGGATGTAATTAAGTCATGATTAAAAAACTCAGTTTTTAAATCCAGGTAATGGGCAAATGACAACTTGCTATATATATTTTATTATTGTGACCATTTATTTATTTTATTTCATATTATTTAAAAAAACAAGTAAACATAAAATTGTTAAGATATACATACATATATATATATATATATATATATATATATATATATATATATATATATATATATATATATATATCTACTTATGTAATTCTACACGATAACTATTTTTTTACGACTTAGCTAATTATTTTCTACTTTTAAATTGATAATGTATTAAAATACTAATTTGTCATAAAAATTTATTTGTATTTAACTTTTTTATGATAAATTGTAATTACAGTTATTTAATTACTCATTAGGTGATTAAAACTTTGAGTATCTTATACACCAGAAAAAAAAAAATTCTCGACTGAAGGTAAATATTCTTGATTCAAGAAAGTTTTTTTGGAGACCTAAACTTTCTCAGATAAATTAGAAATCTTCTCCGATCAAGACAAATTCTCTTGGCTCAAGAAAATCTTGACTTGGTTCCCGAAAACGTTTGTCTTCAAAAATATTTTCTTGACTCAAGATAACATTTTTTTCTGTGTAGTAAATAGCATTGTATAAATATATAAAAAATTGTATATATAGAGTGATTGAGACAGTAAATGATCACTTAACCAGTCAATGAATGCATATGTTTTTTAATTTCTGCTTAATAGAATATTACACAACAAGGAAGTAAAATACGACATTCCAACCCATGTGTGTAATTGTCTACACAAGCCAAAAGCGAGGGTGGCAAACATACGGATTATGATGTCTTACCCTCTTCGATGTGTATAATATTTTTCACCATATCTTCACCAAAAGTTTACATTTTTGTCCTCCCGCATGAAAATACCATATATGATAAATATATATGGAAAAATATGTAATCAATATGGGACCATATAAGTGGCCAAAAACGATATATATTTTCTTATATATAATATAGTAAGTTTTAATATAATTAATTATATACCTAAGTTTATAAGTTAATACATGCATTATATATATTTATAATCATATATGTAAGCTTATAAGTTAGCACATATATATATTACATATATTGATAATTATATATGTAAATTTGTAAGCTAGCACACATATATATTCTGAACACAATGTTTGAATCTTATAACAGAGCGAGGAAAACAGAAAAGAATAGATTTTATTTATTCTTACATATATGAGGAGACTTATACGGTTCTATATATCGAAAAATATAGAAAAATTTATAAAGTTAAATACATACACATATATCGTGCCATATAATGATGAATTATATATGTATTCTTATTTGTGTCCATATATAAATAATATATTGAAGTTATACGAAAATATATAAAACCATATAACAGGAAACATATATAGAAATATAATAAAATCGGCCAAAATCTATATATACTTCTATATGATATTTCATGTATTGCCACCTATATATTTATATCTGTAACATATATTTTTTAATATATGTTTACCATATATGATATCTTCATGTAGGCTGTTTAGAGGGAAGAAAATCATTCTTTTATGAGAAAGCAAATGATAAAAATTAGCGCATGCGCAATCCTTCTCACTAACAGAGGCAATAATTCAAACTTTCAGGTAGAGATCGTAGAAAATTTACCCAACTATACATACGGGCTAAAATGTCCTACTTTTCTTCCATGGTGTGAAATATACTAGTGTCTCTATTTCTAGAAAGAATAGCGCATGCGCTAATTTTAATCATGTCTTTCCTCATATGAAAGAAAAGCCCGACTTTCTTCCCGCGAAACAGAGCAGGAATTTAAACTTTCGCTGCATGCTAAAAAAAAATTCTTGCTCCCAGTTATAATTTGTTTGCTTTCATTAATTGGCTGACATTTTTCATTGAAAACTTCTAATGCAATTAAATAATTTTTCTACTTTACGAAATTGACATACTCTTGCGTAACTTTTCAATAATTTTTTTCATTTAATATATATGTAATTACATTATTATTATTATTAATTTTCATCAAACCATTTTAGGTAAACATGCATATAAATTTTTCAGATCTACATAACAGTATTAAAAAAAAAAAAAAAATAAATAAAATTGATAAAAAGTGGGTTTTATATCAATATTACGTAGGTAACTCGCCCTTTTGTATATTAATTTTTATATTTATTATAAACATATTTAAATCCATTGATTTATTATATTATATAATAACAACATTATCACACAAGTACGCAAATAAATCAAATAATTGTATTTAGGCCAATATATATAGCAATATTAGATACATAGTATTGAATTTATGACACATCAAACTAAACAGTATTTTTTATTTTTGCCAACTAATTCATCTCTCTCTCCTTTCTGCAGATCTTTTAAGCTCAAATATGTATCGACAGATTGAGCATTAGAGCAATAACGACAATTTATTATCTATCGACTAGGACATTATAATAATTTATTGCCAGTATGGACGACAGAAACATGAACTGCCGATCCAATAGATATTTTTAATAATAAATTATTAAATATGCATATAAATATAATATCACATAGATAATAAAAATTTAACAATGAAATTTTTTACTGATAACTTTTTTTTTTAAAGTTTGATCGGTAAAAAAATATTTAATTTAATTTATTTGCTTAACGGAAATGTTGTTTATAGTTTACTGGTTATTTCATTTTATTTTAGACTTAAAATAATAATTTTAAAATGTACATAAACGGAATGCACTAAGATCCGTGTGACACCCGGTTTGCCTACTTACGCCTACTTTACATGAAACGAACGGTCGATCGGGAATCGGGATCGTGAACATTCATGGACCCATGACTGGAACTACGTGTGTGAGGACGATCGGGAATTAAATAGCGAGTGAGAAAAGCGAGTGCAGAGAGGTTAAAGTAAACATATCTTTGAGATCAAATCACTATAGAGGAATGCCTATATTGCGTGCAATTTAAAACGCGATAGTAAAATCCATTTTTTTTTTAGCTCAATAAATATTTGATAAAAGTTTTGATATTAACTAAGCGACGAAATTAGGCTTCAACCCCTCTACTTGGAATATGATTTTAATAATTTAAAAAATGTCATTTTTAAGTTAGCAGACAGTTAACAATTTTCGAATTTCTTTTTTGGCAATTTAATTTAAAAAAAAAAATAAATAAAAGTATGCACATGTAGAAAATTAAAAAATCTATGAGTGCAATTTTTTGAAAATTTATTTTTTTTTTTTAATTTATCGTTTAAAAAAAAATCTGGGCATCGGTTGACCCTGCGGGCCAGCCCCAAAACTTCCCGCTGTTTTCGAGCTCAAGGAGCTCAAAAACATCGTTGTAAATACATTTTCGAGCTCTTCGAGCTCGAAAATACTTTTGCATACCATTATTTTCGAAAAAAACAGTTTTTAGCATTTCTTTCTCCCGCGATAACTCTCAAACGAACTATCCGATTTAGATGTTTAAGGTGGCAATCGACGCGTTTTAATAAATTCTAAAGCTGATTAGATTTTTGGATTGTGTGGTTGAGTTGTTTCAAAGATATTCGCAAAAAACTGTTTTTTATCATTTCTTTCTCCAACGATAACTCTCGAACGAATTATTCGATTTAGATGTTTGAGGTGGCAATCGACGCGTTTCATTGAGTTCTAGAGCTGATTAGATTTTGAAGTCGATCGTATAAGTCGTTTTCAAGAAATCAATAAAAAACTAAAAAAAAAAATTTTTTTTTTTTCGTAATTGGCCAATATCTTCGAGTCTACTTGGTCAAATGATCTGAAATTTTCAGAAAAGTTGATGGCCAAAAAACTCTTTCGATTGCCGCCTTAACCATCCAAATCGGTTTATTAGTAAAAAAGTTATAAAGAGTTTACATACATACATACACACACACACACACACACACATACATACAGACACTCGGACATCATTCTAAAAATAGTCAGAATAGCTTCCTAGGACCTCAAAACGTCGACATCTGATGAAAACTCGATTTTCGGAAATCGGGGTGAAAACAATAACTTCCCGAAATTTTCGAAAATCATCGATTTTCTAAGCGGGAAGTTAAAAATACAAAAATTATTAGACGTCAGCTAATTGCAGTATTACAATTTGTCAATAAGTCGATCAAATTTTAACCCGAGACAAAAAAAAAAAATTGTACATTAAATTTTGGGGTAAAATAGGACAATAAAATTTATGAACCAGGACTTTTCAGAATTTTCTATAAAAAATTAAAAAATCTCAAATCAATTTCCAAAATTTCAAAAATATTCACGAATTTTTTTTTATAATTCGCCTTTATTTTGAGGAAGTGATTTTCCACAATAACTTATTGGAAAAAAAAAGTAATAATAATTTGGAATTGTAAAAAGTAACAGTTCCTGAATATATGAAAAAATTAAAAACCAATTACATATTTAACATAATTTTATTACTCAATCTACATAATAATTATGCTACAAGAATAATAAAATTAATAATTATTTTTCCATAAATAAGACAGCCTCATACCCATACATTTAAATGAAAAAAAAAATTATTTTTAATCACAGTAATAATTAAAAAAATAGTTATCGCCGGTTTGCATGTGCAAGACCATTTGGTTTTTTCTCTTTCGCTGTCGACGCAATACAACTTTGCTCATTTGATACCATCACACGATGACTATACCCATTTTTTTCTCTTCCTTACTTTATATTTATACTTACATATAAATATAATACATATATATATACATATAGTCATATATACGCAAACGTAACCAGTGCTACAATATCTGAATTTTTTTAATCAGGTTCAAATTAACGATGCTATTCCATTCAATATATGTCTATGACTTTTTGTATTACTATTTTATTATTATTATTATTATTTGTGACGTCGTTATTATAAGTTGTTACTATTATTGATTTTTTTAATTCGCGTGTTACGATATCATTAAACCAATGAAGATGAATAAGATTTAAGGTAAATTAATAGGTAATAAAAATGAAAGAAAAAAAATAACTAAAAGACGTAAAGACTTCCGGTAAATTTTTTTTTGTTGAAAACAAGACTTTTCAATAAAACAAACGACGCCATCTGTTTCTCTCTCTTGTTTTTATCATTATATATATATATATATATATATATATATATATATATGGACTTAAGTAAACTTCAAATCACTTCGACAGATATATGAATAGCGTCTATTAATTTAAGTTGCTCACTTTTTAAACTTATCTTCACGCAATATCTAAATATCTGTCCTCGAATTTTCAACATAACAGCTGCTTAATGGATATGTTACCGAAACATAACACAAATAAACAGAAGTCTAATAAAATTATCTTTTTTCTGAAAATAAGAAAAAAAATTGAGGTATTTACTTCTTAATAGTTACCAATTAAATATGGTACAAAATCATTGAGCTTTTTTTTTATTACTAATTAATCTGATAAATTTTTTTTATTTTTATGTTTCTCTTTTTTTAAGACCAAATTTAGAGTTTTTTAAATTAAAAAACCAAAAAATAACTACAGGTATTTTTTCTTGTCCATTTTACCCCCGGCCTATTTAAATAAATCATCTAATAATTTAACTCATGCAATAGAAGACTTCAAAATTTTATTTTCCATTTTTGACAAAAAAAAAAAAAAAAGTTCCATTTTAAAAATTAGTAAAATTTCAAAATTAGCTCATTCTATCCCGACTTTCCCTATTTAATAAAAACAAATAAAAAATCTTCTAATGTACTCGCGACTGAGTCTTAAGTTGAAAAAAAAATCAACGCATAAAAAATGTTTGTTTAATTTTCATCTGCTCGATAAATATATTCAGCATATATTAATTAAATAAAACAATTTTTATTTTTCCTCCGACCTTTTTTTGTGTTAATTTACAAGTTTAGGGTTAAGTAAATTTAAAAACGGCGCCGGCGCTCAATTGACCGCGTGTTGGGGTAGCGAATCACCTGAGAATCGAGAATAGGCGTAATTATAATATAAAACTTGCCGCGCCTTGTCGCCCGGTGTGTCACGCCTCGACTTCTCTGTCCCCATGTCCACTTCTCCAGAGAACAACGTCTCTGCTCGCCGCTTGTCCGGGGCTCTCACAACCCACCATATATATTTACATCAACATTCAACCCCTTCTCCCCCCAATAGCCCGATAAATTATGATCGGAACCAAATAAATTCCCGGCAATTTTCTGCCCCGATTACAAAATCATTTTCCCCTGCTACCAATAAATTAAAAATTCAATATAATTGAAAAAAAATGAATTGTTCTGTTAATTGTCAAGAGCGTAAAGTAAAGTTGAGAACATGCTGGAGGTGCCATAGGTGAGTGTAAAGTCGTCTTCTCGCATCTTTCACATATGTGTATATACACACATATATATACGCATCTTTTCTACCCTTGTGTTAAATATATGGATATATATGTTAATGTATATGTGTTATGTGTTAATGTTGGTATATATGAAAGCAGAAGTGACCGTCCAAGGATCGAGCGTTGGTGCATTAGCGTTAGCTCGAGTTAGTAACCGTGCAAATAGTCATTTCTTTTTTGAATCGAAGCGACCGCTGTCGCGAATCTTGTTCGCTTGCCGGCTGAAATATTGTTGCATTCTATATTATATGGATGCATGTCTACTTTTCTCTTACTTTATCTCTTACCGCTTACTTCTTTATATATCTACATATATATGATTTTTTTTTCCTTTATTTCCTTTGTGTATACGTGAATAAATATATATATATATATACATAGAGGTGTATAACTGAAAAATGGATAAAATAAAGTTTAAATTTTTGCTCAGTGTCATCACTAAATTACACTGTAGTGTTAACAGAATTGAGACAATAATGTCACTGTATTTTTTGGCTTTTCAAATAATATATTTATGATCTTGAGAATCAATTTCTGAGGAAAATTTTATAGAAGAAAAAAAATAGAAGAATTTTCAGAGACTGGATCACTCCTTTAGTTATTTTTTATATTTGTCAATCGGGGTGGGGAGGGGGTGTGCTTACATTTATATTATATATATAAGCCCTTTATTCTAAAATGGCTCATTACCCCCCCCCCCCCTATCCCAGCATAATGACTTTTATTTGGTACAAAAAAATTTCACTCCAAAGGGATTAAATTTAAAAAAAATCATTTGCTCCAAATTCACTCCGAATTTAATCCGCGTTCACTCTGAAAATTTTTTACAGTATGAAGCTTAGGGCTCACTCCGAAGGGCATTTATTTTAATATTAATACTCCGAATCAGAGTGAATGCGGATTTAAATAAAATCCAGATCATTCCGAAGTCACTGAGCGTGAACTTAACATTTTATTTCAATTAGCGAAAAAGTATAGAAAAATTATCATCGCAATAGAACGTAATTATCACATCTTCACACATTTCAAAACCAATGATATGACCGGTCATTTTAAAAATTAATTAATTTCAATTTAAAAAATTTCCGAAACTGGCCTAAACGGTATTTCTACTACCGTGTGAGTGTTCTAATAAAAATGAAAAAAATTAAATATAAGCAGCTATAATGATCTCAATATACAACAGTTATTTACAATGTTGATCAAAAATATACAAAGTAACACATAAGTATGTAAGTTGATCAGCGTGATTGCCCATTCGTGTATTACCTGCTGCAGAATTAATAAAATTAATTTCCCAGAAAATTATAACAGCCAAGATATATCTACTCTCAATCGTTTTAATGCAGACACTAACTGCTTGTGTGACCTCTCTCTTATACATTAATAGACTATTCTAAATAATAATAATAATAATAATAATAATAAAAATAGTATGAACGACAAGACACTCGTACGCTGCAAGCCGCTTGGAGGCACAGGCACGTAAAGAGCTTAGAGCTAGAATGACCGGTTATTAAAATTTAAAAATATATATAAAGAAGTCTACTAGGATGCTGCACAGCTCGTTATGATCTGATTAATCCGAAATAATTCACGTACCGAGACACTGAGTACGTGCGTGTGTCTCTAACATCATCTTTCAAGTCCTGTCGTGGTCGTATTTAGATCTCAGATCTCGGATATTAGATCGTAGACTTGAATCTTGGATCCTGGATCTTTAATCTTGAATTGCGGGGGTAAGTAAAGAGGGAATCTAATGTTAAAAGTACATAACACTGTAGTATATAGTGTAAATGCAGTGGACATGGATGCAGTTCTGCCGGTTGTAAGCTTGTCAGCATAACCAGCAAGAAGGAAGCTAGACTAAATTTTAAAAATATATCGACTATTTACGTGTGAGTGTCTGTGTAGGGCAACTGTAGATGTCGAGACTCCAGACATTAATAAAAACAAATAAAGGATTTAATAGTGGTTAGATATTATCGAGAAGATTTTCGATCGCACGGTCAAGCAGTCGGTCAGGATCTTAAATACATGATTATATTATATACATATATATATATAGATGATATGAGAGTGTAGCGATAGCCAACTCCCAATGCTCTATGCCAGGACAACCGGTCGCCGGTCATGAGAGCCTGGATATAACAGGAGCTAGCAATAAATCCTCAGGATAACGGCCTTTCTCAATGAGAAAAGAATAATCGCGCCCCAGGATTCGACTACTAAGCTCACTTTCCAATTAACTTACAGTCATCATTTTAATATTTTTAACTTACATATATATATAAATATATTAATACCAGTAGTGTCTTTTATATCGACACCTTTTTAATTTTAATCACTATTTTATTATGATTATTATTATTACTAATTAATTTTCACTTTTTATCAGTTATAATGCTCTCATTATTTAAAACTACTGATAATAAATTATGTTTATTACTTTGCTTTAAATCATATCGACGTTTTCATTAGCGAATCTCCTGATAGTTTCTTAGTATTTTTGACACAATTTTTTTATGGCAATTATCGTAATTTATACGGCTGATGCTGTATATTTATTTCCAGTGTATGCCTGAAATAGGTGAGGAAACGACCCCTGTAAGAAGAGGGTGAGCTTCGAGTCGGTGGCATTAATTATGTTTGAAAAATTTCACATCTTCAACTGCAAAATATTAAGGGAACTATGAAAAAATATAATTGAGAAATTTTCGGTGGATAATTTCGTTTTTTTTAATTTTTACGCCTAGTCCTCAAATATTATATTGTCTATTAGTGGAATATTTTATATGGGTGTATTTTCCGAAAAGTTACCACCCCCTTTTGTAATAACAAAAAGTCTTTGAGCTTTAGCCTCTGGATTATTTTAAAAATATACCGATTTTCGAATTGGCGGGAAAATCTTAAGAAATCAAATCCATTTTATTTTCTTAAATTTATTAGCGGCAAAATACAAATAAAAAAACAGGATTTTTTTAGCGCAAGAAAATTTTGGTTTTCAATTAAAAAGACAAAAATTTTTTGGAGAGTATATAAATTTTTTTGAGGTAAATAAAAATTTATTGTACAAAGAAATCCTTATATTTTGTAAATATAACAATTAAGTAGAGGGAAGGGGGCAAAATGGGCCGCTTAACAAAAAGTCGTATGTAATATGTAAGCCCATTTTAGCCCCAGGGATCCATTTTTCTCTCTTCCTTCTCTATAACTGTTTTTTTTCTTGTAATTTAATATATAACTTATTTTCCATTTATTAAAGATTATTAAACTCTTTGTTTTGAAAGTGTGATGCTGTGAATATATGCCTACCGATCCTGCTGATCCTCAAAACCGGTCGCGCACACGATCCTGAAATCGTCGTCGCGCGACTCGACTAAAACCCGTAATTATAAATCTTGAGTAACGGCCCGCGGATTTTGCACGCGAATCTATATACCTACTGCATATATCTTTCATTTCATTTTTTTTTTTTTTTTTAAGTTACTTTTACTTATCCTGCCTTTACTTTTTATCATTCAATTAACGATAAGTTTTAAGTTTTTTTCGTACTTCGAGTATACCCACTAAGTACCAGACTTATATAATTAATGCTTAATAATTAAAGAAATCAAATATTTAAACAAACAAAATTTAAAAAAATATTATTTTATTAACTAATAATGCATACATTGAAATACACATATTTATTAATTTATTTTTGTGAAAACTTGATCTAAAAAAGTATAAAAATAAAATTACAAGCTTATCTGCTCTAGCAGTCTTGATACTAACGGATAGATTCGCTCGAGTGCATTACGAAATACATTCACGGGTCTCATCTCTACATATATATTTATTAAATATACATACATACACACACATATAAACTTTTATTAACATTTTGTTACTTAGTAATCCTTACACAGTTTTGTTAATTTTTTAATCAACTATTTATTTTTTCGAGTCACTCATACGAAACATAACTAGCGGACTTGTCTTGTAAATTTAATCCCGTTAAATCCTCTTACGCAATATCATATATATTGTCGTCTCTATATATTTATTCAAATAAAACAAACAAAAAAATTAACTGATATAATAATCAACGATAATTACTAATAATTCTCTGTAATTAATTAATTTATCTAAAGAATATTAATTGGACAAATACAATGTATTTATGTGCATTATTATATGTATATATATTTACATAAATTCAATGATAAGTTACTTATTTTTATTTTATTTAAAAATTTTTTTATGTAAATAAACATTAATAATTACACGGAACAAAATTTTAGCCGCAACAGGATATGGTCCTGTAACAGCCTAAGGACTTAGTCCTTTATTACTACAAAACTTTCTATATCTGCAACAGGAAAGTCCTAGAGGAGTTACAAGATTAGTCTTCTAAATACTACAAGACAGTACTGCAGCAGTAACAGTACATCCTGTTGCAGCAACAGGACTAGAATTGTAGCTGCTACAGGACTAACCTTGTACAGTAGACTCTGTTTATAAGTTATATTTCTGTCTATACTCTTACTCACAGGAAAAAATGAAATTGACGTGAGAGTAAGTAGAGCGTCCGATGTAACTTATAACCAGAGTCTACTGTAAATACTACAAGACTACTGTCACAGTAACAGGACATCCTGTTTCAGTAACAGGACTAGGATAGTAACTGCTACAGGACTCGCTTTCTAAAGACTACAGAGCAATACTGTAGCAGTAAGCTTTTTGTCAAACTTTTTAAAAAATCGATTGTCAGTCGAAAATATTAATGACTTTTGTTTTATAATAAAAACTACTAAAAAATTTAATTTAATCAAACTTATTTAATATCCAGATTTTTTTTTACCTCTTTTAGGGGGTACTCCATCTGCCCGCAAAAATGAAAATTTTTTCTATTTACTTTGGATATCATTAAGAAAAAAATATTTAGCGTACTTGAGTCCTCAAAAACTTAGTATTTCCTTAAGTACCCCGTTTTGCCCCTCCCTCCCCTATATATAATAGTACTGTGGTTATTGTAAATATTCTCAGACCCTTAATTATTTAAAAGAAAGTGTAGTTCAAATAAATAAATAAATTAATGACTGATACGTGTTAATGTAATTCAATCGTTGAAGGCGATAAATTTTTTTCATATAAAATAATTTGCATTAATAAATTATATCTGTTTAAAAAAAATTTTTATCACAGATATTAAATATATTAACATTTAACTGCCATTTAATTTTTATTTATTTGATTTTTTTTTAATAATTAAAATATAATTGTATATATTTATAGTAGAAACAACGTATATACGTATATACATTTATATATATATATATATATATATATATATATATATATATATATATATATATATATATATATAAGTATAGATGTAGATATAGATATACTTAATTTGATATTATAAAATAATGTGTTTTATGAATGAACGTAATTTCTCACTGACATCAGATAAAATCGTTGAATGTGTGATGAAAGAAAATATAATAACTTAATAATTGAATAATAAATAATCAAGTAGTCATTTTATTATTATTGTTATTGTAGATTGTAATTGTTATTTAATAGTATAAAGTAGCAAGCAAATGAGTAATTGCGTGTTAGAAATTGTTAATTTGTGGAAATTATTTTCGATAATTATAATTGTTGTTATGATAAATTGAATGTGTGTATTAATGATACGTTGATTATTTGAATAATAAGTGTGTGTGCGTGTGTGTAAGTACGCAAATGCGCGCATCCAGGCTTATAAGAGCGATAACTCTGGAATGCAAGGAGCCTGAGGACGCTGATTTGTATTTTATCGTATCGTAATTCCTATCAGCTTGTGGTTATAAATGCTATATAAATGTAATACGATTCTGGTATAATAACAGAGTCGAGAAAAAAGAGAGAGACAGAGAGGGGATAAAATTTGTCTGTTAAATTTTTATTCTTTATTTGGCTTTTAATTTATTTTTAAAGAAAATCTTTGTAGAGTCGTGGGACAACTGTGCGCACATTAACCTACAGCACACACTTGCCCCACATGACTCTACATTTAGGAAAAAAATATAGTAAAATTTGAATACCGACAAAAATTACCGTGACAGACTAGAGAGAAACAAATTTTGACTAAATGGAATTTTTTAATTACTCCGAGCTAAAATTAATAGTAAGACATTTTTGAAGTTTTATTTTTTTTTTTAAATTAATATTGAAAAAAAGGTTTTTTGACAATTGGCAAAAAAAATTTTTTGACTAAAAAAATTAAATTTAATTGGAATTCCGGATAATTTTGGCCCAATAAAAAAAGATTATTTGCTAAAAAAAAAAATAGTTAGACATAACATAATCACGTAATCAGCAGACGGTTTGAAATTAAAAGTAAAGTTTTTCGAAATTTTAATTGAAAAAATCTAAACATACTTTTGGGAGACGTTCAAAGTTTCCCTGACTGCACACTGATAGAAGAATTTATTTGTACCAAATAAGGTTTATTTATAGTTAATAAATGATTTATTTGAAAGCTTTAACCAAATAAACATTTATTAATAGTTAATAAATGGTTTATTATATGAGATTTATTTGAACCAAATATATATTTATTAATAGTTAATAAATATTTATTAATAGTTAATAAATGGCTTATTTGAATAGAAAATGACACATGAAGCTAATTAAGTAGGGTTATGACAAATTATTTATAGTCCCGTTCAAGTTTACTTTTTTAAAGAAAATAATACGTACAGTAATTAATTTAAAAAATATTCAGTATTTCTTTTATTTATAAAAAAATATTTAGTTGATTACATTTTGAATTTGTTACATCAGACAGTATACTGAAAGGTAATGTAAACAGTAAGTGGCGCTGTAGTCAAAAATCACAGAGATGTTCACTCAAATAAGCCATTTATTAACTATTAATAAATCTATATTTGAGTCAAATAAATGCATTTATTAATATTGAATAAATACTTCTATCAGTGTGGACTAAAGTTACTCAGGTTAATTGTACATATGATGTTATATTTAATTATTAAAAATTTACTACAATTCCTCTCAATAAAATCGATAAAAATTTCTAGAATCACAAATTGATGGAAAATTATTGTTATTTTTTTTTTAGAAAGTCTTGTTACATCAGTAATAAATATCATATTTGTTTGTAACAGTCGATTAATATTTTCCAAAATTACCCATTTTGCCTCGTTTTTGATTTCGCATCATTAAAATCTGTAATTTATATGCATTTAAATATATATCAAATGAAATTCACTTGAAAAAAATGTGCATTACATCATTTAATTAATGCAATTAATAAGCACCATAATTTTTTATAATTCAATTTTTACATATCTACTGTATACATTTTGAAAATAGCCACATTACGACATAAAAATAAATTAACAATTGATCAATATCTATTTTACTATTTATATGCTAATAATTTAATTAGTATGTTTTCTTCTTCACATAAATAATTATAATACAATTTTTCATAAAATTTATTTTCATAACATCATAAGTGTCATATAAAATAAGGGAAAGGTGAATGCCTTGTAATATACTTTACTCCTCAGTACTACTTACATATAAATACAATTTGACATTTATATATATTTGACCTCGTGCGAACTAAAATACCTTTTAATACATATTTTACCTAATTCTTTTCTTTTTTTTTTATTAAACCACCAAAGGTTAAAATTAATATCAAGTTATGAAAAATTTTATAGTTCCCGATTACCTGAATATTAGTATCGGCAATAAGCAATAAATTGGTGATATTAAAATAAAAAAAATTCATATAATAAATTATTAAACACACTCATACACGGAAAAAAATTAGTTAAAAATTTATCAGTTCCTTGTATATTTTGCATTTCAAATTTCGACGTATATAAGGGTAGAGTAAAAAACCAAAAAAATTTATTTTCATCGCTTGAGGATACACTTAATTTTATAGTGTAACAAAAAACAAAATTTTGAAAAAAAAAAAAATTTTTTTATCTCAATATGGGGGAGGTTCGAATAAATTTTATGAAATTTTGTGAAATATTTATGTCAAAATACTTCTCAGTTAAAATAAAATTAATAAATGTTTTGAATTATTTCAATAATAATTTTGGAAATTTTCTAATAGTTGGTATTTTTTTATATATAATTGGCTATGATATTTTCAATAGTTATTAATCAATTAGACTTTTTTATCAACTAACCGCAATATTTCTTATTTTTAGAAAGAGAATTAAAATTTAAACAATAGGGACATTAAAAAAAAAAAATTTACAATCGCGATTTTCTCTTAAGTAGTAAATCGAAATAAATTATTACAGCAATTATGAATTTTCAAACATTAGTAAACTATTTCGCATCAAATTACATAAAAATTCCAATTATTGATAATATATTCCACTTATTATTTTACATGAATTTTTAATATTTCGTTTTTTTCCTCTACTATAAATAAAACCGAGGGCAATTACTAGCTCGTAATAATTCACTAGTCTTAAATTAATGCACCAGTTGCTACTGGGCGAATATCGCTCTAAGTATCTTTCTGATATGTGCGTCGCGTGTATCTCATATATATATATATATATATATATACTAGTACAGTATAAATAAAAATTTATAAGAATTGTTGACGCACACGAAGCCACCAAAGGTATAAATGTGCCCGTAACCCTCAAGTACTACCTAAGATATGTGGACTAGCCACCGTTGAATAACTTGAATATTTAAATCCTTCCTTCTTACGCTTTGCAAGCACATGGAATTTTCTTGATGGATTCGCAGCCATCAGCTGTTCGCTTTTCTTCTTTTATTCCCTTTGCATTTTATTGTCTCATTTTTTTTTTTTCAACACGAATAACATTTTAAAGTAAATCAATTACTTTTTTTGATAAACAGACCCTTTAATTGAATAATTAAAAATATGCAGCCCATTTAAATAATTTCAAAAAATAGGTCAGTCAATAAAGTAATAAATTTTTCCAAGTAATTACATACAAGCTGATGATTAAATCTAAAATACAAACTCGTTCAGAATCTCGCTATCCTTCTATCCTCATTATATTATGCTCAACACACACACATGCACACACATGAAGGTGGATTACAAATTACATATTAAATACTCTTGACTCACTAGTATCTTAAGAATTTAATACTTTCTTATTTATCTCACTTCAATCAATATTCCCACGTAAGATCTTATCAATAAACTTTTCTAGATCTTCTTTTACTCCATTTACTCTTTTTATTCTTCTCTACATACTTGAAATATATATATTACATATAATATAACTTTATAATATTTTTATGGAGAGATACCGGAAATTAATAACATCATATATTATTTTTATATGATATTATAAATCATTATAATTATTCTATTTATCATTATTATCAATATCAATAAATATAACAAAAATTAATTCAGCTAATTAATTACTGATATTCTCACAGCTTCATATACATATTACAAAGTATATATGGACTTAAAACTCTCTTGGTGATCTATTTAGAGAAAGTTGAAAAAAATCACAATTATTTTGATAAATATTTTTTTTAACTTTTAATAAAAAAAAAAATCTGGAAAACTGTTGACTCTGTGGACCAACCACAAAAATTTCCGCTGTTTTAAGCCCAGAGCTCGAAAATTTTACTATTGGTAAAATTTTGAGTTTTTAGAGCTCAAAAACCGGTTGGACAAGAGTATAAATTTCACTAAAAAAAAAAGCAATTTTTGCCCGATGATATCTTTGGAACAAATCGACTGATCAGCTGCTCAATTTCAAAATACTAAGGGACAAATTTTTCAAAATCGATATTTTGGTATTTTTAGTTTCAGTAGTCTTGTGAATATGATTCAATACATATTTCAAAAATTTTATTTTTGTCAGTTACTGTGTTTTGAAATTGGGCAGCAGATTTGCGACAATCGAAAGAGTTTGTGAAGACTTAGATTTGATGAAACTTAGAAATAAATCGGTCAAGTGATTTACACTTATCCAACAAATACCTAAAAAATCGACTTAAAAATCTAATCAGTTTTAAGCCTTAGTGATCCCTTTCGAAAAAAGTTTACACACACACATGGCCGCACGTCCATCTGAAATTGGTCAGAATAGCTTTCTAGAACCTCAAAATTCCGAGATCTGATGAAAACTCAATTTTTGAAAAAAGGACTGACACCAATAACTTGCCTATTTTTCAAAATTTTCAATTTTCATAGCGGGAAGTTTAAAAAAGTTTTGAGATCTGAGACACTCATTAATTTGAGTAGATCTAGTGATACTAATATACAGATTTAAAATATGAAATCTAAATTGATTTAATCAGATCTTATTAGATGTAATGAATTTTTTCATAGGTGTATTTTTAAAATATTTATTAATAGATTAGAAAAAAGTGGTCAATGAGACATAAAATTTAATGCAATCGATAAATTGAAGTATTGATAGGAGGATTTAAGTTAAAATAATTATAACTCATAGAAATAAGGTGTTTGCATTGGCCTAGTGTCTAGGCAGTTAATGCAGCTGACAGACTCTAATTAATTGCCATGTCTCGCCGATATAACGGGTTTAAAGCTGTGACTGCAACTTTTGTATATATGTATGTATATATGCATATATTTCATACGGGTGATATTCGTTAAGCATATATACATATATTTCCATGTGTGTGTGTGTGTGGGTAATGATAACTGCTTAGATTCGATGTCAAGCTACCAAGACATGATTTTATCAGATTTTATTGTAAATTTACAGTTGCTGATCTTATGATCTTGATGTTGTTTGTTGGTTTTAAAGTGACGATTATTGAGCATGAAAATATTTTAATACTTAATATAATATTTGCGTGGTTGCTTTAAGTACGCGTTAATTTAATCGTTTAAGGGGCGTTTTAAAATATATAATAATAGTCATTAAACAGTTAATAAAATGAAATATTTATCAATATGCATTAATTAGTTGCTACTGGTTAATACTGATAAATAATATAGTTATCTGAAGCTAATGGCCTGACTACTAAGAAAAATATGTTGATATATTTTTTAAAATTACTAAAACCTGAAAATTTCTTATTTATTTCCTCTTATTGCCTTTATGGAAAAAAAAAAAATTTGAAATTTTTAACGAAAAAAAAACTGAACAAGTGAACTTCAGAACGGAGTCAATTTAGATTGAAATAAAATCCATATTCACTCTAAATTCACTTCCGTTTTTTAACAGTGCAAATTTAACAAAATTGATCTGAAAATTTTTAAAAAACTGAATATAAAAAAATTTTGAGTCTAATGAAATATTCCCTTACTCCAAAAGGAAGTTTATTTTAACACTAAAACTCCGGAGTTCCGGTTGCATGGATTAAATCTAAATTCAAATAAAATTCGTATTCACTCCAAATTCACTTCCGATTTTTATCTGACCAAATTAGCAAAATTTATCTAAAAATTTTTACAGGCTGCAATATAAACAAAAAAAATTAGAGTCTATTTAAATGTTCAACTTTATCATCAGTTTTTATTTTTTTTTCATCTTTGAAGCTCTGTAACTGGTTTTCTAACGTATATGTATATGAATATATATATATATATAAATCTATAAAATAAAATAAATAGGCATAAAAAAAAATTAATTATAATTAGATAATTTAAATCAGAGATAACAAATTTAAACAATACTTCAATTAATTAGTAGCTAAATAACGATTAAATTTATAGTTTTTACTGTGCACATAAAATCTATATACTCATGGGAGTTAATTATTCGTATTCATAAACAGAGACCAAGAGTGTAATAAAAGACCTAAAGATATTGATCGGAATATTTAATTAACTCGTGGATTCCCATTATGTATCTTAACATTATACTCACCTTCGCTGCCAAATTTTTCCAGTATGCAAGACTTTAGTACATGTACCCATTTTTATTCAGTTTCTTTGCAATCAGTAACACATAAAAGCATAGCAAGTGAATTTAAATTTTCAATTCCCATACAAATATGCAGAAGAAAAAATTCTGATGCTGTTGATTTTTACTTAGAGAACAACTTGCCCTGCATTTGTTATTAAATGTTAAATAGTGTATATTTATATGACTAAGTAGATGAGGTGAGAGGTAGTTATTTGTCGATTCTATAGGCAGGATAATATCATAGATCAAATATATACTCAGCTTAGCTAAGCAAAGGATATCAGGGCATATTAACGTGGGCGCATCTCGCGGCTTCCAGACCTAACCCACGGAGGCCTCGAGGTGTTAATATAATTTATGAGACTCAAGTATAGATAGAGAATTTTTTACAAAAAATTAAATAAATATCACCAGTTGCTTTTAAACCGGTACTAAAAAATTCAAAATTTATTTTTATTTTCTGAAAAAAAAAATAAAGTTTTGAAAATATTCTAATGAGTTTTTTCAATTATTTATGAGTAAAACAAGATCTACAGGTTATAAGCTAAATAATCTGACAAGTTATCTAAGTTTTAAAAAAAAAAATGTGTATTTAATAAAATAAAATTGTGGGAAATGAATACGATTACGTACGTTAGTGGTTTTATATTTATAAAAATTGATATAAACACTTAATATTTAGTTCTCTTTTAGTCAATCGACGATGCTCACTACTCTGATGGCAAACCAATGACACGAGTACAAGAACCGGCATTAAGTTTTTTATTTTAAGAAATCACAAGTAAACGATCTTGCAAATGGTACCAGTGCGTTATAACTGTCAGTGTTATGTCGACTCAGTTACATTTATTTGTTGAGGTCTCCGTACTTTAACTTTATATTTTTTTAAATAAAAGAAAAATAAGTAAATTTAAATTTTAATCGAAATTATGTTTTTTTAAAACATCTTTACTTTGATCAGATATATATATATATATATATATATATATATATATATATATATATATATCTATATATGTCTTATGTCGAGATCTGTACAATTATCGTAAAAGACATGATCTCTTTATTGTTATTATATGTAGGAAGCTATTTGTGAAAATAGATGACGATTCAACTTGCATTTAATTTAATGCATTTACTAAATCGTTTTTATTTTTTATCATTATCATTTATATTTACGGTTATTGATTATGTAATTTAAATTCACGGTTTTTCGGATTTACTTAAAAGCTATTCTTTATTAGAGACTTTAATTTTCTATTTCTACTACTCTCTAAAAATGAATAAGTGAAATTTTCACGAACCAGTGGATAGTCACTATTTCTACAGCTATAAGTATACCACTAATTCAACCAGTGGTATACTTATAGCTGGTTCCCAGTGAATATTCACTAATTTGAAAAAATTTCACTCATTCATTTTTAGAGAGTATAAAAGTAATGATTCTACTTATGAGATGACCACGCGTATATGCCACCTAGCGGAGAGTTTGACACTAAGAAATTTAAATCTCAGGCAAGCGAATTAATTTGAGTTGATAAATGAGCATGTAGAGATGAAATTCAGAAACACAAGATTTGAATAAAAGAAAAATATAATAATGAAAGATTATTATCGAGACATGAGCAACTCAATCGATGGTCTTCTAGCGAATCAATCCTTTGGCATGTAGGCGTCTAAAGCGGCAACGGCAAAAAGACTTTAGAAGCCAGCAAAAAATGAAAGTGTTAAAAATAAATAAATAGAGAACACGAATGAATAAATATTATAAAGGTATATAATATATATATGAGTCCCATATATATATATATATGTATCTATATATATAGTAAGTTTGCAGTGTTAAAATAGTCAGAGATTTTCGAATCTTCGAGTATTTTTGAGTTGTCCTCATACTTTCCTATATATATATATATATATATATATATATATATATATATATATATATATATATATATATATATGTATATATAGATATTTAATACGGTATATAAACATGTGAGACATGTTCGTGTCATCAACGAAGGATTGGGCCCCGCCGGTAGAAATGAATCCGCGTCATCATTCCGCTATTTCCCGTCGGACACGCGACCCTCCATTAATTTATTTTTTTCGTCCTCTAACCAATTTAGTCGCTCTCTTCTTTTACAAAATTATAAATATATACAATTCAACAAAACCTCTCGCCCTACCGATTTTACATCAATGTTTTTAATTTCATTTTTCGTCCCTAAAAGTAACAATTAAAAATTTTCATGTTAATAATTAATTGCAATAAATTATTTAAGCCAGCTATCATTGAACTTCAAAAAAAAATTCTATTTTTTTTTCTATAGATTAATAAATCACCTATAGATTTTTTTGTGATGTACTGATATATTAAATTTTTTTGTCAACAATTGTTGCTATTTTTTATTTTAATAAAATGGAACTGTAATATAAAATAAATTTAACTAATAATTATTTCCTTTTGGTTAGATGGGACAGAAAGATTAAGAATGAAGCGCGTTGTCAAACGACCGGATGGGAAATAAATAAAATAAAAAAAAAAGGCAAAATATGTATGTAGACAAAATAAAAAAAATAAAAGTACAAGAGAGATGAACAAAATCCGGAGGGCGGAAGAAGGATTTTGTGACCGTCGGGTGACTTTAACAGATTCTATAATACATTGTGCTGAAAACGATCAGGCGTCTAAAAGTATAATTTTATATATATACATATATATACTCTTACAAACGTGACGACGGGCGACAACTAATTAGGCCTAAAAACTCCGAAGGTGGCTTTCAAATCGCCGGTGTCTTCTTTCTCTTTGTCTTCTTCTTTCACCAATATCACGCCAATATATAAATATATATATACATATATCTATTTTTCTTATTTTTTCTATCCTTCCAGTCACATCAGTGGTCTTAAATCGTCTTGAGTGTCTCATATGTCTTTCGATCATCTCTTGTCTTTCAGGTCTCGCTTAATAATAATTAAAAAAAAAAAACTAATTTATTCGTAAAATAAAATCTAATTCATTTTAAAAAAATTTTGAGAAAGTTAAAACAGTTAAATTAGAAATTTTGTTATAGGGGAGGGTGGGGCAAAGTGGGCCCCGTAAGCTAGAAATGGGATTATCTTTACTTTTTTTTACTCGTTACACTACTTTATAGGCCCTTATTTGTTATTTAACATTGATAAGTTGTGTCCATTAAAATTGAAAAATCGAAAATTAGGGGCAAAGCGGGCCCCTATCTAAAAAAATTGTGTGAGACAAATTTATTGTTCGTTTTACTTTTTTAAATTCTTCACTTTAAAAATGTTATGAATAAGCTGTGTTCATCATAAATTACGAATTTAAAAATATGGGGCAAAGTGGACAAAAATGGGTAAGACATAAATAAGCTAATAAGTAATAAATGAATAGTCGTAAAAAAGTAAAGGTGACTTATTATGAGCCTCGTTCATAGAAAATTTCAGTGTGCTCACTTTGCTCTCAAATTTCAGGGGGACCCACTTTGTCCCTAAATTTTTGAGGCTTTTCAAATTTTAGGGGGGCCTACTTTGTCCGAAGGGGCCCACTTTCCCCCACCCTCCCGTATATAATTAATTTTATTTCTATTAGCTTATATATATTTCATGAAATTCAAATTTTAATATTAATATTATTCAGAGAAATTGTTCGAGAAAACTAATGAAAGCTCATCAGTGTATATAGACGAATATCTAGAGTAGTAAATGTATAAATAATTCCATGAGTAAGAATTTTTTTAATTACAAAATTTGTAATGGTAAATTTGGACTTGAGCATTTGAGTTTCGAAAATTATAATTGCTAATAATCACAAATATAACCATTTGTTCTATTTCTACTGAGGGAAAGATGACACAACAAACTTCTAATAGCGAAGAATCAGTGGATTTTATAGGTTATGTTGCTATTAATTCACTATCCACAACTTTTTTAAATTTTCAATGCGAAAAAAAATGAATGACTATTTTTATATCATCCCAACGTACATTTAGAAAAACATTATAACTAAATATCACCGAGAAAATTATTTAGAATTTTTTATTCTGCATATATGAGGAAACGCGTTGATGTTTTTTCTTATCATAGACTTATATCAACTTATTTTATTTAGTCAATATTAATAGTATGGATAATATTCATTACAAAAATATCTCACCTCGCTAAAAAAAAAATTTCATTGATATAAATTATTTAAAATAGTTCCATTTCAAAAAATTTTTCCCGTTTTGATCTTCTCTAAGAAGAAAACAGCAAAACTTTTTTTCCAAATGTATTATAATTTTTATATCCGATTTTTTGAAATTTTATAATAACTTTAATGTCTTTAATTATACATCTAGAAAATTAAAATATATAGAAAAAAAATTTTAATAAATTTTTTAGTGAACTAATTTTCTAGCCGTTAATTATGAGTAACCATTAAACTGAATGTATACATATATATATGTATAGGATGAGTTAAAAGTAAAAAAAAAAATACATACATCTATCAGTGTATAAAAGATAATGATAGCAACTATCTGGTCAGATTGTTAAACTTCCGCCCTCAGTTGATTACAGCTTTACATACTTTACACCTATAATATATATAAAATAATGAATATTATGTGTATATGAGTTTATGAGGCGGAAAAAAAGCTGTTTGCATTTAAACAAAATTAGTGTGACACCCGCATATAAATACCAGATTCATGCGAACTAGCATAAACTCACTTGTCAGACTGAAATATATATATATATATATATATATATATTTATATATATGTATATACAAAATCATAAACATATGTCGTCGTACGTTAATAAATATTTAGTAATCTAAAGTAAACAAAAAATTTAATAAATGATACAAAATATATAAAGTAAAGCAAAACAAAGTATGTGAAACAAAAAAGTTTAACATGTAGATAACATTGTATTGTTGCGCTATTCTTCACGTTAAAGAGTAGACGTCAATTGCTTTATAGCTTGCAGATAGTCTACCTAAACCTACGCAATATGTCTACCTTCGGAAAATAATATCACTTTTTTATTTATTACTTTATATTTTAGAACAAACATTAAACTTGAAAGAAAGGACAATATAAATAAATTAGAAAAAAAAATTTATTCTAAACTAAAAAATTGTTAATGAAATAATTATTTGTGAATTTAGAAAAAGCGTTATACTCCATAGAGTACAATGGAAAATTCACAAATTTTATGAATAAATTTTTTTTTTTTTTTTGACTATTCCATGTTACTCGAAATTGAGAATAAGTTTTTTGAATGGCAAGTCGTCTCATTTTTATTAAATTTAACTGACTAGTAAAAGATAAAAAGTCTTGAAAATCGGAAAAATGCAGATTTTGCCGATCATCTCTATATATTTTGCTTGACCCTCCCCTATATTGAGTTTAAAAGGGGAAGAGATGGCAAAATTTGAAATGACACGAAATTTTTATTGATTCAACTTTTGTTATCGAGTACTTTTGTTCTTTTAAGGTTTCCAAACATTGTAGTTCAAAATTAGGATAATTTTTATTTTTAAAAAATTTATCACGTTTTCTGCTTAGAGAAGATCAAAATGAAAGAGACTTTTTGAAATGGAAATATTCTAAATAATTTATACTAATGAAATGTTTTTGCAGGATATCCTAAATAGTTTTCTGAGTGATTTTCAGCTATAATGTTTTTTCAAATGTATGTTGGGATGATAAAAAAATAGTCTTATTTTTTGCGCATTGAAAATTTCAAAAGTTGTAGACAGTGAGTTAGTAGCAACATAACCTAGACAAACTTCCTATTTACTCCGTATGCGAAGTAATTTTTTTCAAAAACTCCGAGTGACCAAGCGCACTCGTACTTTAATAAATTTCGGAATTACTCCGAATTCACTCCCGATTTTTTGTTTAATACATCCACTATTTTCCTCTTATATCTTCTCTCTCATTTCAGTTCCATCGTAAATAACCCACAATAAATTAAAGGGGGTAAAAATCAGAGTGGGGGTAGCGGCAAAATGGCTGCCATTTAAATAAAATTTTAAATTCTTCAACATCAAAAGTTAGAAAAAAAACTTACCAATAATAAAATGTAATCACACAGTCGTCGACAGTTTAAAAACAAGCACTTAATTTATTTACGTCAATTACAACTCAATATAATCCATTAAATAAATCTTTCGTTTAAAAATTTCAAATTAATTGCAAACAACAGTCACGTGCTCAATTAGTCCGTATGTTAATAAATCAATCGATTAACCATGAATCAATTAAATTAAAAAATTAAAGTCAACACCTCACTTTCTCAAATGAATTATGCATCCCATTTCTAAAATTAACAAACCTCTATAATAATTACAGTTTATTATTTATTGTCACCAATCACCAATTTTTTCTCGTCAATTCATCTTTTCTACACTTAAGTTACTCAATACACAAGTCCACTCACAAAAAATTTCAAAAACACCCCAATTTATTTGTCAACTAATTAATTAACCAGCAAAAAAATCAACTAACTTTAATTAAATTGTCAAAAAATAGTCAACAATAAATTATCGATTGTTGTTAGAAAAGCGTCGAAGTAGATAACAAACAATTTTAGTGAAAATTCAAAAGGACACGGCGACTGACGTAGTGCAGTCGGTGACTGCGCTTCTCAGACTGCCCTGGACACTCACCTTTTACTGTAGTAGGAGAGCTTGGCGGCAAAATAACACCGCAGAAGTGGGGTACAGTCTTGAGATATTCCTACATATATGTATACATATGTATACATATACATTCATATATATTCACATACAGTAGAGAAGGTGGGAACTGAGAATCCTTTAGCCTGAGCAAATTTTACAAACGGGCGTCTCTTAAACTCACATGGACGATTAAGAGGCGGGGCGATAATACGCCCACTTTTCTGATATCTTTTTATGAGCATATTATATATATAGATGTATATATGTATGAATAAATAGTATGAGCTTAAGTCACGCCTCTCAATAATTTTAAATAAAATCACTTAAAGATCCCATAAGCACGTAAACCCTTTTTGCGACTGCCCGGGTAATGTCTGACGAGAGATTTTACTAAATGATAAAAACATCAAGCATTGTAAGAAATATATATAGATATGGTAAAAATATACGTGTAATTATAATTAATCTTTCATTCTTTGTTCATATTTTTTGTTCTTGAAATATTGTTTTTTTTTTAAATCGAAGTTTTATTAATAAATTATTCTTGTTATTTATTGGGGGTTTCAAAATTGACTTCAATAATTCGATGTTGGATGAATGTATGTATTTATTTATGGTAGGAGTACATAAATAGTGCAACATGTATGACTGTATGTATTTGATAAATAATTAGAGTAAATTTCCATATATGCAAAATTGTTAAGAGCGGCAAGTTTGTGAAACTGTCCAGGGTATCGGTAATCAAGAAAATTATACACACAATTAATCTAAGCTCGTTAATTACTCGCTGATATTTCACCCTTTTTTTAGTCTCAAATTTTTTTGATCCTCAAGTACGGCGATAGTGATTATCTGATATGTTTTTTATAGAAACTGTTTTATTTAGGTGGTATTATAATTTTATATCGTGGGTGTGTTGGAGAAACATTCGAATTGTTATATATGGTATAGATATTTCTGTTTGTTTCTATTTGGAATTTGAAACAGCGAAAATAGTGACTATTTACCGTTTACTAGTGAAAAGTATACCGCCAATTTAAGTATTGGTGGTATGCTTTTTACTCGCAATAAGTTGATTTTTCCTAATTCGAATTGTTCCGAATCGTTTTTAGAGAGTTGTTTTTGTAGTCGGTGGTTAGAAATATCAAATTTATCTGGAAAAATCATATTTAACAGGGAGAAATTATTTTTGTTTGACATACTATGGTGACATAGTACACCCGGACATAGGGCACCTGACGGAAACTGAAATACATATTCAAAAATTACTATGACCATAGTAAAATCGACAATGGTTACAGTAATTTAGGAAATTATCCTTGATGTTAATTTTACTGTGACAATAGTAGTTGTCACATGTGTTTATTTCGGTTTCTGCAGGTGGTCAACATGGCTCGGTTTTACTATGACACTCTAGAATTTCAAACAAGAATAATTTCTCTGTATATGTTTTGAGAAATTTTAAAAAACCCCAGAAAGCAATGTGACGTCGTCATGAAAAACGTCTTAATGAGTTCATATTTATGTTTTAGAAATCTATATCATGGTCAAAATAAAATGTCTTAGTAAATTTTGAACAGATTGAATGCATCATGTTATGACAATATAAAAAATTCCTTAAAAAATTCATATTTTTCATATTTCTGATTTCTTAAAAAATTCTTCTCGAAAAACTCTTCTGCTATTTTTTTTTTTTTTTTGACTTCATAAAAAAGACTTCTTGATATGAAGAACTTTTATTTCTGATTTGATAAAAAATGATCTGAATTTAAAAAAAAGAACTTCTTAAAGAGCTCTGATTTCATAAAATAGCAGTAGGCTTCTTAAAAAGTATCGCCATCTTTATATTGTTAGCATACTATTGCTGAGGCTGGTATTATATTCTGTAGAAAGCAAAAACAAATATGTCGGCATAGATTGTAATAAACCATCTATTTGGGCTTAATACATTATTGTAATTAAACGGGAAAAATTGTGGGGCTATAAAATATAAGAAAATCAATTTCTGCTATTAACCGTCATAAGATAGCACCCTTTAATACACCGTAAATCGAAATGTTTTATGAGTCAATTTACAACATTTATATATTTATGTGCACTTAAATACATTGTAGCCACATTTTAAATACTTGCGTATACTTGGAAAGTCAAGTTAGAACTAAAACTACACTACGAATCAGAAGTTCTATCGCCTATGCGTTGCAAAAATAGAAGAATATATAGAAAAGTGCGGGAAGTTTTTTTAAGCTTGTATCAGCAGAGTCATTACATAAAAACAAATTGTCCATATGTACATGCAACATGCTAGTAATGCTTTAGCCACTTTTTAATTTTTCCAATGAAAAATTCGGTCTGTGAGTTTTTTCATAAAACTTCTGAATTTCTATGCAAAATAATTCGAACTTTGATACGAATTTTCCTGAAATCTAGGAGGCTATAGTCTACTTACAATTTGGAAAATAATACCAAAATAGTGCGAACTTAAATGTTTTTATATGATCCCAGTATATAACATGTTTTTGTTATGTGCATGCAATAATTTATATATTTATGAAATGTCCATTATACCAAACTTTCTAAGCATTTTTCATTGAAAAATTCTCTGAGTGTAAAAACTTTGATTTTTCAGCAGCTATGACTCCCCCTCTCTAGTATTTAGAAAACATGTTGTTCCATCCCTTGCTACACAATGTATTATTATTTATTCAAAAATCTCACAAATCAGGGTTTTAAATGTATTTCAGCCGTCTTTCAAACTAATTTCGGATTATCCAGTTACTTTCCATTATAACTAACCCTCCCCTAAAGAAAATACTACTCTGTAAAAAATCGAGAGTAAATTCGTAATGATTACAAATTTCATTTAAATCCATATTCACTCCGCTACTCATCATCTGAGTTCCGGAGTTTCAATTTAATATAAACTTCCTTTCGGATTCAATTTTACTCCGAGGGAATCAAATAAATACCCATAGTCAGCAGCTCCGCATTTACTTCGAAGTCAATTCGGATTTAATCTGCCTTCACTTCACAAATTTTTTATTTTCAATCCACTGAACCCGTTTTTAATCTCATATTTAAAAAAATAAGAAAAATCATCCATTCCTTTCATAAAAATTTTTTATGTCATAATTTTTTAAATTATTCAACATTAACTATATTTTGTTTCCGACCGCCAACTAGAGTCTGCTAGTATCCTTATAAATTGAATATTATAATTTCCGACTTAAAAGCTTTTAAACATAAAATAATTAAATAATAATTTTTAAAAGAAGTAAACTAATTTTACCTGGAGTAAAGTTAAAATTTTTCATACCTGCAACTCTATAATTTAGAATATTATTTATATCACTCTCAATATAAATATATATAAACTAATGATTGAGTAAAAAAAAAAAAACCAAATAAATAAAAAATAATAATTAATTCACACCCAAGCTATAAAAGTCATTTGGTACGAATGTCTCGATTCCATTTCCCTAATGGTCTTGTCGTCGTTGTCGTCCTCTGCCAGAGTTCCGACAAATGTTTTTCTTTTTTTATTTCTCTTTTTCTCTTTCAAAAGCCATTTAAAAACCGGAAAAAAATTAGAAACTTTTAGAATTATATAAAAATTTTCAGTTGAACGACATCCGTTTATAACATATCCATGTTTTTAACTAAGTATCTCGATAAGAAAGTTTTATTTATAATAAGTAAAATGTATATACATTTTATATACTATATAAAATACAATAATAATAATAGCCCATGGTTATTGGTGCCATTAAATAGCTAATGGGTTTTAGTGTGTTATATATCATCGTGTTGATCGACGAGTTTGTCACTAAAGTTAACGTCATCTGCGAAAAAAGGAGAAAAATAAAATATATATAATTCCTTATTTTTTTAAACCCAGGAATTTTATGTGACCCCACAAACTCCGGAAACGGCGAATAGCGGCTAGAGTCTAGACATTAGACAATTCAGGTAAAATTGTACCCATTGGAGATAAATATCTATAAGTTTTTTTTTACATTTAAGGGTAAGTATTTTCTAGTTTATGTCTTTTACTTTTTTTTTTTTTTTGTTTCAACTGGCCATTGGCGACTTTTCTTTGTTTTAGTAAACCAGAACCATAAATCCCATTGAAAAATAACTACAAAAACGTATATATAAATATACGTATATATAGAAGGAAAATACGAAGTAAAAAAAATTTGTTGGAATGTGAAGGATTTCACTTTTATTTACGATGGTACCAAGATTTTTTCTGTACTCTTGATTTATTTTAATTTATCTAGTTGTTTTTCTTTTTTTTTTTTATCATAAATAAATAGACTATTTTTAAGAAAGTTCTGACCAGAGCTCAAATTTCTCACAAGGAAAAAAGTGATCTAAGATTTGTACTACCTCGGACAAATTTTGTATCCGGAGTAGATCCAAATAATTTGATACTACCCCTGATTTAAGAAAATGATTTACTCAATGACGAATATATCTATAGAGTATTAAAATTGAATTTTTTTTAATCAGGGACATTGGTACCGTTTTCTGACATAACTTCTGTATCTAATGTATTTTTAACGACGTTTTGCATATACTATATACTATATAGTTTAGTATACGTAAATAAAGTACATACGTTAAGGCGACTATAACCTATACAAATCTGTTATTTTTATTTTGTTGCTACGTAAAATAACATAATTAAAATGCATTTTGTTTTGGTTGCTTATTAAATATCAAAAGAAACTTTTTTGAAATATTCTTTTTTCAAATAAATAACACCAATAATTAAAATGATCATGAAAATACAAAAACTAGTACAACTTAACCATTAATGTTGACAATCGACGGTTTATTTGCGCATGCGCGAACACTGATACAAAATTTGTATCACTGGTTCGAAATTTGTACCACATGTGTGATACTATTTTAATATTAGTTATGATAATGTTCTAGTATCACTATTTTTTTCGTCCAGTCGTTGAATCAAAAACATCGCTAGGGTGAAAGTGGTGCAAAATGAGACACCCAAATTTTGATACTGAAAATTTCAAATTGGCTACTACTTGCTTGGGCTGATTATTTTGACCCATCCTTTTTCTAAAAGCGCTAATTAATCATTTCTTAACGAAAACAATTTTTTTTTTTAATTTTAACCAATAACGTCACATTTTGCTCCTCTGTTTCGTTTTGCCCACATCTTCCTCTAAATGTATATTTCTGTGGTTATGGAGGTCGAACATATTTTTTCATATTAAAATAAGATACAAATTTAATCTAATTTTCGGAAATTTTGTTTATAGTTGCTGCCAATAAAATATAATTTTGAAACCACGTGAATAGGAAGTTTTTGAGTGCTCTAATTATTAGTGCATGATACACTGAAAAAATAATTTCTTGCGACCAGTAAAATTTGCCTTGGGGTAAAAAATGTTATTTTTTCTATGTACAAGTGTACTAAATAAAATATTAGTCGATTAATTTCTAAATAAAATGCAGTATTTACTCTAAACAAAAATAAAGTATAGAGCAGACAAAGGCAAAAACACAGACACCAGACTTTGAATAACATTAGAGAATTAGTAGAAAAAAGACGACAATTCCTAAGAACCGATAAACGTTTTCAAAGTAAAAACCAATTCCTGGTCCTGGTCATGACAGAATCCCAAACTCTTGTGCGTGATGTCTCAGAAAAAAAGAATCTCAAGGTCTTAAGTGTTATATCTAGTATAGTGTAATGGAGCTGTCTGGTTAAAAAGGTTTTTTTTATTTTTTTAAGAGTTTCGTTTACTATCCGAACACGATCTTGACTACCGAAGTAATCTCGAGGAAACAATCTCTACTCTTGACTTCCTTTATAAATGCTCACCAAAAAACACTCATCACAGAAAAGTCTAGGGATAGAAATAGTAATCATATTATTTTGTTTTCGAAATTAATAACACTAAAGGGTCAAAGGATTCCGATCGATTTCAAACATTTAGAATCTGCTTTAAAAATTTTTTTTTTCATTGGAAATATCACTAAATCATCGCAATTACAGATTTTTTGAATATAAGTTAAATTAAAATATTAGGAATATTTTGTTTTCTTATAAAAAATTATGCTTTTCGAAATTTCCAAGCTAATATATATTTTTAGCCAAAAAATTTCACGATTTCATTCAAAATAATTTTCTTACATGAAGTTGCTGATATTGGTTTGGAGTAGGGTAAATACGTTTCCATTTTCTTCTATTAGATAATTATTTTTCAACTTAGATATGAAATTTTCAGTGTAAAAATTTTTATCGATTTACTACTTATAAAAATATTGTGATTACAAAAATGATATATTTTTTTTTAGTGCAATAATTAAAATCACAAAAATAAATTTAATTAATTAATTTTTTTTGCATCCCATTATGCCCCGTATCCGTTTAAATTTTTATTAAATTTCATAAAAATGTTTTCAATAGTCACATTGCGTTTTTATTTAGCGTTATAAAACTCATACCGACGTTCCCATTAGCAAAGTGTCTAACTGATTATTTTTCGTAGGTGAATGTGTGCAATTTTCAGATACTACTAGTCAAAGAAAAAATCATTTGAGTAACCTTGACAAAAATACTATACATATACTAGATATAGAATTGATTTTTAGATGAAAAAAAAATTTTAACTTCCTTTTTTTCGCATAAGTGGAGGATTCTCTGAAATGGAGTTAGACCATTTGCTAATTAGAACGTCGATATATGATAGAATATTGTCATAATGAAGGCTGATTATTTTTTTTTTTTTTTGTTTGTAATCTTTAAAGTAATTATAGGTATAAAATAGTAATCACAGGCATTATACGTAGTGAAAAAAAATAACCTCGTTATCAGTAATACGACAAGAGTCATTAGGACAGTATCTAAATAAAGTTTAAAAAATATACTGTCAGTTATAAAACATGTTATTATTGATAATAGTCGTTCAACTGTTATTTGTAATCGAAATACGAGCAAAAGTATTACAAAATATTTGTCTCATTCCTGGTTTTTATGTATGTATGAAATATAATTCATTTATTTATATTGTTAATTATTAATCAATATCTTAGACGCACGGAAAAAAAAACTGTTGCTGTAACAGGAACTGGTCCTGTAACAGCTACAGGACTTATTCCTGTTGCAGCAACAGTTTTTTTTTTCCGTGCGGATAAGGGGGAATAAAATTTGATTATTTACTCTGGTAATAAAATACAATTGACGAGGATGTTAATCAGTGTTTAAAATAAATTTATTAGGTTAAGAATTTATAAATTACAGAAAAATATCAATTTGTCAGTGTAATTAAAATACTAAAGTGTCGGCGTTATTTCCCGGGTATACATTCTAAATTTATTTTTATTGTATCATTAAAGCTTAATGTAACAATTATTTTTATCTGCCCGACAAACTTGGGAATTTTGTAAATTTTAAAAATAACATACGCTTAAATTTATTGATCACTATTTTCGAAAAACAGTAGCCATTTTTGTGAAACTGTTTTATAGAAAAAAGAATGTACTAATAACAAAATATTATCTCACTATAAATATGCATGGTTATTTTATGAGCTTATTAGGATAAACATATATATTTTTATATTCACAGTGCACGGAAAATGATGATTGCTGTTCGAACTTATGTCTGAGTCGAATGGGAACTAAATATCATTATTGTGAGCCGGAAAATATCACTTCTACTGTTATTACTACGATAGAAAAAAAAAAAATTATTAAATGCTTTAAAAATGGCGAAATAGTAAGTAAATTTTAAAAAAATTTACCCTCTTGTATATAGAGTAGGTAAGCTGAAAAGCGTGAAAAGAAATTCATTTTTTTGTCCTGGTATATAACTCTGAATTTATTACTTTTCACTAAAATTTGAAGAGAGTAAGGGCCATTTTTAGTTGCCATAGTAGAAATTTTTTCGGCGCAGGAGGCGGGATAGGGCGAAATGGGCTACCCTGTACATGTGAATTTGTTTTTTTATTTAGCCCCCAAATAATGTCCCATTATGCCCTTCCCGCTTTATCCGGACTTAGTTAAAGACTGTTACTATTTCCAATACCGAAATTTAATAATAATGATAATAATAATAATAGACATTTTCAATCAGTTCATTAATGAGAGCTCTACTTGTCTTTTTTTCCATGAACTATTAATTTATAAGACTACATAATTATTTTATTTACTACAGTGTCAGTCCGACGTTGAGTGCTGTTCTAAAAAATGTGTTACTCTCAAAGGATTTTTCAGTAATAAAATTTGTGCAGAGTCAAATCGGTGCATTAGATCTGGACATTATGTTAGTATTGAAAAAAAATGTTTTATTTTTCTAAATAACTAAAAATAGTTAAATTTATTATTTTTATTTATAGTGTACAGCAAACAGTGATTGCTGTTCCAATAAATGTTGCAATGTAATTGGAACTCCACTTCATTATTGCATCAATAAGAAAGAAAATTTATTTCAAACAAAAAATTAATTTTTTCAATTAGAAAGTTATTCATTTCTTTAATCTTAATTGTGCGACCAACATAGTAAAGCATTATTATATATGATATGAGTATTTTGGTCATGAACGATTTCTTCATGTGGATTCTTAAAAACTATATTTTGAATTTTGGATAAAATAAATAATCTTGATAAATATTCTAATTTATTTTATTATTAATTTCTCATTATAAAATCTGATAAATAAATCCTACTGCTATTACTTACTCTCATTAAAAATTTTCAGGATTATAAAAAAACCACATGTATATATATATGTCTAGGGAGGTGAGGGGGGGGGGGGGGCAAGTACTTAAGGAATTACTAAATTTTTGAGGATTCGAATACGTTAAATCAATTTTTTAAAATGATATTCAAAGTAAATAGAAAAAATATTCAGTTTTTCGGGCAAAATGGAGCACCCTTTAAAAATGTAATAAATATTATCTGGAAGAAATTTCAATTTTTCTATGTAGGAGAGGGTGGGGCAAAGTAGGCCCCCCTAAAATTTGAAAAGCCTTAAAAATTTAGGAGCAAAGTGGGTCCCCCAAAAATTTGAAAGCCAAGTGAGCAGCCTGAAATTTTCTATGAACGAGGCTCATAATAAGTCACCTTTACTTTTTTACGACTATTCATTTATTACTTATTAGCTTATTTATGTCTTACCCATTTTTGTCCACTTTGCCCCATATTTTTAAATTCGTAATTTATTATGAACACAGCTTATTCATAACATCCTTAAAGTGAAGAATTTAAAAAAAGTAAAACGAACAATAAATTTGTCTCACACAATTTTTTTAGATAGGGGCCCGCTTTGCCCCTAATTTTCGATTTTTCAATTTTAATGGACACAACTTATCAATGTTAAATAACAAATAAGGGCCTATAAAGTAGTGTAACGAGTAAAAAAAAGTAAAGATAATCCCATTTCTAGCTTACGGGGCCCACTTTGCCCCACCCTCCCCTACTTATTTAAATAATTATCTGTGTTATACGCAATTTATTAAAAAATTACACAATTTTACTCCCAGCACTTCAGTCACCAATAAGAGAAGGGGGGGGGGCAAAATTTAAGGGACCCCCCTTCCCCCATTAGGGAAGAGAGGGGAACAATGGGCCCCTGGGGGCAAAATGAGCTGAAATTTATATTACATATAAGCCCTCATGTCTTAAGAGGCCCATTTTGCCCCACCTTCCCCTAATTTAATTAATTAATAAAATCACTGTATAACTGTAGTGATCGAGTAAGTAAAAATATTCACAAAGTAAAATATTTTCACCACCGAAAAATATGTTAAAACCTTAAAATTTTTTTAACACCGGTAAAGAACCTTTTCTCCTTCAGCGGTGTTATTTTGACACCACTTTCGGTGTAGAAATTTAACACTGAAAATTTAAACACCTACAGCGCCTTAACTTACCTCGGTTTTTTTTACAGTATATATATAAATATATTTATTGCTTAATATAAATTTATATTAATGACGTACATTTTCGTTGTGATTGTAATTTATTGTTGAAAGTCCAGTATATAATAATGTCTTTCCCCGCAACAATCCAATTATCTTTATTTTTAAATTTGATATTGCCTACTTTATTAATAAAACTAACTATAACTGTTTTAGAGACAGAAGTACTGAAGAGTTATTAGAATCAGTGGCAGCAGAGCTAACAAATATTTTTCATAAAATATGGTATCATTATTTTTTTTTATCGTTAAAGTATCAATTGTGATTGTAATACAAGCAAAAGTACTGAAAAAAGATCTCTTACCTATTGGCAGTCGTGTATGTATAAATTATTAGAAAACGCCGAATGCTATTACTGCAATTACTCGGAATATTCATTAAATTAATTTAATATTAACTAAGGGTCACTTCGACATAAATATTTTTAAAATTTTAATCAATTATTTCAAATCTGCCCGATATTGAATTAAAAGTCTATTAAATATAACATTTCAGTGTTCATTTGACAGTGACTGCTATACTGATAATTGCAGTCTAACGATTAGTAAGTCTTTCAAAAGTTGCATTTCAAAAAATCAAAATTTACCGAGCAGTGACATGGCTCCATTGTTTAGTAGACCAAATCCAACATTTTGTATTTTAACAAACCACTATGTATGTAAAAAAATTACACAGCCTGAAAAAGGACAAATTCATTTATTAAGTACCCAAGAATTTAATATTAAATGAGACATTTTTATTAAACATAGTGTACGACGAACGATGATTGCTGTTCTCAGGTGTGTAAGCACATAATATTTACCAAACTAAATTATTGTCAGATACAAGCTGACGATGTTCCGTACAATATTAATTATGAGTTGACTAACCCTACACCAAATTGTTCATCGAATGGCAAAAGCGTACGTAAATACTCTTGGATTTATAATTAATATTATAATAATGACTTTAGACCGCTTGTTCTACTTAAGACAATTTGAATTATAACTTTCTGCGAGTCGAACTTTTAAAATTTTAATACTAATTTTTTAGTAAACAACGTAAATGATTTGGAACTTTATGAGGGCGAGTTTTGAGTCTAATGAGAATGTTTTTAAAAAATTATGAAAACGTATGTTCGCTACATTTTTCTTTTCCAATATCAAATTTTTGAATTTTTTCTGAACGAGGGAAAATGTAGAATAAGACATTTTGCAAATTATGCTTCAAAAACGTTTTCATTATAGACTTAAAAATCGTCCAAATATGGTTCTAAATATACAAATGTTTCATTAATGAAATCCTAAAAGATCGAGAAAAGTTCAACCTGAAATTCTGATCTGTTTCAAATTTTGAAATTCTGCATGTCAAACTTTTTTGGAATTTTTTTTTCAACGAATTGTTTTTACACGGGTATATCTATAGACAAATTTCGTCAAATATAATTATATCTGAATACTTTTTTTTCATATCTTTTGATAATTTTTTATCATAGCTTAAACTCAAAATTGAAAGTTTTAATTTATAAAATAATCTATTATATAATTAAAAATAACCATCTTTATTTATTCCAGTGTTTTGATAATGATCAATGCTGTTCTCATAAATGCTCTTTTCATTTTGGCAGTTACAAGACTATTTGTATGCCTGAAGTGTAATACATTTATAACTACAAAAAATTTTGATTCAAACCAAAAAAAGTTTACAAACCCTTAATCTAATTTTTAAAATTAAATTACAATTCTTTAATTTACTAAAATTATTTTTTTTAAACAAAAATTATCAGTAAAAAAATAAAACAGGTTTCTTGAAAAACTATTCGCAATTTTTCGTCCCGATCGTTGATCATAAATTTATTTTTTCTTTTATACATTTGAGTATAGAGACCGGATCGTCGACTTTAATTAAGCTCTTTAATGCCTTATATACATATAAGACATATAAGAAATATATATAAAAAGAACCAGCTAATAATCGGTAGCGAGCACACGACATTCGATGAAGATCGATCACGTCTTATAATATTCCATCATCTTGCTACCAATTTATTATTTTTTACTCTCATCCCTCATTTACTTTCTCATATAAATTTTCAGTGATTAATTATAATAATAATAACTAACCCACGATACAAAATTAATGGACTTGAATATTCATTACTATAAATTGTGTAACTTTTTTTCTTACTTAAACTAAAAATAAATAACATGATAAACAGGGTGTGCATCTAATCGTTAATTTAGCTTTAGCTACTTCTACTTATACTACTTTTACCTCTACTTCTACTTATGAATCACGATACTATACTACTCCGGTAGTAGTTCAAGTGGTTCATTAATGATATGGGCTTTTAGTTTACTGGGTACAATCTTTACTAACCTTATATATAGGTATATATAGTCTCAATGACTCGTGGGATGTGTTTAGTGCAAACATTGCAGTTAAGCTGCTATAGATTTGTCGGCACGCGACTTCCGCTTTTTACTGCACGCTAGATAATTTTACCTGAAGAAAACTGAGAACTGAGATTGCGTTTTTTTTTTATTATTTTTTAGTTAGAGTTCATTTTAGTTAATAAATAATTGTTATCTAAATTGATAGTTTATAGGGTAAAAAAAAGTAAATTCTTTTTTGGAACTTGTTCATAGAAGTAAATTTTATCTGAGATTTAATTTTAAATTCCTGAGGGATTTTTTATTAAAATTTTTGAATCATGAAATTTAATAAATAATTTGTTTGAAAAATTGGCCAGAAAATTGTCAGGTTCAACGAGAAATTCTTCATTTAGAACAATACTATAGAAATTGGGAATGAATTCGGAGTTAAAAAAAAAATAACTGCATACGGAGTAAATAGGGAGTTTGTTTTTCCAGTGAAGTGATTTTGGAGTTAACTGGATTTTATTTGAATCCGCATTCACTCCGATTCGGAGTTTTTATATTTAAATAAACTCCCTTTAGGAGAAAATTTAATTTTGAACCGGGGTTTCAATATTAAAATTAACTCCCCTTCAGATTTAATCCAGATTTAATCCTCGTTCTCTCTACAAATTTTCCAAAGTGTACAGAACATAGCTTACAATTTTTTATTTTTGAAAATTAAAAATAATTCTTAATCATTTTGCCCCAGTTTTAAAATTTTAAATTTTAATTACTGACATTTATTGACACCGATCACTTATAAAATTTACAAAATTTATGTGATCCATTTCACCCCCTTCCCTTGCACTCATAGAACAAAAAAAAATTTTCTAACGATTTTTTTTTTTCAGGGAAAATTATAAATTTTCCTTTAAAAAGTGAATTTTTGTTTAATGTCGCGATGTCACAAAACCCTCCCCCGAATTAACGTTAAAAAAAATTTGAAATTTTAATGGAGTAACACGTGGACACAAGTAGAGAAAAAAATATAGTAGTGCATATATTAAGTATTCAAGATGTTAAGGGACATGAATAAAAAAAAGGGTGAATAAAAATAGAATATGATAAAAAAAAGAAAACTCATCACGGGTGAATTGATTTTCTGTAATCTAATCGTGTGACGGGGTTTCTGGTCGAGACTTCCTGGAAATCGGGGCGGCAGCTTGATACAGAGGACCCGCGAATCCTGTGGGCGAAGAACGAGACTGTAGGAGAAAACTCGAAGAAAAATAAAACTAAAAAATTTTTTAAATGGTAAGAGAATAAATAAATAAAATAAAGAGAAAGTGTTTGTGAGATATTCGAGGGAACTGAATAAAGACAACGGCGAGGACGAAGTTGGAATATAAAAGACAATAAAGAGACTTAAAGACGTGGAATGAAGAATAAAACCGAGGAAACTGCTGAGGAAAGACAAGAGGAGAAAAAAAATGTCCTGAGGTGCGGCTATAGGGAGTGGGCAATTTCGCTGGACAGAGTAAAATATTGCTGATAAATAATAATAAGACAACAATTAAATTATTCAATTTATTTTTAATATTCTGTCGGATTAAGTTAATTTTTTTTTTTTTACTATTTATTGCTATAGCTATTCAATTTAAAAAATTTTTAGTGTTTAAGCTTAGCAAAAGTTATCAAACGTTAATTGGCAATCACAACTTAAACACAAGGAAATTAAAAGGGTAAAATTCATTTTTATTTCTTATTAAATTATTTTTCCGCCAATTTCAGAAAAAAAAAAAACAATCTGGGACGGTAGCCCACCTCCAATAAAAAAAAAATTATTTTTGTCAGTTTTAATTACCTTATATTTTTTAAATTCACTTTTATTGAAAAAATTTATAATAAGACATCAAAATAGAAGTTTTTGTTTTTTCAAAATTAACTTTATTTTTTTTTATGTCCCAGGTGTCTCATTTTACCCTAGATACTACAATTCATACATTTTGCTTCTAAATTCCGTATAGTCAAAATTTCCATATAAATTTCAAGATAATTTTTTGTTTTTGAACAGATTTAAGGCTTGGGCCATGTTACCCCAAGTAAATCACACCGTTTAGAAAAGTAAAATGGGATTTGAAAAAGTAGATTTCAGTTGTGATCAATTAGTTAACAATTTAAATATTTTCAAAGATTCTAAACTGTTATTGAAAACAGTAAACACCCAGGATGTTTATCCCCCATTACGGACCACCAACTACGTACTTTATTAAAATATATAGACAAGTTTATTGTTTTTTTTTTTTTCTTTTTTAATTTTTTCATTTCAGTAAGTGAAGAAAGTGAAATTATATTGAAGTGAGTAGTATAGGTAAAGAAGACTGATAAGAAATAAACTAACCGTAGACTGGCGCCACAATATATTTTCATAGTTTAGTATAGTGTACAATATTTTTTGGTCGATAAGTAACTTTTGTCAACGATCGAACAGAAATGTCGTTAAAGATTTCATTTATGTTGTCCGAAAGACATCTTCCTAAAGTGGCGCCAGTTCAATAGTGACAAAAATTTTAAAAAATGACTCATGTTTAACCGTTTCCGAAATTAATCTTGAGAATAAAAATTGATTGCTAAGTTCGACTCAATTTATTACTCATCTATTATTCGTTTTTTTATTTTTTTTTTGTTTTTTGATATAGAGATATTTAGTAAAAAGAAAGGTAATATTGGTTATAAGTTATAAGGATTTGTTAGACGCGTGCCCCGTGTGATAGGATTATGTACACTCAAAAAGGATACGTGACCGTGTTCAAACACGGGTGGGCACATGCAATGAAGAAGCTGAACCCAAAGAACCTTTACTTTGGAATCTTCGAACTACGAGATGCTTTTTCGGGGGCAGAATGTTGGCGCCGGTTCTTAAACTTCCTCTCACCACATTCTAGACATCGTATTTACACGTTTTCTTAATTTACTTTTTTTTTTCTTTTATTTTAAGGTGAATCGTTGATCTTCATTCTTTCCTAACTAATCCACTATTTATTTATTTTTATTTACGTAGAAAATTATTATTAATAATTTTTTTTAATTATTAGATATTTTTTATTTGTTAAAGAAATGCTGTCATATATATTTATTATATAAATTTACCGTCGGAACAATATAAATTATTGATCGTAATGAGAAGTGACGGTAATTTTTATATTCTGTCAGATCAAGAAAAATTTACTGACAGTTGAGGCAGAAACAGGAAAATTTAAATTTAGTTACACATTAGTTAAGAGGAAAAAAAGTAATCATATCTGCACGGAAAAAAAAATAGTGGAAAAATTAGTTTCAAATATCAGCAAAATCTCTAGACTTTGAAACTGTAAAAATTACAAAACGTAGTAATTATTACAGTTTTATCAGTTCAAATACATTAGAAACTGTTCGTGTAAAAAAAAATTGTTGAAAGATTAAAAAAGTGTTGACTATTATAAACTTCAAAACGTGACACAATGACGAACTTTCTTTAAACGATATTCAAACTTCTGAAAATACACAGAAAAAATAAATAATTGACTTAATACTACAAATTAACATTTTTCAGTGCAAAATATGATTCCGAAAAATATTTTTCGCTTCAAGTTTCAAACGTTTGAAAGAAGTTAAGATGACTATTTTTTCATTCCCATCCCTTTCTGGTTGCCACAACCATGCACTTTTCTCTCAATGTAATTTTTCCATGCGTTTATTTCAATTTATGCAGATAGCCAACATGGTCCGGTTTAACCATGGCACCATAGAATTTTTCAAACAAAAATAATTTCTGCATGTACTTCACAATTTTCATCATTCCATACAACAATTAATTAAAGAATTTCAAAAAATAACTATAAACTTTTCTGTGCTTCGGTTCAGATACGAAATGAGTTAAAAATTTTCCAATTAATTTTTTACAAGACTATTTTCAGGACTATAGTAAATTAGCGCGGGAACCAGTATTAATTTTAAAAAATAACTAATGGTAAATTTTTTCATCGGTCAATTATCCATAAAATTTTCATTGAATTTCTATGTCTTACATCACTAATTGTTACTTTTTTTTCAATTGACATTAAAACTAATACCCTTAACTTTTGTCTCCATAGATCAAATTTTTTCACTATATTCCGATCTACGAAAATTTTTTTCAAGATTAAAGCAAAAAAAATCGAACCATGAAAGTAAAAAAGAAAAATTTCAGTAAATCTGTACAGTCGAGTCGCGTTATAAGTCCGGTTTGTATCTTTTTTTTTTAACCAGACTCGCGTAAATATGAGAGAGACACTAATAGGACTTATAACGCGACTCGGCTGTAATTAAAAAAATATTGAGATCTAAGTCGATCAATTTGAAGTAAATAATTTTTTCCAAGTATATAATGCATTAAATAAAATGATAATTGGACTATAAATAATAATAAAATTGTAAAATGGAGCAAAATATAAATAATGTGTATCGTACAACAAATACCTCGGATACTTTACCTTCTCTTCTCTCAACAATTATCATTTTTCGTCCGACATTGTCCGAAGAGTATATCTCTTTACAGCAAGCGATAAATTATACACGCGGTAGGGATACATTATAATGCCTCAGCTTAGTCCAGGTTGAGTTAAGTCTGCAAAAGTTGGAGTGAGATCATCCCAGCAGAGGACTAATGTAGAGAAAGAGAATCTTTCAGGCCAACACAAGTTCGCTGGCTGCCGGATCATACACATGTGAACGTGTGTTGCCCGCGAGTTTATAAAAACCAAAAAAAAAACATTTACTATGTATGTAAGTAATATAAGGAAGATAAAAAATAAATAAATAAGAGTAAGAAGAGGGATCGTGGTGAGAGGGCGGCGCCACGTTTGCGCCGTAAGAGAAACGTCCAGCTGAAGAAAAAATAAAAAACCAAATAAAAGAAAAAAAAATTTGCGGCGAGACTGGCTAACATGGAATAGCCCTTAGCGTTCTTGGGGCCGGTACGATAGCCGACTCTTTTAGGCTGATGGACTCTCCTCTTACCTTCCTACCCTTCATCACTCAACGCTTTTTACCCTCCATCTCTTTCCCATCCTATTCTTATTTTTATTTTTACTTATACTGTAAATAAAAAAAAAAAATAAGCAATTACTGATTTCAAATATTTTTCAAAACAATTTTATTAGTCATTAAATAGTACAAATTATTTACTTTATATTTATATTTATATGTATAAATTTAATTGACTGATTTATCTAAGATTTTTATTTTAAAACTAATTATTAAAACAATTATTAAGTTGATTATTATAATTATAATTCGATTGACAAAAAAAAAGTCGAAATTTTTTTTCTTTACTTTAAATAATTCATATATATATATATATGAATTAATTATATATATATAAATTAATTATAAATCTTTGGATGTATAAAATTTATATACAATATGTAGAATCTCATTGATTAAAAAAATTAAAATGGATAAAAGCAGTCGCGTAACACTTACGTAGTTGTATATACATATTTAGATATATTTATGTGTTTATATATGGATGTAATATGTTTGAAAATTTTTTTTTATTATTTGTAGGTAAGATTGAGTGACTGGTGTTGCTGTCGTTAGTAAGTGGTACGGAGCAGTCGATAAAGCGGCTATTTTATTAAAGTATATATATTTAATATATGAGAGACAATGAGTATGTTATCGAAATGGGTAGAAAACTAAGTTATCATGATCTGTCGATATTAGTAGCCAGCGATGTTGATGTTATCACCGTCAGATCCCCGCTGGATTTGTTAATTGTGATTGGTTCTAATGGGGGCACACTGTAAATAAATTAATTATTGTTAATTATAAAATTTAAAAAAAGTTGAGTATTAATATTACGGTTCTATTTTTTTGGATGTCGTTAAAAATGTAATTAAAAACTTTTTTTTTTAATATAATAGCCGTGATAGCCAAATTGACCACAAGTTGATGTCAATTTACTGCCACAATTTGATGTCAAGTTAACTCCAGTAAGTTAGCGAGCAAAAAATTGACGCCAATTCGACGAAAATTTTTTGTATCAATGACGACAAGTTTGCAGCAGTAAATTGACGTCAATTTCCTGAACAAATTGATGTCAAATTGTAGCAAACAGTTACAGGTGTGCAGTTGACGCCAAATTGATCGCAGCTAATTGACATCAATTATCCGACAAGAAACTTTTGCTATCAGAGTATAAAAATTTTTTTGATAAGAACAATGTTCGTATGATAAGAATATTACAATTTTTGGTGGTGATTAAAAAAAAATGATTAAATAAGATGGCGGAAAAATTCGAAAAACCTAAAACTTACGTAAGATTAGTTTGTCGATTCAATACCGCAGCAGAGGGTAATGTGATGGGGGAGTGCGCGTGACCCAATTGCGTTGTTATGGAATTCATGTAATCGTCTTCAACCCTCTCAACACTCCCACCCCTATTCGTGAGCATGTTCAAGTGCAGCTTCGAATCCACTGCAATCATTATATTACATCGATCATTCTAATTTGTATTTACCAACGTATCAAGCAAAACTATACATAATTAGACAAGTATACGTATATGAAAATATATGGGTATTAGAGTCATGTGGAGCAAGTGTGCGCACACTTTCCCCACGACTCTACTGTTATCAAGAAATTAAAGAAAGAATAAAAATTTGAATTATTTTTCATGCGAAAGTCTTTCGAAATTTTGAATTTTCCACAGTACCCTCCCCGATAAATATGAATTTTAAAATTCATAAATTTGTTAATCGAAAATCAACTTTCTGAGATAGTATTGCTTTTAAAATACTTCGGTATTTCTAACTCCTAATATTTGCCAATAATTTATTGTATCATTTTATTATTTTAATCCAAATATAACAGATGGGACTTTCCCGTCCCTTACTCTATATATATATATATATATATATATATATATATATATATATCTTCTATTACATTGTTTATCCCCACACTATTGTCCACTAGCCCCTTTTATTCTCTGTGTACACATATCATACTCTGGCGCCAGATATTCCGCCGCGCAAGCGTGCAATTTATATACCACCCAATGTATATATATATGTATATATATATATATATATATATATATATATATATATTTCGTAGCAATAATATAAGGAAAAAAACTCGTTATAAAGTTATCGCGTTTATTCATTTTACTCTAACCAATCGCTATCATTCGATCCAATCACTCGCACATGGTATGCCCAGCCTTCCCTTATGTCGTCAAATTATCCGCCATCATTGAAATATATATAAATATATATAATTCACGCAATAAATTGAAAATATTAATAGCAATAATCATTAAAATATGACTTATTTTTAAACTAATTTAAAAATTTCCCCTCCCCCTTTCTCTATCTCTACCCCTAATTTTCCGATAAATAGGTAGTATATATATATATATATATATATATATATATTTATTAACTAAATATTTTTTCACCATCCGAGGAATTTGAAATCAACAAGTTTATATAGTTAATTAAATTTAAAAAAATAAATATATAAAACAAATATTATCTTATCCAAGTAGATCAATCAGAACGGATTGTGTAGACGATAATAAAAGTTATATGTGTATATACATATGTGTGTATATATATAGATATTGCTCACCAAAGACTCACCGAGTAAATTTTGTTTCATCTCGGATTTATTTAGTCCAGCACTTGGTCCTGCCAAAACGCCAGACATTCCTGAGTGATTTTTTGGTTTCCTTTTACGTGTTTGTATTCCGTCTTTTTTCATGCTCATGGGCCTGTTTACCTGTTAATTTTAAATATTTAGTTACTTTTTTTATAATTTTAAATTAATAAATAATAATATTATTATTATTGTGATTGTAAAACTTTATAAAATATAAATATAAATAATTTATCAGTTTTATCGTCTACCATTTTTCCATGTTTACATTTTTAATTAATTTATAAATATTTTTAACGATCATAAGATATCACGGTGAATTTTGCCCATTGCAGAAAAAAAATAGTCCAACAATATGTGGAATTGTTATCGGTAGAGAATATATGTGGGTGATAAGCAACGATTACTTATTGAGATCTTTATCAATATATATACATATATATACATATATATATATATATATATATATATTTTTTTTTTTTTTTTGATGAGTATAAACTCAATGTAACAAAGTTCTTAGTAAATTTTTTTATATATTTATTATTAATACTATTATTATTATTATTGTTTATTACTCTGTAACAAATTCGGCGTCATAATATTAAAATAAACTCTTCTTCGGAGTGAAGTTTACTCCGAACTCACTCTGGGTTTAATCCGAGTTTACTCCACAAATTTTTAACAGTGAATTAGTATGAGGTGCTGATGACAATAATAAATTTTACTTTCAATTATATATACATATATTTAAATTTAAATATATTATTAAAAGTCCATAAGTAAAAATAAATTGCAAAGATTAAATTTTAATTTTAATTACTCCGGCATAAGATAGAAGTAGCATTTGTGGCCACTATTCCATTTTTTAAAATTTAATACTTTATTTTAATTAATTAATAAGTATTAAACAAAATTTATAATTCGATAGTGAGAGAAAGTATCTGTGTACACATTTTAAAAATAAATTATGCCATTGCGTATTCTAGAAATTATTTCATTTTATTTTTCCAAGTGTCCAAAACTAGCCCTAAAGTAGCCAAAACGGTTCCTTTACCCTATAGGGAAAAAATGAACTATAAAAATTGAAAATGACAAGTAATATAATGATAAAGTGATCAGTAAATACTATCATTCTAAATAGTAATTTTTTGATTTATTATTGAAACGTGAATAATTACAGGATAAGTACACTGTAAAAAATCACCGGGGTAAGTCCAAGCGGTGTAGGTGTTAAAATCAGCGGTGTTAAATTTCAACACCGAAAGCGGTGTAAAAATAACGCCGCCGCCGGTGTAAATATTCTGTACCGGTGTTAAAAAAAATTCTCCGGTGTTAAAATGACGCCGCCGCCGGTGTAGATATTCTTTACCGATGTTAAAATATTTTACTTTGTGAATATTTTTACTTACTCGATCACTATACTTGTTAATAGATCATATTTTTTATTAATTTTCATTAAAAAACTAGCATTTTTTGTGTTTTATAATCTTTAAAGTTGATTCTCCAAGCAGACGCAGTTTACCCCGCTTCTACACCGGTTACCCTGCTTTTACACCAATATTACTCCGCTTTTACACCGGTTACCTCGCTTTTACACCGGTTCTACTCCGTTTTTACACCGGTTACCCCACTTTAACACCGGTGTTTTTAACACCGGTGAATTACCCCTCCTACACCGGTGTAATTTCATTTTTACACCGGGCGGAGTTAAAATGAGTCCATTTTTAACACCGCTCTTTTTACAGTGTATGAAAATTTATTGTCTATGCAAGAAAAATTACTATTTGAACTTTAAAAATCATAACAGATACTTAGAAAATTAACAACACGTATTATAAAATTTATTATTTGGAATGTTAAAATTCGTCATATTGACACCCGGGTTCTGGGTTATAATTTCAAACACTAATTTTTAAAGGTTATTTTTTTCCATGTATCAAACAAAATAAAAATTGAAATATGATAAATTCTGTCGAATTTTCTTCTATTTGAAAAAATTCTTAGTTACACTGTAAAAAGAGCGGTGTTAAAAATGTACTCATTTTAACTCCGCCCGGTGTAAAAATGAAATTACACCGTTGTAGGAGGAATAATTCACCGGTGTTAAAAATACCGGTGTTAAAGTGCGGTAACTGGTGTAAAAACGGAGTAGAACCGGTGTAAAAGCAGGGTAAACTGCGTCTGCTTGGAGAATGAACTTTAAAGATTATAAAACACAAAAAATGTCAGTTCTTTATAAAAATTAACAAAAAAATATCATTTATTAACAAGTATAGTGATCGAGAAAGTAAAAATATTCATAAAATAAAATATTCTAACACCCGTAAAGAATATCTACACCGGTGGCGGCGTTATTTTTACACCGCTTTCGGTGTTGAAATTTAACACCGCTGATTTTAACACCTACACCGCTTGGACTTACCCCGGTGATTTTTTACAGTGTACTTCTATTAATTAAGATAAATTTTTTAATGAATTATTTATGATGATAAAAACAATAATATTATTGTTACTTATTATAAAACAATTGCCACGTGCTAGATAAAAATAGTAAATAAATTTATCAATTGAATGAAATATTTAATCAATTGTATATACAATTACTTGAATTAAAATTATCTAGATAATTGAACGTTCTATAATTAATCATATTTTCCTGAATCGAGTTGTTTTTAAATTTCCATAGTAGCAATGCATTAAATATCACTCAATTAATCGATTATTTTTATAAATAGAGCTATCAAAAAATGGAATATTTTATCGCTCTCAATCAAAAGATATTAACCTGGCGTCTTTTTACTAATAAAAACTTATCGCAAGAATTCGCACACATACATAAATACTATATATATGGATATATGATATGATTACACATGACATAATTGTCATCAAAGCCTCAAAAACCGTTTGATTTTACGATAGTTACAAATGACTCACTTTTTTCATGATTTCCGTCCTTGTATATTTTAGTAACCTGTCAACCGGAAATTACATTAAGATGGAAAATAAATAAACGGAACTGAATCTCAGTCCTCAGTTAAAACACGAAAATGTCTAAAATATCATAGATTTTAAAGGTGTAAAAAATAATGATCATAAACTTTTTTGTTTGTTTCCCTGCAACCCTTTTCCAATCTTAAAAAAATATAATAATAGACTGTAAAAAAAAACCGGGGTAAGTTCAAGCAGTGTAGGTATTAAATCTTAGCAGCGAAACCGGTGTTAAAATAACACCGCCGCCAGTGTAATTATTCTTTCCTGGTGTTTAAATATTTTTCGGTGTTTAAAATATTTTACTTTGTGAATATTTTTATTTACTCGATCACTACAATTAATTAGTGGTTTTTCAATTAATTACATTATTGCTGATTGAAATCCTGGGCATAAAATTGTGTAATTTTTAAATTACGTCTAATATAAATAATTATTTAAATAAGTTCATAGCAAAATTAAAATTTCCTCCAGATAATATTAATTTAATTTTTATATGTAGGGGAGAGTGGGGTCAATTGAACCAAAAATACTTTGACATTTTTTTTTTATATGAATAAAAGCAAAATGATAACTTTTTTTTTTACAAAATTATAATTTATTATATAGACTATCATTTCTCTTAAGCACATAACTTAACAAATGATGAAAATTTTCAATAAATACGAAATTGTGCAACTGCATCAAATGGTTCAATCGTCCCCTTTGCGGGGGCAATTGAACCACTAGTCGGGGACAATTGAACCAATAGTATTAGAACCACCAATGAATGACTTTAATGAATATTTTACTATTCATTACAGCTTAAAACTAAAATTACAACACTTCTAATAATATTTATTATTTTATATAACATTATATGTTATAACAATCACTTTTAAAACTTCTATCAATATAATTATTTTTTTCTTGGTTAGTTTAGCTTGATTACACATTCTGTCAAGATGCGCGCGCATGTCGGATTACTCACAGTGTGATTCGTGTGGTTCAACCGTCCCCGAGAGTACTGGTTCAATTGACCCCATATGATTTTATTGAAATAATTAGTTTAAAAAATATGTTCAAGAACTATTTAACTAGAAGTAAAGCTAGAAATTTATGACTAATATATGTAAGAAGGTATTACAAAAAAAATGTTAAGATCTCATTTGAAAATTAAAAAGTTATTAAACAATTTGCCAAGAGGTGAAATCAAGGTTTAGATACCTAAAAACACAAAAACTTGAATTTTTTAAAATTAAATCATCATATTGGTTCGAAATTTCGATCAGACTAAGATTTAGTGTATTAAAATATAATTCCAAGAGGACGACTCATTTTTATATTTTTTTCGATTTTTTAAGCTTACTGGTTCAATTGCCCCGTGGTTCAATTGACCCCCTTCTCCCCTAATACATTTTATTTTTTTAATTTCTATTCGTGAAATTTTTTTTTACACTGATTTAACACCACCAAATTACACCGCCTATTATACCAATGTTCTTTCATTTTAACACCGCTCTTTTTACAGTGTAATAATAATAATAATAGTAGTAATAATAATAATACTAATAATTATACTAATAATAATAATAATAATAATAATAATAATAATAATAATAATAATAATAATAATAATATTTAAAGTATATATATATAGGAAATGACACTTAAACCCGCGCTAAGAATACAAGAGCCTTAAATAAAAAGAAAAAAAAAAAAAAAGAAAAACAGAAAGACTAAAACAAAGAAAACGTAGATGGAATAAAACCATAAATAAATGTCATAAAGTTCAACGAACTTTGTTTGCATAAGTTTTTATAACATATAAAAATTATTTAAAAAACAAACGGATTTATATTTTTCATAAAACTTCACTACAAACTCAACAATAAAATAAAAAAAAAAAAAATATTTATATGTATACTTACATTGTGAAGTTTATAATAGAGCCCACATGCATTACAAACAGGTTCTCCATTATTATTTCTCCGCCATAATGTTGTATTACTTGTATTACAATTTGCGCATTGTATGCCGGCTCTTCGTCCACTCTGAAATAATAATAATAATAATTATAAAAATAAATAGTTTATTATTTGCTAAGATATTTCCGTGATTCAACCCCCTAACACTTCCAGTCCCTCGCCGACAATTATAATTGTTTAATTGTTTGAAGAGTTTGAGGACTAAAAAAAAATAAATAAAATAAAATAATGGGCGGTCCCGTCAGGTAAGTAAACTAGAGCAAACAACACCCGCCGCGTCCCGACCTTTGTTATTTGCTCTGGTTTGAGATAACAAGCGTTCTCGAGAGCACAAACATTACTTAATATCGAAGTCGTGTAGTCGAGTATTATAGTACAAGTCGAGAGAGGCTAAACCCTAAGCGTCCATAACGCGGACTCTTATCAGCACAAATACCCGTGGCCTCGTTTGACGATGGACAATTTTTTTGGTATCAGCTAAATTGATTTTATAACTGGACACTTTTTTTTTTTAGCTGAACAATATCCGGAACCCGGGACATTTAATTGGATCACAAATTAATGGATGACAAATTTTGAATTATTTTGATAAAATGTAATGAAACTTTTTTTTTACAGTTATCTGGAGTAAAAATATTCACAAAGTAAAGTATTCTAACACCATGAAATTTTTTTAACACCGGTAAAGAATATTTACACCTTCGGTGGTGTTATTTTAACACTTTTTTCGGTGTTGAAATTTAACAGCGAAAATTTTAACACCTACACTGCCTAAACTTACCCCGGTTTTTTTTTACAGTGTAGTGAATTAGGCTTATAAGTTGTATGTATATATATATATATATGAATCACTTTATGATTTAAGTGTTTATTATGACCTTTACGGTTATTTGTCTAAGACTTTGTCATATCCAGGATATTTTCTATGACTTCATTTTTACATAGACTGTACTTAGTTTACTAAATCCTTATGATCTAAAGACAATAAGCTGTCATTCCTAAAGAAACATTAGTGAAAAATGATATTTTTTTACAAAAAAAAGAAAACGATTTTTAATGGTTTTAAAATTATATTTTTGTGACGCGTCCACTGTAAATCGAAGTGTTTTAGTTTAACACCTAAATATTTTATTGCCATTTAAATACGTGGTACACCTTAATCACTTTTTAAACGTTTGCAAGTATTTAAAAAGTGACGACAATGTATTTAAATGGCAATAACACTTGGGCTAAAAATGATTTTGTAGTGAATTTATAGTTCCCTTATAATTCATTTACGTCAATTCTATTTATTATTTTATTTACACTGTAAAAAATCGGGAGTTTTAGAGTTTTGAAAAAAATTTCTATGTACAGAGTAAACAAGAAGTTTTTTTTCAGAGGAATTATATATGGATTTTATTTTAATCCGCGTTTTTTCTAATCCGTAATTTTAATCCCGCGAAAAATGAATCATATATGTCTATATATAGAGCATATGTGTAAAATACATGAACATTAGCTATTTATGAAATATATATAGATCTCAAATGTTCTGTATATGAAACGTATGAAAATTGACCATTTATGAACTATATATAGATCATATATGCTCCACATTTGAATCATATATGAAGTATATGTTTCACATATTTCGTACGTGTTTCACATATGATCTATATATGGTACATAAAAGGCTAATTTTCATATATGTTCAATATATGAATCATATATAGTACCCATGTGGCCAATTTTCATATATGATCATATATGATTTGTTTTCCACAGCATGTTAATATAAACTCTTCAGAGTGAATTTCACTCTGATGAAAAAATGTCGTAAGTAAGGAATCATCTGCTCCGCTTAGTTTCAAATTCACTCCGAATTTAATCGTCTTCTAAAATCAAAGTGAAAAGTTCTCCAATCAGTGAATATTATCTGCGAATCAGTCCCAAGTATATCACTGATTCATACTTGGGACTGATTCGCAGAGAATATTCACTGTTTTCAGTACTTTTCACTGATTGATTTTAAAAGATCGCGTTTACTCTTGAAAATCTTTTTACACTATAGAGCCATGAAAAACATAAAACATAAAATAAAATAAACTCACCGCAGCAATAGTTTGTTTCATCTTAGAATTATATCTCATCGTAGCTCTATTCGCCCCATTAGGTTTGTTATAAATTTTACACGTATTACATAGAAAATGTCCAGTTCCATCTCTTCTCCACAGTGTCGTCATATTAGCTGCGCAGTTAACGCATTCTTTTGTTTCAGTCATAACAGAGCCATCGAAAGCTTCATCTTGCAAACTCGCCCATGGTGAAGATCCATTGCTCGCCGTAACATAACCACCGCCGTTGTACATAAGACCTGCGGAATCGGTTGCCGAAATAGTCGCAACACCTGGGTAACTCTGTACGTACTCGAGAGTCGGTGGTGATGCTGAACCAGCTGGTTGCCAAAATGTTTCTCCAGTTTGCTTGACATACTGGAATGTCGGCGTGCCAGCTGATCCATAAATCGTAACTTGTGATCCCGGTGAACCCGGTTGTTCATGATACAACTGTGTCGTTCTTCCACTGCTGATCAGTGACGAGGAAGACAATGTGGGATCACTTTTTATGTAAACTCCAGAAGGTGCTTCAACCTAAGATCAATAGAGTAAATAAACGGGCCAATTTGTTGATAAGTCTTATCTTTTACTTGATAGTTACCTCGGAATTTCTATTGGAATGTCCTCCCGGATAGTTTAGGTAAGTTATTTCCGGTTTGGCGTAACCGTAACTGTTGCCGTGTTGAAAACCATCAGGAACATACTGGGCATATTGTACGGCCTGTGATGGTGGCAATGGAACAGTCTCTAAAGTCGTGTAAGTACTACTCGTTTTTATGCTTTCGGACGCTGCGGCAGCAACTGCTGCAGCAACGTCGTACTTAATCGCTGCCTCGGAATAACCTGTTGGGACTAATTGATGCTGCGTCGTCCGGACGACTTCAACGGGCGTCGAATAAGACGCAGGTGACCCTAAGACCGTTGATCCTGATTGAGACATCGAGACACTGGGTTCGAAGTCTTCAGAACTGGGTGACTCGTATCTGCTGTTCACTTGGCCGTTTTCGTGGGGACTGAAACGGTGTGACTGGGGATGGTGGTGGTGGTGGTGGTGATGATGCTGCTGCTGACGACGGAGGTCTTCTTGCATTCGCTGGACTTGGACAAGCATTGGGACTTTTCGGCCGTCTGTTGTGTCGGAATATACGTACACGCGTTCTACTTCTGGTCTTTCTGCGGTTATATATCTGAAAATAGTAAATGATTAATTGGATTAATGTCAAATTAATTTGAGAAGCGAAGCTGGAAACTCTTCTTTTTTCCGTAAGTAAAAATTTTAAAAAACTCATCCAAAATTTATTCCGATTTACAAAAAGTCATCCGTAAAATTTTCAACGCAATTACTCATGTATTAAATACTTTATTAGACACATTTTATACTTCATGAACTAGAGTATGTAAACTACAATTACCAATAAAAAAAACTTACTTTGGTGGTTCTTTTAGTGACAAAGTAATAGGATGACCATCGGAATTTTGTGTCTCAACTTGTAACTCATCCCCATTATTAGAATAAACAACCTGCTGATGCTGATTACTGTCCGTACTGTTGTTATCAGCCGGCAAATGTATATAAGATTGTTCTTGATAATGAGAAGTTTGTTCATTATGTTGATGATCTGCAGTTTGTTGCTGCTGATGAATTATCTTATGATTAGTTTTATTTTCCCCAGGGCTAGAGACTGGCGAGGGCTCGGAGTCTTCAGCAATAGTTTCAGTAATATGTCCAGTGGTAGTGATCGTCCTGACGTGCCGACGTGTCGTCGTAACGATCGTCGGCCCATTGACAGGACTTCCAGCTCCGGCCTGTTCTTCAGCCGTCCGCGGAATCTGCGGGGAAGTTTCTTCAGGATGACGGGCCTCCCAATCATTTTTTGTTTCCTGCTTCAGCGAATTCTCCTTCATCGTATCCTACAACACATTTCAACATTCAAAATTACATTTCATTTTTTTTTAAATCAAAATTTTTATTTCGTCTGTTAAAATTTTTCAGCTTTTGCTAGAAAGTGGATTAGAAAAAAATTAAAAAAAAGACACGCGACTCAAGTTTACACAAAACACACAGCGCACACTTATATTGATATATATGTCCACATAAAATGTATAAATGTGTATATATATGACGACACACCTTGTCCGTCGTAAGAAAAAAATTGTTCAAGACCATCGTCGGTTTATTTGCTAAAGAACGCGTCACTTCCGCTCGACAATGTCAAACTTTAACTTCCGCCGCTCAATATTCACTAATTGATTTTTTTATTTTATTACTAAATTTCTTCGTCTTCATAAAAATACGGATAGTAAAAGAAATAAATATAAAAACTTGAAAAAAATTTTAATTCCCGGGAGATTTAAATTTTTTCACTACACGGTAATCAAAAAAATTAATTATTTACCTCAATAGTTGCGTGACGCATCGAGTTGGTTATTGTTTAACAAAATACACGATTATTTATTTAAAATTTATGTACTGGTTTGTTATAAAAAACGTAAGCGAGTGAGGGTAAATTGTATGCCGATAGACCGAAGAGTTTTCGTCGGCAATCTGATGATGACTGACGGAGAACCTGAAGAGCTTGGAGTAGGTGACGAAGTTTAAAAAAAGGTGAGAGGAGATAATGAAGAGATACCAAGGTGGGGGTGGAGGTGCTGGCCGTGGAGGTGGAAGTGGTCGTGGTGGTCGCGTGTCAACTGAACTCATCTTAAAAGTTAAACGGTGATGCCTTCTCTGTTTAGTTTGCACGGACTATTATTGTATTGGAGTGAGTTTGCGTCTGTGTTGGAGTGGTGATCGCTGATGATGATTATTGATGGCTGGTAGAGATTACTGATGACAGGAGAGTCTGATATCTAAGAGCTGGACGGAGAAAGGTTGAGATTTTAAACGAGGGAGAGAATAGAACGAATGGTTGCACGGGAGCTAAACTCGGGACACTGCTGATTGGACAGCGTCCCCACCGTTATTTCTATTGGTCAGTAGACTTTTTTGCTGATTAACTGCCCGGTGAACATAAAAGTCGGTAGTTCTGATGTCTGGTGGTTTTATAGAGATGTGGGAAAAGGAATTGTCTTTTATGGAAAAATATCAAATTTATATTTCCCGCCGTTGAAAAAATTTTAATTAGTTTTTTTATAGGAATAGTAATCTAGTTAATTTTGTAATAAAGGCTTAGTAAAAATAGTCTAGCTGTACAACTTTACACTGTAAAAAATCGAAAGTGGATTCGGAGCAATTGCGGATTTTATTCAAATCCAAATTCACGCCGTCAATCGGAGTTTTGAATTTTAGAAAAATTACTTCGCATGCGGAGTAAATAGGAAACTTGTCTTTTTAAAGGAGTGAATTCAGAAAGATCTGAAGTCAACTTCAATCCATATTCACTCCGATTCAAAGTTTGATTATTAAATTAAACTCCCCTTTAGAGTAAATTTCACTTTGAGGAATCAAATAAAGGAACAGTCATCCGCTCCTTATTTACTCCGAATTTAATCCGTCTTCATCGCAATTTTGTTTTAGTGTGTGATTTGCCAGTTTGAAAATCTAGTAACAGCCAAATTTTAAATGGTTCTATTTATTTGTATTTTTACACTATGATTCTATTTATGCATAATCTCGTCTATTTTTTAAATAAAATGACGAATTTAAAACAAAATTTATTGGATCTTGATGAATTTTAAGAGTAGGCAGACATATACTGTAAGAAATCAGGAGTAAATCCGGATTTTATTTCAATCCAAATTCACTCTGTAACTCGAACTTTTTAAGTCAAAAAAAATCACCCTGCATACCGAATTAATAGGGATTTTTTTTTGGCCAAAATAATTTCGGAGTAGTGCGGATTTTATATCCATCTGCATTCACTCCGATTTGGAGTTTTAATATTAAAATAAACTTCCTTTCGAAGTCAATTTCACTTCGAAGGGATTAAATAAATAAATAATCATCCACTCCCTGAATTCTTTTCAGTTATAACTAAAAAATATTTAACTTTTATGTGTTGTAGACACTCTTAATACAAAATTTTTATTGCATACCTCAACTGCGAAGCGTCAAGTGAATTCTGTTTCAAAAATTTGCATAGTAACTTCTAAAATATTTAGGTATGTTCAAATTTTCATCCATATAAAGTAATAAAAATTTAAATAATTCGCATAAAAAAATATTAAAAATATACAAAGACTTCTAGCTGTACCCAAAATATCAAATATTTGAGCTTGCAATTTTATATTTATTTTTTAATACGAATTATCTAGAGGATTAGTTTATCGAGCAGTTAAATTTATGGCTGAGATTTTGTATCGACTGAAAAAATTCAGCGGATCAATTTCATATTTTTTATTGACATCGACAGTAAATTAATTTAATAAAAAAATTTAACTCAATATTTTTAGTCTAAAAAATTTGATTTAAAAAAATCAGAATAGAGAACCGTTATATTTTTTAAACCATAATTTATATTATGGAATAAAATATAAATAAATAAATTAATTACACTGTAAAAAATAATTTGAAAATTACAATACAAAAGGTATTGAATTTTCATAACTAGATATTTGAATTGTATTTTCAATAAAAAAAGCTTCAAATTTAATGTACGTAATTTAATAATCAAGCTGGTATTTAAAATTAAGAAAAAAAATATGAATTTTAATAGACGTACTTAAAATTTATACTTATTCTTTAAATTTTCAAAGCAAGCATTGAAAATTCTAAGACACATTGAATTTTAATAATTCCATTTGAAATTTCATAATATTTATTTGAAAATTCAAATACTTGTATATGAAATTGCTGCGCGTGACGTACTGCGCGTTCAGTAATCAAAGATTGTGTTTTAATACTAATTAGTTAAATATATAATAAATTTGAGTAATGTGAGCGGTGTACATCAGACTTTATTGTTGTAAAGTTTTTATTTCCTCGATAATATAAAGTAAATAAAACTCTTGTGATTGAACTGAACATCATTGACAGTATATGTACTGTATACAGTATTAAATGTGATATAGCATAATGCTAATAAACATAATATAGTTTGATAGTGATTTAAATATTAAAATGTGATTTAACTCTAAAATATTTATTTAACTTCTACTTTTTTAAATGTTTAAGAAAAAAAATATAATTACCCGCTATATTAAATTATATTATAACAATGGTTAATAAAAAAAAAAAAATTTATAATGTTGTTCATAAGAAATTGATGACAGCTTACAAAATTTTGAAGTTTTATCAATAAACATTTTGTTACTTAACATACCTAATAGTCTTTAATTTTCATGTAACCATACACTGTTAAAAAAATTGTTTGAATTTTCAAAACATTGTATATAACGCAATAAACACATACAATTGTGTTTGAAATTTCATTGTAACGATCGTATAGAATTTAAAATACTCGCTTTTGAATTTTCAAATAAACGCTTCAGATTTTCATATACATCTATATGGAAATTAAAAAGAGAGTATTTGAAAATTAAATGAAAGATATTTGAATATTAAAAAAATTGTATTTGAAAATTCAAAACGAAGTATTTAAAAATCCAAAGTGTTGATTTGAAAATTCAAAAGCATGTATTTTAAATTCTATATGAAATTAGTAATGAAATTTCAAGCACAAATGTATGTGTTTATTGCGTTATATACAATGTTTTGAAAATTCAAACAATTTTTTTAACAGTGTAGTGCAAAAAATATTTAAAAATTTTTAAGATAAAAAAATAAATAAAAAGCAAACTATAAATTACGAGGGATGTAAAGTGAGAAAAAAAATAAAAAAATATATTAAAGTCTCTGGTGATTGACACAGAGTTAAGCGCTGCAGAGGGGTACGTTATTTATTTAATGATAAAGTTGCAAGCCAAACGGCGTTAAAGAGATAACAGTGTTGTAGTTTTTAAAAAAACCCGGTACATCTATATATAAATGTACTTTTTATATTTTATATTCTCTCTCGCCGATTTCCAGCCATCAGGCATCACGAGCCGCCATTTTGTCTACACGCATGCCCGCGTGTAAGAGAAAAAATAAACATCACCCAAATAACTTCGTCATTGCACACCCTCGGGTGCAATGACTCACCAATATTTGGCACACCCGCAGCGATAGTAAACAAAAAAATATATTTCTCAACATTTTTCACTCTCTATTTAACACTAAACCATCTCTGATTCATAACACTGACTAACCTAACTACAGTAGTTAAATAATAATAACGACTCATTTGTGTTCATAAAAGTATGACGTATTAAGTATGACTACTAAAATAAATCAAAGCTTAAAAATTAAACCACTGACAGTAGGGAAAATCTTCGAAGGAATTTCAAAAATTTTAATTTTAATTTCTAAAATAAATTTTAAAATCATGAGTTTTTATTCCATGGTGTGCATTCTTGTGCTTCATGTAAATTTCAATAAAACTCAGATTAAAATTTAATTAATACTTGGGGTAAATTGGGCTTAGAAAATTTTTCACAAAAATAAATTAATTTTCATTAGGAAAATTCGACTTTTCTATGAATTATAAAAAAGTATGGAGAACTTTTTTAATTCGAGTAATTTCGCGCCAAAAAAAAAATTATTTAAAGAATTTACGTTGAGTGAAAAAAATTTTTGAGTAGATAAAAATTAATTGCAATCGATCGAAGAAAGTAATTAATTAATTGAGTAAATTGGTGGTAAATCTCGTGGTGCCTGAGTGAGTTTTGTTATTTAAATATTTTTTCTAAGATATGAGGGCTGATAGGCGCCGATGATAGGTCGGGAGTGAGCCTGAGCGTTGTCAAAATAAGCGGCACACTATCGCAATTTATCTCGTTTCCCATGATAATATATGAGATAAAACTGCATCATTACATTAGCAAAGTATCTGCTAAAATGATTATTTCAGTCGAGTCACAGCGGCCATATGTGCTTACAACCCTACTCTTTATACACAAAAATACCGTATAAATTTTTAAATTACTTATAATATTTCAGTTCAAACAACAAAAAAATATTCTAAAAAAAAAAAAATCTGCGAAATAACCGCGCCGATAATTGATAAATTTAAATATTTAAATAAGTGAGTGATAATTATTTTGACAGGTTTAAAAATTTGCTTTATTGTTATTAAGTGAATTTTAATGATAATTGAATAAGAAAATTTATTTGAAAATAAAAATAAAATAAAATTTAAAATTAATTATTAATTGTTGTAATAATTAAAAGCCAACGGTTACATCATCGGGTTTATCTACGTTCTAGTAAATGGTTTAAAAAAAAAAGTGTCACGTTATCATGAAGATACTTGTCAACAAAACGTCTTAAGTTAATATAAACATATATATATATATATATATATATATATTTATATATATAGAAGAAAATAAGAGACAAAAAGTTAAAATTGTCTTTCTCATTTTAAAAATCTTCAAGTGGATCAAGATATCAGCAAATAAATATCGATTCTTTGTAAAATAATTATTCTTTTAAATAAATTTATTTTTTATATATATAAATATATATAATGTATTGATCGATGATCGTATTTGTAGGACTAAAGTCCAAGAACTTATTCTACGGAATTTCTCAGCAATCGCGATTATAGATAACAATCAGTTTTAATACGTAAAATAATAAAATAATTTAATTGACAGGAAAATTTTTTTTTATTGAAAAAAAAAAATGTAACTTTTTTTTTGATAAAGTTAATAAGAAATTTTTTTTTTTTTATTTAATTGAAATTAATTTTAGAGACAAAGAGGTGATGAGTCTTTGAATGTGTGTTGAGTGTTTTATATGGGTTTATGTAGTTTTAAAAAGATTTTATGAGACATATTTTACAACGTAATTGCACTAAAATTTACAATACTAGGGATTTGAACGTATGACGATTTACAATATATATATGTATGTATGTATAGATGTGTATTTTGTCCGTGTATAATATGATTAATAATATTACGAGAAGTGTCTTGTTTGAGTAAATAAAGCCAAGAAAATTTTATTTTATAACTTATTCTTAGTACATTTAATGTCTATAAAATACAACTTTTTTTAAAATTTATATATATTAGGAATACTCTAGAATGTTTAATTTTAAGAATATTTAGAGTAGAATTTTTTTTTAGTACAAAATAAATATAAGGGAGCGGTAAAATCAGACTATTGCATGTTCTGTAAAAATTTTTACGAAATTTTGTCACCGGATTTTGTAAATTCACGGTCTACTTAATTTTTTTATTAGTGATTCTATTAGGTTTGTTTTATATTTTATTTTTAAATGAGAAGAAAAAATATAAAATTTGAAAATTTGAAAAAATAAAATTTGGATTAATAATAAGATCTGATTAAATCGTAAATTTAATTTTTTGAAATAATAAATTTATAGACACACTGACATGAAAAAGTCTCTTCTAAGATCTGAGATTGTACTCATATTTATTTATTGTGAAGCCTGATATTTTTAAAAAAATCGAAATTTTGAGTTTTTACGATTTTGATTTTTTGGCTCTGGGTTACGTAGCAAAAAATTTTTTTTTTTTGCATGAGAAAAATATTTTACATTCTAGAATATCGAATATATATATATATATATATGTATATATATATATATATATATATATATATATATATATATATAAGATGTGTTTTGGTCCCAATTAATTAACCCTGCGTAGATCTAGATCAAAATACCAAAATACAGATCTCAATTCTAAATTATGTTTTCCCATTTATCAAAATCTTTAAATTTATTTACAAGCTGAATATATTTCTTTATTGAATATATTTTATCTAAAATTTTCACAAATTCAATAAAAAATTTTGAAAACCAAATTTTGATACTTGAAGCTCAAAAGTAAAAAGTATCAATAAGAATATTCAATAATTTATAAGAAATGCGGTAATAAAAAATTTGATTTAATATATTCCTTTTTGAAATATATTTATATATATATATATATAGAATGAGAAAGATAAATAAAAATACAGATGAATAAATAGTGACGACTTGGACTTAGGGTATAAATGGTATTTATTTTTTTGTACGTTGGAAATAAAAAGTTTAAATTATTAAAAGAACTCATTAAAAACACTTAAAAACTGAATATTGGAAAAAAATTGTAAACAGTAATTCAAATACCTACGGGCATTAATATATTTACTCGAGTGTCCAAAGCCGTTTAATTACCCGATGACTATAGACGTCACTGTAAGTACACGGCACATTACTTATCTTTCGATCATAATAGCTTTACGGACAAATAATATTTCAATAATACGCGGCGTTTTATTAAGTACTTAGAAATTTAACCATTACAAACTAAAATGTATTCAAGACATAGTGATCTTTGACTATTAGTAATTACTTAAATCATACTTTTAATGTATTTAATGTATGTAATTTTTTTTTTTTTTGAGAAACCGAAAATACATAGAGACATGTACGTATGTATAAATAAATATTAATAGTCTTTAAGTGTATTATATATATATGTATTTCATATTTCACAGTAACTAGTCTGTGTAATGAAATTTATTAATGATTTATTATATTAATGCACAAACATTCGATATGTATTTATTAATATATACATCACGACCATATGTGAGTATTTTATGTTTTAAGTAAAAATCAAATAATTATTATATAAAAGTGTTACATATTTTATTAAATATTAATATAAAAATTGATTGGATTCATTTTAGTCTTTTTTAGTTCAAAAATATTTAGGATATTTTTTTAGTTTTTTGGCCAATTTTTGGTAACCAAAATTGATCTATTTCAAATTTTATTTTTTATTTTATAAAAATAGTTATTTAATATATGATATATAGAGATATATAGAGCAATACAAGACTTGATTTTACAAAAAGATAATTTTGAACTATACCCGGATCAAAAAAATTATTTGATTTTGACTTAATTAACTTGATTTTGGCTGCTATAATTTTTTTGACTTGCATTTGACATTGTTAACTTTATTTTGGCTACTCTAAATTTTCTTAACTTCAATTTGACTTTTTTAACTTAAAAATTTAGGTCAAATTCAAGTCAAGTTTGATTTAAAAATTTAAGTCAACTAAATCAAATTAGTCACGTTGACTTGAATTTAACCCAAATGACGTAAATTTAAGTCAACTAAGTTAAATCCAAGACGTTACTTTAATTTTACTTATATTTGACATAAATCGGTAGTAAGTAAAACGACAGTCAAAAGCAAGTCAAAACCTAATGAGTTTTCATATCTTAAAATGTATTTTTCATATATTAAAAAAAAGACTTAAACTTAAATTGCTTTTGAAATTCAAACTCAAATCAAATTAGATTTTTGACCCGGGCATGTGCTAATTTATCAATGAAAGTAAAATAAAAAAAATTTCAAAATTTTCAAGTTGCTGCACATGTCGCCAACTTGTCTAGCTCCTTCTCTTCAAAACAATTTTTTTTTCACAATTAATAACTTATTAGCTATCATATCTTCTCTCGATAAAAAAATTCCCCAAATCTCACTAATTCGACAAATTAATAAAAAACAATTCATAAGTAATTTACAAAATACTTAATTAGTCTAAAAGCGATTTACCCCTACAATTACTCCGATAAAATAAAAAATTTCAAAATTTATTTATCGTAAAAAAAAACTATTGGTCGCCTATAAGCATAAGAAAATATATAAATATACAAATCCTCCCATTTTGGATCCTGATATTTTATTTGAAGCAATTCACACATATATGTACATATATATTAATACACTACTACCCTGACATTCGCATACCGTCCGACGGCAATTATCATAAATATCTGAAGATTAATAACTAATAATATAAATTAATATATTGAATCTAACAAAAAAATAATAACATTCACACACATAAATATTATATATCCACATATATATATATGTGTACATCTATTATGGAATATTTAAATAAAATCAATAATAATTAATGAATAACAAACATTATTATCGCTATTGCCTGATATTATTCTTCATTATCTTATATA